>OX336368.1:30647254-33395046 GCA_946902895.1 Fragum fragum | reverse complement strand
TGTGACAGAACTATGGGTCTGCTCATGACAAAATTCCATCTTACACGCGGCGTTCCGTGATCAACTATAATTTACATTGATTCCCAAAAAATTCCTTGGTTTCATTCCTTATCTGACGGACTGAGTGTATGGAGAAAATAAACCCAAATATTTCCGAGGTTGCCATGCATGGTCTATCATTTTCAAGTAAAAAGTTGCCCACTAATGGAGCAAAGATATAATCAGATTTTGCTACCTTGGAAGAATTATACTAAACACTCCCATATGACAATTTTTTTTTTGCAGATAAAAGAAAGCATTATCTTGTAAAATTGTGAAAAGGGGGGCTCAGTTAGCAATGTTACAGAAACTCTCACGAAAAGGCTTAACCCATTCCCACACGGCCAAATTTAAGACCTGTCCAAATTGAAAGAAGTTGCAGACGACAACATAAAGTTTATGAAATTTTAGATTTTTTCAAATTTCTAGGTAGAAAACATTGTTTAAAATGAAGAAATTGCTTGTTACAAGCAATTTCTTCATTTAAACAATGTTTTCCATTTTGTTTTTTCTTGAGGGGCGTCCAAAAGCGCCACTGTGTGGGAATTGGTTAAAACGAGAGACAGAGAGGGGGGAGGCAGAGAGACACAGAGAGAGAAGAATATTTTTTTCATTGCCAGTTATTCTGCGGATCCTTCATTATAGGAAATTCAACATACCGGACTTCTCATTAAAATACTAGATTATTTAAAACAATATTTTTAAAAAGCATGATGTTTAACGAAAAAAAGGAAAACACATAATTTTCAAATTGCTAAAAAAGAAAAGAGTAACGTTGCCCAATACTAGTTTTCTTATTTCGGAATTCTTTCTTTAACCCATTATCAAAAGGCAACGTTTTAGACTAGTCCAAATTCAAAGGAGTTACAGACGACAATTGAAAGTTTATGAACTTTCAGATTTTTTCAAACTTTTGGGTAGAAAACATTGTGTAAAAATGAAGAAATTGCTTGTAACAAGTAATTTCTCGATTTTGCACAATGTTTCCCCAATTTGTTTTTCTCTAGGGGCGTCCAAAAGCGTCACTGTGTGGGAATAGTTAAATACCCGTCTTAAAATGTTTGACTGGAAATAAACATCAATAGTACAGTAAATCCTGTGAATTGGGAGTTCTTTAGGACAAAATTTTATATTGGTCCAAATTCAAAGAAGTTGCAGACGATGATTTTGATTGATGAAATCTTTTAAAATGTTTTTTGGGGTGAAAACATTGTAGATAATGGAGAAATTGCTTACTTCAAGCAATTTCTTCGTTTTTCACAATGTTTTCAAAAGAGTTTTTATTCAGTTGGAATGGGATAATAAGTAAACGTACTGCGTATTTTTTAGTTAAAAAGGAGCACAGTGAAACGATCATTTAGAACGAATGACAAAGGGGTTTTATTTTAACCAAAATGTTTTGCACCAAAAATAAGCTATTACACACTCCTGATAGAAGGTATTCCAGTCAATGGGAATCAGGGATGATCCATGTAGGCTACTTCCCATGTTTTCGGATGTTTCAACCTATTTGGAAAAATTCTGTATTCGCCAACAACAATGTGAGAATAGAATACATGTAGTTTATGTCTTACGAATAGTAATTTGGTAAATTGCAGAATATTTCTCAAGAAAAGGCTCCGGAATGACTCTACTCGAGATGCTAATACGAAATACGAGCAGGATATACAATGTATATATCACTGAAAATAATAAAATATAAAAAAAAAACTACAATGTTCTATGTTATGTTTTTTTGTAAATAGGTTGTTAAAATCAGTGATGGTATGCTAGTAGAATGGATAAAACTGCGTGTTCTAGAAGCCGGGCAGAGACTCCGTTTCCTCGGAAGATTTTCTATTACATGTTTGTGATATTCAATGGGTTAAACATGTTCATTTTATCAATTCATAAGTCTAACAAACTTAATGCAGGTACGTTTTACAAAATGGTTCTAGGTAGTGGTTAGTGTTCATAACCCAGAGAAATGATAAAGTCAACAAATACTTTTCTCATCAACTCTTTCAAGAAATATGAAACCGTCCGTGTCAATCGGTGTCTTCTCTTATGTTTACTCTTTATTTTTGTTTTTTTTATCACTAATATTATTTTCAAATTACAATAACTTTAGGTTGCCTGCTGCTGTCCTACCAATTCAAGTCTTTGATGTTTCCCTATGTTAATCAGATCACGCCTCTGATCATTTACATCCGTTTACACCAGTCTAATTGAAAGATAACCATACCTAAACCGAGTGGTGTTTCGGGGATAAAGCACTTGCTAATTATTGAAAATCACATTTCTAATTATTATAAATCAAATAAAACACACACACTGCCTCTCAAAACAACGAAATTTCAATTGACCAGTTTGTTTTAGTCAGCATATATATTCGCACGAAGCGTCTTTCGTTGGGATTTCTGCAAAAGAATTACAGATACCAAAGCAACTTGTTTCGTATTAAGCGCCGGGTGGATGTTTTTTCTATGTAAATCTCATGTTTTCTTTCACTTACCCATTCGTGACCCATCAAGTAAAGTGGTACCTCTCGGGTGTTCCGTAAGAAAAAATATTGAGACCCAGTAAATGTAAATCAGAGGTCGAAATCCGAAAACGTTAGAAAGTGCGGTAGAACGGTCATCCTGGAGTTAAAAACAACCATGAAGAAAGCTAAAAGTTTCAGTCCCGGCCAACCTTAGCAGTCCGTGCAGTCTGATGAGGATCGTTCGTTATCACACCACTACGGAAGTCCCTTTTTTGGCGACAGGTAAGATCCCGCTCGATTATATGTAGGGCTGTGTTTAGAATCATCAGGTAGTTCCGCTTACTTTTGAAAGACAGAGACAAAGAGGAAAATGAGCCGTGGCGTGATATTTCGCATAATTGACGGATTGCTGACTCCGCCTACTGACTCGGCTGGCCACGCCCACTGATTTCGATAGGAAATTAAAGTTTGATATTAAACGATATTATTTTGCAGAATTTATTGTTAGTAGGATGTAACGAATTGAAAAGACCAAAACGTTGTAATTACAGCTTGAATAAGTCGCCAAACCAACAAAGATGCTTCATATAAATGTCGGCCAATGTTGGATTACAAAGTTCACTTTCGTTTCAAATGAGTAATTTGATTGGTCGATTGATTCTTTGATTGACAAAGGGATCGGTCAATTGACCAATCGCTAGCCGCATCCACTGACTCCCTGTGCCCCGTCGGCATCGGGTATAGAAATAAGAGAATGCATATTCTATGACCACTGGAATTAAAACCCTGTCTTCTGCATGTAACACTTCCTTGACCTCTTAAATATCCGAACAATATAGGACTATTCTAGTTCCCTTTTTTGCGATTTCTTACGAACCGTTCATCATGATCGAGTCTGGATCTTTTATGACCTGGAAAATCCGAGCCTTATCTATTTGATATGAAACAGATAGATTGTTACGAACACGTAGGTCACCTTTATTAAACTTTTAAATTTATGGACCATTAAAGAACGTCTTCAAAGTGAACACGGATGCAGACCTTCTTAATAATTCAGTATGAAGGACCGCTGAAATCATTCCTTTACTTCCTGAAGACTACAGTATACGGTATATAGAAATATCAAACCAACTTCTTTGTCCATGACACCGGCGGCTGTGTAATGATATGTTTTAGCTCACCTGAGCACGTAGTGCTCAAGTAAGCTATTGCGATCCCCTTTTGTCCGGCGTCCGTCGTGCGTCGTCCGTCAACAATTTCTTTAAACAACATCTCCTCCCAAACCACTGGGCCGATTTGAACCAAATTTGGCAGAAATGTTGCTTAGGTGGTCCCTTTCAAAATAGCTAAAAGAATTGAAATCCGTTGAAAACTCTGGTTGCCATGGCAACAAAAGTGAAATTTTAAAATAATCTTTAAAAATCTTCTCCTCCTGACCCAGATGGCGTAGAGCCTTGAAATTTTGCATGAAGCATCAGTATATTGACCTCTTTCAAAATAGCTAAAATCATTATCCTCGGGTCCCCAGGGGCGGAGCCTCAGGGGGTGGGGTTTATATCGAAATAAAGAACGACTTTTAGCTCTAAAGGCCGAAGGCCACTAGAGCTATAGCGAAGGCTTTTTCCTATCCGGCGTCCGTGCGTTAAACTTTTCCTTGTTTACGCGATAGAGTGTCAGATCCGTCAAGAAACACGAGAAGAGGGGCCTAATTAAAAATTAATTAAAATATCATTGTTTACGCGATAGAGTCCATCGGATCCTCTTCAATCTTTCACAGAATGATAGTACCATCATAAGGATCGTTCCTTTCGTAAATTTGAATGATCCGTCAAGAAACACGGGAAAAGGGGCCTTAAGAAAATTTAATTAAAAATTTCATTAAAAACCTCGTTTACGCGATAGAGTCCACAGTTTTCATTGGATTCTCTTCAAACTTTCTCAGAATGATTGTACCATCATAAGGATCGTTCCTTTCGAAATGGGTATGATCCGTCAAGAAACACGGGAAAAGGGGCCTTATGAAATTAAATATAAAAAAAAATCCTTGCTTACGCGATAGAGTCCACAGTTTTCATCAGATTGTATCTAAACTTTCACTGACTGATTGTACCAACATAAGGATCGTTCATTTCGAAATTTGGTATGATCCGTCAAGAAACACGGGAAAAGGGGCCTTATGAAAATTAAATTAAAAATTCCATTTAAAAATCCTCGTTTATGCGATAGAGTACACAGTTTTCATCGGATTCTCTTCAAACTTTCTAAGATTGATTGTACCATCAAAGGATCGTTCCATTCGAAAAGGGGTATGATCCGCCAAGAAACACGGGAAAAGGGGCCTTATGAAAATTCAATCAAAAATTTCCATTTAAAAATCCTCGTTAACGCGATAGAGTCCACAGTTTTCATCTGATTCTCTTCAAACTTTCTCAGAATGATTGTACCATCATAAGGATCGTTCCTTTCGAAAATGGGTCTGATCTGTCAAGAAACATGGGGTGGGGTGGGGTTTATAAAGAAATAAAGAACGGTTTTTTTTAAATGACACCTCCTCCCAAACCACTGGGCCGATTTGAACCAAATTTGGCAGAAATGTTGCTTAGGTGGTCCCCTTAAAAATTCTGGTTGCCATGGCAACAAAAGTGAAATTTCAAATAATCTTTAAAAATCTTCTCCTGCTGACCCAGAAGGTGTAGAGCCTTGATATTTTGCATGAAGCATCAGTATATTAACCTCTTCCAGAATAGCTAAAATCATGATCCTCGGGTTCCCAGGGGCAGAGTCCCAGGGGGTTTGGGTTTATAAAGAAATAAAGAACGATGTTTTAAATGACATCTCCTCCAAAGCACTGGACTTATTTGAACCAAACCTAGCAGAAATGTTGCTAAGGTGGTCCTCTTCAAAAAAACGTAAATGAAATGAAATCCGTTAAAAACTTGCCATGGCAACAAAAGTGAAATTTCAAAATAATCTTTAAACATCTTCTCCTCATGACCCAGAAGGTGTAGAGCCTTAATATTTTGCATGAAATATCAGTTTATTGATCTCTTACAAAATAGCTAAAATCATGATCCTCGGGTCTCCAGGGGCGGAGCCGGGGAGGGGGAGGGGTATAGGCATGAAGCATCGGTTCACAGATTATTTCTTATTTCTGAAATTATAACCTATGGATCCAGAGGGAGGAAAAAGTTTTTTTTCTTTCTTTCAAATCAGCACTTAAGCCTTGGAATTTGTAATTTAGACTTTTAGATCCCCAGGGGGCGGAGCCGGGGAGGGGGGGGGTATAGGCATGAAGCATCGGTTCACAGATTATTTCTTATTTCTGAAATTATAACCAATGGATCCAGAGGGAGGAAAAAGTGTGTTTTTTTTCGTTCTTTCAAATCAGCACTTAAGCCTTGGAATTTGTAATTTAGACTTTTGGATCCCCAGGTTCATAGTCTTTATATGTAAGTGTGGCCCACTTGTTTCATAATCCTAACCTTAACATAAAATTAGACTGTTGAAAGAAAAAAAGCCTTTATCTCAGGTGAGCGCCCCAGGGCCAACGGCCCTCTTGTTATATTAGTTTTGTCAGTAGGCCGCGCATATAATGAAAGACTATCCAAATTGTTTGCTTTTGTATGCTAACCGATAAGCTCAGTTCGTATAGCACTTGAGTTTAAACCTCGAAACTGCGGGATCGAGCCCTGGCTGATCCAACAAAAACGTTGTCTACCAGATCAGACGTTTAATACGGTATGCTTTGGTCTCAAACTTTGATGAGACTTGCGATTTTGGACACCAATTTGAAAAATTAAACTAAGTGTAAGGCACATATTTCTTCTTTGTCATTTCTCTTTCCTGCCAAGTTGATCGTTTTCATTCACAAATATGAGTTCATAACATTGGTCACAGGCATATGGAGTACTACCCATGTTATGAGTTAGAGCACGTCAACGGTTTTCAATCAAAGTTCTATTGTAACCTTGACCTTTGACTTACGTGACCCAAAAACAATCATGAGGGCAGTTCCTCGGACCATTGGTCACAATTGGGTGTAGTTTCATGGTTGTAGGTGAATTGGTTCTCGGGATTAGAGCATGAAAACTAAACAAAAAGTTCGTGCTACGAACGGGCGGATTGACAGACAAGCAGTCATTGTGAAACCAATATACCCGTCCCTTATTATTGGCAGGCGTGTATGTGGGTTTTGACAAAATTGGTAGTTGGCTCTTTACTGTAGGTTTTAACCCTTTGGAGATTTATAGCCGTGACTAATTTGGGAAAATTGATGGTGCTCCCTATTACTAGTGAAAAACGAAGGTCTGTTATCTTTTTTATCTAGCCAACATTGCGGTGATCGATACCTAGATACCACCGTTACACGTCATTGCGTTAGTGTGTTAGTGTGTCCGTCAGTCCAGAGTATATCTCCTACTTTCAAAACATCTTGGCAAAAATGTTCTCTCCATCACGAGTAGATGCGCCATTTGAAACGGATTTTCAGATAGGTGAAGCTCGGCTTATTGTCCTTAGGCGACACTCTATTTTTCTAAAAAAAAGAATTTAAATAGATTTCAAGGTAGGGTAAATATTGATAGTTTTTAACTTGTCAATACCTGACCATGAAGAGACCAGACACTCGTTGGCTGATTTCAATACACATTCACACTACACGGCGTTTAATTAGCTCTTTAAACCAAGAAAATTTTTGGTTTTTATAAACTACGAATTGTCGCCTAGTAAATGGATTTACAATGGATTTACTTCGACTGACTTTTTTCTTCTATAACCCATTTCCACACGAAACAGAATTAAGACTGGTTCAAATCTAAGGAAGTTGTGGACGAAAACTTCAAGCTTTTGATGATTTTTTTTCTTATTTGGGAAGAATACATATGGAAAATGAAGAAATTGCATAATTGTAACAAGCAATGATTTCTTTATTTCCCAAAAGGTTTTCCGATGCCTTTTTCACGAGGGGTGTAAACAGCGGAATCGCTTGGGAACGGGTTTGTCGAACGGTTAGCTGATCTGATGAAGAGGGAGCGCAATTCAATTGAAGTTAAAGGGGCAAAGGCTTGTATACGTAGTCACTAAGTCTAAAACTGATTGGTCACTCCAAACCAAGATTACATGAAACTGGGTTAGATCAAACAAATAACTTTATTGAGTTTTTATACAATCATGTCTTCAATATGAGGGTCATTTTCTTGTAAAGGTAATCCGGCATAAATATTGAAACCTAGAGAGTAAAAAATCCGTACAGCTTCATACCGAGCAAAGACGAAAAAGGGTTTGTTTGGGGTTTTATTTTTAGTAACCACGTGCTGATAATGTTTACAATTTGATGCTGCATTCTGGGAAACAATAGCCGCCATTTTGCTGTGTGTTTGTGCTGTCTTGTTCGTGTGTGTTTCACGTGCAACTAGGTAAGTTATCCAATAAAAAAAAGTATTTTTCAATTCCATTGCATCCCAAGTAAAGTCAAGAAAACATGTGCACATTATAATTATATGTTTTAATACATTAACCCCACAAAGTCAATGTAGAACGGTAGCAATTTTCGTCTGACCGATTTTCGTAAGCATGTGCACAGTAGCCAAACAGGTGCGATTTGTCTAAATATAGCCGAAACGCATATGACTTCTGCATAATGTCATAATTATTATTTCGGTTTATCATTAGTATCAGTAGGTGATAATTAAATGATTTCCTTTTTTTTTCAATCAGATACTTCTCTCACTAGGATGCAAGATTATTCAGAATTCGGGCAGCCAATGAATTGGGAATGAATTACAAGCCAAGTGGATTTGACAGTAGATGCTTAAAATCTTCAAGAAAACACACAAAAAAGAATGTTTTGATAGACCCTAATTATAATATGAACTTTTTATTGATTTTAAAATCCAGTTATAGTAATGGGGAAACAACAACAACACAAAAACATAATTTTAAAGAAACCTTAATGGCTTTTTCCACTTACCAATGCCCAACTCAAGTTAGTTCTTTAGATTCAACTTCTACTGCTTCACCCTTTCGTGTTCAATCCTTGAGTTTTTACGTCCCTGTGATTTTATACTTGAGAAAATATTGTGGGAAAAAAAGAAATTGCTTGTAACAAGCAATTTCTTAATTTCCCTCATTATTTTCTACCCTGTAGGCTGGTTAGTTTTGAAATGGCACTCACTTTGAGTTGTTGTCTGCAACTTCTTTCAAAAATGGACAAGTCAAAAAATTTGAAAAAACAAAAGGGGTAAAACAGAATTGCGAAACCTAACAACTTGAACTGACAGATACAGGAATACTTTTAGTGTTACAGAAATACTAATTTAAGCTTTTATCATATTAACTGTCTTTTTTTCTTTTTTTTACTCTAACGCAAACTGAGAGCTAATCTTAAAATAGTAACAGAACTATGTTTTAGACCAGAACTTAAAGGGTTAATGTAAAGGATAGCAATGATGTAAAGGATAGAAATGATTTTCTATTGTATACATTTACCCAATATATGGAAGGGAATTTTGATTAGCATCTTTTAGTCTCAATATCAATAGCCTGATATCATTTAGGCAAGAGAAAATGTGAATAAGAAACACTCAGACATTATTCTGTTATTATCATTTGTTTTGTTTTGTTAAATCTTATTTCTATGAACTTCATCCGACCTAAACCCTACATTTTTATAAGCTGAAGAAAAACGAATAAAGAAAAAATTTGGAAAAAGAAAAGCATGCAGGTAACTAGGCCAACTTGTAACAAGCACTTTCTTCTCTTCCCACATTTTGTTCTTTCTGTCCATCGAAATCTTAAAATAATCAAAGATTTGAACATATCTTATAAGTTGCCTGCCATTTCCTTAAATTCGGACTATTCCTTTATTCATAGTCTTAGTTACCTGGGCTCAACATGTATTTTTCTAGTACCTAGGTTGTGTAGATGAATTGTTTTACATGCTCAACATAGAAGTTATGAGACTTGATCAGAAAAAATATGATTTGTTCTGAAGGTGTCACTTCTTTAGTATTTGGAATGTTAGGGTATCACATTCAAGGGTTTTCTAGAGTTATGGTTACACTTTTTGGATAACATGAGCTCAATTTGCCAGGCTCATTGTCATTTTGTACCACAAGCTTAGTTATCAAATAATTGACCCTAATAACGCTCAGTGCATCCGACCCCAGATATAGAAAACAGATCACAAGGATTCATATCAGCATGCCCACTGGGTTTTCTTTTTGGGGGTACATGCACCCCTTAGGTTTTGAAATGGGGGTACATAGTAAAATCTGGGGGTACAGTGTACCCTTTACTTTCAGATTTCAGGGTACACCATATGAATCTGAACCCTTTACCAAATGACAATGTTTTGGTTATATACTTTGTTAATAATCAGTAAATAAGTGCCATACGTCATGTGCAAGTTTCAGATAGATATAGAGAGAAGGATAGAATTTTTTTTTGAAAAGCTGATTTATGACAATTCACTTTTTCTTAACTATTGGATTTTGGAAGGGTTGAATGGGATATGAGAGCGATGGCTAAACAACTCCAACAAGTTTATTACGAGGGAGGGGATGACATTTTGGAGGAGGCCATACCAGGCATGTCAGCTCATTGTTAGCTCAAACTCTGGTATTGAAATGATTCTGGTACAGAAAATATCAAATGGCCTTATTACTGTATAAAGGTCACCATTTGTGGAGAAATAGACCAGGTTTTGTTATGACATTTTGCAGATAGCAAATTACGTAGCTAAAACAAAACTTCAATGTTAAATAAACGGCGCCATTTTGTCATGTCGGACTTACATGTACAACGGAACTTAAGAGAGAAACCAATTTCAAATTAAATTCTATAGTATGAGTTCTTGTTAGTTTCTCGACAAAAACACGTAAATATCTTGCGTTTTGTTTGAAAAATAGTGCAACTTTGGACTTATTTCAAAACAAAATGGTGAGGCTATCTTGATCCTCATTATACTAACTTTTCCAAAGCTGGTTCCCCCATTCTCTAGACAGAAAAGACCAGAAAGAAGCAATTGTTCCCGTCGCATGAAAGGGAAATCATCTGCTACCGATACGATTTTGTTCTACTGTGCTTGCAATTTTTGGGTTTTTAGGAAAAAATATGCATGTAGAGTTTCGCAGTTTCTACGCTAATAATTTTAAATGCACACACACGTAATGGCATTTTTGTTTCTACGCTCATTTAATTTTCTGTACATTCATTCACGTCTTGGTGTAAGATTTGTACATGAACCGACGTAATTGTACGTGAATTATGTACTGCAATGGGCACCCTGCGTATATTTTTTACTTGACAGCAAGCTGGTTTTTACATACACACTTCTAAACAGAAAGTTTTGTGTTAAAAGCCCACTGTGGGGTAACAAGTATTTTCCATAATAGTGCCCTGGCCTTTCTCTGTGGGACAAACAACTCTTTTGGAATAAATTTTGTGTGACTCTGAGAGGTTCAATATGAGTGTGAGTATTAACTGCTTCAGACCTACCATCATATCTGCCATTCAATGAGAGGGAGCAAACCTGACAACTTGCATGTCGTAAGAGGCAGCAAAAAGATCAATGGCCGTGACTGTTGCATCAATCAATCAATCAATGAATAAATCAATCACTCAATCAATAACATTTTGTTTGATATGAAAGGTAGAATATATTATAAATGTATATAAACTTGGCTTAGGTTTCTTGTTAAAAGTCTGTATCTAGTTGATTGATGTCATCAGACAATACTGAGAATGTTTGTGTATTTAACCTATTCCCACACAACAAAATTTAAACTGGTCTAAATTGAAAGAAGTTGCAGACAACAATTTAAAGTTTATGAAATTCTAGATTTTCTCAAATTTTTGGATAAGAAATATTGCAGAAATTTTCCACAATGTATTCCAAAGATTTATATTGAGGAGGTATTCAAGGTGTCATTGTGTGGGAATAAGTTAAAGCAGTATTAGTAGGAGTAGTAAGCAGATATCTTGACCAGATCAGACTGGTGTTTAAAGTTGAGAAAACACTTTCTGTTAATACTGGTTCATAGAACATTTGAGCTTTTTATTGTTGCCTTGTTCTACTGATAGGACAGTCAACTGTGATGTGTGTGTTAGGTCAATTATTCTTTGTTGTTTCCATAAATGAAGAAATAGGTAGATACAAAATATTCTTTATGAATATTTTCCTCAAGGTTTTCCAAAGCTTTTTTCCTCAGTTCGTTAGGAAGTTGGATTGTTTTGAAATGGGATAAATGATCAAAAGATATCATCAAACAAAATTTAATATAATATATTAAGAAATATTTTTGTTTGGGGAAAAAAAGAAATGGTTAATATGAATCTATTACTTCTTTTCCCATACTGTTTTCCCTTAACCATTTTGTTTTGCCTTTTTGTTAAATATACTGTTACAGCTCTTTTCTTTGAAAATACAGTTGGTCTGTATTTCTAAAGAAATAACATATTTCTTGATCTTAAACCCATTACCAGACAGCAAAATTTTAGACTTGTCCAAATTCAAAGCAGCTGCAGAAGACAATTAAGATTTTATGATTTTTTACATTTTTTCAACTTTCTTCATTTTCCACAATGTTTTCCCAATGGGTAAATAACAAGAGAAGTGCATCATATTTTCCAGTAGGCCTGTGGCAAAAAAAGTTGAATGTCAAACCGAAAGATGGTCTTTGTTCTGACTGAAGTAAATTGTGTTGGTCAAAAACATTGAGTAGCTTTAATTATCTGCAATATGAATGATATTACAGTAGCTAAGCATACATTGTTAACCAACAAATGAGCAATTCACACTACTAATGGAGGTTGCCATTAATTTTTCAGTTCTATGTAAGAACTGGCAGATTGCCAGTGTCAATAAAAAAGTGACTGACCAATCAAATCATTCATTAGACTTGAAGTGAACTTTGAACTCAGCCATTTATGTTTAGCATGTTTTTCGTTTGACGACTTTTACATGACAACTACATTTTATTCAAGCTGTAATTACAAAGAACAATTGTCTTATAATGTTTGTCCCCAAACCAAAAGTTAGACCATTTAGTGTCCTTTATAACCTCAGTCAAAATGCCATGTCAGAGGTCAGTGGGTGCGACTAGCTATCCATCATTTATACCCACATTACCATTCACTAATTCATACACAATGATGCTTTTTGATGCCCCTAGAAATAAAGTTTTGGAAAACATTGTGGTAAAAAAGAAATTGCTTGTTACAAGCAATTTCCTTATTATCCACAATGTTTTCTACTGCAAAAGTAGAACAAACTACAAAATTTCATCATCTAAAGCTTGTTGTCTGCATCATCTTTTTAATGATGCATTTCATGATGCATAAGGGTTGTTAAAACTGATCAATGGTTTGGCAGTGATTCTCTATCCTACAATATGGTTCTTTCACAAGCAGAGAGGGAAAGGTCAGGATGTGTTCTGAATTAGATTTTCTGATTAAAATTGAGCCTATACTTCACTCTCTAAATTTAACACAGATTAACAGTTTTTGTTTAAAGTAAAGATATTAAGCTTTAGGAAAACTTAAAGATACTCACAGAAATAATTGCATGAGATTGAGTAATCATAGATAAAACATGACATGAAAAAGATGACTATTGCTCCATACAAACTATGAATCGGCCTCTGCAATGTTATATGCCGCCGTCATAGCGCAGTTGGTAGCGCTTCAGACTGTCAAACTAGAGGTCCCGGGCTCGATCCTTTCTGACTATTTGTCTCTCACCAATGGGTAGATAATCATAGACCTATCCAGGGTTTTCGTTTGACCCGAGACCTCGGGTTTTGACGCACAGAAATTCAAAAAGAAGCTATTTTGACGCTCGAAAATTTGTCACTGTGCGTCATTTTGACTCTCGAAAATTAGCAGCCATGCGTCAAGGATCATCATAAGTGTGCCAAAATTATTGGAAAATGGTTAATTGATTATAAAAATATACACTCCTATGATGGATAACACCTAACTTTATTGGTAATTAACACTCTAACTGATGGACATGCATCGGCGATCGTTATTGACAGGTACATGACACCTTTGAAATTAAAAATGAAACCCATTTTCAAAGTTCTAATCCTACTGAAATTTACTTATTTGCTACTTCTTTTATAAAAATCTCACAAAATATAATCAAGAAGTAAAATGAAACCAAAGAAAATATTGTCCAAGAAATGTCATTGGTTTTCGTGCGTAAAATCGGCACTTCTGTTTATGAAAAATATAAATAATTTGATGCTGATAGTACTCTTGAGATTTTCTAAAACTGATTCAAACTAATTATAAACATATAAATACTTTCCCTAAAATTTATCTTATGTTGAAAATAGAATACTGAAATGTTTCAATCTGAGACAGAGTTTATTCTAAGGCACCATTGCTAAAAAATATAAACACTTTTAAGGCACTATTGCTAAACAAAAATATATATATAAAAACACTTTTAAGGCACCATTGCTAAAAAACTTATATTTTTTTTCTGAATTGCTCCGGGGGGGGATATAGCATTTTTACTCTTGGGGTTTCACTTTTGACTCTTGGAAATTTTGGCCCAAGGGTCAATGACTCTTGACTTTTGGAAACTAATGAAAACCCTGCTATATGAGATAGCAGCTGGAGGCTAGGAAGAGATGTTATGGTAGTACTGGTGTGAGAAATACCAGGATTCCATTGTTAGGTGCTCCAGCTGCCGCAATATAACTGAAAGATTGTTGAAAGCGGCTTAAAACCCCATTCAAACAAAACAAAATCTGCAATGATATGGCAATAAAGTTCATTGGGAAATTTTTTTAGCAATTAAAGACCCCTAAAATGATGAATTTTGCATACAGAGTCTGCATGAAAACTTTATATGGAAAGGGCAAAATATTGTTCTTAAACACCTCTGGTAATAAAGTTCTACTGGAGTGTATGTGACACAAATTTGAACTACTTGTCTTTTTACACAATGCTTTAAATATTTTTCTAACCTGAAAAGCTTGTATGATAATTTTGATATTTTTCATCTTATTAAAACAATATCCACCTTATTCTTGAAATAGTTTAAGGTCCATGGTCAATTTATTTGAAAGCTAAAGCACATTAAATGACAAGATTATCACAATAAGTCAATCACATCAATAGGTGGGATTGGTTCTGTCACCTTGTTGATGAGATAAGCCTACCTCTTTCATAAGCAGTAAATTTGCAGATATTTCAAAGCAATGAGAACTTTCATAAGTCCATAGGGTAAAAAATGTTTTTGTTTGTTTGTATATATGCTTGTACAATATACATATAAACACTGACATCACATTCTGAATGGTCCTTTTGTCTTTATCTTATATTCACTTTTTTATGTAAACCACCATAAAATATATCACTTAGAACCAGTGGTCTCAATAAGCGGACGTTGACGTATATTATGTCCAGACAATCAGAAAAAACGTCCGGAAAATCAGACCCTGACATGAATTAACGTCCGAGATTCTAGGAAAACGTCCTGAATTCATGACTCAGATGTTTTCTGAAGTTACAACATAAAGGGTTTGACAAACAAAAGAATGTATATTCTGGCCATTTCCTCTGGTAAAATTTAACTACATGGAGATTATGGAAATATCTCCATGAAGACCGATATAGTTTGAAATTTACATAGAGCGTACTCGATTATAGCCGGTCCAGTAACCAAACCGTTGCAGCATCTTGGACCATTTCTTTGGAAGTCACTCGATTAATAACATGCCTAGCAAGAATCAAGCAGGCCCATGGACATCGAACTAGATTTCGTCAAATATTGCTGTTCGGTCAAATTTATGTAAGAGCATAAATCCATAGGACAACACAAAGATTGGGAACCGTCTTCTCCAGAAAGGTAGATGAGGTTCCTTCATGACAGTAACCAGTAAGTTCAGGGCAGGGATTCACCGGAAACGTCATGTCCTGTCTTCAAGTTCGCGGTGGATATAGAACGGAGCGTCAAATATGTCTATGATCCGGGGCGTTCTATTTCGTAACTTGACATGAAGTATGTCCTAGAAACATCAAAGTTACCGATTGATCTTGCTAGAGTTCGTTCCATTTTCAATGACGTCACACATGTTGTCTGTAAACATCAACTAGTAGAAACGGAACAAGAATTTCTTAAAAGATGCTACTCTAATATTTTGCATGAAGCATCAGTACATTGACCTCTTTCAAAACAGCTATAATCATGATCCTCAGTTCCCCAGGGGCAGAGCCCCGGGGGGGGTATATAGAAATAAAGAATGATTTTTAAATGTAATCTTCTCCAAAACCACAATACCTAAAACATTTCAAACAGTTTGTTTTCTGACATTCTACAAATCCTGAGAGATTTGTAAATAACAATTACCAAATGTATCCACCCAAATTAGGAAAATAATAGCGTTTAAGGGGCGGGAATATTGTGGGAAAAGGAGAAATTCATGCAAGAAACACTTCTTTTACCACATTGTTTTCTCTAGTTCGACTAAATGTGACATGTACAGGGTTCTCCCCAGATTTTTTTGAAGGCGTAGTGGCAAATGCGCTGCATGTTGTCAGTTATCATATGGTATGACTATACATAATAAAGGTCATTAAAAGTGCTTTTTATCTTGATTTTTATTGAGTTTTATTCTTGAATAATATGCTTCAACCTTTTAATTATTATAGCTTTATTTCTCTACTCTGAGGCTGATTTTGATACCAATCAATTGTGACATTACTCAGCTCATTTTGCCTCTCTATCCTATTAGTTAGAAAAGGAACTAAATTGTCCCATTAAAAAGGGATGTGAAAAGGAAAGAAAATGAAAGAATATATCCAAAAGCCATAAAAATACAGCGAGTCAAATAAAATCAAGGTATCAATTAGTCAAATGAAAGAATAAATCACAAAGTCTCAAAGGAATGAGTAAAAAAAAGGTGTCAGCTGCTTGTCTATTAGATAGGAATATCTTTTCATGCTTGGCCATTTTAACAAGTCTGTCCAAAAATCCTATCCTTGAGGACTCTTTAAAAAAAGCATGGAGTGTTGGACTGAAAAAATGCCCTTCTTCAGAAAAATATAGATAGTATTTTCAGTATTTTCAAAAATGTATTTATAAGATTCCTGTGTGAAATACCTGGTTTCATCTTCAAATTTTGCATCTTAAAGAGCTCAATCAGATTCTCTGTGTCAAATTTGAAAGGTTCATTATTTGCCCATTCAGAATCCTTTGACTGTCCGACACTATAACTATTCTTCTAACAGTACTTCAAGCTCTTTGATTTCAATAAGTTAATCAAAAATGTAGTATATATCAGCAGTGTCCAATCTTAGCATATTCTTAAATTATAAAATGAAACTTGATCAAATTCATAAACCAAGTGTCCTTACTCTTCTCTTCTTCTAGTGATTTAAGCACTTTAATTTTCAAAAGTTTTTTGTTTTCAGAATCTTATAGAGTGAATTATCTTTTCCTGATTCTAAATAATTATTAAACCATTACTTTTGATAAAAAGAAACCTAATTGGTCTAAGGCATTCTTTTCTTGAAGTGCTTTCAGCACTTTGATTTTTATGGGGTATTATTTCTTTTTATGCAAAAATTATGAGAGGTAGAGATATTATTACACGATTACTAAAATTATAATAATACTTTTAATCAAAATTTAAAAACATTTTTTTTTTTTTTTTACACAGGGGTTGAACAAACCAGGGTACGAATGTGTGAGATAATACCCTCCATGTTGGATAAAATCAGACTTAATCAGAAAGATACATGTATGTAATTATTAAAAAGGGTTGAAAACAAGCGCTAAGTATAACAAGGATGGCTTATATACCAATCTGTCTTTATTATTTAGGCAAATTCTCGTAAAGAAAAAGATCGCGAAAATGGCATGTTTCAGCGATCAGTGTATAAAATAAACTGACCAAAATAATCTCTCCTTCCAAAAATCATATTTCAAACCACTGTGGCTTTAGTTTGATAGTTGTCACATCAAATAACCACATATTTTACCTCGGCAAAACTCAGCCGTAGTGACAATTTTCCAAAACTGGGTCGCCATTTTGAATTCAGTGTTTACATACCCATCATCCTTGGTTACTGATGGCGCGGTACCAGTGGTAGACGCGAGAAAAACATCAATAATCACCAATTAGTAAGAGTGTAAGGGTCTTATCAATAAAGGTGTTACGTAATATACGGTAAACAACACTATAGATAAAAGGCCTGTCGTGTCCACGCTTCTGCAACCAATTTTAGTGGCTTGCTTGACCCTTCCTTCAGCTAGAAATTAAGCTGTATCGGTGACCAAATTTACGCGTATCGGCGATCTGAAGGCGTATCGGCAATCTCTCTTATTTTATGAAGGCGTATCGGGGCCGATACGCCATAAAGGCCTGGGGAGAACCCTGATGTAATTTTGTTTGTTTGTTTGTTTGAATGGGGTTTTACGCTGCTTTCAACAATCTTTCAGTTATATCGCGGCGGCTGGAGCACCTAACAATGGAATCCTAGTATTTCTCACACCAGTACTACCATTACATCCTTTCCTAGCCTCCAGCTGCTATCCCACATAAGTCTACGATTATCGACCCATTGGTGAGAAAGACATGTAATTTAGGGACTATAAGTTAACCCTGGAAAAGAATGTTCTGTAGGCTTTAAGTATCATTTCATCTTTTTTATTTTTCTTTTTTTTTTGGGGGGGGGGTATGGTCGAGGGTGAAAAGAAAGAGTTCTTGATTTTGAAAACTTCCTGAAATTAAAAATTGGATTTTTTAAAATTCCTGAAATTGGTCCTTATTGAGAGCACTGTAGAACAAAATAATTTGAAAAGTTGCTGCTATGTAAATGTGACTTATTCTACCACAGCAGTCTATAACTAATCAACTGCTGATCCCGACCAAAACTAGTATCTATATTTCATTATATGCTATGGCTTAGTTACAATGTTTAACCTCAAACTTGGCTAGATTAACATGATAGAGTTGTATTTGCCTAAAACTGAGATTGCTTAGTGATATTTTAGATTCATTTCCCTTTGAATAATGGAATAAACCCATCTGGAACATGGCGACATTCAGGACCTTCAGTTCTTTGATATTGAATTTCTCAAAACATCCTTTGCTTAATCAGTACATCATGTACCATATGTATATGTCTGTCAGTCAATATGTCAGCCAAAAATAACAGAAAATCTCCAAAACTAACCAGTAGATTTAGATATGCTTTTCCAAAATACAAAACAATGTAATTCAAAGAACTGTAATACAAATAAAACTTTACTCTCTTCCCAAACTGTAGGGTATAGAGCTTTCATTTTGGCATGTAAAACCACCAAAGGATTGCTTGACACCCTGTGTTTTGGAATTCAGAATTTTGCATAAAGATAAAGAAATCTTTGAAAATTCTTCCCCAAAATTCAGAAAGCCTAGAGATTTAAAACTTGTAGATATGTGTATGATTGCCATAACCCTTTCCAGTACAAACCCGGAATTTTACATTCCTGAGATTTTATTTTTGAGAAAAAAGTGTGGAAAAAGAAGAAATTTCTTGTAACAAGTAATTTCTCCTTTTCCACAATATTTCTACCACATGAGATTGTTTCACTTGAAATTGCATTCAGTTTTCATTGTCGTCTGAAACCTCTCAAAATTTTGACAAGTCTAAAATTTAAAAAAAATCAGGAAATGGTTAAAAACCACTTTTTAAATACTTCCAATTATATCTGAAATGAAAATAGCGATAAGCCCTAATTTTTTGGAACCCAAATTTTACATAAAAACAAAGATAAAAAAGGGTAGAATTTTGTTACTTCTGTATTTATTTGATAAGGGAAGGTCGAGTGTTGATTGTTGAGAAGCACAGTAGCCACTATCTGTAAATAGCTCCAAGATTGATCATTCACATTTTGTTCAAATAGAAGTATTGGACATATACCACGGCATACTCAAAAGGCAAGAGATTGTATCCCTCTCAGTAGAATTGACAGATCTTGTGGCTGTCAATCAATAAACTGAATGACCAATAAAACCAATCATTTATATTGAAAGTGAACTTTAAACATTTTTGTTGGTTTGAAACTTTTAAAAGATTGTAAGTACAGCAATCAGACAATGATAGTATTTGATGCACCCTAAGAAAAAGGCTTTGGAAAACATTGTAGACAAAGAAGAAATTTCTTGTGACAAGCAATTTTCTTCAATGTCCAAAATGTTTTCTACCCTATAAGGCAAAAACTTCCTTAATCTACTAACTTTAATTTTTCTTCTAAAGCTTATTTCAATTTGGACCAGTATGAAATTTTATTTTGTGGCAATGGACTAAGGGCAGGGCTAATTGAATAAACATCTTTATCAGATTGTGAAAGCTTTGAGAATTTTCTCCTTTGAAATCAGTGAGTGGAACTCGTCCAAATTTCATAGAATTATTACTTCAGTGACTATTTGCCAGATTAGTGATGGGCTGATGATCGATTATAATTGATAATCAGTTGGTTTGGGCTTCCAATTATGATAATCGACGAAGAAACTTTGTAACCGATTAAACGATTTATAACATGTTATTATCTGACATTTGTTTCTTGGGCAAAAGATTGCATATTAGGGCCATGTTTTTAGAATTGCATTTGCTGAATGAATCTTCCATTTATGAGCTTATAGTTTTTATATTTGATTTCGGAGAGGATGATGCAGTATATAAAGTCAGAAATGATTTTTATTTATTATTTTATAATCAATGCTCATATGATTATTTTTAGGAGATGAATCTTCCCTTTGAAAGTAGGCCTAATTAATATTAGGTACAGAAAATAAAGATTGTTGTTTGTTTGCCCTTGATTTTAATTTGTTTAAAGTGGAACTCATTTGTTTTCTATGCTTGTCTTGTTGATTTTTTTCTGGGGCTGACCTTGCACGTTCCAGATACATGTATGTGAGGGACTCACAGATGGCAAAATCTAGATTATTCACTGCTTGAAATGAATGTATAAATCATTGATGCATAGGTCAAGTCATCCTTATGAGTGAAGGGATATCAATATCTTTTTCACTGATATAGAAAAGTAAAAAGTTCCCCGCTCTTGGTGCGCTCGTGGTACGATAAGATGATGTCAAGTCAACTTGCTATATCAATGTCGCTGATTTGGTCTTGTTTACTTCTTGTCCTCTGTTAATAATCTTTTACTTAGGGTCTTGAGGATGAACCAAGTCTCTATCAAAATGCAAAATCAACTGTTTCAAAATCAAAGCTTACAAGTTTTAAAACAAATGATATAAATATCATTGCATAAGATATAAAAATTCAAAATAGTAGGCAGTAGTTGTAATATATATATATATATATATATAGAGTACTGTATTGATTTCAAAGAAACCAATTTTGTAATTGATCATTCGTTGATTTATTCTTCCGACTAAAAAACGATAATTGATTATGATTTGAAACTGATTGCCCAACACTATGCCAGATTCCTTTTAAGACTTTTGGAGGTGTTCAAGTCATGTCTATTAACCCATTCCAACTCAATCCCTCCTTTTTACGCCCCTAGAGAAAAAAGCTTTGGAAAACATTGTGAAAAATGAAGAAATTGCTTGTATCAAGCAATTTCTTCATTATCCACAATGTTTTCTATCCAAAAAGACAAAGAAAATTTAAATTCCACCAACTAGAAATTGTTGTCTGCAGCTTCTTTCAATTTGGACCAGTCTAAAATTTTCATGTGTTGGAATGGGTTAAAGATTAGCCTTATACCTACCTATAGCATATTGAAAATAGGGCAAGCAAACTGTAATAAATACAGAAGTTTTATTCAAGCTGTATTTATGACATTTTTGTTCACCAACATTGATTTAGTTAAGGGACTGAAAATCTTGCTATCTTAACCCTTGTCATGCTAAAGGGACATAAGTGCAGTCTGATCTTAGTCTACACCTCCTGTCTGTCCTTTTGAAACCAGAGTGGTTTACAAAATTAATTTTTTAAAGAAATATTGACAACTGAACAACAAGTACTCAGTGGTGTGATATAGGGCTAAAGTGCCTCTAGTCAGGTTGGAAACGAACTGTAGGATGAAAATTATTATACATACTTGATTTTGTCTTGCAAGGTAAAAATATGCCTGTTTCATTTCTCATGCTACAAGAGAGACAAAGTTTTATTCTATGCCTTGGTCAACATGATCTGTCATCTGCACCAGGGAAAAGACCAATCCTGTCATTTAACATACATGCGATTATTGGATTATTTACATGTAGCGATAATGATGGATGGATGCAACTCTGTATAATAAGGGGGATTGTAAATATTTCTTAGAAAAACAGTTCTGTCATGTAACAAACTGAATCTTAACCTATTCCCACACAATGATGCTTTTTGATGCCCCTCAAGAAAAATTATTGAGAAAACTTCGTGAAAAATGGAGAAATTGCTTTAGCCAAGTAATTAGTATTGAGATGAGTGTGGTATCCAAATGTGGGGGTCTTGTTGATGAAAGCCTTTAAAGGATGGTTATAAACTTTTTAGACAGTTATACTTTTAAAATTTAGAGTTCTCTCAAATCATAAGATGTTTTGCACTAAGCCACCAATATGTGTGTCTTTGTCAACAACATTGCAGATATTGTTGATGGGTGACCCAAACTTTGTAACTGGCCTTGAATGATTTGAAGTAACAAGTTTTGGGTTCCACTTACTAAGTGGTATTACTTGATTCTTGAGATGAATCAAACCAACACAAATATGGCTGGAGGCTCCAAAAAGATTTAGTGGTAGGACTTGTGTGGGAAATAAGAGGAATCCATGGTTAGGTGCTCCAGCTGCCGTGATATGACTGAAATACAGTTAAAAGCGGCATTAAACCACATTCATTCAATCAATCAACAAATATTTCTATGTCTTCTAGCAGTGCTATTTCCTTAATCAGCTACCGGCTGTGCTGCAAATACATCCTTTAACCCATTACCCCACTGGGAATTTTTAAATTAGTCCAAACTAAAGGAAGTTCCAGACAACATTTTTTGTTGATGAAATAATGAAATTCTTTGTGGTTTAAGGTATAAGATATTGTTGATAATGGGAAGTTGTACTCAACTTGTAATCAGATTGACATTTGAGTCCCACTGGAATCTGGTAGTGTTTCTGGAAAGGACACTTTACAGAGCTCCAGTCCACCTAGCTCTAAAAGAGGCCGATCAGAGCTACAGATAGAGGGCCTAATTCGTATTTTAGATTTAAAAATTCCACCAAACTGCCATTAAACCTATTTTGTTGGAACTAATTTGAATCTTCAAACTCATTTGAAACATAGGGTTTTGTTGAGAAATAAGGATTTTAGTATGCTGTTACCCTCCCCTCTTATCTAGACCTCTGACTGTAATAGTTAAAATCCTTTGACTCTCTTTCAAATGCACATGGTAACATCTACAATGAGGATAAAAGTTGGCTTTTTATTATATTATTCCCCAGTAAAAGAAGCCAAAAAAGCTGAAAGACAAATGATATTTTTTCATCAGCTTCAAATTTGCATGAAATGATTTAAGGCTAGGTGGACATGTGGCCATGAAATAATGTCCTACTGTTTGGCATTATAGTAAGTTTGTCCAGATAATTATCTCCGTAAAATAGTTGACAGAGTAAATGTGCCGAAGCAATAAATTCATGTCTTATCAGGGAACACATGGACAATTTGAGCATTGATTGGTTAAATGGAGTTAGAAATCAATCTAAGAACACCAAAGTGGAATTAAGGTATTGACTTTCTGGGGCCTCAGTAACTCTTTGTCAAATACAGTAGTACAAAAAATTCCAAATATTAGTTTTGAATTCTCCAAGACCTTTTTGCTATATATTTTTTGTATTCATTTATGATGTATATTGATATGAGAAATATTTTGTTTAATTGTTTATTTTTTTGGAAATACTCAAGGAGTTGTGCAAAACAGAAATAGGGATATACTATCTTATTTTTATTCTGATAATTAATCACTAATTAAATCATATGAATTTCTTTTTAAAATACCCCCCCCCCAACATACACATCTATAGGAAGTATTTATGGGGAAAAAAGAGAATGTTATATATTGACCCATTCCCATACAGTGACACTTTTTGCCTCAAGAAAAAAACATCAAGAAAAATGTGTGAAATGAGCTACCCCAATGATACAAGAATGTGCCCTATCATTTTTGGGTCATATACGTCATAGGTTCAGGTCAAAATTGAACTTTGATAGAAAACTATTCTGTGCTCTAACTCTAGAACCAATCGCCTTACAATCATGACACTTCATAGAATTGATGCAATTGATCCAAGGAAGTCCCTGTTGTTTTTGGGTCACTTGGGTCAAAGGTCAAGGTCACAAATGAGCTTTGATTGAAAACTATTCCAATGCTTTAACCCATTCCCACTTGACAAAATTTTAGACTGGTCCAAATTGAAAGAAGATGCATACGACAATTTCAAGTTGGTGGAATTTTAAAATTTTTCACCTTTTTGGATAAAAAACATTGAGGATAATGAAGAAATTGCTTGATACAAGCAATTTCTTCATTTTCCACAATGTTTTCTAAAGCTTTTTTCTTGAAAGGCGTAAAAAGGAGGGATTGAGTTGGAATGGGTTAACTCATAAGCCAATTTTACCCAGAGCCTTGAAACTTTATACAATGCCATCCATGACCCAAGGAGGTGCTCTATTGTTTTTGGGTAATGAAGGTCAAAAAGATTAGGAAAACATTGTGTAAAATAGAGAAAATTACCTGTCACAAATAATTTCTTTATTTTCCACAATATTGACTATACATAAAGCGGAAAAAATCAAACAGTTCATAAACTTTAAAATGTTGTCTACAGCTCCTTTCAATTTGACCAGTCTGAAATTTTGTCGTCTGGTAATGGGCTTTATAGATAGTATAAAAACGTATGCTTTTTATGCCTCCACTTCAAAAGATTGGGGTATATTGTTTTATCACTGTCAATCTGTCTGCTTTAACTAATTAGAATAACTTTTAGCCCATTAAAGATACAATGCTCATATTAAGCAAGATTATAAATTTTATCAATGAACATCCACAGATACAAAGGTCGAATTTGTGTGAAAAGGTTAAGGTCACTTATCAAGGATGCATTTCCGAAAAAAGGTTATTTCAGGGGCATGGTGTTTCAAAAACATATTTTGCTCAATTAAGTATGGTGAGGAAATTGATTCTTCAAGTTGCCTTTCAAGAGAGTTAGCATTGTAAATGGATGTTTATGTTCTTGGCAGAAACTTGATTTTCAAAGTCATCAAAACCTGCTATGCTAGAATTTGTCATGTTAAAAAGACATTAGGGTATTGACTGAATTTGAGAACGATGTTCTTTTATTAGGTTTCCTCTCAATGATTTTGCAATTAAATGGATTTTTCAGGGGATATGTTATTGCTAGTTTCCAAGTTAACCACAGTAGGTTATATACTTTTCAGCTCTGTTAGGTGTACAATGTATTCTTTTTTAGGTTGAAGAACTTGATATTTTTATGCTCCCTAATTAGAAAAGAAAAAAATTAAACATTTTTATAGTTTTGTTGACCTCATTCCCCCTGCATTTTACGCCCTTCAAGATAAAAAACAACTTTTGAAAACATTGTAGAAAATGAAGAAATTGCTTTTTTGCTGACCCTTTACCAGATTCCTTCAAAGAATTTTTATCTTGTTAAAAAAATGGCTTTTATGGGCAGGGCTATTTTCCATATACCATATGCTGGAAACTTTGAAAATCTTCTCTGAATCCACTGGATGGATTTCAACCAAATTTCACTGGAATCATCCTTGGGTGACCATTTATCAGATTCGTTAAAAAAACCTGATTGGATGGAAACCTTAACTTTAACCTATTCCCAAATGAAAACTTTTAGACTTGTCCAAATTCAGAAGAGTTGCAAATGACAATTTAAAGTTTTTAAATTTTTTAGATTTTTTATCATTTGAGTCGAAAACATTGTGTAAAATGGAGAAAATTGCTAGCCGCAAGCAATTTCCTCATGATGTATTCCCAATTGTTTTTTTAGCTCCACTGGCTGAAAGTCAGCAAGCTATTGTCACGGCGTTGTGTCTTTCATGCATGTGTGCGTCAGTATGTCTGTCCGGCTGTGAAGTCTTCTCCTTAGGAAGTATTCAACAGAATTCAACCCAATTTCACAGATGATCCTTGGGTGACTCTTTATCAGATTCCTTCAAAGAATTTTGATGGCCATAATGAAAAACAAAGGTTTAATTGGTGGGGCTAATTTCCATATATGGTGAAATCTTAAAAATCTTCCTCTCAGAAACCAGTTCATGGATTTCAAACAAATTTTACAGGAATGATCATTGTGTGACCCTTTATCATATTCTTTAGAAAAAATTCGATAGGATGATAAATATGGCTTTACTGCATGGGGCTAATTTCCATATATGATGAAACTTAAAAAAATCTTCTCCTCAGAAACCAGTTAATTGATTTCTACCAAATCTTACTGAAATGATCCTTGGGTGACCCTTTATCAGATACCTTCAAAGAATTTTGATCGGATAAAAAACATGGCTTAAATTCGCAGAGCTAATTTCCATATATCGTGAATGCTTTGAAAATATTTTTCTCAGAAACCAGTAAATGGATTGTAACCAAATTTTCAGATTCCATCAATTAATTTTGATCAGTAGGAAACATTCTTGAAAACACCACCTTCTTAATCTGTACTATCAGGAATGTGGAGCAATACAGGCCCTCAAGCACCTCTAGTTTCTAGAGGGGCATCTAAGTATCATTGTGTGGGGCAGGGCTAATTACCACATTTAGAGAAAATTGAAAATCTTTTCAGAAATCAATGGATGGATTTTAGCCAAACTTCAATGGAATTATCCTAGGGTGACCCTTTATCTTTATCTTAATAAGAAAAATTATTTGATTGAAACATGGCTTTAATGGACAGGGTTTATTTCTATATATGGTATACAGTGAAAACTGTAACAATCTTCTTTTCAGCAACCAAGGGATAGTTTTCAACCAAATGTCCATAGATGGTTTAAAATGAAAATTTTGAAAATCTTGTTTGTGCAAACTGAACCAAATTTTTCAGGAATGATCAATGAATTGATAAATTCAGGCCTGTTGACCAAATTAGGTGCTAAGCGCCTGTAGTTTCAATATCAACAATATTTTTTTAACCCTGGAAGTAGAGATATTTTAAGAACTCTTTAGTTGAATAACTGATTTCAGCAACTTTCAATATGGATCAGTTCTAAATTTTTACATCTGGTAATGGGATAATCATTGTATAATTGTGAGGAGAAACTACAATGTATGTATGGAAGTTGTGATTTCTCATTTGAACCCTCACAATCTCAATTTTAACGCCCCTCAAGAAAATACCATCAGAAAATCAGCAATGTTTTCTATACCAAGAGAGGAAGAAAACATCAACTTAGAATTGTTTTTTGCACCTTTTCTGAATTTTAGTAAAATGTTGTTATCTAGTAATCGGTTAAAGATAGGATTGTAATGAGTGGCTTAACCCATTCCCACACAATCCCTCCTTTTTACGCCCCTCAAGAAAAAAGCTTTAGAAAACATTGTGGAAAATGAAGAAATTGCTTGTATCAAGCAATTTCTTCATTATCCACAATGTTTTCTATCCAGAAAGACAAAGAAAATTTAAATTCTACCAACTCGAAAATATCGTCTGCAGCTTCTTTCAATTTGGACCAGTCTAAAATTTTGTTGAGTTGGAATGGGTTAAATATAGAGTTAGAAGAAAATAGTAAAGAAAATAAAATTTTCAATCAAAATAACCCTTACTGACCTCCATAATAGTTTTAACCCTTGTCATGCTGAACCTTGAATATTCTAGTTGGGACAGGAAGTATAGACAAAGATAAGCCTGCACATATGTGCAGTCTAATCTTGGTCTACACATTCTGCCTGTCTTTTTCTAGTCAGAAATTTCATAAAATAAGTTTCTAAATGAATATTGACTTGCAACTAGTACTTTCAGCGACTTGATCCTCTGGTTTTAGTGCAATTCTAAACAGCATTTTATTGAGCATGGAAAGGGTTAATATAAGAGCAATATTAAGAATATGAAAGGAAAGGCAAGTACAAAGCCCTACAAGAAGTTAATGCCCTTCTTTCTTGGTCACATTCACACAACTACAAATTAGGCGTCAAAATCAAATTTTAAGTATATATACACATCAGATTAACAGATTAAATGGAAGGATTAACTTTAGGCTGTTTGATTCAATCCATTTCCTTTTATGAACTTTAGCGATTTCAAAAAATAAGTTATTGAGGTATTACAGTGGAACCCTGTTAATCGCAACACCAATTTATCAGCAGTTTTGTTGCAATTTACTAGAAATGCCATTGACAGGTGCTTTTTGTTCTTTAAATCTAATGTTAGCGCATAGAGTTAGATTCAATCAAGTAGTGAATTGCTATTATCAAGATTGTGATTAAAAGGATTCCATTGTAGAAGCATTTCAATGAGTAAAAGAAGACTTTATCTTTATTCTTAATGGGCCCTCTTTCCATAACAAGTTTCAGTTTTAATCAGCCAGGTCATCTCACTCATTGCTTTATATCAAGCATTAGATGTAAGCAGAATAGCAATAAGTTAAGAAACATGACATTGTTGGTTCTCTGGATAAATATGGGTAATAATGGATAAATAATGAGTAATAAAATATCAGGGTATAGTCTTCAAATGTTGTTTTGAGTGAGAAGATTAACCCTTGTCATGCTGAATAAGATCTTTTTCAGAATTGTATTTAAATCAAAGGACTGATATTACTGGTAGTGCATTTTGTTTAATCATTAATACTTCTTTTGAAAATTAATTTCATAAACAGCTCAACTTTAACCCATTACCAGATGGCAAATTTTAGACTGGCCCAAATTGAAAGAAGTTGCAGACAACAATTTAAAGTTTATGAAATTTTGGATTTCTTCAAATTTCTGGGTAGAAAACATTGTGGAAATTGAAGAAATTGCTTATCACAATGTTTTCCAAAGCTTTTTACCCCTGGGGTGTCTAAAAGCACCACTGAATGGGAATGGGTTAAAAAGGACAGATAGGTGGTGTGGACTTAGATCAGACTGTGTTTAGGTGCAGGCTGATCATTGTCTATACTTCCTACCAGAGCCAGTATATTCTGGATTCAGCATGACAAGGGTTAATAGCTACTCAATATTTAACCAATTACCAGTGGAAGAATTTTAGACTGGTCCAAATTGAAAGGAATTGCAGACAACAATTTAATACTTGTGAAATTTTGGATTTCTTTTACTTTCGGGGTAGAAAACATTGTGGATAATGAAGAAATTGCTTGTAACAAGCAATTTCTTCATTTTCTACAGTGTTTTCCAAAGCTTTTTTTCTTAGAGGTGTCTAAAAGTGTCACT
Organism: Fragum fragum; assembly: GCA_946902895.1. Lineage (NCBI taxonomy): Eukaryota > Metazoa > Mollusca > Bivalvia > Cardiida > Cardiidae > Fragum > Fragum fragum. The sequence goes on along the minus strand of OX336368.1, from coordinate 33,366,145 downwards.
GAGTGGGAATGGGTTAAGGATTTTACTCTCTTTACTTTAATAATTATTTTGAATTTATCAACAAATTCCTAAAATTCAAATTTATTATTGAATTTTTCAAGAGGAATGTTACTAGAATTTAAGTCCAGTTGTCAAACTTGTTAATAGACAATCTATGTACAGGCACCTTATTGATTTAACCCATTGCTACATAATCCAACTTTCTAATTCGCATCATAGAATTACTTTGGAAAGCAATGTGAAAATGAAGAGTGTGCTTGTAAAAAGCAATAAGCTTTTCAAAAGGCTTTTCCTACAATGTTATTCCTTTAATTATTTTTCAATTTAATCATTGAGGAGTTGTAAAAGTTGGAACCAACTGGGCCGACAGGCTTTACACAAAATTCAGTTAGTGACCAACATGGTGATACAGAAAATTACAGCAGAACCTTTGCCTAATAAATGCTGTAGTCCAGAAGCCGCTGAATCAATACAGATAATTAGGATGGTATTTACAAGTTGATCAACGGAGACAAGTTGCATCTGATGGCTTTATTTTTGAACGTTTAGAACCTGATAACAATGGTCTTCCCCTCTAGAATGAGACACAAGTGGTCAAAATCAATGGAAGCTGTGACAATTCTAGTGGTTATTACATGGATTATTGGTGTTAATAATACAAACCCTTAATTAGCCATATTTAAGAAAATGAAGAGAATGATTATTGTTTTCATGGAGGTATGAACCGAAAAAACTAATCACACTGTATGAATACGCAAAGCGTTTTTCGGTTCATACCCCCATGAAAACAAATATATTCTCTTCATTTCTTAAAATTTAAAAGCATCGATAAAAACAAAAGCTCTACACATTTATATATCTTTTTGTATGGGACTATTTAGTGTGGAAGCATACAAAGTTGCTGTGTGCTCAAAATTTTGTTCATGGAGTTATGAATAATTTTTTTTTGACCAATCAGATTGCCCGTTTTAGATAGACGAAACTAAAATTTTAATTATTTATAAATAAGACTTGAATTGTGTATTTAATCTTTTTCTGTGGTTCCGTAAAAGCTTGCCAACCAATCATATTTAATGGATTGACCAAGTTAATGATAAAATAAAAGTTAGGAGTAAACCCATTCCCACACAATTCCTCATTTTTACTACCCCCAAGAAAAAGTTTGTGAAGAAATTATGAAAAATAAAGAATTTGCTTGAGGCAAGCAACTTCTTCTTTTTCCACTGTGTCATATACACTAAGGGACAAAGATTTTCAGCTATTTGGTTTTTCAGAGAAAACCTGATGTATTGCTACAGCCCTGATGTGGTATTTGTCCATGTCTGCATCCTTATTGTCCAAAACTTTGTCATTTTCCTGTTTCTCTACTATCACTGTACTTAGGGACCTCATATTTCACATGTCTTTTACTTGTGTCAAGACCTTTCTGCTGTTATTAAGCTCAAGGTCATTGGCTAAAGTTGAGGTCTTATTTCATCTCGCCCAACTTTGACATTTTCCTTGCTTAAGTTATAAAGCACCAGCAACTGAGTGTGCCCATCATCATAAGTTGATCTTGTTAACTCATTACCAGACGGCAAAATTTTAGACTGGTCAAAATTGAAATTTAAAGTTTATGATATTTTTCAATTCTTTTTAACTTTCTGGGTAGACAACATTGTTTAAAATGAAGATATTGCTTATTGCAAGCAATTTTCTTTTTTCATTTTACGCATTTTTTTGCCAATTGTTTTACTTGAGGGGTGTCCAAAAGGGTCATTGTGTGGGAATGCATAAAAATATAATTGTCTTCTGCAACATCTTTCAAGTTGGCCCAGTTTGAAAATATGTTGTCTGGTAATAAGTTAATATCATGACACCTTAATGAAATAGAACAGGGACTAATGAAAGACACACTATGAGGATCTTGTCTGGGAAACAAGATTTTCAAAATTGTATTTTATTTACAAGGCATACACAACAGTATGTATTTGATTTTCTATTTCCTAAATTCAATTGTTGAAAATTCTGGTATGAGACAAGCTTCATTAGAATTTTTGCAGACAAGACTTGACATACTGTCTGGATGAAGCAATGCCCATATTTGTCTACTATCTTACCTATCTCGATCAGTCCAATTTTAATCCATTTCCTCAAAATCCCTCAGTTTTCTGCTCTAAAGAAAGTAATCATAGAAAACGTGGTTGGATAAAAGAAATTTGCTTAATAAAAAAATTGTTCTTTTCTACCATATTTCAGGCTTATTATTGATTTAAATGTAATTTGGAGTGTTGCCTTCAACCTTTTTGAAATTTCAAGGAAAATCATATTGTTTACTAATGGTTCTTTAGATCATCTGTTCTTACTTGTTTGATCATCTGTACAAAGACCAGCAAGGATTTTGCAATAGTCCTGTATTTGTCAGCATTATGGGGCTGTTTGTAAACATTGTTTTTATCAAACCTCTACTTAGACAATACTTGAATGTTTTTATTAGCTCACCTGAGCACAACATGCTCAAGATGAGCTTTTGTGATCATGTTTTGTGCGTCGGCAGGCGTCAACAATTCTTTAAACATCTTCTCCTCAGTAACCACTGGGTGGATTTCAACCAAACTTGGCAAGGAATGTTCCTTGGGTGACCCTTCTCAAGAGTTGTTCACAGAATTTTGATTGACCCTCAAACATGGTAGTGGCAGGGCATGGCAGTTTATGACTTTGAAATCTTTAAACATCTTCTTCTCAGTAACCATTGGGCCAATTTCAACCAATCTTGGCAAGAATGTTCTTTGAGTGACGCTTTCAAAAGTTGTTTGCAAAATTTTGATTTACACCCAAATATGGGCATGGCAGGGCGGGTCAGTTTTTGACTTTGAAATCTTTAAACATCTTCTCCTCAGTAACCATTGGGCTAATTTAAACAAAACTTGGCATGAATATTCCTTGGATGACCGTTTTCAAAAGTTGTTAACAAAAAAATTTGATTGACGCCACAATATGGGTAAGGCATTTTTTGACTTTGAAATCTTTAAACATCTTCTCCTAGGTATTCTTTAGGAGGATTTCAACCAAACTTGGTATGAATATTCCTTGGGTGACCCTTTTAAAAAGTTGTTCGCAGATTTTTGATTGACCCCCCATATATTGGCGTGGCAGGTTTGGGCAGTTTTTAACTCTGAAATCTTTAAACATCTTCTCAGTAACCATTGGTCCAATTTCAACCTAACGTGACATGAATGCTCCTTGAGTGACCTTTTTCAAAAATTGATCGCAAAAAATTTGATTGACGCCCAAATATGGGCGGGGAAGTTATTATCTTTGAAATCTTTTAACATCTTCTCCTCAGTATCCTTTGGGAGGATTTCAACCAAACTTGGCATGAATATTTCTTGGGTGACCCTTTTCAAAAGTTGTTTGCAGAATTTTGATCGACCCCCATATATGGGTGTCGCAGGTTGGGGCAGTTTTTGACTCTGAAATCTTTAAACATCTTCTCCTCAGTAATGATTGGTCCAATTTCAACCAAAATTAGCAATAATGTTTCTAGTGTGACCTTTTTCATAAGTTGTTTGCGAAAAATTTGATTGATACCCAAATATGGGCTGGGTAGTTATTAACTTTGAAATCTTTAAAGATCTTTTCCTCAGTATCCATTGAGCCATTTTCAACCAAACTTGGCATGAATGTTCCTTGGGCGACCCTTTTAAAAAGTTGTTCGCAGAATTTTGATTTACCCCCAAATCAACATCTTCTCCTCAGTAACGATTTGGCCTATTTCAATCACTCTTGGCATGAATGTTCCTTGGGTGACCCTTTTCAAAAGTTGTTTGTGAAATTTCGATTGACTCTCATTTTGGCTCAGGGCGGGGCAGTTTTTGACTTAGAAATCTTTAATGTCATAACTCAAGGTCAATAATACCTGTGTTCTTTTTTCAGTCATCTTAAGTAAGTCAGGTGAGCGATGTCAGGGCCATTCTGGCCCTCTTGTTAGCACAATAACTTATTCATGCAAACAACTTATAGTTCTGGAGAGGATAAAGAAATTACAGTTCAGTCACCCAAGACTGACAGTGACAAAAGTTTGTGTTTACATGTATTGTCCAATCAAATCCCTGTATAAACACCATTTTAGGAAAATAGTACCTGCAAGTGACTTTCAGTCTTTAGTGGCTCTTTTGTAGTTCATTCAATGATATGATACACAGTCATGCTAGTGAACAATTGTAAATAAAATTTTATTCATCAGGTTTATCTAAAATATGGATTGAAACAACGGACATTTTTTCTTATGTTTTTTACAGCTTTAAAGATTACTAACTTGTGTCTGTGTATTTGTCCGACCTGGCTGCAGAAGATCTTACCACCTCTCTAACACATTTGTAAGTACTTATATCAACTTTATTAGTAAAGCTGTGTTTTTAGCTCCACTGGCTGAAAGCCAAAGGCTATTGTCATGGCGAGGTGTCCCTCATGCATGTGTCCGCCCTTCCGTCAGTAAACTTTTTCTTTAAAAATCTTCTCCTCAGAAAGCACTGAACAGATTTCAACCAAATTTTACAGAAATGATCCTTGGGTGACCCTGTATCTTCTTCCCCCAAACCACTAGGCTAGGAGGTTTGATATGTTGTATGTATTAATGTTATTTGGCTCAAGCTGTGTCTTTTTTATACAAAAAAGTACTGTAATTTGCAGATGCCAAAGGTGAGCCATTTAGGACCATCTTGGTCTTTTTGATTTGTTTATACCTTTTTCAAATGCAAGATTATTTCAGGTTCAGCATGACAAGGGTTAATTCTAGTCGTTCTGTACCTGTTTGTTCCTTCAAGCCAGAGTTGTTCATGAAAATTAATTTTCAAAAGAAAATTGACCAACAGTAAGGGAATCCAGTGCTTTCAGTCCTGTAGTTCTGTAGGGTTCTATTCTGCATAATAAGGGTTAATATGGAAATTTTGCAATTATGTGTCTACTGGTAAAAGTATTAAAGAATTGACCAATTGAGGTTGTCTATCAAATGTCCAATTGACCAATGTAATCATTCATTTTGACCAGAAATGAATTTTGAACTCCCACATTGGCCACCATTTTTGTTTATCTTCTTTGTTAGTTTGGTGACTTAAACGTCAAGCTGTAGTTGCGGTGTTTAGGTCACCAACCATTCTACCTTTATGTTATATGCTACTTGCCATAAATTTTGTAAAATAACCCGGTTTGAACAAGAAACAGGTCTTCCTCTCTGAGTTGAAGGGCTTGGCAAATGGAGTAAGTGGGCAGGGCTAGTGATTGGTCAATTATGGAGGTATCAAACCTTTTTTATACGCCCGTCGAAGACGGGACGTATTATGGGATCACCCGTGATGTCCGAGCGTCCGGGCGTCCGGTTGTCCGGCGGTGTCCACTTCTTTGTCCGGAGCATAACTCTGTCACCTTAAGTCCAATTGACTTTAAACTTGGCAGTTATATTCTTCTCATCAAAACGGAGTGCAGTGCACAAGAACCATAACTCTACCTGGCCTATTTTTTGAGTTATTGCCCTTTGTTGTTTTTCATACTTGAATCTTGTCCGGAATATATCTCTAAAAGTATTATAGCTAGGATCATGAAACTTCATGGGTGTATAGATCTCACCAAGGGGGAGTGCAGTGATTAAGAACCATAACTCTACCTAGCCTATTTTTTGAGTTATTGCCCTTTGTTGTTTTTCATACTTGAATCTTGTCCGGAGTATATCTCTAAAAGTATAATAGCTAGAATCATGAAACTTCATGGTTATATAGATCTCGCCAAGGGGGAGTGCAGTGCACAAGAACCACAACTCTACCTGGTCTATTTTTTGAGTTATTGCCCTTTGTTGTTTTTCATTCTTGAATCTTGTCTGGAGTATATCTCTAAAAGTATAATAGCTAGGATCATGTAATTTCATCGATAGATAGAGCTCATCAAGTGGGAGTGCAGTGTACAAGAACGATAACTCTACCTAGCCTATTTTTTGAGTTATTGCCCTTTGTTGTTTTTCATACTTGAATCTTGTCCGGAATATATCTCTAAAAGTATTAAAGCTAGGATCATGAAACTTCAAGGGTGTATAGATCTCACCAAGGGGGAGTGCAGTGCACAAGAACCATAACTCTACCTAGCCTATTTTTTGAGTTATTGCCCTTTGTTGTTTTTCATACTTGAATCTTGTCTGGGGTATATCTCTAAAAGTATAATAGCTAGAATCATGAAATTTCATGGATGGATAGAGCTAACCAAGCAAGAGTGCAGTGTACAAGAACCATAACTCTACCTAGCCTATTTTTTGAGTTATTGCCCTTTGTTGTTTTTCATACTTGAATCTTGTCCGGAGTATATCTCTAAAAGTATAATAGCTAGAATCATAAAATTTCATGGATGGATAGATCTCACCAAGGGGGAGTGCAGTGCACAAGAACCATAACTCTACCTGGTCTATTTTTTGAGTTATTGCCCTTTGTTGTTTTTCATACTTGAATCTTGTCCGGAGTATATTATTACAGCTAGGATCATGAAACTTCATGGTTGTATAGATCTCATCAAGGGGGAGTGCAGTGCACAAGAACCATAACTCTTCCTGGCCTATTTTTTGAATTATTGCCCTTTTTTGTTTTTCATACTTGAATCTTGTCCGGAGTATATCTCTAAAAGTATAATAGCTAGAATCATGAAATTTCATGGATGGATAGAGCTCACCAAGTGGGAGTGCAGTGTACAAGAACCATAACTCTACCTAGCCTATTTTTTGAGGTTTTGCCCTTTGTTGTTTTTCATACTTGAATCTTGTCTGGGGTATATCTCTAAAAGTATAATAGCTAGAATCATGAAATTTCATGGGTGTATAGATCTCACCAAGGGGGAGTGCATTGCACAAGAACCATAACTCTACCGTGCCTATTTTTTGAGTTATTGTCCTTTGTTTGTATTTCATACTTTGTTTGACAAAAAAAATTCATTCAAAATAACCTCAGTTCTATTCAAACCCCCAGTTAATATTAAGCAGTGTGACGGGCGTATCTTGTGACAGTTTGGCACCTTGTTTTTGGATAAAACATTAAAAAATGTTTAAGCCATGTCCCTTTGAAGTTCAACAAAGCTCACCTAAGCACTAAATGCTATCTTTCCCCAGTGTCCTTGACCATATTGAATAAAAATAAAATATATTTCAATCAATAACAGACAACAAAATGTTCAACAGATTCAAGTGAACAATGTTTTTAATAGTTCAATTAATATCTAAATTCAATGTAGTGTTGAAAAAATTATATAAAAAAAGAGCAAATTTCTTGCCACAAGCAATTTCTCCTTTTCTTACAATGTTATACAAAGCCTATCTTGCTAATGCACATGGAAATTCAGTATGGGTAGGTGTGGTTTAATTGGTTTCTTGATTCATTACTATCTTCATTAAAATCATTTAGGAAAACATTGTGTAAAATGTAGTAATTGCTTGTAACAAGCAATTTCTACTTTTTCCACAATGTTTTCTTTCCAGAAAGTTGAAAGAATCTTAATTTCATAGACTTTAAATTGTTACCCTTTCAATTTGGACCAGTCTAAAGTTTTGTTGTCTGGTAATGGGTTAATGAACTCACAGCTAAAGGATGACTCTAATACCAATCAAATACTGAACTTACCAATTTGTTCCTCATGATAAAAATTCTGCTGAGGCTGTAGTATTTCTGCCTTGGCCTGAGATATAGACTAAGATCAGCCTGTACATATAAGCACAAGAATTTTATTCAGCATGACAAGAATATTAAAGGAGCAGACTGATTTCAAACAATGATAAGGGTAAATTTGAATAATGACGATTTAATGATATTATCTGGTAAGTATTAATTTACAAATAATAATGATACAATCAGTTGTGAATATATTCTTTGTATCTGTTAAATGATTGAACGATTTGAAGAAAAATAGGCTAAGACTTGAACTGTTTTAATCCTTGTCATACTGAACTAGGAAAATTTCTACTTTGGCAGGACATATAGACAAAGATCTGCCTGCACATATATGCAGTTTCATCTTATTCTGTACCACCTGCTTGTCCCTTTTCAGCCAGAATTGGTTATAAGATGAATTTTCAATATAAATATTTACCCATCATTTAATGCTCCCCGTGCTTTCAGCCCTCATGAGATTTTGTAAGCTTGCACAAATAAATTTTAATCCTTTCATGATGATCTAAATCCTTTTAAGAATTTTATTTATACCAAAATACTGAAAGCAGTTGAAGCTCTGGCTGTTGGCTCGAAGATTAATTGTATAATCAATCCTCAATTGAAAGAGACAAACAAATGATGCAGGGTGATCCTTGTCTTTACCTCCTGCAAAAACAGTAATCCTTAAGGTTAAGCATGGACAAGTGCTGAGATAACTGGTCTTTTGACTCATGAAAAAAGAAGCTTTGGATATTCATGATACTGGTCAATTTGTAGCTCAAATTTGAATGGAATGGTAGGCAATATTTGAAAGTGGGTATAGATTGATTCTAAAGTGTGTCATAAATCAGCAAAGATAGTCAGAAAAGAAGAGATTGCTTGTTATAAGTAATACTTGGACTGCGCCTATCCCACTGATCTGAAGTTAGGGTATAATGAGTGGAATTCTCACCTATTACCCAACAAAACATGTGTTTTTAGCAAATACTGGAATTTTGCTTGAATTCCAAAAATGCTTTATAAATACATTGATCACTTTCTGCAAGGCATAATTGAAGTGTTAGCTTCCTTTAATAAAGAATTATCTCCCCTTAAAGCTAGAAAATTTCTGGGATTTTACACATACTATTTTTCTTTTTCTCATAATAGTTCCACAACTATTATGTAAGTGCATTGAAAAGTGGTATAACTTTGGGAAGGGGCTAAATTTCAAAATCTGCTGTACAACGTCAGAAATTAGTATTTATGAGGTAAAAGATTTAAGTGTTAAGTAGAGAGATTGCACGGTTGGATGGATGTTTGGGTGTTTAGTTCATTAATTAGATAACACCCTACTAGATATCATCTTATGATCGGCTAGATCTACTTCCCTCCATTGTGTGGTTTTTGTCAGGTAGGGATTTTTTGTCCTCCAAAGATTACTGATTGAAATTCCAGAGATTGTCATACATTTTTTAGTCAAAAACCTCTTTGCTTGAAAAATTGTCTGTTAACCCATTTCCCACACAATGATTCCTTTAAACATCCATCAATACAAAAGCTTTGGAAAACATTATGGACAATGCAAAAATTGCTTTTTATAAACTATTTCTTCATTATCCACAGTGTTTTGTACCCCAAATTACAAAGATTTTAAAAAAATCATAAGCTTAAAATTGTCGTCTGCAACTTCTTTGAATTTGGACTGGTCAAAAATTTTATTGTATGTTAATGGGTTAGATTATATACAACATGTTAGACCGTTCATATTAGTTAATATGAGTAACCCTATCCTGCTTTTCAGAATTTAAAACTGGTCTAATAAGAAAGACGTTGGAGACCACACTGAAAATTGAGTACAATTTGAAATGAAATCATCCTATGTGGTAGAAAATAGTGTTTTTAGAAAAGAAAAAAAAAATGCAATTTCTTCTTTTTTTCATAGTATTTTCTTACATATATAATCACATTGATGTAAAAACCAGGGACTGTATGGGGAAGGGTTAAATAGAAGAAAAAAGGAGAATCTTGAACAGTGGACATAATATGATTGTTCTGATTCCCACTGTTACTTTACCTATAAAATGGTATTTATAGCTTGAGACAAGCTGTAATTTGGATTAGTCCAAATTGAAAGGAGTGGCAGATGACAATTTTAAAAGTTTATCAAATTTTAGATATTGTCAAATTATTGTTAAGAAAATAGAGAAATATTGTGGAAATCAAGATGTTGCTTGTAACAACAATTTCTTCATATTCCACGATGTTTTCCAGAGCTTTTTCTTGAGGGGCATCAAAAAGCATCATTGTATGGGAATGGGTTAAAATGTAAAAAAGATATCAAGAGAGATGTATTAAACCCATTCCCACACAATGACAATTTACGCCCCTCAAGAAAAAGCTTGGGTAAAGATAATGCAAAATAAAGAAACTTCTTGTAACAAGCTGTTCCTTAATTTTCCTAAATGTTTTCTACGCATAAAGATAAAGAATTATAAAATTTTATCAAATGATAAATATCATCTGCAACTTCTTTGAATTTGGAGCAGTCTTAAATACTGTCATGTGGTAGTGGATTGATATGTAAACTTTGCATTAGACCTTTTCCCTATTGTTACTCCTTGTTGATGGATTCCAGGGCAAAGAGTAATATTAGTGGCTACATTCCAATGTATTTAGATATATGTAAAGATAAGACAGTATTTGCTGTATCATTTATAATGTGTACAAAATAGTTGTTTTTATGGGTGGAGAAGATTTGACAGTATGTGTGTGGAATTGGCTGATGCTTTATTTCACACAATTGATTGTACTTCCGCTTGGCACCCCAGGAAACTCAGAAAAAGGCTAACCTAGCTGCATGTGATTGGAAAAAAGTTAGAAGTTGTTTAATAATGAAGGAAAACATATCAAAATCTTTGAGCCACGGGTATACTGATATCTGATGCTCTAAAATCCTTAATTAGAATCATTGGATAGTTTGTCAACTTAGTCATGTTTAATTATCATTTGCTGTGAACATATTTAAAGGCAATAAGTCATTCATTGTGCAAATGCCTTGAATAAGTTGAAGGTATATCAGTAAAAAACCATGGACTAGGGAGCATAATTCATTATTGTTAGATTTAAAGGCTTTACGGCTCTGAAAGGGACAAAATTTCTCATTAATCATTAAATCTTCGTTAAAGTTGTGTTAAGACCACTCTATCAAGAGTTTCAGAATAAGCCAGAAGCCTTCTATGAAAAACTTGAACACAGAAACCAAAAATAATTTTCAAATTTAGTTTATGTTCGCAATATAAAATATTCAGCGATCAGATAGTCAGTAGTCATGAAACATCCAGATTTACCTTCCTCAGCCTTCTGCGAACACTAAAATATGTTGCTTTTAATGATTTAATCATTGCTGCATGGGGCTATTTTCATGGCATGCTGTCTGTCATGTGACTGTCTGTCCATCTGTCTGTCAGTCCAACCGCAAGCTTTTTCTTTAAAAATCTTTCTCCTTAGATAGTACTAAACAGAATTCAAACAAATTTCTTTGGGTGATCCTTTATCATATTCCTTCAAGGAATTTTGATTGGATGAAAAAGATGGCTTTAATGGGTGGGGGCTAAACTAAAACTTTTAAATCATCGTCTCAGAAACCATTTGATCAATTTCAGCTTAATTTCACAGGAATAGTCCTTTGGTTACCCTTACCAGTTTCCTTCAATGAACTTTGATCAGATGAGAAACATGGTTTTAGTGGGTAGGGCTAATTCCATATATGGTGAAACCTTTGAAAATCTTTTTCTTAGAAAGCATTGAATAATCTTTTTCTCATAAACCAGTCAATTCATTTCAATCTAAATCTACAGGAATGACCCTTTAATGATTTTTTATGAGAATATTTGAAAGAAATTTGATGGGATGAAAAACATATCCAAAACACTATAATTATATGGTATATGTATAAAATTTTGAAAGTATTTTTTCGCAGAAACCAGTAGATTGATTGCAACCAAATTTCACTAGAATTATGCTTTGGAGACCCTTTATCAGATTTCTTCAAACAATTTGATTTGATGAAAAACATGGGGCTTTTTAGGGGTAGGGGAGCTTATTTCTATGTATGGAATATTCTCTGAAAACTTGGGAAATCTTCCTGTAGATGGATTTCAACCAAAATTCAAAGGAATGATCCTCAGTTGACTCTTTGATATATTATCTATATGATTTTGACTGGTTGAAAAACATGGCTTTTATTGTTGTGGCTTATATTCATATGTGGTATACAGCGAAAATTTTGTAATGACCTTTCCATCTGACTTAGTAAATTCAAATAATCCACCTTGAATGTTGTAAAATGTGAAAACTTCGAAATCTAGAAAGTCCTTCTCTCTTTCTAAGATTTCAGTGAACAGATTTCATTGCCATTATATGGCTAAGATGATTCAGTTTATATTGAATTCCTGAAAAACCCTTTGTTTTAACAGTACATTCAGGTCTATAGAGCAATACAGCTTCTCTTGTGTTTTTAAGAGAAAATGGAGGAAACTTACCTGTTCTTAAGAGCCTTTTCTTTTCTGGTTATATTTTTGCTTTATTGATTGGTCCACATTGATGAATGTTGCATTATACTAATAATTTCTTAGGTAAAATTAATGAAAATGGGAGCAATAGATCTTTCTTGTATAATTATATAATTCCTCCAAAAAAATTGTTCTAATGTGTAAATGGTTACCTGTGTTACATTTTCTGGTTTAAGGACAATATATCTTGCTATTTTGGCAAGAGGTTGCTTTGGAAGATTGATTATTGCCAACAAAAGACTGCATGGAATACAATAGAAGCAATATAAGTCAGCATTGATGCATCATTTGCATTGTAAGCTGCGCTTAGGAAATTGACCTTAAGACGTTGAAGGATAATTAATGCACTTCAGTACATAGTAATTATAACACTTGTGATGGTATGCACCGCTTACTGTCTGCAACCATTTATCAATCTTTTCTGTTTTACCATAATTTACATAACTTTCTCATTTTTTTGAAAGTTAGAGCATTATGGTTTATTTGCAGAAGGAAAAATACTGTAGCTGTTTCAATTAACTTGCATATATTCTAATAAACAGAACATGATCAATCCTAGTTCCAATTTCTTGAAATGGGACAGTTTTGATTTCAGTACTCCATCACACAGACAGCGTATGAAAATACCAATTCCACACTAAAACCATAGATAGTGTCAGAAAAAAATAACAGAATGAAAAATATTTCTTCTAACAAACAGTTTCTCTTGTGCCCATATACTCTCACCCTGTTGACAAAAGTTTTACTGATTTTGCCACATATTACTTGCCATCTACAATCAGTTTCAATTTTTATATGTATAATTTTTGTCAAATAAGTGTATCATAAGTACTGATAAAATTCCATCTTATGAAAGTTAATCTCATTGAGGAAAAGGTTATTTTGTATTAATCAACATTTCTAATTTGGAACAGACAAATCTTCATTTGACCTTGGCAGTTTCTATATGTTGACACCCTTCAAGCAGACTACCTTTCAAAGAGAACGATTTGTTCATTATAAGAGTGACTCATCAGGCAAAAAGGGACCTCCAAGTTGTTCTGTAAAACAAATAATTGAATAAGGGATTGGATTGAGCAAGGGTCAACTACTGGTGGCCTTCCAAAAATAATTATATAGAAAGGAAGAATGGTTATTCTAGAGTGAGATAATCAACTAAAACCAAAGTATCAACCTTGTTCAGCCTATACAGTTGGCACTGTCTGACACTGTATCGATGATTTTAGCACTTTTCAGAAGGTCCTGTTTTGCTTTGCTGGTCAAGTTTTAAGCTTTTTCAAATTGAAAACAGTTGCATATGACAATTTTAAGTTCAAGAAATTTCGTATTATTTGTGTAGAAAATATTTTGGAAAGTGAAGAAAGTGTTTGTGATAAACATTTCTTCATTTTTTACAAACCCTTTTCTTGCGGGGCAAAAAAACATGATTTTGTTGGAATGGGTTAAAGAGTCATATTTCATAGTAAACAAAAAAGGAGTTTCTTTATTTCAATAAACTGTAACTTCTTTCAATATGGACCAGTTTATAATTAGCATTTTATTGTCTGGTAATGGGTTAAACCAAAAATACAAAGTTGTTAGCTGATGATGGACATACAAGCTAGAGAAAGTAAAACAGCAGTAGGTATGAGTCCACTGTTAACATTTTGACAAGGCAAGCTCTATTGATGAGGAGTGACATTAAGTACAAGCTATGCCAAATTAAGTTACCTGCCATCTCTTGCTACTCTTTTCCACCATTGAAATCTACATACAGAACCTCTCTACTATATACTGATCAATTGTACTGCAATGGAAGTGTCGTCATATCATTAACCTGTTACCAGACAACAAAATTTTTTGACTGATCCAAATACAAAGATGTTGCAATAGACAAATTTTAATTGATGAAATTTGGGGATTTTTTTTCACTTTTGGGGGTAAAAAATATTGTGGATAATAAGAAAATTGCTTGTAACAAGCAATTTCTTCTTTTTTCACTATGTTTTCTAAAATATCATGGTTAATGAAGGAATTGCATGTATCTTCCTGGGAATTGGTAATTGGCTAGGGTTATGAAAAGTCATACTCATGACCAGTAGTTTAATGGGGTTTTCGAACCAACAACCCTTTCCCACAATGTTTACTAGAGTGTTTTTCTTGGAGGTGTCAAAAAGCATCATTGTGTGGGAATGTTAGAGAATTATCATTGAATTCCTAAATTCTAAATCTACAAAATTCATAATAGAGCAACGTCGGGTATTATCGACAGTTTAACAGTTCGGAGAATACCATGCCGATGATAGCCGATTAAATTACGCCCTGAAGTTGAAACTTGTTTAATTCTCGGATATGCTTTGATATTCTGGTGTTGGATAGAGGTATTGGAAACTATATGCACCGGAAAATAACTCTCAACCGCATCGGTGTGTGGCGGGTGTTATCGACAGGATTCGGCAATTATCGACAGGTCATTTATTTTTTATTTTTTTTTGAAATCATGAAAAAAAATATTGCCAAACGCCGTGATTGTAAAGAATTCACAGTTCTGAAATTATTGTCGGGAGCATTTACCTGCATTGTCAAGAGTTTCTTCTTATTTTACTACCACAATAATAGTGAGAGGTACAGTCTACTCGATTGTGAGTTGTTTTGGAATCGGGCCGTGTTTACCATTAGGGAGACTCCTCCTCCCAAAATAAAGTCATTTAACCATTCCCAGGTGACAAAATTTTAGGCCGGTCTTTATTCAAAATAGATATAGACGACAGTTTTATGTTTTCGTAATTAAAAATAAAGTTTTATTTTAATTTCTGGGTAGAAAAACGGGTGGAAATGAAGAAATTGCAATAACACGTTTACCGATTATTAAAGTTGGGAGGGGGGCGGCGTAAAAAAGTTGGACTGTGTCGGAATGGGTAACAAGCTAAGCAATTCACAAATGAGAAGCAGCCCATGAAGCAAACCAGGAAGAAACGAAAAGGTCACAGCCTCCAATCAGTATGTAGCCTGATCGTACGCAGCAGACTGTCAATTCAATTTTGCAGCGCAACTTTTCGACTGGACTTTTGTTTGTGTATTTCTTCTTTTCCAAAAAGGTTTTCTTTTTAAAAATAATTTATTCTCTGTTTTTTATTATTGTTATTATTTTACTTCGCCTTTAATGATCATCTACGACGTGTTGGGTTTAGGTCAGTCTATTATTTTGTCATAGACTTTTCCAGACAACACAATTTTAGACCACTCATAAAAGAAAGTTACAGACGACAATTTCAATTGGATGAAAATCTACTACTTTTGGTCTCTTGGAGAAAACACAGTGAAAAATGAAGAAATTGCATGTCCAAATCCTCAATTTCACTGTGCATTCTAACACCGGCCTTTTTGGGGAGTGTATAAAAGAAGTCGTATTGAATGTTTTAACTCAATATATGTTATTCGCCGATGGGCAGTCAAAACCTCGTAACTCCAGGTTTAACAAGCTGGAATTACGAGGTTTTGGTTGCCCACTGACGAGTATATAACAGATCCGTGGATGAAATAAGCAAAGACAAGAGCTAAGTGATCATAACCATTAACTCAGAAATACAAAGTTGTCAAATAGTTGTCACGTCTACAAGCAAAGCTCACAGTGAAAAGGATAGTTTTTCAATTGGTCGACTGGTATCTCGAGTAACACTGCATCCCCGGTGCAACTAACATGCCAGGATCGGGGACATCCTCTACACTGCACCCATTCGTCTGGGTCATTCAACGCGTCATCCGTGTGACAGCCAGGACAAATATTGCGTTCGTCGAAGTCATCGTCTGTTTCCACGTAGGGGACTTTAATTTTATCTTCCTCAGAGGAACTAGAGCTACTCTCTTTTCTTTGCCTTGATTTCTTTCCTTTCTTATTTTTCTTACTCTTCAACATTTTTTCTTCTTCTCTCTTTCTTTTTCTTTCCTCCATTTCAAGTTTGCGTTGTTTTGTCTTTTCTTCCTTTTCTTTTCGCTTTCGTTCAATCTCTTCTTTTCTCTTTTGCTTCCTCTGGATTTCCTCTTCCTTTTTCTTTTCTCTTTCCTCGAACATTTTAAGGGCAACAGAACCTGACAGGGCTTTCGGCAACTTTTGATTAATAGACATCCCACTTTTTCGCTGTTTCTGTTCTGGAACTTTTAATTTTTGAAATGCTGGTGATACGTAATTAGCTCTTAAACCATGCTGAATCTGAGGACGTATATATCTAGACAGGACATTGTGGACCACAGTAGGATAGGTATTGAACACTGGACGTGTTGTGTTTTCGTTTTGGGTTGAATGACCAGGTGCAGGAGTAGGTTTTATTGAGTTAACAGGACACGTGAAGGGTATTGAGTTTGACATAACGTCGGGAGTGGAAATGGTTGAATGACCAGGTAAAGTGTCTGGGGTTAGTAAAGTGTCTGGGGTTAAAGGGTCAAAGATACTCGTAGAGATTGGGATATTTGGCAATGGAGGACTTGGGATAGACACAGGGTTAGGCATGGGGCTGGGAATTATCTCTAGGATTGAAGTGCTGGTGATGGGTGTACATGTAGTTCTATGCGTACTCTCGAGTCTGTTACGGCCGGACTTTGATGGACAAAGTACAATTCCAGAAGATGAAGGACCGGCAGTGGAGCTAGCGCTTAGTGTATATTCTGCTGCTGGAATATGTGAACTGAGATGACAAGACGTAATGCCTAATGTAGTCTGTGTTAGCATCGATAAAGAGTTAACCAAGCAAGAGTCAGTGGCTGTTTTTATAGGTTTTGTAATTGTCTCGGAAATGGGGCCAGTCTGTTGACTGAAGAGTGTTTGTGAGTTGGTCACATCGGCGAAGACTCGGTCACTTTTTAGATCAATTGTTTGTTTGTCTACAGAATCGGGGTTGGCAATTCTGGATGGATCAAGCTTTGTTCCATCTATTCCGGATGGATTCAATGGAAAAAGACCAGACCTACGGAAGCCACGAGCAGCAATTTCAAAGCTAGTAACACTTTCCCATGTATCTTTAAAAACTTTTGGAAAATTTTTCTTAGTTAGATTTTCTCCAATATTTTCCAACTGCCACAATTTCAGGTGTTTTTTCCACGAAGCTTTCATCGGGGAAAAAAGACCGACATCGCAAGGTTGGAGAATATGGGTTGCATTTGGTAATAAACAGTACAGAATAATACCATTATCTGCACTGAATTGTGCAGCTTTTCTTGACATGTGGGTAGAATGACCATCCACAAATAGTAAAACTGGTTTGATGATCTTTTTAGCGTCAACAAACTTCGAAAACTCGTGAAGAAACGCAACGAATAGTTCACTATCCATCCAGCCGTTGGAAGTATGCCCATAAATGGCTTCTGGAAAACTGCTTATACCAGTATCTCGAAACCTTTCCCCAGGATAGACAATTAAGGGTGGAACAAAATCGCCAAATGCGTTAAAACAAACCATCACTGTGATCTGCTGTTTGTTGCTTGAGGTGACATTATAGACGTGTCGTGCACCAGTCTGCGCTAAAACTTTTCCCGTTTTTACACAAAGTGGAAAACCACTTTCGTCCGCGTTGAACATCCTCCGAGGGTCGTTTATCATGTCTTGGAATTCCGGTACTTCATTTTTCAGAAATTCATACAGATTATCATACCAGGTTTGGATCATAGTCATGTTGACGAATGCTCTTTGGTGGCCCAGCGTCATCGCAAAACGTTAACTCAAGCTCGGATGACGTTTCTTAAAGGCATAGAACCAATCTTTCCCTGGCTTGTTATCCTTGAAAGGCGTATTTCGACCATCAATGTCAATTATCCTTTTAACTTCATTTAAAAGTTCCTCCCGAGAAACTGGATAGCCAATCGACGCCATCAGCTTGATATAGTCGACCAAAACCTGCTCCTCTGCCGTTGACAGAACTGTAGTTGGTCCAGGTCGGGATTTTCCCTCAGGAACGCGACCATTTAATTTGTCATTCAGGGTACTTCTTGGAACCCCGAATGTCATGGCCGCTTTACGTTGCGACATAACCCCAGTTCGTACAGATTCGATGGCCCTGGACATTTTGGTAGGAGAGTACTGGACTCTCTTTGGTGTCGTAGTACCAATTTGTCTTGACATGTCAGCTTTTGTCTGAAAATAAATGAAATACCTATCGATAGTAGAGCTCTATCAAAAGAGCATATTGCAAACTGGTTGATTTGGATGGAGTTCGACAATCTTTTAACATTTTTTTCAGTCAAATATCGGCGGCTTGGGTACCTAACAATGGATTCCTAGTATTTCTCGCACCAGTACCACCTAATATGTACTTACTTTTCCAATCTCCTGTTGTTTTCCAACTTAGATTTACGTTTATCAACCCATTAGTGAGAGGCAGATGTCCAGAGGGTAAGTACTGCCGTTTGGTACCAAATTCTTGATCCAAAGCATTGAACAGTGTCTACTCTTTAAACAATTTTTCGCGTAACTACGTTCCGTGAGTTAAGTTTTAAACACAAACATGCGAAAGGATAGTCAGATGATATAAATAGAGTATGTGTCCAAGGAAGTATCTTTATTTTTTCCAAAATATGAAAAGGAACAATAGCTCGGAATAATGCATTACGATGGTGAGCGACCCAAAACCCATAATTACAGCTCCAATAAAGCTGTAGTTACGATGTTTTGGTCGCCAAACGTCGATAATTGACAACTTATTCACATTCTGGATGATTAATTTGTAGAGGTATCGATAACTGCCGAACTCATTAATTTTGGTCGGCAATTATCGACAGTATGCTCTTTGTTGTTATGGCGGACAGTTCACGCTCGGTTTTGGGCTGTGAACATTATTCTGTGTATAATTCGTGTTTATAGCTATATATAGACTAATCGAGTGCAGCTTTACCTGCGCGTATAGTGGTATAGAAATACTACCCTTCTTATCGTTAAGGTTAACAAAGCGATAATTTAGAAAATAAAATTTTTACTTACTTTTATTTTCCTTGAGAATATCTTTTTTCGGGTCACCTTCAGCAAAGATGGAAAGTTGACGTCACATTTGACGTCACAAATATATAATATGTTATTTTACATTAAAATTCAAGGTTAAATTGGAGAAGTGCCGATAACTACCGACGGCCGGTATTACCCGACGTTGCTCTACCATCAATGATCATTAACCTGTTACCAGACAACAAAATTTTTTGACTGATCCAAATACAAAGATGTTGCAATAGACAAATTTTAATTGATGAAATTTGGGGATTTTTTTCACTTTTGGGGGTAAAAAATATTGTGGATAATAAGAAAATTGCTTGTAACAAGCAATTTCTTCTTTTTTCATTATGTTTTCTAAAATATCATGGTTAATGAAGGAATTGCATGTATCTTCCTGGGAATTGGTAATTGGCTAGGGTTATGAAAAGTCATATCACATGACCAGCAGTTTAATGGGGTTTTCGAACCAACAACCCTTTCCCACAATGTTTACTAGAGTGTTTTTCTTGGAGGTGTCAAAAAGCATCATTGTGTGGGAATGTTAGAGAATTATCATTGAATTCCGAAATTCTAAATCTACAACATTCATAATACCATCAATGATATTGTATTCAAGTGCATGCAATTAATCAGTTTTACTCGCTTCAAAACTTGAACAAATTGTTTTTAGTTTGCTGAAAATTGAGTCACCTTCATTTATTGTTGCCCAGAGCCCAGTTTATTCAGTAACACCCTGGATCTCAATCCTGTTGTTGTGAGTTTGAATACTTACTTGGCCAATATTTGACAAAAGTAATTGGAACATGCATCAATTCTTTTTAATCAACAAATATATGATAAGAGTAGCTTATGGCTTGATTTGAAGTGTATGGTTGCACTGGTGAGAGAAATGCTGGGAAGCCATGGCTAGGTGCACCTGTAAGGTTTTGTTAGTTTGTTTGAATGAGGTTTAACGCCACTCACCTGCAAGTTCACAGGGTTCCCATGCGTCAGGGAAAAGTCAGTGAAAAATGGAATTTTGTAAAAGTCAGGGAAATGTCAGGGAATTTTGATGAGTGTCAGGGAAATTTGAAAAATAAGGCAAAAGTCAGGGAAATGTCAGGGAATTTTGAACAGACTGTCAGGGAATTTTTCATTGGAGTAGTTTTCAAGGATAAGGCAGTTTCTTATATTTTTAGCTTAAATTGCTAAAGGTACTGATTTCCAATTTTGATATTTATTTAAACCAAAAAAACTGAAGGGATTTGCACCCCTTGCCTCCTGAGCAGTATGGTCTTTCTGTGATAGTTTTAGTTTTGTTGTTCACTGAATTATAAGAATATCAATGAAGTGATCATACTAGATGTTTTGACAGGGAACTATGGTGCCCACTAAGGGTAAGAAGGATGTAGTCATTATTTAAAATGTGTATACAAATGGTAATTCTTTGATAAAATTGTAAAGGAAGAGGGAAACATCCGTTGAAATGTCTATAAAATGTCAGGGAAAATCACTTTCTTCTCAGGGAAATGTCAGGGAATTTTGGAACTGCCGGAGTGTGGGAACCTTGAAGGATGATATAAATGAAATACTGTTTAAAAAGGCATAAACACAATAAAAAAAGGTTAAGAGGATTTTATTAAGCATAAAAAGGGTCTATGCTGCTGAGGTTGTCCCTTTTGGCTATACAGGTCCCTTACACAAGGGTTGGCATATCCCACCAAAGTTCATTGTCATGTCTCAGACATTTCTTATGAAGGTATTACTGGTGATGATATGTCAAGTTTGATATCCTGCCTTGTTCTGTTGGCTCCCTCTTACCTATCTCTACTGCCACATTCCATAATCTATCCTTTCTAATGATATTGCAGTCTACTGTAGCAGATCAGCTTGTCCAAACCTTGTTGGTTTGTTTGAGGCTTTACCCTTGTCATGCTGTATGAATTACTTTACTAAATTGCTGTAAAATCAAAGGGCTGATAGCACTGATAGAACTTGTTGTTCAAAGATCAATGTTTCTTTTAGAAATTAATTTCATAAACAAATCTGGTGGGAAAATTACAAGCAGGAGGTGTAGACCAAGATTAGATTGCTCTTATGTGCAGGCAGATCTTGGTCTACATCTCCTGCACAAACCGGAATATTTTGGGTTCAGCATGACAAGGGTTAACACTGCTTTGAAGATTATTTCATTTACATCAGAGTAAAGTTTGCTTGTTCATGTGCTTTCTGGGAATTACCAGTATTTGGCTAGGGCTCAGAAATGTCAGATACCAGCAACTTTGACTTGCTGCAGATTATGAGTACAATGCCCAATCTTTATGATTATGAAACTCAAAGGTTACGTCTGTCCTTGTGTGCATGTGTGGGTGAGTAAGTGGGTTGGTGTGTTTATGGGTGTGTGTTCAATAATTGTACGATGGATATTGTCTACATTAATTAATGGACTTGGCACAGTTGTTCTGCTTGAAGAGAACTCATGTCATGTGTAAAGTTTTGTTGGATATCCCCAAGTTCAATGTCACAACTGAAGGACATGTGACAAGCAATGATCCCTGGGCCCCCTGTAATTGTGCAGTCTGTAGCGCATAAGACTTCCAATTTTTAATCATTGGATGTAATGGGTTCTACCCCTAGCGGCAGCACATATTCATTCTGAAGTTTTTCTCTCACCAATGGATGGATAATCGTAAACCTAAATAGGATAGCAGCTGGAGGCTAGGAATGGTAATGGTAGTACTGGTGTGAGAAAAACCATGAATCCATCGCAAGTTGCTCCAGCTGCTGTGATATGACTGAAATACTGTTAAAAGTGGCTTTAAACCCAAGTCAATCAATCAATCAATAATCCCTTGGCATCTGTGTCTATGGCACATTTCTAGTTTGTTGAATACATGAACAAAGGAATCTAATTTTTTCACAATCTTCAAGAAAATAACCCAGAAAAAATTGTAGAAAATAAAGAAGTTGTCTACAATATTTTCTTCCATTATAAGACAGATTTTTTTTTTCAATTTTCACCAACTTAAAATTGTTGTCTGCCTCTTCTTTTCTTCTTTATATTCTCAAAGATACTTCTATCCTCGATATATATTCATAATTTCTTATAATTTGAGGGTTATTTCTCTGTTAACTCATTTCCATGCAATGATGCTTTAAGATGCCACCAGAGAAAAAGCTTTGGAAAACATTGTGGAAAATTAAAAAATTGTTTGTAATCCACAATGTTGTCTACCCCATAGGTAAAAAATAAGCTTTAAATTGTTGCCTGCAACTCCTCTCAATTTGGACCAGTCTAAAATTTTGCCGTTTTGAAATGGGTTTAGTCTTGTCTTGCTAAAATAAGTCCTCTATGGTATCACATTGAAATCAATGGATCGAAAGCTCTTATTGTGGATTAATATTTTATTTGAGAATTTATCTTATAACATCTATAGCTTAAAAGGGACAAGCAGCTGGTGCAGACTAAGACCAGACTGCACAATTGTGTAGGCTGATCTTTGTCTATACCTCCTGCGAAAGCAGGAATACTCTAGGTTCAGTGTGACAAGGGTTGTTTAGAGGAAACAATCCTTAAAACAGAGGGGAAGTAAAATTCACAAGAGGAGCCATGATTAGGAAGGAGGTGTTTATTACGAGAAATACAGTACATTGCATTGGCTGGTGTACCTAATCATTTATTGTTGTAACAGTGGCTGCTCAGGCATTGCTGTAACAATATGAAAGAGGTGATAACATAGTTTTCAAGGATTAAGGATTGTCATTGTAATGCATTAGCTTCAAAGCAATCCAGGCTCTATGAAGAATGATAATATAGGTATAAAATTTGATAAGATGCTCTCATACAAGAGTTAGGTTTTGAAAAAGCTACAAAGAATATCATTTATGAAAAAGTGTCATATGCAAGCTAACTGCCGTACTTACTCTGAAGAGCACTTGATGCCAAGTCAAATGGTATTAAAGACCAAAATAAAATCTGGAATATGTTATGTAAGAAGAACGTTAGTGTAGCTGTCATCTGGATTGAATACTAGTTTTATTGCTGCAGCAGGTTTTTTAAAGTATTTTTGAGCAAGGATAATTGCCAGCAATAATCTAGATATTATGAAACTCTGTTATCTTGATGGATTGTGTATTAAGTAATAGGAAATGCTAATGATTCTGCAAATATATAATTTGTCTTTATAATCCTTTAGTCGAAGAAAACAAAATTCAAAACTTTACCAGATATAATCAAAATGAATAAATGGAGGATAATTGTTTGCTTGAGTGTAAGATCAATTTATTATGCTCCCCGAAAAAATTTTTCGGGGGAGCATAATTATAGTCGCCGGCCTGTGCGTGCGTCCGTCCTTCCATCAGTCCGTCCATCCGAAGTCAAATCTCAGCAAACCATGGGCCTTATTGGACGAAACTTAATATATAATTTTCCTAGGAAAATTCCAAGACCTGTTTTTTGATTTTTCTTATTTCAAGGCTGCGTCATCGAAAAAGGGGCCTTAATGTAAAAACTAGTTTTTTGCCAATTTCTCCAAGACTGATTGTTAGAATTTCATGAAATTTCATATTTGAGTAGCAAATCAGATCCCCTTGACCTTAAACTAACGGAAATTTTCGTTTAAAAAAATGGGTCATGGGAAAAGGGGCCTTAATGTTATTACCTTTACGTTAACTTTTTTTTCCCCCACAAAAACTAAAATCGGCAATAACTTTTGATTGGTTACAGATGAAGTCTTCATATTTCACATGTGCATTGCTTGTGACAAACCCTTTCTGTTGGAACCAAGTTCAAGGTCATCATTCAAGGTCAAGGTCATTTCTCAAGATCAAAATGTAGAAAAATCTTTACTGAAACATCTATAAGTTTACAATGTTAAGTGATATAACCTTCATATTTCACATGTGCATTGCTTGTGAACCCTTTCTGTTGGTACCAAGTTGAAGGTCATCATTCAAGGTCAAGGTCATTTCTCAAGATTAAAATTTGGAAATATCTTTACTGAAACATTATCTATAAGTTTACAATGTTAAGTGATATAACCTTCATATTTCACATGTGCATTGCTTGTGACAAACCCTTTTTGTTGGTACTAAGTTCAAGGTCATCATTCAAGGTCAAGGTCATTTCTTAAGATCAAAAATTAGAAAAATCTTTACTTAACCCATTCCAACTCAATCCCTCCTTTTTATGCCCCTCAAGAAAAAACTTTGGAAAACATTGTGTAAAATGAAGAAATTGCTTGTATCAAGTAATTTTTTCATTATCCACAATGTTTTCTATCCTAAAAGACAAAAAAATTAAAAATTCCATTAACTTGAAATTGTCGTCTGCAGCTTCTTTCAATTTGGACCAGTCTAAAATTTTGCTGTGTTGGAATGGGTTAAACATTATCTATAAGTTTACAATGTTAAGTGATATAACCTTCATATTTCACATGTGTATTTCTTGTGACATACCCTTTCTGTTGGTACTAAGTTCAAGGTCATTATTCATGGTCAAGGTCATTTCTCAAGATCAAAATTTAGAAAAATCTTTACTGAAACATTATCTATAAGTTTACAATGTTAAGTGATATAACCTTTATATTTCACATGTGCATTTCTAATGACATGACCTTTCTGTTGGAATTAAGTTCAAGGTCATCTGTCAAGGTCAAGGTCATTTCTCAAGGCCAAAATTTCAAAAAAAAAAATAACTTTAACAGAGCCCATAAGTATACAATGGTAAGTGATATAGCCTTCATAGTTTACATGTGCATTGCTTATGACATGAACTTTCTGTTGGTACTAAGTTCAATGTGATCTGTCAAGTTCAAGGTCATTTCTAAAGGTAAAAATTTCGAAAAGCTTAACTTTAACATTGTCTATAAGTTTACAATGGTATTAGTGACACACCCTTCATATTTTACATGTGCATTGCTTATGACATGACCTTTCTGTTGGTATGAGGTTCTAGGTCATCTGTCAAGGTCAAGATCATTTCTCAATGTCAAAATTTCGAAAATTTTAACTTTAACATCTCCCATAAGTAAACAATGGTAAGTGATATAGCCTTCATATTTTACATGTGCATTGCTTATGACATGGCCTTTCTGTTGGTACTAAGTTCAAGGTCATTGGTCAAGGTCAGGGTCAAATTGTCAAGGTCATTGATTTTCAAATATTCCTCCTTTACTAATTGCCAAAATTTCTTGTTACTTTACATAAATGTTGTTCATTAAAAGCCCTAGGTAATTTTTATTTCAATTTTTGACCCAATTAGCCTTACCATGCTAAAAGGGAGCTTAATGCCATGTAGCTTTACATTTTGTATATATCCTGTTCTAAAATAAATCAGTCTATTGTTTCTGCAAGACTACTCAAGTTAGAATCTTCATTTTTTGTATGGAGACATTTTTCATTGATAACTTGGATAGTGAAGGTGAAATATTTAACCCTTTACCATATAATGATATTGTATTTTACTAGAATCAGGCCTGTGAAGCCAAACAGCTTCCTTCAATGTTTGTCAAACTTCCAAATTTCTTGTGAACTCAACTCTCAAACTAAAGTTGCATTCAATAAAAGTTTTTTGTCCAATAATGGCATATAGTTCTGTGACAAAAGCCTTATTCAGGGAGCATAATCCATCTCCGAAGGCTCTTGTCTTTCATTGATTGAACAACGAAAGCTATAATTTCCTGATGAAATATACTTTAGTTGTTTAAGAAATGAAAGATAAATTGATCTTACATGAAAAACAAAGGCTTATTCTATTTCTTTAATGCAAATATAGACAAACTGTGATAATTTTGGGGTTAAACTCCTAAAAGTGTGTCATTTCACACATGAATTACATGGCAATCTGATGATGTCATCAGTTTCTTCAGTATTGCGCAATGAAAGAAAGCAGAGCTAAATCTATCAAAACACTGTGAGTTTGTCATCCTGTTAATTTCATTGTTTTTCTGTGAAATATTAAGTGATAATCTAATCCACCAAGAAATCCCATTAAACAACTGGAAGGCATTGTAGAAAAGGTAGGAACTTTCAGAGGACTCGATCTAACGCTGGAAACTGATGTGACAAAAGTGGTAAACATTTGATTAATTTGCCAGATATTCAAATTATGATATTTTTGAATATTCAAACTTTCAAAGCAAAATCCTTGACAGTGTTCAATTTAACACTTTAATTAATTTTTGGCTAATGCTTTCTTCAGACTTGACAGTATATTCCCTTCCATTCGGAATACTTTGTATCATCAAATTCCTTGAAACAGATACATTATCGATCTACCCTGTGAAAAAGAATCAAGAACTTTTCTAGAACTTTATTCTTTTGGTTCATTCACTGTTCTTAAAGTTCTAGAAGTCAGGTTCTAAAACCTTTCACTGGTTCAAGAAATTAAGTTCAAAAAGCTTAAAGTTCTAGAGTCTGTGTTAAGAACATTCCAAGTTCTAGATCTAGGTTCAAGAACTAAAGTACAAAACCATGCATGTTATTGAAATGTATTAAACCATAAGCAGATGGAAACATTTAAGACTGATCCAATTTGAAGGGATTTGCAGAGACAGTTTAAAATGTGTGACTTAAAAAATTGTTTTTTAGTTTCAAAAATAAATCTTGTTGTCCACTACTGCCAAACTATCTTGTTGCAATAAAAGTAGTTAAGTTCTGTAACAAGTTCAAGAACTTTAAGAACATATTCAAGAACTGGTTTAAGAACCAGTTCATGAACAATCAGGAACTAGTTATTGAACCAGATCTAGAACATTGTGAATCTCAGTTAATCCATTCCCACTCAAGAAGCTTTTAGACGCCCCCAAAAAATAAAGCTTTGGAAAACATGATTGACCTTTGATTGAATACCATTTCAGGGCTGTAACTCAAGAATCAAAAGACATAACTTTCAAACTTCATAAAATAGTTCCTAATGACCCAAGGAAGTGCCTTATATTTTTTTGTTACAAAGGTTAATGTCACAATCAACCTTTGATTGAAAACAGTTTCCTTACTCTAACTCAAGAACTAACAGACCTACAACCTTCAAACTTTATACAATTTTTGCATATGACCTAAGGAAGTGCCTTATTGTTTTTGGGTCATGGAGGTCAAAGGTCAATTTCACCATTCAACCATTTCTGGTATTGGGTAATGAAGGTCAAGGTTTAACTGTTCTACTTGAGTGACGTAGCAAGTGACTTTAAACTAATTAGAAGTCTAAATAGAAATAGTATGTGCCAGTTATATAACATGCGTCTGCGTTTAACTGTTGAACTTGTGTTTAGCTGCTGATTTACTGCTTTCACTTCTGTTTTAAGTATTTATGCGTTTGCTTGGTATCAGAGTAAGATTTTACAACAGGTTTTGCCATTTCTTAAGCACTAGCTCCTCTAAATCACTTTGAAATCAGCCTTATTTCATTTAGTAATTTCTTGAAAATGATACCTTAAAGTTGTATGGAAATTATAGTTTGATGCCAATGTGGCAATGCTAATCTTTTCACTGTGAGAACTTTAATACCTCTCTTATTATTCCAGAGGTCCTAAAAAGGCTAAGATAAGAAATGAAAGTATTATAGGTTAGTGATCCAAATTTGAACAATCTCGAAGGTTAAAAACTATTAAAATTTATTTTGGGCTTGTAAAAAATCTGTATTAACTAGCCCCACATGTGGATAAAATTTGGGCCTTCTGGTTTTATTATTTTGTTTTTATTTTTTTTGTCCTATGAAAAACAAAACAAAACATAAATCATATGGGCATGTGGATCTTCAGTGTGCTAGTGAAAATTGTTTAGTTACAAGCCAAATTTGTTTCTAATTTTCAATCCAAATTTCTATGACTGTATATACATTTGCGATTTAGTTTTATGCCTATACCAATAAAGGAAAAGCTTTTATCTTAATTTCCTCAACATTTTAATCCCAAGAAAATTTTCAAAGAAAAGTCTTTAAAAAGGCAGAGAGTGATATAAAAGAAATATTTAACAAATTGAAAAAAGATAGATAATCGTTAGGTTAAGGTCAATGAATTTACTTGCTACCCTAGTGATCAGTTTATACTGTGCTTTCAAGTAGCTTTATTATTATGGAAGTCCTTTTAGTAAATGGTTTTCTTGCATCAGTGCTTTTCAATACAGAAACACAACACCCACTGATAGACTACTGGGGTCTTTTCACCGTAAAATCCTCATTTTACGATGATTACCTGCTCTATCGGGGAGATTGGATGTCAACACAAAATGATCCTTTTTTATTCTATAAATTGTTAACCCTTTCTTTATTCAGCAGCACAATCAAAGTGGTCAATTTGATTTCTATAGATTGGCAGTGTTTAATCTGATGCAGGTTTTGTATGATACTTGTAAATAAGTAGCCAGGTGAAAATTACAGTCAGGGACTCCTAAACCTCCAGGAAGGACCTTTATGACATGGACTGTACTGTCCCAAAGAACCATACTTTGTTGATGTTGATGTTGGATAAATGCATATAGATTTTGTCTTGTCTTTAGTCCATTTCTCCGGTTATCATCATTATCATCATCAACATCAACAGCAGCAGCTTGTAAAGACATTTTCAACACAAGGACTTAACATGATTTGACCATGATTTTAATTTTTTAGGTAGTAAACCTTCATATTTCTCATATATATTCCTTGTAGTTAGTCTTTTCTATAATTTAGATCAATGTCATATGTTAATTTAATGGTCATTCTTCATATTCACTCACAGAATCATAACATTTGTCATCTGTCAAAGTTACCCGATTGCCGCAAATATCCTTTCTTTCATTTTTCTCCAAACAATGGATGGATAATCGTTAACCTATGTGGGATGAGAGGCTCAGAAAGGATGTAGTGGTAGCACTGGTGTGAGAAATACCAGCAAGCCATTTTTAGGTGCTCCAGCCACCCAAATATGACTGAAATATTGTTAAAAGTGACATTAAAACCCATTATAACAAACTGTCAAGGTTAATGTGAAGGTGTTCTTAATGGAGTTGAAATACTGGTATGCAATGTATTTTATATAACTACCAAGATAGTGATTATCATTCTGTCAAGGTCAAATATAATTAGACATGTGAGCATATCTTAAATGGTATGGCACTCTTTAATGGCTTTCATATCCTTGTCTTATTATATTTTGTCTTTCACGCATTCCAAAAACCTTGTGGATAATGAAGAAATTGCTTGTAGCATTGAAGGATCGGGGGCATATTGTTTTACACTTGTCTATCTGTCTGTCCGTCATTCAGTCTTTCCATCTGTGGGTCTGTCTGTCTGTCTGCAAAACTTAACCAAAAAACTTAACATTGCCAATTACTACCAGTCTATTCAAGATACAATGCTCATATTCGGCATGATACATCTCCATCAAGTCAACAACACTTTTCATAGTTAAGCTATATCCTTGAGGATGGTGGGATTGTGTGGGAATTGGTTAAACAAGGTGAAGGTTATTTAGAAGAGTTACAGTAACATGATGGAATTTTGTAAGTTGCCCTGCTACTCATGTTGTCTAAGCATAGCCTTTCCTTGCTGCAAAAGCTATTCAGATGAGACATAATGTATTATCTTCGTCGATCACTAAAACATTAAGCCCGAGATTTATTTGCGGATATATAGTCTAAAATGGTGTGAAGTACACCATTGTATAAAATAACACAGAAGTAAATCATTGTGTGTTAATGAAATTCAACCTTATATGGTTTCACTAGGCCTATAAAGGACGATACAGGAAATAGCATGGCTGGTTGCTAATAGCTTCAGTAGCAGTATAAAAAAGATATATTGTCCTGACTCTACTTTGGGCCATATCTATCATGAAGAAGAGACTCCTAACATAAGCATTCTTTTTATGATGTAATATAAATGTATTGTTTACAATGTATTGTGCAACCTTGATCTTGTTCCTTTATTAGCTCACCCGGCTCAAAGAGCTCAAGGTGATCTAGCTGAGTCCCTCATTCATTGCCAGTTGTCCGCCATATACCAAAATCTGGTGTGCACATTGGAGGCCAAAATTTTTGCTCACATAACTTGAATCTTTATCTGATTTGTTGCTACTGACTCTTGTCATTAGCTTCACTTGCTGAAAGCCAGCGAGCTATTGTCATGGTGTTGTGTGTGTCGAGTGTGTGTGCATGTAAGCTTGCATCCCTAAACCTTACTTTAAAAATCTTCTCCTCAGAAAGGACTGAACAGAATTCAACAAAATCCTTTGGTGACACGTTATCAGATTCCTTCAAAGAATTTTGATCGGATGAAAAACATGGCTTTAATGGGCGGGGCTAATTTCCATATATGGTGAAACCTTAAAAATCTTCTTCTCAGAAACAGAGGATGGATTTCTACCAAATTTAACCGGAATAATCATAGGAAGTTATCAGATTCCTTCAAAGAATTTTGATTGGATGATAAACATGGCTTTAATGGGCGGGGTTAATTTCCATACATGTTGAAAGCTTTTTCTTCATCTCAGAAACATTGAAAAAAAAGAAGCCACTGTCATAGCGCAGTTGGTAGTGCGGTGGACTGTCAATCTAGAGGTCCCGGGTTCGATCCCCGACGGCAGCACTCATCCTTTCAGACTTTTGTCTCTACTAGACAAAAATATTTTATTTTCATTGACTTGAATTTATTGTCAGCAAATTCTTTGATTTTTGACCAGTTCTATAAATATTTGTCATCTGGTAATTGGTTAAACTATATCATGTTTAACTCATTACCAAACAGCAAAATTTTAGATTGGTCCACAATGAAAGGAGTTGCAGATGATAATTTTAATTCTATGAAATTTTAGATTTTTTCGTCTTTTTAGAAGGAAAACATTGTGGAAAATGAAGAAATTGCTTGTGACAAGCAATTTCTTCATTTTCCACAATGTTTTCCCAAGCTTTTTTCCTTAGGGGCGTCTAAAAGCGTCACTGAATGGGAATGGGTTAACCCATTCAAACACAATAAAGCTTTTGGACGCCCCTCAAGTAAAACAATGGGGAAAACATTGTGGAAAATGAAGAAATTGCTTGTTACAACCAATTTCTTCATATTACACAATGTCTTTTACACAGAAACTTGAAAAAATCTGAAATTCATAGAATTAAAATTATCATCTGCAACTCCTTTCATTTTGGACCACTCTAAAATTCTACCATCTGGCAATGGATTAAAAAGATCATATTACAATTATCTTACAAAATATATCTCTGCTGTTTGCAAATTTTCTGAAAACTGGAGAGACTATGACATTGTATGAATAAAGGAAATTGGTTTATGGTTATTGGGCAACTAAAACCTTGTACCAAGCAGAAGTTACAAAATCCCCCCCCCCTCGAAAAGATTCTATCTATCTTTCTGCAACTTATATCCGGCATCTGACTGCTGTGCGTCATCTGTCAACAATTTCTTTTAACAATATCTCCTCCAAAACCGCTGAGCCAATTTGAACCAAATTTGGCAGAAATGTTCCTTAGGTGGTCCCCTTTAAAAATAGCTAAAAGAATTGAAATCTGTTAAAAATGGCAACAAAAGTGAAATTTTAAAATCCTTAAAAATCTTCTCCTATAGACCCAGAAGGGGTAGACCATTGATACTTTTGCATGAAGCATCGGTATATTTACCTATTTCAAAATAGCTAAAATCATAACCCCCAGTCATCAGGGGCAGAGCTCCAGAGGTTTGATTTATTTAGAAATTAAGAGCTATTTTTAAAATACATCTCCTCCAAGACCTCTGGGCCAATTTGAATCAAATTTGGCAGAAATGTTCCTTAGGTGGTCCCCTTTAAAAGAAGCTTAAAGAAATTAAATCCTTTAAAATCTCTGGTTGCCATGGCAACAAATTTTAAAATAATCTTTTCTTCTCCTAACTCAGAAGGTGTAGAGCCTTGATATTTTGCATGAAGCATCAGGATATTGACGTCTTTCAAAGTTGCTTAAATCATGACCCTTGTGTCCCCAGAAGTTTAGAACAATTTTTAAACAACAAAAACCCTGGGCTTATTTCTGTCTTATTTCCTCCCTCATGGATCCAGAGTAATTAGGACACTTTTGGACACTTTGTATCTTAGTATAGGGAATTATCTCATTCAAAGGTTTGGAAATGAATAAATTGTTTGAAAGTTTAATTGCTTTTTTATACTTTGTGGAATTTGGGGTACTTCGTAGAACTACGGGATGATATTTTAGCAGTTCGTAGTTATTCATAGGCATTTGATGTGTGCTTTTAAACCGCATATCTTGTGGTAGTTCATTGTAGAGAATCGGGAGTAACATGTAGTGCATTAGCATTATTTGGGTTTCATCACCTATGTCAGTAAGCCAAAATAGGACTAATTCTGTCACCAATTAACGCCAATTTGCTTACTGCGATCAACAATAACTTAGTATGAGGTACACAGAGGTGCACTGATTTCTGCATGACTTTCAAAATCAGGAGAAAAATTTGAGCATGTTGAAAGTTTTGTCCCAATTTATTTTCCACAATTTTATGTCCATAATTGCCTTGGTTACATTGGAAATAAGCTGAAAGTACACTTCAAGAATCAAGGGATATCTCCAAATAAGGGAATATATTTTACAACATGTTGATGATGGTAATTGGATACCCAGAACATGGTGATGTGGACTTGTTTCTGTCAATCAAATCTGCAAACACAGTTATTCTCTTTCTTTATAAAAGCAATCATTTTGAATGAAATCTATCTACTGGGAGGTTTAAAGTCTGGTTTCAGTCCCTAACTGACTGATAGTAGAATATGCATGCTTGGACAAAGATCAACCTGTATTTATGTGTTGTCTAATCTTTGTCTATACCACCTGCTTGTTCATTTAACAGGAGGTAGTACTTGTATATTAATGAGATTACTGTCTCTACCCATAGGGCCCAGTTTGGTACTTGTGCTGTCATTCAATATAAGCTTAGTCCAAATTAAAAAAAAATGTTGTGGACAACAATTTCAAGTTGGTGAAATGTAAAAGATTTCTTAGTGTGGAAAACATTGCAGACATTGAAGAACTTGCTTGTTACATGAATTTTCTTCATTTTTCCAATATGGAGCATAAAAAAGCAGTATAAGATTAGGAGCATATTGTTTTACCAATCTCAAACTGTCTGTCTGTCTGTTTGCAAGTAGTAAACTTAACTCAAAAGTACCAGGCTTTTGTAATGTCAAGGTCATCCATCCAGGTCAAGGTCATTAATGAAGGTCAACTTAATGTGAAAACTTCACAATTTGCTGTTATTCAAATACAGTTCAACATACACTGCTCATATTTGGAACATAGGTACCTTGCATTAAACAGAATCAATTGTAAAGTCAAGGTCATCTGTTAAGTTCAGGGTCACTTATCAATGTCACATTCCCAAAATGGCCCTTTCCGAAAACGTGGTTTACTTCCCTTTCACCCAAAGTCGTTAGAGTGATTTCCCTTTGTACGGGTAGCAAATTTTGATAGAATTCCGTGAACCACGGAGGATGTCGGCTTCCTACCAGACGAAAACATCGACTTTTCAACTTTTAAATTTGCTATTTGAAGAAATACTTGCGTGCCAGTAATTCAAAAAGAAAACTGAAAACTAGGGTGTTTTTAGACCGACAGCTTAATTTCAAATTATGTGTTTCAACCAATATTTCATTAAAAATAACCTTGACAGATGCATATTATGTCAAAGTTATAATAGAATGAAGTCTTATGTGGAAAGATTATTTCTTTTTTTACCAGCCATTTTCCTCAAGATGTTTTCCTTAACATAAGTAATATTTATCTATAACATAGAAAAAGGAGGGATAAAGAATTATACTGTAGGAAAAAAAAACCCAAAAAACTCTCCTATCTGAAACAGAATTATTATCATCATATTAACATGTAAAAAAATATGTCCAGCATCATCAAATACACGTACTTGAAATAGATTAACCTATAAATATGTTACTGTTTTGCCAAATTTTAGACCCGTCTAAAAATCAAAGGCCCTGCAGACGACAAATCAATTTTATCTTAAAAATAATCATTCAGTAGGATAGAAATTATTGTGGAAAAGGAAGAAAGAAAGAACGTAAAAACACAGGGACGTAAAAACCAGGGATTGAACAGGAAATTGTTAAAGGGTTGCAAATTAAAACCAATATATATCATTGTGAAGCATTGTCGTGTGTCCTATCAGCATGTCATGTGTGTACTTACCTTTGATCATAAGAAGTGATCTCTTTGTCACATCTGCTGTATTTAAGTTTTCTTGGTAAATAATCCTTGCAAACCCTTTAATATTTTCTTGTTTCAGTTTCGTTTAACTTATTTTGGAAACTTGAATGAGAAGTTCATTCTTTTCAAAAATATTTCCATCAAAACTGTATTAATACATTTTTTCTCTTTTATCGAAGATAAGTTATTTTGACAAAGGTCTAAATTTTATCTCTCATTTCTTTTCGTTTACTTTGATGGATTATGTTATAAATTTCTCTGGAATAACTTTGCGCTCATAAATTCTGAAACTATTTTAAAGAAATAACATGATGTATATTATTTAAAGGGGTATTCAAAAGAAAGTCATCATTAGACTTTGACAACATTTTGTTCAAGTTTAATGTGCAATAATTTCTACATCTCTGCAATGACTTAAGATTTGTTTCGAACATTCGCTCATTTATAATGGGCTTTACAATGTAAGTCAATCTTTTAACCCCTTACCAGGCAAAATCTTAGACTGGTCTGAAATGAAAGTTGCATAAGGCGATTAATTTCGGGGATGAAAAGGAATTCCTTGCTACAAGTAACTTCTCCTTTTCTCATTATGTTTTCTACATATTATGTTCTCTAGTGTGTAGAAAAAAAGAGATAAGGAGGTAATGGGTAAACCAATACCCACATAAATGCTGCCTTTTGACACCCTTCAAGAAAAGCGATTTGGAGACATTTTGGATAATGAAGAAATTGTTACAAGGTTGGAGCAATTCCTTCATTGTCCATAATATTTTCTTCCATAAATGAAGAATGATTTAATTTAATCAGCTTAAACTTGTCATCTGCATCTCCTTTGAATTGGGACCAGCATATTAATATTTTGTTGTCTGAGAATGGGTTAACCCATTCCCTCACCATCCTGCTTTTGTTATGTGGGAATGTGTTAACTAGCTTCCGCTTATTTACGCCCATAAAGGAAACGACTTTGGAAAACATTGTAGAAAATAGAGAAATCGCTTGAAACAAGCAATTTCTTCATTATTCAACAATGTTTCCTACCTTATACGTGAGATATTTAAATTCTATCAACTTAAAGTTGTTATTTCTAACTTCTTTCAATTTGGACCAGTTATATTGTTTTGTAAAGGGAAAGCAAGGATTTATTACCCAGGCAATCATTGGAGTTGAATCTAGTTTTGCTGTTTACAAACAGCTCTTATTTGGTATCTTACAAAGGTTCGTTCACCTCTGAGTGTGATTGCATCTTACCTCTAATAAAATGTGTTCGATCTGAGGAAACATTTTGACTTTTTTACTAACATGCGCATTTCAAAGCATTTCAACACATAAATTACTATATTTCTTTATTTTTCGAAGAAAGCAAAAGATTTGTTATTCAAAACAGATATGGTGTACACAAATGAAATGTGAACTTCAAACGCATTTATATGCAATATAAAGGAAAGTATTTCCTAGGACCATTTTTGAAGTTCACCTATATTATATCTGAAATGTTGTCTGTAACATTAATTTTGACCAGTCTAAAATTGCGTTATTCGGTAATAGGTTAAAGACATGGGACCAATCATTACTAGGGCATTATTTACTTTATAATCTTTTTCAGAGACAAGTCTCTCTAAGAGGAGATCTTTTTGTACATATTTTATTCATTATATATACTCTTTGTCCCTATAAACAGTGGTTACACTTATCCGAACTAGAGTTTGAAACTCGCTTTTTTTATTGCGGCGAGCTTTAGTGATGGTGCCGTGTCCATCGTCTGTCTTGATAGATTGGCCATCAACTATTTTCCGTCGATAATTAAATTATACGGAACAATTAACTCGTTTTTTCTGAGTCGATTTAATTAATGCCTTATTATCTGACATTTCTTTTATCTAAATTTGCTACCCGGAAGTAGAATTGGGACCGTTTTATAGTTTCACCACGTGGGAGAGTATTCAAGCGCAATAACTCTTTCAACGTATTTTCGGAATGGGCCATAGCTGTTATGGGTGCATGGAGTTTCACAAACACATCTTGTTATTCATCAAGCTGTGAAACCTAGCATTGGAAGAAGGAAAATTTTGTTATTATGTGAAATGTAAGGTCATCAATTTTGTCTTATTTCAGAGAAACCTGTTCTTATACTATGTCATTAGACAAAACTCTCTACCAAAATCTATTATTTTGACATTCATGTTTGCAAAATCAATGACAGTGCCAATTTAATACATTTCCCTCATATTTCAAAGAGTGGATCAGAAACCAGAAGTAGAACCGCAAAGTTTACCAGTGCAAAGTAATTTGTGTAGATAGGGGAGGAGCAAATTGTTTATTGCTTAGCCCATTGTTATTTGGTCTATATTGACATTTAACCCAGGTAATATATTTTCTAGTCTATACCTCTGGTTTGAAGCTTTTAGCCAGAATTGTTTACAGAAATGATTAACCAAAGAAATATTAACCAACAGGAAGGGCGTTATCATTCCTTTGATTTAAATACCCTTCTGTAGAGGTTTTTATTCAGCATGACAAGGGTTAAGCAGGTCATAATTTTTTAGCTCCACTGCAAGAATACCAGCAAATGATATTGTCTGTCCATAACCTTTTTCTTTAACCCATTAGCACACAATTTTTAGCTCTACTGGCCGAAGGCCTATGGAGCTATAGCGATGGCCTTTTCCCTTCCAGCTTCCGGCGCCCGTTCGTTAAACTTTTCCTTGTTTACGCGATTGAGTCCACAGATTTCAACGTATTCCCTTCAAACTTTCACAGGATGATTGTACCAACATAAGGATCGTTCCTTTCGAAATTGGGTCAGATCCGTCAAGAAACACGGAAAAAGGGGCCTTATGAAAATTCATTAAAAATTCAATTAAAAATCCTCGTTTACGCGATAGAGTCCACAGTTTTCATCGGATTCTCATCAAACTTTCTCAGAATGATTGTACCATCATAAGAATCATTCCTTTCGAAAATGGGTATGATCCGTCAAGAAACACGGGAAAAGGGACCTTATTAAAATTTAATCAAAAAATCCTCGTTAAAACTCTAAAGTCCACAGTTTTCATCAGATTGTATTTAAACTTTCACAGAATGATTGTACCATCATAAGGATTGTTCCTTTGGGAATTAGGTCAGATCCATCCGGAAACACGGGAAAAGGGGCCTTATGAAAATTTAATCGAAAATCTTTTAAGCAATCTTCGATTACACTCTGCAGTCAACAGTTTTCATCAGATTCCCTTCAAACTTTCACAGAATGATTGTACTATCATTAGGATTGTTCCTTTTAAAAATTGGGTATGATCTGTCAAGAAACACAGGAAAAAGGGGCCTTATGAATATTTTAATAAAAGATCCTCATTAATAATCTAGAGCCAACAATTTCAACAGATTCTCTTCTAACTTTCACAGAATGATTGTACCATCATAAGGGGCCTTATTGATTTTCATTCAAAACAATCCTGTTTATATGATAAAGTCCACAATTATTGTCAGATTCTGATGAAAATTTCACAGAATGATTGTAGGGTCATAAGGTAACTTTCTTTTGGAAATGGAGTGGATCCATCATGAAACACGGGAAAAGGGGCCTTGAGAATTGTTGCTTAAAATAATAAAGGGGATAAAGCCCTTTTTTTTTCTTTATGCATTCTTCTTTGAGTAATTAACATCCTTAAATATCATATTTCTTTAACGGAAAACTTGATAACCAGTAGAGAGTCTCAGGCCCTCATGGGCCTCTTGTTCATACTTGGATTTTGTCCAGAGCATATCTCTAAAAGTATTCTAGCTATGATCATGAAACTTCATGGGTAGATAGATCTTATCTAGGGGAAGTGCAGTGCACAAGAACCAAAACTCTACATGGCTTATTTTTTAAGTTATTACCCTTTTTAGGTCACCTGACCGAATGGTCATGGTGACCTATTGCAATCATCGTTTGTCCGTCGTCGTGCGTCGTCCGTCGTGCGTCGTCCATCGTGCGTCGTCCGTTAACTTTTAAACATTTTCATCTTCTTCTTAAGAACTACTGGGCGGATTTCAACCAAACTTGGTAGAAAGCATCATTGGGGGATGCCAATTCAAAATTGTGAAAATAGGGGTTCTGGGGGTCATAGGGGCCCAAATAGGGGCAAAAAAGGGGTAATTTTTGGTACTTCTTTAAAAATCTTCTTCTAATAAACCGTTAATGCCAGAGCTTAAATATTTTGTGTGCATGACAACTAGGACAGGTATATTATAAATTGTGAAATTCATGCCCCTGGGGTCATGTATGGGGCCACACCCAGAGGTCAAAGTTCATCATGTTAAAAAATTCACATTTTCATCTTCTTCTGATGAAGTACTAAGCCAATTTCAAACAAACTTGGTGAAAAGCATCATTTGGTAATGGTTATTCAGATTCGTGAAAAAAAAGGCTGTGGGGTCAGGGGGCCCTAAAATGGGGACCAAAAGGGGGTAATTTTTGGTAACTTATTTCATCGTCTTCTCAAGAACTACTGGGCGGATTTCAACCAAACTTGGTAGAAAGCATCATTGGGGGATGCCAATTCAAGTTTGTGAAAATAGGGGTTCTTGGGGTCAAAGGGGCCCAAATAGGGGGCAAAAAGGGGTAATTTTTGGTACTTCTTTAAAAATCTTCTTCTAATAAACCGTTAATGCCAGAGCTTAAATATTCTGTGTGCATGACAACTATGTCAGGTATATTATAGATTGTGAAATTCATGTCCCTGGGGTCATGTATGGGGCCACACCCAGAGGTCAAAGTTCATC
The DNA here is from genome assembly GCA_946902895.1 of Fragum fragum. NCBI lineage: Eukaryota > Metazoa > Mollusca > Bivalvia > Cardiida > Cardiidae > Fragum > Fragum fragum. The sequence goes on along the minus strand of OX336368.1, from coordinate 33,327,056 downwards.
ATGTTAAAAAATTCACATTTTCACCTTCTTCTGATGAAGTACTAAGCCAATTTCAAACTAACTTGGTGAAAAGCACCATTGGGTACTGATTATACAGATTTGTGAAAATTAAAAGGCTGGAGGTCAGGGGTGCCTAAAATGGGGACCAAAAGGGGGTCATTTTTGGTAACTTTTAAACATTTTCATCTTCTTCTCAAGAACTACTGAGGGGATTTCAACCAAACCTTTTTCTAATTCTTTCAAACAAAATCACTTGTCTTGGTGCTCTTTTACTCAGGTGACCGTTAAGGCCCACTGGGCCTCTTGTTTGTTTTTCATACTTGGATCTTGTCTGGAGCATATCTCTAAAAGTAAATAAGCTATGATCACAAAACTTCATTGGTAGATAGATCTCATCAAGGGGAAGTGCAGTGCACAAGAACTATAACTCTACCTGGCTTATTTTTTGAGTTATTACCCTTTGTTGTTTTTCAAACTTGCATCTTGTCCAGAGCATATCTCTAAAAGTAAATATGCTATGATAATGAAACTTCATGGATAGATAGATCTCATCAAGGGGAAGTTAAGTGCACAAGAATCATTACTCTACCTGGCTTATCTTTTGAGATATTGCCCTTTTATTTTTAGCTCACCTGAGCACGTAGTGCTCAAGTGAGCTATTGTGATCGTCTTTTGTCCAGCGTCCGTCCGTCATCCGTCGAGCGTCGTGCGTCGTGTGTCGTGCGTCGTGCGTCGTCCGTCAACAATTTCTTTAAACGACATCTCCTCCCAAACCACTGGGCCAATTCGAAACAAATTTGGCAGAAATGTTCCTTAGGTGGTCCCCTTCAAAAATAGCTAAAAGAATTGAAATCTGTTAAAAACTCTGGTTGCCATGGCAACAAAAGTGAAATTTTAAAAAAATCTTCTCCTCCTGACCCAGAAGGCGTAGAGCCTTGATATTTTGCATGAAGCATCAGTATATTGACCTCTTTCAAAATAGCTAAAATCATGATCCTCGGATCCCCAGGGGCGGAGCCCCGGGGGGGGGGTTATATAGAAATAAAGAACGATTTTTTAAATGACTTCTCCTCTCAAACCACAAGGCCGATTTGAACCAAATTTGGCAGAAATGTTCCTTGGGTGGTCCCCTTCAAAAATAGCTAAAAGAATTGAAATCTGTTAAAAACTCTGGTTGCTATGGCAACAAAAGTGAAATTTTAAAAAAATCTTTAAAAATCTTCTCCTCCTGACCCAGAAGGCATAGAGCCTTGATATTTTGCATGAAGCATCAGTATATTGACCTCTTTCAAAATAGCTAAAATCATGATCCTCGGATCCCCAGGGGCAGAGCCCCGGGGGGGGGGGGGTTATATAGAAATAAAGAACGATTTTTTAAATGACTTCTCCTCTCAAACCACTGGGCCGATTTGAACCAAATTTGGCAGAAATGTTCCTTGGGTGGTCCACTTCAAAAATAAGCTAAAAGAATTGAAATCCGTAAAAAACTTTGGTTGCCATGGCAACAAAAGTGAAATTTCAAAATAATCTTTAAAAATCTTCTCCTCCTGACCCAGAAGGCAGAGAGTCTTGATATTTTGCATGAAGCATCAGGATATTGACCTCTTTCAAAATAGCTAAAATCATGATCCTCGGGTCTCCAGGGGCGGAGCCCCGGGGGGGGGGTTATATAGAAATAAAGAACGATTTTTTAAATGACTTCTCCTTCCAATTCACAGGGCCAATTTGAACCAAATTTTGCAGAAATGTTCCTTAGGTGGTCCCCCTTAAAATTAGCTAAAAGAATTGAAATCCGTTAAAAACTCTGATTGCCATGGCAACAAAAGTGAAATTTCAAATAATCTTTAAAAATCTTCTCCTCCTGACCCAGAAGGTGTAGAGCCTTGATATTTTGCATGAAGCATCAGTATATTGATCTTTTACAAAATAGCTAAAATCATGATCCTAGGGTTTCCAGGGGCAGACCCAGGGGGGGGGGGTGTATAGGCAGGAAGCATCAGTTCATAGACTTCTTTCTTATTTCTGAAATTATAACCCATGGAAAAAGTTTTTCCTTCTTTCAAATCAGCACTAAAGCCTTGGAATTTTAAATTAGACTTTTGGATCCCCAGGTTCATAGTCTTTATATGTAATTGTGGCGCACTTGTTTCATAATCCTAACCTTAACATGAAATTAGACTGTTGAAAGAAAAAGAGCCTTTATCTCAGGTGAGCGCCCCAGGGCCAACGGCCCTCTTGTTTTTCATACTTGCATCTTGTCCAGAGCATATCTCTGAAAGTATATTTGCTATGTTCTTGAAACTTTATAGGTAGATAGATCCCATAAAGGAGAAGTGCAGTGTACAAGAGCTATAAATATTCCTAGCATATATTGAGAATTATTGCCCTTTGTTGTTTTTATGCCTCCAAAGGGAGGCATATAGTAATTGAACCGTCCGTCTGTCCTTCTATCAGTCAGTCCTTCCGTCAGTCCGTCCTGCTTTTGTATCTGCTCTGTAACTTCTACATGCAATAGTGGATTTCAATATAACTTTGCAAAAATGTTCAACGCTATAAGACGATGTGTCAAGAAAAAAGACCCAGGTTCCTTTCTCAAAGATCAAGGTCACAATCTGGGGTCAAAGGTAAAAAATGGGGACCTTTTTGCCATGTTCGCTCTGTAACTTCTATAATCATGCATGCAGGTACAAATTTCTTTAAACAAACGTTCACCATCTTCAGAGGATGTGTCATGAAAAAGACCAAGGTTCCTATCTCAAAAGTCAAGGTCACAATCTGCGGTCAAAGGTAAAAAAAAGGCACTTTTTGCTGTGTCCACTCTATAACTTCTATAATCATGCTCGCAGGTACAATTTTCTTTCATACAAATGTAAACCACCTTCAGATGTTGTTTGGAGAAAAAGACCCAGGTTCTTATCTCAAAGGTCAAGGTCAAAATCTGGGGTCAAAGGTAAAAAGGCACTTTTTGCTGTGTCGGCTCTGTAACTTGTATAATATTTCAGGTAGGTACAAATTTCTTTCATACAAATGTTAACCATCTTCAGATGTGGCGAAAAAGACCCAGGTTCCTATCTCAGAGGTCAAGGTCACAAATTGGGGTCAAAGGTAAAAAATCGCACTTTTTGCCATGTCTGCTCTGTAAATTGGTACAAATTTCTTTCATACAAGTGTTCACCTCCTTCAGACGACGTGTAGCAAAAAAGACCCAGGTTCCTATCTCAAAGGTCAAAGTCAGAATCTAGGGGTCAAAGGTAAAAAATTGGCACTTTTTGCTGTGTCGGCTCTGTAACTTGTATTATCATGCACTTAAGAACAAATTTCTTGCAAACAAATGTTAACCATCTTCAGACGTTGTGTGGAGAAAAAAGACCCAGGTTTCTATCTAAGAGGTCAAGGTCACAAATTTGGGTCAAAGGTAAAAAATCAGCACCTTTTTGCTGTGTCAACTCTATAACTTCTATAATCATGCACGCAGGTACAAATTTCTTTAAACAAATGTTCACCATCTTCAGAGGACGTGTCACGGAAAAGACCCAGGATCCTATCTCAACAGTCAAAGTCACAATCTGGGGTCAAAGGTAAAAAATCAGCACTTTTTGCTGTGTCGGCTCTGTAACTTGTATAATCATGCATGTAGGTACAAATTTCTTTCATACAAATGTTAACCATCTTCAGACGTTGTGTAGAGAAAAAGACCCAGGTACCTATCTCAGAGGTCAAGGTCACAAATTGGGGTCAAAGGTAAAAAATCTGCACCTTTTTGCTGCGTCAACTCTATAACTTCTATAATCATGCACACAGGTACAAATTTCTTTCATACAAATGTTCACTACATTCAGACTTCGTGTCGTGAAAAAGGCCCAGGTTCCTATCTCAAAGGGTCAAAGTCACAATCTTGGGGTCAAAGGTAAAAAATCAGCACTTTTTGCCATGTCTGCTTGGTAACTTGTAAAATCATGCACGCAGGTACAAATTTCTTTCGTACAAATGTTCACCCCCTTCAGAAGATGTGTAGCAAAAAAGACCAAAGTTCCTATCTCAAAGGTCAAGGTCACAATCTGGGGTCATAGGGGCGTCCAGAATGGTTAAATTGTATTTACTCTCTTATTCTTCAATGGACTGCTTCCATATTTGGACAGATGCTTAATTCGGTTGACCACTTTACATGACCTTGATCTTTGACCTACTTTTGACCTCAGAAAAATCCGTCCATAATGCATTTCTTGATTTCATTCTGTATTTATAGAAATTATATGTATTAAAATTTCATTTATTAAAAACCCAGATGTATAGATCACAAGTTCATGTGGTTGTGTTTACAAAACAAATCAAAGTGCCACATGCTTGACCCTGTCCTTTCGGGGTATTTGTCACATGACTGTGACCAGCTCTTGTAATAGACTCTGTTCATACTTGGATTTTGTCTGAAATGTATCATGAAGGTTTAATAGCTAAGATCATGAAAATTCATGAGTGTGTAGATATCACCAAGGGGAAGTACAGATCACAAGAACCATAACTCTATCTTGCTTATTTTTAAAATTATTCCCCTTTGTTGTTTTCCACATTTGATTTTGTTTCAAATCTCTTATAGTGTGACAGTCTATGGTTTTCAAAACCTCATGATAACAAGAAAAATACCAGAACCATAAGTTATCATTGTGAATTGTTACTCTTTCTTGAAATTAGAATTAAATTTTAATCCACTTCCCCAGTCAACAAACAGAAGTGTTACGGGTGTATTTTGTGACAATTTGCCACCTTGTTCACAATGTTTTCCCAATTGCTTTCCTTGAGGGGTGTCCAAAAGCGTCACTGTGTTGGAATGGGTTAAAGAAATTTTGATCATGAAAAACATGTTCAATGGATGGAGTTATGTTCCATATAATATTTTGACATAAAATGAAAACTCTCCCTGAATTTAGGCTAGATTATAACCAAATTTTGCAGAAATGAATCTCATTTTTTTTAATTTTTTTTATCAAACTGCTATGTAAAGATATGCATGGATTAGATGAAAAACATGTTGTTTTTTATGGGGAGGGAACTTCTCCATATGGTATATTTATACTGAAAACTGATGATTTTCTCCTTTGAAAGTTTAAGTAAGTATTTACCAAATTTTACATGAATGATCTGACTCCTTGAAAATTTAGTTATAATATATTACCTTACTTATAGCAAAAAAACAACGCAAACTATTCAGAGCGACCCCGTATGGATTTTTCTCAATTTTGCAAAGATGCAATTCCAATGCATTATTTCTGTGATTTATAAAAACAGATTAAATACATTACTCATTGAGAACCAAAAATAAACTATTCCCACACAAATTCAGCCTTTTTGTGCCCAAAAGAAAAAAACAACTTAAAAACCATAGGGGTAAATGAAGAAATTGCTTGTTACATACAATTTTTTCATGTAATCCAAAATTATTTCTGCTTTAAAAGACAAAGATAATTCATCAACTAAAAATTGTCGTCACCAGCTACTTTGAATTTTGAACAGTCTAAAATTTTGTCATCTATCAATAGTTTAAACATGAACAAGGAATATATTGAATTTTTAGTTCCATGAATTTTTAGGGAATATCTCAAGACGAAAACACTCAAACCCTTGATCAATAGATATCAAATTTTTCCTAAACAGAACTTAGTAATTCAATTTATTGTTACAAGAATCGACTTCTTTCCTTCCAATTGAAGAGACAATATATTTGAATCTGTATGTAATCAAATAAATTTTTCATCAGGAAGGAAACCCAATTAAGGATACCATCTTGAAATTGTATAGGGAATGAGACACCATATGTAACATTTCATTTCAAGATATGCGTAAGATATATCTCAAGGCCTTTTGAAAGCATTTGAAAATATCTATCAAAGAAGGCAGTTGGAACACCAGTTTAACCCATTTTCAGACGGCAAATTTTCGGACTGGTCCAAATTGAAAGGAGTTGCAGACAACAATTAAATACTTATGAAATTTTGTATCATCTTAACATTTGGGGTAGAAAACATTGTGGATAATGAAGAAAATGCTTTGAATCAAGCAATTTCTTAATTTTCCATATAAAACTATATGTATATGAAGTACATGTATAAGTTTTCTTTTTGAGTTCTGAGGGTATCATCTCTTCTAAAGGAAATATTTTCATGACCTCATAAGCACCAACCTTCAGGCAAATATCCACTCATAAATAACCAGATATCTGACAATGTGTACTTGTTTGAAACATTATTCAATCTCTATAAATTCAAGTCTTGATGGAAGCCATGATAAAGGTGATCCAGTGTGAGAGATGCACAGACCTTGACAGTTTCTTTATGAAAATTTAAAGTATGCCCTTTCAACAAAGTCGGGTATATTGCTTTGCCCATGACGGTTGGTAGTCGATCTGCCTGTTGGTAAGTTGGTCGGTAGAATTAATCTTGTCTGTATTATAACTTGACACAATAGAACTATGATCAACTAATTTTGGAACAAACATTCATTTCCGTATGTAGATGATTTATTCATGAAAAGTCAAGGTCACAAGGTGACCTTAAACTTTACCTTGGGTACACCAAAACTTGTCAAGATGATGACTTGACACAGAATTGAGTATGGAACACCAAAATTGGTGCAGAGACCCATCGTTTGATGTTTGTGATCCCTATTGATTTTAGATTAATCCTATTAATCTTAAAATAACAGACTGACCTTGAACTCTGTTATACTGACCTAGTAAGCCAAACCCTGTTATGATGACAACTTGATACAGAATAGAGCTAAGATCACAATATGTGGCACAGAGATTTATCTTGGGGTGTAGAATATTCCTATTGATTTTCAGATCAATCAGAGGAAGATGAAGGTAAGTCAATGGCATGGAGAAGGGTAAGCTTAGCTGCGTCTGCCGGCCATTATCTATAGGCTGTTATGTGTCAACACCTTGTGTGCACACTAAAGGCTTCAATTTTAGTCAGAATGTTGTCTTCATAAAATCTTGGAGAAGTTTCAGATGAGGTTACATTGGGCCAAAAACTAGATCACTAGGACAGATCTTAGTAAACCTTGTGTGCACACTTGAGGATACTTTTTTTTTTGCTCAAATGTCTTGATATTTGGTCAGCATATTTCTCTTCACAATATCTCAGTCAAGTATGATATCTGGTTGCTTGGGGATATAAAAGTAGGTCACTAGGTAAGTTTATGGAAATACATTTTATTGCACTCTAGAAAGCAGATTTTTTCTCAACGATTTGATATTTTTTGTCAGAATGTTCATCTTCATAATATATTGATCAAGTTGTACATTGAGTCATTAGGATCAAAAAGGAGGTCACTAGGTCAAATATTAGAAAGTTTTGTGTGTGCTCTAGAAGCTACATTTGTGGCCAGAAAGTCTTGATATTCAGTCGGAACATTTAAATGATATTTCAGACAAGATAGATATTAAGTCCTGTGGGTGAAAAAGTAGGTCGTCTGAAAAAACTTTTAATTTGGACAGCTCTAAAATTTTGCAAAACAGGAAAGAGTTTGGAATTTGGATTGGTTTAAAAACATGTGGAGTGGGGGGGATTATTTCCATATATGGTATATACTGAACATTTGAAAAGCTTCTCTGAAACAAGTTTATGGATTTCAACCAAATTTCACATGATTGATCCTTGGATGTCTCTTTGTCAGATTCCTTCATAGAATTTTGCTTGGTTAAAACATGTGGCTTTTATAGGCCAGGCTGATGCCAATATATGTGTCAATATAGTGAACATTTTGAAACTCTTTTTCTTCTAAAATAAGTTTATAACCAGTAAATTATAACCAGTAAATTAAGGCTTGTGGAACAAATCAGGTGCTCAAGCATCTATGTGTAGCTACCATACAATTTGCAAAATAATGCGTTTTGATATCTTGACCCATTCTCACCTAATGACTCTTTTTGACACCACCAAGGAGAAAAAAAGCTGTGGAAAACATGAAAAATGACAAGCAATTTCTTCATTTTCCATAATATTATCTACCCAGAATGTTGAAAATATGTAAAATTTCTTTCATTTTAAATTATTGTCTGCAACTTATTTCAATTTAGACCAGTCTAAAATTTTCTCCTGTGGGGGTGGGTTAGGTCAAACTTCCTGTTGTAGCTCAGTGGAAGTGGTCAGCTATCCATTTACTACAAAAATGCTGGTGATTACAAGTTGGGGTGTTTAGGTTTCATTTGTTAGAAAGTCATTACTTCTACCTTTTGATTCATAAGAATTAAATCAGAAGTTTAACAATAAGAAGGCTTCATATTAATAGATTCATAATGAAGCCCTGGGGACTTTTCAAACAGTGTTAAATTATGTACATAATTGTCATAAATATGACAAATTATGGCAATAAAATTTCATTTTGCATAATTGTGACATTATGTCCTTCAGTTGACCACACTTGCCAATCTAAGTTGATGTATGTTATTGTAAACTGCAATAAAGTTTTAGAAACACCTCTAAGCTTTCAAGAAGATTTAAGATGAATTATATATACCAAATGCATTCATATAAGATTTTTCTTTGTTTAAGATTGTGATTTGAATCATTAATCCATTCTAAGACTTTTCATTATCAAGCTGTATTTTTTAGCAACTCCATGTGATATTTTGCTAATGCATATAGGGGTCCTGTGTGCTAGGCTTTTTGCTCAGGGCAGTAGGTTCTTAATCTGACAGGTGTTTAAGGTTGCAGGCTCAGTTGCAGGCTGTGCCACTGATCACACAGGTATGTCCATGTGCAAGGCACTCAGATTTCCAGCCTAGCACTAGTGAAACCCAGGAGGCACATGAAGATATCGTGAACTTTGCCATGTTATGACTGGAAGATATTTCAAAACAGCACAAAACCCAACTCATACAAACTATCATACATGATGGTAATTAATTTTATGCTGCTAATTCATTCTAAGCTGGTGAATTAATAGCTATTTTTGGTCCCTATAATGTGGTTTTGGATGTAAGATTTTGTTTGTGCTTGTGTTGTGTATCATAGAAGACCTTACAAATTCATTAGTTAGATATCAGACTAGATTCCAAAATATACTGAGTTTGCAAAAATTATGAAGTCTGAATTTTGCCCAAAAGTAGTGGTGTGCTTTTGCGTTTGTCTTGTATCAATTTTGATCCAATTGTATAATAGTTTATGCCTCTCTTTCTGTTTCAAGTTAGCTTAGTTGATAACCAACTGTGCTCACAATCCTGGGGATCTTGGCTTTGTCCCATTCCAATGACGCTTTTGGACATCCCTTAAGAAAAATAAAAGGGAAAACATTGTGTGAAATTATTATAAGCAATTTCTTCATTTCACAAAACGTTTTCTACCCAGAAGATGAAAAAATCTAAAATTTTGTAAACTTTATTTTGTCGTCTGTAACTCCTTTCAATGTAAACAGGTCTAAAATTTGGGAATGGGTTATATCTAAAACAGACACATTAAATTTTATACCTCAAAGATGTTCATTTACAAATGACACCAGTTATATGTTGTTATGCAATGAAATAGGGAAAAATATATTTACAACATATCCCAGATTTACAGAAGCTGAAATGTGACGCTCAATTAGTGTCCATGATTAATGCATGTTTCAGTTTCTACACTAGGTCTCATTATTGGTGAAAACATGCATGATAGTGGGTAATTTTAATTCTTACAAGGAAATAAAAACCTGGGCATGTTGAATTATTTCTGTCCCCCTGTACCTTGTGTGTAAGAATGAAATTTCTGATTCCTTGCTGTAGATCTTTATGGCATGAAAATTCTTTAGATGCCTCCTAATTCAAAGAAATTGCAGATAACATTTTCAAGCTAATATTGTTTAAAAAATCCTACCTTTCTAGATAGAAACATAGTAGGAAGTGAAGAAATTGCTTTTTTTCCACCATGTTCTCCATGGCTATTTTTCTACACTTAAAAATGCGAAATTGTGTAGTAATGGGTTAACTCTTTACTGTTTTTAAACATTTTATTCCCATCCAATTTCAAATGAAGTTGCAGACGACAAGTAAAATAGAGTGCATTTCAAAAAGTAACCAACCAACAGGATAGAAAATATTGTGTGAGAAGACGAAATTGCTTGTTAAAAGCAATTTCTTCTTTTATGACAATGTTTTATGTATAAAATCACAGGGACGTAAAAACTAGGGATCAGACAGGAAAGGGTTAAGCAACATTCATGAAAATCCAAATTTAAAGTAATAATAGTACATTTATATATGGTATTTTAATGCAATATATTTTTTTCTCAGCAAATAATTGGAATGAAGCTGAGGAATCATTGGCTGGCAAAAGTTAATCCTACACATAATCCATTATCAGATTTGACAGGTCAAAATTCAAAGAAATTGCAGACGGTAGTATAAAGTGTGCTGAAATTAGAAAATATGTGCAAAAAATGTAAACATTTAATAAAGGTGAAAGTAATTTCTCCTTTTCCTGCAAAGTTTTCAATAATTGTATTTCTTCTGGGTGCCAAAAAGCAGGATTTTGAGGGAATGGGTTAAAGTACTGACCTTTCTCCTAGCATATAATATATTTTTTTCAAAGAGAGGTACCTTTTACCCATTCCCTCACAATGATGCTTCTTGACCCCCCTCAAGGAAAACAGTTGGAAAATCATATAGTGAAATGAAGACATTGCTTGAACCAAGCAATTTCTTCATTTCCCACTATGTTTTCTACCCTAAAAGTTGAAATAAATTTAGACCAGTCAAAAAATTTGCCACCTAGTAATGGTTTAAGTGCCTTATAGGCGTAGTTCCATCAACAGTCTTGAGGTAAAAAGAAAGTTTTGGACCAAAAGATGGATGGACAGACAGACTAAAGAGTGGACTGACAAATAAACACTTGAGATCTCGTGTCTAACATTATGCCCTAATCAATTAGAAATGCTAAATAAATTCCTTTTCAGAATTGCATAAAATCAATAGGCTGAAAGCACTGGTAGTGTTTCCAAAAAATATTCTATAAACTGCTCTTGTCTGACAAAGAACAGCAGGTGTTGTAGATTAAAATCAGACTGCACAAGCTGATCTTTGCCTATATCTGCTTCCAAAATGGGAATATTCATGGTTCAGCGTGATACGGGTTAGGTACCTAGATAAAGATTAACTGAAATGAGAAATTCCATTCTCTCATCATAGCAGGGATAATGGATTAATTTGCAAAATATTTTGTATTGAGTTCTTATTTGATCAAGACTAAAGAAATATACACAATTCTAGTTGAAGTTCCAACCTCAATTGGTCCCTATAATTAATGCATGTTTCTAGTCCTCTGTTCTATCATAATTGGTGAAGTACTGAAGTACATACATTAACTTGGTAATTGGCTATAATCTCTAGAAATGGAATTATTTCCTGCACACTGGAAACAAAACAGATGAGCATTGAGCAACCCAAAATTGTCAAAAAATTCTGCTTAGCCCATTACCACACTGCAATATTTTAGACTGGTCCAAATTGAAAAAAAAAGATGCAGACAACAATTTAACCCTTTCCCGTTCAAATACGGGATTTTACGTTCCTGTGATTTTATACTTGAGAAAACATTGTGGAAAAAGGAGAAATTGCTTGTAACAAGCAATTACTCCTTTTCCCGCAATATTTTCTACCACATAGTATGGTCAGATTTCAAAATGCATGCATTTTTTGCTCACCTGAGCACGTAGTGCTCAAGTGAGCTATTGTGATCGTTTTTTGTCCGGCGTCCGTCCGTCGTCCGTCGAGCGTCGTGTGTCGTGCGTCGTCTGTCAACAATTTCTTTAAACGACATCTCCTCCCAAACCACTGGGCCAATTTGAACCAAATTTGGCAGAAATGTTCCTTAGGTGGTCCCCTTTAAAAATAGCTAAAAGAATTGAAATCCATAAAAAAATCTGGTTGCCATGGCAACAAAAGTGAAATTTTAAAAAAATCTTTAAAAATCTTCTCCTCCTGACCCAGAAGGCGTAGAGCCTTGATATTTTGCATGAAGCATCAGGATATTGACCTCTTTCAAAATAGCTAAAATCATGATCCTCGGAGCCCCAGGGACGGAGCCCCGGGGGGGGGGGGTTATATAGAAATAAAGAACGATTTTTTAAATGACTTCTCCTCTCAAACCACAAGGCCGATTTGAACCAAATTTGGCAGAAATGTTCCTTGGGTGGTCCCCTTCAAAAATAGCTAAAAGAATTGAAATCCGTTAAAAACTCTGGTTGCCATGGCAACAAAAGTGAAATTTGAAAAAAAAACTTTAAAAATCTTCTCCTCTTGACCCAGAAGGCATAGAGCCTTGATATTTTGCATGAAGCATCAGTATATTGACCTCTTTCAAAATAGCTAAAATCATGATCCTCAGGTCCCCAGGGGCGGAGCCCCGGGGGGGGGGGGGTATATAGAAATAAAGAACAATTTTTTAAATGACTTCTCCTCTCAAACCACAAGGCCGATTTGAACCAAATTTTGCAGAAATGTTCCTTGGGTGGTCCCCTTCAAAAATAGCTAAAAGAATTGAAATCCGTTAAAAACTCTGGTTGCCATGGCAACAAATGTGAAATTTTAAAAAAAATTTTAAAAATCCTCTCCTCCTGACCCAGAAGGCATAGAGCCTTGATATTTTGCATGAAGCATCAGGATATTGACCTCTTTCAAAATAGCTAAAATCATGATCCTCGGATCCCCAGGGGCAGAGCCCCGGGGGGGGGGGGTTATATAGAAATAAAGAACGAATTTTTTAAATGACTTCTCCTCTCAAACCACAAGGCCGATTTGAACCAAATTTGGCAGAAATGTTCCTTAGGTGGTCCCCTTCAAAAATAGCTAAAAGAATTGAAATCCGTTTAAAACTTTGGTTGCCATGGCAACAAAAGTGAAATTTCAAAATAATCTTTTAAAATCTTCTCCTCCTGACCCAGAAGGCATAGAGCCTTGATATTTTGCATGAAGCATCAGGATATTGACCTCTTTCAAAATAGCTAAAATCATGATCCTCGGGTCTCCAGGGGCGGAGCCCCGGGGGGGGGGGTTATATAGAAAAAAAGAACGATTTTTTAAATGACTTCTCCTTCCAATTCACAGGGCCAATTTGAACCAAATTTTGCAGAAATGTTCCTTAGGTGGTCCCCCTTAAAATTAGCTAAAAGAATTGAAATCCGTTAAAAACTCTGATTGCCATGGCAAAAAAGTAAAAATTTCAAATAATCTTTAAAAATCTTCTCCTCCTGACCCAGAAGGTGTAGAGCCTTGATATTTTGCATGAAGCATCAGTATATTGATCTTTTACAAAATAGCTAAAATCATGATCCTAGGGTTTCCAGGGGCAGACCCAGGGGGGGGGGGGGGTATAGGCAGGAAGCATCAGTTCATAGACTTCTTTCTTATTTCTGAAATTATAACCCATGGAAAAAGTTTTTTCCTTCTTTCAAATCAGCACTAAAGCCTTGGAATTTGTAATTTAGACTTTTGGATCCCCAGGTTCATAGTCTTTATATGTAATTGTGGCCCACTTGTTTCATAATCCTAACCTTAACATGAAATTAGACTGTTGAAAGAAAAAGAGCCTTTATCTCAGGTGAGCGCCCCAGGGCCAACGGCCCTCTTGTTCATTGTTGTTTGCAACCTCTTTCAAATTGGACCAGTCTAAAATTTCATAAAAAGGGAAAGGGTTAAATCTTATAAAATTTTGGATTTTACTTACCTTTGGGCTAGAAAACATTGTGGATAATGAAGAAATTGCTTGTAACAAGCAATTTCTTCATTTTCCGCAATGTTTTCCTCAAGCTCTTTTTCATGGGGGCGTCTTAAAGCGTCAATGAGTGGGAATGGGTTAAAAACCCTTATATCCAGCTGATGAAATTTAAGAGTGGTTTAAACTTAAAGAAATTTCAAGTTGGCAAAATTGTGAGCATATTTGTCATTCTGGGTAGATAAAATTGTTTTCCAAAGTTTTTTCTTGTTCTGTGTAAAAAGGAGGGATTGTGTTGGAAGGGGCTATTGACTAAATGTTTATTGTAAACATTATTCCATCGAATGTGTTATATTATGTGCAATTTGAAACATTTGATAGGTCCATGGTCAAGGTCACAATATTGTCAATTCCTTGACCAATGAATGCTACATTTATGGATATGTATTAACACTTGTATTACAAACCTGGAATTTTACATCACTGTGATTTTATACTCGAAAAAACATTGTGGAAAAATAAAAAATTGCTTGTGACAAGCAATTTCTTCATTAGCTCCACTGGCTAAAAGCAAGCGTTCAGCCAGCTATTGTCATGGCGTTGTATCCATCATGTGTCATTGCACGCATGCGTGCGTGTGTCTGTAAAATTTTACTTTAAAATCTTCTCCTGAGAAAGTACTGAACAGAATTCAACCAAATTTCACAAGAATGATTCTTGTAAGATTCCTTCAAAGAATTTTGATCAGATGATAAATATGGCTTTAATGGGTGGTTATAACTTCCATATATGGTGACCCCTTTAAAACTATTCTCTAAAAACAGTTGGTGGATTTCAACCAAATTTTACAGGAATGATCCCTTGGTGACTCTTTATCAGAATTTTGATCAGATGATCAACACGGCTTTAATGGACGAGGCTAATTTCCACAATATTATGGTGAAACCTTTAAAATCTTCTTCTCAAAAAATGTTTATGGATTTCAGCCAAATTTTACAGGAATGATCTCTTGGTGACTCTTTGTCAGATTCTTTCCAAGAATTTCAATTCGATGAAAAAAATGGCTTTAATTAGCGGGGCTAATTTCCATATATGGTGAAAGCTTTGAATATCTTCTCAGAAACCAGTTGATGGGTTTCAACAAAATTTTACAGGAATGACATCTGGTGACTCTTTTTCAAATTTCACCAATTAATTTTGATTGGCTGAAAACATGCCTTTTATGGTCATGGCTTATGTTAATATATAGTACACAGCAAAATATCTAAAACATTCGTTAATACCCCTTTCATCTGACTTAGTAAATGAATTGACTTTTGTAAAACAACGAAAATGAAATATTAAAAGATTTCATTGACAAGATTTATTTACCACACAGTCATGGTGAATATGCTACGGTCCTAAAAGCACCATTTACTTAATTAGTCCTATCAGGCCTGTGGAGCAATACAGATGCTCAAGAGCCTTTAGTTTTCCACATTGTTTTCCTATGCTCTTTTCTTGGCATGTGTAAAAAAGCAAGAATGTGTTGGAATGTGTCAAGGTAAAGTGTTGAACAAAAGTTATTAATTGTTTAGATTCATAGTTTGACAAGTGGTTGTGAGGCAAACATGGCGTCTTTATTATGCTCATACTTAGCATAAAGTTTTCTCTGTTTGATATACAGAAGACCTACCAATGTCATGGTCATTGGTTAAGGTCATATAGCAAGGTTAACCTTTAAATAATTTGCTGTAACAAGGAAATTCACAGATACATGTACATCTGGGTGGCTTTCAAAATCTTTTTAAATAGAAGTAATCATAGAAAAAGAAATACTTTCTCTTTTCCCAAATACTTTTTGAACCTGTTATACCATTTTGTTTTCCATGTAAAATGAGGTAACTTTATTTAATACACAAACCTCTTTCAATCTGAACTTAAGGCTTAAATAATGGTGTTTAAAAAGGGTTAAAAAGAAGGGAGGACTTTGATGGTGTTGAAGAAGCCTGTTTAGATTTTAATCATGGAGAGATTTTCAGGAAATGAAATGTTAGAAAGCTTCAGTATTCAAGGAATGGTTCATGTTCTTTGTGTGGTGTTTTTGCAAACAGACAGGCATGAACTCCATCTAAAAAGGGCTGACAGTCAAATATTTATTTCTCTATTGATTGAGATTGTATGGTGTTTAACATAATTTTTTTCCCATTTCCACATGATGATGCTCTTTGACACCCCCCAAGAAAAGCAATTTGGAAAACATAGTGTAAAATGCAGGAAATTTCTTCATTAGCCAAGAAAGTTAAAAAATTTGAAATTAACTTTAAATTGTCATCTGCAACTGGTATTAAATTTGACCAGTCTAAAATTTTGCCATCTGGTATTGGGTTAACAGTGTTTCACATGGCAGCTGCAGGTTCACCTTCCATTGCTTCCTGTCCTTTCTCACAGCAGTATAAACCACAACATTGGACCCAAGCCACCAGCTGCCCTTCCCACTTAAGTACACTACTTACCATTTGCCCATTTGAGACAATTGACACATATAGATGGTTCAGCATGAAACATTTGTAATTGCCATTATGTTTTAGGCAGTTTATGCCTAGCCAGGGTTCAGTCTCACAACCTCAGGATTGAGAGCACAGGGTATTCTGATTGAGCTTACAGGGCTTGGCTAATCAGTTTAGAAATGCAAGATTTTTTTTGAAAACAAAAAAAGGGAAGATGGTATTTGTGTCCAAAAAGTTGACATGACAATATGACTAGAAAGGAATCTATAAGTCACACCAAGTAGCTGAGCTTATTTAATTTGGGCCAGAATATATGTACAGCTTGATGTCTTTAACCTTTTAGGCGAAGACAAATCCCATGTGGACCCTGTTTGTTTGATGGCTGATTTAATAACTGCTTAGAAATTGTCTGGTACTGTCTTTGGATATCATTTTGTATTTAAACAATCAGTCATTTCCTTTAATGTCCCTTTGATGAAATGTGTATCACTTATTTGTAAAGAAATAAATTAGCCCTTGTCATGCTGAATAAAAACTGGCTTCCAAAAATGCTTCCTAAAATAAAAGCACTGAAAACACTGGAAGCCTTTATTGAGGACTTTGTTTTTCTTTTGAAAATTAATTGCACAAACATAAACTGCATAAAAAGGTACTAGCATGTGGTGTAGACTAAGATCAGACTGCACTTATGTGCAGCCTGATCTTTGTCTATACAGACTGCAAAAAGAGAAATATTCCGGGATCAGCATGACAAGGCTTTAAGATAATACTGTCTTTTTCAAGGATTGAGTGCAGCGGTACAGTTTTGGCTGCAGTTGTCCTTTCATTGTTCAGTGATATTTAAGGATAGTAAAGCAAACTGGGGGAGCACTGGGAGTTTGATACCTAGAAAAATGAAGGGTGGTCAAGCAAATCACTTCAAGATTGATACAAAAGAAAGATGATTGAACTGCCGTGTATCTCAGACAAATGAATAAAAAGACATTTAGCAAGCTTTTTATGCTCCCCAAAGGGCAAGCATATAGCCTCCGCTTCATCTGTCTGTCCTTCCGTTTTCCCTCAGTCCGTCAGCCCGCCCCAATATCTCCACAACCTTTAGGCCAAATTGGATTAAACTTCACACATGAGCATTTTTCCTGTATTTTAGGATGGCCCCAAAGTCTAGGTCACAGTACAAGAACAAAGGTTAAAATTGACTTTGTCCACAGCATAGCTCCTTAAATTATAGATGGACATGAAAATAACTTAGCACAATTGCTCTCAGTCACAAGTAGATCTGCAATTTGAAAAAAGAAAATCAGATAGCTGTAAGGTCTATGTCATAGCTCATGGTTAAATTGAAATTAAGCATGTCTGCTGCATAGCTACTCAAATTATGGATGGAATTCAAAATAACTTTGCACAATTGTTTTCTAACATGTACCGTATTTTCCCTTAATGTCCGGACAGGAAAAAATAATTAATATTTTTTGTGTCCGAAAATTAAGGAAATTATTTTCCTTAGTGTCCAAACTTTTAGGGTTACAACTGTACTGCGGCGAAGGTCCGTCATATATATGGGTAAATGCTCACGGCAGGAGATTTACGGACGAGTCGAAGGATTTTTAAAACGCCGACAAATGTGTGATTAATCCAAAATAATTGTCTCATTTAAAGTTTCCAGTAATAGAATCCTCATAAATATCCGCAGCTAAACACTACAATAATATGAAACAGCTTTATACAGATTCACCAAAATAACATTACAGTTAAAAAACAAATAGGGCCGGGTACGCATTTGAGATGATGCAATAATTGACCTTTATCCCTACTCGATCTATTAAATATTTGATGGAATTTGTTTGTACGTAATCTGATTGAATAATGTATTTGTTCATTTATTTTCAGGTGACTGTGTACTATTTGAGAAGTAATCTAATGGGAGGTGAAGATTCAAAAATATTTCATTAAAATAAAATTCAGAACAAATTGCATATGAGTTTATTTGTTTCGTATGGAGATCAATCTACGTTATGTTGTTCAACCTTTACATGGTTCCAGGTCGTTATAAAATCATTATCCCCGTAGGTCAACGGAAAATACTTTCACTACTGCTATATCTAGCTGTAGTCACAACATTTTTGTCGCCCATCAACTAAACAGATGAGTCTGCAACATCCAAACAAAGCATTGTATTTATACAATTCTCCGTAATGACGACGTTTTGGCAGACGAAGGACGACGTCTCAAATGCGTGATTATGTTTGGATGTTTTTTCTGAAGTTTTATGTCATGTCCCTAAATAAATAACAAGGACTAGTTTCACTTTCAAATATTTTATTTGATAAATACAACAAATAGACAATAGATGGGCTGGTACATTTCTGTGATTTTCGGCCATCACTTCTGTTTGAAAAGGAAAAAAATAACAATGAAAAGAAAGGCAACAGGATACAGAATCAGAAAGCGTTCAATTCAAACACAAGTAGTCGGTGGGCGATTAAATGCCGTAACTTCTCCAGGAATAAGCTGTAGTTACGACATTTTTGGTTGCCTTTCGACGGCGAAGGAAAGACAGCCACCTATATGACCGTTTTTCATTTGCGATTTTTTTTTCATCATCTTAAACATCAGATTTATGCAAAATCAATTTATGTTAAGATGGTAAAAAATCTTTCTCTGTGATTGGATTAGAATAAGGTAAGGGTAAATCTTGGCTATCGTCCAACTTTCAGCGACGCTCGATCAGGACGTCTCCATGGTGACGTGTCGAACTACTAGCTCTGTCCAGTTATGTAAAGCAAATACCCGCATCTTTTATGTGTATCGATAGACATACGGCGCTATTGCTTTACTTGTTATAAGTCTAGATATATCATGGCATGTTGACACCAGGGCTGCTTTACCGTCTTTTACTAAATGAATCGGTCCAATTTGTTAACCACCGCCAATTGTGTGCTAGACTAGGAAGCATGATTAAACCTCGCAATATCTGATCGTCGTCTACTAGCTCGATTTTAAATTGATTAAACACAATATGATAGATAAGAACAAGGCGTCTTCACATGAACAAGCTTTGGGTTACGACGATTTAATTTAGTAATGAAGTAACCCTTCCGTTAAGATTACTCCCAAGTCTCTTTGACTGTTCGTCGTAGTTCTTTCTATACCTTACAAGAATGTTTAGTTTTGCATAAAAAGTTTGTCCGTAGGTGTTAATTTATAATGTCATGTATTGTAAAGCTTGACTGGAATATCAACGTGTCAAACTTATTAACAGGAGATTAACTAATGGCAAACAAAGAAATACGTCTTACAGGGACATAAACGATCTCATGAATGGTTAAACAGGTAAGGTACGTCTTTCGTCGTTGACAAGATTTGTACTTCGTAAATACGTGTTTGAAAATTAAGGGATGTCAAATCCATTCTGTGTCCAAAATTAGGGACAAAAAATAAATTATTTTTGAAAATAATTAATGGTGTCCGAAAATTTCGGGTGTTCGAACATATCGGGAAAATACGGTATAGATGTGCAATTTGAAATAAATTTTCAGATATCTCCAAGGGTCAAGGTCAAGGTTGAACATAGAAATTTAGCATTTCCAGAGCATAGATGCTTCAATTATGGATAGATTTCGAAAGAACTTGGCACAGTTGTCCTCTTGTTATGAGTAGCTGTGCCATTTGAAAAACTTCTTCGTATAGTTTCAAGGTCACAGCTCAAAGTTAAACATTAAAATTAAGTATGTCCTGGCATAGCTCCTTCTACTATAGATGGATTCGATCAATATAACTTGGCACAATTATTCACAGTCATAAGATGATATGCAATTTAAAAAAAATCGGGTAGCTCTAAAGTCAAGGTCACAGCTCAAGGTCAAATATTATCAATCATGTCTGGAGCATGGCTCCTAAATTATGGATTGATTTCAAATAACTTTGCACAATTGTTCTCTGTCTTGAGTAGATGTGCCATTTGAAACAAATTTTCAGATAGCTTCAATGGCAAGGTCACAGCTCAAGGACGTCTGTTAAAATTTAGCATATCTGTAATAGGGCGAGCATAAACGGGTATTTGCGTCTGTTGGTCCGTCTGAACCTGTTTCCCTGTTTGTTTTATACTTTTTTGACAGGGTTCTATTTTGGGAGCATAATCCATTTTTGACGGCTCTTGTTTCTTCGATTACAATCAAATCTTCTCCTCCAAAACTTACTATCAAAATTCTATCAAAATTCACATATTATTCTTAGGTCATGTTCTTTCGAAAAACTACAAAGAGTTGTAATCAACAAAGCAACAAAAACTTTAAAAATCTTCTTCCAAACCACAAGGGCTAGAGTTTTCATATTTTGCATGATAGCCTTCCTGATTATTACACATAATTTCTCTGGGATCATCATAAGCCTTATGTTTTTGGCTTCTGGATTTTACTTGGAGATGGAGGAGGAAGTTTTGAAATATCTTCTTTTTGTTTACTTCTAATAAGGTATTATATTAAGGTAATAAGGTATAAGGTAATATGGAAGTATTTTTTACAAGATATTTTAAAAGAATGTATTTCTATTTCTTGAAGAGTAACAAAAAGTACCATCTTGTATTTTAACCCTTTCCTGTTTTGCAAAATTTTAGACCTGTCCAAATTCAAAGGTTTTGCAGACGAAAACTTAAAGTGGATTAAAGTTGAAAAACAACCATTCAGTAGGGTAGAAGAAATCACAGAGACGTAAAATCCTGTATTTGTACAGGAAAGGGTTAATATGACCAGAGATTGGCACAGGAGACATAGGAGGTGATGAAAATCTCAAGAGACAGGACTTTTGTCAGATAGAATTATAACAAACTGATAAAATAAGGACAGTTCCTAGGTTTGAATATGATCTCTTTTTTATTGCTTGAACAAAATACCATGCAATCTAACCTTTAGATTCCCCCCCCCGGAAAAAAACAAGGAAAACATTGTGGAAAAAGAGGAAATATCTTTATACAGGTGTTTTCTCATTATTCACAATATTATCTTCTTTGATAAACAAAAAATTTTGAATATTTAGTAGAAAAACCTAAAATTGTCCACTTTACTTGATATACAAGTTTAACCCATTACCACACCGCACAATTTAGACTGGTACAAATTTAAAAGAGTAACAGAAGACAATTTTTGACTGATGACATTTTTTTATCTTTTTTGGGGTAGAAAATATTGTTGATAATTATGAATTTGTATGATTTCTTCATTTTCCACAGAGTTAATCTTAAACATTGGGAAATAATTGGGAATAAGATACATTAATTAGTTCAGGCATTTGACAGGCTTTAGGATAAGGGTTAAAGGTGAAGATAAAATATATTTGATTGCAAGTTTCATTTTTGTGGATTTGAAAGTATTAAAACTCGCTGGTATTATCAAGGTTGTTCTGAAATGGGGAAAACAGATTAATGTCTTAGTTAACAAAACTTCCTTGTACTGAACGAAGCAAAGCTGCTAGATTCTTAAACCCTTTACAATATAAACCCTCGTTTTGATAGTATCCAAGAAAAAATTTGGAGAAGGGGTTTAAGCAATTTCTCTTTTTCTCACAGTCTTCTATCATCTGTGACCCTTGTTAGCTCACATGAGCTACTGTGATCACCTTTTGTCAGGATTTTTTAACAACAACTCCCAAAGCATTGAGAAAAATTGAAATAAATTTGGCAGAATTTTTTCTTGGGTGGTCCTCTTGCATATTTGCTTAACCCATTCCCACTCAGTCCCTCCTTTTTATGCCCCTCAACAAAAAAGCGTTGGAAAACATTGTGGAAAATTAAGAAATTGCCTGGATCAAGCAATTTCTTCATTATCCACTATGTTTTCTATTCAAAAAGACGAAAAAATTTAAAATTCCATCAACTTGAAATTGTCGTCTGCACTTCCTTTCAATTTGGTCCGGTCTGAAATTCCACTGTGTTGGAATGGGTTAACCCTTTCCTGTTTTGCAAAAGTTTAGACCTGTCCAAATTCTAAAGTTTTGCAGACAAACATTTACAGTGGATTTCATTTGAAAAAAAACACTATTCAATAGGGTAGAAAATATTGTAGAAAAAGAAGAAATTGCTTGTTACAAACAATTTCTTCTTTTTCTACAATATTTTCCTGAGTGTAAATACACAGGGACATATAAAGCAGGGATCGAACAGAAAGGGTTAAATTATACAAATCCAGTGGAGGAATCAGGTTGCCTTGGAAGTACGAAGGTTTAATCTTTAAAAATCTTCTCTCACAACCCACTTTGTCTTCAGTGTTGATATTTAGCATGAAGCATCAGTTCATTGACTCCCTGTGACAAGCAATTTCTTCTTTTTCCACAATATTTTCTACCCTACTGAATGTTTTATTCCACTTTAAGTTTTTGCATGCTTGTTACAAGCCATTTCTTCATTTCACACACTGTTTTCTATCCAGATTAAGTTTAAAAAAATCTGAAATACTAATAAACATAATTTATTGGCTGCAACTCCTTCCAATTTGGACCAGTCTAAAATTTTGCCTTCCGGTAATGGGTTTAAGCAGCAGAAAAAAATCGTTTTGTCAAAAGTATTCAAAGTCAACATCAAATTGAAGTGTATTTCACAGCTTTAACCCTTTCCTGGTTAATCCCTGCTTTTTACGTCCCTGTAATTTTATATTTGAGAAAACATTGTGGGAAAAGAAGAAATTGCTTGTGACAAGCAATTTCTTCTTTTTTTCACAATATTTTCTACCCTACTAAATGGTTATTTTTCAAATAAAATTAACTTTAAATTTTCATCTGCCAAACCTTTGAATTTGGACAGGTCTAAAATTTTGCAAAACAGGAAAGGGTTAAAATTCAAGTAACAATTTTTCTTGAATATCTAAAGCACTCCTTCGAAAGATAAATGAATTCCACCTTATGAGATGAAGAGAATCTGATTAATAATGGAGAAAGTTTAGTCTATCAGTTGTTTGCCCATATTTGTGGAAGAAAGTCAGAATTATAAATGGAACCTTTCACTTTCCATTTGTGGAACTGTCTACAATGATGAAGCTTGAGTAACTCACAGGACATTTATATTATGAGTTTTGGTTGTGATTGATAAATCAGTTCTATTTCATACAGAATCACAATAATAATATTATGTTGGCTGGTTTTTATGTCTTAACCCATTCCAACACAGCAAAATTTTAGACTGGTCCAAATTGAAAGAAGCTGCAGACGACAATTTGAAGTTGATTGAATTCTAAATTCTTTTGTCTTTTGGGTAAGAAAACATTGTGGATAATGAAGAAATTGCTTGATACAAGCAATTTCTTCATTTTCCACAATGTTTTCTAAAGCTTTTTTCTTAAAGGGCGTAAAAAGGAGGGCTTGTGTGGGAATGGGTTAAACAAACAGTTGGTCCACACAATCCTCTCTTTTTCCACCCCTCAAGGAATTAGTTCAGGAAGAATGTGGAAAATGAAGAAAATGCTTGTTATAATGTTTGTTTTTGTACTATACAAAAAGAAATATTGTTTCATTATTCATAAGACTCAAGGTAGTATGGTAATAATTATGGTATAATCAAGGTTGTCAACACTGAAGTTGTTGTCATGAAAAAAATTAAATATTTTCTTTTTTCAGTCCTCAGTATCTTAGTGTTGAGCAGAACAACTGTCAATCCACTGGTTGAATGCTTAGTAATTGAACAAAAACTCTTCTTTTCTAGGGCTTGTATGATTAGATCAATGTCAATCCATTTCCAAACAATCCTGCTTTTTCACGCCCTTCTGGCAAAAAGCTTTGGAAAACAGTTTGGTAAATGAACAAATTTCTAATTAACAGATGGTTAAATCTAAACCTTTCCAATTTCAAAGAGGTGTATATTACATTTTAGCTCGGCTGTTTTCTGAGAAATCCAGAGATATAGTCATCACCTTGGCGTTGTGAGTGTTGGCGTTTGCGTGACAAGCTTGAACCTTGGTCATATCTCTGTTGTTATTGGAGATATCCTCATGAAACTTAGCATATGTATTGACCATCACAAGAGCTATCTAGACTATCAAGGGCAATAACTCCAAACACGTTTTTGTTAGAGTTGTGCCTCTTTTTCGACTTAGAATTTTTGCATCATCCAACACCTGCAGCAGAGGGTTGCACCGTGGGCGGTGCTCTTGTTTAAAAGTCATTGTCATTCGCATAAGAAAACATTGTGGTTAATGAAGAAATTTCTTGTAACAAGTGATTTAATCAATTTTCAAAATCTTTTCCAAAGCCTTTCTCTTGAGGGGCATAAAAACAGGATAGCTTGGGAATGATTTTAAAAGTTTTGCTTTAGTGATCAATTTTGATTAGTTTGAAAACTTTTCACATTGATAAATGGGTAAGCATTCAAGGAGATTATTTTTATTGACCAGAAATTCATATCTTTTGGAGAGAAAAAATCGTACAATATGGTCTTAATGGCAATTTGATTTTAACCCGTTCCCACACAACAAAATTTTAGACTCGTCCAAAGAAGTTGTAGATGATAATTTTAAGTTGATGTAATTCTTAAAATCTATTCTTGTAACAAGCAATGTCTTCATTGTCCACAATGTTTTACAAAGGTTTTGCATTGAGGGGGATATTAAGCTTATGGTAATGGGATTGAGGGCTCCTCAGTTTATCTGAGAGAAGTTCATGTATTCAAGTCCTTGTCCAACCACTGTACATACAACTATGTCCTATGGAAAGATATTCAGAGCCCTGGCTTAGTACTGGTGATGCCAAGAAATCAAATGAATAATAGAACTTTGTTGTGATATAATTGTAATCAATTTGGAAGTCCATGAGTAGGGGAACTTTGCTGTGATATAACTGAAATATTGTTCATAAGGGTGCAATACCCAATGCACTGAATTATTTGATTCTTTTCATAAATGTAATGTAATGAGTTGTGGCAAATGGCAGGAATTCATTGTATGCACACCAGTCACTGTAATGTATTACAGTGGAATACCTATACCTCGAAGTTCAGGGGACTTACGAGAAAACTTCGACGTAGAGATAGTTCGACGTGTAGATAATCGAATATTTTCCATGTACAACCAAAATGGTGACGAAATACTGTAGGTAAATAAGGCTACAAATGATTTGTGCTAGTATGATTATCTAATTGAACGAAATATATAACAACGATGTATTTATCGTAATATCTTTTATTAAAATTCTTATTATTGTCACTCGTAGCTAAAGTTTTGTTTAGACTTCGCTTTTTTTGTTGTTGTTTTGTTTGTTTTTCTTCTTCTATTATTGCTTATTCTACGTGTCGATTGCGTAGTTTGACTACATGTATTTTCAATTTCCTGTCAAAATACCCAAGTATCCATCTGGATTGGTTCCTCTAGCGCGTCCCGTCGGTCGAAGTTGCTGGTCATCCCCTTGGTAGACCAGGTCCGGCACCATACAAGTCCTGAGTGGTATGGGCGTAAGATGCCTCTTTATTCATTGTAATATTCGTTTGTAACATTGTCTCCACTTCACCCAACTTTTCAAATTATCAGATCGTAGACAAACAAACAATACTCTAACGCACCTATCTCTTAACTGCGTTGACACCTCGAAATGTGTGAAATACTTAGTTGGTTGCAAAAATCGAACTTAATGATTAAGGTTCGTCGTAAAGAGGTGTGAATATGTGCAAACAATGGTGATTGGACTTTGCAATTGATTTGACGTAGGGGTAGTTTACGAGATAAAGAGAACGACATATGGAGGTTCAAATACATAGAAGTAAAGAGTAACAAGATCGGGACTTTAGAATAACTTCGACGTAGAGAGAACTTCGGCTAAGGGACGTTCGAGGTAAAGGTATTCGACTGTATATTATAGTTGAAACTGTTACTAAACAATCATTCAACCCTCATCATGCTGAATAAAAAATCCTATACAGAATCGCTTTAAAATCAAAGGACTGACAGTACTGGAACATTTTAATAAGGCTCAATATTTCTCTTGAAAATCAATAATTTTAACATCTCTGGCTGAAAAGGGACAAGCAGGAGGTGAAGACCAAGATCAGACTGCACTTATGTGCAAGCTGATCTTTGTCTATACCTCCTGCCGAAACAGTAATATTCCGGGTTCAGCATGACAAGGGTTAATTCTGAAAAGGCATGTTTAGTATGCTGAATGAAAAAATTCTTAGGAGTGAGCTGTATCTGATACAAGGATTATTGAAGTGCCTCTGCAATTTCTTTTCAACACCTTGTCATAAAGAATTTGTGATTTCAATTATGATATCTGTTCTTGACATGAGATAGATCATCCCTGTATCCTGTCTACAGGCTTCACATGAATCTCATTTTATAACACATGCTTTTTTGTCATTGAGCAGAACTAGATGGGGGAAATATTGCATTTCAGATGAATCTGTTTCCACGCAATCAAGCTTTTTTGCCCCTCAAGCAAACAGCTTTAGAAACCACCATGGAAAATGAAAAATTAGCTTGTTACAAATAATTTCTTCATTATCTGCAATGTTTTCTACCTCAAAGACAAAGTATTTGGAAATTTCAGAAATGAAAAATAGTTGTCTACACCTACTTTGAATTTGAACAAGTTTAAAATTTCATTCTGTGGTAACTTGCAAAAGAATAGTAAATATTTTACTTTAAACTCTAATATTTTAGGACTAATTAAGAATCATCTCGTCAAGACAAATTTATTCAGTCCCAATAATAGAGGGTTTATTTGAGAAAATACACTTTTAAAATGGCAGTGTCTTTCTTTCCCTAGACCTTAGGATGATAAACTTGGGGATTATTAGGTTGAGGATTTTAATGAAATATCGTAACAATTGTGGTATAACCCCTAACAGTGCTCCGTCCCCCAAAGATAAGCTCCACCTTCATACACACTAGTTCTACCATACTTCCTGTAAACCAGTAATTGATTTAAAGAATACCTTAAATTATGGATGTAAATTAGTATGCCTAAGAACTTCAGATATGATATACCGGTAAAAAGTTTTAAAAGTTTTGATTCAGACAATCAGCATTTCAATAGCTTCAGTGTTTTGACTTAGTTCTGGTTGAATGTTATCTGGGGTAATAGAAATTATATCAGTGATTAGCATCAAAGAGTAGCAGAATCTTAAAACATTACCAGACATCAAAATCTTAGAGTGGTCAAACTTGAAAGGAGTTGCTGACAACAATATAAAGCTTGTAAAATATTAGTTTTTTTTTTCACCTTTCTTGGTAGAAAAAAATGTGGAAAAATAAAGAAATTGCTTGTTCATTTCACAAAATGTTTTCCGAATTGTTGCTCTTTAGGGGCGTCAAAAAGTGTCATTGTATGGGAAAGGGTTAAAACAGAAGTAGATTTTTTCATTGTAACACTTTAATTTTGTTCAGGGTTACTGATGTCTGTGGTTATTGACATATCAGTTATAAATGTAGGAGCAACAGAGCTGAGAACAGATGGAGTTGATGTGTCTATTGTACAGGTTCACCTGGCCTGTATTTACCAATACTTGGCTTTTATTGCATTCCTGTCATAGACTCTGGGTTCATTCTGTTTAACTTAGGACTTAAAACATGTTCCTTTTTTCTTACACAGTTCAAAATTACTTTTCAATAGGCAGAGGGATTATTTTTGACATTGATCATGATTCCTTAGTTTTACAACTCTCTGTCTGTCTGTCTGTCTGTCTGTCTGTCTGTCTAGCATTCATTTGTGTTTGATAAGAGCATTCATATAAATTCAAAAATCAATGGATTTCAAAATGATTTTGCACAGCTGTTGTAGATCTTGAGTAGATATAATCAAAGTTAGTTTGAAATCTTTTTCCATGCAAGCCTTTTATCCTATTACATTGAAATATGGTACAAATATTTCCCATGACCCAAGGATATGCTGTATTGTTTTGGGTTCAGATAAGCCAAAGGTCTAGGTTGCAAATGTACTTTGTGTCATAAAAAGTTTCAATTTCAATAAGGATGTCTACTGTGAAAAAGTGTGGATGGGAGGTATTTGTCTGCTCTGTGTTGGTTCAGATTTTCCAGAAATTATTTTGACTTAAAAGGAAAGAAGAAAATACAAGTCTCCTGACAGGTCTTAAATGCTGTCTTTTCTCTTTAATGAAGTCCCATTTTGAAGTACATTGTAATTAAAGTAAAGCCTCAGAAATTGAGTTAGTTTTGCATTCTTTGAGATTGATCAATAAAACTGTGTTTCATTAGATTATTTCCTGTTGATACTCCTGTGTTCCGAATATTAGGAAGAGACATGCAAAAAAATGCTAAATGAAAAATTGATTTTATAAATGGTTATGTAGTTGACAGTTCGCTGCTGTCAGTTAGAAAAAAAAGTGATTGTCCAATCAAATCATTCATTTAGACCATAAGTGAACTTTTAACTCCGACATTTATGATATTCATCTTTGCTGGTTTGGCCAACTTCCTAACTACAGCTTATGTTAGCCGAGATTACAATGTTTAGATCAATACCAAGATTTTTCCCTCAAAATTTTATATCTATTCCCTAACTATATATTTTATAAAATGATTATTACCTCAGCTGAAATGCTATGTAGGATGTCAATTGGCATGGCTAGCAATACATGGATTTTGTGTCAATAGCCCCTCATAGATTTGCTTCAATTTTGATACATTGTTATAAGTTTGCAAGGTGCAATTTTGAAGTGCCATTTCTCCCCATGAGAAGATTTATTTCCCCTTAATCTTAAAGATTTCTTAAAAGAAGACTTAACCTATTAGCAGACAGCAAAATTTTAGACTGGTCCAAATTCAAAGGAGTTTTAGACAACAATTTAAAGCTTGTGAATTTTGGAATTTTTTTTAGCTGTTGGGGTAGAAAACATTGTGAATGATGAAGAAATTGATTATGACAAGCAGATATGTCACCACTACCTGCATGCTCTGCCAAATAGGAATAATAGGCATGGTCTAGATCTTGATTATTTTGCTGTTCAGAGTTGCATTATTCATTAGGCTTATGACATAATCAAGTGATATCTCGTCTGTCAGGATTGGTTGAATGTAAATTTTATTGATATGGTTCTTCCGCAATATTTTGAATGGTTATTATTAGAAAACTGAAAGATAATAAAATATTGGTACAAATTATCATGCACTTTCTTTTCTGCTATACATGATTTTATTTTGCGAATGGAAAGGACCCATGAACATTGTTATCTATAAGTACTACCAACTTAGTAAAACCTAATTTGCAATGCATGTGCAGGATTCTTTGATGATCTCCACTCTCTGACAGATTGCCAGAGATAGTCATACTTAACCTCCCCCAAATTAAGTAACTACTTAAGCAATTGCAATCAGATATCAGTGATCAGTCATTTAAATCCAATTTATCCTTTTGGTTGGTCCCTTTTGCCTCACTAAATGTTGCAGTTTTGAATGATCAATTGTCTCTGCTAGTAAAATGATCAGAGTCCATTGAGATTAAGCGAGCTCAATGTTTTAAAGGCTAGCATCAGAATTTTATACCTTCCAATTCTCATAGAGGCCATCTAATGGATGTATTCAGTGTAACTGTCAAAAACCAACTCCTGAATAATCTGCCTCTCAGTCAGTGCTTGAGGTTCTTGCAATTCCCCCCCCCCCCCAACAACAACACACACACAAAAAAAGACAAAACAAACCAATCCCCCCCCCCCAAAAAAAAAAACCACACTATGATGGGAACGTATATAAAGAAGTCAATTTGGTAGGTTTGATGGGTGGTGGGTCTGTCAGTCTAGATTTTTCTTGTACCACTATTAGATGAATTTGATTGAAATTTCACTCAGTATCATGCTATTTCGGTTGCAATCCATTCATGTTTTGTGGAGTTAAGGCACTTTTTTGAAAAATCTTATCCTCTCATTATCTCCTCAATTATTGGATGGATTTGATTCAGATTTCAGATAAGTATTTAGTACAAGCCAAAGATGTGACTATCATATTTTGGTTATGGTTCATTTACTTTCCTTGGAGTGATGGCACTTTTTAAATAGAAATAACTCTTTTTTCCAGTGACATATATTTTTTCTTTGTCATGGAGCCATTGTTATACACTTTATTAATTCAATCCCAGTCTATACAAAATACAGACCCCAAGTTCAAGATGTTTTTGATCTATTTGTGATGGCAGCCTTTTGCATATATATTGTATCCATTTTAGTCTTGAGAATATGTTGGAAAGTGGATGCTTTTTATTCCCAACATTTGAAGAAGAGGGGATATATTTGATTTCAAATGTCTGTCTGTCAATCTATCTATTGTTGCAATCAATTTCTTCATTATCAACAATGTTTTCTACCCTAATGGATGAAAAATTCATGAACTTTAGATTGTCGTCTGCAATTCCTATGAGTTTAGACCAGTCTAAAATTTTGTCAGTGGGAATGGGTAAACAGCTTTGTGCATACTGACGATCAGATAATTGCAATCATGGTCTGGGTTACTCACTCAGATCACCTTTGATTGTGGCCTCATGGATTCAGGGGAGTAAGAACATAATGAAAATCTTTGTTCTCTTTACATTTAATTGATAGATTGCATTGAGTTTAACACAACTTTTAACAGTATTTCAGTCATATCGAGATGGAATGAGCACCTAACCATGGATTCCTGTGTTTCTCACATCAGTACATCCCTTCAGAGCCTCCAGCTGCTCATCCCACTTAGCTTTACAATTATCCATCCATTGATGAGAAACAAATGTTGGAAAAGAACCCAGGACCTCATGATTGAGAGTATGATGCGCTACCAACTTTCCCTGTAGGCATGACTTCTTTATGTTTAACCCATTCCAACACAATAAAATTTTAGACTGGTCCAAATTGAAAGAAGCTGCAGACTACAATTTCAAGTTGATGGAATTTTATTTTTTTTCGTCTTTTGGGATAGAAAACATTGTGGATATTGAAGAAATTGCTTGTTACAAGCAATTTCTTCATTGTCCACAATGTTTTCCAAAGCTTTTTTCTTGTAGGGCGTAAAAAGGAGGGCTTGAGTTGAAATGGGTTAATCAGATCAGAATTTACTTTAACCATATTAACCCATTCCCACACAGGGACGCTTTTTGATGCCTCTTTAAAAAAATGTGAAAATATTGTGTGAAATGAAGAAATTGCTAGTAAGAAGCAATTTCTTCATTTTAAATAATATTTTATATTCAGAAAGTTAAAAAATTCAAGAATTTCATAAATTCTTTAAATAAATGTCTACAACTCCTTTCAATTTGGACCAGTCTAGAATTTCTCTGTTTAGTAAGGGGATTAAGATAATTTGAAATTGAAGTCTATACCCTCAGCCCTTACCTTCAAAAATGGATGATTGATTTCATGTCACATGTGTAAAGTACAAATTCATCATTCTTAGTCCATCATGATTTACTTCCTCAAAATACAGTTTGTTAAAAAAAAAAGTAAGATTTTTATCATTAAAAAAGAAAAAAAAAAATCAATTTTATCTCAAGTGGCTTTCTTTAACCCATTCCAACTCAACAAAATTTTAGACTGGTCCAAATTGAAAGGAGCTGCAGACGATATTTTGAAGTTAATGGAATTTAAATTTTCTTTGTCTTTTTGGATAGAAAACATTGTGGATAATGAAGAAATTGCTTGCTACAAGCAATTTCTTCATTTTCCACAATGTTTTCCAAAGCTTTTTTCTTGAGGTGCGTAAAAAGGAGGGCTTGTGTTGGAATGGGTTAAGCAAGCTGGGCAATTTTATTAGGGCTATGTGCTTATACTTTGTGTTTTAACCCATTTCCACACAATCCCTCCTTTTTACATGCCTCAAAAAATTTTGAAAACATTGTGGATTGTGTATCAAGCAATTTTTTCATTATCCACAATGTTTTCTATCCAAAAGAGACAAAAAATTCATCATTCCATCAACAAGAAATTGTCGTCTGCAGCTTTTTTGAATTTTGACCAGTCTAAAATATTATCATATGGGAAAGGGTTAAATGAGTTGCCTTCTATGTCGAAGAAAACTGGATTGTGCGGCCAGTGGAGCAATACAGGTGCTCAAGGGCCTCCAGTTATCATAATCAAAGTACTGAAAGTACTGTAAGCTAGCAAAGCATAGTTTAGTTAAGTAATCCTCTTTTTCAAAGGCCATGATAAATAAACAAGGTTAAAGTAACCAAGGAGTTAGTCCATTACAACATGACAAAATCTTAAACTGGTTCAAAGTGAAAGAAGTTGCAGATGAAAATTTCCAGATGGTGGAAATTTGTAGAAAAGATTGTGGACATTAAGAAAATTGCTTATTACACAAGTAAGTAAGTTCATTGTATAGTTCAAAAAGTAACCACCCTTCATGATACAAAATATTGTGGGAAAAGAAGAAATTTCTTCATAGGGAGGTAAAAATTATGGATTGTATTTTCTGACCTTTGGATTCTTGATTGAATTTTGGTTAAATATACCTTACAAAAATTGTCAAAGGTAATGATCTTCAACACAGTGCAATAATTTACAATAAGTCACCAATATAAAATAGGAACAATGAACTGCTTTGGCCGTCTCATGTTACTGTTAAAAACTATTAAATGGATATGTATAGTTCACATCTAAAAGGACAATGAATCAGTCTGATAAAATAATAAGATATATTTTGTTGTAATGCATTGAGCGGGTAACACTATGGGTATCTCATTTATTGATCTGTCATTATTAATAGTTATCAAAATGTAGGTATGTACTTGGCTTACATCCTAATAAAAAAATTGCTCAAGTGTGAATCTGATAATGAGCCCCAAATTTGTCATGTAATCCATGAGTACTCCTTATCATTCTGTAGGATTAAAAGACTTTAATATGTTCAGATGAGGGTATAATGCAAATTTCCGAACTTAACTGTATTTAGCTAAAATGCTTTATTCAGTAGCACCCCAAGTTGTGCAAGACACTGAATTTTTTTTCCAAATAGCTGAAGGTTTTAAGATATCCACTGTTTAACACCATTTATCTCTATGGTGGGGAGACATGTTTTTTGTAAAAATGATTCCTAGTTCTTTCTTCAATTAATAAAACTGAATTTAATGTATGATAAGTATATCAGGCATTTGAAGCAAAATGGGCCCCTCAAACACCTTTAGTTTAGGGTTGTTGCCATTGATTTGCAAAGAATGGGGAAAACAATCTTTGATTCCAAGTAAGCAGCTTTCAATTTTTTAGGACAAACACATGTTTGAATAAGGCAGATTAAGACACATGGACCTTGATTGAGGATATTCAAGTAGAAAATGTGTGGGGTAAACAGAATGTGAATATAATGATTAATATACATTTTCTCCTGTTTTGTCTGTTATTATATACATATAACAACCCAAAACCCAATTGTATGCAATAGTATACTAAAAGCATTAACAGAGCTGGTGCGTGACATTTCAACAATTTCACCTGTGCTTAAATTCACTTGTGCTTTACACATTCCTGCAGTTTTGCTTTTTGATGCACCCAAGAAAAGAACTTTGGAAAAAATTGTGGTAATATTACAAGCAATTCTTCATTATCCTCAATGTTTTCTACCATACAATTCATCAATTAAAAATTGTTGTCTGCAGCTTCTTTGAATTTAGACCAGTCTGAAAATTTGTCATTTGGTAATGGGTTAAATTTCACTTATGCTTAAAAGTGCAGATCTTCAGAAGCCTGGATAGCCATATAAAGCATTAACCCATTCCCACATAACCCCTCTATTCTATCCAGAAAGTTGGAAAAAATATAAAAAATTTCATAAACTATAAATTGTTGTATGCAACGCCTTTCAATTTTGGCAAGTCTAAAATTTTGCAGCCGCCGTCATAGCGCAGTTGGTAGCGCGTCAGACTTTCAATCTCGAGGTCCCTGGTTCGATTCCCGACGGCGGCACTCATCCTTTCCGACTATTTGTCTGTCACCAATGGGTCGATAATCGTAGACCTATGTGGGATAGCAGCTGGAGGCTAGGAAAGGATGTAATGGTAGTACTGGTGTGAGAAATACCAGGAATCCATTGTTAGGTGCTCCAGCCGCCGCGATATAACTGAAAGATTGTTGAAAGCGGCGTAAAACCCCATTCAAACAAACTAAAATTTTGTTGTGTGGGAAAGGTTGAAAGTACCTCTGATGAAATTTTGGAACCATCAGATATAGGCTAAATTCATATAACTTTTTATAACTAAACTATCACTTTCGTGTTGCAATATGCTTCTGACAACAAATCCTTTGATTTAAGTTGAATAGTTAACTATAAACCCATTCCCACACAATAATATTCTAGACAAGTTTAAATTAAAAAAAGTTTCAGACAACAATTATAAGTTGATGGAATTTAAAAATCTTGGTATTTCGCGTCAGAAAAATATTGTTGATAATGAAGAAATTTCTTGTAACAGTGTTTTGAAAGCTTTTATATTGAGGGGTGTTTAAAAAGCGTTATTGTGTGGGAATGGGTTAACCCTTGTCATTGGGGATAAAATCCTTTAAGAATATAACATTAAAATCAAAGGACTAAAAGCACTGAAAGCACTAATTGTGGGCCAATATTCCCTTTGAAAATCAATCATACACCTCTTGAACAAAAGGGGACAAACAGATGGTGTGGACTAAGGTGAGACTGCACTTTTTGTGCAGGCTGATTCTTACTTTTTCTTCCTGCCAAGACAGGAATATTTTTGGTTAAGCATGAGAAGAATACATATTAGTATGCCCCTGCATTGTTGTCCGTCTGTCTGTCCATCATTCAGTAATTCCGTATGTTGGTCTGTCTGTCTGTCTGCAAAACTTAACCAAAAAACTTAACATTGCCAGTTACTACCAGCCTTTTCAAGATACAATGCTCATATTTGGCATGATGATGCATCTCGATCAAGTCAACAATACTTTTCATAGTTAATTCCTGTTGCGGGGGCATTGTGTTTCACAAACACATCTTTTCTTTTTTTTTTTTTTGTATAAAATAAATCTGATTTACAATTAATACCCTGAAGTTTTAAAGAATATGAACAAAACCCAATACAAGATTGTGGAGTAACCTGTTCCAAAACAACCAAAATTTGGACTGATTAAAATTGAGAGAAGTTGCAGACGACATTTCTAGATGTGTGTAATTTGAAAAATAATAAGTGGATATTGTAGAAAACATTCTGGAAAAGGAAAAAAACTGTTTCTACTTTCTCAAAATGTTTTCCCCAGTTTATTTTATAGATGTATCAAAAGACGTTATTGAGTGATAATGGGTTAACAGCATTTGAGTAGGACATGGATTGTTAAAAGGTTGGAGCCTTTCATTTAAGAGATGAAGAGAGTATTTTTGTTTTCATGGAGGTATGAACAGAAAAAACCTAATCACACTGTATGAATACGCGAAGCAGATTCATACATTATGTGATTAGGTTTTTTCGGTTCATACCTCCATGAAAACAAAAAATATTCTCTTCATTTCTTATAATTTGATAGCATCGAGCGAAAAAACAAAAGCTTTACAAATTTTGATACCTTTTTGTATGGGACTATTTTGTGTGGAAGCATACAAAATTGCTGCGTACTCAAAATTTTGTTCATGGAGTTATGAATAATTTTTTTCGACCAATCAGAACGCTCGTTTTTGATAGATGAAACTAAAGATTAAATTATTACATGTATAAAAAAAAAAGTTTTATTTTTTATGAAAACCTTAAATGAACTTTTGTCCATTAATTGTGCAGTTATATTCAATACCCACTACATAGGATCTGATATGAAGGACAGAATTAAACAGTGTTAATTATTCCCTGTTATCTGTATCTGTGCTAGAGCCAATAGAGGATTACATTGTTCTTTATTGGATAGTAAGGCTGCTCCTGTACACACATTCATATAAATAATCCACGGTCTCTTAGAACCTGTTACTTTAGTTGTTGCTTGTTAGTGATTCTTGAAACATCGTCTCTCTCCGGGTTGTGTTGTCGTTTGAAACTCCCGTATTTTGTCTGCTTTCATGTTTTATTTATATTCTGAAAGCTGCTCTGTAAAAAAACATTGTATTTCTCATGTGGCTTGAATTACATGTTGGTATTTATTAACTTATGGAAGAAATTTAAATGTAATTTGTGGTGAATATTGAGTTGATTGTATAAAACTTATTTCTCCTGAGAAATTAAAATTGTTGTATTGTATGGAAGAATTCAAATCTATTGTACACCAGGAAATTTAAAGTGCTTAGAGAGGAATTGTACATTTAGTGGATCCTGTTTTAGAAAGTAATTTACATACATACAGGTAATAACTTTATACCTTTCCCATATAACTCCTGATTTGTATGACCTTTTGATACTATACATGAGAAAACATTATGGAAAAGGAAGAAATTGCTTGTAACAATATCGGATGGTTATATTTTGAATTGTTCTTTCTTGACAATTTTTTTCTGCCATCACTTTGAATTTCCACAAGTCTATAAGTAAAGGGTTAACCAATTACCACACATTGAGCCCTTTTGAAGCCCTGAAGAAATTTAAACTTGGAAAACTTGCTACAAGCCATTGCTACTTTTCTCACAATGTTTCTTACCCT
Source organism: Fragum fragum (assembly GCA_946902895.1). Classification (NCBI taxonomy): domain Eukaryota; kingdom Metazoa; phylum Mollusca; class Bivalvia; order Cardiida; family Cardiidae; genus Fragum; species Fragum fragum. Next base: position 33,290,370 of record OX336368.1, on the reverse strand, counting down.
TTTTGGCACTTATTTCCAAATTTTAGCACAATTTGAAATGTTTGCAACTTCTTTCGATTTTGACCATCCCAAACTTTTGTCATGTGGTAATTGCAACTTGACCCATTCCCACTCAGTGACGCTTTTAGACGCCCCCAAGAAAAAGGGCTTTGGAAAACATTGTGGAAAATGAAGAAATCGCTTGTCACAAGCAATTTCTTCATTTCCCACAATGTTTTCTTCCCAAAAAGTAGAAAAAATCTAAAATTTGATTAACTTTGAATTGTCTTCTGCAACTTCTTTCAAATTGGGCCAGTCTAAAATTTTACCATCTGGTAATAGGTTAACTGACATAGGATATATCTTATTTCTTTGATATGGTTAACCTATTCTCAAACAAAACCGCTTTTTAAAACCCTGTAGAAAGACAGCTTGAAAACAATGTGGAAAAGGAAGAGATTTGTTGTTACATGCAATTTCTTTGTTATTCACAGTGTTTCTATACCTATAAAGCCAAAGACATTGACAATTCCATCAACTTGACAGTCGGATCCATGTTGTCATTTGCATAAAGCAAAAATTAAGAGGATTTCTGATCTTAACCTTTTACCAGACGACAAATTGAAAGAAGTTGTAGAAGACAATCTTAAGTGGATGTAATTTCAAAATTCTTGTCTTTTTGTGTAGAATACATTGTGGATAATGAAGAAATTGCTTATTAAACGATTTCTACATTGCCCAGTAGGAAGAAATGGTTGTTTTTTCTTGTTAGTCATTAAACAGCAGTATTGTGTAGGAATGGATGAAATATTACATATCACATTCTTATATGTTTGTTGCTGCAAAGGCAGTTCTTGTTTGATTGGTATTGCCGACATATACTGTCATGTGCTATTTGTGTAACATTAAAATGATGGGTTGAATTGAGTGTTCTATTTGCAAATTATTACCCATTCCCAAATAATCCTGCTTTGGACACCACCAGGAAAAACAGCGTTGGAAAACATTGTCAAAAATTATATGCATCTGTACATCCACCCTTTGTTTAATTGCAGATATATATCGATTGTTTTACATCGTTTAACCCTTTCCTGTTCAATCACTTGTTTTTAGATCCCTGTGTTTTAATACACGAGAAAATATTTTTGAAAAAATAAATTGTTTGTAACAAGCAATTTCTTCCTTTCCTACAATACTTTCTACATTACAGAATGATTATCATCGAGCCCTCTTGCAGTGAGCGAGACATAGTTGTAACCATGACAAGTCAGTGCATGACTTAGTCTGTCCGTCCGAATTTGTCAGTACAATTACTCCTACATTTATGGGTGGATTTCAAAATAACTACACAATTAATCATCATGAGTAGATGTGCCATTTGAAAGAATTTTTTTGATAGTTCTACTGTCAAGGTCACAGCTCAAGGCCAAACACAAAAATTGTGTTTGTCCAGACAATTACTCCTACATTTATGGATGGATTTCATAATAACTTTGCACAATTATTCTTCACCATGAGTAGATGTGCCATTTGAAGAATTTTTTGGGATAGTTATAATGTCAAGCTCACAGCTCAGGGTCAAACTCTAAAATTGTGATTGTCAAGAGCATTTCTCCTACAATTATGGATGGAATTTCAAAATAAATTGGCACAATTATTCTCCATCATGAGTAGATGTGCCATCTAAAAGAATTTCTATAAGCCACCAGAGGCGGTCATATATTGGCATCATCTCCTCCGTCTGTCCGTCCTTCCATCCATCCTTCTATCCATCCTTCCATCCACTTTTCTCGTCAGCACTTCTCCTCTGTTTCTGGAATGATCTTTTTGAAACTTGGTCAATATAATTACCTTCATATGTAGATGTGCATGAAGTAAGAATTTTTATGGTTCATTGATTTTTGCCTTAGTTATGCCCCCTTTAAACTTAGTCTCTGGGGCTTATTAAAATTGCAGCCTTGTGAATGCACTTCCTCCTAAGTTTCTGGATGGATCTTTTTGAAACTTGGTCAATGTAATAACCTTAATATGCAGATGTGCATGAAGTAAGGGTTTTATGGTTCATTGACTTTTTCCTCAGTTATGCCCCCTTAAATCTTAGTCTCTGGGACTTGGTAAAATAGCAGCCTTGTGAACACAACTCCTCCTAAGTTTCTGGCTGGATCTAAATGAAACTTGGTGGGTGTTATCACCTTAATAGGTAGATGTGCATGAAGTAAGGGTTTTATGGTTCATTGATTTTTGCCTCAGTTATGCCCCCTTAAAACTTAGTATCTGGGGCTTATGGAAATTGCAGCCTTGTGAAGCAACTCCTCCTAACTTTTCGTCTTGATTTAAATGAAACTTGGTCAATGTCATCGCCATAATTTGTAGGTGTACATGGATCAAGGATTTTATGGTTCATTGATTTTTGCAAGAGTTATGCCCCTTGACACTTAGTCTATGGGCCCACTCAAACAATCAATCATAACAAACAGTTTGAACTTGACAATTTAAAAAGGTAGTCTGCAAATTTTTTGAATTCGGTTCTGTCAAAATAAGTAGTGTCTACAATTATTTTCGTGAAACAGCAGCAAAGTGGCGGCGTATGTTGTGATGATGGCACTCTTGTTGGGATAGTTCTAATGTCAAGGTCAAAGCTCAAGGTCAAACACTAGATTAGATGGTCAAGGTCAAGTTGATGGTCAAAACTTTGTTGGCTTGACAGCAGTTGCCCTGGGACAACCATCTAGTTTTTAAATAAAATCAACATTATATTGTCATTTACAAAACCTTTGAATTTGGACAGGTCTAAAATTTTGTTAAACGGTAAAGGGTTAACACCACTTTCAAAATTACTTCAGCTGAAGCACCATGGTGTTGTCACACCTGCAACACTAAATCTAAGCCAGTGGTTGATTATTTCACTGAAGTTTGCCCATTGCTTGACTTAACCCTTTCCTGTTTCTTGAAACTTAAGACTTGTCCAAACTGAAAGGAGTTGCAGATGACAATTGAAATTGGGTGTATTTTGAAATGAAACCATCCTATGTGGTAGAAAATATTGTGGAAAAAGAAGAAATTGCTTGTAACATGCATTTTCTTCTTTTACCACACTGTTTTCTTAAGTATAAAATTGCAGGGAAGTAAAATCCCAGGTTTGTACAGGAAAGGGTTAATAAAAGTATGACTCAAAACTCGGAATACACTAGACTGGAAGTCTTCACATTAATCTCAACTAAATTTTCCTTGCCTGTGGTTTTGTCAATCTGTAATGATAATGTTATAATTGTAAGAGCTTAAATTAGTTTGTCTACAAGTATTGAATCTTGATACAGAGCAATGGTATATTAAGATGAGACTTTAAATCTTTGCAATGGGTCAGTTTTCAAAACTTTTGAATGAACACTTGATTGTAATTGGGTTTCGTTATGACAAATTTTCATACTGATCTAAGTTTGAGGAAATTGCAGATGAAAATCTTACATGGATGAAGTTTTAAAATATTTATCTCTTGGGGTTCTTTTCATTAATAAAGATACATTTTAATAAAGAGACAGTTACATTGAAACGGGTTACCAACAAAAAGTCAAGTTAGATTTAACCCCTTACCAGAAGGCAACATTTTAGACTGGTACAAATTGAAAGGAGTTGCAGACGACATTTCACAGTGCATGAAATGATAGGCTTTTTCAACGTACTGGGTAGAAAACATTGTAAAAATGAAGAAATTGCTTGTACCAGGCTATTTCTTCATTTTACACAATGTTTTCCAAACTGTTTTTTCTTGAGAGGCGTCCAAAAGTGTCATTGTGTGGGAACAGGTTAATATGAATAGGATTATGTTCATGGTGGTTGGGATGTTTGGTGGATCAAAAAGGTGAATATTTACATTGGCGATATTTAGCAATTTCTCCAATAACCACAATGTTTTGCAAAACGTCCCTTCCAATGAACCGAATCCCACACAATGACTTTTTTTACAACCCCCCCGTCCCCGCCACCCCCAAGCTTTAGAAAACATTCTGGAAAATTAAGAAGTAGCTTGTTACGAGCAATTTCTTCATTATCCACAAAGTTTTCTAACCCAAAAGTAGAAAAATTCCAAAATTCCATCAACTGATATTTGTTGTCTTCAACATCTTTAAATTTGGATCAGCCTAAGATTTTATTGTCTGGTAAGGGTCATCAAAGTGCTAAATTACATGGTTTTGTGTTGTCAAAATATTTAAGTTACCAGGCATATTGAAGAAGCTTCTCAGTTATTAATCCTTTCCTGTTTTTCAAAATTTTAGACCTGTCCAAATTCAAAGGTTTTGCAGACAAAAACTTAAAGTAGATTTAATTTAAAAAATAACCATTTAGTAGGGTAGAAAATATTGTAGAAAAGAAGAAATTGCTTGGTTATACAATGTTTTCTCAATCATAAACTCACAGGGACGTAAAAACCAGGGATTAAACAGGAAAGGGTTAAGATAGCAATATTTGAGTACCACCAATTCAACTGGATTTTTCTTTCTTCAGTATACTGTGGAAGAATGGAAAATCAAGTTTGCCATCTATTTATTTTTCACTAATACATTTGGCTCTGGCACATTACGTCTATGACCATAAAAATCTCAGGAAATGAGGGATTTTCCAAATGAGGTATTGATCAGTACTAATTACAACATTATCTATGCACTGGGAATTAATTTGTAAATATGGTGGGTAATACACAGTGCTCTATTAGCTGTCCTCTCTGATCTAATATTAATTTTCTAGGCCAAATAAGGTACTTTCAGGACAAACTAACCCTTTGTCGGTTTTCAAGACTTGGGATTTGTCTATGGTTTTATGCATTGACAACATAGACACTGACCAAAATATTATGTAGAGGACAATAAATCTTTTGCACTGGTTAATCCATGCTGAAATAATCCCACCTCAACACAACCCTCCAAAATAAACTGTGGAAACATTGTGGAAATGAAGAAAATGCTTGTAATTTTTTCTTCTCTTAAAGACTGAAAACATTCAAATTTCATGAGATTGAAATTGTTGTCAGTGCAACTTCTGCCAATTTGGACCTGTCTGAAATTTTGTCATCTGGTATTGGGTGAAGACACAGTTTTAGTGTCTTGATATCTCATAAATAATTTTTATGGGGCAAAATAGCAGAAAAGTTTCTAGCTTCTAGTCTTACCTTAACCCATTTCCACTCAGTGATGCTTTTGGACGCCCCCCAATATGAAAGCTTTGGAAAACAATTGTGGAAAATGAAGAAATTGCTTGTTACAAGCAATTTCTTCATTATCCACAATGTTTTCTACCCCAAAAGACAAAGATTTTGAAGATTGCATTAACTTAAAATTGCCTTCTGCAACTTCTTTGAATTTGGACTGGTCTAAAATCTGATTGTGTGGGAATGGGTTAAATGCACATAATCCTCATTTCGTAGATAGGAAACAAATTTCTCTTCTTCTTTCTTCATCTGTAGAAAATGTTTGAAATACTTTCTTTAGCATTCTAGTATTTTTTTTTGAAAAAAGACAATCAATTAAACCATTTTCACAAATTCTCACTTTTTGAGGCCCTTAAAAAAACTTTCAGCAGCAGCCATAGCGCAGTGGTAGGTTGACAGACTCTAGGTCATGACGTCCAGGGTTGATCCCAAATTGCAGGGACGTTTTCAAAGTTTAACTCCCACCAGTTGTTGGTTAACTGTAGAGCAGCTGAAGGTTCAGAAAGGATAGTGGTTGTACTGGTGTGAGAAATACATGGAATTCATGGTTAGACTGATGCTTCTGTCATCCGGATGTGTGTGACTGAGGGTTCTTTCCCCGATCACAATTGGTGGGATTTTTGGGCTGGGGAAACAAACTTCTGAATTCGCAATGTTTTCTTAACTCACATGGCGTGAGTGTAAACAATAAAGTCCAGAGCTCATTTCTTTATTTTCATTTATTCAAGTTATTTTGCACAAGATACTACAGTTAGACAAGCACTGATATAAAGTAATTGTAACTGACAATTTCTAAAGTTTCAATTTTAAATTGTTATTCCTAAGTTCTTAAGTTTATATATTTTTTCTGTGTTGTCTATGTTCTCTGTCTGTCTGTTTGTATTTTCGTTTATTTATCGTCGCTACCGAATCACATGCACATATGAGCAACGCCCCCAGAAGACGGTTAGTTGTTACGGCAATGTGCAAGGAAATGACCCTGCTGAGGGGGCAAAGGTGAAGGTGGCATAAGCTTGCAAAAGACCTACAGCTCTGAAAATTTAAAAAATCTTCTACCAAACTAGAGGGCCTAGAGTTTTTGTATTTGGTATGTAGTATAATCTGATGGACATCTATTAGCTGTGTCATACTGAACCCGGAATACTCCTGTTTTGGTAGGACGTATAGACAAATATCAGCCTAAAACACATATGTCTAGTCTGATCGTAGTCTACACCACCTACTTGTCCCATTCAAGTCAGAATTGTGTATCTGATCACTTTTCAAATGAAATATTGACAAGAAATTTGTGCTTTCAGTAATTTCAGTTCTTTGATATTAGACAAGATTTTTATTTTGCATGATAAGGGTTAAGATTGTATAAATTATGGTCCCAGAGTCACAACATTCCTTGACATCACACAGGCTTATAGAATGAAAACTTTGAAAACTCGAAAAATCGAAAACTTTAAAAATCTTCTTCTCCGAAACAGAAAGGCGTAGAGCTTTGATATTTGGTTTGCAGCAGCAGCACCACCATCTGGTGGACTTCTATCAAGATTTTATGAATTATAGCCCCAGGGTCATAATAAGCCAATTTCTGAATATCACAAGTTTTACATAGGGCCTATGTACTGAAAATTTAAAAAATCTTTCTCCCCCAAACCAAAGAGCTAAGAGCTTTGATATTTGGTGTACAGCATCATCTGGTTGTATCTCTATCAAAATTATATAAACTATGGCCCATGGAACAAACATAGCCTGTTCCCTGGCTTCATGAGTTTAACATAGGCTGATATAGTGAAAACTTAAAAAAAAATCTCAAACAAAAAGGCCCAGAACTTTGATATTTGGTTTGTAGTATCATGTGGTGGATTTTTATCTGTTTTTGTGCTTTGTGGACTCTGATGACCAATGAGGTCCTATGGGCTTCTTGAATTGTGGTGGCTTTTATTGGTATATGCAAAAAATTTGTTAATAGCTTTTCAGCTGCCTTACACAACTCGACTGGACTTTTGTAAAACAGTGAAAAGTTTGAAATGCTTCACCTAGACTATTTCAACAATTTTGGAGACTAGATTTAGCAAAGATGATTTAGTATGTTTTGAATTCCTTAAAACACATGTATGTAATCTGAATGTAAACCCCAAAAGACAAAGATTTTTGAGATTTCAACAACTTTAATTTGTCGTCTGCAGCTTCTTTCAATTTGGACCGGTCTAAAACTTGTGTTGGAATGAGTTAAATTGTTAGAACTGTCACACACATGCTCATTTGATCATCACAGTCCACTTGCAAGATCAATGGAATTGATATATTATTAACCCTTGTGCTGCATAAATTCCCACTCAGAAATGTATTAAGCATTTCCTGTTCAATCCCTGTTTTTATGTCCCTATGATTTTACAATTGAGAAAACATTGTCAAAAAAAAAAAAAGAAATTGCTTGTAACGAGCAACTTCTTTTTTTACAATATTTTCTTTCCTACTGAATGGTTATATTTCGAATTAAAGGCACTTTATATTTTCGTCTGCAAAACCTTTAAATTCAAACAAAATTTTGCAAAACAGGAAAGGGTTAAATCAAAGGACTGACCAAACAGGAAGCATTGTTTGACAAACAGGGGGTGGAGACTGAGCCTCCACATATGTGCTGGCTGATTTTTGTCTGTACCTCCTTCCAAAATAGGGTTAAAGAAAAAATATAACTGTGAAATGTATGCAACATTGCCTCATAGAGGTCTCTATATGTGTGCGCAGATTTACTAAAAAATGTGTGAATGATTTTGCCTTCTCATTAAGAACTAGGACAGAGTTTGGATGTAACTATAATAATGGATTGATATCTTCTTTTCTGTGTCCCTGTTGATTGATAAGCAATGGAATTAGTGTCACTTCTTGTATCCTCTGAAGTAATCACTGATTGAATTGGGCCAAATTATCCACACCCTAGCTTGGCCACAAGATTTGTCCCCAAATTTTCTTCAGATACTTCCTTAGATGGAAAAGAAATATAGTACTTAATGGATTCCTTAAGTTTTATTACATAAATATCTTAAGTAAGATATACAGACTCTGAACAAAGTCAGACATGTCAGAAAAAAATCTGTATCTTATAGTGTCACATAGGGTTCAATATAAGGTTACAAAGTCATAGATGACATCATAATGCCGGTAAACATAATCAGAGTGATAAAGAAAAAAGGTAATAGTTGTAGAAATACCAATCTTTTATGATAAAAAATATATTTAATAATAAATTGTAGGCATATAATAAATTGAATACTAAGTTAGGATATGGATCCAATATCTTGTACTTGTTTTTGTACTGCAGAGGAAAATGTTTTGATATTCCACTCGACCTTTGGTCTCGTGATATATAAAGCAAGAGCTAGATGATAAATAGGAACTGTCAAATTGTCAACTTCCGGTTTCAACTGTCTTTATTTTTGTTTTCACTATTCAAGCCCTATCGTACTAAATTAATATTATTAATGATTTACAATGTTCCAAACCTTCAATTCGTTAAGATCTTCCCCATTCTAGCATCTTTTTAGCTTTATTTTACAATATTTAATACAGCGCGAAAAGGGATGTCGTATCAACTATAGTTTATTGACCTACTTAAGGTAGGAATTACTTGGACAAGGGCTAATTTTCCGGAAGTGTCACTAATAGTCACGCAGTTCCAAATTTTTTTTTTTTTGTTTTGTTTTTTTGACTAATTTAACTCTCTCCCCATCGCTCTAGGTCGGGAATTGAGAGTCCGTCAGTTCATTCAAAGTCTGACTGTGGGTGATAATCGATTTCTTATTTCCATTTTTTAATTAAGTCCGATAGGATCCCTATACATTTGTCAGTGTTTAGTCCGTTTATTTTTACCAAACTCTTAATATGTTGGCTTGCTGTGTGATGCAAGTGCTGGCCCCCAGGGAGAGAACAGGCATCCGACGGATATGGTAGAATGGATGTGAGAGAAAATGTGTGGTAGTAGGCCGTCCGCGATGTCGTCCTGGGGGCCGACACAGCTGGCCCGGGAGGCGTCGGGTCCCGTGGTTGGCGGGCTCAGCCCTTGTGGTCTGTTACCGACGTGTCTCCGACTGTGGTTGCCCGCGGGTGGCTCGGCAGCTCTGTCTTGGATAGCTCTATGCTTAAAAAGATGGTGCATGTCGGGCGGTCTTGCGGGCTTCTCCGCTTTCGGGGTCGGGCGTGCCGAGTTGCGGTATCGGGCGTCTCTCATTTTTTATAGTATTTTACCTTTCGAGGACCCGGTGCATTGGGTGTATCGGTGTATTCTTGGATCCAGGGCGATGAGTTAGCCTCCTCCCTCTTGATCCGGGCCTTACACCCTGTGCATCGGGCAGGACGGACTCTTGACTCCAGACTTCATGGGAAAACCCAGTTGATGCATATGTCCACCCATATCGTTTACTACAATATTTTTTATTTTTCTCCCCTTCCCCTACAAATCAAGGGCGCGGACCATCCTTCAACCGTTGATTATTTTACCAATCATTGATTGGCTTAAACATGGTAGCCAGGATTGCTCTGGGGCCTAGTGGGGTCGGGCAGGAATGATTTAGCTTCCTCCCGGTCCTGGTGGATCACAGTGCTTTCCTGTAGTTGCAACGATTGGAGAGCAGTGTTGGCTCAAAGATCTGATGTATGACTTCAGTTAGCCCGTGCCGGGAGTGTGTCAGGGACCGCGAGGCGATATCTGGTTCACCCGCGGCGGGGGCTGTGAAGTACAAATTCATTTTTTACTATTTTACTACCAGTTACGGTACCCTCCGTTGAATACTTTCTATTTCTTAAAAAATAGACGTTATACCACGTTTCAACGTTTAAATTGTCTTCATATAGCCCACGCCAGGAGTGGGTCAGGGACCATTATACGGTCTCTAGTTCACCCGTGGCGTGGGGCTGTGAAGACTGTAGTTACGCAAGTTTATCAGAGTACATTTCATACCGAGCTAGAAACATAACAAAGTGGATTGACCTACTTTCGCAATAATTAAGGGAAGCCAGCCAATCACGAGTGAGTATTCCTTCTGGAGCTCCCATTGGCTGAACTTAATTGTTGGCGAGAGTAGGTCAATCCACTTTCAACCGATATCGATAAACTTTCCTTGTTGAGCTAGAAATATAGTAAAGTGGATTGACCTACTTTCGCAACCGTGAACTTCAATTTTAGGGCACTCTGCGGGATATTTGTAAATAATGTATGTAAATATTTTTACATGGTGGTCCTGAGCTGTTGCCTTCTTGTCTTCCTCCTCTCTTCTGCCTTTTTAACTATATCTTACTTTTAGTTGTATCTTTTTGAAAATGCAGAGTGCAAACATCTTAGCATCAACTGTAGTAAATTAGTCAATCCTAGCCAATACAACGATAGCTGCTCGCCATATGACGAGAGTCAAAGGCGAGGGTAAATAACCCCCTCCCCCCAGCCCAGCACCCCGGTGAAGGCCCCAGATTCAGACCCGGGGGGATAGCCGGGGAGGCCATCGGGTGGGAGGGGGAACAACAAATACAAATGCTACCATGACAATTGTTCTCTGTCATGAATATAATATACCATATGAAAAAAAAAAAAAAAATCAGATAACTTCAAGGTCACAGCTGTCTGGAGCATAGCTCCTGAAATAATGGATGGATTTCGAAATAACTTTGCACAATTGTTCACTATCATGAGTAGATAGGTCCATTTGAAAAAAAAGTCAGATAGCTCTATGGTCAAAATCATAGCTAAAGGTCAAACATAATAATTAATCATGTTTGGAGCATAGCTCCTAAAGTTATGGATGGATTTGGAATTAACTTTGCACAATTATTCTCTATCATGAGTAGATGTGCCATTCGAAACAAATTTTCAGATAGCTCCAAGGTCAAGGTCACAGCTCAAGGTTGTCTGTTAAAACTTAGCATATCTGGAATAGGGCAAGCATATAGCAGCATCATCGTTTGTTGGTCCGTCTAAAGCCTTTTCAGCTTCAGATAGTTATCAAAATCAGCAAAATAATCTTAGGTCTTATAACCTCCGAAGAGAGAGACAAGAACATGCTGCCAGTATAATGATTGAACCCATGACCTCTTTCATTCGGTGAAGACAAACTAGACGCCATTCTATTTGTAGCCCAACACACACACTGCTGCATTTATACTGGTCCTTCTTTTGCCGAGGCCATGGCCATAGGGCAGTTGGTAGTGCGTAGGACTCCTAATCATAGGGTCCCAGGTGCGATCCCCGGCTGCCGCAAATATCATTTCCAGCATTTGTCTCTCACAAATTGGTCGAAAATGGTAAACCTAGGCGTGGTGAGCAGTTGGAGGCTTGGAAAAGATTTTTGGTGTTAGAAATGCCAGGAACTCATGGCTAGGTCCTTCAGCTGCTGCTATATGACTGAAATACTGTTTAAAGTAGCGTCAAACGCCATGCATTCATTCAATCAATCAACTTTCTTTGGATGAAAAGTTAGGTTGGTAAATAGAAATATTTTCAGTAGATAGGGATATTTTCAAAAGAAGAATGACATTTTCCCATAATCAAAAATACATCATCTAGAAAAAGGAATAGAAAAAGCAATTTCCCCCTGGAAAAATACAAAAGGAAACTTGAATCTTGGGAGGAAGTAATAAAGTTCAGCAATCTTAATTGTCTTGTTGAGGAAGGTCCCAGATTTATTATTGTTTTAAATATCAAATGAAAGCAATTTTAGATAGATTATTAGAGTTGTCCTTCTGGACCTGGTGCTTAGCATTTTACAGAGATAAATTTCTATTATACATTGTCATTGAAAGTAATTTCGATATAACAAAGTCTTTATTAGTGATTATAGTCTTTTAGTAGTTGGAAAACAGTTTTAGCGGACATTAGCTCTTGTCATGCTGAACCAGGAGTATTCTTCTTTGGGCAGGAGGTATAGACAAATGTCGGCCTGCTAACTCCTTTCAAGCCTGAATTTCATAAAAAAAAGTATTCAAAAGAAATATGGACCTGTGAGTAGTGCCTCTGGAGAATTTGGTTTTATAATTTTAGTACAAATCTTTCTAAACAGGACTTTATTCAGCATGACAAGGATTAATATTATACTCCGAGTGATAACTCTAGTTGTTGACTATTGTAAGATTTATGTCCTTCAATATTAGTCCATTACCACACAATACCATGTTTTGACACCCTTAATTTTGGGGAAAAGGAAAAAGAGTCTCAGAATGTTATCTGTCTAATGTGGTCCTCATTTTCCAATTTTATCACACTTTGTATTTCCATCTTTACATTGAATTTGGACTTTGCTGAAATTTAGTCATCTGGTAATGGAATAATAAGATCCTCAACAAAGTTTGGTACAATGGAATTGTTTGGTAGCACTTTTTGTATAACTTTTTGAAAAAAGGTTTTTTTACGAAGCTTTGTCTTGATAATGCCTGTTATAGCTTGTCCATTCTAAATTCTCTTTTATCTTTAAATTAAAGAAAAATTTTAGTTTCGTAAATGACAATCAATTAGGCAAATTCTCTGGACCATGAACACTTTTAACCCTTTCCTGTACAATCCCTTGAATTTTCGTCAAAACCATTTTACACTTGAGAAAATATTGTGAGAAAAGAAGAAATTGGTTATAACAAGCAATTTCTTCTTTTCCAACAATATTTTCTACCCTGTCATTTGATTATTTTTAATTTTTGTCTTTAAATTCATTCAAATTAGGCAAGTCTGATATTTTGAAAAACAGGAAAGTATGATGTGCCAATGAAGGTCACCATAATTACTTTATAATTATGTGACTTTATAATTATAAATAGACGAATTAAATACTATGAATCTAAACTTTCAGAACATGTTTGAAGTTACAAAGCTCAGAAATATTTCAAAGAAAAGGGAAAAATGATAGTTATTCCTTTAACCCTAACCTGTTCTGCAAAATTTTAGACAAGGTTTTGCAGACGGAAAATGAAAGTGGATTTAAATTGAAATTTAACCATTCAGTGGGATGGGAAATATTGTGGGAAAAGAAGAAACTGCTTATGACAAGCAACTTCTTTTTCTGCAATGCTTACTCAATCATTAAATCACATTGGCATAAAAATCAGGTATTGAACAGGAGAGGGTTAATATTCTGATTGGGCAAAAAATTGATGGGGCTTGCAAGAATGGGTAAATCTCATACTTCCATGAAAAAAAAAGTTGTATGGAATTGTTTTGCATTCTTGCACGAAAAAAAAGATAATTAAATATTGATGTAAAATAATGTTCACTGGTTTGTAACTGTCAATTAAATCAATAAAGAAACAGTAAGAGAGCAGTGACGGGTTTTGATAAATGTAGCACCTGCGTGTGACAGTTATAGCAGAGACAAATGAAATGGACATCAATAATGAAGCAAGGCCTTGATTTCTCAGAACTGAGCTGACAAACAAATTGAGTTCCAACCCTTCTTCCATTCCCACACAATGACACTTTTTGATGCCCCTCAAGGAATATAAATGGGAAAAAATTGTGTAAAATGAAGAAATTGCTTGCAACAAGCAATTCCTTCATTTTACAAAATGTTTTCAACCAAGAAAGATGAGAAAATCTAATACATGTACTACATAACATTTAAAACGTTGTCTGCAACTCCTTTCAAATTGGACCAGTCTAAAATTATGCCATCTGTTATTTGAATTATTAGCCCTTTACTGTTTTAAATTTTTTAGACCTTTCCAAATTCAAAGGATTTGCAGACATCAATTTAAAATTGATTTCATTGAAAAATACATGTAATTGTTCAATAGGGGAACAAATATTTTGGAAAATGTTCTTCTTTTTCCACAATGTTTTGTCGGGTACAAAAGACATATGCGTTAAAACTAGGGGTAAAAGAGGAAAGGGTTATAACCTGTTCCATCACAATGGTGCGCTTTGATGCCTTAGGAAATAAAGCTTGCGAAAACAGTATGGTAAATAAAGAAATTCCCTAAAACAAGCAGTTTCTTTATCAAAAGCCAAAAATGTTTGATTTTCATCAGCTATAAATTGTTGTCTTCATCTTCTTTGAATTTCAACCAATCTTAAATTTTGTCATCTTGTAAATGGATTAAGAGTTCTATGCTCAGTTATTGGGTATTGACTTTTGCATGGTTACATTACAGATAAGTGACAGTGTTTAGATATTGATGTGAAATGAATTTTTGTCTGTCACTTAACCATACTTGTATAATCCCTGGTTTTTACGTCCCTGTGATTTTAAACTTGAGAAAACATTGTGGGAAAAGAAGAAATTGCTTGTTACAAGCATTTTCTTCTTTTCCCACAATATTTTCTTGCTTGTTGTTTGGTTACTCTTCAAATTGTACCCAGTTTAAATTGTCGTCTGCAATGTCCTTCAAATTGGACCAGTCTAAGATTTCGAGAAACAGGAAAGGGTTAAGCCATAAAATTTAAGGATAGAAGTTGCAGACAACAATTCCAAGCTCATTAGATTAAAAATCTTTGTCTCTCTTGGTATAAATAAGGAGGAATATGAAGAAATCACAGGAATTGTTGCAAGTTTTATAAAGAAGTCATCAGGTAACCAAAGAATCCCAAATTCTGAAGTGCTGACCAAAAATTGCTTTAAAACATTAAGGAAGAGATGATAGTGCTTGTTATAGTCAGTCCTGCTTTTCTCATGCTTTCTTACTTATGGGTAAAAGATTTCTCTTAACCAATTCCCTCACAATCTGGCTTTTTATGCTCCAGAAGTGAAAAACTTGTAAATTTATTGTGGAAAATGAAGAAATTGCTCGTAACAAGCAATATCTTCGTTATCCACAATGTTTTCTACTCCGAAAGACAAAGATGTTACAGATTTCATCAACTTCAAATCATTGTCTGCAACTTCTTTGAATTTGGATTAGGCTAAAATTTTATCTTATGGTAATGGGTTAAAGTTTAAAATACACCTTTGGATGTTGCCTGTGACCTTTGATAGGATCAGTTGTCATATCGATGGTTTGGTGCAAAATAGTTGTAACTGTCTATATGTTTATAGGCAGTTACAGCTGTTTCGAACTGAACCATAGATATGTTGAGTGAACATCTTCATGAGCAAACAAACTTTGATTGCAGTGAACAATCATGTTTAGTAAGAAAATTATGCTGTTATAAAATGAATGAGAAAAAATAAAATCAATCTATTTTGTCTTTCTTTTCAGAACCATGGATGAAATGCTAGAAACAGAATATAGGTAACTGTAACTTTTCTTATTTGTTAATATGCAAACTATTCCCACTAAATTATGAAGTTTGAGATATTTAACCCATTCCCACATGATAGAATTTTTGACCAGTCCAAATTCAAAGGAGTTGCAGATGACAATTTGAAGTTGATGAAATCTTCAAAATCTTAGTCTTTCAGAGTTTTTAAAGTTTTCCATGATCGTTTTTCTTCAAGGCGTCAGAAAACGTCATTGTGTGGTAGTTAGTTAGTAGCAACAATTTATGCTGATTTTTATCTAAATATAAGATAAGACCTCAAAGGTATGCATTTCAGGGATTGCAGGTCTTTTTCTTTCATTCATTATCCTCTGTAGTATATAGAAGTAAAAGAGAGTACATATAAGAAATTGGACATCTTGAAACTCTAACATTTTGTGCAAATTTTAAATGAAAAGCATCAGTTTAATGCCAAGTAATTAGAGTTTAATGTGCAACGCTGGCATGCAGCTTATTAGATCTAGCTGTTTAAAAGTCTGTTTAATCTATACAATGCACTTTTCTCAGACAACCACAAAAAGTTTTTGCATTCTCTGTTCCTGTCCTAAACTGAAATGGTGCCATATTTTGACTATAGTTTATTTTTCAATCCAGCTGCCGTCATAGTGCATCAGACTCCCAATCTTCAATCATAGATAGTCATGGGTTCGATCTCCCATGGTGGCAAATATCCTTTCTGACATTTTGTCTCTCACCAATTGGTAAATAATCGTAAACCTAAGTGGGATAGCAGCTGGAGGCTAGGAAAGGATGTAGTGGTAGTACTTGTGTGAGATATAGGTGCTCCAGCCACCGCAATATGATTGAAATACTGTTAAAAGTGGCATTAAACCCCATTCAATCAATCAAACAATCATTCATTTATCAATCCACAACAAAATTTTAGACTCGTCCATTTTGAAATAAGTTGCATACAAAATCTCAATATGCTCTAAATCAGAAAATAAGTGCCGAGTAGGGTAGCAAATCAAATTGCAGGATTGTCTGAGGATGGGGCAATGTATAATTACACCCCTGATATCATATCTTAACAATAGGCAACAAGTCCTAGATTATCCTTCTGTGACGAAGACAGCATAATGAAGCCAATGACATTGCTGCTTCCATTAGTCTTCTATGATTAATGGAACAAACTACTCTTGTGCATTTATCATATTTTTCTTATTTGTCTGGTTGAATATGCCTTGTTGAAGAATTCTGCCTGTCCTTGTTTCTCATCTTCCTGAACAAGAGTCTAGATCTTTTAATATAATTTTCAGCTGGCCTTGGATAAAATTCATACCTTTAGGTGTTGGTGCAGCAATGTTTTTATTCTCTACATTGTTTCCCAAAGCTTTTTGTCGAGCCCACTTGTGTTGAGAGAGACATAGTGGTCACTGTGATGTATGTGCATTAGTCTGTTAGTACGTTCATCTGTCCATCCGAATTTGTCTGGACAAAGACTCCTACATTTATGGATGGATTTCAAAATAACTTGGCACAATTATTCCCCAACACGAGTAGATGTGCCATTTGAAAGAATTTTTGGGATAGTTCTAATGTCAAGGTTACAGCTCAAGGTCAAACACTAAAATTGTAATTGTCAAGAGCATTTCTCCTACAATTGTTGATGGATTTTAAATTAAATTGGCACAATTATTTTCTATCATGAGTAGATGTGCCATTTGAAATTTCTTTTGGGATAGCTTCAAGTTCAAGGTCAAAGCTGAAGGTCAAACACTGAAATTGTGCTTGTCTGGAGCATGATGTCTACAAAACTTTGCGGGCTCAACAGCAGTTGTCCTCGGACAACCATCTAGTTCTTGAGAGGCTTATAATATAGTAGCAATAATCAGACAGTTTTGATATAGCATAATGTCATTTTGGTAGGTTTTCCTGATAAAGTATCATTTGTGTTAAACCATTCCTACTTGAGTCCCTTTTTTCATGCCCCCAAAAAATAAAAAAAAGGAAAACATTTTAGAAAATTGAGAAATTGTAACAAGCAATTTCTACCTGAAAACTTGACGGACTTTTTCAATTTCACAAACTTAAACTTGAGGTCTGCAACTTCTTACAATTTAGACCAATATGCAATTTTGTCCTTTAAAAATGTGTTTAATTCATTCTTCTAGAATTGCATCGTTCTCAATTCTTCCCTGGTGAGTGATATCTCAATTAATCTTAGATAGGATTCTGAAACTTTGTCCATTTATTTCTAAGCACCAAAATCAATGTAGTGTTTTATTTTTGGAGGTCAAAGGTCAAGGTCACTAGTATACTTGTCTTTTCTGTGGAAATTTTTTTATTTTTCCAGTTCATTGAAATGTTAATTTGTAACGAGAATCAATACGTACATTGCTAAATTATAGGTTGATATGAATAATGTATATTCAAGTATTTCCGCTTTAATTCTTCATATCCTAGACAATGATTTGACAGAATACGGTAAAAAGGCTTCCAAAATAGCTCAAGCAAAATGAATTATTTGTTAGGGCAATGAAATATAACTATGTTATTACTTTATGAATATAATGCTTGAATTAATGGATGTAAATTTACTCCCATTGTCAGAAGTTGTCACTCAAATTCTAATTCCTATATGAGAACTCTTTGCAGACTTGTTACTTGTTGGGAAAAAGCTTTTGCTCATTTGATGGATCCATCAATTTTATATGCAATAAAAAACACTAGCAACCATAAGTGAAATTTTTAATACTAATTGTTTACATTGGATATGTCATAACTGCTGCCCAATTTAACCCTTCCTACACAAAACAGGGATAACTGTAATTTTGTATTTGAGAAAATATTGTGGGAAAAGAAGAAATTGCTTGCAACAAGCAATTTCTTCTTTTTCCATAAAGTTTTCTACAACATTGGATGGTTTCATTTTGAATTGCACCCAATTTTCGTTGTCATCTGCAATCTCTTTCAATTCGGACCAGTCTAAAATTCCTTAAAAAACGGGAAAGGGTTAGATAGTAGTTAAGTGAAATGTTTTCAAAATGATATGTTCATTTCTTGTTACTTATTGCTTGAAATCTATTTAGTCTAAATCATTTCTGAAATGAAAAAGCAGGTAAAAATCAGACATCTTTTCTATACAGGCTGATCTTTATCTTTGCCTGCCAATGCAGTATGTGGAACACTCCAGGAAAAACACTTTTGAATCTACAAGGCAAATAATTTAATTGTTAGTTTAGTCTATCAAAAGCAATGGTTCTGATTGGCCCCAAAAATATTTATACTCCCAGAAACAAAATTTTGAGAATGTAGCTATTTTGTGTCAAAATTTGTGATATGATTGTATGTTTACTTTATGTGATTAAGTACTAAGAAATGAAGATGGTATTTTTTGTTTTCTTGGAGGTATAAAAGCACACTTATGTATGAATTTGCTTTGAGTATTCACACAGTGTGATTAGTTTTCTGTTTCATACATTTTACCTCAATGAAAATGAAAAAATATTCTTTTCATTTCTTGAAAGAACAATGAAAAACTGTGAGGGTTTTATACTTTACAAATTTCTTATGAATTGTTTAGGTCAAGGTATTTTATAGAAGAGAGGTCATATGTTATGACATTTACAAGAGTTTCTTATTCCCATATGATCCCTTTCTATTACGCCAAATGCTTTGGAAAAGATTGTGGAAAATGAAGAAATTACTTGTATCAAGCAATTTCTTCATTATCAACAATGTTTTCTATTCAAAAAGACAAAAAGTATTTAAATTGAATCAACTTGAAATTGTCGTCTGCAGCTTCTGTCAATTTGGACTAGTCTAAAATTTTGTTGTGTTGGATTGGGTTAAAGATTGACTTATCAAATGGTTTGAATTTGCATGTTTGTGCAGATTTTTGTATATAATAATTTCAAGAGATTCGCATACCCCGTCCACCCCTCTGTTCCCTTATCTTTATTTGAAAGATTGATTCCATTTTCTTTTTGTTAACTTGTAAATATTTAATCATTTTCTCATGGATTTATTTCAAATTAATATCATGTAATTGGTTAAGTGAATAAGTTATCCATTTACAAAAAGGGTTGTGTGGTAGTGTAAAAGAAAATGAGACATAAAGAGACCCAAGATGGATTTATTTCTTTATGAATTATTCATTTTAGTCCCTTTTGTATAGTTCATACAATTTATTTCATGTTTTAAACAAGTGGATGTAAGAAAATGTGTGTTCATGAAGTTGGAATAATTCTAGTGTCATTTGGATTTTAGTAAATCAACTCCAGGGCTTATTCTTTTATCTAATGCTTTAATATACATGTACTTGGATTCCCAACACTGATGTTTCACTGTATGCTTTGTAAGACCATTTGATGACCAATCTTAAGGTCTTTAAATTAATATAATTTTAACCCGTTACCAAATGGCAAACATTTAGACCGATCATAATTGGAAAAAGTTGTTGAAGAAATTTTCTGAGGAAATTCCAAAATGAGTTGAAATTGGAAAATTAGTACCAATAAGGTAGAAAATATTGTTGCAGGCAATTTCTTCTTTTCTAGCAAAGTTTTCCATTACTATATAAAATTTTACATATACAGTTGCATAGAGACTGCAGCAGCAATCCTCAAACTTTAGAATACTGCCGTTTTTTATCCCAGAAGCAATACAGAGGTTTTGACTGAATACTGTAAGAAATTGTTCATTTTAATGATAATTGATTAGGGTTAACCCATTCCCACACAGTAATGCTGTTGAACGCCCCTGAAAAAATACTATTAGGAAAACATTGTGTGAAATGAAGAAATTGCTTGTGTCAAGCAATTTCTTCATATTACACAATGTTTCCCTACCAGAAAGTTGAAAAAATCTAAAATTTCATTATCATGTAAGTTATTGTCTGCAACTCCTTTAAATTTGGACCAGTCTAAAATTGAGTCGTCTGGTAATGGGTTAAGCTAAATCCAAACAGCAACCTATTTGAACTTCTGATCTTTGTGAGCTAGACAACTGAAAAAAGTTATCTAACTTGAAAAGCCAAAAAATGAAAGTAAGTTATACCAATAAATAAGTGGTCTCTGCAATTCCCAAACTAAATTAAATTCTGTGGTGGTATAAACAGAAAGTTGGAGTTAAATTTCCTGGAATGGAGGGTGTATGTATACAACATTTTGGGTAAGTAGCCCCTGTTTCTGTCAATGAAAAATATTTATCCCCTGTAGCTTATCATATAACCCATTACCAAACAGCAAAATTTTGGACAGGTCCAAATTGAAAGAAGTTGCAGACATCATTTCAAATTGCTTTGAAATCGAAAATTTAGGGCCAAATCAGGTAAAAAAAAGAAGTGATCATAGGAGAAATTGCTTGTTTCAAGCAATCTCTCCTTTTTGTGCAGTGTTTTCTTTAAAATAATTTTATAGGGGCTAAAAAGCAGGGCTGTGTGGGAATGGGTTGAATCAAAAAGGGAAAAGATTCAAATGATTTTAGTCTTGTCATCTGTATTTCAATTTATGTAGTTGTGAAGTTAATGGTTTCATTTTCACATGATAAATTCCTCAAATATTTTATCTGTGCATATCTCTCCCTCAGAACTATGTTACAGTGAGAGATGCTTCTTCTGGACAGCTTATGATAAAGCTGTAACTGCTTGATGTAGGGTAGAAACCATCTCTTACTGTAGCATTGTTTGGGCTATTGCAGTGTTCTTGGAGAGCAATGGTCTCTGTGCAGTCACGGTTTCAGATCTTAAAGGATTAAATTGAGTTTATTGTAGTAACATATTACCTATGAACTATATGATGGGTCTCATTGCATTTCTCAGTCTTAAATGCTCATGGAGCATTTTCATTTATGGATCTATTTCAAAATAACTCACAGTTGTTCCCCTTGACTAGTATTTATGTGTCATGAGATGATTGTTATTAGATTAAGCTCAAATAGGGATTCATCATTTAAGTGATAAGCTGCGGATTTGATGGTGGTTTACTTTAATAGATCATCATCGACCTTGGACAGGGCCATCTTAGCAATCATGGAGATCTGATAAAGCTTGGATTGGCTTTTGGCAATCTTGCTGCTCTGCATGGAGATCTATGGAGCTCTTCCCACAGAAAAATGCTTTTTGATGCCCCTCAACAAAAAGGCTTTGGAAAGCATTGTTGAAAATTTTCCACAATGTTTTCTATCCCAAAAGACAAAAATTCTTAGAATTCCTTCAACTTGATACTGTTCTCTGCAGCTTCTTTGAATTTGGACCAGTCTAATCGTTTGTCATTTGGGAATGGGCTAATGTATTAGGTAGCCCTATGAAAGTGATTTTGATTTTTGCACTAAAGTGATTTTAGATACAAGCAGATGAAAGTCAAGGTCGTATAACTTTTGCATTTAAATGGCATTCAGACTGGTTCTTGTAATAAAGTTCTGAATTTTTGTATGGATTCATCAAGCTAGTATTGCATATTATGCTGCTCGCTTCTGAACCCATTTCCATGCAATCCTGCTTTTTCACACCCCTCAAGGAAATAAAACAACAACAACAACTTTGGAAAACATTGTGAAAAATGAAGAAATTGCTTATTATAAACAATTTCTTAACTATCCACATTGTTTTCTACCAAAAATGACAAACACTAAAAAACTTCATTGAATAAAGTTTCAAGTCTGCAGCATCTTTGAATTTGGACCAGTCTAAAATTGTGTTGACAGGAAATGGGTTTATCTATGGGAAGGGAATATATGTGTAAATGGGTTAATCTATGGAGAAGGAATATATGTGTAAATATAAATTAGCTATCAAACAAAAAGAGACCATTTCGTTTTTGGTTGCAGATGACATTTTTCAGGTCACAATGTTTTAGAAATACTTGTCTGTATTGTTAGTAAACACTTTGGATAATGAAGAAAGTGCTTGTAGCAAGCAATTTCCTAATTTTCCATAGTGTTTCAAAGCTTTATTCTTTAGGGATGTAAATAAGCAGGAATGAGTTAAATACTATATATATCTGAAAGAAATATTCTTAATATTGAAAATGATAGACCAACTTTTGCCTGCCATGGAATGATAGTTGAAAGAATAAATTCAAGTATCTTAAGGGCTCTTTGAGGACAAAGTCTCCTGACTATGACAATGTAAGATGACCAAAGGCCACTGAAATAACGTATATGATAAATAACTGAATGAATATAATTATGTCTTATCTGTTTAACTCATTCCTACACAATGGCACCTTTTTGGCGCCCTCAAGGAAAACAATTGGGAAAATATTTTGGAAAATGAAGAAATTGCTTGCATCAAGCAATTTCTTCTTTTTCCACAATGTTTTGTACCTAGAATGTTGAAAAAATCTAAAATTTATAAATTTTAAATTGTCATCTGCACCTTCGTCGAATTTGGACCATTCTGAAATTTTCTTGTGTGGTAATGGGTTAAATTTAGATAATGCTTATATGCCATGTTTAATTCATCATCAGACGACAATTCAGTCTACTTTAAAGAAGTTGCAGATGACATTTCAACTTGTGCTAAATTAGAAAATAAGTACCAACTACCAAATAAGGTAGAAAACATTTGAGAAAAAGATAAATTGCTTCTTTCAATTGATTTCTCCTTTTCCTATCAAGCTCTCCAATGGTCATATTTGTTCAGGGTGTCAAAGAGGGGGATTCTACGGTAATTGGTTGAAGAAATGTAGATGTCCTACATTCTGTTCAAGGAATAATGGTGGATAACAAAATCTGATACCATAGAAACAAGAGGAGGTTCATGGTTCATTTGTAATTTACTTTTGACCTTATTAATTCATACAGGTTTCCCAGACCCTAATTCAAACTCCATTCAAATCTGTCTTTGGATCTTAGCTGAAATATTGTAGTTTTATTAACAGAGACACTTTTGGACGCCTCTCTGAGAAAACATTGTGTAAAATGAAGAAATTGCTTGTAACAAGCAATTTCTTCATTTTACACAATGTTTTCTACCCAGAAAGTTGAAAAATCTAAATTTTCATAAAACTTTAAATTGTCGTCTGCAACTCCTTTGAATTTGGACCAGTCTAAAATTTTGCTGTGTGGTAATGGGTTAACTGTTTTATACAGATTGACAGACTGATCATTGCCATATCTAGCACTCATCTACTGTCTTAACCTATTCCCATTTGACAAAATATTCCGGTCCAAATTCAAAGAAGCTATGGATGCCAATTTTAATGTGATAATTTTTTTTTAAAATTTTTGTCTTTTTGGTAGAAAACAAGCAATTTCTTCTTTTTCCACAATGTTTTCTCAAGCTTTTTTGTTTAGGGGCGTAGGCCATGCCACAGCCATAGCCCAATGGTAGCTAGTAGGACTCCTAGTTAAGGGGTTCGGGTTTGATCCGTGGCCAATGGTAAGAAGCAGCAGACATCAGCTCAAATTGGATGGAAAATGAAAGATTATTTGGAAGCAGTTTCACCTTTTTTAACTATGATTTCAAAACTATTTTCCTTGAGGGTGTGAAAATGTGAGCTTGTGTCTTAATGTAATGGGTGAAACAAGATTTACACAGCTAGTAGATACAACCTGTAATGAGTTTTGATTCCAGCTCCTTAAAAAATTCTTGTCATAGGGCCTTCAATACCTCACAACTACATCTTAATTAACCAATTCCCACACAGTGACTCCTTTGAACGCCCCTTAATACAAAAGCTTTTGAAAACCTTGTGGAAAATGAAGAAATTGCTTGTTACAAGCAATTTCTTCATTATTCACAAGGTTTTTAAACCTATTTGACAAAGACTTTTCATCAACTTTAAATTGTTGTCTGCAACCTCTTTGAATTTGGACTGGTCTAAAATTTAATGTGTAGGAATTGGTTAATTGGAGGGGGGTCAATTGTGGCTGAGTAATTGTAGAGAAGTCGTAGAAAAGTTGGGGGTTGCAGGCTCAAATCCAGGCTACACAGAGACATTTCAGAGCCCATGCCTAGTATAGGTAACACCACACAATCACATGAATAAGTGAACTTCACCATGACTGAAAGATTGCTCAAAATGGTGTTAAACCTAAATCAATGTTAACCCTTGTCATGCTGAATTTAATCCTGTTTAGAATTACACTGAAATCAAAGCACCAAAATCTACGTAGTTGCAGGTCAATATTTCTTTTGAAAGCAGATTTTGTTACCAATTCTGGCTTTAAAGGGGTAAACATATGTGCAGGCTGATCTTTGTTTATACCTCCTGCTCAAACAGGAATATTCCGGGTTTAGCATGACATGGTTAATAAAGATCAATCACAATAGAAAAAGATTAAGCAGTGGTGGATGCCTTCGCTGTAAGAATACATGTTTTGACTTATTTAAAAAAAATATGTAAATAATTATATACCCGGAGTTCTAGATGGAAAGTCAGTATTTCTCCTATGTTGTGGGTACTCATTTGAATTGTCTTTACAACATAGGGTTTTTGGCAGTATTGGTGAAATATTTGTATGTAAAATACAAATTACGTCCTCTATCTGTAGCTCTAGCACCATAAAAGATGTGAATAGAGTGAGGAACAAGGCCAACAGGAAAAACTAGTTTTAAAAAGATGATATGTGTGTTAAAACTATTTTGAAAAGGATGATGTAATTTTGCTCATTCATTTATTCATAAAAATGCATGAATGATATAGAAAACCAGTCATCTGTATGCTCTACAATACTAGGTAGTGGTAATATAGCCCCAAAACTCCTATGCTCTTACAATATATTCCTTGAACCCAACAAATTCCATTCAATAAAACTCAATCCCACACATTCTCTATTTTTTCACAGATAGAAGCTTTGAAAAAAATTGTTGAAAAAGAATTGAAGAATTTCTTCATTATAAGCAATTTCTTCAATGATCGGCATGATTTTCTTCCCAAAGAGGCAAAAACATATAAGATTTCAATACTCTAACTCATTCCCACACATTGGCGCTTTTGATGCTCCTAGAAAAAAAGCTTTGTAAATTGAAGAAATTGCTTTTGGGCTGCAACTTCATTGAATTTGGACCAGTCTAAAAATTTTATCTGATATTGGGTTAAAACTATCAGCTGCATCTTCTTTGAATTTGGACCTTTTAAAATTTTTTCGCCTGATATTTGGTTGATACATGCCATATTTATAAGGTTTCAATTGCCTATCAACAATATTTTAGCTGAAACTATTAAACCTGTTAACTTTTCAAACAAATTAACCCTTGTCATGTTGAACCTGAAATATTCCTGTCTTGTCTGTCAGTATAGACAAAGATCATCTTGCAAAAAATGCAATCTGATTTTAGACTACACAAGTTGTATGTCCCGTTTTTGCCAGAGTTGTTTATAAAATTGATTTCCAAAAGAAATATTTACCCAAAGTTAGTGCTTCTAGTGATTTCAGACTTTAATGCAGGAAATCCATTCCAGATTTGATGCCTCTCAAGAAAAAAGCTTTAGAAAACATTGAAGAAAATTAAGAAATTCCTTATAAAATGCAACTTCTTCCTTATCCACATTGTTTTCTATCTAGAATGTTGAAAAAATCTAAAATTTCAAAAACTTTGAATTGTTGTCTGCAACCTTTTCAATTCCAACCAGTTGAAACTCTTTTTCGTCTGGTAATGGGTTAAATAGAATTTTATCCAGCCAAGAAAGGATTAAAAAGACGGAGCAATATTAACAAAATGTTGAAGATGACAGTTCAAGGATGATGTGAATTAAAACTGAGAAAACCCTGATTGTGAAAGGAAAGATCATAATGTAAAACACATTTCTGGTTTCCTCTTCTATCTTGGGATCCAGAAAACCTATACGAGGCTGTCATCACTGATCAAAGCATTAACCCATTCCCACACAGTGACACTTTTTGACACCCCTCTAGAAAAACAATATGGAAAACATTGCGGAAAATGAAGAAATTGCTTGTAACAAGCAGATTCTTCATTTTCCACAATGTTTTCTCTCCAGAAAGTCGAAAAAGTTTAAAAATTATTCAATTTTTCAATTTCGTCTGCCAAACCTTTCAATTTGGACCAATCTAAAATTTTGCTGTGTGGTAATGGGTTTAGCAGAAGCTCAATCCCTCAGAATACCATTTTGATGTATGCAGGACCTCAGACTAATATAATGGTTGTCTGAAACATCCTAATGTTGATAGATTGGGGTTGAATGCAACTTCATACAGTTTTTGAGTTAAATTGTTCACTCTGACAGGAAATTCGACTTAAATAACAGATTGCAATTTTCGCAAATTTGACTTGGATATTTAATTGCACTTTTCACAAATTTTATTGTCAGTAGAGTAAAATGGTTGGTTGGCGACCTAAACATTGACAAAACCAATAAAAATACTCAACATTTATGTCACACTGTTTAAAGTTCATTTCAAGTCTAAATGAATGATTTGATTGGTTGATAGATTTTTTGATTGACAGTTGAGATCTGTCAATTGCATCATATTAGGCTTCTGACATATTGCAAAGCAGTGTGTTTCTGCAGGATTTAGTATGTTACAGCAAGATAATGTTCCTATTGTGCAGTATTCAGTTAAAGCTTCGTGATGAAAATAATCTATCAGTAGAGAAGGTGTCAACTTCTGTTGAGGAGGAATATTTCTTTGGGAAGGAACTTTTGGATTATGTTACCCCCATTCCCACCCAATCCCATCTTTTACACCCACCCTCACCCACTCCTACCCTACAAAAAAGTTTGGGAAAACATTACAAAAACATTTGCGAAAACATTATGGAAAATGAAGAAATTGCTTGAAACAAGCAATTTCTACATTTCCACAATGTTTTCTTCCTAGAGAGATAGGGATTTCTAAAATTACATCAACTTGAATTTTTTGTCTGCATCTTCTTTAAATTTTGACCAGCCCAAAATTTTGTTGTGTGGTAATTGATTATGGTACTATTCAGAGCCCCATTCTGATACCCTTCATTATGAAGCTCAATATGAAATGTAAACTCCATCTCATTCCTATACAATCAGTTTTTTTTTACCCATAAAACATTGTGGAAAATGAAGAAATTGTTGTCTGTATTTGGACAATACTAAAATTTTGTTGTGTGGTAATGGGTTAACGGCTGTTTAATAAATTTTAAGTAAATAATGAAATTAATATTAAAGTAATTCTTGTTGGAATTTGGATCTGCTTTCTCTTTGAGAGTATCATTTCCTGCGATGTACATGGAACCATTAGATACCTTGTAGAACAAGGGTTAGATTGCGGCTTCAGAAGAGAATATCTTTAGAATGACTGATTAGATTAGTCTGTTTTGGCCACATTATAGTTTGGAGGAGAACTGGAGATAAATTCAAATTTGTTTAGTAAAAGAGAGAGAAACTGAGTTATAAAAATATTTATCTGGAAATTTAGGAATGAATGTTCTCCAACCAAGGTTTGTTGGCTAAAGATTTATTTTCATTTCAAATTTTTTGGAAAGGTAAACACATAGATACATGTACATGTATATAACAGTAGGTGCCTAGTTAACTAGTAGATTGCGTTTAAAAAATAAATTCAAGTTTATTTCTAAATTGTACAATAAGTCAAAGATGCAAATGATGTAAAATATGTTGTATGAACAGGTGATTTATGTAGTAAAATCATTTTGGGAAGAAAAGATATTTCTGCTTAGGTATGTATGTTTGTAGGAAATCAGGATTTTTTTTTGGAGGGGGGCTGCTGTAACAAAACCAAGAGCATTGCGCTATTATGAAGGCAAGACAAACACTTTAAAAGAGTAGTTTTTATGATACTTTTTTACGTCCCTGAAGAAAATTGCTTTTGATAACATTTTCAATAATGAAAAAATTGCTTGATACAAGCAATTTCTTCATTATCCAAAATGATTTCTATTCAAAGAAACGATAAAATTTTAAATTCCATCAACTTAAGATTGTCATCTGCAGTTTCTTTCAATTTGGACCGGTCTAAAATTTTGTTGTGTGGGAATGGATTATACCATTGGTCCAAAAAGAAAGAATTTGCACCATATTTCAAAGAGAGACTAAATTGAAAATAGCAAGTGCAATAATGGGTTGAATTCAATATTTTTCATGGCTATTTTTACTTGGATCATTAAAGCGTAGGTTGTATTAGTAAAATATTTAACCCATTATCTCACGATCTAGCATTTTTACAAGCTTATCATTTACAGTTGTAGAAAACACTGAGGAAACAAATTAATGATTGTTGACCCATTACCGAATAACAAAATGTTGCACTGGTCCAAATTCAAAGAAGTTGATGACGAAAATATGAATGGATTGAAAGTACTTTGTTCTTTTCTCAAAATACTTTCTACTCTGACTCTTATATCTTAATTTGCACAAGCTTTGAATTGTTGTCTGCAATTTCTGTTAATTTGGACTAGTCTGAAAAATGTTGTCTGGTAAGGGGTTAAAACAATATATTTCATGTACTTAACCCTTTCCCATTCAAATACAGGATTTTACGTTCCTGTGATTTTATACTTGAGAAAACATTGTGGAAAAAGAGGAAATTGCTTGTACCAAGCAATTTCTCCTTTTTCCACAATATTTTCTACTACATATGATGGTTTCATTTCAAATGGCATCCAGTTGTCATTGTTGTCTAATAAACCGCTTTCAATTTGGACTAGTCTAAAATTTCCAAAAACGGAAAAGTGTTAAACAGTTTCCTTTTAGTTTTAAAGAGGTGTGATTGCTTGTTTCTAGCATACTCTGCTGTTTTGTTGGCTTCTCCTGCCTCCGGAAAAGAGAATTAAAAGAAAGCCTTGTTGTTTATGATAAAGAAAAGATAATCTTTTTCCTGAGGATAGATAAAAATCGGGGCTATTTGGTTATCTAAAATTCAGGGAAAAGAAGAAATTGTGTCTATAATTTAGCTGTCTAAATAAATGAATGGTTTTCAGTCGGGTGGTTCCTTGAAATATCCTTGTAAAAAATTTATTTGCTGAGGGAGGGGAAAAAAACCCACTTTGATTGAACCCCTTGAATTCCTACATAACCCCCTTTGGACATCCCTCAAGAGAAATGCTTTGGCAAACATTGTGCAAGATGAAGAAATTGTTTGTCACAAGCAATGCAGGGAAACATTTGCAACAAGCAATTCTTCACTTGCACACTACATGTATTTTCTTCCCTATAGAAAGGAAAAAAGAAAAAGATTGAGACTTTAGGAATTCAAAATGGTCATCTGCAACTTCTTTCAATTGTATAGGTCTAACTTTTTTGTCATCTTAAAAGATGTTAAGGGAGAATTGCACAGTAAGATTGCACTAGATTGAATTTGATATGTCTTGCACCTGTAGTTTGGGTTTAAATTTGTTGAACAAGGATTCTCGTTTTCCTGGAGAGATAATGCTAATGCTGTCTTAATGTTATAGCTATTTTTGCTCACATTACAAGGAGGAATTTTAATTCATTATCAGATTTTGGCATTTTAAATTGTCTGAAACACATCATTCTTTGCATCAACTGGTAGAGATAGGTACAGCTATCGGTCCATCATTCACACTTCTGATTTCATGGTGTTTGCCTTTCAGATTTGTTTCCCTTTCATTGGTTGCATCAAAAGTTTTGGGCCCTTATTTTATGATTTTTTGAATGTCTCAATAAAAAGTCGTGATTTTATCATCTAACTTAACCATTGTCATGCTGATTCCGGAATATTACTGCTTTGGCAGGAAGCATAGACAAAGATCAGCCTGCAAATATGTCCAGTCTGACCTTTCCCTACACCACCTGTTAGTCCTTTTCAACCCATTACCAGATGATACAGTTTTAGACTGGTCCAAATTCAAAGAAGTTTCAGACAAACTTATCTAAATTTTGGGTACACTCATTAGTGTTAGATAGGGTTGAAAACTGTGAGAAAAGGAAAAATTGCCTTTTCCCTCAAAGTTTTCCATGCTTCTATTTCTTCAGGGTGTCAGAAAGTGTCATTGGTGGTAATGGGTTAAACGAGATTTTTTCAGAAGATCAATTTCCATTCTAAAAATAGATCATGACAACCAGACCTACAGTGCCGTCAGCAGTTTGATTTTAATGTATTTCTGAATAAGGATTCTATTCAGCATTTCATGACCGCCGTCATAGTGCTGTTGGTAGCACGTCGGACTGTCAATCTAGAGGTCCCGGGTTCGATCCCAGACGGCGGCACTCAGCCTTTCCAACTATTTGTCTCCCACCAATGGGTCGATAATCGTAAACCTATGTGGGATAGCAGCTGGAGGCTAGGAAAGGATGTGATGGTGGTACTGGTGTGAGAAATACCAGGAATCCATTGTTAGGTGCTCCAGCCACCGCAATATCACTGAAAGATTGAAAGAACTGAAAGTGGCGTAAAACCCCATTCAATCAATCAACCTACAAGACTCACTTCCGAGCCTAAAGAATTTCATGGGTCGATGTGCAGAATGAAGATTTGCAAAAACATTTATCCCTAATGATACCATTTTCCTGGCCAGTATTTCAAGACCAAAGACTACTCTTTAAGACGGACTAAGATTTAAGGCCCAACGAAACTTTTTGGAGGAGCTACAGATTGTGAAAATGGGCCCATTTTTGCTCTTTATTTAATGAGGCAAAAACAGACAGGAGTGTAACCAGAGTGTGCTGCAGTGTCGGGAAATGCTCAAGGTGAGCTATTGTGATTGGTAATTGTCCTGCGTCCATTTGTCCATCTGTCCGTCTGTAAACAATTATTAGAAAATCTTCTCCTCCTAAACCATAAGGCCTAGAGCTTTGATATTTAGTACGTATCATCACCTATTGACCCTCTACCAAAATACTTCAAAGAATTACTGTACTTTTAAAATTAACCCTTTTCTGTGCAATCCCTCACTTTTTACAAAGGAAATCTTTAAAAATCTTCTCCTCCTTAACCATAAAGCCTAGAGCTTTGATATTTGGTACATATCATCACCTATTGACCCTCTACCAAAACATTCAAAGAACTTTTGTACTCTGAAATTAGCCCTTTCCTATGCGATCCCGGATTTTACAAAGGAATAAAGAAGGAAATCTTTGAAAATCTTCTTCTCCCAAACCATAAGGCCTAGAGCTTTTATAT
Organism: Fragum fragum; assembly: GCA_946902895.1. Classification (NCBI taxonomy): domain Eukaryota; kingdom Metazoa; phylum Mollusca; class Bivalvia; order Cardiida; family Cardiidae; genus Fragum; species Fragum fragum. Next base: position 33,258,979 of record OX336368.1, on the reverse strand, counting down.
TTGGTCTGTACGATCATCTATTGACCCCTCTACCAAAATACTCCAAAGAATTATTGTATTCTAAAAATTAGCCCTTTTCTGTGCGATCCCTGATTTTTCAAGGGAATAAAGAAAGATATCTTTCAAGCTTTTATATTTGGTACATATCATCAGCTATTTACCTGCTACCATAATACTTCAAAGAATTATCGTATTCTGAAAATTAGCCCTTTTCTGTGCGATCCCTAATTTTAGATAGGAATTAAGAATGATATCTTTGAAAACCTTCTTCTCCTAAACCATTAGGCCTAGAGCTTTGATATTTGGTATTTTTTGATGTCTATACTTCAAAGCATTACCATATTTAGGAAATTAGCGCTATATGGTGGGATCATCAATTTACCTAGGATTAAAAGAGAAAATCCTTAAACATCTTCTCCAAAATAATTAGACAGAGGGCTTTGCTATTTTGCATATATCATAATGCCATGAACCATCATACTCAGGGGAGCGATTTAGGACCATCATGGTCCTCTTGTTTGGGGATGTCTCAGCAGTGCAGAGGTTATTTAAATCAACTGATTTTCTTCTTGGGTCGATTTTAACTTTTGAAATTCATAAAACAAAAACACAAAAATGTAGAGAGGCAAAATGAGATGAAGGGATTTAAAATAATCTGTTAAACAGTGTCAATAAGGCTTTTAAATTAGTTTGCTCTTTAGAATGATTATGCAAATAATTCACTGCTTTATCAAACAATCCTCACTGATACTTATCATTTGTTTTACATTATTCACGCCCGGTAATCTCGGGCTCCATCTCTTTTTGGAGAACAGTGCAAAATGGAGACAATGATACTTCCGATATGGAGACAAGGACCGGAACTGAACAGAAAAGGTAAATAATACAGTGCACCTCGCGTACAATTTAGTCTCCTATTAACCTATTATACATTTTCCCAAAACGTTCAGAGTTTCATACCACATAGAAATGATTATATTATCCGTTGGCAGTGATAGATTTCAAAAATAATTCTGTTTGTGAATAGAAACTTGAATCAAAGTTTGGACATCGGACCCGATCAAACACGAAAATGCGTGTTGAAATCGTTCAAATCCATGTAATCAACAGTTCTGAAAGATTTAAGCGGCAATGACTGTGAAATGAATGATAACGTGTTGATATACAATAATGTTACCACAAAGAACTGCGTTTTCCTACCCCTTTTGCGGATTTTCTTAGATGAGAAGGAGACCAGGATGCGGTGCGGGAGACAAGATTCAGAGGGAGAGGCGATGCATATAAAGAATACAGTGAATGATTTTCTAGGACTGTAACTTTATGCATATTACAGGACACTTTTTCTTTCCCTTTTACACAGCAAATGTGTCTCCCAGACCCTCTAGAACAGCCATATTTATATCTGGTCTATATTTTTCTCCTTTCTCCAAACTGACTTACCGGGCCACAATGGTGAATATAAAGTGAACGCGTAATAATTTTTGTAAATCTATTCTAACGAAACATTTCCAAAGAAAAACAAATAGCTAATTTGAGAATTCAGGTCATCGCAAAATTTGAAAAATACGCTAGGTTCTTAGAAATATGTTACGCGGAAGGAGTTCAGATCTGCAATAAACGGACGTTCTGTGCCTTATACGTTGTAAAAGCTCTATAACAACACCGGTGGTTAATTAGAATTTTCACACTTATTTAAAAAGGGGTGGGTGTTAATTACAGGCTACAGATGTTAAGACGGAAAGGGGGGGGGCGAAGATTTACTTCGACTGCAAAGAGCAGGTGGTTCATGACTAGAATGAATTTACAGTATACATAGTATACAGTTAGTAACATCGTGAAATTGACATTTACATTGATCAAAACCATTCCAAACCACTCACACATCGCTCCAATCATTCATTCCAAACATTCAAACTATTAAAAAACGCTCAAAATAGCTCAAAAATATTTAAAACCGTCCAAAATGAGCAGCATTTCATTCAAATCGATAACAATTTTCCACAATTTTTACTGGCAGCTGTAGGTTTTAAAGCGTCTGATTGGTCCGTGAAGACACACGAACACAAAATCACGTATATTTTTATGGAAGGAGATAAAAATATTGCAAATTGGACGAAATTAGCGATCTTGGATTACATACTTTTAATTTCATTCAAAACTCGCTCCTCCCACTCATTCGATTTCATTCCTAAATCATTCCCAAATCATCCAAAAATTGTCAATTTCACGGTGTTATTAACTTAAGCAGTGAAGTTTTTTACCTTTTGACATAATCTAGGATAAAGCGCCTTCTAAATATAAAGAAAAAAAGCTTTAAGCAAACCAATTATCTAAGCATTTAACCATCACAAAGGGGACATTTGATTGAGAACAGTTACATTCACCTTCTATTGAATTCATTGTGGCATTGATTTGTTGGGGATTGGGGTTTATTACAGGTTATAAGTTTTCCGAAAATCACACAAAAAGGGTCGACTTTGACGTCCAAAGAGGGGCTGGGGTTACATAAGAGTATGGGGTCCTATTAGAAAGTTTACAATACATTTATATATGCATCGCCTCTCCCTCTGAATCTTGTCTCCCGCACCGCATCCTGGTCTCCTTCTCATCTGAGAAAATCCGCAAAAGGGGCAGGAAAACGCAGTTCTTCGTGGAAACATTATTTTATATCAACACGTTAACATTCATTTCACAGTTATTGCCACTTAAATCTTTAAGAACTGTTGATTACATGGATTTGAACGATTTCAACACGCATTTTCGTGTTTGATCGGGTCCGATGTCCAAACTTTGATTCAAGTTTCTTTTCACAAACGGAATCATTTTTGAAATCTATCACCGTCAACGGATAATATAATCATTTCTATGTGGTATGAAACTCTGGACGTTTTAGGAAAACGCATAATAGGTTAATAGGAGATCAAATTGTACGCGAGGTGCACTGTTTTATTTACCTTTTCTGTTCAGTTCCGGTCCTTGGCTCCATATCGGAAGTATCATTGTCTCCATTTTGCACTGTTCTCCAAAAAGAGATGGAGCCCGAGATTACCGGGCGTGTTATTGTAATTTTTTCATTTTCTGTCCATACCACATTTATTTTTAATGCTTGTCATTTGAATATTTTCAAAATTCCTGTTTAGCAGGATGCGTATAAAAAGAATCAGCTTGCCAAATGTGCAGTTGTTTATATATTGACTTTTAACAAAACTAGTTGACCCTCAAACAGGCTTTGCAGCGCTTTCAGCCTTATGATTTAAGACTTTGATTTTGTGACTAGTTTAACTTCATCTTTGTTTTCAAAGTGCTCCATGGTTGGACAATAGTCTATTTGGAGTACCTGTCATCTTGCACAGCACTTTGGCATTCCGCATGGGTCAAAAGTCTACTCTAAGTTATCTTGGCCGAGAGAATTTGTGCTGGCGTAAACCTGTTAAATTTAAGCATGCACACTGATATTTTACAAGGACATGCATTATTTAACAATTGCACTTTCAAAATATGAGACTGCATGCGTAAAGAGTTGGCACTTTCATAATTATTGTGCATACATTTATAATTTTATGCGTATAAATTTTTCCTACTGAGCCATCAGCATTTAAGTGTGCATTTTTGAGCGCACCTGCATTATTTACACATATTTATGGGTGCACAGGTTTAGTTCAGCATGCATGTACTATCTAAAAGTGGGCTTTTGACCCATTTAGTGGGCTAGACAGCACTTTAGTGTCCCTTATGCAGTTTACATGTTCAAAAACTTAGCCTTCCCATCACAAAGGCAGCTCTTGCAGTAAAATGTTGAAGAAATTGTGGCAATTTCTCCATTTCCTGCAATGTTTTCTATCAAATAGGATGCTTTCTTTTCAAATTGCAGCACCTTTTTCATTGTTCTTTGCAACTTCTTTCAGCAATTTCTTCATTTTACGCAATGTTTTTTGAAAAAATCTAAAATTTCCAAAAAATAAAATTGTCTTCTGCAACTCCTTTCAATTTGGACCAGTCTAAAATTTTGCTGTCTGGTAATGGGTTAAAAAAAAGGGTTAAGTATTTAAAGCTCTGTTATGCTTGTTAAAGATTAAGATTTCAATGAAATTCCAATATAGTATGAAAGTGTCCAATTTCTTTCTACACATAAACAGTTTCAGGTTACAGGTGTTTTAGGTTCATTGATTAGATAAAGAGCTTATGATAGTATTAACCCTTTCCAGTACAAACCCAGGATTTTACTTTGCTGAGATTCCATACTTGAGAAAAAATGTTGAAAAAGAACAGATTGCTTGTAACAAGCAATTTCTCCCTTTCTCACAATATTTTCTACCACATAGGATTTCATTTAGAATTGCATCCAATTTACATTGTCCCCTTTACCCTATTTCAATTTGGACCAGTCTAAAATTTCAAAAAACAGGAAAGGGTTAACAAAGAATATTGATAGGACAACAGTTACCTGTAAAATCGTTTTGTTGATTTCTTCTTTTTTAACCTCCACTTACAATGACTCAAGAAGCCGTCATAGCGCAGTTGATAGCGCGTCGGGCTGTCAATCTAGAGGTCCCAGGTTTGATCCCCGATGGCGGCACTCATCCATTCCAACTATTTGTCTCTCACCAAAGGGTAGATAATCGTAGACCTATGTGGGGTAGCAGCTGGAGGCTAGGAAAGGATGTAATGGTAGTACTGGTGTGAGAAATACCAGGATTCCATTGTTAGGTGCTCCAGCCGCCATGATATAACTGAAAGATTGTTGAAAGCGGTGTAAAACCCCATTCAAACAAACAAACAAAATACAATGACTCAATACTCAATATGTCACATGATGACTTGTCATTTACCCATTCTCACACTGGACACAACTTAAGAATGGTCGAAATTGAAAGAAGAAATTCATTGATTCAAGCAATTTCTTCATTTTCAACAATGTTTTCCAAAGCTTTTTTCTTGAGGGGCATAAAAAGGAGGGATTATCTGGGATTAGATTAAACCATTTACCTCAAGATGCTGCTTTCTTAGGCCCTGAAGAAATATGTTTTTGGAAAACTTTGTTTGAAACAGAGAAATGGCTTGTAACTAGCATTTTCTCGCTTTCTCACAATGTTTCATATCTTATTTGGCACTTATTTCAATTTGGACCAGTCTTAAACTTTTATTGTTATGTAAGTGTTTAGCCTGTTAATGTACCATCCTGACTTTTTATGGCTCTCAAGAAAAAGGATTTGGAAAAGCATTTTAGAGAATTTTGTGGATAATGGAGATTTTGCTTAACCCTTTCCTGTACACGTCACTGTGATTTTATTATTAAGAAAATATTGTGGGAAAAGGAGAAATTGCTTGTTACAAGCATTTTCTCCTTTTTCCACAGTATATTCTATCACATTGGATGGCTTCACTTCAAATTGCATCCAATTTTGTTGTTGTCTTCATGTCCTCTTTCAATTTGGACAAGTCTAAAATTTCAATAAACGGGAAAGGGTTAAAACAAGCAATTTCTTCATTATGTTCAAATTAATTTAAGCAAAAAGACAAAGGTGTTCAAAATTTCAACAACTTTAACAATTGTCATGCTGAACCAGGAATATTCCTGTTTTGACAAGAGGTATAGACAAAGACCCAAGAAAAAAGGCTTTGGAAAACATAGTGGAAAATGAAAATATTTATTGTTACAAGCAATTAGATCATTACCCACAATGTTTTCTATCCAAAAATAAAAAAAAGAAAAAGAAAAATTTCTTAAACTGAATTTTTTGTCTGTAACTTCCTTCAATTTAGACCAGTCTAAAGTGAGTGGTAATGGGTTAATACAAAATACCACTCTAAAATATTGTCATCAAATCCAGTTATGTTTGGTAGTTTATCCAATTACAATACAAGCCCCTATTTTGATGCATCAAAGAAAAATACTTTAGATACTCTGTCACAAAATGAGAAACTGCTTCTATGAAGTAGTTTCTCACCTTTTCTTCCTTTAATTATGTAACTTATTTTTCAAATTTATTGCACTTTTAATTGTGGTCTGCAACCTTTTGAATTAAGACCAGCCTGAATTCTTGTTCAACAGAAATTTCTACAGTTTAGTAAGTCAATGACCCATGTCAGAAGCACTAGATTTTTGAAATTGCTTAAAATGGGCTTGCATGAAAAAGTCACTTTTCCACACAATCCCTGTTTCTGAGACCCCTCTTAAAAAAGCTTTAGAAAACATTGCGGAAAATAAAATTATCCACTATGTTTTCTACCCACAACGAAAAAAATTTTATAATTTCCATCAACTAACAATTGTCATCTGCAACTTCTTCATTAACCTAAGTGGGATAGCAGCTGGAGGCTAGTGAAGGATGGTAGTACTGGTGTGAGAAGTACCAGGAATCCATGGTTAGGTGCTCCAGCCGCCTGATATGACTGAAATACTGTTAAAGTGGCATTAAACCCAATTCAATCAATCAATTCATTCTGAACCAGTCTTAAACATTTGTCGTCTGGTAATAGGATGATATGATATTTCATTGCAATGTCTTTCAAAGTTTTTCAACAATCATTGTCATACTATATCCAAATGTGGAGGGAAGCTTTTAATATTGAATTTCATATATAGAAATAGAAACCATTTTAGAAAGGGTCATTGATTTAGTAGTATATTGTATTGTAACTTTATAAATAAGTTAATAGTGTAAGTTAAACCATGGATTAGGAAGGAGTCAATTTTTGGCAACCTGCTTCTGTCTCTCTGTGTTTGTGGTGTTTTTGTTTTGGAATAATTGTTAAGGTCAGTATGACATGTTTTATTTTAACCCATTACCAGGCGACAGAATTTTATTTTGGTCTTAGTTGAAAGGAGTTGGAGACGACAAATTAAAGTTTATGAAATACTATACTTTTTCAATGTTCTGAATAGAAAACATTGTGTAAAAATAAGAAATTGCTTGTCAGAATTTCTTCAATTTACACAATATTTTCCCAATTGTTTTTCTTGATGAGTGTCAAAAAGTGTCACTTTGTGGGAATGGGTTTGGAAAGCCTTTTACTGTTTTTCAAAAATTTAGACTTGTCCAAATTCAAAGAGAAGCTGACAACATTATAAAGTTGGCACATTTCAAGAAGTTGACATCCTGTACGATAGAAATTATTGTGGAAAAAGAAGAAATTGTGTGTTACAAGCGATTTCTTTTTCATCACTGTTTTCTCTGGTAAAATATGACAGGGATGTAAATTCAGGGATTGTTAGAGAAATTATTAATCCATCCTTCTAGATAGCTTAACCCTTTCCTGTACAAATCGGGGATTTTACTGTGACTGTGATCTTTTATTTGAGAAGACATTTTGGAAAAAGAAAAAAATACTTTTAACAAGCAATTTCTCCTTTTCACACAATATTTTTTCCACCTAGGATTGTTTCATTTGAAATTGTATCCAATATTCATTTTAACCCTGCATTAACATGTAGTGGCAGAGGAAGATTACATGTAGCAGAACACGCCTAAAAACCAACCAATCAATGAATCAATCAGTCAATCCATCAGTAAACAATCAAGGGACACAACATTGTCCATGTCCAATTAAAACCTGCCTTGTTTTCATGACGCCTTGCTATAACATAGAAAATTTAATGTGGGAAAAGGAAAAACTCCATTGTTTAATAATTTCCCTATTTCGTAGTAAAGGGCTAGGGGTGAATAGTTCATGTACCAAACTCAAAATTATTCTAAGATAATCAAAAAGTGTTTAAACTCTTAAACTTAAAAGGGTTACGGCTTCTTTGTTTGGATTAGCTTTCCTATTTAAAGTAACTCTGGAATGCAACTTAATATCCCTTTAGAAGAATCCTGGGAAGGAAATAGTTGGTCCAAAATTATTTTCCTGCCAGTCTAAATTCATTTGTCTCTGAATATCATAATGAAGTCTGTGAATTGACTGTCGTTCCATGCATTTTTGCATGCATGCATACACTATCTGATACATGTTTCTGGAATCATAAATCTTATTTTTATTCATGGATTTTCAAATTTGTTGGCAGAACTGTTCATTAACCGAAATTTATTTTTTTCCCTCAAACTTCATGTAGGTCTTTTGCTTAACCCATTACCAGACAACAAAAAGTTCAGGCTGGTCCAAATTAAAATAATTTGTAGACGACATATCCAAGTTAATTAAATCATAAATATCTTTGTCTTTCTGGGTAAAAAACATTGTAGGAAATGTAGAAATACATTTTTACAATTAATTTCTTCATTTACCTTGATGTTTTTTCCAATCTTTTTTCTTGAGGGACATGAAAAGTGGGATTGTCTTGTTATGGGTTAAATTCAAGGTCAAACTTAGTGGTGAAAGGTCAATTTAAGGATAGAATGTTTGTGCTCACTAATAACTCTGGCTTTTATCATGGATATTTAAGCCTTGTCATGTTGAACACTTATGTGTGGGCTGATCTTAGTCTACACCTCCTGCTTGTATCTTTCCTATCAGAGTTGTTTATGAAGTTTATTTCTTAAAGAAATGTTGATTTTTGAACAACAAGTTCTTTCAATGCATTCAGTCCTTTGATTTTACAGCAATTCAGTAACGCAATTTATACAGCATGACAAGGGTTAAATACCTTTCGATTGGCACAATTGATAATCACTATGAGAACAATTGTTGGTCATGTACAACCTTAGATCTGAAGCTACAATTGGAAACATAAAATCTGAAAACTGAGGTGTACTAGGCCATTTAAGAGGTAATCAAATGCAAGGAGGTCTGTCTACTGCATACAAAATGTCTCAAAGAAATGAGTGCTGAAATAATAAATGGTATTCAAATAAGATGCTGATGGTTTTCTAGATAATCTAAAACTGGCATTAACGTTATGTCCATTAGTTGCTCTATCTCTCTTGATAATATCTCTATAGTTCTAGAAAGTTATGTCCGAAACTGCTGAGATCCTAGAAAATGTGGTCTGTTATTTTGACAGGGTAATTTCAATGGACAGACCTCCAAAAGGTGCGTTTATAATTTCAATTTTTGTTAAGAAATACAAAAATGTGAATGGGTCATGATTTAGATACCTTATTATTTGGCCGCTGTCATAGCGCAGTTGGTAGCGCGTCGGACTGTCAATCTAGAGGTCCCGGGTTCGATCCCCGACGGCGGCACTCATCCTTTCCGACTATTTGTCTCTCACCAATGGGTTGATACTCGTAGACCTATGTGAGATAGCAGCTGGAGGCTAGGAAGGGATGTAATGGTAGTACTGGTGTGAGAAATACCAGGATTCCATTGTTAGGTGCTCCAGCCGCCGCAATATAACTGAAATATTGTTGAAAGCGGCGTAAAACCCCATTCAAACAAACAAAACCTTATTGTTTTGTCTCCCGGCCCTGACTAGTAACATACTGTTTTCAAAGCATCATTCATAACTTCAGAAAAGACTATCAGCTTAGAAAGATTCCAAATTGAAGGATAAGAGCAAAATGGATGTAACCGCTTATAGACAAATATGCAGTTACAACTGTTTTGGGATGACCCATCCAAATGGTCCCTTTTCAGTTGGATATGGTATCTATCAAAGTCTTTCATGTGACTTGCAAGCACTAAGCTACAAGCACATACTGCCAAATCAATATTGAAGGAAACAGTGTCAGAAGTTATTACCATGAACAGCAAAGCAACAATTCATTTTGAGATGGATACAAATATAGGGAAAAAATAATGGATCAAAAAAGTATAGGAAAAATGCTATAGTACATGAATAATTAACCAATCAGCTGTAAATAAATAAGCCCATCTTTCATGCAGCCCTGCTGATGATATAAAATTCAGAATACGTCTTTATTTGCTTGTCTGTGAAATTCATCATGCACTGATGGATGTTTCTACAGGCATTGTCTGCGTTATTTTTTAGTGTTATAGAATGTGAATGGAAGTAGCAGAGACTCAATCATGGCCAGGACATGAAACATTTATATAAAACGTCATGTTGATGGGTCAGCGCAAAACAGTTGTAACTGCCTATAAACATATTGACCTATTGGTATTGGTTCAAATATTTGTGATCTGTTGAAACCAAAATGGACCTCCTGGATGTGGCAATTAATAGGGAATATTACTACAGTGTCTTTTTCTATTTATTGTTATCGTGTTCGAGAATCATGTGTAGGTATTTTTTATTGGATGAGACCGAAGGTCGAATCCAATAAAAAATACCTACACACATTAAGGGAACACGATAACAACACATAGAAAAAACACACTGTTGTAATATTCCTTTTATTATATACCTTTAACACATAGAAAAAACACACTGTTGTAATATTCCTTTTATTATATACCTTTAGACATGACATTAAGAAAATTCACTTAAATGATTAAGAAATGAACAACTTTCCGGGGAAAAAACCCGAACGTCAATACACAAAAAAGGAGTTCGTGTTTAACGGTACTCGACAAATACAGTTTTTGGTACACGCCCAATATTGATTTTTTTCTGTCATGCTGTATTAGATAGCCAGATTTCTTATCATATCTTATATAGGTTTATAATAGATATCAAGCTTGGTTAGATTCTGTGGTCTGTGCAAACTGACCAGTACCAATACCTTTGGCTCTGTTAATTTTCTGAATGTATATTGTCCATTCCACCTGTCTTAATATTATAACAATTTTCAGAATGTCGCCTCCCTTTGTTCCGACAGAGTGCTGGATCCAATCTCAATTTATCTTTAGCTCCCCTGAGCACGAAGTGCTCTGGGGGAGCTATTGTGATCAGTCATCATCCGTCGTCCGTCTGTCCGTCCGTCTTTCCGTTGTCGTCCGTTCACAATTACAAAAAAATCTTCTCCCCTAAACTAACCATGGAATTTCAAAAAAACTTCACAGAAATGATCCTTAGGTCATGCTCTTTCAAAATACTTCAAAGAATTGAAATCCATGAAGAACTCTGGTTGCCATGGCAACAGAGTGAAAAAACTTATAAAATCTTCTCCTCCCAAACAGAAAGGCCTAGAGCTTTGATATTTTGTATATATCATCATCTATTGACCCTCTACCAAAATACTTCAAAGATTTACCGTATTCTGAAAATTAGCCCTTTTCTTGGCAATCCCTGATTTTACAAAGAAATAAAGAAGGAAATCTTTAAAAATCTTCTTCTCCCAAACCATAAGGCCTAAAGCTTTGATATTTTGTATATATCATCATCTATTGACCCACTACCAAAATACTTCGAAAGAATTACCATATTCTGAAAATTAGCCCTTTTCTTTGTGATCCCTGATTTTACATAGAAATAAAGAAGGAAATCTTTAAAAATCTTCTTCTCCCAAACCATAAGGCCTAGAGCTTTGATATTTGGTATACATCATCATCTATTGACCTTCTACCAAAATACTTCAAAGAATTACCGTATTCTGAAAATTAGCCCTTTTCTTAATGATCCCTGATTTTACATAGAAATAAAGGAGGAAATCTTTAAAAATCTTTTTTCCCAAACCATAAGGCCTAGAGCTTTGATATTTGGTACAAATCATCATCTATTGACCCTCTTCCAAAATACTTCAAAGAATTAACATGTTCTGAAAATTGGCCCTATTCTTGGCAATCCCTGATTTTACATAGAAATAAAGAAGGTAATCTTTATAAATCTTCTTGTCCAAAACCATAAGGCCTCGAGCTTTGATATTTGGTATAAATCATCATCATGATTAACCCTCTACCAAAATACTTCAAAGAATTACCGTAATCTGAAAATTAGCCCTTTTCTTTGTGATTCCTGATTTTACATAGAAATAAAGAATGAAATCTTTTAAAATCTTCTTCTCCCAAACCATAAGGCCTAGAGCTTTGATATTTGGTATACATCATCATCTATTGACCCTCTACCAAAATACTTCAAAGAATTACCGTATTCTGGAAATTAGCCCTCTTCTGGGCGATCCCTGATTTTACTTAGAATTAAAGAAAGAAAACTTAAAAAATCTTCTTGTCCCAAACCATAAGGCCTAGAGCTTAGATATTTTGTACATATCATATAAAGACCATCTACCAAAATACTTCAAAGAATTATCATACTCTGAAAATTAGCCCTTTTCTGTGCGATTCCTGATTTTACAAAGGAATAAAGAAGGAAATCTTTGAAAATCTTCTTCTCCCAAACCATAAAGCCTTGAGCTTTGATATTTGGTACATATCATCAGCCACTGACCCTCTACCAAATTACTTAAAAAACTAGCTTTTTTCTGTGCAATCCCTAATTTTAGTTAGGAATAAATAATGATATCTTTGAAATTCTTCTCCTAAACCATTAGGCTTACAGCTTTTATACTTGGTATGTATTGATGTCTATACTTCAAAGCATTACCATATTCAGGAAATTAGTGATATATGTAGGGATCATCAATATACCTAGGATTAAAAGAGAAATCTGTAAACAACTTCTCCAAAATAATTAGACAGAGGGCTTTGCCATTTTGTTTATATCATAAAGCCATGAACCATCATACTCAGGGGAGCGATTTAGGACCATCATGGTCCTCTTGTTTATGGTGATGGATAACATTTAAAAGTCTAAAGATTCAGAAATAAGTGGCTAGGACTCTCAAAATTAACTGATGTGAGGTCAACTGGCCCCCAGGAACTCAATTTCAAGACTGTTTTAAGAATCTTCAATCCTACTCTGATGTTTGGACCTAAAAGGTCTAAGGTGTCCAATGCTATTTTTGCTACCCTATACATGATTATAAAAAGTGGTATGTCCAAAAGCAGGGTTGTATCTTACTGAAATCACAAAAGCATGAGATAATGGTTCTAGTTTTATAAGGAAAGGAGTAAGATAATGTTGTTAACAACACTGGGCACAAACTATCCAAATTAAACTTGTCCAAAGTAAGTTTGTAAACAATTATTCCTGTCCTACTATAAATAAGGAATTGTTTATATCAGGGACTCCTAAACCTTAAGCAAGGACCATTATGACTGAAGTCCTTGAGACCCTTATTATTTTTTTTGTTTAGCTAAAACTCTGCATTTTTATTGATCTTTGAACTTTCATACTAAAAGGAACCATAATGAGTTATAATGAATATGAGACTGCATGATTTAATCCATTCGGGCACAAAAAATGCCTTTTTACCCTCCTCAATAAATATGTGTATCATTGTCCAATTATATCAAAATCAAGGTCATCTGTAATTTGACCATGACCATTTGAAGATGTGCCTTAGTGACAGACTATGTACATGCAATGTTTTAGTACAGTGATTTTAAAGTTTAGCTCATCTCCACATAATCCCCTTTTTTCACCCCTCAGGAAAAAAACTTTCAAATAAGATGGTGGATAGTGAAGAAATTGCTTGTAAGAAGCAATTTCCTAATTATCCACAATGTTTTCTACCCTCAAAATTTTCAAGATTTCATCAACTGAAAATTCCTCTTAACTCTTTCCTGTACAGACCCCGGATTTTACGTTGCTGTGATTTTATAAATGAGAAAAATTGTAAAAAAGAAGAAATTGCTTTTAACAAGCAATTTCTTCTATTTTCACAATATTTTCTACCACATAGCATGGATCTATTTCTAATTGCATCCAATTTTCATTGTCGTCTGCAACCTCTTTTGGACCAGTCTAAAATTTCCATTTTAAAATGGGAAAGGGTTAATTTAGACAAGTTTATCTTTTTCTCATCTGAAAATGGGTTAATAGACTTACAATTTAACAAAAATGAAAATTTCGGCAAAGTGGCTCAACAGATTTCCTCCCATTCTTCAAGACTTTCTTATCAGAGAGAAATTTTGATTTGATGATGATAAATATTGTACTTTCTTCCCTGAGAAAGGTTTAGAGAAAGCATGAAGAAGGCATGTGCTGGGTATATTAATGGCAAGTTTTATGATTAACTTGGTTGGAAAACAGAAGTTAGAAGAAATATAACCCAAGGTCTTAACTACAATATTATTTCTCATAAACCAAACTTCAGACATAATATCTCTTTTTCCTTTTTATCAGTTGCATGTAACCCCATATTCAGTATTCTGTCACAATATTTACTTTTTTTAATTACTCTGGGGGATAAAATGAATGCTAATCAAAGGACTGAAAGTCCAAAGAGCGGTTTTGCTGGCTTATCTGTAACCGCACTCAATTATGCCAACATGTACCATAAATGAGTAAATAAATCGTACACCTAAGTGGGACAAGCAGCTGGATGCTCGATGAGGATGTAGTGGTAATACTGATGTGAGAACTACCAGGAATCCATGGTTAGGAGCTCCAGCCGCCCCAATATAACTGATATACTATGAAAAGTTGCGTTAAAACCCCTTTCAATGAATCATGACCCTTTTATTGTTTACCGAATTCGCAATTTTGATTCAATCACAATGTTTTCTTTAATATTATTTCACCAGTGCGTTAAAATTTGTAGTTGTGTGGTAAAAGATTAAATTATAAAAGTTGAAGTAATTAAAGCTAACATTCAATTCTATTTGCTTTGAGCATTTTATTATTACAATTGAAGTACAGTGCTACATGTTCGTTTCAAAGATATAGTCGAATTCGAGAGGTAAAAGGGTGTTTATCCAGTGGGGTGAAATAGGCGCTTGAATCGCGACTATAACGGGGTGGTCACTTGTAGCCTATACTGCGTATACGGGGTGTAAATTTGCTCAGTCCTGCCAGGTCAAAGTAAGGAGATTGTTTACATGTATGCGCCTACTCCACTAACCGCTGACCTAGATTCTATCTTGAAACGCGAGGATATTATTTCTCTCATTTAGATAGTTCATTAGACAATTTACTATGGATATATTAAGTGGAAGTTTTAAACCATTTTCCTTGGTATTCATGACTAAAAGGAGGCTGTTGGCATTCAGCAAGTAAGTTGTTTTATTCATCAGCGATGAAACAAGATGGAGGCGATCACATAGATTTTCACTTCAATTTTATGAGCATGCGTGGAAATGAGTTGAAAATTTATGAAAACTTGTTTCCGGTTGATCGATATGAAATACCGGTTTTGTCTTACAAAACCGCTAAAAACTGTAGGACTAGAACCAGTTGTGGGTCTCATTGTGGAAGGTAAAATAAGCTTCTTATGAGATACAGTTATGAACTTGGTAAAGTTCATGTTTGTATAGTTTTTATTAACCCATCACCACACAATAACCCTTTTTGACACTCCTTCATGAAAATAATTAAGAAGACAGTGTTTAAATTAAGAAATTACTTGGAACAAGCAATTTCATCATTTACCTCAATGTTTTCTACCCAGAAAGTTGAAAGAATCTTAAAATTCTTTTACTTGAAATAGTTGTGCAACAACTTTCAATTTGGACCAGTCTAAAATTTTGCCGCCTTGTAATGGATTAAACAACAAGGAAGCTCCTATAAAAGTTTCAAAACTTGTATGTTGTAGCATTGTTGAATAAGCCTATTATTACAGTTCTCACAGTTTAAACATGTTACCTGGTCCAAATTGAAGGAATTGCAAATTACAAATTAAAGTTCATGAAATTTTAGATTTTTTTTAACTTTTGTAGAACACCCATTAAAATGAAGAAATTGCTTGTTACAAGCAATTTCCTTATTTTACACAATGATTTCCCAATTTTTTTTCTTGAGGGTGGTAAAAAAAAGTCATGGGGTGAGAATGGATTTTATTTCATTTCACAGTAAACAGAAAGGGAGAAGAGTTGTCACCTATTGAAGGCCATCCATTATTAAGCTTCATTAAAGAGGATTTAGGCTGATATTTTAGACAGATAAAACTGGTTCTGCAGAGGGATTACCAGTGGGATGCTACCATTGTTTGTTATAAGTATGCTAAATACACATATGTGCCACTTTATTACTGTCTGAAAAGAACTTCAATACAGGAGGGGAATTGCTATGACTGATCATCCTTTCTCTAAATATCAGCAACTCCACACCTCTTTGATCAAACTGTATCATACCTCATGCATTGCTTTCAAAAAGAAACCTATCTATATAATATCAGTTTTAAAATACAAAATTTTCCATAAATTTGAATAACATTTTCATTTACCCCATTACCACACAATAAACTTTAAGACTGGTCCAAATTCAAAAATGTTGCAGACAATAATTTCAAGTTGGTGGAATATAGAAAATCATTGCCTCTTAGGGTAGAAAAAATTTTGCTTGCACATAATGTTTTACAAAGCTTTTTCTTTTGAGGGGCATCAAAAAAGCAGGACTGTGTGGGATTGATAGTTTGGAGGAAAATATCCCCAGTGTGTTTTGCATCATCACCAGGGTCCAAAGACTGATTATGAAGAGAAATTTGATATGTATAATGAAACAAGATTTTCTGTGAGAAGGTTTTGGACTTCAAAAATTTGTTACATGTTTGATTCCTCAGAGCCTCTCAAACCTGTAATATTTTATGAAGAAAACAATCTAGTATATTCAGACTTTCAAAAACGTCTGGACATAGATTTTTTAAGAGAAGTTAATACCATTTTCAATCCCTAAAGAACAATACTATTCTCATAATTTTTTTCTGAATTTTCTTTAAACCTGAATTTCTGTCTGTCTTTGACATATCTGTATAGACTAAAGATATCCATAAATGGAAGAAAAATATTTTTATACTCTCTTTCGTCTAAAATCTGAATATCCTGATTTGAAAAAAATTGACAGATCGCTGCGTTCATTCAAAAAATTGATTGCTCAACTATTTAATTATAACAAAAGTATACTTTGAACTCTAAATTCATCATAACTACAGCTTATTTAGGCCGTAGTTACAAAGGTTAGATCGCACCCATTGTATTGTTTTGTTACATGTTAACTGGCCATGAATTTTATAAAATAACACAAATCAATGTCTTAACCCATTCCCACACAGTGATGCTTTTAAACACCCACTCATTATAAAACATTGTGGAAATGAAGAAATTGCTTGTTACAAGCAATTTCTTCATTTTCCACAATGTTGATCATTCCATAAGACGAAGATTTTAAAGATTTGTCAACTTAAAATTGTTGTCTGCAACTTCTTTGAATATGGACTGGTCTAAAATTTGATTGTATGGGAATGGGTTATGTCAACCTTCCTGTCAGAAACTAGTGGGATGGCCAGCAACCTGTCTTTTTCACAAGGATATATTTTTGTGCTCATTAGAACCTTTAATCCATTACCAGACAACAGAAGTTATAGATTGGTTTGTTTCAACTAATTCTACATTATCCACTATTTTTCTTCCCATAAAGACCAGGATCTTTAAAATAATTGATCAACTATAAATTGTTGTCTACAACCTCTTTAAATTTGGATTAGTCAAAATTTTGTTATGTGGTAATTCGTAAACCTAAGTGGGATAGCAGCTGGAGGCTAGGAAAGAATGTAGTGGTAGTACTGGTGTGAGAAATACCAGGAATCCATTGTTAGGTGCCCAAGCTGCCACAATATGACTGAAAACTGTTAAAAGTGGTGTTAAACTTCATTCAATCAATCATGTGATAATGGATTAAGTATTGCAAGGGCGATACTACATATTTGGGACTTATTGCATGATTTGCCTCCCATGTATGCACTTAGACTGTGTGAGTTTCCATTCTGAATGTTTGAAAAAAACTTAATCTCTGGACAATATTTAACCCTTGTCATGTTGAATAAATTCCTCTAAAGAGGTGCTTAAAATTTAAAGGGCTGACATTACTGGATGCAAACATTGTGGGTAAATTATTCTTATGAAAATACTTTCTTAAATTCATTTCATTCATTCTTAATCAGGAATAATAAAATGAGTACAGATGAAATATTCCAAATGGACCATCAAAGTAGAGCTCTTGCTGAGAGCTACGGATGGCAATCTAGGTCTTTTAGTTCTATTCTCAATCTTCTTGTGTACTCAGTGTGTCTGTTAGTTCTATTCTCAACCTTATGTCTAGTGTATTCAGTGTGTCTGTACTCAACTCTTGTTGTCTCACTTTGATCAGTACTTTCGATAATTCATAAGCAATTCCTTCTTGTGTTCAATTTTTAATGATAATCCACTTTTGAGTTGATAAACATACACTTGAGTGCTTGGTAAAGGGTCCAGTATGACTGAGATTGGGAAGCTAGCTATATGGGAAATAATGGGATGATTTCAAAACCACATACTCTCTTAAAAATGTCATTTTATAGGTTGTTCAAGGAGAGTCAAATGAGTACCTGCGAAATATTGCAAAGTAGAGCTTTAACTAAAAGCTATGGATGTGTTGGTTCTCTTCTAAACCATATGCCTTGTGTACTGTGTGGGTCTGTTAGTTCTATTCTCAATCTAATACCTTGTGTACTCTTAGGGTCCTTTAGTTGTACTCTTTAAACCTTATCATCTTGTGTACTCCATGGGTGTGTTAGTTCTATTCACAAACTTATGTCTTATATACATGTACTCAGTTGGTATGTTACTTCTATTCTTAACCTTATGTCTTGTACACTCAGTGGATCTTTTAGTTCAGTTCTCAATCTTTTGCCTTGTGTACTCAGAGTGTCAGTTCTAGTCTCAACCTTATGTCTTGTGTACTCAGAGTGCTGTTAGTTCTATTCTCAACCTTATGTCTTGTGTACTCAGTGCTGTTAGTTCTATTCTCAACCTTATGCCTTGTATACTCAGAGTGTCAGTTCTATTCTTGACCTTATGCCTTGTGTACTCTGCGGAGCTGCAAGTTCATTTCTAAACCATATGTCTTATGTAGTCATTGGGTCAGGTATTTCTGTTCTAAGTATTTAGTCTTATGTCAATGAACTATTGCATCAACATATTTTAAGTAGTGCCCCACCATGAATTTATTCTTTACACAAAAAAATATGACTTGTCCTAATTGAAAGATAGGTTGATGAAATTTTAAAAAAAACTTTTGTCTTTCAGGGTAGAAAACAACAAATTTCTTCATTGTCCACAATGGTTTTCAGAGTATTTTTCTTGGGTCTTGAAAAAGTAGGATTGTGTAGGAATGGGCTAATGGATGTTTAATTTTATTTTATTCTTGAAATCAAAGTCATTTTGATTATCTGAAGCATTGTAAAGTTTTAAATTTTGAAGTCAAAATCACCACCATTATCTGGAACATCTTGAGTTTTGTCAGAATGAAGAGGAAATATTGGACACTTGTCTCAGTTTGTAACATGTATTGTCTGTAGGATGGTGGACTCTTCTGTAATGAAATACAAGGATATTTTATAGTATCTAACCATATATGGAGTACACAGATTATAGTGCTAATTACAGGGTTAACCCATACAGACCACTGAATTCCGCAGAGTTGTGAAATTGTAAGATAGGAATGTATGTGTACTTTAATCCATTGCTTGGCTCATAGAAATCAATGATTTGATGAAATTTTAATTCAAGTAGGTAATTCTTGCTCCACTCTTAGCATGTTGTAAGACTTAGTATAGCCAATACTCACACAATTCTAACGTTTTATAACTGATAATGACTGATAGCGCAAATGCAGGAAAAAGGAGAAGCTTGTTTTTTTATTGCTTTCTATATTTCATATAATTACTTTACTCATGTTTCCTCATTACTTTCATTTGTTTCTCTATTCTCATTTCAACCATCCCAACACAATGACCTTTTTTAAGCCCACTTAAGAAAAAAGCTTTGGACAACATTGTCCAAAATGAAGAAATTGCATGTGTGAAGCAAGTTTTAGCACCACATGTTGAAAGCCAGAGAGCTATTGTCATGGCGTGGTGTCCATCGCGCTAGCATGTGTCCCGTCTTGTTGTACATCGGTCCTTAATCTTTTCTTGTACTCAACAGAATTTAACCAAATTTAATGGACGGGGCTAATTTCTATATATGGTGAAGGCTTTTAAAAGCTTCTTCTTAGAAACCATATAATGGATTTCAACCAAATTTCACAGAAATGATCCTTGGGTGACACTCTATCAGATTCCTTCAGAGAATTTTGATCAAATGAAAAACATGGCTTTAATGGTCAGGACTAATTCCATTTATGGTGAAAGCTTTGAAAAATTTCTCAGAAACCGGTGGATGGATTTCAACAAAATCTCACAGAAATGATCCTTGCATGACCCTCTATCAGATTCCTTCAAAGAATTTTGATCAGATGAAAAACATGGCTTTAATGACTAATTCCATTTATGGTGAAAGCTTTGAAAAATTTCTCAGAAATCCATGGATTGATTTCAACCAAATTTACAGAAATGATCCTTAGGTGACCCTCTATCAGATTCATATAAAGAATTTAGATTTAATGAAAAACATGGCTTTAACCCTTTCCTGTTTTATGAAATTTTAGACTAGTCCAAATTGAAAGAGGTTGCAGACGACAATGAAAACTGGATGCTATTTGAAATGAAACCATCCTATGTGGTAGAAAATATTGTGGAAAAAGGAGAAATTGCTTGTTACAAGCAATTTCTTCTTTTTCCACAATGTTTTCTCGAGTATAAAATCACAGGAACGTAAAATCCCGTATTTGAACGGGAAAGGGTTAATGGGCGTGGCAATTATTTTGATCTCTCTAGTCAATTTGGAAGTATCTGCCCTTAACTTAGGAAAGTAGTTTACTTTATATTTTTTTAATTTTGACAATCCAATTGGGTGTAGTTTATATATGCCACTGTACAAAGCTCTAATAATTGCCCTTTATCAACTTTTGTTTGTGTTCTAGCAGCAGAGAACCAAGCACTAGCCATCAGATGAAAACAAAAAAAAAATAAATAAATAAACAGAAATTAAAGCAGAGACAGAGGACATTTCAAATTAAATTGATTTGAAAAGCAAGTGCCAAATGGGGAAGAAAATATTTTAAGGGGAAAGGGAAATAAGCAATTTCTCCATTTCTCAAAATGCTTTCCATAACTTCAGTGAGTCAAAATGCAGGATTGTGTGGTTATGGTTTGAAGCTATTGGTCCTTATAGACAAGTGGTTTCAGATGTTTATGTCTGCATCATCTTTGTTTTTAGACTATTCTAGGATTTTGTGGTCTGCTGATGATCTTGATGATCTGCTGTACACCTTGATTATTTAGGAACTGACAGGATTGTTCTGCTTTAATTGACTAGCAGATGTCTTTATTTACAGTCTGCAAGCATCATTATATTTACACTGTTGGCCCCAGGGTGTTGTGTCTACACTATAACTCTTTATTTTCTCCATAAACATTGGAATTAACAATTAGGAAGCTTTACCATATTGGTAATCTTGATCAAAGTTGAAGCTACTTGTCCTTATAGACAAGTGGTTTCAGATGTAAATATGATCCCTGGTGGCGACACATATTCTTTCAGAGGCATATTCTTTCCCACATTTGCCTCTCACCAATTTGTGGATAATGGTAAACCTAAGTTGGATAGCAGCTGGAGACTTGGAAAAGATGAAGTGGTAGTACCGGTGTGAAAAATACCAGGAATCTATTGTCTGGTGCACCAGCCATGCGGTGTAACTGAAATACTGTTAAAAGCAGCATTAAACCCCATTCAATCAATCAATCAGATGTAAATGTCTGCATCTTCTTTGATATTAGAATATTATCTGCCTTTGGCCCTAGTGCACCTTGATAATTTTAGGAACTGAAAGGTTTGTTCTGCTTTAATTGACTAGCAGATGTCTTTATTTACAGTCTACAAGCATCATTATATTTTCACTTTTTGCCCCAGGGCGTTTTGTCTACACTGTAGCTCTCTATTTTCTCCATAAAATTGGAATTAAATCTTGTCATGCTAAATGAAATCAGTTTGCAATAATGCATTTAAATCAAAGCACTGAAAGCAATGGAAAGCAACCCATATAAAGGGTTTTTGTATTTATTGAAAATTAATTAAACAATGCCACGTAAAAGGTTCATATGTGCAGACTGATCTTTGTCTATACTTCATGCCAAAATAGGAATATTCCTGGTTCAGCATGACCAGGGTTAACAAGTTGGAGGCATTGTCTACTTACCTTTCAACACCATTTTGGGATCTTGATCACCAATGCCTGGTGAGTAGCCTGTCTCCCAGGTTGTCAGTAAGTGTAGGTTTGAAATTTAGTAAGTGACAAGATTGTTTGTTAACCCATCACCAGACAGCAAAATCTTTAGACTGGTCCAAACGGAAAGGAGTTGCATATGTCTAGTTATAAATCTGGATTTAGGTCTATTTATCATAGTATTCATTTTAAATTTCAGCTCGGATTTGAAGCTCAATAATTTGTATAATCAAAGCACTGAAAGTACCTCTGGTGAGAAACAGAAACCAGATTTATAGAACAAGAAGTTACTTTCTACCCAACTAACTCTGTCCTCTGCATTTGCTAAGACGATTTAAAAACTGCTTTCCAGAGCTTGTTGTGCAACACTGAGACGAGATATTCTCTGATGTCTATAAGTATACGAAAAATGTTCATATTTGAAAACACAATTCCATGATTCTTATAAGTAACCATGTGATATGAAGTCAAATGTATGTAAATAGTACCTAAATTCTAGATCCAATCACACTAGGCTTTATAAATTGCACTCCCTAACATGGAATTTAATAAACAGAAATACACTTGAATTGGTCTCCTCTAAGTGGATCAATCTCATTTGATCAGTCAAGGGCCAACATCCTTCAGTTTATATTTAGTAATGAATTCCAGATAGCCTGTCTGTTGTCGCAACTCTCAGGCCCTTCAGGGCTTTGATTTTACCTTTGAGGTAGAAAACTATGGATATTGCAGAACTTGCCTGTAACAAGTAATGTTTTCCAAAGCCTTTTTCCTTGTGGGTGTCTTAAAGCGTAATGGAGTTGGAATCGGTTAACCCACTCCTACACAGTAAAGTTTGTTTCCAACGATTGGGTGGATATTCATAAACCTAAGTGGGCTGAGAAGCTGGAGGCTTGGAAAGAGATATGTGGTAGTACTAATGTGAGAAATATGAGGAAACCATTGTTAGGTGCTACAGCTGCAGTATGACTATTAAAAGTGGCGTTAAACCCCATTCAAACAAAACAAACACAAATAAAATTGCTAGGTACAAGCCATTAATTCCTTGTCAACAATGTTTCCGACCCCTAAAGACAAAAAAAATTAAGGTTCCTTCTATTGAAAATGGTCATCTGTAACTTCTTTCAATTTGGACAAGTCTAAATTTTTGTTGTTTGAGAATGGAAAGTGCAGTGCAGTTTTGTTATGGATTATATCCCATTACTCAAAGTGATGTGCTGTATAAAAAGCAGTTTTGGAAACTTTGCTGGATAAAGTAATATTGCCAGCAAAAATTTTTCAGTGTTTTCTACTCTATATTGGCCCTATTTTTCAGAGCCATACTTATTCAGTTAACACACATCTGGAATTGTCTTCTGCCTCTTCTTTCATTTCGGGCCTGTTTAAATTTTGACATCTGGTAATGGGTTGTATAACCAGGGCTGTCTATTGTCTCCTGTTTACCAAAACACATTGCTCCTAAATGGACCAGGAATCATGTAGTGAAGGGTTAAAGAGGAGGTTATATAATGTATGAAGATAGAAGCATGAACAGTGTATTTCCTGGAATATAAATCAAAGTAAATAAGTGTGTTTGATGTGGAATGCTCTTTCCTGTGGAATATATAAGTGGTGATGTAACATTCAGTTTTACCAGGTTTATCAATTTAGTTCTTACCTCACTCGTTCTCAAATTGGTGAATATCATTGACTTTACGACCTCACAATGATTTAACCCTTTCCCACACAATAAAACTTTAGACCAGTACAGATTCAAAGAAGTTGCAGAGGACAATTTAAAGTTGACAAAATCTTTAAAATCTTTGTCTATTGTGGTAGAAAACATTGTAGAGAATGAAGAAATTGCTTGTGTCAAGCAATTTCTTCATTTTCTACAATGTTTTCCGAAACTTTTTTATTGAGAGGCGTTTAAAAGCGTCACTGTGTGGGAATGGGTTATTGCTTGGGCATTCTTCCCCACCCCTCCCTCCCCCTACCCCCAATTAACTTTGTCACAACATGTGTGTTTTTGAATGATACCCCTGTTCTTTCTATATGGAGTTTCATACAGATACTGTAACAACATTTCCCTCTGTCAGATGCACTTTCTTACTGTAACGGGTATTATGCATACATGGTAGAGGCTGTATCTTGGTACTTGGGGAGTGATACCTTTATTTTTTTTGTTTTAATGACTTTCGTTTTTTTGTTGTTATAATTTCTGATATTTCAAGACAACTGTGAAGATACTTGAAAACATATTTCGTAACTAAAGTACATTTGATATATCTGTCTGCTAATCTTATTACCCGGTCAACAAATTGGACTGAGAGCTTGGATTTAATACAACAATTAAAATTCAAAAGTATAATGCTAGTTAAACCATTATCTTGCAAATTAAATGCTACTTTTTAAAATAAACACATTTTAATTTCTTTCATTTTGGTCTAATATGCTAATCAGGGACTGCCCAGGAACTTATTGAAACAATATTTGAAAAAGTGTCAAATTCATCAGAGAAAATTTGAGATAGCATCGAGAAAATAAACAAATATCGAGGTAGAATGACCATTTTAGATTAGGCAAAGCTGTCTATGAAAAAAGCCTGAACCCTGGACAGCTTGCGCTGATTGTGCAGTTTGTCCAGAGTTGATAATGTTTGCACTTCTCTAAAATTACTGTTATGCCTGACAGGTCACATACAGTAGAGACTATTATGGGAAATTCTGCATGACTAGAGAAATATTTTTCTTTTCTCTTGATGTTTTTTCAATGAGCAGACGACTTTTAAAGTTTTTGAAATTTTAGATTTTTCAGCTTTTTGCAAGCAATTTTTTCATTTTCCACATTGTTTTCTCTATTGTTTTTCTTACGGGTATCAAAAAGCATCATTGTGTGGGAGTGGATTATTTCGAAACAAAATCGATGGAAGAAGGGTTAAGCTCTTAATTGTTGTGCTAATATATTCTAGAATAACCCAGTTACTGTTGCAGAATGCTAAAGTAATCAAAACAAAAACTATTGAATATTGACAACTCCTCCTGCGACTTCCTGGAACCTGCGTCAAAATATAAAACGCAACATTTCATGCAAATTTTTGTTTAATGTGAATTCATTTAGACATCTACAGTATTACTGTCTCCCTTATCAAGCTTTCAAAGTGTCTACAAGACAAAAAATATAATTGCTAAGTAGATGTTAATACAAGTAATATTTCTGTGTTTCAAGCAATTCTGTCATCAAGGAAAACAGGTGTGCAAAACATGCTCTGACTGTGTATAATTTAATATTTTTTGCATCGCTCCCCATCCTAATTTTAAGTGATACTTTAAATATTCTGAATTACCCATACCTCTTAATTAAAAGCAGCTGACATAAAATGATGTTAGATCTTCAATTTTTAACCCTTATGCTGACTAAAATCCATTCTTTGGAACTACATTAAAATCAAAGGGCTGAAAGCATGGGAATGCTTGATTGAGATTCAATACATTTTTAGCTCACCTGAGCACGTAGTGCTCAAGTGAGCTATTGTGATCGTCTTTTGTCCGGCGTCCGTCCGTCGTGCGTCGTGCGTCGTCCGTCAACAATTTCTTTAAACGACATCTCCTCCTAAACCACTGGGCCAATTTGAACCAAATTTGGCAGAAATGTTCCTTAGGTGGTCCCCTTCAAAAATAGCTAAAAGAATTGAAATCCGTTAAAAACTCTGGTTGCCATGGCAACAAAAGTGAAATTTTAAAATAATCTTTAAAAATCTTCTCCTCCTGACCCAGAAGGCGTAGAGCCTTGATGTTTTGCATGAAGCATCAGTATATTGACCTCTTTCAAAATAGCTAAAATCATGATCCTCGGGTCCCCAGGGGCAGAGCCCCAGGGGGATGGGGTTTATATAGGAATAAAGAACGATTTTTTAAATGACATCTCCTCTCAAACCGCTGGGCCGATTTGAACCAAATTTGGCAGAAATGTTGCTTAGGTGGTCCCCTTCAAAAATAGCTAAAAGAATTGAAATCCGTTAAAAACTCTGGTTGCCATGGCAACAAAAGTGAAATTTTAGAATAATCTTTAAAAATCTTCTCCTTCTGATCCAGAAGGCGTAGAGCCTTGATATTTTGCATGAAGCATCAGTATATTGACCTCTTTCAAAATAGCTAAAATCATGATCCTCGGGTCCCCAGGGGCGGAGCCCCAGGGGGGTGGGGTTTATATAGAAATAAAGAACGATTTTTTAAATGATATCTCCTCTCAAACCACTGGGCCGATTTGAACCATATTTGGCAGAAATGTTGCTTAGGTGGTCCCCTTCAAAAATAGCTAAAAGAATTGAAATCCGTTAAAAACTCTGGTTGCCATGGCAACAAAAGTGAAATTTTAAAATAATCTTTAAAAATCTTCTCCTTCTGACCCAGAAGGCGTAGAGCCTTGATAATTTGCATGAAGCATCAGTATTTTGACCTTTTTCAAAAGAGCTAAAATCATGATCCTCGGGTCCCCAGGGGCAGAGCCCCAGGGGGGTGGGGTTTACATAGAAATAAAGAACAATTTTTTAAATGACACCTCCTCCCAATTCACAGGGCCAATTTGAACCAAATTTTGCAGAAATGTTCCTTAGGTGGTCCCCCTTAAATTTAGCTAAAAGAATTGAAATCCGTTAAAAACTCTGGTTGCCATGGAAACGAAAGTGAAATTTCAAAATAATCTTTAAGAATCTTCTCCTCCTGACCCAGAAGGCGTACAGCCTTGATATTTTGCATGAAGCATCAGTATATTGACCTCTTACAAAATAGCTAAAATCATGACTCTCGGGTCTCCAGGGGCAGACCCGGGGGGGGTGGGTGTTATAGGCATGAAGCATAAGTTCACAGACTTCTTTCTTATTTCTGAAATTATAACCCATGGAAAAAGTTTCCGCTTTCAAATCGTGGCCCACTTGTTTCATGATCCTAACCTTAACATGAAATTAGACTGTTGAAAGAAAAAGAGCCTTTAACTCAGGTGAGCGCCCTAGGGCCAACGGCCCTCTTGTTACTTTACTTATTTTACTTTGCAAAATAACCCTATTTAACTTTAATCAAAATGGAACTTCCTGGAGCTCAGCGGGTGATGCAATGATTAGTTATTAAAAAAATTCTGTGATTACTGGGAAGATCTGTGACGGCTTCCATAAAAATCACCACTTGTTAACTCTTTCCCACATGATAAAATTTTAAGCCAGTCCAAATTCAAAGAAATTGAAGACAACAATTCTAAAGTGATGAAATCTTTTAAATCTTAATCTTTGGGATAGAAAACATTGTGGATAATGAAAAAGTTGCTTGTAACAAGCAATTTCTTCATTTTCCATGATGTTTTCAAAAGCTTTAACTCTGAGGGGCGTTTAAAAGCATCATTCTGTGGAAAATGGTTAAATTCCTATAATTTGATTCTTCCTGTGACTTTTACATAATTTAAACAGTTGTTTTTGCTTAGTTTTCTAGTTTTCTTTTTCCTAAAATGTTTTCTTTTGTATAGTGGCTTTTAGTCAAGAAAACATGATGGCTAAATTATCCACGTAGTGTTCAAGATAATTCTGTCTACATATGAAAGGATAGCTAGATCTCATTTTGAAGAGTTAAGACAGAGAAAATGCCAGTAATCTGGGCAACAAGCTAGAGGGAATGATAGAAGAATGATAAAAATCTGAGATACCAGGTTTTATCTTTGTCTTCATCCAAAACACTTCCTTTCATGATCAAGGTCAGTCTGCTACCAATTAAAGCTCAAATTGGGTCTATATAACCCATTCCCAAGAAATGAAATTATGAACCACTCCAAATTCAAAGAAGTTGCAAACAACATTTCAAGCTGTATGTGGGGAAAAGATAAATGGTTTGTTACAAGCCATTTCTCCTTTTCCAATAATTTTTTCCTTTGTATCTACAGAAGCAACAAAAGGCATTACTGAGTGGCAATGGGTTAAAGTGTATGTAAGGGAGTAAATAAAATTAAAAAGAGAAGAAATGAGAAAAAAAAATGGACTAGACTCTAAAATCTTTCAAGGACAGACTGCGAAAAGGTGTAGTTATGAAAGCTTTTGTGTCTCACTAAAACATCTTTCATCATAGAGGTTTTTTTTAGAAAGGACAAAAAATTAAGATTTTTATGAAGTTGAAATCCTTGTTCGCAACTTCTTTCAATTTTTACCTGTCTAAAACTTTGTCATCTGGTAACGGGTCAAGTACATTCATTTCTCTTACTAGCATCTCTATCTGATGCTTCACATAGATTGTCATTAAGGTCATTAAAACCTGGAAATAGTTGGAAAGAGCTGAAATATGGATGGTTAGAATAAAAGCTTTTTCTTGTCATTTATTGAGTATTTATGTTCCAGGAATGGCTGTTATATAGATAAAGCGGATTCATTTATGACCAGGCTTATCATAATCATATTGCACTGTTCTAATAAAGCCTCGTCCCTGGTAATTAAAACAAGGCTTAATCAAGATTTGATAGGTCAGATCAGTTTCTTTCTTGTCTCAGGTGATATTTGTGATTGACAGGTGACTGATCAACCCTTGTCCAGAATAATAAAAAGATCAACACTGCAGTCAGCTTAAGGTAACAGAGTGTTGACATTCTAAATTCTTTATTTCTTAATGAAACCCAATGCAACAGTGTTGTGGAAAGAATATGTGCCACTGCCAGGGATTGAACCCATGACATCCCATGAGTGAAGATTTGGAGTCTGACCCGCTACTGACTGTGCTATGACGGCAGCGACAACCAGGGACGAAACATGATCACAATAGGTCACCATTTTTCTTGATTGCATCAAAATGATTAATTCTGGGTAAATGAGTTTTAAATCTTTAAAATATCATATGGGTAATTGGCCTTCAACAAAAATCTCCTCGTCTAGGTTCTGTCCAAATTATTTTTTCATTAGGGTAGAAAAGAATTGTGGATCATGTCTGTGAAATTGGGTTTGGTTGACAAACAGATGGTTAGCAGGTCACTGATAGCACAGGTAACACCGATACTTATGCCCTTCTCCTTTGATAGCTTCCTTTTTAGGGTATTTCAAGCCCTTTCCTGTTCAATCCCTGGTTTTTACATCCCTGTGATTTTATAATTGAGAAAATATTGTAGAAAAAGAAAACAATGCTTGCTTTTTCTACAATATTTTCAACCCAACTGGATGGTTATTTTTCAAATTGAATCCACTAAAAACCTTTGAATTGTAACACGTCTAAAATTTTGTAAAACAGGAAAGGGTTAAGCAGCTCCATCAAAAGGTCCTCTAAGTGGGGGAAGGGGGAAACAGTTGAAAGCTGCAAACTCTGATAAAAGACAAACTGCCTCTAGGAAAAGGGTGCCATATGTAAGTTTATAACTAGGAATGTAAACATCAAAGAAGGATGCACAATAGACATAAATCCTTAATCTACTTAATCTAAAGGCAGCTGCCGTCATAGCGCAGTTGGTAGCGCATTGGACAGTCATTCTAGAGGTCCCGGGTTTGATCCTCAACGGCGGCACTCATCCTTTCCGGCTATTTGTCTCCCACCAATGGGTCGATAATCGTTGACCTATGTGGGATAGCAGCTGGAGGCTAGGAAAGGATGTGGTGGTGGTACTGGTTCGAGGAATACCAGGAATCCATTGATAGGTGCTCCAGCCGCCGCTATATAAGTGAAAGATTGTTGAAAGCGGCGTAAAACCCCATTCAAACAAACAAACTTAATCTAAAGGCAGAGGTCATCAGGAATATTCAATAATTATTCCAAGTCAAATTAGTTCTAGAATAAGGTTTCTGAATGTATGTAACCTTGGAAGGTAAACATCAAAGAAGGAAGAACATCAGAGTGATAAGTGTAATTGATTTATGGTGAGCTTCCATTTAGTTCTTGTGGGATAACAGTTTGGAGAGGGTGGATTTTTATTTCCATGGTACTCAGTAAGTCTCTAATGTATTTTTTGTAGTTTTTGTCTTGCTTCCATTTAGTTCTCCAATTTAACCCTTGGCGCTTTGTGAACTCTTGGACATGACCCTTTCCCATACATTCACCTGCTTTACTACCCCCTGGAGTATTTCTTGCAAGAAAAGGAACACTTGCTTGCAACAAACAGATTCTTCTTTTCTCACTATATTCTCTATCTATATGGATCTTATATCACTTTTGAATGTTGTGGGAATTTTTCAATTTCTTGCATCAGTAAGATTATGTTTATTATTTTTCTGGTGTCTTTTCAGCAATTCTATCTTTTCATCTGTCAGACCGAAATTTAGCATTTTCTTTTTTTGACACATTGCTCAAGAAGGTTCAATATACATTTGCTTCTGTCAAGATTATCTATAGATGCCAAATATTAGTATTAACTCCTTCTGTCTGTCAGTTTGTCAGCAGCAGTGACTACAACTGCAGTTTGAATGGTAATAGATAAGTAGCTCCTATTCTATAGCAAGAACCCTTGTGGGATTGACTTTTTTGTTGATATGAGCTTAACCCATTGATATGCTGAACCCGGATTATTCCTGCTTTGGCAAGAAAACAGGAGGTCTAGAAAAAGATCAGGCTGCACATAGGTGTAGTCTGATCTTTGTCTCGACCTCCAGGTTGTCCTGTAAAAGCCAGCAATGATCATGCAATTATTTTCAAAATAATTACCGACCCAAAATTTGTGCCTTCTGTGTTTTCAGTACTCTGATTTTAACACAATTTTGTAGAAGGTTTTATTCAGCATAACAAGGTCTCTTTTCTAGTTCAAAGTAATTCAAAAAGAAAACTTTTAACATTGGTGTTAAATTTTGAATTGTTAGTGAGAGGCCTCATATTTCTTGTAAGGAGGGTCCCTACTAATTCAGGGTCAGTAGCAAAGGCAATTGTCAAAATATATTCATCAAAACCGTAACATAAACTTTGCTTGACAAGTGATACCTTCATATTTTGTGTGAACCTTCCTAGTGGGAAAGTCTTTCTTTTTCAATCAAGGACAAATATGAATGGTTAGTGTTTTAACCCTTGTCATGCTGGATATAATCCCATACGGAATTGCCATAAAATCAAAGGACTAAGAGCACTGAAAGTACTTGTTTAGAAATCAAAATTTCTTTTGAAAATCAATTTCATAACTTCTTTGACAGGAAAAGTTCTAGCAGGAGGTGTAGACCAAGATCAGACTACACTTATGTGCAGGCTGATCTTTGTCTATACCTCCTGCTCAAACCGGAATATTCCGGGTTCAGCATGACAAGGGTTAATATTTTACCAGTGAGTATAACTTTTCAAGGTCAAATGTATTTTACTCGACTAATTCAACATAATTTTAATGTTAAGTGAAAGGGCTGTCACTTTGTTAGTACCAAGTACAAGTTCATCTGTCAAGGTTACCTTCCAAGGTTAAATTAATTTGAAATTGAAAATTCAGTTAAAGCTATATCTTAATTCTTAATGACAAGTGACAGGGCCTTATATGTGTGTTACTTGTTGGAAGTTCATATCTCAAGGATCAAATGTCATGACTACTTTTATGAAAATTGTTCAGGTATGGAGAGCATTTATGATAAACAGGTCTTGTTGCTAAGCAGGCTTTCAATCACATATAAATATCTGTATGGTAGTGTATGGTATTTCAGACATATGGCTGGTCATAAGGATGTGAATAATTATCCATCAACTTTGCTGTTGTGTATTCTATATTAAGCATGCCAAAAAGTTAGCCACAATTTTAGCCTTGCAGGCCTCCTTGTCAGATCTGCATCAATACCTATGTATCCATCAGGTGTATGCAAAGTGAATTACTAAACTGTTTTTCAAATTATGTCAGAAAATTCTTAACCCTTGAAATGCAGAATAATATCTTCCTCAAAAGTGCAGTAAAACCAAAGGGGTGAAAGCACTGGAAGCACTTATTGTTGGTCAATATCCATTTGAAAATTAATCTTATTAACAACTTTGCCTTAAAAGGGACATGAAGGATGTGTAGACTAAGATCAGATGCACATATTTGCAAGCTGATCTTGGTCTTAACCTTCTGTCAAAAATAGAATATATCGGATGTAGCATGACATGAGTTAAATTCAGGTTTTAGCATCACATATGTCTAAATATCATCAATGATACAAAATCATTATGACAGGTGGGTCTAAAGAACTTGAAATCATTAAGTCTATAAGCATGAGTGTACCATTCTCTGAACTTTTGGTTCTTCTGATTTGTTTCCAGTGATGTTACGTAGCCCTGCCAGAGCTATAATTAAATTAAGACATTCTCCTTTATAGAAGGAACTACATCACATACATTCCTTGCGCTTGGCAGTTTATAAGACCATCTAAACTTCGAATTAAACAGAAGCAAAATATTTGATACTCTAAAATAAACACCTGAATCATTGGCTCTCAGGAGGGTGGATTAATTTGTTTTTGCTATCCTTTATTCTTTAGGTTTATTTTTCACTATAGATTCTTTAAAAAGAGTTTCAAAGAAATCTTTTGGTTCTTAAATTGCTAAAGAGTAGAATCTAAATAGGGATATTTGTATGAGATCTGGGAAACAGTTTAAAGATCTTGCATGCATGTACCTCATGCATTATTTTCCGAAAAGAGTTCACTGTGAAAGGCTCAGCAATATTCCACACCATACTCATTAGAATTATTTCCTTTGTTTGAAAGCAGCTTATTTCTATCTTTGTACAATTTCTTAGAAAGCCCTAAGAAACAGGGCTGATGTTTTAACTGACCAAGGTAATGTTTACCTAAGAATTACTTAGTAATCCAATGAATGAAATTAATAGCTGTAAGTAAACATCTTTAAGGACATGAAAATGTGCTTGTTCAACCCATTGCCACACAATCTCATCAAAGAAATTTGTTAGAAAAGAAGAAACATTGTTAGAAAAGAAGAAATTGCTTGTTACAATGTTTTCTACCTCATGTGGCATTTATTTTTCAATTTAAATTAATTTTGTTTTGTCGTCTATAAGCTTTTTGAATACTCACCAGTCTTAACATTTTGTGATTGGGGAATGGATTAAGGCAGGTACTTGTTTCATTACTGTTAATTTGCTTTAATTAGGTACTAAATGACTGCTTGCTTAATACAGATTACTTGCTAAATACAGGTTGGCCTAAAGACAGGTTTAACTCCATGTGTAGATCCATTTGCCTCTGCAAAAGGGAAGCATCTCTCACATTTGTTGGCCATTGAAGAGATTGGAACAGTCTAGTGTTATTGATGAGCTATTTTGTGCCAATGTTTGAAGAGTACTTTACAATTGATTACAGATAAGTATCGGAAGAATCTGTTTGGTAATTATATTTGTAAGAGTATGATCTATAGAGCCATCAATAACCATTAAAACAGCTGTCACTACACAAATATTAACTTGATGATCATCATGCTTATCCACTTTGAGTAAAATTTGGGATGTACCATGTTTAAAAGGATATGTCCCTTGTCAGTCTTTGTTTGATACAAACTCTTCTTATGCTGAAACAAGAATTTTCCTGTTCAGGCAGGTGGTAATAGACAAAAGTCTGATCTTAGTCTACATGACCTGGTTATCCCTTTTAAGCCAGAGATTTTGCGAGAATTATTTCAAAATAAATATCAACCCACAACTGGTGCTTCAAGTGCTTTCAGCGCTTTGATTTTCATGCAGTTCTGTAGAGGACTTTTAATTTAGCATGACAAGGGTTAAATGTGAACATTGTGTACATATGACTTTCGGTCTTTAGCATTGATACCAATAGTCCTTGTTTTTTAACTATACTTACAGGGTCAATATAACCATGGTCTAATCAAAGCACTCAGAGTACTGAAGGAGGAAATTTGGTCAGAAAGCCAACTAATGTCTTTTCACAATACTGATTACATTCAAACACCATCTTAGAACTATTACCTTCAAGTAAACATATTGATTGATTGAAAAGGGTTTAAGGCCACTTTTAACCCTTTCCCATTGAAATACGTAATTTTACGTTCCTGTGATTTTATACTCGAGAAAACATTGTGGAAAAATTTTCCACAATATTTTCTACCACATAGGATGATTTCATTTCAAATAGCATCCAGTTTTCATTGTCGTCTGCAACCTCTTTCAATTTGGACTAGTCTAAAATTTCCAAAAACGGGAAAGGGTTAATAGTATTTCAGTCTGGAGCAGTCGGACTGTCAATCTAGATGTCCCAGGTTTGATCCCCGACGACGGCACTCATCCTTTCCAACCATTTGTCTCCCACCAATGGGTCGATAATCGTAGACCTATGTGGGATAGCAGCTGGAGGCTAGGAAAGGATGTGATGGCGGTACTGGTGTGAGAAATACCATTGTTAGGTGCTCCAGCCTCCGCAATATAACTGAAAGATTGTTGAAAGCGGCGTAAAACCCCATTCAAACAAACAAACAAACAGTCTGGAGCAACTAACAACGGATTCCTGGTATTTCTCACACTAGTACTACCACTACATCCTTTCCTAGCCTCCATCTGCTATCCCACTTAAGTTTATGATTATTCCCCCATTGTTGAGAGACAAATGTCGGAAAGGATATGTGCTGCCACCGGGGATAGAACCCATGACATCCAATGATTGAAGATTGGGAGTCTGATGCGCTACCGACTGCGCAATGGTGGTAGCAATAGTAAGCATAAAAAATGGATTTAGGAACAGTTTGATATGAGTCAATATTTCAGCAACTTTCATATTTTCGAAAGAAACAGAGGCTCATGGCCCACAATGTTCTACTTTTGTAAGTTGAGTCAGACTTATCCATTTCCATTTTCTGCCTAACTCATTACTGCACAATGTTGCTTTTTCATGCCTCTCAAGAAAAAAGATTGGGAAACCATTGTTGACAATGACAGAATTGCTTGTTACATGCAATTTCATCTTTATTTACAATGTTTTCTAGCATAAAAGGCAAACAATTCTAAAATCTAATCAGCTTAAACATGTTGTCTGCAACTTTGCTGAATTTGGACCAGTGCAATATTTTTTCGTCTGGGAATGGGTTTAGATTAAGAATCATCACACTAGCTACCAAAACAATTTTAAGATGCCAATGATGGACATAGTAGATGTATATTGGTACGATCAAATGTCTGTCCTCCAATTTCTTAATAACACTGCTATTTTTATCTCACCTGGGCACAAAGTGCTCAAGGGAGCTATTATGATCACCTTTTGTCTGTGTGTCGGCCTTCAAGAATTTCTTTAAACAACATCTCCTCTCAAACTACTTTGGCCATGACAACCTATTTCTGCAGGAATGTTCCTTAGGTGGTCCCTTTTAAAATAGCTAAAAGAAATGAAATTGCTGAAAACTCTGGTTGCCATGCCAACAAAAGCAAAACTTGAAAATAATCTTTTAAAATCTTCTCTTCCTGACCAAGAATATTTAGAGCCTTGACATTTTGAATGAAGCATCAGTATATTTGCTAAAATCATTACCCTCGGGTTCCAAGGGGGGAGATCAAGGGGGCTTAGGTCTATATTGAAATGAAGAACAACGTTTAAACTACATCTCTCTAACCATAGGGCATATTTTAACCAAATTTGGTAGAAATCTTCCAGAAGTGATCTTCTTTCACAATATCTAAAATGATAGGAATCTAGTGGAAGAAATCTGGTTGCCATGGCAATGAATGTTAAATCTTTAAAAATCTTCTCCGGTCCTGACCTTGTTGGCCTTCATCCTTGATAATAAGCATGAAGCATCAGTTCTATTACTTCTTTCATATTTCCTAAATTATTACCCATGGATCCAGAGGGAGGAAAAAGTGTCCTCCTTTCATATTAGTCCTATAGCCTTTGAATTTGTTGTTAAGACTTTGGTATCCCCAGGTACAGAGCCTATATTTGTATAAAGTATGGTCAGGCCCACTTGTATTATAATCCTAACCTTAACCCTTTCCTGTACAAACACAGGATTTTACGCCACTGTAATTTTATATTTGAGAAAATATTGTGGAAAAAGAAAAAATTGCTTGTTAGAAGCAATTTCTTCTTTTTCCACAATATTTTCTACCACATAGGATTGTTTCATTTCAAAATGCATCCAATTTTCATTGTTGTCTGCAACCTCTTATAATTAGGACCAGTCTAAAATTAGGAAAAACAGGAAAGGGTTAACATTAAATTAGACTGTTGAAAGAAAAAGAGCCCTTATCTCAGGTGAGTGCCCCATGGCCAATGGTTCTCTTCCAATTTTTCATCAACAAAAAAATGTCATAAGTAAATTCTTTGAATTTGGACCAGTCTAAGTTTTGTTTTGTTGTAATTTGTTAAGTCATTTAAAGATTGTGTTGTAAAACTTACTTCCCTCAAAGCAGTACAAGATTGATTCATTGATAATTGCTTTAGTTAATATTGTGGTGTCCTATAGATAACCCACCAACAGCTGTCAGTAAGCAAATAAACCAGGGAAGGCTTTTCTGAAATTGATAATCATGCAGGGAAATGTTTTTCCAAATGTTTTTCTGGGGGGGGGGGGGGAATCCAAAAGTGTCACTGTGTGGGATCCAAAAGTGTCACTGTATGATAAGCCTTGCAGGTATATTGAGGATTCTTTAATCACCCCTGACAATCAAGAACTTGAATAGGACTTTTCCTCAACTCATTCCCACATAATTACACTTTTTATATGCCTCCAGAATGAAATAGCTTGGGGGAAAAATTGTTATCAAAAATGTGTTCCATCAAAAAAGACAAAAAAAATAAAAATAATTTCATCACCTAAAATTGTTATCTGCAACATCTTTGAAGTTGAACCAATCTGAAAATGTGTTGTCTGGCAATGGGTTATTCGCAACAATATGTGACCCATTGTGATTAACTCCTCTTAACCCTTTCCTGTTTTTCAAAATTTAGAGCCGCCGTCATAGCGCAGTTGGTAGCGCGTTGGACTGTCAATCTAGAGGTCCCGGGTTCGATCCCCGACGGCGGCACTCATCCTTTCCGACTATTTGTCTCTCACCAATGGGTTGATAATCGTAGACCTATGTGGGATAGCAGCTGGAGGCTAGGAAGGGATGTAATGGTAGTACTGGTGTGAGAAATACCAGGATTCCATTGTTAGGTGCTCCAGCCGCCGCGATATAACTGAAAGATTGTTAAAAGCGGCGTAAAACCCCATTCAAACAAACAAATCAAAATTTAGACTGGTCCAATTTGAGAGAAGTTGCTGACGCCAATTAAAAGTGGGTGCAAATTTAAAAAATAACCAATCTATTGGTGAGAAAATATTGTTGGAAAAGAAGAAATTGCTTATCACAAGCAATTTCTTCTTTTTCCACAATGTTTTCTCAAATATAAAAACTCAGGGACGTAAAATCCAGGGATTAACCAGGAAAGGGTTAATGTTGAAAGCTGAAGTCTCCCTGATCTGAATCTCAATATCATTCTCAATATCTTCGTAGATCTTCTAAGTCTAGATCAATTATCCCGTTACCACACAATGACACTTTTTGACTCTCCTCAAGGAAAGCAATTCGGAAAACATTTTGAAAAATGAAGAAGTTACTTACAAAAAGCAATTTTTTCATTTTCCTTTTATGTTCACTACCAAAAAGAAAAAAAATTCTGAAATTCCATGAACTTGAATTTTTTGTCTGTAACGCCTTTCAATTTTCCAGGTAAAATTTTGCCATGTAGTAATGGGCTTCTATAGCTTATAATCTGTTTATTTTTTAAAATACTATCTTTGATTGACCTCTGCTGCTAAACCAACAAAAATGCATCTAAAGTAGGAGTTCAAAGCACAATTCCGGGCTGAATGAAGGATTAGATCCTTAATTGTCAGTTATAAATGACCAGTTGCTTTGTTTCTCTTTAATTTAATCCTATCCTGTTTTTTGAAATATTAGACTGGTCCAATTTGAAAAAGGTTGCAGATGACAATGAAAATTGGATGCAATTTTAAATGAAACCATCCTATTGGGTAGATAATATTGTTGGAAAAGGAGAAATTGCTTGTTACAAGTAATTTCTACTTTTTCGAGAACATTTTCTCAAGTATAAAACTAGTGACCTAAAATCCTGGGTTTGTACAGGAAAGGGTTAACTGTTGGTGTCTTGATTTAGTGAATGATTCTTAAATTAGTGTCTTAAAAGAAAGGACATGATTATTTATCTCTACATCATGAAAACCAGTAACATGCCTGTGAAGATAAGTGGAAAATATCTTAAATACTATCTTAATTAGTTGATTAGGCAGCAGTTTATTTTACTTCTTTTCTGCAAGTTGATACATTCTGCTAAGCAAATGGTAAATAAATATACCAGTAGTCTTTATACTGAAACAGAGAAATATTATTAAGCTCCCATCAGTGTGTAATCTGCTCTCATGTCTGAAGTTGTTGATATTATGAGCCAGAGCTAGAAATCATTGGGATAAATTGTGTTTTGGTTGTCCTTCTGTCAATTACTTTCAAAATAATACTGTAAATATTAATTAAATTTTCTCTCATTTCATAGCTTGAAGATAAATTTTGATATGTTGAATGCAGGTTTTTGTTGATACATTTTAGACTGGTCTGAAGTTAACCTTTTCCAAACAATCCCCCTTTTTAAGGAGATCGCCGATGATTGTTGATAACTTTTGTAAATATTTTTCTTGGGTATAAAACAGTAGATAATGAAGAAATTGCTTGTAACAAGCATTTATTTTACACAATGCTTTTTAAAGCTTTTTTGTTGAGGGGCCTTAAAAAGAGGAATTACGTTTGAATGGGTTAACTGACAAGGTCAATGTCAGCTTACCGGTAACTATTTGTGTGCTATTTGTTCTATTTTGGATCTTCACCCTACCAGGTCAACTATGCCATAAAGATTTATAGGAGAGCTTTCCTCCAGATGTCTGTAATTAAGTTGTTTTGGAACAGGTTAGTCAGCCTTCTCAGCTTCTGGAACATTATCATTTGTAGGCTGCAGGCACTGAGCCTTTTTCAAAATTTAGGGTCATATTTCTTAGCCCCCGCATCGATAAAATCGGGAGCATATTGTTTTACCGGTGTCCGTCTGTCTGTCTGTCTGTCCCTCTGTCCGTCTGTCTGTCTGTCTGTCTGCAAAACTTTACCTGCCAACTAAACATTTTCCTATAACTTCAACCCTGATTAAGTTACAATGCTAATATTTGGTATGTAGATAAGTCTCAACAAGGCGCAACTGGGGAAGGTAATTTCATCAAGGTCAAGGTCAAAATTTTAACCCTTTACCCGTTTCTAAAGAATTCCTGTTTTGGGGGCATAGTGTTTCACAAACACATCT
Source organism: Fragum fragum (assembly GCA_946902895.1). Taxonomy (NCBI): domain Eukaryota; kingdom Metazoa; phylum Mollusca; class Bivalvia; order Cardiida; family Cardiidae; genus Fragum; species Fragum fragum. Next base: position 33,219,830 of record OX336368.1, on the reverse strand, counting down.
TGTTTTTTGTTTTTTGAGTGGTGTATTGTGTGTTATTGCCCTCATTTTGTTCCCATTTGCATTTTTAGCTCACTTGAGCACAACATGAAAGGAGAACTTTTAGGATCACTCAATAGCCGTCATGTGTTGTCAACATTTTCTTTAAACAACTTCTTCTCTTAACCTGGACCAAGCTTAGCAGGTATGCTCCTTTGATTACCTCTTTCAAAACTTGTTCGTGAAATTTTGATTTGCAAAAAATGTGGGCATGGCAGGTAATATTTTAATAATCTCCTCCTCCTAAACCACTTGGCCAATTTGGACCAAACTTGGCAAGAGTTACTTAGGTGACCCCTTTCAAAATTTGTTTGTGGAATTTTGATTCGCATACAATGTGGGCATGGCAGGGCAGGGCATATCAGACTTGAAGAAATCATTGGATAATTCTTTTAAAATCTTCTCATACACTACCTTGCCTGTTGGGACCAAACTTAGCAAAATTGTTCCTTAGGGGACCCTTTTCAAATTTGTTCATAAAATTTTAATTTGTTTAAAAACTGGGGAGTGGCAAGGCTAGGCTCAGCAGTCTTAGAGAAATTACAGAAAAATCTTTGAAAATCTTCTTAACCTAATCTACAGAGACATGTAGGACTAAACTTGTCAGGGATGTTCCTAAGGTGACCATATTCCACACCTGTTCGTAAAATTTTCATTCCTGAAAATGTGGGCTTGGCAGACTGGGAGAGATCAAGAATATTACTCAGGTTAGCGATTTAGGGCCATTTTGGCTTTGTTATATGCTGCTGGGGGTGAATGCATATTGGTATCATTGTCCATATGTCCACATCTTATTAACAAACTCCTCCTAGATCCACATGTATGGATAAATTGAAAGAAGCTTTCTCAGAATGTTCCTATTCACATAGCTCATTTTGTGGTGGTGCTGTATCACAGAAAAGGGACTTTAATGCAAGATGTCCTGGTAACTCCTCTACTCCAACATTTATGGACGAATTGAATGAAACTTACACAGAATGGTCCTAGTCACCTGACCTTTAGCATGCTGTCGAGGGTTTGCCATTTTAGGCTGCATTAGAGAAAAAAGGGGGATTAACACATTCCCACTCAACAGAATTTTAGATTGGTCCAAATGAAAGAAGTTGCAGACGACAATTTTTGTTGATTGTATTTTCAAATTCTTTGTCTTTTATGGTAGAAAACATTGTGGAAAAATGAAGAAATTGCTCGTTACAAGCAAATTCTTAATTTTCCACAATGTTTCAAAAGCTATTTTCTTAAGGGGCGTAAAAAGGATGGATTATGTGGGAATGGGTTTTAATTCAAAATTTCTTTTCTTGGCTTGGCTTGTTGAAAAGTGAATTGGCAAAAGTTCTAATTACATCAAGTTCATACAGGAATTTATAACATTGTTTTGTCTTGCATGTGTTAAACCCCATTCAATCAATCAAGCTCCTCAAAAATTAAAAACAAAAATTCATAGTTACATCTTCTTTATAAATTTATAAGCACCTTATTGAAATTTTGACAAGAAAGTCCACATACCCCTTGTTTGATCAGATTTCACATTTTTTGCTGGCCAATCTTTGTCTATAACCCTGCTGAAATAGGTATATTAGTCAGGCATGGTATGATAAGGATCAAGTACTGTGAATGAACAGATTAAAGTTTAATAAAGCATGTGAATTATTCTTCAGCCTTTGGCTGAAGATATGACGTTTCACCTGTCATTCAGTCAATGTAATGAGTAAGTAAAATTTCTTGAATAGCTGACTAAAATCCAGTGGATGCATGAAACTACAAGACTACTATGTATTATCAGTTAGTGCAAAACATGAAATTCCTACACAACAAAACCTAGAGGGACTGACTATTTTTTGCAATAATTGTCTGTTCCAGATCGTATCATATTGGTTATTATACCTACCATGTTGCTGTTTAAAAAAAAAAATTAAAGAAAAAAAAGTGGGGAGATGAAAAAAAAGGACAAAATAATAGCCAGTCCTTAACATATTATTCCAGACAGCAAAACATGAGGCTAGTTCAAAGAAGTTGCAGACATCAGTTTTTAGCTCCACTGGCCAGAAGCCAGCAAAGCTATTGTCATGACATTGTGTCCATAATGGAGGCATCTATCTGGTCCGTAAACTTTTACTTTAAGAATCATCTCCTTTGTAAAAAATGCAGGGAATTTAAAAAAAATCACATAAATGATTCTTTGGTGACCCTTTATCAGATTCCTTCAAAGAATTTTGATTGGATGAAAAACATTGCTTAATGGGTGGTGCTAATTTCCATATATGGTAAAACCTTTAAAAATCTTCTTTTCAGAAACCATTCAATGGAATAAACCAAATTTCACAGAAATGATGATTTGGTGACCCTTTATCAGATTCCTTAAAAGAATTTAGATCGGATGAAAATCATTGCTTTTATGGGCATATATGGTAAAACCTTAAAAAATCTTCTTCTCAGAAACCATTTAAATGATTTAAACTAAATTTTACAGAAATAATTCTTGGGTCAACATTTATTGGATTCCTTCAAAGAATTTTCATCGGATGAAAAACATGGTTTTGATGGGCAGGGTTATATTATGGTGAAAGCCCTGAAAATCATCCTCTCAGAAAACAGTAAATGGAACTCAACCAAATTTGACAGAAATGATCCTTGGGTGACCCTTTTTCAGATTCCCTCAGAGAATTCTGATCAAATGAAAAACACAGCTTTAATGGATGGGGCTAATTTCCATATTTGGTAAGAGCTTTGAAATTCTTTGTCTCGGAAACCAGTTGGAAGGATTTTAACCAAATTTAACCAAATTGATCATTTAGTGACTCTTTATAAGATTATCAAAAAGAATTTTGATTGTAAGAAAAATATGGCTAAAATGGACAGGGCTTATTTCCATATATTATATGGTATATACTGAAAATGGACTCTTGATGGATTTCAACCAAATTTCACAGGAATGATCCTCAGATGACTGCTGGATTCCTTCATATGATTTTGCATGGTTGAAAAGCTTGGCTGTTATGATTGTGGCTTATGTCCATATATGGTATACAGTGAAAATGTCTAAATTTTGTTAATACCTTACTTAATTTGACTTTTGTAATAAAAAGGGAAAAGTTGTAATGCTTTTCTAGAACTATTTCAAAGATATCAGTTTATATTGAATTCATGAAAAGTTTGCTTAATCAGTACATTCATGCCTGTGGAGCAGTACAGGCGCTTAAGCACCTGTAGTTATCTTTGAATTTGGACCAGTGTAAAATTTTGTTGCTTGGTAAATAGTTATTTGTTCATAAGATAAGTAGAAGCAGTACATAAGAATTAACCCAGTACCACACAATTAACACAGTTTTACACACTATAGAATAGAGCTGTTGAAAACATTATGAGAAAAGGAGAAAATACTTTTAATAAGCAAATTCTTCTTTTCTCACAGTGTTTTCAATCTTTTCCAATTTCAACTAAACTGTTTTTTTGTCTACATCTTCTTTCAGTTGGACCAGTCTAAAATTATGGTGCTTGGGAATGGTTTAATGTGTTTAACAAGCTCATCAGTTGTTTCCATTGCCAGATGGAATTTTTTTAGACTGATCCAAATTGAAAGGAGTCGCAGACGATAATTCAAAGCTTATGAAATTTGGAATCTTTTTACTTTTGCGGTAGAAAACATTGTGGATAATGAAGTAATTGCATGAAACAAGCAATTTCTTCATTTTCAAAAATGTTTTCAAAAGCTTTCTCTTAGGAGTGTCTAAAAGCTGCACTTAGTGAGAATGGTTTAATTAAGGAAAATGCATTGAATAGTAATTAATCTTTTTCCATTACCAGACGACAAAATTTTAGACTGGTCCAAGTTGAAAGATGTTGGAGATAACTATTTCACATTGAAATTTTTTTAAAAATGTTTGTTGGGAGAAAACATTGAAAATGAAGAAATTGTTTATTATGAGCCATTGTTCATTTCCCTCAGTGTTTCCTTAAAGCTTTTCTCTTGAGGGAGTTAAAAAGCGGTATTGTGTGGGAATGTGTTATCAAAAGGGATAAGTGAATTATGTGTTGCTAATTGCATAAATCTTTTTGAAGTGAAATATTTTTGCATAATGTGTAGGCACCCTTTCTATTGATATTAAAGACAAAAATGAGAGAAATTTGCATGAAAAATTAATACAGTATGTCATTAAAATTAGGCATAATATTTTTGAATGTGCCATGAATAAACACAGTAAAGAAAGATTTGCTTGTAACAAGCAAATGCTCCTTTTCTTCCACTGTTTTCAAGCTGCCAATCAAGTGGATGGATGGGAGAGTATAAAGAGTCGGAGTGATGTTTCTGTAGTATCTGTCATCATAAAAACACTTCAGAAATATAAGGAACTACTGTTACACTTCTTCAAACCTGTCGGCATCAAGAGCTATTGACATTTTTCCTCCATTACTGATTTTTTAGTGTAACGTTTTTGATCGTGACACAGAAATTGATAATTTAACCCTTTCCTGTTCAAACCCAGATTTTTATAGCCCTGTGATTTTATAAGTGAGAAAACATTGTAGAAAAAGAAAAAAAATTGCTTGTCACAAGCAATTTTTTCTTTCCACAATGTTTTCTACCTCACTGAAGGGTTATTTTCCAAATTAAATCCACTTTATATTTCCGTCCGCATTGCCTCTTTGTCCTATTCTGGAATACTTCGGGTTATAATTTAGTGATGTATATAAGCCCAATATTGAGGGTACTTTGAATTTTCTTAGAAATAAATTTTACAAATTCATTAGAAACAACCTCCTCCTATATTACCTTCTGATTTCAATGAACTTTTACAGAATTTTTTCTTGGGAGTTTGCCTTCAAAAATACTTCAAGGAATCATCGGTTGCTATGAAATGGAAAGGAATTTCAAAGAAATTCTCTCTGAACTGCAAGGCCTAGAGATTTCAAATTTTCATGTAGCATTTGTTGATTGTCATCTACCAAAATGCTTGAAGTTATGATTATGTGATTAATATTAACCCTATGTCGTGAGTACCTTTGTGGTTTGAAAGGAAAACTTGCTCAAAAGATACTGACTTAAGATCTTTAAGAAAGGTTGTTTTCCACTGTGCACAACTTCAGTCAAGAATTTAAAAGAGATCATTGAATTCAGAGGGAAGTTAAGAAAAAGAAAACAATTTGGCAAAAAAAAAGTTTAGAAAAAGTATAAACATTGCCAACGCATGGACTTTTTCAGTATCTTATGTGAGTGACCCAGGTGATCATTGCCCTCTTGTCTTGAGTAAGTACTGGATTGATTTCTACAAAACTTTCAGGAAGGATCCTTGGGTGACCTTCTATTTCATTTTTCAATTTCTCTTCTTGCCTATGGAAAAATATCAACAGAAACCCAGCTCACTATGATGTTGAAACTCTAAGCTATGACCTCAAAATTACAAATGAAAGCACCTTCACCAAGTCTTCTAAAGCACTAGCCCATGTACCTTCTATCTTGCTCTAAGGGACAGGAGAGTCTTTTCTTTTGCAGACTGAGGGAAATTAATGACTACTCAAAAATTTATTTGTAACTGGAAGACAATATTTTGCAGCAGGATTCCAATAAATTTTATAGTTTTCCATTTTACCAACACATATAAAACACATTTATAACATCAGCTTTCTCTTTTTGTAAATTAATAAGAACTGTCGAAATGCAAGATCTAGGTTACAACACTCATTCCAACCGTCACATGTAGTTTCTAGATATACTACAGAGAAATTGTTATGCAGAAATAGTGTAAGAAAAGAAGACATTACATTGCTTGTTACAATTTTCATACCTATTTATTCAAACATCATACACTGGTTTTTGTCTGCAACACCCTGTCAAAATGTGTGTTTTGCTTAGCCCATTCCCACACCATCCCATCTTTTATGCCTCTCAAGAAAAATGTTTCAGAAAACATTGTATGAAATGAAGAAAATTGCTTTTTACAATTTTTTCTTCCCTTTAAGACAGAGCATTTAGCATTTATATAACTATAAATTGTCGTCAGAAACTTCTTCGAATTTGGACCAGTCTAAAATTTTGTCATGTGGTAATCGTTTAAGTCAGTCAGACTAGTACAGAAAGATTCTTATTAACCCATCACTACACAATCCCAAATTCATTTACACCCTTGCAGTTTCCCCTTTTCTCACGATGTTATTTACACTATGTGTCTTATATATTTTTCAATTTCAAGCCACTTTGAATCGTAGTTAGCATTATTGTTTTTAATTGGAACCAGACATTTGACAGAGAGACAGATAGATAGAGAGATGGACATCAGTAAAACAACTAGTTTACCCTTGATCTTTTGCTGCTTTAACCCATTCCCACTCAGTGATGCTATTAGATGCCCCTAAGAAAAAAAATTGTGGAAAATGAAGAAATTTGCTTGTTACAAGCAATTTCTTCATTATCCACAATGTTTTCTACCCAAGAAGTAATACAAATTCAAAGTTTCTTAAGCTTTTAATTGTTGTCTGCAACTCAATTTGGACTAGTCTCAAATTTTGCCATCTGGTAATGAGTTAACGTAAAAAAAGAATTCATGAAGTTGACCTTCAATCGACATGCTTGCATGAATAGCGTTAAACAAAATTCAATCAATCAATCTTAAATATAATTTATTTTAAGCTTAAAGCCCAGAAAGTTAGGGGGGGGGGGGGGGAGGTAAAATTTCATAAACTTTGAAGTTTCAACTGCACCTATTCTCAATTTTGACTAGTCTCAAATTTTGTCATCTGGTCATGGATCTTTTTGTACACTGACAAAATACTTTTTCAAGATGATAGAAAAAAGTTGCCTGCAGTCAAAACCTTCTTGTGATAGAATTATTTGAGTGAAAAGATAATTTCTAAAGAAATTGAAAATATAGGAGAACTTGGTTTCATATTGGAATCTCAGGAAATAACCATTTGTCATCCCAGGGCTTTAAAATCCATTGCAAAACAATCCCACTTTTTGATGCCCCTCAAAAATAAAAAAAGTTTGGAAATACATTGTTGGAAATGGAGAAGTTGTTTGTTGCAAGCAATGTCTTCATTATTTACATTATATTCTACCCAAATAGACATATTTTGAAATTTTATAAAGAAAAAAATTTCATCTGCAATTTCATTGAATTTTGACCAGAGTATTAAATGTTATCTGATAATAGGATAAAGGTTGTAAATCTCTTTACATTGTATGCACAATTAACCCATTCCCACACAACAAAACTTTAGACTGGTCCAAATTGATAGAAGCTGTGGACGACAATTTAAAGTTGATGGAATTTCAAATTTCTTTGTCTTTTTGAATAGAAAACAATGTGGATAATGAAGAAATTGCTTGATACAAGCAATTTCTTCATTTTCCACAATGTTTTCTAAAGTATTTTTCTTGAGGGGCGTAAAAAGGAGGGCTTGAGTTGGAATGGGTTAAGGCTGTAAGTACTAGACCATATCAGGAGTTGATCAGTATAATTATGTACTTCAAGACAAATATGTATGCTACAAATTATGTAAGGTTTAATCCATTACCAAACAGTTCCACTTTTTTTATGTCCCTCAATGAAAAAAAATTGAATTTGGATCAGTCAGAAATATTTTTGTTCGGTAATGGGTTAAGATTGTTTTCAATACTTTCAATAAATTGTTACAAGATCTAAATGTGCCTTAGTAATTCATCCTGTACTGATTCCATACATTTGTCATCAAACTATTTTGTTTCAGTTACTATGAAAGTCCCAAATATTCATGTCAAAAGCATCCGTACTAAAAGCAGTGCCTAATGTTTAGACATGCCAAAAATGACAAGGAAGTTGCACATTGATGGTCCAGCCCAAAACATTTATAACTGCCTATAGGTTTATTTGCAGTTATAACTGTTTTGCACCAAACCATCAAAATAACAATATTACATATCAAACTTCACAGACATGTTCCTACTTCAAAATGCTAATTCTCGTGTGAGATTTGAATGATTCTTAGGTGTTCTTTAATCCATTACCACACAATGAGGCTTTTTGATGCCCTGAGGAAACACAATCATGGAAAGCTTGTGAGAAAAAAAATGTGTGTAACAAGCAATTTCTTTTTTTCTCACTACATTTTCTACCCCTCCTGGCACAAACTTGTAAATAATACTGCAATTTGAAATGTTCTCTACAACTTGGTTTAGTTTTGACCATTCTGTTTGTTGTCTGGTAATTGATGAATTAGATGAAATATTTTTTTATTATATGCTCTCTAAAGATAATTTATAACACATATTTCTCCTTTATTTTCAGAACTATGAATTCCCCTACGTCAAATGGCCATGACAACGGTCGAAAACCTGATCCAGATGCCATTAAAATGTTTGTTGGGCAGGTCCCACGGTCCATGGACGAAAATGATCTCACTAAAATGTTTGAACAGTATGGTTCTGTCTTTCAACTAAATGTTCTTCGGGATAAAGTAACGGGTCAAAGTAAAGGTAAGCAAAACTTTTTTATAATTAAAAATAAGAGTTTCAATATGATCAGGGCATTATTTTTCCATCCAGCCATCAGCCAATCAAAAATAAAAAAAACAACAACAGGTTGTAACCCATCACCATTTGCCATAAATTTAGACTGGTCCAAATCAAAAAAGGTTGCACACAACAAAATGAAGTTGTTTTGAATTTAGAAATAAGAGCTATATTGGGAGAAAACATTGTGAGAAAATAAGAGATTATGACAAGCAATTTCTTCTTTTCTCAAAATATTTTCCATGGCTATATTTTCTTGGCACATATAAATTGGGGATTATGATATAGTGTATTAATACTGTGTGACTTTTACAACTGTTGTATCAAGACTTTTGATGATACTGTAATCTGCTTATGGTTCAAAATATTTAGAATGACAATATAATTGACCCAGTTAGTATTAGCATCATCAGATATGAAGTACTGTCAACTCTTGTTATTCTGAATCTGGATAGTCTCTGTTTTAGCAGGAGATATGGACAAATATCAGCTTGCATCTATGTGCAGTCTGATCTTAGTTTACACCTCCTGTTCAACCTTTTCAAGGCTCAGTTGTTTATGAAACTGATTTCGAAAAGAAATGTTAACCCAAAACTAATGCTTCCAGTGCTTTTAATCAGCTCCATGATTCTAATATATTTCTGTAGAGGATTTAATTCAGCAGGACTAGGGTTAAATTCTAAGCAAGGACTAATTTGATCTGCAGAGTACTACAAGAATTGATTTTGTGATTTGTGATTTTCGTCAATTTACATAAAGCAATTAGTATTTGACACTGTCTTTACTCTGACAGAAAATTGACTTTTGCACCTCATCTATTGTAAGAGACCTGATTAAAGTTAACTTTCTTCCTGAACATTTTTCTGAGCGTCTTGAGATCCATACTTGGCCTTTTGGGCATTTAGCTCACCATTATACCATTACCACTCAACAAAAGTTTAGACTAATCCAAATGCAGAGAAGGTGAAGACAACAATTTCAAATTGAGAGAATTCCTAGAGGGTAGAAAACAAGTTTGAAATAAAGAAATTGCTTGTAATAAGCAATTTCTTCATTTTTTATCCTTGTTTTTCTTATGCATTTTCTTGAGGAGCATAAAAAGCAGGATTATATGGAAATGGTTTATATGACCTGCTCAACATGAGCTATATATAAAATGATCACTCACTGTCAGTCTGTCTGTCCGTCCCTCTATGCACATTTTTCTTTGAAAAGCTTCTCCTAGATCAATGAGCCGACAAGGCCGAAACTTGACAAAGATGAACCATGTGGCATTTGTAGAATATATTGGGTTTCTGACTACAAATTTATTTTTGGTAATAAATGAAATATGTTCAAAAGCATTTAGAATTGAAACTTCTTTAGCTATGTTTTTTCTTCAAAAACAAACTCAAAATCTTGAAGATAAAAGACAGAAGAAAGAGATTATGTTAGGGCTAATATAACCCGGTCCTATGATCATTTTGTAACCAGGTTCAGCTCTCAGGTACCAATTATCTGAAGTTAGTGGAATCCTATTTTAGACACAAGTTCCATCCAGTAAACCATTAATTTTCCTGGAGTATTACATTCCTTGAGCTCATTATTTGCTGTCTTTTATGACAACTTGGGTTTTTGCTGGTTATAGAAAAGAGATTTCCCCCCCCCCCAAAAAAAAAAAGAAGTACCATACAGATTTAAAGTCTAGTTTGTGAAAATATTGTAGTTACTGACAAACATATACCTATTTTCTGATAATAAAAAGATTCCTATTTTAGACTTAATTTTCCTCCAGTCAACCATTTTTAGTACATTCCTGGTGCTCATTGTTACAACAACTCTAAGAGGTAGGAAAAATGCTACAATACAACATTAGATTTTAGTAAGCAGTTATTTTCTTTACTGATCCTACTAAAACATGGACATATTACATACAGACTTAAGGTTTTGGTCATTGGTGATACAATGGTCTGAATCTCTTTGCGTGATTATTCATTTATGTCTTTGAATTAAATCATTCCCACTCAGAGACACTTTTTGACGCCCCTCAAGGAAAACAATTGGGAAAACATTGTTCTGAATGAAGAAATTGCTTGTTACAAGAAATTTCTTCTTTTTACACAATGTTTTCAACCCCAAAAGTAAAGAAATATAAAAAAATTCATAAACTTTAAATTGTTGTCTACAACTTCTTTCAATTTGGACCAATCTGAAATTTTGTTGTGTAGGAATGGGTTAAAAACAATACACTAAAGTTTATTTTTACTGTAGACTATTAAAGCATGATACCAAGTGGTTTATTTCTGTTTTTATGCCTTAGATTTATTGATTCTACTGAAACAATCAAAGTCCTGAAAGTACTATAAGTTAGCAAAGCATAGTATTGTTAACCCTTTCCCGTTTTTGGAAATTTTAGACTAGTCCAAATTAAAAGAGGTTGCAGATGACAATGAAAACTGGATGCCATTTGAAATGAAACCATCCTATATGGTAGAAAATATTGTTTTCCACAATGTTTTCTTGAGTATAAAATCACAGGAACGTGAAATCCCGTATTTGAACGGGAAAGGGTTAAGTATTCTTTTTTGCTAAAGGTTATCATGATAAATAAACGAGGTTAAAGTAACCTAACATTTAACTTATATAGACATGACAAAATCTTAAGACAGGTTCAACAACAATTTCAAGTTGGTTGAATTTAGAGAATCTTTCCCTTGTTGGGTAGAAAACATTGTGTACAATGAAGAAATTACTTAATACAAGCAATTTCTTTATTTTCCACAATATTTTCCAAAGATTTTTATGAGCCCCTAAAATAGGAGAATTAGGAATGGCTTAAATAGCATGTTTTTGAAAGAGTTTCCGACAATTTGAATTGAGTTTGAAATAATCCTGAAATAAATAAGAACTATTTTTATGGCGTAGGCATTCAATGGATTTAGTGGTTAAGCATCTAGTGACAATTTGCACTCATTGAACTTTGAGCAGACCTCAAAATTTTGTCTGTTAACTTAAGCTATCAAAGCTAGCGCCTTGCTAGCTTTAAAGTCATAATACATACAGGCCAATGCTTTTGGTCACCAGTGAACATGTACCATGGTTTGTATCTCATTTTTGTCTGATATACTTTGTGTGGACATGCTCTGGCTTTGAAGGTTGTAGCCTTTAACTTGGACACTATGTATGTGTATATTGTACTGCAAGGTTAAAAGCTATCCTTAAAAAAAAAGAACCAACAAACATTCTGAAGTATTGCATGGCAATACCAAGTCCCCTACTGGCTTTATATATATCCCTAGAGTGTTATATTTTTTGGGTGGTAAAGGGATTACTACCCCTCCAAAGTATTTCAGTTGAATCAGATTTTATGAGCAATTCTTAAACACACACACACATACACACAAACATAAAAAATAGGCATCTCTTTTTGTTGTTTGCCAGACTATACTTCATAAAGTCATCTGTTCCAAGAGAATTAAGACCCTAAAGCCCAAGTAAACTTTGAACAAAAGCTTTCAAAAATCTGTCTGGGATTGTGAATGCTTTTTCGGTTATTAAAGAATTTTGCCTTGATCACTTTTAACAATTTGTTCAGTCATATAAAAGTGGCTGGAGCACCTTACAATGCATTCCTGGTATCTCTCTCACCAGTACAACCCTAACATCCTTTACAAGCCTTGGAAAGGCAATGAACTGCAATTAAACTCAATGTTATTAATATGTAACTCACTTTGCAAAAGCATCCATAGCTTGCTTAAAAATCAGTGGACTGGAACAGAAATTGAACTCGTTCTGTAACTCATCAATGCTGACTCACTAACAAAAAATCAGCTCAATACCTGCAAGTGTTAAGAAAAAAGTCTAAAAAAAACTGTAATTTCCCAGGCCTAGCATCCATATCTTCCTCAAAAATGAATGGATCGGAACAAAATTTACATTTGTTCTGTAACTAATTGAAAGGGACTCACATACCAAAGATCAGCTCAATATCTCTGAGGGTTAAGAAAAAAAGTCTGGAAAACTGAAATTTCTTGGTAATTTTCTAGGTCCAGCATCCATATCTTCCTCAAAAATCAATGGACCGGAACCAAACTTAAACTTGTTCTGTATCTGATTGATAGGGACTCACATACCAAAAATCAGCTCAATATCTCTGAGGGTTAAGAAAAAAAATCTGGAAAACTGAAATTTCTTGGTAATTTTCTTAGTCCAGCATCCGTATCTTCCTCAAAAATCAATGGACCGGGTCCAAACTGAAACTTGTTCTGTAACTAATTGATAGGGACTCACATACCAAAAATCAGCTCAATATCTCTGAGGGTTAAGAAAAAAAATCTGGAAAACTGAAATTTCTTGGTAATTTTCTTAGTCCAGCATCCGTATCTTCCTCAAAAATCAATGGACCGAAACCAAACTGAAACTTGTTCTGTAACTCGTTCTTACGGACTCATATACCAAACACCAGCTTAATATATGTCCCTGGGTTTAGAAAAAAGGGCCAAAAAACTGAAATTTCTTGGTAATTTCTAAGTCCAGCATCCGTATCTTCCACAAAAATCAATAGACCGGGTCCAAACTCGAACTTGTTCTGTAACTCATCGATGCAGACTCACATACCAAAAAGAATCAGCTTAATATCTCCCAGGGTTAGGGAAAAAAGTCTGGAAAACTGTTATGTTCCGACTGACAGATGGACAGACAGACGGAGCGCAAACCTATAGTCCATGGGACTGAAAAATAGAGAGCAGCCGTCATAGCACAGTCGGTATCGCGTCAGACTCCTGATCTTCAATCATGGGATGTCATGGGTTAGATCCCCAGTGGCGGCACATATCCTTTCAGACATTTGTCTCTCACGAATGGATTGATAATCTTTAACCTTAGTGGGATAGCAGCATGAGGTTAGGAAAGGATGTAGTGGTAGTACTGCTGTGATCAATACCAGGAATCCATTGTTAGGTGCTCCAGTTGCCGCAATATGACTGAAATACTGTTAAAAGTGGCATTAAATCCAATTCAATCAATCAGTCAACAAAAAGAGAAATATTAATTTTAGCCCTGTCATGCTTTTGAAGGATGTATAGACTATGATCAGTGTGCGCATATGTTGAGTCTGATCCTTTGTCTCTACAGAATTACATTAGAATCAAAGGGCTGACAGTGGTGTATACTATTATTGTTGGTTCATAATTCTTTTGAAAAATTATCTTATAAACATATCTGGTTTAAATGGGACAGGAGGTGTAGACTAAGATCAGACTGCACATATATGCAGGCTGATCTTTGTCTATATCGCCTGCCAAAAAGGAATACTCCAGATTCAGCATGACAAGGGTTAATCTTGCATGCCTGAGCTATCAAGCTCTTGAAAAAATATTTTGGGACCTCCATTGTTAGCAGTCTTCCATATGTCTGATAGTTTGTGGGAGAAAAGCAGGTGGTGAAGACACATTTGTGCATGCTGATCTTTGTGTACACCTAGAACACAAGAATATTCTGTGTTCAGCAAGACAAGGGTTAACCTATCATATGATTTTAGGCTTGTCCCCTCCGTATAAAAAAAAAAAAATCTGATGACAATTAAGTGTCACATAGAGTTGAAAGCATTCTTAGAAAATGAGAATCTGCTTCTTACCAGCAATTTCTCATTTACTCATATTGTTTTCTATAGCTTATTTCGTCAGCATGTCAAAATACAGGATTGTATGGTAATGAGTTAAGTTCAAAGCCAATTTGGAGAGGTGCTCTCTCAGAAGTCTGTTTGTTATAAAGATATAATTCAATGTTTTAGGTGAAAGAAATAACTTGATGCTGCCTTAATTAATGAGGACAAGACGATATGTATACATAGACATTTGGCAACGATGGCTACATTATTCTATGATCTCTTTACCACTTAGGAGAGTTTTTACTCCTAGGATTAACCCATTCCCACTCAGCTCCCCTTTTTCAAGCCCTTCACGAAAAATGCTTGGGAAAACATTATTGAAATGAAGAAATTAATTCTAATAAGCAATTTCTTCATTTGCCACAATGATTTCTACTCAGAGAAACAAAGATTTTTGAAATTTCATCAGTTTGAAATTGTAATCCATATCTTCTATGTTGTCTGCTAACAGGTCAACCAATTACCTGAGAATTAAATTCTAAACTGATCCAAATTGAAAGAAGTTGCAGAGAACATTTCAAATTCTGATATAAATTGGAAAATAAGTGCCAATAAGGTAGAAAAAATTGCGAGAAAAAGAGAAAATGCTTGTCAAGATTTATTTTCCCTTTCCAACAAAGTTTTCCATGATTGTATTTCTCCAGTGTCTCTGACCAATGGGTGGATAATTGCATACCTAAGTGGGATAGCAGCTGGAGGTTAGAAAAGGATGTAATGGTGGTACTAGTGCAAAATATACTAGGAATCCATTGTTATGTGCTCCAGCTGCCACAATATGACTGAAATATTGTTAAAAGCAGCTTTAAACCCAATTACAAAAGAAATCTTCAATGTGTCACAAAGCTTCATGAGTTGTATGGGTTGATAGATAGGGGTATATATCTTTGCCTTGTTTATTTGCCTGTTTGTTTTTAGCTGTACAATGCTTGTTGCAGACGTCTATTTCAAGATGATGGAATTTGTATAGGTCTAAAATTTTGTAACACTGGAAAGGGTTAATCTGCTTTGCCTTGATCATAAAAACACAGGTTAATTAGTCTTGTCATGTTGTTAGTAAGCCTTAACAGTTGGAATTGTGTACCTCCTTACATTGGATTTATTAGGATAGATTCCGTACATCATATAATTATTATAAATCTTCCTTCCTGATTTGATTATTATTCCATGATAATGGAAAATGGCATATTGTGTTTGAGTTGTCCGTCTGTCTCTATATTCGATGAATCTAGATGCTGAACCCATAATATTCCTGTTTTAGCAGCAGGTTTAGACAAAGAACAGCATGCACATTTTTGAGTCTGATCTTTGTGTACATCAACTGATTTTCCCTTTAAGCCAGATTTTAAGATGATTTTTAATCCAGACTGGTGATTCCAGTGCTTTCACTCCTTTGATTTTAATGCAGTTTTGTAGAGGATTTAATTCTGCATGACAAGGATAAACAGACAACTAATCATATTTACTTTCTTGATGTAGTCGCTGTCATAGCGCATTCGGTAGCGCGTCAGACTCCTTATCTTCAATCATAGGATGTCATGGGTTCGATCCCCGGAAGCGGCACATATTCTTTCCGACATTAGTATCTCACCAATGGATGGATAATCATAAACTTAAGTGGGATAGCAGCTGGAGGCTAGGAAAGGATGTAGTGGTAGTACTGGTGTGGGAAATACCAGGAATTTAAGTGCTCCAGCCGCTGCGATATGGCTGAAATACTGTTAAAAGTGGCATTAAACCCCATTCAATCAACCAATCAATCAATCTTGATGTAAGTTGACCATAAAAGGTATTGTCCTTGGGCATTGAAAATTTTATAACTATAGCGTTATTCAAGCTGAAGTTATGACATTTTGAACGCCCAGCAATGGTATACTGGTATAGTGCCACTTGCTGGCAGATAAAAAAATATCAAATACAATGTTATGTAGTACAAATCATGTGTTCATACTTCATATTGTCTATTTTCCTATCGCCATGCTTTTTTGCCTATCATTATGATAGTTGAAAGTATACAATTGACAGACCACTCACTCTGCCCACTTACTCTGACAGGAACCTGTCCACTGAGATATTAGACATCATTATTATGCAAAATTTATGGTCAATAGCATAAAACAAAAAAGTAAAATGGATTGTCACCTAAACAACATCTAAGTTGCAAAACTGACAAAAATACTCAATGTATAATGCCAATTCAAAGTTCATTTCCGGTCAAAATGAATGATTTGATTGGTCAATCAATGTTTTGATTGACAGGCTCGATATGTCAATCATACTTTCATATAGATAAGACCTAGACAGAAGTTGGACACTCTGTATTGTCTAGTGCAATAACTTATTGACTGGTCTGCAGACAGGTTACCATGGCTGGTTACAGTTTGGTAGGCGAAATAGGTTATGTTGCCAATATATACATTTATATTCCTTTCTCCAGTGTGGAGAAAAACTCATACAGATGGCAGCTGAATGCCAGTAGTCTACTCTCATGGTATCGTGTTGGTCTGTCATACTGTCCATCAGCGAATGCTTTCATGTATCAGGCCATTAACTAATATTCTTAAAAAAAAATAAATGATGATAATCACCTCAGAAACTACTCAGAAACTACTTGAAAGTACTAATTTAACAGGAATGACCCTTGGATTGATATGTTATCAGATTCTTTGAAGAAATTTTGATTTGATGAGAAATATGGCTTATATAGGGGGAGAGGGTGATTTTAATAAATGGCACATAATAAAAAATGTTTTGATTTCATAAAGATATTATAAGTATATTCCTTTCAAATTGATGGTTTATTTGAAGATTATGTAAGGAAATTCTGATCCAATCAAAAGCATGGATTTTAGCTGAGGTAGACTTTTTTAATGGAACAAAATATAGTGAACACTTTTGAAATCTTCTTACCAGAATTTTCTATAAAATTTCATAAGAATGGTCATTTTTGGTGACCCTTTATTAAACTCTTTGAAGAAACTTAGAAGATCCAGTGTAGAATATGGCTAGCTAGAATACATGTATATGGTACATTTTGACAGCTCCTCAAATTCAGCTACCAGGATTACAACCCAATTTTGTAAGAATGCAACTTATGAAATTTTGTATTAGTACTATATCACATACTTTGCATGTAGGATATGAATAACATAGGAAACAAATTTAACATATAAGTGTTCATTGGGCTTACCTTTATCAGGTGCATTAATCCATTCCTACACAATGACATTTTTTGGATGCCCCTCAAAAAACAATTTGGAAAACAATGTGTAAAAAGAAGAAAATGCTTGTAACAAGCAATTTCTTCATTTTTAGCTCACCTGACCACCTGCAGTCATAGAGCTATTGTGATCGGGCCGTGTCTGGCATCTGGTTTCCATCTTGAACTTTTACCTTTTGTGTGCTCTTGTGTGCCATTGGTCAGAATGTTTGTCTACATGGTATCTCAGAGATTTTCGAAAAAAGGTCATATTGGGTCAAAACTAGGTCACCAGATCAAATCTTATAAAAACTTTATGTGTGCACTCTACAGATCACATTTTTGGCTCAGATGTCTTGAAACTTGGCCAGAATGTTTGTCCACACAAAGATCTTAGACAAGTTCGAAAATGGATCATATCGGGTCAGAAACTAGGTCACCAGGTCAAATCTTCTGTGCATTCTAGAGTTCACATTTTGGCTCAAATGTCTTGAAACTTTGTCAGAATGTTTGTCTACATGATATCTCAGATGAGTTTGAAAATGGATCATGTGGAGTCAGAAACTAGGTCATCAGGTCAAATCTCAGAACTACCTAGTGTGCACTCTAGAGGTCACATTTATAGCTCAAATGTCATGAAACTTGGTCAGAATGTTTGTCTACATGATTTCTGAGATGAGTTTGAAAATGGGTGAAATAGGTCACAATGTCAAATCTAGAAAAACCTTGTGTGCACTCTAGAGGTCACATTTTTTGCTCAAATGTCAAAATGTTTGTCTATGTAAGATCTCAGACAGGTTTGAAAATAGGGCATGTAGGTTTTTAAACTAGGTCACTTACTTTAATCTTCAAAAAAGCTAGTGTGCACTGTAGAAGAATTTTCTTTGTCTCAGATGTCATGATTTTTAGTCAAAATGTTTGTCTGCATGATAACATTAGACAACTTCAACTTATTGACACATGGGGTCAAAACTAGGTCATGAGGTCAAACTTGAGCAACTTTGTGTGCAACCTTTAGGCTAGATTTTTGGCTCAAATATTTTGATACTTAGAATGTTTGCCTGCAAGACATCATTTCATATGGTGTCCAAAACTAGGTCACAAGATCAAATCATAGAAATTCTAGAGGCTACATTTTGGCTAATTTTTTTTGAAAGTTGGTTTGAATGATTTTCTCAATTAAATCTCAGTCAAGTTAAATATTTTGGTTCAAACCTTAGAAAAACCTTGTGTGCACTTTAAGGCCATACGTTTGTATCAATGAAATTATATATATTCAGAATGTTTGTCTACATAATCTCTTTCAGATTTGTTATTGGGTCACATGGTTAATAAAGTAAGTCACTAGGTCAGATCTTATAATAACCTTCCTTACTATAAAATCACTATACTTCTGGCATAAATATCTTGAAACATGTTGAGAATGTCTTTCTAGTTTAATGTATGAGACAAGAAAGTTGAAGAAATCTAAAATTTCATATACATGTGCTTTACTTCCTCTGCAACTCCTTTCAATTTGGACCAGTCTAAAATTTTGCTATTTCGTAATGGGAAAAGAAATAAAAAATATTTTAAAGAAATTTACAAGACCTTTACAGAAGGAAACATTCCATATGAAATAGAATAATGAGTTGTTTATTTTGGTTGCCATTGTATCCAGAATCCATCATGGAACAGTACTATTGGGGGAAAAAAATGAAGACCACAAAAGGAATATTTTCAACAATTTGGTTGAAATCCACTCAGTAGTTTTTGAGGAGAGGTTGCTTGATACAAAGTTTAGGAACTATGGTGCTGTTATGGACGCAGCTGTATGACAGTAGTCCTGCTTGCCTTTGATCTGTGGAGCCAAAAGATTTGTCAATGAACCATCAATGTGGGCACATAAAAAGTTGCTTCTGGTAATACACACATGATGTCCTAACAATTACATAATGATCTTGGTTAATTAAAGAAGTTTGAGCAGTCTAAACTGATTACACAAGTATCCAATCATGGGTTCCAAACAAAAAGCTCATTAATAACAAAAACACAGACAATTCTGACAGCTTAAATGAAGCAGAAGCAGATTCCACAATTACCAAAGAGCTCTTAAAACCCTGTCATGTCCAATGATAATATTATTTGAGCTTACAGTGTAATGCTTGAAATAACGAAATTCAACTTAGCTTCAATCTTAAATTTGACTGACCAATTAAGTCATTCATTTACAATTGAAGTGCATTGTAAGTGAAAGCATTTTAATAATAGGCTACCATTACATCCTAACTTTAACTTACTCAATTTTGCTCGATTTTCATAACAAAATTGTCTTTAACCGATTAAGCCAAATAATATTGATAGGGATCTCCCCGACAAACTGTCAGAGGGAATTTCATGTGCCTAGCATTTCAATTTAACCAATTACCAGGAGACAAATTTTTAGACTGGTCCAAATTCAAAGAGGTTGCAGACAACAATTCTTAGTGAGTGAATTGTAAAAATTGTTTGCCTTTCACAATATGTGAAATGAAGAAATTGCTTGTAACAATTTGAATATTAATTAGTAAATAATTAATAAACAGCAAAGTGACCTTATCCTATTCCCACATAATTCCACTTTTTTTAAGCAACTCAAGGACTAGAGGTGCTTGAGCGCCTAAATCTTGCATTGGGCAGAATTTCCTTATGATATAGGTAAATTAGTTTTCTTTAACACAGGAGGCATTCTAGAAAGAAAAAAAAACTTTTTTCCCCCAATGTATGCTATGTGAGCTAATTTTTCCGTCACTAACAAAAATTCTGAGTCAAGCATTATCAGTTACTTCCCATGCAACACCGATTTGACTATTGGATCTCTACTTAAACCATTCCAACACAGTGGAATTTTAGACCGGTCCAAATTGAAAGAAGCTGCAGACGACAATTTCAAGTTGATAGAATTTTGAATTTTTTCTTCATTTTGGGTAGAAAACATTGTGGATAATGAAGAAATTGCTTGATACAAACAATTTCTTCATTTTCCACAATGTTTCCAAAGCTTTTTTCTTGAGAGGCGTAAAAAGGAGGGATTAAGTGGGAATGAGTTAAAATGAGCCCAATCATCCTTAGAAATATGCACTGAATAGGCACTGGAAATGGGTTGATGCACAAGTAAATATTTTAAGTGAAAGCATCATGTCATCTGCAAAATCTGTCAATTTTCAATCACCTGAAAATCTGGTTGTTGGCTTAGGTTTGAAATGATATCATTTATCTTGATTATGTCAATTACTGAAATAATGAGAAGCATGTTAATAGGTGCTAGAAAACCTGGCAAACAGTATTATGTTCTTAGCTTCCTTTAACCAAACAACATTTAGGTCCCTCTAAAGAAAATATACTGGTATGTAAACGCATGTTTTTCTCTTTGTGCGAGATTAAGGTGTTTGAAAAGTATACAAACCTTTAAATGTACAAATGAGGGGGCCAAGATGGCCATAGGTGGATAACCTGAGAAGAGTGAGCCATCATTGTGGCCTCTAGAGTGGAAGCACTGAAATCGTCTTTTCTGGATCATTCCCATGTTCTGTAGGGTTAATCCTTATGATCTGGCAAACAAGTTTCATGAAGATTAAGGAATAATTGATAGTACTGATGGGAATGGGTTAAAAAACTTGAACTGTCTTAGAATATAAGGGATGTATAATTTTCCAAATGCATTATGTAATGAGATCTAAAAAAGAATTTCTTCTCTCAAGCTGCTTCTTTTTCCTTGTCCTTCTGCAGAAATAATATTTCTGGTCAATGAAAAAAATTGGCCTATATAAATAGGGCACCTTTCCACAGTGGATAAGAGTAAATTAAGTTAGTTTATTATCTTTTAACCATTTACCAGACGGCAAAATGTTAGACTGGTCCAAATTGAAGAATTTGTAGACAACAATTTAAAGCTTATGAAATTTTGGACTCTTTCTACCTTTTGGATAGAAAAACATTGTGGATAATGAAAAAAATTGTTGTAACTAACAATTTCTTCATTTTCCACAATGTTTTCCAAAGGTTCTTTCTTTGGGGCGTCTAAAAGTGTTCCACATCAAGATTACTGTAATTTGTCCATATATTCGGACACTCCAAGAATTCGGACACCATTAATTATTTCATGAAATAATTAATTTTGTGCCTCTAATTTCGGACAAATGGTGTCTGGAATTTATCTATAAATTCGGACAATGAATTTATGAACATAAAATATCAGGTTAACAAATACAGCATCCATTATCGGTGCCGCCGCCATAGCGCAGTCGGTAGCGCGCCAGACTCCTAATCTTCAATCATGGGTGTCATGGGTTCGATCCCCGGCGGCAGCAAATATTCTTTCCGACAATTGTCTCTCACCAATGGGTGGATAATCGTAAACCTAAGTGAGATAGCAGCTGGAGGCTAGGAAAGGATGTAGTGGTAGTACTGGTGTGAGAAATACCAGGAATCCATTGTTAGGTGCTCCAGCCACCGCGATATGACTGAAATACTGTTAAAAGCGGCGTTAAACCCCATTCAATCAATCAACCATTATCGGTAATTTGGAATCTTTGCGATCAGTATCTCCAAACTGTCTTGGTTAAGTGTCAACAGGTGTATATTGTTTATAACAGTGACCCAGAATAGGCACGCACCTCGATTTGCTTAAGCTACGAACTGTGAAGGTGATGCAATTGAAATATCACGCTTGGTTTCTCTCTGTGATTTCCTAATTTTCTATCGCCGACAGGACCTGCTCTGAAAGGATGGCTACGATTAACATGTGGGACCCTATGAAATTAGTCAAATTGACCTGAACCTACTTTCGATTTTATTACACTTTCCTTGTATCCATAGATCATCGTGGGTATTGTCATCGGCCGTATCAAATCAAGAAAAAAAATGCAATGATATGCTTTAAGAAGAATCAATCGTAGCTACGATGTTTTCCCTAAATACGGAAAATGCGAGAATTTTACTTGTTAATTTGTCCCAAAATTATTAACTTCTCATCCGATATAAAATATTGGTAGATTAAAATAAATTACCTTTTTTTATCCCCGCTTCTTTTAATAAATCCGAAAATTTAATCTCATACTGTTCAATAAAACACATGTAACAAGTCTCGTTCGACAAATATAAAGTAAAGGTTTTCGGGTACAGTTTATTTTACTACAAGGGAGGAAAGGTGATCAAAGGCGCCGCCGCAAGATGTTCAGCTATATTTGGGAGAGTTTCCGGAGTTGGCACGTGCCAGACGCGTACCCTGTGAGAATTCTTGTTGACCGAATTTTTACCCTTGTCATTATGCCGAAAGTTTACATGGTTAAATCGACAGTCTGAATACTCTTCAAACATTACGGATATAATTTAAAAAAAAGGATTTTTTCTCACAGGTAGTCCACTGCATTTACTTTAAATTTGCGGGCAATATTACGCGTTGATTTATGTGAAGCAGATCAGAGAAAAACTGTCGTAATTGACCGATGCCGTGATTTTATTCTGACAAATTACTTCTTATCTCTTGGTGACTTTAATACATGAACAATTTAAATGCGAAGATTTTGTTTAGCTCTCCATATTAATATCCCTTTTTTTTCAATTCAACCAACGATGATTGTATATAAATGACAGAAAAAGAATTTACCATCCTCTCAAAATCGGACTTTGACTACCGAAACGTCGTAACAATTTCGCCTGAACATGCTGCAGTTACGATCTTTCGTATTCTTACGGTGATATGTTGGATTCTATCAATTGTTAAAACGAAGAAGAACAACAGTTTAGAAAAGTAAATCATAAGGTTTTTAATCAGTGAATGATCATTAAATTCACGTCGTCTTTGCCGGTATCTTGAAACAATCTGAAAAAAAAAAAGTAATAATGAATAAATTTACAAACGTAATGCTTAACACATATCAAGTTTATTTACTGTTGAAATGAATTCAGTGTCTGAGCAAAACAGTTAGTGACTCATGAAAATCGGCAATGGTTGTTCCCGGCCGCACGACGATTTATCTATAAATTCGGACACTGACTTGAGTAATTATCTATGTATTCGGACATGAAAAAAAAAAATTATTTAATTGTGTCCGAATATATTGACAAATTACGGTAATCTTTTTTTCATCAATCAACAGATATGCTGGCCATGCCAGCTGCGTCCTTCGACAAGACACTTTGGGTACTAGGGTAAAAAACTATATGATTTTTGTTGAGCCTGCTTGCGGTGAGCGAGACATAGTTGTCACTATGACAAGTCGGTGGAAGTGGGTTAGTGCGTTAGTCTGTTTGTCCATTAGTCCGTTTGTCTGAATTTGTCCAAACAATAACTCCTACATTTATGGATGGATTTCATCATGAGTAGGTGTGCCATTTAAAAGAATTTTTGGGATAGTTTTAATGTCAAGGTCACAGCTAAAGGTCAAACACTAAAATTGTGTTTGTCTGGACGATTACTCCTAGATTTATGGATGGATTTCAAAATAACATGGCACAATTATTCTCCATCATGAGTAGATGTGCCATTTGAAAGAATTTTTGGATAGCTTCAAGTTCAAGGTCAAAGCTCAAGGCTAAACACTAAAATTTATGGTCAAGGTCAAGTTGATGGTCAAAACTTTTTGGGCTCAACAGCAACTGTCCTGGGACAACCATCTGGTATAAAATATATGGTAAGGGAATAAGAAAAGGTAAATAGTTGGTCGGCTAAATAAACGAAAATCATGCTTGACATCAAGGACAAAGTTCAAAGTTCACCTCCGGTCTAAAAAAATGATTTGATTGGTCAAGCAATTTGTTGATTCACAAGGGTAATCTGTCTATTAGCTCAAAGAAAGCTTGAAAAAAATAAGTAAGGATAATCATTGATTGTGTGATAATGATGAAATACCATTTGCTTTCTGATTGTGGTCTCTACAATAGGGTGCCACATGCCGAGCAGGACACATTAAAGGTAATTTAGTAAAAATGTTTCTCCAATTAATTTCTTCGTTCTCAATATTCTCAGAAAAAACTTGTTACTGTATCTTCTAGGACTATAAGAAGTTCAAGAAAACCATATTTGCTTTGTTCTATATAACAAGATTTAATGTATGCCTAAGTCATCCTTTAGAAAAAGCCAAAAGATTTTAGCTAGGTTTTCTGCAGGAAACTTATCACTATATGATTGTTTCCTTGTGACCAAGAGCATCAATGAAATGTCACAGTTTGGTGCAGCATGATTGCAGAATGGTAAAAGGGACTTGATAGAACTGAATGTAATTTTTGTAGAATGATTGCTCCCCTGTGAAATAAATTCAAGAACTATATTTTTTCCACTTTCTGGGAAGAAAACATTGTGGAAAATGAAGAAATTACCAATATTAACTTCCTTGAGGGGCGTTGAAAAGCGTCATTATATGGGAATGGGTTAAAGACTCTTGCTGCAAACAAAACCTAGATAATAGCTGAAGTTATAAAATATATCAAAATTAGTACAATGTAACCCCTTGTCATGCTAATTACAATTCTTCTGGAAAAGCATTTAGATAAAGGGGCTGACAGCCCTGGAAGCACTGGATATCTGCAGTTAGTGTTTGAAAATTAACATCAAAGATAACTCAGGTTGTGAAAGGGACAAAAATTTGGTATAGACTTAAGATCAGCTTGGGTATGTGTGCAGGTTGACCTTTGTCTATAGCTCTTGAAATAAAACCCAGAAATGTTACAGTTGACCATTTCATCGATTAATACCATTTTGCTAAATTCAATCATTTTCAAAATTAATAAACCTTATGTGTAGCAATATTAATGAAAATATATAGGCAATTTTACAATTTTGTTTCCTGTTTAGAGTTACTAAAAGAAATTTTAGATTGTTTACTAGAATCTGTTGAGGTCTAAGAGATTCTGTTGAGATACTAAATCAATATTTACATTTTGTGATGGATGCTGGTAAAATATGTTCTTTCCATTTGTCAATAGACACAGCAATATTTAGGAGCCATAAAAAGCCTATAAAGCATTAGAACACATCAGAAATTGATTTACAGATTATACACAGGAACAATTCAGTTCAAATAGAATTTCAAGAATTACATTTTAGAGATAAGAAATAATGAATTATGATGAATCATATAAAAGTTAACCCTTTCTATATACCAATGCAGATTATTTCTCCTGTAAAACGTTCATGATAAGTTCATTATCTGTTCCTTTCATGAGAAATTTAATCATATTGAGATTCATTCCAGATCTTGGACAATTTATGAATTTGTGGAATCTTGAACTGTCCATGATTTTTTTTGTCTCCAAAAGAATTACAACGTCTGATATGATTTATTTGTTCGTGAATAGTTTACAAACTTGCTTCAATTACCAGTAATTTCCTATAGTTAAGGAACTGTTTATAAACCTCAACTCATAATGCATCACAAAATTTATTATGGTATTTCAACAACATTTGGATTATTCTACCTAATTCGAGGACAGTTCATTAATTAATAAACTGCTCAAGAATGGTTTAGAATATTTAAAACATCATTTAGTTTTAAATTTTTCAGCGCCAAAAGGTGAAAATATTCTATATTTAATTACTTGAAAACATTTGTTGAATTTAGTTGCTAGAAAAATTAGTTTTAACAAGGAATTTCTCTCTTATGTCAATGATTAGGGAACACTAAATTTTGACAGACATTCTTGTGTGATAAAGTTCAAAAACTAGTTTTCTAGAATTTTTTAAGAACTTCAAGACTTTATTTTCAAGGTTCTGGATTTTTGTTGAACCTCTGAATCTGGAGTTCCTCAACTTTTCAAAGGGACAAGAACTTATGTTCTAGAACCTTAAAGTCCTTGAAGTTTGGTTCAAGTACCTATAAAATTCTATAACATGGTTCTAGAACATGGTTCCAAAACATTGCAAGTTCTATAACTTAAGTACTAAACAATAAAAGTTTCAGAACTTTAGGTTCAAGAACCTTCCAGTATGTTTAGTTCAAAAACAAATCTTGTTATCAACTAAGCCACACTATTGTGTTGTAAGTACTTAAAAACATGTTCTCGTACTTTTGATCCAAGCTTCTGTTGTTGTTTATCATCAAAACTCTAAGATCATCAAGATAAATTATGAAAAAATTAAAATAGAATGTTCCTGAAAGAAAACGGTATTCATTAAAAGCTTTTAAAGAGGAGATAGTTCTAAAACTAGTTCAAAAAATAGTTTTAGAACTGGTTTAAGACAAGTCCTAGAATGATCATGAATGTTAGGTGGCAGTTCAAGAACTCCAAAGCTCCAGATCAAGTTCTTGAACATGTTCCAGTAGTAGTTCTTGAATGTTCCAGAACTAGTTTTTGAACACTGAGTTTTTAAACTGCCATTTCATGTTCTTGAATATTCAAGAACTAGTTTTTGAACATTCAAGATCTACTCCTTGAACTAGTTCTCTTAACAGATTTTTTGAACTGCCATTTAATTGTCATTAACTTCTAGAACTTGAGTTCTAGCATATTCAAGAACTAGTTCTTGAACTTTTGCAGGGGTTATTATTTGAATATAATCTCACTATAACAACCGTATCAGGTATTCAGGTAATAGGTCTTCCTGATTTTACCTATTACCTGAAAGCAAAATTTTAGATCAGTCCAAATTAAAAAAAGTTGTAGATGACTTTTCAAATGCTGCTTAAGTTGGAAAATAAGCGCAAAACTAGGTAGAAAACATTGAGAAAAGGAGAAATAGGTTGTAATAATCAATTTATCAAGTTTTTCACATTTCAGAAAATGGCATGGTGTGTTTTTCCTTGATGGCAATTAGCTGTTGGCAATTTCTAGTACATGACCAATCCAATTATGTAAAACAGAAATAAACGAAATGGTTCTAAAAGCCTACACCCCAGCTTATGTGCACAAAAACAACAATGCCATATTGCTAGTTCCTGAACAGTTCATGAAAATGTCATGAACTGTCATGGAACTGAATAATATCGGAGATGAGAATTGTGTATCAAACTGAGTGCTGTTGGCCCAAGCCAGGAGAGCCCTAGTGATAGTCTACTTCCCATCTGTTCTTCCTTGTGAGCATTCATCAGTCTGTTAAATTTTTCTTTTTAATCCAGGGGCCACAGTCATAGTGCAGCTCATAGGACTCCTAGTCATTGGGTCCCGGTTTAAATCCCTGGTTGCAGCGAATATCCTTTCCAATACTTGTCTCGCACCAATGGGTTCGATTATCGTAAACTTATGTGGGATGAGCTGGAGGTTGGGAAAGGATGTAATGGTACTGGTGTGAGAAATACTAGGAACCCATGATTAGGTCCTCTGACTGAAATACTGTTAAAAGTGGCATTAAAACTATTCAAATAATCAATCTTGTTAACACAACTGCGTCCAAAATCAGTTTTCCTTTAAGTTATATGTGTTATATAAGAACAAAAATTCAATGAATCTATCTTCCTAAACATCATTGTCCACAATTTCAAAGTGGTTTAAACCATTACCAGACGGCAAAAGTTTAGACTGTTCCAACTTGGAAGGAGTTCTAAATGACAATTTAAAGTATTACGAAACCTGAGATTTTTTCAATTTTCAAGGTAGAAAACAAGGGGAAAATGAAGAAATTGCTTGTTGTAAGCAATCACTTCATTTTAACCCAATGTTTTCCCAGAGGTTTTCTTTAGGGGCGTCAAAATTATTTTAGCTTCTTTGTGTTGTTATAAAAAGTAAAAAAAAGATAAACAACTGGGAAAACATTTATAGTCATCAAAAGATTTACTGAGATTTCTCTAAAATCCTTCTGGCAGGCCTTTAACGGAAAAATATCAGATATTCTAACTTGCCTTCGATTAGATTACTAATGTAGCTTTGTGAGAGTCCCTCAGCTGCCAGTATGTCTATATAAGGTCGGGGTTTAAATTGGAGACCCTGGGTAATTGACAGGTTGACACTGCTTCAGTCATACTGAGATGGAAATTATCTTCAGGATGGAACTAGACTCCTTATCCCTTTAACCCACTCCAACTCAATCCCGCTTCGTTAATCCTATTCAGAAAAATGCTTAGGAAAACATTGTGGAAAAAGATAGAAATTGCTTGTTTGAAGCACTTTCATCAAACAAGCAATTTCATCATTATCTTCTATGTTTTCTTCTTGAAAAGACAGAGACTTCTCTATGAATTAGGACCAGTCTAAGACTTCACTATAAGGCAATGGGTTAATATTACAAGATTAAAAAACAGTTTAGATTTATCAAAATTTTGTTTTTATCCCATTCCCACTCAGTGACACTTTTAGATGCCCCCAAGAAAAAGCTTTTGAAAACATTGTGGAAAATGAAGAAATTGCTTGTTATGCAGTTTTATCAATCTTCATGAAACTTTATCAATAATTGTTGGGTCATTAGATAAATCCTATTGGAAATGATAAGTTTTTATTTGAAAACATGGGAACAGAGGCCTTGATGACAGTTTCTTTGTTTATACTAAAGGGGCCACAATTATGATTCAACCTTCATGAATCTTGGTAATTACCTACAAGGAAGGTAATTCTCAAATTCTTTGATGAAATTATTAATACCCCTTTGCTTATCCAGAGCTACAGATACAGGCCGTAATCGTATTTTAAATTTAACCCTTGTCATGCTGAACCTAGAAATTTCGGTTTTGGCATGAGTTGTAGACAAAGATCAGCCTGCACATATGTGCAGTCTGATCTTAGTCTACACCACCTGTTTGTTTCATTCAAAACAGAATTGTTCATAAAGTCAGTTTTCAATGTAAATATTGACCTGCAACTAGTGCTTCCAGTGATTTCAGTCCTTTGATTTTGGTGCAATTCTAAACAGGATTTTTATTCAGCATGACAAGGGTTAGATATGTCACCAATACTGGTCATAAACCCTTTGTTGTAGGTATTCATTTGAATTGTCTTGATTTGTTTGAATGGAGTTTTACGCTGCTTTCAACGATCTTTCAGTTATATCGTGGCGGCTGGAGCACCTAACAATGGATTCCTGGTATTTCTCACACCAGTACCTCCATCAAATCCTTTCCTAGCCTCCAGCTGCTATCCCACATAGGTCTACGATTATCGACCCATTGGTGGGGGACAAATAGTCGGAAAGGATGAGTGCCGCCGTCGGGGATCGAACCCGGGACCTCTAGATTGACAGCCTGATGCGCTATGACGTCGGCTGTTTGAATTGTTTTGAAGAGACAATTCAAAAGAGAACATACAACTCAGGATTTTGAGAAAAAAGGATTTTGAATGATGTTACACCCTCTTATATAGAAGAATATTATAAATGAAACATGTGCCATCTTCTTGGTATGTTTCTCGAGTTGCCAAGTATTTGTAAGGCATCCTTGGATTATTTTCATTGTAATTTTTACCAACACTTATGTTGACTTAATTATTTTAATAGAAACATTTAAAGTCTCTTGTAGGGACAGTATTTCCTTCAAAATGAACACTATGTATAGACCTTTCCATCAATAATTTCACAGGCCCACTATGAAAATTGAAAAGATAAAATAATTTCAAAATTATTTTCTGGCACCATAAATTATTCCGTGATTGGATTGTCAATAGTTCTGAGACATCCTGATTTCTCTCTGTCAGCTTTCGACAAACACTGAAAATGATTAAGTAAAGCTATTGTTGAAGTCAGGTGATATTACACATTATTTTCCTTTAATACAGACAAATTTAGGAAAATTAGCTTTTAAGAAAATGAATATGCTGGCATCTGCCTCTACTAAGAGAATCGTACAGGATACAGCGTTGTTAAGAAAAAACAGACATTTAATACTCAAAGAGTAGAGCTATATTAACCCTTTCATGTTTTGCAAAATTCAAGTTCTGATAAGGAATATTTGATTTGGATATAACTTGAAAAATAACCATTCAGTAGGGTAGAAATTATTGTGGAAAAAGAAGAAGTTGCTTCTTACAACTAATTTCTTCTTTTTCTACAATATGTTCTCAATTATGAATTCCCAGGGATGTAAAAATCAGGGATTGAACAGGAAACAGTTAAGGACATATGTTAAAGAACATATCTGTTGGAAATTTTCATTGGAGACATTTTTCTCTGTTTGTGTTCAACCTTCATATAAAAATGTTGTTATTGAAGTAGGCTAATCCTATACAAGCAAATGTAACACAACTTCATTTCATTGGTCATTGGCAGTGAGCTGGCATTAAGTGAGTAAAGCTGAGCAAGACAAATGGAAACACATCAGTTCTGAACAGCCGCAACTTTTCTGGTCATAAAATTGGTCAACATTAACAAGTGGTGAATTTTCAACTTTGACAAACAATTTTTTATGAAAAATTGGGATAATTATCGATGGAAAAATTAATGAGATTGGGAGCATTAGAGCTTTTCAGTATATTTGCTTCTACAATACCATAGCTCCTGGTTCTTCAAGCCGTAGTTATGATGTTATGATTACCTATCAGTAAAATATGCTATCATCCTGTATCATATCATATCGCAGCATCTTCAAGACCCACTGATGACAATACCTGATGCAGGGAGATAAAACTTATGAAGCTATTATTTCATAGGTTTATTATACCTTCCTTCCTTATCACTTTTTTGGGGGGAAGAGCACAAAACTGTTTTAAGTATTATAAATTGTATCTACTCTTGGTACAGTCTGGGACTCATTTCTTGAATTTTCTGGGAGAAAATTATTTTTATAGAGCCCCACAGGTAGAGATAAGTTTTACAATTCCCCTGGGCTCTCTACACATATGTTACAACCATTTTACATAGAACCAGGAAATGGAAAGAATATAGTCTATTTTGGTGAACATGGAAGTTGTCTATAGTTGCCTAGATATAAAGAGTCATAGAAATTTTTATCAAAACTAGTGAGTTTTTACCTCAGCATGGGTAAAATGATGGCACCATTTTGAAGTTAGTGTCCTGTGACACTGAATTCTTGTTAAAAGTGAACTCTTGTCATATCAAAAAAAATCCTTATTCAGAATTGCACCTAAATCAAAGGACTGAAAGCACTGAATGGCCATTATTGATGGTGAACATTTCTTCTTTTAATTGCGTCATAAACAACACTGGCTTAAAACACCAATCAGATGTTGTAGATTAAGATCAGCCCACACATATGTGTAGACTAAACCACCTGCTGATGCAGAAATATTCCTGGCTCAGTATGAATGGGTTAAAATTGAACTTGTCTTTGTATTTCTTAAAATAGGGTGGTATCTGATGTAGGAAAATGGCCATGCAATTGAATAGAATGGGTTTACATGAGTACTTCCTGTATACTTACTTCTGAATATGTTGGTTTAAAATGGTTGAAATTTAGAATGGTTGTCCCTGTCAAATGTGCAGACACCTGACCTTCATTGTGGCCTTGAACTTGAATGAATTCTAAACACAGGAGTTATTGAGTCAAACAAAACATTGACCTTCACCTTACTTTGACCTTGGACCCATCTCAACACATCTACTTGTCCAGAACAACCATGTTGATTTATTTCAAAATCTTTCCATTAATCCATTCCCACACAAAGACGCTTTTGACACATTCAAGAATAACAACTAGAAAAACATTGTGTAAAATGAAAAAAATCACTTGCAACAAGAAACTAGTTCGTTTTCCACATTATATTGTACCCAGAAAGTTGGAAAAATCTAAAATTTCAATCGTCTGCAACTCCTTTCAGTTTGGACAATTTGAAATTTCGACTAATCTGGTAATGGATTAATGTTTCCGACAAAACTGTGACCTTTACCATAGACCTATTCCTGTGCACAAATGTTTCAAATGATTCTACTTGTGATGGAGGTCAAAGTAAATGCTTCAGAATCCTACCTTAGGTCTGACAGAATTTGACTGATAGGATCATACATACTGACATAGACATTGACAAACATGTATACACCAATCTGCCATGGTGAACTATGCCTTGCTAACTAGAGGGTTCCGGGCATCAAACAACAATAGTAAGAAAAGAAAGAAATTATAGATTAACCCTTTCCTGTTCAATCCCAGGTTTTTATGTCCCTGTGTATTTACAATGGAGAAAACATTTAAGAAAAAGAAGAAATTTCTTGCAACAAGCAATTTCTTCTTTTCCAACAATATTTTCAACCCTACTAAATGGTTATTTTTATGCCCCCTCATCAATAAGATTGGGGGCATATTGTTTTACCGGTGTCTGTCTGTCTGTCCGTCTGTGTGTCTGTCTGTCTGTCTGCAAAACTTAACCTGCCAACTAAACATTTTCCTATAACTTCAACCCTGATTAAGTTACAATGCTAATATTTGGTATGTAGATAGGTCCCAACAAGGCGCAACTGGGGAAGGTCATTTCATCAAGGTCAAGGTCAAAATTTTAACCCTTTCCTTGAAACAAAGAAAAAAAACACAATGAAAATCACCCGATTATAAAGAATTCCTGTTTCGGGGGCATGGTGTTTCACAAACACATCTTGCTCAAATTGAAACCTCTTTACATTTTTGTCTGGAAAGCCTTTGAATTTGGACAGGTCTAAATTTATGCAAAATAGTAATGGATTAATGAATTGAAATAACAATCATCCCAGATTCAGGCACCATGTGTATCCAACAGAATGCTGCACTGAAGTAATTGCAAGGGCATTAGCCTGGAAGCTATTTTGTGTACCTTTAATGTTAAACACTTTATGCAATTCCTGTAAACTGTTCTTAGATTTTATGATATTTGTTTTTGTTTCTCATCTTATTGTGTGGTCTTGTATGATTTAAATTGGTTACCACACAACTTACCAAAATAAGGCTATTAATTAGTTCAGACTCTATCACCATTTTTTGCGGATGACTTGTTAGCTCACATGAGAACAGTATGCTCATGTTGAGCTTTAGTGATCTTTCAATGTCTTTTGTACGTTGTGCATCTGAGCTTCAACTATATCTTTATTTAAACTCTAGAGGCAACAGTTTTATGTCAATTTTGATGAAACTTAATCAGATTGATTGCTAGATCATGATAGGATGAACCGTATGAAAAAGGAAAGACGTTATTTTGTCAAATTTATGGCCAGTAACATGTTTAAATATATGAATGTTTTAATAAGCTTTACTTGCAGTGGGATAGCAGCTGGAGGCTAGGAAAGGATGTAATGGTAGTACTGATGTGAGAAATACCAGGATTCCGTTGTTAGGTGCTCCGGCCGCCGCAATATAACAGAAATATTGTTGAAAGCGGCGTAAAACCCAATTCAAACAAACAAATGCTTTAGTTGCAACGACTAAGTCGCCAGTCAACATAAATGCTTAATATAAATGTTGGCTATTGTCTGAGTTCCAAGTTCACCTCCGGTCCAAATTAATGATTTGGTTTGAAGACTGATTATTTGATTGATAGCCACAATCCGTCAATTAACACAAACAATGTTCATGATGTTCATATCAATTCAAGAATTAGTTATTTGGTTTTACAAGCTGTAAAATTTGATGGACATAATACATTTAATAACTCTGATTATACTTTTATAATGGTAGTAAGTTATTTCATTTATCTTAAGGTTGCGCGGCCATCATAGTGAGATTGGTAGCTCATCAGACTCCTCATTTTCAACTATGAAATGTCATGGGTTCAATCCCTGAGGCGGCACATATCCTTTCCTACATTTGTCTTTCACCAATGGGTGGATAATTGTAGACCTAAGTGGGATAGCAGCTGTAGGCTAGGAAAGGATGTAGTGGTAGTACTGGTGTGAGAAATACTAGGATTCCATTGTTAGGTGCTCCAGCCACTGCAATATGACTGAAATACAGTAAAAAGTGGTGTTAAAACCCTTTCAATCAATCAATTATCTTAAGGTTGCCTGTATTTGAACTCTTTAACCCTTTACCACACAATAAAATTTTAGATTGATCCAAATTAAAAGATAATTCAGGTGGAAATTCAAAGTTGATATCCTTTAGGGTAGAAAATATTGTTGATTATGAAGAAATTGCTTTTTAGGTCACCTGACCGAATGGTCATGGTGAAGTATGGCCCATTCCGAAAATACGTTGAAAGAGTTATTGCGCTTGAATACTCTCCCATGTGTTGAAAATACAAAACGGTCCCAATTCTACTTCCGGGTAGCAAATTTAGATAAAAGAAATGGCAGATAAAAAGGCAGTAATTAAATCGACTCAGGAAAAACGAGTTTATTGTTCCGTATACTCTAATTATCGACGGAAAATAGTTGATGGCCAATCTATCATGACAGACGATGGACTTGGCACCATCACTAAAGCTCGCCGCTTAAAAAAAGGCGAGTTTCAAACTCTAGTTCGGAGTAACCACTGTTTATAGGGACAAAGAGTATATATAATGAATAAAATATGTACAAAAAGATCTCCTCTTATAGTGACTTGTCTCTGAAAAGGATTACAATGTAAATAAGGCCTAAGTAATGATTAGTCCCACGTCTTTCACCTATTACCGAATAACGCAATTTTAGACTGGTCAAAATTAATGTTACAGACAACATTTCAGATATAATATAGGTGAACTTCAAAAATGGTCCTGGGAAATACTTTCCTTTGTATTGCATATAAATCTGCGTTGGAAGTTCACATTTCATTTGTGTACACCATATCTGTTTTGATTAACAAATATTTTGCTTTCTACGAAAATAAAGAAATATAGTAATTTATGTGTTGAAATGCTTTGAAATGCGCATGTTAGTAAAAAAGTCAAAATGTTTCCTCAGATCTAACACATTTTATTAGAGGTAAGGTGCAATTACACTCAGAGGTGAACGAACCTTTGTAAAATACCAAATAAGAACTGTCAGTAAACAGCAACACTAGATTCAACTCCAATGATTGCCTGAGTAATAAATCCTTACTTTCCCTTTACAAAACAATATAACTGGTCCAAATTGAAAAGAGTTACAAATTACAACTTAAAGTTGATAGAATTTAAAAATCTCACGTATTGGGTAGGAAACATTGTTGAAAATGAAGAAATTGCTTGTTTCAAGCAATTTCTCCATTTTCTACAATGTTTTCCAAAGTTGTTTCCTTTAGGGGCGTAAATAACCGGAAGCTAGTTAACACATTCCCATATAACAAAAGCAGGATGGTGAGGGAATGGGTTAACCCATTCTCAGACAACAAAATATTGATATGCTGCTCCAAATTCAAAGGAGAGGCAGATGACAAGTTTAAGCTGATTAAATTAAATAATTCTTCATTTATGGCAGAAAACATTATGGACAATGAAGGAATTGCTTCAACCTTGTAACAATTTCTTCATTATCCAAAATGTCTCCAAATCGCTTTTCTTGCATGGTGTCAAAAGGCAGCAATTGTTTGGGAATTGGTTTACCCATGACCTCCTTATCTCTTTTTTTCCACACACCAGAGAACATAAACTGTGGAAAACATAATGAGAAAAGGAGAAGTTGCTTGTAGCAAGGAATTCCTTTTCATCCCCAAAATTAATCGCCTTCTGCAACTTTCATTTAAAACCAGTCTAAGATTTTTCCTGGTAAGGGGTTAAAAGGTTGACTTACATTGTAAGACCCATTATACATGAGCGAATGTTCGAAAAAAAAACTTAAGTCATTGCAGAGATGTAGAAACTATTGCACATTAAACTTGTACAAAATGTTGTCAAAGTCTAATGATGACTTTTTTTAAATACCCCTTTAAATAATATACATATTGTTTCAAAATTAATGAGCACAAAGTTATTCCAGAGAAATTTTTAACATAATCCATCAAAGTAAACGAAAACAAATGAGAGATTAAATTTAGACCTTTGTCAAAATAAGTTATCTTCGATAAAAGAGAAAAAATATATAAATACAGTTTTGATGGAAATATTTTTGAAAAGAATGAACTTCTCATTCAAGTTTCCAAAATAATTTAATCGAAACTGAGACAAGAAAATATTAAAGGGTTTGCAAGAATTATTTACCAGATGTGATGTGACAGCAGAGGTGACAAAGAGATGACTTCTTATTATCAAAGTAAAGTACACACATGACATACTGATAGGACACACAACAATGCTTCACAATGATATATATTGGTTTTAATTTTGCAACCCCTTAACAATTTCCTGTTCAATCCCTGGTTTTTACGCCCCTGTGGTTATAGTTCTTCCTGTCTTCCTTTTCCACAATATTTTCTATCCTACTGAATGATTATTTTTAAGATAAAATTGACTTTAAATTGTCGTCTGCAAGGCCTTTGATTTTTAGACGGGTCTAAAATTTGGCAAAACAGTAACATATTTATAGGTTAATCTATTTCAAGTACGTGTATTTGATGATGCTGGACATATTTTTACATGTTAATATGATGATAATAATCCTGTTTCAGATAGGAGAGTTTTTTTTGTTTGTTTGTTTGTTTGTTTGTTTTGTTTGATTGTTTGTTTTTGTTTGTTTTCCTACAGTAAAATTCTTTATCCATTCCTTTTTCTTTGTTATAGATAAATATTACTTATGTTATGGAAAAGATCTTGAGGAAAATGGCTGGTTAAAAAATAAATAATATTTCCACATAAGACTTCATTCTAATATAACTTTGACATAATATGCATCTGTCAATGTTATATTTAATGCAATATTGATTGAAACATAAAATTTGAAATTAAGCTGTCGGTCTAAAAACACCTTAGTTTTCAGTTTTCTTTTTGAATTACTGGCACGTAAGTATTTCTTCAAATAGCAAATTTAAAAGTTGAAAATTCGATGTTTTCGTCTGGTAGAAAGTCGTCATCCTCCGTGGTTCACGGAGTTCTATCAAAATTTGCTACCCGTACAAAGGGAAGTCACCCTAACGACTTTGAGTCAAAGGGAAGTAAACCACGTTTTCGGAAAGGGCCATTGCAATCATCGTTTGTCCTTCGTCGTGCGTCGTCCGTCGTCCGTTAACTTTTAAACATTTTCATCTTCTTATCAAGAACAACTGGGCAGATTTCAACCAAACTTGATAGAAAGCATCAATGGGGGATGCCAATTCAAGTTTGTGAAAATAGGGGTTCTGGGGGTCATAGGGGCCCAAATAGGGGGCAAAAAGGGGTAATTTTTGGTACTTATTTAAAAATCTTCTTCTAATAAACCGTTAATGCCAGAGCTTAAATATTTTGTATGACAACTAGGACAGGTATATTATAAATTGTGAAATTCATGCCCCTGGGGTCATGTATGGGGCTACACCCAGAGGTCAAAGTTCATCATGTTAAAAAATTCACATTTTCATCTTCTTCTGATGAAGTACACAGCAAATTTCAAACAAACTTGGTGAAAAGCATCATTTGGTAATGGTTATTCGGATTTGTGAAAATTAAAAGGCTGGGGGGTCAGGGGGCCCTAAAATGGGGACCAAAAGGGGGTAATTTTTGGTAACTTTTAAATATTTCATCTTCATCTCAAGAACAACTAGGCAGATTTCAACCAAACTTGGTAGAAAGCATCATTGGGGGATGCCAATTCAAGTTTGTGAAAATAGGGGTTCTGGGGGTCATAGGGGCCCAAATAGGGGGCAAAAAGGGGTAATTTTTGGTACTTCTTTAAAAATCTTCTTCTAATAAACCATTAATGCCAGAGCTTAAATATTTTGTGTGCATGACAACTAGGACAGGTATATTATAAATTGTGAAATTCATGCCCCTGGGGTCATGTATATCAATAAGCATCATTTGGTAATGGTTATTCGGATTTGTGAAAATTAAAAGGCTGGAGGTCAGGGGGGCCTAAAATGGGGACCAAAAGGGGGATGCCAATTCCAGTTTGTGAAAAGAGGTTGGGGGTGTGTTTGGGTAAAAGTGGCCCCAGTCGGGGGCAGAAAGGGGTAAATTTTTGTACTTCTTAAAAAATCTTTTTCTAATAAACCCTTAATCCCTTGTCTTGATGCTCTTTACTCAGGTGACTGTTAAGGCCCACTGGGCCTCTTGTTTAATAAGTGGTTTCTACATTTTCAACAATGTTTACTAAATATTTGGGTTTTTTAAGGAATGTTAAAAAGGCAGGGTTGTATGGGAATGGGCTTTTTCTGATATGAATACTGCATAAAATCCTTTTCAGACAATAATTTAATATCAGTTGTAAAGAGAAAAAATTAAAAGGAATTTAAAGAACTTTGAGCTTAGGCACTGTAGGTAAGACTATCTACTTACTCAGTGAATCTGCTGTTAAGAAGCAGTTAATAATAGATAAGTAATAATTTGTACAAATAATTGGCGCCTACAAAATGCTTCAAGCTTCTTTGATATCAAACTCTGGTACAGGAGGGGTATCCAAATCAAAAGGTGAGTTTGTAAAATGCAACAAAATATCAAACACTTGTGCCAAATGGGGTTGGCAATTAACATTTTTTAGATCTGTCTGATGGAGCTTGGAAAGTTATATCAGATTTGAATGATAAGAGAACTTACTTTGATTTTTACTGCTACACTTACTCTTCTTAGTTTACTTAACCCATTACCACCTGAGAAAATTTCAAACTGGTCCAATTTCATAGAAGTTGCAGACTCACTTTTAATCTTTATGAAATTTTAGACTTTGTAAACTTTCTATGTAGATTCCTCAATATCAGTAAGTGTCATTGTGTAGGAATGTGTTCATTCACCTTTTTTCAAATCGATCAAAGAACTCAGAAAGACTGTTCTAGCTTGAAAAGCTTTTTCAGGAAAATGCTGGTATAATTTACATATGCTGCAATGTTGTTAACCCAGTCTCACACAATGACACTTTTTGACGCCCTTCAAGAAAAACAATTTGGAAAACATTGTATTAAACGAATGCAGAAATTGCTTTTAACAAGCAATTTCTTTGTTTTATGTAGTGCTTTCTATCAAGAAAGTTGAAAAATATAAAATGTAATAAACTTTTGTCATCTGCAGCTCCTTTCAATTTTGACCAGTCTAAAATTTTGCCATCTGGTAATGGGTTAACTGAAGAAATTAAAGTGAATTAATGGAAATTAGATGAGTCACTTAAACCGTTCCCATACAATGACTCTTTCTTGAAGCGATGCAACCCCTGCAATACGATATCTAACGTTTTTTCATCATTTATCACATATGGGACCTTCTTTCAATAAGGGACTGTCTTGTAAGTATGAAATTAGTATTGACCTTGGCCAGACAACCTGGATTGCGAAGCTTGACTTGCATGATATGATTCGACAACAAAACCTTTTATTCTTAGACGGTTGCCGAAAGAAAATATGTGATTTTACCGTACCATTTATTCCTTTTTCAAAAAGCAAAGCCTGTTATCATCGACCTGTGCTAGGTCTGGTTTCTTTTTCAAATATTTGTGTTACGGAGTACCTGTATTGTCCCCTTGGCATGATGATTCATGTGCAGCAGAAGAAGTGCTAATACAATGAAACATTATTAGAGATTGAGGAATCCCAGTAGATTGATTCAACATTGCGAGAGAGATGGTAATTACACCCCAGAAATGTTTTATTTATCTCTTATCTATATAAATGCTGATTGAAATTCTTGTTTGAATTGGTAAAGAACTTTTCTCCTTTCCACGTCACTGAAAGTGATGCAAAACTTTTGAGGTTTCAGATGTTAAAGTCTGATATTTATTTCTCCTTGTTAAATTATTGTTTTAACCCCTTCCCAAATAAGAACACTTAAGTGCCCCCAAGAAATAAAGCTTTGGAAAACATTGTGGACATGAAGAAATTGCTTGTAAAAAGTGCAATTTCTTCATTATCCACAATGATATCTATCCCACAGTATAAAAAAACTAAATTTCACAAGCTAAAAGTTGTTGTCTACAACATCTTTGGGTTTAGACCAGTCTAGAATTTTGTTGTCTGGGAATGGGTTGAAATTTATATGGCATCAAATACATTGGCCCTGTGCATCTGACCTTTGATGGTCTAATTTAATTAACTTTATTTATAATTGCAAAATCTGAATAGCTAATCTTGCTCAACTGTAACAGGTCATAGGCTTTTACTTGTGTGAAGAATGACGACCTTGCCCTTTTGTTGGCATGTTTGTCACAGAACTTAATTTAGTTATGATCATT
This sequence comes from Fragum fragum, assembly GCA_946902895.1. NCBI lineage: Eukaryota > Metazoa > Mollusca > Bivalvia > Cardiida > Cardiidae > Fragum > Fragum fragum. The sequence goes on along the minus strand of OX336368.1, from coordinate 33,179,488 downwards.
CACTTTGTGTAACCTTGACCTTTGACCTTTTAAGATGAAGATGCTTTTATTTTGTTGTACTGTGCATTTTCATGGTCAATTTCAAAGAGAATCCTATCAGGTCACAAGATTTCGATTTACTTTGTATCATTGAAATTTACATTGTAACTATGGAAACTTTGACAGTTGATTTGCTTAGATCTTACAAAAGCGTTTTAGATACTTTTGAGGCCATGTTTTTAGTCAATCAACTTCAGAATTTGAGAGAGCGTTTGCCTTTTTGGTAAAATCAGATGTCTTTGGGTTAAAAAAGAAATACTTTGTTGGCAAAAATTTTTGGCTCTAATTGATCTGAAAATGTGTCTATCTTTGCACTTGGATGAGTGATTTTGGGCCATTTTGGTCATCTCGTTACACAACTGAAATGTAATATGATCATGTTCCACACAAAATTAAATTATGTCATTATACTAAGACTTTCACTTTGTGATATTACTTTTGACCTTCGACCTACTTTAAAGGAAGTAATGTTGTCCCTATAATACCTTTTATATTTTATGATCATATCTTGTATAGAACTTCATTAGGTTTGCAAAAGGCTTTCTACATTAATGGATGGAATTGAAATAACTTGGCACAGTTGTTCTTCTTGATGAGTGCTAGTGTCATGCAAAACTTTTGTTGTGATGCCTCCAAGGTCAAGGTCACAGTAGCCGCCGTCATAGCGCAGTTGGTAGCGCGTCGGACTCTCAATCTAGAGGTCCCGGGTTCGATTCCCGACGGCGGCACTCATCCTTTCCGACTATTTGTCTCTCACCAATGGGTCGATAATCGTAGACCTATGTGGGATAGCAGCTGGAGGCTAGGAAAGGATGTAATGGTAGTACTGGTGTGAGAAATACCAGGATTCCGTTGTTAGGTGCTCCAGCCGCCGCGATATAACTGAAAGATTGTTAAAAGCGGCGTAAAACCCCATTCAAACAAACAAACAAACAAGGTCACAGTTGAAGGTCAAAGTACAAAATTGATCTTGTCCATAGCTTAACTTCTACATTTATGGATGGATTCAAAAATAACTTGGCACAGTGCTTCTTCTTGATGAGCCCGGGTTCGATCCCCGACGGCGGCACTCATCCTTTCCGACTATTTGTCTCTCACCAATGGGTCGATAATCGTAGACCTATGTTGGATAGCAGCTGGAGGCTAGGAAAGGATGTAATGGTAGTACTGGTTTGAGAAATACTAGGGTTCCATTGTTAGGTGCTCCAGCCGCCGCGATATAACTGAAAGATTGTTGAAAGCGTCGTAAAACCCCATTCAAACAAACAAACTTCTTGATGAGTGCTAGTATCATGCAAAATGTTTGTTCAGATGCTTCCGAGGTCAAGGTTACAGTTGAAGGTCAAACAACAACTTGACCTTGTCAAGAGCATACCTTCTACATAATAGATAGTATCATGTGAAACATTTGTAAAGGAATTCTATGTTAAATGAGCCAGTAGAGTGTCATGGACTCTCAAGGGTCTCTTTTTTGATTGACAGAGGCAATCTGTCAGTTATAGCTTTGATTGACAGAAAAGAATTATCTTTTAAGGTAGAGGCAAGCACAAGAAGTAACTATTGATTGAGAAGGCCCTGCAATCTGTTCTGCCACATAAGTCATTCAGGGTTTGACAGTCTGCCAAAGTTATTTGGTTTGATAAAGTATGCCATTTCATTTGAAATGGACTATATGATACAATTTCTCTCTCCTGTCAATCATCTTTAGGACCAGGCTGGAATACTTATTTCCTGTCATAGACAACTTTAATTGAGGTCTGTCTAACTTATTAGGCTTCTGAATGGGTTTTGATCTAAATAGAGAACTCGGTTATTTCCTATTTATACTCCCATTGAATTTGTACTCACTTGGAATTAATTTGACCATCATATTAATGACACAGTCTGTGCATGATGCTTGTATGAAAACCTCTTGAAATCTTTGTCAGTGAAAACATATTACAAATATACTGGTTACCTTGAATTAACCCATTGCCAGATGGCAAAATTTTAGACTTGTCCAAATTGAAAGAAGTTGCAGGCAACAATTCAAAGTTAATGAAATTTTCTATTTTTAGCTCGGCTGTTTTCGGAGAAAAACCAAAGTATCAAAACAGCCTTGGTTTTGTTGTTGTTATCTCTTGTTCTACTGAAGGCAGTCTCTCACCAATGGGTCGATAATCGTAGACCTATGTGGGATAGCAGCTGGGGGCTAGGAAGGGATGTTATGGTAGTACTGGTGTGAGAAATACCAGGAATCCATTGTTAGGTGCTCCAGCCGCCGCGATATAACTGAGAGATTGTTGAAAGCGGCGTAAAACCCCATTCTAACAAAACTGAAGGCATTCACTTGAAACTTGGCACACTTGTTCACTATCAAAGAGCAACCTATACTATCAAGGGGAATAACTGAAGATGCATTTTATCCACTATCCAGCATCCAAAAGTCGAGCGTAGGAACCTGTAGGTGGTGCTCTTGTTTCAACTTTCTGGGTAGAAAACATTTGAGATATGAAGAAAATTTCTTGTTACAAGCAATTTCTTTATTAACACAATGTTTTCCCAAATGTTTGTTTGGGAGGGTATCAAAAAGGGTCATTGTGTTGGAAATACAGAAAAACCAAAATTTCTTGACCGATTTTCAGTAAATTAGATTTCCACAATATTCTTTGTCTGTTAGCGTGTAATGTCGTTTGCAAAAATCCTTCATTAGAATCACATTAGAATCAAAGATATGAATTTGAATGTACTGAAAGGCCCTGTTTTTTTCTGTTCAATATTTTTGTCAATTAACCCATTCCCACACAATGATGCTTTTGGAAGCCCTCCAAGAAAATAAGTTAGGAAAACATTGCTGAAAATTAAGTAATTGCTTTTAACAAGCAATTTATTCATTTTACACAATGTTTTCTACCCAGGAAGTTGAAAAATCTAAATGTTCATAAACTTTGAATTATTGTCTGCAACTCCATTCAATTTGGACCAGTCTAAAATTTTGCCATCTGGTAATGGGTTTATATATCAGATACAACTCTTAAAGTCAAACAGGTAAGACCAGTCTATAACTCTTGCCATAGAAGAAATGTTCTTGGTCAACCTATTACCACATAATGACAACCTAAAGAGAAAAAGCTTTGGAACACATTGTTATAAAAAGAGAATTTATGTGTTACAAGCCATTTCTTCATCACCCACAATGTTTTCTACCTAAAAGACAAAGATTTCTAAAATTCTTTCCTCTAAAAGTTTTTCTTCAATTTCTTTCAATTTGGAACAGTCTAGAATTTTGTTATGTGGATATGACAGGGGTAAGAATTTCAGATTTTGTTAAAGGGTTTCTGGATGTTATTAGATGCATTGTCTTAGGTACATCATCTTATGAAGAAAAGTAATACAGGTCTGGTCTTTAGTTACTTTATATTGTTTTTTTTGGTTACCCTCGGGAAATATAAGACAGTTTGTTATTTTTACAACAAACAGTTATTCCATGTTATATACAGACAGAAATATAATAAAAACCTGATATAATCTACAATAGAGACAATGGAGGTTGGAGAAAAGGAGACAAACAGCTCACTCATCATGCAAACTCTACCCTTTGTCACAGAAGATAGACTTAACCATTCCCATTTTCAAAATTTTAGACCTTTCCAATTTGAAAGAAGTTGCAGAGAACAATCAAAAGTGGGTGCAATTTGAAAAGTAACGAACCTACAGGTTAGAAAATATTGTGAGAAAAGAAGAAATTGCTTGTGACAAGCAATTTCTTCTTTTCCCACAATATTCTCTCACAGGGACATGAAAACAAGGGATTGTACAGGAAAGGGTTAATCCTTGTCATGCTGAATAAATTAAAAGGATGACAGTACTGGATACAATCATTTTGGGTTCATAATTCCTTTGAAAATTTATCTTATAAACAACTCTAGCTTAAAAGAGACAATCAGGAGGTGTAGACTAAGATCAGGCTGCAAATAAGTGCAAGCTGATCTTTGTCTAAACCTACTGCCAAAGCAGGAATATTCCAGGTTCATCATGACCAGGGTTAATCTGCTTCTCAGTGTATCATCTGAGAGCTAAAGTTACTTATAAGTAATCTGTTGGTTGCAGACTGTTAACCCCACCATCACCAGAATGTGTTCATGGACAAGACACATAATTAGTAGCTTCTGTTTATCTGCAAAATGGATAGCAGATACTGTTACCTCTCTTTAACCCATTCCAACACGGCAAAATTTTAGACTGGTCCAAATTTAAAGAAGCTGCAGACGACAATTTCAAATTGATGGAATTTTGAATTTTTTCGTCTTTTTGGATAGAAAACATTGTGGATAATGAAGAAATTGCTTGTATCAAGCAATTTCTTCATTTTCCACAATGTTTTCCAAACTTTTTTCCAGAGGGGTGTAAAAAGGAGGGATTGAGTTGGAACGGGTTAAAAGGCATGATGACATCTGTTCAGATCTGTGGTTCACTTTTGCTAGCTTGGCTGTTGATATCTGACTAGTGATAAAAATATCATGTAGGAATCTTCTCAAAACTACTGAATGAATTTCAACTGAATTCCACAAGTCTTGGAACATTCCCTGGATGGCCTTAATCCAATTTCTTGACAAATGAAAAACACATGGCTTTTATATGTGTTGCAAATTTAGATACATATAGTAAATAATAAGGCCTTAAAAGTTTTAACCAGAGAGAGAGAAAGAAAGAAAGAGAGAGAGGGGGGGGGACTATAATCACTTGAATGTTATGATTCATTGGCTAGCCATATTTCAATAAAATATTTATCCCATTCATAAGCAATCCTGCTTATTTTGTGCCCCTCAAGAAAACCACTCTGGAAAACATTGTGGAAAAATGAAGAAATTACTTGTTACGTGAGATTCCCTCAATCATTATCATCAAAGTTTTCTTACAAAAACACCAAAGATTTTTAAAATTCCTCCAATTAGATATTTTCCACTGCAACTTGTTTGAATGTTGAGTAGTCTTAAAGTTTGTCGGGTTGGAATACTTCTTTTGTAATGGGTTACCAAAGAAGGTGATATTCTCGACTTAAAAAGTGTTGTTTGATTTGTCTCCCTTTGTGTATTATGCCCTATCTGAAGGTAGGATAACACTGCTTGACTGAGCATCTTTGATGCATGATGTGCCCGAATTGTCTGCCTTGCTTATCCCGATTTCAACTTTATTTACCATCCTCTAGAGATAAGGTTTGGAAAACGCTGTTGGAAATAAAAAAATTACTAGGAATAAGCAATTTCCTCACCCCCACATTTCCTTCTTCCATAAAACTTAAACATTTTTTAAATTTTGCTGATTTTAAAAAGGCATTGCCAGTACTTTATATATTGCCAATGTTAATTTTTAGCTCACCTGAGCACAAATGCTCATGGTGAGCTTTTGTGATCGATGAATGTCTGTTGTCCATTGTGTGTCGTGCGGCGTCAACAATTGAAGTGTTTACACTTTGTTAGAGTAAAGGCCCCTTTTCCTGTGTTCTCAAATAGAACCCTCCCATTATCTAGAGGCCACAATTTAGGCTTAATCTTCCTGAAACTCGCCAGAATAATTATTAGGTCATAAAGATGAACCCTATTGATGGAAGGATCTTTCCAAACAGACAGGAAAAGGGGCCTTAATGACAATTCCTTTGTTTACACTCTAGAAACCACAATTTTGGCTCAATCTTCATGAAACTTTGCCAGAATATTTGTTAGGTCACAAGGATGAACCCTATTGATTATATGATGTTTCTTTTGGAAAACACAGGAAAAGGGGCCATAATGACAATTTCTTTGTTAATGCTCTAGAGGTCATAATTTTGGCTCAATCGTCATTAAACTTGGTCAGGATAATTGTTAGGTCATAAAGATGAACCTTTTTGATTATTGGAATGTTCTATAGGATAACACAGGAAAAGGGGCCTTAATGACAATTTCTTTGTTTACAACATAGAAATCACAGTTTTGGCTCAATCTTCATGAAACTGGTTATAGCTATTTGTCTCTAGTTGCATTTTTTGTAACAGAAGACAATTCAGGTGAGCGATCTAGGACCATCATGGTCCTCTTGTTTGTTGTATGGTTATGGAAAGGCTAATAGGGGTGATAGCAGTGCTCAATAGCTTCCAGTTTGCTAACCTTCTCATGGATTACAGAGCAACTGACCAATTGGGGCTGTCAAAGCATCAATTGAGAAATCAGATCATTCTTTTAGATCGGAAGTGAACTTTGAACTCTGACATATTTGTGAAACATTTTTAGCTCATCTGAGCACGTAGTGCTCAAGTGAGCTATTGTGATCGTCTTTTGTCCGTCGTCCGTCCGTCGTCCGTCGTGCGTTGTCCGTCAACAATTTCTTTAAACGACATCTCCTCCTAAACCACTGGGCCAATTTGAACCAAATTTGGCAGAAATGTTCCTTAGGTGGTCCCCTTCAAAAATAGCAAAAATAGCTAAAAAAATTGAAATCCGTTAAAAACTCTGGTTGCCATGGCAACAATAGTGAAATTTTAAAATAATCTTTAAAAATCTTCTCCTCCTGACCCAGAAGGCGTAGAGCCTTGATATTTTGCATGAAGCATCAGTATATTGACCTCTTTCAAAATAGCTAAAATCATGATCCTCGGGTCCCCAGGGGCGGAGCCCATGGGGGGTGGGGTTTACATAGAAATAAAGAACATTTTTTAAACGACATCTCCTCCTAAACCACTGGGCCAATTTGAACCAAATTTGGCAGAAATGTTCCTTAGGTGGTCCCCTTCAAAAATAGCTAAAAGAATTGAAATCCGTTAAAAACTCTGGTTGCCATGGCAACAAAAGCGAATTTTTGGAATAATCTTTAAGAATCTTCTCCTCCTGACCCAGAAGGCATAGAGCCTTTATATTTTGCATGAAGCATCAGTATATTGACCTCTTTCAAAATAGCTAAAATCATGATCCTCGGGTCCCCAGGGGCGGAGCCCATCGGGGGTGGGGTTTATATAAAAATAAAAAACAATTTTTTAAATGACATCTCCTCTCAAACCACTGGGCTGATTTTAACCAAATTTGGCAGAAATGTTGCTTAGGTGGTCCCCTTCAAAAATAGCTAAAAGAATTGAAATCTGTTAAAAACTCTGGTTGCCATGGCAACAAAAGTGAAATTTTAAGATAATCTTTAAAAATCTTCTCCTTCTGACCGAGAAAGCGTAGAGCCTTGATATTTTGCATGAAGCATCAGTATATTGACCTCTTTCAAAATAGCTAAAATCATAATCCTCGGGTCCCCAGGGGCGGAGCCCCAGGGGGGTGGGGTTTACATAGAAATAAAGAACAATTTTTTAAATGAAATCTCCTCCCAATTCACAGGGCCAATTTGAACCAAATTTTGCAGAAATGTTCCTTAGGTGGTCCCCCTTAAAATTAGCTAAAAGAATTGAAATCCGTTAAAAACTCTGGTTGCCATGGCAACAAAAGTGAAATTTCAAAATAATCTTTAAGAATCTTCTCCTCCTGACCCAGAAGGCGTACAGCCTTGATATTTTGCATGAAGCATCAGTATATTTACCTCTTACAAAATAGCTAAAATCATGATCCTCGGGTCTCCAGGGGCAGACCCAAGGGGGGGGGTATAGGCATGAAGCATAAGTTCAGACTCCTTTCTTATTTCTGAAATTATAACCCATGGAAAAAGTTTTTTCCTTCTTTCAAATCGGCACTAAAGCCTTGGAATTTGTAATTTGGACTTTTGGATTCCCAGGTTCATAGTCTTTATATGTAATTGTGGCCCACTTGTTTCATAATCCTAACCTTAACATGAAATTAGACTGTTGAAAGAAAAAGAGCCTTTATCTCAGGTGAGGGCCCCAGGGCCAACGGCCCTCTTGTTGTTAGTTTGGCAACTTAAATGTCATAACTACAGCTTCTTCAAGCTATAGTTATTATGTTTAGGTCACAAAACAACAATTTAACCTTTTCTTTTGCATATTACTGGCCATAGAATTTGCAAAATAAAGACAGATTTGATTGGATCTTTCTGTTGGAGGTGCTGCTTGCAGAGTTGATGGGCAGGGCCTGCAATTCATGAATTGTCAAGATCACTGTGTTGTTGATGTCCAAAGCATACTCTGTATAGTGATCTCATTCCTGTGATACTACTTTGCAAATTATTTTACCAGTGGACAGATTGTGACTGTCATTCAAAGAGCAAATCAACCAATCAAATGATTCTTTTAGACTGGAATTGAACTTTGAACTCCGATATTGGACGACATATATGCTAAAGTTTGGCAATCAAATCATTGTAGCTACAGATAATTCAATCTGTAGTTACGACTTTTAAGTCATCAACCAACCATTTTACCCTTTTGTGATGCAATACTTGATATTAGTTTTGCAAAATAATGCACTTTTACCCATTCCCACACAGTGACACTTTTGGACGCCCCTCAAGAAAAGACATTGGGCAAAACATTGTATGAAATGAAGAAATTGCTTGTAACAAGCAATTTCTTCATTTTACACAATGTTTTCTTTCTAGAAAGTTGAACAAATCTAAAAATTTCATCATCTTTGAATTGTCTTCTGCAATGTCTTTCAATTTGGACCAGTCTAACATTTTGCTGTTTGGGAATGGGTTAATATTGATTTGGAGCTTTCTATTAGAGCTCGGTGGATGTGTCCAGCAACTTGCCAGTTACCAGATAATATAATTGTAGATTTGTTGATATTGAGAAAGGTTGTTGAAAACAATTCAAAGTTTGTTTTAATTTAAAAATAAGTATATGAAAGGGTCTTCACATTGTGAGAAAAGATGAATTGACATCACAAGTACGTAAAGTCATGTAGTCAGTATACGAAACAAAAAGAATATTTCTTGCACTACAAGTGAGAGGTCAGTGGAAGAACAATTGTAATTGTAAATAAATTTATGTGCTCTTGAATTAGTGGTAAGTAGCCTGAGGAAGCTTTCATGAAGTTATAGCAAAAACAAGAACAAAAACCAAGCGCAATGCGCACTGGAGTTAAAGAGGTACTCCTTAGGTGTGCATTACTAAGTCTTGTCTTGTTTCAAAACCTCACTTTAAAGCCAGCTGATTAAAAATTCAAAGTTAGCTGGCTTTTAACCTTATTAACTGGGGATAACTTGTTTAATTAGTTACTTCTTTCTATTTTTCAGGGTGCTGTTTTGTTACATTTTATACTAGAAAAGCTGCGCTTGATGCACAAAATGCTCTACACAATATAAAAACATTACCTGGGGTAAGTCAATTATTATTTGTTGTTTTGGAGGTTGATGTTATAATGAAGCAGAATCTTGTTAACCCATTCCCATGCAATCCAGTTTTTTGACACCCCTCTAGAAAAAAACAACTTCAGAAAACATCTAATAAAATGAAGAAATTGCTTGTTACGACCAGTTTCTTCATTATCAAGGAAGTTTTCTACCATAAATGGATATTCTTTTGAAAAATTTTTCTTTGAATTTGGACCAGTCCAGAAATTTTGTTGACTGATAATGGGTTAATCACAACACCAATTTGTCAACTTTTTGCCGCAGATAGCCCTTTAAGCAGTTAAATTGAACTATTTTAATGAATGAATTATACATAACTTGACTGTTGTAAAAACAATGAAAAAATTGAAATACTATTTAGAACTATTTCAAAGATTTCAGTGACTTAGATTTATTTTCCTTATATCAGTGTATATTGAATTCAAGAAAAATCTTAATTAGTACATTCATGCCTGTGGCGCGATACAGGCGCTCAAGGGCCTCTTGTTTTGAGATCATCCTAAAGCCTCGCTGTGTGGGAATGGGCTAAGATCTTTTTACTCTACTGTGTTTTGAGGCACAAATTACTTCTGACAACTATTTTAAGCTGATTAAATTCTAAAATTCTTTGGTTAAAAAACATTGTGGAAAATGAAGAAATCAATTGCTACTTGCACTTTCTTCATTTGCCACAATGTTTTCACAAACTTTTTTGTTCATTGCCTTAAAAAAGGGAAATTGTTTGGAAATGGATTAAACTGTTAAATTGACTTAAAAGACAATTATTTCCTCCAATTTGAACATGGTGTAAGTGAAATTTTAATGGAACCGTATATGATACATTCTCTAGAATCAGTAATGGGTAGTTCTGTGGAGAATTTATGGGAGATCTCAAGACAAATACCTATTAAGATCAATTTCTACTCTGATGTTTGCTTTTGTAACTTCCAAAACGTTTCATTGCTAGTGAAATTTCATTCGTAAATATGACAAATATTGAGAGACAAGGCATTGGTCAGAATTCTCCAAGATCATTAGTTAGTAGGGAATGGATGAACCACAACTGTCAATAGCTTGGCATTGTCTGTGAACTTTTAGCTCACCTGAGCACAACATGCTCATGGCGGGCTTTTGAGACCATTGAATGTCTGTCGTCAGTGGTATGTTATGCAGCATCAACAATGTAAGTGATTTTTGGAAGTTCCATTTTAAAACATTGGAAAAGGGGCCTTAATTAAAATTTCCTTGTTTAAACTATAGAGGCCACAATTTTGGCTCAATTTTCCCAACATTTTAATTTTTTAGCCCCAGTTGCATTTCTTTAACAGCAGATGATTCAGTTGAGCAATTTTGGACCATCATGGACTTCTTGTTCCAATCTGGACTACTCCAAGATTTTGCCATGTGGTAATGGGTGAAGCATATATGTTGGGTTTGGAACTTAAATGTCTGAGTTTAGCTTATTCATTTACGAGATTTTTATTACTAGCCAACAACTTTTTTATACGCCCGTCGAAGACGGGACGTATTATGGGATCACCCGTGATGTTCAGGCGTCCGGTCGTCCGGGCGTCCGGTTGTCCGGGCGGTGTCCACTTCTTTGTCCGGGGCATAACTCTGTCACCGTATGTCCGATTGACTTTAAACTTGGCAGTTATATTCTTCTCATCAATACGGAGTGCAGTGCGCAATAACCATAACTCTACCTGGCTTATTTTTTGAGTTATTGCCCTTTGTTGTTTTTCATACTTGAATCTTGTCCGGAGTATATCTCTGAAAGTATTATAGCTAGGATCATGAAACTTCATGGGTGTATAGATCTCACCAAGGGGGAGTGCAGTGTACAAGAACCACAACTCTACCTGGCCTATTTTTTGAGTTATTGCCCTTTGTTGTTTTTCATACTTGAATCTTGTCCAAAGTATATCTCTAAAAGTATTATAGCTATGATCATGAAACACCATGGGTGTATAGATCTCACCAAGGGGGGGGTGCATTGCACAAGAACCATAACTCTACCTGGTCTATTTTTTGAGTTTTTGCCCTTTGTTGTTTTTCATTCTTGAATATTGTCCGGAGTATATCTTTAAAAGTATAATAGCTAGAATCATGAAATTTCATGGATGGATAGAGCTCACCAAGTGGGAGTGCAGTGTACAAGAACCATAACTCTACCTGGCCTATTTTTTTAGTTATTGCCCTTTGTTGTTTTTCATACTTGAATCTTGTCCGGAGTATATCTCTAAAAGTATAATAGCTAGAATCATGAAATTTCATGGATGGATAGAGCTCACCAAGTGGGAGTGCAGTTTTCAAGAACCATAACTCTACCTAGCATATTTTTTGAGTTATTGCCCTTTGTTGTTTTTCATACTTGAATCTTGTCTGGAGTATATCTCTAAAAGTATAATAGCTAGAATTATGAAATTTTATGGATGGATAGAGCTCACCAAGTGGAAGTGCAGTGTACAAAAACCATAACTCTACCTGGCCTATTTTTTGAGTTATTGCCCTTTGTTGTTTTTCATACTTGAATCTTGTCTGGAGTTTATCTCTAAAAGTATTATAGCTAGGATCATGAAACTTCATGGGTTTATAGATCTCACCAAGGGGGGTTGCAGTGCACAAGAACCATAACTCTACCTAGCCTATTTTTTGAGTTATTGCCCATTGTTGTTTTTCAGACTTGAATCTTGTCCAGAGTATATCTCTAAAAGTATAATAGCTAGAATCATGAAATTTCATGGATGGATATAGCTCACCAAGTAGGAATGCAGGGCACAAGAACCATAACTCTACCTGGCCTATTTTTTTAGTTATTGCCCTTTGTTGTTTTTCATACTTGAATCTTGTCCGAAATATATCTCTAAAAGTATAATAGCTAGAATCATGAAATTTCATGGATGGATAGAGCTCACCAAGTGGGAGTGCAGTGTGAAGAACATTAACTCTACCTAGCCTATTTTTTGAGTTATTGCCTTTTGTTGTTTTTCATACTTTGTTTGACAAAAAATATTTATTCAAAATAACCTGTTCTATTCAAATCCCCAGTTAATATTAAACAGTGTGACGGGCGTATCTTGTGACAGTTTGGCACCTTGTTTTAATTTTTAGCTCCACTGGCTGAAATCCAGTAAGCTACTGTCATGGCGTTGTGTCCTTCGTGCGTCCATCCATGTGTCCGATACTGTAACTTTAAAAATCTACTACTCAGAAAGTACTGAACAGAGTTCACCCAAATTTCACAGAAATGATCCTTGGGTGACCCTTTGTCATATTTCTTCAAAGAATTTTGATCCTTTGAAAAACATGTTTTAATGGGTGGGGCTGATTTCCTTATAAAGTGAAAACTTTGAAAATCTTCTTCTCAGAAACTAGTGGTTGGATTTCAACCAAAATTCACAGAAATGATCCTTCATCAGATTCCTTGAAAGAAGTTTGATTGGACAAAAACATGTCCTAAATAGGATGTCTAATTTCCATATATGGTAATAAGCAATTTCTTCATTTACAATGTTTTCTGCACAGAAAGTTGAAAAATATCTACAATTTCATAAATTTTAAATTATTGTCTGCAACTCCTTTCATTTTGGACCAGTCTAAAATATTGCCATTTGGTAATGGGTTAAAGATTTTCTTTCTAGTATAAGTCTCCTGAACAAGATCTTCCTAAGCCATAAAACCATCAAGAGGAGAAAATTGAGATCTTGAGTTATGGTAATGTTTTGATTGTTTGCATCACTCAAGTCAAACATAACTGAAGTTCAAGTTACAGTTTATTTCTCTTGGTTGCAAAATAATTCTTTCCATTTAATGTCTCAGGGGATTCTTTAATTCCAGTTTGTCCATCATTTTCGTTCTTCACAAATATGCAGTCTTTAAAGAAATTTTATCGCTTTAAAAGAGACTGCTAACACTTGTCATGGTTAATCTGGTATATGCCTGTTTCGGCAGGCGGTACAAAGATGGGCCTGGACAAAATGTGAAATCTGATCTCGGTCTATACCACCTCCTAATGTCCTGTTTAAGCAAGTTATTTGTAAGATAAATTCCCCAAAAAATATGAATCCACATTTAAGCTTTCAGCCCTTTGATTTAATTCTAAATTGGAGGATTCTATTCACCATGACAAGGATCAACCCATTCCCACTCAGTGACTCCTTTTGACTCCTCCCAAGAAAAGTTATCGGGAAAACATTGTGTTAAACGAAGAAATTGCTTGAACTAAGCAATTTCTTCACTTTCCACAATGTTTTCTACCCAGAAAGTTGAAAAATCTAATATTTCATGAATTTTAAAATGAAGCTACTATATTATTTACATGCCAAATGGTGCCCTTTTTGAAGTTTTGTCTGAAAATTTTCATGCCCAAGCATCGAAAGAAGGCTTACTATTTTTAAGCCCCCACATTGAGAGATTTGGGTAAATTGTTTTGTTTGGTTTAAACCTATTTATTTTACATCGATTGTGAAACAAGTTCTTCTAACTTAGATTAATCCCTCTCGATTCTGCTTCCTGGAAAATGCACCAGTACTCACGCCGAAAGTGTGGGCCAATGACAGAACCAAGACCAATACCAGACGGCAAAATTTTAGACAGGTCCAAATTGAAAGGAATTGCATACGACAATTTAAAGCTTTTGAAATTTTTGGTTTCTTTTACTTTTGGATAGAAAACATTGTCAATAATGAAGAAATTGCTTATAACTAGCAATTTCTTCATTTTCCACAATGTTTTCCAAAGCTTTTTTTCTTGGGGGGCGTCTAAAAGCATCACTGAGTGGGAATTGGTTAATACAAGCTATATCTTATTGTTAGGCATGAATTAGTAGCTTTGACGGTGAATGGAGCTCAGTGACAAGAAGTGCTGTACAAAAAAGCTATTACTTTGAGAGAAAAAAGAAGTGTTTCAGAAATAAATTTCACTTTATTTTTATCTCTTTTTTTTTTACATGTAATAAATGGGAAATAAATGGTTGTCTTGTAAGATCAGTAATCTTTCACTGAACAAGAACAACAAAAGCTTATTTTCACTCAGGGCTCCACCAAATTACACCACTAGTAAAAATATAGCTTTTGTTGTTCACTCAAAGATATTGTGATAGAAAGCTAGTTTTAAAAATGTAGCTTTTGTTTTTCACTCATTGAAATCAAAAGGAAGCTAATTTTAACAATGTTGCTTGTGTTTTTCCCTCTCCAAATTTTAAACCAAACCTAATAACTTATCTCTTAACTGATCTCTACAAGTGTATAGCTACAAAACACAATTTTTGCTTCAAGACCATTTAAGAGACAAAAAGTCTGAAAATGTAAATGAACAGACAAAAGCAAGATTTATGTCAGAGCTATGCCTCATTAAAACATGATGTATGTTTTCCAATGGATCATTAGTGAACCAAGTGTTTGTTTGTCTTACTGGGCAAATTACCTATCTGGTCAATTCATTAACTTTGATGATGCGTCTAGGTTTCCTATAGACACTTGTTAGTGTTTAATCTCCGGGTCTCTATGGACATCCTGGAGAATCATCCTGACCCAGGTCATTATATTCAATCAATCAGTATGGAGTGATTTATATTACTTTAGCCCATTACCACAGGACACAATTTTAGACTCGTCCAAATTGAAAGGAGTTGCAGATAACAATTAAAAGTTTATGAAAAACAAGAGGTATGATGGGATCACCCGGGCGTCCCGTGGGCAAATGCGTGCACTTTTGTCCGGAGCATATCTCTAAAAGTATATAAAGTCGTGAAACTTCATGGGTAGATAGATGGGTAGATAGATCTCATCAAGGGGAAGTGCAGTGTGCAAAAACCATAAACTACCTTGCTTTTTTTGAGTTATTGCCTTTGTTTTTTTTTCAAACTTGGATCTTGTCCGGAGCATATCTCTAAAAGTATTCAAGCTATTATCATGAACTTCATGGGTAGATAGATCTAATCAAGGGGAAGTGCAGTGCACAAGAAGGATTACTCTACCTGGCTTACTTTTTGAATTATTGCCCTTTGTTGTTCTTAGCTCTACTGGCCGGAGGCCACTAGAGCTATAGCGATGGCTTTTTCCCGTCCAGCGTCCGTCCGTCTGTCGTCCATCCGATAAACTTTTCCTTGTTTACGCGATAGAGTCCACAGTTTTCATCAGATTCCCTTCAAACTTTCACAGAATGATTGTACAATCATAAGGATCGTTCCTTTCGAAATTGGGTCAGATCCGTCAAGAAACACGGGAAAAGGGGCCTAATTAAACTTAATTAAAAAATCCTTGTTTAAGCGATAAAGTCCACAGTTTTCATCAGAATCTCTTCAAACTTTCACAGAATGATTGTTCTATCATAAGGATCGTTCCTTTCGAAATTGGGTCAGATCCGTCAAGAAACACGGGAAAAGGGGCCTAATTAACCTTAATTAAAAAATCCTCATTTAAGCGATAAAGTCCACAGTTTTCATCGGAATCTATTCAAACTTTCACAGAATGATGGTACCATCATAAGGATCGTTCCTTTCGAAAATGGGTATGATCCGTCATGAAACACCGGAAAAGGGGCTTTATGAAAATTTAATTAAAAATTCAATTAAAAATCCTCGTTTACGCGATATAGTCCACAGTTTTCATCGGATTCTCTTCAAACTTTCACAGAATGATTGTACCAACATAAGGATATTTCCTTTCGAAAATGGGTATGATCCGTCAAGATACATGGGAAAAGGGGCCTTGTGAAAATTTAATTAAATATTCCATTAAAAATCCTCGTTTACGCGATACAGTCCACAGTTATCATCGTATTCTCTTCAAACTTTGTCAGAATGATTGTACCATCATAAGGATCGTTCCTTTCGATAATGGGTTTGATCTGTCTGGAAACAGGGGAAAAGGGGACTTATGAAAATTTAATTTGAAATTCCATTAAAAATCCTCATTTACGCAAATAAGTCCACAGTTTTCATCGGATTTTCTGCAAACTTTCTCAGAATGATTGTACCATTCATAAGGATTCTTCCTTTTGAAAATGGGTTTGATCTATCAAGAAACACGGGAAATGGGGCCTTTTAAAAAATTTAATTAAAAAATCCTCGTTAACACTCTAGAGTCCAAAGTTTTCATCAGATTGTATTTAAACTTTCACAGAATGATTTTACCATCATAAGGATTGTTCCTTTGGGAATTTGGTCAGACCAATCAGGAAACAGGGGAAAAGGGGCCTTTTGAAAATTTAATCGAAAAATCTTTTAAGAAATCCTCTTTAACACCCTGGAGTCAACAGTTTTCATCGGATTCCCTTCAAACTTTCACAGAATGATTGTACTATTATAAGGATTGTTCCTTTCGAAATTGGGTATGATTGGTCAAGAAACACAGGAAAAAGAGGCCTTATGAAATTTTTTATAAAAAATTCTCATAAATTATCTAGAGCCAACAATTTTCAACGGATTCTCTTCAAACTTTCACAGAATGATTGTACCATCATAAGGATTGTTCCTTTCGGAATCGGATATGATTCCTCAAGAAACATAGGAAAAGGGGCCTTATTTAAATTTAATTCAAAGATCTTTGTTAACACTCTAGAGTCCACAGTTTTCATCTGATTGACTTCAAACTTTCACAGAATGATTGTACCATCATATCAGTCAAAGACCACGGTGCCCGATAAAAACTGAATTGAAAAAGTCCTCGTAAGCACAATAATAGAGTCCATAGTTTTCAACAAATTCTCTTCAAACATTCCCAGAATGATAATTACATTAAATGGATTGTTCCTTTCGGAAATAGGTTTGATCGATCCATCTAGTTTCATGGAAAAGGGGCCCTATGAAGATTTAATAAAAAAATCTTAGTTTACACGTAATGGCCCTAGATTTCACCTGATTGACTTCAAACTTTCACATAATGATTGTACCATCATAAGGATTGTTCCTTTCAAATTGGGTATGATCCATTGAGAAACATAGGAAAAGGGGTTTTAGGAAAAGTCAATTAGAAAAATCTTAATTAATGCTTGTAAGTCCACAGATGAGATGGGGTTGTCTTTATACTCAAACAGAATAATAATACTTTTGTAAGAAGAGTTTCCGTTGGAATTGGTACAGATCCATCAAGTAACATGGGAAAAGGGGCTAAATGAAAATTCAATTAATAAAACCCTGTTAACACAAAGAAGCCCACAGCTTAGATCAGATTTTGTTGAAACTTTCACGGATTGATTGGAAGGTCATAACTATCATTCTTTTCATAACAGGGTTCGAACTGTCAAGAAACATAGGAAAAGGGGCCTTATGCAAATTTCATTTATAAATCCTCGTTACCAAGTCCAGAGCTTTCATCGGATTTTCTTCAAACATTCACAGAATAATTGTACAATAATAATGATTGTTGATGTTTGCATTAGACCTGATCCGTCAAGTATCACAGGAAAAGGAGCATTATGAAATTTAATTTTAAAATCATTGTACCACAATAAAGTCAACAGTTTTCATTAGATTCTGTTAAAACTTTCACAGAATGATTATTCCATCATGAGGATTCTTTCTTTTCAAATTAGGTGTGATTTGTATAGTATCATGGGAAAAGGGGCCTTTTGAGAATTTTATCTATTATCCTTGTAACCAAGTCCAGAGCTTTCATTGGATTTTATTCAAACCATCACAGAATCATTGTACAATAATCACGATTGTTGATGTTGACATGAGACCTGATCCTTCAAGTATCACAGGAAAAGGAGCCTTGTGAAAATTTTATTTTAAAAATTTTACACCAAGATAAAGTCTGCAGTTTTCATCAGATTCTGTTCAAACTTTCACAGAATGTTTGTACCATCATTAGGATTGTTTCTTTCCAAATTGGGCCTGATCTGTCTAGTATCATAGGAAAAGGGGCTGTATGAAAAAATATTACCAAATCCTCATAAACACAACAATGTCCTCAGTCTTTATCAGAATCTCTTCAAACTTTAATAGAATGATTTGTACCATCATTTGGATTGTTCCTTTGTAAATAAGGCATGATTGGTTAAGTGACACGAGAAAAGGGACCTCATAAAAATTTTATTACAAAACATCATTGTTACAATAAAGTCCTCCGTCTTTATCATTTTCTTCAAACTATCACTAGGATTGTTCCTTTGTACATTGGGTCTGATTTGTTAAGTTTCACGGGAAAAGGGGCCTTATGACAATTTTGTTACAAAAATTCTTGACACAATTCAGTCCACTGTTTTCATTGATTCTCTTTAACTTTTAAAGAATTATTGTACCTTCATTAGAATTGTTCCTTTTGAAATTTGGTTTGTTCTTTAAAGTATCATGAGAAAAGGGGCCCTATGAAGATTTCACTATAAACTCATTAACACAATAAATTCCACAGAATACACAGATTGATTGTACCATCATTCCAATTGTTGATTTTGACAGTGGATCTTATTATGGCAAGTGTCACATAAAAAGAGGCCTTATGAAAAACTTTTTTAAATATTCTGGTTAACACAATGATGTCCCTTGATTTCACCGGATTCAGTCAAAATTTCACAGAATGATTGTACAATCACTTAAATGGTTCTTTTCAGTACTGGGTACAATCCATCAAGTATCATGTAAAAAGGGGCCATATGTTTTTTTCTTAAAAATATTCTAGTAAATATAATGAAGTCCCGATATTTCATCGGATTCACTTTTAACTTTCACAGAATGATAAAGCCAACAGTTAAATATCACGGGAAAAGGGGCCTTATGAGAACTTGAATTTAATATCTTTGTTAACACAATAAAGTCAACAGTTTTATTGGATTCTCTTCAAAGATGCATGGAATAATTGTGGCATTGGAAACACAGGAAAAGGGGCCTTACAGATTATCATTCAAAACATTCTTGTGTATGTGATGAAGATCACAATCATTATCAAATTGTCTTTTCAAATTCACAGGACAATTGTAGGGTTGGAATGAAATTGATCCATCAGAAAACACAGGAAAAGGGGCCTTATTGATTTTCATTCAAAACAATCCTGTTTATGTCCACAATTATTGTCAGATTCTGATGAAATATTTACAGAATGATTGTAGGGTCATAAGGTAACTTTCTTTTGGAAATGGAGTGGATCCGTCATGAAACATGGGAAAAGGGGCCTTGAGGATTGTTGCTTAAAATGATAAAGGGGATAAAAGCCCTTTTTTTCTATATGCATTCTTTGAGCAATTAACTTCCTTAAATATCAGATTTCTTTAACGGAAAACTTGATAACCAGTGGAGTGTCTCAGGCCCTCATGGGCCTCTTGTTTCTTTTTCCACAATGTTTTCTCAATTATAAAATCACTTGGACGTTAAAACCAGGGATTAACCTGGAAAGGGTTAAAAAAGAGACTTGTAATATCAGAGCCAGATAAATAAAAAGTTCATGTCATAGACCCAGTCAAAAACTCCTATTTATTGTTATCAGAATTACTTTCCTTAACCCTTTCCCGTTCAAATAAGGGATTTTACGTTCCTGTGATTTTATACTTGAGAAAACATTGTGGAAAAAGAAATTACTTGCAACAAGCAATTTCTCCTTTTCCCACAATATTTTCTACCACATAGGATGGGTTCATTTGAAATAGCATCCAGTTGTCATTGTCGTCTGCAACCTCTTTCAAATTGGACTAGTCTAAAATTTCCAAAAACGGGAAAGGGTTAAGTAAAAGGCATGTTCTCTATCCATTCAATATTCTTGGAAAGAATCTGATAATGGGCCTACCAAATTTAAGATATATTTTCGGAGCACCCATTAGGGCTTCACCTAAGCACATCCTATTTTATCCTTTGGTCACAATTTCAGTTTTAGAGATTGTTACTCAGGGGAACAATATAGGACCATCATACTTCTCTTCTTCATTTATGGCAATCGTCTATACCAGTATAGAGGGAAATCTTCACAAGAAAAGATACAGCTCTGTATCTTGTATAGACAGAAAAGCTTTGGGGTATTGCATTTCTCTATGATATGCTTTCTGACTGCATTTTGATAGCTGCATTTGATGTGGAATTTTTCTTTTGAACTGTAAATTCCCAAAGCTGTTTGGTTTAAATAGAGGATTTATCAGTGAAACACAAGATTAGATCTGCAATTTGCCAAAAGATTACAGATTGACAAAAGGCCATTCATGCTTTACAGTGAAAGATAGAAAATGCTTTTCTCAAAAAGTTCTCATTAAGATTGGAATCTCTTGTTTTTGTGATTGGCTAATGTTCATTCTACAAAGCAATAATCCATTAAGCAATCAGGCAGCTGTCAAGCTTGCCATAAACTTTTAGATTGCTGCAGGTTTTATTGAGACAAGCTTGGTCAACTTGAACTGTCAGCAGAATTGGGGAAAATTTCAAATGAAGTTGAACATTTGATAACGAATGGAATTATTGAATGTCAAAAAACTTGTTGGTTTATCAAAACTATGACTTGAAAAAGTTGTAGTTACACCATTTAAGCTGCAATTACCATCAATTTTTATTTTGTTTGCCCTGGCAATATATTGCACAAAATATTGTTATTAGATATCTGATCACTCAAACTGCCATGTCAGAGGTCACTTTGTGTCGGGCTAGCTATCCATCAAATATGGCCCTTCTCAATCAGAATATTGGACATTTTTAGATCTGTTTTAGATCTGTTTTTCTGGCTAAAAACTAGAACCTTTTCAGTCATTTCATAACTATTTGAGTCACAATAATCAGGTATGGTTTGAAGCTTCCTATTGCATTTATTACATTTAACAGGGTATTAGTTTTCATTCCAATGCTATATAGGCATGTTGTTTCACAAAAACTCCTTGTTTTTATACACTGTGAAAGGTGGAGATACATGTATATTAGTATCAGTTTCTCCGTCTGTGTGTCTTCTGGCAATTGGTCCCTCTGTCCGTATGTCCATATCTTGTAAACACATATCCTACATTTATGGATAAAATAGAATGAATTTTTCTTATTGTGTTCCTGTTTATCTGACCTTTGGCATATTGTTGAGGTTTTGCCAATTAAGGATGTATAACAGAAAAAGAGAGTTTAATGCAAAATTTCTTGTTAACATGTCACCTCCTTCATTTATGTATGAATTGGAAACCACAGGAAAAGAAGACTTAGTGCAAAAGGCATATATTGTGACCATCATACTATTGTATGTTAATGTTAACCCAATCCCACAAAGTAGCACTTTGGGATGCCACTCAAGAAAAATGCTTTTGAAAAATTTCTTCAATGGTTACTACCTCAAATAACAAATACTTTCAAAATTTCATTGTCGACTGTAACCTCCTTCAATTTGGACTGGTCTAAAATTTACTCAGTGGTAAAGGGTTAATTATCTAAATAATACTGGGACTTGTTCCTTTATCAATACCGTTTCGTACCATTTGATATTTTTTTGAAATCCACAAGCCTGCAGAATTAGCAGAAATTGAAAGTATTAGTACCATAATTGAGAACGAAGGTTAGACAAAAGACTGAATGTAAGAATACTTGATCTGTCTCTCTGAAAAGAGAGTTGAGAGCTTCCATGTTGCAACAAATGAACAATAACCACCATAGGCAAGTTAATTGACTGGTGTCTAGGTTAGATTTTATTGGAACTGGTCTCCCTCACTGATGAAACTAAGTCACACCATACATAGACTGGCTCGCAGTCTTACTGATATTTATATTTTAGTTGGAAAGTTTCTTTTCTCTAGCTATTATCTCCACCAGTGAGACAGATGTAAGGGAGGTAATTTAATGGGATGAAATGTATTTTCATGATTGATCTACCTTACTTCCCTTCAAACCCACACTTACTGATAGCCTTGGAGACAGGGTACACCACTCACTGCCTTTCTTTTCTCACACACTAGGAATGGGCTTAAACCGCTTTACAGACAGCAAAATTTAAGACTTGTCAAAATTGAAATGAGTAGCAGATGACAATTTAAAGGTGATGATTTTTGGGGGTAGAAAACATTGTCGGAAATGAATAAATTGCTTGTCACAAGCAATTTCTTCAAAATGATCATCCATTGAAAACTTCTGAGGAAAAGGAGAAAGTTATTCTTTTCTCAGACCATTTTCTACCTTATCTTGCATTTGAAGATAACAATCAAATTAGTCAAATCTTTGAATTTATATCGGATATAATAGAAAATATTGTGAAAAGGGAAAAAAGCTGGTTATTTTCTTCTTTTTCCACAATGTATTTAAGCCCAATTTATATTATGTAGACAGGTCTATAGAGGTTCCTCTGTCTATGTAGTAGTATGCGTGTTGGTGAGTTAGTGAGTGTGTGTCCATTTCTTATATGTAGATTAACCCATTCCCAATCAGTGACGCTTTTAGATGCCTTCAAAAAAAAAAAAACATTGTGGAAAATGAAGAAATTGCTTGTTACAAGCAAATTCTTCATTTTCCACAATGTTTTCTACCCAGAAAGTTGAAAAAATCTAAAATTTCATAAACTTTAAAACTTCATCTGCATTTTTTTTCAATTTTGGCCAGTCTAAAATTCAGCCATCTAGTAATTGGTTAAATGATGGATTTTAGAATAACTTAGCACGGTGGTTCTCTTGAAAAGTATGTAGAGGCCTGCCTTAATTTCTGTTTGATACTTCAAAGTTCAAGGTCACAGTTGAAGGTCATGTGACAAGCATTGTTTAATATAAATCATTTTTCAATCATTATATAAACAAAACAGGAGAACTAAGGATTAAATGTTAAAGTAAAGAGTAGGTAATTTGGAGCCAGACTTGTGCTGGCTTCTCTTTCAGTTAAATTAACTTCCTAATTTTGGTTCTCTAATAACCAGCTTGTTAGACTTTGAATCTCAGTTGGTCTGAAAATTGGCTTTCACAAGGAAACCTTGTTAAGCAATACTTGGAAAAAATAGAATTGAAAAAGTCTAGCATGGTCTACTGGAAAATCAGTCAAAATAAGCCCTATTTTGAGGAAATGAAATTTACACGTCATGCTAAAAGTTTGGATATGTTTAAGATTAAGACACTTTGGTGCCTTACTTTTAACAAATTGAGTGGTCACTGCAAAACAGTTGTAGCTGCCTATACGCTTACTGGCAGTAAGAATTGTCAGCACTGGCCAATCAAATGGCAATAATTGTTTAATGCAAGTTGAAAGATGTTGCAGGCACACTAAAATTGAAAAAAAAGTACTGAAATGCCCAGAAAACATTTTGAGAAAAGGAGAAATTGCTTATTACAAGCAATTCTTTTTTTGTAGGATTCTTCCCACTCCATGATGAAAATAAAGGGGCCTTGAAGCAAAATTCTAAGAAACCCTCAATCTGGCGACTTGAGATAAACACTAGCCACAATTTCTGTGACAATCATCTCTGCCTAATGTAGCAAGCTATAAAGGAAGGGATGTTACTTGTGTGTTACAAGAACGAAAGAAGTATTAAATTTGATTAGCTCGGCTGTTTTCGGAGAAAACATACATATTGCTATAGCCTTGGTGTCTCTGTTGTTGTCGTCGTTGTAGTTGTCGTTATTGTTATTTAACTTTTACATTTTGTGATATCTCTGGTTACTAAGGCGTTCACTTGAAACTTCGCACACTTGTTCACTATCAAAAATGCAACCTAGGCTATTAAGTGGGATAACTCTAGATGCATTTTGTGCTTTTATCCACTATCATGCCCAAATAGCGGAGCGTAGGCACCCGTAGGCGGTGCTCTTGTTAAAAAATTAAGTAATCATGGCAACTGTAAAGTTGAAGCTATTTTGTAAAGAATGATAAAAGGAAAAAAGAGTTGTTTGACAAACTATCAGGCGAAGAAGCATCATCAGCTAGCCTCTTCAAAGTTTCTTTGCCCACCCCAACACAATCCTACCTTTTGGCACCCTTTAAGACAAAAGCTATGGAAACCATTGTAGCATTTCCTCTTTATCCACAATGTCTTCTACCTCAAAATACGAAGATTTGCAAGATTTCATCAACCTAAAACTGTCCTATGGAATGTCTGAGTTTGAACTTGCCTAGAATTTTATCATTTGGTAATTGGTTGACATTATACCAATTTTGGTACAACCTTATTTGGAGCATATCTTCAACATCAAAGAGCTCTCATGGTGAGTACAAGTTTTTATGCAAAAAATGTTATAAATCAGTTCCCAAGTCATGGTCTTATTAGAAGGTCAAATTATAAAATCATTAGGGTATTCTTCTACAATTACAGATTTATTTCAAAATGCATTCTTCTGTATTTCAAATGAATCTATACATGAGTTTGTCTTAACTTATTAAAACTCTTTTTGTATGGGTTTTGACATCAAATTATGCATTTATCTTGCTGCTAACTTTTTTAGCTCACCTGAGCACGAAGTTCTCAAGGGAGCTATTGTGATCACCTTTTGTCTGGCGTATTTCATCGTTGTTTGTCTTCCGTCAATTTCTTAAAACAACATCTCAGAAACCACTTGGCCAATTTGAACCAAATTGTGGTCCCCTTTTAAAATAGCTAAAAGAAATGACATCTATTGACAATTCCGGAACATTTATATTTTGCATGAAACGTGACCTCTTTCAAAATTGCTAAAGTGGTTACCCTAGGGTCCCTAGGGGCAGAGCCCTAGGGGGACGGGCTTTATGTAGAAATAAAGAATAATTTTTAAACGACATCTCCTCCCAAACCATTTCGCCAATTCAAAGCAAATCTTGCCGAAATCTCCCATATGTGGTCCTGTATAAAAACAGCTAAAAGAATTTAAATCTGTTCAAAACTTTGGTTGCCATGGCAACAAAAGTGAAATTTCAAAACAATGTTTAAAAAAATCTTCTCCTTCAGACCTAGAAGGCGTAATAAGCCTTGATATTTTGCATAAAACATCAGTATTGTGACGTCTTTCAAAATTGCTAAAATCACTACCTTCGGGTCCCAGGGGCAAAGCCCTAGGGGGTGGAGTTTATATTGAAATAAGAATAATTTTTAGCTTTACTGGCTGAAATCCAGTGAGCTTATGTCTTGGCATTGTGACCGTTGTGCATCTGTCCATGAATGTGTGTGTCTGTCCATCCGTAAACTTTTACTTTAACATTCTTCTCCTCAGAATTCAACAAAATTTCACAGAAATGATCCTTGGGTGACCCTTTATCAGATTCCTTAAAAAAAATAATTATCGGATGAAAAACATGGCTTAAATGGGTGGGACTAATTTCCATATATGGTGAAATCTTTAAAATATTTTTCTCAGAAACTAGTGGATGGATTTCAACCAAATTTTATAGGAATGATTATTTGGTGACCCTTTATCAGATTCCTTCAAAGAGTTATGATCAGATAGAAAAACATGGATTTATATACGCAGGGCTAATTTCCATATATTGTGAAACCTTAAAAATCTTCTTTTCAGAAACATATGGATGGGTTTCAACCAAAATTTTACAGAAATTATTCTTGGATGACCATAAGATTCCTTCAAAGAATTTTGATCAGATAGAAAAACATGGCTTTAATAGGCTGGGCAAATTTCCATATATGGTTAAACCTTTAAAAACCTTCTTTTCAGAAACATAATGGATGGATTTCAACAAAATTTCACAAATATGATTCTTGGGTGACCCTTTATCAGGTTTCTTCAAAGAATTTTGATCAGATAGAAAAACATGGCTTTAAAGGGTGGGGCTAATTTCCAAATTTGGTGAAAACTTTGAAAATCTTAGAAACCAGTTTATGGATATCAACCAGATTTAACTCTATTGATCCTTTTGTGATCCTTTACCAGATTCTTTCAAAGAATTTGGTAGGACAGAAAACATGGCTGTAATGGATGGGACTTTTTTCTGAATAATTATGGTGAAAGCTTTGAAAATTTTCTCAGAAACCTGTGGATGGATTTCAACCAAATACCACTGTATTGATCCTTTTGTGATCCTTTACCAGATTCTTTCAAAGAATGTTGATAAGACAGAAAACATGGCTGTAACGGGTGGGGCTGTTTTCCATATAATTAAGGTGAAAGCTTTGAAAATCTCTTTCTTAGAAACCATCAGATAGATTTCAAGTAAACTTCTCTGGCATGATGCTTGGGCGACCCCTTATTAGATTGAAAAAAAAAAGAAAAAAAAGAATGATTGGCTCTAAACATGCCCTTTATAATTTCCATGTATGGTAAACTGTGAAAACTTACAATCTTCTCAGATTACAAATGATTCTTAGTCTTCAACAAAATTTCACTAAATTATCCTTTGGTGACTCTGTCAGATTCTTTCATGTAATATGGCTCAGATGAAAATCTTGGCTTTTATGGAAGGGGGGAGGCTTATCTCCATATATGGTATATAGTGAATTTTGAAAATCTTGTTCTTGCAAACTGCAGGATGATTTTCAACAAAATTTCTCAGGAATCATAAGTAAATTCAGGCCTGTGAATCGAATCAGGCACTCAAGGGCCTCAAGTTTTTTCAAAACAATTGAACAAGCTCCTATTGTGATATTTGTAGGTTCCCCATTGACAACATATTCATGGCTTCAGGTATAACCCATTCCAACACATGAAAATTTTAGACTGGTCCAAATTGAAAGAAGCTGCAGACGATAATTTCAAGTTGATGGAATTTTAAATTTTTTCGTCATTTGGGATAGAAAACAATGTCGATAATGAAGAAATTGCTTGATACAAGCAATTTCTTCATTTTCCACAATGTTTTACAAAGCTTTTTTCTTGAGGGGCATAAAAAGGAGGGCTTGTGTTGGAATGGGATAAGAGATAAGAGAGTGGGGTGTGTGTGTGTGTGGGGGGGGTAACATGATCATATAAGGACATACATATATAATTGTACCAGAGCAATGAATTCCCATGAAATGCAAATATGTCAGACTGCTAATGGTAGTCTAGAAAATAGATGGAGTTTTTGTGATAATTGCAATATTCAAACAGAGGAATGTGTTCATTGGTTATATTTACTAGAAAATAATGGTAATTATGTGCAATTAGTGAATTATTATGAGGAAAAATGGATTAATGGGAGACAAACATGAAATTCAGGGTACTTAACCCACAAAAGAATTAGCATTTTTGTTGCTCCTTGGTAAACAATGGTATTTTTACATGAATACACACAAATATTTATAACGTTAGCATATAACTTTTATAGCTCAGATTTTTTTGGGGAAATAGCCTTTGTATTGTGCAGCGACAATTCAGAATTAACACTATAGAGGATGCAATTTTGGCTCAATCTTTCTCAAAGCTTGCTAATATGTTTGTATAGTCATGAGGCATTAACCTATTAATAATTTAGACCTTCTGACCATTATCAAGGGAAAAGGCGCCTTATTTACAATTTCCTGTTTACCACACGAGAGGTCACAAATTAGGCTCAATCTTTCTCAAACTTGAGGAAATGTTTGTATAGTCTATTGATTATGGTAAAATTCTGACCAATATCTAGGGAAAAGGGGCCTTGTTGACAATTTCCTTGTTACCACCAAAAAGGTCATAATTTTTGCCTGATATTTTTCAAACTTTGATGAAAATGTTTGTATAGTCATGAGGAAAACCCTTATTGCTTAAGGTTATACTCTGAAAAATGTCAAGGAAAAGGGTCTGTATTGATAAATTCCTCATTATACCACTCTAGAGGTCTCAATATTGGCTCAATATTTCTCAAACTTGCTGAAAATGTTTCTAAAGTCATGAGAATAACCCTATGGATTATGGTGATATTCTGACTAAGGGAAAGAGGCCTTATTGACATTTCCTTGTTACCATTCTAGAGGTCACAATTATAGCTAGCTCTTTCTCTAATTTTCTGCAAGTGTTTATATACTCATGAGAAAGATTCCAATTTATTATGGTGACACTCTGACCATGGCCAGGAATGGGTCTGATTGACAATTTTTCTTGTTACCACCCGAGAGGTCACAATTTTGGCTCGATCTTTCTCAAATTTGCTGCAAATGTCTGTATAGTCATGAGGAAAAACCTTAATGATTATGGTGAGATTATTATCAATGTGAGGGGAAAAAGGGCCTTGTTGACAATTTCCTTGTTACCACTTTATAGGTCACAGTTTTGGCTCAGTCTTTTTCAAACTTGCTGAAAATTGTTTGCATAGTCATGAGGAAGAACCCTATTGATAATGGTGATATTCTGACCAAGGGAAAAGGGTCCTTATTGACAATTTCCTTTTAACCACCCGAGAGGTCACAGTTTTGGCTTTATCTTTCTTCTATTAGCTGAAAATGTTTTTAGTCATTAGGAAGAATCCTATTGGTTTTAGTGAGATTCTGACCAAGGAAAAAGAGGCCTTATTGACAAATGTATTGTTACCACTCTAGAGGATGCAATTTGGCTCAATCTATCTCAAAACTTGCTAAAATGTTTGTATAGTCATTGGCAATAGCCCTATTAATAATGGTGACCTTCTGACCAATATCAAGGGAAAAGGGGCCTTATGGATTATTCCCTTTAACCAGTCGAGAGGTCACAATTTTGGCTCAATCTTTCTCAAACTTAAGGAAAATGTTTATAAATTCATAGATAACCCTTTTGATTATGATAAAATTCTGACCAATAACAAGGGAAAACAGCATTTTTGTCTGACAATTTCCTTGTTACCAGCCGAGAGGTCTAAATTTAAGCTCAATCTTTCTTAAACATGCAGAATATATTTGTATACTCATGACAAAAAGATTCCTATTGATATGGTGATATTCCATCCAATATCAAGGGAAAAGTGACGTAATTGATTAATTTCTTGTTACCACTCTAGAGATCACATTTTTTTGCTCAATCTGTCTCAAACTAACTGTAAATGCTTTTTATGTCATATTGAATATTTTAGAAGGTGACATTAATGGCAATATCAATTTTCTTCTCATCCAATCACAACTCTTTGCTTTTATATCCATTTGACTTCATTAAATATAACATTGTTTTCAAATTTTAGTTGATTTGTTGAGCTAGAGAAAGTCAATTCAGGTGAGTGATCTAGGGCCGTCTTGGCCCATTTGTTTTACTGTGTTGAACTCTATCAATTTCAGATTGGTGAAATTTCAAAAGAAAATGCCCTGTAGGGTAGAATACATTGTGTATAATGAAGAAATTGCTTATAACAAGTGATTTCCCTTTTGTCCAAAGTTTTTTAAAGCTTTTTTCTCGAGGGGTGTAAAAAAGAGGAAGACTTTGATAGGAAGACTTGAGATTATGAAAGGAAGTTTTACCTTAAGAATTGAAAAAAATTCTTCATAAATCCCTGTGGTATGGGTTTACTCAATAGAGAGGTCTGACAGATCATTCCAATGAGTACCCACAACATAGTTACAAAACAAGATAATAATTCTCCGAATTCAATGCTTTTAGTATCTCATGCTATTGAAGGCTAGTAAGAAGGATAAAATTTCAGTTTCTTGCTCATCTGTCTGTTTATTACAAGTTAAGAACAGTGTTCTTGTGTTGAAAGATTTGTTTTGTTTCCTGCACTCATCAGTCATGCTAGTAATCAAACTGCCATTATATTTCTGTTATATTTACAAAGTATTCAGTAGGAAAAATGTAGTTTAAGGATGGAGGTATACTTCCTACTTGAAAATCTGTGGATAGAGGTTTTCAAACTTTGACCCTTGTTATGCTTAACCTGTAATATTCCTGTCATTGGCAGGGAGTATTGGTAAAGATCAGCCTGCACATATATGAAGTCTGATCTTTGTCTTCACCTCCTGCTTGTCCCTTTTGAGCCAGAGTTATTTATATCATTCTATTTCAAAATATAATTAACCCACAATCGAACCTCCAGTGCTCTCAGCACTTTGATTTCAATTCAGTTATGAAAATGATGCATAATTCAGCATAAAAAAATGTTAGAGGTTCTAGATTTTATAGCTACTTCTCAAATAAAGCTTGAACTGTACCATGATTGTAGCTTCGCAGTGACAGCTAGACATATTATTTCAACAGATCATATATAAGTTAAAACAAATTCAAATGTTCTTGGAAGCTATTTTATCATCCATCTGTCTGTCTCTCATCCTTAATCAGTTATTTCAAGATCCTTTCCTCGATGCAGCTAAACTACCCGTCAGGCTTTGATGAAACTTTACAGAAATAATCCTCGGATGATGCCCTATTGTGTAGTTCTCTTCTAAAAGACCACAAGTTCAAACCATGAAGTGAATACATGTATTAGCCCTGTTAGCCATGTTGTTTTTACTTGAATTTTACTCAGAAAAAAGAAATAATGGGTTGCAGACCTGTGCAATTCCTAATGTTTATGTCAAAGCCATTTTATACTTGAGAAAGTATTTTTGGACAAGAAGAAATTGCTTGTGACAAGCAAGTTCTTCTGATGCCACACTATTTTCCACATGGTCAATTGGTTTCTTTTCAAATTTCAGTCAATTTTAATTTTTGTCCAGCTTCTTTCAAGATCCAATCAGCAGACTCATTTTACAGTCAATACACAGGCTGTACAAACATATCATAGTATAGAAGCCCATAATCATGTAAAATGCATTAACATACAGGTTCTCCCAAATAAACAAATGAATGCAATAACAAAGACCAAGTTTAACAACTTCCAATTCCTCTGAAGTTATTGCATCATTCCTGCACTGTCTGAATGCAGTTGTCTATCAACAAGGATAAAAAAGAATTTCCTGATCCTGTCATTATTTTGCTTCAATGTTAACCCTTGTCATGCTGATCGCTAAATATTCCTGTTTTGGCAGGCAGTACAGACATAGATTAGTCTGCACAAATGTGCAGTCTGATCTTTGTCTACACCAACTGCTTGTCCTTTTTAAGCCAATGTTGTTAATACAATAAATTATCAAAATAAATATTAATCCACAATTAGTGCTGCCAGTGCTTTTAGCCCTTTGATCTGCAGATGATTTTTATTCAGCATGACTATTGAAGAGCTTTGGTAGTTTAGCAGAGTCTCAAACAACTGATCTGGATAATCGTAAAACTTTGTAATGAAAAAATTTACAATACAGGGCATTACAAAGAAAGTAAAATGATATTACTAAAAACAATGAAAGAAAAATGTTAGAGTTGAGAATATTTTTCCTTTACTCACTTTACTATTCAAATCTTTTTCACTTTAGGGTTGTCAAAATGCTAGAGATTAAGCTTCAACTTTCAAAGACTATAAGTTATGATAAATTTTTGTCTTAACATTTATAGGTCACCTG
Source organism: Fragum fragum (assembly GCA_946902895.1). Taxonomy (NCBI): domain Eukaryota; kingdom Metazoa; phylum Mollusca; class Bivalvia; order Cardiida; family Cardiidae; genus Fragum; species Fragum fragum. Next base: position 33,148,073 of record OX336368.1, on the reverse strand, counting down.
AACGAATGGTCATGGTGACCTATTGCAATCATCGTTTGTCCGTCGTCGTGCGTCGTCCGTCGTCCATTAACTTTTAAACATTTTCATCTTCTTCTCAAGATCTACTGGGCGGATTTCAACCAAACTTGGTAGAAAGCATCATTGGGGGATGCCAATTCAAGTTTGTGAAAATAGGGGTTCTGGGGGTCATAGGGACCCCAATTGGGGGCAAAAAGGGGTAATTTTTGGTTCTTCTTATAAAATCCTCTTCTAATAAACCGTTAATGCCAGAGCTTAAATATTTTGTGTGCATGACAACTAGGACAGGTATATTATAAATTGTGAAATTCATGCCCCTGGGGTCATGTATGGGGCCACACCCAGAGGTCAAAGTTCATCATGTTAAAAAATTCACATTTTCATCTTCTTCTGATGAAGTACAAAGCCAATTTCAAACAAACTTGATGAAAAGCATCATTGGGTACTGGTTATTCGGATTTGTGAAAATTAAAAGGCTGGGGCGTCAGGGGGCCCTAAAATGGGGACCAAAAGGGGGTAATTTTTGGTAACTTTTAAACATTTTCATCTTCTTCTCAAGAACTACGGAGGAGATTTCAACCAAACTTGGTCGGAAGCATCATTGGGGGATGCCAATTCAAGTTTGTGAAAAGAGGTTGGGGGGCTTGGGGTAAAAGGGGCCCCAGTCGGGGGCAGTAAATTTTTGTACTTCTTAAAAAATCTTTTTCTAATAAACCCTAAATCACTTGTCTTGATGCTCTTTTACTCAGGTGACCGTTAAGGCCCACTGGGCCTCTTGTGTGTGTCTAAAGAGAAACATTTTAAAAAAAATACACTTCTTAAAATCACTAAAAATAGTACCTCTAATATACTCCAAAACAGGTCTAAAATTTTGAAAAGCAGGTAAGGGTTAACCCATTCCTAAGCAATCTCGCACTTAAAAGCACTCAAGAAAAACAACTGTTGGAAACACTGTTGGAAAGGAGAACAAACAATTTATCCTTTTCTCATAATATTTTTCCACCAAATGTTGATCTAATTCATCAAGTTTATGATACTTGAATTTTCAGCAGCAATTTCTTTGAATTTTGGCCAATCTGACATTTTGTTATTTGGTAATAGGTGAATTTCTCTAGTCTGGACCACTATTTTTTATAGGAGATATAACTTATTGCTAGCCATGTCTACTGACTCTGACAAGGCAGTGTGTCTGATATCAAATAGCATTAGGTTGCATTAACCCATATTCCAACATGGCAAAATTTTAGACTGGTCCAAATTGAAAGAATCTGCAGACGACAATTTGAAGTTGATTGAATTTTAAATTTCTTTGTCTTTTTGGATAGAAAACATAGTGGATAATGAAGAAATTTGCTTGATTCAAGAGATTTCTTTATTTTCCACAATGTTTTCCAAAGTTTTTTTTCTTGAGGGTGTAAAAATGAGGGGTTGTGTGGGAATGGGTTTATATACAGGGATGTGGAATTCCCATGTCCAACTTGTCTGACATGGGCTTTTCTAATTGCAGCAAATCTTAGACAGATCCGAATTGAGAGCAGTTGCAGACAAAAATCTTAACTTGATGGATTTTTTAATTATATTTTTGTTCTGGGGTAGAAAACATTTTGGATATGAAGAATTACTTGTTACAAGCGATTTCTCCATTATCCAAAATGTTTATCCAAGCTTTCTTTTTGACAGGCGTATATAAGCATGAATGTATTGGAATGGGTTGAATGTTCCAAGGTCATCACTGCACTTCTGGTCTAGATATGATCAATGAATTTTAGCTTGGTTATTTTCACAGTCATGAAAATTACAATTAAGTCAGGCTTGTGACTTACAAGTTTCACAAGCCCATACTAAACTATTAATGATTCATACATGATACAAGCTTCTAAATCCTAGTAAAAGAGAGAAAAAGCATTGTAAATAACAGTGATTGTAATTGGATCATACTTGAATATGTAAATCTTTGAGGCTAAAAGAGTTTGTCGAAGTGGAAAATTAACAGAGAAAACTAAAATTATAAAATTGTAAGGCAAAATTTTACAAACACGTAGGGCAAGTAATTACAGATTTTTTTACAAACCAAAAAACAAATTTTATTAGTTTTTGACCATTGGACTATATTGTGCATTTTAATCGTTGTTTATAGAGAAATCTTGAGCCATTGCCATAGCCTTATTGCCTGTGTCAATGTGATGGAAATCATCGTCGTTGTTGTGCAAAACCTTCAATATTTTGTGATATCTCTGGTTTTACTGTTGGCATTCATATATGTTCTCTATCAAAAGAGCAACCTAAATAATGATTTTTTAAGAGGGGTTACTCTACATGTATTTTTGTACGAATGATGCCACTTTTTATGCGCCCCCCCCCCCCCCCTCGAAAGATTGGGGCATATTGTTTTACTATTGACCGTCTGTCTGTCTGCAACTTAACCAAAAAACTTAACATTGCCAATTACTATCAGCCTATCCAAGATACATTGCTCATATTTGGCATGATGATACATCCTCATAATGCGCATCTCCTCTGGTCAAGGTCATGTGGTAAGGTCAAGGTCACATACCAAGGTCAAGTGTAAAGTCCTTTTGCGGGGGCATTGTGTTACACAAACACATCTTGTTCAACTAAGATTTTTTTAAGTGCTATCCAGCATGTAAAAGACCTTTGGGGCTCTTGTTTGATTTAAAGTAATCCATCAATCTACCAGAACCTGTCTTCTTTTCTCTTCTTCATAAGAAGATCTGGAAAAGATGTCGTCTGCCAGAGTGAACTATAATAAGAAAACAAGATTAATTCATCAGTAATTTGTATAACTTGCACTCGACAGAATCCTTACAAGTTGAGTAATATGCATGTAATCTCTTTTTATCTGCTTGTAGGCTGCCATCTTCTGACATATTAAATGTATCAAATAGGTCCTTTGATTTGTTCATAGAATCTTTATTCCAGGCACATCTCCTACAGTAATTGATATATGTATTTTTACAAACTTTTGTTTTGCATTCAAAGCGTTTAGCCTCCTTTGCTACTTATTAAAGCCTGTGGGGCTGTTATCATTGTGGCAGTGTGTGCATGAATAATTCAACTATTCATTCGTCTGTAAACCATTTTAGCTCACCTGAGCATAAAGTGCTCAGGGTAGTATATTGTGATTTGTTGATTGTCCATGGTCTATCTGTCTGTAAATAATTACAAAAACAGCTTCTCAAATATAATCAACAGAATTCAACCAAACTTCACAGAAATGATCCTTAGGTCTTACTCTTTCAAATTACTTCATTGGAATCCATATACATGTAATTATAGTTTCTATGGCAACAGAGTGAAAAAAATGTAGAAAAATTCTTCTCTCAAAGCATTAGATCTAGCTTTGATATTTGGTACATATCGTACCCTAATAACCTTCTACCAAACTACCTGAAAGAATTACTCTATTCTAACAATAAGCACTTTATATTGAGTGATATCAGTCTTTACATTGGAATAAAGAAGGAAATTTTTAAATCTTCTCCTAAACTTTAAGGTCTAGAGTAATAATATTTTGTTTGTAACATCACCTGGCCTCTATCAAAATACTTCAAAGAAATACTGTTCTTGAAAGTAGCCCTACATTTTAAAAATCTCTTAGTCTTAAATCATAAGACCTAGAGCTTTGGTATTTGGTATGTATCATCACAAAATGACCTTCTACCAAAATACTTAAATGATTACTGTACTTTTAAAACTAGCCATATTTTACATAGGTCAGGTTTCACAGGAATGATCTTATGGTAACCCTTAATGATATTTTTGAAGAAGCTTTACTACATTTAACCTTGTCATGCTGAACTCTGAATATTCCTATTTGGCAGGAAGCATAGACATAAGTGCAGTCTGATCTTAGTCTCTGCCACCTATTTTTATCCCTTAAGCCAAAATTGTATATAAAAATTATCATCCAAAAAATATTGACCCATAGTCAAGCCATTCAGTGCTTTTAGTCTTTTGATTTTAATACTATTTTGAGAAAGTATTGTATTCAGCATGACAAGGGTTAATAATAGTTGCTACAGAGGTTTGACCTGATAACATAGTGATGCAAGGGAAAGTAGTAGATACTGTTTGACTGAGAACATTTGTTAGACAAAAGAAAGTTGCCTCCCTTAAAGTAATTTGCAAAAGAGTGGGAGAAAAAAAGAAAACTCTGAAAACTTAAATCAATTGTTTGATGATGATTTCTTGCCAGTCGCTCAAGCAGCTCTGGTTTTATCATGGAAATGGTTTTGAATATTCTATTCTTGCTGATACTTGTCGATTAGTTTTATATTGCACTTACACATTGAAGAACAGAGTTCTTTGTTATTCTTTTATCAGTATAGAACAAAGCAGTATCCATTAACAATGTTACAAGTATGATTTTATCAACTGTTCTTTTGAAAATAGAGATTGTTCACAATTTCTGCAGCTTTGTTGAACTTTGTTGAAAAATGCTTGAAAGATTAGTTGATGTGACTTTGGCCCCTGATTCAGTCCTTAACTTTGTTCAATTAACCCATTACCAGATGGCAAAATTTCATTCCAAATTGAACAGACAATAATTTAAAGCTTATGAAATTTAGATCTTACATCTTTTTGTTTAGAAAACATTGTGTAAAATGAAGAATTCGCTTGGTTCAAGCAATTTCTTAATTTTACACTATGTTTGCCCAATTATTTATTTATTTTTTTCTTAAGGGGCGTCTAAAAGTGTCATTGTGTGGGAATGGGTTAACAATTATAATTCTGTATGTCACACTGAGCAATTTGGGGGAAAAAAATTCCTTTGATATTAACCCATTGCCTGACGACATATTTCAGACTAATCAATCATGAAAAACGTTGTAGACAACAGGTTCATTGTGATAGAAACTTTTTTGTCTCACAGAGAAGTAAGCATGGTTGGAAATGGGGATATTGCTTAATTTCCTTTTCCATGATACTTTCTAAAGCAGTATAAAATGGGAACAGGTTAAAGCAGAATCGACTCTGTAAAGCAAGTTTAATGAACTTTCTATTAAAAACTCTGGATAACACAAAAGAGTTAACCCTTGTCATGCTGAATCCAGAGTATTCCTGCTTTAGCAGGAGGCATAGACAAAGATCAACCTGCACATATGTGCAGTCTGATCGTAGTTTAGACCACCTGTTTGTCCTTCATTAGCCAGAATTGTCCATTATGTGTCAACTTCCAAACTAAATGTTGAGCCTGGCAACCAGATATACAGTGCCAACAGTCCTTTGATTTTAATGCAATTCTGAAAAAGGATTTTATTCAGCATGACAGAGTTAACAGTAAGGTCAATACTATCTAACCCATTACCAGTCAGCAAAATTTTAGACTGCTTCAAGTTGCAAGGAGTTGCAAGACATTGTGAGAATGAAGAAATCGCTGATGTAACAAGCAATTTTTAACAATTGTTTTACTATTGTTTTTCTTGAGGGGCACACAAGGTCATACACATGTGGATTTGCTGTTTTGTGTGAGTTGAATATTTTGTTAAATAGTTATCCACTCTCTATTGGTTGAAATATGAGAATGAAATGCAAAATGTATTGGAAAATTATATTCTTCCGGTTTCATAACAGTTTTGATACAACTGTTTTAAATTTTGTTTAAGAAAGGATTATCTTTTGAAGGAAATCCCTCAGCCTATGTTATCTTGTAATCTGATAAGGAGCTGACCCCTTTTTGAAATCCCTTTTCCTTCCTTACTTTTATGTTTGTCTTAGGATTTAAGAAATTTAATACTTTATTTAATCTTTACCAATTTAAATAGAATATTGGGGCCTAATATATGGTGGTTCCTTAAAAATCATTGTTTCTATCCTGTTTTACTAAAATATTCATCCCTAGCACTATGAAGTATGTTGCTAGATTTTTTAACACCAACATCCAGCCCTTTACTAAACTTCACATTAAAGATTGTTTAATTGATTGAATGGTGTTTAACGTCACTTTTAACAGTATCACATTAAAAATAGTGTTTGTAATAATTTGATTAGTTTGTAAAATTTGAAGAAAAAAAATAGAATAAAAAAGAGCAGAAAGCATTGTATGATCAGGATATGCTTGTTTCAAGCATTCTCTCCTTTTCCCACAACATTTTCCATATGTATTTCAAGGCCTTGAAAATCTATTAGTTATATGAATTAAACTTTGATTTCAGCTTTCATTGATGACAATTCCTCACAATGGTACTTTTCATGCCCCTCAAGAAAAAAGCTTTGGAAAACATTTTTGAAAATAAAGAAATTGCTTGTTACAAGCAATATCTTCATTATCCATTATTATTATGTTTTCTTCCCTTAAAGATAAAGATTTTAGAATCCAATCAACTTGAAATTGTCATCTGCACCTTCTTTGTATTTGGACCAGTCTAAAATGTTGTCTTCTGGTAATAGGTTGAATAAGCTTTTGAATAAAATATCAAAATTTTATGTAAATGGACCTCTCCTGATTCACTTGGAACAGTCTAAAGGTTAACTTAGTGGGGAACAGGTAAACCTGATCCACTGAAGGACTATCTTTGGTAGGAAATAAAAAGGTCTATTTTTGACTGGTTTTGTGCATTTTCAAGTTAACAAAAGATCTTCTGTTTCAGAAGTTTGAAAAGCCAACTTGAGATAATCATCTTGTTTAACAGTTTTGAAGTCTTTTGTGTTACTTTGTGAAAAATGCTGAAACTTTGTATCAATGTGGACATTTGAATAGAGAATCAGTGGATCATATCACATGGTTATTGTGCATTTGTAGAACCTGTTAATTCTTAAACTTACTCCAGTTAATTAGGGGTTTGTTGCATCTAACTGTTCAGGTTGAAAGGTTCTTTTCATTGCCATAATTTTGACAAAACAAACTTTGCTGGACCTCGTGGTGTCTTCAGTGCCATATTAGACCTTCCATGTGCTTAATCTTATTTGTTTTGCGTAGTTTGTTTGTTTTGACTTTAGCATAAACTAGAACAACTGGTTGTTGGAATTTAGTGTTTTAAGTGAAAGGTGTTGAATGTTCTGAACTTATAAAGTGAAAGAGGTGTTAGAAGGAAAAAATGGAACTTTATTACACATTGGTAAATATTTCGTTTTATTAACCAAATGCTCAATTTTAACCCATTTCCCATGAAAATTTCCCTTTGGACGCCCGTTAGAAAGAACGTTTTGGAAATCATTGTGAAAAATAATGAAATTACATGTAACAAGCAATTTCTTCATTATCCAAATTGCCTCCTACAAAGACAAAGATTTTTAGAATTTCATCAACTTGAAATTGTTGTCTGTTACTTCTTTGAATTTCGAGCAGTCTAAAATCTTATTGTCTGGTAGTAGATTAACAACATGGGGAAGAGGAGTTGTGAATCTGTTGTTATGAAAGAGAAAAATACTTGTAAATTTTACTTTTCCAGTTTTGTCTTCTATTCAGTCCAAACCAGAACTCCTTAGCAATTAACCAGATGACACAATTTTTATGCTTATCCGAGTTCAAAGAAGTTGCAGAAGGCACAAAATTGGGAAAAAAAGATGACCAAGTAGGGTAGAAAACATTGTGAGAAAAAGAAAGATTGCTTGTTAAAAACAATTTATCCTTTTCCCAAAATGAATTCCTGAGGTTTATTTATGCAGCTGGTCAAAATGCATTTATAAGTCGTAATTTGATTGGAACTGTAGATTTTGATGGCAAATTGTACCAGCTGACCTGAGTTTATACAGTTCCAGAGGAGTCTTATTGTTGACTATGTTTTACCACCTTCTATTAGAAAAAAAACACTTAAACCATTTTCAATAACACTTAGACTGGTCCAGACCTAATTAACCCATTCCCAAATGGCAAAATTTTAGACTGGTCCAAATTGAAGAAGTTGCAGATGACAATATAAAGTTGATGAAATTTTGGATTTTTTCAACTTTCTGGGTAGAAAACATTGTTGAAAATGAAGAAATTGCTTGTCCACAATGTTTTCCAAAGCTTGTTTAAAAGCGTCACTGAGTGAGAATGGGTTAAGTAACATACATAAAGTAATATTAACAATTCAAACAGATGGGAAAAAACACACAACAAATTATATATAAACAACTGGGATGGGAGAGGAAGATATATCCTTATGAAAAGCATTTGTTTCTTTTTTACTTTGCAATGTTATAAAGAGAAAAATCTCAGTGATCATACATAATTCTCTAGCAGCATGCAAATTGATTGATTGAAGCTGTCCATCAAACAAATCAATTGGCAAATGAAATAATTCAATTAAACTGGAAATGAATATATTAAACTTTTATATCTATTTTGAACATTTTCTTTTCCAAAATGTTATTTTAATCTCAATAAACCTACCATGTCAAAGGTCAGTTAATGTGGCCAGCTCTCTATCAATCTTATATTTTGCAACTAAAGGAGGTGCCAGGGAGGTCAGTTTTAGTACTTCATTTTAAGGTCAGTCTATGGATTCGCCACCTTGGAGCCCTTACCTTGCAATACACTTATTGTGACCTGATAATCCCCCAGAAAAAAATATATGAAGAAAACATTGCAAAAAAGCTAAATTGTCTGAATTACTTCTTTTTTTCATAATGTTGTCACCCTCTCTCTAACCCATTCCCACACAGTGATGTCTTTTAACAATTGGGAAAATATTTCCTAAAATGAAGAAATTGCTTGTGACAAGAAATTTCTTCATTTTACACAATGATATCTATCCAGAAAGTTAGAGAAATTTAGAATTTCATAGCCTTGATATTGTCGTCTGCAACTCCTTCAAATTTGGACCTTTCTAAAATGTTGTCATCTGGTAATGGGTTACCTCTGCCTGTGTGGGTGTGATTGTAAGTGTGTGTCTGATTTTTGTCTAAAGCATACCTTTAACCAATTACCAGAGGGCAAAGTTTAAGCTGATCCAAATTGAAAGGAGCTGTAGACTAGAATTTAAAAGTTATGAAATTTGAGATTTTTTCAGCTTTCTGAGTAGAAAACATTGTGGAAATGAAGATATTGCTTATCACAAGCAATTTCTTCATTTCCACAATGTTTTCCTGATTTGTTTTCTTGAGGGGTGTCAAAAAGTGTCTTTGTGTGGGAATGGGTTAACTCATTCTGCACAGTGACGCTTTTTAGCTCACCTGAGCACGTAGTGCTCAAGTGAGCTATTGTGATCCCCTTTTGTCCGGCGTCCGTCCGTCGTGCGTCAACATTTTCTTTAAACGACATCTCCTCCCAAACCGATGGGCCAATTTGAACCAAATTTGGCAGAAATGTTCCTTAGGTGGTCCCCTTCAAAAAAAAGCTAAAAGAATTGAAATCTGTCAAAAACTCTGGTTGCCATGGCAACAAAAGTGAAATTTTAGAATAATCTTTAAAAATCTTCTCCTCCTGACCCAGAAGGCGTAGAGCCTTGATATTTTGCATGAAGCATCAGTATAATGACCTCTTTCAAAGTAGCTAAAATCATGATCCTCAGGTCCCCAGGGGCAGAGCCCCAGGGGGGGGGGTTATATAGAAATAAAGAACGATTTTTAAAATGACATCTCCTCCCAAACCATTGGGCCAATTTGAACCAAATTTGGCAGAAATTTTGCTTAGGTGGTCCTCTTCAAAAATAGCTAAAAAAAAATTGAAATCATAATCTTTATATGTAATTGTGGCCCACTTGTTTCATAATCCTAACCTTAACATGAAATTAGACTGTTGAAAGGAAAAGAGCCTTTATCTCAGGTGAGCGCCCCAGGGCCAACTGCCCTCTTGTTTAAAAAAGCTTGTTACAAGCAATTTCTTCATTATCCACAATGTTTTCTATCCTAAATGATAAAGATTTTGAAGAATTTCTTCAACTTAAAATTGGTGTCTGCAGATTCTTTCAATTTGGACTGTCTACAATTTTGAGGTCTGTTAATTGGTTAACATTAAATGATGGATTTAATGGTTGATCCCCTAGAAGAGTACAAGTGTCATGCATAAAGTTATGTCGGGTACTCCAAAGTTCAAGGTCATAGCTGAAGGTCATGTGACAAAAAATGATTTAGTTTTCTTTTGCAAGGAATATAATACTATTGAGGTAATAACCATGATTAAACTTTATTGACAATAAATTCGGGGCAATAGAGTGATTCATGATAGTTAAGGCAAGCTTTCATGATTTTACCGAGCTTTTTTTGCAGCGACCATATTTGTGATCATTTCAATCTTTCATGATAGATTGCTTTAGACTTAGACAAAGTTCATCACGTCTTTGAGATCAAGATAACCTACTTATGACATTACCAAAACTAACTCACTTCGAATTTCTTCTAAGGAGATGTTCTTCAAATTGAAGCAGTTCAGAGTACAATCTCAATTATATCTTAGCCTTATAATGGCAGGTACAATAACTTCTCAAAATGTTTAACCGAACTTTTGAATGACTTTCAATGGACCCTTCTGGGTAGATTTAGCTTTGAGTGTTTGACTAATAATGGAGATGACAAAACTTTGACCATCCCAAGTCTTATATATCTCTATTAACCCATATCATGCTAAATATTCCTCTTTTGGCAGGTTGTATAGACAAAGGATCAGCCTGGATATATTTTGCAGTCTGATCTTAGTCAACAGCACCTGTTTTACCCACTGAAGTCAGATTATTTATAACATTCGTTTTAAAAAGAAATAATCACATATAACTAGTGTTTCAAGCCCTTTCAGCACTTTGATTTCAATGCATTTCCAAACAAGTTTTTATGCAACATGAAAAGGGTTAAGAAATATTTAAGGATAAGAAAAACTGCTTTTATCCTTAACTATAATCTACTCTGACTGCCTTGATAGCCAAATGCATGGTAGAAGTACTCATGATCTGAGGGTCACAGGTTTGAGCCCCGCTGTCTCAAGGGTGTGTTCATGGACAAGACAGTTTTAATAGCCAGCCCCAGTCTACCCGGCTGTAAAAGTGGGTTAGTGGGTTTAAGCCACTGCCTTCTTGTCAGGGATGTGAAAACATCTGGATTGTGAGTGTATGAGAGCCTTCAGCTTTTGTGACAATAGAACTAAAATAAAATGGTTTAAACTAAACTGACTTAAATCTATACAAGTCATAATTTAATGCTGTATTAATTCTGTATTGTCTGGACTCTTCAGTTGTTTGGCAGATTTTGATGTTAACCCTTGTCCTGCTGAATATTTATCCTTTTTTCACAAAATTCTGATTTTTTGTCCAACTTAGGTGTAATTTGTATTCAAATAGTTCCTCAGTACTGAAAGATCAAGCAGATAGTGTAGACTAAGATCAGACTGCACCTCTGTGCAGGCTGATCTTAGTTTAAACACCTGGTACAGCTATTGGCAAATCAGGAATATTCCGGGATCAGTATGACAAGGGTTAATTAATTACAATCTCAGTATCGGCCTATGTTTTGCATGCAAGTTCATTTACTAAGAAGCTACCTGCTACTATACTTTTGACAACTTTCGTTTGCAACATTCACAAATAACTTGTTTTGATATTTGTTCACTTGAATGAACAAGGTCACCTATATACCAGGAGGGCAACTCCTAAAGAAAACAGTAAAGGCTAATTAACCCTTCAAGGAGTTTACTTGTTCATAGAAAACATTCAGAATGTGTGCTCAGAATGGGTAATGAAGAGCATTATTGAGAAAATCGCTGATATATTACATTTGATGTTGTCTGGAAAATGCTCGGCCATGATACCCAATCAGAAATGTGACAATTGTGTCATTGAATTTCTCGTCATGCTTCCAGGGAAGTGCTTAAAGAATAACTTTTCCTATTTCAATCTTATCCCCCTACAAAAAGTTCAAGAACTAGTTCTTAATTGTTTTTGAACTTCAGTTCTAGAACATTCAAGAAAGTTATATTGCAGTTCAAGAACTCAATGTTCTAGGATTCGTTCAGGAACTTGTTCTTGAATAAATAACATACATTCTATAAAATTACATTTGATTTGATCTATGTACATGATTTCAATTAAAAAACAAGAACTGTTTATGGTATGTAGAAGTATTTCTAATTCTTCATCCCTGCAATCCAATTTGAAGGTGTGAAAGTTTGATGAATAAAAGCAAGAGTTACTAGAACTAGAAAGCTCATACAATGAACCTAAAGTTCTAGAACATTCATTACTTTACACTTGACCAAATTGTAGAATTTTATAGATTTTAGTGACATAGTTCAAGAACTATGAGGTTTTACATGGCCAGTGATCTGTCAGATAGACATTATTTTTGTGAATTATAGGTCACATTGACCCTTGTCATGCTGTTTTAAATTGCTATCAAATCAAAGGGCTGAAAGCACTGACAGAACTATTTATCAAAAAATCAATATCTCTTTTAGAAATCAACTTCATAAACAATTCTGGCAGGGAAAGTACAAGCAGGAGGTGTAGACTAAGATCAGCCTGCACATAAGTGCAGTCTGATCTTAGTCGACACCTCCTGTCAAAACCGGAATATTCCGGGTTCAGCATGACGAGGGTTAACATTATGTTTTGATATTCTATTTTCAGATGCATCATCCTGTACAAATGAAGCCTGCTGACAGTGAAAAAAGAAATGGTGAGCAGCAAGCTGGTAAATGTTCATTTCTATAACCATTCTATCACTCAGTAGAATCAGGTATAATCAGTTCTGTTTTGAAATATAGAAGATAATGGGAGCTTTCCATGTAGGATGGATGAATATATCATCATTGTCTTCCAAAAAACCTTGTGAATCAAGCTGTACTTTTGAGGTTTTAGAATGACAGCAACAATAGCATTGGGAGAATGAGGGATGGTGTTATAGGCTTCAGAAGGAAAATGTGAACTTTTTTAACTCATATGATATAAGCTTTTGTGATCCTTTAATGTCTGTTCTCATGCATAAAAAGAAATGGTGTTGTTGTTTTTACACCCTCAAAAAACAACAGCTTGAAATCACTTTAAGCAAAGTTGACTGGATCTTTTAACTAGCTCAGAATGTTTATTATGATATCTGGGTTGAATCCAAAATAGTTTTTGGTCATTTAAAAGTTACTTATTTGGGTCAATTCTTAGAGTAATGATGTGACCATAAATTTGAAGTTTGGAATACTTGTCTTGATATCATAAGGTTTGGGGGGATTAAAAATATGTCAAAAATTAAAGAAGAATTTAAAGGGAAATTTCCACATTGCTATCAACAACTTTGGCTCAATCTTTATGAAATTTGAATGGTTATTTTGATGTTATTTTAAGTTCACAACATAAGTTTGACCAGGTCAAATTATGGGTCATATGGTCAAATTGTTAAATCTTAAGAATACTCTTTGGACAACACACAAAGCTTTGACACATAAAACTTGGTCATGGCCAATTTTACTTCAACATTAAAGGCCCATGATTGTACAGCAAACCTGAAAATCTTCTCAATATAAACTCAGGTGAGCAATTGATGTCAATGCTAGACCTCATGCTCTGATTGATATTCAGGATTTAACTAAAGTGTTCTATCTCTGTATCAACAAAATAAAAGAAATGGGTGACAGTTTGAGAAATTATCACAAAAAGCCACATTCATTCCAAAACTATATGAATGAGGATTTGTTTCATATGTCCTGCTTTTTTCTGGTCTAATGTATTAACCCTTTCCTGTTTAATCACTGTTTTAGGACCATGTGATTTTATACTTGAGAAAACATTGTAGAAAAAGAAGAAATTGCTTGTAACAAGCAATTTCTTACCATACTTAACAATTATTTTTCCAATCAAATCAACTTCAAAATTTCAACTGCAAAACCTTTGAATTTGGGCAGGTCTAAAATTCTGAAAAATAGGAAAGGGTTAAAGAAGGATGTAAGAAAGCTCAAGTTGGATTTTTTCTCCATTTAAACTTTAATGGTGCATAAAACCACTTAATTACTGCCATTTTGAAAAGGAAGACTTTGAATGGAATGGGTAGAAAAAAGACTTAATTGGTAGCTGTAGTAATTTAAGTGATTAAAACAATTCAAAGTCATGGTTGTTCATTGGCATAAACCCTTCTCTACCATTAGTATAGGGTACATCAATGAATATTGGCCTTGATGTCCTATGTAGCATGGTGTTTGAAGTATCCAACTTGCATATTGTGATTTTCTTATGACAGTTTTAGTTCCTTCATATCATACCACCGAGAATAGGGTTTTAAACCAATTTTCTACACACATGGGCTTTTTAATGCTATCCAGACAAAAGCTTTCAAAAACAATGTGCAAAATAAAGAAATTGCTATTTACAAGCAATTTCTTCCTAATTTACAATGTTATCTACCTTAAAAGACAAATATTTTCAAAAACTTCTTCAAGTAGAAACTGATGTCTGCAACTTCTTTTAATTTAGATATAAGTTGTTCTGTAATGAATGTATGCCCAAGTTTAGTGCTGGAAATTTCTGTATGATCATAATGTACATTGCCATGTGAAAATCAAAGATTCTAGGTAGCATAAAATCTCATACAAATAGGCAAACATAAACCTAACTCAGATTGAGTTATATTGCAATTATCAAAAGAAACTTAAGTTTGTTCGCATTTTGTAAGATTCTATCCTGTTTGTTATTTCCCTACACATATGCTTTCTAGTCTTATAATAATAGAGTGCTGCAGCTCCTATGATCCAAATGAGATTATGATTATTGTCAATTACTATCAATATCGTTGACAATAATCTTAACTCGTTCCCACACTAAATATTTTTAGACTAGTCTGAATTCAAATTAGTTGCAGATGACAATTTCAAGCTGATAGAATTAAAAGTATCTCAGACATTCTGAGTAGAAAACAATGTGGAAAATACAACAATTGCTTGTCAAAAGCAATTTCTGTGCTTTTCACATTAATTTCCGGTACTTTTTTCTAGCGGGGCGGAAAAACGCGTGACTATGTGGGAATGGGATAGTCAATATAATACACTATCAACATTGCAGACAGTGTAGATGATATATGGGGCCCTTATAACTCCATTTCTGTTCAAAATTGTTAACCTCTAGTTTTCTTGATTGCATAATTAGTTAGATAAATATTTCAATTGAGGAAAAAGTTACTGGAAATTAGAAGAAAAGTAGTTGAAAAATAGTAACTAATTTATCTTAATGTGATTTGAACTAGTGTTGAATTTTCCGTAGCCATAGCCCATAGGTATGCTTTGATAGGAGTAGAGAGAACAATTAGTCTGGGAGATGATTTACTGAGTGATAGCCACATCATCATTTTGTTGTCTTTATCACTATAACACATGTTTGGTGTCTGTCAGTGGATCTTATATGTGTCAGACGAGCTAATATCTTATAAAAGAGGACTTGCTTGAAGCATTTTCTTCAAAAAAAGGAAACTAATACCATTGGTTACGTAAAAGCCCTTCTTAGATCAGGGCCTGTATTCCCTAGTCTGGGTTCCAGACTCTTCTTAATTTCCATTTGACAGAATTTTAGACTGGTTCACATCAGATGAAAACGCTAAACAACAGTGCTTTCAAATTTCACACATTATTGTTTGTAGGATATATCATTTTTAGTAAAACATTCTTTCAACAGTTGTTAAGGCAAAGTTCAAGGTCAAATGATAAGGCTACTTAGCTGAAAATTGGTATGTTCAGGGACATTTTGTATTTAGCAAAAACATGTTTTAAGCCTCACAACATATGTCGCCTTCATTGGAAGCATCTCTGAATTTTACTTTAACTTGTTTTAAAAACAAAAAAAAGACCTGCAGTAGAGTATAGATTGCCATGTTTATGTTTTCCATTGCTGTAAGCCCAAGTTTATAACATTTTAGCTCAAATATAGAAAGATACGGTCATTGTATATCACATTCTCTCCTTACCCTCAACTTGGTGTAACCGTCATGCAAACTTTGCTAACATCATGTGAAGTATTCATTCCCTCAATATAGAATTATGAAAATTTTGCTAACATCATGTGAAGTATTCTTTCCTATGTACACATTTATAAAAATTTTGCTAACATCATGTGAAGTATTCTTTCCCACATATAGGATCATGTAATTCTTACAAACTGTGTGTTCATCTTCCATGTTTATCATGTTGTGCTTATTCTTTAACCCAATACCAGACCTCAAAATTTTAGACGGGTCAAAATTGAAAGATGTTGCAGATGTTATTGTTTATTGTTGAAATTTTATAATATTTTTGTATTTTGGGGATGAAAACATTGTGGATAATGAAGAAATTGCTTGTAGCAAGCAATTTCTTCATTTTTTTTACAATGTTTTCCATAGCTTTTTTGCTCACTTGAGCACAAAGTACTCTTATGAGCTATTGTGATCACTCTTTGTGTCTCGCCCATTCGTCATCCGTTTGTCAACAATTTCTTTAAACAACATATCCTCCCAAACCACTGGGCCAATTTCATCCACATATTTCAGAAATCTTCTGTAGGTGGCCCCTTTGAATTACATAAGAGAATTGGAATCTGTAAAAACTCAAGTTGCCATGGCAACAAAAGTGAATTTTAAAAGAAATTTTAAAAAAAAATTCTCCCCCTTACCCAGAAGGCCAAGAGCATGAAACATCAGTATATTGACCTCTTTCGAATAGCTAAAATTATTACCCTCAGGTCCCCAGGGGCAAAGCCGTGGAGGGGGGATTCATTATAGAAACAAAGACAGGTTTTGAATAACATCTCCTCCCAAACTATCAAGCCAATTCAAACAGAATTTGGCACAAATGTTCAATAGATGCCTGCCCTTTATGAATTGGAAAAAGAATTAAAATTGGTTGAAAACTTTAGTTGCCTTGTCAACAAAAGTGAAATTAAAAGTCTTCTGAAGCAGAAGGCGTAGAGGCTGGATATTTTGCATGAAACATCAGTATATTGACCTTTTTCAAAATAGAAAAAATCATTGCTCTTGGGTTCCCAGGGGCAAGGCCGGGCTGTGTGTTTCTATATTATAATAAAGAACGATTTTTTGAATGACATCTCCTCTCAAACCATTAGGCAAATTTGATCCAAACATGGCAGACTCTTCAATAGGTGGTCCTTTTTCAAAATAGCAAAAAGAACAGAAAGTCTCTTAAAACTATGGTTGCTATGGTGACAGAATTAATAAAAATCTAGTGATATTTTAAAAAGATCTTTAATTTTCTTCTCCTCCTGAGCCAGAATCCGTAGAGACTTGATATTTTGCATGAAACATCAGTATATTGACTTCTTCCGAAATTGGTAACATCATCACTGTCCGTTCCTCAGGGATGGAGCTGCAGGGGTTGGGGCCTGTATAGAAACAAGAAGGATTTCCTCCCATACCATCAGCCAATTTGCACCATGGCAGAAATTTTTCTTGATGGTCATCTCTTACAATAGTTAAATGAACATTTTAAAATTTTGACTTTTCGATACACAGGGAAACAGCAAATATACATATAAGCTATGGTTATGCCCAATTGTAGCCTTAAAATTTAATTCTGCTATTGAATGAAGAAGAGCATTATCATGGATGGGCCCACCAGGTCCAATTGCCTTCTTGTTTGTTTTTATGAGGGGTGTAAAAAGGCATGCTGATTGGGAATGGGTGAAATGTTTTCTAATATGATTCATAGATAGATAAATCATTGGTACAAAAGGACCTTCATGAGTTATGTTTGAGAATGAAAACCATACTAGCTTATTCAAAAGAAAATGCAGTAAAATCATATTTATTTTCTCTTTTAATTGATATCTTCATTTTCTCTTCTGCAGATTTGAATTATTTTATCCTTTTCATCTAACTTATTTAAGGACAAGTTTTAAAAACTGTATACATATTTTTTCCACTTTTTTCATTTGATGATTTTATATCTTATTCTTTAAAGCCATTTCAAACTACCGGTAATACTTATTATAGATATTTTTTCTTTAAATTAATATATTGGAAAACTAAGTCTAAACAACAATAACAACAAAAAAACAGTTATTTGTTGTTTTGTATTATTTGGACTTTGTTGCCATACAAAAGTATTTCATCAGTCTGGATATTTTACCCATTTTTTGTTTTCTTTTTTCAGAAGAAAGAAAGTTATTTATAGGAATGTTGTCAAAAAAGTTTAATGAAACAGATGTCAAAATGATGTTTGCTCCATTTGGTAATATTGAAGACTGTACAGTTTTACGAGACCAAAATGGACAAAGTCGAGGTTTGTTGTTGCTTCTTTTTTAGCTAGCAAGGCGTCAGCTTTGATAGCTTAAGTTAACAGACAAAATTTTAAGGTGTCTCAAAGTTCAAAGAGTGCAAACTGCCACTCGAGGCTTAACCACTAAATCTTTTAAATGCCTACGCCATAAAATGTAGTTCTTAGGTATTTAAGGAAAATTACAAATTTTTCAATCACTTAAGCACAACCCTGATTTGAGCCTTCAAAAAAGTTGCAGACACCAATTTAAAATTGTTGAAATTCTAAAATATTTATCTCTCTAGGTAGAAAACAAAGTAAAAAATGAAGAAATTGCTTGTAACAGGCAATTTCTTCATTTTCCACAATTTTTCCACAACTATTTTCATAAAGTGTATAAAAAGGAGGGATTGTGTGGGAATGGGCTAACTCCTTGGTTAGTTTAACCTTGTTTCTGTATCATGATAATGTTTGACAAAGAAAATTATTGAACAAAACAATGCTTTGCTAGCTTACAGTTCTTTTCAGTACTCTGATTGAAAGTTATTAGATAATCTTATACTTGGCAAGAATCTTGTGGAGTCAAGACAAAACGAGAACTGTTTAACTCATTACCAGACTGCAAAATTTCAGAATGATCCAAAATGAATGATATTGCAAATGACAGTCTAAATTTTATGAAATTTTAGATTCTTTCAACTTTCTTTGTGGAAAACATTGTGGAAATTAAAGAAATTGCTTGTTTGTGACAATCAGTCTGATCTCAGTCTAAATCAACTGTTTTAGTTTCAAGGCAGAATTGTTTATAAGATTATTTTTTTAAAAGAAATATTGACTCACAAATTGTGCTTTTTAAACTTTTGCTTTTTTTTACTTGAATGCAGTTCTTACTAGGATTTTATTCTGCATGAAAAGGGTAAAATATGTAACATGCATAAATGATTGACAGCCTGTGATACATGTTTATATAGTAAGGGGGAGGCAATATAGAATGATCAAGGGCCTCTTAATGCAGTTTTTGTTGGCAGTTACCTGGATTTCTCAAATTAAACTGTCAAAACTGGTTTGATACCTGTCTGTCAGGTGTTCATGAACAGATTATCTTTTCTATCCTGTCTCTTCTTCTTATCAATCACACTTTCATCTACTGAACAGTTAAAGTAATGGGAAGAAAACAGATGTCTAAAAATCTAATATTGTGTCATTTAGGATTCAGTTTGAAAGAAATTTATATCAGAGTCTCCATTATTTAGAATGATATTTGATTCATCTGATCAGACACTAAGACAGAAGACTGAGGATTAGACATAGGAGGTAAAAGCCAGAAAATCTCTCAAGACCATAGGTTGATTTGACCATAGAACACAAGCCTGAAAATAGACCATAAGACTGAGGATTATAATTTGAGACATAAGTCTGAAGATCAGACATTCTGAAGATCGTACCTTAAAGCATAAGGCTTAAGATCATACTTTAAAACATAATGCTGAAGATAAAACCTAAAGACAAGACTTAAGATCAGACCATATGTCAGAGGATCAGATTCTTTAAGGTGAGGCTCAAAATCAGACCCCAAGACATCAGAGTGAAGATTTGTCACCTTTAGACAACAGACTGATGATTAAAATTTAGACATAAGACTGAAGACAGCTAGACCAAAAGTCCTAGAAGCTGGCTTAGAAAAACATTGTGTGAAAAATGAACTTGCTTATAACAAGATGGATTTATATAGATTTCACGGGAATGGTCCTTGGGTGATACTTTATTAGATTTCTTCAAGATTTTTTGATCAGATGAAAGCTACAGCTTTAATGGCCGTGGCTATTTTCCATATATGGTGAACACTTTTAAAATCTTTTTCTAAGAAACTATCAACAGATTATTCCCAAATTTCACAGTAATGATCTTTGAATGGTCCATTATCAGATTCCTTGGGGGAAAAATGATCAGCTTGGCTGGGGGGGAAGGTACTATTTCCTTATACAGTATATAAAGTAATCACTTAAGGTTTTCTACAGAGAAAGTATCAAATGGATATCAATTTAATTTTACATTGATATTCATGGATGTTTATGGTCACCTCTTATTAGTTTTTAGTTCACCTTAGCACAACGTGCTCAAGGTGAGCTTTTGTGATCCCCCTGTGTCCATTGTGAGTCGTAAGCAGGTCGTCGTGTCGTCATGTGCGTTCAATACTTGTTCATGAAATTTTGATAAACGAAAAAATAGGGGCGTGGCAGGAAAATCATTGAAATCATGATATAATTCTTTAAAAATCTTCTCCTAAACCACTTAGACAAGTAAGACTAAACTTTGCAGGAATCTTTCTTGTAGGTGATACATTTCTGGCAAAAATTTCTTGATATTTTGTCTGAATAATTGTCTCCTTGATGATGCTATAAACTTTATAATTGGTCATTTGGGGACAAACACTAGGTCACAAGGCCAAATTTTTGAAAACTTCTTAACAGTCTAGGTGCTACATTTTTACTCAAATATCCTGAAACTTGATTGAACTGTTATTTCTCCATGATACATACAAGAAAGAATTTATGTACTGGGTCACTTGGGGTAAAAAAAAGTGAATTGTTCTTTTTAGAATATTTTTGGTCATTGACTCCAGTGTGTGCTTTTGGGCCAATTACCCCCTTATTTTCACTAAAGTTTATATACAATAGCATCATCATAAAAGTGATAATCTACTAGTTAACCCTTATCATGCTGAACCTGGAATAATCTTGATTTGAATCTTCCTTTGCAATGGGAACTTGCACACCTGCAATTATCATAATGATTAATCAACTGTTTCAGGATTTATGCCCCTTTGATTTTTTTTCTTATATACAATATTTAGAGAATAAATCATAACTGATGACCAGGTTGACAGATCAAAAAATTAAAAGTGGTTATTGGAGGTATACTGGAATGAGTTGTCCGTCCGTCCGACTGTGGACATAATTTTGTGTCGTCATCTCCTCCCACATTTCCAGACCAATTTTGATGAAACTTTACTGAAATCTTCCTTGCAATTGGAACTTGTACACCTGCAATTTTCATAATGATTAATCAACTGTTTCAGGATTTATGCCCCTTTTATTTATTTTCTTATATACATTATATAGAGAATAAATCATAACTCCTTAACAGGTTGACAGATTAAAAAATAAAAGTGGTTCTCATGTTTATTCCAGAACATAAACGCCATGTTCGATGTTGCACGAAATCCATAATTTCCATCTTCAATGTTGAACAAAATCCCTAATGTTTTACACAGTCATTGCCCCTCATTGACTTAAAATTGTAAAAAAAAATTGTCCACTTGATAAATCATGAATGGCCAACATTTCAATGGTTACAATTTGGCCTCATTAAAAAGAGGTGGCGGGGGGGGGATTTGTCAGCCCTTACAGGCGACAGTTCTAGTTGATATGAAATTAATTCTCAAAAAAACAAAAAAAAGACCCCAAAATAGTGCTCCCGGTAATTTCATCCCTTTGATTTTATTTCAATTCTGAAAAGGGTTTTATTTAGCAAGACAAGGGTTAAATTAGTTAAATATTGTCCAACTGGTGTTTTCCACTCATCATGTTTTATGTGTTTCAAAACCCGATTTGAAAATGAAAGATTTTGATCGTTTCCCACATAATGACGCTTTTTGACTCCCATCAAAAGAAAATATTTTGAAAACATTGTGTAAAATGTAGAGATTGCTTGTAACAGGGTATTTCTTCATTTTTATGCCCCAAAGGGAGGCATGTAGTAATCAAACTGTCAGTCCGTCAGTCAGTCTGTCTGTCCGTCTGTCCCATTTTCGTGTCCATTCGGTAACTTCTACATGCACTAGTGGATTTCTATAAAACTTTGCACAAATGTTCACCGCTATAAGACAATGTGCCCCGAAAAAGACCCAGGTTCCTATCTCAAAGATCAAGGTCACAATCTGGGGTCAAAGGTAAAAAATGGGGACTTCTTGCCATATCCAGTCTGTAACTTCTATAATCATGCAGGCAGGTACAAATTTCTTTCATACAAATGTTTACCACCTTGAGACAACGTGTCCTGAAAAAGACCCAGGTTCTTATCTCTAAGATCAAGGTCACAATCTGGGGTCAAAGGTGAAAAATGGGGACTTTTTGCTGTGTCTGCTCTGTATCTTCTATTATAATGCACACAGGTACAAATTCTTTCATAAAAATGTTCACCACCTTCAGGCGACGTGTTGCAAAAAAGACCCAGGTTCCTATCTCAAAGATCAAGGTCACAATCTTGGGTCAAAGGGGCATCAAGAATGGTTTAATTGTGTCCAGAATGGTTAAATTGTGTTTACTCTCTTATTCTTCAATGGATTGCTTCCATATTTGGACAGATGCTTAATTGGGTGGACCACTATAAATGACCTTGACCTTGACCCAGTGACCTCGACCTTTGACCTATTTTTGACCTCAGAAAAATCCATCCATAATGCATTTCTTGATTTCATTCTGTATTAATAGAAATTATTATATGTATTAAAATTTCATTTATTAAAAACCCAGATATATAGATCACAAATGCATGTGGTTTTGTTTACAAAACAAATTAAAGTGCCACATGCTTGACCCTGTCCTTTGGGGGCATTTGTCACATGACTGTGACCAGCTCTTATTCACAATGTTTTCGACCCAGAAAGTTAAAAAAATCTTAAATTTCAAAAACTTTAAATTTTTGTCTGCAAATCCATCCAAGTTGAAATTTTTGCTGTCTAGGTTAGATGATGGAAAAACATTTATACATTAATATGATCACATAAAACTATTTTAAGTGATAAAATTCTTCTCTTGTTACACCAAATTTCCCCCTATTTCTATTTATAAGTTCACCAGAGCTCATAGTAGTCATGTTGAGTTAATATAATTGCCTTAAGTTTTGCATCCATAGTGTGCCAATATTTTTTTTTTCCTAAACATCTTTTTCATCCTTACAAAACTTTTACTAGAGTTTTCCATTTGGTGCACAATTACCTTGAAGACCTAATGGCTTGTTTTGTTTATAAAAAAAAGCAGAATCTGTTAAAAATGAAGAAAGTGCAAGCACTTACTACATTATCCAGTGTTTTTTTAATTCCATTCGATAAGAATTTAAATTTCATCAAGAAACAATTGTAGTCTGCATCTTATTTGAATTTGGAACACTCTGAAGTTCTGTTGTCTGGTAAAAGATCAAAAACACCTGCTTTTTACAACCTTTGAGAAAATCATTCGAGAAAACAATGTGGGAAATGACAATATTTTCTACCCAAAAAGACAAATATTCAAACTTCTATCAACTGGAATATGTCCGATTTTCTTTTTATAAGTCTGAAATTTTTATACCTCTGCATCGAAAGATCGGGGCATATTGTTTTACCATTGTCCATCTATTTGTCTGTCTGTCATTCAGTCTTTCCATCGGTCTGTCTGCAAAACTTAACCTAAAGACTTAATATTACCAATTACTACCAGCCTATTCAAGATACACTGCAACTCCTCTACAACGCTACCCGGCACAGCGCTGACTCCATTATAACGCGGGGTCCGCTTGGCTCCCAAAATTTTGGAGGGGGGGGGCATTTGGGGTTGCAGATGCTGAGATACGACGTTAATCCTGATTTGGCCGCGATTTTTTCATCCCGTTTTCGGCCCATCCGAAGAAAAGGGGTTGCACATAAAAATCGATAATTACCCGAAGCCTGGTAAGTTTTTAACACCTTATGTGGACGGTCCTGGCCATTAAGGTATTAATTCAGAGGTAATTGCTTTGTTTGATTGATGACAAGCGTAGTGTTTGAATTTACAAAATCGGATTGATTGTTTTCTCTTACTGTTTGACATTGAGATGATCAATGCCTTAGGTTATTGATATTTTTAAAACAATAGTGAATAGGCACGCTCCTCGGTTTCCTTCAGTTACAAACCTTGAAGGTGGTGCGATTGAAATATCACACTGTTTCACTCTCGGCGTTCTTAAATTTCGGTAGGACGTGTTCTTAAAGTAATGCGCGACCGCGAAATTAGACAAATTGACTTGAGCCTAATTTTTATTTCACTTCATGGTTTGCTGGTATCCGGAGCTCATAGAGGATAGTGGCTTCAAGATAAAAACGCAACAATGTGCTTAGAAAATATCAGTCGTAGTTGTGACGTTTTCGCTAAATACAGAAAATACGTTAATTTTAATTGTAAATGTCACAATATCGGAAGATTTTCATCCGAAACGGGATAGATAATATAAATAGATTAAAATAAAATACCGTTATTTTTCCGAAATTTCTTTCAATAATCCGAAAATTTAATGCCATTCTGTATGATCAAACACACGGCAAAAAGCTCGTCGACAAATTTGAAGCGGGTACAGTTTAATTTATTCTGAGGGAGGAAAGGTGATCAAAGGCGCCGCCGCCAGATGTTCAGCTATTTATGGGAGAGTTTCCGGAGTTGACACGTGCCAGACGCATACCCCGTGTGATTCTTGCTGACCGAAGTTTTTACTCTTGTCGTTATGAAACCAGACATTCCACCGTCTCGAATATTTTCGATTATTATGACCTTCATTTTTACAATTAAAAGTTAGCCGCTACATGTATACTGCAACTGGTCGGTTTAAATTCCCGATTCGTAAATGACTAGGTTCAGATAGAGTTCTTTGTCGATATATTGTTAACGTATTTTTAACAATAGTAAAGAAATTAGACCAAGTCCATTACCGCGAAAGACGTTCGAAGGTCGATCAACGCGACATTTTCTCAACGCTTCAGTAACCCCAGGTGTTCAACAACTCGTTGGTCTCCATGGAGACGTCGCTATGCAAGATACTTAGATTTTATCCCCTTTGTCTACGGATGGAAATATTTACGTCCGAGTAAAAATAAATTCAATTAGATTAATGCCGACGACTATCATAATAATAAAACATGTTTCGGGTAAAAGTTTTAGCTTCTTAATATTGGGAGAAAGAGAACCACAATTTGTAGACCTGTAGAAATTTACGGATTATTCAATCCTGATAGACCGGGAAGGTAAGGTTAGAATTTAATTCTCCGCACACCGAATATCGTCGGTTTCTGCTAAAATCTCGTTACTACAGTTGTTGTTTTTCATTTCCCGACTAGTAACTTGTATAGAATTAATCTTGTTACGGGAGTTTTATCACAAATTATCGGGTGTTTAGTTCCGATTCCGACGGTTGAAAATTTCAGTTACGGCGGCAGGGGGGGGAGGGGGGGCAGCGTTATAGCATAATAACTCCACTTCTTCCGCTGTTTCATTTCTTGGACCCCACCAACAGTGTTATAGTGGAGCTGCAGTGTACAATGCTCATATTTGGCATGATGATATACCTCCATAATACGCATCTCCTCATGTCAAGGTCATGTGATAAGGTCAAAGTCACATACCAAGGTCAAATGTTTAGTCCTATTGCAGGGGCATTGTGTTTCACAAACACATCTTGTTTTGTTTTGTAATGATTAATATAGTATGATTTCAGGTTGTGCTTTCATTACATATTCAAACAGACAATCAGCTCAAAATTGTATTAAACAGATGCATCATTCACAAACTATGGAGGTAAGTGTACATGTACATAACATATGAGCCTGTTGTGATATTTCCAACAATTTCTTAAATACACCAATTAACCCATTCCAACTCAATCCATCCTTTGTACTCCCCTCAAAAAAAAAAAAAAAAAACAACAAAACTTTAGTAAACATTGTGGATATTGAAGAAATTGCTTGCAATTAAGATGGTAAGCATTGTGAGAAAAGGAAAAAAATGTTACCAGCAATTCCCCCTTTTCCACCATAGTTTTCCATAATCATAATTCATCAGGGTGTCAAAAAGCGGCACTGTAGTATTGGATTAAGAGGTATGTTAGTTTTAGTTGTAAGAACTTCTTTAAATTTTCTTCAGAAGTAAAATAAGAAGATTGTAACCAGATATTGTAGCTAAAAGGTGCCATTGTAAATATCACCACTTGTTACATAATATGTTTTCATTTGAAAGTGTTGCTAACTTAGGTGGTTTATTGGTCCATAATCTGTATCTTTTGAATTTATCTATCTAAATTCCATAGCTCTGCTATAGTCAATTACATCAACAGGTGAAAGAAATTCTAAATTAGAATGATCCTTTATAAGAAAAGTAGAGAAATACTAGATTCCTTATCAGTCCCTCGGAAAACTTTATACTTTCTTTCTGTCATCTTGATTATATAAGATTTAGCTGCATTATAAACCCTTCACAAGGGTCCTATGTGAAGGCAATTGGTGGATAATTGTAAACCTGAGTAGGATAGCAGCTGAAGGCTAGTAAAGGATGAAGTGTGCGAGATATACCATGATTCCACTGTAAGGTGCTTCAGCCACCGCAATATGACGGAAAAATTGTTAAAAGTGGTGTTCAACCCCATTCAAACAAACTTACAAACATGTATTTAGGCACTTGCCATAGAAAGATACTTGCCACCGTATCAATTTGTATGTCAGTGAGTTGATGAACTTAACCCAATCTCACACAGTAACGCTTTTAGACACCCCCCAAGAAAAACATTTGGAAATCATTGTGCAAAATGAAGAAATTGCCTGTTACAAGCAATTTCGTCATTTTCCTCAATGTTTTCTGACAAGAAAGTTGAAAAAATCTAAAATTTTATAACATTTGAATTGTTGTCTGCAACCCCTTTGAATTTGGACCAGTCTAAAATTTTGCTGTCTGGTAGTAGGTTAAAAGGTAGTGCCACATTTGATTTGTGGATCCATGGTGCTAAAATTTCCAATATAAAAAATCCAATAGTGTCAAATTCTCGTTTTCTTCTTTAACATATTAAAACTCGATAACACTTTTTGACACCCCTCAAAAGTAAAAGCATTGGAAAACATTTTTGATAATGAAGAAATTGTCATTAACAGCAATTTCTTTATTTTCCATAATGATTTTTACACAAAAAGACAAAAGATTTTTTATCTTTAACCCGTTCCAACTCAAGCCCTCCTTTTTACGTACCTCAACGAAAAACATTGGAAAACATTGTGGAAAATGAAGAAATTGCTTGGATCAAGCAATTTCTTCATTATCCACAATGTTTTCTATCCAAAAAGACAAAGAAAATTTAAATTCCATCAACTTAAAAATATCGTCTGCAGCTTCTTTCAATTTGGACCAGTCTAAAATTCCGTTGAGTTGGAATGGGTTAATTCTGTTTACTAAGAATTGTTGTCTGCAACTTCTTGCAATTTGGACCAGCCTACATTTGTGTTATCAGGTAAAGGGTCAAATTCCAAATGACAGATATCTCATCAATTATTGTTTGCCCATTTGTAATGTAGGAGGAAATTGTCAGGAATTGTTACATGAGTTATAATTTATCTAAATTCCAAATTTATTACTGGAATTACATAAACAATACTTCAGACAAGCTTAGTCATACCCTGTGGAATGCTTTACAGATTATTAACTCTTATTCAACAGTTGTTTACAAAATATCACCAACAATTAATTACTCTGCAAATATGCTCTGAACAAGATTTGTTGAAATATGCAAATGAATATATCTTTGAGATTGGTATCCATGAAGTACATACATGTATTTATACATAACTAGGATAATGATTTGATATCAGGTAAATATTTAAAATAGTCAAAAGGCAACAGTTTGTTGTCTTTGAAACCATCTGCTCCTTGAAATTCTATAGACCTAGTGGCTCTAGGGATCTAGACTAGGCTATTCCTGCACAATATCGCTATTTATGACCCTCATCTTGAATGTTTTGGAAAATGTGGAAAAATAAAGAAATTGTTTGAAAAAAGCATTTCTTTATATCCTCACAATGTTTCTCTTCCCCCCAAAACCAAAAGCTTTAAGAATTTCATCAATTAAAAGTGTCATCAGTAACTTCTTTGAATGTGGACCAGTCTACTATCTGGTCATCTCGAAATGGGCTAAAGGAGGATAGGACATACTAAAACTGTTAGTACCTTTACCATAACGTAAGTTGTGGTTGTTCATTTAAAACATCTTAACAATGCCATTTCAATGAGAACCCATGAAATGTCCCAACATGACCATTACATTGACTACCAATGAAATGTCTCGAAACAATTACACTGAATACCCATGAAATGTCTCAACAAGACCATTATGTCTCAAAGAGACCATTACATCGAATACCTATGAATTGTCTCAATTTACTACCAATGAAGTGTCTTGAGACCATCACAATGAATAGCCTTGAAATGTCTCAATAAGACCATTTCACTGACTACCCATGGAATGTCTCAAAAAGATCAATATATTGACTACCCATGAAATGTCTTGAAATGTCTTGAGACCATTACATTGAATACCCATAAAATGTCTCAACAAGACTTGCATGACATGTCTCAACAAGACCATTTCATGAAGAGCCAATGATTGTCTTGATGAAATTATTACATTGAATACCCATGAAATGCCTCCATGAGATGATTTCATTGAGTACCCACATTATAGAAATTTGAAGACTTCTTTTTAGGTCACCTGACCGAATGGTCATGGTGACCTATTGCAATCATCGTTTGTCCGTCGTCGTGCGTCGTCCGTCGTCCGTTAACTATTATACATTTTCATCTTCTTCTCAAGAACTACTGGGCTGATTTCAACCAAACTTGGTAGAAAGCATCATTGGGGGATGCCAATTCAAGTTTGTGAAAATAGGGGTTCTGGGGGTCATAGGGGCCCAAATAGGGGCCAAAAAGGGGTAATTTTTGATACTTCTTTAAAAACCTTCTTCTAATAAACCGTTAATGCCAGAGATTAAATATTTTGTGTGCATAACAACTAGGACAGGTATATTATAAATTGTGAAATTCATGCCCCTGGGGTCATGTATGGGGCCACACCCAGAGGTCAAAGTTCATCATGTTAAAAAATTCACATTTTCATCTTCTGATGATGAAGTACAGAGCCAATTTCAAACAAACTTGTTGAAAAGCATCATTTGGTAATGGTTATTTGGATTTGTGAAAATAAAAAGGCTGGGGGGGTCAGGGGGCCCTAAAATGGGGACCAAAAGGGGGTAATTTTTGGTAACTTTTAAATATTTCATCTTCTTCTCAAGAACTACTGGGCGGATTTCAACCAAACTTGGTAGAAAGCATCATTGGGGGATGCCAAATCAAGTTTGTGAAAATAGGGGTTCTGGGGGTCAAAGGGGCCCAAATAGGGGCCAAAAAGGGGTAATTTTTGGTAATTCTTTAAAAATCTTCTTCTAATAAACCGTTAATGCCAGAGCTTAAATATTTTGTGTGCATGACAACTAGGACAGGTATATTATAAATTGTGAAATTCATGCCCCTGGGGTCATGTATGGGGCCACATCCAGAGGTCAAAGTTCATCATGTTAAAAAATTCACATTTTCACCTTCTTCTGATGAAGTACAAAGCCAATTTCAAACAAACTTGTTGAAAAGCATCATTTGGTAGTGGTTATTCAGATTTGTGAAAATAAAAAGGCTAGGGTGTCAGGGGCCCTAAAATGGGGACCAAAGGGGGGTACTTTTTGGTAACTTTTAAATATTTCATCTTCTTCTCAAGAACTACTGGGTGGATTTCAACCAAACTTGGTAGAAAGCATCATTGGGGGATGCCAATTCAAGTTTGTGAAAATAGGGGTTCTGGGGGTCAAAGGGGCCCAAATAGGGGGCTAAAAGGGGTAATTTTTGGTACTTCTTTAAAAAATCTTCTTTTAATAAACCGTTAATGCCAGAGCTTAAATATTTTGTGTGCATGACAACAAGGACAGGTATATAATAAATTGTGAAATTCATGCCCCTGGGGTCATGTATGGGGCCATACCCAGAGGTCAAAGTTCATCATGTTAAAAAATTCACATTTTCACCTTCTTCTGATGAAGTACAAAGCCAATTTCAAACTAACTTGGTGAAAAGCATCATTGGGTACTGATTATACAGATTTGTGAAAATTAAAAGGCTGGAGGTCAGGGGTGCCTAAAATGGGGACCAAAAGGGGGTCATTTTTGGTAACTTTTAAACATTTTCATCTTCTTCTCAAGAACTACTGAGGGGATTTCAACCAAACCTTTTTCTAATTCTTTCAAACAAAATCACTTGTCTTGGTGCTCTTTTACTCAGGTGACCGTTAAGGCCCACTGGGCCTCTTGTTTCAGTTTAAATACTGAATTGATGTTGCTAGCCTACAACCTAACTAAAATTTGTTGAAAATGACAAGGAATAAAGCAACTCATCTTATTGTTAAACACAATACTCATCTTATTGTTAAAACACAATGGATAAAGGTTAAACACTGTCAAGATTTTCACTGTAAGTGGTTGAGAGACTTCAATAATTAAGATAATTCAGCTTTGGTGCTTCCAGACATACCAATTACAGGTTCTAAAACCTGGCTAAATAATGTGAACATGCATCTGGCAACCTGCTTTAACTCTTCCAGGAATTTAACCAATTCCGTCTTAATGCATCTTTTCTCAGCCCATAACGATATAAATGAAGAGTCATTGTAGAAATTCAAAAATTACTGGTAACAAGACAAAAGAAAGATGAAAAAAATCACGAAATTGGAATTGACATCTGCAATTTCTTCAAATTCAACCTTTACCAGTCTGAAATTGTGCAGTCTGGTAATTATAGATTATGTCTTCCTCAGAAAGAGCTGTAGACAGGTAGTTTACAGACTATTGTTTTCGGAGCTCTTGTAGGTACTTATTCAAAAAGATTTCTAAGAGAACATTCTAATGAGCACCAAAAACATATTTGAGACAGAGGTTCCTTGCATTGACAGGCATCAGTTTGTTATAAGGACAATAAAGGTCAAGGTCACTTATGTAGGTCAACTTTACCCCCAAAATTTAACAAATTTGGGTTATATAAGCACTCTTCAAGATACATGGCTCATGTTTAGGACAAAGGTCCCTTGTGTTGATGGACATCAGTTAGTTGTTAGGTCATGGTCATTGATCAAGGTCAAGTTGACTTACCAAGTTCAACTTATTAAAAAAGAAACTAACATATATAGCTTATATTTTGACATAGGTTCCTTGCGCTGATGGGAATCAGTTGGTTGTAAAGTCAAGGACATCCATCAAGGGCTATGTCACTTATCAAGGTCACATTTCTGGAAAAATGCTGTTGTGTGGCATGGTGTTACTGTTAAAAGGTCTCAGTTTTCTATTGGATTTTTTTCATCCAATAAATTTAAAACATGTCCAAATGAAAGAAGTTGCATACAACTTTTCAAAGTGAATGTGATTTGACAATCAAGTAGCATTTGGGGTAGAGAAACTTTTGAGAAAAGGAGAAGATGTTTGTTTCAAGTGATTCCTGCTTTTCGATCCATGTTCTCCTAAAGGATAGAATAAAAACTGAGGATGTTGAAGAAATTACTTGTTACAAGCAAATTCATCATTTTCCTCCTTTTTTCCCCAACTTTTGACTCGGGATCATAAAAAGCATGATTGAATAAGATTGGGTTAATCCATTCCCACACAACAAAATTTTAGACAACCAAATTGAAAGGAGTTACAGACAACAGTTTTAAGTTTATTCCAACTCTCTGGGTAGAAAACATTGTGTAAAGTAAGGAAATTGCTTGAAACAAGCAATTTCTTCATTTTATACATTGTTTTCACAATTGTACATCTGAAGGGGTATTAGAAAGAATCATTGTGTGGAATTGGGTTAATACCTATTGATCCTATCTTGTTTCAGGGTTGTAGTTCACCTCTTGTAGTAAAGCTAGCAGATACTCAAAAAGAAAAAGAACAGAAGAAACTACAACAGATGAATGCTAACCTACTCATGTCTCTAGCAGGGGGAAATACAGGGGGAGGGGGAGGCTTTACAGCTAATATAGGTCCTCAATATTTAGCGGTATGTAGAATACAAGAACAGTAAATTTTCTTAAAATTTTGTTGACCCTAGTCATTTGTATACCCTTTTATCACCAAAATTTTTTATCTGAAAATCTTTGAAATCTTAACCCTTGTCATGCTGAACCCGGAATATTCCGGTTTTGGCAGAAGGTGTAGACCAAGATCAGTCTGCACATAAGTGCAGTCTGATCTTGGTCTAGACCTCCTGCTTGTATTTTTCCTGCCAGAGGTGTTTATGAAGTTGATTTCTAAAAGAAATATTGTTTTCTGAACAAACAGTTCTATCAGTGCTTTCAGCCCTTTGATTTTACAGCAATTCAGTAAGGTAATTTATACAGCATGACAAGGGTTAAAATCAGCTGATTGATTTCAATGAAATTGTGCAGAACTTATCCTTTAGTGACTCTTCATCATATTCCTGTAAAAAAATTGAGCTGATTGAAAAGACATGGCTTTAATATATGGTGAAAAATATTGAATAGTGAAAACTTCGGAAATCTTCTTCTTGAAGCAACAGATGGATTCCAACTAGATTTTACTGGAATGATCCCTCGGTGACCCTGTATCAGAGTCCTTGAAATAAATTTGTTTAAAAATGGCTTTAATGGGCAATTCTTATTTCTATATATGGTATTTAGTGCAAATATGAAGAAAAAAATCATTTGGGAGGAAGGATTTTAACCATATTTCACAGGACTGATCTTTTGGTGACTCTTTATAAGATTTCTTGATGAAATTTTGATAGGTTTAATAACGTTTCTTTGGATGGTTTGCCAAATTTCATAGGAGTTACCACTTATCAATGCAAGGGGAATAATTGATACTGCTTGAATGAGAATTATTTGTTCTATAAAAGAGTTGCCTCCCTTAAAGTAAATGAGGAAAAGAGGGATGGGGTATTTCTCTCTTAACCCATTCCTAGATGGAAAATTTTTAGACTGGACCAAATTGAAAGGAGTTGCAGACGACAATTTAAAATTTAAGCAATTTCAGATTTTTTCCACTTACTTAGTAGAAAACATTGAGGAAAATGAAGAAATTGCTAATAACAAGCAATTTCTTCATTTTACACAATGTTTTTTTGAATGTTTTTCTTTAGGGGCATCCAAAAGTGTCACTGTTTGGGAATGGGTTAAACTATTTCCAGATGACGAAATTTAGTCTTGGCCAAGCAGACAACATTTGAAACTTCTCTAAAATTGGAAAATAAGTGCCAAATAGGGTAGAATACATTTTGAGAAAAGAAAAAATTGTAACAAGCAATTCCTCCTTTTTCGACAAATTTTTCCATGATTGTAATTCTTAAGGGCATCAGAAAATGCCCTTGTGTGGTGATGGGTCAAATGAGTTACCTCTTGTGTTTAATAACACTAAATTACCTGTATCATACATAAATTTAGGCAGATGTAGAGAATCAGGCACTCAAGCCCCCCCTAGTTTGAAGCTGCAGAATATTCAAAGATGTTATTAAGAATAAAAATGACATATTTCCTCAGTTTTAAAAAAACACATTAAGGCTATTGCCTCCTTAAAAAGCTATTACACTAGATTGTTATTTAGTCATACTACTCACAAAAAGATATTTCACTACAAATAAAGTAATATTATTAAAACTTTTTCTCTCTTCAGTTATTGCAGCAAGCCATGGCAACTGGTAACTTAGGAATGTTTACAAATGTTGGGAACCTAGGTAAGACCTGTCCTGAGACATGACATAGACTAATAATCTTGCATTATGATATTAAGATCCTTCTGTCCTTTCCTTTATATTCATGTTGAGTATTTTATTAATCATTCAATCATGGTGTAAGGGAAGCTTGATTTGTTCAAAAAACATAATTGTTTAAGACGACTGTTTGTAATATTTCTTTTTTTACATATTGAACACCCACCTTTTCATAATATTACTAAATTTCCTCAACAATCACTTGGTTTTGTGTCCCTGTGACTTAAAACTTGAAGAGATGGTTAGAAAAGAAGAAAATGCTTGTTATAAGCAATTTCTTTTTTCCCTACACTATTTTCACTCCTGTTGATTGATAACTTTTCAAATTGCACTCACTAGTAATTGTTGTGTGCATCTTCTGTCAAATTTGACAAAACTAGAATTTTGAAATAAAAATCACAAAAAAACAGGAAAGGGTTTACCCATTCCGAGATAAGATTTTAGACTTGATAAATTTAAAGAGTTGTAGACAACTTTCCAAATAAAAATATGTGCCATGTTGTTTGGAAAACCTTGTGGGAAAAGGTGAAATTTCATGTCAAGAGCAGTTTCTCCTTTTCCCTCAATGTTTTTCCAAAGCCATTTGTTCAATGTATAAAATTTTAGAGTGGAGTGTTGATGGATTGATACAATACATGTACTTTGCTCAAAACAAAGTGGATCTCATCATGGTTCCCTCTGGGATATTTTAGAAGAAAATATGTCTATTTTAGCAATATTCAGATATAGGTACATTTGAACATCTGATATGCAATTCTATCAGAAAACTTGGTTTTGAAGCAGTCAGGTTATGGCGCAATTGTCATATTTTGTTTTATTATCTTGAAAATTAGTAGTTGAGCCTATTAGGGCAACTTTCTTTGAATAGTTGGATATTCCAACTCAATCCCTCCTTTTTTAGCCCCTCTAGAAAAAAGCATTGGAAAACATTGTGGAAAATGAAGAAATTGCTTGTATCAAGTCAATTTCTTCATTATCCACAATGTTTTCTATCTAAAAAGATGAAAAAATTCAAAATTCCATCAACATGAAATTGTCGTTTGCAGCTTCTTTCAATTTGGATCAGTCTAAAATTTTGCTGTGTGGGAATGGGTTAATTTGGAACCCCTCTGCTAAGGTTTTCTTTGATATGCATGAAGTAAGTAGGAGAAAATCAGAAAGCAGAAAATGTATTTGGGGTTGTAATTTCTGGCAAATATGACATGACAGTTTAAAAGCAGCAGTATCTTTTGTCTGTTGTTGGTACTCTGAAGGATGGTCTTTTATCACAAACATTTTTTTTTAGTTTTAACCCATTCGTGCTGAAACAGAATATTTCTGCATAGAATAAGACCAGCCTGCAGATTTGTTTTTAAAAGTGATTTTCAAAATATGATTGTTGCATATCAAATATAATTATTACTTTTCCTCTGTTATTCCTCAAAAATATTCACCAAAATTTGTATCATGTAACTACCACATAGTTAAGAATTAATTCAGCTTGCAGGATTTAAGTAAATGATGTGAGAATTATACTTTATAAGCACACAAATAGACCAGGGGCATATAGTTTTTGCTCTATCTGCTTGTCTAGTTCTGACTCATTTTGGTGGTCTGTTTGTTTCCAAGGACAAAAACACAAGTGCTGGGGCTCTCTTTCAAACAGCAATTCCTTTTAAAATCTTCTCTTCCTAAACTTGTGGGCATATCATACCAAACTTGACTGGAATGTTTCATCGAAGAAGCTTTACATGCTGAAAAGTTTTTGAAAATCTTTACAACCATTCCGACACAATCATGCTTTTTAATGCCCCCACAAGAAAAAAAACTTCTGAAAACATTGTAGTGAATAAAGAAATTTGCTTGTAACAAGCAATCTTTAATTTCCACAAAGTTTTCTACTTCAAAACACAAAGATTATCAAAAATTCATCAACTTAATATTGTTGTCTGAAGCTGCTTTGAATTTGCACAAGTCTGCATTAATTATCAGAAAGACTCAGATTAGTGATGTAGGGCCATTATGTTCCTCTTGTTTTCAGTTCCTTTGCTTGATAAAAGCAGTTATCCAATCGTATATCTAGGATAAAGAGTAGAAGTCAGCATTCTAAGACTTTACATGCAGATCAAAAAAAGAAATAATGTTAACTTGATTCATTTTCTGTGAGACTGAGACATTTGCAACAATTACATTGATGACAATCAAATTTACAATTTCCTGTATGCCCATAACCTAATTTAGGTGAATATATGCTCACAATGAACCAAAATTTGGGAGGAAAACTGTCAAAGGCAAATTGAATAAATGTATAAAGTAAGAACACTTAGCTTATTCAGTTAGAATTGGGTTAGAGATATCTTCTCTTTCCTGATCAACTAAAATGATGAAGTGGCTCTGATCTCCCAGTGGTTTGGATGTTTTCTGTACTTTGTTTTGGTACATCTTTGCAGGTTTAAATGCATTGACATTACAACAATTATTGACGGCCTTAGCAACTGCTAGTTCGAATCCAGGTATATTACCAGTGACATCATAGTCATTCACTATATTTTTGTATTTTGTTTTACAACACATGCGGCATACTTTGGTGTGAAAATGTTGTCTTGTTGTTGTGATTCTTCACTTTAATTTTGGTTTTATACCCCCCACATTGATAAAACTAGGGGCATTTCATTTTACTGATGTCTGTCTGTCTGTGTGTGAGTTGTAAACTTAATCCTTGTCATGCTAATCCTGGAATATTCCTATTTTGACAATAGCTGTGTCAGGTGTATAGACCAAGATCAGTCTGCACAGACATGCAGGCTGATCTTTGTCTTTACTACCTGCTGGTGTTGAATGTAAGTGAGTGGAAGTATTTGAACATAAAGAAGATCTAAATTTGACAAACAAATTAAATTTTGTGAAGAAAGGAAAAATATTGAACATGACAAGGGTTGAGGTAATAAATTTGGCATATTGCTCTTATTCAAATACTTTTGCTGATACATGGCTCATATTTGGGATCTAGGTTCCTTGCATCAGTTGGCTGTAAGGTCAGGGTCATCCATGAAGGTCAAGGTTACTTTTCAAGGTAATATATATGTCCGGATAAAAAAGCTGTTACGGGGGCATGGTGTTTCACAAACACATCTTGTTCTCTTTCTTGTATTTGTACAAAAATCACTTCTAATACAGATCACTATTTCACATATTCCATAAAATTAATGACAAAAGATTTTTAATGAAGAGATAAAGAGAATATTTTTTTGTTTTCATGGAGGTATAAACCAAAAAAACTAATCAAAGCGGATTCATACATAAGTGTGATTAGGTTTTGCATTGTATAAAGTGTAGAAATCATTTGTTTGCAAACAATTTCTTCATTTTCCACAACATTTTCCCAATCATTTCTCTTGAGGAGCTTCTAAAGGTGTCACTGTGGGGGAATCAGTTAAAGTTTATGAAATTTAAGATTTTTTTCAATTTCTGGGTGGTTAACATTGCAGAATATGAAGAAATCGCTTGCTTTCCAAATTGGTTTTAATGAGGGATGTCAAAAAACATCATTGTGTGGTAATTGGTTAAGCGATGTC
Source organism: Fragum fragum (assembly GCA_946902895.1). NCBI lineage: Eukaryota > Metazoa > Mollusca > Bivalvia > Cardiida > Cardiidae > Fragum > Fragum fragum. The sequence goes on along the minus strand of OX336368.1, from coordinate 33,110,778 downwards.
AATTCAGCCTCCTCACATAGAATTTGTATGAGATCACCCAGATCAAGGTTTTGCTTTATTTACAGAGCAGATAGTGTTTATCTGTAAAAAGGCTACTTTGTTGAGGTCAACAACTGCAAGTGTTTTTAATGTGGTGGGTAAGACAGGAAATTATCTCATGATAAATGATTGTTCATGATAAACCAATAAAACACAGTAGCTTTACCTTATTCAAAATGTATCCAAAATGTTTTTTTAACTCATAGAGGATATTGTCCATATTTACTTTTCATTTAAGAAGTAAGGTATATAGACAGACCAATACACACCATGGCATACCATTAATATTTTTTAAAAGCCACTGACAAGCCCTTGTCCTGTGTAGATTACACAAAGACATACAAATGGCATCATGTTAACCCTTGTCATGCTGAATAAATTACCTTATTGAATTGCTGCAAAATCAAAGGGCTGAAAGCACTGATAGAACTTGTTGTTAAAAAAATCAATATTTCATACAGAAATAAATTTCATCAACAGCTCTGGCAGGACAAGTACAGGCAGGAGCTGTAGATCAAGATCAGACTGCACTTATGTGCAGGCTGATCTTGGTCTAAGCCTCCTGCCAGAACCGGAATGTACCGGATTTAGCATGACAAGGGTTACTAGTCATTGATAAGCCTTAGTTGTTTATGTGATATTAGTTATGTGGCATCCAAATGACAACATTTTCATAGCCATTGGCAAACTAGAGTCCTGTGTATAAAATGCCATTAGCTGACAATGACAACTTTTTCATAGCCATTAACTAGTGCTGTTACTAAGCTAAATACATCATGGAAAGCAAATGACAAATTCTTCATTGCCATAATAAGGCAAGAATACTATGTAAAATACACATGAAGTACAATGACATAGTCCAAGCCATTGAACGTCCAAGTCATTGGAAATCTCCAGGGCTTTGAAAAGTACACCATGGCAATACAAATGACAGTGTTGTATTAGCCATTGATAAGTCAGGTTAGACTATTTCATACAATGACAACATTTTCATAGTCATTGGCAAGCTAGAGTTCTGAGTATAAAATACCATTAGCTTACAATGGCAAAATTTTCATAGCCATTAACAGGTGCAATTATGTACTATGTAAAATACATCATGGAAAACAAATGACAAATTCTCCATGGTCATAATAAATCAGTGTTATGTAAAATGCTTCAGGACTTTCAATGACATAGTCCAAGCTATTGAGAATCTTCAGGGCTTTGAAAACTACACCATGGCAATTCAAGTGACAGTGCAGTAAATCTTGTGTTAAGCAACCACTCATTGGACAACCAAAAAGTGACCACTAAAAAAATGGTCACTTAAAACACAATTTGTGAAATATAAGAAGGACTAACTCAATTGCATACATACATAATAACAGAAATTCTGACTTAATACAGAAATTCTCGCTTAATCCTTTGTCGTTTGAACTCCATAGAATCGTCTCACTGTAAAATTGGATTTAGGCATAACATGTTTTTAGCTCACCTGAGCACTAACTGCTCAAGTGAGCTATTGTGACCACCTTTCGTCCGGCGCCCGGCTGGTGTCCGTCATCCGTCAACAATTTCTTTAAAAGACATCTCCTCCCAAACCACTGGGCCAATTTGAACCAAATTTGGCAGAAATGTTCCTTAGGTGGTCCCCTTCAAAAATAGCTAAAAGAATTGAAATCCTTTAAAAACTCTGATTGCCATGGCAACAAAAGTGAAATTTAAAATAATCTTTAAAAATCTTCTCCTCCTGACCCAGAGGTGTAGAGCCTTGGGATTTTGCATGAAGCATCAGTATATTGACCTCTTTCAAAATAGCTAAAATCATGATCCTCGTGTCCCCAGGGGCGGAGCCCAAGGGGGTGGGTGGGTGTTATATAGAAATAAAGAACGATTTTTTAAATGACATCTCCTCCCAAACCACTGGGCCGATTTGAACCTCATTTGGCAGAAATGTTCCTTAGGTGGTCCCTTCAAAAATTGCTAAAATGATTGAAATCCGTTAAAAACTCTGGTTGCCATGGCATCAAAAGTGAAATTTCAAAATAATCTTTAAGAATCTTCTCCTTCTGACCCAGAAGGTGTAGAGCCTTAATATTTTGCATGAAATATCAGTTAATTGATCTCTTACAAAATAGCTAGAATCATGATCCTCGGGTCTCCAGGGGCGGAGCGGGGGGGAGGGGTGGGGTGGTATAGGCATGAAGCATCAGTTCACAGACTTCTTTCTTATTTCTGAAATTATAACCCATTGATCCAGAGGGAGGAAAAAGTTTTTTCCTTCTTTCAAATCAGCACTAAAGCCTTGGAATTTGTAATTTAGACTTTTGGATCCCCAGGTTCATAGTCTTTATATGTAAGTGTGGCCCACTTGTTTCATAATCCTTACCTTAACATGAAATAAGACTGTTGAAAGAAAAAGAGCCCTCTTGTTAGTAAATAAAACCATTCTTTACATGAGCTTTGAAATTTGAAAAGGGAATTTCGATTGTGGTTGTTTAATGGAAGTGGTCCCTAAATAGAGTTGGTTTCTTGAGCAAGATCCTCTGTACTATATTAGCCATTGATAAGTCTGGTTATACTATTTCATACATAGACAACACTTTTGTAGCCATCGACAGGCCCAAACTCAATGTAAATTGCATAATGTCTGTCAAAATCATTTATATACTCATTATAACAAGACAGAGTTCTTTTAAATACAAGGATCAAGATTGTTTAACCCTTTCCTGTACAAACACAGGATTTTATGACACTGTGATAATATACTTGAGAAAACATTGATGAAAAGAAGAAATTGCATTTAACAAGCTAATTCTCCTTTTTCAACAATATTTTCTACAACATAGAATGTTGCATCCAATTTTCATCTGCAACCTCTTTCAATTTTGAAGAGTCTAAATTTTCAAAAAACATGAAAGGCTTAACATGAAATAAGTATTTCATGAAATTATTTAAAATCTTTTTACAAATAAAGGAGAACATATCGCTATGAAAATGGTTACCATTCCAATTACACTATGTGGCTGATCAGATAAACTTACTAATCGAGTGCAATTTAACCAATTACCAAACAACAAAAATTTAGACAGATCCAAATTTAAAGGAGTTGCAGACGACAAAAGTCTATTAAATCTTAGATTTTTTCAACTTATTAGCTAGAAAACATTATGTAAAATTAAGAAATTGCTTGTTACAAGCATTTTTTTCATTTTACACAAATTTTCCAATTGTGTTTCTTAAAGGAGTGTCAAAAGGCGTCATTGAGTTGGAATGAGTTAATACAAATATCAGTTTACCAGAGGAATTTATTACCGGTACAAGCACTTTTAAACAATATAATTTGAGAAAGTGTAAGGTCTTGGGTTTTGTGGAAAATGTATATCAAGAAAGTTAGATAAGAAAATTCTTTAAACACATTTATTCACACTTGCTTCAATTCATTTTCTGCAACAAATTGGCAATTATGTAGTTTGAAGAGAGATAAATTGATATACAGAGGGGAAATTCTAACTATCTCTCTACTTTGATTTGTAGGTATTTTGGAAGCTATTTGATAGCATTGATGGGGAACTCAAACTGATCAAGATTTGAGATTGATTCATACCATTAGATGAAATGAATGTACTATTTGCAAAGGAAAGGGTGGGCAGGCTAAAAGTATTTGAAGTGATTGAAATGAATTGCTTTAATATTAGAAATAAAGGCAGAAGAGTATTGAGGTCTTATGTAACTTTTTTTATGTAGCTTAATGCAGATAATATCATTTATTGTTGTTGTCTCAGACTTAATTTTATTGTGGGTAGTACAGATTAATAAACTGTGGTTGATGATGGGGTAAATTATGAAAATAGACTAGAAAGCCTGTCCTTGTAGTTATCTTATTTTGTTATTACATTAACGGTGTATATCATTGCCTCAACCAGGCTCAAGATGATTCTAAATGAAGACACTTTGCTCATATTGTTTAACCTATTCCCGCCTATTGAATGTTACACCAATAGTGTAATATTGGAATCAATGGGTTCTTGAGGTTTTGCAAAACATTTTTAGAGAAGTAGAAATTGCGTAAGTAGTTTCTTCTTTTCCCAGTGTTTCCCACAGAGATATTTCCTCAGCCTGTCATTAAGCTCGATTGTGTGGAAATGGTTGGTCAATAGAAAATTTCTGGCCTGAATTTCTGATAGAAATTTAATCCTTGTCAAAAAATCACTTATAACTGATTGATTGAATAGGGTCTAACATCACTTATAACAATATTTCAGTCATATCATGGCAGCTGGACCACCTAACCACGGATCCCTGGTATTTCTTGCACCTTTCCTAGGCTCCAGCTGCTCATTCCACTTAGGTTTACTATTATCCACTCATTGGTGTCCTATATGATATTTGCCATGACTTGGGGCAATCCCTTGAACTCATGATTGAGGGTCCGTTGCGCTAGTTGTTATGGCTTGGTTTACATGCTTATTGTTGAAGAACATTCATTTTTTAACACACTATCTGATGGAAAAGTTTATACTGGTATTAATTAAAAGGAGTGGCAGATTACAACTTACAGTGTATGAAATTTGAGTTTTTTCAACAGTCTGGCTTGAAAAAAATAGTGGAAAATAAAGAGATTGCTTGTTAGAAGCAATTTCTTCATTTTCCACAGTGTTTTCCAAATTGTTTTTTATTAGGGGCATCCAGAAGGGTCATTTTTTGGGAATGGGTTAATTTGGAGTAATTTCGATAGAACTTTTGTAAAAAATATTTCTGTTATTCTATAGGGAATTTTATCGCCATTAGCACCCAAAAGTTGAGTTTTTGAATTGACTTTAATGTTTTATAAAAACAATTTCCCCAGTAAGTTTAAACTTTGGTAAATAGACATAGTGCAAGAAGTTATTTTTGGGTAAAAAGATAAGAAAATGAAAAATCGTACTTGTTGATTCCATGAGAGATTCTATAAGAGTTTTAATTTATTTTGTCTGTAGAAATTAAGGGTTGAAACCATGTGCACCTGTTGGAAAATTTCTTGTTGGAAAAATATTCATGATGGGTTCTTGAGGTTTTGTAATAATTCACTGACTTTACCTGGTGTGAGGAAAGTTTTTATGTACTTGAATGCACTCTACAAGAATATTACTGTTATTCCTTTGGTATCTTAATAGCCAAGTTGGAAGATCTTTGACATGCCTTTTACCTGTTCTTCACACCTTTGAGTGTTGATATTGTGAAGTATTGTTTGTCTGTCCGTTCTATAATGCTCCATTTGTCATGATTTCTCCTTCTGTTTTTCAACAAATTTGTCTGTTAACCCATTCCCAAACAATGATGCAATTTGACGTTCCTTAAGAAAAAATATCCGAAAAATAATTATTGTGTAAAATGAAAAATAATGCTTACAACAAGCATTTCAACTTCTAAAATGCTTTCTATCTAGAAAGTTGAAAAAAATCTAAAATTTCATAAGCTTAAAATTGTCTGACCTGTCTAAATTTTGCTATCTAGAAATTGTTAAAAACATCTGCATGTATGCAGACTGATCTTAGTCTTTGCCCATTGCCAAGGCAGAAATATACCTAGTTCTACTTTGTATTGAAGGCAAACTGTTCTGTCTGTGTACGTTTTCAAGAGGGCAAAGTTTGCTCTTGTACAAGTACTTTTTGTCTTAAAATTAACACAGCCTTCACTATTTACCACAAATTCTCACTTTTTTTACCATTCTCAGTAGAAATCTGAAAACACAATTTGTTCGAATTTAAATTCATTTCATGCAAAAGTTTTTTTTACCCAAAAGACTAATTCTTTAACAAAATTTTGTCATATGGTAATTAATTAATTGTGATCAATATATAGGTAACTTCTTCATGATTTACTCATGTTTTGTAAAATTTACTTTCACCTGTTCCCTTACCTCTTTTTAGCACCTTTGAAACTATTGAAAATTAAGAGATTAATTTCAACAAACTTTTTTTCATTTCCGACTATGTTTTCTATCAAGAACGACAATTTAAGACTACATTAGTCAAAACTGTAGGAACTTGTAGGAATTTGGACCAGTCTATGATTGACGTCTAATTATTGGTTTACTCCATCTTGAATCAACTATATGGTATTAATACTGAATTGGAATGCCAAGATGGACTGCATCTTAAAATTAATATTATTAAAGGGTCACCATTCTGTTATAGACTATGAAATACAGCTGGAAATGGTTGTCTTTCTTTGTATGGGCTGAATATTTCAAAAGCAGAACAGATTTCTTTCTTGCTCTCAATTTATTCAGAATGTTTCCTTCCTTCCAAAATAAATTATAAACACCCTTCTTTTTATCTCACATTTACACTTGGATATGATGAGCATTAATTGTAGAGGTTGAAGTTTGCAAGCAACACAGTTTTTCACATGTATCAGTGTGTCAACAAGGATATTTAACAAGTGTATTATGTACAGCATTGGTTATTGATATTATTATTTACCTGATTTTGTTTGTTTATGAGCTGATAATTTCAAATTTTGTCAGTCTGAAATAAAAAGGGTTAAAAAGAGTAGAAAGTGTTTTCATTTGCTATTATAATGACAATAGAAGCATCAGACGCTGATTCCATGCTTTCATTATTTTTTGAAAGCAAACTTATGAAATGAACTTCGGTTAGTGATGTTGATATCTTAAAGTATCTTATTGTTTGTTATGTTTGTTGTAGAATGAAGGTAATGATAAAACTAATATTACATATAACAATTATAAAAACATAGTTGGTGGTATTTATTTTCAGTTTGAACATTCTTAAAGTATTAGGTAAAGTCAATGGTTGTCTTGCTTACTTCTGTTATTTTGCCACCATTTTTTTTCCAACATGAAAAATCCAACTACAAATCATACTATCTGTAAGACAAACATATTTTAGAAGTCCCAGATCTTTGACTGTACCTCAGGGGGAGTTACTTTTAGTGAGAGAGCATTTATTAGGTGAATTTAGTAATGACAGATGATTGTCAGTATACTGTATAGATCTACATTTTTGTATTGATAGTGACATGCCTGATCATGATATTTTGTTTGTAGTGTTATAGTGTTAATAGGGTTTGCTAATTGTATGGTTTTGAATTCTAACTTGAATCATGTTTTCTACTAGGCCTTCTGGCTGCGCTTGCAGCCCTTGCATCAGGGAATTCTGGGAGTAATAATAACTCGGCATCGTCCAACAACTCAAGTGGCAGTAACAGTGCGGCAGGTACAATATATTGTACACCTTTCTTTATTGTGCAGCCGCTATTTTATATTGTCTGCTCTGAGTACGAGGCTTCAGATAATTGCAGCTCTGGTTAAGATAAAAAGATGATTGTAAGAAAAAATATTTTTCATCTTCAACTGTTTTGAATTAATCTAGGTTTTTTTTAGATATAAATCATAATACATGTAGAACGAAAACTCCTTTTTAAAATTGTGAATGAAATTTATCAAAGAACAGGTTTTTAAACAAATCTGATCCTTTCCTAAAATGTTTTTTTTTTTCTTTTTTTTTGTTTTGATTTTAAATAAGATAGCCAATGAAATAAAAAGGTACATGATTAAGTATGCATGAAGCCCTTTGGTTTCTGCCCTATGCTCTGTTTTGCCTGTACATGTGTAATCATTACTTTTTGATATCTGAATAATTGATGCAGTTATTGTAATAACTAATCCTTTTAGGCACTGTCAGGTAAACAATTGCTGTCATATGATATAAATGTTGAGAATGTACAGCTCTTTAGTCTGTCATAAATCAAACCCTAACATTTTAATTAGTAAGAGACACACACATACAGAGATAGAAAGTGTGGTGTGTGTCATCAAAAAGTTTTTGAAAAAAAAGGCTTGTATTTCTTAAAATATCTTAATACTTGAATAAGATTACTAACTTGTCATGAAAAAAGGGAAAGTAAATCAAAAGGAAATTATGTTTTTCTCCCTTTAGTCTTTACAATAAATCAAATCATTTTCTCATTATCTGAAGCCCTACTCTTACACTGTTTATTTTATTTAATTTTTGGCTAGCTACTACTGCCTTTTATTTTGGTTATGTCATGCAAAAATTTGGACCTTAAATGACATTTGAATAGATCACATTTTAAAGGTCTTTTCTGAATTAAATCATTGACAACTGATCACTGGCCATGGACAACTGACCTCCGACAAGGCAGTTTGTCTGAGATACAGACCAATGTTTGTTTGTTAGATAGATGGACAGAAAAAACATAAAATAAAAACCTTGCAGTTACTTCTTGAAAAAGTTGTAGATACCACATTCAGGACATTGGATGAAATTAAAGTAGGACTGATTGAATCAATCAATTTTTTGTGACAATGGTGATCTGTCTGTTGACATAATAATTTTTGTAATTCAAACAAAATATAGAATTTCAATTGCAAATACTTTGTATTGCAGTAATTTAACTCATACCAACAATATCCCACATGTTACACCTCTCAAGAGCTTGAGAAAAATATCTGGAAAATAAAGAAATTGCTTTTGACAAGCAATTTCCTTATTCCCTACAATTTTTTCTACCCAACAAGACAAGAATTTCTAAAATTTCATCAACTTCAAATTGTCGTCAGCAACTTTTATTCATTTGGACCTACCTAAAGTTTTGTCATTTGGTAATGGGCTAATTTCTGTGCCATCAGTATAGGTTAGGTAACAGTAAGATCTAGTCTATACATATAATTCTTTCACTTTGTTTGGTACAATACACATTGCAAATGTCAAAAGGCCCTCGTTTGATGCATGCCATGCAATATTTTAAGCTTAGTCTTTGTCCAGGGAAAGTCTAGCTAATTGACATAGCCTTGGCATTGTTGGTATCATATTTTTTTTTTCTTTTCATTTGTTAGTATTTGTATCAATAATCCTAATATTGCCAAGTTTCATCCTAACATAAAGCTCTATCATAGAATTAGCTCATTTTCACACAATCTGGAATTTTCATGTGCCCGAAATAGACTATGGTAAGCATTTTCAAATAGGAGAAGTAGTGTGTTACAAGAAATATCTCCTTTCTCAAAATATTTCCTTTAACCTAATGTGCAAAGATTGTGTAGTAATTGGTTAGGGCAGTAATCTTGAACCTTGGTTTACTGATAGGATTTCCAACTAACTTTGCATAAATACTCTTAATAAGTAAAACTATAAGTTGATCATTTAAGGCAGGTCAAAGATCAAGGTAATGTTCGAATCAAACAATAAATTTGTAGCTCAAATGGAAAAGTTGTGATGGAGCTTGTTTTTCAAGCCTTTTTCATATTCTATAATACTACCTATTTCATGTTGATAAATTTGAATATATCTTTCTCCAAACACAAGAGGAGATATCCATCAAAACATTTGCTGAGAAAGGTCTACAGCATTAGGTCATTATCTAATGTATTAAAAACAACTGTCAAAAAACTTGTCCCATGTCCACTTTTGATTTTTGAAACTTTACAAAATATGTCCTAAACACTTGTATTTTAAAAGCAACTATGTAATGCCGAGCTCTTAGTTTGCATGAGTTTGATACTGTTTGTTCTTTATTTGAACTTCCTGGTTTTGTCACAATAATTGCCTCAATATTACTTTGGGGACAGCATGATTTGCACCATACCAACTATCCTCTCAGGAATATATTTTGTGACAATATTCTACATCTGTTTCTTGTTTTCTCTTCTTTTATGTTGTATCTTCTAGAAAGATATACTTTTATAGAACTAACTTTTTGGGTTTATGCACAAAAGTAAACAATAATATTGTATATAACCAACAAATAGTTATTGCATGTTTAAAAAAAAAATTCTGTGGAGTTGTTTAATGGCCAATCTGAAGGTTCTGTTTTAGCTTTGTCAAAAGTATCATTTAGGATACTAGGGTATGCAGCCATACTTTATAAACCTCTAGTAATTATTTTTTTCAAGTTAATGGATAGCTGGGCCAGTATAATACAAATGCAAAAACAAAAAAAGCAAAAAAAAGCCCAAACCTTGTCCACAAATTAATTTATTTCAAACTTTAAGGCAAAATAGCAGAAAGACTTGAAGTTTGGTTCATGCAAATATTGTAATTTGACTTTCACAAGGATTCCTCAAATACTAATGCATAAGAGAAAAATTTGGTCATCAGATCCATAATAGGCTCTGAATTTACCTTAATACCTGTAATGCTGAACCCAGAATATTTCTGCTTCGACCGCAGGTTAGGTAGACTAAGATCAGCTCATAATTGCAGCATGATCTTACTCTACTCCACCTATTTAAAATTTCAAAATGGAGCCATTTGATTTTAATGCGATGTTGAACAAGGATTGCATACAGCATGAGAAGGGTAAACCTTTTCCCAGATGACAAAATTTTAGAATGGTCCAAATTGAAAAGAGGTGCAGATGACAATGTTTAAAATAAATGATTTTTTCTATTTTTTTTCAACTTTCTGGATAGAAAACCTTGTGTACAATGAATGTCTTCATTTCACTCAATGTTTTTACAATTGTTTTGCTTGAGTTGCATCAAAAAGTGTCACTGTGTGGGAGTGGGTTAACCAACATATGATTTACCTACTGGTAAATTTGTAGTTTGAGGTTTTTGATAATGGGGCCATTTAGTAGACTACAACTTCTAAAACTTTTGAAATTCCAACATTTATAATGTTGGAATTTCTTTCTTTTTTTCAGCAGTTTTTTTCGGCAAGTTTTAATAGATGTTGTTTTGTTGCATGAAGTTGAATATTTTGCTTTATTTTACATTTTTATCCAGTTTTTTGTAGAACTGTTTAGTAGAGGTAATTCATTTCTACTTAATTTTAACATTGAAAAGCATGATAAAGACTCTCAAAAATTATTCTTGGTAAAATAAATTTGAATAGTCCAGGATGGATCTAAATAATCTACATAAAAAAGGGGGGATTTCTATTTTATCTATAACAAATCAACTGATAAGATTGTTGTGTTTATATGAATGTAAAATTGACTTTTGCTCAAGTATACATGAATTACCTTAAAAATTGCATGGTAGCAAACAATGAATTTCATAAAATAGATTATGCATTACTTTCATGAATATATGACAGTATAGTTTAATTGTAGTTCCATCTATCATGATTCAAGCATTTTGAACGGCAGAATTTTTTCCATACTTCAATGAAGTTTTGAGCATGAAACTATTTTGTGTGCTTGTGCACATAGAAGATCCATAAGATTTTACTCAAATCTAATAAAATATTTGCTTTGTTTTGCTTGATAGCATTACACTATAAGAAATCAAGGGAATTCTTTGGTTTTTATTGAGCTATTTACCTACCCCGGTAAAAACTTAATCACATTAATATATGAATCTGGTGCTCATATTTATATGGTAAGATTAAATTTTAAGTTCATATTTCAATGGAAACTTAAAATATTCTCTTGATTTCTAAAGCAATTATTAAGATTTTGAAGATCTGACAACTATTTATGACATAAAGTTTGAGAGTGAAATAAATTTGTTGAATCACTAAGGTGGGTGATATATATTTTATCACAATATAAGTGCTATACCTATGCAAATGAGAGCAAAAGCCATTAATAGCTGATTTTCCTTATTTCAAAAATGACAGCATAATGTTTCTGATGATGTAATGTTATAATCCATGTTAATGAATTTAAAAAAAAACTTCTTTGATTTTTTGAAAAATGATCAGGATGTATTACAGATAGATTATAAAATTTGTGCTCATAAAGTACCAAATTTATTAAACAAGTCCTCAAAACAGATAAATCTTAGCAAAGCCTGATTTTAATCTGTGTATTCATGACATGTTTGATAAATTTAGTATTTTATTAAAAGTCTTCCATGTTAACATGTATTTAAGTGACAACTTTAACAAATTCAAGAGCTTAGAGCAAAAACATAGTATGGCTCTATACAATGTATAGAGCCATATTATGTTTTTGCACTAAGCCATTGATTAACCCTTTCCTGTTTAAAACCTGGTTTACGCCCCTGTGGTGTTATACTTGAGAAAACATTGTGGAAAAAGAAGAAATTACTTGTAACAAGCAATTTCTTCTTTTCCTGCAATATTTTCTAACCCGTAGATTGGTTACTTTTCACATTACTCTCACTTTTAATTGCCATCTAGAAATTCTTTCAAATTGGCTTAGTCTCAAATTTTGAAAAATGGGAAGAGTTAATGTCCCAAAAGCAAATATTTAGTGACATTGACATGTTGACTGGCATTTAGGAAGAAAACAACTTCTAAATTATAGTTTAATGCATAAACTTATACCTGTGTGTTTGTGCTAATCAAATGCAGGTACACAATTTAGCATATTAGTCACCATTATTTAGGTGATCCGAGCTGCCGCCATAGCGCAGTCGGTAGCGCGCCAGACTCCTAATCTTCAATCATGGGTGTCATGGGTTCGATCCCCGGCGGCGGCAAATATTCTTTCCGACAATTGTCTCTCACCAATGGGTGGATAATCGTAAACCTAAGTGGGATAGCAGCTGGAGGCTAGGAAAGGATGTAGTGGTAGTACAGGTGTGAGAAATACCAGGAATCCATTGTTAGGTGCTCCAGCCGCCGCGATATGACTGAAATACTGTTAAAAGCGGCGTTAAACCCCATTCAATCAATTATTTAGGTGACATGGTTTCATCATTTTAGAAGTGGTGATGACCACTTTTACTGGGGGAAACATCTTGCAATAAATACTTGTACACTAAAAATAGGTAAAAATATGAAGGATCTAAACAGTCATTATTTTATACTGCAGTAGAGTTTTACTCTAATTCTAGATATATTGAATATGCATTCATTATTAAATCTGTGTCGTTGGATCTTTTTGTATAATGATTTAATGTTTGTGTAGAAGTTTGCATGAATTGTTTTAATCCAATATGAAAAAGCATCAATACTAGCAAAAACAGAATATCATGTCTGGCTCTGAGGAATTGTAAAATTATTAGTTGGACATAATATATTGACCTAAGGTATTGATCACAATAAAGCTAGACTAACTGTGTATGTTGATAAAAGCTCTGTCCTAAAAGAGAAATCATATTTGATAAGAAAGTGTATTTCTGTATGTTAATCCATTCCATCATACTCCCACTTTTATACCACCCTCTTGAAAAGAGGTTTGGAAAACAGTCAGGAAAATAAAGACATTACATTTTCATGACAGGAATATACAAAAAAAATTCTATCAACTGGAAATAATCATCTATGACTCTTTTGAATTGGACAAAGTCAAAATTTGTGTACTCTGGTAATATGTTAATTGTGGTTATGTTCCTAGTCCACTGAAAGTACAAAACTCCTGGATGATCTGAAATCTAAGTGCTCTTACAGATTACTCTTTTATGTCAACTTTTAATATTTTGGCTTGTATAAAAGCATTATCTGAGCTGTCCAATAAGATACATTTTTTCACCTGAGATCATTTTTGTTCCCATCAATTGTCCAAGTTGTCTGTTGGCAGGATTTCAGAATTAGAATTTAGTAACCATATTTATAGGTCAGGTAGGATTAAAAAAATATTGAATATTTTCTAAGTAATTCAAAGATAGCGCTTTTTGTCCAAAGTCTTCTTGATATTTTGTAATAGCTCTGTTGGACAACAAAATTTTAGATTGGTCCAAATTCAAAGAAGTTGCAGATGACAACTTTAAGTTGATGAAATTTTAAAAATCTTTATTGTCTGTGTTATAGAACATTTAAGAAGCAATTTCTTCATTTTCTACAGTGTTTTCTTTTTTCTTTTGGGTAGGGCATCCAAAAGTAGGAATGGGTTAAGTTACTAAATCAGTATGATTAAGTATATCTTTATAACAATCGAGATATAGTTTGAAGGTGTGCAGTAGATAATGTCAGATCAGAACTGGAAGAGTTACCTTGACATTATAAGAGATCTCTTGGTTCATTAATGAAAATATAAACCTTGTCATGCTGAACCTGGAATATTCCTGTCTTGGCAGGAGGTTTAGAAAAAGATTGATCTGCACATAATGTGAGTCCTTTTCAAGCTAGTGTTGTTCTTAGAATCAATTTTCAAAAGAAATATTAACCCACACTTAGTGATTCCAGTACTTTTGACCCTTTGATTTTAATGCAATTCTGTAAAAAGTCCCTTATTCAGCATGACAAGGATTAGGGTAGTCTTGAAATTTGAAAGAAGGGATGATTTGTTTGGTATTTCTATTACTTAATCTACCTGAAAAAGTGAGTTTATTTATAATGTCATCAAACAGTTACCCTTTGAAACTTGATAATAGATTGATAGTTCTCTATAATTGATAGACAGCCTTTCAAAATATACTAGAAATATTTGTGAATAACTTTAAGATCTTGGTCTTCTGCAGGTGATGCTTCCAATAACATGCACATACAGAATTTGCAAGGATTAGCGGCATTAGCAAATGCCACAAGCAATCCAGGTGGGTTTAAATTTTCACTAAACTTGTGATTATTTTACCATGAAGAAAGAGGCCTTTTGTCATGCATGTCAAAAGGCTTTATAATAAAATTGGATATGCACACAGTATGGGTATCCTAGAAAACATCTATTACTAAACCTTAGGACTAATCAGTGCACTGCTGTCTTGCCAAAAGAATGTTACTCTAGTTGGTACCAAAGGCATTCTTCAAGTTGTATATATTTATTTGATGATTTATGGAGCACCCAGTGCACTATCAATGCAGAGAAGACTTTTTGCCTAGCTGTTTTCCTAGAAGGTTAGAAAGGCTAGATTTTTCTCTATCTGAGATTATTAATTGAGTTTCTAAACATAGAAATTAAATAAAAAAGGAAACTAAATTGAATGAACAATTCTATAAATGGTTTTTGATGCTCAACTTATTTCTCAATAAATAATGTTTTCTTAGAATCAAAAGGTTTGGATAGCCTTCAAGGATTTTGATCAAGTTTTCAATTTGCATAAACATCCAAATACCAGTATAAATTGAGCTATTGTCAACATCTTGGTATCAGCATTCGCTTGACAAACTCTAATTTTTGTCACATCTCTCTTATTATTGAAAATATTTACTTAGCATATGTTTTCACTTAGAGCAGTCTATATTATCAAGAGGGATAAATCTAGGAGGCAATTTTGTAAGAATTATGCCCTAATGCAATGAAAGATTCGGCCAATTTTGTTTTACTGTTGTCTGTCTTTTGTCTGTTTCTTAAACTTTACAAAAAAACTTAATATTTTGTTCAAGATACATGGCTCATCTTTGAAAAATAGATATGCATCAGTTGCATGTCAGCATTAGGTCATCATTCAAGGTCATGGTGACTATCAAGGTCACATTTACAAAAAAGGCTATTATGGGGCCATTGTGTTTCACAAACACATCTTGTTAACCCTTTCCTATACACACCTGGGATTTGTAAAAAGCAATTTCTCCTTTTTCAACATTTTCTACCACATAGGATGGTTTCATTTCAAATTGCATCCAGTTCTTATTTTCGTCAACAACCTTCCTCAATTTGAACAGTTTAAAATTTCAATAAACGGGAAAGTGTTAACTTAGGTTTTTCAATATCCTACACCAGCAGCTGAGCGTTGGCAATTTCATGCAGTGATCTTTTTGTTTGTATTGAGACAGGCAGAATTTCTAATTATCAGTTGGCATTCATTCCAGTGCAATCAAGATCACTTCAATTTTAACCATGACAGTTTATATCTTGGGTAGCTGAATTAAAATTATTGTCTGAGAAAATTACCAAAAAAGATGTCAAACAGGTTAAATATAGACAATACAGCAGACAAAAAAAAAATAGTGCCGAAAGAATGTTATATTTTTCTTTAGAACCAAGTTCTTTTCTGCTTTGAAACTCTTAAAAAGATAAATGTTATCTTTCTCCTAAAAAACTTCAGGGTCAATTTCTGTTACATTTCTTTTGAATGATCCTTGGTGATCAGTCGACAAACATGAATTTTATGGGCAGGGCTTATTTATATTGTATATATATGGTAAAATCAGGCTGTTTGAGAGAAAGGGGCTAGCGCCCCTAGACTATTTGAACCAAAGATATTCATACCAAGCTTCATGACTCTGTATGTCTTAACCCGTTACCACACAATAATGCTTTTAGAGGTCCCAAGCAAAAACTGTCTGGAAAACATTGTGGAAAATGAAGAAATTGCTTTTAACAAGGAATTTCTTCATTTTACACAATGTTTTTTAAACAGAAAGTTGAAAACACCTGCAATTTTATAAACTTTAAATTGGCGTCTGCAATTCCTGTCAAGTTTGAACAGTCTAAAATTTTATTGTGTCGGAAGGGGTTAACACCCAGAATCTTAACTGCCAAGATATCAATATACTTGGAAGAAAAGATTGAAAATGCTGCAAATGGTGTGAATTAATCAGTCATCGTCATTAGAAAAGGCTAATTTTAAAAATGATAGTGCATTTCAGTAGCTGTCAATCTGGAATTAGATTCATAATCCAGACTTGACAGTCATCCTTAATATTCCTTCACCTGAATGTGAATAATGTTGTACTGCAAATTTGAAAGGTGTGGGAATTGAAAAGAAGGTATGGGTGGTCAAATCACTTACCACTGGATTCATCTAACAAATTGTATAAAGTGATTTAATCCATTACCAGATAACAAACTTTTAGACTAGTTCAAATTGAAAGGATGTTTAGACAATGATTAAAAGTGTATGAAATTATAGATTTGTTCAACTTTCTGGGTAGAATATGTGGAAAATGGAGAAATTGTTTCAAGAAATTTCTTCATTTTACACAATATTTCCCCAATTGTTTTTCTTGAGGAACATCAAAACTATCTTTGTATTGTAATGGGTAAAAGATGAATGGTACACTGGTACTAATTGCAAACAATTTCTTGATATATTCAAACTTAAGGCTGTGTCATATGATTTCATAGCTACATAACGAGGAAACATTGCCAAATTTTTGAGTTACATAAATTTTACCCCATGTATTTAGTTTTTGCTATTTCAGTCTCCCTCCCTGTTAAATGTTTATTTTCTTCATTTTGCAAATTTTGTTTTATTATTGTGTTTGTGTTCATTTCAATGTTTTGATTGACTTTCAGTGCGTTGTACCTACTTCAGCAAAGTTGTATTCTTTTAACCCATTACCAAATGGCAAAATTTAAGACTGGTTCAAATTGAAAGGAGTTGCAGACAACAATTTAAAGTTTATAAAATCTTACATTTTTTCAACTTTTTGGATAGAAAACATTTTGTTAAATGAAGAAATTGCTTGTTACAAGCAATTTCTTCATTAAACACAATGTTTCCTAATTGTCTTTCTGGAGAGGTGTCCAAAAGCATCATTGTGTGGGAATGGGTTAAATAAATTTGTTTTTTCAAAGATCTAATACCGTCTTGTCTATGGTTATAACATTTCTTTACCGAATGTTTGTGTCCTTGAATTTAGTCTATAATGTTATGTTCAGTTGTAAACTAATGTTTGTTTACCCATGTGTTTTGTTTTCTTGTTTGTCATAATGTACTGTGAAGTTTCTTTACAAAGGAAAAATTACATTTTTTTATCTTCGTTTTCAATGTTTCCTTGTTCATAGGAAAAAGGAAAAGATGGATAGCTTATTTGCTTAACCCATTACCACACGACAAAATTTTAGACCAGTCCAAATTGAAAGAAGTTGCAGACAACATTTCAAATTATTCTTAACTTGTGGAAATAAGTACCAAATAGGGTAGAAAACATTCTGAGAAAAGGGGAATTGCTTGCAACAAGCAATTTCTCCTTTTCCTACAAAGTTTTCCATGATCATATTTCTTCAGGGTGTCAGAAAGCATCATTATGTGGTAATGGAAATAAAATTAACCTTGCTTGTCTTGCTTTGACATGCTTATATTTGCTCTCAAGAAAAATTTTAATTTTTTTTAAATACAAAATTTGTATATCATATGAATCTAATTCTTACTAATAATCACTTGATGGCCATACAAACTTCTTTTTTTTTTTTTGATTGATATTTCTGAGTAGTTAAGGTATTTCAATATAAGTGTTATTCATTTAAAACTGCATGGATACTAAATATTGCACTATGGAAAAATACTTCAAAGAAAATTGATTAGATTGAAAAAAAAATGGATTTTTTTTTTAATTATATTTTTGTGATTTCAAATTTTCTTCCTAGTCCCTTCATTGTTTACCTTAATGTTAGAGGTAAAGCTTCTATTTTGGTTTACGTTATCAACCATTATGACGAAATATAGAAATTGTTATGCAAGTAACAATGGTTATATTACAATAGTTCTATTTGAGAGCAAAAGCACTGTTGTTATATGTTTTATGTTTAGCCAAAATGTGGTGTCTGTTTGTTTGTAGGATTTTTCAATCCAGGACAGGGCAGCTCAGCTAACCTTGCAAGTGCTATGGCCACCCTAATGCAGAACATTGCTAACTTTGGTGGAAATATGGGCTCCAACATGATGGGCATGAAGATGGATGGGAATTTGGGCAACATGATGGGGGGAAATATGGGAGGGAATATGGGAAATATGGGAGGGAACATGGGAAATATGGGAGGAAACATGGGAAATATGGGAGGAAACATGGGAAATATGAGCGGGAATATGATGAGCAACGGTATTGGAAATGGCATGAATGGTAACATGCCACAAAACAACAATGGTAGTATGACTGGAAACATGATGCACAACGTGGGTGGACCTAATCAACAATCAGCAAACGGTGGAATGGAGGGCAACAACCCAAGTAAATCAGGTATCATGCATAGCCCGTTGTACTGATATTATATATATGATGGATTGAAATCTGAAATTGGAACCATCTGAATTCTTAATAGATTAGATAATGAAAAAGAACAACTAAAATCAGATGGTCATAAATGTTAAATGTTTAAAGAAGAAAATGATGAAGATCTGTTTAAACTATTTTTATTCTTACAAAATTTTGAGGATCAGACAGTGATTTGTGCGGTCAAGAAAAAGAAAAGAAAAAAGATATCTCAGAAATAATCAATACTTGAATGAGTATATGACTGTGTGATATAGAAATTTTCCAGTATGATAAAGTTTAAGCAGATTTTCATCACACTTCCTCTGTTTTCTGCTTCCTTGTTTAACCCATTACTAGACACACAAATTTTTAATGGTCCAAATTCAAAGAAGTTGCAGACAACAAATTTTAGTTGATTGAATGTTAAAATTCCTTTTCTTTTTGGGTTGAATTAAGATTTTGCTTAAAACAAGCAATTTCTTGATTTTCAACAATGTTTTCCATTTGTTGTTTTTTTCATAAGGGTTGTAAAAACCTGTTTTGTATGGTATGGGTTTAGTACATGTGTAGGATCTCTGTATACTTCAAATTACATACTCCTGTTTATATTCCGTGAATATGTGTTTAGTCCTTGCTCAGCCTTTACCTTTGTCAAATGTTTGTATATATGTGTATATGTGTGGTTGTAAAGTAAGGCCAGGCTTTTAACATAACTCACATAGATCTAATGTGCAATTATATGTGGTACATGTTTGATGTAAGTGGTTTGTGTGACATCTGTCTGGCTGGCTGGCTTAATCATCTATATGTGAAGAAATCTGCATTTGTTTGTGGAAGTTCAAAAGCTAGAGCTTATTGAAGGTGTTGTCAGATTTACAAACCCAGTAAAGATTTACAGGAAATCACAATAAATTATTTACTTTTATGTTTTGTAATTTCAGCCTCCCTCTCTGGGTCACTCTCTACTTCCAACAGCTCACTGAGTGGTTTTGCTGGAATACAGAATCTTGGCAATAATAATTTAGCCGCAACTAGCATGTCACCAAGCATCACCAATGGCCTAAACAATAACACCTCGGGCATAGACGCCTTAACACAGGCGTACTCCGGAATTCAGCAATACGCAGGTTTGTCAGGTTTACTCAGCCCCGCTACAGGTAAATGGCTCATTTTATCTCATTTCAAAATTGTCCAATATCAATTCTGTGTTGAAGTGCAAATAGACAGGGGTCCAGGGTACATGTTTTACGCTTGCAGTGTTTCAGGTGTGATTAAAACATTGGTAGCTTTATTTGTTATCTTGGGCAATGTAAGATCAATGTTAGCTGTGTCTAATCATATTTTTGACAGGGATATTTTTTACTTATTTTGATCTGAAATGAAAAGCTAACAGAGAATTTGAAAGCAGGCAATTCTGTTTGCCTGTAAGACCTTTTCAAGAAATTTGGATTGTAATTGTTCTTTGCCTTGATATTATTTCATCAATTGATGGATCACTGGCAACTCCCACTGAGCTACAACAGAAGATTCCACTTAGATATTAAACAGAGTAATTCCGCAAAATAAATGACTACAACCATGTAGCCAAATAGTAAAATGGTTGGTGACCTAAATGTCGTAAATAAACCTTGAATAAGCTTTAGTTTCAATTTTTAGGTAGCCGCAGTAACAAAAATTCTTCACTTACATAACACCTAGGGTCAGAGTTAAAAGTTCACTACTGGTCTAATTTGATTGGTCTAATTTGAATTTTTGGCCATGATCTGTCTATTAATCTTGATCATGAAATTAAAGGTATGGTTTGAATATATTGAAGGAGTTATTTGTTCAGTATTTAAACCACTCAAGTGATCTTACATGCCCAGGAAACTTTCCCATATAATAATTACCTGAATCAAATCTTTTAACCCACCAAAAAATAATATTTAGGTGTTGTTTAGAAATTGAAATGATCAGGTAAAATTATATATATTTATTTCATCACTAAGTTTTTGTTTCCTCAAAAGAAAGAAAACATAATTTCAAAACTTCTCTGTGAAAATAATTACCAGTAATAATTGATTTAAAAGTAAGAAAAAATAATTAGAAATGATTTGTTTCTGTACTCTTTGATTTTACTCAAAATATTTCAAAGGTCTCCTTTTAAAGTTGAATATTCTGTTGAGGCTTGCACCTGAGCTTCAAAAAAAATAGTTAATACTGTCATGAGCTTTGATAAATTAAGAATTTAATTTGTTCAAAAAGTAATAGATTTATAAGCTTGAATTTTTATATACATTTTCACTTCCTTTAACACATCATCTTGTACAGTTTTGTGTTGTGTGGAATGAAAGTATTTAAAAGTGTATCTGAAATCTTCCTTTCTCATTCTTATATATTTAATATTGAGTAAACCATCTTTCAATTTTTTCAAGCCCTTCATTGACCTTTACCCATTACCAGAAGACAAAATTTTAGACTGGTCCAAATTTAAAGAAGTTGCAGACAACAAATTTCAGTTGATGGAATTCCAAAAATATTTATCATACAGGATAGAAAACAATGTGGATTACAAAGAAATTTTGCCGTCTGGTAATGGGTTAAGAAATGTCCTAAGCTCCAGTACCAGTGGGCATATACATATATTTGTGTTTGTCCCGATTTATCCTAATCCAAACTTCTGTGGTTGTGTATCAGGATTTAACCCATTCCCAAACAATCCTTCTTTTTTTTGCCCCTCAAGCAAATAAGCTTTTGAAAACACTTTGGCAAATGAAGAAATGGATTGTATCAAGCAAAATCTTCATTATGCACAATGTTTTCTTTAATAAAAGACAAAAACTGAATAAATTCCATTTGTACTTGAAATTGTAGTCTTTAGCTTTTTACCTCACCTGAGCTCCGGTTGCTGCTAATATGCTTTCTGATGTTAGTCCCCTACCAATGGGTTGATAATCGTAAACCTAAGTGGGATAATAAGCTGGAGGCTGAAAGAATGTAGTTGTAGTACTAGTGTTAGAACTACCAGGAAACCATAGTGAGGTGCTCCAGCTACCACACTATGACTGAAATACTGTTAGAAGTGGAGTTAAACCCCATTCAAACAAACAAAATCACCATTGAATGTCAGCTGCTTGCTGACTCATCTAAGATACTAGTTGTCCTTTGATAGCCACTATAGTTTTAACCCTTTTCCTGCTGAATATTAATCCTTTCTTCACAAAAATTAATTTTTATGCCCCTGCATCGAAAGATCAGGGCATATTGTTTTACCATTGTTGGTCTGTCTGTCTGCAAAAATTAACCCAAAAATTTAACATTGCCAATTACTACCAGCCTATTCAAGATACAATGCTCATCTTTGGCATGATGATACATCTCAATAATAGGCATCCCCTCATATCAAGGTCATGTGATAAGGTTAAGGTCACATACCAAGGTCAAAAACGCCAAAAAACCCTCATATACGGCAGGGCATAGTATTTCACAAACACATCTTGTTTGGTCAAATTTTGATCTTCTTTGTGTTCAAATATTTCCTAAACACTAAAATAACAAGCAGGTAGTGTAGACTAAGAACAGACTGATCTGATCTTAGTCTATACACCTGCAACAGCTATTGTCAGAACAGTAATATTCCAGGATCAGCATAATAATAATAATAAAATGTTGTTTACTGCTGTCTGTCTTTCTGTCTAGACTTCAACCATAGCCCAACAAGTGAAATAGTGTAAGAATAATTTACAATTTGAGGATAAATTGTGATACTGTTCCAAGTGTCCATACATTGTTTAGATACTAAGAACTGTCTCACAATTAATCCTCAAATAGGGATACATTTTAGGTTGAATTATCATTTGGTTTTGTAATTAGCTTATTTTCTACTTTTGATTCTACTAGTTCTACTAATTCCTTTGGAATTTGTCTTATAAGTCATCTTATTAACCCTTGTCAGGCTGAACCCGGAATATTCCGGTTTTGCAGGAGGTGTTTCTTTATGAAATTTGATTTCCAAAAAAATATATATCTTTGAACAACAAGTTCTGTCAGCCCTTTCAGTGCTTTGATTTTAAAGTGATTCAGTAAGGTAATTTATACAGAAAGACAAGGGTTTACTGTGAATTGGTATTTACAAAGGTCTAATTTCTTGGCCTGTATTGTTAAGTTATTGACAATTTCTGTCATATTCCAAGTTACATGTGATGGCATCTAGGGTCAATATCTACCAAACAGTCCTTGTCAAAATCTAACCTTGGAATTACAAACAATGGTTTTGATTGGCTGAGACATATGCATGGGCCAATCAGATTCCTTGTTACAAATTTCTAATTGGACTTGTAAACTAGACTGATTTGTGAATGGACCCTAGGTAACCCATTGACGGAGAGCAAATTTTTTAGACTGATTCAAGTTGAAAGGAGTTTCAGATGACAATTTAATGAGTTTCAGATGACAATTTACTGCTTATGAAATTTAGGCTTTTTCAGCATTTTGGATAGAAAACATAGAAGAAAAGGAAAAAAATTGCTTATTGTAAGCAATTTCTTCATTGTCCACAGTGTTTTCCAAACTGTTTTTTCTCATGAGGTGTCAAAAAGCGTCTTTATGATGCCCCTGAAGAAAGTGGTTGTATAAAACAATGAGGAAAATGTAGAATTAGCTTGTTACAAGCAATTTCTGCTTTTTGGCTATTTTTTTCTACCCAGAAAGACAGAGATGTTTGAAATTCTATTAATTTGAAATTGTCATCTGAAACTTCTTTGATTTTGGACCAATCTAAATGTTTGTCCTATGATGGGTTGATGGTTAAAGACATTTAATAAGACGAAAATCATCAGATAACTATTAGAAATTATAAGACTTGATAAAATTACAGTCCATATCTGCTAGAATGCTGATCAAACACTAGAATATGTGATTATGTGTTCATGTCCAAAACCAATACTTTGAGATACCCAAAAGCTTGTTGAATAAGTTATTTACTGCTATAAGATAAGGAAAAAAATAATAAAAAATGAAAAGTGCATTTATAACCTTAACATTTTGCCAACCATTTTACGTTCAATTGATAGTTAGGAATGGGCAGTGCTTAACATGCAGATGTCTTGCATCTTAAAACACTTGTTAAGAGGAATAGTGTTTTATAGCTCACTTGAGCGCACCATGCTCTCGGTGAATTTTTGTGATCCTTGAATGAATGTTAATTGTGTCTTCTGGTGTCTGTTATCAAAAAATTCAGTGCAATACTCTATAAGCAACATTTGTTGCTAAGTTATTGTGTGAACTGGCTAAGGGCATTTGTCTTTATAAGGTAATAGGTGTTCTCTAGGTCAAAATTTATTAGGAACCCAGATGCCAATAGGTTTTACTCAGGAACTCAGATGTTAATAGGTTCATTGTGAAATTTTATGAGGATATGCAGATGATAAATTATGGATTGAGTTTAGATGTAGGTGTGACCGGAATTGGGATAATATCTCAAGTTGATTTGGAATATTTATATATTTGTAATATTTGTAATAATATGCGGCTGATTCAAAGAATTTGTGAACTTGTAAATTTTTGAAAGAGGTTATCATTTAAAGCCAAGTTTTTACTCAACTGTATGGAATCTGTATGTGCCTTGGTTAATTTATATTTTAACGTATATATTGATATAATGCTTGTAACTCCAATAATATGTGCTGCATGATGTTGCAGACTCTTCAATTCAAAACTTTGGTGAGCTTGGTAGTGTCCTATTTGCCCTCTTAATTACTTTTCAAATACTGGCAACTCTCTTGAAGATTTTGAAAACATTCAATGCCCCGCTATGTAATGGTAACAGCACACAGTGAATGTGTGGTGGGATAGCATGTGACTGAGCCCATTTCTTTTTTGTAGCGTATCTTCTAAGTTAATCCATAGATTTCAAAATAACTTGGCACAGTTGTTGCCCTTGATTAGTACTAGTAAAGATACTTTGGATAATTCCAAGTTCAAGGTCACTATTGAAGGTCATTAGACAAGCACATAAGCTGGGACTTTGTGACACATTTACAGTTTATCATTAGTCTATCATTGCCATGATGCATGCTTTTGAAGTATGTTTTTAAACAAAAATTAAAATTGAAAGATGGTTTCTAAACTGGTGTGGATTTATTCATCTGTACAAACAGATAAGTGTATTTTTCCAACACATTTCTGCATGCCAGATTACATTTGCTAGAGATTCTTGTATGAGATTGTTAATTTCAAGTTTGGTTTTTTTTTTTATTAGAAAGACAAAAAAATATTGGAAGAAAGACTTATCCTTGTATCACTCTGTTATAAAATGAGCCATAGAGCCTGATAAAGACTTCTAGCTTTAGTTATTGTATGGCATGCAGTTATTGTTTAAAAAGTTAGTTGTTATGAATAGAAAATGAAAATTACATTCTGGTTTGCATGGTTTACATGTATTATTTTTCAAGAGCGAGGTGATAGAAATTCTGCTTCTTTTCATCCGATGTTCATGATGTTGTGTCCAGTATGTGTTGGCCTATGCATTAACTTCTTTCCCCTGAATCTCACAAATTGGTGGATAATCGAAAACCCAAGGATGTTGTTGTATTACTGATGTGAGAAATACCAGGAATCAATGGTTAATTGCTCAATGGTTAATATTCCTATGGAGACCCTTTAAATGAATTTCCTGAAGAAGTGTTTACGTTGTGGAAAACATGGGCCTAATTTTGTACAATGGAAAGTTGAATTGGAAACAAAAAAATTGCATAAAACCTGTGGTCCTCTTGTGAACCTTCAGCAGTTTCTTGGGGAAAGAATGGAAGGATTTGAAATTGTTTTTCTCTAGATTACTTTTTTTGCCTTATTTGGCATTGAATTCACTGAAAACTTTATTAACCCTTTCCTTTAAAACCCGTTAGTTTGCATTGCTGTAATTTTATACTTGAGAAGACATTGTGGAAAAAAGAAGAAATTGCTGGTAGAGCTATTCAGGCGCTGAATGGCATCCAGTTAGTTTTTTTACTTTTCTCATCTCACGATAGATGACAGAAGTAAGTTGTTTGCTAGATCCTGCATTTTTATTATGCCCCCATAACAAAAGATTCTATCTATTGTCCATCTATCTGTCTGTCTGTTTTCAAAACTTATCCAAAAATATAACTTTTACAATTACTTTGAGCTTATTCAAGATACAATTATCATATTTGGCATGATGATATATCTCATTTGTATTCATCTGAAGATACCAAGGTAGAGGTCATGTGACATGGTCACTTGTCAAGGTCAAACTTCTGCAAAACTTAAGCAAAAACATTTACTGTTTCGGCATGATACCGAGGTTGAGGTCAAGATCATTTATCATGGTCTCCTTTCCGGAAAAAGGCTGTTACGGGACATGGTGTTACACAAACACATATATTTATCATATTTATTCTTCTGCTTTTAGCACTATAATAATGAAAATACAATAACATGCTTGATATTGATCCTGCAAAAATGTTCTTGTTTTAAGGGGAAAAAAATGTTTATTATGATGCATTCCTTTGTTTTCAATGTTCCAAAATGCTTTTTTGGTGTGGTTGTGCAGATAATTAACTTCTGTTTATGAATTCATTTGAGTTAGCAGGAACCCGAAGTGAAATACTTTTAAACCTCCACTTTGAATTTATTTTACTCATTTAACCCTCGTCATGCTGAACCCAGAATATTCCTGTTTTGGCAGGAGGTATAGACAAAGATCAGCCTGCACTTATGTGCAGTCTGATCTTAGTCTTCTCTTTCTTTTCCCTTTAAGCCAGAATTGTTTATAAGATACATTTTCAAAAGAATTATTAACCCAAAATGTTTGTATCCAGTACTGTCAATCCTTTGATTTTAATGCAATTCTACAGAGGAATTTATTCAGCATGACTAGGGTTAACCCTTTCCTGTTTCTTGGAATTTTAGACTGGCCCAATTTGAAACATGTTGCAGGCGACAATGAAAAGTAAGTGCAATTTGAAACGAAACCATTCTATGTGGTAGAAAAAATTGTGATAAAAGAAGAAATTGCTTGAATCAAGCAATTTCTTCATTTATCACAATATTTTCTTAAGAATAAAAGTGCATGGACGTAAAAACCAGTGATCATACAGGAAAGAGTAAAGATTTCACATTTGTCATTCTTTTTCTTTTGTTGAGTTTTCTTCTATTAATATTATTGTGAGAATAGAACAATCTTGTTTTCTTATTGAATCATATTTTATTTTATCAATAATGACTACTATTTCAAAGTATTTGTACTGTTTTATTTGCATAGACCCATGGTACTCAGGTGAGCATTAAAGGTCATGGTAGCCCTCTTTCCTTAAAAAACATGGTTATAGTTGCTAACAAATACTTGGTTTTAAACAAAATGGTACTAAGTTTTTGTTTAGGTTTCTTAGGAGGGTTAGTGGACTGTTTAACAGTATTTAATGAACATTGATCATGCCACCTAATCTAACCCAGTCACACAAAATCCAACTTTCTCTTCCCCCCCCCCAAAAAAAAGCTTAGGAAAACATTGTGAATAATGAAAAAAATTCTTGTTACACAATGTTTTCTACAACAAAAGACAACTATTTTTAAAATTTTATCAATTGAAAATTGTCCTGTGCAACCTCTTTCAATTTTGAGGAGTTTATTTTTTTTTTCTGGTAATGGATCAATTGTAATTGGTTAGGTCTTGTAACTTATTCAAATCTATACTAATAATGCTGTTTTAGATCCCCTAAGAATAACATGCTTATGATAAGCTTTTATTATCCTTAATTGTCTGTTTGTAATGCACCATCAACAATTGATGGTTCCACTACCTCTACAGGTCGCATTATTTTGACTGAATCTTTTTAATAGCTTTCTAAGTTATTTCAAGGCTGCAGCCAAAGTGCAGTTGGTAGCGCATTGGACTGTCAATCTAGAGGATCCGGGGTCGATCCCCGACGGCAGCACTCAGGCACTCATCCTTTCTGACTATTTGTCTCTCACCAATGGGTCGATAATCGTAGACCTATGTGGGATAGCAGCTGGAGGCTAGGAAGGGATGTAATGGTAGTACTGGTGTGAGAAATACCAGGATTCCATTGTTAGGTGCTACAGCCGCCGCAATATAACTGAAAGATTGTTGAAAGCAGCGTAAAACTCCATTCAAACAAACAAAGCCAAAATGCAGTTGATAGGGTGTAGGACTCTTAAGCATCTCTTCAAGCCCAATCAGGAAACAGTGTTCATATTTGGCATTTTGATGGATCTCACCAATAAAATTCTGCATATACCAAGGTTGAGGTCACATGACAAGGTCATGGTCACTTATTAATGTCATCCTTCCCCCCCCCCCCCTAAAGAAAAGACTGTTACAGGGGCATGGTCTTTCAAAAGCATATCTGGTTCAAATCTCTTTTTTAGGGGTATCAAAAAGCTGGATTGTTTGGGAATGGGTTACAAAGTAGTTTAAAATGGTTAGAGAAGGTTCGGTTGATATTAACACCACTAATTATGCAAGTCCTTGATTTAACTACTTTGTTGAAGTATAAAATCTAACTTGATAAGGATCCTTAACCGATTCCCACACAGTGAAATTTTAGACTGGTCCAAATTCAAAGAAGCTGCAGACGACAATTCCAAGTTGATGAAATTTGAAATTTCCTTGTCTTTTTGGATAGAAAACATTGTGGATTTCTTCATTTTCCACAACGTTTTCCAAAGCTCTTTACCTTGTGGGCGTCTAAAAGCGTCACTGTGTGGGAATGGGTTAAAATCTATCTCGAACTCTCTTCTTTACACTTCAAAAAATATAAGTCTGAAAAAGTGAACCTATTTTAGCAATCCCACATTTTCTGATTCTTAAGAATGAAAATTAGGAAAACATTGTGGGAATAGGAGAAATTGTTTGTAACAAGTAATATCCCCTTTTCTGGAAAGGCCATGTGAATTTCTGTTTTCACTCTCTTTGAAATGTGGTCTGCAAAATCCTTGAATTTTGACCTGTCTAAAATGTTGTCTTGTAATGTTGAAGTATTTAGACATAAGGCCAGCCAGAAATATAATAATGAGAAATATACAAACTTTGTACCAAATATTTTGGACGTATTTTGTCCAGAAATGTTTGAAATCTTGCCGCCCATGAAAGAAGATTTCGCTGTCAATAAAATGAGATAATCTGTAACATGTAATGAGGAACATATCTATTACAGCATCATTCCCTGGAGCTTTCAGCACACAAGCAGCTCAGCAATTGCAAGCTGCCAATTCTCCTGCTGGCAAACAGACTGAAGGTAAGTTTCTGTGATAATCTCCTTACTAAATGCCAAAATTTAACCTATTCCCACACATTGTCATTTTTGACGCCCCTCAAGAAAAACCATTGAGAAAATATATTTTTAAGGAAGAAATTGTTTGTTATAACAAGCAATTTCTTCATTTTACACAATGTTTTTACCCAGAAGGTAGATAAAATTAAAATTTCATAAAGTTTAATTTTTCGTCTGCTACTCAATTTGGGCCAGTCTAAAATTTTATCGACTGGTAATGGGGTACTTCAGTATCAGGCAAATTTTGTTCACCAACACTAATCCACAATTTCTTTAACCCATTCCAACTCAATCCCTCCTTTTTACACCCCTCAAGAAAAAAGCTTTGGAAAACATTGTGGAAAATGAAGAAATTGCTTGTATCAAGCAATTTCTTCATTATCCACAACGTTTTCTATCCAAAAAGATGAAATAATTCAAAATTCCATCAACTTGAAATTGTCGTCTGCAGCTTCTTTCAATTTGGACCAGTCTAAAATTTTGCTGTGTTGGAATGGGTTAAGCACTTCTTCTGTGATACAATACCCCATTACCACATAACAAAATTTTAGACTGATGCAAGTTGAAATCTTAAAATTTATGAAATTTTAATTTCGTTCAACTTTCTGGGTTAGAATTATTGTCAAACCCCCCCCCAACATTTTACACAGCATGTTACCAATTGTCTATCTTGAGGGTAGTCAAAAAGTATAGTGTGGGAATTGTATAGGGTTAGCCTTGATAAAACACTGTAATGATGTTTCATTGGTGAATCTTTATCAACAGTAGAAATTGGCTGTGAACTGCAGCAGCGATGAGAAAATTCATTAAGTCTTTTAATAATACATGTATTCTGTGACAAGGCCTAGGGATTTTTCATTTAGCATACAGAACCTCCTAGAGAAACTGTATCTAGGTTTTTGTTCCATGCTCAAAGGCAGAGTATATTGTTTTGGCCTTAATGGACATTTTTCCATCTTGCATTTTTGTATGAACTTGTCACTCTTGTCTAACTTTACAGGTAGACTCGGTATCAAGCAGAGATTAGCATGTCCTTTTTTGGTTTTGGTCCATTTACTTTTTACAGTGTTATGGAATAGATTTGATTCTAATTTCACTGGTAGACTCGGTATTAGATAGAGATGTGCATATCCTATTTTTGTTAGGCCTCATTTTCTCTAAAAGTATTCAATGGAATTAATTAAAACATTACAAGTATACTGAGTATCAATCAGAGATGTTAACATCCTTTTTATACGCCCGTCGAAGACGGGATGTATTATGGGATCACCCGTGTCGTCCGGGCATCCAGTCATCCGGGCGTCCGGGCGTCCGGTTGTCCGGGCGGTGTCCACTTCTTTGTCCGGAGCATAACTCTGTCACAGTAAGTCCGATTGACTTTAAACTTGGCAGTTATATTCTTCTCATCAATACGGAGTGCAGTGCTCAATAACCATAACTCTACCTGGCCTATTTTTTGAGTTATTGCCCTTTGTTGTTTTTCATACTTGAATCTTGTCCGGAGTATATCTCTAAAAGTATTATAGCTAGGATCATGATACTTCATGGGTGTATAGATCTCACCAAGGGGGAGTGCAGTGCACAAGAACCATAACTCTACCTGGCCTATTTTTTGAGTTATTGCCCTTTGTTGTTTTTCATACTTGAATCTTGTCCGGAGTATAACTCTAAAAGTATGATAGCTAGAATCATGAAATTACATGGATGGATAGAGCTCACCAAGGGGGAGTGCAGTGTACAAGAACCATAACTCTACCTAGCCAATTTTTTGAGTTATTGCCCTTTGTTGTTTTTCTTACTTGAATCTTGTCCGGAGTATATCTCTAAAAGTATAATAGCTAGAATCATGAAATTTCATGGATGGATAGATCACACCAAGTGGGAGTGCAGTGTACAAGAACCATAACTCAACCTGGCCTGTTTTTTGAGTTATTGCCCTTTGTTGTTTTTTATACTTGAATCTTGTCCGAAGTATATCTCTTAAAGTATAATAGCTAGAATCATGAAATTACATGGATGGATAGAGCTCACCAAGTGGGAGTGCAGTGTACAAGAACCATAACTCTACCAAGCCTATTATTTGAGTTATTGCCCTTTGTTGTTTTTCATACTTGAATCTTGTCTGGAGTATATCTCTAAAAGTATAATAGCTAGAATCATGAAATTACATGGATGGATAGAGCTTACCAAGGGGGAGTGCAGTGTACAAGAACAATAACTCTACCTAGCCAATTTTTTGAGTTATTGCCCTTTGTTTTTTTTCATACTTGAATCTTGTCCGGAGTATATCTCTAAAAGTATAATAGCTAGAATAATGAAATTTCATGGATGGATAGATCTCACCAAGTGTGAGTGCAGTGTACAAGAACCATAACTCTACCTGGCCTATTTTTTGAGTTATTGCCCTTTGTTGTTTTTCATACTCAAATCTTGTCTGAAGTATATCTCTAAAAGTATTATAGCTAGGATCATGAAACTTTATGGGTGTATAGATCTCACCAAGGGGGAGTGCAGTGCACAAAAACCATAACTCTACCTGGCCTATTTTTTGAGTTATTGCCCTTTGTTGTTTTTCATACTTAAATCTTGTCCGGCGTATATCTCTAAAAGTATAATAGCTAGAATAATGAAATTTCATGGATGGATAGAGCTCACCAAGTAGGAGTGCAGTGTACAAGAACCATAACTCTACCAAGCCTATTATTTGAGTTATTGTCCTTTGTTGTTTTCCATACTTTGTTTGACAAAAAATATTCATTCAAAATAACCTCAGTTCTAGTCAAACCTCCTGTTAATATTAAGCAGTGTGAAGGGCGTATCTTGTGACAATTTGGCACCTTGTTTTGGTTATGGTCCATGTACTTTAAACAGTGTTATGGCTATTTAATGGAAATCTTGTTTACTCTAAAGCACTCAGAAGTTGATTCAAACTTCACAGGTAGACTCAGTATCAAGCAGAGATGTTCACATAATTTTTTATACACCCGTCGAAGATGGGACGTATTATGGGATCACCCGTGGTGTTCGGGCGTCTGGGCTTCCGATTGTCCAGGCGTCTGGTTGTCCGGCGGTGTCCACTTCTTTGTCTTGAGAATAACTCTGTCACCTTAAGTCCTATTGACTTTTAACTTGGCAGTTATATTCTTTTCATCAATACGGAGTGCAGTGCTCAATAACCATAACTCTACCTGGCCTATTTTTTGAGTAATTGCCCTTTATTGTTTTTCATACTTGAATCTTGTCAAGAGTATATCTCTAAAAGTATTGTAGCTAAGATCATGAAATTTCATGGGTGAATAAATCTCACCAAGGGGGAGTGCGAGCACAAGAACCATAACTCTACCTGGCCTATTTTTTGAGTTATTGCCCTTTGTTGTTTTTCATACTTGAATCTTGTCCGGAGTATAACTCTAAAAGTATGATAGCTAGAATCATGAAATTACATGGATGGATAGAGCTCACCAAGGGGGAGTGCAGTGTACAAGAACCATAACTCTACCTAGCCTATTTTTTGAGTTATTACCCTTTGTTGTTTTTCATACTTGAATCTTTTCTGAAGTATATCTCTAAAAGTATTATAGCTAGAATCATGAAACCTCATGGGTGTTTAGATCTCACCAAGGGGGAGTGCAGTGCACAAGAACCATAACTCTACCTGGCCT
The DNA here is from genome assembly GCA_946902895.1 of Fragum fragum. NCBI lineage: Eukaryota > Metazoa > Mollusca > Bivalvia > Cardiida > Cardiidae > Fragum > Fragum fragum. The sequence goes on along the minus strand of OX336368.1, from coordinate 33,078,060 downwards.
ATTTTTTGAGTTATTGTCCTTTGTTGTTTTTCATACTTGAATCTTGTCCGGAGTATATCTTTAAAAGTATAATAGCTAGAATCATGAAATTTCATGGATGGATTATAAGAGCTCGTCAAGTGGGAGTGCAGTGTATAAGAACCATAACTCTACCTAGCCTATTTTTTGAGTTATTGCCCTTTGTTGTTTTTCATACTTGAATCTTGTCCGGAGTATATCTCTAAAAGTATTATAGCTAGAATCATGAAATTTCATGAATGGATAGAGCTCACAAAGTTGGAGTGCAGTGTACAAGAACAATAACTCTACCTAGCCTATTTTTTGAGTTATTGCCCTTTGTTGTTTTTCATACTTGAATTTTGTCCGAAGTATATCTTTAAAAGTATAATAGCTAGGATCATGAAACTTCATGGGTGTAAAGATCTCACCAAGGGGGAGTGCAGTGCACAAGAACCATAACTCTTCCTGGCCATTTTTTTTGAGTTATTACCCTTTGTTGTTTTTCATACTTGAATCTTGTCCGGAGTATATCTCTAAAAGTATAATAGCTAGAATAATGAAATTTCATGGATGGATAGAGCTTACCCTAGTAGGAGTGCAGTGTACAAGAACCATAACTCTACCTAGCCTATTTTTTGAGTTATTGCCCTTTGTTGTTTAACCTACTTGAATCTTGTCCGGAGTATATCTCTAAAAGTATAATAGCTAGAATCATGAAATTTCATGGATGGATTATAAGAGCTCATCAAGTGGGAGTGCAGTTTACAAGAACCATAACTCTACCTAGCCTATTTTTTGAGTTATTGCCCTTTGTTGTTTTTCATACTTGAATCTTGTCCGGAGTATATCTCTAAAAGTATAATAGCTAGAATCATGAAATTTCATGGATGGATAGAGCTAATCAAGTGGGAGTGCAGTGTACAAGAACCATATCTCTACCTAGCCTATTTTTTGAGTTTTTGCCCTTTGTTGTTTTTCATACTTGAATCTTGTCTGGAGTATATCTCTAAAAGTATAATAGCTAGAATCATGAAACTTCATGGATGGATAGATCTCACCAAGTAGGAGTGCAGTGTACAAGAACCATAACTCTACCTGGCGTATATTTTGAGTTATTGTCCTTTGTTGTTTTTCATACTTTGTTTGACAAAAAATATTCATTCAAAATAACCTCAGTTCTATTCAAATCCCCAGTTAATATTAAGCAGTGTGACGGGTGTATCTTGTGACAATTTGGCACCTTGTTTAGATAGGCTTCATGTACTTTCAAATTTATTGAATTGTTCTGATTCAAACATAACAGGTAGACTCAGTATCAAGCAGAGATGTGCATATTTTTAAATACTTATAGCCTTTTGGTGAAAATCTTGTTAACTCATTTTCTCAGCAACTAGTAGTTTTGTACTTAACTGCTGGTTGGATATGATTCAAGTTTCACACTTGAAAAGATGTGAACTTGCTGTTTTGTTTTATTTTTCAAGGACGTTTGGCCCTTTGAGGAAGAAAAGCTTCATTCTAGTGACATAGTGTATTCTCTGTGACAAAGTGTATTCTCTGTGACAAGGAACTTTTGATATGTCACATTTAATGATAGTCTAGTTTTAGATAGATCTCTTGGCCCAATTCCACTCCCTAATGCCTTTTGACTCCTTTGTAGAATAAAACTAACAAAAACATTGTGGGAATAGGAGTAAGCCTTTTCTCCATGTCCCATAATGTTCCTAACATATTCAGTTAATGTTTTTATACACTGCCGGAGGCGGTTGTATATTGGCGTCATCTTCTCCGTCTGTCCGCATGTACGTACGTCCACTTTTCTCGTGAGCACAACTCCTCCCAAGTTTCTGGTTGGATCTTTTTGAAACTTGGTCAATGTTATCACCTTGATTGGTAGATGTGTATGAAGGATTTCATGGTTCATTGACTTTTGCCTGAGTTATGCCCCCTTAAAACTTACTCTCTGGGGCTTATTGAAATTGCAACCTTGTGAGCACAACTTCTCCTAAGTTTCTGGTTGGATCTTTTGAAACTTGGTGGATGTTATAACCTTAATTGGTAGACGAGCATGAAGTAACGATTTTAAGGTTTATTGATTTTTGCCTCAGTTATGCCCCCTTAAAACTTAGTCTCTGTGGCTTATTGAAGTTACAGCCTTGTGAATGCAACTCCTCCTAAGTTTCTGGCTGGATCTAAATGAAACTTAGTGGATTTATAACCTAAATTGGTAGATGTGCATGAAGTTAGGATTTTATGGTTCATTAATTTTTCCCTGAATTATGCCCCCTTAAAACTTAGTATCTGGGGCTTATTGAAATTGCAGCCTTGTGAATGCAACTCCTCCCAAGTTTTTGTCTTGATTTAAATGAAACTTGTTGATGTCATCACCATAGTTTGTAGATATACATGGATCAAGGATTTTATGGTTAATTAATTTCCCTGAATTATGCCCCCTTAAAACTTAGTATCTGGGGCTTATTGAAATGGCAGCCTTGTGAACTCAACGTCTTCTAACTTTTTTGTCTTGATTTAAATGAACTTTGTCAATGTCAATTTATCACATGTTGAATTTTTGCAGCATTAACTACCCTTTCTCGAAGAATTACCTCCCTTTTAAATATTTCTTATCTATGCAGTATCCTTGTTAATTTATTTGGAAAAAGGTATGGTTATATTATAATTTATGATAACAATCTTGTCTCTTGTAGGTCCAGAAGGAGCCAACTTATTCATCTATCATTTGCCACAAGAATTTAGTGATCATGACCTCATGCAAACATTCATGCCATTTGGAACTGTGATATCAGCTAAAGTCTTCATTGATAAACAGACAAATCTTAGTAAATGTTTTGGTAAGTATTGACCCTTGTCAAGCTGAACCACGAAAAGTCCTGTTTTTGCTGGAGGTCAGACAAAGATCAGGCTGCGCGTATGTGATCTATTGGGTCATAAGTACTCTGATCTATCTAGACCTCCTGCTTGTCCCTATAAAAACTGTATTGTTTATACAACTTATGTTCTAGATAATTAACAACACAAAATAAGTGCTTTCAGTGCTTTCATTCCTTTGATTTTAACACAATTTTGCAGAGGATTTTGTTCAGCATGTCAAGGGTTAAGAGGCTGAGTTAGGTATTTGAGCAAAAAGGTGCCTTTACCCATTAAAATAAGAAGATAACAGAATAGCCTAGTCTAAATTTAAAACCTTGCAGTTAACATATAGATATGTAAAATGTGTACAGAAGTTGTAATTATTTCATCAATTTATTCAAACTAGGTCAAGATGAAGGCACAATGTCTAGGTAAACCCATTCCTATACAATCCCTGATTTTTACAGTCTTTTGATATTATAATTGAGATAAATCAGTTACTTCTTTTCTCAAAAAAATTCTATCATATAGGATGGTTACCTTTTGAATGGTGCTTACCTTATAGAGTCGTCTGCTACCCCTTTTAATTTGGACAAGTCTAAAATTTAGAAAAGGTGTAAAGGATTTAAGTATTGTAGAAGAGTTCATATACTTTCAGTTCAGGTTCATGTTCATTTGAACATTTGATATTTATTAGGCCTGGTTGAAGACCTGCATCACTGCCATTTTCAGGTTTTGTTAGTTATGATAATGCAGTATCTGCACAAGCTGCCATACAGGCAATGAATGGTTTCCAGATAGGAATGAAAAGATTGAAAGTCCAGTTAAAACGACCAAAGAGTGATAGTAAACCCTATTAGCAGTATATTGAAGGTAAGAAGGAATTTGGGACTTACCATGCATAAGGGGCCTTTTTTGGAACTACAAATGTACTGAACATTTTCAGTCCAGGGAATTCAGCAAAAGCCTCAAACTTTGGTTTGTCCTTACTTGGGCTTGCAACTGACGGATCACGGCTGTCAATCAATGATTTAGTTGACCAATCAAATGATTAATTTAGACTGAAAGTGATTTTTGAATACCAAATTAGGTGAAGCATTTTTGTTGGTGTTGTGAGTTAAATGTTTTACTTATTCAAGCTGTAGTTAGGGGGTTTATGTGGCCAACCATTAATTTTACTTTTTATTCCATGCTAATAGCCATAAATTTTGCAGAATAATGCCGTTCAATATCTTAGTTTAACTTCCAGCGGGAGTCTAAGGGAGTGGCCAGCAGAGTCAGTGGGCAGGGTCAGCATTACTTCATTAAGGCTTCAGGCAGTCCGTTTTATCTCAGACCACTTCCATGAAATACAAGCTAGCAAGTCCTGATGTTGGAATTCCTTAACCTAGTCTAGTACTGGCAATACCAGGAAGCTCATCATTGAGAGAAAATGGTCATGATACTAAAAGAGTGTTCCATTAAAAACACATGAAAACTATCATTTGCTGTAATAAAGTTCCAATTTAGCCCTCTTTGCATAGAGTCCTCATTGCTACAATTTATTTTGGATAAAAGGTAAGTCATTGGGCTTAAGAAGAAACCATTTATGGCACTCACACAAAATGTTAAAACAGATCAGTTTCAACGTTGCTAAATTACAATGCTCTATAATTCTCAGTAAATATGAATAGATTTATGCCCTATCAGACAGTCTTGTTCTTTACGATTTTTAGCTCACTGCACAAAATGCCAGTTGAGCTATTATGGTTGGTCATTGTTCATTGACTGTCCATCTGTCTGTCTGGGATATACATTATGGGGCTGGGGTTTTGAGTACAGTTTTACTTTGTGAGGTTCATTCTGTACAATATTACATTATTGGGCTTTTGGGTAGATTTTGGGATTAAAAGAAGCAAGCTTGAGGGGTTAAAAAATAAAAGGAAAAAAACCATAAGTAGCTCTGGCAGGAACGCCTGTCCGTTAGTCCACAATTTTTTTAAAAATCTTCTCCTCCTAAACCAGTCAACTAATTAAGCTGAAACTTGGCTGGAATGTTTAATAAGTGAAGTATTACAAAAGTGGTTAAAAGAATTCAATTCCATAAAAATTCTTGCATCTATTTTTTTCAGAAACTACAAGGTGAAGGGCATTCAAATTTTTGTATTTAGAATAGTCACATAATTCTCTAACAAAATCTCAAATTATACCCCTTTGGTCAAAAATGGCCCCATTCTGAAAGTCCAAAGTTGGGAACAACCCTAAATTTGAGCAAGTTCACAAGTCTTCTCCGACGAAACTATAAGGCCTATTGCATTCATATTTGGTATGTAACATAACTAGATGTTTCTTAGGTATTCTATTTGAAATTATGCCCCTGGGTCAAAATGGCCTTATCCAGCTGGAGGCTTGGAAAGGATGTATTGGTTAAACTAGTGTGAGAAATAACTGGAGTTCATGGTTAGGTGCTCCAGCCACTGCAAAATGACTTGAATACATTCAAACAAACAAATAAAGAAAAATTATACCTCAAGGATTTAAATTGCTCAATTCTGAATGTCCAGAGTTTTGATGAAATCGAGAAAGTTCAAAGTTGTGAAAAAAAACTCAATAGGAGCATGTTCAAATATCTTCTCTTCCAATGTATTTTGCATAATACATTCAAATTAGGTATATTATATATATCAAGAAGGTCCTCTATCAAGATTGCTGAAATTATATTCCTTGGGTCAAAAATGGCCCACTCCTGAGGTCCAAAGTTTGGAAAGCCACCGCCATACCGCAGTTGGTAGCTTATTAGACTCCAAATATTCAATCATGGGATGTCATGGGTTCGTTCTAAGGCGCCCACACACATCTTTTCTGACATTTATCTCTCACCAATTGGTGGATAATCGTAAACCTAAATGGGATAGCAGCTGTAGGCTAGGAAAGGATGTAATGGTGGTACTGGTGTGAGAAATACCAGGTACTCCAGTTGCGTTAAAACCCATTCAAACAAATCAAACAAACCAAAGTTTGGCAAATTGCTCTATTAGTTTTGTTTAGGATGTCAAAATGTGGGGTTCTATTGTAATGGAACTATAACTATACAGCTGAAAGTATTCATACTTGGTATGTAGCATTACTCAATGTTTTTGCACCTTGAAAATAATCTTGAAATTGTTATACTTGTTTGGTTCCAGTTACGATGTTTCATATACAAAAATTACTTTAATTAGTAGATAACTCGGATGAGCAAATTAGGACGATCATAGTCCTCTTGTTTGAAATACTTTTTTGTTTCGGTAACATTTGGTTGTTTCGAGATAATTATAGTTCTCAAGACGAGTTCACACTTTTCTTTATCTTTGTAAACATTTTTTGGGCAAAAATTGGTCACCAAAAGATAAAGATCTGATGCCTACAAAATGGTTCCATCTTTAGTCCTTACATCAAAAATTTATTAAATGAAAGATTAGTTATGAGTTGTGAAATACTTGAGGCAGGGACAACTTAACCTTGGTGGACACAGACAAGAAGAATTACATGTATTAGATCAAGACATGGAAGATAATACTTTATGTTTAGTATAGATTGTAACAAGTCAAACTTTATACGAATGAACTAAGGCTGAAACTATTATTTAATTCTTTTGGCAATTGTTTTTTGTTTCAAAGTAAAATACATTTATTCTGAATAATGTATAGAGAGTTAACCCATTACAACTCAATCCCTCCTTTTTACACCTCTCAAGAAAAAAGCTTATGAAAACATTGTGAAAAATGAAGAAATTGCTTGTGTCAAGCAATTCCTTCATTATCCACAATGTTTTCTACCCAAAATGATGAAAAAGTTCAAAATTCTATCAACTTGAAATTGTCATCTGCAGCTTCTTTCAATTTGGACCAGTCTAAAATTTTGCTGTGTGGGAATGGGTTAATTGCAGGACTGTTGTAGGTGTCTATACAATGTTTACAAGTAACCCATTCCCACACAATCCCTCCTTTTATGCCCCTTTATAGAAAAGCTTTGGAAAACATTGTGGACATTGAAGAAGTTACTCGTATCAAGCAATTTCTTGAATGTCCACAATTTTTTCTACCCAGAAGACAAAGAATTTTAGAATTTCACCAACCTTAAATTGTGACCTCCATCTTTTTAGCTCACCTGAGCATGAAGTGCTCTGGGTGAGCTAATGTGATCGGCCATCGTATATGGTACGTCCATCTGTTCACATTTACAAAAAGATCTTCTCCTCCTAAACCAACCATGGAACTTCAACCAAACTTCACAGAAGTGATTGTTAGGTCATGCTCTTAAAAATACTTCAAAGAATTGAAATCTATGAAGAACTTTAGTTGCCATGGTAATCAATTGAAAAAACTTTAAAAATCTTGTCCTCCCAAACCATAAGGCCTAGAGCTTTGATATTTGGTATAAACCATCAGCTATGTATATATCATGATCCTTAACCAAAATACTTCATATTATAACTGTTTTCTGCAAAAAAGCCATTTTCTGTGCGATCCCTGATTTTCCATAGGAATAAATAAGAGCTTTGATATTTAGTATGTATCTATGCCTATTGACCCTCTATCAAAATACTTCAAAGAATTACTGTACTCTAGAAATTAGCTCTAATTGGTAGGATCTTCAATATAAGTAGGATTAAAGGAGAAAATCTTTAAAAAAAAAATCTCCAAAATAATTAGGTGTAGGGCTTTGATATTCTGTATATATCATAAAGCTTTGAGCCATCATACTCAGGGGAGTGATATAGGACCATAATGGTCCTCTTGTTTCACTTTGGACAAGTCTTAAATTTTCTCATGTGGGAATTGGATAACTCTTGGTATTTGCATCATATTGTACCATAAGTTTAATTCATAGTCATTGAAAACATGTAAAGATTTTTAGCTAACCAGAGCACATTGGTTATAGTGAGCTTTTGTGATCCCTGAAAGTCTGTCATCCATTGATATTCCCCTGCCATACATCAACACCAATTTAGTGTAACCATTGTACAGGTAGCAATTTTGGCTCAATCTTTCAACAACATTCTTTTAATGTTTATATGGTCATGAGGGACATTACTTACTGAATAGTCGCCGTCATAGCGCAGTTGGTAGCGCGTCAGACTGTCAATCTAGAGGTCCCAGGTTCGATCCCGACAGCGGCACTTATCCTTTCCGACTATTTGTCTCTCACCAATGGGTTTATAATCGTAGACCTATGTGGGATAGCAGCTGGAGGCTAGGAAAGGATGTAATGGTAGTACTGGTGTGAGAAATACCAGGACTCCATTGTTAGGTGTTCCAGCCGCCGTGATATAACTGAAAGATTGTTGAAAGCGGCGTAAAACCCCATTCAAACAAACAAAACTTACTGAATATAAACTGACCAGTATCAAGAGAAACTTGGCCCTGCTGAGAATTACATTATAAATCTACAGATCACAATCTTCCTAATATTTGGGTGGTCATGCAGAAGATGCCTTTCGAATATGGTGGTATTCTGACCTTGTTAACTCTTTACTGGTCATAAATTTGGCTCAATCTTTCTCAAACTTCTTAAATATATTTGTTATGTCATGAGAAAGATTCATATTGATATGTGTGACTTTCCATCTAATAAGAAGTAAAAGGGACATTAGTGGCGTATCAGTTTCACTGCTCATTCTATCACAACATTTTTTCTTTAAATGTATCGAACTTGTTGAAAATATTTGTATTGTCTTCACATTTAAGCTGATAAGTTTACATGAGATTGTGACTCAGGTGAGGCATATGAGGCCATTTTTGCCCTCTTGTCGATTATTTTTCTGTTACTTTATAGTTTAACATAGGTTTTTATTAGTTTAAAGCAAATTGGGTAGACATAAAGAATTTGTTGGAAGAGGGTCATACTCTTGTACTTAATAGCAAAGCCTTTGATAATATGAGCGATTAGAATAAACTGTAAATTAATATCTTAAAATGATAAGGGTATAGTAAAAGACAGTGTTTTGTTTTCATGATCAAAATTTATTTGACCTTGATTACAAAAGGGGGGTGGTGGTTAGAAGTTATTCAAAGAGGTCTAGATGTCATTCACATCAGGCCCATTCCCATTCTCCAATCATTTTAATTTTGATTTCTACTCTGACTTATCTGACACTATTAACTGAATAGGGTATATTGGGTAAGTCATGTTTAAAACCAGTAATCTTCTGCTGTGGAAAATATTTGAGTAGTCCAGATATATCAAGAAGGTCAGTTTGACGAAGGGAAAGAAATTATTCAGACTTTCATAATAATGACTAGCCAATATGAATTGTCGTAAAAGCCAGGAGAGTAAAGGGCTTGGGGAAAATCTCAGTTTTTTCAAAACTCAGGAATATCTTAATCATGCTTTTGATGGAATTATAACTTAGATTATTGGTATCTGTAAACTTTACATTTATCTTTGTTAAATTATTTGTCCTTTATGTCAGGCTAAATGTAAACACAATGGCATATAAGATTAACATGTGACATCTGATAGTTTGTGCTCTGTTTCTTTAGTCAATTGGTATCCAGTTCCAATCAGACAGTTTGTGTTCTATGTCTGTCTAAAGTTTTGTATGAACTTTTGATATGTTCAATGTTACTGAAATGAAAAACATTCAGAATTTTCTTCTGTATCTGTTAGTATATCTGAGTAAGCTTATTAAAACTAGTATAATTGCTTTTTAACAAAGATACAAATGCCTTGAATGCAGATATTATACTCATTAATGCCTTTAATGTAATAAACAAGAAGCCTAAGTAAGAAGTCATTTAGAATTGGTATTTTGTATGTTTGTCTCTCATTGTTGGTCTCTGGTTAAGGCCTGGAATGAATTTCTTTGTAATGTCCAATCTTTGTTTTCTCACCTACATATAAGGACTTTATAATTTGATCATTGGAATGGTCCCTAACAAAATATATGTTACATGTAAATGTTACTTCTTTGGGTGGATAACTGGATCTTTCTTCCCGCATGTTTGTATGTTGTCTGGTCTTTTACATAAATTATGATAAAATAGAGAAAAAATTATTGAAGGCTTTGTGAGAAATCATTCAATATCAAGCCATAATTTGGGTACAAGAGTTTATCCTCACATTCTTCAAAATTGTCATTTCCATATAATGGGCAAAATTTAGACTTTTTAGGCTCCCTCATTCAAAGATCATGTTGTTTTACAATAGTTTGTCTGTTTTAACCAAAAGCTATAACAGTTAGAACTACTTTAAGCCTGTTTAAGATACAGTGCTCATATTTTGTATGATGAAATTACTCATTGATACACTTGTATAGATACGAAGATTTGGGTTATGTGACAAGGTCAAGATCATTTGTCAAAGTCAAACTTAAGCAAAATCTTAACCAGAAAACTTAACATTGGTGATTTCTTGAAGCCTATTCAAGATTTAGGGTGATGACTGATATTCATCTCCAGATACCAAGATTGCATTAGGTGTCCAGCTTTGCTAGTGATTAAGTCATAGGGCACACTAACTGAGAGAAGTCAAGAATTCAGGTTTGAATCCTGACAGAGGTACTGGTCATGTGGGTTTGTCTTTGGCCATGACATTTCAGAGTCCAAGCCTGGTATTTATGATAACTATGAAGCACTTGAATAAGTGAAATTAGCTATGATATAACTGAAAGATTACCCAAAGCTTTGTTAAACCCAATACAAATAAACTAAAAGTGATTACCTTGATAGACAAGTGGTTAAGGTGCTTGGCTGGTGATCTGAAGGTCACTAGTTTGAGCCCTACCATCATCTGGGTATGTTAAATGGTAAAATTCTTCTTAGCTATCCCAAGTCTGCCCAGCTATAGATTTGAGTAGCAATGGATTTAAGCCACTGCCTTTCTCTCAGAGACACAAGAACACGTGGATTGAGGATTCCAAAGCTACTCTAGAAGCAAAAAGCTTTCATTTAAATCAAATTTTAATAAATTATTACCTATTATGTTTAATTTTTATGCCCCACATAGAAAAGATCAGGGGCAAAATGTTTTAATGATGTCCGTCTGTCCGTGTGAAAGTTATGAACTAGACACAAAAAGTTAACATTCTGCTCTTATTCAAACACCGTTTCAGATACATGGCTCATATTTGAGATAAAGGTTCCATGCATTGATAGGCATTGGTTGTTTGAAAGATCAGGGTCATTCATCAAGGTCAAGGTCACTTATCAAGGTTACAAAATTTATAAACTGATCAAAAACTGTCATGGCGTTGTGTCCGTCGTGTGTCCATCCATCCTGTCATCCATCCGTCAATTTTTGCTTTGCATATCTTCTCCTCAAAAAGTACTGAACAGATTTCAACCAAATTTCACATAAATGAGCCTTGGGTGACCCTCTTTCAGATTCCTTCAAAGAATTTTGATTAGATGAAAAACATGGCTTTAATAGGCGGGACTAATTTCCGTATATGGTGAAAGCTTCGAAAATCTTCTTCTCATAAACCAGTTGATCAATTTCAACAAAATTTCACAGAAATGATCTTTTGGTGACCCTCTACCAGATTCCTTCAAAGAATTTTGATTGGATGAAAAACATGGCTTTAATGGCTAATTGCTGTATATGGTAAAAGCTTTGAAAATCTTCTTCCCAGAAAACAATGGATCGATTTCGACCGAATTTCACAGAAATGATCCTTGGTTGAACATTTATTGAATTGCTTCAAATTATTTTGATCGGATAAAAAATGTGGCTTAAATGGGCAGATCTAATTTCCATTAATAGTAAAAGCTTTGAAATTTTTCTTCTCAGAAACCAATGGTTGGATTTCAACCAAATATGGCCAGATCGATCCTTGGGTGACCTTTTATCAGATTATAAAAGAGAATTTTGTTTGGATGAAAAATATGGCTCTAATGGTCAGGGCTAATTTCCATATATGGTATATATTGAAAAATTTGTAAATTTTTCAGAAACCTGTTTATGGATTTTAACCAAATTTCACAGGAACGATTCTCAGAAGACTGTTTGTCTGATTCCTTCACATAATTTTGATCGGTTGAAAAACATGCCTATAAAGATGGTGGGTAATGCCCTTGTATGGTATACAGAGAAAGTTTTACATAATGAATTTTACATTACTTGACTTTTGTAAAAAACAATGAAAAATTTGAAATGGTTCTCTAGAACTACCGGTATTTCAAAGATTCAATGACTTCGATTTATTTCCTTATATTAAGTTTATTTTGAATACATGCAAAATTTTGCTTAATCAGCACATTCATGCCTGTGGAGCGATACAGGTGTTCAAGCGCCTCTCATTATCTCAATAATTGAATTGTTTCTTTCAATGGTCAGTTACATTCAAAAGAAATTAGTTCAAATGCAGTCAGAAGCTGTTTGTTTAGTTCATCCAGAAAATTGTATTTTTTATAATCTCTCAAAACTTGAAGTTAATTAGGTCAACATGTTTCTGCAAATGTGGTATAACTTCTTTAAATCAATTTTTCATATTTTTGTTTCTGAAGCATATTATACCAAGGAACCAAATGTGCTCCCAAATCAATCAATATGATGTGAATTCTAATGGCTTGAAATTCAAATCATATGTTTTGTCTTTAGAAACAGGCAGATGGATTTCTAAATGCTAAAATATTAATTCAAACAGTGAACCTTTGCAACATTTTAGACTGGTCCAAATTGACAGGGGTTGCAGACAACATTTTAAAGTCACCAGCATTTTCTTCATTTTGCATGATGTTTTCTCAGTTGTGTTTTGAGGGGCATCCAAATGCTTAATTGTTTGGGAATGGATTAATATAAAAGGGCTGAAAACACTGACTGAGCTGGTTGTAGATCAATTTTGCTTTTGAAAAATTTCTCTAAAAATAATTCTAACTGAAATGGGACAAACAGGTGGTGCAGACTAAAATCAGACTGCACTTATTTGCACACTAATGTTTGCCTACCTCCAGGCAAACAGTGGTATTCTAGATTCAGAATGATAAGGGTTAGTTTTAATACAGATTTATTTCTGACTTTCTGTAAATGTTTCACATAGAAGACAAACTAACAATGAGAGACATTATATCATTAACATTTCTATTTGTATGTTTACAGAGATGCTATATATTATACTTTATGTAAGCCAGACTGCACTTATTGTTATGTATATATAATTTTGCTCCAAAGCACATTCAAGGGTTCATATTTCATGTTTCCTCTACATCAATTCTTTACCCATTACCACACAATGCCACTTTTTAATGTCATAAATAAATATGATATTGGAAAACCTTGTGGGAAAAAGAGATATTGCTGGTAACAAAAACTTTATCCTTTACTCACAGATTTTCTACTTTATTGGGCTCTCAATTTCCAATATTAGTGCAATTTGTAGACTTTAACTTCTTTCGATTTGGACTGGTCCAAATCGTTTTTGTGTGGTATTGGTTTAATTCTGATGAGTATAAGTTAAGAGTCATGGACATTTGTAAAATCTTAGAATATTGCTTAACTATGACGGCTCAGCTGCATGAATCTATCTTAAAACTTGCACCAAAGTAAAAATTAACCCTTTTCTGTGGCAAAAAATTTCAGACCTGTCAGAATTCAAAGGTTTTGCAGACAAAAATTCAAAGTGGATTTAATTTGAAAAATAACCATTCATTAGGATAGAAAATATTGAGGAAAGAGAAGAAATTGCTTGTTACCAGCAATTTCTTCTTTTTCCACAATGTTTTCTCAAGTATATAAACTCAGGGATGTAATCCCAGGTTCGAATAGTAAAGGGTTAAGGAAAGAGAAGTAATAATCACAGGGAGAGAACATTACAGAAATAGGGCCTTGAATGCATATTTTGGATGCTGTTTCTTTGTTGTTGTATGTATTGACTCATTTTCTCCTTGCTTTTCTATGTTCAGACAAAGTACAAGTGGTGTACCTGTTATCCTAGTGTTACACGTCAAACCAGAGTTCGTCCATGCATAACGTACTTCATGTTGCCTCAACACTGCTAGGTTGGTCGCTCTCAGCGTGGATCTGAAACCTGTCTGCCTGTATCTTTACATGTGCATAATTATAAGTTTGTTACTAGTTATGTTTAAAATTTCTACAAACAGATATTCTTGTCAAAGGAATAAGATCAGATTTTGATAAGTGTTTTATAATCTTTCTCTTGATTATCATTGATGTATATCTTAGGATATTCTAAAAAGTCTGACTTTATTACTTGAAATATTTGCTGAAAAGGGTTGTGGAATCCAACAGCTAGAACATTATGGGTGTTAACCAAGCCGGAAAATTTTGTAGACTGGTCTAATTTAAAAGGAGTTGCAGATGACAATTTAAAGCTTTTCATAAAATGTGTAAAATGGAGAAATTATTTGTTGCAAGAAATGTCTTCATTTTACACATAATTATTTTTCCTTGGAAGGTATGGGGCATCAAAAAGTTTCTTTATGCAGGAATGGGTAAATCATTGTCCATTTAGATACATAGAATGTATATTCATTTGTGATTACAGTGCTTCAAAATATGATTCTGTCTATTGAAATAGTAAGCTTTTCCCAAGAGAGAGGAAACCCTTACCTGCAAGTATTTATTTTACCTTGAATAGTTCTATTCAGAAATAATATAAGAGAAAGGTTACAAAACATGTATCTATCTTGAACATTATCTTTCACTCTGTATATTAAATGGACTTGGTGTGAGGATTTGTATTTTCTTTTTGTATTGGAAAGTAACATTTTTGTTTCATGGTGATTTTTCGGGTGTCTCTAACACAAGTATTATGTACAGAACTTAGATGTCTGAAAAGTTGCTTGCCTTTCATGTAATCTGTTGTTTTTTTTTCATTTTCTGTGGACATAAATGTGTATCTGTTAAATGATACTGAATAAATTGTTGACTTTTGGCATAATGATTATTAGAAAGTTTGAATCGCCCCTGAACCAAATTTCACATTTTGTTGGTTTTCAAAAGAGGTCTTTGAATTTGAATAAGGTTATGACAGGGTAAAAGAAAAGTGCATAAAATTTTTCTTTAGCATTTAATTTGAAGTAAATCATCACTAAATCATATTTTAAAAGAAAATGTATACCATTTCGTTTTTTTTCCCATAATTTCAAGAATTGAAATACATCATAATGTGCTCTTGGCTCTGACTTCTTAACTTCTTTCTTGCAGAGCATCTGACTTATTTTAGACTTATTATTTTAGTCTCACCTGACCACAAATTGTTCAAGGTGATCTTTGGTGATCTATCTGTGTCCATTGTGGGTAATCCACTGTGTGTCGACATGTTTTGTGCTTTTAAGGTCTTCAAACTTGAACAGGATGTCTTGACTTTGGTCAGAATGTTTATATCAATGATATCTTTTACATGTTCAACATTGGGTCACATTGGATAAAAAATAGATCAAATGTTAGAAAAACCATGTCAGCACTCTACAGGCTACATCTTTTTGTCTCAAATGTTTTGATATTTAGTCAGATTGTTTGTCACCAATTTTTATTATTCATTGGGGGGGGGGTTAAAAATTAGGTCTAATGTGCCTTTTAAATGTCTGCACTCAGGTGAGTGCTATAGTGCAATTAACCCTCTTATTACAGCAACATCAAACCTGACAACTACAGGAGCAATTTGAAGTCGTTTTTTTTTTTAGAGTGATGGCATTCATTATTTATGCATATTTTAACCCTTTTACTTTGTTAACAATTTGCATCATGCAATAGCAAAGCATACCCTAACACACAGAAATTAGTAAACAATACGGTAGAAAAAACTTGAGCTGAAAAGCATAACTAGAGTATTCAAAATGTGTTTCCATTTATTTTGATTTATCATTAAATTTATCAGTAACTTACTATAGATTATTTGTGGCCCATCTGTCCAGCTGTATATCTGTCTCTGAAATATTAGAGATAAATTCTGTGTTACTTCAAAACTGTTTTTGCAGTGCTTGTTTGAAGTTACATTCTGTTGATATGCATCTTTTTATAACAAAATCAAGGTCATATGACAAAATGAAGGGACAATCATCAGTCATATTTTAGAAAACTTGCAATAAGTGGGGTACAATTGTGTTTCATACACACATTGTGTTTGCTTTTTATATTAAAACAAAAAAGTTAAAATCAAAATAAATTTCCTTTTAAACCAAAGAAGTTATTTTTACTTGACTTTATAGTTTCGTCTAACATTCATGTTTTAAGGGAGAACCATTATTCAAGTAACTTAAATTAATAATTCTTCTGTTACCAATTTTCACACAATCTGGCTTTTTATTTCCCTAAAGAAAAATGCTAGGGAATATATTTTTCCAGAAAGAAAGAGACTTCCAAAATTCCTTTACTTCAAAATTGTTTCTGAATGTTCCATTTAGATCAGTCTAAAAAAAATTCCTGAAGTTATGGGTAATGCGACCATCATGATAATTTTCATCTATTTTTACACCAAACAGCTTTTATGGACGTTCTCTCTTTTAAGTGAAATATCCCATTTCCAGATGACAAAATTAAAGATTGGTCCGAAATCAAAGATGTTGCAGATGCCAAATTTTAGCTGATTGAATTTTGATTATTTTCTTTGTGTGTCTTTTGAGGACATTGTGGATAATTAAATTGTGTGTAACAAGCAATTTCTTTATTTTCCTCAACATTTTTCAAAGCCTTTTTTCTTTGGGGCATCAAAAAGTGTGTCATTGTGTGGAAATGGGTAATATGGTGCAATTTCTGAATGAGTCCAACTAATTTTCAGTGGGCTTTCAAAGAACTGTATTTTTTAGACCTTTTCAATTTTTTGTTGGCCTTGAAACATTTGTAACATTTCCAATATTTCATGTTTATTGTTAATTGTTCAATGTGAGGTAAACAGACCCCATGGTGTTTTTTCTGCGGCACTTTGTTAAATATAATGCTTTATGCCAAGCAAAAATATGTAAACCATCTACAAATTTTTTTCTAAGAAAAATAAATCTTTTTCTTACCTGCATAAAGTTTTGATTTCATAAAATGTTGCTGAAAGTTTTATCATTGTTTTAGGTGAGACACAATCACAAATTTGACCTGTAATGCAAAAAAGACCTTAAACGTAAAAAGGACTTAGGAATTCTGAGAACATTTTATCTTTTGGTTGTGAAAGGTGAAAACTTGTTCCTTTTTATAGATGTTATGTTTGAAGAGCAGTTGTTCTACTATCCTTGCAATTTATATTCATATTTCTAAATCCTTTGTCGTTGGAAATCATTAGAATTGTCTCAGAGAGACCAGTTTTTATTTTTCCGTAAGTGATTGCTCAATAGAAGATTTACGGTAGTTCCTTCTCAAATTTTCTTTGAGATGTGAAATGAATATTTAAGCCAATCAGAATGCAGGAATTTTGATAGACAAATCCAAAATTGAATTATTCAGTTTGGTAATAACAACCCAGTTTAACTTTAAATAAATCTAGTGCTCATTTCATCAAATACTGTTTTCCTGTTTCCTACAGAAAAATGTTTGAATCATGTTTCCTTTGATAGAATGGGCCCTGATGTCTTGTTCAAATGTTCTTAGAGAATGTTTCACAGAATTCTTTTATTATTGTCCTTTTTTGCATAGCAGGTCATAAATATTCTACATATCACTAGATCTGCTGTCTTCATGTCAATCTCATAGAACCTATCACATATTCAAGTGGGGTAATTTACTTTTTGATGACTACCAGAAAAAATGTTTTGTTAACTGTACTGCTTGACTTATTCATATAACAAAATGTGAATCTTTCACAAGAGGATGTTTTGCCTCTAAAAGTAGATATTTGCCAGATATAAAAAGAATTCACCAGGTATTTTTGCAAATTTCATGAATATCAGATTGTCATTGCAACTTTTTGAAATTCCATTAATCGTAAACTTTGATGACAGATTTTAGGCTCGAAGAAGAGTCATTATACCCCTCTTGGATTTATGGTGATAAACATAGTTGTCTTAATTAAGTCTATTTTTTTGCTAACATGGTTTGGGTTTTTTGCTTACCTTTTATAACTTGAATTTGTAATTTGAGATGTTAGAATTAAAGCTCTTGATTTTCAAAAAAAACTCAGAGAAAAGTATCCTGCTAAATTTTGTACACATAATTCTTTCCTGTACAACCTTGCTCAAGCCTTTGAAAACAGTGGACAATAAAGAACTTGTTTGTAACAAGCAATTTCTTCTATGTCCACGATGTTTTCTACCCTAAAAGAAAAATATTTTCTTTATTCCAACAACTTTAGAATGCCTTCTGCAACTTCATTCAATTTGGACCAGTCTATAGTTTTATTGTGTGGTAAAGGGTAATTTATTTCATCAATTAAGCTCACCGAGAAAGCATAAAAATTTGATTATATGTCAATTATGTTTATTGTCATGACTCCAATTATGTTTAACATTTATGTTAACTGTTGTAAGAGTCTAAAATGACGGTATGTATATGTGAACTTTTAATTCATTGGTTGGAAAGATGATGGGTATTTCATCTTCTTAATTTGTTATTACATGGTTAAAAAGATCTAGTTTTTCCATATTGATCAATATGTGATTTTAGGAAATCACAACTTTTACAAGCTGTATTCATATGGGTTGTAGTAGCTGTAAAGAACTCTTTATAAAAATGTTCGTATATTGTAAGAGATCTTTTAAATAATTCCTGACAAATTTTAAATCATTCCCACACAACAAAAAATTAGGCTTGTCCAAATTGAAAGAAGTTGCAGACAACAATTTAAACTTTATAATTTTTTAGGTTTTCTCAACTTTATGGCTAGAAAACATTGTGTTAAATGAAGAAATTGCTTGTTACAAGCAATTTCTTCATTTTACACAATGTTTTCTAAATTTGTTTTTCCCGAGGGGCGTCCAAAAGCGTCACTGTGTGGGAATGGGTTTAAGTAGCTGTATTTAGAAGTTTTAGGGATTCACTTTTTAATGATATTTGAGCCTGATTGTGGCATTTTTAGCAATTCCACTTGTACGCCAAAGAAAGAATCAGATCAGCCTGTGAATCTACACAGTATGATCAGATTGATAATGGGGTTTAACCCCACTTTAAACAGTATTGAGTCATATTGTGGCAGCTTGAGGACCAAAGTGGGATAGGCAGCTGGAGGCTCTGAAAGGATGGAGTAGAACTGGTGAGCGAAATACCAGGAATCCATGGTTAGGTGCTGCAACTGAGGCAATATTACAAATACTGTTAAAAGGTGTGTTAAATCCTATTCTAACAAACAAATCATGTGGATTTAGATTGTTGGAAATGTTGTGTACAGTCTCTGTTTTATTATAGAGTCAATATTCTATCAAACAACACAAAAATTTGAAGCTAATATTGACATTTTGTTGTACCCTTTAGAATTGTACAGGGGGCATAGACACTGTAGTTTTAACAGATTTATGTTTTACTCCACTCTCTGCAGAGTTTTGATTACATGTAATATTGAATCTTTTATCAAAATTTATTGTTGCAGGGTTAAAAATTGTTTATTGTTTGTTGTTTCTTTGTATGTTTATTGATTAAAATCAAAATGTTTTTCATGTTTTTTCAAACAAAAATTAAATGTAAATTAATTCATTTCCACAAGGACATACTTTTGGTTACTGGATGCAATTCCAGTTACAACTGCTTTTATGATTTAACCCATTACCTGACTACAAAATCTTAGATTGGTCCAAATTGAAAGAAATTGCAGACAACAATTTTAAGTTTATGAAATTTTAATTTTTTCAACTTTCAAGGTAGAAAACTTTGTGTAAACTGAAAAAATGATTGTTACAAGCAATTTATTCATTTTACACAATGTTTCCCAATTGCTTGTCTTTAGGGGACGTCTATAAGTGTCATTGTGTGGGAATGGGATAAGGCATATGGAACAGCCAAAATTGCATTCAGCTACTGACTTTTTTTGAAAATGTCTATGGTACAGAATTTAATTTAATTTGTAATTTTTGTTTGTCATGAAAAATCAAATAAATAAAAGTATTGTTGACTTTTTCATGTTGGAGGTCTTAACCCATTCCAGCACAGTCCTACTTTTTTATCCACATAATAAAATTACTTAAGGGGAATTTCTTGCTGCCAACAGATTCTCCTTTATCTCACTAAATATTCTACCCATTCAAGCAATTATTTTCAAATTTAAAATTTCTTTGAAATTTAGTCTGCAACCTTGTATTGGACCAGGCTAAAATTTTGTTGCCTGGTAATGGGTTAAATTTAGTTTTGTCTTTGGGTTTGTTTTGCCCATTTAAGAAATTTAATGCAGGGCAAATTGCTCTACTGTTTGTGTCTGTCTTTAACCATCACATGATTTTGGTCTTTAAAACTTTTTTAACTTATTCCCATTCAAGGTGCTATTTTACACCCAGAGAATAAAAGCTTTCAATGCATGCAAATATTTCTTTTCAAATTCTCTCTACTTAATCCCTTTCCCCACAATCCAGCATTTCTGTTTGCCATGCTGAAGTTATAAAGTTATCCAAAAAAAAGAGAAAAGAATCTGTGGAAATGAGAAATTGGGTGTCACTGTTGTTTAATATCTTGAAAGACTTGATTTAAGTTTGTGTTTTTGTAAGCTGACATTTCACAGCTACAATCATTTGGCAGCCGAAATATATCAAATTCAAGCCCTAAAAAAACTTTAACTTTATAGATTTCAAACAATAAGCAAACTTTCCTTAGTGTTTCCTGAAATTGTCTCGTTTTGTCCATGTTGAGTAATTTAAATCATTTACAAAGGCATGTCAAGTTTTTAATGATCTAACAGGTTTTAAGAGCAAAATATTTTATTAGCCTAGATACAATGTAAAGGCGGTTGTAGTTGATGTTATTGTTGTTTTTGCATTAACCCAAACAGTTCTACTTTTTTATGCCCCTCAAGAAAAAATCATTGAAAAACATTGTGATCAAGGAAGAAATTGCTCTTAACAAGCAATTTCTTCATTGACCACAATGTATTCTGTCTTAGACGACAACAAATTACAAAATTCCATCAACTCAGAATTGTCATCCCCAACTTCTTTCAATTTGGATTAGTCTAAATTTTTGTCATCTTAAAATAAGTCAAAGTATACTTGAGAAGCCATTCAAAAAACAGTGAAAAGAGGTTCGTGTTATTTCAAATTTGTTCTATCAGAATATTGTGGATCTGGCTTATTCAAGCTAAAGTGGAAATGTTTTTGGAGCTCAACAACTTGTTTGTCAGATAAGCTTGTCAGATAAGCTTGAAATGACTTTGTAAAGTTGAAATAGAAAAGGAGGTGATACAAATTGCTTATACTTTTACAAGGAATAAGATACAAAATAATTAATAGTCAAACAATCAAAACTTATGTAGTTCAAAAATAGAGATTTTCAAACACTGTGTTCATGTATGATAAACTAGATGAGAATATCTCAAGACATTTTAGGTTTTAGAGGGTAAATGTATGTATGGGTTAGAAATGTGTATTTTGGTCCATAGCATACGTCATTTTGTAGAGTAGTTATATAAGTAACAAGATTTTCTTATATTTACATAATGATGATTTTCCTCTTTCTAGAGAATACAAGAATATTTTTATGTCCTAGTGCAGAAGAATTTTGGTATGTTTTATGATTGTCCAAACTGTCTGTCCAAAAAAGTAACATTTCATATCCTCTGTGCTATTGAATTCATTTCCACACAGCAACGCTTTGTGGCACCCCCAATAAAAAAGCTTTTGGAAAAAATGTGAACAACAAAGAAATGGCTTGTGAAAAGCAATTTCTTAATCATTCACAATTGTTTTCATCCTCAAAATAGACTAAATATATAGGTCTTCAAAGTTGTATATATAGGATTGGCATTTAGCACATTTACTCAGGATCATATTATTAACCCATGTCATGCTGAATAAAATCTTTTCAGCATTGCATTAAAATCAAAGTGCTGAAAGCACTGGTAGTCCTTGTTTTTGATCTTCAATACTTCTTTTGAAAATTATTTTCATGAACAGCTTTGATTTAAAAAGGAGAGACAGGGGGTGTAGACTAAGATCAGACTGCACTTATGTGCAGGCTGATCTTTGTCTATACCCCCTGCAAAAACCGGAATATTCCGGGTTCAGCATGATAAGGGTTAAATGATAAAATGATAAATAATATTAAAGAATTAGATAATGATGATTTTTTTTCCATAGAATTTCTATCAAAAATTTAAGCAACAAACTTTAATTTTTATTTCTTCAAGCCTATTCAAGATGATTTTTTTGCATCATATTTGGCATGATTATAGCTTGTATTAATGCACATTTTGCTGATGTCAAGGTCATCTGCAAGGTTAAGGTCATCTATCAAGGTCAGACTTCTGAGGTATTTGCTGTTTCAAGGGTGTAAGTGTTTCTCAAATCCATTTTCTTTTCTTTTTTTAACCCTATCCTGTACAAACCCAGGTTTTTACGTTGTGACTTTATACTTGAGAAAATATTGTGGTAAGTGAAGAAATTGCTTGTGACAAGCAATTTCTTCTTTTTCCACAATATTTTCATTCACATAGGATGCTTTCATTTCAAATTGCATCCAAATTTAATTGTTGTCTGCAACTTCTTTCAATTTGGACAAGTCTAAAATTTCAAGAAATGGGAAAGGGTTAAATATGAAGGGTGGGGTGGGTAAGATATATTTAGATCCATTTGAATATCAATTTTTTTCACTAAACGTTCTTATCTAATCTAAGGGTTATTAGAGAATGACAGTTGATTCACAAGTGTAAGATTTTATAAATAAATGGTTGTGACAATCTTCAGTACTCTGTGCAAGGTGATCTGTAACATCTCATAAAACGTTTTATTTCTGACTAAAAAAGGATATTATTACTTATACTAGTGCTTTGGTCAGAGACTACCACTAATTATGTTTATGTATGCTAAATATGTTGTTTGTATTCAGGATAAGTGTAAACAAGGGTTAATTTAAAAAAGAATTATTCAAATGTCCATTAAGTTCAAAAGTCGAAGATTCATGTAGAACTAAAGATAGAAATCAATGTGAGTAAAGTCTGCTTTTACATGTACATAAAAAATATCTGCAAGATTAGATTCTTTGAAAAATGTTATGCAACCAGCTAGTTTAACTCCTGGTTGAGCAAGCTTTTGATATGGCATTGTGTCCAAACTTCATCTTTCATAGAAATGATACTTGCATAACCCCTTATTAGATTTCTTTAAAATTAATAGGGTGAAAAATATGGCTTGTATTGGTGAGGCCTATTTCCATGTAATGTGCATATAGTGAAAACAAACTACTGGACTCATTACATACAAATTTCACAGGCATTGTCTTTAGGTGACCCTTTGTCACATTCACCTTTTTTCTTAAATTGATAGGATTTTATGGGTGTGGCTAATTACCATAGATTATGTGGTATATTGGGAAATCTTTGAAGATATTTTCCTAAGAAAGTATTAAGTGGATATCAACAAAATTTTAAAGGAATGTTCCTTCAATGACTTTTAATTCGATTTCTTGAGGAAATTTCAATAGGTTGATTTTTTAGATTTTTGTAACTTTCTTGGTAGAAAACATTGTGTAAAATGAAGAAAGTGCTTGTTACAAGCATTTTTTTCATTTTACACAATGCTTATCCCAATTGTTTTCCTTAAGAGATATCCAAAAGGGTCATTGTTTGGGAATGGGATAAGGGAAGTCAGTAATGCTGCTGGACTGATTATCTAGGCTATCATTTGCTGCCCTTGTATCTTTTCTAGACTGAAGAATTCTATCATATTCCTTTTATTGGGAAAAAGATTTTATTTTCTTTCAAGAAATAAACCATTTATAGAAGAAAAAACATTTGTCTGGTCTAAAATGAAAGAAGTTTCATACAATAATGTCAAGTATGTGAGGTTCGATAAATCTTTAGGATAAGGACATTCAGAGTGGACAGTGTAAATTGATTTTTTCCAAGGGTCATGAAAAAGGGGGACAGAGTGGGAATTAATCAGAAAAATCAAGCTGGTGGAGTGATCAAGGCACTCATGCGCCTCTAGTTGTTGTCGACGATATTGGTAGACAGAAATCATCATTCATATTTGTCAATCTATATATAACTGAAATAGGTCTACTAACACAAGTACTAAAATTATACATTTGCTATACAAACATGTATTAGTACAATTGCCATATAGGGATGAAATTGTATCAAACGATGCCATATACATGACAAGCATGTCTTGCCTTTTGATGCTGGAGGTGAAACTTTCTTATTATTTTTGTCATTTTTGGTGAATCCTTGTTAATGAGAAACATTAAGGGTAATTCTTGAAAATATCGTAGATCATTATTTATTTGCAGTCTATTCCAATACATAGATTTGCTTCTCCATTTAACCCATTACCACTCAATCCGTCATTTTAATGCAATTTAGAAAATAAAGAGGATAGCATTGTGACAAAAGAAGAAATGGCTTGTAATAAGCAAATTCTACTTTTAAAACATAGTTTTCTAATCAATATGGTTGTTTTCAGTTTCATCACACATTGAGATGTTGTCACTGGAATTTAATCCGCCATTTGAATTTTCACTAGTCTTACATTAATTGTCTGGTAATGGGTTAAGCAGTCATTTGCATTGTAATTTGTGTGTTCTTCAGTACTTTGGTATAGATATTTGTTTGGATGAACTGTTGAACTGATGTTATTTGTATTGGAATATGATATAACTATTTCTGCTTCATGGCCGCTCCACAAAATGCATCTTTACAGCACAGTAAGAATTGGTGGATCGCGGTTGTCAATCAAAGAATCAATTGTCCTATCAAATCATTCATATAGACTGAAAGTGAATTTTTAACTCTAACTTCGGCTGACATTTATATGAAGCATTTTATTGGTTTGGCAACTTAAAACACCGTACCTACAGCGTTATTCTTAGTGTTTTTAGCTCACCTGAGCACGTAGTGCTCAAGTGAGCTATTGTGATCCCCTTTTGTCCGGCGTCCGTCCGTCGTCCGTCGTGCGTCGTGCGTCGTGCGTCGTGTGTCGTGCGTCGTGCGTCGTGCGTCGTCCGTCAACAATTTCTTTAAACAACATCTCCTCCCAAACCACTTGGCCAATTTGAACCAAATTTGGCAGAAATGTTCCTTAGGTGGTCCCCTTCAAAAATAGCTAAAAGAATTGAAATCGGTTTAAAACTCTGGTTGCCATGGCAACAAAAGTGAAATTTTAAAAAAATCTTCTCCTCCTGACCCAGAAGGCGTAGAGCCTTGATATTTTGCATGAAGCATCAGTATATTGACCTCTTTCAAAATAGCTAAAATCATGATCCTCGGGTCCCCAGGGGCGGAGCCCCAGGGGGGTGGGGTTTATATAGAAATAAAGAACGATTTTTTAAATGACATCTCCTCCCAAACCACTGGGCCAATTTGAACCAAATTTGGCAGAAATGTTTCTTAGGTGGTCCCCTTCAAAAATACCTAAAAGAATTGAAATCCGTTGAAAACTCTGGTTGCCATGGCAACAAAAGTGAAATTTTTAAAAAATCTTTAAAAATCTTCTCCTCCTGACCCAGAAGGCGTAGAGCCTTGATATTTGCATGAAGCATCAGTATATTGACCTCTTTCAAAATAGCTAAAATCATGATCCTTGGGTCCCCAGGGGCGGAGCCTCAAGGGGGTGGGGTTTATATAGAAATAAAGACAATTTTTTAAATGACATCTCCTCCCAAACCACTTGGCCAATTTGAACCAAATTTGGCAGAAATGTTCCTTAGGTGGTCCGCTTCAAAAATAGCTAAAAGAATTGAAATCGGTTAAAAACTCTGGTTGCTATGGCAACAAAAGTGAAATTTTAAAAAAAATCTTTAAAAATCTTCTCCTCCTGACCCAGAAGGCAAAGAGCCTTGATATTTTGCATGAAGCATCAGTATATTGACCTCTTTCAAAATAGCTAAAATCATGATCCTCGGGTCCCCAGGGGCGGAGCCTCAGGGGGGTGGGGTTTATATGGAAATAAAGAACGATTTTTTAAATGACATCTCCTCCCAAACCACTGGGCCCATTTGAACCAAATTTGGCAGAAATGTTCCTTAGGTGGTCCCCTTTAAAAATAGCTAAAAGAATTGAAATCGGTTAAAATCTCTGGTTGCCATGGCAACAAAAGTGAAATTTTAAAAATAATCTTTAAAAATCTTCTCCTCCTGACCCAGAAGGCGTAGAGCCTTGATATTTTGCATGAAGCATCAGTATTTTGACCTCTTTTAAAATAGCTGAAATCATGATCCTCGGGTCCCCAGGGGCGGAGCCCCAAGGGGGGGGGGGGGCGTATAGGCATGAAGCATCAGTTCACAGACTTCTTTCTTATTTCTGAAATTATAACCCATGGAAAAAGTTCTTTCCTTCTTTCAAATCAGCACTTAAGCCTTGGAATATGTAATTTAGACTTTTTGATCCCCAGGTTCATAGTCTTTATATGAAATTGTGGCCCACTTGTTTCATAATCCTAACCTTAACATGAAATAAGACTGTTGAAAGAAAAAGAGCCTTTATCTCAGGTGAGCGCCCCAGGGCCAACGGCCCTCTTGTTTGGAACAGTCAAACATTTTTCTTTTCAAATTAACAAATGCATAATGATTCAATAAGGAAATGCAATTTCAGATGTATAAAAGAAAGGGTTTACAACATTCCCTCAAATGAATACACAGCTGCTATACTAGTCCCAACCTCTAATACTAATCTACAACTTGTAAAGTTAAGCAGTATTTTGTGTTTTACACATGCCATAGTCTATATATGTCACAATCAATACTCAATTACCGTTCAATATGTGTAAAGCTCAGGAATAGGTGTAAAAAATTGTTTGATATCTAGTTTAAACTATTTCTGTAGGTTGATACTGACTTTGTTAATACATTGACTTATAAATGTTACTCAGTCATGTTGGAACATTATTGTGATGTAGCCCAAAATGTGTGTTTTTCTGTCAAATTTTTTACCTGTTATGTTCCAAGTGAAAAACATGTCTCAAAGATAACTGTATTGATACAATTTTCTGGATGGAATTTTGAATAATGACAACTATTGTCATTTTACAATGCAAAAAGTCAATGAATACTAAATGGCGTTGTCAATCAAATAGTCTGTCTTCCAATGAAATTATTCATTTAAAGCAGAAATGAGATTCAAACTCTGACATTGTCCACATCGCCAACCAACCTGCTACTGGCCATAAATTTTGCAAAATAACTTTATTAACCCATTAACAGATACCAAAATTTTAGACTGGTTGAAATGGTAAAGAGTTATGGACAACAATTTTAAGTTCATGAAATTTTAGATATTTTCAACTTTCTGGATAGAAAACATTGTGGAAAATGAAGAAATTGTTTCATTTTACACATTTTTTTCCCAATTGCTTTCTAAAGGGGCATCTAAAATCGTCATTATGTGGGAATGGGTTAAATATGGAAGTGGAACTTCCTGTCAAGTCTACAACAACTGTTTCGCACTTAATCATTGAATTATTCTTTGAAATTTTGTCAAACATTTTTCAATTTGGACCTGTCTTGGATTTTGTCTCGTGGTAATGGGGCAAACAAAATGCAATTTGGCTTGGTGTGTAACAGGTAGAAATGAATCAGTACCCCACAAAGGAGCATTGTAAATGTAAAGTGTAAATTTGTCTATCATTGAAGTTTACATAGTGGTGTAAGGTATTGTGAAAAATATCATGTGCATGGTCTTTGTCACCAGAGTATATTTTTGAGGGGATAGTGTAAAACTAATGTAAGTGGAGATAAATTCAATAGTACATACAGTAGTTTTGTGCTTACCCTCTAATTTGATCTATGTTAACTTGTGCCTACAAGTAGTGTGATGTTTATGAACCCTTTTTCTCATACCAATGCAGAGCTGAAGATCGTGGATGTATTTTGGGTTTAACCTATAGATCAAATATTAGACAGTTCTAAATTGGAAGAAGTAGCAGACGACAATTTCAAGTTGATGAAATTATAAAAATCTGTGTCCTTGAGGGAAGAAAATGTTGTGGATAATGAAGAAATGGCTTTAAACAAGCAATTTCTTCTTTTTCTGCAATATTATCCTACGTTTTTTTACTTGATGGGCGTAAAAATACAGTATCGAAATGAAAGAAGCTGAAGATAACAACTCTAAGTTCATCGGAATACTAAATATCTTTATCTTTCTGGGTAGAAAACATTGTTGGAAATTAAGAAAATGCTTATTACAAGTAATTTTTTCATTCTCTACAAAGACTTCCCAAGTTTTTCCTTGGGGGATTTAAAAGAGAGGGATGGTGTTGAAGGTCAAAAACATCCTGTGTTATGAGTGCTGATTATTGCATAGATATGATTCAGATGTGTAACTACAACATAGGGTTTCAATGAAAAATAACAATTTTAGACTGGCCATACCCACCTTTACCCAGAACTGCTATTCCCTAATTCAAATTGCAATAATTTATTTAAAGCTTACATCATTATTGCCATGTGAGAGAAAGGGTTGATATCTTGTATGGCTACTAGCAAAAAGAAATCATCTGATCCGTATGAATGTTGGGAGGGGTCAAAACTGCTAATCTTTATGAGGTTTTGTTATTTGGGGGGGGGGGGGGATCTTTTTCTTAAGATGCTTTTCAAAGCTTTATTTCTTGGGTGCATCAAAATATCAGATTACTGAAAAGACAATTTTGAACTGTTTACACATTGCAATGACAAGAATTTTTTTGTCATATAACTTTCAGTATTGCTTAATGATTTCTCTTTGCTGTAAGTCATAATTCCTGTATGACTGGTCTTATTTGCTGGTTCAAATTTCGTTATGTTTACCCATTTCCACACAATGACGCTTTTTGAAACATTTAATAAAAAAAAGCTTAAGAACATTGTGGAAAATGGAGAAAAGGCGTGTTACAAGTAATTTCTTCATTATCCACAATGTTTTCTACCCCAATGTACAAAGATTTTAAAATTCCATCAACTCAAATTGTCAACTTCTTGAAAAATGGACCAATCTAGAATTTTGTCTTCTTGGTATGGGTTAAAAGGGTTAAGAATTTACCATTTCGAGATTGAAATGAATAAAATAATGTAACATGCATTTAAACTAGGGTGTGGCATTACCTGCGGAAATCTGCAAATTTTATTGGGCCACAAAAATTACCAGTTATACATCATATAAAAAAGTAATAAATATTTTAGTCTGTGATTTGAGGATATATTGAAGAGAACTCTATTAAAATTATATTTTGTTGTTAAATAATGCTTGACCAGTGAAAATAAGGTTACTGTACTGTATGTTCGTTTGGCTGTAAGACAGTTCTTCCTGCTGTTAGTTACAGTTATCCACCCACTGAAAATTTAATTTCAGAGAACCAATTTAACTAATTTAGTTTACTGAATTTTTACTCTACTCTATTAAAAGCGCATGGATTTCCTACTTTTGGCAATTTTGACATTTAACTGGCCTCCAGAGAAGTTTTGTTCTGTTTTCCTTATCCTTGTCATGGCTGTCTGGTTTATAATTGCTCAGAATTTACTTAACCCTTTCCTGGACAAACCCGGGATTTTACGTCACTGTGATTTTATACTTGAGAAAACATTGTGGAAAAAGTAGAAATTGATTGTAACAAGCAAATTCTCCTTTTTCCACAATATTTTGTACCACATAGAATGGTCAGATTTCAAATTGCATGCATTTTTCATTGTCGTCTGCAACCTATTTCAAATTGGACCAGTCAAAAATTTCATAAAAACAGGAAAGGGTTAAGACCACCAATTCATTAGTTTTTTGAGATACAACATGTGGATGCAAAAGTCTTAGTTAAATTTGCGATGGACTAGTCATCAATGGTAATAATTCCAGCTTTGTCAAGGCTGACTTATATTAGTTAAAACTCAGAATTGTATTGTTCTGGTATTTATACTATAAATGCAACATAAATTTATGATTCTACCTTAAACATAGTTAACATGGAAGTAGGTTTTTTTAGAAAATCTTGGTCAGTCATGCTAAAAGGGACTATCTTGTGAATTTGATTTTTATTCAAAGGGCAGAATCAGATGCTTGTTGGCTAGGATATGTGATATTGTGCCTGAATACACAGATTATCAAAGAATAACTTCCAACAACAATTAAATTCTTCATTGTGCACAATGTTTTCTACCAAAAAAAAAAGGCATTAAATTCCATCATCTAAAAATTATTTTCGGCAACTTCAATTTGGACGAGTCTAAAATTTTGTTGTCTGGTAATGGTTTAGCAGTGTTTCATACAGTCTTACTATGGTCGAAATTTTAGAAGATCCTTTTTAGCTTAAAATACTTCGCATGCATTTATACCACCATGCTACACAACGTCCTTGTAAATCGATAGTCTTTTTTAGCAGGTTTGACCTAGATTGTTCATTGTTAAAAACATGATTGACGCACATCAAAAACTATCGTTTGCCAGTATTTCTTTGGTTTGAGAAGTTTGTATTTTGTTTAAAATGTGTCGTGAGTTACCATTGTACAGAATAAATATGACATTAAAAATGAAACCAGAAGAAATGAGTTTCTTGTATATGATTCACCGCCAATGATTGGTATGATTTGAAGGTCTATATATGTCTCCTTGCTCTGTCGAAGACATACTGATTTTGGTGGCAGCACTGTCTTTCCGTCTGTTTCGAGTGGACCTGAGCATGAAGTGCTCAAGGTTAGCTATTTTGATTGCCAAGCATTTGGTGTCATTATATGTAATCGTGCATCTGTCAACATTTTCCATAAACATCTCCTGAACCAGTAGGCTAATCTTGATGAAACTTGGCAGGAATGATTCCTAAGTGAAGATCTTTCGAAATTGTTCAAATAATTGGAATCCATCCTTAGCTGTGTTTGCCATGATAAAAAAATGTGAAATTAATGAAATCGTTAAAATTCTTCTACTCTGAAACCAGGGGAAGGAGAGCTTTTTATTGTGTATGCAGCACCTCGTAGGGGCATCTGTCAAGTTCATTATAAAAGCGCCCCTATAGTCATATTTGGATTCCCCCAAGCGCTCCACATTATTCATTGAAACAATTAATAAAAGATTAAAAACCTCTTAAACTAGACATCCTAGAGTATTGATATTTGGAATGCAGCATCTCATAGGGGACCTCTATCAAGTTTTTTCTTGTGATACACGTCAGGTCATGTTTGGGCTCTGTCCAGGCTCATCCTATTTTAACATAGATTCGAAGAAAGAAAACTGTAAAATCTCTGTAATGAGGAACCCTAAAGCTACTTGGTATGTAGAACCTCCTAGTTTCACGTGATTACATTTTGACACCGCCTGGGTGCACCCTGATTTAATAGAAACATTGTAGAAAATCTTAACTATCTGCCCCCATCGGGCACACCCTATTTTAATTCGAAAAGAAAGAAAGTGGAAATCTTTTAAAATCTTCTCCAAAACCAGACACTTGAACGTTTATATTTGGTATTTAGATTCTCCAAGTGAAATTTCACAGAACTTGTACATGTGATGCCCCTTTGGTCATCGTCCCGCGTCCGTCCGACTGTCCGTTCACAATTACAAAAAAACTTCTCCTAAACTAACCATCGAATTTCAATCAAACTTCACAGAAATGATCTTTAGGTCATACTCTTCCAAAATACTTCAAAGAATTGAAATCCAGGAAGAACTTCGGTTGCAATGGCGACCGAGTTAACCCTTTCCTGTTTTAAAATTATTAAGACCTGTCCAAATTTAAAGGTTTTACAGACGAACATTTGTAGCGATTTATTTTGAAAAATAACCATTCAGTAGAAAATATTATGGAAAAAGAAGAAATTGCTTATAAGTCCTCTACTGGCGAAAGCCGAAGGGGACTATATGTTTGCGCTCCGTCCGTCTGTTAGTCCGGACAAATCAGTTTTCCGGACTTTTTTTCTTAACCCTGGGAGATATTGAGCTGATTTTTGGTATGTGAGTCCACATCAATGAGTTACAGAACAAGTTCAAGTTTGGTTCCGGTCCATTGATTTTTGTGGAAGATACGGATGCTGGACTTAGAAAATACCAAGAAATTTCAGTTTTCCGGACTTTTTTTCTAAATCCTCAGAGATATTGAGCTGATTTTTTGTATGTGAGTTGGTATCAATTAGTTACAGAACAAGTGCGAGTTTGGTTCCGGTCCATTGATTTTTTAGGAAGATACGGATGCTAGACTTAGAAAATTACAAGGAAATTTTAGTTTTCCTAACTTTTTTTCTTAATCCTCAGAGATATTGAGCTGATTTTTTGGGGGTGTGAGTTGGTATCAATTAGTTACAGAACAAGTGCGAGTTTGGTTCCGGTCAATTGATTTTTGTGGAAGATACGGATGCTGGACTCAGAAATTACCAGGAAATTTCAGTTTTCCGGACTTTTTTCCTTAACCCTCAGAGATATTGAGCTGACTTTTGTAATGAGAGTCCGCGTCAGCGATTAACAGAACAAGTTTGAGTTTGGTTCCGGTCCATTGATTTTTTAGGAAGATATGGATGCTGGACTTTTAAAATTACCAGGAAATTTCAGTTTTCCGGACTTTTTTTCTTAACCCTCAGAGATTTTGAGCTAATTTTTTGTATGTGTGTCCTCATTAATGAGTTACAGAACAAGTTCAAGTTTGGGTCCAGTCCATTGATTTTTGAGGAAGTTACGGATGATGGACTTAAGTTTTCTGTACTTTTTTTCTTAACCCTCAAAGATATTGAGCTGATTTTTGGTATGTGAGACCACATCAATGAGTTACAGAACGAGTTTAAGATTTGTTTAGGTCCATTGATTTTTGAGACAGATATGAATGCTGGACTTAAAAAATTACCAGGAAATTTCAGTTTTCCGGATTTTTTTCTAAACCCTTTGTGATATGAAGGTGGTTTTTGTTATGTGAGTCAATATTTATTACTGAAAAGCATTCACAATCCTAGACAGATTTTTGAAAGCTTTGTTCAAAGTTTACTTGGGCTTTAGGGTCTTAATCTTAATTCTATTGGAACAGATAACTTTATGAAGTATAATTTAGCTAACAACAAAAAGAAACGCCTATTTTTTTATGTTTGTGTGTATGTGTGTGTGTTTAAGAATTGCTCATAAAATCTGATACAACTGTAATATTTTGGCGGGGTAGTAATCCCTTTACCACCCAAAAAATATACCGCTCTCGGGATATATATAAAAACGGTAGGGGACTTGGTATTGCCATGCAATACTTCAGAATGCTTGTTAAAAAAGCAACTTCTTCTTTTCCCACAATGTTTTCTCAAGTATAAAATCACAAGGACGTAAAAAAGTATTTGTACAGGAAAGGGTTTAAAAGCTTAAAAAATCTCTCCCCCCCCACTCCATAAGGCCTAGACATATTGACCCTCTACCAAATTACTTCAAAGAAATACCCTATCTTAAGAATTAGCCGTTTTCTGTGCGATCCCTGATTTTACATAGAAATAAACAAGGAAAACTTAAAAATCTTCCTTTCCCAAACCATGTAGCCTAGAGCTTTAATATTTGGTATAAATCATTATCTTTTTACTCTCTACCATATTACTTCAAAGAATTACCCTATCTTGAAAATTAGCCCTTTCCTGTGTGATCCCTGATTTTACATAGATATAAAGAAAGAAAACTTTAAAAGTCTTCTTCTCCAAAACCATAAGACCCAGAACTTTGATATTTGGTATAAATCATCATGTTTTGACTCTCTACCATAATTATTCAAAGAATTGCCTTACCTTGATAAATAGCTCTATTCTGTGCTATTCCTGATTTAACATAGTAGTAAAGAAGAAAATCGTTAAAAATATTTTATACCCGAACCATATGGCCTAGCGCTTTGAAATTTGGTATAAATCATCATCATCTACTGACCATCTAAATCACTTCAAAGAATCACCGTACTTTGAAAAGTAGCCGTCTTCTTTGTAATCCCTGATTTTACATAGAAATAAAGAAGTAAATCTTTAACAATCTTCTTCTCCCAAACAATAAGGCCTAGAGCTTTAGTATTTGGTATGGTTCGATCCCCGACGGCTGCACATATTCTCTCCGACATATGTCTCTCACCAATGGTTGGATAATCGTAAACCTAAGTGGGATAGCAGCTTGGGGCTAGGAAAGGATGTAATGGTAGTACTGGTGCGATATATACCAGGAATCCATTGTTAGGTGCTCCAGCCACCACAATATGCCTGAAAATGTTAAAAGCGGCGTTAAACCCAATTCAATCAGTCAACACTGTGCAGGAAAATGTATTATTGAACTTTCAATTATTTTCTAAAGGAGTACGGGTCATCCTTTTAGCTGATAAATCGTGTCTAGCGATGACAAAGCAAGGTACGGATCACGTAGACATCAAAATGAGGCGATGGCTGGCCATCGGATTCTAGACTGCTCAGTACCAAGTAAAGATGTGCACATGATATTTTAGTTACATTCCTTTATTTTTTTCTCGGAGTTACGGCCTTTTAGCTCATCTAGGCACAAAGTGCTTTTGTGATCTGTTATCGTCTGTCCGTCCGTCCACAATTTCTTTAAAAATCTTCTTCTAAACCAGTTACCTGATCAAGCTGAAACTTTGAAGGAATGTTTACTGGGTGAAGTTCTAAAAACGTTGTTAAACGAATTGAATTCCATGAAAAACTATGGTTGCAACGGCATTTGAAAAGTGGACATTTTAGTCAATCACTGAAAATCTTTTTATGCCCCCGCAACGATAGATCGGGGGCATATTGTTTTACCGGTGTCCGTCTGTCTGTCTGTCTGTCTGCAAAACTTAACGTGCCAACTAAACATTTTCCTATAACTTCAACCCTGATTAAGTTACAATGCTAATATTTGGAATGTAGATAGGTCTCAACAAGGCGCAACTGGGGAAGGTCATTTCATCAAGGTCAACTTCAAAATTCAACCCTTTTCCCTAAAACAAAGAAAAAATCAATAAAAATCACCTGTTTCTAAAGAATTCCTGTTTCGGGGGGCATGGTGTTTCACATACACATCTTGTTTTCAGATACTAAAAGGTTAAGGGCATTCATATTTCATATATAGCAAATCCACGAGGTTCTCTCAAGATTGTTAAAATTATACCCTAGGAGTCAAAAATGGCTCTGCCCCTGAGGTCCGAAGTTGTGAATAAATGCTTTATTAGAGCAAGTTCCAGAGTTCTCGTAAACTATCAGGCCTAGGACAGTTATATTTGGTATGTAGCATTACTAGATGATTTCGTACTATTTCTACCTAAAATTTTACTCCTAGGGTCAAAAACGGCCCTCCACTAGGGATCCAAAATAGGGGAAAACACAAAAATTGAATAAGATAAAAAAATCTTCACTATAAAGCGGAGGGAATTTATATTTGGAACGCAGGATAACCTGACTATTATCTTCCAATTTTGGTGAAGTTATGCCTGTAGGGTAAAAAGCGCCTCTTCCCTAGGTGTCCAAGTTTAAAAAATGCTCAATAAGACTATGTTCAACAGTCTTCTATTCCCAATCTATAAATGCTAAGGCATTCATGCTTTGTCTATTAGCATAACCAGATAGTTCTATACCATGTTCGCTTAAATCATAGCACTGGGGTAAAACATAGCCCTGTCCCAATTAGAGCAAGTTAAAAAGTCTTCTCCTTCTGAATTGTAAGGTGAAGGCCATTCATATTTGGTATGTATCATTACTAAATAATTTTGTACTAAATTTATATTCCTTGAAATTATGCCGGTAGGATCAAAACGTCTCTGCTCTAGGAGTCGAAAATTGCGTAAATCACTCAATCTGCAAAAATGCTTTTTCTTAAACATAGTGCCTAGAGCATTTATAATAAAAATATAGCATAACCTCATTGTTATCTACTATCCTTGTTGAAGTTATACCCCTTTGGACAAAAATGGGCATCTAAAGTTATGAAAACGCCCATTAAGAACATGTTCAAACATCTTCCTCTCCAAATGTTTAAGTCGTAATGCATTCATAATTGGTTTATAGTACATCTATATTGTTCTGTACAAAGGTTGCTAAAAATATATCTATTTGGTCAAAATGGCCCCGCACAGAGGCCTCAAGTTTGGTAAAATGTTCAGTAAGAGCAATTTCAAAGTATTCTTTTCTTAACGTTAGTCCACATTAAAAGAAGTTGCAGATGGCCCTTTATGCTTGATTCAAATTTGAATATAAGGAGCTTTTAGGGTAGAAAACACTGTGAGAAATGGAGAAATTGCTTGTAACTACCAAGGTCTCCCTTTCTCAAAATGATTTTAAAGCTACTCTCCTTGAGGGCGTTAAAATGTGAGTTTTTTTGGTAATGCTTAAACTATAAAGCCATAAGCATTTATGTTTATTGTATAGCATTACTGGATTGTAATGTACTATGCCAAAAAATATTTGTTTTATTTATTTGGCTCAAACTGAATCACTACAAAAAAAGTACTGTAATTAGCAGATGATCCAGGTGAGCGATTTAGGTCCGTCGTGGTCCTTTTTTTGTTTCAAAATGTCATTTTCTCTTCAACCACCGAATGGATTTGATTCAAATTTTATATGTTTGCTTGGTATCACCCATAAGTGTGCATATATTCTTTTTGTTATGGTCATTTTACTTTTATTTGAGTTACAGCCCTTTGTTGAAAATAAAGACTTTATTTCAGTGAAAAACGATTTTCTGTGAAATTGAGCTGTGAGCGGGGTTATTGATAGCATTTAGTAATCGACTAGTTTCTTTGCTCTAAGTTCAAGATTGCAATAGGGGTCAATGGTAAAAATTTAACCTGCAATAACTTGTCTAAACAATATTTACACCTATTCAACAGATTCTGATGTGAATTTACATCCTTATTCGATTGTAGATCTACAAGAAGCAAAAGTGATTTAATATGTTCCATGTTTAAGGTAATTTTTTGACGATAGATTACTCGTCCTGACACAATATCTGAAACTTGATCTTCACACGTGTACATAATCATCTGGAGTCATGGAAATGTTATTTTTTCTGTTCAAATATTCAAGGTCGCAGCTCAAGGTCATGGATCAATACTTTGATCTCCACATACTTGATTGGACAATATCTCTGATTTTTATATCGCATATCTGCTAAATTTCAGATGTAGATGTGCAGGACAAAAATCTTTGCTCAAAGTTCAAGGTCATATTTAAAATTAAAAGTTCACACTAAAAAAGTTTGCTTTGATTTCTTGCCTTTTGTGACTTTACCTTTGTGGGGAGACACATCGTCGTTGTATTTCTGAAACCTCGTGACTACATCTTAATTTAGGCTGTAGTAACGAGCTTCTACAATTCCGCCGACGACATGCTTTTATGAAAACAGTGTCTATTTTGTGTTTGATTTCGATTAAACGTAGACTAAACACCAATGAACGTTCAGTATTTGCGGATGTCTTCATTTGAATCGGCCCTCTTACGCATTTTATTTGTTTTACGAACTTCAGCTCATTCAAGCTATGGCAGAGACGTTAACCCTTTCCTGTACAATCCCTTGTTTTCACGTCCCCGTGAATTTATACTTAAGAAAATATTGTGGGAAAAGAAGAAATTGCTTGTCACAAGCAATTTCTTCTTTTCCCACAATATTTTCTAACCTGTAGGTTCGTTACATTTCAAATCGCACCCACTTTTGATTGTTGTCTGCAACTCCTTTCAAATTGGACTGGTCTAAAATTTTGAAAAACGGGAAAGGGTTAAGGTAACCAATCAACGATATACCTTTTATTTTTTGTCCCCGGCCACACATTTTACAAAATAATGTCACTAGAATTGTAATGTCGTTGGTTGGTAGGTGTGGCCAGCAATCCGTCAATTTGAGAATCGATAGATTCCCCCACTTCAACCAGCTCTCCGAGATGGCAGTTCGCATGACATTACTTTGTCTCTTAACCAATTCCCACTCAACAAAGTTTTAGACTGGTCCAAATTGATAGAATCTACAGGTGACAATTTTCAGTCAACGGAATTTTAATCTTGTTGGTCTTTTTGGATAGGAAACATTGTGGAAAATGAAGAAATTGCTTGATCCAAGCAACTTCCTCATTTTACTAAATGTTTTCTAAACCTTTTTGTCTTTAGGAGCGTAAAGAGGACGGCTTGTGTGGGAATGGGTTAAGTCAAATTTGTTGATTGGATTCTCAACTCCTACTTGAATAAGCTATAGGTACTAAGCTTTGGACGTCCAACTACAAAATGGTTCTACATAAGTGTTAGGGACCTTATGGGCGTATTTGGAATGATGCAGTGATGTGATTGGTCAACCCTTTAAAGGTCGCGGCGATTTATACAACTAGGATCGCTAGCCCTGCCCTCTGAACTCCAACAGGAAAATTGACTTAGATATTATACCGCGTTATTTCGCAAAGTTTAGTGCCAGTCACACTTAACAAAAAAATTAATGGTAGGCGACCTAAATGTCGTAACTCCAACAAAATACGTCACATAAATGTTGACTAATACCGGAGTTCAAAGTTCATTTACGGTCTAAATGGATGATTTCATTGGTCAACCGATTTTTGAAAATGACAGCGTCGACTTGTCAATTATCTCACCGTGGCGCTTTAATAACGAGACGGTCACTAGAATAAGCTGTCTTGTTAAGAAATCGGATTATTTAAAAGGTTGAACATCTTTTACTGGCAGAATCTATATACAGCGTGTGGGTATCAAAGTCGGTTTGTTCGATGGAAGAGAAGGATTGGAAAACATCTAGTCACGCATACAGGTATTTTTTTTTTTAAAAAAAACTTTTACCCATTTTTTATAAATCAGACTAGTCCAAATTGAAAGCGTTTGTAGACAACATTGAAAATGGGTTGCAGTTTGAAATTAAATCATCCTATGTCTTAGAAAATATTGGTGGAAAAAGGAAAAATTGCTTGTTACAAGCACAATTTCTCCTTTTTTCACAATGTTTTCTCAAGTATAAAACCACAGTGACGTAAAATCCCGGGGTTATACAGGAAAGGGTTAATTCATAGTCTTAATTATACTTATAGGTTTCAGCTCTAACAACTCAAACTGTATCCAGGAGCATGGTGCCCTTAGCCATTGCTTCTTCCAATCTAAAACCTTATAGGTAATACCAGTACACAAACATATGTAACAATAAGCTGTTCGTTTTACGTATATGAGCTATTCGTCGATAAGCACAATAATGATAATGGAAATGATTTTATCTAACCCATTCCCAGGCGACCAAATTTTAGACTGGTCCAATTTCAAAGAAGCTGCAGACGACAATTCATTGATTGTGCAAAACAAAAGCTCAGTGCCAAAACGTGTAGAAAACATTGTGAGAATAAGAAATTGCTTGTAACAAGTAATGTCTTCATTTCTCACAGTGATTTCGAGAACTATATTTTGTCACCGCGTGAAAAGCAGGATTGTGTGGGAATGCGTTAATACTGCTGCACTGCTGGATAAATTCAGTTTACCCTCGGGGCCTCTATTACCTAATTCCGTCGTTTTACTACTTAAACCTCATAACTACAACATAGTTCTAGTAGCAGTTAAGAGGCTTTAGAAGAAACCCCGTGGTTCATAGGAGATAATATGGTCATGTAAATGACTTTTAAAATTCTAGTAAATATCGGCAGATTCTGGTTTTCGAACATACATACTTTAAGTGAACAAGTTAGAGCGTCAACTCCTTTCATCCCGGCTATTCCAATCAAGGGTAGGCTTTTAAGTATGCTTCTAGTAAGACCTTTCCTTGATTGGAGGTGGACAATTGATCAATCGCGGCGTCAATCAAATAAACAGTCGACCAATGAAATCATCCATTGAGACAATACATGAAATTTGATGGTCAACATTGGCCGCCATTTTTGTTAACCTTTTGACGACTTAAACGTCGAAACTACATCTTATTCAAGCTATAGTTAGGACGTTTAAATCGCCAACCAACTATAACACTTTTTGATTACATACAACTGGTCATATAATTTTTTTTAAAATAACGCCTATTAAAATCGACTCGGGACTTCCTGTCGGAATCATTTGGCGGCACTAATAAGGTATGTGGGCGGGGCAATTGGCCAATTGAACTACAGCGAGTTTAGGGAGGGGGGGGGGGGGGCAGGGGGTGAATTAATATTGCTATGAGCTTTGTTATACCAGGCCAGCGATACTTAGCTATAACAATGACAATTTAGTGTATGTGCGTTTACCCATTACCACATGACGAAATTTCTAGACTGGTCCAAAGCGAAAGAAGTTGCAGTCAACATTTTTTGTATCTTTTACCGTAAAAAAACCCATTGAGGGTAATGAAGAAATTGTTATTAACAAGTAATTTCTATATTTTCCACAATGTTTTTCAAAGCTTTTTTCTTGAGGGTGCAGAAAGCACTTAAATTGGCGCGTTTCAAAATAATTAATCTCCACCATTTCGATTTGCCATTTTAAATATTTGTTCTAGCAGAATGATCATACTAGGTTCAGGTTCTACCAAGAGCGAAGACTAGTGACCTGGTTAGAATTCGCGGTTTGACTAGAGTCGATATTAAACTATCGTTAAACGAACCCGAGCAGATTCCATTTTGCTTGGCGGGACATATTTATAGTTGATGATCAAAGATCTAATGGAACTGATTACCCACTTCATCTTGTAGATCTATACCTCATCGATGATAGCACTTTTTAAGCCTTATAACTCAAAGGCAACACTACAAATAAATTAATGAATACATAAATAAATAAGTGAATAAATAAATGAAATATCAGCTTTTCGTTTATCGAAAACATTAACCTGTACTCCCACCTTAAAATAATGTCATAATTATCATCATTTTTATAATGGTAATTATTACAATTAAGAGAACTCTACAATCACGACATGAGTGATCATGTTTCCATACCCAAGTGCACT
This sequence comes from Fragum fragum, assembly GCA_946902895.1. Classification (NCBI taxonomy): domain Eukaryota; kingdom Metazoa; phylum Mollusca; class Bivalvia; order Cardiida; family Cardiidae; genus Fragum; species Fragum fragum. The sequence goes on along the minus strand of OX336368.1, from coordinate 33,037,391 downwards.
AGTTCATGTCTATCGGTGACCTAAAAAGTGATCTCTCTTCAATATTCAATATAACGTCGGTGCAATTCAAAAACCTCATAACTACAGCTTAAATCGAGGTTTTAGAATATACACCGAAGATAGGCTTTAAATATAGACAATGCAGTGCTCTTTTAAGCGAAAATGGATCCCCTTTGGGATTCCGAAAAACAAATCGTCGGTGCGCGAGCAAAATATCGTAACTACAGCTTCAAAAGCTGTAGTTACGACATTTTGCTCGCGCTGCAACGAAATGTTTGAAAATGAGATCTGGGTCCGTATCCATCAACTTTTTCTGAATAGTAGAAATGATTCTAGGCTAAATTGATACTGCTTGCACGACAAAGGCTATCCCTTTGGAATAACTTGCCAAATTTTACCCGCATCAGGATACGGTAAACGGGGTCTTCACCACGCAATATTTTAATGCCGGTGGTCTTTCGCCCTCGAAGGAAATTGCATTGGGAAAAATTGTGGAAAATGACTAAATTTATCGTAAGAAGTAATTTCTCCATTTACCACGTATTTTTATGCTTCCCGAAGGACGAGCATATAGCCGTCTCTCCGCCCGTCATTTCGTCCGTCCGCCTCCATATCTCCATAACCCTTTTTCAAAATTGGATGAAACTTCACATGTTAAGTCCTTATGATATTGCGCCGACGTAAATTTCCCTGTTTATGGATAGCGCAAAAGTCTGACTTTAAGGTCAAACATCAAAATTGACCTTGTCCAGAGCAAAGCTCCAATTAGAGACTTGGCATGATTATTCTCTATTATGATTAATTGTGCCATTTAGGAAAAAAATCTAATAGCGCCAAGGTCAATGTCACATTTAAGATCAAATATCAAAATAAAGCATATCTAGAGTATAGCTCCTAAAACTATGTAATGATTTCGAAATAACTTTGCACACTTGTTCTCTACAATGAGTAGACGTGTTACAAAAAACAAGAGGACCATGATGGTCCCAAATCGCTCACCCGAGGCGTCTGCAAATTACAGTACCTTTCTCGTATAAAAAGACACAGCTTGAGCTAAATAAATAAAATAAATATAAGATTTTGGTATTATACAAAACTATCGAGTAATGCTATACAATAGATATGAAAGCCCATGGCTTTATAGTTAAATCCATTACCAAACTATCCCAAGGTCAAGCTCACAACTAAAGGTCAAACATAAAAAAACATACATGGATCATACCTCCAAAATAATTTTGATGGATATCGAAATAACTTTGCACAATTGCTTCCTTTCATGAGTAGATGTGCCATTTGAAAGCAAAATCAGAAAGCTCGAAGGTCAAGTTCGCAGCTCAAGGCTGTACGTTAAGATTTAGAATTTCTGGAATATGGCGAGCATATAGCGGCATCTTCGTCTGTCGGTCTGTCCGAACCCCTTTCCCCGTTCATTTTATACTTTTTGTGACAGGGCTACATTCGGGGAGCATATTCCGTCTTTGAAGCTCTTGTTTTCATAGAAAGACAAAGGATTCTCAAAATTTCATCTACTTGAAATTATCATCTGCAACTTCTCTCAGTTATGACTAGTCGAATATTGTGTTGTCAAGTAACGGATGACAGTGTATATAGCAGAAGAGGAACACAGTAAACATTATTTTAACACAAAGCAGAGCCTTAAATCCATGAAAATTATCAGTGGAAAAGTGGATTAACCCATTCCCACACGATCCCGCTTTTTACGCGCCCTAGGAAAAGACTTCAGGAAAACAAGGTAGAAAATGAAGAAATTGCTTGTGACAAGCAATTTCTTCATTTTCAACCTTGTTTTCCACCCTAAAAGACAACGATAATCAAAATACTGTCAAACTGAAATTCTCGTCTGCAATTTCTTTGAACCTGGTCCTGTCTAAAAACAATTTGTGTGGAAATGGGTTAGAATTAAGCAATATTTGTTCATGAAAACTGCATTACAACTTCAGTTTGCTGAGACGCTCACCACATGGATTTGAAGGTTGAATTAACGTATTGTAAAAGAAACACAGAACATCGACATGTACGTGGTGTCAATGTAAAGAAGGGATTTACCTCGAAATTGAAACAATTTAATTCAAAAGACGCTCATCACAACATGGATTTGAATGCTGAATGAACGTATTATAAGGGAAACACAGACCGTCGGCATACATCATGAATGGATTGACCTCAAAAGTGCAACAATTTTATTGCTTGCCACGGATTTACGTTTGACATGTGGTTTAACTTATGTCGAAATTGGTAAAGACATGTGATATGTAGATATGGATGTAGAAGCAAACATTCTTAAGCGATTTTATCATTTATCAACGAACATGTAACACAGTATTTTATATAGCTGCTCGTAGGGCAAAAAGTGCATTAAAAGCGTGTTATAAGACAAACGAACTTGTGTTCAGGTTTAATAGTGGTAGCCTTGGCAAGTAAACACGAATTATAAAAAAGAATTAATTTGTGAAGAAACCCAAAGGGAATACATGCATGTGGGAACAACCCTCAAAGGCACAGAAAATGAAATAGAATAAAGAAATTCACATAACTTATTAGAACTATAAGCACTTTCCTGTCATGGGTTTAATAAATGAGTCGTTTGATTACGAAAACCTAAATAACTTGACTGATCTGCTTAAGAGTGACAACGAATTGGCTTCACTTAGTACTCTCGTTCCAGATTGGAGTAAGATAGTGGTCGTAATTTTCATTGTTATTGCAATGATAATTGGGATACCGGGAAATAGCCTTGTAACCACGATTTTGTTGAAAATTCGCCATAGGTCGTCCACAGATTGGTTTGTTATATTCATCACTATAACTGACATAATGTCACTTTTGATTAGTGGTCCCACACACATATCAACAATTCTACCAGAAATATGGACCGCCATATCGTCCACAGAACTTTGTCGCTTTCATATTTACTTCTCACATTTTGTGGTAATGCAGTCGACTTTCCTGATAACGCTTGTTGGCATCGACAGGTACTTAAAGACGTGTAAGCCCTATATCACACAGTTCACTGCTAGGTCGGCGATTATTTGTTGTGTCGTGTTGACTATAGCATCTGCGATTATTAACATATCTCACCTGTTTACAACTCAGTTAAATGTGGATAGTGACTGTGTACTAGACTCATCCAGGACTACTTTAAGGCTGATCTGGTACGGATTTTTCCTGCTTTTCAACATTACAACTGCCATCGTCTTAGGTTTTTTGTATAGCAGAATCGCTGTCAAAATTCGACAGCGTGTTAAAGTCAAACCCTTACCTATCAATCTCCCGGTAGATAAAAGCAGTGGAATTTCCCAGAGGAAAAGCATGCAATTGCGATCGATAGCGAAAGAAACGGGGACTTTAAATGTAACTATTATTCGTGTTCAACCCAAGAAAACTACCCTGAGGGTATTAGCACATTTGCCACAGCAGGCAAAGACTTATGAAGATAAAACAAAGAAGGATAAGAAACTAGACGGAGAACCAAGCGATTCGCTGTCGCGTAACAATAGGGAAAATGCTGTTCGTGGAATACGTATTCAAAAAAGACATTACCAAATAACCCAATCTTGTAAACAAGTAAACAAAACCACAAAGATCATGGGAGCCATAACTGTTGTGTATATTATTTCGACATTGTTTCCGGCCATTGCGATGGCTATTCTGACGTCACTCAGTAGCGTTAAGAATCATCCAATCGGCAGGATAGTAATATTTTTCATGGTCCGGTTATACATGATGAATAACTTTGCAAACCCGATCTTTTATATGTGGCTCAGCTCTACTTTCAGGAAAAATGCACGAGACACTTTTAAAAGATGCATGCGGTAATAAAATGGAATGATAGCTGTCCCTGTCAAGGCTGGCCCCGTCCACAGGAAATTGTCATAATTGATTTTTTCTACTAGATACGTATATTACGTATCTTGTATAAATATCAACAGGAACACGTAAATGTTGCCCCGACGATTGGCCAATCGCGGCTGCCAATCAAGGAATGTATCGACCAACCAAATAATTCATTCAGCCCGGGATTGAGATTTGAACTCCAAAATCGACCGTCAATTGTGTGAAACATTTTTTGTTGGTTTGGTAGTTACGACGTCCTATTTTTTGTTTCATGCTACTAATTATTGCAAAATAATTTAGTTTTAGATCGAAGCGGGACTTCCTGTTGGAGTCAATGGGCGTGGCCAAAGGAGTGAGTGGGCGGGGCCAACGATTGATCAATTGACCTTTCGACAAGGCAGTTCGGCTGATATATCAAATGACGTTTATTTGCAAATGATAGGATCAGAAACATTAAATAACGACAGAAAAGTGAATCGTTGATTGGAACCTTTAAGTATAAACAAAAAAAACTCCATATAATAATTCATTGTAATAGCCATATCACATGGCAGCCATCTATAGAGTTGTCATCATTTTGACTTGTTAGTTATGATAGATGGCATATTTTAACATGAAACTGTATTGTGAAGTTTGTGTCAAAGAGAGATACTATTACATGATATCATTTTTAATGATGCATGTATGTATACCGTAAAACAGTAAAAAAACAGCCACCATTCTATATATTTTTTCAGCTGGTCGAGATATAACAATGATAAAAGAAAAGAAAAAAAAACCACGCGTATCATTAATATACATTTTAAATTCTGGCCTGTTACGCGTATCACTAATACACATTTTAAATTCTGGCCTGTTACGCGTATCACTAATACACATTTTCAATTCTGGCCTGTAACACGTATCACTAATACACATTTTTAAATTCTGGCCTGTTACGCGTATCACTAATACACATTTTTAGATTCTCGCCTGTTACGCGTATCACTAATACACATTTTAAATTCTGGCCTGTAACACGTATCACTAATACACATTTTTAAATTCTGGCCTGTTACGCGTATCACTAATACACATTTTAAATTCTGGCCTGTAACGCGTATCACTAATACACATTTTAAATTCTGGCCTGTTACGCGTATCACTAATACACATTTTAAATTATGGCCTGTTACGCGTAGCACTTATACACATTTTAAATTCTGGCCTGTTACGCGTAGCACTTATACACATTTTAAATTCTGGCCTGTAAGGCGTATCACTAATACACATTTTTAAATTATGGCCTGTTACGCGTATCATTAATACACATTTTCAATTCTGGTCTGTAACGCGTATCACTATTACACATTTTTAAATTCTGGCCTGTTACGCGTATCACTAATACACATTTTCAATTCTGTCCTGTAACACGTATCACTAATACACATTTTAAATTCTGGCCTGTTACGCGTATCACTAATACACATTTTAAATTCTGGCCTGTTACGCGTATCACTTATACACATTTTAAATTCTGGCCTGTTACGCGTATCACTAATACACATTTTAAATTCTGGCCTGTTACGCGTATCACTAATACACTTTAAATTCTCCTGTTACTGCTTTCGACTTAGAACGGTCTGGAATTGACCAATCGCGGCTGCCTATCAAAGAACCAGTTGACAAATGAAATCATTATTTAGACTTGAAGTTAACTTTGAACTCCGGCATTGGACGCTTGTTGTTTTGGCGACATTAACGTCTTAACTACAGTTTATTCAAGCTGTAGTTACGACGTTTACGTCGCCAACCAACCACTCTAGTTTTTTGTTTCATGCTACTGACAATAAATTTTGCAAAATGACGCAGTTTAAAATCGACGTGAAACTTTCTGTTAGAGCTAATGGGCGAGGCCAAATCGCTAAGTGGACAGGGCCAGCGATTTGTCATTTAACCCATTCTCAAACAACACATTTTCATCAAGTTTAAATTGTCATCTACAGCGTCTTTGAATTTGGACAAGTCTAAATTATTGTCGTCAGGTAATGTGTCAATGAGATCAATTCTAAGGAAGATCTTAAACAAGTGAAATATCAAAGTACCTGGAATTTGTTGTCAAGAATTTATTTCTGTGTCAATGGTTGCCAAAGGAAACGCCTTGTATATTCTCGGATATCATTTATATCAGATTAATCTTAGATCAAAACTCAATCTTCTTTATCCCCATCCTTTATAGATTTATGACATTTTACGGACCTCGTCTCAACCCTTTACTGCACAAAAAAGGATTTTCACAAGGATGAATTTTTATTCGTTACAAAGTAAAAATGATAATAATAATAAAATTGGCAAAATGAGCAAGTGTTAATGAATAGTTGTCACTTAACCTTCATTATGTGTTTTCTATTATAAGAAGCTTTATCTATCTAAATACATATTCATTTTAAGCCATGCCTACTAGTCCAAATTGAAAGAACACACAGACGACATTTCAAACTGGGCATGAATTAGGAAAAAAATGCCAAACAGGGGAGAAAATGTTTATTACAAACTATTCTCTTTTTCTCACAAAGCTTTCTTTTTCAAATTTCTGAATGGCGTCAGAAAGTACGATTGTTTGATAATATTGGTTGAGTATGAGGTTAGTGTCTTTGTTTAGCTTGCAAAACGTCAGATTTCATAGCTAGTTAACATACACAATTTTAAGGTCGTCTCAAAGTTCAACGAGTGCAATCTGCAACTGGAGGCTTAACCACTAAATACCTAGGCCATAAAAAGTATTTCTTATGTATTTCAGGAATATTGCAAACTCTGCATGCAAGTTCACCTCTTATGTGTTTTTAGCTCACTTGAGCACATCGTGTTCGAAATGACTCTGATCAGAGTCTTCAAAGAAGTAGCAGACGACAATATCAAATTATTAAAAAATCTAAAATATTTATCGGTATTGGTAGAAAACTATTTTCTTGAGGGGCGTAAAAAGGGGGGATTGTATCGGAATGGTCTAACTCCTTGGTTACTTGAACCTCGTTTCTTTATCTTTGCTTACTTACATTACTTTTAGTTTAGACCGGTAATGACCTTTTTTGACGCCCCTAGGAAAATAAGCTTTGGAAAACAGTGTGGAAATTGATGAAATTGATTGTTACAAGAGATTGTTTCCTTACCCCCCCCCCCCCCCCAAAAAAAAAAAGGAAAAAAAAAAAAAAAAAAAAAAGAAAAATCATCAACTAAAATTTGTAGTCTGCAACGTTTTTGAATTTGGACCAGTCTAAAATGTTGTCGTTTGGGAATGGGTTAAATTGGATTCGAGTTGCGAAGGAATTTTTGACGTTACACGAGACAAAAGGTTGGCCGAACTATCAACTTTCTACTACGCAGCTAGGTTCTAAAACAAGGTTTTCAATCATAACTTCATCATAATATTCATTTTATTATACATTTAGTATCTAAAATTATAATAACTTTCAGGCTTTCACACTTGTGAATTTTCCTACGCATCTAATAAAAAAGTATTAAATATCATACTTTTTCTAATGTCTCTATGGCAACGTTTGGCGACGTTAGGCACGGCATCTCACACTACACGTATCTCGCAGGCACCTGAAATCTGGCAGATTTCTTTATATATTTGTATATCTTGATTTGAATATACCTCAAAATATAGAACTGTTATAATAGGATCCTATAGAGCTATGAAAAGTTATTCACAGACATTAAACAATATTCAATATTTGTAAAATGTTTTGAATGTAATGCGATCGAATCCCAGCACTTAATACCTTCAACCCTTTCCTGTTCACCACGTATAGGAGTATTATCACAATCATAACTTGTGTTAGGTATAATCACATAGTCAAAACGTATGGTAGTATAATCACAGTTACAATTTGTGTTGAATATTATCACATAGTCATAATGTATTGGGGTATAATCACAAAGTGATAACTTGTGTTTGAAAAACATATAGACTTAACTTGTGTTGGGTATAATCACAGTCATAACTTGTGTTGGGTATAATCACAGTCATTATGTATTTAAGTATAATCACAGTCATAACCTGTGTTTGCTTTAACGTATGGGAGTATAATCATGTAGTCATAACGTATAGGAGTATAATCACATAATCATAACATGTGTTGGGTATAAGTACATAGTCATAACATATTGGAGTTTAGTCACATATTAATAACATATTGGAGTATAATCACAGTCATAAGGTATGGGAGTTTAATTACAGTTATAACGTTTGGTTGTATAATCACATATTCATAACGTATGGTGGTAAATTCACATAGTAGATAAACAGTTTGGAAGTAACACATAGCTCTCCCGTGCTCAGTTGAGCTGAAAATTCTATGAATCCTAAACAACAACAACAACAACAACAACAAAAAAAAAAAAAAAAAAAAAAAAGGCAGCGACAGCAAACCCGAAGCAACCACCCTTTTCCCCGAAATTACTAAGGTACACTTAGTAATAGCTTAAATTCGGTAATCTTCTTGTTTATTTTAGGCGTCATTCCCTTAAGAAATAATTTTATTACTTTTCAAAACATATTGCGAGGTCTTCTTGCTATGTGATTATTAAATGAACTTATGTATATCTGTAATCATAAGCTAAAACTAAATATTTCCCAAAATGAAAAAGAGGTTAGACGCCTGTGATAATAGATAGTGTTTGAATTTTCTTTATACTTACCTTTGAAAAAGCTTTTATCACATTCTGCACTAATGCAAGCAGAACGGCTTATTTTACAGGGGCACTTGGTCGTGTGATATAATAGAACAGAATCCCTTAATGGTGGTCTATGTATAGTAGAGAAAATTAGTTCCTTGGTTTATGGGAAATAAACACGAACGTCTATTTCTTATATAACATGTATAACGAGGCACGAGATTTTCTGTCTGACTTACACCACGCGACTATCGAAGTTTTTTTTCAATTCTGCATATTTCTCATCACAGTTTCGTTGTAATGTTTGTTGTCAAACAGCACATATTTAATTCCTTGATTTGACAAGAATCTTGTCCTTTAGCCCATAGCACAGGGAGTGACCTCACTGGAATTTATTTCCGGAGAATGTTGTATGGTAAAAGTAGTTCTTTTACAAAAAACTAGTTCGATACGAAAACAGCATTTTCAATGCACATTAGTGATCGATATGCTCAAATGTTTACTTTTCCACGAGTCCTGCATGTATTTTACAATTTCATTCTTAATTTAGCCGTCTCCGACCTTCACTTTATATTCCAGGGGACGGCAAATGGATAAGGGCGTACCCAAACTAACCGACCTGTTCCTAGGTGATAAAAAGATGGTGCCTCTACAACGGCTAGAATATTTAAAAAAAAATCATCATTCATGATCTATAAATTTTGTTCGTTCGTTTCTTTGTTTGTTTCTTTGTTTGTTTGAATGGGGTTTAACGCCACTTTTATCAGTATTTCAGTCTTATCGCGGCGGCTGAGCACGTTTCCATGGATTCCTGTCATTTCCCACAAGAGTACTACCACTACATCGTTATCGAGACTCCAGATGCTATCCCACTTAGGTTTATGATTATCTACCCATAGGTGGGAGACAAATATCGGAAAAGGATATGTGCCGCCGCCGGGGATCGAATATGGGCCCCATGGTTATGAGTCCGACGCGCTACTGACTGCGCTATGGCCGCGGTTTTATAGAATTCGTGTAAATGAAGTCATTATTACACACATGCATATAGTGCCTAATAAGGTCTACGCTCTTGCACACGTTATCATGTAGTGGCAAAATATCCATTAAAAAAGTTCATTCATATTTGGCTTAAACGCTATTCTTAGTAAGTAAGTGTTGTTTCACCGCAACTATGATTTTTTAAAATCAGTGATTCAAATATTGAAAAAAGATCAAAATTCACGACGGTTTCGACTAAATTACTATTGCTAGTAAGAACCGTCTTTTTTGATTTTCATTGTTTCCGCAACCTGAAGTACATAACGAATGGTGTGGAATGGCCAATCAGAGAGCATAACTTCAAAAGTATACGAGTATTTTAAAGACACAGCTCCTAGTGTTGTATAGATATAAAATGGTAGAATATTCCGCTCATGAATCCCGATAGTTTCCTTGCCCAGACATTTTATAAACACACTACAAGAAATCTACTAGATATACAACGCAAAAAAGTCTTTCAACCTACCTTTAGAAAATATACAAAATAATGACCGATACGTGTATGCACTTCGACTCAGTAATATCAGAGCGGCTTTAGCTTAATACATTTTTTTGAGTATTACACCCAGGCATCTTCTATTGGGCACATAAGGAAGGAAAATGATGAATTCCCATCATATTCAAATCCAAAGTTAATTCACCAATTAACTTTATGTTGTTAACCGGACGACACACACAATTTCGTTCGAAAATTAAAGAAAGAAAAAAGTTTATCATATATAATTGACAAAATAGTTATGATACATTATATGAGCATTAAAACTTAATAATTTACCTTTGAACCACCGAACTACTTTTGTGTAAAACTGTTTGAAATGCTTGCGGAAAAAACATCTCAAATCCATGCTCCAGGTTTTAAACCTAAATTCGTTGCGGTATTGATGACGTATTAACGGACTGTTTACTGAGCCCATTACAGGGGTGAATGGTGAATGAACCGACGTGCAAGACAGTGCTTAACGATAGGAAATTCTCCCCGCCAATATGGCTTCCTCGGACTTTTCTATCGCCAGCGTTTTCGCAAGATTCGATTTTCTATCGCCAATTAAATTTTATTTTCGCATTTGGCGACAATGGCGATCGTTAGCGAAGGCCCTGCAGTCATTTTCTTTCGATATATCCGTATTTTTTACATAATAATTAAACTGAGCCCAAGCGTCTTTATCTTCTTTTTATCATTTTTTTCCACGTTATGTATTATTTTATGAAACAGTTATTATATTTGTAAATAGGTATGTGACATATTCTTAAATTGTGTCTATATATAGAAATGTAATGCTGTAGTGTTATATTTGATTCCATTCAATGGATTGAATAAGACCTGTAAACGTATGTGCTAGACTGTTCTCTGTGTTATATGAATAGAAAATCAAGAATGCCACGTCGACTGCAAAATACTAAATTTACAAAACACTAGAATTGTGATTACCTTATATCACAAGTGTCGAAACGGCCAGCAATTTCATTGTCGACATTTTCATTGTCGTTATAAAACCTCGCAGCTACAGCTTGGTCTCAAGCTGTAGTTACGAGGTTTTATAACGACAACGACGATATGAAATACGTTATTCAGGTCGATATTATGAAGAAATTAAGATGAAGCGTTCATTTCAGCGAGGTTATTTCCAGTCTTGTTCAAGCTGTATTTCTTACGTCTAAGGCAGCCTTTATGTTTTATCACACACAATAGAACGTCGTTAAGTATCCAAGGTCGAACTGCCTTGTGGAGGTCAGTAGGATTGGACAGCGATCCGTCAGTCATCTCCGGTATGGCAGTTCGACTAAACTGGACTGCCCCCCCCCCCAGTTTATTAGTCTCCTACTTGCAGAGCCGAAGGGGACTTTAGGTTTTGCACTCTGTCCATCCGCCCGTCTGTTTATCCGACCGTCTTCTAGTCCGGTATATCAGTTTTCTTGACTTTTTTCGAAATGCTGGTAGGTATTGAGCTGATTTTTGGCGTGGTTGTCCGAATTTATATTTTATAGAACAAGTTTGAGCTTCGTTCAGGTCCATTTATTTTTTGAGGAAGATACGGGTGTTGGACCTAGAAAATCACTGGAAAAGCCGTAAACTTTGGTCTAGGTGTTTTAGAAATCAAGCAAGTCTGTAGTTTAGGGGGAGAAGGATAGTTAATGAGAAAGTTTGATGGCGATCTAAGCACTGACGGACGGACAAACGGGCGCACATTTGAAGTAACGCAACGAACTTCCATGCTAACCTACGACCAATAAGAGCCGATAATCCTTTGTATGGACTATCTAGCTATGAACATTTGATATATAAGGAAAAAAGTCTGATCAAGCACATTTATGACAATAAATGAGTCATTTAAAGTTATCAACTATTTCCATGGAAATAATTATGAAGCAGATGATAGTTTTTATTGTAATTGGGGAATCTAATTCCTTACAAACAATGACACCAGATTCTATTATAATGCTAGTCAAAGATGATGTTAGTTTTTTTAACATTGAATGAAAAGAAAGAAAAGATCGAAACTTGATAAAATACTTAAGATCACCTGAGCACACTTTGATCAAAGAGGCGTTGGATTCCCTTCCCTAATCATTCTGAAATTTTTATTAGAAGATAGATATGGACATTGAAGTTTTTTTATGAGTCTGTTTTTATTATTAAATTCCTTGCCAACCATTAACGGGGAAATTGGGCAGTAAGTAAACATTCCATATGTAAAATATGTTAATGATAGTATAATTGATATTACCTGAAGGAGGTTTCCCATTCCAGTTCTTAAATATCAACTGCGTCGATTAAAGCATTCCAACTTTTTACGACTATAAAGAAAAGCGTTCAAGAAAAAGAGGTTGGAAACGAATAAATGGCCTGTCACAAGCAATTTCATCATTTTCAACCTTATTTTCACCCAGATATATTTAAAATTCTTTCTACTTGAAATTAGCGTCTGAAACTTCTTTGAATTTAGACCAGTCTAAAAACCTGTCATGTGGTAACGGGTTACTTGTGTTTGTACGGGCTAATCAATTGAAGGCTGACGATTTATGGCGTTAATTGCTTTCTTATTTTTAATTCGTAGTTCGAATTCCATGATTTATACAGTAGTTGAAATAGGACGTTGGTACTTTAAAACATGTTAAATTCGAGGCTAGAATTGTGTATCTGAGAAGTGTCGAGAGGTAGAGCAACGGAATCAAGGTCGAGAGGTTCGAGTCCTAGTCCAAGTGTAAGCAGGTATGGCTATAGATATCAGGGCCCGAGGATGTAAAACTTTTTTTGCGCTTAACTGAGGATTTACTCAAATTTCAAATTGAATTTAAAACATCTAAATCTACTGAAATGATATTGCAAACTCTTTAGAATAAGATATCATATTGGTATAAGTTTTTTTTATAATAGCAACTGAAATAAAACAGTAATTCTAACTTGAAAATTGGGTAAATTCTCAGTTGAGAACAAAACAAGAGTACCATGATGGTCCTAAATCGCTCACCTGAGGTATCTGCAAATAACAGTACTTTTTAGTATAAAACAATCCAGTAATGCTTTACAATAAAAATGAATTCCTTTGGCTTTATAGTTTAATCCATCACCAAACTATCAAAGAATTTGTCACCCTCAGGTTTGAAAAAAAAAAAAAAAAAAAAAAACACAGTGAGAAAGGGAGTGACAAGCAATTTATCCATTTCTCACAGTGTTTTCTACCTGAAATTCTTTGTATTTAGATTTCAATCAAACTCTAACTACTGTCTGCAACTTCAATGGGTGTAATTTTAGCAACCTTGGTAGAGAACAATCTGGATGTACTATAAATCAAAATATGAATGCATTACAACTTATACATGAGGAGTGGAAGATATTTGAACATGCTCTTATTGAGCGTTTTTCAAATCTTTGGATGCCTTTGGAAGGGCCATGTTTGTCCAAAGGATATAAACATGGTAGATAACAATAATGTTATCTTATGTTTTCAATGTAAATGCACTAGAAGAAGAATTCTTTCAATGCGATTTACGCAATTTTCGACCCCAGAAGCAGAGACATTTTTTTTATCCTAAGAGCATATTTTCCTGATACACAGTACAAAATTATTTAGTTATGCTACATACCAAATATGTATGCCGATCACCTTATATTTCAGAAGGAGAACACTTTTGATGTTGCTCTAATTGGGTGTTTTCCAAAAATTTTTACCTCTAGGGCAGTGCCATGTTTTATCCCAGGGCTAAGATTTTTGCTAACATGGTAGAGAACCATCTGGATATGCTATATACAAAATATGAATGCTTTAGACTTTGTAGATTGGGAGGAAAGGACTATTGAACATGGTCTGATTGGGCATTTTTACAAACTTTGGACACCCAGGGGAGGGATGTTTATTAACCTACAGGCATAATTTAATCAAAACTGATTGATAACAGCCAGGCTATGCTACACTCAAAATATAAATGCCCTCCTCCTTAAAATGAAGAATTTTTCTTTTAGCATACTCAAATTTTGCGTTTTTCCCAATTTTGGACCCCTAGTGCAGGGCTGTTTTTGACCCGAGGAAGACATTTTTTGATGATATAGTACAAATCCAACATACCAAATATGAATTTCCTAGACCTTATTGTTAAAGAGGAGAAGTCTTTTGAAATTGCTCTAATTTAGCATTGTTCCAAACTTCGGCCCTCAGGGGCGGGGCCATTTCTGACCCCAGAGATTAAATATCTAAAAACTTGGTAGAGAAACATATGATTAAGTTCTATGTAAAATATAAATGCCTTTGGCCTTGTAGTCTGAGAAAAAAAAAAGACAAAAAAGAATTTCTAAAATTTCCCATTTTCATATGACGCGGTTACAGGAGTTTTTCACGGAATGAAATTTTTTAAACGACTTTTGAAGAGCTTCACCCAAGGAACATCCTTGCAAAGTTTCAGTTTGATTGGCCTACTGGTTTAGGAGGAGAAGATTTTAAAAGATTTTTAACGATTTACTAAAGATTTCCATTTTTAAATGCCGCGGCAACCAGAGTTTTTGACAGAGTTAAATTCTTTTAACAACTTTAGAAGAACTTCACCCAAGGAACATCCCAGGAAAGTTTCAGCTTGATTGGCCCGCTGATTTAGGAGAAGAAGATTTTTAAAGATTTACTTAAGATTCCCATTTTCAAATGCCGCGGCAACCTGAGTTTTTGACGGAATTAAATTCTTTTAACAACTTTTGTAGAACTTCACCCAAGGAACATCCCTGCAAAGTTTCAGCTTGATTGGCCTGCTGGTTTAGGAGGAAAGGATTTTAAAGAAATTGTTGACGGACGGACAGACGGACAGACGGACGGACAACGACCGATCACAAATGCTCACCTCACACTTTGTGCTCAGGTGAGCTAAAAAGCTTAATAACCTCGGGCCGAGAACTTTCACTGGCCCAATCGACCAATCGCGGTTGTCAAATCTATTCTTTTTCAGAATGGAAAAAAGGAAGGATTATTTTTGCGGGAGATTGTTGGCTGGTATCTATGGTTACGCCTCTCGGGTCAGTTCGGTGATTTCCGGAGCCCTAATTTTTTCCGATTGTCGTCTGCTATATAAACCCGTGCACCACCACAAATCCGTCCTCTTTTTATGCAAACACGCGGCGAATATTGAATAAAGTCAACAAGTTAACTTGATAATGCCCCCGAAGACACGTGGTAGGAAGAGGAGAGCTTCGACAAGCAATGCAGTTACGACAGTGAACTCTGGACAGGATACAGACAACACTGCGTCGAGGCTCTTGGAACCAGATGCAGGTATAACCACTCGCAGTAGGAGTAATGTAATTGACTTTGAACGGCTATCGCGTAGGTCTGAAAATCCTGGCCAAACAACGGGCGTCGTAAGTAATGGGCCCCTACCGATATACAGAGTTGTCCTGAAAATTGCCCTTTAATTAATTCCCTTGACTTGACTGGGTAGTTCCGGTTTAGATTTGCAAGATAGAGTACATAAGGGCTGAGACTTAATGCTCCTATTTTGCGTAGAATCCGATATTTTTTCAGAATTTGATACAGAGGAATATTGAGTACTCTTAAAATACTCTTAGAATATGGAATTGCTGCGGTAGTTTATATTAACGTTGACACGTTTTAGTCGTTTTTCTCTCCCGACCTAGAAACCAGTTTCATTCTCGTCCAGTTTTCATATTTTACTTCTCATTTTCGAAACAAAATAAGCAAAGGCGCCTTTGAAGGAAACCATTGCGTTTACTTCTTTAACTTGAAAAGACTTATTAAAACAAGGAACCACACAACAACAACAACCAAGAATAACACTACTGCGATAAAGAGTACTTTTTACGCCGATTTTCTCTACATTTGAAAGATCCATAATTTTCGGTACACATGGCTATTAAAATTTTGTTTTCGTTCTGAGATTTTTTTCTGTAAAGGGTTAAATGGTAAATCAAATTTAAAAGTTAACGATGTCCTCTCATAAACTGTTGTTTTAATCCAAGTAACTTACACGCGTCTAATCGGTATCTCTAATTGCGTAATAGACCACGGATGGTATTTCGGATATACACTGGATATATCTCATAATGATCGGCTATTTCCTTTGATTTTCACCCGATATCCCCTTATTACAAGTAACAAAGGAAGTCGTTGCTAATCCCTCTATACTTCTAAGGAAATTACGAGTTTGTACATTTTAAATAGGATTATAAATGCAAGAGGTAAAGGAAATCTATTTTAAAACGTTTTGCATTTAGAAAATTTGGGAAAAAGTATTTAAGTAAGAAAAATCTGAGAAAAAACATGTTTAAGATCACTTCTTTACAACAAAAAGATTTAAATTTTTAGTATATATACATTGTATCATATATGTCATTGCATGATATATCTCAATATAGTAATAAGAATTTGGTAAATGGATTAACACATTCAAAAAGATTGTCTTAGCTTTATCTTTGTAATACTTCTTACGGTCATCTCTTTTAAAATTTCACTTTTTTTTTATTTCTCACTTTTTCTCAAATACTTAAATATATGAAATGATATATAAAACAAAACAAAACAAAAAAGAAACCCCACACATTCAGTAGGGTACAAATACTGTGGAAAAGGAAAAAAAATGCTTGCAACAAGCATATTCTTTTTCTACAATGCATTCTCTATTTGCATATTCTTTTTCTACAATTCATTCTCAATTTGAAAGCCACAGGGACGTAAAAACCAGGGTTAACCAGAATAAATTTTATATAAAAATATAGATGTGTGCACACATCTAATATCAGATGCTAAAGTTTGTGCAGGTTGATTGATTTAAATTGGTTTACCCATTCCCACACAATGACGCTTTTAGGCGCCCCTTAAGAAAAATAATTGGGAAAACATTGTGTAAAAATGACAAAATTGCTTTTAACAAGCAATTTCTCCATTTTGCCAAATGTTTTCTGCCCAGAAAGATGAAAAATATCTACAAATTCATAAACTTAAAGTTGTCATGTGCAACTCCTTTAAATTTGGCACATTTTAATATTTTACCCTCCGGTTATCGGTTAAACACCACTTTCAACATTAAATCAGTTACTAAGCATAGTTGACATTTCATCTGAGCAACCAGCTGCTCACCCTACTTAGACCTTATCATTTGCCGATTGGTAAGAAATTAATGATATATCTTACTTGACATTGGTAAGAAACGAATGATATATCTTGGGAGGCCCTACAGAGGCAACAAGAATGTATTCCCGTGGGTATCATTGTATTTATTTCGATCAAAAAAGCTCTTTTTATGGTAATTCATACGTATGTCCGGAAATAGAGTATATCCGAAAAATAGACTTTCATATCGTCCCATTTACAATTATAAGCACGTAAAACTTCACTTAGCTATAAAAATCAAGCTCAGCTGTTAAAAAAAAGTAGCCTCTAGATCATCTAGGGTTTTAACATTGATGACACGTAGTAAGAGCTTTCAACAACCTGTTAATGTTTTCGATACCGATATAAGCGATTTTTTCAACGGAACTACCCAAAGATTTAAGGGAGGTCAATCTAATACTAAAACTAAGCGGAGTTACTCTGGATATCGGTAGGGGCCCATTGTCCTTTATCTCTCTCCCCTTCCCCTGTCGCTCTCTCCTCTTCTGTTGTCGACCCCGAACTTCAGGCTCGAAAAAATTTACCTGTCATTACACCCGACACGCTCATACCTCGTTTGCAGCCTCCCCTGTCTCCGTTGGAACCGGGACCTGGCTTGATTAGACTAGCAGATGAAGATCCTGCTGTTCATGTGCCGGCGTCATTAAAAAAAAACAAATTCGTCAGGGTCAGTACATTAACACTTGGTTGTTGCTGAAGGGAGCTATTGAATTAGAAAGTTTAACATCCGGCTCTCAACTGCAACTTTCTGCAGGTGGGACAATAGAAACAAGGCCGAAAGAAATCCGCGATAAGTTCCTAATATAGAAAAATGGACAGATGCGTTTTTGATTTATTCGTCGGTCTATTTGTCGGCACATCCGGATAAAACTCATGATTTGTTACATTATATGTGGTCAATACGCGAGTGTGCGGCTTTGTTGGGGGGTGGGGGGTGGGGTTGTGTGGCGTTAATATGACGAACAATTCCGCTTACGTGGGCTAAATTAAATTCAGACTTGTGGTGGCGTTGTATCCAGGTGGCATTCAGGTCAACGCCCGGCAACTCCGTTTCTAAACCTGGGTCGAGGCGAAGATGTTACTCGTTCAACGAGTCTGTTTGCACCTGGCCACATTGTCGTTACCGACATGTCTGTTCACAATGTGAACTCCCCCATCCTGCTGGTCAATGTCCGTCTAGGTTCAAGTCGGTTTCAGCCGGAAATCAGCCTGGAAATTATTTTTGCAGTCATGCCATACATGCAGCACACGGTCGAGGTGCCCGAGCTTATAACAGAAACGACCAATTTGTCCAAAGGCGTCAGTCCGATAGATTTAAGTCTTGGTTTAGCTCATTCGCCGATTAATATTGAAAAATTGCAGAAATATCTTAGCGGTTATGACGAGAAAATTGCAAGTATCTTATTGAATGGCTTTAAACTAGGCTTCGACTTGCACTATGAGGGCAACAGAGAAGGGCGATCGTTTAAAAACCTTAAATCCGCCCTATCTCAACCAGAAATCATTCGTCAAAAGTTGAATAAAGAGATTGAGGCAGGTCGGATGGCAGGTCCCTTTGACCAAAAGCCGTTTTCTTATCGGTTTGGTCCCCAAAAAATTCCCCGGTGAATATAGGTTAATACATCACTTGTCATTTCCCGAGGGAGAGTCTATTAATGATGGTATCGCTAGGGAACACTGCTCAGTACAATACACAAGCTTTGATGCTGCCATCAACCTTATACAAGATTTGGGTAGAAACTGTAAGTTATTTAAAATGGACATAAAAAAAACGCCTTTCGGCTTTTGCCGGTTCGCCCTCGGGATTTTGAGCTACTCGGTATCGAGTTTGACGGTAAATTTTATGTGGACCAGGTTTTGCCTTTTGGCGCAGCAGTGAGCTGCAAGAACTTTGAAACTTTTTCGACTTTTTTAGAGTACTGCGTACGATCACGAAAGCAATCGGGAGGGTTAATTCATTATTTGGATGACTTCCTGGGGGGGGGGGGATCAAACCATAGAGAAATGCAATTTACTTATTTCATTATTTCTAGCCTGTATGAAGGGCTTGAACGTACCTTTGGCGGATGAAAAAAACCGAAGGGCCTTCTGAAATTCTTTGTTTTTGGGTCTCGAACTCGATTCGAACAAAATGGAGGTTAGTATATCAATAGCCAAAATCAAAGAAGATACCTTAAAAATCGCGGAAATTTTGCCAAAAAAGAGAGTAAAGCTCAAAACTATGCAGTCGCTAATTGGTTTTCTAAATTTTTGTTGTGGTGCAATCCCCGCGGGCAGGCCATTCTGTCGACGACTTTTTAATTCCATATGCGGTCTTACCATTTACATGTGACTAAAGGCATGAAACAGGATTAACAAGTTTGGTTGTCTTTCTTTTAATGCCACAACGGTATATCGGTATTCAACGACCGCTTCTGGGTTTCTAACTCGGACGAACAACTCTACACTGATAGCGCTGGTGGTAGGGGCTTAGGTTTTGGTATCTATTTTAAGGGACACTGGTGCGTGGCTGAATGGCCGGATTTTTGGCACATTACGGGCATAACAAGAGACATCACTACACTGGAACTCTTCCCTATTTTTGTAGCACTAAGCGTTTGGGGAGAAGTGTTGAGGAATAAGAAAATTAATTTTCACTGTGACAACCTGGCTGTTGTACAAATAGTTAAGACTTACTCCGCTAAATCTAATAGAGTCATGCAGCTAGCTAGGCCGCTGGTACTGAAATGTTTAGAACTTAATATAGTGCTGCGGGCTAAACACGTTTCCGGTGCAAAAATGGCTTATGCGATGCGTTATCACGATTTCAGGTTTGCCGATTCAAGGCCATGGCGCCAGATGCCGACCCAGACCCGGTCCATCTTTGGAATATATTCAAGGAAGGGCACTGAGACTGATAACAGAAGGATTAGCACCGAATTCTAGAATTGCATATAGCAACGGTCTTCGTGCCATATAATTACATTTGTAGCTTCTTGCTTTGAAAGAGGCCTTGCACCGAGAACGATTAACAATTATGTATCCGGTATAAATTATATCCACAAACTGAATGGTTGGCAGGACACGAGTCAATCTCTTCTTCTGAGTAAAATGTTGCTAGGTTGTTCCCGCTTAAGAGAATCGGCAGACAACAGAGCACCGTCGACCTCTGTGATTCTCAAAACACTGTTAACCCAGTTACAATTTGTCTGCTACAACGTATATGAGGTTAAGCTTTTTTCAGCAGCCTGGGTTCTCGCACACTTTGGCTTATTTAGAGTAAGCGAATTAGTGCTGACGTCAAAAATCTATTTTGTCACGCAGATACCACACCCTTGACTCGAGCGCAGTTCGCTTCCGTTGAGCCTAAAAGACATTATTGTGAAAAAGTGGAAACACGTTCAAAATTGAAGTTTGAACAACTCGTTTGTCAGAATTTTGGCGGATAAATTTTGATAAATTTCTAGTGGCGGAAAATTCTGCAATTTTTAGCTTTAATTATCATTTAAAGACGATCGACGATGTTAGGTTTTTTTCTTTAGTGGCGAACGCTGGTTTACTCTTAAGCAGTATGGTATTGGTGCTTAAAGCACATCTCCTCCATTCTGCGTTCAATCTCCCTACCGTGATCATTACGCCACTTTAAACCATTGTTTGTTGTAAAATATCAGCCCATAGTCAATGGGCTACAATATATTTATCAAAGGTACATTGTGTTGTGTTTTCTCTTCAGTCATAAAATAATCAAGGAATATATCGACCAATGAAATAATCCATTCAGCCCGGAATCGAGATTTAAAACTACAACATTTGCCGCCATTTGTGTGAAACATTTTTGTTGTTTGGCGACTTAAACGTCGTAACTACAGCTTATTCAAGCTGTAGCTACGACGTTTATGTCGCCAACCAACGATTCTACTTTTTTGTAACATGCTACTGACCATAGTTTTTGCAAAAAAAAAATGCCGTTTAAAATCGAAGCTGGTCTTCCTGTTGGGGTAAATGGGCATGACCAAAGGTGTAGGCCGGCGGGGTCAGCGGATCTCTGCCCACGCAGACAGAACTTAGACTGGAAGTTAGACTGAGGTGATAAACGAAAAATATGTTGTCCGTCCATCTGTCTGTCCATCCGTTCACAATTCCCTTCCTAAACTAACCATGGAATTCCAACCAAACAGAAACTACTTCAAAGAATTGAAATACACGCAGAACTTTGCTTGCCATGGCAACCAAGTGAAAAACTTTAAAAATCTTCTCCTCACAGACTATAAGGCCTATAAGAGCTTTAAGATTTATATATATCATCATCTATTAACCTTCAAGGAATTACCATACTCTGAAAGTTAGCCGTTTTCTGTGCAATCCCTTATTCTATACAGGAAAAAAAAGAAGGAAATCTTTGAAAGGCCTAGAGTTATGTTATTTGATATAAATCCTCATCTATTGACCCCCTACCAAAGTACTTCAAAGGAATACCGTACTATGATACAATATAAAAGGCAAATTCCGCCGGTTAGTGACTTAAGCGTCGAAATCACAGTTTGAATGAGCTGTAGTTTCGGCGTGTAAATCGCCAAACCATCACAAGTCCTTAATGTTAATGCCGACCAATGTTGGAGTTGAAGGATATCTTCCGGTGTAAATTGATGATAGATTGACTGGTTGATCGATTGTTTGATTGACGGCCACGATCCGTAAATATAATCGATGCTAGTACTTATGTATTCTCTAATCTCGCAGAAACGAAACGAATTCATCGAAGCTATGAGAGCATGTTTCCCAAATCGATGGAAACCTAGATTTGTCTAACCCATTACTAGGCAGTATGTACGAATTGAAGGAAACTGTAGCGTATTTATAAAACACTTGCCTTTCTTAGTTTAAAAACATTTGTTAGAATTTAAGAAATTTTCCTTTTCTAGTAATATCTTCATTTTCCACAGTCTTTCAAGATTTTTTTCTAGAGTGGGAAAAAGTGTAATTGTGTGGAAATCAGTACAAAAGACAGTCCGCCAATCGAAAAGGGGACTTTGGTGTGAATCTCAGACAATCCCTCATTTTCGCGCCCTTAAGAAAATCCATTCGGTGGATTAAACTGTAGATACGACGTTCAGCTCGACCACAAACGATGTACACAAAAATGTTTAAAGCGAGTGTAGATGTTCAACATTGTAATTCCAGTCCAAATAAATGATTAATCGGTCAATCTACTTTTGGATTGGTAGCGGCCATTGTCATTTCGAAATAGTATGGTCAATCAATGTTTTTTACCATAGAATGACGATTCTACAAGCTAACGATGTGAAAACAAACAAACCAAACCAAACCAAAACAAAACAAAACAAAAAAAACCCACCACCACCAACAACAAAACCACCACCACCACCACCAACAACAACCCCCCCCCCCCCATAAAGAAAATAAAAAAAAAAAAAAAAAAAAAAAAAAATTGAAATGTTCTATACTGTTTATCCTAAGCAATCCAGCATTCCACGTTGTCTGGCCGGAATCGATACTCTGTACTTTCTCGAGATAACATTTTTCTTCTCTCACCATATTTTAGCTTCAAAAACCTACTTAATTGTCTGTTTCGAACATTCGTAAAAATTTCCACTTCGTTTTTTCAAATATTCAACATGGCCCAATTCGAAAGACATGTTAAACGACAAAGAAAAGTGAATGCAATTTGAAACGAAACCATCCTATGTGGTAGAAAATAGCGCGAGAAAGCAGAAATGCTTATTTCTTCTTTTTTCACAATATTTTTTAAGTATAACATGACACTGACGTTAAAACCAGGTTCTGTACAAGAAATGGTTATGATAAGCGAACAACGGGATGAACCGAATTCACTACCTTGCTGTTACCGATATCACCACCAAAATCATCAGAAAATAACTCAATTACAACGTAAAAACGTCCTTGTTTAATCTCATTCTTTAAATACATGTAGTTATCAACTTAAAAAATGTAATGATTGTCAATGACCCAAGCGTCTTTTTTTTTAATTTTTCAAACATTTCAATGATTGTCAACAACATTCAATGCCCCCAGAGTCTTTTTTTTTTAATTTTTCAAACAATTCAAGAGTGGTCCATTAATTTCACTAACCCAACGGAATAGTATGCGGTCTGTTGATTGTCCTTCAAAAGCACGAAGGCCGCGGTCAAAGCGCAGTTGGTAGAGCGTCGAACCTTCAGTAATTAGGTGAAGGGTTCGATCCCCGGTCGAGGAAAAACAAGTTTCGATATATGTCTCCCGCCAATGGTTGGATAATCGTAGACCTAAGTGGGATGAGCAGCTGGAGGCCCGGAAAGGATGTAGTGGTAGTTCTGGTGTGGGAAATACCAGGAATCCATGGTTAGGTACTCCAGCCGATGCGATATGACTGAAATACCGTAAAAATAGCGTTAAATCTAATTAAAAATTTACACCGACAGTTTCTCAATACCCCCCCCCCCCGGTTTATTAGAAAATGTCATGATGTAGACGAAACCCTGACTATGATAATGATCGGGGAAAAAAAGAATATCTTATAAAGTTAAGTTTTAATGTAAAATACCCTTTGAGGAGATGAAGTTATTGTCCATCAGCATTCTCATTTAATATTTCCTCTGGAATCCTAATACTTCGAATTCATTAGTATCGATTAGTAGATTAAAGTCAATCGATCGTCAACTTGTTGCTGTGTATTGTCAAGTTAAATAAAGAATAGTGACAAACCAGCAAAAAAAGTTAACAAAATGGCGGCCAATGTTGGAGATCAAAAATCATTTCTGGTCTGAATAAATGATTTCATTGGTCACTGGTTATTTGATTGACAGTCTCGATTGGTCAATTCTATAAGTCTTGATTAGTAGATTAAAGTCAATCGATCGTCAACTTGTTGCTGTGTATAGTCAAGTTAAATTAAGAATAAATGGTGATACACCACTTGTATTTGATATGAACTGCGGTGGAAAATTTTGATATTTCACGAAACCAAAGGTCGAGTTAGATAGGAAAGTACCAGAAACAAAGAGGTAACTTCCAGACTGTCAGTGCTTGTAATTGACCAATCGCTGGCCCCGCTCACTTATTCCTTTAGTCACGCCCATCGACTCCAACAGGAAATCGCACTTCGATTTTTAACAGCGTTATTTTGAAATAAAAAAATATAGCCAATAGCATGTAACATAAAGAAAGAATAGTTGGTTAGTGACCTAAACGTCGTAACTACAGCTTGAATAAGCTGTAGTTACGACATTTAAGTCGAAAAAAAAACCACAATTAAGGTTAACAAAATGGCGGTCAATGTTGGAGACCAAAACTCATTTCTTTTCTCAATAAATGATTTCATTGGTCACTGGTTATTTGATTGATATCGCGATTTGTCAATTTGGGCACACCAAAGAACCAAGGTAGAGGTAGGATACATTCCATCCTCTATAACATAGATTCCAAAAGCACTGAGGGACCCAAACAAGAGCATCGCCTACGGGTGTCTACGCTCGACTATTGGGTGCCGGATAGTGGATAAAAGCACAAAATGCATCTAGAGATATCCCCCTTGATAGTATACGTTGCTCTTTTGACAGTAAACAAGTGTGCCAAGTTTCAAGTGAATGTCTTTAATAGAACCAGAGATATCACAAAATGTCAAAGTTTTTGCAAGTCGACCTCAACGATGACGACAACAATGCTATAGCAATACATCGGGTTTTCTCCGAAAACAGCCGATCTAATAAAATGCCTTCATAGACAAATTAAGACAGAATAACTCTTCCTGACACTCTCTAAGAAAAGGAGCTTATGAAAACATTGTAGATAGTGAAGAGAATGCTTATTACAATCAATATCTTCATTATCCAAAGTGTTCTCTACCTCAAAAGGCACTAACAACTAAAATACAATCAGCTTAAAATTTGCGTCTGCAACATCTTTGAATTTGGACCATTCTAACTTTTGTTGTCTGGTGATAGGCTCTAGATGGACCACAGCAACATCAGGTATTCTAGTCCAGACTTTATAGATTTCTAGAAGCACAGTTGGACCAAATAGGTCAATCGTTTTAATTGACAGTTGCGACCTGTCAGTTACTAAGGTAGCAAAGGGCAGAAAGGATAAGAAGTTTTATTTTGTTTTTTTCGAGTCTTTTCTTTATTTTAAAAAAAACATGATAAATCAAATGCTTAACAGCCAGCTGCCACACTATTATTTACATTGAATACACACCTCAGTTTTTACCATTATACAACAAAGAATCTCAGCTGCATAAGGTTTCAAGGTTTTCTGACATAATTTTCTTTGTGTGTGCATTAAATCTTATATGAGAGACCATCTACTGGAGCTTTAATCCAAAAAGAGATATCTAAAGAAAGTATTTTTCAACAAGGGGAAGAACTAATTGATAATGCTGGGTTATACCAATTACCATACAATCCTGCATTTCTACAAGCTCAAGAAATATAGCAAGGAAAATATTGTGAGAAAAGAAGAAATTGCATGTAACAAGCAATTTCTTCCTCCCTCACAATATTTCCTTCCTCATAACCTTTAAGTCACTCATTTGTACATCTAAATCAACTCTAAATTGCCATCTGGAACCTCTTCAATATGGACAATTCTAGAAATTTATTGCTCTAGCATTGAATTGATACACATTATTATCACTTATAGAAAGATCAAACAAATTTAGATTACCAGTACAACATACTTCTAGAATGGTCTATTGGATTAAAAATGTAGAAATGGAGGTCAGTCGTAACATTTGACCTTGACCATTGACCTTGAACCTGTAATCATCCAAAATTTGTTTCCAATTGCAAATCTACTCATGAATAGGAACAAAGGTTCCAAACAATAAATGAATTTTTCCTTCGGACAAGTTTCTACCAGATTCTGGATGGAATGATGGACAGACAAAGCCAGAAACAAGATCCTCTGCAGAAAGGGCAAACAGGATAGCTTTTTTTGAAAGTACTGAGTTAGTTAGAGTGACCTATTTACATTTTAAATATTTGGCAATGATTCTATTCTGGTTGTTCAGCACAATAATTACATTCTGACAATGTTTGATACTTTTCCATCTTCTTAGATGGTCCCTTGATTGATCTCACCACAAAGGCTACAAATTTACAGCTCACAGCTGTCAGTCAAAGAATAATACACCACTCAAATCATATATTTAGACCCGAAGTGAACTTTAAAATCTGACATTTGCCAATATCTATGTGAAGCATTTTTGTTGGTGTGTTGACTTAAACCTTTCCTATACAAACCCGGGATTTTACGTTGCAGCGATTTTATGATTGAAACAAAATTGTGGCAAGAGAAGAAACTGCTTGTAACAATCAATTTCTCCACATTTTCTACCACATAAAATAGTTTCATTTCGAATTGCATTTGATTTTGATTGTTGTCTGCAACCACCTTCAACGGGATAAAGATCGTAACTACAGCCTATTTAAGCTGTTAATCAAGGTAGCAAACCAACAACTTTACATTTTTTTATATGAAACTTAACTTAGATTCTGTAAGTTCTGTAAAATAACACCATTTTATACCTAAGTGGAACTTCCTGTTGGAGCTCAGTTGGCTAGAGATCCTTCTATTGCAATAATAGTGCTATTTTTGTGCATTTACAACAAATTTGAAATGTTCTGACTATTTTCATTTTTGAATGAATTAAGAATTTGTTTTCATTAACCCATACCAGAAATAATAATGCACTAAAGTAAGGTGCACCTGACCATAGACTCCTGTCATTTCCCACAGCAGTGCAACTAAACCATTAAATTCAGGCTACCAGCTGCTACCCATTCTTATATTTATCATTCAGGCTATGGTAGGACACAAATGATCCATGCCTCAACCACTATTGCTCCATGTCAGGGTAAACTGGTCCAAGTATTGATTATATTATACACCCTAAGATTGAGAACACAGTGCCTCACCCAGCCATGCCAATGATTTATTCCTTTTGTAGCTATTAAGTTCTAGTTTTATGGGATAGAAAACATTGTGGATAATTAAGAAATTGCCTGATGCAAACAATTTCTTCATTTTTCACAAGGTTTTCCAAAGTCTTGGAAAAAGCAGAATTGTGTGAGGACTGTTAAAATCAAAAGAGACAAAGATATCATAACTCTTGTAACAGGGACTAAAACATGCTTATTGCTCCCTTTGCAAATGGAAAAGGATAAATATATAGATCATTAAGACAGATAAAGGCCTACAATACAAATCTTTCAGCAAAAGTCCAATGAAGACTTGTTTTGCATGTCTATTTGTTGTAAGAGAGTATTTTTCATTGTTCACTAACCAATGAGTGATTAGTAGTTTGTCACTTTTTTTACGGCCTCAAACAGTCTGTATTTATCGGGGAGATAGAACGGTTCAAACACATGAGGAAAAGGAGTATCATATCCACACACTCTCTGTATGGGAGCTTCAATGTTCAGAAAACACTCCTCCTGTGGAATAAAGACCAAACAATCTTGTTAACCAATTATAGTGGCAGAAAACATTGTAAGACTTGGAATGTGTCAGAGACTAAATTTTTTTTGTCTCGTTCAATTTGAAAGGAGTTGTAAATGTCAATTTGAAGTTTGTGCAATTCGAAAAGTGACTAATCTACATAACAGGGACTTGTCACAATTGATGCTCTTTTAATACTATATACATAAATATAGACAATGGATTGAATTTGACAAAGAGTACGACCATACCTTGTATGAATTAAGTTGCCGTTCTGATGTAAAAATTTTGAGATAAATGCTAAACAATACTCAACTGTAAAAATAAATGAATAATCTACACAGCAAAAGTGATATCAAATGTGAATTACAAGACAGCATTGTCCAGCAAATCAATGTCATTTTTCTTAATCGGACCAAACTGTGCACATTGACTTCATAACCTTTGTCTTACAGTCAGTTTCATTGGACATTTACGGTGACGCTGTTTTTCGATTTATGTCAAATCAATTTTCAGCCAATCGAATGTCTTCTTTCACAAAAAACAAAAGTGTGACGTAATTGTGACTTAAAATTCATACCTTTCAACAATCTTTATGCCCTAGATTATTGATATTTAACGCACTATTTGTTATCAAATGAATATTCTAAATGCAAGTAATGTGAAACAGGTCGATGTTAGATTTGACGGTCATATTTAGCCTTGTAAGGTGAGTAAAACCCCTTATGCAGCTGTGCACAGTTTGATCCTACTAACAAAATTAAGATTGATTCGCCCGATAACCCAGTTTGTATTTCAATATTTATATTATCGTAGTTTTAAAATGATTAATTATCGGCTAGATTATTAATTTTCCTTCACTTGTATGCACCATTCAACACAAAATGACAGAAATCGACATCAGAAAGGGGACTTCATTGGTACCAGGTATTTTCGTACTTTATGTCAAGTTCAACCCATTGTCTATATTTATGTATATAGTATTAAAAAAAAAACAAATGTGACAAGTCCCTGTGATCTACAAGGTTGAAAAAAACATTGAGGGAAAAAGAAAAAATTGCTTGTGACAAGCAATTTCTTCTTTTCCAACAATATTTTCTCAAGTATAAAATCAGAGAAACATAAAAAAAAGGGATTGTACAGGAAAGGGTTAAGTCCTCCTATTTATCACTAATTTTTCAAATAAAACACATTTTGAAATATTTATTTAAGCAATCCTTTTTGCCTTGAACCAGTGTAAATGTTGTTGTTTGAGATAAGCTACTGAATTTGAACCAACCAAGACAGAACTTACCTGTATAGCTGCTGCTACTTCTGCTGCAAAACCCATGGTCTGTGGGGCTTCATGGGTGACAATCAGTCTACCAGTTTTAACAACAGACTATAAATTACATAAGAGAATAAATATTTCAGTTCAAGCTAGATTTGTCTTTTGTCGAGGTAACAAAACAAAACCTATTGTAGTGTATATGGTTCAGTCTATGCTTAAGAAAAGCAAGTTTCGAGTCTAAATATTTATTTTGCAATGTCATATCTGCCCGATTGGTGGTGGTTTAGAAAAACCTGTTTTCTTGACGTATGGAATATACATGGAATGGTGCAGAAAAAATACAATGAAATGATATATGCCTTAGTTACATTAATCCTGATGCACAAAACAGATATATCTAGCTTTGGTTGTATATTCAATGAAAAAAGTTTTACTATCCAAGCTGTAGTAATCATATTTAGGTTGTCAACCAAATGTTTTACTTTTTTCTTACATGCTACTGGCCATAAATTATGCGAAATTGATGCAGATTAACACTGAAGCGGAACTTCCTATTGGAGATCTGTGGGCATGGCCAGTAATCCATTAATCATCTCATGAATTTAAAATGAACAAACAGATTGACTAAATCTATTCAAACAAAGAGTTTATCAGTTTCATGAAGTGTTTGAACAAAATTAGAAAGCCTTTTTTTGGTTTAAATCAGATCAAAATTCTTCACATTTATCAGGAACATTTCTTATTTCAGTGGAAGTGCAGTCTCCAACAAAATGAGCATGAAGAGGAATGGAAATTTCAGCATCATGTTAGGTAAAGCTATAGAAGGATATAGGAATTATGGGAAGGAATATGGGAATCGTGGGAGGGGACATAGGAAATATGAGTGTGACTACCATTCAAAGGGTCTGAAATATGATAAAGGGGAAATTGGGTTGGAATTTCTCCAGTAGTTTCTGAGAAGATCTTTGTAATAAATTGCAAACAGACTGAAAGCCAGATAGACAGATCCATAGAAGCACAAGACACAAAACCAAAATACCAATCCCACTAGTTGTTGGCTAGTAGATATAAGATCATGCAATACAAGAAAACAAAATGTTTTTTTACTTCTCAAAATAATAACACCTATGCTGAAATAGTGAACTAATAAGACTTGGTCCTTGAATATTGGCTTACACCATGTCATATGCATGGTCATATCAGTATGAGGTACTGTCCTTCATATCAACCTTACATTAGTGTATAGATATTAAACTTTGTTATGCTGAAGTAGGAATGTTTCTGTTTTGGCAAAAGATAAACAAGGATTATCATCAGCAGTCTAATCTTAGTTTGAACCACCTGTTTGTTCTTTTGAAGTCAGGGACTGTTTATGATAAAAATTTTCATAAGAAATATTGACGGCAACTTGTGACTTCAGTGCTTTCAGCTCTATTATTTAATGCAATGCTTAAAAGAGGATTTTATTCAGCATGATAAGGGTTTAACCCATTACCAAATGGTAAAATTTTAGACTGGTCCAAATTAAAAGGAGTTGCAGCTGGCAATTTAAAGTTTATGAAATCTTAATTTTTTCAACCTTTTTGGAAACAAGAGGCCCATGAGGGCCTGAGACGCTCTACTGGTTATCAAGTTTTCCATTAAAGAAATCTGATATTTAACCCATACCCACACAGCTAAATTTAAGAGAGGTCCAAATTAAAAGAAGCTGCAGACAACAATGTCAAAGTTGATGGATTTTGAATTTTTTTGTCCTTTTTGGTAGAAAACATTGTGGATAATGAAGAAATTGCTTGTCACAAGCAATTTCTACATTGTCCACAATGTTTTCCAAAGCTTTTTTCTCTAAGGGGCGTCTAAAAGAGTCATTGAGTGGGAATGGGTTAAGGAAGTTAATTACTCAAAGAAGAATTCATAAAGGGGAAAAAAATGGACTTTATCCCCTTTATCATTTTTAGCATTAATCCTAAAGGCCCCTTTTCCTGTGTTTCATGATGGATCCACTCCATTTCCAAAAGGAAGTTACCTTATGACCCTACAATCACCCTGTTAAATTTTCATCAGAATAATTGTGGACTTTATCACATAAACAGGATTGTTTTGAATGAAAATACAGAAGGCTCCTTTTCATGTGTTTTCTGATGGATTAATTTTATTCCAAAAGGAACTTTCCTTACAACCCTACAATTGTCCTGTGAAATTTAAAAGACAATTTGATATTGATTATGATCTTCATCACATACACAAGAATGTTTTGAATGATAATGTGTAAGGCCCCTTTTGCTGTGTTTCGAATGCCACGATTATTCCATGCATCTTTGTAAAGAATCCGATAAAACTGTTGACTTTATTGTGTTAACAACGATATTAAAATCAAGTTCTCATTAGCCCCCTTTTCCCGTGATATTTTACTGTTGGTTTTATCATTCTGTGAAAGTTAACAGTGAATCCGATGAAATATGGGGACTTCATTATGTTTATTAGAATATTTAAAAAAAATTCATATTGCCCCTTTTTACTTGATACTTGATGGATTGTACCTAGTTCTGAAAAGAACCATTTAAGTGATTCTACAATCATTCTGTGAAATTTTGAAGTGAATCCTGTGAAATCAAGGGACATCATTGTGTTAACTAGAATATTTAAGAAAGTTTTCCATAAGGCCCCTTAATATGTAACACTTGCCATAATCAGATCTACTGTCAAAATCAACAATTGTAATGATGGTACAATCAATCTGTTTAATCTTTGGAATTTATTGTGTTAATGAGTTTATAGTGAAATATTCATAGGGCCCCTTTTCCCATGATACTTTACAGAACAAACCAAATTTCAAAAGGAACAATTCTAATGAAGGTACATTCTTTTAAAGTTAAAGAGAATCAATGAAAACAGTGGACTGAATTGTGTCAAGAATTTTTTGTAATAAAATTTTCATAAGGCCCCTTTTCTCGTGAAACATAACAAATCAGACCCAACTTAACAAATCAGACCCAATGTACAAAGGAACAATCCTAATGATAGATTGTTTGAAGAGATTCTGATAAAGACTGAGGACTTTATTGTGATAATGATGTTTTGTAATAAAATTTTCATAAGGCCCCTTTTTCTTGTGTTACTTAACAAATCAGACCCAATTTACAAAGGAACAATCCAAATGATGGTACAATCATTCTATTAAAGTTTGAAGAGATTCTGATAAAGACTGAGGACATTCTTGTGTTAATGAAGATTTGGTAATAATTTTTCGTACATTCCCTTTTCCTATGATACTAGACAGATTAGGCCCAATTTGGAAAGAAACAGTCCTAATGATGGTACAAACATTCTGTGAAAGTTTGAACATAATCCGATGAAAACTGCAGACTTTATCTTGGTGTAAAGATTTTAAAATAAAATTTTCATACGGCTCCTTTTCCTGCGATTCTTGAAGGATCAGGTCTCATGTCAGCATCAACAATCGTAATTATTGTATGATTCTGTGAAGGTTTAAAGAAAATCCAATGAAAGCTCTGGACTTGGTTACAAGGTTTATAGACAAAATTCCCAAAAGGCCCCTTTTCCCATGATAATAGACAGATCAGGCCTAATTTGAAGAGAAAGAATCCTCACGATGGAACAATCATTCTGTGAAAGTTTAAACAGAATCTGATGAAAACTGTTGACTTTATTGTGGTACAAGGATTTTAAAAATAAATTTCATTATGCTCCTTTTTCTGTGATACTTGACAGTTTAGGTCTAATGTCAACATCAACAATCATTATTATTGTACAATTATTCTGTGAATGTTTGAAGAAAATCCAATGAAAGTTATGGACTCGGTAACAAGGATTTATAAATGAAATTTTCATAAGGCCCCTTTTCCTGTGTTTCTTGACAGTTCAAACCCAGTTATGAGAAGAATGATCGTTATGACCTTACAATCATTCTGTGAAAGTTTCAACAAAATCTGATCAAAGCTGTGGGCTTCATTGTGTTAACAGGGACTTTTTAATTGAATTCTCATATAGCCCCTTTTCCCATGTTACTTGATGGATCTGAACAAATTCCAAAGGGAACTATACTTACAAAAGTATATTTATTCGGTTTGAATATAAAGACAACCCAATGAAATCTGTGGACTTAGAGCATTAATAAAGATTTTTTAATTGAATTTTCCTAAGGCCCTTTTCCTATGTTTCTCGATGGATCATACCAAATTTGAAAGCAACAAACCTTATGATGGCACAATCTTTCTGTGAAGGTTTGAAGTCGATTAGGTGAAATCTAGGGCCAAGATTTGCTAACTAAGATTTTTTTAAAATTTTCATAGGGCCCCTTTTCTCATGAAACTTGATGGATCAAACCCACTTCCGAAAGGAACAATCCTTATTATGGTACAATCTTTCTGTGAAAGTTTGAATAGTATCTGATCAAAACTGTGGACTCTAGAGTGGTAATGAGGATTTTTAATCAAATTTTCATAAGGCCTCTTTTCCCATGTTTCTTGACGGATCATACCCAATTTTGAAAGGAACGATCCTAATGATGGTGCAATCATTCTGTGAAAGTTTGAATAGAATCCATGAAAACTGTTGACTCTAGATTATTAATGAGGATTTTTCAAAGTCCCTTTTTCCTGTGTTTCTTGACGGATCAGACCAAATTTTGAAAGGAACAATCATAGTACAATCATTCTGTGTAAGTTTGAAGAGAATCCCATGAAAACTGTGGAGTCTAGAGTGTAAACGAGGATTTCTTTATAGATTTTTTAATTCAATTTTAAGAAGGCCTCTTTTCCCGTGTTTCTTGACGGGCACATGTCCATTTCCGAAAGGAAAAATCCTTATTATGGTACAATCGTTCTGTGAAAGTTTGAATAGTATCTGATCAAAACTGTGGACTCTAGAGTGTTAACGAGGATTTTTAATTAACTTTTCATAAGGCCTCTTTTCCCATGTTTCTTGACGGATCATACCCAATTTCGAAAGGAACAATCCATTTGATAGTACAATTATTCTTTGAAAGGCTGAATTGAATCTGATTAAAACTGTGGACTCTAGAGTGTTAATGAGGATTTTTTAATTAAATTTTCATCAGGCCCCTTTTCCCGTGTTTCTTGGCAGATCTGACCCAATTTCGAAAGGAACTATCCTTATGATGGTAAAATCATTCTGTGAATGTTTGAAGGGAATCCGATGAATGTTAACAAGGATAAGCTTAATGGACGGACGACGGATGGACAACGGCAGGGAAAAAGCCATCTCAATAGATCTAGTGGCCTTCGGCCAGTAGAGCTAAAAACATTGTGGAAAATGAGGAAATTGCTTTTTGAAAGCAATCTCTTCATTTTACACATTTTTTCCCAATTGTTTTTCTTAATGGGTGTGAAAAAGGATCATTGTGTGGGAATGGGTTAAAGGATTAAAAAATAATTGAGCCAGTGCTTGAGGTTTACATTGATTTAACAGGTGCATAAAGTGCAGACATTTAA
This sequence comes from Fragum fragum, assembly GCA_946902895.1. Lineage (NCBI taxonomy): Eukaryota > Metazoa > Mollusca > Bivalvia > Cardiida > Cardiidae > Fragum > Fragum fragum. Next base: position 33,003,048 of record OX336368.1, on the reverse strand, counting down.
CAGCCTGCACAACCAGCCTACAGTTGCACAGGCTGATCAAAGTCTTTACTTTCTACACATTTGCACACAAGCTCACATAATCAAAATAATTAGTCTTTCATATCCCTCTCATATACCTATTATTATCCCTTTTCCGTACAATCCCTGGTTTTTACGTCCCCATGATTTTATACTTCAGAAAACATTGCTGAAAAAGAAGAAATTGCTTGTAACAAGCAATTTTTTCATTTTCCACAATATTTTCTACCTTTCTGAATGATAATTTTTCAAATAAAATCAATTTTATACTGTTGTCTGTAAATCCTTTGAATTATGGCAGGTCAAAAATTTTCAAAATAGGAAAGGGTTATTCTATCATAAAGGACTCACATTTGCTATAGTTTCCAGATCATAGGGTAGTATGGTTCTCAGATCTATTATTTCACATGATATGTTGAGCTTTTCTTCTGCCATTCTTGCCACCTCATGTAAAACATGAATTTGTGTTCCATACCCAACCATTGTTACATCATTTCCTGAAAGAAATTAACCTTTCCGTTTTTGGAGATTTTGGTCTGGTCCAAATTTAAAGAGACTGTAGATGACAATGAAAATTGGATGCAATTTGAAGTTAAACCATCCTAAGTGGTAGAAAATATTTGGGGAAAGGGGGAAATTGCTTATTTCAAGCAATTTCTTCTTTTTCCACACTGTTTTCTCATGTATGAAATCATTTAAACGTAAAGTCCTGGGTTTGTATATGAAAGGGTATATATCATTTTACCTTTTACAAACAACTAAGTTTGGATAATCTAAATTCAAGGAAATTGCAGGCAACAATGTTTAGCTTTTGAAGTCTTTAAATCTTTGTCAATTGGGGTAGAAAACACAGTAGAAATGAAGAAATTGCATTGTACAAACAATTTCTGTATTTTCTTCATTGTTGTCTTGACCTCATAGAGCTGATGATTGACAGCAAGGCTTGACTATTCTAAGTGCTGGATAGTAACAGCAATTCATTGTGGATTTAGGGCAGCACTATAATAAATGAATGTAAGAGTAATGAATTTTTACCTACAGAGTTAACAATTTCCCACAAAGTCCTGCTTTTTATGCTCACTATGGGAATACATAGTGTAAAATGAAGAAATTGCTTGTAACCAACAATTTCATTTTCCACAATGTTTTCTATACAGAAATTTGGAAAAAATGTATTTCATTCACTTCAAATTTTGTTGGCAACTCCTTTCAATTTAGACCAGTCTAAAATTTGACGTGTGTTAATGGATTATATCAAATACCTATGCAGGATTTCTAACCATGGCCTTGTGTAGAAAAAGATACATATATAAAATCTATGTAAAAGTCAAAATGAGGTCAAATTTAATAAAAAAGAATGTCAGAATAACAAATCTTTGCCTGTGAAACAAGATGTGTTTGTGAAACACAATGCCCCGCAACATGACTGAACGTTTGACCTTGGTATTTGACCTTGACCTTATTACATGACCTTGACATGAGGAGATGCCAGGGCATGAAAAGTTCAAAGCAAATGCACTGACTTTAAATATAAACTTTAAAATTTCTTGGTTGAAAAAGGGTTACATTGAACTCAATGAATGCCAGAGAAATGAATATTTTCAAGGAGAAATGGATTACACTCTAAATATTTATCCAAAACTTTAAAGTAAAAGCATGAGTTACAAAGATAACCCAATTCGCAAAGGCTTGCAAGTAAAACAAGAATATCTAGGTTAAAAAGAGTTATCTTTCACTATAATGAATGTCAGTGAAGCTTCTTTCAATTATGGCTAGTCTAAAATTTTGCCAATTGTTAATTGGTTATAGAAATCATTGCTGAACAACTCACTATGCATGATGGCTAGACGCTGGATATAGGGTGATCACAATAGCTCACTTGATCAATTTGAAATGAGGTGAAATAAAAATACATCTTTTTCTTTCAATTTGTCAGACAAATGTCAAGGTTGTTCAAAGACTTAATAATTTTTTGAGTGCAAACTTTAATCCTCAATATCAGCTCTGAATAAATCATACATCTTTATTTCACTTACCTTATTAACCCATTAGCAGAAAGCTTTTTACACTAGTCCAATTTGAAAGAAGTTGCAGGCAGCAATTTAAAAGTTATGAAATTTTAGATTTTTCATCTTTCCAGAAAGAGAATATCTGTAATTTTAATTAAACAGGGGGGGCCAAATCATCCCTAAAACACTCACCTGAGAATTATTTCTCTAGGTCTGGTAAGGACAGCCCTACAACACCGTAATTTTTTGGTGAATAAATATTCCATGAGTAAGTTTTGAAAAGGGTCATCAAAGGAACATTCCTGCCAAATTTGGTCTAAATTGGCCAAATAGTTTAAGAGAAGATTTTTAAAGATTTATTTCATGATTTCTCTAAGACTATAAGCCCACATTGCCTAATTTTTAAAAAACCAAAATTTCATTAACATGTTTTGAAAGGGTCATCTCAGGAACATTCTTGCCAAAGTTCGTCCCAATTGGCCAAGTGGATTAGGAGAAAGAGATTTTTTAAGAAATATATCATGATTTCTCTAAGTCTGATAAGCCTGGCCCTGCCATGCCCTTTTCGTGATTTCATGAAGAAGTTTTGAAATGGGTCACCTAAGAAACATTTCTACAAAGTTTGGTTGAAATCGGCCATGTGGTTTAGGAGGAGGAGACTTTTAAAGAAATATTTCATTGCTTCTCTTTATTCTGATAAGCCCTACCTGCCATTCTCCCAATTTTTTCACTTATCAATATTTCAAGATAAAATTTTGAAGAGGGTCACTAAATGAACATTCCTGCCAAGTTTAGTCCAAACTGGCCCAGTGGTTTAGGAGGAGAAGATTTTTTAAAGAATTACTTATGATTTCTCCAAGTCTGATAAGCTGGGCCCTGCCACGCCCCTATCTTTTGGCAAATCAAACATTCAAAAGGGTCATTCAAGGATAATTCCTGCCAAATTTAGGTGGAATTGGCCAAATGGTTACAGAGGAGAAGATTTTTAAAGGATTGTTGATGATTTCTGGCAACCGACACACAAAAGACACAGTCTGAAATTAATTTTGTTTTTTAATGGTATAAAAAATTTACCTTCTAATGTGACTTCAGCTTTACCAAGTGGTATTGTATAGTCCCCTAATGGTACATCTTCAACCGCTGCTCTGTATAAAACTTTGGGTTCGAAGAAAATACATGGGTCTCGAGATTTGATACAACTTAATAACAATCCTTTACACTGTACAGGTCCTCGTGGAATTACAACCTGAGTAAATAAAACATGTCTATACATACAGCTTGTAAACCAATCGAAGAAAGCATACATAAATACTAAGAAAGACATAACTCATTACCAGATGGCAAAATTTGAGACTGGTTCAAATTGAAAGGAAGTGCAGACGTCAATTTAAAGCCTATGAAATTTTAGATTTTTTCAACTATCTAGGAAGAAAATATTGTGAAAAAAAAAAGAAATTGCATGCTGCAAGCAATTTCATCAGTTTACACAATGTTTTTTACAAATGTGTTCTTAAAGATGTGGGAGATGATTGAACTGACAATTGCTATCTCCCGGAATACTGTTAAACACTGAATTTTGTTGTCAGGTAATTGGTTAAGATACAATCTACGATCCAACTTTGCAATAGTGTGTTAAATAGGCTTTAAATTTATTTCGTATAATATTTTAATATATCACAACCACCTTATTACCTACCTTTATTCCTGGAATATGAGCAAAGAAAGCCTCTGGGCTTTGTGAGTGGTAAAGGGCCCCATGACCCACAGCCCCACATGGGGTTCGTATCGTCAAACCTCCGCAATCAAATAGATTCCCACTCCTATATCTAAACTTTGCACATTCATTTGTAATCTGATCAAAGGCTGGGTATATATAATCGGCAAACTGTATTTCAGCAATGGCTGTGGCTCCAGCTACTGCTGCACCAATACCAAATGCCACAATTCCCTGTTCACTGAGAGGACTGTTGAAGACTCTATCTGCCCCTGAAACATGATACTTTCCATCTTATTTCATATTCATCTTATATGAAATAATATGCATATTATTCATATATTTCATGAAATAATACACATATCATTAGTTTAGTGTAAAAACCTCATAAGTGTCTACACTAAGCTATCAATATGTGAAAGAAGACATGAAATTAAATTTGACCCAATATTTCATAAAATTTCAAAGAACTATCTAATATTTGTACTAAAAATACCTGACTACAATCAAGACCTATCACATTTTATTCAACCTTTAATCCATTCTAACACAGCAAAATTTTAGACTGTTCCAAATTGAAAGAAGCTGCAGACGACAATTTCAAGTTGATGGAATTTTGATTTTTTTTGTCTTTTGGATAGAAAACATTGTGAATGATGAAGAAATTGCTTGATAAAAGCAATTTCTTCATTTTCCACAATGTTTTTCAAAGCTTTTTTCCTGAGGGGGGTAAAACAGGAGAGGGTATAAAAGGTTGTAGCATGAGTATCATGCTATTATGTCAGCCCGAATAGCTCAGTTGGTAGAGCACTTGACTTCAAACCTCAAGATCACTGGTTCAAGCCCTGGGCTGACCATATGTACTAACAAACTAATTGTCTTTCTGATGAGTCGTTAAACCGAGGCCTGTGTGACAGTGCTATCCACCGAGCAATTTAAAGAACCAGGCGGAGCTCTCAGCAGTTTTGTCCTGTATCCTTGCACTATCCCCCATAACAACTAACCATTTTCTGGAGGCGTTGCTCATATGGGCATGTGCTAAGGTAGCAACGATAAATTAACGGAAATACACACATCATGCTATTACGATAATTTCACCAATTGCCAAACGCAAAATTTTATACTGGTCCATGTTCAAAGGAGTTGCAGCCAGAATGATGACAATTTAAAGACTATGAAATTTTAGATTTTTTTTCAGGGAAAACATTGTGAAAAATGAAGAAATTCCTTAGTTCAAGCAATTTCTTCATTTTCACAATATTTTCCCAATTGTTCTCTTGAGGGGCGTCTATTAACATTGTTATGTGGGAAAGGGTTAACCCATTCCCACACAAGCCCTCCTTTGTACACCCCTCAAGAAAAAAGCTTTGGAAAACATTGTGGAAAATGAAGAAATTGCTTGTATCAAGCAATTTCTTCATTATCCACATTGTTTTCTATCCCAAAAGACGAACAATTCTAAAATTCCATCAACTTGCAATTGTTGTCTGCAGCTTCTTTTAATTTGGACCAGTCTAAAATTTTCTTGTGAAGGAATGGGTTAATAAACTGAAACAAGACAACATCATCATTACCATATTTGTCTTTCAGGCTAACACTACATCGAAATACTCCACCAAAGGCAACATCCTCACCAAACAAAACTGAAATGGTTGAGTATAATGAAAACTAAGAAAATATCTTAACCCTTGTCATGCTGAACCCGGAATATTCCGGTTTTGGAAGGAGATGTAGATCAAGATCAGACTGCACATAAGTGCAGTCTGATCTTGGTCTATACCTCCTGCTTGTAGTTTTCCTGTCAGACTCATTTATGAAATTGATTTCTAAAAGAAAATATTAATTTTTGAACAACAAGTTCTACCAGTGCTTTCAGCCCTTTGATTTTATGGCAATTCAGTGAGGTTTATACAGCATGACAAGGATTAAAAATGTAATACTTTCAAAATTTTAGTCTTGTCCGAAATCAAACGACAAATCAGACAAATTTTAAAGTAAATACAATTCAAAGAATAACCATATTATATAATAGAAATACATGTAATATGTGAAAAGAGGAAATTACTTGTGATGTCCAGTATGATATCCCAGGTATCTCAAAATCAGGGATTATAATCCAAAAAGCATTAAAACTTGTTATGCTAAATAAAATCCCTTTAAAAACTGCATAAAATCAGAGGTCTGATAGCACCGAAGGCCTGGTTGCCAGTATCAATAGCTAGTTTGAGAGGTCATTTGTCTAATGAACAATTCTGACTGAAGAACTAACAGGTGGTGTAGACTAAAATAAGACTGCACATATGTACAGGCTGAATTTTGTCCACTCAAAGTAGGAATATTCTTGGCTCAGCATGACTGCCACCACAAGGGTAAGCATAGTCATTATTATCATGTATGTTATCAGTTTGTTATGAAAGCATCTGCCTTAGCCCTTAATGGTCTTACTAAATCAAATGATAAACAGAGAGCGCAGACTAAGATCACTCTGCACATGTGAGGGCAACTAACTTAAACCTTTCTTTTTCACTTTGATTAGTAACTAGCTTTTATTTTCTACTGTCTATATCAAACTTCCATCGGCAGTATGTCTTGCACATGTGTAGAACACCTTTTAGTATTTACCTATGTGTATAAAAAACATCTGATTGCAATCTGTGTTGTTTTAGTCTTTGGATTCCATGAATGATTATTATCATAGTTTTTTTATTCATTTTTTTACTTCAATAAGTCTTTTGCTACTTATTCTAACTTTTTCAGTCAAATCACCAGGAAATTTTACTAATATATTTTATCTGGTTATCACCAAATCAGGCTTAATTCTTTTAACTGTTTTACCCAAGAACATTCATCCATTCCAGATGACAAAAAAAAATTGACTTGTTCAATTTGAAAGAAGTTGCAGACAACAATTTAAAGTTGATGAAGATTTAGAAATCTTCTGGATCTCAGGCATTTTTCTTGTGGAGTGTAAAAAAACAGGATTGTGTGGTAAAGTGTTAACAAGTCAGAAAAGTAGATAAACAATGTAGATCCAGTACAGCAAAATATTTAAAGTCTGCAGTCTTAACTCGTTTCCAGACAACAAAATTTTTGACCAGTCTAAATTAAATGAAGTTGCAGGCAACATTTTTTTGACAATGAATTCTAAAGATCTTTGACTTTTGGGTTATAAAACACTGCGGATAATGAAGAAATCACTTGTAACATTATCCAAGTTTATCCAAAACCATTTTTTCTTGGAGGTGTGAAAAAGCGTCATTTTGATGGAATGGGTGAACCACAGAGCTAAACAGTACCCTAACAGGTAAGTATTGGACAATATTGAAAGATTACGTACTTGCTGTAGGGTCTGTTTTTAATGCTATGTCCATTGCATTGTTTATGGACTGTACAAGATTCATCCTGGTGGTCTCACCTGTTAGAAAAAAAGACAATGATAGCCTCAAATCCAGTGCAGCTATAATGCTTGGGACTTAAATACTCACATGTACCCATTCATATCCCTTGGTAGAGAGGAGAAAAATAGAAATATTTTTTGTTAAAAAAAAATTCCATGGCATGGGTGATATTCAAACCTATGATTCTCTAATATCAAGTCCTGCATGTTAATACTGGACAAGAGCCCATAACGATAGCCTAGAGTAAAAAAAATCATAAGTGTCTATACATTGTCTATACATCACATTTTGCACTAAGCCAACAATATGCCATGACTCTTTAAGTCCCTATTTTCTAAGATATGTCAGAGAACAAATGATCACAAAAAAGTTAAGATTGTCTGAGAAAGAGATAAAGTGATCAAAAATATAAAGACCATGTGCAATACTGAAAGAAGAATAATTAATAATAAGTTAGGCAAATGTAAAATTTGATACAAAACAGTGTTCCACATATTTTTCTCTCTGGGAGTGAATGTACTTCTTGGGGTTAAAAGTTGGAAGTGAAAATGGAAATTTGGGAGTGCACTACAAAGAGTGGGTGGGCAAAGAGAGAGAAGTACACTTCCTGAAGGTCAGTCATGTCAATAAATTTTTGATTGACAATGTACTGTGATGCCATAAATAGAGCTGTCCTAAGCAGGTCTTCTAATAACGGTAGATGTTTTTTCTGAAAAGTCTTGATAGCAGCTTCCATAACTACTTTGCTTCTGAGAGAGACAAGCTAAGACATGATCATCACTCTTTTGGTGCCAAAATAAAGACTAATGTTGAAAAAAAAGCGTTTCCTTTGCATATACAGACTTATCTTATTGACCCTTTTCATGTTGACTTCAGGTTATGCAGATCATCTTTCCTGTCTGATATTTTAGCCAAAAAACTCTGTAAGTTAGACACCCTAGCACTATTTTCTTCTTTGTTTTTTACTCGCAGATTCTGTCTTATCATTTTTGCTGAGAAGTATCAAACCTAGTTATTTCTTACCCTATTTGCATAAAAATATCATATATAATCAAACAGTCACTTGTAAGACATTTTTGGCAGATAGTGTTGAACCTAAATGACATATATGTATTCTTTGACATGTACTTATTGATTTGCAGTTTGAAGTAGCCTCAGTCAATCAACATACATTTTAGAATAAAAGAATACAGTTTGGTGACCAAGTGGTAACAATTGTAACAAAGCATGGCCGCTGGTCCACTACAGTGCTGTAATACATTGCTGTTGCCAAAAATAACTTACTGGAAAAGGTTAACTGTAAATGAACTAATTAAATGACAAAAAAAAAAAAAAAAAAAAAAAAAGTACCTACATATATCTGGCATGCAAAGTTTTCATGTCTAAAGTAAAATGTATTCTAATATAAATAGCAGATCATGAACACATTTTTAAGAATTTATGTTGGTTTCTCTATGTACAATACACATATGTATGTGATTGTGGTATCCCTACAATATTGTTTAACCCTTTCCTGTAAAATCCCTGGCTTTTATGTCCCTGTGATTTTATAATGGAGAAAATATTGTAGACAAAGAAGAAATTGCTCGTAACAAATAATTTATTATTTTTCAACAATATTTTCTACCTTATTGAATGGTATCTTTTAAAGTGTAATCCACTTTAAAATTTTGTCTGTAAAACCTTTGAATTTGAACAGATCAAAAAATTTTCAAAACAGAAAAAGGGTTAAGATATAAAAGCAATACGGGACTAGAACTTTAAGGTGCTTGATTATTGCTTAGACTTTGTTCATTCGGATCAGTTTACGTTCGACCTTAATATATTCACATATGCAAAAACAAAAGAATCATTACCGAATTCTTTTGGTGGAGTATCTGAAACATATTGAAAAGAACTATTTCTGATAAACACTGCAGAATGACATGCATTCTTTGGCTGTCGACCTCTGATTAAAGTTAGTGATTTACAAAACAACTTTCTCACAGACGCCATCTTGCTTGAATCCCGCTGAATCAACATATTGGATACTTGCCAACGCAGAATTGAGGGAACCAATATTGTAAACATGACTCATTATACTGAAAACGAGTAATTTTTATTTTTGAACTAAACTCAAGATCATTTGCAAAGATTTTGAAAGACATTCGGGTAAGATACGTTTTGTGTTTGCTCTCTGTGTTTCTCCTTTCAATTTTCATTATCAAAATTAATAATAATAAAAAATAATCAAGAATCCGGGTATGCTCGTCCTAAAACACGTTCGCTTTTATACTGTTGAACATTTTTATCAAATAGCTAATATCGTCTAGTTTAAACATAATATTATTCTAAACCAAAGATAACATAACAAATTAATGTTGAAAAATCCAACAATATTTTGTTTAAAAATTTACAAAAGCATACCTATGTAAAAGGGGGCAAATACCTGCCAGTAATACCCAAAAGGGGAGTTGGGCAGTATATATAAATAGATAGATAGAAAGAAAAAAATAGGGCAAATGGACCCACTTTTGGTTGTCAAAAAGTGTCATTGTGTGGGAATGGATTAAACCAAGAAAGAGACTGCATACAATCCATTGTGTCTCACCAACGGGCAAATGAAAGTAGTGTGCTTAAAAGGCTAAGTGGGTGAGCAGTTGGTTGCCTGGATCGAATGTTGTCATTGTTCTAAGGAAGCCTTGGTGAGGTGCTCATAGCATAGGTCACATAGCTGTGAAAAGGTAGGCTAGAGATAACATTGCCCTTTTTCTGATAATCTGGTTGAGAGGGATACAACACCTAGCAACTTTGCCCTTTGTTGCAGTTCCCAATATTTTATGTTTTGTGATGATCAACTAATTACAGATGAATTTCATACATATGTAGAATATTTTTTGGCCAATCTATCTTAAACATTCAGATTATCTATTGTTTCATTCTTTTAATACTGCTTTTTTCTTCAGTTTAAAAAATTCTTTTAACTTTGGTAGCCATAACATTTGGTAAGTCTGTGTTCTATTAATATGTCGAATTGTCTACCACTGTCATGCTGTCAAAACAGTTACTCGTAAAAAATCATGTTTCTACCTACCATTGATAAGCTTTAATCGTTAAAGGTAGTGAATTGTCAATATTTTTCATTTGTCCAATTCAAGTGACACTTGAATCTTTTTCTTACAAGTTTGTTCTTATTTACTTTCGTAGTGAGGGGTGTGAAAAGGCAGGACTATGTTGAAAGGGGTGAATCAGTAGAGTTTGTAAAAGAGAGAGTATGAAATATTGTGGGAAAAGAATGAAATCCCTTTCCTACTGATTTCTTCTTTCCAACATAGTTTTCCATTATACCATTTCGTTACTTCAAAATGTGGAATTGACTGGTTCAAATTGAAAGATGCAGCAAGTATGGAAAGGCATGTATCTCATGACAAGGAATTTTCCTTTTTCCCATAATGCATTCTTATCAAAGGCTAAAATTGTGCAATAGGGTCTTTTTCGCAAAAATTTAATAAAGCCATTAAAAGTAAAAAAATCAAAGCACTGAAAGCATTCATGATTGACGTCCATGTTGGCATGGTTGAGTGATGTGTACGCTTTGGTGCATAAATGGCAATTTATGTAGATAATCTTTAGAGCTCATCTGAGCACTAAGTGCTCTGAGTGAGCTATTGTGAAAATACTTCAAAAATTGAAATCCATGGAGAACTTTGGTTGCCATGTTAACAGAGTGAAAAAACTTAAAAACTTTCTCCTCCAAAACCATTAGGTTTGTTTGTTTGTTTGAATGGGGTTTTACGCCGCTTTCAACAATCTTTCAGTTATATCGTGGCGGCTGGAGCACCTAACAATGGATTCCTGGTATTTCTCACACCAGTACCGCCATCACATCCTTTCCTAGCCTCCAGCTGCTATCCCACATAGGTCTACGATTATCGACCCATTGGTGAGAGACAAATAGTCAGAAAGGATGAGTGCCGCCGTCGGGGATCGAACCCGGGACCTCGAGATTGACAGTCCAAAGCGCTACCAACTGCGCTATGACGGCGGCTCCAAAACCATTAGGCCCAGAGCTTTGATATTTGGTATCAACCATCATTTGATGACCCTCTACCAAACTACCCTGCTCTGAAAATTAGCTCTTTTCTTTTTGATTCCTAATTTTACATAGAAATAAAGAAGGAAATCTGTGAAAATCTTGTCCTACCAAACCATTAGGCCCAGAACTTTGACATTTGGTATAAATCATCATCTATAGACCATCTACCAAAATACTTCAAAGAATTACCTTACTCTGAAAATTAACACTTTTCTATGCGATCCCTGATTTTACAGGATATCTTTGAAAATCTTCTTCTCCCAAACCATAAGGCCTAGAGCTTTAACAATTTGTATGTATCAATGTCTATTGACTCTTTACCAAAATAGTTCCAACAAATTAATGTACTCTGAAAATAAGCCCTTTTCTGTGTGATCCCTGATTTTACATTTGAATAAAGAAGGAAATTTTTGAAAATCTTCTTCTTCCAAACCATAAGGCCTAGAGTAGAATTACAGTTTTCTGAAAATAAGTTATATTCATTGCAGTCCAAGATTTTGGAAAAGAATAGATAGAGATGGATATCTTTGAAAATCTTCTCTTCCTAAACCATCAGGCCTAGAGCTTTGATATTTAGTATGTATCAATGCCTATTGACCCTCTACCAATATACTTCAAAGAATTACTGTACTCTGGAAATTAGCTCTAAATGGTAGGATTTTCAATATACCTAGGATTAAAGGAAAAAATCGTCAAAAAATCTCCTCCAAAATAATTAAGTGTAGGGCTTTGATATTTGTTTATATGATAAAGCCTCGAGCCATCATACTCCGGGGAGTGATATAGGACCATCATGGTCTTGTTGTTTAAGCATAACCTCTTGCCTAGCCTGGTTTGTTTAATGGGTACATGTAATACAGACTGTTTCTATTCTAAAGTCCTGAGCAGGATAACAAGTTCAGAAAAAAATACCATTGTCATTTGTCTTTCACTGATTGAAATATGATAATTAATTTGCATGTAAAATTGGCTGAGCAGTTACACATGTAATGACCCAAATTTACTGTTGCATTTGTACATGTTACTGGAATGAAAAATGACAGGAAGCCATGGTTAGGTCCGCCTTCCGATCCCGGTTTTACTGAAATACTTCTGAAAGTCATGTTAAACCGAATTCACTTGATCGCTGTCTAACTAGCATTCAAGAGCAAAACATTTTTTTACTTTTTGGAATTGTTCTTTTCCATAGACACTCCACAAATAATTAAGATATCTTTTTAAGAAACTTGGACATGAATATTAAATGAGAAGCAAATATGAGATTTTGTATATTTAAACCTTCCTTGAAGCAGTAGAAGCTAAAACATTCCCACACAAGCATGCCTTTTTATGCCCCTGGAGAATTGCATGAAAGAAATCATTGTGAGAAAAGTAGGAATTGCTTTTTTCACAAGGTTTTCTACCCTAATTTGGCCTAGTTTTCAATCTCAAAGTTATTTGAATCGTCGTCTGTAACTAGTCCACAATTTTTATTCGTTTGGTGATGGATTAAAAAGGCTAATTATAAATGATGATAAAAATCTTTAGATACATGTATATATAACTGTATAGCTTATGACTCCCTCGGTATATATACGGTGCATGAGTTCTCAAAGTAGAAGGCTAATTACTGACTGATAATTAAAATACTGTGTTTTTAGCTCCACTGTCTGAAAGCAAGCGAGTTCAGCCAGGGAGCTATTGTCATGGTGTTGTGTCTGTTGTGCATCTGTGTGTTTGTGCGTCTGTCCATCCGTAAACTTTTACTTTAAAAATCTTCTCCAGTACTGAATACAACCAAATTTCACAGAAACGATCCTTTGGTCACCCTTTAAAGAAGATTTCTTCAAAGAAGCTTGATTGGATGAAAATCATGGCTTCTCAGAAACCAATAGATGGATTTTAACAAAATTTTACAGGAATTTTCATTTGGTAACCCTCAGGGGTGTGGAATTCCCATGCCCGACTTGTCCGACACGGGCTTTTCTACCTGCGGGCAAGTACATTTTTCGAGGCTACTTGTGCATGGACAAGTAAATATCAGGGCAAATCTTGGAATGGTGCTAAATAGATAGAAGAGATTTATGAGCGTAATGTTTGTATCTAAGGCTAGAAAATATTGATTTTAATGAAGAAAATGCTGAGTCCCAGCATTTTCTTCTTTAGAAATAATGTTTTCTCAAAATTTATGTTCTTCATCTTTTCACGGGCAAGTCCATTTTGATCCTGGACAAATAGAAAATTACGTTTTACTTGTCCATGGACAAGTAGAGAAAATCTGTATTTTCCACATCCCTGACCCTTTATCAGATTCCTTCAAAAAATTATGATCAGATGAAAATCTTGGTTTAAATGGGCGGGGATAATTTCCATATATTGTGAAACCTTTAAAAATCTTCTTCTAAGAAACCAATTAATGAATTTCAACCAAATTTTACAGATATGATCATTGGGTGACCGTCAAAGAATTAAGATGAAAAACATGGCTTAAATGGGTTGGCTAATTTCCATGGTGAAAACTTTGAAAATCTTCTTCTCGGAAGACTTTGGATTGATTTTTAACCAGATTTCACTGGAATGATCCTTTTGTGACCCCTTATTCAATTGTTAAAAAAGAATTTGTCAACAAAATTTCACAAAATGGTCCTTTTTTGACTCTTTGTCAGATTCCTTCATGAAATATGGCTCAGATGAAAATTATGGCTTTGGGGGGGGGGGGGAATGCTCAAGCACCCCTAGTTTGCAACCGAGACCGCATCTACACTAAACGGGTTACTGGTAGGTGTTTCCATATTTAAGTGGAGTCTTTACGCGTTTTACAAATTATATAGAATCCTTGTATATTTTTCCAAATGTACAGATGTTTGGGGGAAATAGTTTTTGAAAAATAATAAATCAAAGCTAACTGGGCACTTCTTTTTTTCTAACATAGTAGCATCCTACTGGATTTACAAGCTGGGTTACACTGATAGATGCTTAAAGAGTCCCTAAAAAATTGGACTGTTTTAAATTCAAAGAGGTTCTATATAGCAAATGTACCAGGGTTTGTGCCAAATAAGTTAGAAAAAGTTGTGATAAAAGAAGACTTTTTTTGTAACCAGTAATATCTTTTTTCTCGCAAATGTTCTCTACAGTTATGCAATAATTTTCTTCAGTCCATAAAACTGTGGGATTGTGCAGGTATCGATTAACCCATTCCCAAACAGAAATTTTTAGACTGGTCCAAATTGAAAGAGGATGCAGACGACATAACCTAGTTGTTTCAAAACTGAAAAATAAGGGCCAAATGAGGAAGAAAAAATTGTGAGAAAAGAAGAAATTAATTACATACAGCAATTTCTTTTTTCTCACAATGTTTAGAATAGCTATAATTCTGTGGTGCATAAAAATACAGGATTGTTTGGTAATGGATAAACCTTTCCTGATTTTTACGTCCCTTTGATATTATACATGTACTTGAGAAAACATTCTGGAAAAAGAAGAAATTGCTTGTCACAAGCAATTTCTTCTTTTTACAAAATATTTTCTGTCACATAGGATGACTGTATATTTAATTGTACTTACTTTATAATGTTGTCTGCTAACTTTTTAAATTTGGTCAAGTCTAAAATTTTCAAAAACATTAATTGGTTAATACAGATTCAGAGTTGTGTCTTTTTTATAGAGATTCTTACAGAATGGCTGAAGCAAGCCAGAAGCAGGTTGGCACACAGGTGAAAACCTTAACAGAGGTGGTTTATAAGTTTTGTGACCTGCAGAAGAAAATGGTAGGAGCATGGAAAGAAAGTTTTAAAGAATTCATTCCAGAGAGGGTGCAGGTATATGTTTTATGTTCTATCTGTTAATCTGTCCCGATATAAAGGAATTACATCACATATTGAGACAGTAAAACTTTTAGAAAGTGACTGCCACGTAGACCTTAAAAAAGATAAAAACGTTTTCATTTTGCATTTCAAGAATAAATTGTATGCTTAAGCCATTACCAAACAATAAAATTTTAGAATCGTCCAAATTGAAAGAAGTTGGAGATGACAATTCATAGAATTTTAGAAATCTTTGTCTTTTAGGGTAGAAAACACAGTGGATTATGAAAAAAAAATCAAAACTTTTAGCAAGTAATTTCTTCATTTTCTACAATTTTTTCTAAAGCTCTCTTCTAAAGGGATGTCCAAAAGTAGTATTGTGTGGAAATGCGTAATAGCCTTAATCTATTCCAATAGAATCCTGCTTTTTTAGGTCTCCCATATAAAAAGTTTTGGAATATATTTTGGACAGTGAAGAGAATGCTTGTTAAAAGAAATTTCTTCAAATCACAATTTATTCTATGTTTTGAATGATCAGCTGCTTTAGGTTACTTTGAGCTGCTAAATGTCATCTTTGTGGGACCTTAGTAACTGATGCCATGTAATATACCTGCAAAAATGATGCATTTATCCCATTCTCTCACAATGACACTTTTTTACACCCTTAAGAAAACAGCTTCAGAAACAATGTGGACAATGAAGAAATTTGCTTATTACAGGCAATTTCTTCATTGTCCACAATGCTTTCTATCTCAAAAGGGAATGAATATCTAAATTCAACCAACTAGAAAATATTGTCTTAATGTCTCACTATTTGGACCAGTCTAAAATTTTGTTGTCTGATAATGGATGAAGCTTACATGACCACATAGTGGTCAAGGTGATAGAGCTATTGTGGCCAGGCTGTGTTCAATCCTGTGTTGCTTGTCCTTTATCATCTTTTACCTTTTGTACACTCCAAAGGCCACATTTTGGGCTCAAATATCGTGAAACGTAGTCAAAATATATGTCTGCATGATATCTTTGATGAAATGGAAATCGGGTCACATGGGGTCAAAAATTAGGCCACTAGGTAAAATGTTAGATATAACTTGAGTTCACACTAGGGGCCGTATTTTTAGCTCACTTGAGCACAAAGTGCAAGTTGAGCTATTGTGATTGGTCATTTCTGCTGTCAATCCGTCCACAGTTTCTTTAATAATCTTCTTCTCTTAAAACCAGTAAGCTGATCAAGCTGTAACTTGACAGGATTGTTCTCTGGGTGAAGTTTTACTAAAGTTGTCAATAAAATCTCTGGTTGCCATCGAGTTTGAACTCGGACGTTCTAGTAGATCTTTGAATTTTTTTTTCAGAAAGTACATTGCCTGGCATTCATTTTTTTATATACAGCATAACCACATGGTTTGTTATCAAGTACACAAAAAGTATACCCCTGGGGTAAAAAATGGCAATTTAGGACCATCATGGTGCCCTTGTTTTTTTCAAGAGGCATCATTACTGGTAGAAATGTCTTGAACTTAGTAATAATTTTTTTATTTTTGATGCTTATGTTTGATGTTTATGACAAGATTTAGATGCCTGGTCCCTAGGGGCCAAGAACAAGGTCACTTGTGGTTTTTGACTTATACATTCATTGATTCAGGTGAGCGTTAAATTGGCAATGACCCTTTTGTAATAAATTTCAGGTAATATCGGGTGATATTTTCAAGAATGGACCAGCAGCAGATGCCGTTGTGAGTTTATTTTTTTAATGAATAAAAAAAAGTATTACAGTCCAGAGACTCCTACACAATTTAACACAAAAATGTATAACCCATTCCCAAACAACAAAATTTTAGACTGGTCCTAATTCAAAGATTTTAGAAGACAGTTCCAAGTTGATAAAATTCTAAATTTATTGGTATTTTTGGTTTGGGTAGAAAAAATTGTATATAATGAAGAAATTGCTTATAACATGCAGTTCCATTTTTCACATATTTTGTTAAGCTTTCTTCTAGAGCGGCATCTAAATGCAGTATTGTGTGGAAATGGGATAACTAGTCTCCTTAAATTTAGTTCTTAGAGTGGCTTGTCATTTTCGGTTTTGAATTAAATTTCATCAACATCAAGTGTTCAGGCTGAAAACTTAGGTTTGTTTGTCATTAGGGTGTAGATCACATGACTTTATATTTTTTTCTTGTTTTTACCCATTCCCAAACAGTGACGCATTTAAACACCCCTCAATATGAAAGATTTGGAAAACATTGACAATGACTCTTACAGGTAGTTCCACTTTGATATTTAATCCATTCCCACATGACAAAATTTTAGACTGGTCTAATTCAAAAAGATGCAAACAATAATTTCAGGTTGACCAATTTCTAAAATTCATTCGTCTTTTGGGGTAGAAACATTGTGGACATAGATACAAGCAATTTCTTCTATGTCCACAATGATTTCCAAAGCTTTTTTCTGGAGGGGCGTGAAAAGGAGGGATTTTGTGGGAATGGGTCAATGTCATCATTTTGAAATATCTGTGGCCAGTAACATGTTACAAAAAGTGAAGTCTTTTGGTTGGCGATGTTATTATTTAAGTCTTAAATATAGCTTGAATAAGCTGTAGTTAAAACATTTAAGTCGCTTATGCAACAAAAATGTTTCACTAATAAGGTTGGGTAACGATGGAGTTGAAGTTCATTTCTGTTCTGAATGAATAATTTTGTTGGTTGATTTATTCTTTGATTGACAGTGGTAATCAATCATTTATGAAGATTTTAGAGCCTGGGGACTTAAAATATTATTCTGTTGGAGGTTAACCCGTTCACGTTTTTTTGAAATTTTAGACTGGCCCTATTTGAAAGACAATGAAATATGAGTGTAATTTGAAACGAAACCATCGTAGGTCGAAGAAAATATTGTGATTAAAGAAGAAATTGCTTGTTACAAGCAATTTCTTCTTTTATCACAATATTTTAGCAAGTATAGAATTACAAGGATGTAAAAACCAGGGACTCAACAGGAAAGGGTGTTGCTGGGACTTAACAAAATCCCTCACAATGAGGCTCTTTGACACCCTTAAGAAAAAAGCTTTGGAAAAATATTTAGGAAAACAAGGAAAATATTTTGGAGAACAAGGAAATTGCTTGTTTCAACAGCAACTTCTTCATTATGCAAAATGTTTTCTACCCGAAAAGACAAAAATTCCGTCAACATCTTTTGTTTTGGACCAGTCAAAAGTTTTGTCGACTGGTAATGACTTAATCTAGACAGGTCACTAGAGATCAAGTTCCTTAGTAAAATAAAATTAAAAAAAAAATGAGTAGATTTTCAGTAATTAACTTAGTGAAATAACCTTTTATGGAGTTTAATGTGTTGAAGAAATATAGCTTTGAAAACAATGAGGAAAAAGTAGAAAAGAAGATTGCTTGCAAGTAGTAATTTCTCCTTTTACTATAGCATTTTTCCTAACAAAAAAATACAGTGACTTGGCTATATATTATATTTTTTCTCCTAAGGCTCTTTAATTTATGGACTAGTGTCATATTTTTATTGTTTGAAAATGGATTTCAGGTGTCACCTGCTAATAGTTTTGGTTTTATGGATGGGGGTATTGATATGGCATACAGCAAACACTTTGGTTGGCAATTGTAAGTAAAATTAAACCTCCTTGATAAGGATACCTGTTTAGAAGCTTCTCCTGCTTATGTGAGCTACTACCACGTGAGAAAATGTTAAACTGGCACAAATTGAGAGGAGTTGCAGACAACCTTATAAAGTTTGTGAAAATTAAGATTTTTTAAGATTTTCGGTAGAAAACCTTTGGAAAATAATAAGAAAATTGCTTGTTACAAGCAATTTTTCTTCTTTTTACACATTGTTTTCCTAGTCTTTTATCTTGAGAGGTGTCAAAAAGCGTCATTCTGATTGAATGGGTTAATCTTCCCTATGACAATTGACTAATCATGGATATCAATCAACAACAACAACACCAAAAAAAAGAAAAAAGTTTGTTGGTTTTGCAACTAAAATGTTTTAACGACAGATTTTTCAAGCTTTAGTTACAACAATTTGTTCAATAAATCACCCCTTGCACTATGTCCCTTACCATATTTTTTGTAAACAAGTGTGGTTTGATTTCTAGCTCCACTAGCTGAAAGCCAGAGAGCTATTTTCATGGCATTGTATCCGCTCAGTCGTCTGTTCTTCCGTCTGTCTGTAAACTTTTATTTTGAAAATCTTCCCCCTTGAAAGTACCGAATAGAACTCAACCAATTTTCACAGAAATGGTCCGTGGGTGACCCTTTATCAGATTCCTTCAAAGTATTTTGTTTGTTTGTTTGAATAGGATTTTACGCCGCTTTCAACAATCTTTCAGTTATACGTCGGAGACTGGAGCACCTAACAATGGAATCCTGGTATTTCTCACACCAGTTCTACCATTACATCCTTTCCTAGCCTCCAGTTGCTATCCCACATAGGTCTTCGATTATTGACCCATTGGTGAGAGACAAATAGTCGGAAAAGATGAGTGCCGCCTTTTGGGATCAAATCTGGGACCTCTAGATTGACAGTCCGACACGCTACCAACTGTGCTATGACGGCGGCTCAAAGAATTTTGATCGGATGAAAAACATGGCTTTAATGAACAGAGCTTATTTCCAAATATGATAAAATCTTCTTAGAAACGGGTGGATGGATTTCAACCAAATTTTACAGAAATGATCCTTGGGTGACCCTCTTATTTCCATTTATGGTAAAAGCTTTGAAAATCTTTTCTCAGAAATTCAACCAAATTTCACAGAAATGATCTTTGGGTCAAACTTTATCAGATTCCTTCAAAGAATTTTAATCGAATGAAAAACATGGTTTAAATGGGCGGGGTTATTTTGATATATGGTTAGAGCTTTGAAAATCTGTTTCAGAAACCAGCGGATGGATTTCAACCAAATTTGACTGGATTGGTCCTAGGTTGACCTTTCATCAGATTCCTTCAAAAAATTTTAACAGGATGAACAATATGGCTTTAACCCATTCCCAAACAACTAATTTTTAGACTGGTCCAAATTGAAAGAAGTTGCAGACGCCATTTCAAGTTGATTGAAGTTTAAATTTTTTCGTCTTTTTAGGTAGAAAACATTGTGGATAATGAAGAAATTGCTTGAGACAAGCAATTTCTTCATTTTCCACAATGTTTTCAAAAGCTCTTTAATTGAGGGGCATAAAAAGGAGGGCTTGAGTGGGAATGCGTTAATGGGCCGGGCTGATTTTCATATATAGTATATACTGAAAACTTTGTAAATTTCTCAAACCTTGATTTCAACCAAATTTCATGGGAATGATAACCAGATGACTGTTTGTCAGATTCCTTCATATAAATTTGATTGGTTGAAAAACATGGCTATTGTGTAGGTAAGTTATGTCCATATTTGGTATACAGTGAAAATTTTACATAATGAATTTTACATAACTTGACTTGACTTTTGTAAAAACATTGAAAAGTTTGAAATGGTTCTCTAGAACTATTTCAAAGATTTCAATGATTTAGATTCATTTTCATTATAATCAGTTTAATTTTAATTGATAAAAAAATTTGCTTAATCAGTACATGCATGCCTGTGGAGCGATACAGGCACTCAAACGCCTCTAGTTCAGTAGAACTCTGATATCAGGGGTCATTCAAAGGCCAGCGAACTGTCAGACTGATAAAGATCCTCTATTAATAATTATATTTTCAACTCTTGACCTATCTCAGTTAGAAACCAACTAAATAGGAGGATATACAAGGGATAGTCAGAAAATATCCAGACTTTTAATGCTCCTCTCTTTCCACATGCAGCTATAAACACACATTATTTATTGGTGAAAACTAAATTCATTTACCAATAAAGTGGTCAGTTTATTTTCAATGATAGTTGTGTTTACACAGTATTTTGCACTCTGATATATGATAGGTTTTTGTCTATCATGGACTATTTGTTAGAGGAGCAACGCTTTGTAATTAAGTTTCTGGTTGCAGAAGGTGAAAAGCCCTGCCACATCTTTAAGAGGCTTAAAAAAGATATTCTATGTGTATCACATTCAACCTTCTACAACAGGGTTTCTCAGTTTCATGAAGGCAGAAATGTTTGGCAATTGTTGTCTCACTCTCCTTATAGCTCAGACTTCGCCCCTGTGACTTTTATTTGTTTCCAGAACTGAAAAAATTGCTTGCTGCAAAGAAATATAAGACCAGGGCAGCTTTGATACAATAGTCCATGTCATAGTTCACAGCAGGAATACAAAAGCTCCCAAATGATGGTGAATGTGCGTAGACGTAGGTGGAGAATATTGTGAAAAGGAGTCGAAAGATTTTTTTTAAAATGTTAAAGGGTTTTCGAAAACCAGTCAAAAGTGTAGATATTTTCTGACCGTCCCTGGTTCATATAAATGTTTTCAATTTCAACTGTTGAATTTCGGATGGCCTTCAAAATATGTTTGATATGATATTATGTAGACTTTAACATATAAAATCTAGAAAACAAGGATTATTCTTTGGAGCACAAATACATGGGTGTAGGGCCCATATACTGTAAAGTCATGTGCATATATAAAACAATTTTATTTCATTGATTAATGTATTAAATACCATTATATCATTGTTGGTTGATTAAAGCAAAGTACAAATAGAAAGATGAAGTTACAATTATTTTGTTTTCTTATCAACTTTATAAAAGTTTTCACATGATGAATTAAAAGCTGCTTCAGGGGACAAAATGAATGAATTGAAAAGGAGGAATGAATTGAAAAAGGAGGAAATGTTAATTATCAGCATTTTCATCTTTTCTCTCTCAATGTTTTACTAAGGTTACTCTTTGAGACGGCAACACTAGGTCTTATTTGGGAAAAGATTAATCATAAATTACACTCTTTTTTTTATCCGTAGTGGGACTCCTGTGTGGCAGTGCAATACAACACCCACTTGTTAAAATGTGGTCCACCCTAAAAGACAAAAAATACTGAAATTTCATTAACCCATTACCGGACTGGAAAATTTTTGACTCGTCCAAATTGAAAGAAGTTGCAGACGACATTTGAAAGCTTATGAAATTTTGGCTTTTTTTACCTTTGCGATAGAAAACATAGTGGATAATAAAGAAATTGCTTGTAACATCTAAAAGCATCTCCAAGTGGGAATGAGTTAATCAAAAATTGTTGTCTGCAACTTCTTTTAATTTTGATCAGTCTAAAATTTGTCATCTGTTTATGGTTTAAGGGGGATTGGTTCACTTGGGGTTAAAATGTAGGTCACAAGTTCAAACCTTAGAAAAACCTTTGTGCACTTAAGGACAAATGTTTGTTTGAAAGGTCTTTATATTTGTTCTTAATGTTTGTCTTCATGATCTCTATACTATTTCAAAAAAATTGAAATGCTTGTTACATTTTGCTTAATTTTTTTAAATCATTTATCACTCAATTTTTAATTACAGGCAAGAAAGATTACAGCAAATTATTCGTACAGAATATGATGGGGAATTATTAGTGGTATGTTTTAAATTTCTTAATTGTAAACATATTATGGTTGACATATCAAATCAAGGCTTTGTCTTGTTTCTTAACCCTTGTCATGCTGTATCAATTACCGAAATAAATTGCTGTTAAATCAAAGGGCTGAAAGCACTGATAGAACTTCTTATTCAAAAATCAATATTTCTCTTAGAAATCAACTTCATAAACAAGTCGGTCAGGAAAAGTACATGCAGGAGGTGTAAACTGAGATCAGACTGCACTTATGTGCAGGCTGATCTCAGTCTACACCTCCTGCCAACACCGGAATATTACGGGTTCAGCATGACAAGGGTTAAGATTTTAGGGTAATTCTTTGCAGTTTTAGAAAAAAATGGTATTGAATGTTTGCAGATTATCAAACTGAAGATTTGTCCTTAAGGTATTGTTTTTTCTCAGGTTATGATACCTAAGTTTATACTTCTTTAACACAATATCTCAGAAAATATAGTGGTAAAGGAGAAATTACCTTTACCATTAGGTCTGATATGATAAATCACTTAATCGTTGTCCTGCTTAGCCTAGAATATTCCTGTTTGGGAGAAGGTAAAAACAAAGGAGAGTAGATGCCAGAAGAGTAGTATCCACAAATATTGATTCAAATGCTTTCAGTGCTTTGATTTATAGGTATTATACATATTTTTCAGAATGAGAAGGTTAACCCTTATCATGCTCAATTGAAATACTATGCAGACTTGCTTTAAAATCAAAGGACTGACAGCACTGGCAGATCTGAATGATGGTCAATATTTCTTTGAAAATTTATCCTTTAAACAACCCTGGCTGAAAGGGGACAAGCAGTTAGTGTAGACCAAGATCAGATTGCACTAATGTGCAGGCTGATCTTTGTCAGTGCCTCATGCCAAAACAAGAACATTCCGGGTTCAGCACGACAAGGGTTAATGTTCCACTTAAATTGTCTTTGACTGTAGAATATGGCATTAAAAAATAATGGTCCTATGTTGACCACAATATATCTACAGAAAAT
This sequence comes from Fragum fragum, assembly GCA_946902895.1. NCBI lineage: Eukaryota > Metazoa > Mollusca > Bivalvia > Cardiida > Cardiidae > Fragum > Fragum fragum. The sequence continues at coordinate 32,979,543 of OX336368.1, read as the reverse complement.
ATTCATTGCATAAAAAATCCTGTTATACCCTTACTAATTTCAGGGACAAGCAATAATTCTACCAACTGAAGATAAGAAAGGATGGGTAAAGAAGGACTGGTCTCAATTTAATGAAGGTCAACCTATTAAATACCTGATATATGGCATTAAAAAATAATGGTCCTATGTTGACCACAATATATCTACAGAAAATATTCATTGCATAAAAAATCCTGTTATACCCTTACTAATTTCAGGGACAAGCAATAATTCTACCAACTGAAGATAAGAAAGGATGGGTAAAGAAGGACTGGTCTCAATTTAATGAAGGTCAACCTATTAAATACCTGATATCAGCCCCTACAATGAGGGCCCCCTGGGATGTATCAGGGACACCTAATGCATATTTAGCATTCAGAGCTGTTATACTAGCAGGCAAGGATTGAAATGCTTCTCAGTGAAGCATAGAAAATTTTTAATGAATGATCATGTTGATAATTTCACTGATAGCTAAATGAAATTATTTAGATAATGAAACAGTATTTCTTTTCAGAACATAAACTACATATAAGGGTATATTTTTTTATGTATCTTGTCTTGACACTTTCCATTTATGTATGCATTTATATGGAATGTAGGGAAAACCATTACTCTGGATTGCTTAGTATAAATTCAAAAGAACTGTACAATCACAACTGTCAATCAAAGAAGAAAACAGCCAATAAATTTATTCATTTTTAGCAGCAATGAAATTTGGGACTCCAACATTTGCTAGCAATTATGCAAAGCATTTTTGTTTGTTGGCAACTAAAATGTTGTAACTGCAGCTTATTCAAGCTGTAGTTACGACATTAAAGTTACCAACCATCCATCATACTTTATTGTTACATGCTTCTGGCATTAAATTTTGCAAAATAATGCCGTTTAAAATGAAAGTAGAACTTCCTTCTGGAGTCAATGCGCAGGGCTAACAGATTAAGGGGACAGGGCTAGCAAATGGTCGATCATAGCTGTGAAAATGAAACTTCATATAGCAATATATTCCATCAAGGAGAAGTAAGTTAATAAAAAACCATGACATGCCTTCTTAACCCATTCCAATATAGTGTTGCTTTTTGACCCCCCTAAAAGAAAAGCTTTGGAAAACACTGAAAAATGAAAAAATTGCTTGTTGCATGCAATTTCTTCATTATCCACAATGTTTTGTACCTCAAAAGAAAAATTAATGTAAAATCCATAAACTAAAAGCTGTCATCTACAACTTCTTTCAATTTGGACCAGTTGATAATTTTGTCTGGAAGTCTGGAAATTGGGTAATTTAGAAGTTGGTGCTTTTTAGCTCCCCTGAGCACGAAGTGTTCTGGGGGAGCTATTGTGATCGGTCATCGTCCGTCTGTCCGTCAGTCCGTCAGTCCGTTCACAATTACAAAAAAATCTTCTCTTCCTAAACTAACCATGGAATTTCAACAAAACTTCACAGGAATGATCCTTAGGTCATGCTCTTTCAAAATACTTCAAAGAATAGAAACTCATGAAGAACTCTGGTTGCCATGGCAACGGAGTGAAAAAACTTAAAAAATCTTCTCCTCCCAAAGGGTAAGGCCTAGAGTTTTTATATTTGGTATATATCATCATCTATTGACCCTCTACCAAAATACTTCAAAGAATTACCATATTCTGAAAATTAGCCCTTTTCTGGGCAATCCCTGATTTTACATAGAAATGAAGAAGGAAATCTTTAAAAATCTTCTTCTTCCAAACAATAAGGCCTAGAGCTTTGATATTTGGTATACAACATCATCTTTTGACCCTCTACCAAAATACTTCAAAGAATTACCATATTCTGAAAATTAGCCATTTTCTTTGTGATTCCTGATTTTACATAGAAATAAAGAAGGGAAACTTTAAAATCTTCTACTCCCGAACCATAAGGCCTAGAGCTTTGATATTTGGTACAAATCATCATCTATTGACCCTTTTCCAAAATACTTCAAAGAATTATCATATTCTGAAAATTAGCCCTCTTCTTGGCAATCCCTGTTTTACATAGAAATAAAGAAGGAAATCTTCAAAAATCTTCTTCTCCCAAACCATCAGGCCTAGAGCTTTGATATTTGGTATATATCATCATCTATTGACCCTCTACCAAAATTCTTCAAAGAATTACCATATTCTGAAAATTAGCCCTTTTCTGTGTGATTCCATATTTTACAAAGGAATAAAGAAGGAAATCTTTGAAAATCTTCTTCTCCCAAACCATAAAGCCTAGAGCTTTGATATTTGGTACATATCATCAGCCATTGACCCTCTACCAAATTACTTAAAAAATAGCCCTTTTTCTGTGCAATCTCTAATTTTAGTTAGGAATAAATAATGATATCTTTGAAAACCTTCTTCTCCTAAACCATTAGGCTTACAGCTTTTATACTTGGTATGTATTGATGTCTATACTTCAAAGCATTACCATATTCAGGAAATTAGTGCTATATGGTGGGATCATCAATATACCTAGGATTAAAAGAGAAATCTGTAAACATCTTCTCCAAAATAATTAGACAGAGGGCTTTGCCATTTTGTTTATATCATAAAGCCATGAACCATCATACTCAGGGGAGAGATTTAGGACCATCATGGTCCTCTTGTTTTGTTTTTACACTCAAATTTTGCCTGGAAAATGTCTCTAAAAATCTTGTACCCATTATTTATGAATTATTTATAACGTAACAATTTTAGGCATTTGTTGATAATGTATACATCTGAACTGACACATTCAATTAAGATCTTGAATAAAGTTTCTCATCTTGTCTCTTTTTTTCATTAATCCAAATAGAAGATAACATAATGTTAGACTCATCAAAATTGAAAGAAGTTGCAGACGACATTTCAAACGTGCTTAACTTGATAAATAAGTGCACTATAGAGTAGAAAATTATAAAAAAAGGAGAAATTGCTTGCGACAAGAAATTTCTCTTTTTCCCACAATGTTTTCTCGGATCATATTACTTCAGACCACCAAAAAGTTTCTTTGTAAGGAAATGTGTTAAGATAAATAAAAAGAATACAAGATTATTTGAGGTAATAGAATGAAAAATACTTGATTTCATGTACAAACAATTGTTATTATATTTTGTAGTAAAGAAGTTCAATTCAGACCCAAATAATGAGCCAATCAAGAGTGTGTTAGTGCCTGGGCTAGGGACTGCTGTTGGACAAATGCCCTGTGATAGATGTGCATTTCAGGTAAAAGTTAAAAATCAATTTTTCCTTTTCTAACATCGTTTTTTGAGACTTAATTTTTTGTGTGTAAAAACCTGGGATTAAGTTGTAATAGGAAAATCTTTATGTCTCGAATCCAAAGCCTAAATGTTAACCCATTACTGGACAACAAAATCTTAGATTAGTCTAATGTAATGGAAATTGCAGACAACTTCCTTAAGTTGATAGAATATGGTGTCTCTGATTAAGAGGAAGAGTGGCGACTTCCCAATTAACCCATTCCTAGACTACTAAATTGTAGACTGGTCCAAATAGAAAAAAGTTGCAGATGAAAATATTTAGTTGAGGGAATTTTTAAAATCTCAATTTTTTAGGGTATAAACATTGTGTGCTTGTAACAAGCAATTTCTTCATTTTCCACAAAGCATTTTTCTTGAGGGGCGTCAAAAAGCATCATTGAGTGGGAATGTGTTAAGAGGTATGGCGCTTGATTTGCAGAAGCAGCTATAGATCATTAGTTTTGTCATTGGCCCACTTAAACAGTATGAGTAATGGTGTATTCTCAAGTAAGCAGAATTGAGAGGGATTGAACAATAATTGGAAGAACTAATTTTCCAATCAATATAAACTAAAATGGTTTCAACCAGATGACAAAATTCTAGACTGGTCCAGAGTGAGAGCAGCCACACAAGACAATTTATAGTTTATGAAAATATATAGATAAAGCATTCAAGAGAAACTATTAAGTTTGATCTTGCACTGCATTAGAACTAGAATAAATAAGTATAATATTTTAGACTGGTCCAAATTGAAAGAAGTTGCAGACAACAATTTTCATTTGATGAAATTTTAAAATTTGTCATATATTTTGATACAAGCAATTTCTTCATTTACCATGATGTTTTTCTAATCTTGTTCCTTGAGGAAAATAGCATCATTGTGTGGGAATTGCTTAAATTAAAGGCCAGTTTGACAAAATTGCTGTACCCTACATCTCTCTTGGTTGAGATCAGATTTCTTCTTATAATGATGACAAAAATTTAGACTGGTCTAAATTGAAATTTGTTGCAGACAACAGCATAAAGTTTATAAAGTGTCAGATTTTTTATTCTTTCTTGATAGAAAAGATTATGGATATCGAAGAAATTGTTATTTGCAAGCAATTCCTGCATTTCACATGATGTTTTCCTAATTGTTTTTCTTCAAGGGTGTCTAAAAGCATCATTGTGTTAGAATGGGTAAACATTTTCTATTAATTAATGGAGTCTCATTAATTTCTTTCAGATGTTGCACGCATATGAAATACATGAGTTAGGTAGATACCAAGAACTCATTCATCCTACACAATTATGGACCATGATGTCAGACCAGGTCGAAATGGTAGAGGTTAGTTAGGACTTGACCTTTATCACATGAAAACTGACTCTTCTTTATTTTATAAAACTGTATTGAGAAAGAGATAGAGATGAAATCTAGGTCTAATTCTGAGGTGTGTGTTCTTTTCATTGAGTTGAAAAATCCCCCCCCCCCCAAAAATAGGACGTTTGAGATGTTTTTGTTATTATAAGTGAAACCAATGACATTGTCAAGGCTACTGGTTTAAGCCATTGATGAGTATGCTTAAATTCCTGATTAAGAATTCTCAATATTATTATGAAGTGGCTTAAGGTTCAAAAGAACTCTTTTTTAGCTCACCTGAGTACGAAGTGCTCTGGGGGAGCTATTGTGATCGGTCATTGTCCGGCGTCCGTCCATCCGTCTGTCTGTCCGTTCACAATTACAAAAAAATCTTCTCCTCCTAATCTCACCATGGAATTTCAACCAAACTTCACAGAAATGATCCTTAGGTCATGCTCTTTCAAAATACTCCAAAGAATTGAAATCCATGAAAAACTGTGGTTGCCATGGCAACAGAGTGATAAAAACTTAAAAAATCTTCTCCTCCCAAGCCATAAGGCCTAGAGCTTTGATATTTGGTACAAATCAACTTCTATTGACCCTCTACCAAAATACTTCAAAGAATGACCGTATTCTGAAAATTAGCCCTTTTCTATGGGATTCCTGATTTAACATAGAAATAAAGAAGGATAACTTTATAAATCTACTTCTCCTAAACCATAAGGCCTAGAGCTTTGATATTTGGTACAAATCATCATCTATTGACCCTCTACCAAAATACATCAAAGAATTACCGTATTCTGAAAATTAGCCCTTTTCTGTGTGATCGCTGATTTTACATAGAAATAAAGAAGGAAAACTTTATAAATCTACTTCTCCTAAACCATAAGGCCTAGAGCTTTGATATTTGGTACAAATCATCATCTATTGACCCTCTACCAAAATACATCAAAGAATTACCATATTCTGAAAATTAGCCCTTTTCTGTGTGATCGCTGATTTTACAAAGAAATAAAGAAGGAAAACTTTATAAATCTACTTCTCCTAAAACATAAGGCCTAGAGCTTTGATATTTGGTACAAATCATCATCTATTGACTTTCTACCAAAATACTTCAAAGAATTATCACATTCTGAAAAGTAGCTATTTTTTGTTTGATTCCTGATTTTACATAGAAATAAATAAGGAAATCTTTAAAAATCTTCTTCTCCCAAACCATAAGGCCTAGAACTTAGATATTTGTTATATATCATCATCTTTCAACCCTGTACCAAAATACTTCAAAGAATAACTGTATTCTGAAAATTAGCCCTTTTCTGTGTGATCGCTGATTTTACATAGAAATAAAGAAGGAAAACTTCATAAATCTTCTTCTCCCAAACTATAAGGCCTAGAGCTTTGATATTTAGTATAAATCATCATCTATTGACTCTCTTCCAAAAAACTTCAAAGAATTACCATTTTCTGATAATTAGCCATTTTTTGTTTGATTCCTGATTTTACATAGAAATAAAGAAGGAAAACACTAAAAATCTTCTTCTCCAAAACCATAAGGCCGAGAGCTTTGAAATTTGGTACAAATCATCATCTATTGACTCTCTACCAAAGTACTTCAAAGAATTAAAGTATTAGCCTTTTTTATTTATCCCTGATTTTACATAGAAATAAAGAAGGAAAACTTCAAAAATCTTCTTCTCCCAAACCATGAGGCCTAGAGCTTTGTTATTTTGTATAAATTATCATCTTTTTACCCTCTTCAAAAATAATTCAAAGAATTACTGTATTACGAAAATTAGCCCTTTTCTGTGCGATTCCTGAATTTACATAGATTTAAAGAAGGAAATCTTTAAGAATATTCTCCTAAACCATAAAGCCAAGAGCTTTGAGATTTGGTGTGTAATAATACCTATTGACCCTGTACTAAAATGCTTCATAGAATAACTGTATTCTGAAAATAAGACCTTTTCTGTGCAATCTCAGAAAGGAATAAAAAAGAATATCATAGAAAATGTTCTCCTTCTAAACCACTAGGCCTAGAGCTTTGATATTTGGTATGTATTAATGCCTATTGACTCTCTACTTTATTACTTCAAAGAATTACAGTACTCTTGAAATTAGTACAACATGGTTGGGTTTTCACAATACCTAGGATTAAAGGAGAAAATCTTTAAAAAATCTTCTTCTCCAAAATGATTAGGTGTAGGGCTTTGAAATTTTGAATATTATATCATAAAGCCTTGAGCAATCATACTCAGGGGAGTGATGTAGGACCATCATGGTCCTCTTATCTTAAGAATCGAAATAAGAATCTTAAGAATCTCAACGAAAATACAGGTAATGCATTTCAGATTGGGATTGGGTTTAAAAGGTCATGTAAGTAAGTTTTCTGGTCAGCTCTTGAAGCAAAGCTTAGTCTACAGAGATGTTGTAAAAATATTTTGTTCTCTTATTTCCTTTGGAACCACCATATAGGCAGTCTATAGATGAACATCTTGAAATTTGTTAATGCATATTCCATACAAATTGAGAGTATGTACATTTATGTGATCTTTTGTAACAGGAAGCATCTGAGAATGTACTATTAACATAATCCATTACCAAATGACAAAATTTTAGACTTGTCCAAATTCAAAGAAGCTGCAGATGACAATTCAAAGTCGATGGAATCTAAAATCGTTTGTCTTACAAAGAAAAAGATTGTGAAAAATGAAGAAATGGTGTGTTGCAAGCAATTTTTCCATTTCCCTCAATGTTTTTTGAAGCTTTTATTGTCTAGGGGGGTTAAAAAGTGGAGTTGTGTGGCAAGGTTGTGAGTACTTAAAATGATTTTTAAATCAAATAAAAAGTTTTATACGTCAGAGTCTGTGGTTAACATTTCCAAAAATAACACATACACGCCAAGTAATGACTCTGATCACCCTTTGCATCCGTACAGTCTGAACATAGTCTTCACTGTGCCCTCTCTTGATAGATACTGACCCAAATCTTCTCAAACCATAACCTTATGTCAAAATTTTAGTCTGGTTCAAAACAAAAGAAGTTGAAGATGAGATTTCGAATTGCTTTAAAATTGAAAATAAAGGACTAAATTGTGTAGAAAACATTTTGGTAAAAGGAGAAATAGCTTGTTTCAAGCAAGTTCTCCTTTTCTCATAATGGTTTCTCTGATATAATTATTTAGGGGGCATACAAAATTGATATCGTGAGGGAATGGGTTAAGACAATCAGCTTATACTTTACATGAACTGAGTAGCTATTCAGTATTGTTAATATTGTGCAAAGGATTATTTACTTGTTTCACTCTTTCAGTTTGGTAATGATACAAAAAGTGGAAGAAAGCAATTAAAGACTACAAGAAATGATAGAGGTGCTTCCAATGAGGCCAAAGAGTCACTAGAGAAGCCAAAATCCATTACAGAATTAAGAGAAACTCTAGAAAAGTTGGTGCCTCAAGATAGTTTGTCAGAAGACTATGAGGAATTAGAAACAAGGGACAGACAGGATGACATACCTAGTGTTTTAGATCCCAAAGACATCGTTTAACCCTTTACAGAATGTCTAAATTGTAGCATAGTCCAAAGCGATAAAAGATATTTTTTAGATGGCAATATTTCAAAGATCTTCTTTTTAAAAAAATGGCATTTAGAGGGATATGGTTGATTGCTCATTGCAACCAAATTTCCATTTTCGAAATCTAATAGAGTAGCCTCAACAGATAAAAACCATTAAGTTTCAAGAGTTTCTGTAGTGTAATACTGAATTAACTAATTGGTGTCCTTCGTCGAGAGGTAGATCGTCGGTTTCTAGATCAAGAGGTCCTGAGTTCTTTTCCAAGGAGGGGAAATCAATCTTGGTTCTATCATTGGCCCATAAACCTAAATTAACTAATAATCAGATGCCAAATAATAACATTGTCCACATTTAAAGGGGTGGCAGACAGCAATTTGAAGGGGGCTTGAGTTAAGAAAAAAATCTCATAAAAGATAGAAATCATTGTGAGAAAGGAGAAACTGTTTGTTTCAATCAGTTTCTTATCTTGCAACATTTTTGATATCTATTTTTCTTCAGGATTTTTAAAATGGTGTGAAACAAATTAGGAGAAACTCAAGGAAAGTTAGTAGATCTACTCCTCAATACATTTACAATGTAACTTAAGCCATTACCACACAACAAAATTTTAGACTTGTCCACATTTAGAGAAGATTCAGATGACAATTTTCACTTGATGAAGTTTTATGAAAAATCAAGAATTTGCCTGTTACAAGCAACGGGCTCCTACCTATATACAAAGTTAATTTGCTTGACCAGTTACTTCCCTTGAACTATGGTAAGTTCTAGTACATATTTGTACACTATCTATACACAGAAAGATACAAGAATGCCTTTAAGATTCTTTGTTTTCATCTTCTTAAAATAACAGAGGCATTTCCTTCTTTTTATGATTTTTTTATCAAAAATTAAAGAGTCAACTTATTTGAGAGCTACATCAGTCACATTAATGATAAATATAACCTACTATTGTCACCTCGGTAATGAAAAAGAGAGGACCTCTTTCCTGAGTCTTAAACTTGCAGATAAGTGTATTTCAATGCATTGAGAAATTTCAAAAGTCAATATGATAAATGATGTTTTTGTTGTTTAGATATTCGCTTGTTCCGAACTGATAAGTACCTGTAAAAATATTTATGTCAATCAAATCTTGAAAGGTATTACAGTCCTCTTTTTTTTACTCTTTGTTTTGCGTAAAAAACATCAGAAAATTCCTATGTTTAAAATCTATTTGAACAGGTCCTGCCATGTAAAATGGGGCTTGATGTATAGCTGTATACTTCACTATAAAATCGTCGATGGCTACCAAAATCTGTAGCTACAGCTAGTGATAAGCTATTGTTTCGAGGATTTTGTAGCCCATCCCTTACATGCCTCTTCAAACTTTTTTAAATTATGATTGATATCAGTATTTATTTTGTATGTTGTGCTTGTGAAAGTGAGAGAAATACTAGAAATGTAACAGTTAACAATTTTTTGCGTAAAGAACTGTGAGGGGTCAGTGGTGGATTGAGAGGGAGTTTGGAAAGTCTGTTTGAACACACTCCCCCACCCTTACCCCTTTGCAGCCTAATTGACCGATCGTGGCTGTCAATAAAATAATTCTATTCTACAAATTGAATTCGAAATAATTTTAGTCAAATTCCTTAGTTATTTGGTGAAAAGAGGGCAATCTAAGCAGTGGATGAAAATTGAAGCAACTAGCAAATCAGTATGACACATGTCTGGTGGACATTTCAAATATCACCCGTGGACTATTGCGCAATCAGAGATACCACATGTTTATATTTTGAAACAAGCCAAGGAACTAGTGACCACAATTTATTAAAAAAAAGATGCGTTTCGAAAAATGAGAAATGAAATACAAAAAAACTGGATAAGAGTAAAATTGCTTTTGGATGGGAAAACGATAAAACTGTGTCCTGGAGAATACAGTAAAATCTGAGTGAGCAGCCAACCCTGTACAGCAGCCAATCTGTGAACAAAGGCCAACTCAAATCCCCCCCATGCAATTTCACTCTTTAAGTGTACTGTAAACAGCAGCCAACTGTGAAATGTGGCCAGAGGCCACCCTCAATGGTCAAGTTTCTTCTTTATATGACACCTGTATAGCAGCCACTTTAATTACTTCAGACCAATTTTTGCACCTAATAATAAATAAGGTGTGAGGTTGCTACACACTCTTTATATTATCAATGCCATGATTTCCCTTCATATATAGAAATACATATTCTTTCTTAAAATGCATATTTGCTTTTCAAAAACATATTTAATTGTGTTTTTTTCTTTCAAGTCTATATCAACTTGTTTCTTATGATCTGCACTGTGTAGTTAAGCTGTTACAAAATAGCAATAATTTCTATTCTCCAAATTTGAATACATAAGTCAAAAGCAAAACAGATGGAAAATCCCACATAATTTTACTTAGTAGAACTAAACAAATATCTCACACATTGATATAGTAGATGTGAATAGAATTACAACATCTTTCAGATTGAATACTGTGAATAGCAGCCAATCTGTGTGCAGCAGCCAGTTTAGGCACTTTCCTTCAGTGGCTGCTGTACACAGATTCTACTGTACTTATCTGTCACAATAGTGTCATATTCAAAGGTAATCAAATAACATACTAACTTTAAGTTATGTACTAAAATGTATCTGGTTATGATCAAAACATAATATTTAGTATGAACTCATGTACAGTTTATACTTCAACTATCCAGTCTAGTCAAGGGAGTTTATTAACCTATCATATGCTGTATAAATTACCTTTCTGATTTGCTGTAAAATCAAAGGGCTGAAAGCACTGATGGAATATTGTTCAAAAATCAATATTTCTTTTAGAAATCAACTTCATAAGCTATTCTGGTAGGAAAGTTACAAGGAGGAGGTGTAGACCAAGATCAGACTGCACTTATGTTCAGGCTGATCTTGGTCTACAACTCCTGCCCAAACTGGAATATTCTGGATTCAGCATGACAAGGGTTAACGAGCAATTTTTTGTACAACTCTGTATATCGACAGGAGCCCATTTCTTCATTTTTCACAAAATTTTCCCAACTCTTTACTGGAAGGGCAATAAAGATTCTGCATAAAAAGCCGAAGTTTATTGGAAGCCAATGGAATATGTAAATTTACTTGACCTTTGTCATTACCTCACAAAAACTCCATTAGAACCTTCAACAATTTCACAAGTGCACAAAATAGAGACTCAGATCAGCATTTGCACCTTTACAGTGTGATCAGAGTCCTTATTTTATGATCGGCTGATAACTACTGACTAAGTATTCAACACACAATATACTTTCAAGGCTGCTTATTTGCTGGAATCTCTGCAACCAATCGAATAAATCATTGACCAAACAAATCATCCATTTATACCAAAGTGAACTTTGAATTAGTCATAAATGCCGTACGTTTTTGTTAGTTTTGCAGCTATAACATCATAACTACAGATTATTTAAGCTATACTTATCACGTTAAGATCACCAACAAAGAATTTTCTTTTTATCTAGCCGCAGTCAAATGTCTCGGAACAGCTATTGTACCCACAGTGGTTTTGAAAGTTATACATCTCTGTACAAGAATTGTTCCTAAATCTGTACCAAAAGACCGAGAAAAGAATGCTATATTTTGTTAGTTCAGTTAGTTACCATACTTACAAATGTTAATTCATTGGTTTATATGTAGTCTGTATCAACCCATTCCCACACGACAAACTTTTAGACTGCTCCAAATTGAAACATTGAAGCAGGCAACAAATCTAAGTTGAAGATATTTAGGATTTTTTTACTCTTATGAATAGAAAACATTGTGGATAATGAGGAAATTGCTTGTAACAAGCAATTTCATCATTGTCCACAATGTTTTCCAAAACCTTTTACCATGGGGGCGTCAAAAAGCGTCATTGTATGGGAATGGGTTAAACTTATTTCCCCTATGTGGAGAATATGTGTACTTCGTATTGTTAGTTATTATCATTAAATTATATGAGAACTTTTATGTGTCTGTCTGTTTTTTTTCAACTTAAGTTGAACTCAATAAATAAGGTTATGATATCCACAGAAAAACAACCCGTCTTATGGGCATCCTTACGTGTGAAGGGGTATCGAGATCATCTTTTTCTCGAATCAATAGATAAGTAGAAAGTTCGCCGCCCTTGGTACGACAAGATTGGTATTTGGGAGGGGTAATGATGTAACGGATGTTACTTATGCCACAAAAACTGAAGTACATTTTTATTTTGTATTTTCTACACCATTCATTGATACAAGAGAATGAAAAGTGTCAAATTGGGGATTATTTTATTATGCGTAGCCCATTACCAGGCAACAAAGTTTAAGGATGGTCCAAATCGCAGACGAAAATTTAAAGTTTGTTGAAATTGAAAATGCCATATAGGGTAGAAAATATTATGCGTAAAGGAGAAATAACTTGTTATTAGCAAATTCTCTTCTTCACGCCATGCTTTCTCTCGGGTGGTCGTAAAAATGAGGGATTATGTGGTATTCTGTTAAGCTTGAAAAACACGAAAAGTTTATATATATATATATGGCTTATAGGCTTGACATTAAGTGGATTCATATAAACGTGTGATTAGATTTTGTTTCATACCACCATGAAAACAAAAGGTATTCTTTTCATTTCTTATGATTTAATGACATCAAACAAACAATCAAAAAAAGAAAAAAAAATAAATAAATATTTTTTTTTAAATTTTTATGGAACTATTTTTGTGTGCAAAGTCCCTGGAAAAAAGACCACATAATTTTTATAGCATCTGTCACTAGGATAGGACCTTTTTTCTTATGTCTGGATTATTTGATGAATTGTTAAAAAATATTGCTTTATTTTTACAACTCCGGGGTATAAATTTAGGGAGATAATCATTGAAAAAGAAGAATTTCTAAAATGTGTTTAGCTCTACCGGCAGCAGACCATAATAGTTCTGGTATGGTTTCTGCCTGTCCAAGTCTTGTTTATGCGATCAAGTACAGAAATTTACGGAACGCCACAGCCCCCCCCAATAATTGGCAAATCATATCATTGGCTTGGTCCGGAAGTGAATGTTGACAATTTGATATTTTTGTGAAGCATTTTGTTGAGTCGGGAACTTATCCAAGCTGTAGTTACGATGAATTGGTCGCCAACCAACGATTTGCTTTTTGTTTCTGTTCCCGATCATGTGATATTTCAGTCGAACTGTCTTATTTATCGGAGTTTAGAAGGCGTAGCCACGGTTCTCTTAGAACTTTCGCAGGATGTTTGTAGAGATATACAATGTAATTCGAAATTCGAGGGGATTTATTTTGAAAGATAGCAGAAGTGGCATATGAGACTTCTCTTATTACATTCTTGTTAAAAGAATACAATTCCTGAAATATAAAAAAAATCTATTGAAACATTCGCAGGACTTTGGCTTATTTAATCAGAAGAATAGTACATATGGAAATTGAAGGTGTTTTGACCCTATTTAAAAATATTTTCGTGTATAATTATTGATTCTGGTGCATTTTTAACTTGTTTAAGTTTGCTAGTTATGAAATATTTCCTTTAAAAATACACTGTAACAAGTATTTGGAAAATTTGAAAACATTGAAGCCATTACTGCACTGTGGGGTGCCGAGCATTTTTTTTCCAGAAAAGTACCCAGGCCTTTCTTTATAGCCAGTCGTAGGAGGCAAATAAAATCAAAGACAAACTACTCCTTTCCTCGTAACTCTTGGATCTCAGCAGGTTGGCGTTTTTAATTCCAAAGTTGATATATTTATCTCGATGTAAATAAGCTTTGGAATGAAAAGCAAGAGTTAAGAAGCCTGTGTGTGAGACCCCGTGCGGTTAAACGGGGTATAAGAATAAACCACTGCAGGTCTACCCCTGTCAAATCTGCCATTTCATCTGGCGGAACAAACGTGACAACTTGCATGTCGTACGGGGCGACTAAAGGGTATTTATGTGTCATTTTTTATTTCATTTCTCATCCATAAAAAAAAAAAAAAGCCGTGGTCGTTCGGTGCGCAAGAAACTTATGAATAGTGTAACATAAAACATACAGATCAACACAAAACAACCACAATACATAATGAATTACCCTCGCAATTTACGGATCGCTGGCCCCGCCTACTGAACCTGCTGGCCACGCCCACAGGTAATGACAGAATGAGCCACTTCGATATTATACGCCGCTATTTTACAAAATTTATGGCCAGTAACACAAAAAAGTAACCGACGGCGGCACACTTCCTTTCCGACTATTTGTCTCTCACCAATGGGTCTATGTGGGATAGCAGCTGGAGGCTAGGAAAGGATGTAATGGTAGTACTGGTGTGAGAAATACCAGGAAACCATTGTTAGGTGCTCCAGCCGCCGCGATATGACTGAAAGATTGTTAAAAGCGGCGTAAAACCCCATTCAAACAAACAAACAAACAAAAAAGTAAAATTGTTGTTTTGCGACCTAAAAGCCATAACTACAGCTTGAATAATCTAAAGTTGCGACGTTTAAGTCGCAGAAACAACAAAATACTTGCTATAAATGTGGGCCTATGTTGTATTTCAAAGTTCATTTCCGGTTTAAATGTATACTTTGATTGGTCGGTAGATTCTTTGATTTACAGCCGCGATCGGTCATTCGTGAAAAGCAATAGATTTACGGGACGGACAAAGGACAGTTGGTAGCGCGTCGGACTCTGAATCATGAGGTCCAGGGTTTGATCCCCGGCAAATTTTCTTTTCGACATTTGTCTCCTGCCAATGGGTGGATAATCATAAACCTAAGTTGGATGAGCAACTGGCGGCTAGGAAAGGATGCAGTAGTCGCACTGGTGTGAGAAATACCGGGAAACCATGGTAAGGTGCTCAAGCCGCGCGATAGGACATAAATACTGTTAAAAGAGGCGTTAAACCCCGTTCAAATAAACTTAAACCAATTGGGTAAAGGGGGTCTCATTTTCCACTTGAAACGTTTACAGTGTAATAAAACATCCATTGTTTGCTTACATCCCTTTTAAACTTAGCACCGTCATCTTTGTATTTAATCCACCTCCCGCCGACCCTTTAACCAATTCCTAAACAATATAATTTCAGGCCTGTCCAAATTCAAAGAAGTTACAGAAGACAATATTTAGTTTGTGGAATTAAAAGAAATATTTATCTGATATGACGGAAAACATTGTGGATAGTAAAGAAATTTATTCGTTTTCCACAATGCTTTCCCTAGCCTTTTCCTAGAGATTCGTAAAAACGTAGTTGTGTAGGAATGGGTTAAGTTTAAACATTATAATTAAGTAACGGTTTAATCGGTTTGATTGATTAAGCAATTGATTGATTGACTCATAGAACTAAGGACCGAGGTCACTCTCATAGTTTCAAGGTCAGAGTTCGGGCACATGTTTATTTTTCGAATCTACTACATAAATTTTACAAACATGAATGTGTTTTCAAATAACTTGGCAGAATTAAAGACATATTTGATGAGATTTGTCATGCGTTTATGTCGGTTCTGCTTTTTCAAGGTCAAAACTACGCTTGGAGGTCAGAAGTATAATATTCGTGTTCACTCTACCACTTTGATTGGTTCAACTTATATGATTGTGTTCCACCACGAGACACATGTAAAATGCAAATCCTGGGATTAAAGGTCAAAGTCATAGGTCAACATTAGGGCATAAGGTCGATGCCACCTTCTTTTATTGATTTCTATTTTATTTCCGAAGACTGTCCAGACTCCGAAAATGCCGCTATTCAAGTGACCCGTCACGTGCAAAGGGACAGAAGCGGCGTCTGATAGATATCCACCACGGTCAGACTGCGCAGATTGTTCAAGCTGGATTAGGCAGGCAAGTTTTCGTTTCAATAAGATTTGCAGAATCTAAATTGATCATTCTATCATTACGAAATACTCTCGAAGTGCGACTTCTTGTTGTCCTGTGCTGGATCCAATATCTTTTTGAAATATTTGTTTAACCCAATCCTACACAAAATATACGCTTGCCCAAATTCAAAGAAGTTGCATACAACAACTTTTAGTCGATTATATTTAAAAAGAAACCTTTGTATTTTTGGGTAGATAACATCGTTGACAAGAAATTGCCTGTAAAAATTCACAATACTTTCAATTTTTTTTTCTTGAAAGGCGTAAAAAGGAGGGGGTTCATGTGGGAGGGGGTTCATGTGGGAATAGGTTAACGGAGTTCCAAGGAGCTCTCCTTTCACTTGTGGTTGTCACATTTGGTTGTAGAGTTTGAGTTATTCTGTATTTCAAAGGGTATCAAGACCTGTATATCGATATGGAGAAAGGTTTTAGGGTGTAATTAATACCTCAACATGTTTGAATATCCATTAAAGGCAGTGTCGAAAGTCAAGTGCAAACCTTTATAACGGCCATTGTTTATTGATACTTAATGTACTTTGATAAAAAAGGCTGACCTTCCTGGCTCCATGAATATAGGCGTTTCAAAGAGATTCATCATTTGAAGGTATACTGATTTTATTTCCTTGTCACTTATTTTATATCTCCATTGTATTTATCCGATCTATTTGATTGTCTGCCTGTTTCCCGCTCCTCTCCGTTTCAGTCCTTCGTCTATCGGCTATCTCTTTTTCGTCTGTCTACCCTTCTCAATAACTAATCTTAGCGCCACAGTGTTGTACTTTTTGCACTTAGAAAATTTGAGACTCCAGATAGTCATGCGAACCCGTCTTTTTTAACGGAGGGAGACTATTAATGTGTTTTATGATATTACATAAAACATAAATGCTTCAGCAATTAAAGATCAAATGCAACGCACATATAGAAATTATCACAAATGTTGTTGCAGTAACTGTGCGAACCCTCGTTTGAACGATGCCGTGAAATAAAGGGCATATAGGTGAATGAAGATGGTAGCGTATTAACATTGGTTGTATACTGATAAATCACTGAAAATCCCAAATTCTATATGATTGATATCACTTGTAACAGAAAGTAAAAGTGAATAAAATAGAATGAAACGCTTTGTTTTTGTCGCAAAGTAATTTCGTAAGTTACAAGATGTTTCGTGTTCTAGCCATATTTCATTCTTTATTATACTACCAATAAGATGGTCGCAATTTTCGTAAAGCGAGTAATCGTTGATATCCCCATTTAAATAAAAGTCATTTTAAATAAGGGAAAAACTTTGTGTTGTATCTTCCCTAATTTGCATTTGTACATGAATGTGGTATACATGGGATAATTGAAGGCTGAATGTTACAAGGGTCATATTTTGATTACAAACAGAATTTGAAAATTACAGAATATCGCTATCAAAATTTCGTCAAACTGTTTTTAATCTAAATTATCTTTATAATGTAATCAAACTGATCGTTACACTTGCAAGACCATCTCTGCTAGGATTTAAACCCAGGCCTCTCACTAATGCAGCGAGTGTTCGCCCATGAACTCAGATGTGACTTCACAGCTCCATTAATCTCAGAAATTATCATATACTTTAGCCAACATAATTTATAACCTTCCTGAAGTACACTCAACTTTTCAACACAAATTAAAAAGATCACCTTTCATGCTAGTCCACTTTCTTTATTTCCGAAATTGTCGACCTATTTCGTAGAATGCATGGCGCCACAGTCTGTATTTAACGGCACCCTAAGGTCAATGGGTATTTGGGATTAAATTGAAATCTTCGTAAGCCCTATATGGGTTATGCGATGAAAATTTAGCTTCAAACTTTGTAGCCTGCGGCTCGGGTGACACAATTTCCTCCACCCGGGAATAAATCGTTATATACCCCGTCAAGAAACCGTACAGCTAATAATATCGTATTATTATGAATGCTTTATAGGATGCCGACTTCAAGTCAAGCCTTGATTCTTCAGACGTCTACTGGCGATCTTCCACCATTGCTTCCGCCGAAAAGTCCATGGAACCAAGTTGTGCCGTTTCAGTACTTACCTTTTAAAGACAGTCCAACAAGAAAAGTTACTTCGACAGAATTCAAACAAACATTGCCCGGTGTGTTTGCATTGCGAAAAACAGGATCGGAGCCGTCCCTAACTCGGAAATATGATTTTTCTACGCTTTCCGAGATTTTGCAAATCCGTAGGCTTGGAGTAGGAAAAACATACATTAACCGAGCAGATTTTTTCGGAGTGAACATGAGACCTAGAGAACTTGCCCCAATAAGAAGAAATGTTTACACTGACAAACAAACAACTCAAAGAAATCCGAAGGGAAGGAGTTTATATATTCCTGATTTTCGACAGTCGACAGGGACAAATATAGCTGAGAATATTCTCAAATCCGATTTGTACATGCGTAGTAAGACAGATGGTGACATAGCTTCTCTTGAGGTCACTGATAAATCTACTGGGGACTATTTCCGACTTTTCGAGGTTGAGAACGGTTCAAATGAATTAGGAGAGATGAGGACGGTATTCGAATTAGAGAGAGCAAAAGATGACGAACCGGGAAGCTTTCAGATAGCTCCCGTCGGAAATGAAGAACTTGGATATTTTCATGTGATCCCGCCTAATGGATGCGAAACTGGTGTATACCGCCTTAAAGCTTCAGATACAGACTACAATACCTTCCAACTCTTACAGCGTGATCCGTATGAGGACAACCTTTTCCGAACTGTGGAAACGGAATATCCCGAGGCCAGTGTACGAATGAAGAAGTCTAAAATGGATATCTATTACGAAGGATCGGTTCTTCATTCTACCATTACCCGAAACCATATCTACGAAAGAAGACACAATGATGGGGAACAGGAACATATAAAACTGAGAAAAAATGACTTTCAAGCTCGAAGTGCAGAAAACTTGGCTTATAATTTTGAGGAAGTCCCATCTTTTATCAAGCGGGAGACACACGATGAAGATGAAATGTTTCCTGAAATCTGTGACATTGGTTATATACTGAAAAGCGCGCTTCACAATCCTGCCGAGGGCACAGATTCGCAAGAATTGAAACCCGATAAAAAGGTATGTTTACTCATTCCCTAAACGACAAAATTTTAGACTGGTTCAATTTTGGTTAATTGAATCGATATGTCTTTGCTATTTTGAATAGAAAACATTGTGGTTAATTAAGAAATTGCTTGTAACAAGTGTTTTTTTTTCAATTTTCTGCGATGTTTTCCAGAGCTTTTACGAGGGTCGTAAAAGAGCGTGTTTGTTTTGGAATCTGTTAAAATCTTCTCAACACATCTTCCTCAAAATGCGCCATTCATGTTAACTTGTTGAATCTGACATTTCAGACGTTAAACGAAACTACTTACAAGTTAAACACCACCCTGTACTTGTAAAACAACCCTGCTTGTGTTTTGACGAAATCTGTATGCATACATATATCATATTTTTTACTTAAGTCTATGATAAAAATGTAAATAACTGAATGAATAAAATCGAATTAACCCTTTCCTGTATAATCACTGGTTTTTACGTCCATGCAAGTATATACCTAAGAAAATATTGTGATAAAAGAAGAAATTGCTTGATACAAGCAATTTCTTCTTTTATCACAATATTTTCTTATACATAGAATGGTTTTGTTTCAAATTGCACTCACTTTTGATTGTTGCCTGCAACTTCTTTCAAATTGGACAGGTCTAAAATTTTGAAAAACAGGAAAGGGTTAAAGTAATTTCACTCTTAAATTGATGTCAATCAAAGAATCAATCTACAAATCATTCATTTATATCAGAAGTGAACTTCGAACTCCAACATTAGCCGTCATCTATGTGACGCATTTTTTTTCTGGCTTTGCGAATTTAATGTAACTACAGCTTGAATACGCTGTAATTTCGACGTTTGGGCCACCAACCAACAATTTTACTTTTTGTTACGTGTTAACTCTTGTCATGCTGAACCCGGAATATTCCAGTTTTGGCAGGAGGTGTAGACTAAGATCAGACTGCAAGTATGTACAGGTTGATCTTAGTCTATACCTACTACTTGTACTTTCCTGCCAGAGTTGCTTATGAAGCTGATTTCTAAAAAAAATTGAATTTTGAATAACAAGTTCTATCAGTGCTTTAAACCCTTTGATTTGACAGCAATTCAGTAAGGTAATATATACAGCATGACAAGGGTTAATTATCACACATTTAGCAAAATAACGCGATCGCCGTATAATTTCCAAGTAGAACTTTCTGTGAGAGCTGACTGGGCGTGGTCGGCTATCCGTTAATCAAATTCCACAAAATAATATTTTTTTTTCATTTCAGCGAGTATTTGATGATAAAAATATGAATGCTGATTTTATGGAATCACTCCGCAACAAGTCAGTAGATGTTTATGAACGGCTCGTTAATCTGGGGTTTAGAAGGGCCAACGAAGACCCCGAAAAGGTTGTTTTTTACGAGAATATCAGAAACAGAGCCGAGCGTGATCGACAAAAATACTACGGAATAGACTGGAAAACTGACAACGTTGACCAACATAGCAGACCAACAGAAGATTTTGGTATGACCGGGAACACGTTCTCTAGGTAAACCTTTCTTGAATTATTCATGTGATTTCGGGAAAATTACAAACGAAGTATCGAGTTATACTTTGATTCAAGTAATTACGCCAAAAGAAAAGAAGTGATGCGTCTCCGCGCTTAGGATGATGAACCACACGCTGACCCTTTTAAGCCATTACCAGACGGCAAAACTTTGGACAGATCCAAATCGAAAGCAGTTACAGACAGCAATTTTCAAATGATAAAATTTAAAAAATCCTTTTCCATTTGGATACAAAACTATGTGGATAATGAAGCAATTACTTGTCAAGAGCAATTTCTTAATTTAAACAATGTTTTCCCAATTGTTTTTCTTGGGCGGTGTCAAAAAGCGTCATTGTGCAGGCACGGATTAAATGATACATTTACAAATATTAAAATATATGACCGATCGCGGATGTCAAACACAAAAAAATGACATATCATGTCATTCATTTAGACCGGAAGTGAACTTTGAACTCAGACATTGGTCGACATTTGTATGAAGCATCTTTTGATGGTTTGGCGACTTAAACGTATTTACTACAGCTTATTCAACCTGTAGTTTCGACGTTTAAGGTCCCCTACCAACCATATTACTATCATAGAACATGTTGCTGACCGTAAATTTGGAAAATAATGCAGTCTGGTATCTAAGTTAAACTTCCTATCTGTCACTTTTTAATCGGAAGGTGCAAGCAAATGTTTTGACCTGAACGCAGAATCTAGGATCCCTTTGTTCATGATCACACTCAAACTGCCGTTTCTTACTTATTAACACGATAATATTTAGTTAGGGTGATGGAAAAACGATAAGGAAAATGGTTACTAGAAATGTAAATAAATTTATATTTTAAAAAATGAAAATTTTGAAAATGAAAACGGTTTGGACTTCTCTGCAGTTGTGCTTCTCTGATAACAAACATACTACTAGTACCCAAAGAGGTCATTGAAACATTTGTTTTATCCATAATTAACCAGTCGCTGGTCCAGCCTACTTCGTTATCCCCGCCCGGTGACTCTGACAGGAATTCCCGCTTCGGTTTCAAACGGCGTTATTTTGCAAAATTTGTGACCAGTAGCATGTAGCAAAGGAGTAGAATAGTTGGTTTGCGACCTAAACGTCGTAACTACAGCTTGGATAAGCTGTAGTTACGACGTTTAAGTCGTCTAACCGACAAGAAATGTTATAATAAATGGCTACCAATCTCGTAATTCAAACCAATTTCTGGTCCCAATGAATGATTTGATTGGTCGACTGGAATTTTGATTGACAGCCGCGATTGTTCAATTAGCATATGGTTGAAAGTCCTAGTAATACTTCCGATAGTTATACACAAACAAAAAATAATAGCCGACTGTAAACGCGATAGATTCTAAACTTAGCAAGGGGGAATCATTTTGGATAACAAGGGGAGGGAATTAAATCGTCGATGCACGAGCAAATTGTCGTAACTACAGCTAAAGTAAAGCTGTAGTTACGACATTTTACTCGCGCACCGACGAAATGATACAATCAAGTAGGTATATACCTCACAGTAATTTTATTAGTTCTATGATTTTTGCTTTGCTAGACCAGGCGGAAATCTATTTCTGTAAAAAGAAGTGTACAAAATTGTCTTAAACCGAAAGAACTTTACACTGGAAGGATTCCGTCTCGATCCTTATTTACTTGATCAGCGAATATTTTAAATCCATTGAGTGTTTTCCAGAGCGCTAAGTATCTGCCCTTCACGCACCTGTGAGGTTAATGGAATTGTTACAAAACGGTTTAACATTATTTACCAAAATATCCCGCTTTGAAACGTTTCAGGAAAACAATGTGGAAAATATAGAAATTGCTTGTTACAAGCGATATCTACAATCTCCATATTGTTTACTACAAAGAAAGACAGGAATATATGAGAAAGACGGGGATATATGAAATAATATTAATTTGAAATCGTCTTTGATTTGGACCAGTCTAAATTTTTGTAGTAATGGGCGAAATAAAAGCATACAGGAAGTCATTTTCAACTAACCAGTCTGTTAGGCCTTTAAAGATTTCGATTTGTTTTTATTTATCGCCTTTCGAAACTTCAGGTTAGACAGTACTGGAATGATCTTAAGACAAATGTTTCCTGACCAAGCTTCGTTTATAGAGGAGATTAAACCCCAATTCGATCGCGCATCCAAGAAGAAACATAAGAAAATAAAAGCCGTACGAATGCGTAAAGAAATACCAACAAAAGACCCAAATGCTGTTTGTATATCTCTTAAAGACAACGCCATATCACATAAAGAGCTCAAGAAGAAGATCGAGGAGGAGACTGGGGTGAAAGTTGTCAGTTTACAGTTTGATCCAATCTCAGTTCATTGTCCCGACCCAGAGGTCAAAAGTCAGTGGATTGTTCGGTTTCCAAACAGTGTTATTTGTGAGTACCTTATAAAATGTGGCATCGATATAGGCGGTGTTCATTATAGCATCAAGAGTTTTGATGACGTCATGCAGAAAGAACACAACGCCTTTAAGCTGTATACAACGATATTAGACATGAAGTTACGAAAAACAAACGAACAGAAGACGAAGAAGGTGAAACAAATGTACTCGTCAGAGACTCAAACTGTGAGACTACCTCAGCTAAAACAAATCACTGTCCTGTGAAATGAAGCTTTTTGCTGACGCGGCCATTGTGTGATACCCGTATGCGATTATTTTTCAGTGATGGCAAAAATCGGAAATCATCAACATCTTCAAATTGAAAAGAATGAGAAAGAAAATTTTGAAATTAATGATGTAGCCTTCAATGTAGTCTGTAATGCGAAAATGGGGACTTATTGAGTTTAACCCATCACGAGATGGCAATATTTCAGATAGGTCTAAATTAAAAGGAGTAGCGGACGACGATTCAAGGCGATTGAAATTTTAGATTTTTTAACTTTATGGGTAGAAGACATTATGAAAAATGAAGAAAGTGTTTGTTGCAGGCAATTTCTTCATTTCAAACATTTTTTTCCTAAAAGATTTTTTGATAAGTCAAAAATCGTCATTGTCTGCGAAAAGGTTAACTCAAAACCATCTTGTTTCTGCGATAATGTCTAAAGGTTTGACCGAACTCTCTCGAATCCTTCACAGATTGTCGAGGGTTGGGGTTGTCATAGACACTAGCGGATCGCGGCTGTCAATAAATCGATATACTTTACAAATCCTTCGTTTGGACAGGGAGTGGACTTTGAACATAACTTTTGCAAACTATTACGCTTAATATCTCAGTCAAACTCTCTGTGGGATTCAGTAGACGTGTATTTTGTCTGGAGTATTTATCTAAATGATTGTGAAACTTAATGAGTAATAATAATAATAATAATATTAATAATAATAATAACTTTAATTTAAGAAGGTTAAACATTAATACAGCATTTTCAATTCACAACATTTCCTGGCCTGTAATTCAAGATCAAAGACTGTTCTTTAAGACGGACTAAGATTTAAGGCCCAACGAAACTTTTGGGAGGAGCTACAGATTGCGAAAACGGGCCCTTTTTGCTCTTTATTTAATGAGGCAAAAACGGACAGGAGTGTAACCTTCTGCAACCAATTTTAATGGTTTGCTTGACCCTTTCTTCTGCTGGAAATTAAGCCGTTTCGGTGACCAAATTTAAGAGTATCGGCGATCTGAAGGCGTATCGGCAAACTCTCTTAATTAATGAAGGCGTATCGTGACCGATACGCCATAATGGCCTGGGGAGAACCCTGGACCGTTTGTTGTTTTTAAGAATGTCCAGAGCATGTCACATAATGTATAAAAACTATGAGTATTGAAGTAAAAGGTTAACGAATATTACCAAGAACACCTACTCTGAATAAGAACCTGAACTCTACCATGTGTTATTGCCCTTTGTTGTTTTACAGACTTGCATTTGTCAGGAGCGTCCGATGTCTGATGTCCAGGCGGCGTCCACTTCTTTGTCACAACTCTGTCACCTTTAGTCCGATTGACTTTAAACTTGGCAGTTATATAGCTATGATCATGAAACTTAAGGTTAGGGTAGATGTCATCAAAGGGGAGTACAATGCAGAAGAACCGTAACTCTACCTTGCCCATTTTTGAGTTATTTCCCTTTGTTGTTTTTCATACTTGGATTTTGTCCGGAGCATATCTCTGAAAATAAAATAGATATGATCACGAATCTTTATGGGTGGGTAGATGTTTGTATTTCCGTTTATTTATCGTCGCTACCGTAGCACATGCCCAAATGAGCGACGCCCCCAGAAGACGGTTAGTTGTTACGGGGGATAGTGCAAGGACACAGGACGAAATTATTGAGAGCTCTGCCTGGTTCTTTAACGTGCTCGATGGATAACACCTTCACACAGGGCCTCGGTTTAACGTCTCGTCCGAAAGGTAATTAGTAAGTTAGTTGATAAAGTAAGCCCAGGGCTCGAATCTGTGACCTTGAGGTTTGAAGTCAAGTACCCTACAAACTGAGCTAATGGGGCTGACAAGGGAGGTTGATGTCATCAAAGTAGAGTTACGGTTCTTGTACACTGCACTTCCCCTTGGGTGGGTAGATGTCATCAAGAGAAGTGCAGTGTACAAGAACAGTAACTCTACCTTATCTATTTTTTTAGTTATTCCCCTTTGCTGTTTTTCATACTTTGATTTTGTCCAGAGCATATCTCCATATAGCCATGATCATGAAACTCTATGGGTGGGTAGATGTCATCAAGGGGAAGTGCAGTGCACAAGAAACGTAACTCTTCTTTACCTATTTCTGAGTTATTCCCCTTTGTTGTTTGGTTACTTGGATATCTCTGAACGTATAACAGCTATGATCATGAAACTTTATTGGTGGATAGATATCATCAATGAACATATCTTTTTTTCAAATCTCTTATAGTGTAACAGCCTATTGTTTTCAAAACATCATGATAACAAGAAAAAAACACCCGAACAATAAGTTATCGTGATTGTGAATTGTAACTCTTTCTTGAATTTAGACTTAAATTTTAATCCCCTACCCCAGTCAGCATCCAGCAGTGTGACGGGCGTATCTTGTGACAATTTTCCACCTTGTTGAGTTGTTGCCTTTAACTTTGTTTTTTATACTCTATATTTGTTCATACCACATCTCCGAAAGAATAATGATATTAATGAGAGGATCGGTCTGATCAAGGAAAAGTTCAGTATTTAAGAATCATAACCTTAACTTGCTTGATATTTTAGTTAATCCCCTTTGTTTACAGGCTTGATCTTCGTCCGAAGCATATTTTTGAAAGTCTAATGTGCGATGTTTAAATTCAACATGTGGAATGATCCTATCAATGGGAAGTGCAATTTATAAAATCCACCAAACTACCTTACTTAATCTTCAGTTATAATCCATTGCTGCTTTTTTTATTCACACTTGAATTTTATCCGGAGTATATCGATGAAAGTGCAATAGTTTAGACTGTAAATCTTCATGGATTTATCGATCGCAATTGAGGAAAGTGCAATGCGCAAGAACCATAACTCTTCCATCCTTTTAAGTTGTTTCCCTTTGTTGTTCTGGGGCTTGATATTTATCCGGGTATATGTAATTATATTAGCTCTTAGTGTAAAACATCATATGGGATCTGTTTCATGACCATAGTCTAATTTAGTCGAGAACAAAGCCTAAAGCTTAACCCAAGTGTGGGAAGACTAGAGTCTAAATCCGCATTTTAAAATATTAATTTACCAAGCCGCAGTATATTGGGATCCGAGCTAATTATACTTCAGGAATAGATTATAATCACTAAAACAACGAGGTGAAATCGACCCATACATCGCTGTTGCTATGACTACGTTACATTGCATAGCTCGTTGGTAGACCGACAGACTCGATTTACAGAGGTCAGAAGTTCGAATCGCAGGATGTTTGCTTTTTTACACAAATCAACCCCGCTTGCTTATAAATGAAAAGAAGTTGGTTTGATGCGAAAAGTTTTACTTCTTTAAACTGACTCGTTTCACAGTTTCAGACCTAAGTTATTCGTCGTTTGGAGACCAAAACAATGTAACTACTATAGAAACCATATCGTTGTTGTCATTTTAAAACGCCGTATTTAAAGCTTGAGTCAAGCTGTAGTTACGGCGTTTTAGAATGATAACGACGATATTTTGATCGTTTTTTGCAGTGCTTCATTATGTTTCATTTCAAACGCGTTGCTTCTGTAGTCATAGTATATTCAGCAACTGACATTAGTAATAGTGGTAGCGAGAGAAGTTGATTTAGGATTTTGATAAAGTAATAGTTACTTTTAGCTCACCTGAACACGAAGTGCTATGGAGAGCTAATGTAATTACTCATTGCCCATCGTCCGTCCGTCCTCTCCTCCTAAGCTACATATCAGATTTCATGAAATTTTACAGAAAAGATCCTTTCGAATTTCATTTTTTTTTCATGGAATTATAATCGGTTAGTTACAACCGAAAGGAGTTTCTAAGGAATCCTCCGAAACTATAAGGCTTAGTGCTTTCAGATTTTGCACATTGCCCCCTAAAATACTAAATGTTATGATGATAGGATTGATTTAAGCCCTATATTGTGGGTACTTGGAATTTACATAGAAATAAATAACAAATTCTTTAAAAATTATCTCTTCCAAAACTGATCTTGAGATTTCAATAAAATTTACAGAAATGATCTTTTCGTGATGACCCTTCAAAATACTTCAAGAAATCGGAATAAAACTTCGGTCACCATTGCAAGCAGAAGGTGTTTTTTGGAAGTTCTCAAAAAATCTACCCCTTCTAAACAGCAAGGCTTACAGCTTCTCATTTTTTTCTCTTCCTAAAAATGACCTTACGATTTCAATGACGTTTTACAAAAATGATTCTTTGGTGATGATCTCCCAAAATACTTAAAGGAATCCATTGGTAAGTCCAGTTGCTATGTCATTCCAAAAGCATTTCTAATGAATTTTTAAAAATATTCTTCTCCTTAACTATTGGTCCTCATCTTATGACAACTAAAGGGAATTTCTTATGATTTAAAAAATCTCTGAAATCGTAAGGGTAACAGCTTTCATTTTTTTGTGTAGCATCGCCTCATTTTCATCTGCCAAGATACTTGATCTTATGACGATGTGATCGATATTAACCCTATGGTATGAGCAGCTTCGTTGTTTTCCAGACTTGCTGAAATGATACTGACATAAGCTCCTGAAGAAAGACTGTTGTCCACTGTGCCTAATTTTAGTTAAGAATTTAACCCATTCTCACACAATCCCTCCTTTTTACGCCCCTCAAGAAAGACGTTTTTGAAAACATTTTGGAAAATGAAGAAATTCCTTGTATCAAGCAATTTCTTCATTATCCACAATGTTTTCTAACCAAAAAGACTTAACAATTTAAAATTCCATCAACTTAAAACTGTCGTCTGCAGTTTCTTTCAATTTTGACCAGTCTGAAACTTAATTGTGTTGGAATGGGTTGAAGTAATCAACTAATTCAGAAGGATGTCTAATGCGTAAGAAGGAAACAATAAGTGAAAAAACTCATTCTATCTGCTTCCGATCGGATGATGCAAGGTATTTGACCTCTTATTATTTTCAAGTTTTTTGCCACAAACAGATTTTTACAAGTGTTCTTTGTTTTAATGTAAATTAAGGTGTCAAGGCCCCAGGGATATTGTTGAAATATCAAAGACATTTCCACATGCACATTTCGATTCCTCCAAGCCTCATAGTTTCTAACTAGAAGACATCTAAAGATTTTCCTATTTGATTCTAATTGAAAAACATGTATCCTTGCACAGCAAAAAAATAAAGCCTCGACATAGGATGAGTGGACGTGTTTTAACAACTTCTGTTTAATCTAAACTCGGATTACGCAACTGACCCATATGGGTTCACACATCCAATGAAGTGAAGCTCATTGTGAAATAACAATAACAAAAACAATTGCTCGATTAATTATGAAAAGTATCCTATTTGTAAATTTTCCAATCGCAATTTTGTTGAAGCTTTTTGTTCAAAACATTTGATAATTTATCCCCCACTAAACGACAACAAGCAGTGTAGCGAGCTTATCTTTCGTAAATCGACTGATTGCTGGCCCCTCCCTCTTACTCCCATAGTTACGCCCATTTACAGCAATAGTAAGTTCCATTTTGATTTAAACGGCGTCATTATGCTTAATTTGTGGCAGGTAGCTTGCAATAAAACGCTTAAACGGTTGGTAAGCGACATAAACGTTTTAAGTACAGATTGAATAAGCTGTAGTTACGACATGTAAGTTTCTAAACCAACAAAAATGATTCACATAAATGATGAGGGTATATATTCAAACAGAAAAAGGAGGCCTATAAGTCTGCAGGTTAAAAGGCCAAAACAGGTGATGTAGACTAAATGATGAGGGTACATATTCAAACAGAATAAGGAGGCCTATAAGTCTGCAGGTTAAAAGGTTTAAACAGGTGATGAAGACAAAATGATGGGGGTATATATTCAAATAGAATAAGGAGGCCAATGGTCTGCAGGTTAAAAGGCTAAAACAGGTGATGTAGACAAAATGATGAGGGTATATATTCAAATAGAATAAGGAGGCCTATAAGTCTGCAGGTTAAAAGGCTAAAACAGGTGATGTAGACTAAATGATAAGGGTAAAAATTCAAACAGAATAAGGAGGCCTATGAGTCTGCAAGGTTAAAAGGCTAAAACGGGCGATGTAGGCTAAAATCAGACTGTATATATATATGCAGACTGATCTTTGTATATCGCTCTTTGTAAACAGTTGTTGTCAGGGTTCAGCATTACAAAAATCAAACTAAAAGATTCGCACATCTTGATATGGAAGTAACACGTAAATAAGGGTAAACGGGGAATATTTTCAATATGCTGTAATTCATTAACTTAAACCTTTTCATTGGATTCTGATGACGCCGGTAAAGACTTTTACTTTAAACTGAATCAGTTTTTTCAAGTTTTGAATATTTTCATGTTTATCGGGCAAATCCGCATAATCCCATTCCCGTTTTATGAAATTTTAGATTGGTCCAAAATGAAAGAGGTTACAGAAGACAATGAAAATTCGATGCAATTTGAAATGAAACCGTCGAATATGGTACAAAATATTGTGGAAAAAGGAAAAAATGCTAATAACAAGCAATTTTGCCCTTTTTGCACAATCTTTTATTAAGTATAAAATCATAGTAACGTAAAATCTCGGATTCGTACAGGAAAGGGTTAATCATTCAATATGCAATATTCATGTACGGAAGTAATTCATTTTATCGAACAATTCAACAATATTCTCTTTTGTTATTTGATGTAAATGCACGCTTTCGAAACAGTTTTTTAAACATTTTTTTTGCAAACTCAAGTTTTGTTATGGGGGTTGCCATTGGCTACACAGGCCAGGTTACGAGAGCCTTTGTAGACCAGGACTAGTCGAGAAATAATTGACAGACTGCACTATTGTGAACTGGTAATCATCTACATCAAACAGGTGTGTGCATTCAGGAGTATCAAACATTGTGGAAAACAAAGTATGCCACTTTTTATTCATTACCCTTTCCTGTACAATCACTGGGTTTCACGTCCCTGTGATTTTGTACCTGAGAAAAAATTGTGGGAAAAAAAGAAAATGCTTGTAAAAAGCAAGTTCTTCTTTTCCCACATTATTTTCTACCCCGTTGGTTGGTTACTTTTCACTTTTAGTTGCCATTTACAACTTCTTTGGAATTGGACAGGTCTAAAATTTTGAAAAACAGGAAAGAGTTAATTTATGACCACCCCGGCGAAAAAGGACCGCCCAGGAA
This sequence comes from Fragum fragum, assembly GCA_946902895.1. Lineage (NCBI taxonomy): Eukaryota > Metazoa > Mollusca > Bivalvia > Cardiida > Cardiidae > Fragum > Fragum fragum. The sequence goes on along the minus strand of OX336368.1, from coordinate 32,949,171 downwards.
ATTCCGATAAACTAAGATGACGCTCCACGTAAAAAAGAATCTCCCGGATGTTTCGTACAACAAGTTTTAAAAAGGAGATTTGATCAAGCGTTGACCAATAGGGATAGCAGTCAAAACAAAACCATTTCATATATGAAAGAAGAACGGTTCATCTGATATTAAAAAAAAAAAACGCGAAAAGTTGACAACCTTGTCAGGCTGCTCGGTTCGTGCAGGTTAACTAGGCTCGAGCGTTTGATCACATGCCAGTAGGTTCCTTTTCGCTTGATAGGTAAAAATACTAAAAGAGATCGGATTATGTCAGAGTTGATCGGGTGAACATTTTAACATCTTTATATAGTAAGGTAAAGAAATCATTCTATATTCATCAAGGGGATCATAAACAAAGACAACATCCCTAGTCAGTCTGCGTAAGTCGCGCAAAAGCCGGATCGCTGGCCATGAATAACCTGTGTAACTTACGTTTAAATCACCAAACCAACTGAAATCTGTTACATAAAAGTGAGGGTTCAGAGTTCTAACTTACGACCTAAATGAGTGGTTTAATTGGTCAATAGATTTTTGATTGGCAACTGCTATCCAGGTCGATACTCCGATTCGAGACGATCTCTTTTTTTGTAAGGGCTCGTATATTCTCTATATAGGTTTCACAGACGATGACATTTACTATTTAATTTGTATATTTAAGTTAAAGTCGTTTGAATATTTTGTCTGGCTTTATAGATACGGTTACGACCAGGCCACAACCGAAAGTGTCGGTCTTTCTACACTGCACAAGACGAAAAGTAGTCGTATGTAATACTACAAAATGTTACAAACTACCCCAGTATTTTTAAAAAAGAATTCAATAAAGGAATAAAGTCGAATGTCTTAACTTCACTATATGGCTACCTAGCGAATTAAAGACATCTAGAATGTTTTTTACAGTAATAGTGCAAACTATTCGTAGAAAGCAGTTTCAAGTCGAAAGCTCATTTTAGACACTTTTTGTATAAGTCATCGACGATAATTCTGAATTTAAAGGGAAGAGGTTCTCATACCTGAAAGACACCGCTATTTATCGCTAATGATACCACTAATCTACTGGTTGGAAAGGAGACACCGAAAACTCATTTTCAATTGAGTTAAATGTGTATGGATTCTACGATGGACGCGAGTTTTATCATAAATAAGGCTAGGAATATATGTCAATTGGAAATGTTCGTTTAACTTAAATGAGGAAGAAAGTCTAGTGAAGTTTGTTATTCAAATCCAAATACCTCAACCATATTGCTGTTGGTAATTCGTATATAGCCTTAAATTATAGTATGGTATTACGTTTGACTGACCGAAGACCAAGTGGGATTTTGTCTTGTCACTGTGTCCGTTCCGTCTGTTTTATCCTTTCGGTTCATGAATCTGAGCACAAAGTGTCCATCGTAGACTATTATGGTCGCCCTGTGTTCGACGGCCGTCGCGCTATGTCGTTCTCGTTGTCTGGCGTTTCTTTTTAAATTTCTTCTTATGTAAAACTTATATAATGTCACCAATCAAGGGATGTCAAAAAGTGGTCGCTTAAGAGAATGGTTGATTATCACTTTTTGGCATGATTATTTTGGAGCGATTGCTGCATACACAAAATTTTGCATAATTCTCACTCAAATCTATGTTTTTCGAACTAACTAGAATCACTTCACTAGACGATTCTAATTAGTTCAAAGAGCCAAGGATTTAGTTAGGATATTGTCTTTAGCGAATTTGCCAACTTTTAAAATATAATATTTGGAAAGGGAATTTTGGTAATGGTCGCTTTAGAATGTTCATTTGATAGAGGTAGTTGCAAGATTGTCTGTACACTTTAAATTGTTGTTCAGTGGTAATGAAATCATTATCTTAACAATAACAACAACAACAACAACAAAACAACAACAACAACAACGGCAGCAACAGCAACAACGCCAGTGACCAGAGTTAGACGAGTGAGTGAAATATTCTGAGATATGAAAATTTTATCGCACGCCTACTTCCTCGGCCCGTACGATTTAAAAGGCGGGAGAACGGGCAGTGATTAAATACCCCCCCCCCCTCGTTCTGTGACGTAAGATAGGTAAAATATCTAGTTGGCCATTTGTAAGATCCGATTTACTGTTAACTATCCCATTTTTTGATTGCAGCGCTTAAGGATGAGAAAAACGAACACATGTTCCTTATTTCGACATTTTTATTTGGTCTATTGGATACTTAGCTATTCTGGAAATTCGGATTCAATCAACAGCCATTTCAAAATTCTCTCTGGAAAGAAAATCAAACTAGGGTTTATTTACTATAACGTGTACAGCTTAACAAGCAGACTCCAATGTGCGACTTTATGTGCCAGTAACAGAACCTGCTTTTCCGCTTCGTACGATGAAAACAGTGGATTGTGCAGACATTCAGGGTCTCGAGTAACTGCTCGTATCAATCAAGACAAGATGACAACGGTGGGGTCACACTGGATAACTCTATCAAAAGATGGTAAGATCTCCGTTTTATTCACTACAGTGTTCCGTTATGTATTTGGCAGATTTCCATTCAATACAAAATTCGGAAAAGGGCGTGTCCTCTGAAAGTATACACATATATATATACTATATTCACGCAAAAAAGAAATCGTTCAAAACGTCACGCAAGGAACTTCACGCACGAAACGTCACGCACTGGCTCATATCACATGAAATTTAAATATAACACCCCACGACAACCAAGTCAAAGACAAAATAACGATAACAATAAAGCTTGTAATAATGATGATAATTAAAATGATGATGGTTAGCATTATCGTCCTTATAAATGGTTTCGTTTGATATTTCATTTTTTTTCCAAAGAAAAACTGAACCTTAACATGACTTTTCTGAATACTGTCAGGGCCATCACATTTTCTAAGTAAAATTGAAAACCGAGATTACGACGATGAGATCACAAAATTACGAGAAAACGACGGTGAGATCAAAAGATTAAGGAATCAAGATTACGAAAGTACGACATCGAGAACACGATAAAATGAGACTGCGAGAGTTCCATGATATATATTCTAGTGTACTAACCGTCGTACTCTCAAGTCTTCATAACTTCGCCGTCGAAAACTCGTATTCGCACCCTCGTGAACTCGTGTTCGCCTTGTCGTAGTCTCGTGTTCTCACCGTCGTATATCTTGTTTTCGTGCCGTTCTCTCTTGATCTCACCGCCGTACTTATGTGTTTTCGTTCTCGCACTTTTGAAATATTTCCACCGTACCCTTCTTATCTTGATGTCGTACTCTGTGATCTCACCGTCGTACTCTCTTTCCCAGCAATATATTTGAGTGATTTTGTTCTCGTACTCTCTCTATCCCACTGTCTTACTATCGTTTTCTCAACGTCGTACTGTCTCGTTTGTACCACCGTACTCTCGCGTTATCGTTATCGTACCCTCGTGATCTCAGTCTTATTCTCGTACTCTCGCTTTTCGGTACAGATGCCCTAGGGGTAATACAAAAAAAAAAAAAAAAAAAAAAGCCACACCATTTTATATGTATCATTTCGTGACTCGACAAAACTTATATAAACATTAACTTTTCGTTATCAAATAATCCGAATTCTCAACATTTTAACAGAAATAGATTTAATAAACTTTGAGAAAAACTTGAAAATGCTTGAACTACGACAAAGAGAATACGAAACTTTATCGTACACTCGTCATCTTATCTTCGATTTCTCGTGTCTTTGTTCTCGTACTCTCGTATTCTGGTTGTCGTGATCTCTGGGTCGAATTATCATAATCCTGTCTTCTTACTGTTTTACTCTCACTCTAATTTACCACTAAAAATGCGATGGCAATTGACTAATCGCTGGTCACGCCCATTTACTCCGTTGGACACGCCCACCGACTCTGACAGGAAAACCCACTTCGATCGTGATTGAAGTTATTTTGGAAAATTTATGTCAAGTAGAATGCAAAGAAAAAAAGTAGAATAGTTGGTTGGCGACATGAACGTTGTAACTTAAGCTTGAATAAGCTAAAGTTACGACGTTTAAGTCGCAAAACCAATAAGAAAGGTTAACAAAGATGGTCGCCAATGTTGGAGCTGAAAGCTCAGGTCCGGATGGAATAAATGATTTGATTGGTTGGTTGATCTCCCGATTGATAGCCACAATTGGCCAATTTCGAATGTACAGGCTCAGGCTCATGAAAGCCGATTTTCACTGCACAGACCTGCGGTCCTAATCAATCAGAAAATTTTATTTTTTCTTTGCAACTTGGTTCTTGTTTTTTTTCGAATTAAATTCAATACAACTTATTGTCGGTAGTTTGAAATAATTGTCGAGTATTTATTTAACTTTTTTTAGACATTAAGTAAGCAATCAGGTTCTCTTTGTTTTAGGCCGCTACCGCCGCCAACTTTAACAAAACCTTATTGTATTAGTCGACAGTGGTACCAGTCTGTCATTTATATGGGGATTTCTGGGATATAACAACATTTCCAGTTAACCATTTACCAAACAAATCTAGACCGGTTAATACAGTGTATTCGTAAGAGTAGATGGTTGTAATTAGATTTAAAAGAATACATATGTCCCGTATCTGCGTCTTTTTACATAGTGGCTAAATTTTCCAAAAGCTCTATATCTTAATTCGTGATGGTATCTACAGTTTTTAATGGTTTCTTCAAAACGGGTATATCAGGCTTGGAAAAGTTCCGTGTATCGAGCTAATTTCAAATTGGTGTCTCACCATGAAAATCTATTTTTTATTTCTCTCCTAAACAATGCTATCTAGCACTATGCCTGTCTCATTCAGGGAGCTGAAGATCACTAACATCTATCCATATCTCAATTGGTCTGCCTGCGTAAAGTCTGCAAGAGATTGCAAGCCATTATTAAGAATACAGGGAGCAGTTACGTATAATAGAAATAATCCAAAATGACCCAAAAGTCAAACCAGGCCTGTTAAGAATACTAGTTGCAACTCAGAATTCCTCTAATCCTACCTGTTTCTAGGCTTCTTAGAAGTACACTCCTTAGTTAAAACCCTTTCCTGTTCAAACCCGGGATTTTACGTTCCAGTGTTTTTATACTTGAGAAAATATTGTGGATAAAGAAGAAAGTGCTTGTAACAAGCAATTTCTTCTTTTTCCACATTATTTTCTGCCCTACTGAGTGACTATCTTTCAAATAAGTTCAACTTAAAATTGTCGTCTGCAAAACCTTTGAATTTGGACCAGTCTGAAATTTCAAAAACCGGGAAAGGGTTAAGAAATTTCACACGTCACATATACATTTACTTGATATCATGACCCATCTATTCTACGAAACATTACGGTTTTCGGGGTTTACACGCATCTATTTCAGCGTTATAAGCCACCAATTTACTCGAAAAGTAGCGCCTTCACTTTTGATCACTAAATAGCCAATCATAGAAAAGCAATTCACTTTTATTATATTGTGAATTGGACAATAAAAGTCCTACCCAAAAGTTGTTTAATGTGATTCGAGCGTGCCATTAATCTTATGATATGTTACATCCTTTCCAAATGTAAAAAAGGCAGCCATGTTGTAAAGGTTCTGAAATATCCCCACAAGAACAAAGGGGGATAAGTGGGTATACAAGTCGCGGATACTTTAGGTCTAAGGGAAGTAAATCATTTTCCATAGACGACCATTATAACATATTCGCTTATAGCTCAGTCCAAGAGTTTGCGAGAATTACCGGACCTACTTCAAATTGAAGAACATTCATTCATACATCCAAAAAAATAAAATTCAGTATGGCATGATCCCTTTTCTCTATGACTTTTGACCCCATTTTTGAGATGACCCTCCCTGTACAGCTGTTTCTACGGGCAATTAAAAAAAAACGAACCCACTTTTAAAACCCGCTAGTAAATTGCCAAAATGATTCAAAACCGTCACTTTTGACTTCGTATTTTTTCAACGGAACATAAAAGGTCTTGAAAAAATCATTGATTTTGAATTTCAATAATATTGACCAATCAGAGGCCACCTTAATCTTGTGTTGATATGAACCGGAGTTTCCCTATACTTACCTGACAGATGACGGGAAAATGATTTACTTCCCTTAGACCACAAGTCCTCAGGGTACCGAGTAGTTGGTTGGAGATATAAGATAAAGCAGAGACTGTATAGGTAGTTATGCTTTCGTTCTTGTGTGTTACATAGAGGATAATCAACTGGTTATTTTTGATATGAAAAATCTCTCACGAGAATGCGTTGTTAGGCGTTGAAAAATGAGTCCGAAGGACGAGTTTTTCTAACGCATAACAACGTATTCGAGTGAAAGATTTTTCATATAAAAAATAAACAGTTGATTATTCTATTTATTATATTCGAAACAGTTTTATTTTTCAATAGTTGCTGATTTATTTCAATCATATTCGACATCATCGGCCCTAGAAACCGTGCGCATTAATATCAAAGGATTTTGTAATTCAATAATTTCTGTTCGCCATCTTGGATTTTCTGTCCAAGTGGGCGAGTTTTTCAAAGGATTTTTTGAGGGAAAGTTCGTATTTTAAGACACTTAGAGATTTGCAGTGTCAGGCACAAAAATAATTTGGGTGAAACAAATAATGTATCTAAGGGCGATAATTTGATCGTCGATCTAAATGCCCCGGGATATTTCGAACATCGATCTACGATTCATGACTTGGACTTGGACAGAATTATAGGATAGGCAGTCTGTGATCACTCAGTCTCCTGACTTGGGCGTACAAAACAAGCTCATGCGGGCTAGGTTTGAGTGTCTATCACTTTAATTGCAATATCATAAGTATTCGAGGAATGATTTTGGACGTTACGGAAAATTATGCATTTGTTTGAGTCATCTGTGATAACACAAACACCAAGGTTCGTAATTGTTTCAAACCAGTTGTTAACAAAACGGTTATTTTGATGTTGTAGTTATGTTCGTTAATTTTTTCTAATTTACTGTTTATAATTGATTTTTAGCCTAAGAAATTGATGTAAGGTCTCAGAGCGAGCTAGCCCTTGGAAAATAAAAGTAGTTCCAAATTTTCGGAATGAAATATAACTTCAAGTTAAAAGAAGTTACTATATTCCTAGTTGTGAAATCTTGGGATTTCCCAGTGTAATAAATTTTGATATCATCACTAGTGATGATATCAAAATTTATTACACTGGGAAATCCCAAGATTTCACAACTAGGAATATAGTAACTTCTTTTAACTTGAAGTTATATGTACAAAGATCATTTGAAATTATAGTTACATTATAATCAATTATTGTAGAATGCAAAATAATTTATAACATTATTTATAATTCAATTGTAGATTTACAAAAACCCACTCACTTTTAGCTGAGTTATTGCGATAGCGTGTTTTCCGTAGGGCGTCCGTCAAATCATCCGTCCGTCCGTCAAGTTGTCCGTCCGTCAACTTCTCCTTGTAAACATTCTAGAGTCCATAGTTTACATTGGATTCTCTTTAAACTTTCACAGGATGATTGTACCATCATACGGATCATGGCGTTCATTTCGAAAATGGGCTTGATCCGTCAAAAAAGACGAGAAAAGGGTCTCTTGAAAATGTTATTAAAGGAAAGGAGAAAAGCGGAAAAGGAGGGTCTTTTTTTTTAAATCCCTCGTTAATACTCTAGTGTCCACAGTTTTGATCGGATTGTCTTTAAACTTTCTCAGAATGTTTGTACCAGGAACTTGCCTTTCGAAATTCGGTCTTATCCGTCGAGAAACAAGGGAAAAGTGAAAATTATCAATTAAAAGAAATCCATATTCACATAATAAAGTCCTCTGTTTTCATTGGATTCTCTTCAAACTTTCGAAGATATTCTACCATCATGACAAATATTGATTTAGACATTGGATTTTATCCGTCAAGTATCGTGGGAAAAGGAGCCTTATGAAAAGTTAATACAAAAATTCTTGTACCACAATAAACTCCACAGCTTTCAAACGTTCACAGAACGATTGTACAATCATTGAGATTGATCCTTAGGTACTGTGCTCTAAAGTGTTAAGTGAAAAGGGACATTACAGTAATTTCAGTAAAAATCCTTGTTAACATAATTTAGTCTACAGAGTTATTCGGATTCCCTTCGAACGTACACAGGATGATTGCACTATCGTAAGGATTAATTCTTTTGAAATTTGGTTAGTTCCGTCAAGTATCAAGGGGAAAAGAGATGAATGAAAATTTCATCATAAATCCTTTTTACAAAATACGGTCGACAGTTTTCATCGGATTCTGTTAAAACTTTCAGAGAATTTTTATATAATTATTAGAATGGTTCCATTTAAATTGGATATAATCTGTCAAATATCACGGGAGAAGGGGCTGTACGAAAATTTTATTACCCCAGGCTCTATCAGATTCTCTTCAAACTGTAATAGAAAGAGTATGCCATCATTTGGATCTTTCCTTTCTACATTGAGTCTGATCATATAATTTCTACCCAAAAAAAAGTGGACTTTTGATACAAATAATTCGTGCTAACACAATTCAGTCTACAGTTTGCATTGATTCTCTTTAAACTTTCACACAATTATAGTATCTTCAGAAGAATTTTTCCATTTAAAACTTGTTTTTTTTCTATAGAGTAGCACGGAAAATATGGCCATACAGAAAATTCACAAGATATCCCTCATCATCACAATAAAGTCCACAGATTCCATAGATTTATTATACAGTCATTACGTTCGTTGATTTTGACATTTGACCTGATACGCCAAGTATCATATGAAAAGGGGCCTTATGGAAAAAATGTAATCGTGACTCTGGATTTCATCGGATTCACTTCAAACTTTCACATAATGATTGTACCGTTATAAAGATAGTCCTTTTTGAAAATGGGTCCAATCCGCCAAGCATCGTGTAAAAAACTTTAGATATTTTAGTAAACAAAATGAAGTTCTCATATTTGATTAGATTCGCTTTTAGCTTTCACAGAATGGTTGTATCATTATAGAACAGAACAGAACAGAAATTTTATTCAAGATAACGACTTGAACACGTATGGTTCATCGTCGATATACAAAACATTATACAAAGCATACTTGGGTAATAATACACTTAACAGTATAAATTACAATGTATAAGTGGAAATAATGAATAATGTAGGGGTCTTATTATGGTTAGATTTGTATAGCGTTTGTTTTCTAAATTAATTCCAAAGTGATACGTAAATAATTAATTACCCGTTGTCGATATTCAAGTTTTGTTTTCGCTTTTCGTTTGCTTTTATAGAGTAAATACCAATTCCGTTTAGAATTTTAATGTTTTCTGAATTTAAAAGTTCTATTAATTTTTTAACGCTTGGTCTCACGTAAAAATATTTTTTGATGTATAAAATTCTCAAATTCCTGTAAGCCGGACAGATTAACAAAAAGTGAAATTCATCTTCAGTTTCATTAAGATTACAAAGTGAACAAATTCTTTCGTTTCTAGCAATATTTCTATGTCGTCCTCATATTTCATTAGATTGACTTTAAGCTTTCACAGAATGGTTGTATCATTATAAGAATGATTCCTTTTGAAATGGGTCTGATCAGTTAAGTATCATGGGTAAAGGGACCTTATTGGAATTTTATTACTTAATCTTTGTTAATAGAATAAAGTCAACAGTTTTATGGAATTCTCTTCGAAATTCGAAGGAATGATTATATAATCCTAAGGATTGATTCTTTTGAAAATGGACAAGGTTAATAAATTATCACGGGAAAGGGGGCCTTATGAGAACTTGATTGAAATGCCCTCTTTAACACAATTAAGTTTTTATCGAATTCTCTTCACAGATGCATTTAATATTTGTGGCGTCGGAGACAATACTAATGGAAAGTGAGGACGCTGCTTCTCAACAACCGATTAACCCATTACCAGACGGCAAACTTTTAGACTGGCCCAAAATGAAAGACGTTGCAGACGACAATCTAAAGTTTATGAAAATTTGGATTTTTTCAACTTTCTGGATAACAAGCAATTTCTTCATTTTCCACAATGTTTTCCAAAGTTTTTTTTCCCTGGGGGCGTCTTAAAGCGTCACTGAGTGGGAACGGGTCAAAATTGCGACTTGTTTCTATAATAAATGCGTTTGAATTACGAATGCCCTGGAGTTTTCATAGATTTGATAGGCCATGATATCAAATGGTTATATATTTGACGAATATGCAGAACTGTTTTATTTTTTAAACAGACATTGTACTTTTTAGAAGCGTTTGAAACAGGCAGGGGCAGGGATATGGGGAAGTCTTAGTTGCACCCCTTGCATATATAGTATTCCTAGTATGACTTCTTTGTGTTTTAAATTATATCTAGCATACGTAACTGCTCCCAGTGGTTTGCGGTTGCTTCGATACTTCTTGGCTACATGCCTTTCGAAAACGCTGTACATATCAGTGATCGCAGATGTGGATATTTGATGTGAGTGTGTGATTCAGTGGTTAGACTCGTGGTACGAGAGAAGTCGAGGGTTGCGAGTGTAGGCTATGTCGATGGGCAAAACAACTGACCAACTGCTGCCCCCACCCACCTCCTTCGTTGGCCCCGCCCATTGACTCTAACAGGAAGTTCATCTTCAATCTTAGACGGCGTTATTTTGCAAAAGTTATTGCCAGGAAAATATCATAACTACAGTTTGAATAAGCTGTAGTTACGACGTTTAAGGCTCAAAACCAACAAACATGGCGGACAATGTTGGAGTTCAAAGCTTAATTCAAGGATGAGTGAATGATTTGATTGGTCGATTGATTCCTTGATTGATAGCCGTGATTTAGAACCCAACCTAGTACAGGTGACAAATAGGCAGCGAATGAATAGCATAACATAACATTAATAACGTAACATAATTTTCCCGGGATATTTTTGAAGAATCTTTAAATCTAGTTGAAAGAATAGAACTACATTACGCATTGTAAATTTAAGAGGAAGAACTGAAATATACTACCATACTATTCACCTAGCAATTACTTTCATTAACATAGACTTTTTGACTGTTGTTTAATAAATGCACTTATGTTAGAAATCGGAACACTGATAGTCCTTTTTTGTTTCGGTGTTAAAAAAATCTAACTTCTCTCGTTATAGCATGCTTGGATGACTGGATTAAACTGGGAGAGGCATGTTACATTTTCGACGTTGGCCCTTTCGACTACGACAATAGCAAGGTATGTAACTCCTAATGCGACATTAACAAACGGAAATGTCCCAACCGTGAGCGTGGCTGATTCATATAAACAATTGGCTTTTCCAAGATTTTCTTAATAAAAGAACCCCCCCCCCAAAAAAAAAAAATATAAATAAAAAAATAAACCGACAACATATTTTTTAGCTTTGCAATTAAAAAATGTTCTTAACAAAGGAATCTTTCTTTTACTATCCGTAAGCTTTACTACAGCAAGAAATCAATGATTATTTGACCCTCAACTCGGCCAATTCTGTAACGATCATACTAAACTCACGTAGATTTTCACTTCAAGTTTAGGAGTATACTTAAAAATTTGCGGAAATGTGCGGAAACTTGTTCGTAAATTTACCGGATTAACTTCAAACTTTCACAGCAAGGTTGTACCATCGTAAGGATAGATCCTTTCGAAATAAAGGTCCAATCTGTCGAGTGTCATGTAAAAAGAGACCTTATGCAAATTGCATTGAAAATTCCCGTTAACGCAATAAAGTCCACCGTTTTTTTTTATCGGATTCTCTTCAAAAGTTCACATTATTGTACAATCATTAGGATTGTTCCTTTCGAAATAGGGCCAAATCCGCCAAGAAACAAGGGAGAAGGAGACTTATGAAGAATGAATTAAAAAATCCCGACGAGTCATCTAGAGTTCACAGTTTTCACCGGATTCTCTTTAGACTTTCATCGAATGGCTGTACTATTTTAAGGATTGTTGCATTCGAAAGTGGGTCAAATCAGTCAAGAAACAGGGTAAGAGGGGCCCTTATGGATTCCACAGATTTCATTAGATTCTCTTCTAACTTTCACAGAATGGTTGTACCATGATAAGGATCGTTCCTTTGAAATCGGGTCTGATCCGTAAAAAAACACAGGAAAGGGGAAATTGAAAAAAAAAAAAAAAAAAAAAAAAAAAAAAAAAAAAAAATCCCCAGTTTTCATCAGATTCCATTCAAACTTTAACAGGAGGATCGTTCCTTTCAAAATTGGGTCTGATTTGTCAAGTATCCTGCAAAAAGGGCCTTATGAAAATTTATGTAATAAACCCTTGTTAATGCTATTTAGCGCACAGTTTTGGCCAGATTTTGTTCAAACTTTCACAGAATGATAGCTTTGCCATAAGGATCGTTGCATTTGAAATAGGGACTGATCTGTCAAGGAGGGGCCATTTAAAAATTCAATTTAAAAATCCCCGTTAACACAGTTAAATCGACAGATTTGGATCATAGAAAAAAACAAAAAACAAAACAAAAAAAAAAAAAAAAAAAAAAAAAAAAAACCACATTGATTGTTTTATCGTGTCAACCATTGATTTTGATATTTTATCTGATCTGTCAAGTATCAAGGGTTAATAGAAAGGGTGCCTTATGAAAATTTCACATGGTATTAAAGTACACAGATTTCATAGGATTCTCTTCAAAAGTTTACAGAATTTTCATACCATCATCAGGATTTTTCCTTTACAAATTGGGTCTGATCTTATTCATATCATGGGGGAAATGGGCATTAAAGTAAATTCATAAACAATTCTCGTTAGAGCAGCTCTTGAATAGATTTTCATGAAAATTTGATATAGGAAATTTATCTGCTTTTGTAATAGTTATGAATGCGATTTTCACTATAGATATTATTTTTACGGTTAAATCTACTAAATTGAAATCGATGTGATATATTCCCAAAGCCCTACTCTGAAACATTTAAATTTATCGGATGAGGTCGTTTGTCTTCGGGTGATGTCGATATCGACTGTATTACAAGCGGAAACCAATGGCGTAATTGATACCACAAATAGGGCACTTCTCGGTGCAATCGATAGATAACGTATTTACCCGACGAATTTTGGTTCCGTTCTCGTTGCTTTTTTTCCTTCTTCATATTTTTACGACCAGTCCTGTTCATCACAAAACCAGCCTTATCTCAATGTTCCCAAATGTCTGAAAGCATTTAAGTTAGAAATTCAAAAATTGAAAGCAAAAATGTTCCTTTCATAATCTTGCCGCTTTAAAGTAATAAAGTCTACATCGTTCATCTGATTCTCTTCAAACTTGCACAGGATGATTGTTTAATCATGAGGCTTATTGCTTTTGAAATTTGGTATGTTCCGTCAAGTATCATGGGAAGAGGGGTTGTATTACAGTCTTTTATAGACTCTCTTCAATGGAATAATTGTACCTTCATTTAGATCCTTCCTTTCCAAGTTGGGTCTGATCTGTTTAGTTTTACAGAAAAAGGGGTCTTATGAAAATTGTATCAAAACACGTCATTAACACAATTAAGTCTACAGTATTTATACTTCTCTTCATTTTTTAGAATAATTGTACCATCATTAGGATTGTTCCTTCGTAAATTGGGTCTGATCTGTTAAGTTCAGCTAATGAAAATATGTTGTCACAAATAATTCTTTATACAGTTTTCAATGATTCTCTTAAAACTTTCATAGAATTATCGTACCTTCTAAGAACTGTTACTTTAAAATTCGGTTTATTTTGTAAAGTATCACAGGAAAAGGGTCGTAGAGAATTTTCATCAAAACTCCCCATAAACACAATAAGGTCTACAGATTCATAGATCGACTGTACCATCATTACGATCGTTGATTTTGACATTTTATCTGATACGCCAATTATTACATGAAAAGGGATTTTAAGAAAAAATGTTTTAAATATTCTATTAACACATCGATGTCCCCAGATTTAAATGGATTCATTGCAAACTTTAACATAATGATTGTACCATCATAAGGATGATTCTTTTTGAAATTGGGTCCAATCCTTCAGGTATCGTGTAAATAGGGGGCCTTATGAAAATTTTATTTAAATATTCTAGTTAACACAATGAAGTCCCCACATTTCATCGAATTCACTTTAAATTTTCACAGAATGATTGTATAATTCTTTTTAAAATGGGTAAGGTCAGTAAAGTATCACGGAAAATGGGCCTTATGAGAACTTGATTGAAATGTTTTCTAAAACCCAAATTTTGTCCACAATTTTTATCGGATTCTCTTCAAAGATGCATGCAATATTTTGTGGCATCAGAAACAAAGGAAAGTTGCCTTAAATATTATCGTTTAAAAATCTCTTTTATGCGATGAAATCTACAACTGTTATCCGATCATCTTTAAAATTTTGTAGGATCATAAGGAAAGTTTCTGTCGGAGATGAAATTTAATCCATCAGAAAACAAAAGAATAGGGGCCTTATTGATTCACTCAAAACATTCTCGTTTACGTGATAAAGCCAACAATTATTATCGAATTATGCTGAAAAATTCACGGGATGATTGTAGGGTCATAATGAAAGTTCCTTTCGGTAATGGATTGGATCCGTCATAAAACACGGAAAGGGGTCTTAAGGATTTTCACTCAAATTATTCTCAGTTAAATGATAAAGTCGATAATTATTTTCAGATTCTCTTGAAACTTTCACACGGATATAATTTTTCAAAATAAACAAACTTTGGAATTTCGTCTGAAAAATCTTTGAATTTGGACGGGTGTAAAATTTAAAAAACAAGATAGGGTTATCATTTTTGTTGTTTTCGATTTTCAAGGATGTTTGCACCAACAAAAGCGCAATCCTAGCAGAACCTCCTACGCTTGATGCCTTCGAACAGCTCCGAGAATATACTGCGAAGCTCGGCGAGTATTTTCTTTCGAAAAAATATGCTCTATTTAAAGACAAAAAATCCTTCAAATGTTAAAATATATACAATGCGACTTTTTTTCTATTCCATGCAGTATGAAAATAGAATTCCTAATTCACTTTATTCTTCAAAATAATACTCTACACTTTTTGCAATACACCAACATCGGAACATCGAAATCTAACTAGTGTGATCATTTGAATGAACTAGTGAACATTAGATATGGTTTGAAGGTGGGTGGAGTAATCCTAAACATTTCATCTATTATACATACGCATAGTAGTATGTGAGGTGACAACCAGCCTATTTATTTCTGAATTATAGATTCATGTAACATAAAATGAAGTCGGTTTGTACATTATCAGAGATTAATGCCTGATACCTAAGCTATTTTTAGTTACTATAGACTGATAGCCAAACGATGATATGATTGACCACTTTCGTCCTTGTTTGTAAAGTCACATTCTCGAATAATAATAATGTAGGTGTATGCTAAATTGAAACAATTCATATTCATATATATGGTAAGTTCTATTTCAATAGGTGGGACCGGTTATTGGATTGGACTCAACGATCAAGACAGCGAATTCGTTTGGACGAGTAATGGCCTTGCTCCGGCTTACACTGCATGGGGAGGCAACGACCCAAACCAGGGGGAAATTGCTGACTGTGGATTACTTCACTGGTATATTAATTTCTTCTGGGCAGATGGGGAGTGTTCTACTCCATATAAAGCAATATGCGAAAACTGAGAAGGGTCCAAATGTTTATACGGGGTTGGTGAGAACACAAAATGTCAACATCCATATAAGAAAAATTGTTCTAATCAAGAAAAACTACTTAATATTTAATATTATTGAGTTCAAAATGAAGCAAGTCCTGTGTTTTGTTTGTTTGATTGCTTGTTTATTTTTGAAAAGTGTGTCATGTAGGAAACACAACGACAACATGTGGCAAAGAGGGGTGTGAGATAAGATACCTCTTTCAATAAATCTGTTTAAAACATTGTGCGAAAGATATGCGTCTTCATAATTAACATGTTATTGCTTTTGTCCACGGTGTTAATTTTATTTTATGTTTGTCCCCTTAGGTTGTTTGTCTTTTTATCTTTCACCATTTGCCAGCCCGATTAGCTCAGATTATAGAGTATTCGGCTTCACGCTCCGAGTCCCAGGGCTTACAAAGTCAACCAGCTAATTGTCTGTCGGAAGAGACGTCAAACCGACTCCAAGTGTCACGGTACTATCAATCGAGCGCGATACAGAACACGACCATGCTCCTAGTATTTTGTTCCTGTATCCAGGACTAGCACCTTCTCCCGTACTTACTTACCGTCTTATAGGGGCGTCGCTCATATGAACAAATGCTGCGATAGCGACGATACATTAACGACTTAACACATACATTTTCACCTCCTAACATGATGAAGAAATATTTTTAGTAATCGTCATTCCCCTACTACTGCAATATTACGAAAGACCGGTGGTGACATCATGTATTCACAGTTCACAGTTCAAACTTCATACATATTAAGCCTGAAATGTGAAGTGTGAAATGTGAATTATGAGACCCGTGGTGACTTCTTAAATTCACAGTACATAATCAAACCAAATTAAATATGAAGCGTGAAGTGGGAAGTTTGAAGGGTGAAGTTGGAAGTTTGAAGTGTGAAGTTGGAAGTATGAAGTCGGAAGTTTGAAGTGAGAAGTTGGAAGTATGAAGTCGGAAGTTTGAAGTTGGAAGTGAGAAGTTGGAAGTATGAAGTCGGAAGTTTGAAGTGTGAAGTTGGAAGTATGAAGTCGGAAGTTTGAAGTGTGAAGTTGGAAGTATGAAGTCAGAAGTTTGAGGTGTGAAAGTGGAAGTATGAAGTGTGAAGTAGGAAGTTTGAAGTTGGAAGTGTGAAGTTGGAAGTTTGCAGTCGGAAGTTTGAAGTGTGAAGTTGGAAGTTTGAAGTGTGAAGTTGGAAGTAAGAAGTGTGAAGTAGGAAGTGTTAAGTTGGAAGTTTGAACACTTCAAACTTCCGACTTCATACTTCCAACTTCAAACTTCCTACTTCACACTTCAAACCTCACACTTTATACTTCCAATTTCACACTTCAAACTTCACAATTTAAACTTCCAACTTCAAACATCCAACTTCAAACTTCCAACTTCACACTTCCTTCTTCACACTTCATACTTCCAACTTCTCAGTTGAAACATCCGACTTTATACTTCCAACTTTACACTTCCGACTTCATACTTCCAACTTCACTCTCAAACTTCACACTTCCTACTTCACATTTCTTACTTTCAACTTTACACTTCAAACTTCCGACTTCATACTTCCAACTTCACACTTCAAACTTCCGACACCATACTTCACACTTCACACTTCCAACTTCACACTTCCTTCTTCACACTTCATACTTCCAACTTCTCAGTTGAAACTTCCGACTTCATACTTCCAACTTTACACTTCCGACTTCATACTTCCAACTTCACACTTCCTACATCTCACTTCAAACTTCCAACTTCACACTTCAAAATTCCGACTTCATACTTCCAACTTCATTCTTCAATCCTTTCCGACTATTTGTCTATCACCAATGGGTCGATAATCGTAGACTTATGTGGGATAGCAGCTGGAGGCTAGGAAAGGATGTAATGGTAGTGCTGGTGTGAGAAATACCAGGGTTCCATTGTTAGGTGCTCCAGCCGCCGCGATGTAACTGAAAGATTGTTGAAAGCGGCGTAAAACCCCATTCAAAAAAATCAAACTTCCGACTTCATACTTCCAACTTCACACTTCAAATTTCGACTTCATACTTCAAATCTCTCACTTCAAACTTCAAACTTCCGACTTCATACTCCATACTTCACATTTCAAACTTCCGACTTCAAACTTCAAACTTCACACTTTCTACTTCACACTTCAGCTTCAAACTTTCGACTTCAAACTTCTCACTTCAAACTTCAAACTTCCGACTTTACACGTCAGATTTACTATGTACGAAGTGTGAACTGTGAATTCTTGATGTCACCACCGGTCTTTCGTACAATATGCTTAAAATTTATGATACATCTTTTACTGGTCTGGCCACAAATAACATGTCTGCAGTCAAGCGTGAAAAGACTTATTTGGTTAAGAGATGAGGAGAAGATTTTGTTTTCATGGAGATATAAACAAACAAACAAAACAAAACAAAACACAAACAAAAAACAAAACAAACACCCCCCCCCAAAAAAAATAACAACAACAACAACAAAAAACTAATCACACTTTATGTATTCTTACATTAGATAAGTTTTGAGTCATGCATGAAGGGTAGATTCGACTCAATTTATCGTACCTCATTAATTTTCACTTAATCTCTAATTGTTGAAAATAATTAGAGTCGTTTCATTTCAGTTTCAACAATATAAAATCTAGTGACGAATTTCACAATTTTCACAAATACGTCAAATTCTTAGGAGATACTGATTTTGAAAGAAAATGTTGAATATGGTCGCTTAATGAAAGCGGTTGATTGATAGGGTGGTCTTCTGAGCAAGATTGACTGTACTTCACATTTATGGAACAGTCGAACCTGAGTGTGCTGATTGCGGTTATAAAGAATAAGAATGGAGTTATGCTTAATGACTTTTTAATGGACTGATCGCGTCTGTTAATCGACGGGAGGCAAAATCTGAAGTCCTACGTTGACCGATGTTTGTCTAAAACATTTGCTTTTTACTTTGGCCACTTTAACTCGTAACAACAGTTTATTTAAGTTGTAGTTACGAAGTTTAGGTCGCCAGCCAACAATTGTATTTTTTTTGTTACATATTACTGGAAATACAATTAGCAATACATCACGGTCAATACTTTAACCCATTCCCACACAAGTCCTCCTTTTTACGCCCCTATAGTATAAAGACTTGGAAAACATTGTAGAAAATGAAGAAATTGCTTGTAAAAAGCAATTTCTTCATTATCCACAATGTTTTCTGTTCTAAAAGGTAAAACAATGTACAATTCCATCAATTTGAAATTGTCGTCTGCAGCTTCTTCGAATTTGGACCAGTCTTAAATTCAACTGTGTTGGAATGGACTTCCTGTGGATTCAAATGGCGTGTCAAGCGATCTGTAAATAAGGAAACATCCGTTAGAAAACACATAATCAAAGTACGAAAAGTACTGTAAGCTAGCAAAGCATTGTGCTTTATTTGCGGTAATCTTCTTTGTCAAATGTTATCATGATAAAGAAACGAAGTTAATATAACCAAGAAGTTAATTCATTCCCACACAATTCCTCTTTATTATGCTCCTAACGAAAATAGTTCTGGAAAACAATGTGGAAAATGAAGAAATTGCTTGTAACAAGCAATTTCTTCATTTTCAACATTGTTTTCTTCCTAGAGATAAAATATTTTAGAATTTTCAACAATTTGAATTGTCGTCTTCAATTTCTTTTGAAGAATCTTATCAGCGCCATTTTTAACCCATTCCAACTCAATCCCTCCTTTTTACGCCCCTCAAGAAAAAAACTTTGGAAAACATTGAGGATAATGAAGAAATTGCTTGTATAAAGCAATTTCTTCATTATCCACAATGTTTTCTATCCAAAAAGACGAAAAAATTCAAAATTCCATCAACTTGAAATTGTTGTCTGCAGCTTCTTTCAATTTGGACCAGTCTAAAATTTTGCTGTGTTGGAATGGGTTAACACGATGTGCTCAAGTGAGCTAAAACACCTGGGGGGTGAACTGCAGAGTTTGCAATATTCCTGAAATACATAAGATCTACTTTGTATGGCGTAGGCATTTAACGGATTTAGTGGTTAAGCCTCCAGTGGCGGTTTGCACTCGATGAACTCTGAGACGACCTCAAAATTTTGTCTGTTAACTTAAGCTATCAAAGCTGACGCTTTGCTAGCTAAAAAGGGGCTGTATGAAAGCTAACTTGAACAATTATTGTTAACTTTTGTAGGGTGTTAAGGCTTACTTCTTCTGAAAATTGGGAGGAGCCTTTAAAAAACACGAAAAATACACAACTATACATTCTCAAACACGTGAAAAAGTCGACAATTATTGTCAGATTCTGTTGGAATTTTCATGTACGATGCTTGAAGGATCATAAGGACCATTCCTTTAGAAAAAAGAGTTCGTGATAAAGTAAATAAATGGAATTTTTATCTAACTGTAGGGTCGTATGGATATCTTTTAGAGAAAGATCCATACAAAGTATATAAATCACACGCGATTGGTCAATTTATTCCCTCACTAAAAGATTACAAACATATCTTGAGACAGTTTGCCCTTCTTGTTAGCTTGGCTGTTATCGGAGAAAACCCGAGGTATTTCAATAGCTTTGGTGTCGACGTCGTCGTGCGAAAACTTTGACATTTTGTGCTATCTCTGGTTCTACTAAAGGCATCCAATTAAAACTTGGAACACTTTTTCACTATCAAAAGAGCAACATATCAATGGGCATAACTGTTTTTATCCACTATCCAGTACCCAAGAGCCGAGCGTAAGCACCCGTAGGCGGTGCTCTTGTAAGCAATTTCTTCATTTTACATAGTATTTTCCCATTTGTTTTTCTTGGTGCGAAAACAAACGGCATCAAGAAAATGGTATTTTGTTTCGATGGCGGTCTGCGAACAAGAACGACAAATTCTGTGTTCTCCGCAATCATTAAGATATGTACCCGTTTCTAATGCTAACTGGTGAGCAGATATACGAAAGCGAGTTAATTGCTTTCTAAAATTTTCATTGCTGATATTTTTGAGATACTACTCGAACTTAAATTCCTGTTTGAATTTCGCATTACTTTCGAGTTTTGCCGAAAGGTTGACAAATGTATACCATTCTTGAATATATGTATCACGTATTCTCTGTTTGATTTGTAAGAAAAAAGTTGATGGTATATAATTTTCAAAACAAATATATTCGTAACCAGTTTTTTCTAAGAATTGTTTATTTTTTGTGGACCAAAATATGTTTGAATTGTTCGTTACGTTACATTGTTCAGCATATATGTTGTTTAAGTTGAATAAGGGTTGTTCTTTATTTTGATCCTATATTTCAGGGAGCGTTTAGTGCTAATAACAGATAGTGAAAATCCTCCTAATTCACGATGGTACCGCTCATGTAGATAATTGTTGTCTCACACCGGGAACAATTTTACAAATGAACTTTATCAATATCTTTAAAATGGTAAACACCTAACACATAGGATGCATATAAAAAAATAGGAGTTATCATTCGATCGAATAAAAGTAACTGAGTATTGATATCAATTTATATACGTTTAAAGAGCATTGCTTTTAAAGCGTGTTTCACTAAGAGCCTTTGCCGTTACTAAAAGGCTACCATTTTTCAAAAAAATTATACCAAGGTAAATCAAGTTCTTTACTATTTCTAGAGGTTCGTTATTTATGTAAAATTGGTAAGTTTTTCGATTCCTCCCCTTTTCAAAAATAAGAACTTTAGTTTTATTAACATTAATGACCAGATTCACAAGAATAGTGATGAAGATAATCTAAAAGTGATTGTAGACTGGTTTGGCTGTAGTAAATACAATGATGTCGTCTGCGAACAAAAGCATATATAAAGATAAAAGATTAAGATCCGTCTCTGTTAGACAATTGAAGTTCATGTGCTCACTTATATCACTTATACCAGTTACGAACAAGATATATAAAATGTGTGACAGCGGCTCACCTTGTTTCAACAGGGATCTCAAAAGTCTCAGATAAATTTAATTGGTTGCGTCTATAGTACTATAAGTAGACTTTAAAAATAGATTTTATCATACGAACAAACTTGCTACTTATTCCTTATTTCAATATTTTCTTTTAAATCAGGAAACAATGTGGTACTGTGTTAAAACATCGTTTATAATCGTTTATAATGGTTAAATGCACAATAAAGTTTATTTTTGCTCGATAAAATTTTTGAATGATGAACTATGAAGAATGGAAATATAATAAATAGCACTACTTCTATCGCGGAATCCAAACTGGCATTCGTTAAAAATATAAGTTCGTTTTTATAAAACACATTTAATCTTTTCCCCAAGAGTAATGAGAATATATTTGATAATGTAGAAACAAGAGTAATACCCCTGTAATTGGCTGGCTCATTCAGGTGTCCCTTTTGTAAATAGGAACGATAATGCCCTTTGTCCAAAGTTCGAGATACTCGCCAGTTTCATAAATTTGATTATTGTTACTAAAGGTGATAGTTCACTAAGTGCCAAATATCGCCCAACGTCAAATTTTCTCTATAATTTTTTGAGAGCAAAACAGCTTTATTTCTTCGAAATATCACATCTCCCATGAATGGCTGGATAATCGTAAATCTATGTGGAATGAGCAGCTGGAGGCTCGGAAAGAACGTAGTAGTAGTACTGGTATGAGAAATATCAGGAACCCATAGTTATGTTCTTAAGCCTTCGCAATATGACTGAAATACTGGTTAAATTGTCGTTAAACTCCATTCATTCATTCATTCATTCATTCATTCATTCATTCATTCATTCATTCATTCATTCATTCATTCATTCATTCATTCATTCATTCATTCATTCATTCAATAAAGACTCACGTAAATATAAAAAGTTTAAAGCGGCTCATGCATAAATTATGGTAGATAATTTTAATCACTCAATTTTCAAATCTCTAATTGTAATGCTTTCAGACGATAGAGAGGATAGGATTAACCTGTTTTTATAATGAAAATGACTAGTCATGCCTTTTTAGGAGTAAAGAAAATTAAAAGCAAAAATATTTTGCGTAACGAGACGCCAAATTAGCCAACGAAGTAAAACCCGAAATGAATCGGAATTAATCGACTAAGCACGCTATCTGTCGATTGTACCGAAAATTGCCTTATTTGTAGTTTCCATGATGTTTCAATTACGTCATTGGCTTCCACATTGGCTTCGTTATCAATATTATCCAACGTTAAACGACCTCATCCGATGAACCACGATGATTAAAAAAAGGGCTAGCGAATGTATACTACTTTCAATTAAAATCATAGTGAGACGATATATGAAAAAGAACACTTATCGTGAACATGACATAAATAAATTTATGAAAATCAGATACTCTTGCTATATCATATATTCATCCTTCTGTCTAACAGTCGTTTTAAAGTGCCACTATAACACGCAAACACGGGGCGTTTTTGACGTCGGTATACGACGGTACTTGCATCTGTATAAGTTAGTCTTTAATAGTAATGTTTTAACCCATTCCAACACAATTACGCCTTTTGACGCCCCCTCCCCCAAGCGATGGAAAATATTGTGGAAAATGAAGAAATTGATTTTTACTGTCAATTTCTTAATGATCCACAATGTTTTCCATACCAAAAGTAAAGAAAATCCAAAATTTCATCAACTAAAATTTGTCGTCTGCAAAATCTTTGAAATTGGACTAGTTAGCCTGAGATTGCCTGAGGATGCAACGTCTACATACCGCTTTTTAGAGGTGTACATAATCATGTTTACCTGGTAAACGACCGCCCGCCCTCTCTCGCTCTCTTTATCTGAAAATTATAAAGCGCATATTTACATAACGAAATTGGTCTGTGTGGTAGAATACTCACATCGCACGCAAGAGGCTACTAGTTCGGACAATGCTACACGCTCCGTTCCCCCATCTCTCTCACTCTCTAGCTCTCTCTCGCTAGCTCCACTGGCTGAAAGCCAACGAGCTTTTGTCATAATGTGGTGTCCGTCGTCTGTCCGTCCGCCAACTTTTACTTTAAAAATTTTCTTCTCAGAAAGTACTGACCATAATTCAACCAAACTCAACCAAAATTCACAGGAAGGATCCTTGGGTGACCTTTATCAGATACCTTCAAAGCATTTTGATCGGGTGAAAAATATGTAACGATATATACATGTAAATATATCGTTACAATACCTCAACGGGATGAAAATTATTGCGGACAGGTTGTGTACTCTAGCGCACAAACTGGCAGATCAGCGCATAATCGACTGTAGATTTGGATAGAAAGTGGCACCTCCGATAATCCGACCATCAAACTTTCTCATCCCAGATTATATATCTCCTGTATACATATCTCAGGCTTTCAGCTCTTTCAGCGCTTTGATCTTGAAATGTGTTGTCTGGTAATTTATTAAGGGAGGTAAGATATGATCACAAGATTGTTTTGGGTATGATAGAGGCCGCATGTCATTGTATCTGTACACTACAACGCCAGAACATAAAACCATATACAGATCTAACTAGAAAACCATTGAACATTTTATGTCGGAATTCGCAAATCGCCGCTGTCGATCAAAATATCGATTGACCAATATAATCATACATTATGATAGACTGTTGACCAATATAATCATACATTATGATAGACTGTTGACCAATATAATCATCCATTATGATAAAAAAAATCGATGTTTTGTTATCCATTCTTTTAAACCGGTTGGTCGCTTTGTTACCAAAATTTCGTAAATAAAGCTTATTCAATAAGGTCACCTATCAACGATCATTTTTCTTTGTCCTCAGGAATTTTAGACCTGGCCAAATTCAAAAGTTTTACAGGTAGCAATTCAAAGTCAATTTCATTTAAAAAAAAAAGATCACTCAATAGGGTAGAAGAGTAATTTCTTCCTTTTCCACTAGGTATTAAAATACAAAGGGACGTAAAAAACAGGTATTAAACAGAAAAGAGTTGGGTTATCTCACCCAAATACCCTGTTGTTTGAGAATAACAACCGCTGTATTATTGAAATACCACAAAAGGTGACGTCAAACCAATTCACTTAATCGCAGTCTAACTAGCTTTCACGGTCAATACTTTTTAACTTTTCCGCGATGACCCTCTTGCAACTACAGTCTACAAATAATAAGATATCGAATTATTACTTAAAAGACACAAATGAAAGATCCTGTACCTCCTACGAAGAAACTTTAAAAAGCTAATTAAAATAATAAAACCCACCCACAAAACCTCTTTGAACACACGTATAGTATACTGGATCTATGACCGCTTGTCTATATATTTCTGTGTACCTCCAGGGTACGCAGCTGGTATACTGACCTCTAAAAGTATTTACTGTGGAATCCTACCATTGGTAAGCGAATAATCTTTGAAGCGAAGTGAACTGTAGAGTTTCGAACCGTCGACAAGTTACTCAATTTATATTGTGTACAAGGCCGAAGATGGACCTAGCGTGATTTAAGGAGATGTTTTTTTTTTTCTATTCAAAAGTTGGTTTTGTGCAACATTTTAGCTATATTACATTCTTACAAAATGCCCTTTTGAAATTTACAGGTTGTTTGCAGAAACGAAGATTTGAAAATAGATACATAGGGCTTAAATCGATAGTACTTTTCCTACACAATAGTGAGATCCTCATGGAGTAACTCTAGTGGACGTCGAGACGACCACAAAAAATCTCACGGCGTATCATATATTACTCTAGCAGATTTATATCTACTGGTTACCGCTTTACAAGTTTTAACCCATTCAAACACTGTAAAATTTTAGACCCGCTCAAATTGAAAGAAGTTGCAGACGACAATTTCAAATTGATGAATTTTTTTAAATCCTTTGTCCGTCTAGGTAGTAAATAATTTGTAATATACAGATATTGCCTGTGACATTGTTTTCCAGAAATATTTCATTGATGGGCGTAAAAGAAAGAGATTGTGTAGGAATGGGTTAATTTGCAACCTTTTTAGATGCATTGTGTTTGTGAAGACGAAATCTGTTCTAAATCGAGTGGCATATTACCACTGGTGATTTTTAGTCTTAGAGTATTACCCTATCATAACTTACCATCTATACAGACTGCGTGGCAGCCATAACGTTCCTGAACCAATTCCAACACTTACATAATTTCATACAATGACTATTGTTCAGTATGAGACCAAATCCTCGCAACTATAGCCTAATGGTTTAAGTTATAAGGTTTTGATTTCCAATCGATTAAATGCTTCATTCCAGCTCAAAGTTTAAGTACATTTTACATCTGATGATGGACGTCCGGGTTGGCAAAGAAGAGTGATATTCCCGTTTGGTGTACGAAATGGTTATATTCATAAAATCATTTTTGAACATAATCTCTCGCCTAGCCTTATCTAATTAATAGGTACATGTAATACAGGATGCTTCTTTTCTAAAGTCTTAAGCACGATCAAAAGTTGTTACAAATGTCATATGTCTCTCTCAAATGGAAAATGATAAGTAATTTGTTTGTTAAGTTATCAGAGCAGCTACATATGTAATGGCCGAAATTTATCGCTGCAGTTGCACATTTTACTGGTGTACACGATGGCAGGTAGCCATGGTTAGGTGCACCAACCGGCCGCGATTTTACTGAAATACTGAGGAAAACCACGTTTCAAGATGAATATTTTTTTTACTTTTCCGAGATTATCCTTTTCCGAAGACATTCAGAAAGTAATCAAGATTTATTTAACCAATTCCCACACAACCCCCCCTTTACGCCCCAAAGAAAAAATCTTAAGAAAACATTGTGGAAAAATGAAGAATTGCTTTTGTCGAGCAATTTCTTCATTATCTACAATTTTTTCTATCAGAAAAGGCAAAACATTTAAATTTCAATCAGCTTGAAATTGCTGTCTTCAGCTTCTTTCAATTTGGACCAGTCTAAAATTTTGTTGTGTAGGAACGGAATATGACACTTGGACAATATTAGATTTGCAATATTCATCGAAAACTATTACGTGTAAGAAACAAATGGGATATTTTGTATTTTTTTAACCTTCCGTGATCCAGTAGAAACCTAACCCATTCCTACACAATCGCGCTTTTTTAAGAAGAATTGCTTAAAAAAGGAAGAAGAAAAAAAAAAAAAAAAAAAACACTGTGAGAAAAGGAGAAATTGTTTGTTTCACAATGTTTTCAACCTTATCTAGGCCTTATCAATACCAAAGCAATTCGAATTGTCGTCTGTAACTAGTAAAAAATTGTCGCTTGGTAATGGATGGAATAGGCTAATTCAAAATCATAACAAACGTCCTTCAATATACGTAACTTTATAGCTTATCACGCCCACGGTATAAAGCTGGTAGGCTGACTCCCTTTATATTTGAAAGACTCTGCGTAATAATGAAACAGTGACCGCATGTACGCTTAGCGGGTTATTGGTAGGTGTTTTCGTATTAAAGAGGAGTCTCTACGCGTTCTACAAATTATATAGATTCCCCGTATTACGCAACTTTCAAAATGTACAGTTGCTTTTGAGAGACAGGTTTCGAAAAATGATAAATCGAACCTAACGTGGCACTTCTCTCCAGTAACATCCAACTTGATTTTCCAATCTGGGTAACATTGATGGACGCCTACGGGGTCTATCAAAAAGTGACCATTCGCGTCTGACTATCAAGTAATCAGTCGACCAATGAAATATTTCATTTAGATCAGAAGACCATTACATTCCAAAGTAATAATTGATTGATTGATATTTGATTGACAATCGTAATTGGTCTATTACGGCTTCGTTATACCTTATCCACATCATAAGATACATCTTACTTATGGTATGCCTATTTCTGTTGGGCTCGCCTCCCCCATTGACTCCGATCGGAAATTCCACCTTGATGTTAGAATATGTTATTTTGCAAATTTATGGACAGTGGCATGTAGCAAAAAGTAGCCTGACTGGTAGGCGACCTAAACACCGTATTAACAGCTTTGACAAGCTGTAGTTACACCGTTTAAATCCCCCCCCCAAAACAAAAATACTTCACATAAATTACTGCCTACATCGGAGTTCAGAGTTAACGTCCAGTGGAAATGAATGTTTTCATTGGTCAACTGATCATTTGATTGACACTCGCGATTGGTCAATTCTATATAAAGTTCTTGTCGCTTCATATCGGTGTAACGATGCTTCGATTTTATGTGCGAAAACTCGAAAAATGTCAAAAATTCGCAGTTTTCCTTAATAATGGGATTTGAAACAGACAAGTTATATTCGAACATACTTGAATTGCACACGGCATTTTAATACATTTTAACCCTTTCCTGTTTTATGAAATTTTAGACTAGTCCAATTTGAAAGAGGTGGCAGACAACAATGAAAAATGCATGCAATTTGAAACCTGACCATCCTTCGTGGTAGAAAATATTGTGGGAAAAGGAGAAATTGCTTGTTACAAGCAATTTCTCCTTTTTCCACAATGTTTTCTCAAGTATAAAATCACAGTGACGTAAAAACCCGGGTTTGTCCAGAGAAGGGTTAAATTTTGTTTTAACGGAAAAAGGCGACAAATGACAAAATTATCCCGTGAATTTTATTATTTTCATGTGGGGAACTAAAAATCAGGGTAGGTGAATCATGTGTCTTTCATGAGTAAACCAATATGCAGAAACAAATGAATGCGATCATATTATCATCAAACATTAGTATTGTTTATTCAAATACTTCTCCTTTGTTATTTGTTGTAATGCACTCTTTCGAAACAGGTTGGGCTTTATGCAGTTGGTTATTTTGCAAAAAGATAAGTTTTGTTATGAGGGTTGTCATTGGTTACATTGGCCAGAATCCCACCCAGTGCCTTGTTAGAACAGAAGCCGGCCAGAAATTCTTAACAGATCCAACTATAGTAGGGGAAAAGTCAACATTTGCAATAAACAAACGTGTGCATTCAGGAGTATAAAATATTCTGGAAAACAAAGTATGCTATTAACTTATGATTTGAGCGCGTGCGTGACATTTCCAACCATTACACATGTGCGCCAAGTAAAGACTCAGATCAGCCTGTGCATCCGCACAGTCTGATCAGAGTCTTCACTCTGCGCTCTGTAGGTAGATACTGACCCAAAACTTCTATAAACAATCAGCGAATATTCTAATTGCCCCGAATGGCTGTCAAGGGTGCTCAATGTGTGCGAGTCACGCACCAGCGAAATTGTTGGAAATGTCACGCACAGGCTCATTTAATATTAGTTTCGTCTATCACGATTTAAGGCTTTTGATTGGCAATAGCCGGATCTCTGGCCGTGCCAATTGACTCCGACATATTCTAACCGAGCTAATAAATTTCATTCTATAACGGCAATAAAAAATCTGTAGTCAGAGATATTAAATAAAAGGATACTCATGAATGAATTGTAAAACGACATTAGAGTCGACAAACCAACATGTTGGAGTTCAAAGTTCACTTATGGTCTACATAACTGGTTTGATTGGTCAATAAATAGATTGATTGACAACTAAGAGGAGTCTTTACGCATTCTACAAATTATATAGATTCCCCGTATTACACATTTTCAAAATGTACAACTGCGATCTGTCAATTGCAAAGCTCAATATTAAGATCCGAGATAAACTCTTTTTGTGTGCGGGCTCACATATATTTTCATAGATTTCAAAGGCGATGGCATTTACTGTTTTTCCAAATTATCGGCGGACGAGCAAAGTATGTCATAGGGACAGCTTAATTAATTTTGTATTTATGACATCTTGTTCGCCCTCCGACGATTTGATTATCTTAGTTAAAGTCGTTTGAATATTTTGCCTGGCTTTATAGTTACCGTTACGGCCCGGCCTCGGCAGACGGCATTGACCGTTGCACAAGACTAAAAGTAGTCTTATGAAAAACTGCAAAATAAAGTAAACTATCGTAGTTATAAAACAAAATGCAATAAACGAATAAAGTCGAATGTCTTAACTTTCCTTTAGGGCTTCTAAGCGAATTAAGGACACCTAATTTTGATGTCTTCTCAGAGTTCAATTGATGTAAACAGCCACTGGAGGCTTAACCACTTTATCCATTGAATGCCTACACCTTAAAAGTAGTTCTTATGTATTTAAGAAATATCCTGAACTCCTTCAAAAGCATTCTATTGACCCATTCCTACCAAATCCCGTTTTTTGTGCATTTCCAGAAAAAAACTCCTGGAAAACATTGTGGACAATGAAGAATTTGCTTGTAACAATTTTTCAATGTCCCCAATGTTTTCTATCCTGCAAAGCAAAGGTTTTCTAAATTCCACCGACTTGAAATTGTCGTATGCAACTTCTATAATTTGAACCGGTCTAAGATTCTGTCGTGCTGTAATGGGTTAACTTCCGGGTTATTTTAACCTCGTTTATTTATCATGATAACCTTTGCCAAAGAAGATTACTTAAAAACATGCTTTGCTAACTTACAGTACTTTCAGTGCTTTGATTATAGTAATGTCGTGGATCTATTCGTAGAAAGCAGTTGAACACTTAACAAATTAATTTCGCTCGTATTCAACACTTTGTTTATAAGTTATCAAAGATGAATAATTAGTTTAAAGGTAAGGGGTTCTCATGACATTGTGTCCGTCCTGAGAACGTCCGTAAGCTTTTTTCAGGTAATCTGGGCACAAAATGTCCGAGGTAGACTATTGGTCTCGTCCTGTGTTCGACGGCCGTTGTGCTCTGTCGTTCGCATCGTCCTTTTTTAACTTCTTCTACTATAAAACTTGAATTAAGCCACCATTCAAGGGGATGTAAAAAGGTGGTCGCTTAAGAAAATTGTTGCTTAACTCATCTTTTATGACATGAATTCTTTGGATCGATTTGCTTGCTTTTCACTCAAAAGGATCGTCTTTGATAATCGTCGGTTGATAAAAGTGATCGCTTAAGCAAGATTGATTATACTCTTAGAATTGTTGTTCATATGGAATGACATTATTATTGTAATAACAACCAAAAATCAAGTTGTCGAATGTCTTCGGAATATTTCTGAAATACTTTAAGATGTGAAAAACTATCACACGCCTACGTGCTGAAGTAAATCAAAGTGCTGTCAGCACTGTAATCGCTCGCCACTGAATAATTGAGAAATGTTGTTGTTGTCGCGACTTTTAGAGGTGTATATTTCTTTGAAAAAATAAAAGGTCGCTTCTTTTAGGCTAGAACAATGCGAGTCAGCCCTAGAAATACTTGTTAAGGCAATATGCATTTGATGCTTTATCAGAATTTGTCAAATCAATATTTTACCATACAATAGACAATCCATTAATTTCAGCTCCTTAAGTATCAATTTTAAGACAATATTATTGAACAAAGATGTAAGTAAAAAGCTGTGGTCCCAAGTGATTCAATATAAGGAATGGACCTTAATCTATGCCCACAGAATCCCGCTTTTTACCCACCTCCGGAAAAAATCTTTGAAATACACTGTGAAAAAAAAAAGAAAAAAAGATTGCATGTATCAAGAATTTTCTTCATTATCCACAATGCTTTAAACCCCATTAGACAAATGTATTTATTGAAATATATGATGCCAATAATAATTGACTTTAATGTTTGCCCACACAATCCCGGCTTTTACGCACCTCTTGAAAAGAGCTTTGAACAAATTGTGGAAATGAAGAAATTACTTGTATCAAGTAATTTCCTCATTATCCACAATGCTTTCAAACCCAATAGACAAATATATTCCATCAACTTGAAATTCACGTTAAGTTTTTGATAGACGGACAACTGTTAAACAATTTGTCCCGATCTTATGAGAGGGGATATGGCAAGAAGGAACTATCAATAGCTCTTGGCTTTCTCTTCTGTAAAGTAATACAGACATCACGAGGAACTTTCTCAGTCTGAAATACCCAAAGCTAAACTTGTTGATTGATATATACGAAAGTTATCGTTTCTTTCTCGTTATAATAAACGATAACTTATCTATCATGCTAAGAGTGTACTGCAGCTTAAAAACCGTAGTTACGAGTTATTAGTAGCACTAGGCCGAAATTTGGATTTTACCTTTTCCATTTAGCTAATAGTTAACTGACTTTATTGTACATATTTGTGAGACGAAAAAACTAAGGAAGCGATAGAGAGAAAAAGGGAAAAGAGGGGAATGGAGGACAAGAAAGGAAGAGAGCGCGCGCTGAGAGAGAGAGAGAGAGAAACTGACAGACAGATAGAGGGGGCGTTATGATAACTTTGTTGAATTCCCTGTTTTTCCACTATAATTTCAGCCGCATTAATTTTAAGCAATATAGAAGTCGTTAAATTCTGCTTGAAATCATTTGCCAAACCAGAAGAGGAGCCCCTAATTCTACTTTACCACTAGCACGATGCGCCGATTTGTTACATAGTTCTCCGTTCTAGACGAACAGTTACTGTGAGTTATGCGTATGAAATTAGATCATCCAATCAACGCGTCTTTATTTAACGGTTTTTCCAAACTCTGGACCTACATTTGCCTTTTACTCTCCGTTGAAAATTTCTGTACTTGTAATACTACTTATTAAACGTAACTTTAATAGAATCTAGTGTTTAAATCAGTATGGCATGCTCAGAAAAAGATATTTCAAACTCAAGGTTAAAAGATATTCAGATGCTCCTTTATTGACAGCTTTTAGATCTGCTTAATACCAAGAATGTTCAGTATTGTATGCGTCCAGTTTAGTTAAAGGAGCATTTGGAAATTAGGGTCACTGACTGAATTTCGAAAACGCGGACACTAATCGCTCCCAAAAAGTCGCGATTAAAAACTCTAAATGCAAACATAATCCAGAGACGATTAAGCTTTTCCGGTCGATTTGTTTGTTTGTTTGAATGGGGTTTTACGCCGCTTTCAACAATCTTTCAGTTATATCGCGGCGGCTGGAGCACCTAACAATGGATTCCTGGTATTTCTCACACCAGTACCACCATCACATCCTTTCCTAGCCTCCAGCTGCTATCCCACATAGTTTTCCGGTCGAGAATCAGCCAATAATTTGAATTCGTTTTTTTTAAAATCAGAAGTAATTAAACTTGCAAACGAATTCTGATTACATAGGGAAGAAAAAAAAGCACACAAAAAACAACACTCCCATCTTTGTATATAATTCAGTAGGGTAGAAAATATTGTCGAAACTATCAGTGCGAGATCCGTATGGGTCCTGTATTGTCACGAAAGTAGACGGAAATTCACGAGTAGACCTATATTACCATGTATATGTAAGGTCCGTTTAATTGTCAAATGTATTTTAAGTTGCAGCTATTCAGGATGAGGAAACCGTGCACATATTCCTTATTTGGACAGTTTTATTTGGTCTATTGGATACTTAGCTGTTCTGGAAATTCGAATTCAATCAACAGCCATTTCAAAATTATCTCTGGGAAGAAAATTAAACCAGAGTTTGTTTACCACGACGTGTACAGCTTAAGCATATTTCAATGTGCGACTTTATGTGCCAGTAACAGGACCTGCTTTTCCGCTTCGTACGATGAAAACAGTGGGTTGTGCAGACTTTCAGGGTCTCGAGTAACTGCTCGTATCAATCAAGACAAGCTGACAACGGCGGGGTCACACTGGATAACTCTATCTAAAGATGGTAAGACCTACTTAGTTTTCACTGCAGTGTTCTATTATGTATCTTGCAGATTTCCTCTCAAAACGAAATTAAAATGGGTCTGTCTAGCAGAAGTAAGTATAAATATCTTTTTTTTTTTATTTTTTTTTTTAAATTTTCAAGAAGAAGCAATGTGTATGATATTTCGAAGAATTACACATTTTAGCAAAGTACATAGTCTGATCAGAGTCTTCATAGTGCACTATATATAGGGAATATTACCACAGTGTCTTTTTCTATGCGTTGTTATCGTGTTCGAGAATCGTGTGTAGGTATTTTTATTGGATGAGACCGAAGGTCGAATCAAATAAAAATACCTACACACGATTCGAGAACACGATAACAACAAATAGAAAAACACATTGTTGTAATATTCCTTTTATTATATACCTTTTAGGAAATGACATTAAGAAAATTCTCTTAAATGACTAAGAAATAACCAACTTTCCAAAACCCGGAACGTCAATACACAAAAAAGAAGTCAGTGTTTAAAGGTACTCGACGAATACGGTTTTTTGCTACACGCCGAATATCGATTTTTTTTTCTGTCGAGTTGTATTTGACAGCCAGGTTTTACTCCATATCTTTTATAGGTATATAATAAATATGAATATTGACTAGACGTTTTTTAACCCATTCCCACACAATGATGCCATTGCGACCCCCAAAGAAAAGCAATTGTGAAAACATTTGGAAAATGAAGAAATTCCTACCACAATGTTTTCAAGCCAGAAAGTTGGAAAATCTAAAACTTTAAATTATCATCCGCAACTTCTTTAAATTGGGGCCAGTCTAAAATTTTGCTACCTGGTAATGGGTTAAAACGATCAACGATTGCTGTAAATGTATTCTGTGACTGTATAGCCTGTTCACTCAACGTGTAACTGAAATCGCTAGAAATATCACTGGCGTGTCTTTTGAAATATTTCCATAAAAAGATAATGAGCACTTTTGTAATTTAGTCCAGCAGATACCCAGCTTGACCCGGAAGTGGGGATTAAACTTTTTTCTTTACTGATTCATGTGGGTTAGATGTTACAATTACAGAATCTGACTGATGACACCCCGTCATCATTGAGCATTTCGTGAAAATCAAGATGGCGTCCAAAATGACAGCTAGATATAAGGGTTGATGAAAATGTAGCTTACACATTGCATTTAGGCTACTTTTATTTTCAAACATTTCATGAAATTAGCTAATTATTAATTATCACAGATTTAAGCCTACTATTTATGGTCAAAATATCAAGAATACTTCCAAGATGACTGACAAAATGTTATTTTGAATGCAATGCAAATATTGTCTATCAAAATGTAGTTTTTGTGTTTTGTAATAATGAATTACTACAATTATCCGGATAATTTGAATATTTGCATTAAAAACTAGATTATTTCATATTTTAGGAAACAAAATGATGTCCAAGACGGTTGGCAAAATTGAATTTGTTGAAAAATGGTGCAGAAATTGTTTGAAAACCTATTTTCTATGTTAAACGTTCATTTAGGTTTTATTTTAGTTTTCCACTGTTGGGTATGATTTGATGTCAATGAATACACTGATAAACATTGATCAACTCCCAGGAAGGCTTTATGCTATAATGTGAATATACACATGTTTGTTTCTTATTTCAAATTTTAATCTGTGATCAAGAAAAATTAAATTCTTGAATTGGATTGACCTTCGCAAGTTTGATTATCGTTATCTAATCACTAGTGCTCCCAATGGCAGCATAGACTATTACCCAAAGAAACATGATAAAATATTCATCACAAAAAATGAAGTACATTTTCAGTATTTTTAGTCATTTATTTTTCAAAGGGGCAACTTCTACTAAGTTCCTTCCATTATTGAACAATTGGCATTTGAAGCTGCTTGATTGTAGACAGTTTGTTACTCATGCCAACACTTGATTGTTCGTTTTCAAATGATGTCTTTGAAAGTCACTGTGCTACAGACAATTGTTTTCTTTAAAATTGGTTTGTACTGACTAAAATTTAAATAATGCTGATAAATGAAAAAGCATTGCTTAAAATCTTCCGGAAAATAAGTCTTAGAAACTGAGTTTGTTACCTCGTTTGACCGAAAGTGTTGACCAAATGGTTAAAAATTTGGCATGAGCTTCTCTTGATGAATTTTTATTTTATGGTAATGATGAAGGTCTGCATGCTATATGATGACATAAATGTAAGAAAAGTGTGGCAAAATGTTCAGGCAGTTCATACTTGGCAAGCTTATGTTTTCTTTGACTGACTGTGTTCTTTGACATATTTATTTTTGGAAATTGGATGACCCCACGTTAGCCTGAATTCTTCTTACTTTCT
The DNA here is from genome assembly GCA_946902895.1 of Fragum fragum. Lineage (NCBI taxonomy): Eukaryota > Metazoa > Mollusca > Bivalvia > Cardiida > Cardiidae > Fragum > Fragum fragum. The sequence goes on along the minus strand of OX336368.1, from coordinate 32,913,745 downwards.
TCTGTCCACAATGCAACATTTCCATAACTTGTATTTTTTATTCGCCGATGAAAAAAGCCAAGGAAATTGTTTTTTTCCAGCTGTCAGTCGTCTTTACGAAATTACTGAGATGGAATCATCGCCATGTTTCCTGTAACTGGCTTGATCATCGACCTAATTGTCAATTTTGGACTTGTCAATATCGGACAAAATACATGAAAGATAGTTTTAGGAGCTTGCTTTTTTTTCACCTACAACAGAAGCTTTTACAGAAAATGTAAAATTGAGCTCATCAGGCTTGTGTCTGGAAGCATGTTCTATATTCAGACCCACCAGACATGCAACCACGGATTTCGACTGGCTTCGCGAAGAATCGACCCAGACTTTTTTATAAGTAAAAGTACCTCATGACATTGAGCACGTATCTGAAGAAATTATGCAACACGTAAACCAATTCCCACACATTGACGCTTTTGGCCGCCCCAAAGAAAAAAAGGTACCATTATATGTAAGAATGAACAGAAACAATGAAACAATTAAAATTTGCAAGTTTTGTTAGTACGGTCTAGTGGATAGGTTAATTGGGTTGTATAAAGATGCGACAAGTTTGATCCCCATCAGATATAATGATGGTAACTAATGTACACCCTGGCTTATAAAAGGCAAATTAGCAATGTGAACAGTAATAATCAATGTATTTGCCACTATTTGCATTTGCTGTACTTTCACTAGTAAAAGTTATAAAGGTATGGTGTGCGAATGTTAATGGGATGTGTTAGGCGTAGGATGCGTTTCAAAATAGGCATGAATACAGATTATAGCACAATGTTTGCCTACCTATATTTTTATATCCCATTTGTTATTCAGCTCAAAACAAAATACATAGAATGACCTTTCAGTTAAGTTTGTCATGAATTGTGTCTGCATATACTATCATAAATAACAAGGCAATGTTATTAAAACTAAAAGGAGCAAAAAAGCAATTGAAACTTCTTCTACAATACATACAATGTTCTACAATCCATACAATGCAATAATTACGTTTTGGGCGCCATCTTGACAGCCATTCTTAATTTCAGAATTTCTCTAGTCTTTTTTGTTTTGTCTAACAACTTTAGCCAAACGTCATAACAACAGGTAAAAGCAAACCATAAGTCTTAAAGCTGCAACAATGTCAAAATAAGGATTTCGTATATTTCGCTGCCATCTTGGCTGCCATCTTAAATATATCAAAATGCTTAATGGTGACAAGGTGTCATCAGTCAGATTCTTGAAGGTCAAGATCTGTGCTATTAGAATTAATCAAAAAAGTTTAAACCGTATTTCCAGGTCCAAATAAAAAACGGTATGGATTTGTCGGACTAATTCAGACAGCTTTCGTTTGTTTCACGCCTCTTTTATCCGATTAGTGAGTTTTATTTTGAACGTTCAATCAGATTGTCGTCAAGCTTTCATGGAATGATTGTACCGTTTCACTGTCTGTGTATATCGGAATATTGGCCATTCCACCAAACATAACGTAGACAACTAGGCCTTATTAAAATATAATCAGTATAACCATGTTAATAGGTTTTTTTAATATTCCCTTCAAACTTTGAAAGAATGATTTTACATCATTAGGACTGTCCCTTTCGTAACGCTTTCAGGCTTTTAGGTCTTAATTGAACTGACATCAAGGAGGATCAGAGAACCAGTAGGGCGTATCTTGTATCAAAAATGCCTTATGAAAAACGGTCCTTCAAATGAGCTTTAACCCATTACCAAATTTTAGACTGCTCAAAATTGAAGAAGTTGCAGACTACATTTCAAACTGCACTATATAATTTAACAAAAGAGCTAAATATGGTAGAAAACATTGTGAGAAAAGGAGGAGTTGCTTGCTACAAGCAATCCCTCCATTTCCCACAAAATTTTTCATGGCGTCATTGTGTGGTAAAGGGTTAATCAAGTGAAAAAAAGGCTTTCAATGACATTTTGACAACATGTTTTTAATATTGTTGCTTTAAAAAATCCTCTATGAAACCACTGTAGAAACCACTGTAGATAGATTTATTGGCGGGGTTGACATTTCCGACATTTGTCTCCAACAAAGGTTTGGTAATCGCAAATCTAACTGGAGACTCGGAAAGGATATATTGGTAATACTGGTGTGAGAAAAACCAGGAATCAATAGTAAGGTGCCCCAGTCGTCGCATTATTGACCCCGGGACTGAGAGAAATCGATACATGTATCATGGCATCCCTATCTACAATGGGCCTGTCTGCGTAGAAAGTCACGATAGAAAGTCTGACGCGCTACCAATTAAAACAAACTACTGTAACATAGCATTAGTCGTCGATCAAGATGTGTGATGGGACTATATGCCTCAGTGGTGAAGGAGGCGGTTTCCTAATCCAAGAGAAGTCCAGGGTTCGAGTCTCTGCTGCTCCACTGTTACGAGTATAGGCTTTGTAAGTTTGGCGATTCAATTGACAAATCGCGGCAGATAATTAAATAACCAGTCGACCATTGAGACCAGAAATGAGATTTGAACTCCGACATTGGACGCCGTTTTTTGACATTTTTGTTGGTTTGGCGACTTAAACGTCGTGACTACAGCTTAAGCGACGTTTAAGTCTGCGACCAACTAATCTATTTTTGTTACATGTTACCGACCATAAATAATGCAAAATAAAGCTGTTTATATTCGAAGCGGGAATTCTTGTTCGAGTCTGTGGACATGGTCAAAGGAGTACGCGGGGCAGCGATTGGTCAGTATGAGCCTCCTTCTAGTACAGCCACTGTTACCAGTATGGGCTCGCTGGTCATACCCAGGAGGCGCATAAATAACAATACTTTGTCATGTTGTGACTGAAAACAACTGAAAAAACTTTTCAATATATCACCTATAGAGAATTAAGCCTTAAGGTGAAAAATAGAACCCACGAAGTCGTTGATTACGCGTTGCAACTGAAAGAGGAACAACTGAAAGATTTATCGCTCCTATTACAGCATGCTTGGATGACTGGATTAAACTTGGAGAGGCATGTTACATTTTTGACGTAGGACCTTTCGACTATGCCAAAAGCAAGGTATGTAACTCTTGACTTGTTGTTGATAAAGGGAAATGTAATGTTCTTATGAAAAAAATGACCGTAGAAACGTGGCCGATTGATTTTTAAAGATGAGCTTCCCCAATATTTCATCAATCTAAAAACCATGTTTTAGCTTTTGTAATTGAAAAACTCCTAGTTGGAGAAAGAACCTTATTTACAGAAATCGTTCTTTCACCATCTCTTTTAACCTTTATACAGTGCAACTGTTCTGAACTTTACATAGATCATGCCATCCGTACTCTATTAATCATATGTTGTAAAAGAATAGTTTACAGTACCACTATAATTCAACTAACATAATAGAGTGCGGGTAATATAGTCTCTTAATACACTAAGCAAAAATGAAAACTTCACGCTTCGTATTTTTTGGGACCAATTTTTTCATTCATATATACTACAAGTTTTTTTTCTTTTCTTTTTTTTTTTGTTTTTCATTATGACCACAAAACATTTGACAATTCGTAGATATACAATTTTCTCAGTGGTAGATTTTAATGTTGAAAAACGTTAGAAAAGTTTTAAGAAATATGATTATGATTAAAAGATAACATTTATATTTTCAATATCGATTATGTCCACCCCTATAGCGACATAACGCCTCCTCGTGGAACTTAGAACTTTTATGAACACTGCACTAGGATGACATCTCCATTATCCAACAAGAGTTATGAGGTGGATTGACTTGCTGGCGGACACGGTAGCCTAGCTCGTCCCAGATATACTCTATCGAATTAAGGTCAAGGCTGCGTGAAGGCCAGTCTAAGACTTCAATACCGGCATTTTCAAGAAAGTCTTACATTGGTAATGATGTGTGTTGCCTAGCATTATAGTGATGAAACGTAAGAACAGGACCATGTCTCTGTATAAAGGGAGCTGCAAAACCTGATTCATTCACTAGGGGTTAAGTTGCCGAGAACAATAACAAGGGGTGAAAGGCATTGAGCAGAAACATATCCCATCGCAAAATCTGTCCATCTCTCTGACAAATGCTTGAGTATGACGTTCTCCAGGCCTGCTGTACTGTACTGTGACCTGCCATCAGCAAACCGCAATTTGTGAATCGCGATTCGTCACAATCGAGTTTCATATCCATTTATTGAACCGTAGGTGCCGAGTGGCCGATGTCGACTTGTTGCGCCCATGATAAGCTGTAAGAATGGGTACAATATGTGGCCTTCGAGCTGGAAGTGAAGTTGCTCGCAAACAGTTCCTTACCGTATTTGACTGTGATCTTACCACCAAACATCTCTCTACTAGACGTAAGTCTGTTTCGGAGTCGTATTTCACGATCATCCCGATGTGACATCAATCGTACCGCTCCGATTCTCGGCGGTCCGGTGAGCAATCCATTGCTCTGTCAATAGGGGTTACAGAACAGAATAGAACTATTAATGACTTATACTCAAGGTACGTCAAAATAACATATACAATACAAAAAATAAATAGACACGTACTGGTATCAAGGCTTTACAACCCATCGACATCTGTGGCCATTTAAATCACTAGAAACTCATCGAAAGCATACAAAAAAAAAAAAAAAAAAAAAAACCCACACAGAACAACACAAAGGCAACTTCAAGCCATAAAACGATAGATGGGGAACGAAAAACGAAAGAATCCTCGTTTAACGCCATTTTTGAAATGTACTTCAACGAGAAATGTGCTGTAACTAATATCAACTTGACCATCTACTATTTTTGTAACTCGTAGATCTTCTTTCTTAGTGGAATTATGTTCAACTCTTCTTGTAATTCAGTACGAAAGTCTGAAAGAGTTATGGGTTGCACAGGTAGACAAGAAACCAAACCCAATTTTTTACTCGGGGATAGCAAGATAACTGATTGAATGATTGGATTTAACGCCACTTTATTTCAGTCTTATCGCGACGGATGGAGCACCTAATCACGGGTTCCTGGTATTTCTCATATCAGTACTATCACTTCATCCTTTCCGAGCCTCCAGCTGCTCATCTCACATAGGTTTACGATTATCCACCCATTTTCGGAGACAAAGATAACACGATAAAGAGATGAACTCTTATTTCCATCATGGTTTCAATCGTGGTCCGAACTCATTTCAGATTTATCCATGCGCACAAAAGAAAAAGGGAAATGGATTCAAACCACTGCTACCAATGCTTACAGCTGGGTGGACTGGGGCTCTGTCTATAAAGTGCCCTGCCCAAATACACTACCCGCCTCCCGTGGGACTCGAACCCGCAACCATACGATTACGAGTCGAGCAGGCTTACCAATCGCCAAACGAAGCAAGTCCCACACGAGCTCAATGGGATGGCCCATCCGAATGACTGGATAAGTGGGGATCGAACCAGGACCCGTGACACTGATGTGTGGCGCGACCCATGACATCCCCTTATTGAAGATTGGGAGTCTTATGCGCTACCGACTGCGCTATGACGGCGGCTCGACGCCCCCACACTGTAAAAAAAGTGTGTTAAGTTACACCAAAAAAGGTTGACAGCAACACCATTATTCGTGTAGCATTTCTCTACACCAAAGTAAGTGTGAATTCGCACTTTCTGAGAATAGTTACCTCAACTTTGGTGTTAAATAACACGAACAAAAGTGTATAATAAGCAATGAACATTTGGTGTTACTTTACTCTTTTAATGGTGAAACTTCAAACTATTTTGGGTGTTAACTTTCCCTTTACACTAATTTACACTAGTTTACACTATTAGTGTAACTATACGCTAAATTCGGAGAAAATTTACTCTTTCAGTGGTGAAACTTCACACCATTTTGGGTGTAAACTTTCCATAAACACTAGTTTACCATAATTTTCACTATTCAGAGGAACTTTACTCTTTCAGGGGTGTAACCTCAATCCATTTTGGGTGTAAACTTTCCCTTTACGCTAGTTTACAATAGTTTACACTATCAATGTAACAATACGCTAAATTCAGAGATACCTTACTCTTACAATAGTGAAACTTCACACCATTTTGGGTGTAAACTCTCCCTACACACTAGCTTACAATAGTTTACACTATACAGGGGAACTCTACTCTTCCTTAGGTGAAACCTTAATCCATTTTTGGTGTAAACAATCTTTTCGCAATAGTTTACACCGCAAGTGTTACCTAACGCTAAATTCAGAGAAACTTTACTCTTTCAATGTTGAAACTTCAAACCATTTTGAGTGTTTACTTTCCTTTTACACTAGTTAACAACTGTTTACTCCATAAGTGTTACTATAGGCATAATTCATAGAGACTTTACTCTTTAATTGGTGGAACTTCGCTCCATTTTGGGTGTAAATTTTCTTTTAAACTAGATCGCAATGGTCTTCACCATTAGTGTATATATACGCTATGTTCAGGGAAACTTATGGGTGCCCTGTGTTACTGAGGTTGCTAGAGTCACTTCCGGTGAAGATTGCTGCGCTTATTACCGTGAATGCATCCGTATGAGATTTTGGTGCATTTTGGAGACACTGGGGATTCTACTGCAGTCGTTTAGGCAGTACAGATAGCGCTAAGGTAAATAAACGTCATTTCACTGTTCATATCCACAATATAGACATGCAGTGTGGCTTTTGTTGAAAGGAAGTTATAATGATGTTGATTATATCAGTCACGTTTCCATAAAGTATAGAAGTGACACTATTTTCTTTATTAGTTGTGGGGTAGATGGTTGTCCGTCTACGTCTCATATAACCACATTTTTTAGCAATGTGTGGATCTGATTTTGAAAACGAATAACTATCAATTTGAGTGTAAATAAATGTCGAGGGTTTTTCGTGTTCCAAATCTTCTAGTCTATGAGTCTACCAGTCTAATAGTATAATTTTGAATTCGGCGCCATGTTGTGTTTTCGGTGAGCAAAACCGATCGAGTTTGAAGATCCCTTCAATCGAATGCTGTGCATAGGGTAATGATGGCTCACATAATTCAGTCTTAATATGCTCTAAGTTTAGGGCCTGTTACATGCATCCATATCTAGTTATTGAAAGTGTTTAGCCTTTGTCGGTTTACTAAAATTTTATTGGGTGGAGTGAATCCGGGTCCGTTCGCCCTAAAACACGTTCGCTCTAATTACGTTTCGCCCTAATTCCAGTTGGCTCAGGGTCCGTTCGCCCTGTTTTTCAATTAAATTATAGCTTTCCACAATAAAAAAATTCTCGTAAACATTTATTTTTTCCTTTATGAGATGTTTAGGTTATTTAAGGTAGTTTTTTCAACTCATATTCAGACAAAATTTCAGACTGATCTAAAGTTGTAGTGAACTTGACTAGATTCCTAGAACATAATAAGGTTAAAAGAAATATATTCGAAACGGACATGGTTGTATCAAATTCAAGATTCCAAATTATGTTTTCTTGAATTAAGTTATTACAAGTTCAGGGTTCTCCCCAGAAATTTTTGAAGGCGTAGTGGCAAATGCGCAGCATGTTGTCTGTTAACATCTTGGTATGACTATACATAATAAAGGTCATTAAAAGTGCTTTTTAGCTTGATTATTGACATCTTGTTGTTTTATTGAGAGTTATTCTTGAATTATATTCTTCAACTTTTTAATTATTATAAGTTGATTTATCTATTCTGAGGCTTATTTTGATACCAACCAATTGTGACTTTACTCAGCTTACTTCAACTCTCTATCCTATTTGTTGGAAAGGACACTAAATTGTCTCATAAAAAGGATGTGAAAAGGAAAGATAATGAAAGAATATACCCAAAAGTCTCATGAGTAAAAAAAGTGTCAAGTGCTTGTCTATTAGATAGGATTAACTTTTCATGCTTGGCCATTTTATCAAGTCTGTCCAAAAATCATATCCTTGAGGACTCTTTAAAAAAGCATGGAGTGTTGGACTGACGAAAAATGCCCTTCATCAGAAAAAAAAAAAGAATATATTATCAGTAATTTCAAAAATGTATTTATAAGGTTCCTGTGTGAAATACCTGGTTTCATTTTCAAATTTTGCATCTTAAAGAGCTCCATTAGATTCTCTGTGTAAAATTTGAAATGCTCATTATTTGCCCATTCAGAAGCCTTCGACTGTCTGACACTATGTCTATTCTTCTAACAGTACTTTCAGCTATTTGATTTCAATAAGTTAATAAAAAATGTATAATATATCAGCAGTGTCCAACCTATTTCTCAAATTATAACATGAAACTTGATCAAATTTATTAAACAAGTGTCTTTACTCTTCTCTTTTTTAAGTGATTTCAGCACTTTGATTTTCAAAAGAGGATTTTGTTTTCCAAATATTATAGCATGAATGATCTTTTCCTGATTCTAAATAATTAGCAAACCATTACTTTTTATAAAAAATCCCTAATTGGTCTAAGGCATTCTTTTCCTGAAGTGCTTTCAGCACTTTTATTTCTTTTTGGGTAAAAAAAATATGAGAGGATGAGATATTATTAGATGATTACTAAAAGTATAATAATATTTTTTCATCAAACTTTTAAAACAAATTTATTGAAAAAATGGGTTGAACAAACAAGGGTACGAATGTTTGAGATAATGCCCTCCATGTTGGATAAAAAATAAATGGACTTATTCCAGAAGATACATGTGTGTAATTATTAAACTGAGTTGAAAACAAGAGGTTAGTATAACTAAGATGGCTTCTATACAAATCTGTCTTTATTATTTTGGCAAATTCTCGTAAGGAAAAAAGATCGCGAAAAGGGTATGTTTTCAGCGAGCAATGTATGAAATAAACTGACCCAATAAATCTTTCCTTCAAAAAATTAAATTTTAAACCACTGTGGCTTTAGTTTGATAGTTGTCACATCAAATAACCACATCTTTTACTTTTAACTAGACCAATCTCAGCCGAAGTGACAATTTTCCGGAACCGGGTCGCCATTTTGAATTCATTGTTTACATATTGGTACCTATCATGCTTGGTGGCTGATAGCGAGGTACCAGTGGGAAACGCGAGAAAAAATCGATAATCACCAATTAGTAAGAGTGTAAGGGTCTTATCAATAGAGATGTTATGCAATACGTGGTATACAACATTATAGATAAAGAGCCTGTCGTGTCCGCGCTTCTGCAGCCAATTTTAATGGTTTGCTTTACCCTTTCTTCTGCTTGAATTTAAGCCGTATCGGTGACCAAATTTAAGCGTATCGGCGATCTGAAGGCGTATCGGCAAACTCTCTTAATTAATGAAGGCGTATCGGGGCCGATACGCCATAATGGCCTGGGGAGAACCCTGCAAGTTGACAATCATGTTTCAATTTTATTGCCACAATTACAGGTTAAATAATATTAGAAGATTGATTTTGATAAAGAAAGAATAATTATTTGACACGATCAATTTGTTATAAAAATTTATCAAATCACAAAAAGTATCATTTAGAAGTTACCTTTTATCAAAACGATGAATAAATATACAATACACAACCCCGTCCTAAACGTTCAAAGAAAGATTATGGGTAAAAGTGTTGGAAATGAAGTAAAAATGTTAAATTAAATTAACCCATTACCAGACGACAAAATTCTTTATGCCTCTCAATAAAAAGGCTTTGGAGATGACAATTGAAAGTTATAAATCCCAAATACGCTTTAGGACAAAATTGCTTGCCACAAATTGGAATTTTTTAACCCCCCCCCCAAAAAAAAGAAAAAAAATTTCACGAAATTTAGATCATTGAAACACATTCAGACTTTTTACAACACAATCTCAGTTGAATCAGAAAGTTTTTAAAAGTATTGTCTACATTATATAACAAAATACCTAAAACGGTAGAAAGCATTGTGAGTAAAGGAGAATATACTACCCACACGTTTGAATGGGCTATAATTCACGATTCACACTTTTTTATGCCCCCGGTGAAGATGAAAGTAGAGAAAACATTAGTGAAAATGACAAGCTGATTTTTATTAATCCTTTTTTCATTTTCAAACGACGTTACAACAAAACTAGAAATACACACAAAATCATACTCATTTAAAAAAGAGGGCTAACATAAAAAATAGGGTGAACGGACCCACTTTTGGGGCGAACGGACCCAGGGCGAACAGACCCGGGGCGAAAGTATATTTAGGGCGAACGGACCCGATGGAGTTATCACCTTTCTGTTCTTATAGATATTTTTGGCCTTGACTTTTGATTCTTAGGGTAGACATGCATCTAGTTTAGTGCTTAATTCAATAACATAGGCCTACAAGTAATTTAATGCTTAAAGTTTGGTTTGTCGAGGAATAGTACAGTGATATTGAAGTTTAGAGTCGCAGATATTGTGGACTCTGGTTGTTCAGCACATGTTGTGCAGGTTGAACAATGGCTTCACTTTCTATATTAAAATACAAGTTTGGTAGATAATCGATTTACCACTAAATTCATAATTCTATTTGCAAATTTTTGACCTAATGACCTAAGTCGTCAGATTATGATGTCAAGCATGATGGGGCAATTCAGTCCGTATCTTATTTTACAAACTGTCTGTCATTTAAATTCAGCCACATGCATACTTCTGCAATTTCCATGGGTAAAGCTAACTTTTTGTGGTACCTAAAGAGAATTTGAAGCAATTTGCTTGTTGTTGTTTGGATAAACATTTCGTCTTGTTCTAGTCTTCGTGTTGGTTGCATCATAGTAGTGAATATTCACTTGTTTACTGTCACGTTGCAAACAATTTACCCTGTGTTGTCCCTATGCTGTGGGTACTTGATTTAGAGGTTATACAAGATAGTTCGAGATATGGATATTTTCTAAGGAATTTTTGTATTTGTATTTCAGTTGGCATGGGAAAACAGTATCTAATCATTTTATCACGTTGAGTGCCATTACAGTAAGAAACCTGCACCTAAAGCACTTTGAATCAGAGTTGAAATCCTATAAAGATGTGAACAAGGCTGCACCAATAAAAGAAGATTCATATTTATTGAAGACATAGGTACCACAGCTAGAGATCGTGTGAGGAGTGGACTGATAAGGGTGAACAACTATTAAATGAACATGTGCAGCACTTCAGACAGAAATTGATAAATTTGAGAGAGAATATTGATAGATAGTTGATATCATGTACCTTTTAAGAGAGAAAGAAAATGACTTATGAAAGGAGGAATCCTTTAATGCATCATGTTATTTAGAAAAGATTGATTTGGTTTTAGAAAAGAAAGACAAAGAGTCACCAAAGGGTTCAGATGCTTCCAGAGTGTCTGTGATATCAACAAAACTAGCTAGCTGGGGAGATTGAACTTCTTGATGATCAAAAGAACATTGCCTCTATAGAGGCAGAAGTAGAAGAACTCGAATGGTCACTCTAAAGATCTAAGATAAATCTATAGTGTAAACTGAATTTGACAGTTCTACCTTTGACTTTCGTTGAGAAAACAGAATGTTTCATAAATTTATTACCTAAAGTTGATGATTAACTGATTGGTGTTCCTTTAACCCTTTCCTGTTTTTCAAAATTTTATACTGGTCCTATTTGAAAGGAGTTGCAGACGACAATTAAAAGTGGGTGCAATTTGAAAAGAAACCAACCTACTGGTTAGAAAGTATTGTGGTAAAAGTAGAAATTGCTTGTTACAAGCAATTTCTTCTTTTTCAATAATGTTTTCTCAAATATTAAATCACAGAGACGTAAAAACAAGAGATTGTACAGGAAAGGGTTAAGGGCAGAACCCGATAAATTTGTGTTGTCAGAAACAAGTGTAAACAAGCAACCTGACCAAGTCAAATTCATTTAATCTACTCCCACATAGTGGTGCTTTAGGACACCCCTCAATATAAAAAAATAGGGAAAACATTGTGTAAAACTAACAAATTGCTTGTTACAAGCAATCTCTTCATTTTCCATAATGTTTTCTACCTAGAAAGTTAAAAAGAATCTAATATTTCATAATCTTTAAAATGTCATCTGCAACTCTTTTCAATTTGGACCAGTCTAAAACTTTGCTGTCTGGTAATGGGTTGAGAAAGAGCTACTTCTTAATAGATTAGTTGAGTTTGATGATATTCCATAATTTTTACACTCTTGAGAGCAACTTTCCTGAGTGTTGTTACTGGGCTATGTTTGCAGCTTGGAAAGAAATTAACCTTTTGATTAAATATTTTGGGACTATTTCAAGTTAACCCTTTCCTGTTCAATCCCTGGTTTTTACTTCCCTGTAAATTCATAATTAAGAAAAAAATGTAGAAAAAGAAGAATATGCTTGTAACAAGCAATTTCTTCTTTTTCCACAATATTTTCTACCCTTTGAATTTGGACAAGTCTAAAATTTTGCAAAACAGGTAAGGTTTAACAAGCCTTGACTACACACAGCTTCAATGCAAATTTTCCCGGAAGAAGTTTAGCAAAAATTTGGGATAGGTTGGAAGATAATTTTTGAGCCCCTGAACTTGTGCATCATTCCTTAACTAAAAGAGTAGAAAATTTTCCTAGTAAGGTTAGGATTTGAAAAAACTCTTTGACTTGGCCGATGTTGAGAGTTAGAAAGAGGACCCAAAGTTTGCCCCCTTCTTGCATATTACGACTCATTGTCTGGTATCAAATTGCCATACAAAGTTCAAGAAAAATGGACAAATTCTGCATGTAGTTTTAAGAAGCAATTTAGTGTTGCATTTATGTTCACAATTTCATTTAATCATCACTTGTGCACTTTTGCACTCATCAGAAGAGCTGGTTTTGACGTCTTTTTTATAAAAAAAGCTTGGGAAAACATTGAGGCAAAAGAGAAGAATGCTGACAACCTGCATTTTCTCCTTTTTATATCCCGCCGTTTCGGCGAAGGGGATAATAGTAATGCTCTCTGTCCGTTATTCTGTCACTAAGCCTGTCCAGAGCATATCTCCTAAAGTATAAATGCAGTGCACAAGAACCACAACTCTTGCTTGCATTATTTTGGAGTTATTGCCCTTTGTTATTTTTTGTCCCGTGCATATCTCTGAAAGTATAATAGCTATCAACTTGAAACTTCATAGGTGGATAGATCTCATGGAGGAGAAGTGCAGTGCACAAGAACCACAACTCTTGCTTGCATAATTTTGGAGTTATTGCCCTTTGTTGTTTGAAAGACTTAGATTTTGTCTGGGGCATATCTCCTAAAGTATAAATGCTTTCAACTTGAAACTTTATAGGTTGATAGATGTCATTGAGGAGAAGTGCAGAGTACAAGAATCACAACTCAGTTTACTATCAAGCTTTTACAGCAGGGGATGGCCATGTCTGACATGGCTCTTGTCCCTCTATATATTCTGTGATATAAAACAAATCCAATCTTTATCAAACCCTTTTTAGCTAGCAAAGCGACAGCTTTGATAGCTTAAGTTAACAAACGAAATTTCGAGGTCGTCTCAAAGTTCAACGAGTGCAAACTGCCATTGGAGGCTTAACCACTAAATCTGTGAAATGCGTACGCCATTAAAATTAGTTCTTATGTATTTCAGGAATATTGCAAACTCTATTCAAACTATAGTGAAGTCTGTCAAACGCACGCTATTTAATCCATTCCCAATCAATTTCACTTTTGGAAAAAGGCTTTGGAAAACATTGTGAACAATGAAGAAATTGCCTGTACAAGCAATTTCTTCAATGTCCACAATGTTTTCTACCCAACAATGGAAAGCTTTCTAAATTCAACCATGCTTTGCTAGCTTACAATACTTTCAGTACTTTGATTTCTCATCTTCAGACACTTTCAAATTGAAACATTCTAAATTTAAACCTTTTCCATGCAATAAAATATTACACTTCTTCAATTTCAAACTTGCTGCAATAAAACAAAATTCACCATATTGAAAATTAAACTTGTGTACAAAATGGTAGAAAGGGAAAGAATTGCTGGTTATTGGCATTTTCCTCCAAGTTTCGAAAGCATTTTCTGCTTGGGATATCAAAACCAGTCATTGCTTTCCATAGTGTTGATAATAATCTTTTTTTATTTATTGTTGTCTCAATCTTGTCTATTTCCAAATTTGGATAACCCCTTCCCAAATACAAAGAATTAGACTAGGCAGAATTCGAAAATGCTGCAGACGACAAAATGGATGTTATTAAATTTACAAATAATGAAAATTGAAGTTCAGAAAATATTGGATAAAAAGGAGAAAATGTTAATTATTGGCATTTTCTTCATTTTTCTAAATGTTTTCCAAAGCTTACTATAAGGGACGTCAAATTCGGGTCTTGCTTGGGGAAAAGGTTAGGAATAAAAAATACTTTTTCTAATCCGGTGGTGGACTCCTGTATTGTATCGCAATGTAACATCCACTTGTTAATACTGAAATGTGTAAGAAATTGAATTGCCTAGGCAGTTAAATAATAAAGAATCATACTGTTTCTTACTGTCAATTAGATATTTGACAAAATTTCTCGGTGGCTCAGGGTGAAACATTTGTAACTGTCTATATGTTTATAGGCAGATACAACATTTTCACTCTGAGCTATTGACTTGAGCTCATACCTTCACAATGAGCAAGTCTAAATAGATCAGGGGTATATAAATTCTTGTCCTATCTGTTCATCTAAAAGATAACTATAATAAATCTTTTAGATTTTAAATAAAATTTAAAGGTTGATTATAGTTATTCAATGTTTAGTACTAACATTTGGTTAAACCCATTTGTTGATACCAAACTTAGGCCATCAGACAAGGTCATGATCATTTCTCAGGGTCATCTCTATCAAAATAGAATTCTTCAACACCTGCCATAATTTTAGCCCTACTGACCGAAGGTCAGAAGAGCTATATCAATGGCGTTGTTCCCGTCCGTCTATCCATAAAAAACTCTCGTTTACGTGATGAAGCCCACAAATATAATCAGAATTCCTTGCAACTTTCCAAGGATGATTTTAGGATCATAAAGAAGGTTTCTTTTGAAAATTGGGCTAATTTTTGGAAAACACTGGAAACAGAGCCTTACAGATTTTTTACTCAAAATATTCTTTCTCGTTAATGTGATAAGTCTACAAATATTATCAGATTTCCTTGAAACTTTCACAGGATGATTGTAGGGTCATAAGGAAGGCTCCTCTCAAAAATGGGGTACATCCGTGAAAAGGGGCTTTATGGATTTTTACTCAAAATATTCTTGTGTATGCAATAGTGCACAATTATCTCAGGTTTATCAAGCAATTTCTTCATTTATCACAATATTTTCTTAAGTGTAAAATTGCATGTACGTAAAAACCAGTGATTATACAGGAAAGAGTTAAGAAACTCATCTTTTATGTTACTGCACTTAGATTTTTTTTTTGAAAGAGATACTATCACAATTTTCCAGGAAAGACAAAAGATTTCTTATTCCCCAACCAGTTACTGGTTGAGGGACTATAGATTTGCTGGATTGAGTCCAACTGCCCGTCGGTCACACTTTTGTCTTGATCATGTCTCCCAAACCATAAGTACTAGCAGCTTCAAACTAGATACACTTATAGATTACAATGTGGAGAAGTGTCATGTACAAGAACCGTTACTTTATCCTGCTCATTTTTTCAAGTTATTGTCCTTTGTTGTTTTGACCTGTACATTTCTTTTTGAACATATCCCCTAAACCATAAGTGCTAGTAACTTCAAAGTTTGCCATGCCCTTTTTTGAGTTGTTGTCCTTTGATATGTCTAATTTTACATTTTCAACATATAACAACCATGATAAGTGGATGTGCCTGGAACATCATTAAGTTTGACAATTTCATTTGATCATTACTTGTGCGCTTTTACACTCATCTTCTTTGTTTATTGTCTTTTCTATCTTGCCTACGTTTATATCTCCAAATTTGGTTAACCCTTTCCTAGACTGCAAAAATTTAGACTAGGCCAAATTTAAAGCTGCTGCTGTTGACAAAATGAATTTTATTTAATAATGAAATAATGAACATAATAGATGCTAATAATTGCCATGTAGATACCGGTAGGTCTCAACAAGGTGCAACTGGGGAAGGTCATTTCATCAAGGTCAAGCTCAAAATTTTAACCCTTTTCCATTAAAGAAAAAACCCATAAAAATCACCCATTTCTAAAGAATTCCTGTTTTGGGGGCATGGTGTTTCACAAACACATCTTGTTCTTCTTCAAAACTTCCTGAGTAGTCAATTGTAGACCACTCAAATCAATAATGATTTATGAAGAAATAAGAAAAGGAAAAAGTTCTCAGTCACCAAAGTTTTTGTTTCAGACTTTTCTAAAAAAAAGCTGTATGCATACATAGTGGGTCTAAAACAACCCATAAATTGTCAATACTATTGACAATAATAATATGTAGTAGTAGATCAATTTTCAATAACAGCAATAAATGATCAATACTAGTGTCAATCCTGTAGACTGACAATATTATTGACCCTGTATTGGTGATCAATACTCTGATTCAATGTATATTGGCATTTGTTAACACATTAATATGCAATATTTAAAGTCCATGATATACCATAACTTGATATGGATAACATATGTTAAATTTCTTTTCAATTGATTATTATAGTGGTAGAGTATGATAAATCACAAACAGAAAAAAATGTCTGCAAGTACATGTGTCCCTCTTTGATTCCTGAACTGAAATAGGGCACAAATATTGACAAAGGAAATCATGCTTCCAGAGATTCAAATTTGATAGTTGTGTGAAACTTGTTTTATAAGAAATATATTTTATATTAATTCAATATTACTGTAAATAATACTCTAGCGTATGGACAATATACTTTAATAACTGAAATTAGTTATTTCAATTACCATGTGTAGACAAATGTTCTTGGATGCTTACTTGGGCAGTTTGGTCATTGTTTAATAAATGTTAATCTTTTCATATGTTTTGATTTTATTATCTTTGCTGATTTATATTCTCAATTATTTAGACTTCACCCCATTACCAGGTAACAGAATTTAAGAATGGTCAAAATTCAAACGAGTTGTGGACGACAATGTATAGTTGATGAGATTTTTAAAGCTGTCTTTCAGGTTAGAAACCATTTTGGACATATGTTGGAACAAACATTTTGTCATTGTCCAGAATGTTTTCTGAACTCTTTCCTCGTGGGTGTCATAAAGCCGGACTGGGTTGAAAGAAAAATTGATAAAGATTTATTGGCCAAACCCTGGGTTCCTGTCAGGTTTAACTTCCATAAATCTGCAGTCCATAACAAGTCCCTTTCCTCTGTCTTTAAGTGTTACGTAACACTAATTATGGCGTTAACAAAGTCTCAAAGTGATGAAAAGATACACCAATATTGGTGGCAACTCTGCTGCCACCATTAATGGTGTAACATTTACTTCTGCCTATATGTGTTAAACAACACTAATTATGGTGTTATGAACTCATACCATGGTGTAAAGTTACACCAATATTGGTGGCAACTCTGCTGCCACCAATGTTGGTGTAACGTTTTTCTCTGTCCGTCGGTGTCAAGTAACATTTATTATGGTGTTAATGAACTCTTACAATGGTGTAAAGGTACATCAATATTGGTGGCAACTCTGCTGCCACCAATATTGGTGTAACGTTTTTCTCTGTCCGTCGGTGCTAAGTAACGCTTACAAAAGTGTAAAGCTACACCAATATTGGTGGCAACTTTGCTGCCACCAATATTGGTGTAATGTTTTTTTCTGTCCGTCGTTGTAAAGTAACTCTTACAGTGGTGTAAATTTACACCAATATTGGTGGCAACTCTGCTGCCACCAATATTGGTGTAATGTTTTTTACTGTTTGGCAGTGTTACTTTACACTTAACACAGATATATCCTACACTATTTTTAGTGTGACTTTTCCCGTTTTAAAACAGGTGTAAAATTACACCATTATTGGTGGCAGCAAAGTTGCCACCAATATTGGTGTAAAGTGCCGAATTATTTTTTACAGTGCAGAAGACGTTACTTGGGATAGTTTAAGGACTGCTGAGAGCTCCGCCTGGTTCTCTAACGTGCTCTATTAATAGCATCGTCACATGGGGCCTCGGTTTAACGTCTCATCCGAGATACAATTAGTTCGTTAGTTGATATGGCCAGCCCAGGGCTCGAATCCTTGATCCTGAAGGATGAAGTCAAGTGCTCTACCAACTTACCTAATCGGGCTGGCGGAAGGCAATGCAAAATATATTGATGCGAAATTCCATATCGCTTTCAAAACTATTGGAGCTAGAGCACCTATCGCTCCACAGGCATGAATTTGCTGATATCGAGAGCGAGAGTCAAAACGGACTACAAATGCGATCATGAAGCTATGATTCTTCAATAAATCTGGCAATTTACTTAATTCCTGTGAAATTTTGTTGAAACCGAGCCAATAGTTTTTGAGAGAGATATTCAAAGTTTCCACTACACGCCATATACGTAAAATAGCCTAGTCATTTAAGTGATGTTTTTTCTTCGGATCAAAACATTCCGGACGGAATCTAGTTGGGCGTTTTTAAGTTTGGTTAAAACGTTTTTTTTTATTTTTGTTACTGTATACGATATATGGAATTTATCCACAATTCGAATTTCTTGAAATCTGATAAAAGGTTTCCCAGGGAAAATACGTGAATTTTTGGTTGAATCCAGAATAATTTCTCAGAAAACTTCCATTGATTGAAATTTACTCAGTAGTTTCTGAGGACAATTATGTTTAAAGACAAAAGCCCTATTGGCCCTCGGGCATTCCAGCTAAAGAGGTTTATAAGAACGTTGATTAATGAACAAGTCAGTGTTCTTAATGCGAGGGATTGATGAAAATCTAGACATATTCGACAAGAGCCGTCAGAGACGGATTATACTCCGCGAATATAGCCCTATTACAAAAAGTATAAAATAAACGGGGAAAGGTTCGGACGGGCGATCAGAAGGACAGACGAAGCAGTGGTTATATGCTCTCCCTTCTCTAGACATGCTTAATGTTATATTTTGACCTTGAGCTCTGTCCTTGAACTTAGAGCTATCTGAAAATTTATTTCAAATGGCACAACCAAGACAAAAAAATTATTGTGCCAATTTATATTGAAATCCACCCGTAATTGAAGGAATTTTGTTCCAGAAAAGGTCAGATTTAATGTTTGACCTTGAACTGTGACCTTGACAAAGGAGCTATCTAAAAAACAAATGTGAAGTTTCATCCTTTTTGGCCATAAGGGTTGTTGAGAACTTGTCATTTCCATACGTTGTCCCAAGCAATAACGACCCCACATAGACAGTCTGCGTTGACTTACGAGTTGGCAAATCGCACACATTCCATAATATCAAAATGTACGCCACATCTCTTTTAGAGTAGCAAATCATTTAGTTTAATACCCGTAATAAATTAATGATTTTTTTAAAAGAAAAACCGCGAGAGAGCTAGAATAATGGTATGAAATATCAATCACCATTTCAATCACTTAAAAATGACGATGGGTGACATATGGATCAGATTTGAGTAACAAGGACCATCACGAACCTAGAGATTTGCGTTTGACGTCAATCATACGAAATAAATTCTTTAACTGAGCATTTACACAACTACCTCAGACTGATATTTGATCAATTGTGTGTGTTAGTTAGTGTCTGTCGAATACAGGCTCTTGAGTGCTCGATATAATTATGCAATTCTTGAGTAAGCTTTTTATCGACTGCTAGCCCCTGTCTCAAACTGAGTGTGCTAGACAATATCAGATTTCACGTACAATTGAAATGCATAACGTGGCTCATATCTCTAGTTTGGGGATTTGTTTGTACTTTTTACAAAAGGAGGCAGTATATCCGGATTTGCAAAACTTTTATTTTAAATAAGCTATGTTTAAGAATTAGTCTCCAACAATCGAAAATGATAGACATAAATGTCGGAGGTCAACACTGCACTCAGGTCTAAATGAATGACTTGTTTGGTCGCTCGATATTTGGAATTGCAGCGGCATTTCGTCAAATATCTCATAAACCATATTTCTAAATCGAAGTAAATGATCGGAAATTGATCGTAACCGATATCATGTCCTGTTACCCTGGCAATAAATTTTCCTTCACTCGTTCGGAAATTCATAATTTATATTTTAATTGGGGTAACGGAATTTACAAAATAAGATTTATACGGATGGGTGGGTTATAATACGTTATTTGGGCTATGAATTCAGAGCATGGGGTGTCAGTTAAGTTCATTCCATTGAACGTTATTACGTGTGAAAGTTATTCAAATATGGTAACGCATCAGCATGCTTTTCAAGAATTAACTTTACCAGACAAATACCGGCTGACAATAGAGCTTAGTGCATTTATTCGCAATCGGTCGCCCCCCCCTTCAAAAATTGATACCACAGCCTAACAGTTTAGATACTTTGTCGTTAGAGATTGTCGAAAGCTAGAAGTACTTGGTATAACAAAACAAAACAAACAAACAAACAAACAAAATAAATAAACAAACAAACAAACAAACAAACAAACAACAACAAAAGACGGGTGGCAAAACAAGGAAATACAAAAAAAAGTGCCCACATTGATCTAATGAATGAAATATATATATTTTTGCAAGTTATATAAAATTTTCGTATAACGTCATTTTCAAAATGTACAGTTGTTTGGAGGAGACAGGTTTTGAAGAATAATCAAACGTCAACCGTCCATCAAAACACTTTCGAACGGCTATTAAATACGAGGAACTTATTTGCACTACTTGATATCAAATACAGTAATTATGTCTTATTGAAAGACATTTAAAGTCCATTTTTAAAAATGAAAAAGGGCATGCTTTTCTGGCGAACACTCATTGCTTTCGAATACATGTGATTAATTGTTATAATTTATTCTAATGTAAAGCCGTATTAGAGCACTTTTTAATTGACGAATCGCGATTGTCGACAGACCAATCGATAGACTAATTATATAATACATTTAGACCGGAAATGAACTTTGAACTCCGACGTTTGTCGACAATTATGTAAAGCTTTTTTGTTTCTCTGAGGACTTAAATGTCGTACCCATAAAGCTTACTCAATCTGAAGTAACTGTGAAACAATATGATATATATATCACTTGTCTGTTAAAAATCTTAGGAAACACCCAACAATTAAAACAACAAAATAATAAGAATTTTGATAACCTAGATATTTGACCTCGAACATCGTCAGTGCGGTAGTGGTTAGGGTGAACATGACGGTTTGCTGGAATATTTGTGGCCTTGATAAAGAAGGTAGAAGCCGTTATAATTTTTTTCGATCTGCCATTTGCCTTTACTTCGAAATGTTTGCAACGTCAAGGCCTATGCAATTTTGATCTGCAGAAAATGTGACTCTGAAAATCGTATGAGAGGGGCATTCTGAGACATTTTACATCAATTATTTCTGATCTGTAAATAAGTGTTTACGCGGCTTTGAACAATCGTTCAATACATTTATATAACACATTCATACCACTCTTTCCATGCTTTTGTAATGAAAAGACAACTAAATGACCGTTTTTAACGATAAAATCCATGTCCAAACGAAATAAATAGACTTGTCCAAAATTAAAGGAGTTGCAGACGACATTTGAAATATTCCCAAATCTATGAATATTGAATCCGATAAGAGTAAAAGATACTGTGGAAAAGAAGAAAATGTTGGTTATCAATCAGAATTATCTTCATTTTCCACCATATTTTCCTTGATTATTATTCTCCATCGCGTAAAAATGCGGAATTACCTGATAACTAGTTAAGTGAACCGATTTCAGGATCGCATTCCATCAAGACTTTTCCATCTTATGCTAGTTTTCTGTGTGACGGTAAAGATCACTTTTTGAGGTAAAAATGTACATAATAAAAGGGC
The DNA here is from genome assembly GCA_946902895.1 of Fragum fragum. Lineage (NCBI taxonomy): Eukaryota > Metazoa > Mollusca > Bivalvia > Cardiida > Cardiidae > Fragum > Fragum fragum. The sequence continues at coordinate 32,892,003 of OX336368.1, read as the reverse complement.
TAGCATTCATCTGACAGTCGCAGGTTGAGTTGTCGACCTTCTTGAATTTAACTTGGTAAGGTATTAATCCTGGCTCGGGGGGATAGGATCGGGAGACAGGAGAACTTTTGATGTATAAGCCTCTTCCCTTTTATTATTGAGAGGGGTATCTCAGAGAAAAATTCAAACGTTGTTTGGAACCAAGCTATCGTAACTACAACTTAAATTATTTAGAGTAACGGCGTCTTGACAGACTGACCGGTCTGAACGAATTGCCACGAGGCATCGTTTAAGCTCATTCTTGTTTTCTGCCTCTTGGTAATCGCTGTGATGCTTGAAATAGTATATACGCAAAATCTTAAGTAATTTGAATGAAGCTTGTTCATTTCATACGCACATGCGTATCGAGTGGAAATAGCGCTCCTCCCTTGATAACTCCGGCATTCATTCAAAAGCCAATTTTGACAGGAAGTTTGTTATCTGTTCTTGTATCATTTATGTTTTTAAATTCGTTTTAACCCATTCCAACTCAATCCCTCCTTTTTACGCCCCCAAGAATATAGCTTTTGAAAACATTGTGGAAAATGAAGAAATTGCTTGTATCAAGCAATTTCTTCATTATCCACAATGTTTTCTATCCAAAACGACGAAAAAGTTTGGACCAGTCTAAAATTTTGCTGTGTTGGAATGGGTTAATCATTATTGTTATTTTTAATGTTCAAGGATATTTGCACCAACAAAAGCGGAATACTCGCAGAGCCTCCTACGATCGATGCTTTCGAATTACTTCGAAACTATGCAGTAACGCTCGGTAAATATTTTCTTTTGAAAAATCTGCTCTTTCGTAAAAATCGGAATTCCATTAAATATTGAAATACCTGTACAGTCAATTGCTTGAGCGATCACATTCTTTAAGCGACCACGTCAATTGACCAATCGCTGGCCCCGCCTACTGACCCCCTACGCCCAGCCCATTATTCCCGACAGGAAGTTCCACCTAAACAGCTTTATTTTGCAAAGTTTTGGCCAGTTGCATGTAACAAAAAAGTGAAATGCCATGGTTGGTTGGTGCTTGAATATGATGTAGTTACGACATTTAAGTCGCCAAACCAACAAAAAATGGTAAACAAAAATGGCGGCCAATGTCGAAGTTGAAAGCTCAGGTCCGGACTGAATAAATGATCTGATATGTGGGTTGATTCCTTGACTCCTTCATTGATAGCCGCGATTGGTTAATTAAGCGACCTGAATAGAAACGCCCTTTTGAAAAAGTAAAGGCTCTTAAGAAGTGAATGCATTTTGCTAAAGAATAAAGTCATAATTAAATCCTACGATTTTTGAATTCTTTACAATCGTCTCAATGGCGATTAAAATGAGTCCCTACAACATAAGATTACGCGATAATTCTATAATATTTTATGTATGCAACTGAATAAACCCTTCGTATCTTTGGCAAAAAAAGTGTACTAAGTGACAATTCTTTTCAGCGACCACCCTTTGGTCGTTCCTTTAGTGGTCGCTTACAAGCATTACTGTATATGAATTATTTTTTCTATCCGTTGCAGTTTGAAAATTAAAATCTTAAGTGTACCTTATTCTTCAACATCAAGCTAAATATCTCTTGCAATTTAACATCATAGGTGCATCGAATTTCGATCGTTAGATTGACTACTGTTTGCTCGTTTTAGTGAAAAAGTAAACGAGCAATTTTGAATCAAGCGTTAACTTTTCACTTGTAATACATCGAGTTTTATTCGTGAAAAAAGAAAGGAAGTTAGTACCTGGCTTTATCTGTTCTAAAATAGAGGTACACATATCATAAATATGGACTTGTCCTGAAAAAGTGACTGAATTAACAAAATAACAAAGCTGTTTCGTAGATACTATATCGTCGTCGGGCGTTCAAAATATCGAATTACAGCTTTATTCAAGCTGTTGTTACGACATTTTGCACGCCCAACGTTTTCACGGTTGGTTTTTTATACTTTATACGTAGAGAAGGGGTTGAACTTGACAAAAAGTACGAATGTATTTCGTTCGAATAAAGTCACCGTTCTGACGTCAAATACGGAGATTTTATGCTGAACAATGCACCAATGCAAAGGTAAATGTATAATCTACACGGAAAACAACAATTTTGAATTATGGTGATATCAATCTTTAATTATAGACAGGATGGTCGATCAAATCGATGTCTTCTTCGTTACAAACCTGTGCACCTAGACCAATATAATCGATTCATTGGACGTATTCGGTGGCGTTGTTTCGCAGTTTCTGTCCAATCGATTTTCTTTTCTACCTATAAAACGTCTTCTTTCAGCTGCAACGAAAGTGTGACGTCATTGTGACTTCTGATTCGCACCTTTCAACAGTTATTATAATATTCAGCTGTTGTCTTCGATTATTAAAATTACAGGCAATGTACTCCTATAATTCGCTATTAAATAAATATTCTTAAGTGGGTCGAAACAGATCAATGTTAGGACTGAAACGTGTTAATTTGCTTGAAAGGTTAGCAAACCCCCACAGGCAGCTGAGCACAGTTTTTTCCAACCAATGAAAATACCCTCGATTCGCCAGACAATCCAGTTTATCTTTCAGGAGTAATATCACTGTTGCTCAAAAATGTTTTGTATATATCATCTTTATTTCAGGAAATAAAGGCAACATTGCCTATCAAACCACGTGTTTACATAATAATTTTTTTTACAACAAATAGTCAATGGTAGATTAATTCTAGACGATAATTCGCTCACATTTATATTCACAAATATACGAGAGAAGGTCTGTTTGATTTAAAATTGATTTGAGCTGCAAAGTTTTAGTTATTATTTTTTCTTATAAATATTGAATATCTAATGTATTTAAAACCAGGAAATCAACTAGCAATTGATATATAATTTGACGGCTAATCAAAATGTGATCAGGAGTCTGCCATGAGTTCTTTTGTAACTCAAGTCGTTCGCCTGCTCCCATTCCGGATATTGTGTAGGGGAGATAACCATAATTCAAAGTATATTCCGTCGTTGTTATTATCTTTCTTCCATTGTATAAGTAAGTGATTTTAATATTGCAGATGACAAATTATAATGTTGGATCCTTTGAAGTTAATGGTATCCCATATTGAGTTTCACCTTGTTCAAAACGAATCAGCAAGGTAGAAGCATGTGGGAAGTAGATGTGCATTAATCATTTACTTGTATATTTATTGATCATTCAACACAGAATGTCTGAATGGTGACATTATTTGTACCAGGTACTTTCGTACTTTTTGTCAAGTTCAACCCCTTATCTATATTTACGTATATATTATAAAAAAATCAAATGTGATAAGTTGCTATGCTGAAAGCTTAGATATCATCCATTCCCATACGACAATTATTTAGTCTGGTTCAAATCTAAAGAAGTTGCTGACGACAATTGTAAGTTTGTAGAATTTTAAAATTCTTTGTCTGTTTGGGCAGAGAAGATTGTGAATAATGATGAAATTGCTTGTAACAAGATGTTTCTCTGTTTTCTATGTTTTGTCAATACCTTTACTTAAGAGATGGGGGGGGGGGGGGAGATTGGAAAAAATGTGAGGGGATGCATTAACCTCTTTTCATCCCTATTTCGACATTTCTTTCTGACAGATAATTTAATGTACATGGTAAATTCTATTTCAATAGGTGGGACTGGATATTGGATTGGGCTCAACGATCAAGACACGGAGGGCGAATTTGTTTGGACGAGTAATGGCCTTGCTCCGGCTTACACTGCATGGGTAGGCCCATACCCAAACAAGGGGTATGGTGGCAACTGCGTACTACTTTACTTTAAGTTCAAATTCAGATGGGCAGATGATGCGTGTTCTAGAGCACTTAAAGCAATCTGTGAAAATTAAGAAGTATTCTAATCTATATAAGGCGATTTATGAGAACTCAAAAATGTCCAAATCCGTATTAAATTGTAAAAACAAAGAAATGCTTCTTAAATATTAAATTTTTGGTGTGACCAAATTGAAACTGATTACTGCTGTTTGTTTTTGTTTTCTTTTTTTAACTCGAAAGGTATTGTGTAATGTAGGAAACACGTCGACAACATATTACAGATAAGAAAGCCCCCACCCCTCAAAGAAATACATGTATGTCTTAGAACATAGTGAAGAAGATTAATCCATGATTAACTTTTGTCCACGGTGTTTATTCCGTTTTACTTTGGTGTTTCCACACCTTCAATTGTGTGTCTTCATCACCTAATAATTTAATTGTTAGTTTCGTCTATCAAAAACGAGCGATCTCATTGGTCGAAAAATTTAATTCATACCTCCATGAACAAAATTTTGAGTACGCAGCCATTTTGAATGCTTCCGCACAAAATAGTTCACTACAAAAAGGTATCAAAATTTGTTAAGTTGTTGCATTTTTCGCTCGATGCTATTAAATTATAAGAAATGAAGATAATATTTTTTGTTTTCATGGAGGTATGAACCGAAAAACCTAATCACACAATGTATGAATCCGCTTCGCGTATTCATAGTGTGATTAGGTTTTTCGGTTCATACCTCCATGAAAACAAAAAAAATTCACTTCATCTCTTAACCAGTCCTATTATCTCAGTTGTTATTCGGCTACAAATCTTGAGATCACGGGTTCGATTCCAGAACTGACAAAAGTAATCAACTAATTGTCTTTCCGATAAGACGGCGCTAACTTTCGAGAACGTCAAAGAACCAGGATGGGCTCTCAGTAGTTTCGTCCTGTATCCTTGCACTATCCCCGAAACAACTAACCGTTTCCTTAGGCGTCACTCTTGGGGCAGGTTCCACTTTAAATTGTCGTCTGCAAAACCTTTGAATTTAGATAGGTCTAAAATTATGCAAATTTCTTCAGTAATACATGCATGATATAAAGCAGTGTTGAGCCGTAATGATTAGGTCATTAACATGTTGAGACTTATTCGGATACAAATAAAATAAAAGTTATATATTTGTTTAACACATTACCAGACAACAAAATTTTAGACTGTCTAAATTGAAAGAAGATGTAGACGACGATTTCAAGTTGATGGAATTTAGAAAATATACACATTTTAGGGTAGAAAACATTTTGGACATTGAAGAATTTGTTTGTTAAAAGCAATTTCTTCATTGTCTACGTTTGCTGAAGCTTTTTTTCGTATGGGTGTCAAAAAGCGTGACTGTGTGGGAATGGGTTTAGATAAGTGCAATTTAAGCAATAGAATGAAGCAAATACTTCGCTTCGACCACTGGTCGTGCTGATTGTGGTGATTAAGGATAAGGATGATGTTGTATGTTTAACTGTGTAATGAATAATATGTATAAGCGTTTAAAGCATCTCAAATGGATATTTCCTTTTTAAACTAAAACCTCTCTTTCCAAATCCACAAAAAGAGACTATATATACATATATAAAGAAATACCCTACCCTGAAAACTAGCCCTTTTCTGTGTGATCCCTGATAAAGAGTGATATCATTTAAAATATTCTCCTCATTAACCAGAAGGCCTAGAGTTTTTTATATTTGGTATGTATCAATGCCGATTAAAGCTCTACCAAAGTTTTTAAAGAATTACCGTACTCAGGAAATTAGAGCTATATAATGGGATCTTCAGTGTACCAAGGATTAATGGAGAAAACCTTTACAAATTTCTTCTCAAAAATAATTAGGCGTCGAGCTTTGATATATTGTATATATCATATATAAAGCATTGAGCTATCATACTCAGGGGAGCGGTAAAGGACCATCACGGGTCTCTTGTTGGATGGAACCCCTTATAAAAAGGATACACTAAAATAGGATGTGGAAAAAGAATCAGCTTTTAGCCTTTTGTACTAGTCATTTATTTATGCAACTTTATCGATTCAATCATTTTAGCTCGCCTGAGTGTAACGCGCTCAAGGGGATCTTTAAGGACAAGCCAATGCCAGCCGTCCGTAATACGTCGTCAATGTTTTCTTTAATCATTAATTTTTCTCCTCCTATACAACTTGCATTGAATGTTCCTTTAGTGACTATTTCAAATGTTGCTCGTGAAATTTTAGTCCTCCTAAAAAAATGAGACGTGGCAAGTCGCGACTAGATTATCGAATTTTAAACCGCCATCCTTGTTATTTATGACAACAAAACAGGCTGTGAGCATACGGCAAGTAAGTTATTGATGAAACAAGATGGGGGCGATCACGTAGATATCCACGGCAAGTTTTATGAGCATGCATAGAAATGCGTGAAATTTACATCCTGTGTTCGGGTCAGTTTTAAATAACGGTTTTATATTAACAAAAACTACAAGAAAAATCAATAATATACTCAATCTATTTCCGAATTTTTAGACCGATTGATCCTGTGGTGATCCTTTATCAGATTTTTTTTTCAAATAATTTTGTTAGGACAAAAGACATGGTTTTAATGGGCGGGGGCTTACAAACATACATGGTGAAAGCTCTGAAAATCTTCTTCTCAGAAACAATTAGATGGATTACAAACAAATTTCATTGGGATGAGCCTTAAGTGACCCTTTATCAGATTCCTTCAAAGGATTTTGATTGGATGAAAAATATGGCTTTAATAGGTGCTAATTTCCATATTTGGCGAACTCTTTAAAAGTCTTCTTCCAAGAAACCAATTAATGGATTTTAACCAAATTTTACAGGAATGATCATTGGATGGCCCTTTATCAGATTCCTTCAAAGAATTAAGATCTGATGGGAAACATGGCTTTAATGGACGGGGGTTTATTTTCATATGATTATGGTGAAAACTTTCAAATCTTCTTCTCAAAAACCAATGAATGAAGTTCAACCAAATTTTACAGGAATGATCATTGGTCGACCCTGTATCAGATTCCTTCAAAGAATTAAATCCGGTGGAAACATGGCTTTAGTGGGCGGGGGCTTATTTCCTTATACAGTGAAAACTTTGAAATCTTCTCAGAAACCAATGCATGGCTTTCAACCAAATTTGACTGGAATGATCCTGTGGTTATCCTTTATCAGATTGTTTCAAAGAATTTTGTCTGGACAAAACACATGGCTTTAGTGGGCGGGGGCTTATCAACATGAATGGTGAAAGATTTAAAAAGAAATTCTTCTCAGAAACAATTAGATGGATTTCAACCAAATTTCACTGGAATGAGTCTTGGGTGACCCTTTATCAGATTCCTTCAAATAATTTTTATTGGACTAAAAATTGGCTTTAAGGGGAGGTGCTAATTTCCATATATGGTGAAAACTTTCATATTTTTTTTAACGTTAACCAACGGATCGATTTCAACCAAATTGTGCAGAAATGACCATTGGGTGACCTTTTATCAGATTCCTTCAAAAAATTAAGATCCGATGGGAAACATGGCTTTAACTGGCGGGGGCTTATTTACATATGATTATGGTGAAAACTTTCAAATCTTCTTACAGAAACCAATGTATGGATTTCAACCAAAGTGTACAGGAATGATCAATGGGTCACCCTTTATCAGATTCCTTCAAAGAATTAAGATTCAATGGTAAACATGGCTTCAATAGGCGGGGCTTTTTTCATATATGGTGAAAACTTTAAAAATCTTCTCAGAAACAAATGCATGGATTTCAACAAAATTTCACTGGATTGATCCTGTGGTTATCCTTTATCAGGTTTCTTAAAAGAATTTTGTCAGGACAAAAAACATGCCTTTAATGGACGGGAGCTATATATTGTGAAAGTTTTGAAAATCTTCCTCTCCGTAACAATTAGACGGACTTCAACCAAATTTCACATGGAATGAGCCTTTGCTGACCCCTTATTAGATTACTTAAAAAAGATTTGACTGTAATAATTGCTTTAATGGATTAGGCTAATTTTAATATATGGTAAACAATGAAAACCTACAATCTGCAGGATGGTTTTCAACTAAATTCTCAGGAATGATAAGTAAATTCTAGCCAGCGGAGCATACTCAAATCTATAGTTAAAGATTCCGAACATATAATAGAACGCAATGGTCAATTGATCAATCGCGGCTGTCAATCAAGAAATCAATCGACCAACCAAATCATTCATTCAACCCGGAATTAAGCTTTGAACTCTGCCAACCAACCATTCTTCTTATTTGTAACATGCTACTGGCCATAAATTTTGCATATTAACGCCGTAAAAATCGAAGCGGTACTTCCTGTTGAAGTCAGTAGGTGGGGCCAAAGGAGTCCATGGGCAGGGCAAGCCATTGATCAATTAGTATTACACGCCAAAAATATTCCAATGTACCTACCTTTACGATTATATTAAGGTATTTTAAAAATGTTTGGTTTTCTCAAACCGTTATAGCAGAACTAAGTTAAGGTTTTAACCTATCACGCGAAAAATAAGTTTTGTTTTTTTAAAGAAAGCCTCTGATTAGGTCAATGCAGAAAGTCATGCTAACCGAACATTGAAATTGAAATTTCGCATTTAAATGTATTCGCTAAAGTGCTGTTGTGCCTTGCTGCAATAATGAATAATTTAATTGTTAGTTTCGTCTATCAAAAACGAGCGATCTGATTGGTCGAAGAATTTAATTCATACCTCCATGAACAAAATTTTGAGCACGCAGCCACCTTGAATGCTTCCGCACAAAATAGTTCACTACAAAAAGGTAGCAAAATTTGTTAAGTTGTTGCATTTTTCGCTCGATGCTATTAAATTATAAGAAATGAAGATAATATTTTTTGTTTTCATGGAGGTATGAACCGAAAAACCTAATCACACAATGTATGAATCCGCTTCGCGTATTCATACAGTGTGATTAGGTTTTTCGGTTCATACCTCCATGAAAACAAAAAATATTCTCTTCATCTCTTAAATAAAAAAAGAGACGTCTGCCAATGCACCAATGTAAATTGTCTTTTTTCATCCCCGACCAGTGAAAATGATTAATGCGCGAGTTTAGATATTTTGATAATTTTAGAATAACATCGTAGACATAAAGAATTAAAAAAACAACCTTATAGTTAAATATAAAAGAGAACGCACTAAAGAAATATACAAATGGAAAATATTGTGAGAAAAGAAGTAATTGCTTGTAACAAGCAATTTCCTCTTTTCTCACAATGTTTTCTATCTCATATGGCCCTCATTTTTCTAATTAAACAAATACTGTTTTGTTGTCAGGACCAGTCTAAAACTTCCTGTGTGGGAATGGGTTAAAGACAGAAATACTACATCAATAAGAGCAGCAGCAGCAGCAGCAGCAACAACAACAACAAATAACAGATTATCTGAAATGTCAGATAAAATTAGTTTGAATCCTGTGGCCTCGATGCATTCACGACATTTCGTCGAGGAGGAAACGCACAGACACACATGTCTAACGGTTTTAATCCATCCCAAGAATTTCAGTTTCACCGGACAACATTCCCTTAAATTGTTCATACATCACGAACATAACTATATTCCAGAAGCCGAGCCGCATGAAACTCGGGACGAATCTGTAAAGAAAAGAGAGAGCTAGTTTCTTATACGTGCAGCTAGTTGTTCGAGCAGGTTAATTCTCGAAGCAAAAAAAAAAAAAAAAAAAAAAGACAAATGTGGTGGTTATCAACGCAATAGCCTCGAACCCATTCCCAAACGACACAATTTTAGACTGGTCTAAGTTGAAAGAAGCTACAGACGACAACTCAGAGTTGATGAAATCATTTAATGTTTTCGTCTTTTCCGATAGAAAACATTATGGATAATGAAGAAATTGCTTGATAAAAGCATCTTCCTCATTTTCCACAATGTTTTCATAGCTTTTTTCATGCGAGGCGTAAAAAGGAGGGTTGGGTCGGTTAAATCAGCTAATAATAAATTGGTACATTGTAATCTTATTAAATGAAAGGTACATATAGTCAGTGCCAGAAGAAACATCCACAAAGTTTTAACCAAAATTACTTTATCCCTTTGTACAATTATCACTCATTTTTAATTGTATATTTTTTTTGTAAAACTGCCATTTCACCTACTTTATCATAAACAAGGATTTTCTATCAACTGACATAGTGAGCTACTGTTGACCTGGTCTGACCTATTTTTGCATGGCATTGATATCATGAACAGTTCGGACCAATTTTTAACTATAACTATGACTTCGAGAATATTTATAGGAATTTTCTTTGATTTTGCCTATTGACCTAATCTTTGTCCTGGCCTCACCCATATTTTAACTTTATCCTGATATTAATAAGACAAACGGCCTCATCAATTTAGACAATCATTGAGCAAAAATATGACATTAAGACCATAAATATGGATTTATTTTAAAGGCCTGAAAACCTATATTTTGACCCTACGTGACTCATTTTTGACTGTACCTAGATATGTTTGTTTGAATGGGGTTTTACGCCGCTTTCTACAATCTTTCAGCTATATCGCGGCGGCTGGAGCACCTAACAATGGATTCCTGGTATTTCTCACACCAGTACCGCCATCACATCCTTTCCTAGCCTCCAGCTGCTATCCCACATAGGTCTACGATTATCGACCTATTGGTGGTACCTAGTTATCATCAAGACAAAGATTGTGATATCATCAAGACAAACATTGTGATAAATTTTGACAATGGTTGAAACAAAAAGTGTGACATCTAAAGAGCAAACAAAGATTTTCATATACTGACCCAGCCTCACTTTTGGTTCAAGTTAAAATGTCGAAAAACAAACAAACAAACAACAACAACAAAATAAATCCTCACCTGTATGAAAATTGATTAACAAATAAACATAGATAGAATGTCAATAGCCCAAACACGATTCGCGCCTCAAAGCAGAGGTTTAATCTTATCAATATCCAAACATCGACCGTACAAGATTTTACCCCTTGCAATGCTGAATTAAAATCCTATGCAGAATTGCTTTAAAATCTGGGGACTGACAGCACTGGCAAGTCTTATTAAAGCTTTAATATTTCTTTCGGAAATCGGGTTATTTAAACAACACTGGATTAAAGGGAACAGACAAGAGATGTAGACCACGATTAGACTGCATATATGTGCAGGCTAATCTTTGTCTATACCTCCTGCCAAACAGGAATATTTCGGGTTCAGCGTGACAAGGGTTAAGTGGACCTTAGAACTGTGCACATTACCGTAAAATAAGCACTGAAACAATACTTTTTTTTTATTTCTTTCCTGTTCAATCCCCGAATTTTACATCCCTGTGATTTGAAAATTTAGAAACACCGTGGAAAAAGAAGGAGGTACTTATCCACAACATTTTCTACCCTACTTAATTATTATTTTTAAATAAAATCGATTTTATATTGTCGTCTGCAAAAACTTTGGAATTGGAATTGAATTTCGCAAAACAGTAAAGCGTTAACCCATTCCCACTCAATCCCACCTTTTTACCCCCCTCAACGAAAAAGCTTTGGAAAACATTGTGGAAAATGAAGAAATTGCTTGGATCAGGCAATTTCTTCATTATCCACAATGTTTTCTATCCAAAAAGACGAAAAAATTTAAATTCCATCATCTTGAAATTGTCGTCTGCAGCTCCTCTCAATTTGGGCTGGTCTAAAATTCCACTGTGTTGGAATACAATTGACGGTTTGCTGGCCACTTCCTCCGACTTCCAACAGAAAGTTAGACTTAAGTAGCAAACAACGTTCGTTCGGTTGTTTATTTGTTTCAAAATTTCTGGTATGTAGCATGTAACATAAAATAAAATGCTTGGTTGGTTGGTTTGCGACCCAAACGTTGTAACTACAGCTAGAGTAAGCTGTTGATACGTTTTTTAAACTCGCCAAACCAACAAAGATTCGCCTGATGTAATTAGATTATAAGAAATAAAGAAAATATTTTTTGTTTTCATTGAGGTTTGAATCGAAAAACCTACCCACACTTATATATGAGTATTCATACAGTGTGGTTAGTTTTTTCGTTTCATACCTCTATGAACCCCCCCCCCCCCCCCAAAAAAAAAAAAAAAAAAAAAAAAAAATAAATATATTCTCTTCATCTCTTAAATTCCTTTGAAGTTATTGGACTACAAACCCATTGTAACAGGCTAGCGGTCCATTTTGTTTGATCATCTTTATTGCACAATCTATAGCACCAGTATATTGTCCTCGTGGTGAGTTCATGTATCGAGTCTTTATCACGTCGACAGGTGACGCCACCAATGTTGCACAAAGCCCGGATGCAAACCCACAAAACATGTGACACAAAACATTGTCTTCAAATAACTTGTGACGAAGAACGCTTTCTTTGATGACGTCATATGTCACTACTTCTGATACATTGATTATACTATTTCTTGCAACGTTTGGATAATATCCTGCATAAAATAGTAAGATGACGTCATGATAAAATGTTAATCCTTCCTCTTTCAAGTACTTTACATTAGAACGGACGAAGTGAAAATTGGAGGCGATATTAACGTCGAAAATTATATTAGTGCCTCAACAGTCTGTGTATTGAATCAGATAGAAAAGTTTTTTTGTGAACAATTCAATGTGCAATTTATACACGTCCCACTTTCTTTAATGACGTCATTTGTCACTACTTCTAATAGGCTGATTATGCTATCTATTGTCACATGTAGATAAAATCCTATTAAGAATTCTCTTAATTATTGAGATGACGTAATGATTCATCGTTCCTATTTCATTTGATTTGACAAGAGTTGACATAGTTAAATAAGTAAGGACATTAAACTAGTTTCTCAACAGTAAGTGTAATAACCAATTACCGGACAAATAAATTCCAGACTGATCAAAAATTCAAATAAGTTGAAGACGCCATTCTGTAGCTAAAAAGCAGTGTGGATAATGAGGAAATTGCTGGGGTGGGGGGTGGGGGGCATTAAATAAAGGAATTATGTAGAAGGGTTAAACTATATTGAATAGTGCTTTTGTAACCATTTTCGTGGGCAACTATAGGGCCTACTATATATTCCATAGTCTTTGGTTTCGTTTAAGATATCTTTTGTTTCAAATTTTCGTCAGTGAGTAAAGGAAATCGCCTTCGAGTTATATGAAGTTTGACAATACTTAAATTTTTGAATTAAGAATGCCTTTGTCTAAAATGTGATCGTAGTTAATTATCTTATCTCCTTGGTGTACACATTTCCGTTGTCGTTCTCAAAACGCGCAACTACAGCTCGAATCAAGTTTAAGAAAGACAACGACGATAAACAAATGACAATTATATCTGCAACTTCGCTGTTTACACTATTAAATCGTCAACCAGATGAATTTGACTGGTTGTTTTACACCTCATTTCGTACCAATGGGTGGGTTGACCCATATTGATGGTTATTAACATATTTGCATATTCTATCGGCCACAAGAATACTTTATCTGGGAAAAAACAGATTCGTTCGAAACTGAAATTAAGAATCTTTGCAATTTTCTTGATTGTGATAATATTTTCAATAACATGAGTGCAATATTTGTCCCGAGTAGACATTTCCAATAAGGTGCCCCTATACAGGCACTGTCATTCACACGTGTTAGACTTTTTCGAGATTCAGCCAACCTTGACCTACATTATAACTTTAAAGGTAAATACATATAGATTTATGAGATATTATAGCTACAGGATTATGATTAACAAAACAGAAATGATAGTTGTAAAACCGAATATTGTAGATTTTATCGCAATTTATTAGACTTCAACAAGAAATATGAATTATATGAATTCTGAATTTTGAATATTCGTCGGTTTGTAAGTATCAATTTACCAAAATATGGACTGCGTATAGCTGTTCGGCATATTGAAAAGGATTGGTATAATAACATTCCCATAATTCTAAAGTACGATTCTAAATGAATTTACCTTTCCATAGTCCCCTGAATCCTTCATATTTTCCAATTGTTTTATAGGCTTGTATCACCCCGGTGTAGCGTTTCTTATCAGCACCTTGGGCTTGCATTCTTACTTTGACTACATCTGTTGGCTGTGCAAAAGTTACACACATAGCACCAGTCGTCAACCCAGCCAGGACTCGAATATGGTGATCTGCCTGCCCTCCTCTCTCTGAATGAGAACGTTAGAGTAAATACAAGACTTATTTCTTTACCTTTTGTTCAAACTGGCAGTATATGTATGTGTGTTTTTTAAGAATTAGATTTAAAACAAAAGGACTATAATCAGGGCTCATGCTAGCATTTGAAATTAATTGAGGAGACATTTGATTCGTAGAATTGACTGAGATTTTCTGATTGACTCCTTGACTGTGAAATTTAATGGGTCAAAATTGATTTTGAAGAGAAAGGGGTGTGGGTTGGGGTGGGGGTGTCAAACAATAAAGGGAGCGAATTATGAGTATAGATTGGGAGATCTAGGTGCCAATTGACATTTTCTTGTAAAACTATCAAGTAAGCAATTAATTTGTGCGCCTTGTGATAATATTTTAAGGTTCAAAATAGAATATTTTTAAAATTTTTAGGGTCAAAACCCTAATTTACGAGCCAAACACCAGCCTTGTCATAACGGTCTTATATCGCTCACCTGAGTTTGATAGATCCAGGATTTACACGGAGTTTGAGAAAGTTTTTGAAGATAACCAGTCTAACAGTCTAACAGTGCAAGTTTGATCTATTTTGAAAGACCACAATCATGCAAGAGTAATAGTTTGAAGTATTATGGTAGATGACCATAAGGTAATGTTACGTGCAAATCTGAAAGCATTTTAGGAAAACATCTAAAAAGTCTGAAAGATTTTAAAGATTTCTTCTTTAATACATTGCAAAATCTGGAATCCCACAATATAAGACTAATTTATGAGTAGAGTAATTATTTTAGATACTTTGGTAGAGGGTTATTAGGTGATGATATTTACCAAATATTAAAATTTTAGGTCTTATGGTTTAGGAGAAGAAGATTTATCAAGATTCCTTCTTTATTCCTATATAGAATCGGGGATCGCACAACTTGTAGCTATTTTCAAAGTAGAGCCATTCTTTGAAATATTTTAATATAATAAAAAGATATTACTACTATATGTATATTGGTAGAGGGTCATAAGGCCATGATATATACCAAAAATGAAAGCCCTAGGCCCTACAGCTTTGGGGAGAAGACTTTTTAAGTTTGTCTTTTCATTCAGTTGCTAGCAAAACCAAAGTTTTCAAAAGGATCATTTCTGTGAGGTTTGGCTGAAGTTCTATGATTAGTTTTGGAGAATAAGTTAGTAATTTAGGACGTACAGACGGACGGACAAATCGACGGACGGACGCCCGACATTGA
Organism: Fragum fragum; assembly: GCA_946902895.1. Classification (NCBI taxonomy): domain Eukaryota; kingdom Metazoa; phylum Mollusca; class Bivalvia; order Cardiida; family Cardiidae; genus Fragum; species Fragum fragum. Next base: position 32,876,847 of record OX336368.1, on the reverse strand, counting down.
CAGATATGCACTATATGCTCAGGTGAGCTGAAAAAAGGAATAAAAACCACATATTGCATTTTCTATGTGCATGAGAAAGATACTAGAGATAAATTCTTTAATTCTCTTCTACTACTCGCACGTTCCCTAAAGCTCCGCAGCTAGAAAATCGGAACCGCAAGTGGAAATGGGGTTTTAATCGAGAATCTGGACTGAGCTAAACAACAAAACACACAAACACCCCCCCCCCCCAAAAAAAAAAAAAAAAAAAGAAACAGCCTACATTAACACTAAAACTCATACTTGATCCCATGTATTGCTGGTAAAAGTCCCTAACTTCGTCGTAGAAGCCGATTCGAATGGATGCAAAACACAGTTGTCTTTGTAGTCCAGGCACTATACCGGAGTATAAAGCAGTGGCACCCTCAGTTCTAACAATGTTCTGCATCGTGGATAGAAGGCCAGATGGTACCGGGGTCGGCGTTATGTTGGTAGACATCGAGGGAACGCCATATAACGGCAATGGGGCGTTATTTCGAATCTGAAATAGTACAGTTGAGGGTAAAAACAAAGGTTGATCTGAAGAAAGAACGAATGAAAGACAGGAGATAAACTTTTGAATATAGTGGTGATACCCACGAAGAAAAAAAGTAGTAGCATGAGAATGGAAAACGAGTTTAGAGCAAAACAATATACTGATGATTAAGAAGTAGAAAAAAGTGATAACTATGAAGAAGCAGCAGCAGCAGTAGCAAACGGAGAAGAAGAGAATGGACGGATCGCTGGCCACGCCCACTGGCCTCTGACAAGGCTGTTCAACTGAGATATCAAATGACGTTAGTTTGCAAAAAAAAAAACATTGTTAGGAACATAATATAAAATGAAATCGTTTATTTACGACTTAAAAGTCGCAACTGTAATTGACCAATCGCTGACCCCGCCTACTTATTCAGTTGGTCCCGCCCTTTGACTCCAACAAGAAGTTCCACTTCGATTTCAAACGGCGTTATTTTGTTTTTTTTCTTTGCCAGTATCATGTAACAAAACAGTAGAATAGTTGGTAGACGGCCTAAACGTCGTAACTACAGCTTTAAATGTTTAAGTTACCAACCCCCCCGTCCCCAATATATATACGTATCTTATATAAATTGTGGCGACTACTAGAGATCAAACTTCAATTCCGGTCTAAACGAGTATTTTAATTGGTCGATTGTTTCTTTGATTGTGAGCCGCGATTGGTCAATTTGGATAAGCTGCAAATTCAACAAAAACGCTAGACTTTAATGTCGGAGATACACATTCATTATCCGGTGTGAGTAAACAATTTGATTGGTCAATCTGCTTTTGATTGCAATCGCGATCCGTCCCTTAGTAGAGTAGAGGGCGGGGAATCCCTTACCTGTAACCTGACCTTGGTCGTGTCGAGAGGAAAGGTGATGAGGTCGGCGACACAAGCCGCTAATCCGGCGCTGGAAAATTTTACTGGGAGACTTATCTCCTTCTGCTTTAAACCGGACTGTTTCTTCTGAGTCATCTTCACGTGGTTCTCGAATCAACCCCTACATCACACTAGAAATATCGAGAAGACCTCCGTTCTGACAATTAACCACTCGTGGCTGTCAAAGAAATAATCAGTCGATCAATTAAATTATTCATTTAGACAGGAAGTTAATTTGAACTCCAACATTAACCGACATTTATGTGAAACACTTTTGTTTGTTTGGAGACTTAATTGTCGTAACTACAGCTTATTCAAGTTGTAGTTACGACGTTTGGGTCGCCAACCAACCATTATACTTTTTGTTAAGTTCTTCTGGCCATAAATGCTGCAAAATAACGCCGTTTCATCCATTTCCACACAATAACACTTTTGGACGCCCCACAAGATAAACATTTGGGAAAACATAGTGTAAAATGAAGAAATTGCTTGTAATAAGCAATTTCTTCATTTTCCACAATGTTTTCTACTCAGAGAGTAGAACAAACTGTAAAATTACATCAACTTTAAATTGTCGTCTGCAACTCTTCAATTTGGACCCAGTCTAAAATGTTGTTGTGTGGGAAATGGTTAAACTCGAAGTGGAATTTCCTGTAGAAGGGGGTAACTCGTCTATCAAATTGTTGTAAGTGTCTATTAAGTATTAGTTATACTACCAGTCGGAAAAGGGACCTCGTTGAAAGTGCAAAAAGTATCGAGACTGGTCAGACTACGTGGGCTGCACAGTCTGACGTGGATTGAAACTTTTCGATTTTTGAAAATGTACAGAATCTAGAATGACCGTTCTCTTGTAAGGAAGAACCGTTAGGTACTTTTTTGCCAACCGGGTCATATTTTCTCGACATAAATAGATTTGTCAAATCCCTTACCTAGGCTTACGCAATCATATAGAGTGGTCACATGTTAAATTATTTATATTTAAATGATTTCATTGCTGCAAAACAAACACCCATTCATGCAGTACTAGATTTTTATGTAAAATCGCTTCATTCCCTTTTCAGAATATGTAAATCTTTAATTTCTATGACCACTTCTTTATTTTTGGATTTCGTTAATAAAGGATAAATCTACAAACAAATTTTAACCTAAAATATATTTGTTTCCTATTGACCAGGCACAATATTATCTCATCATTAACAGAGTCCTTGGTCTGTTGATGACTGAGCTTCAAGATACGAGGGTCCCGGATTCGAATCCTTTGTCGTTTTTTTAGCAGAGATTTACCCCGCGTAATTACTATTTAGAAGATGTATAAATGGAGAGTTTTGAGTTATTTTATGTAAAAACTTAGATACAGATACTGATGAGGATAACATCTTCATTTCTTGGAGGTAAAACAAGTGGACAATCTTTTGTAATTATTGGGATAATCTTCTCAAATTAAAGAATTTGAATAAATCCCTTTTCAACGCCCATAATTTCAACTTCTGAAAGATTTTGTTGTGCGATCCTCATTTGCTATTTTTTACTTTGTAAATTCCGTTTTGAGTAAGAAAGGGGAAATCTTCCCTGTATATTTATCACATTTTTGTGCTATAGGTCCACCATATATAAATGAATGGTCAAGTATTAAACCTTTATTTTCAATTAAAAGACATAATTTATCTTTGGTTATCACTTGACTATTGTTGGCTATTAGCTACTTTAGTAATCGTCAAATCTCCTCCCATTCCCACACAACAAAATTTTAGATTGGTCCAAATTGAATGGATATGCAGTCGACAATTTAAAGTGTATAAAATATTAGATTTTTTTTCTAACTTTCCGGGTAGAAAACATTTTTGAAAAAATGATGAAATTGCTTGGTTCAAGCAATTTCTTCATTTTACACAACGTTTTTCTCCATTACTTTTTTTGACATGCTTCAAGAGGCGTCACTGAGTGGGAATGGGTTAATTCACAAAACCTTGAAAGGTCCATTGAATAGGACACAGACAATTCCTTTAAAAAATGAGAAAAGCATTCAAAATATCATCGATCGTAAAATAAGGACAAGGAAGTATAAATGGTTTAAGATCTAACAAGGAATTCCAACTTTTATTAAACGAAGTACATTGTAATAGGAAAAGATATCAAATATGGAGAAATGACGTAATTAAAGCTGAACAAGGTAGTTGTTAATACGTGTTATTTAGGAACGTCTTAACACTCTCAAAGTTAAGATACTAGGGAAAACCGTATAGTGAAGTATGCATACCCAAGTGAATTTAGTTCTGTCTAAAGGAATGATTTCATTGGTCAATAGTTTCTTTGATTGACAGCCGCGATCGGTCATTACAACCTCCAGCTAAAGATAAATGTATATTACTGGTCCCTTCACTGATGAATCAAAGAAAGAGAATGACCAATCAAATGTTTAATTTACACTAAGTGAAGTTTTAACTTTAACATTGGTCGCCATTTAAGGAAAGCATTTTTTGGCGGCTCAAACGTCGTAACAAAAGCTTATTGAAGCTTGAGTTACGACGTTTAGGTCGCCTACCAACCATTCTACTTTTTGTTACATGTCACTGGCAAAAAATTTTTCAAAATAACCAGAATAAAACTGTTGGCGTCAATGGACAGGGCAGACGGAGTAAGTGGGCGGGGCCAGCGAATGGTCAATTACTCTAACTGTACTGGTGAAAAATTAAATTATCATCACGACATGCATCAGTTATCTCTTAACAAAAGTCGGATAATAAGTTTGTGTAAGTTTTACCCATCCCAACACAATCCCGCTTTTTACTCCCTTCAAGAAAAAGAACTTTTGAAAATTGTGGAAAATGAAGAAATCACCTATGGTCAGTAATTTATTTATTTCTCAAATTGTGTTCTATCTCAAATTACACAGATTTTTTTAATTCATCAACTTAAATGTGTTGTCTGCAAATTCTTTGAATTCGGACCTGTCTAAAATTTTGGACAAACGAATTTTCTATTTGTCCTAAGGAAAATGATCGTTCTATGCAAAGTTCGAAAGATCGGGCCAACAACAAAATTGTGCGTAAATATTTAAATAGTTGACACTGGTGGATCACAAAAGCTAATGATGAGCATGTTGTGCCCAGTTGACCTTAAAAAAAAGATTCCATTTTTGAATTTCAGAAAATTTCTGTTTAAAAAGTCACGAATTTATATTTTACTACTTAATTTGGTAATATTCAGAGCTCAATAATTTGCAAATTGTGACGTTTTCTCTCCATCTTGGAGAAATAGAACGCGACAATTTTATTTGTGAAGTCATTGTACCTTCGGGCGTTTTAACTCATTCCCTCACAATGACGCTTTTTGATGCCCCTCGAGAAAAACATTGGGAAAATATTCTGTAAAATGAAGAAATTGCATGTCATAAGCAATTTCTTCATTTTACACATTGTTTTCCAACCAGAAAGTTAAAATAACTAAGATTGCATACACTCCAATTTGTCGTTTGCAACCCCTTTCAATTAGGAATCATTTTGAAAATTTTGCCGTCTGGACATGGGTTAGTGGGTTTAATGGCAGAGTAATACCCTCTATGCCTCCTCTTTTAGTTAAATATGTTTTTACGCAATTGTGCAAAAAAATAGAATTCTTTGTAGGATTTTAACGAAAAATTTAGCCTAGATATCATTAGAGGAATTTCAAGTCTATTTTATGAAAAAAAAAAAGATAAGTGTTTATCTATTGTAAAATTGATTTACTGTCATTGCCTTAACAACATTCTTTTTACAATTGGCGGAGGCAAGGAAAACCTTTGTCGTTCAAGAATTGAAAGATCTAGTAAATGGAAAAATTATAAATATGTGTATAATTGAAGGATGCACTGTAGTAAGGATAATTACCGTGGATCAGTATAAAGCTAAAATATCTATAGTAAACCTTAGATAAAGCTGTATTTACGACATTGTCGCCGTCATAGCATTTTTGCAGCCGCCGCGATATAACTGAAAGATTGTTGAAAGCAGCGTAAAACCCCATTCAAACAAACACAACACCCCCTTGTCAATTCTATCAATTGTTAATATAACTTTAAGCCATTTTGCAGTTTACTTCTTAATGCTATCATATATCGCACCATTGGTTTTTCAACAACTAAATTATGGATTAACTCAATATTGTATAACTTTACAAACCCACCAGACAATATTTTAAAGTTATTATTCTATATAAATGGCCCATTGGGAGAAAAGGGGCCATCTGGTAAGTACGAAAAATATCGGCACTGTACAGGCTGCACAGAATGCGCAGTCTGACGTTTTTATGACCCTAGAATGGCTATTCTACCTTATTATTTAACCCATTACCACACAACTGAATTTAAGACCAGTCCAAAATGAAAGATGTTGTAGATGGTAATATTTGGTAAATGCATTATTGAACATTTTTGGCTATTTAGGAAGAAAACATTGTGGATAATGAAGAAATCGCTTTTCTCAAGGCCGTTAAAGCGGGCTTATGTGAGCTTGGGATTATATATATCGAAATGTGACTTCTGGATGACCCCTGCTGGATCCAATCTCTTATTTCAAGTATTTGTTTAACCCATTCCCACACGACAAAATTTTAGACTGGTCTAAATTCAAAGGTGTTGCAGACGAAAATTTAAAGTTGATAAAATTTTAGATTTTTTTTACTTTCAGGTTAGAAAACATTGTGTAAAATGAAGGAATTGCTTGTAACAAGCAATTTCTTCATTTTACACAATGTTTTCCCAACTGTTTTTTCTTAAGGGGCGTCCAAAAGCATCACTGTGTAGAAATAGGTTAACAGACAATTACAGGGGTCCAATTTTACCCATCATCTCGTGCCTAGAGCGGAGAAAGTTCGACCCGGCGTAACACGAAAAGGGCCTGTCTAAAAATTACAAATTGCATCGACTATGATCAGGTAGTGTAGACTAAAATAGTTAAACATCTTTGAGATCTCGATAGATTTCCTGATATACCGTCATTGAACGAACAAAATATCGTAACTACAGCTTGAATAGAGATTAGATGCCAGGTCAGGTATTTTCGCTCTTCCAACATAGTGCCTTTTTGTATGATGGGTTACAATTGATTATAAATGCTCGAAACGAAGTTTCAAGACGTCAGACTTGCTTCGTCGTCATAAATGCAGCCGTGGCAATTACCAGATGGATGACTTATTTGCTCCATCAAGCATAAACATCTAACAGTTTTATTGTCAGTTTGTTGCGATTTCTATCTTTTTACCTTGGTGCTACTAATCCATGACACTAAAATGGGACTAAAACGAGGTCAAGGTCAAAATTAACCTTTGTCATGGAATAAACACTCTCAATCCGTTCCCAAACGACAAAATTTTAGAGTAGTCCAAAACTTTTTAGAGGTTGCAGACGACAGACTAAAGTGGATTTAAGCATAAATGTTTTACAATTTTATTGTCAGCTTGTTGCGATTTCTACCTTTTTACCTTAGTGCCACTAATCCGCAACACCAAAATATGATTAAAAAGAGGTCCAGGTCAAAATCAACCTCTGCCATGAAATAAACACTCTCAACTCGTTCCCAAACGACAAAACTTTAGACTAGTCCAAAGTGAAAAAGATTGCAGGCGACAGAATAAAGTTGGATTAAATTAAAAAATCAAGGTTCACATGAGGTAGAAAACTTTTTGAGGAAAGGACAAATAGCTTGTTACAAGTATTTTCTCCTAAAAATGGGGGATTATGTGGTAATGGTTTAATACCAATTTTATTCCAAAAAAGCAGGATTGCATAGAATAGTACCGGGAATCAGTAAAAAATATATAAATATCATATTATGACATAAGCCGTAAAGCGTGATAAAACGCCAGCGTAATTAGTACGTATTATTTAACATATTTAGAGCCGACAATAACAAATAATTTTGACAATTCAGTCCTGTATTACCCCCAACCCCCTATTACCACAAAATGTGAACCAACTTGTAAATTAAATGGTAATTTTCTAACATCATCTTGTTTATACTCCTGTTCAGAATGAACAAGTTGTATTTCTACGTGATTGCTATTCACAATCGTATCGGTCAAACTATCCTCAGAGAAATAGCACGAAAATGTACTTTTAAGATTTAACGAGCATTTCAAATCCTGAAGACTGCATTTTCGGCTAACCTTAAAACCAAAACAAATCCGAGGTAACGCACGTGTTAGGACCAACTTTTTGTTTGGGAGCATTTAAAAAAAATGCCATACAATATCAAATTTCCGTCACAAGAAAAAGGTTAGGAAAACAAAATGAAAAATGAAGAAATTGCTTAGTGCAAACATTTTTTTCTGAATTTTCCACATTGCTCTCTACACAGAGAAATTTTTAATTCTATCAGCTTGAAATTTTCCTTTTGCAACTTCAATTTAGACCAGTCTAAAATTGTATTTCCTGGTATATAGCAGTATAAAATTGTGTCTTCTCGTATGGACCATTCTAAAAATTGTCTCTTGGTAATCGGGTAAGGAAAATAGCGAACAATGGTCCTCATTCTAATCCTAAGTGTATTACTACCGGCGATATTGGCGGGTCGCTGGCTACGCCCACTCCTGAAGTGGGTACTATAACAGATCGACAACAACAACAAAATAGATACTTCTTAGCTGTTGACCAATCGTGGATGTCAATCAAGGAATCAACCGACCAATCAAATAATCTATTCAGCCCGGACCGGAGCTTATCAACTCCAACATTTTTGCTAACCTTTATTGCTGGTTTGGCGACTTAAACGTCGTATTCAAGCTGTAATAACGACGTTTAGGACACCAACCAACCATTTTACTTTTTTTGTGATACATCATACTGGCCATAATTTTTTCAAAATATCGCCATTTAAAATCGAAGCGGGGCTTCCTGTCGGAGTCGGTTGCCGTGGCCAACGACGTAAGTTGGCGGGACCAGCGATTGGTCAATTTCCTTGTAGCACGTAGTCGGAGACATTTTTTGGCAAAAGGAAAAAAGATGGAGGGCAAATAGTGGTTGGGTGGCGTGAAAGCGGCCTATCGTCGGAATGGTTTTGCGAAAGCGTCCAAGATAAATAGCACAAGATTGACGGGCCGCCGCTGTCAATGAAAAAGTCACTTGACAAACTGAATGAATTATTTAGACCGCCGATTTACTCCAACATGATAAGTATTTTGTTGGTTTGGCGACTCAAACGTCGAAACTACTGCTTATTCAAGTTGTATTAACGACATTTAGCTCGCCAACAAACCCTTTTTGTTATCATCATTGTTACATGTACCATAAATTTTGATAGGTAACGGTTAAATAACGGATAATATCTCAATCGAACGTCTTGTCGGAGATACTGTGGACGTGTCCACTGAAGGTAGAGATTCCATTTTGAAATGATTGTTGAATTTGGTTTGGGCTTCGAGATGAAATCACTGGAATTTATACAACAACCATGTCTAGAAATGTTTTACACAAAATGATTTTCTACTATTTTTTGGACAGAAGAAGGAATAGAACAAACAAACAGGTCTCCGTAAAGTTTAGTCTATATCGCGTGTATAATGAATTTCTAAAATTAGACGAAGCTCTTACAGACAACTATTAACACATTCCCACACAGTCCCACATGTTTACGCGACAAAGAAAAAAGTTTAAGAAAACATCGTTGAAAAGAAAGTAATTGATTGTTACAAGCGATTTCTTCATTATCCACGATGTTTTCTATCCCAATAGATAAAGATTTTCGAAATTTCACGAACTATATTTTAATGTCTGCAATTTCTTTCAATTTGTATCAGTCTAAAACTTTGCTGTGTGGTAACGGGTTAAGCATCTCGCAAATATTCAACATTTATCAAATATGGATTGTGCGGATTTTGCCATGAAAAACGCTGATCACGAGTGCGTACCTTGTGCGTAGTGTCCATTCTAATGGAAGGGTTTTCGACCTGTTTAACACATTAACTCAAAGATGCGTTCGTATTAAAAACATGACATCTTCTCATTAATCCTCTCCTGTTTTGTAACATTTTAGACCTGTCAAAATTCAAAGGTTTTGCAGACGAAAATATGAAGTGGATTTAATTACAAAAATGAGCATTTAGAATGATAGAAAACATTGTTGGAAAAAGAAAAAAATGCTTGTAACAAGCAATTACCTCTTTGTTAGAATGTTTTCTCAATTATTAATTCTCAGGGACGTAAAAAACAGCACACTTTTAATATCCTCTAAAAGAAATTTGATCTTTCTAATATGAATTACAAAAATAGAAACAAAGACAACAACAACAACAAAAATACCGCTTTAGAACGATTTGTCTTGCAAACCCTACCTTACACATTAATTTCCACCAAACATCATTCCATGAAATCGACGAGACCATTTCTGATTTGATTTGCGATAAACTTAAAGTTACATATAGATACAGAACCGTCATTATTCAATCATATATAAACATACGTAAAAAGTTATTGAAGCGAGAAAACAGGGCCGTGGTATTCAAAAAAGCACTACAATCCTTATTCAATTTCCCCAAAATGACGTTATTATCCACAATGTTTTCTCCACAAAAGGATAGAAATTCTTGAAATTACACCAACAAAAAATGTCGTCTGAAACTTCTTTGTATTTTGATCTGTCTAAAGTTTTGTCGTCTGGTAATGAGTTAGTATTCTTCTTTTTATTTGAAAATTCTCCAATTAGAGGTACCCTTTTCTGTACAAACCGACCAGTCTAATGTACAAATAAATAAACTCATTATTGCACTGGTCAAATCTAAACAAAGTGCAGACGACAGTTTATAGTTGATGGAACTTTACAAATTTTTCAAGGCGTGAAAAAACTCAAATAGCGAAGAAATTGCCTGTAAATAGCAATTTCCCCATTTTCAACTATGTTGTCCAAAGTTGATTTTCCCCTTTGTTGAATGGCGTAAGAAAGCGAAAAGTTAGAAACTTGGACAATATTAAATTAGCAATATTCTTTCAGAATTATTACCTGTAGGAAACAAATGAGAGATTGTGTATATTTTTAAGTCGCCAAACCAACAAAAAGAATAACAAAAATAGCCGCCAATGTTGGAGATGAAAGCCCAAATCCGGGCTGAATAAATTTGATTGGTCGGTTGATTCCTGGATTGAGAGCCGCGATTGGTCTGTTCGATAATTAAGATGTGCCCACATCAAATATTCTAACAAAATTCTAACAAAATTATAATCAAAGTAATGAAAGTATTGTAAGCTAGCAAAGCGTGATTTCGTTAAGTAAACTTCTTTGTCAAAGGTTATCATGATATATTAACGAGGTTAAAGTAACCAAGGGTTTAACCCATCCTCACACGATCCCTCCTTTTTGCACCCATTAAGATGATGGTTCTGGAAAACAATGCGGTTATGAAGAAATTGCTTGTTACGAGCAATTTCTTCATTTTCCACATTGTGTTCTACCCAGAGAGACAAATATCTTTAAAATTAAATCAACTAAATATTGTCGTCTGCAACGTCTTTGAAGACTCTGATCAGAGTCATTTTGAACACGATGTGCTCAGGCAGAGGTTGTAATATTCTTGAAATACTCAAGAACTATTTTTTATGGCGTATGCATTCAAAGGATTTAGTGGTTAAGACTCCAGTGGCAGTTTGCACTCGAAGACCTCAACATTTTGTCTGTTAACTTAAGCTATCAAAGCTTTGCTAGCTAAAAACGACATAGACCACATAGACCGTCGTTTATATGTATATATTGTTTTATTTTTTTACTTAGAATCCCACCATTAATACCTTAAGTAATCGTCTCAATTGGGTGATTCAATCCATTACCAGATGGTAAAATGTTAGACTGGTCCAAAATGAAGGAGATGCAGATGATGATTTAAAATTTAAGGAATCTGAGATGTTTTTTTAATTAAGAGATGAAGAGAATATTTTTTTGTTTTCGTGGAGGTATGAACCGAAAAACCTAATCACACTGTATGAATACGCGAAGCGGATTCATACATTGTGTGATTAGGTTCTTCGGTTCATATCTCCACGAAAACAAAAAATATTTTCCCCATTTCTTATAATTTAATAGCATCGAGCGAAAAATGCAACAACTTAACAAATTTTGATACCTTTTTGTAGTGAACTATTTTGTGCGGAAGCATTCAAAATGGCTGCGTACTCAAAATTTTGTTCATGGAGGTATGAATTAAAATTTTCAATCAATCAGATCGCTCGTTTTTGATAGACGAAACTAACAATTAAATTATCTTTCTGTGTAGAAGAAATTGTTGAAAATGAAACAAAAGCAGGACCAAATCTACCAAAGCAGTAAGTTTATCACTTTGGTCAATAATAATGATGGTTCTTGATAGCCTTTGAAATGGAGGAGCCGTTGACCCCTTGACCATGTAATTATAGGGATGAGATTTGATCTTGAAGGAAGAATACATCAATCGTATAAATATGCTGATAGACCTTTACTTATTTACATTGATTCACTTTTATCGAGTCGTTGACTCCCTGACCCTGAAATTCTAGGGTCAAATTTTATCTTGAAGGAAAATGCATCAATCATATAAAAATGCTGACAGACCTTTACTTATTTACATCGATTCACTTTTGTCGTTCTCATACAAAGATATGAAGAAGGAAGTTGATTTACATTATATCATTTTCAATAGTACATTAGACGCATCACTGAAAGACCTTTACTTGTTTACGTTGATTCACTTTTGCCGATCTCATACGAATATTCAAAGAAAGCACCTAATTTACATCATTTTCAATAGCATTTAAGAAGCATCACTGAAAATTTTAGGGATCAAGTTCCCCCCCTTTTTTTTTGGGGGGGGGGGTGTTCAAAACAAGGAACTTTCATATTTTTGAGGGTCAAAACCCTGGTTTTCTGTGTCAAACACGACCCACTTGTTTGTCTGTGAAATTATCAAGTGATAATCTACCGAGATCCTAAATGATGCACCGTAAAATCATTAAAAAGGTTTTGTAAATTTCTAACATATAGTCTTAATTTACAGTGTTCACTAACGATCTAATTGAATAATTTGATTGGTCGATTTATTCTTCGATTGACAGTCAGCTGAATCATTGCTGTACATATACAGTTGATATTTATGTATAGATGTAGATTTAAACTCGGGTCGCTGTTTTGTGACGGTTGTGCTTTTATAACATATCAAAATGTTGAAATAATTGCAAACTTATTTCGATCAAAAGAAATAGGCTACTTGTTAGGCTGTAAAGTTTACAAAATTAAACCATACGTGATATTTCTTGAGAAAGGGCCAAATGGGAAATGATACACAATCCTACCTCTATCCAAGCAGGCTGACTAGGTTTGAAAAAAACAACCCTGTCGCTAATTGTCGATTTTCTGTTTGTATATTGGTACCCCACCTAGCACTCTATTCGTAATATCAATTTCTTTTCGCGATACCTCTCTTCGTAGACCAGTGATCGACCAGAATTTGTGTATATCCGGTAGTTCCGGACAATCTCTTTTCGCGTCGTGTATTACTTATATATTAAAAAGTCCTTGGAGTCCTTGTACACCCGATTTGCTAAACGTATGCATTTCTGAATTTATTAACCTATTACCAACCGAGAATTTTACACCAGTGCAAATTGAAAGAAGATGCAGACGATTATTTCAAGAAGGTGAAATTTGAAAAAATCTTAATCATTAAAGGAAGAAAACATTGTGCAAAGTGAAGAAATTGCTTGTAACAAGCAATTTCTTCATTTACCACAATGTTTTCCCAAGCTATTTTGTTGAGGGTCGTAAAAAGCGCGATTGTGTGATAATGGGTTAAAATGCGGTGAAAGTATAGGGACCACCGCGCAGTTGATTAAACCCAGCGATAAAAGTTAATGTTAGATAACTACTTCATACTTTAAACTAGCTGTGTAACGTGAATTCAGTAAACAAGATTTTGTTGCAAAAATAAACACAATAGTTTTAAGTTGTTCTTATAATGTATATACCGAATTTAAACATCTTAAAACCTATTTATTTTACATCGATTGGGAAACAAGTTCTTCCAACTTAGATTAATCCCTCTCGATTCTGCTTCCTGGAAAATGCACCAGTACTAGCGCCGAAAGTGTGGGCCAAAGACAGAACCAAGATCGATAGCCGCTTCCGGGAATCGAACTCAGGACCTCTTGATCAGGAAGCTGACGCTCTTCCTCTCCACCACGGACACCACATTTAAACAGATCTGTTTTCCTAATTTCATTCACAGACGAGCAGTCATCTAAGTGTTTCTTTATCATGTTTAAACAAAAATTATCACGGCAATTCAGTCAAACAAGTATTTTCTTTTACAAAAAAGGCTAAGAGTTTCATTTGCAAGTTTGATAATGATGGCATACATTTAGCCGTTGGATGGTTGGAGGGGGTTGTCTGACATGCATTTATTTTAATGGGTCTTTTAATTGCAATCTACCAAACTATTTAATTCTAACTAAATTCGGGTGATTTCCTGTGAGGTTTTCTAAGGTAAAAAGAGAAAGGACATCGTTTTGAAGAAAACAAGTCTCCGTTCACTGCCAAAAGGTCTTCACACACACACACGCACACGAATACACACAAAAGAACACACACTGTTCATTTATCTATCTGGGTGTATGTATTTTTGACCATATCTCTACAACCCTTCGAACCAAATCATCACCGTATTTATCCAGCACCGTTGTGTCTGTTATCACGGGAACATTATATTGTATGGAACCCGGTGACATGTCAACATAGGATCTATAATGATGAAGAAACGCGAGTGATGGATCAACAAGATATACCCTGTCTACACTATGCATATTATGTATACAAACATCATAAGCTGCAATGGTTCTCGCTATGTATTTACCTCTATGAACATGTGGGTTGATTTTATCTAACCTTTGTAGATACTGGAGAGTTCCGAGTTTATATTCTTTTGAGAGTTGTTTCCCTTTATATTCGATTTTAGCTGTTCCAAATGCCTCGGGAAAATAGCAATGACGGAATTTGTAGCCGGCAGCAAACGGTAACTGTTCCATAATATCCAGCCAGGTTTTTGAACCATTCATACGCGGAACAATAAATTCATCCAAATCAGTTATAACGACAAACTTTGAATCAGCCTTACTGCGAAACAGACAATCATTGTATGCGGCGACTTGTCCATAATAATAAATGTTAAGATTTGTAACGTCTTGATCCCCTTTCTTGGTTTTTGGTAACCGCCACTGGTGTAGAGATACAATGCCTTGTTGTACGTAAAACTCCAGTACTTTACGTAGTCTAAGTGTACTTGTAAAATTATAGATGTGGAAGTGAGACGCTCCGAAAATGCTATTTAGTTCTATCCACTCTATAAGGCGATATGAATCATCAAAGTTGTGTATTGGGCTCAAACACATGGTGAAATTTCTGGTGTACGTTTTGTTCTCTATGTAATGGACCTTTAGAGTATTTTGAGGCATGGTGAAATTGGTTCCCACTACAATAGATGCAGTGACCGGTGTCCGTCTGTCTGACAGTGGACAAGTGATGAAACAAGCAGAATGACTGAAAAAGTGATAAAATTTATGTAAGTAATGTTTTTCCCTAGATACTGGTGGTAGTTTGTGGGAAAAGATATATTCAGGAAATAGAGGCAATCGACCAATCGCTGGCCCCTCCCACCTACTTTGTTGGCCACGCCCATCGACTCCGACAGGAAGTTCCGTTTCGATTTTTAACGGCGTGATTTTGCAAAATTTATGGCCAGTAGCATGTAACAAAAAAGTAAAATGGTTGGTTATTGACCTAAACGTCGTTGAGTTGAGTTATTACAGCTTGAATAAGCTGTAGTTACGACATTTAAGACGCCAAACCAATAAAAAGGGTTAACAAAAACGGCGGCCAATGTCGGTGTTGAAAGTTAAGGTCCGGGCTGAATAAAGGATTTGATTGGTCGGTTGATCTCTTGATTGATAGCCACGATTGATCAATTTTGCTTATAAAAGGTTTTACAATGCGATGTCAATGATGATCTAATGATAAAGTTAGTTTTTTGAGTTGCGGCAAACCGAAGGTTTGAAGCTACTCATTGTCGTCGCACGATTTAACTATCTCATGTATTCCTCCGAAGGCCAAGGACAAATAACCTCCCTGACATTGTCGTTTCTTAAATAGGCTCACTCTGTGTTACCAGCCCAAATTATAAATTTTTGGACACTCTTTTAAAAGATGGCATCATTTTTAAAGGTTTCATTACAAAATTATCCTATTTTTTTCGAAACTTTTGATTTTACATGCGAACTAAATTCAACGCGTAAATAACCTCGATACATACAAATAATTATATCGTCAGTTTTGATTAAAAGACCATAAATTCGAAAGAACAGCGTGTATCTTCACGTCAATTTATATTTCTTAGAAATATATCTGCAGATGCAATACAAATCCTATATCGGTTACCTCCGATGAAACAAATTATCAACGAAATTGAGCATAAATACATACGATACTTGAAACACGCCGTATAAGTGGTATGGGCCGTACAGCTTCGTATATATTAAATGGGTCCGTAGGGAATTGCACAGACGATATTAACTTATTTTGGTATTTTTAGGGATAAAATGTTATAATCTGTCATTAATACGAACATCAATGTATTAAATATTGATTTTGTGAAGTTATTTGTGATTTCAAATATACTGGGGCAAACCTAACCTACTGAATGCACATTATTATCAACACTATTCGGAGTACGACGCATACGCGCGCACTTGTTTATATCCTGCCTTGATACTAAACGAGAATGTTGATTCCTGATTTAAATCCGAGTTGTTGTTTGATTTCGTGACAATCGATAAAGATTATTTAGTGACGATTGAAGGCATTCACCCTCGAGACGATGGTTATATCCGAGATTAATGTCAAATCTTCGATAGGCTGATTTGACTTACCTACCAGATGGATGGAAACGCCGAATTAGGTCATGGTTTTTTCAAAACGTCTACCGCGCTTCCCGTTTAAAGGTTAAAATTTGATTGCATGTCAAATATGATTTGTCTTGAACAAAAATTGTGTTTGTACCGCCCTGGCCCGGGCTTTCCCCAATTTAGTAAAATAATTTTTCGAACCGATTTTCTGTCATTCTCGCACCGAATCTTCTCGCGTTGAATGCGATATACGGAAATATACGTTTGAATTATTTTCAACTTTAAAGCCCAGGCGAATTAAGGCATATATTTTCTAAAGATACCTGAAGATCTCTTAGTTACATACTCATATGAAGCAGAGAAAAGATTATTTTCATTACATCATGCGTACTCAAAAATATTCGACCTAAACCCTATTTATTTTTTTCCTAGATGATATGTACGAACCTTTTACTATATTGATTGAGGTTTATTTATTTTAGTATTCATTTAAAATTTCAGCTGGGATTTGAAGTTCAATAATTTGTATAATCAAAGCACTGAAAGTACCTCTGATGAGAAAAAGAAACAAGATTTATACAACTAGAAGTTACTTTCTACCCTATTAACTATGTCTTCTGAATTTGCTATGGTGATTTAAAAACTGCCTTCCAGAGCTTGTTGTGCAAGAAGAAATATTCTCTGATGTCTATAAATATTGGGAAAATGTTCATATTTCAAAACACTATTCACCTCAGATAATTTAATCCATAATTCTTTTAAGTAACCTGTGCGATATGAAGTCAATTGTAAGAAAATATTACCTAAATGCAAGATCCAATCACACTAGGCTTAAAAAAATATCTCACTAACACAGAATTAAATAAACAAAAATACACACACAGAATATACTTTTAAGTGGATCAAACTCATTTGATCAGTCAAGGGCCAACAGACTTCAGTTTATGTTTAGTAATGAATTCCAGACAGTCTGCCTGTTGTCGCAACTCTCAGGCCCTTCGGGGCTTTGATTCTCATATGTATTTTTGTCACATCTAAACGATAGAATGTTTTCTTTGATTTAAAGGTGAACTTAAAGTGTACAGATGACAATTTAGTAATCTAGCATAAAGTTGGTATTGCGATTAAAAACACCAAACTGTTTCCGTGAATTAAGCCAATTTGAGAGTGGCACGTGCCTTAGACTCCCCGTCCTCTATCCAGTACAAGAAATAAACGTTGCAAGGGAGATAACTCAATTTTAGAACTTGTCATCATGATTGATTTCTCTTTCGCTGTGCTACTCAGACAGTCGAAAAATTACGCAACTACAGTTTTATCCAAACTAAATTTACAAAGCCGAAAACGCCCGCCGACAAACTGTTGCATAAATAAACATGTAAACGGTAAACAATACAACAATATGGTATGCAACATCATTAGGACGCTAAAACGCGAAATTACAGCTGATTTAGGCTGCAATTTAGAGGCTTTTCCCACAGTTACAATAATGTCAAGTAATATAGCAAACTTGTAAAAATAAACTAAAATACATAACTTTGCACTATTGTCAAAACCAACCTGTAGTCGTTTTACACATAATTTATCTACAATGACAGTCAGAGCACTGTAACTGACCAATCACTGACCCCGCCTACTTACTCCATTGGTCCCGCCCATTGATTCCACAGGAAGTTTCGATTCGATTTTAAACGGCGTTATTTTGTAAAATCTGTAGCCAGAACAATGTGTTAAAAACTGAAAACGATTTGTTTGCGACCTAAACGTCGAAGCTACAGCTTGAATATGCTGTAGATACGACGTACAAGTAGTCAAATCATCAAATATACTTCACATTAATGGCGACCAAAGTCGGAATCCAAAATTAATTTCCACTCTTTATGAATGATTTCATTGGTTGACTGGTTATTTGATTGACGGGCGCGATTCGTCATTTATTAGAATTCATTCTTTTATTACAGTAAAACATTTAATAGGCGATCACTTAGGATACAGCCACAATGTGTGCGCTCAAAAACATTCTCTCGTAATACATTTTGTGGTCACGAGTGAAGGATCGATTCGATATCATGCACTATTGCAGAATATTCACGAGATTCCACGTTGTTTGTCCTCATTAGAATAATCCCTTTGAGACGATTCTGATGAGTTTCAATATCAAAGGATTTGGAGCTAGTTTTCTTTTCAGCAAATGCGCCCACTTGTTAAGAGATTTCGTTTTCGATTAAGGTTGCTGGATTAAAGTGGTCACTTAAAAGAGGTGTTTTCTTGATCAATATTGGCTGTATTCTTAGTCAAAATTTAAACTCTCGTTAGACAGGGGCAATATTGAGATTGAAACTTGAATGTCTCACGTTAACAGGTGAATGAACCTTTCTTTATCTCTCATTAGCCTTCTGTTTTGATCGAAGTGTGCATTATACGAAATATTCAAAATCATCTGATATTCCACTTAACCCTTTAATGTTTTCGAAATTTTAGACTTGCCCAAATTCAAAGGGGTAGCAGACTACATTATAAAGTAATTTCTATTAAAAAAGTAACCATCCTATATGATAGAAAATATTGTGGAAAAAGAAGAAATTGCTTGTTACAAGCAATTTCTTCTATTCCCACAATATTTTTTCAAGTGTAATATCACAGGGGCTTAAAATCGCGGATTGTACAGGAAAGGGATAAACAAATACAATCTATAATTCTTATTTCGAATTAAAGGGGGTTCTTTGAAATGCATCGACTTATCCATACTTTTAATTAAATACTGAATCGACGGATAACTGGCCTGGTCCACTGACCTAATAAACAATTTATTGTCAGTAGCGAGTGATATACAGTTAAATACATGCAGTTGGTTGGTGGCTTAAACGTCGCAATTACAACTTGTATAAACTATATTGGCGATATTTAAGTCGTCAAACCAACAAATATGCTGGACGTTATTACCGGAATTCATCGTTCACTGCTGTTTCGTTGCTCCTGTCAAGAATAAATAGAAAATATCGTAATACTTTGTGGTGATCCACAAAAGGTGACCTATCAAAGTAAATTGACCAATCACTGGCTTCGCCCCAATGGCTTCTTTGTTCCCGCCCATTGACTCCAACAGTAAATTCAATCTTTAACGACGTTATTTTGCAGTATTAATGGCAGAAGCATGTTGCAAATAAGTAGAAATGTTGGTTGGCGACCTAATCGTCGTAACTATAGCTTCAAACTGAACTTCCAGTCTAAACGAATGGTTCCATAGGTCGACTGATAATTTGATTGACAGCCGCGATTGGTCAATCAATAGCGTCGAAACTACCACACAAGTGTGGCACTGCATGCGAAGAAGGACCGTCACGGAAGTACGTAAAGTTTCAGACTTTGACTACACAGGATGACCATGGTCAATTCTTCATGCTCTGTGAACATTTTCTGATTTTAAAATGGTTCCTCTACTTACTATATCTTTTATATAAAAAGTAAATATCTAACTGACCTCTACTGGATCTGATCACCTCTTAAAATATTTATGTCATGCAGTGCCAGGGGATGTTTTTTTTTCACTTGACAGGTCAAAAATCATTACACTTTTCCTGAATAATCCTTTATTTTACCTCCCTGTGATTTTATACTTGAGAAAACATTGTGAGAAAAGAAGAAATTGCTTTTTTACCCACAATACTTTCTAACCGTTTGGTTGGTTACTTTTCAAATTACACCCTCTTTTAGTTGTCGTCTGCAAAAAACAAAAAACAAATAAAAAAAACAAAAACAAAAAACACACAAAAAAACAAAACAAAACAAAACACCCCCCCACACACACAAAAAACCTTACGCGTATCCATCCTCTTGTATCAAAGTAACAGAAGCATTATTGGTTCTCATCTCACCGACACCTCCCTGTGAATCCGGGTACCATAATTGGCAGAAGTAGGTCCGGGTTTCATTCACATAACAAAGTCCGATAACTTTTATATATTCAGGTTTATATGCATCATGAAAGGCCGAATAAACAAGAGTCGAATTCAGTAGCGAAGTCTTTGATCCAGTTGTCTGCCAAGCATCTTTCGAACATTTATGTGATGGCAATTGGGTTGCTTTAATCGAACTGTTCCAATCCCTCACCTCCTGTGTGCTCAGAGTTACTCGTTCTGTAGAGTTTCTGTCCCGTTGAACCACAGAAGAACTTTGACTTTCGAGAATGGACATGGCTTGTCGTGTAATAAAAAACACGCTGCCGAAGCACAAATAAAACGCTAACTTATTTCGAGAAAGGAAAATCTTACACAAATAAGCCATGTTGTATTTTTCTGTCAACTTGGATAATGTGTAAATCGCTCGATAATTCACCATATATGACACCAAACATTAGCCACATTCTGCTTCTTATCAATTAGTTTATCATAAATCAGCAATAGCCAGTTTCTTCGATGCGGATTAAAGATTTTAATGAAAATGTCAAAAATTGTAGAACACATGTTCATGAATCTCCTACTTACATAAACATACGCTAATGGATTTTTTTTTAAAATGAGGTTTTCCCTGCCAGACATTTTTCGTCTGACTGCTTTTCTCTGACATTTTTGTGGGAAAAAGTTCTTATTTCACATAAACGAACAAACTATTGGCTAATCGCTGGCCCCGCCCGCTTACTCCCTTTGCAACGCCTATTGACTCAGACAGAAAGTCCCGCTTCGATTTTAGATTGTGTTATTTTGCAAGACTTATGGCCAGTAACATGTAACAAGAAATTATAATGATTGGATGCCGACCTAAACGTCGTTACCACAGCATGGATAAGCCGTAGAAATGACACTTATGCTGCCAAACCAACAAGAAATACCAGGAATCCATGGTAAGGTCACCAGTCGCCGCGATTCGTAAACTGTTAAACGCTTACATTAGCTTTTTTTAGCTAGCAAGAGTCATTTTCATCAATTCCACATAAGCGCAAAACACAGTGAAGCGGCCTGGACAGCTATATAATTCGTATAGGATATTTGCATATCATCTTAAAAAAAATTGCGGCAGTAGCTATTTACAGAGCGCAAAGACTACGCTGATGCTCAGACTGATTAGAGTCTTTCATTTACGCACAAACAGAATTGTTGTTAATGTTATGCACAAGCTCATTTCAGCTATTACTATCTAGCTTGCGCATTCTGATTGGCTGTTTTTTTGTTTTGTTTTTTAAACTGCAGGGAAATTTGTAGGCGAAGGGAACTAGGCTTTATTCTAGATAATTCGTAAATAAGCTAGTTCAAGCTGGTAGAGACTATAACAGTATTCATTTGTTTGAACTTGTAACAAGCAATTTCTTCATTTTCCACAGTGGTTGCTATTTTTCTCTCTTGCGGGACGTAAAAAAGCGGGTTAATGGAGATACGCAGCCAATAATTTTTTTTTGATTGGCTGTTTTTTTGTTTTGTTTTTTAAACTGCAGGGAAATTTGTAGGCGAAGGGAACTAGGCTTTATTCTAGATAATTCGTAAATAAGCTAGTTCAAGCTGGTAGAGACTATAACAGTATTCATTTGTTTGAACTTGTAACAAGCAATTTCTTCATTTTCCACAGTGGTTGCTATTTTTCTCTCTTGCGGGACGTAAAAAAGCGGGTTAATGGAGATACGCAGCCAATAATTTTTTTTGATTGGCTGTTTTTTTGTTTTGTTTTTTAAACTGCAGGGAAATTTTTTTTTGATTGGCTGTTTTTTTGTTTTGTTTTTTAAACTGCAGGGAAATTTGTAGGCGAAGGGAACTAGGCTTTATTCTAGATAATTCGTAAATAAGCTAGTTCAAGCTGGTAGAGACTATAACAGTATTCATTTGTTTGAACTTGTAACAAGCAATTTCTTCATTTTCCACAGTGGTTGCTATTTTTCTCTCTTGCGGGACGTAAAAAAGCGGGTTAATGGAGATACGCAGCCAATAATTTTTTTTTGATTGGCTGTTTTTTTGTTTTGTTTTTTAAACTGCAGGGAAATTTGTAGGCGAAGGGAACTAGGCTTTATTCTAGATAATTCGTAAATAAGCTAGTTCAAGCTGGTAGAGACTATAACAGTATTCATTTGTTTGAACTTGTAACAAGCAATTTCTTCATTTTCCACAGTGGTTGCTATTTTTCTCTCTTGCGGGACGTAAAAAAGCGGGTTAATGGAGATACGCAGCCAATAATTTTTTTTGATTGGCTGTTTTTTTGTTTTGTTTTTTAAACTGCAGGGAAATTTGTAGGCGAAGGGAACTAGGCTTTATTCTAGATAATTCGTAAATAAGCTAGTTCAAGCTGGTAGAGACTATAACAGTATTCATTTGTTTGAACTTGTAACAAGCAATTTCTTCATTTCCACAGTGGTTGCTATTTCTCTCTCTTGCGGGACGTAAAAAAGCGGGTTAATGGAGATACGCAGCCAATAATTTTTTTTTCATACCCAGTTAAAACAGAAGTAAGGCCCCTTCTCTTCACCGTTAATCTGTCATGTTTTGAAGTTTGGTTTATGTATATTACGAGTTGTTTACCTGAAAACATGGTTTCAGCTCAATAAACACCCTGTACTTGTTTTCCGTATTGACTTCCACCCTTTTCTCTATTAAATGACAAGTTGCTGACCGCGAGATCTGACCTCCGTATGAAGCTCGACTTAGAATTTAAACGGCGTTATTTCGCAAAGATTATGGTTGTAACATGTAATGAAATTATAATGTTGGGTTGGTGATCATAACGTCTCAACTTCAGTTTGAATAAGCTGTAGTTATAACAACGAAGTCAACAAACCAACAAAAATGCTTAATATAATGACGGAGTTCAAAGTTCATTTCCGGTCTAAATTAATTATTTGGTTGGTCAATCGACCTTCTGGTTGACAGGGGCTATCCGTTATTTACGATTCAAACGAACACGAATTGAAATCAAAGGACTGATTATCCTGAAGTCACCAGGTACATGTATACGCTATACTTGTAGTAATAAACAGATCAGCACATAAGCCTGGAAAGTCTATGTAAAGGCGTCAAATATAATTCCGCTTGCCACGCCTAATGAATCCGACAGGAAGTTCCACTTCGATATCAAACGACGTTAGTTTGCGAAATCTAAGGTCAGTTACATGTTAAAGAAAAGTTAAAATGGTTAGTTAGCGAGGTAAACATCGTAACTAAAGCTTCATTAAGCTTTAGTTCAGTATTTAAGTTGCCAAATCAGCAAAAAGGCATATTTGAATCGCCAAATTGGCAAAACAGCTACATATAAATGTCGGAGTTCAAAGTTAACTTCCGGTCTAAACGAATTATTTCTTTGGTTAGTAGACTTGTTCTATGATTGAAAGTCGCGATCAGATAATTGTGGACGGTTAGTGCCAATATTATGAGAAAGTTATTTCTGCAAGCATAATTAGTTTGTACATACTTGTTGGTTGTAGAAATACCTCTGATTTGATAGATTAACTGTACTAGTTAACCCTTTCCATTCAAATTTTTAGACTTGTCTAAATTCAAGGGTTTTGTAGACAAAAATCTAAAGTAGATTTAATTTGAAATATAACCATTTAGTAGGGTAAAAATATTGTACAAAAAGAAGAAATTGCTTGTTACAAGCAATTTCTTCTTTTTCTACAATGTTTTCTCAATCATAAAATCACAGGGACGTAAAAACCATGGATTGAACAGGAAAAGGTTAAGATTTATTAAAACTACATGCCAAAGGGATACAATATTCTCCGAAGCCTTAAGAAAGAATAATTTCTGCTGATTTTCAAGATCAAGCTATTATTCAAGAAAAAAAAAAACAAAACAACCCCGAAATTGGTGGTTAAAAATTTAAAAAAGTTTTAATGTTTGTAAAGTTTTCGTATATGTACATCAGTCACTTTTCTGTAGTTTTTACACTTTTTTAGTCTTAACCCATAACCAGACCAAAATAAAAAATGAGCCAAATTGAAACATATCATCGCCAACAAATAAACTGGAAGGTAAATAAAAAATATGTAGTAAACATCGTAAAATAAAAGCAGTTCCCCGTTTTCTGACAATATTTGGACCAAAACATTTTTGTGCGACGAAATGTGGAATCGGGTGTTCATAGATTTAATATAAGATTCGTCCGATACATTCCGAGGTCATGTGCGGACATATCCTTGTCAATAAATCTTCTAATCTACATTGTGCTATATCCTTTTGACTTTCTTGCTCTATATAAGACTAAAATTACGAATAGAATTATTGCAACACCAAGCCCCAGTGCAAACCCTCCTCCAAAAGATGCCCCGTCAAAACCACTTCCATTGTCCTTGGTCGGTTCTGTTGAAACTGGAATGAAGCTGACTGTTAACGGAGTTGTGGATCCAGAAGCTGGTTTTGTTGATGCTGGAATAATTGACGAAGGGCTGACGGATGAGTTAGTTGACGCTGGTGGCATAATTGATGTTGAACCATTTGTTGACGCAGGCGGCATGACGGATGTTGAACCATTAGTTGAGGCTGGTGGCATGATTGAAGTTGAACCGTTAGTCGAAGCCGGTGGCATTACTGAGCTAGTTGATCCTGAAGCAAAATTCAGAATGGATAGATTTACAAAACCAAAGTAAACACGGCTTTGGCCGACGGTTCGCTGTCCATATTCAAAAGGAGAATAATACACACCGTCTTCACTAGCAAATCGGTCTAGCTGCGATATCGTAGCCCTCGTTGAAGTAATCTGCTGGCGAGGCACCTCGCTAACAGATTGTCAGAAAGAGGGCTACGATATTGCATTTAAAACGGGCCCAACTCTATTTTTCTCCTATCGAAACTCCGATGCCAAAAATACAAAATAAGCTTTGTCCGAGATACAAGATGACTTATGTTTGGATCCCGTGGTAGGAACCAATTTTGCTACCAGAGAAAAACAATTATTTTCTTAAGCGAAAGAAGTAACCACATACTAGGACCCGAGGTTATAAAACTCTTTTCAGACTCGATTGAGAATTTACTCAAACTTTGAGTAGGGATTGATGATGTATTTCTGCTTAGATCCTGTGGTAATTGCATGAAAATAAATGACAATATGTCTAGGTTGTTACTTATTACTCTAAATATACAATTGAAGTTAAAACAAGAAACTAATTTAAATTTGAAGTTTGGGTAAATTCTCAGTTGAATACGAAAAATGCTTTATAATCTCGGGCCAAGATATTCAATGAGTGCTCATAAAACTAAATTTATCGCGCGTTATTTTTCCTCAAACGTGACGGCAATTTAGTACGATCATGACGTCACCTCATCATTTGTTATGAACACACTTTAAATCAAAGCACTGAAAGTATTGATGGTGGACGTCCCTGCTCGCATTGTAGCCATTTTGGTATGGAAAATGGCATTTTCATATAGATAATCTGATTAACCCATTCCCACACAATAAAATTTCAGACCAGTCCAAATCCAAAGAAGTTATAGACGACAATTAAAAGTCGATTTTTTCAACTTTCTGGGATGAAAACATTTTGGAAAATGAAGAAATTGCTTGTTACAAGCAATTTCTTAATTTTCCACAATGTTTCCTCATTTGGTTTTATAAAGGGAGTCAAAAAACGTCACCATGTGGGAATTAGTTAAAGCAAAACTTCTTGCCTACCGCGGCTGGCTTGTTAGGTAATACTAGACGTTTTCAATTCTATAGTGTCCTGCGTACGATTCCCAGTTTGACAAAAAGAAAAAAAGGGGGAATGCCATCGCCACATGCGTCATTTATCACCGATGGAAACAGTAAAATATATTGAGAACAAATACTGCAGTTAATTCCGCAGAATGGGAAAATAGACTCGTATTTTTTGCCAAAAAAAAGTAAAAAAGCTTTTTCTTCATATTGTAGGTTTGCAAACAAATATCATATCTACAACAAGAAACAGCTGTAATAACCATGTTTTACTTGACAAACGAATATTTTTGTAACTCGAAGAGCAACATAGATTTTTCTTTCTTTCTTTCTTTTTTATTATTTCTATTATATTCAAATCATTCTTAAAGTGATTATTATTAAGATAGAAACCTATGCAAAGAAATTACAAGGTTTCCTCTATTATGTGTGCAAAAATCGCTAGGATTACGCAGTGTGCGCTCTCTGGTCGGCATAGAAAATGTACGTGTTCGCTTGTTCAAATATAATGAATAAGTGGAAATGCTTCATGAAAACATCTGACTGGAATATGCATTAATCAAAGAAAGATAAGCCTAAAAATAAATATCCATAATAAAACCAGCCCCTAATTGTTACCGCTTCTCATCAGTCCACTAGCAATTTTTTGACTGGTCCTAATTAAAACTAGCTGTTGATAATATTTCAAATTGCACTGATAAATCAAAAAGAAAAGCTCCATCTGGCCAACTTCAGGCTTCCTCGACGTTTCAAGATATGTAGGATGTGACGAGGAATACTGAGCGAATGGACCCAACTTTCGATGATCGCTGCAAGGGAATGAATTAGGTGGAAGAACGGATTTTTACAATATTTCCTTTCTAGCCCTACAACGAACCTGAAATGTCCTTAATTGGTGGTGTCAAGCTCGATCATCATCCATGCTTTCTTGTTTATATCCATACGCAAGCATTTAATGTATAATTGTTTTCCTATGTCTTCGCTGTAAATATATGTATGTATTTTTGTTGGTTCGTTTATTTGCTTGCAAGCCTGTTTTTTTGGTGTGTGTGTGGTTATTGTTGTTGTTGTTGTTGTTTGTTTTGTTGATGTTGTTGTTCAGTTTCGTATGAATTATTGTATAAGATAAGATTTTACTATCTTAAAATAAGGAGGAAATAAATAATAATAAAACTAATCGCGTAAAGCTACTAAACCCTTTCCTGTACAATCCCGTGGTTTTATACCTTTGAAAACATTGTGGAAAAAGCAATTTCTTCTTTTCAAACAATATTTTCTACTCTGCAGGTTGATTACATTTCGATTTGCACTCATTTTTCTTTTTCGTCTGCACTTTTTTTGGACGAGTCTAAAATCTTGAAAAAACGGGAAATGGTTAAGACTGATTCACGTCTTTTTTCGAAATGATATTTTCATAGAACCAGACAACAGATGGCTCAAGAAGAAAACCAAGCGCAGTGACATACATGTATATTTTCAAATAAAATTATCTCTTTCAAAAGACTTTCCATGAGGACCATAATGACCGAATACGCTCGCCTGAGTCTAATTGATAAAAGAGACGTCACATGGACTTAAGTAGAAGATAAGCTACATATGCTCTGCGCTTTTTGGTTTCAGAAAAAAAGGGTTTCTTTATTTTTCTATGTAGAATGTGGTCAACTCCCGCGGAGCCAAACAATAGGGGTATATGTGTAGCAGCGATCGTCTTTGACGTAAGCAATATACGCGTAGCGCAAAACGTAGTGCACAAATGACCCAATGAAGGACAAACAATACACAGCTGTTTTCATTAACGTGATCTTGCAAACGACTTTTGTTTGAACATAATCAAAAGAAGCGAGCTGATTCCCTTCTTAATTCACTTTTAAATGGAACTTCCATAACTTTCATACTAATCATATGGTAGGACAATTTTTACTTGTTCTACCTTGGGGGAAGGCAAACGTGCATGCGCAAAAATTGTGTCTAACCTTAGTAACACATCTCTTAAACGATCGCTGCTAAATTGAAAAGATAAGGGATGATCAATGAACTAGGGAGAAACATCACATAAACGTATTGGTAGAGGTGCGTAAGAAATATTTTATAGCAGTGTTGTTAATTCTCTGGGCCTTCTGGTTTCAGAGAAAAATATTTGAACACTTCCTTCTCATTTTGTTGTAAATGGGGAAAGCCTTTGCCAAGGGATATCATGAGCACAACCTTTGAAGAGGTAAGCTAGAATATATGCCAAAGTCAAAGCTCTCAACCTTTTGGTTTCAAAGAAGATTTTTTAGCATTTCCTTTATTTCGATGTAAATTGGAATAAGTCCGGGCAGATCTCAAATATGCCATAAGGATACTTGTAATTATTTTAACAAATTTTGTAGAGGTCCACAAGGAGATGACAGACAAAGATTTCTAAAGATTTACTTCTCTAAATCCATGTAAAACATGGTGAAGCAAGACACAGCTAAAATATGATCCCAGCGTTATCACATGAAAAAACAACAACTTTCTATAAGCCAACTAGTGCATAAACTATAATACATACTGAATATAAAAGCCTTGTGGTTTTGGGTTTCAGAAAAGATTTTAAAAGATTTGATTATTTCTTCTCTTTTTGTTGCCATGACAACCACGATTAAGGGTGGATTTCAATGACACCTGGCGAGTCACATATATAATTTATTTACATGGTGACGGAAATACAAAAATGAGAAAAATGTCCACTACATTTTACAGTGATAGGACATGTGAGCCTGTTCGGGGCATTTCCAACAATATTAAATGTGCACAATTTGAGCAGCCGGGACAGACACACAATACATACAGAATGTTTCCTAGTATTCTTAAGTCTTTGAGTCAGTAGCTATCCACAAAGCGCAAAGTGAAAACTCTGATTAGACTATGCGGATGCACAGGCTGATTCGAGTCTTTATCCGGGGCTCATGTGAAACTGGTTTAAAATATCGTTTGTACAGATACCTATAGTAGTAACAAGAAAGATAAAACATATCGCTTATCATAATAGAGAATCTATCTCAATTTGATAAATCTGTAGTTACGACAATCTGCTGACCAAGCGACAATTTATGTTACTTCATAATTCCACTGACAAATTCGCTGTTTTGGTAGATTTTGCTTTTTGCGCAACCGTCGGTTCAGCGTGACCAAAGATAATGATGACATCACCTTGAAAATATGTAATTCATGCGAAATGGCGCGCTTTTAGAGATTTTGCGCAAAAAATACATTTATTTGTTTGGACTAAAGAAAGAATCATCTTTCATTTCGTAAGCATCAAAGGCACTAATTTCACATTTTGCTGTACTCTTCTTGTTGTCCAGTAGATTATATATAAATCGTTTTTACACTGTACATGCTGAAACAAATGATCTTCTTCGTCTAAGTTTTTGTTTTCTTTATCACTTTCGTTTACATTTTGTTATAGTTAACTGATCTTCGTGAAGCATACACTTTGTAAACCACCAATACTATTATGCAAATTCCAAGTCCGAGAGCAATACCGCCCCCGAATGAAGCCCCGTCAAATCCACTTTCGGGCGCGGGTGTTGGTTGGCTAGCACTCGTTGTGCTATGCAGTGTGACCGGGGATGAGCCCGAACTAACAGAAGGAGAACTTCCGGTGCCACCGCTTGGTTCCGTTGTTTCAGAGGCAGGACCACTTGAAGTTGACAACGCCATTGGTGTTGATGACATCATTGTTTCTGTCGTGTCCGACGTTGTTGTGGTAGCTGACTTAGAGCTGGTTTCTGGCAAACTGCTGGTTGATTCACCTGCTGATGAACTGCCTGTTGTTGGCATCATTGTCACCGTTGTGTCTATAAGTAAAACAGAAAGACGGTTATTGTACAAGGGAAGAGATTCATATACGAAACGACAAAATATTTATTTTTTAATACAAGGTTCCTTGATCTTTATAACAAATGTAGACTTATTTTGAAAGGTTTAATAACAAAAATGAATGTTGAAGAGGTGATATCATAATGTCATAACCCATTGGGCTCATTTGGCCTATGGAATGCTCAGAGTTCTAATCATCTGGATTGCGCGCTTGATAAACTAACAGAGTAAGTAAAATTTAACATTCAGACATCTGCAACTTTGTTTTTCAGGTATTTGGGACCTCCTTGTACATTTTTAATTGGGGAAATACGTAGGTTATCCGTTCAGAGAAGTATGGTACCACCGCCATAGTGTTAACATTTGAAGTTCAATGGCGATTTCAAATTCAATCTGGTTTCCATACATCATCTATGCTTGCCCCCTCCTATCGGCAATAGACCAACTAAATTCGATGTTTAAACAAGTTTTCTCGAATCAGACATTGAACATAATTAATGAGCAAGTACCAATGCAACATAGGATTTGCGTTTAACGTTACATGAACGCCAAGCGTACGCAAGCATCCCAATGTCTCGCGGAACGTAGCCAGTCACGAACAGTCTGGTTACTGTCTCTCCTCTCATTTACTGTATTTAAACAAGTGATGACTTTCTTAATTACCGATTACGTCTTTTCATCATTACTTTGTAACAGTCCCCTCATGTTGGGTTTTCCAGAAGACCGTATTTGCAAAATTCAAGATGTATCAGGGCCAAAAAAATTTTGTTAGTTCTCTTTTTATGTGGTTAGAATGAACTTAAACCTATTTGCCTATCTTTACTTTAGTCGGCAATTAGACAATTTTCGTTTATAGCGTTTATCTTGATGTCGGCCCGAGGTTGAAATTATCTTTTCTTTTGCCGGCTTTTTGACGATATATGTGAGCTTCAACACAAACAATTGACTCAGGTCAAATTTTAGCGAATATATAATTTAATGTTTGTCTCGTCTACCAAAAACGAGCGTTCTGATTGGTCGAAAAAAAATATTCATAACTCCATGAAAAAAATTTTGAGCACGCAGCGATTTTGTATGCTTCCGCACAAAAAAGTCCCATACAGAAAGGTAACAAAATTTGTAAAGCTCTTTTTTTTCGCTCGATGCTATTAAATTATAAGAAATGAAGAGAATATTTTTTGTTTTCATGGAGGTATGAACCGAAAAACCTAATCACACAATGTATGATTCCGCTTCGCGTATTCATACAGTGTGATCAGGTTTTTCGGTTCATACCTCTATGAAAACAAAAAATATTCTCTTCACCTCTTGAATATTTTGACTCCAGCACCGCACTTAACTTCCCCAAAAATGACATGTCGGATGCGCTAGCAAATTCAATGTACAATTTGATCGGTATGTCACACTTTAGACTTATACGTACTTCTAAATGGAGAAGAATTGATATGAAAAGTCAAAAAAACGACCAAGTTCACATCTCAAAACGAACCCTAAACTTATTGTGTTCAGTATATTTTATGCAGACTAAATCAGATGATTCCTTTAAAGAGGATCGTAAACATTCATGTTAAAGAATGGTTAGTCAATTAATTTTCATGATCGATACCGATTTAAACTAATTTAACTCTCTAAAATTGACATCTCATTCGGTTTGCAACATACTGCGTATAACGATGCACATGCTTATGACACTATGGACACCAGAAATTTGTAACTTGCTTTGAAATTGAATTAGAAGAAAACTATATAGTGTTATTGATTGAAACCTGGAAGGATGATTTTGATAACAAACGTTCACTCTAAAAGAAGTGCAATGGACCTATACCTGAGATGATTTGTTGATTTGCGTTTTCAATGAAGTTGTTGTAGAATAATTACTGGAAACAATAAAAAAAGATTCCTGAATTACCATTTAAAACAATGTTGCGTATTTTCATAATCACAGAATCTTTTTCTCACGATTAAGGTGCACGCCCCCTTCAGATTTATTGTGCATCAAGCCCCCTTGAGATTTATTTCAGATACTTAAAGTGCACAAATTGGGGAAATACTCGTGAAGATAAAGTGCTTATGGAAAAAAAAAAAGAAACTTACATGGAAAATCTTTGGTTATATCTCCTGTTGTCGGTAGTTTTTGAGATATTCAGCCGACGGGGTGTTCTTTTTGCAGGTTGTCGAAAATATGCCTCGAAATTCAAAGGAACTATACTCTTCCTACGAAGTTTTGTAAATCTGAGCCCGAGCGTATCATATTATAAAACGATCGTTCTTTTCATTTCTCCCTTCGAAGAATAATTCATAAATTTTTAGGGAGTGCAGCTTTTAAGCTTTTAACCAAATAAGCTGATGTTTTGGGCTTGTTCATTCAACTGTATTATTATTTGCGGCATGTCGAGAGGAGAGCGTCAAAGGTAATAAATACTTGAATGGGGTGTATGATTACAAGGCATAGTATCATACATGTGTAATATCAGAGACAGATAAACATGAACATCCCTGCAGTTTTATCGGCGCATACTTTTAGATACACTCTTCTAATTAGAATCCTAAAAGCAATTTGTCTAAAAGCACTCTTAGATTAGACATGATATTTCTCCTCCTAACCTGATGTTAAAAAAATATTTACATTTTCGTTTTGTATCATTATGAAAAATGAGCTTATTCCTATCTTTGATCGCTCAAACAAGAGAAGATATGCCAAACATACGTCCCGTTTTTATAGCATTTAAAATTTTATTTCGGTGAATGTGCAAAATTGTGTAGTTAGCGAACTATCATAAACAACGGAAAGGTTCAAGTAATTCATTTTTTGCTAGAATATATCGTTGCTTTCTTAACAAAAATGTGTTCTAAAACCGATTTTCATGCTTTCGATCAGAGAATCTTTTTAATTGAGAGAAAAAGTCGAAAAGGGAGAAGCAAGAAAGAAAGAAAGACAAAAAAGCAAACTAAGTTGATTAAGAAATTAAAACCACGGGAACTGTTTACATCGTTTGAGAAATAGAACACTTAAACCACACAACAAAATTTAGACTTGTCGAAATTGAAACAGCGTGGACAATGAAAAATTACACGCAATTTCTACATTTTTTTACAATGTTTTCCTTATTGTTTTACTTGAGAGGTGTAAAAAGTCTGGATTGTGTGGGATTTGGTTAACTTAGGGAGTTGGAATAGAATGTATTTACGTTACATGATTCTAAGTTCACTCCAGGACAAATAAAGATATAGAACACAAGAGTTTTGAGCAAAACGTGGAAAACCTTGAAACAATCAAACATTGAAAATCTCCTTAAGTAGACATGATATTACAAATCTGATAATAGGATAACATTGATTTTGTTTAGAATCAGATCTTGCGCAAACTCTACGTTGATTTCGGGGAGTGACGTGTTTCTTTCATGTTTCTTGGCGCATTTCTCGGTTGATTATCGCTTGATAATGTCGCCAAAAAAACAGTGAAATTATCAAAATGATAGAAATAATGTTTTTTGTAGATTTTGTCCTGCTTTCGTCCATTTCGCACCACTGAACGTCAACGAGGCCCAAGTCAAGATTGCGTCATCAGATTACCATAGTTTATACTTATTTTTCTAGTTCGATAGTGATGAAACTTTATAAAACGAACGCACATTTAGAGATTTTGTCCGCCAAAAATAATTTTACGTTGAAAAAAAAAAAAAAAAAAAAATAGAATAATTATTTATTTTTCATGCAAGATCAATTTATATTTCATTTCGAGAACAACAAAAGCGATGTAGCTTTTTTCGTTCACTCAAAGAAAGGTTTTGTTACCATTGGTTGTTTTATCATATTAAAAGTCTTCTGTCAACAAAGATAGTCTTTAAGATTTAATGTCCTCACCACATACACTGGGGCGGATTTAGAAGAGGTTCGTTTTCATATTCATTGGAAAATTTAATACCAATTTGATTAATACAGTCGATCGTTCTCGGGCGACCACTTCTGTTGAGAGATTACGTCAAATAAGCGACTATAATCGAACTCCTTTATCTAAAAAAGCTTTTAAAATTAAAGGCAATTTGCTAGAAAAATAAAATCACAACTAAATGTTCACGATATTAATGAGCCCCAACAAGATAGGATTAATCGGGAATTCTGCAATAATTCATGTATGTAATTGATTCAATCCTGCATATCTTTTTGTGTGGGGGGGGGGGGGGGAATGAGTACTAAGCGGCCATTCTCTTGGGCGACCACTTTTTGGTTTTGGTTGTCCCATGATTGGTCGCTTAATATAATATTTACTGTAATGGGAAAAAGACCCCCCTCCCCGTTGGTAAGTTTGAACTCCTTTACAGAAATCCTGCATCCGCCATTGTCTTCATGGGGGCTTCCTTTTATTCCTTTAGCGAACAGCCATTTCGAAAAGAACTGTCTTGCCTAACACATAAGTTTACCTAGTCTTAATCCAAAGCCGGAAGATAAAATTTTTGACTGGTCCTAATTGAAAGCACATGCAGACGACAATTTGAAGTTTATGTAACGATAGATTTTTCCAACTTTCTTTGTATAAAACATTGTGGGAAATGAAAAATGCTTGTTGCAAGCAATTTTTCCATTTCGCGCAATATTCCTCAATTGCTGTTATGAAGGGCGTCAAAAAGCGCCATTGTGCCGGAATAGTTAAAATAGCATTATTCAATGATTATACGTAGAGTATCCAAATAACATCATGACTTAGCAACGCCCTATCAGATAATTAATAACACACGACGCGGTCTTCCTTTTTAGCTCACCTGAGCACGAAGTGCTCTGGGGGAGCTATTGTGATCGGTCATCGTCCGTCGTCCGTCCGTCCGTCCGTCTGTCCGTCCGTCCGTCCGTCCGTTCACAATTACATAAAAAAATCTTTTCCTCCTACACTAACCATGGAATTTCAACAAAACTTCACAGAAATGATCCTTAGGTCATGCTCTTTCAAAATACTTCAAAGAATTGAAATCCATAAAGAACTCTGGTTGCCATGGCAACGGAGTGAAAAAACTTAAAAAATCTCCCCTCCAAAATGGTAAGGTCTAGAGCTTAGATATTTGGTACAAATCATCATCTATTGACCCTCTACCAAATTACTTCAAAGAATTACCGTATTTTGAAAAATAGCCCTTTTCTGGGCGATCCCTGATTTTACATAGAAATAAATAAGGAAATCTTTGAAAATCTGCTTCTCCCAAACCATAGGGCCTAGAGCTTTGATATTTATTATACATCATCTATTGACCCTCTTCCAAAATACTTCAAAGAATTACCGTATTCTGAAAATTAGCCCTCTTCTGGGCAATCCCTGATTTTACATAGAATAAAAGAAGGAAATCTTTAAAAAATCTTCTTGTCCCAAACCATAGGGCCTAGAGCTTTGATATTTGGTACATATCATAATCTATTGACCGTCTACCAAATTTACTTCAAAGAATTACCGTATTCTGAAAATTAGCCCTTTTCTTAATGATCCCTGATTTTACATAGAAATAAAGAAGGAAATCTTTAAAAATCTTCTTCTCCCAAACCATTAGGCCTAGAGCTTTGATATTTGTTACAAATCATCATCTATTGATCCTCTGCCAATATACTTCAAAGAAATACCATATTCTGAATATAAGCCCTTTTCTATGTGATCCCTGATTTTACATAGAAATAAATAAGGAAATCTTTGAAAATCTTCTTCTTCCAAACCATAAGGCCTAGTGCTTTGATATTTAGTACAAATCATCCTCTATTGACCCTCTACAAAAATACTTCAAAGAATTACCGTATTCTGAAAATTAGCCCTCTTCTAGGCAATCCCTGATTTTACATAGAATAAAAGAAGGAAAACTTTAAAAATCTTCTTCTCCCAAATCACAAGGCATAGAGCTTTGATACTTGGTACATATCATCATATATTGACCGTCTACCAAAATACTTCAAAGAAATATCATACTTTGAAAATTAGCCCTTTTCTGTGCGATCCCTGATTTTACAAAGGAATAAAAAAAAGAAGGAAATCTTTGAAAATCTTCCTCTCCCAAGCCATAAAGCCTAGAGCTTTGATATGTTGTACATATCATCAGCCATTGACCCTCTACCAAATTACTTTAAAAAATAGCCCTTTTCTGTGCAATCCCTAATTTTAGGTAGGAATAAATAATGATATCTTTGAAAACCTTCTTCGCCTAAACCAGTAGGCCTAGAGCTTTGATACTTGATATGTATTGATGTCTATACTTCAAAGCATTACCATATTCAGGAAATTAGTGCTATATGGTTGGATCATCAATATACTTAGGATTAAAAGAGAAATCCTTAAACATCTTCTCCAAAATAATTAGACAGAGGGCTTTGCTATTTTGTTTATATCATAAAGCCATGAACCATCATACTCAGGGGAGCGATTTAGGACCACCATGGTCCTCTTGTTTCATTTTTCATTACTAATGGAAAATCACAGATCAGAAGTTGTTGCAATATCTTGTGTTTTCGGTCATTGAAAGTCAATTAGAGTTGAAAGTAAACATTCTATTCAACAATCATTATAAAATTTACCATAACGTATAAAATATAACCGGTATCCTATATGATAATTCACTTTCACACAAGTATACCAATAGCACCTGATAGCTTTTCAAGTAGATTATAAAGAGACTTTACGAGACTTCTCGGGATATATTTTTCTTGCCCCGGAAAATTCAAAATACTGATAAGGCTACTAACCGCTAGAACTTGAAGTGGATGGTACTGTGGATGTGGAGGCGGCATCAGCTGAAATAAGAAACAAAATATAATGAAGCCATGAAGAGTTTTAATCGTTCTCCTGGGTCCGTTTTCACCAAATTTAAACGAATCTTGACTGGATGAACACACAAATACTTAATCGCTCCCCTGGTTCCGTAATAATCGAATATAACATAGTTTGTAAGGGTAGACATGGAAGTCCATAATCGTTAACCGAGGTCCGTGGTATTCACCCAATTTAAACTAATTTTGACTGGGTGAACACAGAGATACCTGATTGTGAATCTAAGTCAGTAACGAGTGTTTATTTTCGTTTATCTATCGTCGTTACCGTAGCACATGCCCATATGACCGATCCCCCCCCCCCGCAAGAATACGTTTTTTTGTTACGGGGGATAGTGCAAGGTTATAGGACGAAACTGCTGAAAATCTCGCTTGGTTCTTTAACGTGCTACATGAATAGAACCGTCTAACGGGCCTCGGTTTAACGTCTCATCCGAAAGACAACTAGATTGTTAGTCCAGGGATCGAACACATGATGTTGAGGTTTGACATCAAGTGCTCCACCAAATGAGCTAATCGGGCTGACTGATATAAACAAATCTCATTTGATTGAACACAGATGTACTTATACAACATTTATAACATTTATCGACTTAGAAGTGAACTCTGAAAATTCCTTTAATTTGGACCAGTCTAAAATTTTGTCGTTTGGTAATAGTTTAATAAAAACAGAATGAACTTCTCTTTTTGCGTTTTAGATCTCTCTGTTTTTAATTCATTGATATGATATTTAAATATGTTGGTCGAAATGAACAATTCCATGATAAAATAAATACAAAAGGCATCATCTTAGAAATGCAAAAGTATAGACCGTGACTTCTCAGTCTGACCTGTGTTGATGCGTGCCGTTATATTTCCTTATTCAATAACAGGTGGAACGCGACCGTCAATCAAAGAAGCAATCAAGCAATCAAATCATTCATTTAGACTGGTAGTGAATGTTGAACTCTAACATTGGTCTACATTAATGTGAAACATTTGTTTTTGCTTTGCGATTTAACCCATTCCCATAAAATCCCTCCTTTTTACGCCCCTCAAGAAAAGGGCTTTAGAAACCATGGTGGAAAATGAAGAGATTGCTTGCATCAAGCAATTTCTTCATTTTTCACCATGTTTCCATCCCAAAGGACAAAAAAGTTAAAATTCCATCAGCTTGAAATTGTCGTCTGCAGCTTGTTTCAATTTGGACTGGTCTTAAATTCCACTGTGTTGGAATGGGTTGATATAGTAGCTACAGCTTATTCAAGCTTTAGTTATGATGTTAAGGTCGCCGAACAACCATTTTACTTTTTTTTTGTTACATATGGTATACCGGCCACAAATGTAGCAAATTAACACTGGTTAATTCCTGTCAGAGCTTATTGGGTATGACCGGCGATCCTTTAGTTACCATTCTACATAACTTTACCAATGATTTTGAAAAATCAAACCTGAATGACCTGTGCTAAAAAAATAATATTTGACTTTCAAAATCCCAGATGGTACCTAATAAAGATCATTAGTGGATAACTAGAAGTGTTGGCATTAATTGAGGATAACTTGATAATGTTAATGGCAAAAGGTACCATCTCTGAAGTGAATAAAGATTCGGATAATCGGAGGTGTCACTTTCTGTCCAGATCTACGGTCGAATATTCTAGATACTTTAGAATTCCCAGATGGTTCCTTTTCACGTGAGGTTATAATGAAATTCTACTCACATCTCATACAGGCACCGAGAACCAGTAAGCATATAAGAAGTTTGTCCCTCATGATTCGAAATATTGCCAGGATTAAATGAAAGAGAAATGCTCTCAAATAGCTTTTGGTTTTCTCTCTTTTTCCAAATTCTACGGTATGAAAGAATATGCAACTATTCAAGTGAATTGCCCAATCACCCACTCCTTTACACTATCTTTTCAATGTACAAATATACATGTGATGCCTATCAGTAAACAGATAGGGTAGGATAGTCACATGATAAAGATAATACGAGGTTCAATTACTAGAGGTCCGTCCTTATGTATATATATCACGGTGATTAAAATGTACATAGCGATATTCCGCACCCCGACAACTATGATAAAATACCCGAGAACTCTGATACAATACCGGAGTACCCTGATACAATGAGAACCGTTCCTGAATGATACCGCTCCTAAAATTTAGTTTTAGTTATGTATGGAATGATCCATTTAGCGTTAACCACCAAATTTACTATAAATTGTTTAACCCTTTCCTATTTTTTCAAAACTTTAGACTGGTCCGATTTGAAAGGAGTTACGGACGACAATTTAAAGTGGGAAAAAAGGTGCAATTTGGAAAGAAACCAACCTACTGGTTAGATATTATTGTGAGAAAGGAAGAAATTGCCTGTAACAATTAATTTCTTCTTTTCCCACAATATTTTCTAAAGAATATAATCACAGAGACGTAAAAACAAAGGATTGTACATGAAAGGGTTAAACCACAGTTAATCGACGAATTTGTACAATGATATAAGTTTGTTAGAAAACAGTCAATTTTTCTCTTTATTTAAACATCCTTCCACGAAAATGGAGATTATATTTCGAAATTTAGATTGTCATCACATTCCCTCAGAGACAGGCTGACATGGTCAAAATGGGATTGAAAGAACTCAGCATTTGAGGTTGGTGTGTAATATAAACGAAGCAGTAGATGAATATCACTTTTTGCTGGTTTGTCCGTTTTTGGCAGATATTCGAAGAACATATTTGAAAAAGTAGCTCTCTAACCATTCTGTAGAAATTTAATAAATTAATTAATTCAAGTAACAAAATTACTCTTTTAAATTTGATTGAATTTATAAAGAAAGGCGCACCACTAAGAACTTTAATTTATGATCCGTAAAGCATGCTGTTGGTGGGTGCGATAGTGTTTTAAGCGAAGATACGTTACATCAGCACTTATGATAATGCTGTATTTACCAGCGACGCATACGTTTTCAATAATTCATAAGTTTATCCAGCTTCTATTCCATGTTGTATGTAGTGCCTTTCGATTGCTTTTCTATATGTCACCAGTTTTATGAATCGTGTGTTCGTGTTTGATATGCAAGAAACTATTCAGTTTACGTTAATAACGTAAATAACGTAAATAACATATCTATCTATCTATCTATCTATCTATCTATCTATCTATCTATCTATCTATCTATCTATCTATCTATCTATCTATCTATCTATCTATCTATCTATCTATCTATCTATCTATCTATCTATCTATCTATCTATCTATCTATCTATCTATCTATCTATCTATCTATCTATCTATCTATCTATCTATCTATCTATCTATCTATCTATCTATCTATCTATCTATCTATCTATCTATCTATCTATCTATCTATCTATCTATCTATCTATCTATCTATCTATCTATCTAT
Source organism: Fragum fragum (assembly GCA_946902895.1). NCBI lineage: Eukaryota > Metazoa > Mollusca > Bivalvia > Cardiida > Cardiidae > Fragum > Fragum fragum. Next base: position 32,836,908 of record OX336368.1, on the reverse strand, counting down.
CTATCTATCTATCTATCTATCTATCTATCTATCTATCTATCTATCTATCTATCTATCTATCTATCTATCTATCTATCTATCTATCTATCTATCTATCTATCTATCTATCTGTCTATCTACCTACCTACCTACCTATCTATCTATATACCTACCTACCTACCTACCTACCTACCTACCAACCCTCTGTTTTACACTATATCAATTTAACAGCCCCACCCACCCTGCCCCATTCCCCGCAAAAAAGGAATACACAAAACGACAACAAAGTAGTCAAGCGTTTCGTTGTCGAAAGAATATTCGCCATCATAATTGATTAATCGCTGGCCACCCCCATTAACTTCGTTGGCCCCACCATTGACTCTGACAAAAGTTCCGCTTCGATATCTTACGGCGTTTTATTTTGCAAAATTTATTGCCAGTAGCCTGTAACAAAAAAGTATAATAGTTTGTTGGCGACCTAAACGTCGTAATTACAGTTGACAAGGCCTAGTGTTTATCTGTTTATAGATGACTCATTTAATTGGGTATTCAAACTTATCTCGATTACTACCTTTCAAATTCATTAATCTCCAATAGGTAATTATGTCGGAATTCTTGTACCATTTGAATACGGCCAGCGGAATACTCTAATGCGGAGAATATAACCAAAAATAGAAAAACGATAGACATAGGGTGTAACATGATCAATCGATGAGCCCCTTTTATTATAAAGGGTACGAAACCGATTTGAATTTTACAAGACAATACTGATTTCGAATTTGTAGATGATAATGCGAATATATATTGAAATTTGAAAAAAAAATCCCTTTAATGTGAAAAATGCTGAAAAAGGTTTATCAATTGCATGTTTGTTTTTTGTTTATTCAAAACATCTTTTATCTATGGAATACATTAGAGCCATTTCAAACTTTGTTTATTGAGGACAATGTTAAATAATTAAGATTTCAATCCAGGCTATCATTCGTGTCAATAATTTAACCATTTCCCGTTCAATCCCTGTTTTTCATCCCTGTGAATTTTCAATTGAGAAATTACTGTAGAAAAAAAAGGGGGAATACGTGGTAAAAAGTCACAGATTTTTCGAAGTATGTATGATAAAGTTGAACTGTGTGTTCGAAGCAGATATTTTGCGAATGCGTCGTTGGACTCCGACAAGGGGAAATAACTTCTAATCGTTACTTTCAAGTAATGACATCGGAATAATTGTTTAATTTTATTATTGTTCGCCGATGATATGGTTATATTCGGTAAATGACCCGAAGAGCTACAAAATAATCTAAAAACAATTTCTTCATTATCCACAATGTTTTCTACTCCAAAAGACAAAGATTCTAAAGATTTCGTCAATTCTAAATTGTCGTCTGTAACTTCTTTGAATTTGGACTAGTCTAAATTCTTTTCGTGTGGAAATGGGTTAAAAATGGAATTGGTTAAACAGTTCAGTCAATTTTTTTCTTCCAGCTAAAACGTTGACTTTCTTAAGGATATTAGTGCTAATTTTATTTCTCGTTCTTTCGTTAAGTTTTGAAAAGAATATATAGAAAAATGTAATAACAACCTTTGATTAGTGGTAAACTAAGAACAGATACATCGCCGTTTGCGACAAAATTGTCGGTATCACAGCTGTGACAAAGCTGTATTTACGATGTTTTGGTCGCCCAAAGACAAAATTTGACGATCTTCTTTTACATGATGCTTATCACTATAAAATGACACAGAAAGAGACAGTTTCCGGGAATTTTGACAAGGCATTAAGGTAGCTAAATTTTTTTAATATTTGAACACATACACACTGGATTTACAGCCTGGTACGTAGACAGCGCAGCCTGGTATAAAGCGTATAAGGGTATATAACGTTTTCCTACAAATTTATCAATAAGAATCTCGGTGTCCTCCCTTGTTACCGTCAAACGAATCGTTGAATTTTACGCCGTTAAATCATATCGCTGCTGTGATAAAATAAAATCCATAGATAGACCATTAAATCATTCTATTGGACCAAAAGTGTTCTTTGAACTCCTGGACTTTTTTGCTTAGTATTAGATTTTGTTGGTTTGGCGACATAAACGTCATAAATACAGCCTATTCAAGCTGTAGTTACGACGTTTGGTCACCTACCAACCATTTAAAATGATTTTATTTTTTGTTACATATCACCGTTTAATATCATAGTCGAACCTTCTGACCTCCAGAGGTTAGTGGGTGTGGCCAGCAATCCGTCAATTGTTATCCTAATCATCCATATTAGAACAATTTCACGACGGTTTCTAATCACTTATGTGGAATTATTCATGCTACATATGAACAAAATTGATTCGTGGTATGAGTTTTAAAGCCTCTTTCAACATAATATCAGTCGACTTGGGCACCCCACCATTACATCCACCACATCCAATATGAGCCCACCAGCTTCCTAGGCGATTTTATACCCATCTATGACTCGGACACTAATACCTATCATGGATCACGGCAGTTTTAAATTCTATCGAAATGGTGTGGTAGAATGTATTATACTGGGATGTAAAAACACCTTATAACATCCCTATCTATAGATAGGGATGCTATATAGTGTTTTTTACCCCAAAGTAAATCATTCTACCATAGTATATCGATAGAATTTCAAACTCCTGTGAAGGGATTATGTCAAATTTTAGAAAGAAAGTTGTTCGAAGGTTAAATCCTGGCCCTAAGAATTACAGTCCAGCGTGATACAAACTGTGCTAACGACCTTGGCCAATAAGATCAATGAATCATACAATATCTTTATCTTTTGTTATCATTTTTATTTTTCAACCTGATTTATCTTGTTTGATTTTAGTTCCCTGCAGTAAAGGACGTTTTATCTATGAAAACACATGCCACAAAATCACCAGGAGGTACGTCGTGTTCATCTGTTCATAGTATTTTATCATGGAAACATACTTCGATTCTTTCGTAACCAGTTCTAACACAATTTCGCTTTCTAACGCCCCCCTCCCCAAGAAATAAGTTTGGGATGTGGAAGAAGAAATTGTTCAATGCAAGCAATTTCTTCATTTTCCACAATATCTTCTACCCCAAAAGACAAATATTGTTAGAATTGCATAAAATTGAATTTGTCTTCAAATTAGACCAGTCTAAAAATGTGTCTTCTGGTAATGGGTTAAACTTTTTCGTGCATCTACTGTTTTTTAAGAGAATAAAGGTAACGAAGGACGAACAAAACTACTTCTTTGCCTATGATATTTTCCCCGATTTGTCCCACACAATGGATTTGAATATTTTATTTGTGTTTGTTGTTGTTTGTAAATCACCTCACTTTCATTTGTCGTCCAAAATTCCCTTTAAATTTGATTCATTTTTTATGTGTAGGAATCAATCCAGGCTTTCCGTGTGTTTCTCACTAATATTCAATACATGTTTAGCATCTAATGCCATTGTTAGTTCTTTTTGTGTTAATAGTATATGCCAATCTTGAAACATAAACGATTAGCAACTCTGCCAAAAATGTAGTCTATGGTGGGGGAAGGCTCTTCCGAATGTTTTTGAACTCGAAAAAATCTATACGTTGGATACTTTGAGTCAAAACAGCTTGCAATTTGCAGTATGCTACCCCCCCCCCCACACACACACACTCACCTTCTATCTCTCCCTCCCTATCCCCACCTCTCGATTTTAGTGTGGCAGTGTGTTAGTTTTTCTGAATGAAGTTTGAATCTCTTTTTACCCCACCCTTGAAAATGATTATTGGCTTTGTTAAGGCTTTGCGCCATACTTACCGTGTGGACTGAAACGGTTATAGCCTCATAAATCGAGTCGCTCTGTTAAACCCACAAGACAAAATTTTAGACTGATCCAAATTGAAAGAAGTTACAGACGACAATTTCAAGTTTATTAAATTTGATATCAAAAAAAAAAAAAAAAAAAAAAAAAAAAAAGAAAATTGCCCGTCTTTTTGGATATAAACATTGTGGATAATGAAGAAATTGCTTGATACAAGTAACTTCTACTTTTTTCTACAATATTTTCTAAAGCTTTTTACTTGAAGGGCGTAAAAAGGATGGATTTTGTGGGAATGGGTTAATGTCTAGATGGAACGTCGTTTATTCTATCTACGCCTCCATTCAAATAATTTACAGATTGCACAGATTGTGTTTTTGTATGACGATGTAAATCTGACAGGTTAGGATATGCAAAAAACGCCTGGTTTTGAATTGATATAATTTATTGTCTATTAATTACTATTTGTTTTAAACATTGCACATCCTATCACAACAAATCAAATAAGCAACAAAACATAATACATTCATATGATAATGTTATTTAATAAAAACATCATCGAAAAAACAAACAAACAAACAAACAAACAAAAAAAAAAAAAAGCAAAAACAAACCCTTTGTGAAAGGATAAGCCAACTTCGTGCTTTAACCCTTAACCCATTTCAACACGACAAAATTTAAGACTGATCCAAATTGATAGAAGCTGCAGACAACAATTTCAAGTTGATGCAATTTCAATTTTTTCGATATTTTGATAGAAAACATTGTGGAAAATGAAGAAATTGCTTGTATCAAGCAATTTCTTCTTTTTCTACAATGTTTTCCAATCTGTTTTTCTTGAGGGGCGTAAAAAGGAGGGATAGTGTGGGAATGGGTTAAACCCCTCCTATATTATTGCACTCTTCATAATATTAATCGCGACCACGGCCGTAGCCCAGTTGGTAGCGCGTCGGACTCTCAATCTAGGGTTCGATCTCCAGTCGCGGCGATTATCCCTCCCACATTTATCTCCCATCAATGGGTGGATAATCGTAAACCTAAGTGAGATTAGAAGCTGGTGGCTCGGAAAGGTTGTGGTGGTAGTACTGGTGTGAGAAATACCAGAAATCAATGGTTAGGTGCCCCAGTCGCCGAGATGATACATTAAAAGCAGCGTTAACCCCTATTCATACAAACAAAAACAAACAAACAACAACAACAACATAATATTAACCACTCTCGGTTATATCATAAATCATCCGTAGGTTATTGCTACTAGGTATACATTTTAATAGATAACCATTGGTTGACAATTTTTTTAGTAAGTTGAAATTCAAGAAGAAGCCTCTGTGAAGGGTTTTATCAAAAAATGGTTCTCTGACAAACGTTTGCACATAGGAAAGGTCTTTTTGACAATTAAGTCGATCTTGCTCAAGCGACCACCTCTATTGAGCGACCACTTCCACTAAGAAACCACAATCGAAGTCCTCTTATAGAACTGGCCGTATTTGTTAAAAACATAATTAAGAGATGAAGAGAATATTTTTTTGTTTTCATGGAGGTATGAACTGAAAAAACTAATCATACTGTATGAATACGCGAAGCGGATTCATACATTGTGTGATTAGGTTTTTCAGTTGATACCTTCGTGAAATAAAAAAATATTCTCTTCATTTCTTATAATTTAATAGCATCGAGCAAAAAACCCAAAAGCTTTACAAATTTTGATACCCTTTTTAAGGAACTATTTTGTGCGGGGGCATACAAAATCGCTGCGTGCTCAAAATTTTGTTCATGGAGTTATGAATTATATTTTTCGACCACCCAAAACGCTTTTTTTTGATAGACGAAACTACAAATTAAATTATAAAAACAAAATTATACATAAATCCCATGTTGTTGGCGATCATTAGAATCGTCTCAGTGAGACGATTCTAACTAGTACCAACAACATAGGATTTAGAGAGAATTATGTAATTATTTATGTATGCAATCGTATCAATCTTTCATATATTTCACAAAAATATGTTTTAAAACGACAACTCTTTTGGTCGTTCCATAATTGGTCACTTTAATACAAGAGTTGCTCTGGTTCGTTACGGTGCCACCAATGGAGTTAAAGAGTTTATCATCACATAAACAATCAAAGTCGAGCGAGAATGTAACAAGTAAAGACTCGTATCAGCCTGTGAATCCGCATGGTGTGAGCACAGTCTTCACTGCGCGCTCCGCAGACATTGACCCAAAGCTTCGTTACGCGATCAGCATATATTTCAAATGACTTTAGTGAATGTCCGGGCAGGTAAGCGTCTGTATTTCACGCATATGCTGAATTATGATCACAAAAATTTAACAAGACACTGACTGAAGAACAAGAGGACCATGACGCTCACCTAATTAAAAATCTCAAAATTGACAAAGCGACCTTAATGGCCATAGTTGTGCACATGAGGAGTACTAATTTGACTTTTGGAACATTAGCTGAATAACTTTTGTAGTTGTTAACGAGACATGCATAACACAAGACTTTCGTCTTTATGGTTTGTCCGGAGAATAGTTTCAAAGATTGTTTCTATATCGAATAGGGTATGCCTAAGCAGAGTCCAAGTAGGCCACAACATGTACTCGTTCAACAATTTTTGAGGGTTATCGAGTAATGCCACGTGTAAAATAATCTGGATGCCTTATGGTTTATCAGGAGATATTTAACCCTGTCCTACAAAAGAAGTCCCCCCCCCCAAGAAAAAAGCTTTTGAAAACATTGCGGAAAATGAAGAAATTACCCGTATCAAACAATATTTCTTTATTATCCACAACGTTCTCTATCCAAAAAGACAAAAAAATATAAAAATAAATAAATAAATATTTTGTTTTGGTTTTATCTTCGCGTAAAGAAATTAAAACTTGCTGTCAGTTAAAGCTATCATCCATTTTGGAATAGTTAAAGAATCTGGTACAAACATGGAAGTTATTGTGTATCCAGCTCTGGCTAACATAGCATTTACACGTCTACGTTCAGTTGGCTTATGTTGATCTATATCTTGTAAGCTGTATTCCCGAGCAAGGTCACATGTCATCAAAACTTTTCCAGATTTTTCCAAGATATTCGGGTCGTTTGCGAGGGAAGCGATACATTTTCCGGAGAACTCGGGAGTTTCACCTTTAAGCAAAGCCTTAAGAGATGACTTGGGGTTGTTTTTGTCTTTAGGACAAGAAGTCTGATTTAGTTTAGATTCGGCAATTTTCTTCGTATAAATTGAGACTAAATTTTCTGTCCCAACATCACCGGGCCATAGACTAACCACTGATACATTGAATTCTCTGAGTTGTTGAGCGCACTCAGCAACCATTTTATCACAGGCTTCTTTTGTCACTCCATAAGGAACGTTTGATGATTTTCTCGTTCCGCCTCTGGATGATATATTTACAATAAGTCCCGTTTTTCTCGGTACCATAAGCCGAGCAGCATGAATGGAGCACATATAATGGCTACGCAATCCTACGTCATTAACATCGTCCCACATGTTCATTGGCTGTTTCCAAAATGCAGTGTCCATATTGTCATAAATGGTATCAACCGCTGAAAAGGCGTTGTTCACCAAAATATCGAGTCGCCCGTCATTTTCACGTTTAACCCGAGCAAATAATTTCTCCAATTCTTCGTCATTTCTAGAATCACATTTAACCGGAATACATTCCCCACCGCGGTCCTCTATCTCATTTCTAGTGTCTCTGAGAGAGCCTAAATTGCCCGTATCCTCGGATCTGTCTAAAGTTCTACCTGTGATATACACTTTAGCTCCCCTCTCGCCAAGTTGCAGTGCAATGCCCTTGCCAATACCGCGAGATGCTCCAGTTACAACGCAAACTTTACCATGTAATGACATGCTTTGTGGTCCATTCATCAAAATTACAAAATCAGATTTTCCACAATATTGTTTCAAGTACAAGCACAGAGAAAGCTGTAAATAAAAGCACGCATATCCTCTATCTTTTCTACGACACTCTCTTTGTCAAAAAATGTACGTCCTTATTTCCTATTAATACCATTACTCTTTAGCCAATATTTTCAAGATATCCGTAAATACTTAAAAGTCTTTGCTTTATTCTTGTCACATGAATAGTATTTTGAAAATATTGAAATATCCGTTTAGACTTGTACAGATGCAACGTCTTATTTCCTTTCTCAGTCCGGAATAAATCCTTGTTGAAAAAGAAAAGCTTCAAAAACGCAAAACTTCACAAAAGTGTCTGAAACTGCGATAAAGTAGTCTTTATTGTAGGCAATTCCGTTCGTTGTTACTTAGTAATGTTTGCTCGATAATAATAGACTAACTATTTCCAGCTGTCATGTAATTTATTAACGTATTTACGAGAAGAAAGAGTAGGTATTGACATTATCGCAAAAGCCTCGTAACCCCATATCGTATAGCAACACAGTTATCGGTTTTTTGAAGTAAACCTACGATATAGAAATCCGATATTGACCGTTGTATTCGTTATCATTTCTAACCTTTCCTTGACCTATTACCACACCGACTGACCGTTATGACCAGACTTGTCAGAGCTTTTACCTACATGATTAATACTCTAATTAACCGCGTCATCAAAATACTACCCCAAACCGTATGAACTAATTGACGGATCTCGGTTGTCAATCAAAATATTGATCGAGCAATTAAATCATACAGTCATAGATGTACAAGTTCTAGCGAGTGATCAATGGTCATTTTTGTATTTACAAAAATCAAAAATACCTTTGATCTCTCAGTATAACTTGTAAATCAATAAACCATAAGTGAACTTTGAACTCCAACATCAGCCGACATTTACAAAAAGAAATTCCGTTTGTTATGGCGACTTAAACCGGTTGTAACTGTAGGTTAATCTAGCTGTAGTCATGACGTTCAGATCGCAAAACAACCATTTTACTCGATTATTACATGTTACCCGCGATAAATTTTGTGATATTACGCCGTTTGATATCTAAGTCGAACTTCCTGTCGGAGGTAGATTGGTGGGGTTAGCGATCCACCAATTACATCACGGTGTACATCAACTTTTCAGCTTTACCTTAATTCAGAACGTAATGATAGCGGTATAAAGAAATTTCCTAGAGCCACGGTTTCGCACTGTCTTTTATTCTATATCTTTCACAGCATTCCAATAGGCATCTTTAATAAGTTCAGGTAAATTTATCCCTCTCCCAATCAATGACACTTTTGGACGCCCCCCACTGGAAAAAAAAGGAAACATTGGGTAAAATGAAGAAATTGCTTGCAACAAGAAATTTCTTCAGTTTGCACAAAGATTTCTGTCCAAAAAGTTGAAAAAAAACCCCTAGTAAATATCTAGTTTAAACTGCAACTCCTTTCAATTTGGATCAGTCTATAATTTTGCCGTCTGGTAATGGGCTAAGAAATATTAAAAGGGTTGATACAAACAATTTTCCAGCCCCGTCCTGACACCATTTCTAATAGCTGGTATCGAATGTATCTACATGTTGGCTGTTCTTCAAATTGTGTATGGGGTTAGTTTTTGAATGCGGCCCTGCATTAACGTTAGGATAAACATCTGCATCGATGTGTATTGGCCCCTTGTCCCATGTGACCAATGCAAACAACAATCATCATAGACCCCCTTCTTTCATCAAGCACATCGGGGTTTTATTGGGTGAGAATTGAGGAAGGAGCATGATGCAAAATACAACCCTTGTTGTTAGTGGAAAAAAGTAAAACACGGGTACAGGCAATTTCTATGTTAACCCATTTCCAGACGACAAATTTTAGACTGGTCCAAATTTTTAGATATTGCAGACAACAAATTTTTGCTGATGAAATCTGGATTTTTTTTTTACTTTTGGGGTGGAAAACATTGTAGATAATGAATAAATTGCTTGTAACAAACAATTTCTACATTTTTCACAAGTTTTTCTAAGATCAAGTTTTTTTGGGGGCGCCGAAAATCATCATTGTGTGGGAATATGTTGACCTCAGATATAAGTGCCCAGACCGATTAGCCCAGTCAGTAACGCATTGTGTTGGCAACCCTAGGATCGCCAATAAGAGCTCCAACAACCTTCTTTCCTACATTTGACAAATGCGTCGCGACATGATGCATTCACCGATGGGCAAATGATAAATAGTGCACTAGTCACAGCGATAATACTGATCACGCAATGCGATTAAATGTTGCATTAAACCCATTACAATCAATCTATCGTAGATCGTCAGTTTTCGCAACTCAAATAGGAGTCCACACAGTACAAGTGATTTCGATTTAACCCTTTCCTCTAAGCAATTTCTCCTTTCCCCACAATATTTTCTACCACATAGGATGGTTTTATTTTAAATCGCATGTAATTTCCATAGTCGTTAGCAACTTCTTTCAATTTAGACCAGTCTAAAATTTCAAAACCAGAGAAGGGTTAAAAAAGTAAAATTTCGTTAGTGGTCCATAAAACCCTTTGTAAGGGATAGTCATTGAACTCTTCTCAAGAAGAGTTCAGTGAGAGCCAAAAATATAGGAACTGGTTACTTTTCGAAGTCAAGTTTATGACGGCCTCTTTTTGTCTGACGGGCATCACAATCAAGTTACCCGCTGGAAATAAGGCTAGATCCGCAATATGAAGAAGTTGCTTTCAACAAGCAATTTCTTCATTTGCCACAAAAGGTTTTCCGGAGTTTGTATTTTGTGTTAGGGGCGTCCAAGTAAAGGCGTTATTGTCACTGTTAGAATGGGTTAAAAGATACTTTTGATGGACTCCGTAGGCGTCCACCAGTAATACCCAGTTTGGAAAATCAAGTAGGATGTTACTATGTTAGAAGAGAAGTAGTGCCCAGTCAGGTTCGATTTATCATTCTTGAAAACCTTTCTCCTCCAAACAACTGTACATTTTGAAAATGGCGAAATACGAAGATTGTATATAATTTCGTAAAGACTCCTCTTAAATGCCAAAACACCTATCAATAACCCGCTTAGCGTAGATACGGTCACGGTTTCAATAACCTTGATTCTTTCAATTATATAGTGAGTAATTTGCCTTCTATTTTGAGAACTTAGTGTACCGGAAGTGATGAGCTATACAGCTACATATATTTAAAGATGTTTATTATTATTTTGAATTAGCCTTTCCAATCCATTTCGAATCAACAAAATTTTGGACTAGTTACAGACGACAATTCAAATCGCCATGTGATTGAAAACTAAGGCCCAGATGGGTAGCAAACATTGTGAAACAAGCGATTTCTCCTTTTCTCAAAATGCTTTCTTAAAAATAATTCTTCATGGGCGTAAAAAAAGCGTGATTGTGTAGGAATGGGTTAAGCTCATACTGGATCACGGAATATTTAAAAGATATACTAAATATCTCATTTGTTTCTTAAAGGTAATACTTCTCGATGAATAATGATAATCTAATATTGTGCAAGTTTCTTAAATGATATCTTAATTATTTGCGAAATGTCTCTATAGGTTTCTTAAATGATATCTTTTTTGCGACATACATGTCCTCGGAAAATGATAATCTCAGGAGTTAAAGAAATATTGATCATGAAAGCTAGTTAGACTTCGATCAAGTGAATTTGGTTTAACGTGACTTTCAGAAGTATTTCAGTAACTTGAACCGCGGTTGGTATGTGCACTAAATCTTGGCTTTCTGTCATTTTTCACACCAGTAACATGTACAAAGGCAACAATAAACTCGGGCCATTACATGTGTAGCTGCTCAGCCAACTTAACAGGTAAATTACTTATCATATTTCCATCGGTGAAAGACAATGGCGTGTGTAACAATGGTATTTTTCAAAAACTTGTAATCGTGCTCGGGACTCTAGTCTCTAGAATAGAAAATCCCGCTTTGCATGTACCTATTAAACAAACCAGGCTAAGCAAGAGGTTATGCTTTAAAAAGGTTATCTATATGAAAATTGCCATTTTATACATCAAAACGGGCATATCACTCTAATATGCAAATACGGAGGTCCATCATCATCAGTACTTTCAGTGCTTTGATTTATTTATATCCCACGGCTGGAGTTGCCACTAATCCAAAATGGCATTTCGGGATAATTTTGGCCATAGTTTACCATAATCCCGAATAACAAGTGATAAGTAATGCAGGTCAAGGTCCGTCGTCCAGTCCGGGGAGGTTCATTCAACTCGCACTCCTCGGCTGGACTAGACTAGTACCGCCGTCGGTGTTTCTAACAAAGCCTGTCCGTTAACTTTCAAGATTGGGTGAGTCTAACGAAGCCCGTCTCTTAGCTTTCAAGGTATGGGGGGGAGGGGGGGGGGGGGAAGAGAGAGGGGGCACGGCGAGGAGTTGGGAGAGTGCAATAACTTTGAATTCTTCCAGATTAAGAATTGGGAATTTTCTTAGTGTCGGTGTGTATGATATCAGTAGGCCTACTTGGAAAATATTGTGTCGTTCGGATGAAGAAATTGATTGTGACAGGTACTTTCTTCATTATTCAAAATGCTTTCAGTTACAAAACTAGATATAAGAAAATTTAAAATTTCATTACATAAAAAGTGTCGTCTGCAACTTCTTTGCATCTGGACCAGTCTAAACATTTGTTGTCTGGTAATGGATTAACCCATTCACACAGGTAGACTGCTGAACCTGTCCCATCTACGCTGCTCTCCGATATCTCCGTCAGATTAGGACAGGCTCGCCAGTCAATTCACACAGGATGACGCTTTTGGACACCCCTCCAGAAAAAGAACTGGGAAAAAACATTGTGTAAATTGAAGAAAATGCTTGTGACAAGCAACTTCTTCATATTACACAATGTTTTCTACCCAGAAAGTTGAAAAAATCAAGTTTCATAAACTTTAAATTGTCATCTGCAACTCCTTTGAATTTGGACCAGTCTAAAATTTTGCTGTCTATTTCAAAAGTTTTCAAAATTTTATTATCGACTCTCGTCTCTAACTTGGGCACAAGTCAAAAAATACATGAATATCATGACTGCAGGAAAGTTACATACAATGCATATCAAAAACTAACTCAAAGTTTTCAAAGTTGTATTATCGACTCTCACACCTAACTGCATGGGGCACAAGTAAAAAAAATACATGAACATCAATGATAACTGAGGAAAGTTACAAACAATGCATATCGAAAACTAACATCTAGCCATAATCGTATGGAAGATAATCTCTTGATTCACTATGAAACTCGATATAAACTGTATTACCAAATAACCTGTTGCTCTCTGACTGTTTCAACCTTAAAGTGTAAGCAAATAAAAGTTGGTACTTGAAAATGATGGAGCTAAACAGCAACAAAGGGACTAGTCTATTAATTTAGCTTGATTAACAACTAACGAGATAAGAAAGTCTTGAACTGATTTAAATTGACTAAGAAAAGCCTTACAGAAGTCAATCCGAAACTGATAAAATCTTAACAATTTTAGTCTTTCTGAGTGCAAAACTTAGAGGGAAATGAAGAAATTGCTTGATACAAACAAATCACCTCATCCCAAACAATGCATCAAGGGCTTTTTCCCTTTGAGTCCCAGACGTCATCAGTAAGTAGGAATGATACATACTTGGAATAAATGACCATATTTTGAAAGGCTAGTATAAAGAAAAAGAAAGTCCTACTGTTGACTTCTAAGTACAGAGATATACCTACATGTATATGGTTAAAATATTTACTTAACCTACTCCCACACAATTAAGCTTTTAAACGTCCCTCAATATGAAAGCTTTTGAAAACTTCATGGACAATGAAGAAACCGCTTGTTACAAGCAATTTCTTCATTATCCACAATCTTTTCTAAACCAAAAGGACAGAATTTAAAAATTTCAACAATTTTAAATTGTCGTCCGAAACTTCTCTCAACTTGGACCGGTCTAATATTTCACCGTGTGGGAATGGGTTAAACAAACAGCTGGTAAAGGGTGAAGCCTCTGATTCCTCGAAAAAATATGGGTACGAATTGAATTATTTATATCACGTGACTGTCATGTGATCATTACGTGTTGCAAATGGCCGCTCCAACAAGGAAATTTTGAAGATGAGGGAAACTGTAAACAAATGTCGATTTCTCCTAGTTTGTCTATGTTTTTTCCATGTTGCTCTATCGTTAGATTGTAGCAACGAAACATATGGATTAGCTATGCTAAAAACGTATAGCAGGTTTGTACCTTACTAGTTTACATAATGATTCATTAAAGTATCATATGACCACTCAAAGAAATTGACCTGTCACTATACATGAAAAATATTTGCACAGTGTCAATATGGTCCATATCGCTTAACCCATTCCCACACAGCGACTCTCTTAAAGGTCCCTCAAAATGAAAGCTTTGGAAAATATTGTGGATAATGAAGGAATTGCTTGTTACAAGCAATTTCTTCATTATTCACAATGTTTACTACCCCGAAACAAAAAGCTTTCAAAGATTACATCACATTAAAATTGTTGTCTAAATATTCTTTGAATTTGGAATGGTCTAAGATTTTATCATGTGGGAATGGGTGAAAGGAAAGATTCAAAATTACAAATTTAGACTTGCTAAGAGCCTTGTTTGTAAAAGTAGACATAAATATAATATGGGGCCTTGGAAAATTGTCCAGTTTTGGGGAATGGTAGCATCCACTTTTCAAAGATGCAATACCCCAAATTTAGCCTAGTTTAATCCTTCTTTATTTGACCCCCCCCCCCCCCCCAAATGAGATATACAATTAACCACCCGCTGAGAATTTAACGACCTTATCTGATAAGAAAGCTATATACAGTATACAAGGGATTAAACTTGCTGTATTAGCATGGATAAGTATGGCATGTATTTGCACTTTCTTTGTAGCGAATTTGCCTCTAGAAATAAATTTTGAATTTTATTTGGTTATAATTGTTAATAAATAATCATAAGTCCTCATTTTTAAGACTTTTTCAAAGTACCGGAGACATAAATACAAAATATTTATCATTTATTATCATAACAGATCACAAATAGTAACTGGAATAACTTTAATAGACAACATTGAGAAAAGAGAAGAAAATATCGATTGTTCTGGTTTCCCCCTTTGTCTCAATATTTCAACACTTTTTCTCTTATATTATATCAAACTTTTTTAGTTTGTAAAACTGCTATAATATTCAGGAAATACTTCAATATTTAAGGCCAGGAGATAAATCAAAATGGAAAAACAGTATTTTTATCAAAATTCTTACTTTACCACAATGATTGAAGATACTGTTTAACTGCTTAAATTCTTCCAATTACATTCAATCCAGCAATCTGCAACTTAGTCACTTTTAATTCAGTAATTTGAAATTGATTTGAAATATTAAAAGCATAAGAAAATGATTAAATAAAATTTAAAAATTAACTTCACTTTGTTTTCTATCAAATTCTCATCAGCATAAAGCTAAGATGCAGCTATTGCATTATATTGGCAAATTTTGACCATGGTCATCAATGGAATATACAAGATGATTAACCCCCTGGTGTGATTTACAGATAAGGCAATTAGCTTATCAGTAGGGGTCCAACATACACAACATTCCTTAAACTAGGTCTTTAACTGAGAAACTGTACCGGTAACCTTTTCCTATACTAGTGTGACAAAAAACAGGAACCGAGGGTAAAGAACACCAGCCAGAACAGTGTAACTTATTAACTGTTGAATGTCATGTTAAACTAGGAAGAGCAGGAGGCAGTGCCTTTTGATGATTGATTGATAGAATGATTAAATGGGATTTAACACCACCTTTAACAGTATTTCAGTCATATGGCAGCTGGAGCACCCAACAATGGATTCCAGGTATTTCTCACACCAGTACTACCACCACATCTTTTTCTAGCCTCCAGCTGCTATCCCACTTAGGTTTTGGGAGTCTGATGCTCTACCGACTGCGTTATGATGGGGGCCCCAGTGCCCTTTGAAAAGGGCCTGTATGGAACACTGTTGTAGAATGGAGAAGGATTAATGAAGTTGGTAGAATTTATTTTCAAACAAATTTAAGATAAATAGGTTAAACCAGACAAATCCCCAAAGTCTTCTTTAATCAAAGAATTTTTATGTACAGTGCACACAGTTGAGAATGATATTTATTCAACTTTATATTGCTATCTGCAACTTCTTTGGACCAATCAAGGATTTTTGTCATCTGGTAATTAGTTAACTCACTGGAGAATTTTTGATATTCTAGAAATTTTGCATAGGATAGGATATTTTCTTCTAAATGAGAGGTAAAATATTAATTCCTAGAAGGGGAGAACAGGGCTGGTACTCTCTGCTTATTTTCGTCAGAAAAAAAAAAAAAAAAAAACCACTGCAAGAATATAGGTTTCTTTCATTGATTGGCATCAGTTGTAAGGTCAAGGTCATCAATTTAGGTCAAGGTTACTCATCACATTTCCGAAAAAAGACAGTTGCAGGGCATGGCATTCACAATACATCTTGTTTGATATTTACATTTACCATACAAAGTATCATTTTACACAAACAACTTTTTCACCGACATAGATCATGACATTCTGCTGATTTGAATAGTACATGTATAGGATATTGAATGGTCATGAAATACTGAATTTTACCTGAAAACTCATGAACTCAGTCTTTTCAAAGTTTTTATAACCCCACCATGTAATGGCGATGGGCATATAGAGTTTCCTCTGTCAGTGGGTGCTTGTGTGTTTAATTCTTGTCCAGAGCATATCTTCTAGACTAATGGATGGATTTCAAAATAACTTGGCACATTGTTTTACTTAAGCCATTACCACACAACAAAATGTTTAAATTACTTTCAATTTTTATTGTCATCTTCATCCACTATCAGTTTGGACCTGTCTTGCATTAGAGAAAAACAACAACAACAACAACAACAAATAGGAAAGGGTTAAATACAATGTATATGGTATCTTACAAAACATATCACACCAGTTGTGAAATGTCCTTATTACTTGTAATATGACATTATTCATGGTAGAAGGAAAAGCTTACCATAAGCTTCAGTCTCATTTGAAAATTAATCCCTAAAGTCCCCCACTCCCTTATTGTTTTACTTAAGCCATTTCCACCAACAAAATTTTAGACTGGTCCAGATTCAAAGAAGTTGCAGACGAAATTTGTAGTCTGTCAAATCTTAGAAATATATAACTCTTTGGGGAAAAAAAGATTGTGGATAATGAAGAAATTGCATCTTTCTTCTTTGTCTACAATGTTTTCCAAAGCTATATATTTAAGGGATGTATAAACCTGGAATTGTGTGGGAATGGATTATTGCCAACATCCATTTTGTTTATTGCAGTGTTTGGATATCACATTCAGATGGGGGAGAAAATAACTTTACCTATAAGATAAGCGTGTGTTCAGAAGTTAATCTGAATGGAGCAGGTGATAAGGGGTGTCATTCAGGGACGGCAATATGTCTAGATTACGGAAATGGAACAGTTCTTTCTGCTGGAAACGTCTCATCTAGTGCCATTACAGAAAACAAGGAAGATGGGGAAATCTGGTATATTACAGCTGGAGATGTTTGCCCAGAATCACCAGATAATAACTTGACAACATCAATTAACTTTCGATGTGGTCCATTGATTGTAAGTAAAGAGTAATTTGGAAGCTTTAGGAGGTAAAATATTGATAGTAACACAGAGTGTTATCTCTGAAATGGGAGTACTATTCCTGCTTTGGCTCTACATAATCATGTTCAACCTAATCTTTGTCTATACCATGTCTTTGTCCCTTTACATTAGAGTTGTAAATCAAATTATTTAAAAAAAAAAAAAAAAGAAAATATCAATACACAATAAACCTTCAAGTACTTTCAGCCTTTTGAATTTTATGCCATTCTAGAAAAGAATATCTTCCAGCATCACACATATAAGAATACAAAGGGCTGTTCTTGTCACTTCAATCTAGTAGGCAGTATTTATGGAGATTAGTAAAAGCATAAATGACAGGACATTGCCAAACTCTGATAGAGACACCAGGTTAAGCATATATTAACACATTTCCTGATGACAAAATTTTTGACTAGGAAAAGAAGCTTCACACAATTTTTAGTTCATGAAATTTTAAAAGTCTTTGTCATTTGCACTTTGTCTTTTATGATAGAAGACAGGGTGGATAAGAAGAAATTGTTTTTAAGAAGAAGCATCTTCATTTTCCACAATATTTTTCAAATCTTTTTCAGCTCACCTGAGCGCATTGTGCTCAAGGTGAGCTTTTGTG
Organism: Fragum fragum; assembly: GCA_946902895.1. Lineage (NCBI taxonomy): Eukaryota > Metazoa > Mollusca > Bivalvia > Cardiida > Cardiidae > Fragum > Fragum fragum. The sequence continues at coordinate 32,818,976 of OX336368.1, read as the reverse complement.
ATCATTGAATGTCCGTCATCCGTCTTGCATCATCAACGATCTCCTCGTTAGCACTCTAGGGATCACAATTTTGGCCCAATCTTGACGAAACTTATTGAAAAGGTTTGTATGGTCACAAGGATGAACCCTATCGTAAAAGGGAATATCCCATCAGAAAACATGGGAAAAGGGGCCATAATGACAATTTCCTTGTTAGTACTCCTGAGTTCACAATTTTGGCCCAATCTTGATGAAACTTGGCCAGAATGTTTATCTGGTCACAAGGATAAACCTATCAAAAGTACGAACTTTCTGTTGGGGAACACAGGAAAAGGGTCCTTAATGACAATTTCCTTGTTGGCACTCTAGGGGCCACAATCTTGGCCCAATTTTTTAAAATTTGGTCAGAACGCTTGGCAAGCCAGAAGGATGAACCCTATTGAAAATGGGAAATCTCTGTTGGAAAACACAGGAAAAGGGTCCTTAATGACAATTTCCTTGTTAGCACTCCAGGGGCCACAATTATGGCCAAATCTTCATTAAACTTGGTCTGAATCTTTGTCTGAGCACATGGATGAACCTTAATGAAAATAGTAACATTCTGTTGGAAAACATGGGAAAAGGGGCCTTAAAGACAATTTTTTGTTAGCTCTCTAGCGGCCACAATTTTTGCCTAATCTTATTTAAACATTGGATCCCATATATATCATAGAGAAATTGAAGAAAGTCTTTAAAACTTGGATTCACATATTCAAGTGAGCAATATAGGACCATCATGGTACTTTTGTTTTTCTTGTGGGCATTGAAAGGGTCATTGTGTGTTAATGGGTCAACAACTAGATGTTTAACTAATCACCATACAAAGCCACATTTTGAACTGTCTGAAGATGTACTACATAGAAAAGCAATGAGTCAAAAAGAGAAATTGCTTTAAATAGTCAATTTCATGTTTTACCAAAATGTTCTTTATTTTACACGAAACTTCATTTTCAATATTTTAACAGTTTGAATTGCTACCTGCAGCATTTTAAAGATGGAACCAGTGTAAAAATGAGTTTTTATTATCTCATTCTGATTAAGATTTTTAGCTTACCTGAGCACAAAGTGTGAGGTGAGCTATTGTGATTGGTTGTTGTCCATCGTCTGTCTGTCTGTCCGTTCATCCACAATTTCTTTAAAAATCTTTTTCTCCTAAACCAGTGGGCCAATCAAGCTGAAAACTTGCAGGGATGTTCTTTTGGTGAAGTTCTACAAAAGTTGTTCAAAGAATTTAATTCCATCAAAAACTCTGGTTGCCACGGCATTTGAAAATGAGAATCTTTAGTAAACCTTTATAATTCTTCTTCTCCTAAACCAGAGGCCAATCAAGCTGAAACTGTACAGGGATGTTTCTTGGGTGAAGTTCTACAAAAGTTGTTAAAAGAATATAATTCTGTCAAAAACTCTGGTTGCCGCGGCATTTGAAAATGGGAATCTTTAGTAAATCTTAAAAAAAAAAATCTTTAAAAATCTTCTCCTTAACCAGTAGGCCAATCAAGCTGAAACTTTGCAGGGATGTTTCTTGGGTGAATCTCTTCAAAAGTTGTTAAAAGAATTTAATTCCGTGAAAAACTCTAGTAACCGTGGCATATGAAAATGGGAAATTTTGGTAAATCTTTGTTGTTGTTTTTTTCATAGACTACAAGGCCAAAGGCATTTATATTTTATATAGAACTTAATCATATGGTTCCCTTACCAAGCTTTTAGATAAGCTTTTCAAAAATGGCCCTGCCCCTGAGGTCTGAAGTTTGGAAAACGCTTAATTAGAGCAATTTCAAAAGACTTCTCCTCTTAAACTAAAAGGTCTAGGATATTTATATTTGGTATGTAGCATAACTTGATGGTTTGTACTCTATCACTAAAAGTTGTTCTCTTAGGGTCCAAAACAGCCCTGCTCTAGGGGTCCAAAATTGGGAAAAACGCAAAATTTGAGTATGTTAAAAAAAAAAGAAAATTCTTCATTTTAAGGCGAAGGGCATTTATATTTTGAGTGTAGCGTAGCCTGGCAGTTATCTATCAATTTTGAATGAATTATGCCTGTAGGTTAAAAACACCCCTTCCCTGGGTGTCCAAAGTTTGTAAAAATGCTCAATTAGACCATGTACAACAGTCTTTTCCTCCCAATCTACAAAGGCATACATATTTGTTATATAGAAAAACCAGATGGTTCTCTACCATGTTAGCTAAAATCTTAGCCCTGGGATAAAACACCAGAGGTCCAAAATTTGGGAAAACACCCAAAGAGGGCAACTTCAAAAGTCTTCTCCTTCTTAAATTTAAGGTGAAGGCATTTATATTTGGAATGTAGCATGAATAAATAATTCCGTACTATGTTACAGGAAAATATGCTCTGAGGATAAAAAACCTCTCTGCTCCTGGGTTGAAAATTGCGTAAATTGCATTGAAAAAATTCTTCCTCTTTAATATAGGTCCTAGAGCATTTAAATTAAAACCATAGGATAACGTTATTGTTATCTACCATGTTTATATCTTTTAGACAAACATGGCCCTTCCCAAGGCATCCAAAGTTATGAAAAACTCTCAATAAGAGCATGTTCAAATATCTTCCTCTCCTAATATTTAAGTTGTAATGCATTCATATTTAATTTATAGTGCATCCAGATTGTTCTCTACTGAGGTTGCTAAAATTACACCCATTGAAGTTGCAGACAGTAATTAGAGTTTGAGTGAAATCTAAATACAAAGAATTTCAGGGTAGACAGAAAAGTACTGTATTTTGCAGATGCCTCAGGTGAGCGATTTAGGACCATCATGGTCCTCTTGTTTCTTTTACTTCAGGGATCTCCCAAGTTCTTGGACTACGAGATTTGTGTGAGCTACTTTGAATGGGAGTCGCACATTTTCTGTAAAGGGGACAAGAAGCCTGTTAAAGATGTGCCATGTTATGTTTACGATGATCAAGGAAATCGCTATGATTTATCCCCCCTTGCTCGCAGACAGGATGGATATTTGGTTTCATCAGAAATGAGTACCAGTGTCTTCATCAATGTTTGCAGGGACATCAAACCAGGTAGGTTTTGTTTAAATTTGGTCATGAGTGAACCCATTCCCACTCAATGACGCTTTTGAATGTCCCTAAAGAAAAATGCTTTGGAAAATATTGTGGTAAAAGAAGAAATTTCTTGCTTCAAGCAATTTCTTCATTATCCACAATGTTTAATACCCCAAAACACCGAGATTTTTAAAATTTCCCAAGCTAAATATTTTTGTCTGCAACTTCCCCCAATTTGGACCAGTCTCAGATTTTGTTGTATGGGAATGGGTTAACCTATTACCAGACAACAAAATTTTAGACTGGTAGAAATTGGAAGAAGTTGCAGACGATTTAAAGTCCATAAAATTTTAGTAATCTTTGTCTTTCTGAGTGAAAATATTATGGGAATTGAAGAAAAACCTTTCAAAAGTAATTTCTTATTTATTTTTCACAATGTTTTCCTCAACAAAAATTAGATAACTTGGTTCACTTCTTAAATAGATTTTCTTTATTATATAGACACCTGTACATGTTTATGAATAGGTTTTTGTTTTAAGTTGTGTCAAAATGAAATCCAAGATGACAAACTCAGGGCTCTATGTAAATTGGTCCAGGACAATGCCCCCCCCGCCAGGAAAACATATACCCCCCCCCCTCCTACGCCTGAAAAACAAAAACGAATACCCAACCTTTTTTTTCACCTTCCCCATACATAAAGGGTTCATAAATTCAGTGGTTGCCTTTTTTTTTCAAATTTTCCGTTGATAAGTATAATATTTAACCAGTGGAAGACGGATTAAAACAACGGACTGATGCTACTTACATTTTGTTTTTGAAAATTCAGTTATTTATAAGTTGCACTTCTGACAAAGTATGAAGAATATCCTGTAAAATAAGATAGACAAATAAATCACATGATTAAAATTTCCGAAATTTAAAGAATATACCAGGATGTATCCCCCCTGCCCCGCCCTGGAGTACTGCCAATTTAATTATAGTAGTAGCATACTTTTTCATAAACAAGTCATCCAAAGTTCCGTCGATTTAACACAGTCATGGCGATTTTCTCTAAACACTAGTGTCTGCTGATGGAAAAACACAGCCGACGTCACAAAAAAGTCTGGTAAGTCCATTCTACCCTATGGGAGTACAGAGTCATGACATACATCAAAGAGACTGACGAGACAAACTCAAGAGGGTAGCCCACTTGTTTGAATAACATTTAGTTTGTTAGTTGATAAGGTCAGCCCAGGGCTCAAACCCGTGATCTTGAGATTTTAAGTCAAGTGCTCTACCAAAAGAGCTAAACGGAGCTGAAGCCTGTTCATGTCTCAAATTAAATACGCAGTGAAAGAAATTTGTTTCATGTGTAACAGCAATTTAAATTAATGCAGTATTAGATATCTATTCTCATAAGACTATAAAAGTGTGTGAGTCAAACCGATGAACTATTGCAATTAGTTTATGAAATTCGATACCCAAAGTTTGGTCAAGAGTGAAACATTGGCTATATGCAGATGGGCATTTGACTGACCGGTGGTTAAACTGATTATCGATTTTGAACTTCGCCCTTCTGGATTTCCTGTTGAAACTTGAAAATTCAGGCTCTGTTTTTTGTGTCTATTTCTGTGTATTTGTTGTTGCTTCTGTAGTGCGTGCCCCCAGAAGATGGTTAGTTGTGACTGGGGATTGTGCAAGGATGCAGGACAGAACTGCTAAGAGCCTTGTCTGTTTCTTTTATGTGCTGAGTGTAAAGCATCGTCACACAGGACCTCAGTTTAATGTCTCATCAGAAAGAAAATTAGTTTGTTAGTTTGGTCATCCCAGTTGAAGACGAGTGCCCTTCCAACTGTGCTAATCAGGCAGACTAGCTCTGTTGCAGTATGAGCATAACTTTTAACTCACCTGAGCATATCCTGCTCATCTTGAGCCTTTGTGATCTTTGGCTCAGTCTTGATGAAACTTGGTCAGATCAAATTGATGTAAGTCATAAGGATGACCTATATTGAAAATGGGACTGCACATTTCAAATTGAAAAAAAGTAGGTCACTTGGTCAAATCTTTTATCAGTATCAACAAGTTTAATAAACCTTATGTATTGCATGTTTCTTTGCAACTAAGACCAACTTAAATGCTTCATTTAATTCAGATCTCTGGTTAAGGATCTGGGGCTTTTCTGATCCTCATGTTGTTGGAAAGATATAAGCTTAACAGTACATGAATTGTAATCTAGCTTCTAACAAAACCCTTATCTTCATGTTTATTGTAATGAATTACTAGACTTTAGAGCCAAGTGAGCTCTTTTGGTAGCATGCTATGCTCTCAATCCTTATGTCATGACTTCAAACCCCATTCTTTCTGACATTTGACAGAAATCATCACCACATCTGTCACTCATCCCTAAACTATATAAGATGGTTCACCCATTCCCATGTGATAAAATTTTAGACCAGTCCAAATTCAAACAAGTTGCAGACGACTATTTAAGATTTATGAATTTCAGACTTTTTTTACTTTCGGGGTAGTAAACATTGTGGATAATAAAGAAATTGCTTGTCACAAGCAATTTCTTTATTATCCACAATGTTTTTCACAGCTTTATTTCTTGGGGGAGTGTAAAAGGGTCTTTGAGTGGGAATGGGTTAAGTAATTGTGCCTCAGTTGATTGAGGAGCTGGGTGCTCAGATTGAATGTTGTTGATGTACTGGTGTGAGAAATGACAGGAAGCTATGGTAAGGTGCACAAGCCACCATGATATAACCACTATACTGTTGAATTTTTTTTAAACACATTTCCAGATGACAAAATCTTAGACTGGTCCTAACTGAAAGAATAAGCCGAAAAAAAGTTAAAAAATGGTTTATTAAATTCTTTTTTTCTTTAAGGGTAGAAAAAATTGCATAAAAGAAGAAATTAAAAATGAAGAAATTGCTTGTGACAAGCAATTTCTTCATTTTCCACAATGTTTTCCCATGTTTTGTTCTTGAAGGGGCATAAAAAAGGGGGATTGTGTACAATGAATGCAATTGAAAGAGAATGCCGACTACAATAGAGAATGTGTTGGAATTGAAGAAAAGCAATTTTGTGTTGAAAACAATTCTCCTTTCCCAACTATGTTGTCATAGCTAATTATTTTTTTCTTGAGGGGTGTAAAAGAAGGAATTGTTTAGGAATGGTTAAACCCATTCCCACTCAATGACACATTTAGACGCCCTCATGAAATAAATCATTGGAAAACTTTGTGGAAAATGAAAAATTGCTTGTGACAAGCAATTTTTTCATTAGCCACAATGTTTTCTTCCCGAAAAGTAAAAACAATCCAAAATTTAATAAGTTTTGAATTATTGTCTGCAACTTCTTTGAATTTGGACCAGTCTAAAATTTTGCCGTCTGGTAATGGGTTAAGCTGTCTCATTACAGATACTCTAACAAAAGGTTGTCCATCCGGTGCAGGAGCTTGTAAGATATCGGATAGCAGTATTATATCACTAGGTAGCCCAACAGATGGTTTGAAACGAAGCAACGGAAGACTGATATTGCATTACACATCTCCGCCCAATCCATTGCCGTCTAAATGTACCACCCCGCCATCAACATCAATAACCTTTATTTGTCCTAAAAGAGGAGGAGTAAGTTTTAGTTCTTGAGACTAAAAACTTGGTGCTTTACTAAGTTACTCTACAGAATTGTATTTAAATCAAAGGGCTAAAAGTACAGGGGAAATCAATTGCAGGTTAACATTTAGTTTGAAAATTTACCCCATAAACAATTCTGACTTGAAAGGGAAAAGCAGGTGGTGTAGACCAAGATCTGACTGCACATAATGTACGGTCTAATCTTTGTCTATACCTCCTGCCTAAGAGGGAATATTCCTGGTTCAGCATGACAAGTGTTAAGAACATTAATTGAGCTTAGCAAACTACTGCTTTATTCTGTATCTTTAGATTGAAGAAAAATTGCTTTGTAAGACATTCTTAGTAAAGAAGAAATTGCTTTTATCAAGCAGGCAATGCCTTTCTCACAATGTTTTAAACCTTGTAGTTGCTGAGAAAAAGGTGACAAAAGTATACCACTGTACAAATAATGCCCCTAAAATAATTAAATAAAAAAAAGGAACATACATTGCTGACAACTAGTACATTTTTTCTGTGTAATTATACCATACAAGAGGTAATTTTTGGGGCAATGTACTATCTGCAGTACCAGAAATGAAGGATCAAGAATTTTAAATAAGCAAAAACTCTCTTTCATCTCACCATGGCACTTCATGAGTTTTTGGTGTTCTTATGAAAATATGTCAAAGCTGTAAAATAATAAAAAAAATCATTGTAAAGGAAGAAACTGCTTTTTACAATTAATTTATCATATTTTCATTTAGTTTTCTGCAAAATTTCATCTTCAGATACACAATCCGCAACTGGAGGAATTAGTGATTTAAAAAAAAAAAAAAGGTCTTTTTGTGTAGAAAACATTGTGGAGAATGAAGTAATTGCTTGATACAAGCAATGTCTTCAATTTTCAATAATGTTTCAAAGGCTATTTTCTTGAGGGGCATAAAGACGGGCTTGTGTGGGAAATGGTTAAAACAAGTCTATAGTTATGCATTGTCTGATATTTAGTACCCCATGATTGCTGTAATAGAAATATCAATATAAACATTCACCCATTTACACTTAATTCTGCTTTTTAACACCCCAAAAGTAAAAATGTTTGGAAAACATTTCGAAATGTAGAAATTGCTTGTCATAAACAACTTCTTCTATGTTCTCAATGTTTTCTATTCCAAAGTCAAAGTTTTTCTAAATTTCACCAACATGAAATCATGGTCTGCAGATCTTTCAATTAAGACTGGTCTAGATATTGTTTAGTGGTAATAGGTTAATTGATATGATAATATAATTTCAGAGTAAAGATCCACTGGTAATTAATGACTTTGACTGTAATTATGTGATAGAGTGGGAGACAGAGTATGCTTGCCCTGAGGCTACCCTTGTAAACAATTCATGTATCCTTGTCAATGAAGCTGATGATATAAACATTGATCTTACACCTCTGAGAAAACCTGTTGGTAGGTATAGAATATTTTGTCATAACCTTGGTCAACTTTTTATCATACAGTCCCGCTTTTTTAGGACCCCCAAGAAAATAGCTTTGAAAACCTTGCAGAAATTTTTAGAAATTGCTTGTTATAAGTTATTTCCTCATTTCCCATATTTTCTTCCTAGAAAATCATAAAATGAAAAACAAATGCCAGGAAGTTAAAAATTCTGTCATTAATTTTCTTGAATCCTTAACCGCACAATTCCTGACTTTTCATGCACCTAAGATATCATATTAAAAAGAATATTGTAAAATCAGAAGATTTTTTTTTAAAGAGCAATTTCTTCTTTCCTGAAATTATTTCTAATGGCTATTCTATATCACAGCCATTTTAAATTGTTGTTGCTAACCTCTTTTAATTGAACTAAATTTTGTCATATGGTAATGGGCTAAAACAATACAAAAGACGCTGAATAGTATGCTTCTTTTACCAAATATCATTAAATCGAAGAGAAACAAGAAAGATATTGATAGAGCATTTCTTTTTTATATGACAACTAAACGCATTTCCTGATGACAAAATTGCGGACTGGTCCAAATTCAAAGGAGTTGAGGACGACAATTTCAATTTTTATTGCAGTCAGGATACTGACTGTAATCTAGGAATCAGCCTAATTCACTCTTTGCTTCTAGGAACCTGACAAGGACCTGGAAAGTTTTTCCTTGCTCCCGAATTGATTCAAAATTTCTTATAGTATACTATCTGAAAATGTAAGCCCTTTCATAAAGAATGACCGCAAAAATCCAATTCACTATATGTTCACAGTGATTAAGGACATGACCACTACAGATACTTTTATTTTTACCAGTTGTATCCAGGCCACTCAATAGAGGGAATACTCCGGGTTTGTCGTTATGTCAAAAGTTAACATCATCAGAGACATAGAATAATGTATATTTATCTCTCTGACATAATTTAATCTACTGCCTGAACTTACCATCATTACAGATTTCATTTAACAAAAACAACGCTACTGTAGGCCCCGGTGTTCAATGATTCGTTGGTCTTAGACATAGTCGAAAATGAAACTAGACATACCGCCGTCTCGTATTTTTTTCGATTATTATAACCTTCATTTTAAAAGTTACCAGCTACAAAATTTAATCCAGTTTTGTACATGTGCATCTGTTTGGTGTAAAGGATGGAAATATTTATGTCGTTGTAAAGCTAAATTCAATAAGATTAATTCCGACAACTATCAATAATAATAAAAAATGTCTCAGGTGAAAATTCTAGCTTTTTAATATTGGTGGACCGAAAGAGAACCACAATTTGAAGACCTGTAGAAATTTACGGGTAATTCAATTCCGATATACCGGGAAGGTAAGGGTAGAATTTAATAATTCTCCGCACCCTGAATTTTGTTGGTTTCTGCTAAAATCTGGTAACCACAGTTATTTTTTTTCTTTTCACGACTAGTAATATGTAAAAAATTAAACATGTTACAGGAGAGTTATCACAAATTATTGGGTGTTTGTTTCCGATTCCGATGGTTGAATTTTTCAGTTACCACGTGGGGGAGTGTCAAGCTTAATAACCCCACTTCTACTGCTGTTTCATATCTTGAACCCACCCAACAGCGTTAAAGTAGAGTTGCAGTGTACCTATTTTATTGGGAGTTATCAGGCAAAGATGTTCTGACTCCCCGCAGAATCGATTTAGCAACAGCGGTATAAAAAAATCGTGAAAAAAGACGAATTACAATTAAAAAACAGGACAGTCTGTGGACAGTACTATACTTGATAAAAATAGTATCGTTCATAGCTATTTATAACCATTACCACATATCATAATTTGAACTTGTCCCCAATTTTCAAATCAATAGAGAGGAAAATTAACAGCAGATCATGTGTAGTAAATTTTTACTGTTTCTGGTTGAAGACAGTCATGTAAAACTTGACAAGAAGAAATAATTTAAATCAACCGTCATGCCACCAAAAGGCACCACAGACTTTTATAAACCTTGATAACGGCGCTCTATCATCGTACCTGGAAAAGAAGAAAGACAATGAAAGCCAATCTAGTTAGATCTAGGGGGCAAAAACCAAAGTGACCGTTTCAAATGCTAATTTACAGAAATCATGGTTTAAAAAATTATAAGAGTTTGAAACACGAGGAGAAATCTGGTATGACTGTTATTTGTAACATGAAAACCTTGGGTAAGGATGCACAAAAAGCCATACTTGCACACAAACATTTAGAATCCAAATACCATGGTCAGTCTAACAACAGTGTGCACCAAAGTGAGTTTGTCAGAGCTACCTCCAATGTGCACAATAAACTTCAGTCAAAAATTGACTAAATTGACTCAATTGTGCTATGAGAACTGCTTTTTATTACTAAGATAGATATTGCTATTTTAAATGTTGGCCCCTACAAGAAAAGAGTGGGTTACACTTGAAGGACTTGAAAGTAGGTGAAATTGCTACATAATCATTAAGAGCTCATTTTTTAATCCAATTTTTCAGTGACACATCTTATATTGTATTGAAAACCAAATGAATTAGTTGTTTACTTCATATCTTTATGACAGATTTATCAATGAATCAATATACTGCTTAGGGTTTTTGACCCACCCTGTTAGCATTTGTCACTCCCCGATTTGAGTAATTCAATTAGGGAGCTACCCCTCTCGGAAGAAATCCTGTATGCCTTACTGATTCTAACCAATATCCTAGACTACCAGACTCTGACTTGTTCAAGGTCACAAGTGACACAGAGCTACAAATATGATGCGTGAAGACATACTGCAAATCACTAAAAACACATTTTGAAAATAATCATTGCGTTAACCGATAAACATTTCAAATATTTTTGATGCATGCTTTTCAAGGTGCACTATTATTCCCATTTCGAAAAAGTCTGGAACTAGACACATGCATTGGTTTCAGGCCTTTCCTATTCCAACAATCATTTTCTGTTTAAAGCTGGTCGAAAGATTTCAGTACAAAATATTGAGGAATTAATGACTTCTAAAATTGGTCAAATTACGGAGTGAAAAATCTACCCAAAAACCTGTATTCATTTGAAATCTTTCGAAATATCGGAAGGTGATGCTCCTAACACTATCCTTTGTATATTTTGTCCGAATTTGACAATTACACTGTTGATCAAGTCAGTTATGGGCAAGAAAACATGGTGGGGATTCTGTCTCTGGGGGAGAAGATAGAAGTCTTCAAATGTGATTTCATAATAAGGAAAACTTAACAGACAAATCAGAGAATGACTTCAATAATCATACAAAATGTTAATATACAGTCATGACTGCATTTGAATCCGTTCAGACCTTTGATTTGAAATTTTAGATTTTTTCAATTTTTAGACAGAAAACATTTGTGTAAAATGAAGAAATTGCTTGCTACAAGCAATTTCTTCATTTACACAATGTTTTCCTAATATTTTTTCTGGATGTTTATCAAAAAGTTTCACTATGTTGGAATGGGTTAACCCATTCTGACACAATCCCACTTTTTTAGAACCCCTAAAAATTGCTTACAGAGGCAAACTTCATAATTATTTTCCGCATTGCTTTCTACCCTGAAAGACTGAAGAGTCTATAATTCTACAACTTGTCCTCTGCAATTTCTTTGAATTTAGATAAGTCTAAATTTTGCCCTGTGATAATGAAGTAACACAAATTAATTGTAGTCTCCAAGTGATAATTTATTAGAATGACATGTTTTAGATTTAAATTCTATTTTATCAACCATTCAATTCAAGTGTTCTGCTAGATAACTTGATGTCTATTTGTCACTCTGACATGGATCAGATGATTTTTCAAGATTTTAAATTCAAGAATTAAACTGTTTGATAAGTTTTAAATTTTGTGAAAATGTGAAGGTTTAGTATTAGTATCTTTTGAATTGTACTGATTAGGACTTGACCCATTACCAGTGTTCTCTTCATTTCCTACCATCTTTTCCAAAGCTTTTTTCTTGTGGTTGTCTAAAAGGTGCATTGAATAGGAAAAGGTTAACCAATTACCATACAATACTACTCTTTTCCCTCCAATAATAAAACTTTGAGAACATATTGAAATGAAGAAAGTGTTTGTGATGATTCTACCCCACTGATTTCTACCCCAAACAAAAAAAAAATCTTAAACAAAAATCTGTCATCTACAACTTCTTTGAATGTGGACCAGCTAAAGAAATTGTTGTCTTGTAATGGGTATAAATAGACATAAACTCTTTCAGCTGATCATGATTAAACTTGAAATAATATTGCATTTACCAATTAGATTGTCTATGGTTGCAAAATAAAAGGCTATTTTGGTATTAATTTTGTTAATTTGAATGACTTGTGATTGCAAAATTTGATGTGATCTTAAAAATCAACTTAAATATCTCCTCAACTCTTTACCTGATGACAACATTTTAGACTGGTCTAACTTGAAAAATGTTGTAGACGACAACTTTACGTTGCTGAATTTTTTGGGTAGAAAACATTATGGATAATGAAGGGGTTGCTTTTAACAATCTATTTCTACATTTTCCACAATTTTTCCAAAGTTTTATTTCTTTGAGACATTAGAAAGTGTCAATATGTGAGACTGGGTTAACCCATTCCCACATATTGAGATTTTAGATCAGTCCAAATTGAAAGAAGTTGCAGACGACAATTTCAAATATTTGAAGTTTTTAAAATGTATTGTCTCTCATGGTAGAAACAATGTAGAAAATACAGATATTGCTTGTAACAATCAATTTCTTCATTTTCCTTATTGGGGCCCAGAACTATTCTTTTTAGGGATGTAAAAAGGAATTATTGTATTGAAATAGGTTTTAGGGATGCAGTCTCTTATGGTAGGTTCCTAAGAGTTATTTAGATTCAACTGGATATGTTGATTGACTAGCTCCAAGTATGGCCGTACGATTGACCAATTGCAGATGTTAATCAAATAATCAGTCAACCAATAACATAATTCATTTAGACAAAAAGTGAGCTTTAAACTCTGACATTGCTTATTCAAGCTGTAGTTAGGAAGTTTAGTTGGCCTACCAACAATTCAACATTTTGTTACATGCTACTGGCTATAAAATTTGCAAATAACATGATTTGAAATTGAAGTTGTACTTTCTGAATACACCAATTGTTAGAAACAATAATCAAAAGAATTTGATGTTATGTAGATATGACTGCATGTCAAAAAACCAAGTTCAAACTATTTGATAGAATTGTCATAAGCTATTTTCCATGTAACATTATAGCTTCAGAAGGCAATTTGTCAAAGTTGTTTTTCCAGCTTTATGACAATACATATTGACACAGTGTCTGGAAGCATATTTGTAACTAAAAGAACTGTAATGGTGGGATATTTTCAAAATGTACTGTAATGTTCCGATAATCTTACAGAAAACTAACACTTTTTGAAAGGAGATACATACCACTTTCCCAAATGACAGCGCACTAAGTATTAATAGTGACTGATTCATATCTCAAATTGTTATTAATAATACAAATATTAAGCGCAACAAATTCAATCTATATTTTCTCCTTTTTACTGCAGAATAAGAGTGGCAATGCACATTACTTTTCATTCAGCATTGTTTCAAATACTTGCAACAATTTGACATCTGTGTCCATTCTATCAAATGTCCACTCTATTCAATGTCCCATTCTTGTATTGGTAGCGTTGTCTGCGCATGTCATATTCTCCAAAGATTGACCTGTCTTCGGGACCGTATCACTTATCCAGATTGGGATAAATATTACTACGTCGTACGCATAACTCTATATTATATCGCCAAAAAGTAGCAAGTGGATAATTGCAATAAAACCTACAAATGTGGAGAGATCAAACTTAACTGTCACCCAAAATTAATTAGAAAAATAATTATTGTGAATTGTGAAAGCACTTATGTCTTACCTGTGCTCCGAGAAGAGACATCAAAAATTCGAAGCGTGCATTTCAAGGGCGCTGACATTTTGAATGAAGTTCGACAGAATTGGCCGAGTTGTCACTAATGACACTACCCAGAATGCTCAAATTAGATAGGTCAGTATTTGAAGAATGCCACCTATCGGAAGATAACGCTATTGCTGCTATCTATGAAATGTTGTCTTATATTGATTGTCTTTAGATGAATTGTCATAAAGTCTAAACTTGGATCAGTGTAAACTTTTGTTGTTTGGTAATGGGTTAGAAGTAGCTTTAACCCTTGTCATGCTGTATAAATTACCTTACTGAATTACTGTCAAACCAAAGGACTGAAAGCACTGATAGAACTTGTTGTTAAAAAATCAATATCTTTTTAGAAATCAACGTCATAAGCAACTCTGGCAGGAAAAGTACAAGCAGGAGGTATAGACTAAGATCAGCCTGCACATAAGTGCAGTCTGATCTTAGTCTACACCTCCTTCCAAAACCGGAATATTCCGGGTTCAGCATGACAAGGGTTAATTTTGGTAGATAATACATGTAATCTCAAATGAAAATTGTTATAACATTTTACCACAAAGCAAAATTTTAGATAGGTCCAAATTGAAAGAAGCTGCCGACAACATTTTGAAGTTGATGGAGTTTTATTTTTATTTTTTGTCTTTTTGGACAGATGATACAAGCAATTCCTTCATTTTCTACAATGTTTTCCAAAGCTTTTTTCTTTAAACTTGTAAATGAAGGAATTATGTGGGAATGGTTTAGATTTATGCTTAATCTTTCTTTTATAGGAGAAAACTACCCTGTTAATTATACAGATGAATCAGGCACAGCTTACCGATTTTACATCAATGTTTGCGGTGAATTAAACATACCTTGCCCGGGGAGAGAGAATCGATCTAATGTCGGGGCTTGCCAAACAAAGGTCGCAGATGATGACTCTGCTTATATCATTGGGAAGAGCAATCATAAGGAACTAAGGTATTAACCAATACCCACTCAATCCCGTTTTTGATGCCCCTTAAGAAAACATTTTCTAAAACTTTGTGAAAAATGAAGAGATTATTTCTTTATTATCCACAACTTTTTCTTCCCCAAAAAACAAAGATTTTTTGAATTTTAATTTTGTCTGCAGCTTCTTTCAGTTTGGGCTAGTGTAAAGTTTTCTTGTCTAGTAATCTGTTAACTTTAACCTATTACCAGATAACAAAATTTTAGATTGGTCCAAATTGTATAAAGCTGCAGAGTACAATATAAATAAACTGCCCAATTACATAGAAAATATTTTTAAAAAAAGGAAAATTGTTTGTTATGAGCAATATCTCCTTATCCTTTGATGTTTTCCGAAATTGAAATCGCCTTAATGTGAAAAGAAACCAAATTGTGAAATCATGTGCTGTTTTTATATTCCAACAAATGTAATAGCTTTGGTGTCAGACTTAGTGGTAAAAGTTTCTCTATTATGTCCCTGTACTTGTTATTTTGTGCAACAAAATCTTTTCCCACAATTTGTAAGCCATTACCAGAGGACAAAAATTAGGCTAGTCCAAAATAAAAAAGGTATAGATGATGATTTAAAGTTCATAGAATTTCTAATCTTCTATCTTTCAGGATAGAAAATAATTTGGAAAATGTAGAAATTACTTGTTACGAGTAACCTCTGCATTCAAGGTCACCTGAGCACTAAGTCTTCAAGTGACCTATTGTGATCACTTTCGTCCGGTGTCCATTGTGTGCCGTGCGTCTTCCATCAACAATTTCTTTAAACGACATCTCCTCCCAAACCACTCGGCCAATTTGAACCAAATTCAGCACAAATGTTCCATAGGTGGTCTCCTTTGAATAGCTAAAAGAAATGAAATTCGGCTAAAAACTCTGGTTGCCATGGCAACAAAAGTGAAATTCTATGGACCTCTTTCAAAATAGCTAAAATCATGATCCTCTAGTCCCAAGGGGCAGAGCCTTAGGGGCTGGGGTTTATATAGAAATAAAGAAGGATTTGTAAATGACATCTCCTCCCAAACCAATGGGCTAATTTGAACGAAATTTGGCAGAAATGTTCCTCAGGTGGTTCCCTATCAAAATAGCTAATAGAATTGAAATCTGTTAAAAACTCTTGTTGCAATGGCAACAAAAATGACATTTTAAAATTATCTTTAAAAATCTTCTCCTCCTGACCCAGAAGGCGTAGAGCCTTGATATTTTGCATGAAGCATCAGTATATTGACAATTCCAAAATGGGTAGCTAAAATCATGATCCTCAGGTCCCCAGGGGCAGAGCCCCAGAAGGATGTGGTTTATATAGAAATAAAGAAGGATTTGTAAATGATATCTCCTCCCAAACCACTGGGCTAATTTGAACTAAATCTAGCAAAAACGTTCCTTAGGTGGTCCCCTTTAAAAATAGCTGAAAAGAATTGAAATCCGTTAAAAACTCTAGTTGCCATGGCAACAAAAGTGACATTTTAAAATAATCTCAAAAATCTTCTCCTCCTGACCCAGGAGATGTAAAGCATTGATATTTTGCATGAAGTATCAGTATATTGATCTCTAGCAAAATAGCTAAAATCATAATCCTCGGGTTCTCAGGGGCAGAGAAGTGGGTTATAGGCATGAAGCGTTAGTTCACAGACTTCTTTCTTATTTCTAAAATTATAACCCATGGATCCAGAGGGAGGAAAAAGTTTTTAACTTCTTTAAATTTGCCTTCAAGCCTTAGGATATAATTTAGACTTTGGGATCCCCAGGTACAGTCTTTATATGTAAGTGTGGCTCTCTTGTATCTTAATCCTAACCTTAACATGAAATTAGACTGTTGAAAGAAAAAGAGCCTTTATCTCAGGTGAGCGCCCCAGGGCCAACGACCCTTTTCTTTGTTTTTAAGCTCACCTGAGCACGAAGTGCTCTGGGTGAGCTATTGTGATCGGTTATTGTCCGACATCCGTCCATCCGTTCACGATTACAAAAAAATCTCTTCCTCCTAAACTAACCATGGAATTTCAGTCAAACTTAACAGAAATGATCCTTAGGTCATGCTCTTTCAAAATAATTCAAAGAATTGAAATCCATGAAGAACTCTGGTTACCATGGCAACGGAGGGAAAAAACTTAAAAATCTTCTCCTCCCAAGCCGTAAGGCCTAGACCTTTGATGTTTGTTATACATTGTCATCTATTTACCCTATACCAAAATACTTCAAAGAATTACCATATTCTGATAATTAGTCTTTTGTTTGTGATCCCTGATTTTACAAAGAAATAAAGAAGGAAATTAGCTCAACATGGTTGGATTTTCACTATACCTAGGATTTAAGGAGAAAATCTTTAAAAAATCTTCTTTTCCAAAATGATTAGGTGTAGGACTTTTTGATATTTTGAATACTATATCATAAAGCCTTGAGCCATCATACTCAGGGGAGCGACATAGGACCATCATGGTCCTCTTGTTTTTACATGAACTTTGTCCGGGACATATTTTTGAAAGTATCATAGGTATGATCATGAAACTGTGTGTGTGGATAGAACTCATCAAGGGGAAGTGCAGTGCACAAAAACCATAACTGTACCATACTTATTTTTTGAATTATTGCACTTTTTGTTTTTTACTTGAATTTTTTCCAGGACATATCTCTGCAAGTATAATAACTTCATGATCACAATAAGATGCAAAGAACCATACCTTTTCGGTTATTGCCCTTTTTTGTTGTTCAAACTTTTATTTAAATCCCCTTCCGTAGTAGACATCAAGTAGTGTGACAGGCGTATCTTGTGACAATTTGCCACCTTGTTCCCAATAATTTCTATCCAAAAAGTTGAAAAATTTCTAAAATTTTATAAGATTGTTGTCTGCAACATCTTTCCATTTGGAACAGTCTAAAATTTTGTTGTCTGGTAATGTGTCAAAAAGAAGATTAAGATTAGTGTACAGATGGCTAACCACTGAGCCAAAAAGAATCGTCTCTAATACAGTTGTTAGGGGTTGCACTCAATCTCTAAAACTATTCTGTCAGGGTGGAGTGGTATCCCATAATATGTTGGCACAATCAAATGACAGCTTTGTGTCAAGGATTTATCAGTTTGATTTACTTGTTTGAGAATTAATGGATCCCTGTCCACGCCCACTGAGCCATAACTGGAAGGTCCACTTGGATATCAAACTGCATTATTTGCAAATTTTGTGGCCAGTTACATGCAAACTTCAACATGATAATAGATATTTCTGCTATGTTTGAATCTTTGTCATGCTGAACCCAGAACAATCTTGATTTGACAGGCAGTTATGAGAAATATGAGAAGGCACAAATGTTTTTAGTCTATATCATCCTGTTTGTACATTTTAAGCCAAGGCTGTTGATAAGTCAATTTTGACTAGAAATATTGACCCAAAACAAGTGCATCCAGTGCTTATAGTCCTTTGATTTGATGCAATTCCAAATGATTGTATTTATTATGGCAAGGAAGAAATTGGATATAATTTTAATTTCCTGCAGAATCAGTTGATTCAGGCTAATTGGTCCAGTTCTTCTTAAAAAAAGGGCTATTATTGTTGTCTAGATTGTAGTGTGCATTGCTGTGTCTATCTGTTTGATTGTCTATTTGTTTTGACTTTTCAGAGAAAAACCAAGGTATTGCTATAGCCCTGATTTCATTTGCCTTAGTTCATGTCTACTTAACCCATTTCCACACAATGACGCTTTTAAACGCCCCTCAATTTAAAAGCTTTTAAAAACATTCTGGAAAATGAAGAAATTGCTTGTCACAAGCAATTTCTTCATTATCCTCAATGTTTTCTACCCAAAAAGATAAAGATTTTAAAGATTTCATCAACTTAAAATTGTCGTCTGCAACTTCTTTGAATTTGGACTGGTGTAAAATCTCATCGTGTGGGAATGGGTTAAGTCATAAAGCACCTGCACCTGAGGGTCTGCATCCTGTGCTCTTTTTTTTTTGTTGTATTTTTTTTTGCTTTAAACAACACTTAGCTATTGATTTTTCAATTTCAGCTAAAGCAGGATTGTTACCTCTCTATGGGGCCTATCAGGAATACATGAAATATATCGAAATCTTAAAAAAATGCTGTTCTAGCACTCATTTTATTTGATAGGTTTTACCAGGAATACATGTAGGTAGAATCGGGTGGAATTTTGAAAATTATTTCTGTTTTAGATTAGAAAACAATGATGAAAATGCAGAAAGTAGTTGTAACAAGCAATTTCTGTATTCTTATTGTTTTCAGAATTTATCTTGTGTGGGGGGGTGACATAAAAAAGCGGCGGTTATGTAAGCAGGGATTGTACAATGTACGTAATTATTATTTTCTTTTTATAGATATGCAGATAACAAGCTGACTTTGACCTATAAAGGAGGTAGCAGATGCCACCATAACAACTTTCAGAGAATAACTGTGATAGAGTTCATCTGTAACTATACAGCAGGTATACTCTTGTTTTCATTTTAACCCGTTCCCACACAATCCTTCGTTTTGATTCGCGGCACATATTCTTTCTGACATTTTTCTCTCACCAATGGGTGGATAATCGTTAATCTAAAGTGGGATAGCAGCTAGGAAAGGGTGTAGTGGTAGTACTGATGTGAGAAACTCCAGCTGCTGCGATATGACTTAAATACTGTCAATCAATCAATCAATCTTTTTGATGCCCCGCAAGAAAAAAGGATATGGAAATATTGTGGATAATGATGAGTCTGCTTGTGAAATTATAAAGTTTCATTAACTTTAAATTGTCTTCTGCTACGTCTTTCAATTTAGATCAATCTGAGATTTTATCATCTGGTTTTTGATTAACTAGTCTGAATTATATTTTTCAATATGGCAAACTAAATGAACTTTAAATCATGGATTTTTAGCTCTGCTTTTTTTTCATAGAAAACATATCCTGAATGACTGTGTCTTTGTCATCATCCCAGCACAAATACTTTGACTATTTGTGATATCTCTGTTATTGATTCATCTATTGATTAAATGGGGTTTAACACCATTTCAGTTATTGATTGATTAAAAGGGGTTTTATGCCATTTTAGTTATATTGTGGGGGCTGGTTCACCTTACCATGGCTTCCTGTACTTTCTCACAACAGTACAACCACAACAGTAGAGCAGAGCCACCAGCTGCTGATCCCAATTAGGAGCCATTTTTATCATTCGCCTATTTGTGAGAGACAAACGACACATGACTTTTGTCAAATGTTGGAAAGAATGCTAGCTGAGCTTAAAACTTAATGAAAAATTTCAATAATATAATCATGGGTTTATCATTATTTGTTTTGTTGGTCAAATGTTGGAAAGAATGCTTGCTGAGTTTAAAACTTAATCAAACATTTCAATAATATAATCATTGGTTTATCATTATCTTTGCAAGACTTTGACAATAATCAATATTTTAGTTTCAATGAAGAAAAACAAAGAAAATAAATATACTTTTCATTGTGAATAACACTTCTTATTTAGTTGGTAATGGAAGGGGAAAACCAGAGTTTAAGAAAGAAGATGACTGTCGCTATCTGTTTGAATGGCAAACCAAATATGCATGTTTGGACCATCCAGTGAATGAAGAATGTCGAGTAAGGGATAAGAATGGTACCAGATATGACCTTTCATCATTGGTCAGAACTCATGGTGAGTTAGATGTTTTGATTTGTTGGTTGAAAAAATAAACTTCTTTTAAAAAATGACTACATCAGATGTTGAACGGCCATGAATCCAATTAACAAGAAGCTAATGGTTGTCGTGTTATAGCAATATACTTCACTTGTATATCATTAATAGGCATGGCTACTTGTTTGATCTTCACATGCGTGTATGTTTTTAGTAATTATGTCAATCTTGCTCCAGTATATACCCTTATTTAGCCATCACTTTTATTAAAGCAATCAAAATTCTCTCTCCTAACAAAGGATACACATAATATGAAATTTTCCTTTCATAGAATTATCAAACTAAATCATATGTTGGTGGAACTCATTTGAGTTGTCTCAATTCCAATATATTACTTGTACAAGTACTTAAAATAGAAAGTTTTAGGGTCACTAGTTCTCTTTCTCCAGACAATAAGGAAAAAAGCAATTCTTTCCATTTCAGATGGAAATTGGCTTGGTCTGCATGATGAAAATGAAGAATACGGGTCTGGCCAGTACTATATAAACATATGTCATAATGTGTTACCAGAGCTTGGAGGGTCAGAGTGTGATCCCAGTGCTGCTGTTTGTTATAGAGGTATTAATCCATTTATAGATGACATTTTTTGATGCCCCTCAAGCAAAATGATTGAGAAAACATTGTGGAAAATAAAGAAATTGCTTGAATCAAGGCAGAAATGTTCATTAGGTGGTCTCCATTAAAAATAGCTAAAATATTGAAATCTGTTGAAAACTCTGATTGCTGTGGCAACCAAAGTGAAATATTAAGATTTTTTTTAAAATCCTTCACCTTCTGACCCTGAAAGCACAGAGCCTTGATATTTTGCATGAAACAGCAGCATGTCGACTTCATTCAAAATTGCTTAATTCATGACCCTTTGGTCATTAAGCGCAGAGCCCAAGGGGTGGGGGAAGGGGTTTATATACAAATAAAGAAGGATTTTTAAGTGACATCTCCTCACAAACCATTGGGCCATTTTGAACAAAATTTTGCAGAAATGTTCCTTAGATGGCCCTGTATAAAAATGGCTAAAATAATTGAAATCTGTTGAAAAATCTGGTTGTCAAGTCAACAAAGGTGAGATTTTGAAATAATCTTTAAAAATCATCTCTTCTTGATCCAGAAGGCGCAGAGCTTTGATATTTTGCGTGAAAAATCAGTATATTGACCACTTAAATTATGCAAATCCAATAAAAGAACTCTGGTTGTCATGGCAGTGAAAGTTTAAATTTTTAAAAACCTTCTCCTCATGGCCTAGTTAATCTACAGCCTTAATATTTAGATTGAAGCATCAGTTCATTGACTTCTTTCTTATTACATATGGATCCAGGGGAGGAGGAAAATATGTTCTCCACATTTCATATAAGTCTTAAAGCCTTGAAATTTGTCATTAAGATTTCTGGATACCTAGGTACAGAGCCTATAGGTGTATAAAGTATTGTCAGGCCCACTTGTATTATAATCCTTACCTTAACATGAAATTAGACTGTCGAAAAAAGAAAAGGCTTTATCTCAGGTGAGCGCACCAGGGCCAAGAGCCATCTTCTTCCTTTTCTCACAATATCTTCTACTGTAGTTGGCACTTGCTTTACAATTTCAGTGCAACTTGAAATGTTGTCTGCAACTTCTAATTTAGACCAGTCTAATGTTTGATGTCATCTGGTAATGGATTGAAATACATTGAAAAATCTGCCTTGCTGTAGAAGAGAGTTTGCATTGTATTGTAAAGAATTGAATATTTCTCAGTCCTTCAAGTAATTAGTAGATTAAAGAAGGTATTTAACCAGACAACAAAATTTTAGACTGGACCAAACTGAAAGAAATACAGACAATAATTTAAAGTTTATAATCGTCATTGTGGGGCAGAAAACATTGTGGGGAATGAAGAAATTGCTTGTTGTATGTGTTATATGTTTTCGACAATATTTTCAAAAAGGTTTTTTTTTCTTCAGGGGCATCAGAAAGTAGAATTGTGTTGGAATGAGTCAAATAGGGTTTAATATCTGTTATCTGTATGTATGGAAGATGTAAAGGACCACAAACCCTTGCCCAGATCTCTCAGATAGTTGTTAGGGCTAGACATTCTAGGTCCCTTGTCTAGTGTTTTTGGATTGAACTTTTCTTGGAGATACCTGATTTGACAAATGATGATTGTTGATATGTCATGTTTAATTTACCTGTCAGAAAATAATAGACAGATTGGTCTGAGAAAGGAAATATTAAACTTTTGCATAGGGAAAGAAAGGAAGCAAATATTAACATAAAGTTTTAAAATGGTCCGAATTGAATGAGGTTACAGATGAAGTTTTAAAATGTGTTAAAATTCTAAAGTATAAGTTAAATATAGGGTTGAAAGCTGTATTAAAAAGGAAAAATTGATTGTTGCTAGCAATTTCTCCTATTCTAAATGTGTTTCTGAAAGCTATTTTACTGTGGTGTGTCAAAATGAGGGATTTTGTAGTAATTGGTAAAGTTATTTTCTTATATTTCAAAACATCTTTCAATGATGATCATCATAACTTTGTAGAGATACTGAAAGGTAGAGTGCTTGGATCCACAAAGAACCTTGGACGTTATGTTCAAAACCCAATCTATGACCAGGCATCTAAGACAGTACAATTACAGTATAAAAATGGGGATTCCTGTGGTGATGGCAAAAGAGTTACTTCAACCATTTACTTTAGCTGTAAACCAGGTAACTATCTTATTCTCTACTTAACAACACCCTGAATGGGATGTTCAGCTTGAGGCTTGAAAAGGATGTGGTAATACTGGTATAAGAAATACCAGAAATCCAAGGTTAGGTGCTCTAGCCATATGACTGAAATACTGTTAAGTGGTGTTTAACCCCATACAAACAAAAAATCTTTACTTTACAAATCATCCAATATTTTAGCCCATTACCAATGACAAAATTTTAGACTAGTCCAAATTGAAATTTTCAGTGGATTAAATTTAGATTTTAGTATTTCAGAGAAGAATACTTTGTGGAAAATGACATTTCTTATTACAAGCAGTTTCTTCATTTTCATCAATATTTTCCCAAATTTCAGGGCGTCAACTTCTGTCCTATATCCTATATTTGTCCTATGTTTTGATGGCTGTCCTATATTGTCCTATATTTAAAAGGTGTCCTATATAGTAGGTATCTAGACTATATTTTCATGAGAAAATATAGGAAAAAAAATTAATAGTGTTAAAACTTGTTAAAGATGCAGATTAAAGTGGTGTATATTGAGAACAAATGATGTATGAATATAAGCTACATTTGATTCTAAATGTTGCAGCTTTTTTAGCTTGTGACTTTGTCTCTGTAGCAATATGTTTTTGGTTTTACTCTCCAATCAGGCACACTAGCAATCTACATCAGTATTAAGTGAAACATATACATGTCAAGAACATTTATCTTTTATTCTTATATAAAAGATAAGTTTTAATTTGACAAAGCCTTGCTTTCATCTTGAAATGAAGTGTTGTAAGCTTAACTAGTGTAACATTTAATTTTAAAAATGAACTTTAATAATATTCAAAATAGACCAGGAAAAGTCTGCATTTAGAACTTAACAAGCTTTATAAAAGAAACTGACTAAACTGTTTGGAGAGTAAAAATACCATACTAATACAGTACAATTTCTCTTTTTACAGTGGGTGTGCAGAAAAATCAAGTTTTTAAAATACCTCTCCCTATTAGGCAATTCTGTTGTTTATCTTTTGCAATTTTTGCAATTTAAAATTGTTATTTTGGCCAGTTCCAATGATCTGGTTAATGTCTAGGTGGAAGAGGAGCCTGAAGGTTTGAGGCCTGCTACCTACCCCTATCACAGAGGTACACCAGCAGCAGTAACAAATAAATCAAGGATTCAACAAATGGAATCATTAATTGAATTTTCTAGTTGAATAACAGTGGTATTTAGTCCTGAAAACATGGTGCTTTTTGGAAGCTAGAGGAGTAATATAGAAAAAGTGTTGGAAATGCTCATCAATCATTAAGGTTTCTAGAGAAACAATTACAATATTTGAATTTTTGTGCTATCATTTGCAGGAAATAATCTATAACCTACCTCATCCTGACTGTTAGTTCTAAAATGTGATTTTGTCTGAAAAAAGAGAATCAAGATTCCAGGAAAAGTGGTTTCGGGAGAAAGACTCTAATGGTCATCATCTATCTCAGTGGTGTAAGCAAGGAAAGTCTAATCTGTATGGGCATTGCTTTGTTTGCAAGAAAGAGTTCAGTTGTAGTAATGCAGGACTATCTCAGATTAAACAACATGCAACAACACAGAGTCATATCAGGAATATGAGATCAGTAAGCTCAAGCACTCAGTCAAGACTGGAATTTGTGAAAGTACCTGTACTTGCCATAAGTACTGGACTAAGAGATGATGTAACAGCTGCTGAGATTATTTGGGCAGGAAAGGTGGCTATTTCGAACTTCAGCTTCAGATCTTGTGATGGCATTGTGGATACATTCAGTCATATGTTTAAATGTCCAATAGCAAATAAGATGACATTAAGCAGGACCAAATTATCATACTTGATTGGAGATGGCCTTGGTCCTGTTTATAAAGAAGAAATGATATCTGATCTCATTACATCAGGAAGTGGGTTCAGTTTACAGTATGACGAAACAACCCAAACACAAGTAAAGAAACAAATGGATCTTCTCATAAGGTATTGGTCCCCTGTCCACAATGAGGTATGGTGCAGATTTTACAAGTCACTTTTCTTTGGTCATGTAAAAGGTGAATTAGTTGCCCAGACTATGATAAAGGAGATGAGACATGATGATGTGCCAATGAAGAAATTGATTACTTTAGTGAGTGATTGTCCAAATGTAAACAAGACAATATGGAGACAGATGAACATAAGGCTTAAAGCACAGAATTTGGAATACCCAGGATTAGTTGATGTTGGAACTTGTAATATTCATGTAATGCATAATGCATTTTCAAAGGGACTTTCTCAATATGGCAGTGTTGCAGAACAGCTAGCTGTTGACCTGCATTCCCTTTTCAAGTACTCAGCTGCAAGAAGAGAAGATTACAAGGACCTTCAACTTGATCTAGAGCTGGAATGTCAAATGTTTCAGAAGCATACTAGTGTTCGCTGGCTTTCAATTGGACCAAGCATTAGGCGTATTCTCGACCAGTGGGTTGGTATTACTGAATTCATCAATGTTCTAAAGTCTGACTCCTCCACTGCCCCAACCAGTGCTGCATTCAAGAGAACACTAACATCCCTGGGCACAAATAAACAAGCAACATTGGTCCAACTCCATTTCCTAGATTGCTCCGTTAGGATATTTGAAGACTTCCTAAGGTCATTCAAAAGTAAATAACCACAGATTCATCGGCTATATGATGAGATGTGCAATATTGTAAGGACATTACTTTTGAGGTTCATTAATAGGGATGTGGTGACAGAAAGGGATGGAGTAGAGCTCACACGTGTAGATGTGAGTCTGCGCTCACAGCAGCTATCTGATGATGATATGACCATTGGAGAACCTACCAGGAAAGAGCTTAAGAAGCTAGAGAGAGATACACAGAGGAGGTCCTTACTTGAAATGAGAGCATTCTTTTGCTCAACTGTTACATATCTTCTGCAAAAGTTGCCACATGATAATAGGTTATTGAGAAGCC
Organism: Fragum fragum; assembly: GCA_946902895.1. Lineage (NCBI taxonomy): Eukaryota > Metazoa > Mollusca > Bivalvia > Cardiida > Cardiidae > Fragum > Fragum fragum. The sequence goes on along the minus strand of OX336368.1, from coordinate 32,792,687 downwards.
TTAGTTGTCTTAATCCTCAGAAGGTGAAGCATTCTTCTCCAAAAGACATTGAGTATGTGGCAAAGAAACTCAATTTGCCTGATGTAGAGGTTGCAAAGGCTTCTGATGAATGGAAGATCTTTAGCTTGGCTGATGAGGTTGAATGTCCTGCGCCAGAGAGACGGATAGACCATTATTGGAGAGACGTATTTGATATTAAACAATCTGATGGTAAACCGAAGTATCAGGTCTTAACTGAAATTGTCAAGAATGCTCTTGTTTTACCACATGGGAATGCAGATGTTGAGAGGGCCTTGTCAGAGAACACTTCTGTTGTTACAGTAGATAGAGTATCCCTATCTGAGACTGCAATAAATGGCCTAAGAGTTTTGAAAGATGCTGTTAAATTCTCAGACCCTGATTTGTGTAGACCAGAAAAATTGCCAATGAGTAAGAAAGTACTGGCAGCAGCAAGGAATTTTCATTCAGAATACATAAAAAGATTAGAAATAGAGAAACAGAAGGAAGAAGAGCTGAGAAAAGAGAGTGCAAGTAAGAGGGCTGGAGAGGAGAAAAGGAAAAGAGAAAGGGATGAACTGATGTCACTTAAGAGTTCTGTCCTTGAAAAAGAATCTTCCTTGGAAGCCAAAGAGATAAGACTAAATGAGTCTTTAAATTCAGCACATGAATTGCTCAAAAAAGGTAATGAGAAAATGAAGTCAGCAGTAGAAAGTCAGGATTTTAATTTGATTCAAGTTGCTCAGATGATGATAGAAACAGCAACCAAAAAGACTGAGGAGTATTCTGAAAAAATACAAGAAATAAGGAAAGAGCAGAAAACAGTTGAAGAGAATTGACCAAAGTATAGACAGTAGATGTACCAAGAGGCCCAAGTCTGATGAACAACCTAGTACATCAAAATCAAGTGAGGCTGGATCTTCTGGATCTAAATCATCTAAACAGGGCTCTGAATCTACAAGTAGAAAGTCAAGTGCCACAGGACATCCTAGCAAACCCCAATCCACAAAAACAGTCAAGAAAGACTAGTGAGAACTCTGAAAAACTATCCCAGAAGTCACCCAGTCAGTACACTGAAACACAAATTGTCAATTTTAATTAGTTTCTTGTTTTAAGCATTCAAACAAATGTATTGTTCTTGTATTTTTTTTCTTTGTGTAAGACAGTGTCATTTGAGATATTACATTATTATGTTTTATACTTCTGATATCTAATTGCTGGCTCTTCAAATGCAACTCAAACAAGCAATTGGATGTTTAAGCCTTTCCCAAATGATGTTTTAAAGGTGTTGCAAATGACAGAAATATTCATAATGGCATTTGTGTGTATAGAAGCATTGAGGCAGAATGAGAAAACACTGGTTACAGCATTTTCTTCTTTTTCCTTGATGTTTTTTTGGTAGTTTCTCTATGTATCATCAAACCAAGAGATCTTTGGAATTGGGAGCTTAAGCTTTTTCCAAATGACATTTCAAATATGTTGCAGATGACAGAATTGTTCAATGGAATTTGTGTTTAAGGAAGCACAAAATTTATTGAAGCAAAAGGAGAAAGTGCTGGTTATCAGTATTTTCTTGTTTTTCCTCATTGTTTTGAAGAATTTCCTTTATTCAACATCAAATCCAGAAATTTCTTTGGAAAGGCTTAAATGTTCTGTTATGTTGTTGTTTTTGTAATATGCAAATCATTCATGTTAAAATTAGGCAGTAGCATAAAGAAATAACAATAAAAAGGTGGTAAGGCATGGCTATGGGGAAGGTGGAGGCCATGAGTAATGTCCTATATTTGTCCTATATTTTTGCTCTGAAATGTCCTTTATTACTATATTTTTTTCAAAATTTTGAGTTGACGCCCTGAAATTTCTATCTTGATGCATGTAAAAAGAGAAATTATATGAATATGGTTTAACTGAAGAAACTGTTTGAAATTAAGAAAGATATGAAAAATCTAATTTCCAGACAATTCATTATATTCTATATTTTTCCTACTGCTATTTATGAATGCATGCAAATGCATGAAATGAATAAAGTTAATGACAAATGAAAGTGACTGTGAATGTAGAAATAGAGGATTTTGAATGAATAGCTACTTAACACTGTTTTTACTAAGAAAGTTATCTTTAAAAGATATAAAAGTGAGGCTTTGCTGATTTATTTTATCATAGAAGGTCTTCTGTTAAAGTCATCTGACAAGGTCAAGGTCAATGATCTAGGTCATTTGTCAGAAAATTTGGCGATTTTTTACTTCTATGTGTATTAAAGGTAATTATGTTAAGGGCACATTTTTTTCAGGAGAATTACAGAGTGGTCCTGTTTTAGTCCATGTATCAGATGACAAGTGTTTTTACGATTTTGAATGGCAGACTGCGGCAGCATGTAGATTAGGACAGGTGTCTGGTTTTAACTGTAAAGTAGAAGATACATATTCAGGTATCATAACATTTTTATAATGCAACATGAAACTATTAAAGCGGTTTGTTTAACTTTTTCCTGTTCAATCCTTGGTTTTACGTCCCTTTTAATATATAATCGTGAAAATATTGTCAAAAATGAAGAAATTGCTTGTTACAAGCAATTTCTTCTTTTTTTCGGCAATATTTTCTACCCTACTGAATGGTTATTTTTCAAATTAAATCCAAATTAAATTTTTGTCTGCAAACTCTTTGAATTTGGACAGGTCTAAAATTTTGAAAAATAGGAAAGGGTTAAGAGTTTGATACTGCTATGGACAACAATTGAAGCCAAGTTAACAATGTATCACCAGCACTAGATTTGGACTTGAAAATTCCTGCCCAAGGGCAAACCTATCTTACCAGTGATGTGGCTGGGATTCAAACCTTTGATCTTTGGCTCCCATCAAGTCACATGCCTACTGCCCTTACTACTGATCCATTTAATCATTTTCCATGTGACTAAATTAAAATGAGATGCCACATATTTTTTGTGGTCACAGATGCTAAAGTGAGTTTTTGCTAAGAGTATCATTTCAATATTTAACCCATTCCCACACAATGATGCTTTTTGATGCCCATCAAGAAAAATGAATTGGAAAAAATTGTGTAAAATGAAGAGATTGCTTGTAGCAAGCAATTTCTTCATTTTACACAATGTTTTTTATCCAGTAAGGGACAAGCAATTTCTTAATTTAGCATAATGCTTTCCGAGATGTTTTCTCTTGAGGGGCATCAATAAGTGTCACTGTTTGGGAATGGATTAATGAAAATGTTAAGTTTCTCAATTCTCGAGGTTAGCTAGAATGGTCTGTGCAGGCTGAATATTGTTGTAACTATTCTTTTTACAGAAGACTTCTTAATTGAAAAAGATCAGCATTCAAGCAATTTGAGGGTTAATCACAAAACTGTTATAAGCATCTTAACATTGTACAGACACTTAGCACAGTATCCCAATTAACCCATTCCCACACAATGACGATTTTAAACGCCCCTCAAAGAAAAAAGGTTTGGAAAACATTGTGGACAATGAAGAAATAGCTTGTAACAAGCAATTTCTTCATTATCCACATTGTTTTCTAGCCTGAAAGATGAAAAAATCGAAACATTTCTTAAACTTTAAATTGTCATCTGCAACTTCTTTGAATTTGGACCAGTCTAAATTTTTGTTGTGTTGAAATGGGTTGACTCTTGAACTATGCACCTTCAAAAGATATGAATCTATGGTTATCAGTAAATTCTTCTCTTAATTATGACCTGTAATGTATCAGTAACCTTTCTATTCACCAGGTATAACATATGATCTTAATCCCTTGAGAAAAGAGGTTGGTTCCTTCTATAAAGTGTCAGATGTAAACGGCCATGACTATCTCATAAATATATGTGGACCAGTTACAAAAACTGCATGTGACAATTTACCAGGGATCAATGATGTGGGAATTTGTCAAGTTCCTAGTGGTGGAAGAAATGGGTAGGTACACAGTAAATTATTACTAACCAATAGATATATAAGGACAAGTGCTGCACTATGAGTGACTGATGTAGGTAATTGACCAATCTCTGATGACAATAAAAAAACAGCCAATCAAATCATTCATTTTAACCAGTAGTGAAAATTGAACTCCAACCATTTCCTGACATTTTCAAACCATTTTTGTTTGTTTGTCAACTTATATGTTGTAAATACAGTTAATTCAAAGCAGGCAAACAACCATTTCATGATATTTTTATATGTTTCATGCCATAATTTTTTCAAAATAACAAAAATGAAAATCTTCTCCTAACAAACAAGTAGGCATAGAGGTTTGATAATTTGGCCCCTTGGAAAAGGTTACTAAAAGAATGCCTTTTAGTCCCATTTTGCCTCTCCTTATGCACACCATATTGAACATATTGAAACAGGAAGGAAATCTTTTAAAATATTCATCTACTAACAATAAGGCATATAGGTTTGAGACCTTGCCCCTAAGTCCTAAGTTTTGGTCCCCAGCAAAAGTTGACGAAAGACTGACGATGAGGTCCCATTTATGCTCAGCCAAAGTATACCCTTTTCACATAAACAAAAAAGTATATCTTTAAAAAGCAACAATAAGGCAAAGAGTTTGGTGTTTTGCATACAACCTAAAAATCCTATACAGAATCGCTCTTATGTGCAGGCTGATCTTGGTCTATACCTACTACTAAAACAGGGATATTCCGGATTCAGCATGACAAGAGTTAAAAGAATGTCCTTTGGGTTCCCTTTGGGCTCAGCCAGGGCACACCCTTTTTTACTGTAAACAAAGTGGGAAATTCTTTCAGAATTCTCCTTAGTTTTCACACTGTATTTTACATAAAAACAAGAGAAGAAATCTTTAAGAATCATTTCTAGTCTAACCATTAAATTTGGTGTTTCTTTTATGCGTGGCATTACAATCTAACAACATTTGTTCAAATAATAGTCCACCAAGGCACAACTGTTTTAATATAGGCCAATATATCAACTTTTGAGATTGTTCACTAGGTGAGCAATGTAGGACCATCGTGGTTCTCTTGTTTACATTCCACATGTGTATTTCCTATGGCTTAACCTTTCTGTTTCAAAGATCAAGGTAGTCTATTAAGGTTAAGCCATTTGTTAGGGCATTATTTTCAATAATCACATCTTGATTTTTTTTGTAGAACCTCTTTCAGTGCAGGTAAATGGTCATCTAAGCTGACATATTATGATGGAATGATTAATCTAACATATACTGAAGGAACACCGTATCACGATGATGCTAAAACACCAAGGAAATCAGAAATAACCTTCTTGTGTGATCCTGATGCTGGCATTGGAACTCCAAAGTATCTGGCAGAAATCAAATCTGATCATTACTATGGGTTTGAATGGAGAACGGCATACGCCTGTCCCCAACAGCCAATGGAATGTACTGTCACTGATAACGAAGGAAGAGAATATGATTTATCTCCGTAAGTTGCCTCCTTAATAGTCTACGCTTCCTGAACAATCTACATGTTTGGAACAGGTTGAATTGAATAAGTCCACTTAAAACATTTTCAAGCCTTTTGGTTCCAAACAATTTACTTTCTTTTTTGCTAATTTCATAAAGTCTTTACCCATTAACAGATAATTAAATTTTAGAAAGGTCCAGTTTCAAAGATGTGGTAGACAGCAATTTCTACATTGACACAGGGTCGTTTTAGTGTTGAGGTTATCCATTAAATGGCATTATTTTTCAAAATTTATTGCCAATAACACATATTAAGAATATAGATTGGTTGGCTTATGACCTTAACATTGTAACTACTGCTTTAATAAGCTGTAGTTACTATGTTTAAGTTGCGAAACTAAGTTAAAGGCCGGGCAGTCAGAGTACAAAGTTCACTTCCCTTTTAATGAATGATTTGATTTATTGATTGATTTTTGATTGACAGCCGAAATTTGTCAATTATGGCTTTTATGAGACTTTGTTATTTTTCCAGTTTAGCACGAGGATCAAGCCAAGGTAACTGGGTTGTGTCTCTCCCAATGGACAGAAAAAGGTTTAACTTAAATATATGTAGAACACTGAACAGAGTCCACGTAAAGGATGGGTGTAACACCTACGCTTCAGCCTGTACTACTAAAATACAGAGTGGAGGAGAGGTAACATATAGGTCTAATTAAGTCTTTCCCTTTTCAGAGTTTTAGACTGGTCCTTAAGCATTTTTGTTTGGCAATTTAAAATTCTAAATTTAATTATTGTTCAAGCTGTAGTTACAGCAATTTGATGGCCAACAAATAATTTGCCTTTTATCCTATATTTTCAGAGTTAAACTGGTCTGGGGAGACATCAGTCAATTATTTTCTCTTGAATTTATCATTAACTTACAAGCCCTTTTTAGTCCCCTACCGGCGAAAGCAAAAGGGGACTATAGGTTTGTGCTCTGTCCCTCTGTCCATCTGTCCGTCCGCCTGTCAGTCCGGACACATCAGTTTTCCGGACTTTTTTTCTTAACCCTGCGAGATATTGAGCTGATTTTTGGTATGTGAGTCCACATCAATGAGTTACAGAACAAGTTCCAGTTTGGTTCTGGACCATTGATTTTTGTGGAAGATACGGATGCTGGACTTAGAAATTACCAAGATATTTCAGTTTTACGGACTTTTTTTCTAAACCCTCAGAGATATTGAGCTGATTTTTGGTATGTGAATCCACATTAATGAGTTACAGAACAAGTTCGAGTCTGCTTCCGGTCCATTGATTTTTGAGGAAGATATGGATGCTTGAATTAGAAAATTACCAGGAAATTTCAGTTTTCCAGACTTTTTTCTTAACCCTTAGAGATATTGAGCTGATTTTTGGTATGTGAGTTTGTATCAATTAGTTACAGAACAATTTTGAGTTTGGTTCCGATCCATTGATTTTTGTGGAAGATACAGATGCTGGACTTCAAAATTACCAAGAATATTTAGTTTACCGGACTTTTTTTCTAAACCCTCAGAGATATTGAGCTGATTTTTGGTATGTGAGTCGGTATCAATTAGTTACAGAACAAGTTTGAGTTTTGTTCTGGTCCATTGATTTTTGAAGAAGATACGGATGCTGGACTCAGAATTTACCAAGGAATTTCAGTTTTCGGAACTTTTTTCCGAAACCCTCAGAGATATTGAGCTGATTTTTGGTATGTGAGATTATGTCAGCGATTTACAGAACAATTTTGAGTTTGGTTCCGGTCCATTGATTTTTTAGGAAGATGCAAATGCTGGACTTAGAAAATTACCAGGAAATTCCAGTTTTCCAGACTTTTTTACTTAACCCTCAGAGATATTGAGCTGATTTTTGGTATGTGAGTCCAAACAAGTTTTAGTTTGGTTCCGGTCCATTGATTTTTGAGGAAGATATGGATGCTGGACTTAAAAAATTACCAGGAAATTTCATTTTTTCGGATTTTTTTTAAACCCATTGTGATATGAAGGTGGTTTTTGTTATGTGAGTCAATATTGATTACCGAAAAGCTTTCACAATCCTAGACAGATTTTTAAAAGCTTTTGTTCAAAGTTTACTTGGGCTTTAGGGTCTTAATTCTTAATTCTCTTGGAACAGATGACTTTATGAAGTATAATTTAGCTTACAACAAAAAGAGACGCCTATTTTTTATGTTTGTGTGTATGTGTGTGTGTTTAAGAATTGCTCATAAAATCTGATACAACTGTAATATTTTGGCGGGGTAGTAATCCCTTTACCACCCAAAAATATACCACTCTAGGGATATATATAAAATCGGTAAGGGACTTGTTATTGCCATGCAATACTTCAGAATGCTTGTTGGACATACATGTGCCCCTCTGAAAATTATACAAATTTATGTATCTTCTTTAGATTTTTTTTAAACTTCTATTTTACACATTCTTAATCAACAGGCAAAATGATTAACCAATGACCAGATGACAAAGATTTAGACTGGTCCAAAATCTAAAAAGCAGCAGACGACAATTTCAAGTGGATAGAATTTCTAAAATGTTTTTCAAGCTAGAAAAACAATGTGGAAAATGCCGAAACTGCTTGTAACAATCAATTTCTACATTTTTCTCATTGCTTTTCTGATTCTTTTTCTTTAGGGTGGTCAAAAAACGGTATTGTTTGGGAATTGGTTGAAAGAAACATATTTTATGTTATTTTATACTTGCAGGAAGTTCTTGATGTGGCAAATTATGGGAAAATAACATCTGGACTGACAGTGGAAAGTCTTGGAAGAGTTAAGCTTGTGTATGAGGGAGGAAAATGTAACAACACGAATAACTATAGGACAACAATACACTTTATATGCAAGAGTGAAGCTCTAGTAAGTCTGGTACTGGAATGTTTAACTAAGTGATGTATCATTGGAACCATTATCAGATGACAAAATTCAAACACAATTTTTATGTGATGAAATTTTTGGATAGTTGTCTTTTAAGGTAGAAAACTTTGTGGATAATGAAGAACTTGCTTGTAACAAGCGTTTTGATTGGTCGAGAAATTAATTCATATCTCCATGAACAAAGTTTTGATCTAGCAGTTGTTTTGAAAGCTTGCGCATAAGATAGTTCCATAAAAAAATGTAAATATATCTCCTTTTTCCCTAGATGCTATTAGATTATAAGAAATGAGAATATTTTTTTGTTTCATGGAGGTGTGAAACGAAAAAACTAATAACATCAATGTATGAATCTGCTTGCATATTCATACTCGGTAATTAGTTTTTAACTAGGCTATTTGTGGAGAAAACCTGAGGTATTGCTGTAGCCTTGGTGTCGTAGTTGTCGTGCAAAAACTTTGACATTTGTGATATCTCTGGTTCTACTAAAGGCATTCACTTGAAACTTGGCACACTTGTTCACTATCAAAAGAGCAACCTTTACTATCAAGGGGGATAAATCTAGATGCATTTTATCCCCTATCCATCCAGCACCCAATAGCAGAGGCACCCGTGGTGCTCTTGTTTTCATTTTATACCATAAACAAAAATATTCTTTTCATCTCTTAAATAAACAACTTAATTTGTAGAATATATGGTCATGGACTTCAAATAAAAAGCTAATCTTTAGCTGGTAACCTGAATGTTTTACATACAACCTGTATAAGCTGTAGTAAGGAATTTCATGTCTCCAAAACAATAGAAATGCTGAAAATAAATGTTGGAAAGTTCACATCTGGTCAAGTCAATAATTTGAATTATCATTTGTTAATATAAGCATGCAAATGGTATTTATATTTGAATTGACAAATGAATTGAACAGAATTTATCATTTGCAAATTTGGCATAGGATTGGTTTGGTTTGGTTTCAGAGGATGTGGCCAGCAATCTGTCAATCCTATGCAAGACAAACTTTCTAACTTTTATTGTATACTTCAGTCCACAGGACCCGATGAGCCTATAAAGGATGGTCCATGTGGATACACATTTGTCTGGTTTACTGCTGCGGCCTGTCCTCTGGGGTCATCAGTTATTACAGAAAGATGCACAGTCAAAGATGATAAAATAAACTATGTGTATAACCTGCAACCCCTACAAAAAGGAATGAATGATGCCTACAGTGTTACAGTTGGGGATTCTACATATAAGGTAAATCTAAGATAAAGTATAAATGGTATAATTTTTGCATTAATCTAACCCTTGTCATGCTGATCCGAGAATATACTTGCTTTTACAATGCACAGATCTACAGTCTGATCTTAGCCTGCACTACCTGCTTGTTCTTATTGTCTTGAGAATTTCTTTGAATGCAACATCAATCTAATTATGTGAAAGTTTTAAAATAAAGTGAAAATAGGATAAATATTCACTGGTTAATTTGCCCCTTTTCTGTATGTTCCTCTAACCTTTTGATGTACCCAGTTCTACCCACATTTCAAAACATGGTTTGCAACTTCCTTCACTTTGGACCAATCCATTACTGTGTTGTCTTGAACATATTCCCATGCAATGGCACCTAAAGAAAGACAAATGGGAAAACATTGTGTAAAATGATTAAATTGCTTGCAACAAGCAATTTCTTCATTTTACTTAATGTTCTCTACCCAGAAAGTTGAAAAAATCTAAAACTTCATAAAATCTCAATTTTAGTCCGAAACTCCTTTCAATTTGGACCAAAGTTTGGTCTAAAATTTTGTAGTCTGGTTATTGGTTTAAACTATTTTGAGTTGCTCAAGTTAAATAGTCAGTGTTCGTAGGGTAGAAAACATTCTTCATTTTTAGGTGTTTTCTAAAGTGTGGGAAATCGTTTGAGCTACCCAACCCATTTCAACACAATCCCACTTTTTAACGCCCAACTTTGGAAAATATTTTGAAAATGAAAAAAATTGCTTGCCACAAGCAATTTCATTATTATCCACAATGTTTTGTACCCAAAATGACAGAAAAGAATTAAAATTTCATAAACCTAGAATTGTAGTCTGCAGTATCTTTTAATTTTGACTAGTCTTAAATTTTGTTGCTTGGTCATTACAATTATTAACCCATTCCCACACAAGCCCTCCTTTTTACGCCCCTCAACAAAAAAGCTTTGGAAAACATTGTGGAAAATGAAGAAATTGCTTGTATCAAGCAATTTCTTCATTACCCACAATGTTTTCTATCCAAAAAGACAAAGAAAATTTATATTCCACCAACTTGAAAATATCGTCTGCAGCTTCTCTCAATTTGGACCAGTCTAAAATTTTGTTGAGTTGGAATTGGTTAATCATAGTTGTATTGCACATGTCTAAGAAGACCTTATTAAAATATTAATCAATCTTTTAAGTTGAATGTATGTGGAGGGCTGTCAAACCAAGATTGTGGAGATGCTACCCACAATGCCTCAGTGTGTAAAATAGAGAAGGACGGGTCTAAGACCATGTTAGCAGAGGACAAATTTGACCTAGAATTTAATGAAGATGGAAGATTGGCAATGACCTATGAAGGACAGAGACTCTCTAATGGTACCATCTTATTACACTGCCCCAAACTTTGTTTAACCCATTCCCACACAACAATGCTTTTTGACAACCCTTAAGAAAAAGGGCGTTGGAAAACATTGCGGACAACAAAGAAATTGCTTGTATCAGGCAATTTCTTCAATGTTTTTAACAAGACAAAGGTTTTCTAAGTTCCACCAACTGAAATTTATCGTCTGAAACTTCTTTCAATTTGGACCAGTCTAAAGTTTTGCTGTGTGGCAATGGGTTAAGGGGTATATAGGAGTGAGCTTATCATGTGGCTGGTTGGTTGATCTGCTTGTAACCTTTTTCTTGTCCACTCAATTTCTACGCAACTTCTGCATGGAATTTGATTCAAACTTTACAGAAAGACTCAGTATCAAGAAGAGATGTTGTATGGTAATTTGGTTGCAGTCCATTTACCTTAAACAGAGGCATGATAAATCTTGTTTGCTCATTTTTCTCTTCAACTTCTGAACTCAAAGTTCACATGTGCACTCAAATTGTACTCGTTCCTTTTTTGTTACTGTCCATTGACTTTTCCTGCTGTTATGGCCCTTTGTTGAAAAATGGCTCTTTTCCAGAGATTTTTTTCTGTGACATGGAGCCATTTGGGGGGATTAATCATACAAAAACATCACAAAGAAATGTGTTGTTGTCTTTTAAATAACGGAATGTGTTGAAGTGTTTTGTCTTTAATCTCACTTGGAAGTGGACATGGCTGTCCAATCATGAATTGAAATGATTTGGAACTCGAGATTAAATTATGAAATAAACAGAAAAAGTTTCTGCAAGTTCTTAACCATTCATCAGTAAATCCCACTTTTTGATTTCCGGAAGAAACTTTCTGTTGGAAAAATTCAAGGAAACGGAGAAGTTGCTTGTAATTATCGATTACTGCTTTTCTCTCAATGTTTTCTACCTTATTAAGCACTCATATTCCAACTTAAGACTTTGAAATTTCTTCTTTCAATTTTGACCAGTATTGAGTTTGATAAGCTGGTAATGGATTACAACCATGATCCAAATTTATTAATGTACCTATGGTAGCAAAAATGGTCTTGTGATTAGGTGCTGGGCTTAAGTGTCAAGGGTTCCTTGTTTGAACCTTGCTCCAAGAGTCTTTCAGATTCAGCTTAAACCTGAAGTCCTGTGTCCATAAGACCCTGTGGCCAAGTGGGTCATAAGATTCTTTCATTTATTATATGTATTACAGGGGAACGTGTTGAAGTTCAAATAGATTTCCAATGTCAACCTGGTACAGAGATTGGGGAACCAGAGTTCATGAGGAAGGAAGGAGACACATACTTGTTCAGATTTCTAACATCACTTGCCTGCAGACCCATGGCTGTTGATTGTTTGGTACAGGATGATAATGGGAACCAATACAACCTTGCTACCTTGTCTAGAGATGATGCCTGGGCTGTGTTAGATAGACAGGATACCAGCACTAAATATTACATCAATGTTTGTAAACCAGTCAATAATATCATTGGCTGTCCAGGTAAATCCCTAGATGATTAGATCTTATACCTGCACAAAATTTAACCCTTTACTGTTTTTAGCTCTACTGGCCGAAGGCCACTAGAGCTATAGCAATGGCTTTTTCCTGTCCGGCGTCAGTGCGTCCGTGCATCCGTGCGTCCGTTGTCCGTCCGTTAAACTTTTCCTTGTTTACGCGAAAAAGTCCACAGTTTTCATCGGATTCTCTTCAAACTTTCACAGAATGATTGTACCATCATAAGGATCGTTCCTTTCGAAATTGGGTCAGATCCCTCAAGAAACACGAGAAAAGGGGCCTTATTAAAACTTAATTAAAAAATCTTCGTTTACGCGATAAAGTCCACAGTTTTCATCGGATTCTCTTCAAATTTCACAGAATGATTGTACCATCAAAAGGATCGCTCCTTTCAAAAATGGGTATGATCCGTCAAGAAACACGGGAAAAGGGGCCTTATGAAAATTTAATTAAAAATTCAATTAAAAATCCTCGTTTACGCGATAGAGTCCACAGTTTTCATCGGATTCTATTCAAACTTTCTCAGAATGATTGTACCATCATAAGGATCGTTCCTTTCGAAAATGGGTATGATCCATCAAGAAACACGGGAAAAGGGGCCTTATGAAAATTTAATTAAAAAATTCTCGTTTACACTATAGAGTCCAAAGTTCTCATCAGATTCTCTTCAAACTTTCACAGAATGATTGTACCAACATAAGGATTGTTCCTTTCGAAAATGGGTATGATCTGTCAAGAAACATGGGAAAAGGGGCCTTATGAAAATTCATTAAAAATTCAATTAAAAATTCTCGTTTACACGATAGAGTCCACAGTTCTCATCAGATTCTCTTTAAACTTTCACAGAATGATTGTACCAACATAAGGATCGTTCCTTGCAAAAATGGGTATGATCCGTCAAGAAACACGGGAAAAGGGGCCTTATGAAAATTCATTAAAAATTCAATTAAAAATCCTCGTTTACGCAATAGAGTCCACAGTTTTCATTGGATTCTCTTCAAACTTTCTCAAAATGATTGTACCAACATAAGGATCGTTCCTTGCAAAAATGGGTATGATCCGTCAAGAAACACGGGAAAAGGGGCCTTATGAAAATTTAATTAAAAAATTCTCGTTTACGAGATAGAGTCCAGAGTTTTCATCAGATTCTCTTCAAACTTTCACAGAATGATTGTACCAACATAAGGATCGTTCCTTTCGAAAATGGGTATGATCCATCAAGAAACATGGGAAAAGGGGCCTTATGAAAATTAAATTAAAATTCCATTAAAAATCCTCGTTTACGCGATAAAGTCCACAGTTTTCATTGGATTCTCTTCAAACTCTCACAGAATGATTGTACCAACATAAGGATAGTTCCTTTCGAAATTGGGTATGATCCGTCTAAAAACATGGGAAAAGGGGCCTTATGAAAATTCAATTAAAAACTCCATTAAAAATCCTCGTTTACACGATAGAGTCCACAGTTTTCATCGGATTCTCTTCAAACTTTCTCAGAATGATTGTACAATCGTAAGGATCGTTCCTTTCGAAAATGGGTCTGATCTGTCATGAAACAGGGGAAAAGGGGCCTTATGAAAATTTAATTAAAAAATTCTTATTAACACTCTAGAGTCCACAGTTTTCATCAGATTGTATTTAAACTTTCACAGAATGATTGTACCATCATAAGTATTGTTCCTTTGGGAATTTGGTCAGATCCATCAGGAAACACGGGAAAAGGGGCCTTATGAAAATTTAATCGAAAAATCTTTTAAGAAATACTCTTTAACACTCTGGAGTCAATAGTTTTCATCGGATTCCCTTCAAACTTTCACAGAATGATTGTACTATCATAAGGATTATTCCTTTTGAAATTTGGTATGATCCTTCAAGAAACACAGGAAAAAGGGGCCTTATGAAATGTTTAATAAAAAATTCTTATTAATAATCTAGAGCCAACAATTTACAACGGATTCTCTTCAAACTTTCACAGAATGATTGTACCATCATAAGGATTGTACCTTTTGGAATCAAGAAACATAGGAAAAGGAGCCTTATTAAAATTTAATTCAAAGATCTTTGTTAACACTCTAGAGTCCACAATTTTCATCTGATTGACTTCAAACTTTCACAGAATGATTGTATCATCATAAGATTTGTTCCTTTCAAAATGTGGTATGATCAGTCAAGGACCACGGGAAAAAGGGGCCTGATTAAAACTGGATTGAAAAAGTCCTCGTAAACACAATAGAGTCCATAGTTTTCAACAAATTCTCTTCAAACATTCCCAGAATGATTATTACATTATGTGGATTGTTCCTTTCGGAAGTACGTTTGATCCATCAAGTTTCATGGGAAAAGGGGCCCTATGAAAATTTTATAAAAAAAATCCTAGTTAATGGCCCTAGATTTCACCTGATTGACTTCAAACTTTCACATAATGATTGTACCATCATAAGGATTGTTCCTTTCAAATTGGGTCTGATCCATTGAGAAACATAGGAAAAGGGGCCTTAGGAAAATTCAATTAAAAAAATCTTAATTAATGCTTGTAAGTCCACAGATGAGATGGGATTGTCTTTATACTCAAACAGAATAATTATACTTTTGTAAGAAGAGTTCCCTTTGGAATTGGTTCAGATCCATCAAGTAACATGGGAAAAGGGGCTATATGAAAATTCAATTAATAAAACCCTGTTAACACAATAAAGCCCACAGCTTTGATCAGATTTTGTTGAAACTTTCACAGAATGATTGGAAGGTCATAACTATCATTCTTTTCATAACAGGGTTTGAACTGTCAAGAAGCACAGGAAAAGGGGCCTTATGAAAATTTCATTTATAAATCCTTGCTACAAAGTCCAGATCTTTCATCGGATTTTCTTCAAACATTCACAGAATAATTGTACAATAATAATGATTGTTGATGTTTGGATTAGACCTGATCCGTCAAGCATCACAGGAAAAGGAGCATTATGAAATTTAATTTTAAAATCATTGTACCACAATAAAGTCAACAGTTTTCATCAGATTCTGTTAAAACTTTCACAGAATGATTATTCCATCATGAGGATTCTTTCTTTTCAAATTAGGCGTGATCTGTCTAGTATCATGGGAAAAGGGGCCTTTAGAGAATTTTATCTATAATCCTTGTAACCAAGTCCAGAGCTTTCATTGGATTTTATTCAAACCTTCACAGAATCATTGTACAATAATCACGCTTGTTGAGGCTGACATGAGACCTGATCCTTCAAGTATCACAGGAAAAGGAGCCTTATGAAAATTGTATTTTAAAAATTTGACACCAAGATAAAGTCTGCAGTTTTCATCAGATTCTGTTCAAACTTTCACAGAATGTTTGTACCATCATAAGGATTGTTTCTTTCCAAATTGGGCCTGATCTGTCTAGTATCATAGGAAAAGGGGCTGTATGAAAAATTATTACCAAATCCTCATAAACACAACAATGCCCTCAGTCTTTATCAGAATCTCTTCAAACTTTAATAGAATGATTGTACCATCATTTGGATTGTTCCTTTGTAAATTAGGTCTGATTGGTTAAGTGACACAAGAAAAGGGACCTTGTAAAAATTTTATTACAAAACATCATTATTACAATAAAGTCCTCAGTCTTTATCATTTTCTTCAAACTATCATTAGGATTGTTCCTTTGTACATTGGGTCTGATTTGTTAAGTTTCACGGAAAAAGGGGCCTTATGAAAATTTAGTTACAAAAATTCTTGACACAATTCAGTCCACTGTTTTCATTGATTCTCTTTAACTTTTAAAGAATGATTCTACCTTCATTAGAATTGTTCCTTTTGAAATTTGGTTTGTTCTGTAAAGTATCATGAGAAAAGGGGCCCTATGAATATTTCACTATTAACTCATTAACACAATAAATTCCACAGATTAAACAGATTGATTGTACCATCATTCCAATCGTTGATTTTGACAGTGGATCTGACTATAGCAAGGGTCACATAAAAAGGGGCCTTATGAAAAACTTAAATATTCTGGTTAACACAATGATATCCCTTGATTTCACTGGATTCACTTCAAAATTTCACAGAATGATTGTACAAATACTTAGATGGTTCTTTTCAGAACTGGGTACAATTCATCAAGTATCATGTAAAAAGGGGACATATGATTTTTTTTTAAATATTCTAGTAAACATAATGAATACCCAATATTTCATCGGATTCACTTTTAACTTTCATAGAATGATAAAACCAACAGTAAAATATCACAGGAAAAGGGGCCTTATGAGAACTTGAATTTAATATCTTTGTTAACACAATAAAGTCAACAGTTTTATTGGATTCTCTTCAAAGATGCATGGAATAATTGTGGCATTCGAAACACAGGAAAAGGGGCCTTACAGATTATTGTTCAAAACATTCTTGTGTATGTGATGAAGATCACAATCATTTTCAAGTTGTCTTTTAAATTTAACAGGACAATTGTCGGGTTGTAAGGAAAGTTCCTTTTGGAATGAAATTGATCCATCAGAAAACACAGGAAAAGGGGCCTTATTGATTTTCATTCAAAACAATCCTGTTTATGTGATTAAGTCCACAATTATTGTCAGATTCTGATGAAATATTCACAGAATGATTGTAGGGTCATAAGGTAACTATCTTTTGGAAATGGAGTGGATCCGTCATGAAACATGGGAAAAGGGGCCTTGAGGATTGTTGCTTAAAATGATAAAGGGGATAAAGCCCCTTTTTTTTCTTAATGCATTCTTCGAGCAATTAACTTCCTTAAATATCAGATTTCTTTAACGGAAAACTTGATAACCAGTAGAGCGTCTCAGGCCCTTATGGGCCGCTTGTTCAAAATTTTAAGACTTGTCCAAATTCAAAGGTTTTGCTTACGATAATTTAGAGTCAATTTTATTTGAAAAAAGATCATTTGTAGGTTCATTGATTGTTGCAATAGATTTCTTTTTTTTTCCACATTGTTTTCTGAAGTATAAATACACAGGGACGTAAAAAAAACAGGGATTGAATACGAAAGGGTTAAACAATGAACATATGAACATTTTTTAGACTGGTCCAAATTGAAAGACATTATAGTTGACAATTCGAAGCACGTGCAAATTGAACAAAATATTTGCCAGGTGGGGTAGAATCACTTCAAAAAAAGAAGCAACTGCTTGTATCAAGCAACTTCTCCTTTTCTCACAGTGTTTTCCATATTCCGATTCTTTAGAATGCAAGATAGTATGGTAATGGGATATGGAAGCTGTAGCTATTGTCTCTCAGATAACATTCATTGTTAAATGAAGATATAGGATGTCTTAAAAGGACCCCCCCTAATTGTTTTTCTGAACACAAAATCTCATTTATCAAAATTTCATGTACTTGTAACTAATGTGCAGTCTGATCTTAGTCTACACCTCCTACTTGTCCCTTTTAAGCCAGAGTTGTTTATAAGATAGATTTTTAAAGAATTATTGACCCAAAATATTTGCATCTAGTCAGCCCTTGATTTAAATGCAGTTCTGTAGAGAATTTTATTCAGCATGACAAGGGTTAAAAAATCTAAATGACAAGAATTCTTGTTACTGAGAATAGATTGAATATGTTTGACAGATGAGGCTATAGGTGGTTGTCAGTATGCAAGTAATGGTATGCACAATATGGGATATGTACAGTCTAAACCAAAAGCTCGTAGTGATGGATCCCTCACAATAACATATAGAAATGGAGATGTTTGTCACAAAGGGAGGACAAATGAGTCCAAGAGAAGCACAAGGATTAACTTCTTTTGTTCTGCATATGAAGTAAGTTCTATTTCACCAAAGTTTTATTATTATTCTTTAACCCATTACCACACTGGAATTTTTTGAACTTGTCCAAATTGAAAGAAATCGTAGACAACAATTCAAAGTGGATGAAATTTTAGATTTTTTCAACTGTCATGTCTTAAGATCAGAATTTTACACTTGCAAAAAGTAGAGATAAGAAAATTTTACACTTGCAAAAACTAGAGATAAGAAAGAAATAAAAATTACAATAAGAGAAATTTACTGTGATAACTACATATAATGCATAAAAGAATATTTATGCTTTTACAGATGTATATCTTTACTATTTTTGGGTCTTTTCTTTTATTATTGTAAGACAAAAAAAGGTTTATACGTACCCATATTTTCTGTATTTGCTCAGATTATGAAATAACAATTTAACATTGCTACAACCCAAGTTATAACACTCTCATTATAAAACACAGGCTTGTTGTCTGGAAATAGGCAGAGATTTTGTGCTTATACATGTATTATCTAAAATTATCACCACCATATTGATTTTTCTTTTAGTCATGCGAAACCTTTGAGGTGCCTAAAATTCATATATTCCGCTTGATTGGGAGGCTTTATACTGACTCAAATCTTGGAATCAAATAAATCTCTTTACACATGAAATGACAATGAAAATGCCATTTTTAGCTCGACTATTTGAAGAATAGGGGCTTTTTCGGTCACCCTTGCATCAGCGTTGGTGTAATGATTTGGTTAAACCTTAGGTGTAAGTATCTTATCTCATTTTCTACTAATGCTATTGCGCTGAAACTTTGCACATGTTTTTGTTACCATCATATCATCTTCTAGACAAAGATTAATTACAATTGCATTTATTATAGTAGAGTTATAACCTTTAGCTTTACTTAAAATTTCAATTGAAAGATTTTTTTTATCTGTATTACTACTTAGGTAACAAGTATTTTGATTAGTGGTTTTTATCATACTTCCATAAAAACAAAAGAATCTCTTCATCTTAGAAATGTTTTTTCAGAAAGGGCCTGTATTTGAGACAGAGACAGATCTTTGTGAGTACATCTTTACCTGGCAAACACCTGCTGCCTGTAAATTACAGGTAAGTTTTCTTTATCTCTTTGATGTTGTAGCCTGTCAGGTTACAAAGAGAATATCTTTAAATTCCTTTAAATAAACATTTGGATGAAGAAATCTGATTCAGGTGAATCAGGAGTTGTACTTCAAAAATGTTTGATCTTCTTACAATATTTACTCTTGAATTTGGGTCAATCTATAAATTTTTGGCTAATTCCTATTACAGAGTACAACAGGGAAGAACTGTGTGGTAGATGATCCCTTATATCACTGGGCCTTTGATCTCAATCCGTTACGGAAGAATGACAGTGACTACCTCATCCATGCTGGTGACTTTCATTACACAATTAATGTATGTGGGCCATTGGCAAACAAATCTGGACCTTGTGACAAGAGTACTGGAGTTGGAGCATGTCAAACCAAACCTGGTGATGGAAATTATAGCCCTGTTGATACTGGTTTGTAAAGCATGACTTTTTTGTGCTGACATGGAACATATGGAAGCTTATTGTTTTTACAATTGTCCTTCAATTGGTCTATTAAACTGCTTGCAAAACTTAGACCATAAACTTAATTGAATTGAAGTTAATTCCATTATGATTAAAGGAATATACCATAATGAAACACAGATCTGTAAAGTACGATTTTTTTACATGGTCAGAGACGAATATTTTTGTTATGCCCCCATATTGAAAGTTAAGGCATATACTTTTTGTCCTACTTTTTATAGCCCCAAAACTATGTTTGAGGGGGTATATAGGAGTCAGCTTGTCGGTCCATCCGTCTGTAGCTTTTCGTGTCCACTTAATTTCTCAGCAACTTTTGGATGGATTTTATTAAAATTTCACTGATATAATCAGTATCATGCAGAGATGTGGATATTCTATTTTTGTTAAAGTCCATTGATTTTGACATAGTTAAGGCCCTTTGGTGATGGAGTTATGGCCCTTTGGTGCAAAATCGTGTCCACTCAATTTCTCAGCAACCATTGGACGGATTAGATTCAAATTTTACAGGAAGACTCGGTATAAGTCAGACATGTGCATATCTTATTTTGGTTATGGTCAATTTATTTGAGACGGAGTTATGGCCCTTTAATTTAAAAGTCCATTTCTTGTTAAAGCCCTTTGGCAGATTGCACTTGTATATGGACAAGCGCTATTTGGGGGGTATTAGTCGCTTTACGACAATTTCTAGTTTCCATTAGTCTCTTGTTCACAATTTTTGTTCGCATTTGCAGTATCTTTTGAAACCTAAGTTCTAGGAATTCCATTTTTCACATCTGTATTTCTTGTAGTAATACCTTCTTGTTGATTCCAAGTTTAAGCCATTACCTGATGGCAAAATTTTAGAGTGGTCAAAATTGAGAGGAGTTTACAGGTTATGAAACTTTTTCAACTTTTTGGGTAGAAAATATAATGTTAAATGAATCAATTGCTTGTTGCAAGCAATTTCTTCATTTTACAGAATGTTTCAACATTTTTCTGTGGGAATGGGTCAAAGCTATCTCTAAATTAAAAATAAACTCCATAACTCTTTCTTTGTAAATGCAAGGGCATTCCTGTTTTGCATCCACATTGCTTGTGGTAAGTTCTTTCTCTCTACTCATGTCAATTATACATCAAGGTCTTTCTAAGTGGTACCAAGGTCAAGGCAGTCTTTCAGGATTGAGGTCAAATATGAAGACCACACCCTGGCAGTTACAGAGAAATTGTGTCTAGAAGACTTTTCTTCTCCCTAAATACAGGGTGTATGTCAGTAAGCAATAACTGCCTATAAAGCCATCACCACAAAATGATGCTTCATGACGCCCTGAATAAATACTATCATGAAAAACATTATTGGAAAAGGAGAAATTGAATGTAACAAGTAACTTCTCGTTTTCTCACTTTGTTTTTTACCCAACTTTGCTCTGATTTTCCTATTTAGAGCTGTTAGAAATGTTTTCTGCAAGTTCTTTGAAATTGGGCCAGTCTAAAAAAAATTTGTCTGATAATAGGTTTACTGTTATAATATTTTTCACTTAATAGTTCAATCTATAGCAGGTTGAAAATTAAATTAATGAATTATAAACAGTCTTCATTTAGTTTTCTGAAATGAAAAGTCAATTGCCCTCACATCAGAGGGTTTTAGCCGCCAACATTTGTCTCTCACCAATGGGTTGATAATCATAAATTTAATTGGGATAGCAGCTGGAGGCTAGGAAAGGATGTAATGGTGGTACTGGTGCAAGATATACCAGGAATCCATTGTTAGGTGCTCAAACTGCCACAAATTGACTGGAAAATTGCTGATATCAGCATTAAGCCCCATTCAAACAAACAAATCAGAGGGTTTTTAAGAGATTTTTGTCTGTTTTCACCAACCAATCTAATTCAATAATGGAGCCTGTGCATGACATTTCTAACTGTTATTCACTTGTGCAAAGTGCATTTTAATAGTCTGATCAGATTCTTCACAATTTGCTGAATGGATAGATACTGACTTAACCTTTTCATGTTTTGCAAAACTTTAGACCTGCCCAATTTCAAAGGTTTTACAGACGATAATGTAAAGTGGATTTTATTAGAAAAATAGTCATTCAATAATGTAGAAAACATTGTGGAAAAAGAAGAAATTGCTTGTTACAATCAATTTCTTCTTTTTCCACACTTTACATGCATGTGAAATGGCTGGAATTCATTTCCACACAATCCCTCTTTTTATCCCTCATAAGAAAAGGGCTTATGAAAACATTGTGGACAATAACGAAATTGCTTGTGATTTCTTCATTTTCTACAATATTTTCCAAAGCTGCTTTTTTTTGGGGGGGGGGCTTCAAAAAGCATTATCATATTGGACTAGGTTGAAATAATATTCATGGATAAGTGAATTTCAAAGTCATATCTTATTATTTGCAGGTAAAGGGAGCTCATCATTGAAATATTCATCAGGGGAGATAAGTCTGACCTATTCTAATGGGCAGGGAGGATGTGAGACAGTTATAAGATTTTCTTGTGATTACAGCAAGGATGGAAATCAAGGTTTGATAATTGATTGTGATTGATAATTGATTGTTAAAAACAGCATGAAATAGCATTAAATCAATCAACCATAGAGTAACTTTTTCCGAAGAAGTTTTATTTGAATATAAACCTGTGACATGCCGTTTTAATAATTTCCTAACTGATACCAGATGTTACCATGCACAATAAAGAGAGAGGCAATGGAATCTAACCACTGCTACCTACCATCACAGCTGGGTGGACTGGGGCTCTCTCTGTAAAGTGACCTGCCCAAATACACTACCCGCCTCTGATTGGACTCGAACCATAAATTTCAATAACACCAAATCAATAGATCAAAAGAAATGAACTGTTAGTTATGATTAAAAAGTACATGTACCTATATCAATCCTGAAAAGTTATTTTCTGATAAATCTTTTAGAAGAAATTAATTCTCTTTGTAGATAACTGACAAAAATGTCATGTATGAATTCCCTTTTTTCAGGTCCAATGTTTATTGAGAAAACACCAAGCTGTGACTACATATTTGAATGGCCAACAAAGCTTGCTTGTCCACCATATCAGATGGGAAGTTGTTATACTAAGGACCCACAAGGAAACAACTATGATCTCAGTGGCCTTACCATGTTGAACGACAACTATGAATTTGCTGGCTTCTTTCAAGGAAAAACAGTGGAATTTGTTATCAATGTGTGTCATTCTGTAGTCCACAAGAAAGGTACATTAATAGTACTTCAGTACTTCTATTTTACGCATGCTATGTAAATAAGTACTCAGGAATAAAAGTTTCTTTAAAAAAAGCGAGCAAAAAAATGCTGAAAAGGCAGCTTATATGTATTTGATCTTAAAGTTGTTATTTGCTTCAAATTAAGTATTCTCTTCATTATTTCTTACACATTTCAGTTTGAATTCATCAGTGTTTAAGGAGATATTTCTTATATTGATCTTTAGAAAGCTTGATCTTGAGAATATACTTCTAATGTCAAAAGAATTTAAAACAGTAAATTAACCATTACAATCAAGCAAAAAGGAACCTGCAAGGCAATCAGTGAAATAGATATTTGAAAAAAAGATCTCATTCAGAAGAGTTCAGCACAGATAATTTTTAAGAAATGCAGAGAATATTTTTTTTCATTTAGATATGAACCTAAAAACTTATTCACACTGTGTAAATACGCAAAGTGGATTCATACATTAGTGTGATTAAGTTTTTAGGTTTATACCTCAATGAAAAAACAAAATGTACTCTTCATATCTTATGATTTAATAGCATTAAGGAAAGCAAAGCAAACATTGTTTCGTAGTTTCAAATAAAATTAATAGATCTGTATTGTGGCAATCATACAAAATAGTTACAAGCTCAATTTGTTTATGAAAAATGAAACTAATCAAAACACTTGATTGACAAGTTACATTTGATCTTTGCTGAAGCAACTACTTCTGTTAAGCAGTCGCTTCCATTAAGCAACTACTATCGAAATCCCCTTTTCAAAATCAAAAGCTGCCATTAAAAAGTGGACGTATTTAAACATATAATACTGAAATCAAATATTGTTAGAGCATATTAGAATTGTCTTAGAGAGCAGATTTTAATGAATCCCAGTAACATAGGATGTAGCAAGAAGTCATGTATACACTCAAATCAATCCTCATATATTTTTTTTCATCCTGACAAGTCACATTTCTTATTAACAGATACAACATGTCCTTTCAATGCTGCTGCATGCATGATTGATGTTGATAAGGAAAAGACAGACAGAAGCAGGTAGGTAGTAGCCGAATTGTAATTGACAGACCTCTAGCCCCTGTCCTCTTACTCAAACAGGAAGTTCCACTTCAATATTAACCCATTACCAGACAGCTAAATTTGAGACTGGCCCAAATTGAAAGAAGTTGCAGACCACAGTTTAAAGTTTCTTGGTAGAAAACATGTCACAAGCAATTTCTTCATTTTTCACAATGTTTTCCAAAGCTTTTTTCTTGGGGGCATCTAAAAGCATCACTGTGTGGGAATTGGTTAAAAGTTATTTTTCAAAATTTAAGACTAGTAAAGTGTAATGGTTGAATGGCAACCTAAATGCTTTAACTGCAGCTTGAATGAGCAGTATTTCTGGTGTTTAAGTTGACGAACCAACAAAAATGTTGTACAAAAATGTTGACCAATGTTGAAGTTCGAAGTTCACTTACAGTCTATATTAATTAATTGATTAGTCAATTGATTCTTTGATTGACAGCTGGGATTGGTCAATTATATTTACCTCAAAGTTTATTCTATTGGTGTATAGCCCATTTAAGAGATGAAGAGAATATTTTTTGTTTTCATGGAGGTATGAACCGAAAAACCTAATCACACTGTATTAATACGCGAAGCGGATTCATACATTGTGTGATTAGGTTTTTCGGTTCATACCTCCATGAAAACAAAATTTTCTCTTCATTTCTACTTTTTCACAATTTTTCTACCTTATTTGACTCTTATTTTCCAATAAAATAAGAGTCAAATAAGGTAGAAAAATTGTGAAAAAGTAGAAATTTCTTTTTTAAACCACAACGATCATATATCTTAAGGCCTGCAAACATTGTACATGAAGGTTTGTTAACTGTTAAATGTAAAGATTTATTAGTCTTCTGAGCCCTCATAAGTCTCTTGATTGAAAAAGATCAAAGATATTGCTATGCTTGATTCATGTTTTAAAGAACATTTGCAGCCTTGAAAAAAGAATTCCAGAGTGAAGAGAATGGGTCAAGTTTTTTGATGGTCTATGTAATTATTATTTACCAAAAATCATGAATCCACATTAATATTTCATAAGAATGAATTAAAGAATGCTTTAAACAGACATATTTTAGCTCCACTGGCTGAAAGCCAGCAAGCTATTGACGTGGTGTTGTGTCCGTTTTGGGTCTGTGCACCCGTAAGTCCGTCTGTAAACTTTAACATTTAAAGCCTTCTCCTCAGAAAGCTATGAACAGAATTCAACCAAATTTCACAGAAATGATCCTTGGGTGACCCTTTATCAGATTCCTTCAAAGTATTTTAATTTGAGGAAACAGATGGCTTAAATGGGCAGGGCAAATTTCTATATATGGTGAAACCTTTAAAAATATTCTCCTCAGAAACTTATTGGTGGATTTCAACCAAATTTTACAGGAATGATCATTGGGTGACCCTGTATTAGATTCCTTCAAAGAATAAAGATTGGATGAAAAACATGACTTAAACAGGCAATATATGGTGAAGGCTTTAAAAATCTTCTTCTAAGAAACCAAATGATAGATATCAACCAAATTTTACAGGAATGATCCTTTGGTGACCCTTAATCAGATTCCTTCAAATAATTAAGATTGGATAAAAAACTGGCTTAATGGTCGGACGCCGCCGTCATAGCGCAGTTGGTAGCGCATAGGACTGTCAATCTAGAGGTCCCGGGTTTGATCCCCAACAGCGGCACTTATCCTTTCTGACTATTTGTCTCTCATCAATTGGTCGATAATCGTAGACCTATGTGAGATAGCAGCTGGAGGCTAGGAAAGGATGTAATGGTAGTACTGGTGTGAGAAATACCAGGATTCCATTGTTAGGTGCTCCAGCCGCCGTGATATAACTGAAAGATTGTTGAAAGAGGCGTAAAACCCCATTCAAACAAACAAACTTAATGGTCGGGCTAATTTCCATAGATGGTGAAAGCTTTTACAATCTTTCTCTCAGAAACCAATTGATGGGTTTCAACCGAAATTCACTGGACTGGTCCTTGGGTGACCCTTTATCAGATTTCTTTAAAGAATTTTGATAGGACAGAAAACATGGCTTTAATGGCCGGGGCTAATTTATGGTGAAAGCTTTGAAAATCTTCATCTCAGAAACCATAGGATAGATTTTAACCAAATTTCATTGGAATGATCCTTTGGTGAACCCTTAAAAAGAACTGATTTACTGTAAACATTGCTTTAATGGATTGCTCTAATGGTAAACAGTGAAAACCTACAACTTTCTCAGATTACAAACAATTATAAGTTTTCAACAAAGTTTCACAAAATGATCCATCAGTGACTGTTTGTCAGATTCCTTCATTAAATATGGCTCAGATGAAAATCATGGCTTTTAGGGGGAAGGGGGGGGGGCTTGTCTCGATACACTGCAACTCTTGTATAATGCTATCCGGCACAGTGCCGACTCCATTCTTACGCGGGGGTCCGCTTGGCTCCCGAAATTTGTGGGGGGATCATTTCTGGTTGCTGATGCTGAGATATGACGTTGACGCTTATTAAACCGCAATTTTTTTCCCCATCTTCGGTCGGCTGGAAAAAGAAGGGTTGCACATAAAAATTGATAATTAGCAGTAGCAAGGTAAGTTTTTCACACCTAACAGTGGACGGTTCAGGCGATTTAAGCATTAGGTTAGAGATAATTGCTTTGTTTGATTGATGACCCACGTAGTGTTTCAATTTATAATTCGGTTCCATAGTTTGGTCAAATTGTTTGACATTAAGGTGATTAATGCCTTAAGTCATTGATAATTTTAAATCAGTAGAAAATAGGCACGCACCTCGGTATCCTTCAGTTACTAACCTTGAAGATGATGAGATTAAAATATCACACTTTGTTTCTCTCTTTGCGTTCTAATTTTCTTCAGTCCCCGGTAGGACCTGTTTTGAAAATATTGCGCGATCGTGAAATTAGACAAATTGACTTGAGCCTACTTTTGATTTCACTTATCTGGAGCTCATAGAGCTTATCTGGATTTTTATTGTATATGTCACAAAATCATAAGCTTCTCATCTGATACGGGATAGATAATATTGGTAGATTAAAATAAAATACTGTTATTTTTCTGTATTACTTTCAATAATCCGGATATTTAATCCCATTCTGTCTGATCAAACACATGACTAAAAGCTCGTTGACAAATATGAAGTAAAGGTTTTCGGGTACAGTTCATTTGTTATGAGGGAGGAATGGTGATTAAAGGCACCACCGCCAGATGTTCAGCTATTTTTTGGAGGGTTTCCGGAGTTGACACATGCCAGACGGTAATTTAACCCTTGTCATTTAAGAATCAACTGCCTGAACTTACCAAAATTACGGATTTCATTTAACAAAAAATCGGTATTTTTTCTCACAGCAGGTAGGCCCAGACATTCAATAATTTGTAGGTCTTGGCCGAAAGTGAAACTAGACATTCCGTGGTCTCGGATTTTTTTCATTATTGTGATCTTCATTGTCACAATCAAAAGTTACCCAGTTCAAAGTTTAATCCATTTTTGTACTCGTGCAGCTGGTCGGTGTAAAGCCCCCATTTGTAAATGACATGGTTCAGGTAGAGTTCTTTGTTGAATTATTGTTACTGTATTTTTTAACGGTGGTAATGAAACTAGACCAAGTCCATTACGGCAAAAAAGGTTGGAAGGTCGATCCTCGTGACATTTTCTCAACACGTCAGTAACCCCAGGTGTTCAACAACTTGTCTGTCTCCAAGGAGACGTCGCTATGCGGGGCCCTTAGATTTTATCCCTTTTCTTTAAAGATAGAAATATTTCCCTGAATTTAGTTAGATAAAAACGCCAACGAGTATCAATGATAATAAAACATGTCTGGGGTGAATATTCTAGCTTTTTAATATTCGGGGACCAAAAGAGAAACATAATTAGAAGACCTGTAGAAATTTACGGATTATTTAGTTCCGGTAGACCGGGATTGTAAGGGTAGGACTTAGTAATTTTCAATTCGTAAATCCATCGGTTTCTATTAAAATCTCGTAACTAAAGTTGCTGTTTTTCATTTCCCAACTAGTAACATCTATGAAATTAAACTTGTTACATTTTAGTCAAGTGTTATCAAGATTTTACCTGGTTTTTGGATCTGACGCGGTCGATTTAATCGGCAGGGAGGGGGCAGCGTTATAGCATAATAGCATAATAACTCCACTTCTTTCGCTGTTTCATTTCTTGGACCCCACCAACAGTGTTATAGTGGAGCTGCAGTGTTTATGGTATATAGTGAAATTTTGAAAATCTTGTTCTTGCAAACTGCAGAATAGTTTTCAACTAAATTTCTCAGGAATGAAAAGTAAATTCAAGCAAGTGGAGCAAATCAGGTGCTCAAGCGCCTCTAGTTGAAATTTCTTCAACTTGAAATTGTTGACTGCAACTTTTTTAAATTTTAACTAGTCAAAAAAACTGTTGTCTGGTAAGCAGAGAAGGAGTAAAAAAATATAGAAATAATTTAAAACTTGCTTGAAATTCACAAAACTTACGGTACTGATAATAAGTTACTTATACCTTGATATATATTTCAAAGTAGTAAAAAACTATTCCCATACAATCTCATATTTTTACGCCCCCTGACTACAACATCATTGCTTACAACAAGCAATTTCTTGAGTATCCTCAATATTTTCTATCAAAGATTTCTGCAATTTAATCAACAGGAAATTGTTCTCTGCAACTTCTTTCAATTTTGAATAGTTAGAATTTTGCCATCTGATAATGGGTTAAGTAGTGAAGGAGTAAAAATTATAGAAATGATTTAGAACTTGCTTGAAACTCGTCAAACTTAGGGTCTTGATGACTTGTGACCTGTGCATTGGTATATAGCTTAACTCATAAACAGATGACAACATTTAAGGCTGGTCTAAATTCAAAGAAAATTTAAAATGTTCTAATTGGTAAAATAAGCATGTTATGTGACAGGAAATATGGTGAGAATAGGAGAAAATGCATATATAAATTATTACTCAACTGTAACTATTTAAAAATGTCTTAATTCTTCCATGAATAAAAATACGGGACTCTGTGGTAATTGTTAACATGCTCTTAACCATTCCTACACAACAAAATGTTAGACTGGTCCAAATTTAAGGAATTTACAAGGAACATTTAAGGTTATTGAATTTATTATAAGCAATTACTTCATTTTCCACAATGTTTTCCACTTAAGCTTTTGTCTTGATTAGCATCAAAAAACAGGATTGTGTTGGAATGGGTTAAATTATTCAATACTCATCAAAATCTTTGT
This sequence comes from Fragum fragum, assembly GCA_946902895.1. NCBI lineage: Eukaryota > Metazoa > Mollusca > Bivalvia > Cardiida > Cardiidae > Fragum > Fragum fragum. The sequence continues at coordinate 32,763,438 of OX336368.1, read as the reverse complement.
TTTAGGTATACAAATATTGGTGAGGTGAACTCACAACAAGTACAATATGTTGGTGACCATGTCAACCTTGTCTACAATAATGGTGACCCATGTGGCAATGGACATTGGACAACAATTATCACCTTCATGTGTAGTAAAAATTCAAAGGTAATATACAGTAAAACCCCTCCTTACGACCACCCCGGAAATACGGGCACCCCTCTATTACGACCAAATTTTTACAGAACGGAATTTTTTGTTCTTTATTTCAATGGTCGCGAACCCCTCTAAAACGGGCACCCCGCTATTCCGAATTACGACCACTAAATTCAGTACCAACTATAGCTTATACACTATTTTGAACCCCACTAAAACGACCAGTAACTTCACACATTGAGACCGACCACCCGAATTTCACACTTGATAAGAGCGAGATTAATTGTGTACGAATGCATTGTCAATACAATATCGGATTTTTGATTAGGTGATATCGGACCTTTATTATAATAGGCGTTATTTCTATCAAAAGATTAAACTGGTCGATCTCTTTTAGAAAAAATACCTTGCATTATTTTTAATTGTTATTTGAATATGTCGTGAACGGGTTTTGACTGGAGTAATAACGTCGACAGTGAAAAGTATCCGAGAAGTTACAATTAGTTTGTTTACGGCGTTCCAAACAGATAATTAGCAATTAAATTTTGATTTCAACTTAAGTGGTGTTTTTTATTCGCATAAAAGAAGATATGATATAAACAGTTTGTTTCTTTGAAATTATTCTTACGTATAGATAATCTGAGGTCGGACTTCTGAATCAGATCAAAATTGAGAAGAGAGAAAGTAAAAACTAATCAAAGATTGTAAATTTGAAAATGACATAAGATTCCGCTGTAATACATGTTTTTATAGTTTCATTTTTTGTATGTATAGTATTACTATATTTAAAGTTCGAAGATAAAATAAACATGAATTACTTGACAACAAACGACCAAACCTCAGTATTACGACCACCCCACTATTACGACCACTTTCTGAAAGTACCGCAAGTGGTCGTATTAGAGGGGTTTTACTGTATAAGCCCTGTTGTGAGAAAACCAATTTTATGGTTCACTGATCATGTCCATCTTAATCATTTCCTGTTTAATCCCTGGTTTTTATGGCCCTGTGATTTTATGATTGAGAAAACATTGTAGGAAAAGAAGAAATTGCTTGTAACAAGCAATTTCTTCTTTCTCCACAATATTTTCTACTCTACTGAATGACAATTTTTCAAATAAAATTTTCATCTGTAAAAGATATGTATTTGAGCAGATCTTAAATTTTGCCAAACAGGAAAGGGTTAAACCAGGCTGTACAGTCACAGTAAATAGTGGTTTGAAATTGTAAGTTGAGAATACTATCCATGCATTGAAAGCAATGATGCGGATCAGATGGGCAGCTGATCTGCGTCTTTGTTTTCACAAATGCATATCATTTTGAGAAATGATAGTGGTTGTGCTATCCATACATCAAAAAGAAAGATGCAGATTAGATACACAGTTACTGTTGCAATTCAAAGAAAATAAGCCTATAATGAATTTCTAAAGAGCGTTTGTTTGAAACGAAGAACTCTGTAAAATAGAAAACATTTGGAGAAAAGGTAAATTTACTTGTTACTAGCTGCGTGTAGCAAGTTCCCCTTTCCATACAATGTTTCTTCAATAATTTTTTGATGGATAGCAAAGAATGAACAGTGTTACATTGGTTAACCCTTTAAGGTTCAATCCCTTTTTTTACGTCCATTTGTTTTTATACTTAACCCATTCCAACCCAACAAACTTTTAGATTGGTTCAAATTGAAAGAAGCTCTAGACAATAATTTTAAGTTGATGGAATCTTATTTTTCCAGACTTTTTGCACCCTCTTTTAATTGTCGTCTTCAAAGATTTCCTAAAAAAGGAAAGGTTTAAAATCATTGTTCTAGTTTGTTTGTTTTTAGGATTCAGAACCCACTGGTCATTACGTGACGGGCAACTGCACTCATCACTTCCTGTGGTCATCATCAGCTGGCTGCCCAATTGGGGTCACGACCCCGCCGACTTCTCCAAGTGGAAATATAACTTGTAGAACAACAAATCCTGCCACTGGTAAGATTAACCCTTTCCCATTAAACAAAATTTTAGACTGCTCCAACTTACAAGAGACTGCAGACAACAAATCAAAGTGCATTTAAATTGAAAAATAACCACTGTAAAGGATAGAAAACACTGTAGGGAAAGAAGAAATTGCTTGTTACAAGCAATTTCTTCTTTCCCTACAATGTTTTCTCCAATACAAAACCTATGAGTCGTGAAAACAAGTGATTGTACGGGAAAGGGTTAAAGAGTAACCATTGTTACCCTTGTTGTAACCAAGACAATCTCTTTGTTAACCCATTCCCACTAAGTGAGGCTATTAGACAATCCCAAGAAAAAAGGCCAAGGAAAACATTGTGGAAAATGAAGAAATTGCTTGTGAAAGGCAATTTCTTCATTATCCACAATATTTTCTACCCCAAAAGTAAATAAATCCAAAGTTTCATAAGCCTTAAATTGTCATCTGTAACTGCTTTCAATTTGGACTAGTCTAAAATTTCTTGAAAGATAATTATAGAATTTATTACACACTCTATTTAGAAAAGACATTTGTCTTAACCCATTTCTACACAATGAGGCTGTCTGATTTTCTGAAGAAATACAGTCTTGGAAAATTTTACAGAAAAAGGGAAAATTGCTTTAAACAAGAAATTTGTCCTTTTCTCACAATGTTTTCTTCTCCTATTTGACACTTACTTTCTAGTTTCAGGGCAAAATGTTGTCTGCAACATCTTTCAGTTTTGACGACTAATTTTTTTTTATTTTGGAATGGGTTAATAAGTGTGGAATTTCATGATCACTCATTTAATATCCTCTAGCAACTAGATCAGAAGGGTAATACTGGTCTGAAATTGTAGTTTGTCCACAAACTCGTTACTTCAAAATATCACTTTCTGACACCCTAAAGAAATAATACTGTGGAAAACTTGGTGGGAAAAGGAGAAATTACTTGTAACAAGCAATTTCTCCTTTTCTCACAGTGTTCTCTACCCAGTTTGAGATTCATTTTCTAATTTTATCACAACTTGAAATGTCTTCTGCAACTTCTTTTAATCTGGATTAGTCTATTTATTTTTTCTTTCATCTAGAAATGGGTTAAACCATCTGTTTTAGCTACTTGTTTGAATCATCTTGACATGACAATTTGAATCATCTTGACATGACATTTTGAATCATCTTGACATGCGATTTCATTAACCCTTTCCTGTTTTATGAAATTTTAGACTGATCCAATTTGTAAGAGATTGCAGAAGACAATGAAAAGTGCATGCAATTTGAAATCTGACCATCCTATGTGGTAGAAAATATTGTGGGAAAAGGAGAAATTGCTTGTTACCAGCAATTTCTCCTTTTTTACACAATGTTTTTCTCAAGTATAAAAACACAGTGAGGTAAAATCCCGGGTTTGTCCAGGAAAGGGTTAAGTACCATCAACACAGGGTTTGTGTAAATGTTATTGAAATAATTGATGGATTGCTAGCAACGTCCACTGAGCTCTGACAGGAAGTTCCATTTAGATATTCAAAAGCGTTATTTTGCCAAATTTTGGTCAGTTACAGGTAAAAAAAGTCAATTAGATGGTTGAAGATCTAAACATTGTAATTGCTGCTTGAATAAGCTGTAGTTACAGGATTTAACCCTAGCCTGTTCAGTCCCTGGTTTTTACGTCCCTGTGATTTTATACTCAAGGAAACATTTGGGGGAAAAAGAAGAAATTGCTTGTAACAATCAATTTCTTCTTTTCCCACTATATTTTCCCACCTGTTGGCTTGTTATTTGTCAAATTGCATTCACTTTTGGTTGTCATCTGCAACTTCTTTCAAATTAGGCTAGTCTAAAATTTTGAAAAACAGGAAAGGGTTTATTCTCCAAACCAACAAAAATACTTCATATAAATGTTGGCCAATTTTGGAGGTCTAAGTTCACTTCCAATCTAAATAAATGATTTTATTGGTCAATCGATTTTTTGATTGATTGATTGGGGTTTAACACTGCTTTTAACAGTATTTCAGTGATATTGCGGACCTGGAGCACCTAATAATGGTTTCCTAGTATTTCTCACACCAGTACTACCACAACATCCTTTCCTAGCCTCCAGCTGCTATCCTACTTAGGTTTATGATTGTCCACCCATTGGTGAGAGACAAATGTCGGAAAGAATATTTGCCGCTGCAGAGTATCGAACCCATGACATCACATGATTTGAGATTTTTTGAAGGACAACTGCAATTTGTTGATTGCATCCTATATCCAAAAAACACCACCTCTATCTGTAGATATGATGCGTGATTGACATCTTTATTTCTTGTATCATTACCAGGTAAAGTGTACGATCTCTCGAGTTTGAAGGTAGCTGCAGGCTCCAAGAGCTGGGTTGTCAATGATACCAGTGGTCACATGTTTGAGTTTAATGTCTGCGGACCCCTTACTGGTAGTAAATGTACTGATAATTCCAATAAGATAGGTAAGCAACTTAGTTTGAACCATAGAATGATCTTGATGAGTAGATTCTGACTCAATTCAAAATAAGCTTATAATATTATAGAACAAAAGCAGTATCACAATTTATTACATAAATAGTATAGAATTCTCAAACATAAACAATATTGCATTTTATTATATCAACATTAATAGTATTACACTTTAACTCATAAATATCATTTCATATGTATTGACATAAAAAATCAGCATTTATATATTTATTTGTTAGCAGTGCTTGCATATAAAAACAAATAGTTTTTGTAATGTTTTAGGTTGTTTGGGAAAAAATACTTTCAACGCATTACCACACAATGATGCTTCATTACGCCCTTAAGAAATACCATCATGGAAAAGCAGAAATTCTTCATAGCAACAATTTCTCCTTTTCTCACAATGATTTCTACCTTATTTGGAACTTTTTCCAATTTTATTGCAATTCGAACTGTCCTCTGCAACTTCTAATTTTTACTAGTCTGAAAGTTAGTTATCTGGTGATGGGTTAAAAGAAATAATTTCTCAAAGATTGTTTCAATCTTGATGTTTATAAAAACAGGTGTGTGTCAATCAGAGACAGGTGGCCCAAAAAGGACATTCAACGCAGGAAACAGTATTAACAACATATATTTTCAAGATGAGGGAGTTGTGATATTAAATTACACAGGAGGAGACAGGTGTCATCATGACCAGTTTGAGAGAAACACAATCATTACGTTTGTGTGTAATAACAATAATGGGCTAGGACGCCCTGTTTATCTGGGAGAGTCAGATAACTGTACCTACTACCTGTCTTGGCATACAGACCTTGTTTGTGAGAGCCAGGTGTGTAATTATATTTTCAGTAAGGTTTTAGAAATATGGATTTTCTCCACTTGTCCCTAGACAAATCAGACATGATTTTCTATTTGTCTGTGAAAATACAAGTAGATTGATTTCGAGAAATCATTGTTGTTTTTTAAGAAAATGCCAGCATTTTCTTCATTAACAATACTAGTTTTTATCCATCAATTTAAACATTGGGATCATTTTCCAATACAGTGTTCTTTAGAGCACACTGGACCAACTAAATTGCTTGAAGCATCACATGTCTTGCATTAGCGCGAATAATCAAAATGGAGTTTAAATTCATTTTATGTGTACTTTCATATGGTTTCCTTTCATAATGTGCTGTCATTATCTTAATAACTTGACAAAAATCGTTTTGTGGATAAACTGAATCTTATTTGAAAATTGTCTGAATGCATTTAATCAATATCTAATTAGCATTTCAAAAAAGAATGTTTTGCCGATATATTTAAAGCAGCTTAACATAAAAATTGCACTGTGTGAAGTTGCACCTATTTTATATAGACCATCATCTTGACCATTACAAAACAATAGAAGTTTATACTTGCCCAATTTAAAGACAGATGCTGTTGCAAGTAATTTCTTCCTTTCTTACAATGTTTACCATGACTATCGTGCATCAACAACATAAGTTCAGACTAGACAAATTTAAAGAAAGTTGCTAGCACAAGCACAATGTTTCCCATAGCTTCATTTCATCAGTACTCCAAATGAGAATATCCTGGTGTCTCACATTCTCATAATCAATTTCCAATCACCAAGTTCTTGCCATCATGAGAGATGTCAGATTGAATAATTATGGCAAACAAAAATGTGTGAAAACAAGTTGTCAAACTCATTAAAAACCTGTAAAGAAGGCCTGAATGGCATTCTTTACAATGTCCGAAAATATAAACACTCAAAGTAAGTAAATTTCTTTAAAAAACAATAGATGTCCCAAACCCCTTAGCTGGAGTGAATGCACTAAAACTATACTGTGGGACCAAGATTACAACTTGAGCTATCAAGCAAACATGAGATCGATCTAGTGCAACAATGACCAATAAGAAATTAGAAGGAGACCAGAACTGAGATGTGTGCAGTTGGAAGTGCATCAGACTCCCATTCTTCAAATATAGGGTGTCATGGGTTGGATGGCTTGAGGATAGGAAAGGATGTTATGATGTGACTGGTGCAGGATATACCAGTAATCCATTGTTAGGTGCTCAAGTGCCGTGATATGACTGAAAAATTGTCAAAAGCAGCTTCAAACCCCTTTTATATAAACAAACCTAGGACTGAGAGGTAAGCTGGAGCTGTCACATAAACTCAAGTTAGCGCTAGGAACGCAAGATCACTGTACATTTGTATATAATGAGTAATCTTTGAAATCTACATGGTACCACTCCAAGATTTGCCCTTTTATTTACTTGTCTCCAGACAAGTGATCTTGAAAAATGCACTTGTCCACAAGTAGAAAAGCCCATGTCAGACAAGTCAGGCATGGGAATCGATATACATGCTACATTTTTATGAGTAAACAAATGGACATTAAACTCTTGAGTGCTTGTCTTATTTATTCTAGGTGAAATGTTCTGTCATCACTGATGATTTTCACACCATAGATTTATCTCCATTGGCAAGCCATCCAGACAACATTGTGAGCTCATCAGTTGCTGGGGCTGTTTACTACCTCAGCGTTTGTACAGCCTTGACCCCTAAACAAGGTGTGATGTGTCCCCCTGGGTCTGGGGCATGTGAGGTTAAAACTGGCAATACAGGCAGAATGAACTATGTAAGTGCTGAGAAAATTGGGAGCATAAACCTGAAAATAATTTCTTATATGCTTTTCATGGATTATGAGCAAGGCACCTATTTTAATTTTACAAAACTCACAAAGCAGAACAGCATGCAATCATAACCGAAAGATTGTTCAAATTCGGGGAGAACGGATACAAACAAACAAGAAAATAATAATGACAGACCTGCTATCATTTATGACTCTACTATTTTGGGTAAGATTTGTGTTTATTTCATGAATATTGAGGCAACTGATGTTACTACTATAGTATCTGCTGTTTTTTTTTAACCAATGCAATTACAACATTTTGGTTGATGGCAAATCAGATAATTGAACTGACTGATTGATGCTGTCAATCAAAGAATGAATTGACAAATCAAATCATTCATTTAGACTGGAAGTGAACTTTGAACTCCACATTAGTCAACATTTATGTGAAGCATTTTTTATGGATTGGTGACTTATCATTAGAACTACAGCTTATTTTAAACTGTTATTACGATATTAAGGTCACCAAAGAACAATTCAGTGGGGAGGCCAGCAGAGTCATTGAGCAGGACCAGCTGTCCACCATTTGTTTCTTAGGGATTTAAACTCAGGACCAAAGATTTGGCAGCATAGCTCATTACCTTATAAGATGAAGATGAAATGGACAGTATTTAGCATTTGTATAAAATTTATTCTAATAAACACTCCCATTGTCTAGGGTAAAGAAAGCTTTTGTATAATAAAAAATGCTAATCAGGTGCTTTCTTCTGCTTCTGATGTTTGATAATTTTTGACAAATGATATTATTCAGGAAGTTTTAGAGGCCCGGAGGTCATTGTCAGTATTAACATGGAACAAAAATGCTTATTTCAATTACCAGTCTATTTCAGATGAAAAATATCTATTAAAGTTAATAAGTTTATTATTTATTACATTTTAGGATATAGGAAGACCTAAATTACCACCAACATACGATTCTGAAACAGGAAAAGTTACGATGATTTATACAAATGGTTCACAGTGTGATACAGATCCAACACAGAGTTTTTCTACAAAAATAGTATTCAGTTGTCTACCAGGACCACTAAGGGTAAGAGATCTTTTATTTCAAATAACTAGAATAAGTCTCCATTTCATTCAAGCCTCTAAAATTTCTATGAATTGTTCAAACCTTTTTACAGCATGATTTATAATCAGTTCACAGATAAATGACTAACATTGTAGACTTGCTGAAGCACAATTCTTTAACCTTTCTCACATAATAATTGCTCATGACTATTTTGTATGAAGGTAGATCTAATTAATATGCATCTACTCATGTTAACCCAGTCCCACACATTGATGCTTTTTGAAGCCCCTTAACCCATTACCTGACAGTCAAATTTTAGACTGGTCCAAATTGAAACAAGTTGCAGACAACAATTAAAAGTTAATGAAATTTTGGATTTTTTCAACATTCTGTGTTGAAAACATTGTCGAAAATGAAGAAATTGCTTGTTACAAGCAATTTCTTCATTTCTCACAATGTTTTCCTAACTCTTTTTCTTGAGGGACGTCTAAAAGGAGTGTGGCAATGAGTTATGTACAAAGATGTTTGTAAACTGGAAAATGAAGAAATTGCTTGCCAAAGATTCAAATTTCATTTTAAATTCCATCAACAAAAAGTTGTAATCTACAACTTCTTTGGACCAGTCTGAAATTTTGTCTTCTGGTAATGGGTTAAGGTCATTGTCATCTGACAGGGTCAAGGTGAACTCAAAGTCATACTTTCAATAATTGTCCATTTTTTGAAAGGGTTAGTGTATCACAAACAGATCTTGTCTCTTTCCAGAAAAACCCTGTATTTGTAGACAAAGCTGATTGCCAGTATGTATTTGAATGGCCCACAAGCGTGGTGTGTTATGACAAAGAACCTGAAAAGCCTACTGACGAGTGTGGTTTCATGGACTATGAGACAGGCACCTATTTCAACTTTACGAAGCTCACAAAGCAGAGTGGCACATATTCAGTAAGTAAAATGTTAATACTTATCGAGGAGTAGCCTATGTTTACCAGACCATAGTGCTTCATAACTACAGTAAAACCTCTCTGTAATAACCACTAAACACGTTCCTACACAATTGAGTTTCTTACACCCTTTGGAAAAATTGTACAAAGCAATTTCTTCATTTTCCACAATGTTTTCTACTTAAGAAGACAAAGATTCTTAAATTTCATGGAATAAAAATTATTGCCTGCAACATCTTTCAATTTGAACCAGTTTAAATTTCTGTCGTCCTGGAATGAAATTTGGTGCTTTTTAAAGTTGCCATAGTGGTCTGAATCAAGCAGAACCTATTCGGGCCCCACCCTAAAGCAATATTAATTTGGCGTTGTGAATATTGGGAATCCCTATCTCTTTACCAAACTTTTCGCTTATCACAATTTGTTTTCATATACGATTTTTGCTTAAAGTGTTCCCAAAATCAATTTGTCAACCAGTCTAAGGGTCCATGGGTCAGTCTGTAGAATTTTCTTGTTTGCTCATTTTCTCCTGAGCTAATTTACAGATACAATTCAAATTTCATAAATGCATTTAGTATCAAGTAGCGATCTGCAATTTATAGTTATAGTAATGTTCCATTCCTTTTTCTCAGAATTACACATGTAAAGTAAATCTTTCACAAATAAGTGAAAAGACTTTGATTTTGGATTTGAAATTTCAAATTTTCTGTCCTAATTATTTGTTAATTGCATTCATAAGAGTTGTCTTAACCCATAAACCTATTACCAGAAGGCAAAATTTTAGACAGGGCCAAATTGAAAGGAGTTGCAGGTGACAATATAATTTATCTTATGAAATTTTAGATTTTTCTACTTTCTGAATAGAAAACATTGTGTAAAATGAAGAAATTGTTTGTTACAAACAATTTCTTCATTGTACAAAATGCTTCCTATAGTTTTCCTCGAGGGGTGTCAGAAAGCATCACAGTGTGGGAATGGATTAATACACAACAAAATTTTAGGATAAACTGAATTGTTATACCCCCCACAACGAAGTTATGGGGAGGTATACTGGAATCAGGTTGTCCGTCCATTCGTCCGTCAGTCCGTCCGTCCGTCCGTCCGTCCGTGGACATAATTTTGTGTCCTCTTCTCCTCCCACATTTTCTGACCAATTTTGCTGAAATTTTATCAGGTTGTTTCCTATCATATGAAGTTGTGCACCTGCAATTTTCATCTTGATCCAGTCGATAGTTTCAGAGTTATGCCATTTTGAACTTTTTAAGGGGGGGGGGGGGGAGTAGTCAAAATTTAAAATTGCAAAACTCAGTAACCATAAGGGGAGTTACCAAATTTGGTAAGTAACATCATCTTGTTGACCTTTACAAAATATGGAACGGTTTATTTCCTGAGGTCAAATTTGACCCCGCCCCCCGGGGGTCAAAAATTTAACATAGGCTCATATTGACTTTTCGTGGATATAATTTTGTGTCATCATCTCCTCACACAGTTTTCTTTAACATAGGCTCATATTGACCAACCTTTCCTAATCAGTCAACTCTAGCAACAAACACAAAATCAGAAAGAGGTGGAGGGTTGGCAATGTTCATCAACCATGACATGCATGTGATTAAACAGCTTCAAATTCCACTCCTTCATAGAAAAGCCTTTTTAGCGGTGTGGGGGGTATTCTTGTCAGCCCTTGAGGGCGACAGCTCTAGTTAGAAGTTGCAGACAATATTTTCAGGTTGTGAACATTTTAAAATATCAGTTTTTATGGGTAGAAAACATTATTGGAAATGAAAAAATTGCATTTTTCACTAGATTTTTTTCTAGAGGGCGTAAAAAAGTGGGATTATGTAGGAATGGGTTAATAAGACAATAAACAAGAGTTTCTACAACATGGAAGTTCAGACTTCCATTCTATAGAGCCAGATGAATGCTCTAGCACTCTTCACCTTAACCCATTCCTACACAATCACACTTTTGTTCCTTTTTAGAAAACAGCTTTCGAAAATGTGGACAATGAAGAAATTGCTTGTAACAAGTAATTTCTTCACTGATCAAAATGTTGCCTACCCTAAAAGGCAAACAGTCCTTTAATTTGACTGACTTGAAATTGTGGTCTTCAACTTCTTCAATCTGTCTAAAATGTTGTTGTATGGTAAAAGGACAATTTCTCAATAAGATACTAATACTTTACTTTAACTAATAACCTTACAATTCCCTACTTTAAGATTTAAAAATCCATTTTATATTGTCAACAGCCCTAACAATAGATATTTTGGCCAATTTTTTGTCACAAATTTAACACAGATGGGTTACCATAGGGATGAAACAACAGCTTATCCAAACCGCAGTAATGATGTTTTAACCCTTTCCAGTTTCTCAAAATTTTAGACTTGTCCAATTTAAAAGAAGTTGCAAACGACAATTAAAAGTGAGTGCAATTTGAAAAGTAACAAACCTATAGGGTAGAAAATATTGTGGGATAAGAAGAAATTGCTTGTTACAAACAATTTCTTCTTAACCCACAATACTTTCTCAAGTATAAAAGCTCAGGGATGTAAAATCCAGGGATTAACAAGGAAAGGGTTAATTGTCCATTATTTTCTCTCAATTCAACAGACAAAAGATGATAAAAACAACACATATTACATAAACCCTTGTAAAAGTGTCGGAAAGAGTGGCTGTGCATCTGGGATGGTTTGTCGTGAGCATGGATCAGAACATGTTCCCTTTGGAGACCCGAAAAACTTCAAGTTTCAGCGTGAAGATGCAGAAATCATAAAAATGACATATGCAGATGGTGGAACTTGCCCAGGTAAACAGGCTTTTCTGTACCTTTTTCATACCTTTTACCCATTTCCAGATAGCAAAATTTTAGACTGGTCCAAATAGAAAGAAGCGGCAGTCAACAATTCTAAGTTGATGGAATTTTAAATTTCTTTGACTTAAAGAGTACAAAAAATTGTTGACAATGAAGAAATTGCTGGTTGCAAGTAATTTCTTCATTGTCAACTGCTGGTTGCAAGTAATTTCTTCATTGTCAACAATGTTTTCAAAAGCTTTTTTCGCTTGTAAAAGAGTGGGATTGTGTAGTAATAGGTCAACTGGATCCCAAACAACAAAATCATTTATTGGTCCAAATTGAAAGAAGTAGCAGACAACATTTCAAAGTGTGGGTAATATGAAAAATGACTGAATATTGTAGAAAACATTGTGCGAAAAGAAAAAAATGGCTTGTTACAAGTTATTTTTCTTTTTTCCACAATATTGTCCTTAGTATCATTCTAACAAAACGTCTAAAATCTTTATTGAAAAATAATTGGTTAAACTTTTCACAATTAAATTATAATCATAATCAACCAACTTTTAAATTTATAAATACAGTCGAATACCTTTACCTCGAACGTCCCTTAGCCGAAGTTCTCTCTACGTCGAAGTTATTTTAAAGTCCCGATTTTATTACTCTATACTTCTTTGCATTTGAACCTCCATACGTTGTTCTCTTTATCTCGTAAACTACCCCTACGTCGAATCAATTGCAAAGTCCCATCACTATTGTTTGCACATATTCACACCTCTTTAAGACGAACCTTAATCATAATGGTCGATATTTGCAATCAACTAAGTTTTTTCACACATTTCGACATGTCAACGCAGTTAAGAGATGAGAGCGTTACAGTATCGGATATCGATTGCTAACTTGATTTTGTTTGATTGTTTGTCTACAATCTGATGATTTGAAAGGTTGAGTGAAGTGGAGAAAATATCAAAGACGAATTGTACAATGTATAAAGAGGCATCTTACGCCTATACCACGCAGGACTTGTTTGGCGCCGGATCTGGTCTACCAAGAGAATGGCCACAACTTCGACCGACGGGACGCGATAAAGGAAGAACCTTGTAACCAATCCAGATGGATACTTGGGTATTTCGACAGTAAAGAGAAATTACATGTAGTCAAACTATGTAATCGACACGAAGAAAAAGCAATGATAGAAGACAAAAAACAAACAAACAAAATAGCAACAAAAAATCGAAGTCTAATAAAAACTTTAGCTACGGGTTACAATTATATCGTAATATTAATAAAAGAAATTACGATAAATACAACGTCGTTATATCTTTCGTTCGCTTAGATAATTATACTAGTACAAATCATTTGTGGCCTTATTTACCTATGGTATTGCGCCACCATTTTGGTCGTACGTGGAAAATATTCGATTATCTACACGTCAAATTATCTCTACGTCGAAGTTTTCTCGTAAGTCCCCTGAACTTCGAGGTATAGGTATTCGACTGTAGTTTAAACTGAGTATGAAAGCAATTTCTTCATTTTTCACAGTGTTTAAGAAAGCCATGGGGTGTCAAAAAGTCTCATTGTGTGGGAATTGGCTAATACTTCCTTTTCCTATGTTGTTTTTCCTTTAAGTTAACCCTTTCCTGTTTAATCCAAAGGGTTTTTTTACGTCCCTATGATTTTATAATTGAGAAAAAACTACTTGTAACAAGAAATGTCTTCTTTTTCCACAAAATTTTCTACACTACTTAATGGTTATTTTTCACATTATATCCGCTTTAAATTTTTGCATGCAAAACCTTGAATTTGGACATGTTTAAATTTTTCAAAACGGAAACGTGTTAAATAGTCTTTTTAATCTTAGATTTATCAGATATATAATACAACAACATTAAAACAAAATGAATATCACACACATACAAATTTTGAATATCTTCTACTTTCAATTCATCATTTGACCTTGATTCTGAACTTCATAAGGAAGCATATTACCACATAAAAGAATTTTAGCCTAATTTAGATTGAAAGATGTTGCAGACGATAATTTCAAGTTGATGAAAAACAAAAATTCTCTGCCTTTTAGGGTAGAAAACCTTATTGACATTGTTGATTGGTGAAGCTATATACATACAGAGTAATATTCATTTCCACACTATTTCTTGGAAACCATTGACTGGATTTCAATGAAACTTTTTGGAAAACTTTGCTAATAAGATGAGATAAGCATATCGTCCAGTTTACCCAGTTCGACTATTAAAATTAGAGTTTCTGCCCCTGATTGATGAAGCCATATACATTCAGAGTAATATTAATTTCCACGTTATTTCTTGGAAACCATTGACTGTATTTCAATGAAAGTTTGTGGAAAGCTTCACTACAAAGAGGAGATGAGCTTATTGTCGGGGTTATTCGGTATGACAATTAAATTTAGAGTTACTGCCCCTGATTGGTGAAGCTACATACATATAAAGTAATATTTGTTTCTGTGCTATTTCTTGGAAACCATTGACAGGATTTCAATGAAACTTTGTCGGAAGCTTCCCTACAAAGAGGAGATGCACATATCGTCAAGTTACCTGGTTTGACTATTAAATTTAAAGTTACTACCCCTTATTCCTGAAGCGAGGTACATACAGAGTAATATTTGTTTCTGCGCTATTCCTCAGAAACCAATGGTTGGATTCCAATGAAACTTTATGGAAAGCTTCACTACAAAGAGGAGATGCGCATATCGTAAGGTTTACATGGTTCAATTATTAAATTTAGAGTTACTGCCCCTGACAAGTGAAGCCATATACACACAGTGTGATATCCTAAGACTGATATACTCCACTGACAAGATATTTTTGGTGGGGGATATTAATTCAGCGAATTTGCTTGTTTCGTTTCATACCTCCATGAAAAAAAAGCAAATACTTTACAAATCTTGATACTTTTTTATTGCACTATTTAGTGTGCAAGCATACAAAATGGCTGTTTTCTCAAAATTGAGTTCATGAAGTTATGAATTTTTATACTCCCGCATCGAAAGATTGGGGCATATTGTTTTACCCTTGTCCATCTGTCTGTCTGTCCATCATTCAGTCTTTCAGCCTGTCGGTCTGTCTGTCCGCAAAACTTAACAAAAAAACTTAACATTGCCAATTACGACCAGCCTATTCAAGATACAATGCTCATATATGGCAAAATGATACATCTCACTTGTATGCATCTCCTCATGTTAAGGTGAAGGTCATATGATAAGGTCAAGGTCACAAACCAAAAAAATATTCCTTATTGCTTTCCCTAAATAATTTATTAAAACTCATGTAAAAGTCAACAACACTTTTCATAGTAAAGTCCAGTTGCCAGTGCATTTTGTTTCACAAACACATCTTTTTTTTCAGTAAATCAGTGCGCTTGATTTTGATAAACAAAACTAAAAATCAAATTATTTTCAGATGGAGATACAGCAAGCAGTGAGATTCTCTTCCGGTGTAACAGAGACATAGAGATTGGAGAGCCAAAGTATTTCACTGGTATTTTTTGTAGAATCCAGTTTATATGGGAGACGAGCCTCGTCTGTGCGGAGGTTGAAAAACCATGCAGTTTAGTAGATAATGGACACCTGTATGATTTGACGGTTTTGTCAAAAGATAATGGAGCATGGAATCTTACTGATTCCAAAGGAAATAGGTAGGACTAATGATACTTAGTATTGAGGTTTTATAACTGTTTTGTCTGTATTCATTACGTTGAATAGACCATTTTAGAATTTTTTGTAGGTTGGTTAGTAAGATTTTTCTTTACTAGATGTTCCTTAGGGCAGTATAACCCATTCCGACTCAAGATAAGATTTTAGACTAGTCGAATTTAAAGAAGTTGCAGATGACAATTTTTAGTTCATGAAATTTAAAAAATCTTTGTCCTTTGGGGTAGAAAACATTGTGGATAATGAAGAAATTGCTTGTAGCAAGCAATTTCTTCGTTTTCAACAATGTTTTCAAAAGCCTTTTTTCTGGGGGAGGGGGGTCCAAAAGCGTGGATGTGGGGAAACGGGATAACATTTATATGAATTATCATCAAACTATAATATATAATGTATTATTTAGGACATATGGAAGAGATATTGTTTATTGCAATCAGAGCCCATGATCTCTTAAGTTTTGTATCTGTTAGGTGACGTGTGACTTACAAGTATTTATTTTAAGCATCCATTTAACTGAATTACAGAAGAGTGTGAAAATTGACTGATTGCGGCTATCTACGAATCAAAATGTCCAAACAAAACATCCAATTAGACCGGAATGAACTTTTAACTTCAACGGTGGCGAACATTTTTGTTAAGAATTTTTGGGGGTTGGTGACTTAAATGGCTAACTACAGTTTAATGAAGTTTAGGTTGCAAACCAATAATTATACTTGTACATGTGAATGGCCATAAAATTTGCAAAATAACCCTAAAATTATCAAAGTGGAACTTCCTGTTGGAGTCTGTGGGCAAGGGCAGCATAGTCAGCAGGTAGGGCTAGCAGATGGTCAGTTTTAAGCAATCAGTAAATAAAAATGCTGCACTTACTCTATGGAATGTTCCGTATGCAAAAGGTAACTGGTAAAGTTGTTTATAACCCTATTTGATTTTTTTCTTTAAGCTACTGGATTAATGTTTGTGCAAGTTTGAAAAGGCCAGATTTGAGAATGCTCTGCCAAGAAGGCACCTCTGCCTGCAGAAAGACTTCATCAGGATATGACATTCTTGGCTCTGCTAAAGCTCAAAAACCATTGTACAAAGATAGTAAGTAGTTAATAAATCAACATTGGTCATTTTTGGACATGTACAGAGGTAAAATGTAGAAAATGAACAATTATTTACTGAGGATTGGCAGACAAGCAGAATTTATGAAGAGAATTTTTTAAACCATTCCAATTAAATACCTCTTTTTTAGCCCCTTGTAAGTTTCCGGAAACATTGAGGAAAATGAAGAAATTGCTTATTCACAAAATTTCAACCCAAAAGGACATTCTTTCAACTAAAAATTGTCCATGGTTTCCTACAACTACTAAACTTAAATCAATTGTTGCCAATACTCCAAGGAGATAGGTTAGGTGTGTCAAAGGTCATAATTTAACTTTGAATGAAAATTATTTCTTTGCTCATAATTAATAAATCATTTGACTTAGAAACTTGTAACTTTAAAGAATGTTATCCATTTCCGGGGTATCCATGAGGTTTTGGGTAACATAGGTCAAAGGTCCACTGTGCGACTTGACTGACAAAATGTGGGGTTATGAGATCACTTAGTGACAATTTTAGTTTCTGACTGGTAAAGGGTAAAAATTATTTCCTATTCTTTTCAAAGGTGAAACAGGAGCAATCATACTAGAATATGACCATGGAGGAAATGTATGTTCCAATTCTAAGAGGAGATCTGAAAACAACCCAGCTAAAACTCGTATCAAATTTATATGTGGACAGACATATGGTGGTCCTGTGTTTAATGAAAGGTAGTTTAACTTTTTGAATATACACATATTTGTTGCCATTTTTAAGCAAGTTAGCTAATTACCAAGCGACAATTTAAGACTAGTCAATATTGAAAGATGTTGCAGACGACATTTTCAAGTTGATGAAATTTAGAAAATCTTTGTCTTTTATGGTAAGAAAGTAAGAAACCTTGTGGACATTAAAGAAATTGCTTGTTTGCTAGCATTTTCTTCACAATGTCAAAAAAGTTTCATCAATATTTTGGAAAAAATCTAAGATTTCATAAACTTCATATTGTTGTCTGCAACTCATTTCAATTAGGACTAGAAATAAAGTCTAAAATTTTGTTGTCTGGTAACCCTTTCCTGTGTATTCCTTGATTTTTACATTCCTGTGATATTATGCTCAAGAAAACATTGTGAAAGATGAAGAAATTATACCGGAAAGGGTTAATTTGAAATATTGATGAAACAACATTAATACAACATACCCTTAGATATTGACCTATTTAGCCAGCCTGGATCAAATGTCCCAGAAGAGCATTTGCTGTACCCTCAGTGTTCCACTTGGTTAAATTTTTTATATCTATTTATAGCTAGTACTGAGAACTCAAAATTCACACATGCAATCTTCAAGAAGGGGGCTTTCATTTGAGACAATGGCCTTGATCCTGTGACCTTATGACCTTGCCCCCCCTTTAAATTTTCCTGCACAATCCCTTGTTTTCACATCCCTGTGATTTAAACTTCAGAAAATATTGTTGGAAAAGAAATTGCTTTCTACAAGCAATTTCTTTTCCCACAATATTTTCTAAAACTATTGGTCGGCTGCTTTTCATATTTCACCCACTCTTAATTGTCATTCGCAACTTCATTCTAATTAGACCAGTCTAAAATTTTGAAGAATGGGAAATGGTTAAATCGTTATAAAAAAGAATTGACTATTTCTATGATGGTCATCTTTCATCATAGGGCGCACATATTTCACACATGCATTCATCCGGTGTGCTTCCATTTGAGACAGTGACTGTAACCATGACCTTTTACTGTTTATGATAAAACTTTTACAAAGCTTTAACTTTTCCTATCTTGGTCTTTTTACCATGGTAGGATGCACATATTTCACATCCACTCAGTCATCAAGAGATGGGCTTTTATTTGAGACTATGACTGTGACCCTGTGACCGTGTGACCCTTATGTTTAACCTATTGTAAAAAAAAAAAATTACTTTCTTGGTCATTGTCATCTTCTGGCTCATATTTCACCCAGAAGCAGAAGCTGTCCTCGGAAAATCTTGTTAAAATGTATCTTAATAATAGTGCATACTCAAACTTTAAATGGGAAAAACAAAGTTAAAAGAATAAATTTCAATTAGAATTATAAAGATGTGAATTGTTATTTACTTGCATACAAGTGAATTCTCATTCTTATATGGGAACCAAATAAGAAATCCTTAAACCATTTCCACACAGTTATGCTTTTTGATGCCCCCAAAGAAAAAGGCTCTGGAAAACATTGTAGACAATGAAGAAACTGCTTGTTACAAGCAAATTCTTCATTATCCACAATGTTTTCAACTCATTAACACAAAAAAATCAAGATTTCATCAAATTACAATTGTCATCTGCAACATCTTTGAGTTTGGACATGCCTAAAATTTGGTCGCCTGATAACAGGTTAATCCATTCCTTAACAATAAAATTCTAGACTTGTCTAAGTTGAAATAGGTTACAGACATCGTATTCAGTTAAAGTAGTAAATATTTTATCAGAGGTGGGAAAAACATTGCGGGCAAATTAGAGATTGCATGTTACAATGTTTTACAAAGCTAGTTTTCCATTTCTCTTTGTATTTAGGCAATTTAAAGTTAGCTTCAATTTCATTCTGTAAGTGTCTTTTACAGGGACGTTGTTTGATATATGATTGGATTTTATTTATCTCTTTCAGCCCTGCCAACCAAGATGCCTGTATTTTCGAATTTACTTGGAAAACCAAAATAGCTTGTGAAGTTGACAGGTAGGTGGGACTTTTGAGATTGAGGCGAAAGAATCTCAAATTCAAGATCTATGTTGCTTTGTGTGAAAAGCCACTTTGAATAATCTTACAGTTATATTAAGGGCAAAGATCACCAATTTGTGAGCTTCCTTGGTATTCCCTACAATATTCTGATTAGTAGTTTTGCAAAAATCAAAGGTTGTTTATCAAAATAATCCATGGTATTTCTCTAATAGCCTATGTAGGCTTTTAACCCATTCCCACACAATGACACTTTTAAACACCCCTCAATATGAAAGCTTTGGAAAACATTGTGGAGAATGAAGAAATTGCTTGTTACAAGCAATTTCTTCATTATCCACAATGTTTTCTACCCTAAAATACAAAGATTTTGATGTCAACATCAAATTGAATTTGTCTTCTGCATCTTCTTTGAATTTGGACTTGTCCAAAATTTTATCGTGTAGGAATGGGTTATTCTATTTTTAGGTTACGCCTAGATTACACCAAGACAGACACAATGAAAATTGAGTCATTCACATGGTGCATATATCTGTCAGGATCCTGTGTTAAGTTTGAATTCGCTCAAACAAACGTCATTACTACATCATGACAATTAAATTAAAATATCAAAATCATGTAGGATAGAAAACATTGAGAGAAATGAGAAATTTCTTGAAACAAGCAGTAGATCCTTTAATTACAAATTTCTCCTATATATAATTCTCATAACTTTAACATGCAATCTCTCTTTTCAAAATCCCCAAGACAAAAGCTTGTTATAAGCAATTTCTTCTTTGAAATTAGGCTGATCTAAGATTTGGTTGTCTTGTAATAGGCTGACGGCATTTGTGTGGTGATAGGCTAAGACCATTTTTGTATATTTGACACACTGAATGTAGTTATCCATAATAAACATAGTTAGAAAAGGAGAAATTGCTTGTTAAAATTTCTCATCTTATCACAACATTTTCAACCCAGAAGGCACTTATTCCTTCAATGTGAAGGCTTGTAATATTGCCTTGATTTGGATCATTCTTATTTTTTGGTGTGGTATTGGGTTGAAATGATCATATAATAGAGGTGACTGCCAATGCTGTTTTGACTGTCATTTGTTTCATTTTCTACTTTTACAGAGAGGAGGTTTCTATCAACAATGGAACTATATTGGACCCTCATTCTGGTGGTGTTATAAATATTTACCCACTTCTCAATACATTGTGAGTAGCTGTGTATTTATGGTTGTAATTTTATTTGAGCTCTGCTTGTTTCAGAGAAACCATGTGGTAATGTTATTGCAAGGCTATCGTCTGTGTCTGCGTCGTCATACAATTTTGACATTTTGTAATATCTCTGGTATCACTGACCACATTCAGTTGAAACTTAGAATATATGTTCACTATCAAAAGAGTAATCTATACCAAGAAGATGAATAACTAAATGCGTATTTGAACAAATTATGCCCCTTTTCAATTTTGAAATTTTGCCAATTATCAAGCATTTGAACGGCCCAAGTGTTTGCATCTGTATGAGGTGCCTTGTTATAGCTCTGTTTTTCTCTACCTAAATCTTGTATTAGCTGCAAAATTTAACCCCGAGAAACATTATAAGTTTCGTTATGTATAATTTCTTTAACCCATTCCCACACAATAAAATTTAGACCAGTTCAAATTGAAAGAAGTAGCATACGACAATTTAATGTTGATGAAATCTTTAAAATCATTGTCTTTTGTGGTAAAAAACATTGTGAATAATGAAGAAATTGCTTGTGACAAGCAATTTCTTCATTTTTCATAATGTTTTCCAAAGCTTTCATATTGAGGGGCGTTTAAAAGCGTCTCTGTGTGGGAACGGGTTAACAAAATATGTATCTGCCTTTTTACCCATTCTGATACAGACCTACTTTTTGATGCCCTTCAAGAAAAAATCTTTGGAAAAAAAACTTGAACATTGAAGAAATTGCCTGTTACAAATTATTTGGCAGTTATTTTGCAATTGTAAGGCAATTTGAAATGCTGTCTGCAACTTCTTTCAATTCGGATCAGTCTAAAATTTTGTGGTCTGGTAATGGGTTAAGATTTCTAATAGCAAACAGCTTGAAATATCATCTACGGTTTATTCCAACTATTGTCAAGTGATGGGTTTATGAAAAATATATCTTAACCCATTCTAACACAATGACATTTTTTGCTGCCCCTTTTTGAGGAACACAAAAGGGAAAACATTGTTTAAATGAGGAAATTTCTTGCAATAAGCAATTTCTTCATTTTCCACAATGTTTTCTACCCAGAAAATTTAAAATATCTAAGATTATATAAACATTAAAAGTTTCATCTAGTTCCTTTCAATTTGGACTAGTCTAAAATTTTGTCGTCTGGTAATGGATTATCCTCTTCTCCTAGGTCTACATTCAAGGAGACTGTACAGCCTAGTGGTGATGTTAACACATATGAAATCCTTTTGAATGGATCATCCAAACAGTGTCAAGATGGCACAGTATGTTTAATACAGTCAGAAAGTAGGAGACGTGTGTTGGGAACATATAGCAGTAGAAAGTTTTATATAGACGGTAATACAAATATTTCCATATTTAGTCAATTTACTTGATAAAGTATATAATGAGCCCTATTTTCATTACTTAAAGTATCTGCATTTTACTGTGAATAAAATTGACATACAGTGGAATACCAAAAGCTTGCATTTTGACACACTGAAGAAAAAATTATTTTAAGGATAACATTAGGAGAAAAGTAGGAATTGCTTGTAATTTCTCCTTAACTGATATCTTTTCCATACAATATGACACTTACTTTTTGCAAATTGAAAAAAAATTGTATTGTCATTTGCAACCTTTTTCAAAAAACCTTGTAAGACTGATAAGAACAAGCGCTTCCAGGGTAGCCCTAAGGCATCTTTGCGAGAAAATAATCAATATGCAGTAGCTAAGTGAAGTTTTGAACTTTTGATGATGAAAGTTAAGGTTGAAGGTGAAAAAACTGTCTCTTCTTAGTTTTGAAAATGCTTTGAAATGTGACCATTTATGGAATCAAGTGTGGGAATTGACACATCACCTCTGTCAATCAGTACATAAATCAACAAATAAATAATTGATTTAGACGAAAGTGAACATGTTCAAACTGTAGTTACGACGTTTAGGTCATCAACAATTTAAATTTTGTTGCTTGCTACAGAGCTTAAATTTTGCAAAATAGCGCCAATTTCTATCCTAGTCAAACTTCCTGTTAAAGTCAAGAAAACATTTCAACCGATTTGCAGATGACAAAATTTAAGTCTGGTCCAAATTCAAAAAGGCTGCAGACAGCCAATTTGAGTAGATGACGTTTTTGTCTTTGTCTATGGGGTAATAATTGTAGATAACTATTTTAAGACACAATTTCTTCATTTTTTCCATAATGTTTTAGAAGCTTTCTTTGAGGGATTGTGTGAGAATAGTTTAAGGAAACATTAATATTACTTTTTCCTAGATTCCACTAAGGCTAAAAATAAATTATACCTTGTAAGCCCCCTGAATTTATGCCATTTTGTGGTCTCAAAAAACTTTCCTTTTGAGATATCTGAGAAAATTTTGCCTTGTTTCAAGGTATTATCATTTATTAATTGCAGATGATGCTTTAGAAGCAGTGTATACAACCAATCAAAAATGCTCAAATATACCTACATCAAATGTGACTAGTGTCATACAATTCCATTGTGATCCTAAAGTTCAAGGAATCGTAAGTAGATTGTTTAAAAATGCCAAAATATTCCTACATTAAATGTTTAAAATGTTGTTTAAAAATGCCAAAATATTTTACATCAAATATGACATATCTTTCATTTGTGATTCTAAAGTTCATGTTGTGGCGACAGCATATAGAGCTATGTCTGGGCATCACGCATATAGAGATAACATGTTCCGCCACATAAATGCTACAGGCATATACAGTTGTTATGCCCTGCCTTTAGGACCACTCAGTATCTGTTGTCTGTCTCCTGTAATCCATAGGGCCTCGTCAGTGGTCAACAATTTCTTTAACCCTTTCCTTGACAAACCCGGGATTTTATGTCACTGTGATTTTATATTTGAGAAAACATTGTGGAAAAAGGAGAAATTGCTTGTAACAAGCAATTTCTCCTTTTTCCACAATATTTTCTACCACATAGGATGGTCAGATTTCAAATTGCATGCATATTTCATTGTCGTCTGCAACCTCTTTCAAATTGGACCAGTCTAAAATTCCATAAAACAGGAAAGGGTTAAACATCTTATCATCCCAAATCACTGGGCCAATCTGGACCAAACTTGGCAGGAATATCCCCTCGTTGACCCTTTCCAAATCCTGTCAATGGATTTTTGATTTGCAAAAATTTAGAGCTGTGGCAGGACTGGGTTATCAGACTGAGAGAAATCAAGAAAATATTCTATAAAAATTTTCTCCTCCAAAACTTCTGTTCCAATTTAGGCTGAACTTGGCTGGAATGTAGAGAATTCATGAAAAAAAACCTTCTTTGAGAAATCATGAAATAATTCTTTTTAAAACTTCTTTTCCTAAACCACAGGGCCGATTTTGACAAAACTTAGGGGTAATGTTACTTCGGTGACCCTTTTCAAAACTTTTTTATACAATTGTGATTTGCGAAAAATGGGGGCATGGCAGGGCAGGGATAACCAGTTTTAGAGAATTCATGTAAAAAAAGTCTTCTCCTCCTGAACCACTTGGCCAATATGGACCAAATATAGCAAGAATGTTACTTGGGTGACCCTTTCCAAAACTTGTTCATGAAATTTTTATTTGAGAAAAATAGGGGCATGGTAGGGCGGGCTAATCAGACTTACAGAAGTCTTCTCTTGTTTAACCACTGGAATGATTTGTACCAAACTTAGCAGGAATGTTCCTTGTGTGACCCTCTTAAGAATTTGAAATTTTGATTCCCAATAAAGAATATGGTGTGTGGTAGGGTTAGGCTTGTCAGACATATAAACGTTTGCAACATCTTTCAAATTGGATCGGTTTTAAACTTTGTTGTCTGGTGATGGTTTAAAGAATATGAGCCTGTGCGTGACATTTTCAACAATTTTGCATGTGCGTGACTCGCACACATTGAGCACCCTGGTCAGCCATTCGGGGCAATTAGAACATTCGCTGATTGTTTAAAGAAGCTTTGGGTCAGTATCTTTCTACAGAGCGCAGAGTGAAGACTCTGATCAGACTGTGCGGATGCACAGACTGATCTGAGTCTTTACTTGGCGCACATGTGTAATGGTTGGAAATATCATGCACGCGCTCATATAATATTGTTTTACAAAAGAAGTACACCAAGGAATTAAAGTGTGTAACCAATGAGAGTAAACAACACAAAAAGCTTTGAAAAACTTTTATTAATATGAAAATGTATACATATCCCATTCCCACACAATGCTGCTTTTTTACACCCGTCCTGAAAAATGTTTTGGAAAACATTTATGAAAATGAAGAAATTGCTTGTTACAAGCAATTTCTTCATTATCCACAATGTTTTCTTCCCCAAGATGAAAAAATTAGATTATTATAAGCTGGAAATTATTTTCTGCAACTTCTTTGGATTTGGACCAGTCTAAAACTTTGTTGTGTTGGAATGGAATATTGTCTTAGAAAAATTGTTAGATGTATGAATGACATGTCTCTGTATCAGATGACATTGTTCAAGACTTAATCCATACCAAGATGATAAAATTTAAGATCAGTCCAAATTTAAAGAAGTTGCAGAGGACAATTTAAAGTTTTTGAAATTTTGGATTTATTCCACATTGTGGGTAGCAAACATTGTGTAAAATGAAGAAATTGCTTGTTACAAGTAATTTCTTTATTTTACACAATGTTTTTCCACTCATTTTTCCAGAAGGGCCTCAGAATGTGTCATTGTGTAGGAATGTGTTAACAGAAATCATAGAAAGCTTATATACCATGTACTTTGGTGATGGATTTTTAACCCTGTTTTACAAGATTTCAGGCCTGTCCAAATTCAAGGGTTTTGCAGCCTAAAATTTCGGAGTGATTTTATTTGAAAATAATCATTCAGTAGGGTAGAAAATATTGGTACAAGCAATTTCCTCTTTTACCCCAATGTTTTCTCAAATAAAAAAAAGGTACATAAAAACCAGGGATTGAACATGAAAGCCCTAAGACTTAAAATGCATATATTTTCTTTTGCAGGGCAGTCCTGTATTGATTTCAAGATCAAAGGACTGTGTATATATTTTCTCATGGGACACCCCCATGGCCTGTTTGAATGCAAAAGTGTAAGTCTGTAATCAGTTCTTTATTGTGTTAGTTTATCTGCCTTTGGATAAAGCCTACTATATCATCTTAGGGCAGATGGACAATTTGAAATGAAATATTAACCTTTGTCATGCATAACCAGGAATAATGATGACTCAGTAGGGTATAGATACAAAATCAGTCTGCACAATAGTGCATTCTGATCTTGGTCTACATCATCTGTTTGTCCCCTTTGAACCAAACTTGTTATAGGAGCTGATTTTCAAAAGAAATCATGGCCCACAAAAAAGCTATCCTGTGCAGTTAGTCCTTTTATTTAAGCAATTCCCAAACAATATCGCCTTTTGTAGCTCACCTGAGCACAAAGTGCGAGGTGAGCTATTGTGATCGGTCGTTGTCCGTCGTACGTCTGTCCATCTGTCCGTCCACAATTTCTTTAAAAATCTTCTCCTCCTAAACCAGAAGGCAAATCAAGCTGAAACTTTGCAGGGATGTTCCTTGGGTGAAGTTCTACAAAAGTTGTTAAAAGAATTTAATTCCATCAAAAACTCTGGTTGCCGCGTCATGTGAAAATGGGAATCTTTAGTAAATCTGTAAAAATCTTTAAAAATCTTCTCCTCCTTAACCAGTAGGCAAATCAAGCTGAAACTTTGCAGGGATGTTCCTTTGGTGAAGTTCTACAAAAGTTGTTAAAAGAATTTAATTCCGTCAAAAACTCTGGTTGCAGCGGCATGTGAAAATGGGAATCTTTAGTAAATCTGAAAAATCTTTAAAAATTTTCTCCTCCTAAACCAGTAGGCCAATCAAGCTGAAACTTTGCAGAGATGTTCCTTGGGTGAAGTTCTACAAAAATTGTTAAAAGAATTTAATTCCGTCAAAAACTTTGGCTGCCGAGGCATGTGAAAATGGGAATCTTAAGTAAATCTGTAAAAATCTTTAAAAATTTTCTCCTCCTAAACCAGTGGGCCAACCAAGCTGAAACTTAGCAGGGATGTTCCTTTGGAGAAGTTCTACAAAAGTTGTTAAAAGAGTTTAATTCCGTCAAAAACTCTGGTTGCCGTTGCATGTGAAAATAGGAATCTTTAGTTAATCTGTAAAGATCTTTAGAAATTTTCTCCTCCTTAACCAGTAGGCCAATCAATCTAAAACTTTGCAGGGATGTTTTTTAGGTGAAGCTCTTCAAAAGTTGTTAAAAGAATTTAATTCCGTGAACTCTTGTAACTGCGGCATATGAAAATGGGAAATTTTAGAAAATCTTTGTTGTCTTTTTTTTAACAGACTACAAGGCCAAAGGCATTTATAATTTATATAGAGCTTAATCATATTGTTCTCAACCAAGTTTTTGTAAATATTTAATCTCTCGGGTCAAAAATTGCCCCACCCCTGAGGTCTGAAGTTTGGAAAAATGCTTAATTAGAGCAATTTCAAAAGACTTCTCCTCTTAAACTAAAAGGTCTAGGATATCCATATTTGGTATGGGGCATAACTAGATGGTTTTGTACCATATCACTAAAAGTTGTCTTCTTCAGGTCAAAAAAAGCTCTCCACTAGGGGTCCAAAATTTGGAAAAACGCAAAATTTGAATATGTTAAAAAAAATTCTTCATTTTAAGGAGGAGGGCATTTATATTTTGAGTGTAGCATAGCCTGGCTGTTATCTATCTGTTTTGATCAAATTATGCTTGTAGGTTAATAAACACCCCTTCCCTGGGTGTCCAAAGTTAGTAAAAATGCTCAATTAGACCATGTTCAATAGTCTTTTTTCCTCCCAATCTAAAAAGTCTAAGGCATTCATATTTTGTATATAGCATATCCAGTTGGTTCCCTACCATGTTAGCTAAAATTTTAGCCCTGGGATAAAACATGGCACTGCCCCAGAGGTCAAAAATTTTTGAAAACGCCCAATTAGAGCAACATCAAAAGTCTTCTCCTAAAAAATAAGGTGAAGGGCATACATATTTGGTATGTAGAATGACTAAATAATTTTGTACTACGTAACAGGAAAATATGCTCTTAGGATAAAAATGTCTCTGTTCCTGGGGTTGAAAATTGCATTGAAAGAATTCTTCTTCTTAAATATAGGTTCCAGAGCATTTACATTAAAAACAAAGGATTATCTACCATGTTTATATCCTTTTGACAAACATGGCCCTTCCCAAGGCATCCAAGGATATGAAAAACGCTCAATAAGAGCATGTTCAAATATTTTCCACTCCTCACTTATAAGTTGTAATGCATTCATATTTTGATTTATAGTACATCCAGATTGTTCTCTACCAAGGTTGCTAAAATTACACCCATTGAAGTTGCAGACAGTAATTAGAGTTTGATTGAAATCAGGTAGAAATCACTGTGAGAAATGGATAAATTGCTTGTCACTCCCTTTCTCACTATGTATTTTTCAAACCTGTTTTCCCTGAGGGTGACAAATTCGGGGATAGTTTGGTAATAGATTAAACTATAAAGCCAAAGGCATTCATTATTATTGTAAAGCATTACTGGATTGTTTTGTACAAAGCCCAAAATCTTATATATCTTTTATTTATTTTGCTCAAGTTGTGTCTATTTTATACTAAAAAATACTGTAATTTGGAGATGCCTCAGGTGAGCGATTTAGGACCATCATGGTCCTCTTGTATACATTATAAGAAATGAAAACAATGTTTATTACAAGTAATTTCTCCATTTGCCACAGTATATTGAACCCAGAAAGATAAAGATTTTTTGAAATATATTCAAGTAAATATCATCAGCAACTTCTTTCAAATTAGACCAGTCTAAAAGTTGTTTCATTTTATCCCATTATTGATTACCAGATGACTGAATTGTAGACTGATCCATTGTGTAAGAATGTGCAAAATACCTTTCAAAGTAGGTACCAAACTTGAAACATAAGTGCCAAATATTGTAAAAATCATTATGAGAAAAAGAGAAATGTTTGTAAAAATCAGTTTCTCTTTATCTCACAATGTTTTCAACAGCTATTTTTCTACAGTGTACAAAACTTGGTATAGTGTAGTAATGGGTTAACCTTTATTTAGATGATATATCTCTGGAGAACAAAAAAAGATGAATCAACCTCCAAACATTGTGTGTTTTAGCTTATTCCCAAACAACGTTTTATGAAGAATCTGGTAAAAATTATGGAAAATGAAGAAATTGCTTGTTTCAACCAGTTTCTTCATTATCCACAATATTTAACATTTCAGCAGCTTAAAAAATGTTGTCTGTAATTTCTCTTAACTCGAACCAGTCTAAAATGTTGTTTTATAATAGACCTTTTCACGCTCTCACTGCCCATGCGTCAAACCAAATCCCATTAAATGCGATATCTACCTGAGACTATGTCACGTGATCGATTGCGGGGAGTCGATAAATTATCACTATATAATCCTATATAAATTTGCTATTTTGAACAAGAAAAAATAAAGATTAAAAATCAAAATGTTGGTGAAAAAAGAATTTCAATCTGTGAACAGAAATATGCAGGCCAATTGTAGTTGGTACTTTTGATGATATTGTCTTGAGTTTGCAATCAAATTGAGTTGAAAAGGGCCTGGTATCTAGGCCATATGAACTATTATGTACCTCGAATTTGGAAATAATCATCTTTTCGTACAATAATATTTCCAATGCAATAAGATTTTTTAATGATATGATAAACACCACCACTCCTCATGTACAAAAATGGAAAAAATATAGAGTTACAATTTAACACTCGGTACAAATACTGAATGGTCACTTTGAATAATTATAATAGAAAACAAATTGCAATAAGTTACTGTTGCTGGAAATCAATGGTTTGGTAATATTTACAACTATTGACACTACACAAAAGAAATAAGCCTTCCAACTTTTTCCGGAACACTGATTGGTTAAATTTGCGAATATGCGTCAATCATGGGCAAGTCAATTATGGCAAATCCCGCCCTTTGCATGGCAGGCCTGACCATGCAAACAAGTGACAATAATCCTGATTGACATGATTGGCTAGATTAATTTGTTTAATTTATAGTGCATTTAAATACCATTTACCACAATTTGGAAGATACAGATAAATGTTGCTCTAGATATGCAATAAAAGTGGCCTGTGTTGATACCATTGTCCAAAAATCTTCACTAAAAAGCATATTTTTCTTAAAAACACAACAAAACATTTCCCTGTTAGAAAGAATAGGCATTTAAACTTAAAAAATATGAAAATAAAGAACACAACAAATGCCTTTTTTGAGCTCCCCTGAGCACGAAGTGCTCTGGGGGAGCTATTGTGATTGGTAATCGTCCATCCGTCCATCTGTCTGTCCGTCCGTTCACAATTACAAAAAATCTTCTCCTCCTAAACTAACCATGAAATTGCAACAAAACTTTACAGAAATGATCCTTAGGTCATGCTCTTTCAAAATACTTAAAAGAATTGAAATCCATGAAGAACTCTGGTTGCCATGGCAACAGAGTGATAAAACTTAAAAAATCTTCTCTTCCCAAACAGTAAGGCCTAGAGTTTTGGTATTTGGTATATATCATCATCTATTGACCCTCTACCAAAATACTTCAAAGAATTACCGTATTCTGAAAATTAACCCTTTTCTGGGCGATCCCTGATTTTACAATGAAATAAAGAAGGAAATCTTTAAAAATCTTCATCTCCTAAACCATAAGGCCTAGAGCTTTGATATTTGGTATATATCATCATCTATTGACCCTCTTCCAAAATACTTCAAAGAATTACTGTCCTGAAAATTAGCCCTCTTCTTGGCAATCCCTGATTTTACATAGAAATTTAGAAGGTAATCTTTAAAAATCTTCTTGTCCCAAACCATAAGGCCTAGAGGTTTGATATTTAGTACAAATCATCATCTATTGACCCTCTACCAAAATACTTCAAAGAATTACTGTTTCTGAAAATTAGCCCTCTTCTGGGCGATCCCTGATTTTACATAGAAATAAAGAAGGAAATCTTTAAAAATCTTCTTGTCCCAAACCATAAGGCCTAAAGCTTTGATATTTGGTATACATCATCATCTATTGACCCTTTACCAAAATACTTCAAAGAATTACTGTTTCTGAAAATTAGCCCTCTTCTGGGCGATCCCTGATTTTACATAGAAATAAAGAAGGAAATCTTTAAAAATCTTCTTGTCCAAAACCATAAGGCCGAGAGCTTTGATATTTGGTACAAATCATCAGCCATTGACCCTCTACCAAATTACTTAAAATATTAGCCCTTTTCTGTGCAATCCCTATTCTTAGTTAGGAATAAATAATGATATCTTTGAAAACCTTCTTCTCCTAGACCATTTGGCTTACAGCTTTTATACTTGGTATGTATTGATGTCTATACTTCAAAGCATTACCATATTCAGGAAATTAGTGCTATATGGTGGGATCATCAATATACCTAGGATTAAAAGAGAAATCTGTAAACATCTTCAAAATAATTAGACAGAGGGCCTTGCCATTTTGTTTATATCATAAAGCCATGAACCATCATACTCAGGGGAGCGATTTAGGACCATCATGGTCCTCTTGTTAAATATTTGTTTTTTGTCTTGTCCACCAATGTAGATCTCTTTCTCTCTCTTTCTTCCTCTCCCTCTCTCTTCTTGCTCTTTCTCTCTCTATTCTTTTCTTTTATTAATATCAAACACGCCCCAAGAACAGCATGTCATTTTTTAAATATTCACATCATTGTAATGATAGCAATATCGAAGAAAAGGAGAAAGCATTTTCTTGATAAAAATAATCATCTTTTCGTAAAAAGATGCCATACAGTGAATTAAAGAATATATTGTAATGCGAAAACAGGGAGCATTATTTCGACGATGAATTAATGACTTAAACCGTATTAAAGATGACGATATTATAAAGCAAAGAAAACTTCAAAAAGAAAGAAATCAAATGATTAGATAGAGCATATCAGAAGAATGATCTGTTAACAGCCTTGATGTTAAGGGTTCCCTTCGGTAAATCACGATACATATGGGGTTGTTATGTAACAGGCAACATGTCACAATGAAGCGATAAGCACTCTTACATTTAATTAGTTAAATTTTTGATTTTATGAGACAAACTTAAATTTTTTATGTTTCAACCGATATGCCACAAAATACTTATTTATTGTCGGTTGATCAAAGGATGCGACCAGGCGTCGTTTCAATCGGCATGGTAGTATCATAACATGGTGTTTGTCTTTCCAGCATTTTTTCTATTTCAAATGAAGTGAAGTGAATTATTTTCATAAATGAAGTGAATTCGCTTATTTTCATAGAATGGATTTAAAAATGTTTTTTCGCTGGAGGATATATTGCGAGGTAGGCTTTCATTTTAAAATATCTAGCTTTGATATTTGAATATCTAGCTTTCCTAGCAGATCAAGGGGCCATTGTGCATATTACAAGCAGAATATCACTAATGGGCTAAATAAAGGTTGTAAATACAACTTGAGATAAAACGTGGTTTCAAAATTTTGGTCGCCAACCCGAGGATATAATGCCTTAACCATATTGTGCTTTAATTTCACCTTTTCTCCCACAAACTATCATAATTTAATATTTCCGGAGGCAAAGAACATGAGTTTTGGTGATGCTGATGTTTGTCGGGAGACAAAATGGGTTAATGACCTTTCCATGGTGCAATCCACGGTGCATGCCTGTTCATTACAGGCGTTCGTTTCAACATATTCTGTATATCGGGTTATGATACACTTTATCGCATATGGTGAACATAGATCATGAAACAAAACTTCCTTCATCTATTTCTTAAGGCCCATAACATTTCTTGCACAACGGAGAAAGAAATATTTTTACAAACAGATGGTACATTTCGTAAAATATTACCTACATTATTTAGCATTTGCTTTCATTGTAAAACATCGAAAAATGAAGTTAAAATGACTAGATGCAATTATACGGCTTTCGAAAAACAAAACCGTAAATAAATCCTCCCTGCAGTGGAAATTTGTTGTTGTTATTCTTTGAAAGCCTCTAGTGGATACAGACTTTTGAGTCATCTGGCTTGTTGCGTGAAAAGGTCTATTGGTTAAATGTTTGAATTTCAGCATTCAACCATCTG
This sequence comes from Fragum fragum, assembly GCA_946902895.1. NCBI lineage: Eukaryota > Metazoa > Mollusca > Bivalvia > Cardiida > Cardiidae > Fragum > Fragum fragum. The sequence continues at coordinate 32,730,675 of OX336368.1, read as the reverse complement.
TGATAAACAAAAATGGGGGTGGAGCCAATTCCAATTCCTCCCCTTCCTCCTCAAAAGGCGGGACCAAATCTCATACAGCAGCTACTGTGATTGGTGTATTTACTGTTGCCATAGCAGTGTGTATCCTGGTGGTAGTCTTCCATAAACAAGAGAGGAGGTAAGCTTATTTAATTTAGTACAGCATCTTACTTCAGATCGTTTGGTTATCCAAGGTATATCCCTTTCCTGTACTATCAATGGTTTTTATGTCCCTGTGATTTTGTGCTTAAGAAAACATTGTAGAAAAAAAGAAATTGCTTGTGACAACCCTTTCCCGTTTTTGGAAATTTTAGACTAGTCCAAATTGAAAGAGGATGCAGATGACACTGAAAACTGGATGCCATTTGAAATAAAACTATCCTATGTTGTAGAAAATATTGTGTAAAAAGGAGAAATTGCTTGTCACTAGCAATTTTTCCTTTTTCCACAATGTTTTCTCAAGTATAAAATCACAGGAACGTAAAATCACGTGTTTGAACGGGAAAGGGTTAAATTTTCATCTGGAAAGTTTTTGAATTTGGGAAGTTCTAAAATTATGCAAAACAGGAGAGGGATATTTAGTTTATTGACAGATTGCCACTGTCCAACAGAAATCATTTAACCAATCAAATAATTAGTTTAAACTGAAAGTGAACTTTAACCCATGCCAACACGCTTTTTTAAGCCCTCAAAAAGCTGTGGAAAACATTGTGGAAAATGAAGAAATTTCTTCAGAACAGTGAGCTATTGTGATTACTGTATGTTCAGTATCTATCTGTCATCTTTTGTAAGTAGTCCGTCAACAGCTTCTTTTAACAAACTCTCTAACCAAACTAGTACAAAGAATTGAAGTCTGTTGAAACCCTGGTGGCAATAGCAACAGAAATGAAATTTTTAAAAAATCTTTCCTCCAGACCCAGAAGGCAAATAGCCTAAATATTGTGCCTGAAACATCAGTATATTGACCTCTTCCAAATTTGCTGAAATCATTACCCTCATGTCCCTAGCAGATTTGCCTAATGGGAAGGGGCTCTTAGAAATAAAGAAGGATTTTTTAACAATATCTCCTCTCAAACAACTGGGTCAATTTCATCATTTTCTTTCAAAAATGGTCCCTTCATAAAGAAAAGGTTTAAAGAATTGACATGTTGTTACCATGGCAACATAAGTTTAATTTGAAAAAAAATCTTCTCAAGATGCTGTTTGCCTTGAACGGGGATATTTTGCATGAATTATTAGTCCATGCACTTTCATATTTCTAAAATTATTACCCATGGATCTAGAAGGGTGGAAAAATGTTCTCCTTCTTTCATATCAGTCCTTTAGCCTTAAAATTTGTTGTTAAGAATCTGTGTAATGAGTTCTATAAATATTGCTAAGATCTTGACTCCTGGATCTCCAGCTACAGAGTCTGTATATATATAAAGTATGGCACAATTGAATCATAATCCTTAGCTAAATATTAAACTATCCCCACACAATGATGCTTTTGGGCCGCTCTCAAGACAAACAATTGGGAAACACTGTGTGAAATGAAGACCAGTCTAAAATTTTGCCATCTTGTAATGTGTTAAATTTGACTGTTGAATGAAAAAGAGCCTTCCTATCAGGTTAGCGCACCAAGGCTAACAACTCTCTTGTTCTATAAATTGTTGTAATGTCATTTCTTCTTTTCTAAATAGCAAACTGTCAGATTATGCTTTAAAGTAGTAGTAGTTGCTGAACCAATTACCAGACGACAAAATTATTAGACTGGTCCAAATTGAAAGGGGTTGCAGACAATGATTTAGAGTACCTGAAATTTTAGATTTTTTTCAACTGTTTAGATGGAAAACATTGTGCAAAATGAAGAAATTGCTTGTTACAAGTGATTTCTCCATTTTACAGGATGTTTTCCCAACCGTTCTTCTTGAGGGGCGTCCAAAAGCATTACTGTGTTGGAATGGGAGAAACTTTCAGATTTTCAAGAGAATATATAAAAAACTTAGCAGAACCCAAGCACTATACTTGTCTGGATTTACATCTTTTGTGTCTGTGTTTACAAAAGGCTTTCATTTAAAAAACTATACTTATGGCATATTGATTTATGTTATTTTTCAGGGCTGCCTGTTTTGGTGGAGTGAAAAGAATATTTGTTCGAAAAAATTCAGAGTATTCACAGGTCGGTATTTTCAAACCCTATTATAGACATGCCTCATCAGCATCTATCAACAACAATTTAAGCTTGGTGAATTATATTGGACATATAGCATATGGCAATTTTTAAGTACCTATTGGGGCATATAAACTGTACTAATGTGCAGTTTTATTTGCTTGACTATTTGAAGAATTATGGTGGCCTGTTCCAGGCATCGGTGTCGGGGGTAATGCTTTGGTCAAAGTTTTATGTGCAAGTCAAATATCTATTTCTGTTAATGCTGTTGCTCTGAAACTTTACACATCCTCTGGTGACCTTTATATCACCTTGCAGGCAAATATTCATTACACTGACATTCTAAAGTTTATGAAAATTTTTCAACTCTTTGGGTATAAAAGAATATTGTGCAAAATGAAGAAATTGCTTTTTGATCAATGAAAATTGGAATGAAACCACCTTATGTGGTAGAAAATATTGTTGGAAACGGAGAAATTACTTGTTACAAGCAATTCCTCCTTTTTCCACATTATTTTCTGTAGTATAAAATCATGGCAATGTAAAATACCAGGTTTGTACAGGAAAGGGTTAATTGATGGATTTCAAAAAACTTGGTACAGTTGTTCCCCTTGATAAGTACAAGTGTTGTGCTTAAAGTTGTGTTGAATACTATCAAGGTCAAAACTGAAGGGCAGTCACAGAATTGACGTTAGTCCACATTTATGGATAAATACAAAATAAATTGGCACAGTTATTCCCTTTCAAGAGGACTATCGTAATGCGAAAATTTGTATTGAATGCTCATTGTTGCAAGCCATTTCTTCTTTTCCCACAATGTTTTCCTTATAATTATTTAATAGGGACGTAAATGGGCGTTATGGTGAGGTAATGACGTAAAAGAGTTGTACTACTACTATGTGTTAAGTTGTTTAACCCATTTCCACACAGAGATGCCTTTAGACGCCCCTATAGAACAAAGCTTTTGAAAACATTGTGGAAAATGAAGAAATTGCTTGTTAAAAGCAATTTCTTCATTATCCGCAATGTTTTCTACCCCAAAAGATAAAGAAATTTAAAATTTCATGAACTTTTAATTGTCGTCTGCAACTCCTTTCAATTTGGACCTGTCTAAAATTTTGCCGTCTGAAAATGGGTTAAGTTGTTCAAGGTTACAACTGAAGGTCATGTGACAGGCACATAAGTGGGGACATTTAGTTTTACTTAGATTTTTTTTCATTCCGCATAAAGCTACGAACGGCAAAGCATCCCAGAACTGTAGGCGACGGACTTATTTTACTAATGTGCATATTGTTATTTCAGATGAGATACCAAAGGGTATAGGTTTTGTTGTATTCCCTTCTTATTTGTGAACTCTTTCCTCTAGAACTCAAGCCAATAGCATCATAATGTGGTCCCTTGACTAGACAATAAAATTAGTATTGACCATGTTGTTTGAAAACAACATTGCTCTCTTGAAACCCATTGGCTGTTCATGCTAGCAAATTTAAGAGCATGCTTAATCCATTCCCACCCACCAACATTTTAGATTTGTTCAAATTATAAAGAGTTGCAGACAACTTTTAAACTTTGTGAAATTTTAGATTTTTAGCTCGGCTTTTTGGATAAAACCCGAGGTATTGCTGTAGCCTTGGTGTCGTTGTTGTTGTCTTTGTGTGAAAACTTTGACATTTTGTGATATCTCTGGTTCTACTAAAGGCATTCACCATAAGGCTAGGAAAGGATGTAATGGTAGTATTGGTGTGAGGATTCCATTGTTAGGTGCTCCAGCCGCCGTGATATAGCTGAAAGTTTGTTGAAAGCGGCGTAAAACCCATTCAAATCAAAATTCCCAATTGTTTTCTTGAGGGGCACCAATAAGCGTCATTGTGTGGGAATGGGTTAACCCATTCCCACACTACCCTGTCTGTATACTAGGGCTGTAACGATACAGAAAGTGACGAATACGAATACATATCACGATACAGGGTCATGAATATGAATATTTATTCATGAATACAACTTTTTCCAGGAACGGACATATTTATCTATATATTTCTTTGAGTAAAGAATGAAACAAACTAATGACTATCTGTGCTACAGATAGCTGTGTAAAGTAAACTATTTTATTATTTCTGCAACAACAATCAAAGGTGTATGGCAAATTCAAGCCTAACAAAGGGTGAAGTCAAGATCCGTCATTGTTTGATGCTGGATCATTGCAAATTTCTTGTTATAATGTATGGATTTCAAGTATTTGTACTTTTAATTTGTATTTTTTGAATTATGTTGTGAACTTCTATCTGTTACAAACTTACCCATTAATATGAAAATTTTTGTCACCAGAATTGATCACTTATAATAAAAAGACGAAATATTTAAATTTTAGCCAACATTCAAGGTATATTGGACATGCAGCCATAGCTTACCTTCTAATTTTTTAAAGGGTGGTAATGCATATGTTGCATAATTGAAGACATGGTCTTTGCTCGGAAAGATTATGTCACTCATCTTCTTCAGAATCTGCACTTAATGGTCAATAAGATAGAAAAATTAGGCCATAAATACTAGAATTTGAATTGAAAATCTTGATTTAAAAGGTTTAAAAGGTCTAAGACTTTGACTTAAAAAAGATGATTTTTGATTGTTAGTATCCTCGCGGTATGGGTTTTCATCCTAATAACGAGTTTTCAGTTTTGCGGTTACTAAAATCTATTGTATTAAAGAATTCCTGCCTATAATATCAAAGAATATTCTCTTTAGTTTTTTTCTTCCTTCTAAGCTTTAATGCATTGGTATGAATATTTTTTTCCTGTTTACGATTCAGGTCAAGATTTTTGGGGTCAGTAAAACAGCGTCATATGTTTTCGTCCTATTTTATAAATGGGCCATTTACGGATGTGGAAACAAGATTTGAATATAAAAACCAGTGATTTTCAAAATACAATGATTTACCTTACTTCATATGTATATTTCTTAAGTAACTGTTACAAAATAATTATATAATAACCACGTTGCAAATGGCTAAACAATATTCAGTGCTGAATCTGCAATTCCGTGCTAATCCTAACCTACATTAACAAAAAGGCACTTAATTTTGAAAAAAAATTAATACACATCCCCAATGTTTTACACAAGGTTTGTTGAGAATGTACTTATTCATTTTATATAGCCTGCAAAGAATTTTTAGACTTAAAAGAGAAATATTTTGAAGAATATTTGCTGTATTTCATATATTATAAATACTGTAAGGACTGGTAAAATATAAGAAACATCTAATCATCATTCGGAGAAAGAAGCTATTTATACTAGACAAAACCACTTGACAGTCAAGTGACATCAAAATTTGATGTCAAATCAGCAATCAACATAGCTAGATTTTATAAGATTCCTCTAGATTTATTTTAATTGGAGATATAGAAAGGTCGAAAAATAGACTTAGAAAAACACATGAAAAAGAAGCAGCTCACACTCAAATAATTCTTCTGCCGATTAAATTGACCTGGAACATGTTTGAAAGACTTATTGTGCTAGAAATGTTTCTAAAGTAATTTTGGACAACGAAAAAATCTATTGTGCAACAACCTTTCCTGACAAAATAAGTAAAACATGAATTGGTGTGAAAACATATGACGGACGAAAACATATTCCACAACGATATTAACAGAGGTCTGACCGTTGACGGTCAAAGTCATGCGTCGATTGTCCAGTTAATCTATCATTCACTACCCAAAATGCCACTTGTAGACAACAAATAAATAGCTGTCACCAGTGAAATAGAAATTCTTTGATTTAGTATCTAGAATATGTATTCATTTGCATCAGAGGCGCCCTCTGTCAATCGACTACGGGAGCCGCCTAGGCTTTAAGGATTTACGTCTTTCTTCATAAATTTAATGAAACCGCCGTTATAGCTTGTGCATGTTGGATATCATGACCTCTTGGATATTTTTTTGCTCTTGGCACACTGGAAAAATATTTAACATCTTGTATTCGCCAATATTCGGTTCTCAGATAGACGAATACGATACGTACTCGCCGGTAAAAAAATATTCGATTCACCGAATATTCGAGTGTATCGTTACAGCTCTACTGTATACTCCTTCAAGATAAACAGCTATGAAAAATATAAAAGTAAATGAAGAAATATTTGTAACAATCCATTTCTTCATTTTCTACAATGCTTTTTCTCCCATTAACAATTATTTATAGAATCTGAGCAACTGACATTTGTTGACATCAACTTCTTTGGCCTTGAACAGTCTAAAACTTTGTTGTCTGGATAATTGGTTATTGGTTAAAACCAGCATACTGGAGCACAAAAAACTTACTTGAATCATTTTACATGATATATTTGGCCATTGTCATTAAACTCATTAGCACCCAATGAGGCTTTTAGATGCCCTTCAAGAAAAACAATTGGGAAAATATTGTGTAAAACAAAGAAATTGCTTGTCACAAGCAATTTCTTCATTTTACTTATTTTTTTTTCCCAGAAAGTTGAAAAAAAATTCCATAAACTTTAAATTGTTATCTGCAACAACCTTCAATTTGAACCATTCTAAAATTTTGTTGTCTGGTAATGGGTTAAGTCCAACAAAAATGTTACTAATTCTCATGTGCTTTTTAAGGCTAAAAAGCAAATGAAGAGTTAATCCCAGGTTTTTACGTCCCTGTGATTTCATAATTGAGAAAAAATTGTGGAAAAAGGAGAAACTGCTTGTAACAAGCAATTTCTTCTTTTACCACAATATTTTCTACCCTACTGAATGGTTATTTTTCAAATAAAATCAACTTTAAATTTTTGTCTGCAAAACCTTTGAATTTGGATGGGTCTTAAATTTTGTAAAATAGGAAAGGGTTAATATATTTTCATACAATCCTACTTTATAGCACTGCCCCCCCCTTCCCCTCCCTCTAAAAATTGTTTTGACTTTGTGGACAATTGAGAAAAAACTTGTAACAAGCAATTTCTTCAATGTCCACAATGTTTTCTACCCTAAAAGGCAATGATTTTCTGAATTCCATCAACTTGAAATTGTTGTCTGTGACTATTTCAATTCGGACCCATCCAAAACTTTGTTGTTTGGGAATGGTTTAACCCTCTCCTGGTCAAACCCGAGATTTTACGACGCTGTGATTTAATACTTGAGAAAATAATGTAACAAGCAATTTCCCCTTTTCCCACAATATTTTCTACCACATAGGATGGTTTCATTTCCAGTTGAATCCCATCTTTATTATTGTCTGCAACTTCTTTGATTTGGACCAGTCTAAAATTTCAAATAAACGGGAAAGGGCTAAAAGTTGAGAAAGAGTGCACAATGTATTTTGTCTTTTGTTCAGATTGTCTGTATGATGTTGTCGGTCATTTTGTGATGTTCATCCCGTCAGTTTCCAGAGAAAACATGACATATTGCCATAGCCTTGGTTTTGTCTGAGACATTGTCAGGTGTTGAAAATTTGTGATATTTTTCCCACACAGTGACGCTTTTTGACATTTTGGCATTTTTTCTTGGTGTGTCTAAAAGCGTCATTGTGTTGGAATGGGTTAAGCAACCTATGGCTGAATGACAGACTCCAGTAGATGCTACTCTTATTGATTTATTGTGACATTCAAACATATGAAACCCCAGAGCAAGAAAATACCCGTAGATACTTTGATGTATATTCCATGAGTAAATGAGTTAACTCATTCCAAGGCTGAGAAATTTTAGACTAGTCCAAATTAAAAAAAAGTTGCAGACGGCAATTTTAGATTTTTGAAATTTTCAAAAACTTTGTCTCTCTTGGTTGAACACAATTTGGAAAGTGCAGAAATTGCTTGACTACTTTCTGGGTTAAACTCCTTTCAGATAACAAAATCTGAAACATGTTCTAATTTGAAAAAGTTGCAAGTCACATTTCAAAGTACATTTAAATTGAAGGATTATGGCTACCAATCAAAGGATCAATTGACCAATTAGAAGTGAATTTTGACTCGGAGAAACCCAAGGTATTGCTAAAGCCTTGGTGTCGTTGTCGTCTTTGTGCGAAAACTTTGACATTTGTGATATCTCTGGTTCTACTTAAGGCATTCACTTGAAACTTAGCACACTTGTTCACTATCAAAAGAGCAACATTTACTATCAAGGGGGATAACTCTTGATGCATTTATTCACTATCCAGCACTAAATAGCTTAGCGCATCCGTAAGTGGTGCCCATGTTGGGTTTTTTTGGACCTTCAAGATTACTCAAGGTTACTCACTCAAAACTTTACTGAATATTTTCTTACCTCAACCCACCTAAACTGTAGTATTTCATATGCATGCTAATACATGTATTACATGCCAACTTAACTTGATACAATGATGAGTGCCTTGACCTTAGCCCATTATCACACGACAAAATTTTAGACTGGTCTAAATTGTAGGGAGTTGCAGACAACAACTTAAAGTTTATGAAATTTTAGAACTTTTCAACTTTATGTAAAGAAAACATTGTGGAAAATGAAGAAATTGCTTATTACATGCAATTTCTTTGTTTTCTACTCTGTTTTCCCAATGTTTTTTCTTGAGGGGTGTCCAAAAACATCACTGAGTGGGAATGGGTTAAGCCTACTTTCCAAAGATTTTAATTTTACTAATGCATTTTCCTTATTCCTTCAACTTTCTTGTATGCACTCATCAATTGTTCGTCTTTACTACAAGGACTGTGCATTTACAGACAACAATTTTTAAATATTTGCTTTTCAAAAACACCAAATAGGGTAAAAAAATGAAACAAGAAATTTCGTCTTTTGTAACAATGAATGTAATATCAGAGGGTTTTGTAAAGGCATAATTGTTTCTGTATGGGGTTCTGATTAAAAGTTTGATTTTGATGAATTTCGAGTATTAATGATTTTGTTGAAAAATAGGCTTTGAGTACTTTGATACTGACTTTTGAATAACCCATTAACCCTTGTCATGCCGAACTCGGAATAGTCCTGTCTTTGCAGGAGCTATAGACAAAGATCAGCCTGCACGTATGTGCAGGATGATCTTAGACTACACCACCTGTTTGACCGTTTCAAACCAGAGATGTTTATGAAATTAATTTTCAAAAGAAAAACTTGCCTACAACTAGTGCCTCCAGTCCTTTGATTTAAACCCATTCCTACTCAACAAAGTTGTAGACTGGTCCAAATTGAAAGGAGATGCAGACGACAATTTAAGGTTTACAAGATTTTAGAATTTTTCAACTTTCTCAGTAGAAAATATTGTGGAAAATGCAGAAATTGCTTGGTTCAAGCAATTTCTTCATTTTCCACAATGTTTTCTCAGTAGTTTTTCTTCAAGGGTGTCAAAAAGCATCACTGTGTTGGAATGGGTTAATGAAATTCTGAAAATGATTTTATTCAGCATGACAAGGGTTAAAATTGTTTCCTTTCCATTTGTTTTTCAATGCCTTATTTATTTCAATTATGTGGTATGCATGGTTAGATGCTCCAACCTCTGCAATATGACTGAAATACTGTTAAAAGTGGTGTTAAACCACATTTAATCAATCAAATTGGGTTATTTAAAGGTAACAAAACTTGTTAACTGAAGACTCTGAAATAAATCACCACGAAAGTTTGTATTTTGATATATATGGGAAAGATTTTAGAATTTTTCAACTTTCTCAGTAGAAAATATTGTGGAAAATGCAGAAATTGCTTGGTTCAAGCAATTTCTTCATTTTCCACAATGTTTTCTCAGTAGTTTTTCTTCAAGGGTGTCAAAAAGCATCACTGTGTTGGAATGGGTTAATGAAATTCTGAAAATGATTTTATTCAGCATGACAAGGGTTAAAATTGTTTCCTTTCCATTTGTTTTTCAATGCCTTATTTATTTCAATTATGTGGTATGCATGGTTAGATGCTTCAACCTCTGCAATATGACTGAAATACTGTTAAAAGTGGTGTTAAACCACATTTAATCAATCAAATTGGGTTATTTAAAGGTAACAAAACTTGTTAACTGAAGACTCTGAAATAAATCACCACAAAAGTTTGTATTTTGATATATAGGGGAAAGATAGCTTTGAAAAAGATTGTGAGGAAAGGGAGAAACTACTTGTAACAAGTCTTTTGTTAATTGTTTTGTTCTGTATTCATTTTAAATCTTGTCTCAATTTGCATTGTTGTCTACATCTTCTTTTAATGTCTTTCATCTGGTGATAAGTCTAACAAATTACTAGACAGCAAATACTTAGACTGGTCCAAATTGAAAGGAGTTAAATACGGCAATTTGTTACAAGCAATTTCTTCATTTTACACAATGTTTTCACAATTGTTTTTCCTGAGGGGTGTCTGTGTGAGAATTGGTATGTAATCAAAGTGAAAGTTGGTTAGTAAGTTTGTCTTTTTGAAAAGTTTTGTTAACACTTAGTTCAAAATTAAAAAAAATGTAATTTTCTTTCAGTTACCAACCGCTGCAACAGATGATTTCCCAGTGGAAGAAGATATTGAGGATATTGTCACGGTAACAGATGCAGCAGAAACAGAGACGAATCGTGAAGAAGAACCTTTTGTACATGTTCAAAATACATACCATGACGACAGTGATGAGGATTTGCTCTTATAGTACAGGGTTGTTGGAATGTCAAACATTGTGATCTGTCATGACTAAAGGGACATTTTGGGAATCCATTTACCCATTACCAGATGACAAAATTTTAGACTGGACCAAATTGAAAGAAATTGCAGAATATTTTTTAGGGTAGAAAATATTGTGGAAAATGAAGAAATTGCTTGCTGCTAGTAATACATGTATTTTCATTTTACACAATGTTTTCATTATTGCTTTTTATGAGGGGCTTTAAAAAGCATCATTGTATGGGAATGGGTTTAATTATGTAAAATCTTTTGTTGAATATTTATACAAAGTTTTTTTCATTAAAGGCCCACATAATACAAGTGTTTTTTCTTGATTGTGGGGAGAAAGGGGTCTTTGCCAGGGGAAATCTTTATGAAAAGTTTAGTAACCCTTTCATGTTTAGGCCAATTTTAAACCTGTCTGAATTCAAAGGTTTTGCAGACAAAAATTGAAAGAGGATTTAAATTGAAAAATAACCATTCTTTCCCCTATATATCAAAATGCAAACTTTTGTGATTATTTGTTTCAGAGTATTCAGTTGACTTACTGAATAACAAGTTTTGTTACCTTGAAATAACCCAATTAGGATTAATTTTTTACTTGCAATTTCTTTTCTTGTTTTCTGAATTAAAATCATAGGGTCGTAAAAACCAGGCATTGAACAGAAAAGGGATTAAGGGAAAAAATGGTTTTCAAATTTGATATTTAATATTAAAATTAATAATATTTCCTTGTATTTGAATGTAAAGAACAGAACATAAAATGCAGGATATCACATTTCATTTAACACTTTTCTGTACAAACCAAGGATTTTACGTCACTATGGTTTTTATATTTAAGAAAACATTGTAGAAAAAGAAGAAATTGCTTGTTTTCTACCTAGAATTTTGAAAAAATCTAAAATTTCATTAACTTTGAATTGTCTGGTAATTGGTAAAGTCAGTTGTACATAAGTGTTAGATCTTGCAATTTTATTTTCTTTTGTCTGTGAATTATATTCATTTCCAAGATCTAAATTTCTGAAAAATGATAGAAAGTGCCTAAACGTCATAAGGAAAATTTACTGCTGTCTTAAAAAGTCAAACTTATCTGTTAACCTTCCCCATTTTAAGAAACGTTAGGCTTATCCAAATTGAAAGATGTTGCAGATAACAATAAAAATCTGATGCAGTTTGAAATGAAACCATCCTATCTCATAGAAAATATTGTGGAAAAAGGAGCTTGTTTCAAGCAATTTCTTCTTTTTACACCATGTTTTCTTGAGAATGAAATAGAAGTGGTGTAAAATCCCGTTTTTGTAAACGAAAGGGTCAACCTATTACAACATAGGCCCACCTTTTTCATGTCCCTCAAGAAAATATTTACAAGCAGTTTCTTCAATTTCAACAATGTTTTTTAACAAAAAAAAAAGACTTTGTTTTTAAAATTTCACCATTTAAAATTACTTCTTTGAATTTGGTCCAGTACAAATATTTTTTGGGAGGGAATTGGTTGAATCCCTTAAAAAGTGTTACATGAAAAAATGAAATGTAGAAAAAGTTGTAGGGTAAGAAAAATTGGTCGTATCGAAATGATCCATATTCAAAGAATTCGCAGATGACAATTTCAAGTGGGTGAAATTCTAAATATATTTTTCTTTAGGGTAAAAATATTGTGGATAATGAAGATTTTCCACAATGTTTTGCTAGGCTTTTTCTTCAGGGGAGTACAAAAGCAGGATTGTGTAGGAATAGGGTTAACCCATTACCAGAGGACAGAAATTTAGACTGGTTCAAATTGAAAGGAGTTGCAGACGAAAAATTAAAGGTTATGAAATTTTAGATTTTACTGAACTTTCTGAATAGAAAACATTGTGTAAAATGAAGAAATTGCTTTGTTACAAGCAATTTCTTCATTTCACACAATGTTTTTCTTGGGGGCATCCAAAGGTGTCACTGTGTGGGAATGGGTTAAACCTAACTTAAAGAATTTGTTGATGAGGTATCAAGTATTTCAATAAGGATTAACTGTAAATCTCATTCAGGTAGAATTGCATACAAGAAAAGAAAATTTAATACATGGCTACAACTATTTGGCCACAATTAGAGCACTGTTCATATTTTCTTAAATTGGGAGAAATTACTTTGTACAAGCTTTCAGAATTTTATCAAAAACTATCTATTCCATGATTGGTTGACCTCTAAAGGTTTGGGACCAGCTTAACTACATTAACCCTCTCCTGTACAAACCCAGGATTTTACGTCACTGCGATTTTATACTTGAGAAAACATTGTGGAAAAAGAAGAAATTGCTTGTTACAAGCAATTTCTTCTTTTCCCACAATATTTTTATACCACATAGGATGGTTTTATTTCGAATTGCACACAATTTTTATAGTCGTCTGCATCCTCTTTCACTATTGACCAGTCTTAATTTTCCAGAAACTGGAAAGGATTTATACACATTAGGACTCATTAAGATCATCCAAAGAGATGTCTATTTAACCTATTACCTGACAACTTAATTTCAAACTGGTTAGAATTGAATAAAGTTGCAGATGACAATTCTTTTGAGATTTAAGGAATCTTGTTTTTTAGGGTAAAAAACATTATGGATGATGAAGAAATTGCTTGTTACAAGTGCTTTCTTCAATTTCCCTTATAATTTTTTAAAGACGAGAAAGGGTTCAAAAAGAAATAACTTTTATGTACTCTTTCTTTGTTTTCTTATTTTTACCGGAACTCAAATGTGTGTTTCTCAATGAACTTCGGTTGCTTATGCCATTACCACATCACAAAAGATCAGACTGGTCCAAGTTGAAAGATGTTGAGAAAGAAAATCTCAAATTGATGAATTTCTTATTTCTTCTTTTTGGGGGGGTTAGAAAATATTTTGGGAAATGAAGCAATTGCTTGTAACAAGCAATTTGCTTCATTTTCCGAAATGTTTTTTCAAGGATTTTGGGTTGAGCTGAAAAAATTTGGATTGCGTGGGAATAGGTTAACCCTTTTCTGTTCAATCCCTGGTTTTTTACGTCCCTGGGATTATATAATTGAGAAAATATAGAAATAGAAGAAATTGCTTGTAGCAAGCAATTTTTTCTTTTTCCACAATTTTTTCTACCCTACTAAATGGTGATTTTCCAAATTAAATCCTCTTTGAATTGTTGTCTGCAAAATCTTTGGATTTTGACAAGTCTAGAATTTTGAAAAACAGGAAAGGGTTAAGAAATCACTGTTTGTAATGATAGTGAGAAAATTGAGGTTTATTTCGAGTATATTTGATAAGAGTAAAAGTAGAAAAATGCGTGAGAGGATATTCAAATTTGTAATATTTCCAGATTGTATGTACATCTATGAGGGGTCTTGTTTTGTTGCCTTAATTTTTGTCGAGCTCCATTGCGGTGAGAGAGACATAGTTTTCACTTTGAAGGGTCGGTGTATGTAAGTTAGTGCTTTAGTCCGTTTGTCCGTCCTTCCGTCCAAATTGTCCGGACAATTACTCCTGCATTTATAGATGGATTTCAAAATAACTTGGCAAATTATTCTCCATCATGAGTAGATGTGCCATTTGAAAGAATTTTTAGATATCTCTAATGTCAAGGTCACAGCTCAAGGTCAAACACTAAAATTGTGATGTCAAGAGCATTTCTCCTACAATTATGGATGCATGGATGCAAATAAATTTGCACAATTATTCCCTGTCTTAAGAGATTGATGGTCAAGGTCAAGTTGATGGTCAAAACTTTGCGGGTTCGACAGCAGTTGTCCTGGGACAACCATCTTGTTCCTGATTAGTTGCTTGTATGATGTCTTTTGCATCTGTATTAAATGTTTATTTTTATACTCTCAGTTTTTGTTGTATTTTTTTGTTGTTTCTTCCATGTGTTTATTATGATTTTTGTCCCTTTTTGATAGGTCAGGAGCTGGTAGGTTTGTCTGTCTATCTGTCCATCTGTATTAATTCAGATAATTTCAGTTAGTATTATCTGGAACAAGAGTAAGCACAAGCATGAAAAGACAATCACTAGAATACATATTAAAGACTGGTCCAAATTCAAAGAAGTTGCTTAGAACAATTTATGGTTGATGAAATTTCAAAAAGCACTGTCTATTAGAGTGTAAAATAGTTTTGATAATGAAAAAAAGATTTGTTGCTTTCAACAAGCAATTTATTCATTATGCACTCTGTTATCCAAAGTTGATATTTCATGAGGGGGCCAAAAGCCGTCAACCCATTCAAACACAATCCCTTCTTTTTATGCACCTCAAGAAAAAAGCTTTGAAAACAATGTAGAAAATGAAGAAATTGCTTGTACTAAGAAATTTCTTCATTATCTACAATGCTGCCTATCATAAAAGATGAAAAAACTTAGAATTCTATCAACTTGAAATTGCCGTCTGCAGCTTCTTTCAATTTGGACCTGTTTAAGATTATGATGTGTGGGAATGGATTAAATCTTCTGCTTCTAGCATATTTAGCCCATCCCAACATGATGACTCCTTTTGACACCCCACAAGGAAAACGATTTAAAAAAAACTTTGTGAAAATGAAGAAATTGCTTGCATCAAGCAATTTCTTCATTTTCCACAATGTTTTCTACCCAGTTGGTCGAAAAATTCAAGATTTCATTTACTTTTAATTGTCATCTGCAACTTCTTCAATTGGGACCAATTTTAAGTTTTACTCACTGGTAATGGGTTAAATTTTGTAACTATGGTTCCTTTGGAAATATATGCACCTTCTATAGTTTACATCATATATCTTTCACTTGTGAGACCTTCATGTAGATCAAGTAAAGAGGGCCATTACCCACAAGCCAGTCCTATTTACAATTGAAATAAAAAAGTAATGAGATCTCTGAGTGGTTGAGACGTATGCCTTGGCCAATCAAAGTCCTTGTTATGAAATTAAAAGACAAAATGAATGTTGATTGTGTCAGGTTTGTGAATATGAGCTCATGGGTAAGTGCAATAATATTATAAGGTGTTTAAACATCATACAGACACTTGGTCCTATCTTGCTCTAAACCGTCTTTTTAGCTCACCTGAGAACACATGCTCATGGTGTGCTTTTAGGGATCCTTGAATGTTTCTCCTGTATCTCTGTATCTATCTTGTTGTGTCAGTCACTTTTGATGTTTTTATACTTGAGGGCTCATAATTGTGGCCAAGTGTTAATGAAAAATGATTGATTGCTTGGTTGTTGCGACAAACGTTATTGGAAAACACAGGAAAATGAGCCCTAATCCATTCCCACACAAAGATGCTTTTTGACAACCCCTCAAGAAAAACAATTTGGGAAAACATTGTGTTAAATGAAGGAATTGCTTTTTACAAGCAATTTCTTCACTTTACACAATTTTTTGTACCTAGTACGTTGAAAAAAAGATAAATTTCATTAACTTTAAATTGTGATCTGCAACTCCTTTCAGTTTGGACCTGTGTAAAATTTTGCCATCTGGCGATGTGTTAATAACAATAGCTTCACATTCTAGCAGCCACAAATGTTTCTCAATCTTGATAGAACTATGTCAGAATAAATATTGGATCATATAGATGAAGCTTTTCAACACATGTAAAAGGAAGGTTTCATTTGTAAACAAGGGAAAAGGACCTTATTCATAATTTCTTTGTTTACAGTCTAAGGGCTGATATTGAGGCCCAAATCTTGATGAAAGTTGGTCAATATGATTGTTAGTTCACAAGGATGAACCTTATTGAAAACAGGAAGAGTAAAACATGGGAAATATGGCCTATGTGATTACTTTTTTGTTACACTTTAGAGACCAAACTTTTGACTTAATTTTGCTGAAACTTTATCTGATTGTTTGTCTGTTCACAAAGATTGGCCCCTCTTAAAATGAGACTAAACACTAGAAAAGGGGCCTTAACAACATTTTCTTTGTTTACCCCCTACGGGCAATGCTTTTGGTCTAATTTTGATGAAACATGGCCAGAATGATTGTTAAGATCTTAGATAAGGTTCTATTCAAAATGGTGTTGTTCCACTGGAAACATAGAAAAAGTGGCCATAATAACTATTTTCTTGAGTCTTCAATATTTGTTTAACTTAAATGAAACTTAGTTCAAATGATTGTTAGGTTATTAGCCCTTTTCTGGTTTTTAGGTCATCTGACCCAATGGTCATGGTGACCTATTGCAATCATCGTTTGTCCGTCGTCGTCCGTCGTCCGTCGTGCGTCGTCCGTTAACTTTTAAACATTTTCATCTTCTTCTCAAGAACTACTGGGCGGATTTCAACCAAACTTGGTAGAAAGCATCATTGGGGGATGCCAATTCAAGTTTGTGAAAATAGGGGTTCTGGGGGTCATAGGGGCCCAAATAGGGGCCAAAAAGGGGTAATTTTTGGTACTTCTTTAAAAATCTTCTTCTAATAAACCGTTAATGCCAGAGCTTGAATATTCTGGGTGCATGACAACTAGGACAGGTATATTATAAATTGTGAAATTCATGCCCCTGGGGTCATGTATGGGGCCACACCCAGAGGTCAAAGTTCATCATGTTAAAAATTCACATTTTCATCTTCTTCTGATGAAGTACAAAGCCAATTTCAAACAAACTTGTTGAAAAGCATCATTTGGTAATGGTTATTCAGATTTGTGAAAATAAAAAGGCTGGGGGGTCAGGGGGCCCAAAAATGGGGACCAAAAGGGGGTTATTTTTGGTAACTTTTAAATATTTCATCTTCTTCTCAAGAACTACTGGGCGGATTTCAACCAAACTTGGTAGAAAGCATCATTGGGGGATGCCAATTCAAGTTTGTGAAAATAGGGGTTCTGGGGGTCATAGGGGCCCAAATAGGGGCCAAAAAGGGGTAATTTTTGGTACTTCTTTAAAAATCTTCTTCTAATAAACCGTTAATGCCAGAGCTTGAATATTTTGTGTGCATGACAACTAGGACAGGTATATTATAAATTGTGAAATTCATGCCCCTGGGGTCATGTATGGGGCCACACCCTGAGGTCAAAGTTCATCATGTTAAAAAATTCACATTTTCATCTTCTTCTGATGAAGTACAAAGCCAATTTCAAACAAACTTGGTGAAAAGCATCATTTGGTAATGTTTATTCAGATTTGTGAAAATAAAAAGGCTGCGGGGTCAGGGGGCCCTAAAATGGGGACCAAAAGGGGGTTATTTTGGTAACTTTTAAATGCTTCATCTTCTTCTCAAGACCTACTGGGCGGATTTCAACCAAACTTGGTAGAAAGCATCATTGGAGGATGCCAATTCAAGTTTGTGAAAATAGGGGTTCTGGGGGTCATAGGGGCCCAAATAGGGGCCAAAAAGGGGTAATTTTTGGTACTTCTTTAAAAATCTTCTTCTAATAAACCGTTAATGCCAGAGCTTGAATATTCTGTGTGCATGACAACTAGGACAGGTATATTATAAATTGTGAAATTCATGCCCCTGGGGTCATGTATGGGGCCACACCCAGAGGTCAAAGTTCATCATGTTAAAAAATTCACATTTTCATCTTCTTCTGATGAAGTACAAAGCCAATTTCAAACAAACTTGGTGAAAAGCATCATTTGGTAATGGTTATTCAGATTTGTGAAAATAAAAAGGCTTGGGGGTCAGGGGGCCCTAAAATTGGGACCAAAAGGGGGTAATTTTTGGTAACTTTTAAATATTTCATCTTCTTCTCAAGAACTTCTGGGCGGATTTCAACCAAACTTGGTAGAAAGCATCATTGGGGGATGCCAATTCAAGTTTGTGAAAATTGGGGTTCTGGGGGTCAAAGGGGCCCAAATAGGGGGCAAAAAGGGGTAATTTTTGGTACTTCTTTAAAAATCTTCTTCTAATAAACCGTTAATGCCAGAGCTTGAATATTCTGGGTGCATGACAACTAGGACAGGTATATTGTAAATTGTGAAATTCATGCCCCTGGGGTCATGTATGGGGCCATACCCAGAGGTCAAAGTTCATCATGTTAAAAAATTCACATTTTCACCTTCTTCTGATGAAGTACTAAGCCAATTTCAAACTAACTTGGTGAAAAGCATCATTGGGTACTGATTATACAGATTTGTGAAAATTAAAAGGCTGGAGGTCAGGGGTGCCTAAAATGGGGACCAAAAGGGGGTCATTTTTGGTAACTTTTAAACATTTTCATCTTCTTCTCAAGAACTACTGATTTCAACCAAACCTTTTTATAATTCTTTCAAACAAAATCACTTGTCTTGGTGCTCTTTTACTCAGGTGACCGTTAAGGCCCACTGGGCCTCTTGTTTTTTTTGTTTTTTTTTTATTTTAGACTGGTCCAAATTGAATGAGGTTGCAGACAATACAAATTGGATGCAATTTGAAATGAAACTATCTTATGTGGTTGTCACCAGCAATTTCTTTTTTTTTTCCCACAATGTTTTCTCAAGTATAAAATCACAGGGACATAAAATCCTGGGTTGGAACAGGAAAGGGTTAAAAGAACCCTATTGAAAATTGGACTATTATGTTTTTAAGCGTAGGAAAATGGAACTAAATGATAATTTCTTATTTCCACTTCTTGAGCCACAAGTTTGGCCAGATCTTCATGAATAAGAATGATCATTAGGGGATAAGGATGTCTACAGTTGTAAAAGGGGCTGTATTGTCTGAAAACCTATAAAATGATTGGCTCAAATCTTTAACCCATTCCAACACGATGACTCTTTTTGATGCCCCTTAAGAAAACAGCTTGAGAAAACATTGTTTTCTACCCTGAAAGGCAAAGACTTTCTTAATTCAACCAACTTTAATTTGTTGTCTGCATCATCTCTCAATTATGTCTAAAGTTTTGTTGTGCGGTAATGGCTTAATCAACACTAATAAGTTTAATATGCCTCTTGCACTGCTTGTGTGAAATAAGATGTGCCTTGAAGCTTCAGTTTCATCTTTCTTTGTTCATTTATAAACTCAGGTGAACAATAGAGGAACATCTTGGCCCTCTTGTTGAAGTTCACCTTTCTACAAGAAATGAAATGATTAGTGATTATGATATATGATGTATAAATCATTCAACCCATTCCTAGATGACTAAATTTTAGACTGATCTAAATTGAAAGAAGTTACAGACAGCATTTTTTTGATGATGGAACTCATAAAAAATCTTTGTACTTTAGGGTAGATAACATCATGGATAATGAAGAAATCGCTTGTAACAAGCAATTTCTTAATTTGCACAATGTTTTCCAAATCCTTTTTTTCTTGAAGGCGTCATAAAGCTTCAGTTTTCGGGAATGGGTAAAAGGGACATTTTTGTTATGCAAAAGAAATGTTTACCTATTTAGAAAACTTTAAAAATGTTTTAGATGAGTTTAACGTATTTTGTGTTTATATATGCACATGTTTCTTGATTAATTTCCATGTAAATGATAACTTTTGTTCATCAATTATGTGTTACCATGCTTAAAACCATAAAACATATCACACATTCATTTATCATTCTCAATTCAGCATTCTCCCAGTCCACACATTGCAAGGCTGTTTCAAACTGAAAGAAGTTGCAGATGTCAATTTTAATTGCTTGTAAATTTGAGACTTTCCAACATTTTCCTAAATATTCTTGCTAGGTCATGAACGCATTACCAGACAGCAAATTTTAGACTAGTACAAATTGATAGGAGTTGCAGATGAAAAATTTTAGTTTAGTGAGATATAGTGGGAAACGAAGAAAATACCTGCCAAAAAAAACCTCCTTTTCTCACATTGTTTTCTATCCTAAAATGTCTTTATTTTTTCAGTCTATCAACTTTCTGAAATGCCTAAAACCTTTTTGAATTCAAACTAGTCTAAGATATGGCTGTCTGGTCAATTGTTAATTTAAGATTGGTCCTTGCAGAAAGAAGAGGACTTATTCTTAATGGGCCCCATTTGCTTGATACATCGTAAGAAGTTGAAAAATTTCGTGACTGTCAATATTAGTGGTGTGTTATCCTATTGTTTCATGTACAATCATTCATTTTCATTTCCATGAGTAAATCTTTTGAAAATCATTTAACCTGTTCCCACACAATGGCGATTTTAAACGCCCCTCAATATGAAAGCTTTAGAAAACTTTGTTGAGAATGAAGAAATTGCTTGTTATAAGCAATTTCTTCATTATCCATAATGTTTTCTACCCTAAAAGACAAGGATTTTGAAGATTTCTTCAACTCGAATTTGTCGTCTGCAACTTCTTTGAACTTGGACTGGTCCAAAATTTTATCATGTGGGAATGGGTTAAGGAAAAGAAGAAATTACTTGCAATTTAAGTTATTCCCAAAATAATTCCATGTACTGTAATATTTAATAACTTGGTTGTGAAAGTGATCTTTTGAGGAAAGAATTAACCCCAATATGTTTAAGTGTTAGCTCTTATCCTACTAACCAACAACAAAATTTTAGACCAGTCCAAATTCAAAGAAGTTGAAGACATAAATTTATAGTCGATGGAATTTTAAAAAATCTTTGTCAGTTGGGGTAGTAAACATAATGGATAATGAAGAAATTGCTTGTTACAAGCAATTTCTTCATTTCCCACAATGTTTTCCAAAGCTCTTTCTTTCAGGGCTTAAAAACGCGGGATTATGTGGGAATGGATGAATATTTACTGGCTTGAACCTGGCACGTTTATCTCTAAAACTACTGTAATACAGCATTTGTATAATTGTTTATTATGCTTTGGGAACTGCTTTTCAATAAAATTGAACAAAACACAGTCCATTTTCAAGTTTCATATGTTCACTTAATTCTTAACAAACATGTGGTTTCCATTCTCTCTGGAAGGTATGGAGTCTAACATCTTCTCTTCAGAAACAACTGGGTGGATTTCATATGGAATTTTATGATATGATTCTTGGGAAAATCTCTTTTATTTCTTTAATCCATTACCAGACAACAAAATTTTTGGCTGGTCCAAATGCACAGGAGGTGCAGACTATACTTTAAAGTTTCTTTTTTTTTTTTTTTTATTCTTTCCAGCTTTCTGGGTGGAAGTTATTGTGAAAAAGAAGAAATTCTGAATTTATAGATCCACTGGCTGAAAGCCAAGCCAGTGAGCTATTGTCACAGCATTGTGTCCATCATCTGTCCATCTGTCAGTAAACTTTATTTCAAAAATCTTCTCCTCAAAGTATTGAATAGAATACAATGAGTTTCACAGAAATGATCAATGAGTGACCCTTTATCAGATTCCTTCAAAGAATTTTGTTTGGTTGAAAAGCATGGCTTTAATGGGCATGGCTAATTTCCATATATTGTGAAACCTTTTCAGAAACCATGGGATGGATTTCAACCAAATTTTACAGGAATTATCTTTTTGTGACCTTTTATCAGATTCCTTCAAATAAATTTTAATCGGATGAAAAACATGGCTTTAATGGATGGAGCTAATTTCCATATATGGTGAAACCTTTGCAAATCTTCTCATAAACCAGTGAATGGTTTTCAACCAAATGTCACAGGAATGATCCTCAGATGGCTCTTTATCAGATTCCTTTAAAGAATTATGATTGGATGAAAAGCATGGCTCAAATGGACCAGGCTTATTTCCATATATGCTGAAAGCTTTAAAAACCTTTTTCTCAGAAACCATTTGATTGATTTCAATCATATTTCAATAGAATGATCCTCTGGTGACTATTTTTCAGATTCCATCAATTAATTTTGATTTGTTGAAAACATGGCTTTTATTGTCAAGGCTTATGTCCATATATGGTGTACAGTGTTGTTGGGTTTTTCATTTAGTTAATACTGTTTTCATCCAACTTAGTAAATGAATTGATTTTTGTAAAACAATGAAAAGTTTGAATAGTAAAAGATTTCATTGACAAGAATTCTTTTTATAATCAAGTTAATCTTATAAAGTCATATCTGAAAGCACCCGTTTTAGGTGAGCTTTAGTGGTTGTGTTTTCGTGTGGCAGTTGTGTGCCGTCTGGCGTCAACATTTAAACACACTACAGGCCATAGTTCATGCTCAATGAACCTGAAAATTGGTTAGAAAGTTTGTGCTGATAAGTCTTGGGCAAGATTTAAATTGAGTATTTTGTGATAAAAAAACTTGGCCTTAAGATCAGTTCTTACAAAAACCTTGTAGACACACTAGAGCCACAATTTGTGCTCAATCAAATTAAATGTTTTATGAGAATTTTTGAAATCTAGGATAAGTTCAGAATTGGGTCAATGAGAGTCAAAACTAGATAAGGACGTCACACTTTTAGAAAAAAAAAATTGACTCTATAGAGACCGTTGTTTGTTCTCAATCAACCTAAGTATAGGTAAGAGGGTTTGATTTAATGAAATCTTGGACTAAATGGGTCGCTCAAATTAAAAAACAGAGACCTCAAGGTTAGATCTTATGTAAAAAAAAAAACCACTGCATGTACTCTAGAGGCCACAGTTTATGCTCAACCAATCTGAAAATTGGTCATAATGTTTATTTTGATAAAATGTGAATGAGTTCAAAATTCAGTCTTTTTGGATTAAAAAAAAAACGTTTCACGAGGTCAATTGTTCAAGTTCAACAATTTATTCATTCTAAATCAACATAGTTGACATAAGAATATAATTTTTACGTGTCATTTAACCCATTACAACTCAATCCCTCCTTTTAACGCCCCTCAAGAAAAAAAGCTTTTGAAAACATTGTGGAAAATGAAGAAATTGCTTGTATCAAGCAATTTCTTCATTATCCACAATGTTTTCTACCCAAAATGACAAAAAAAGTTCAAATTTCTATCAATTTGAAATTGTCGTCTGCAGCTTCTTTCAATTTGGACCAGTCTAAAATTCCCCTGTGTTGGAATGGTTTAATAAAATGAAGTAGGCCACAGTTTTTGCTCAGTCAACCTGAAACTTATTCAAAATGTTTTTCTTTGTGTGATCTTGGACAAGCTTGAAATTAGAACACTTGAGGTCAAACGCTAGGCAACAAAGTATCGTTTAGACCTATCCATCCTTGAAGTTGTATGTAGATAAATACTATTTTTGAATTCTATATTTTCTATGATGTGCTTCAGACAAAAGTTAAGTCTCAAAAACAACAAAGGAGAATTTATAAACAAATAGGCTAGTCCGGGTTATGTTTCTTTAGCACTGCCCTTCTCCACCTTTAGATCTCTGCATCCATGAAGATTTAATGCTTCGGACATAGCTTGGGTTATAAGGACAGACGAAAATACGGACGGTAGAACGCGAACTATTATTACATACCCTACCTCCCCAACCCGAACAGTTTCCGGCGGGGGATTAAGGGTCCTTCATTTATCAAACATAGTTGATATTTTACAGGACAAAGCTACGAAATTAGGTAGAACCTCAGCTCTCATTTTCGCCGCTGTCACAACGCAATCGGTAGCGCGTCAGACTCCTACTCTTCAATAATGAGATATCATGGGTTCGATCTCCGGCGGCGGCACATATTCTTTTCAACATTTGTCTCTTACCAATGGGTGGAGAATCGTAAACCTACGTGGTATAGCAGCTGGGGGCTAGGAAAGGATGTAGTGGTAGTACTGGTATGAGTAATACTAGGAATCCATTGTTAGTTGCTCCAGCCGCCGCGATACGACTGAAAGAGCTTTAAAAGTGGCGTTAAACCCCATTCATTCGACCAATCAATCAATCTCATTTACGCAAACCAAGAATCTTAACCCTGTTTTGTTCCTTTCGTTGGAAAGGAACAAAGTGGTGTTAGAACCCTTTACTTGCAAAGAAGCTCAGCTCTACAACCAAATAATCTACCCTAAACGAAACGTTTTGACCCTAGTCAAACTGCACAGTCGATACTTCTTGGGCTTTCGAGATTGTTCTTTACTTGTATGACGGACCACAAATACATTCCAAACACCACTATCTTTACGATGTTATATCAATGTTATCTTGTTCCAACTTTTTCCATTGACAAGTATTTATTACTGGAAACAAACTTGAGCCAATTATATCGAGCTCCTACATATCTCGGGTGAGAGGGAAAAAATTATTAAATTATTTCGAAACCACCAACAACTATATAATTCACGTTTCGAGCAGATTCGAACAGGGAGACATATATCGTTGTTGAGCGTGCAAAAGGTTGTAACTATAGCTAGACTAAAGCTGTATTTACGACATTTTGCACGCCGAACGACCATACACACCGAACTGTCATATGACAACTTTGTAGAATACCGCTTGCGCTACTTTTTGTTGTTTGCTACCAGAACCTTGTAGCAATTATGGACTTCTCAAATCGAGTTTTTGTTTCTTATATTTGTTTTACAGCGATCATAGTTTGAACCTTTTGTCAACAACATCTAGAATTTGATTAAGAAGTGTCAAATTAACCGTCATATTGTTGTTACTTCCTGGGTTTATACAAAGTCTCCAGTATTCCTGATCTAACATTTGAGCCATGTGCCAAATAATGGAATGTGAGGCTGCTCCCATCTCACCGTCTTTATGAGTTGGCATAAATTCTATTACTGCTGTTTTGGAGGGGGCAAAGTTAATGTTATACATTCCTCCCCCGTGTGATCCCATAATAACTCTAGCACTACCAAATAGTTCAACACTTTTTCGTAAAGAAATAGGTCCATGGAAGACTTTAACCAGATCCTTACCGTAGCGATCTGTCAGCATGTTAGTAAGAGATTCTTTGTTAACAATAATCCTACCGCAATTTACACACCCTACTCTAGTGACCAGCACAACAAATGCTTTGTTTGGTGGAACTTGCAGTTCTCTTGGTGCACCTAGTTGGTTCCGCGCTTCTTTCCAAAGCATCGGGTTAATAGGCGGAGTAATACAAGGATATATAAGTAGGTCCGCCCCGTAAGTCGATCCAGACTGGTACACAAGTTGAGATTTTGATATATTCAATTTTTCAAACATTTCAAAGATGATTTTATCACGAATCGAACGAACTACTATTTTCACAGATTTATTCTGTAACAGCGGTAGGGATTGGATAATTTTCGGCATCGTGCCGTCTAAAAAGTGCTGGAATGTATGACCATCTGGCACTACCAGTGGAACAAGAGTTGGGTACCATTTGTTGTTTGGAACCGTTCTGTTTGGATGTATCCAGCCCAGTTGACTTTTATAGCCACAGTCTAAACTCACGTCAACTGTTCCATTCCTCACGATCACGATTTCTCCACGAAGGGTTTCTTCTGTTCGAGTAGCAAGGGCGTTTAAGTTCTTTTTGTTCAGATAAAACAACATTCGGCTTGTATTGTCAATGAAACGTGGTGACCTAATAGTAAATGCATCGTATCTGATTGATTTACGAAAAACTGAGTTACTCGTGTTAAATTTGTCTTGAGATTCTTGAAATATGTAAAATGAATTTGTCATTGCATTTCTAGAAACATCTAAAGGTATCCGAATACGTTCCACTGGCGTTACCTGACGTTTGTCGTTGACGACGTATGTTAACGTAGATCTCGTGCTGTAGAATATAACTCCTATCTGACCAATGAGATATATGACTAGTATGGTGGACAAGCTTCTAGTGTAATTCTTCATTGTCGAAATAACGTCTCGTTATACTGGTTTTTTTTGCACACCATCTAAGATTTTATCGTATCAGCCGACTGTCATCCTTCTGGAACATAAAGAACATGAATTTATATCATAATCGACGGATTGCCGGATTGCCACTGTCAATCAAACAATCGATAAACCAATCGAATCATTCATTTAGCCCGTAAGTGATCTTTGAACTCCAACATTGGTCGACATTTATGTGAAACATTTTATTGGTTTGGATACTTAAACGTCGTAGCTATGGCTTATTCAGGCTGTAGCTACGACGTTCATGTTTCTATTATAATCAGTTTCCTACTGAAAAGTACAGTGTGTTTCATGAACCCATTCCCACACAACAACATTTAAGACTGGTCAAAATTGAAAGAAGCTGCAGACGACAATTTCAGGTTGATGGAATGTTTAAATTCTTGCGTCTTTTAGGATAGAAAACATTGCAGTTAATCAAGCAGATCATTTGAGAAAAAAGTAACGATAGGCGTAACCTACCTACCTACCTTCCCTCCTATCTACCTACCTATCTGACTACCAAACTATCCACCTTTCTACCTTCCCTTACCTAACCTACCTACCTACCCAACTATCTACCTACCTACGTACCTTCCTACCCACCTACCTACCTACCTTACCAAAAGTACCTTACCTAACTACTATCTACCTTCCTCCCTACCCGCCTACCTACCTTATCTACCTACCTACCCACCTACTCATTTCACTTACATAACCTACCTCACCTACCTACCCACCTACCTAACTTATCTACCTACTAACCTTCCTACCCATCTACCTTATCTACCTACCTACTAACCTTCCCACCCATCTACCTTATCTACCTACCTACCTATCTAACCACGTATCTACCTTTCCTACATAACTAACCCACCTACCTACCTTACCCGTCTATTTTCCCACCAAACCTACTCACCTAACTTCCCACCTACCTACCTTACCCGTCTATTTTCCCACCAAACCTACTCACCTTACTACCCACCTACCTACCTTACCCGTCTATTTTCCCACCAAACCTGCTCACCTAACTACCCACCTACCTACCTTACCCGTCAATTTTCCCACCATACCTACTCACCTAACTACCCACCTACCTACCTTACCCGTCAATTTTCCCACCATACTTACTCACCTAACTACCCACCCACCTACCTTTCCCGTCTACCTTACTGCCCTACGTACCCACCTACCTAGGTTACCTTACCTGCATACCTTACCTACCTATTTACCTACTTACCTACCTATTTACCTACTTACCTTACCGCTCTACCTAACCTTCATTACCTACCTAACCTTACCTATCTACCTACATACTTACCAACCTACCTTACCTTACCTACCTACCTACCTTAACCACTTTCCTAACTTATCTGTTTACCCTACCCTACCCTACTCTTCCCTACCCTACCCTACCCTACTCTTCCCTACCCAAACCCCTACCCTACCCTACCCTACCCTACCCTACCCTACCCTACCCTACCCTACCCTACCCTACCCTAACCCTAACCCTAACCCTACCCTACCCTACCCTACCCTACCCTACCCTACCCAACCCTGTCCTACCTTATCCTATCCTACCCTACCCTACCCTACCCCACCTAACCTACCCTACCCTACTTACCTACCTAACTACCCACTTAAACTTCCCTACCTAACCTAACCTACCATACCTAAACTTCCCTACCTACCTACGTTACCTACCTTTGCTTATCTACTACCTATACCTATCCTCACAAATGTCGCGCTAAAAACATGTTCGCTTGTCATCATGAGTCTTATAAAACAATAACACGAAAGTTTAAAAATTTCAGCGTATCATAAAATGACTCTTCTTTCAATTTCAGAACACTTCTTTTGGGGGACACATCAGATACATCTCTAGCTTAAGGGTTGTTGATATCAGTTTGTCCCATGTAATTGATTTTACGGTGAAAAAACATAATGAAATTTTTATATCTCAAGGCACAGTCATAACATAATATTATCATTTCTGAAACACAGTACAAACATTCTTGATGTTGTGTTTTAATTTAGACAAAGAAAAATGTTCAATTTATCGAATAGAACGTAACTGTTAAGGATTATAATCTTTTAGCAGGCAACAGAAATTTAGATTTGTGAAAAAATGTCAAAGTGGTATTAATTTATATGAAAAGAGAAGATGCTTGTTACAAACAACTTCTTCGTTTCTGTAACCCTTTAATCACAATCCCACATTTGCCGCATCGGAAAAACATAGCAATGGTAAATTTTGTGGACTTTTGAGAAATTGCCTGAAAAAACACTTTCGCCTTTTCCCACAATGTATTTTTTGACATTATGAGGTACTTTTTTTCAAAATTCAGCGCCCTTTGAAATTTCGTCGGCAACTTCTCTCATTTCAGACAAGTCTAAGATTTTGTTCACTGGTTATGGGTTAACCCGTTCCTACACAATCCATCCTTTGTACACACATCAAGAAAAAAAAATCTTTCAAATAATTTCAATCAGGTTTATCTCCTGTGAAAAAAAGAACCCCCCTGTGAGCTCGTCACCAAGCAAGTCTTAATGAAAGAGATAGATGGTCAAACCTACTCGAGCGCCTACTCAGGTACAACACGACAAAAAGGTTGGTGACAATTTACGAAATAATGGTCACGCCCATCTACCTGCATCATGGTTGTTCGACTTAAACATATGTTCAGGGACATAAGATATGAGGCAAACCGTTGGTTGGCGGTCTTAATGTCGTAACTAAAGCTTTAGTAAGCTATAGTTTCGATAATAAAGTCGCCAAACCAACAAAATCCGGCTTACCAATAATCCCGCAGATCAAAGTTCAACTCCGGTCTAAACGAATGATTTGATTGGTTAATTGATTGTTGGATGACAATCGTCATCCGACAATTACTAGGATCTTTGTTCCATTACACCAGAGTTAAAAGTATTCAAATACGTACATACCTCGAAATCGAAATGTAATTTTTATCCCAAAACGTTATTCCCCTTACGACCGAAATTGCGCTGTTATGTTATTCTAAAACTACCTTTTCTGCCAATTACTTAACCCTTCCCCTTTCAATCCCTGGATTTTACGTCATCGTGATTTTATACTTGAGAAAACATTGTAGAAAAAGAAGAAATTGCTCGTGACAAGCAATTTCTTCTTCTCCACAATATTTTCTACCGTATCAATTAGTTATTTTTCAAATTAAATCCACTTTAAATTTTCGTCTGCAAATCCTTTGATTTTGGACAGATCTAAAATTTGAAAAAAAAAAAAAAAAAAAAACCGGGAAAGGGACAATATCATGGTCCATATATATATTACCGCGCGAAAAGCTTTTTGTGTGTAATTGGATTAAGATTTTTATCTAATAAACAATTTATTTTTCAAACTCATCCTACTTGGATATGTCGTCTGTAACTTCTTTAAATTTGGACGAGTGTTAAGTATTACCGTCTGAATAACCTAATTTCACACAATCTATAGCATTTTCAAGCGCTAAAGCTAAATATCTAATGGAAACATTGTGGGGGTAAGATTTTTCATTTCCCACAGGCCTTTTCAAATTACGCCTACTTTATAATGTTGTTTGTAACTACTTTCAATTCCGAAAAGTCTAAACTACGGTCGTCTGGTAAAGGATCTTATTCGTGTTTCTATTCCTGATCCAACAGGGATGCCTCATTATCGAAGACAAGATAACACCAGCAATTCCTAGAGTAAGTCTGACAGACAAATCGATCTTATTGATTTTACTTTTACTGGCAATCCGCGACAATTTAATCCATTCCTTCTTTCTCTTTAGTCCGAATAATCATCTGTTGATCCTATGTAACAAACAATTACCCTTTGCTCACATTTTCTACCTTAATTGACACTTATTTACCAATTTAAATCGTCTGGAAATTCTTTTAAATTGACCAATCTAACATTTTGTCGTCTCGTAGTAGGTAAACCCATTACCTAACAATAAAATTCGGACTGTTCCAAATTGAATGAAGTTGCAGCCGAAATTTCAAAGTGCAAATGAATTGAAAAAATATAGATTATAGATTATATAGATTAGAACACATTGCGAGAAAATGGAAATTTTTTGTTTCTCAAAATGTCTTCCTAGAGTTTTTCTCTTCAGTGCGTAAAATGGCGGATAAAGTGGTCATGCGTTACCGATTATCACGGAAAAACTCGTTTGATTGATTGATTGAATGGGTTTAACGCCACTTTCAACAGTATTTCAGTCATATTTCGGCGGCAGGAGCACCTAACAATGGATTCCTGGTATTTCTCACACCACTACCACTACCACTACCATTACATCCTTTCCTAGCCTCCATCTGCTATACCACTTAGGTTTACGATTATCCACCCATTGGTGAGAGACAAATGTCGGAAAGGATATGTGCCGCCGCCGGGGAGCGAACCTATGACATCCCATGACTGAAGATTAGGAGTCTGATGCGCGAATAACTTGGTTGAAATGACACCTCTAATCAATACATGTACAAGTTTGGGCGAGTGATCAAAGGTCAATTTCGTCTATACAGATATAGACGAAATTGACCTTCGATCACACATCGTCACTTGTACATCTATACTTATTGTTTTAATCCGTTTGCGACGAAAGCTTCAGGCTTATAGACTCGCTCTCGAACACACCCCAAATGTATTGTGAGGCGGTGGCTTAAACCCAATTCTACCAAAGTGACCAATCGCTGGCCCCTCCGTCTTCCTTCGTTAGCCCCGCCCTTTCACTCCGACCGAAAGTCCTGCTTCGATTTTAACTGCCGTTATTTTGAAAATTTTATGGCCAGTAGCATGTAACAAAATGTAGTATAGTTGGTTGGCGACGTTTTAGTCGCAAAACCAACCAAAAAGGTTATCAACAATGGCAGCAAATGTCGGACATAAAAAACCAATTTTTGATCTCAAGGAATGATTTCATTGGTCGAGTGGTTATTTGACTGACACCGCGATTGGTCAATTATATAGCTGGGTAGACTGAGGCAATTAAATGTCTTGCCCATGAACACAACCCGGCGATCAAACCCAAGATCATCAGTCAAGCAGTCTTATCACTCGGCCATCGTGGCAGTATTACGGACACTTAGTGGGTAAGAAAATGGTAAATAACTTTTGCCGAACAGCTTACTCTTGAACAAAGATGTCTTTTCTTCCTTCGACGATATATTTCTTTAGATTCGATAGGGATCACTTATGTACATGAAAATCCTTATTAAAAAAAAACAGAACCGTAGCCTGTTTTAAATTCTGTTTACTGTATAATAATTTAATTGTTTGTTTCGTCTATCAAAAACGAGCCTTCTAATTGGTCGAAAAATTTAATTCATAACTCCATGAACAAAATTTTTAGCACGAAGCCATTTTATACGCTTCCACACAAAATAGTTCCATACAAAAAAGTATCAAAAGTTGTAAAGTTTTGCTTTGTTCGCTCCATGCTATTTAATTATAAGAAATGAAGAGAATATTTTTTGTTTTCATGGAGGTATGAACCGAAAAAACTAATCACACTTATGTATGAAAGCAAAAAATATTCTCTTCATCTCTTAATTATCTTGACAAACAACCCATGTGTGTGTGTGTGTATTTCCGTATATTCATCGTCGCTACCGTAGCACATGCCCATATAATCTACGCCCCCAGACGACGGTTAGTTGTTACGTGGGATGGTGCAAGGATACAAGACGAAACTACTGAGAGCTCCGCCTGGTTCTTTAACGTGCTCGGTGGACAGCACCGTCACACGGGGCCTCGGTTTAACGTCTCATCCGAAAGACAATTGGTTTGTTAGCTGATATGGTCAGCCCAGGGCTCGAACCCGTGATCTTGAAGTTTGAGTCAAGTGCTCTACTAACTGAATTAATCGGACTGACAATCACTTTATGTGTACTGTGGTACAGACTGTCCACATGTTGAGAATGGATACATGTATTAACCCTTTACCACTTTGCACAATTTTAGACTGGTCCAATTTGAAAGAAGTTGCAGACGACAATTTAAATTTTATGAAACTTTGGATTTTTTCAACTTTCTGGATAGAAAATATTGTGTAAAATGAAGAAATTGCTTGTTACAAGCAATTTCTTCATTTTACACAATGTTTTCACAATGTTTTTTCCTGGGGGGAGTTCAAAAGCGCCACTGTGTGGGAATGTATTAATCTTAAAATATTTGCAAAACTAAGTATTCTAACCTTAGTATCAAAGCTGTCGATTTTAGTTTTCCTTGTTTGATTTCGATTCGACAAATCTTTAGACTTTCCCCGAAAAAATTTGAGTAGTGTACTTATACATTATTTCTCCGTAACATGATGACAATTTGCGCTTACTCATTTGCTCCCGGAGAGAATTTCTGGATGGCTAGTCAAAAAACAAAAAATGCCAACAATATCCCTCCTCCCTTATTGTGATAATTTTTGAGCATTCAATTTGAAAAATGGCCAATTGTTAAAAATTTCAAATGTCAAATCATTCAATACATCAACACAAACACTGAATAAAACATGATCTTTTCAAGGGCTATTGGTAAAGGGAAAATTGATTACTCTTACGAAACACAAAACACAACTGAGCAAATGAACGAGGAAAAATATACAGAAATGAAGGTACTCTGAAAGGAGAGAGTAATAAACCTTGCGGTAAACAAACACTTTTTGACCTAATCGGTGTATATCCCTTGACATCCAGTTAAAATACCAGGGACAGTATTGTTTGTTTGTTTGAATTGAATTGAGTTTAACGACGCTTTTAACAATTTTTCAGTCATATCGCGGCGACTGTAGCACCTAACAATAGAGTATGTCCTAGTTCCTAGTATGTTTCGAACTCCAAGGAATGTATCGACCAATCACATAATTCATTCAGCCAAGAGTTGAAGTTCGAACTCCAACATTGGCCACTATTTGTGCGAAACTTAAACGTGGTAACTACAGCTTGAATAAGTTTTAGTTACGACGTCCAGGTCGCAAACCATCCATTTCACATTTTTGTTACGTGCTATTGGCTATGGATTTTAAAAAATAACACCGTTTAAAATCGAAGTGCAACTTCCTGTCGGCATCAATGCGTGGGGCCAACGGGGAAAACTTGAGGGGCCAACGATTGGTAAATTGACGAAAATGTTATAAAATAACTCTGAAAATACCGTTTTTCAATAACATTAAAAACATCATATTATAATGGCTAAAATAAATTCAATGGTTGTTTTACCATGAAGTGGAAGTCAAAACATGTTTCCCTGTTTCACCGTTAAATCACCATATATACGTTCTGAACACTGCAGTTCTATTCCTGATGTCTTTAGAGAACATGCGACTGTCGTGTCTGTTTCATCGATCTGTTCGGTTTATTGGTTTTACCCTTCGCCAAATCAAGAAAGACTTTTAAATACACAGAGTCAAAGCTCGGGGTTAATTAATGACACTCCACTAACTATAGACCCCCCCCCCCCCTCAAGAAAAAATCAACTAAGTGAAAAGCCCCTTCAACAAAATATTGCTGGACAAAAGCCCCACACCCTTAATTGAAAAGTGGACAAAAGAGAACGACGCGCGGTTTTATGTCTTTCTAGTAAACCTTACATTTTAACCATTTTTAGCTAGCAAAGCGTCAGCTTTGATAGCTTAAGTTAACAAACAAAATTTTGAGGTCGTCTCAAAGTTCAACGAGTGCAAACTGACACTGGAGGCTTTACCACTTAATCCGTTAAATGCCTACGCCATAAAAAGTAGTTCTTACGTATTTCAGGAATATTGCAAGTTTATCTCCTAGTTAGTTTTTGCTCACTTGAGTACATCGTGTTCAAAAGAAGTTGCAGACAACGATTTCAAATCGTTGAAAAATTTTACACATTTATCTCTCTATGTAGAAAACAACGTGGAAAATGAAGAAATTGCTTGTAACAAGCAATTTCTTCATTTTCCACATTGTTTTCAACAGCATTTTTCATGTGGGCGTAAAAGGAGGGATAGTGTTGGAATGGGTTAACTCCTTGTTTACTTTAACATCGTTTCTTTATCATGATAACGCTTGAGGAAGAAGATTATTGAACAAAACAAAACTTTGCTTGCTAGTACTTTTCAGTACTTTGATTATCAAGGGTAAGGTGTGTTGCGACTATGATTTTAGAATGTTTTTAATCACTATTTTTATTTTTTGAAAAAACAAGATGTGTTTGTGAAACACCATGCCCCCGATACAGGAATTCTTTAGAAACGGGTGACTTTTATTGTTGTTTTTTTTCTTGGTTTTAGGGAAAAGGGTTAAATGTTGACCTTGACCTTGATGAAATGACCTTCCCCAGTTGCACCTTGTTGACACCTAACTACATACCAAATATTAGCATTGTAACTTAATTAGGGATAAAGTTATAGGAAAATGTTTAGTTGGTAGGTTAAGTTTTTGATTAACGTTTTAGGGAAAAGGGTCAAAATTTTGACCCTGACCTTGATGAAATGACCTTCCCCAGTTGCGCCTTGTTGAGACCTATCTACATACCAAATATTAGCATTGTAACTTAATTAGGGATGAAGTTAAAGAAAAATGTTTAGTTGGCAGGTAAAGTTTTTGAGTTACGTTTTAGGGAAGGGGTTAAAATTTTGATCTTGACCTCGAAGAAATGACCTTCCCCAGTTGTGCCTTGTTGAGACCTATCTACATACAAAATATTAGCTTTGTAACTTAATTAGGGATGAAGTTATAGAAAAATGTTTAGTCGGCAGGTTAAGTTTTTGAGTAAAGTTTTAGGGAAAAGGGTCAAAATTTTGACCTTTACCTTGAAGAAATGATCTTTCCAAGTTGCGCCTTGTTGAGACCTATCCACATACCAAATATTAGCATTGTAGTTAAATCAGGGTTGGAGTTATAGGAAAATTGGCAGGTTAACTTTTGCAGACAGACAGACGGACAGACAGACAGACGGAAAGACGGACACCGGTAAAACAATATGCCCCCGATCTATCGATGCGGGGGCATAAAAAAAAGAAACCTATATCAGAACATAAATACACATAGTTGACATGTTGGAAATTTTGTTTGGTAAGGTTTCAAGACATTCTGTAAAGCTATGTTTACAATGCTACTCCCCAAAAAGAGAAACTTTTAATTAGTAACAATAATGAATTATATTGCGTTTATTAGTTCTGGAAGACTTTTAGCTTACAGGGCTTTTGTCTGTACCAGTGGCTTTTGGCCCTGTGGACACGTGTTCTTCTCCGTACTCCGGGTCAAAAGGTTTAACTCTTTATATTTGAGTGTGTTTTTACAGTGAATAAGTCTAGCCAGTCAAATGAAATACATACACACAGTTGAACAGCAAAATTATGAACTATAAGCATATAGCGTTAAAGAAAATTTATGATCAATGGCAAGTAACAAAAGGATATTGCAATATAATGGACGCTATCGACAGAACGTTGTGGTAAAACGTCGCAATGGTGAATTAGAACGGTCTAATATCGATAGAACTTTGTGGTATTAGGATCAGTATGGTGCAAAATATGATATATCGACAGGACATTGAGGTAAAATGATCGCTGTGTCGCAAAAATATGTAATGTCGTCAGGATATTGCGATTAAACGATGGCTATGTTTCAAGATAGGTAATATCGACAGGACGTTGCGGTAAAACAATCGTTACAGCGCATGGCACGACATCTTATGTCGAAAAGATATTATTGTAATATTATTGCGTTGATGCACGCCATCTTGATATCAACGGGATATTTTTGTTAAGCAATCACTTTGGCATACGACATCTTACAACGACAGGATATTGTTGTTAAAACAATCGCTATGGTTCGCGCTATCTGACATAGACAGATAATTTAAGTGAAACGACCGCTGCGATTTGACTGAAATACTGTTATAAGTTGCTTTAAAGCCCATTTAATCAATCAATCATTAATATAAGTATTAACTTTGAGCACATCATGTAATATCCACTGGACATTGGAATTCTCGGACAATGCCGTACAAGGGTCGCGATGGTGCAGGACGTCTTATATCGACAGGATATTGCGGTAAGAAGGTCAAAACAATATACATGGTTACTAGGTCACCCGGTGAGAAATACCGGGAATCCATTGTTAGGTGCTCCAGCCGCCGCGATATGACTAAAATACTATTAAATGTGACGTTTAACCCATTCAACCAATGAACGTAGTAAGCTCCGAGTTCTTTCACAATGCGTATACATACGACTGACGGTACGCGATTGTCTTTCAAATAATCAATCAACCAATCAAATCAGTCATTTAGACAGGAAGTGATATTTCGACTAAAAAAAATGGCCGACATTTATGTGAAGCATTTTTGATGGTTTGTTGAATTAAACGCCAAAACTTCAGCTTATTTGAGCCGTAGTTACTGATTCAGGTAGCCTACCAACAATTTTACGTTTGGTTATATGCTACTGGACACAAATATCAAATACCAGGAATCCATGGTTAGGTGCTCCAGCCGCCTCGATATGACTGAAATGCTATTAAAAGTGGCGTTAAACCCAATTCAATCAATCAATCAATAACAAATTAACGCCGTTTAATATCGAAGTGGAACCTCCTCAGTGTACATTACCAGCGATGAGTCAAATGAAGGATAGTTAAGTCTTATATATATTACTCACAATTTGCAAAGGATCACCTTTTCGTTCAATGTTTTAACGCTACAAAGAAATCGACCCTAAAAAGGGTTATCTTTTTAATATACGGACTTGATGACCCTGTAGCAAAAATGTTGATACGGTATGTAAACTACGCAAAAGGATATCGGAAAAGACATACCCCCTGAAACGTGGTTCATATTGCTGTGTATCATCATTTACGTTTTCGCGAACTTTCAACGAAGCTATCTCAAATTTTAGCTTGATTTACATTTCATTATGGCAGATAGACTTTTGAGACGCCCTCTTAATCAAGATGAGATGAATAGGGGGATTGCGATGCTTCATTCTCGGTTATCACAAAGGCATGTTGCTAATATCTTAAGTGTGTCCCAGAGTGTTGTTTTCTGAAGTCAAGAGGACCTGCAATTAGGTTCCATTGACCCGACATCACCTACAAACGCGTTTAGCATGATGAATACGGGGTCATGTCACTTACACCCAAAATTACTGGGCTCTAGTTCTGTATAAGGACGAGTCTAGGTTTTGCGCGGAAATTAGCGATAGACGTGCTAGGGTATGGAGATTGCCAAATGAGCGTTTTGATCCAGTTGGTGTTACCGGGTTCGATCCCTGGTCGCGGCAATTCCCTTTCCGACATTTTTCTCCCACTGATGGGTGGATAATCGTACTGGGATGAGCAGCTGGGGGCTCGGAAAGGATGTAGTGGTAGTACTGTTGTGAAAAATACATGTACCAGGAATCCATGGTTAGGTGCTCCAGCCGCTGCGGTATGACTATATTAAAAGTTAAAAGTGGCGTTAAACCCCATTTAAACGACCAATCCAGTTTGTTTTGACTGGCAAGCCTGTCCTAATCTTACGATCGGAGAGCAGCGTATATTGGACATGTTAACCAGTCTACATTTTGCAGAACATGATCGGTTTGGCGGGGATCGGTCATGGTTTAGGCGGGAATAAGTGCTCAGGGGAAAACGAACTCCTGCATCATTTACAACGGCACGTTGAAAGCTCCCAGGTACGTACACAAGATCTTGGATGTTTACGTTCGTCCATATGCAGGTGTTGTTGGTGAAAAAATCTTTCTGATCGATGGATGGGCCAGCTAGGTCACCAGACCTAAATCTAATAGAGCATGCTTGAAATGTGTGACAGACAATTGTTTCATCACGCTCCGTGCAACCAGCATCTATACAGGAGCTCAAACCGGCTCTTATTGAAGAATGGGATCAAATTCCAAAATATAAGACTAGGAGGCTTATCAGCAGTATGCGGAGGCATTGTCAGGTGGTAACCGAAGCACGGGGACATCACACACACTATTAAATATTCCATAAATGTTTTGAAAATACTTGATTTCTTTATTTTCGCGGTCACACAAAAATATTGATTTATCACCAAATACGTCCTTCGTATAAGCTCTACTCTCAAAATAACACCGAAACATTCAATCTTTAACAATATTTCAACACCTCAAACACTAGGAAGTTCTAGCAAACACATAAATACTTGTGTAATTTCCACAAGATACAAAAATATGTAACTAGAAAAAGTGGTCCTTGGCAAATTTTGAGTAGAATATATCTTAATTATAGCCTATGGCTTAAATATTTATTTAGGGAGCACATGTTGTCTAATCAGCAGTTCACTTTAATCTCGTTTATCTTGCAGCACGGATTTCAATTAATCTCGCCATTTTAAAGGTGTTTGCCTGTGAACGATTTTGATAAAAGCCAAGATTCAGCACACACTTGTTAACTCATTTCCAGACGGCTAAATTTTAGACTGGCGAAGGATGAAAAGATGCAGACGACAATTCAAAAATTATGATTTTTTTAAAAACTTTCTATGTAGTTTCAAAAAGCCTTTTTCATCGGGCGTCTAAAAGCTTCACTGTGTGCTAATGTGTTAAATAACTTAAGCTCTTTAGGCGAAACATGTGAATTTCTTTTGTAATCGGGAACCATCGGTTTTGCCATCAAAATAATAGGCTGGTTCAAATTGAAAAAAAAGTTGCAGGCGAAAATTTCAAATTGAAAAATGGTAAAATATCTGTCTTTCTGGGTAGAAACCGAAGAATTCCGAAAGTAAAACGAACATAAACGACGTCGATCTCCAAGCAGAATTGTCGTTCGTTACTCTCACCAATGGCCTAAATGACAAGATTCTTGTCTATCCAAGGAATGAAATATATATTACTTTTCTGTTGTTTTGCAATCAATTAAACGTAAAAGACATAATAATTATGTGTTGCCATGGGTTCGATCCCCGGCGGCGGCACATATCCTTTCTGTCATTTGTCTCAAATCAATGGGTGGATAATCATAATCCTAAGTGGGATAGCAGCTGGAGGCTAGGAAAGGATGTAGTGGTAGTACTGGTGAGAGAAATGCCAGGAATCCATTGTTAGGTGCTCCAGGCTTTGTCTTTTGGGACAGAAAAAAATATGGAAAATGAAAAAAATTGCTTGTTACAAGTAATTTCTTCATTTTCCATATTGTTTTCTACAGTATTTTTCTGTATGGGGCGTTAAAAGACGGGATTGTTTATGAATGGGTAAAGGCATAAAGTTATAACAGAAAAGACCACAATTAGCTTAAATAGCGGAATATAATTTATGTTTTACCCTCTTATCCCCAAATAGTCATAATACAATTACACGAGGTAACGATTTTATCATTGGTATTGGTGCTTTGTAATTTGAAACCAATGTCATTCAATTTATTCAAATTATGTTCAAATTACAGAGCAATATACGTGTTTGTTTATGAAATTCAAGCCATAGTGACTGATGATGGTAGCGCTTCGGACCCTGATCATGGGGTCCTGGGTTCGATCGCGGCAAAACCCCTTTCCAACATTTTTCGCCAACGGGTGGATGACCATACACCTAGATGAAACAAGCAGATGGAGGCTCGGACAGGCTGTAGTGGTAGAACTGGTGCGAGAAATACCAAGACTCCATAGGTAGGTGCTCCAGTCGCCGGCCATACAAACAAACAAACAAACTGTTTGTCGATATCATGTATGTGCGTGTACCTATTTTGTTTGTTATGACCATGAACATATGTGTTTAAGTCTTAAACTTCAGAAAAAACTTATGTTCTGATCTGATATCTTTTACAATGGCCGTAATTACTAGACGAAATATTGATTCAGTGTATCAAAGAAGCAATCAAAACATTTTGTTTACCAACAAAGAAAATGTTTTTGTGTAGAACAAAGCGTTGTGACGATTCACCTGTCCCCTATAGAACATCGCGGCTAAATGAAACCCTTCCCTGTTCAATCCCTGGTTTTTACTGTAAAATCTTTGAATTTGAACAGGTCTAGAATTTTGCAATACTGTAAAGAGTTTATCAGTATTTGTAGAAGACGACTTTGTAAAATTTCATTTCCCGACCTGTAAATGCCTACAAAACTTAAACAATTGATTTTTACCCATCACCACGCATTCCTGATTTTGACACTCTGAAGAAATTTGATTATAGAAAACTTTGTGTGAAAAGGAGAAATTGTTTATAACAAGTATTATCCCCATTTCTCTCAGATTGACTGATTGATTGTATGGGGTTTAACGCCGCTTTTAATAGTCTTTTAGACATATCGCGGCGGCTGGAGCACCTAACAATGGATTCCAGGTATTCCTAGTACTACCACTACATCCTTTCCTAGACTCCGGCTGCTATCCCACTTAGGTTTACGATTATCTACCCATTGGTGAGAGACCAATGTCGGAAAGAATATGTGCCGCCGCCGGGGATCGAACCAATGACATCCCATGATTGAAGTTTAGGAGTCTGACGCGCTACCGACTGCGCTATGACGGCGGCCTTCTCTCAGAACTCTCTGCCTTTTATGGCACTTATTCTCTATTATTAACGAATTATGAATTGTCTTCTGCGCATTCTTTGGATTTAGACCCGTCTACATTCTTGTTGTCTGGAAAAGGGTTACGTAACATAGCGTAAGAAGACAAACGGAGAAAGATTTTAATCAGGTGGGCTAAAAGGGTGTAAATTAAAGTGAAACAGGAGGACAAGTAAGAAATATATAGGTTTTCCTCACATACTTGATCTTGAAATTTAAAATCAAAGTACTGAAAGTAACGTCACTGTAAGTTTGAAAAGCATGGCAATTTCAAATAGGTGGAATTTTGAAAATATTTGCCTTGCATGGTAAAAAAACCTAGGAGATGAAATTGCAGAGAGACCTTGCAATATTCCTGAAATACATAAGAACTACTTTTTATGGCGTAAGCATTCAAAGGAGTTAGTTGCTAAGCCTGCAGTTGCAGTTTGTACTCGTTGAACTCTGAGAAGATCTCAAAAGTTTGTCCATTAACTTAAGCTATCAAAGCTGACGCTTTGCTACCTAAAAGAAATGGAAAAAAATGACGTCTTAACGAATTTGCATAAAGCGGCTTGGTTTGTCTAGAATCAGTCGTGCACGTCGAACTATTGGAATTTTTTTTCATCAAAAGTTTCTTCCAACCAAAATAAGACCACCCGTAGGCAAATGTACCGTCTAATATTATGATTATAGGATCATACTATATACTTTGGTCACATTTAAAACAACATGGCTTGGGCGGTTAGAGGGACTGAATATATTAGTTCTGATTGACACCAAAACCAAATCAAACTTGACCAAACTAAACCAACTAAACGAACAAACAAACCACAAAACAATAAAACAACCCACCAAAAACAACCCAATAATTACCTTTACGTTTATTGCATGAATATCTCTAGTTATCCACTATACACCTCGTCTCCACTACATAATGTCTAACTCTGAATGTATGCATATAGGAAGTAAATCACCTGAAAATAATAACTGAAAATGATCCATTGTCATTCAAAAAGGGCTACTGTTGCAATGTTGATTTCGCATACCGGTAGTTTGGATAGTACGGCATAAACTATAGTTATAGACACGTAAGATTTTTTTACAGACTGATTCGATGGTCGAGGCTTGACTCGTGTTTTAAAGGTCGCGGTCCACCCAGCTGTAGAAATAGGTAGCAGTGGGCTTTAACCATTGACTCTCTTCCAGGGACGTAAACACATCTGGATTGTGAGTGTTCAAGGGCGACTCTACGGCCTTAAAGCTTTCGTCGCGATAGAACTAAAAGAAATTTGAACAAACCGTATACAACTAACTTGATAGGAAACATTGTTGAAAATGAAGAAATTGCAAGCAATTTCCTTATTTTACACGATGTTTTCCCTATTTCTATTTTTTTTTTTTGTTGGGGGGGGGGGGGGGGAATCCAAAAGCGCAAATGTGTAGGAATGTGTTCCAGACAACACAGTAATAGATATTCAACCAATTTCTTTGTTTTCTTCAATATTTTAAAAAGCCCCTTTTTCTTAAGGGGCGTTAACCCTTTCCTGTACAATCACTGGTTTTTACGTCCTTGTGTTTTTATACTTGGGGAAACATTGTGGAAAAAGAAGAAATTGCTTGTAACAAGCAATTTCTTCTTTTTCCACAATATTTTCTACCCTACTGAATGATTATTTTTAAAATAAATTCAACTTTGAATTGTCTTCTGCAAAACCTTTGAATTTTGACCAGTCTAAAATTTCAAAAAACAGGAAAGGGTTAAAAAGCCTTATTCTGTAGAAATGGGTTACTCGAAAAAATGTTAAGTCTCAGAATGATTTTATGGTAAAATGCTATTTTTTCGAGGCAGATTTTAAATACATTATCACGGCATAATTTTACGTCATATTGAATAATCTTTCAGAGATTTCATGCCAT
Organism: Fragum fragum; assembly: GCA_946902895.1. Taxonomy (NCBI): domain Eukaryota; kingdom Metazoa; phylum Mollusca; class Bivalvia; order Cardiida; family Cardiidae; genus Fragum; species Fragum fragum. The sequence continues at coordinate 32,688,032 of OX336368.1, read as the reverse complement.
AATGCACCTAGGCCGCGCCCATAAACCAGTGGCAGCGCGTAGGACTCCTAGTCATGGGATCCCAGGTTCGATCCTCTGCCGCGGCAAATATCCTTTCCGACAGTTGTCTCCAACCAACTGCGAGTGGTGAGGTTTGCCTCTACAAGTATGATCCTTGTCGTCAGAAAGATGACTTATTTTCTCACAACAGATCACGTTTGTTTGTTTGAATGGGGTTTTATGCCGCTTTCAACAATCTTTCAGTGATATCGCGGCGGCTGGAGCACCTAACAATGGAATCCTGGTATTTCTCACACCAGTACTACCATTACATCCTTTCCTAGCCTCCAGCTGCTATCCCACATTAGGTCTACGATTATCGACCCATTGGTGAGAGTGAAATACTTGGAAAGGATTAGTGCCGCCGTCGGGGATCGAACCCGGGACCACCGTCCACTCGTATAGATTGCTTTAAGTTACCTAATTTTTTATATTAATTTGAACCGAGATCAGTGGTCCAGTTCAGCGATCCGTCAATTCCAGGTATAATCTTACCGCACTCTTAATTAACCAGTGGTCCGTAACGCAAGAAGGGGCTATTGTAGTGCCCAAAGTATCAGTAGACGCTATTGTTACAGTAGGATCATTTATCCATATAGCCGTGCGTCTTTTGTTTGAATTCGTGAGTATCCTACTTTCTAGAAGAGAGTATAGAAGTTGTCGTGGATCAAGGGCCGCCTTCGATTACAGTTACAGTAGTGCTTCATTCATCCGGGAAAATCTGGCTAGATCGGGATATGTATTTGTTTCTCGGTTCAACAATCGGCAAATCTCGGAAAGAATCCGGAATGAAATCGGAGTCCTTGTGCGCATTTAGGGTCATTTTGAAAATATGTCAGATAGTAAATAAATAATAAAATTTCAGAATGATTTCTGGAAAGATGTACTACTTCGGGCTGGATGTTGGACCGCGGGTATGATGCCATCCATTAAATATATTCTAGCACTGTAATAATGAAAGATTACACGTAATCAGGTTATTAAAGTGTATGCTTGTTTAACATACCGAATTATCTTAACATGATTCATTGATAACCTGTATGCTAGAAATGAGAATGAATGTCTCATATGTATTTCGCCAATATTAGTCTCTCCCATATGATACCCATATAGGTTAACTACAGAGGTCCCATACAGATCCCGGTTGCACGTCTCATCGTGATCCCTCATGGGCATCCCATATTTGACCCATATAGGTTCAAATGTGGGTCCCAAGGCCAGTTGGATAGATATAAATAGGCGCTATTTTGCAATTTCCATAGTCAGTAAAAATTCACAAAAAGTAAAGTCGTTGTTTAATGATTTAAAGGTCGTAACCACGGCTTGAATAAGCTTTATTTGTGAAGTTTAAGTCGCGAAACAATTCATAACATACATGGTAGAGTTCAAGTATCATGTAAAAAGGGGCCATATGATTTTTTTTAAATATTCTAGTAACATAATGAAGTCCCAATATTTCATTGGAATCACTTTTAACTTTCACAGAATGATAAAACCAACAGTAAAATATCACGGGAAAAGGGGCCTTATGAGAACTTGATTTTAATATCTTTGTTAACACAATAAAGTCAACAGTTTTATCGGATTCTCTTCAAAGATGTATGGAATAATTGTGGCATTCGAAACACAGGAAAAGGGGCCTTACAGATTATCATTCAAAACATTCTTGTGTATGTGATGAAGATCACAATCATTACCAAATTGTCTTTTAAATTTCAAAGGACAATTGTAGGGTTGTAAGGAAAGTTCCTTTTGGAATGAAATTGATCCATCAGAAAACACAGGAAAAAGGGCCTTACTGATTTTCAATCAAAACAATCCTTTGTGTGATAAGTCCACAATTATTATCAGATTCTGATGAAAATTCACATTATGATTGTAGGGTCATAAGGTAACTTTCTTTTGGAAATGGTGTGGATCCGTCATGAAACACGGTAAAAGGGGCCTTGAGGATTGTTGCTCAAAATAAAGGGGATCAAGTCCTTTTTTTTCTTTATGCATTTTTCTTTGAGTAATTAATTTCCTAAAATATCAGATTTCTTTAATGGAAAACTTGATAACCAGTAGAGCGTCTCAGGCCCTCATGGTCCTCTTGTTAGAATTTCCATCACCTTGACATTGTTTGCAACTTCTTTCACCTCCCTTTCCCATCCAATCGTATTGTTTGTCATGCTTTCAGCTCTTTCTCATTTTTGCTTCTTTCAGAATGTTCACGTAAGTAAACATGTATTTAATTAAATGACGGATCACCGATATTAAACATAGTCGTTTTTCCCCATTGACTGGAAACCTTCCCTAAGTTCATCGACTGATCCCTAGAACACCTGGCTACCAGTTTCTGTCTCACGACTGTAAACCAATTTCGTTGATGAGCGAAAAAGACTTAAATAAATCTTATTCAAAATGATGCTACGAAGCTTAAGTCGCCAATCGATTTCTTCTGTTTTTTCCTTTGTAAAATGTCTGCGGTCAATTGTCGAAAAATGACGTTTGTTTTTCTTTCCGATAAACTGTTGGAGTGCCCAATTCGTAGTTAACCATACGTCAAATACTTATACAACAGTTTCGTGCTGACCCATCGACATGTATTTGTTGACAGATGTCAATACATTACACTAGCAATGGACTGTACCTTTCGTGAAATATCCTTTTGTTAGAGACTTACTTTAAAAGATGGAAGCTTGGTTAAGTCAACAAAATATCGTAAAAACAGCTTGTTTAAGCTTTCGGTCGTCTACTGGTATCTTTCCCTTCATGTCGAGAAGGGACAATCTCTTCATTCGCGTGAATATCAAAGTTTGTTTCATAGTAAGCGCCAGTGAAAAACATATTAGGAACTGTAACTTTGCGATTGATAAGGTTATTATTTTATTGCGATATGATTAAAAGCACTCGAGAATTAACCAATTATCGTATCTATACACGCATGTAAGTGATTTGCCCTTTTTACATAGGACCTAATGTAATATTTGCTTGTTTTAGATGAAAAAATAGTCTTTTGCAGGAATAGAGCGGAAGTAGACCATTGGTCAGTCATTAGACAATGCTAAATTAGGCGGGAATCTGATCCTCCACTCTACCCATGATCATAGTTGGCTCTGTAACATGCCCGACAGCGGTCATAGCGCAGTTGTAGCGTGTAGGACTCCTAGTCATGAGGTCCCGGGTTGGATCCCCGGCCGCGGCGAATACCCTTTCCGACATTTGTCTTCAACCAATGGAAGGATAATCGTAAACTTAATTTGGATGAACAGCTGAAGGCTAGGAAAGGATATAGTGGTAGTACTGGTGTTAGAATTACCAGAAATCCATGGTTAGCCGCGTTTTTGACAAGCACCTGTTGTGGCAAACTGTGTTTTCAGAGGACCAGTAGAGCATCCCATTGGTATCTTGTTTATCAAATTCTAGAACCATATTATCTGATGGTCTTTCCTTAAAAATGGCCTCGTTGTTTCATATTATCGAACATAAACGAGTATCTTGGTGAGTGTTGTCAATGTACAATTATGGTTGAGGTAGGGTGGGGTGTCATAGGTTCGATCACCGGCGTCTGCACATATCCTTTCCGACATTTGTCTCTCACCAATGAGTAAACTTTACTGGGATAGCAGCTGGAGGCTAGGAAAGGATGTAATGGTATAGTACTGGTGTAAGAAATACCAGATAAATACGAGATAAATAAGGAATCCATTGTTAGGTGCTCCAGCTACCGCGATATGACTGAAAAAAATGTTAAAAGCGGCGTTTAACCCTATTCGAACAAACAGCTGTCAATGTATCATAAAACAGGAACATTCGATGAACTGGTTTGAAATGATGGACAAACATGGTGAGGAGCATCAGCTACCCCAATAACATTGGGGCTTTGAACACGTTTTTATATCCGATACAACCATTTTTACGAACAATTCTTTCAGAAATTACAAATTTATCACGTTGCACTCTGCATTTGAGTAATTATTTCAAGCATGCCAACACTGATCACTGTTTTTCAAACTACTAATCAGTAACAAAACTAATTACTATTTAACCTAAACAAAATATTAGATTCGTCCAAATCAAACGAAATTGCAGACACCAATTTCGAGATGATGAAATCTTTGTCTTTCTGGGTAAAAATATTGCGGAAAATGAAGAAATTGTTTGTAACAAGCAGTTACTTCATTTACTACAATGTTTTCCTAAGCTTTAGAAGCGGAATTGTGTGGGAATGGGTCAGTTCTGATGACTATTTTGGATAGTTTGTGTATTACTTTTCAAACAAAAATCACAAGTGCGTGTAGTGCATACACTGAGCAGTCTGGACAGCTATGCAGTGTGGTTAGATACTCGCTGATCGTCTAAAGATGATGCGAGAATCTATTGAAGTTGCACATATAGTACAGACCTGTTTCAGACTGTTACTATACAGGCTGGTCAGTGTGATCATCGCGAACTTGTCATTGCTTGGAATGTCACCCACTTCCCTAATTAATGTATTCCGTGTCGTATTTTAAGATACATTTGAAATTGCTTTAATTATTTGGTTTAACGCAAAACCTGTAGCTGTCTATGCAATTTATAGGTGGCTACAGCAGTTTTACATTAAACCCTAATTTTCTGACTGTTCTGTTAGAAACTGTATACTTTTATGACTACAACAAAAACAACAAATTCAATAGGACTAAACAGAAAACACCCGAATTTGACATAAATCGATTTTTGGAGAAATGAGCTTAAGCTGCACGTATTTAGTTTTGGTCGCCCACTGACTAGTATTATGGTAGTTCTAAACACGTGCATAGTCCTAAACGAAAGTAATCGTATCAATTTTCCTTTTTTGACCAATAACTAATGCATTGACGAACTGAGCCTTCATAGTGCAGATGGTAGTGCACTAGACTCCAAATCTTCAATTATCGGGTGTCATGGGTTCGATCCCCGGCGGCGGCACATATCCTTTCTGACATTTGTCTGTCACCAATTTCCGACATTTGTCTCTCACTAATGAGTGGATAATCGTAAACCTAAGTGGGATAGCAGCTGGTGGCTAGGAATGGATGTAGCGGTAGTTCTGGTGGAGATATACCAGGAATCCATTTTTAGATTCCTGGTATATCTCGCGATATGACTGAAAAAACTGTTAAAGCGGCGCTAAATCCCACTCGAAACAAATTATAAAAACAATTAAACAACAAATCAACAAGTACTACAACAACAAGAAAAATAATAACAACAACAACAAACTTGCTGGCTGTATTCACTTACGGTGCTGTTCGTCTAGTTATAACGGGGTATAACATGTTAAAAAAAGTGATATGACATTTTAATAAAACATTGTTAGCTCCACTGGACGAAATCGAGCCAGGAAATTATGGCGCTGTGTCCGTACAGCATGCTTCGGTCTGTAAGCCCTACGGAAATACAAGTGGATGTTGATTGAGAAAAAAACAAATAAATAAATAATAAAAAAAAAAAAACGAAAACCTCAGGACATTTCTCCCCCACCAACGTGAGGATAATCGTAATGAGATGAGTAGCTGGAGGCTCGGAAAGGATGTAGTGGTAAAACGAGTGTGAATAAAACCAAGAATCCGTGGTTAGATGCTCCAGCTACCGCGATGTAATTGAAGCACTGTTAAAAGTTACATAATATTCAACCTACAGAAGCCTCTGGTACCAACTTAATTATAAAAAGGGTTAATTCAGTTTTAATAATCATTGACTTTTTTATTTGATAATTATTGCTTTGCAAATTGTGCACGTGTATTTAAGGTGTCCATTACTCTCATATCAGCGGAATATCAGTCATAATTTGGGAAGAATGTTTTGTTTTTCTATAACTGGGATCAAGCCAAAACGGAATACTTATTTGTGGGTTTATAGGGTCATTAACCCATTCCTATACAATGCTGCTTTTTGACGCCTCTGAAGAAAAACAACGTGTAAAATGAAGAAATTTCTTGCAAAAAGCAATTTGTTCATTTTACACAATGTTTTCTAGCCTGAAAGTCGAAAAAAAAATCAACTAAATGTTCATCAACTTGTCGTCTGCAACTTTTTTTCATTTTGGACCACTCTAGATATGCATTGTCTAGTAATGGGTTAACATTAAACCACCAAAGGGAACCAACAATATCGTCAATAGTAACAGCAAAACCAAAAGCCAAGGAGGAAACTAATGAGTTGACATCGCTGATCTTTCAGATGACATTAATTAGAATGACGATATTTGCGACCTTCTTCGAAGAAACCTGAGTAGTTTTTCCAATCACCCGAAATTTACATGGGGATAATGAATCAACGCTCATAGACGTATTCCGTACTCGCAAATACGGACCTCGGCTTTCTCAAATCAAACCCGCTTTGATAGATAAAAGATAAAAAACATGAATAGTTGCGCTTGTTTTATTCATATTTTAATAAAAGTTCGAAGGATATATGGCTGGTTATTTCGAGGCGTAGGCAGGCGTTTGTTTTATCCAAGGCGTAAACACTCATATCCATCAGGAAACTTATGGTATTGTAAATTTAAAAATAAACAAAGCTTGAAGTCTGGGCAACGAAAAGCCCCACCCAGATCGACTCCCCTCGAATTAGAACATTATATTATTATAAAATAAAAGCTGTGAATATGATCTTACTACAAACAACAACAATGAGCAACAAACATCATCAACAACAATCTATGTGGTTAATCAAATTTATTATTGAAAAAATAATTTGTATTATGCTCTGCATTAACAGATGTTATTTGTGTATAGTAAGACAAAATACTTTCGTTTCAAGCAGTCAAAAGCTTCACACGAAAAGATTATAATTAAACAGTGGTGACTGTCTAAAACTGTGCAGGAATTTTGCAAAGAATAAGTAATTAAACAAAAAGTCATTGCTTAATGACGTCTGAAACTCCACGGGAAATTGGCAAAGTAAAAAGACAAAAATCATTGTTTTAAGGCGTCTGTCTAAAACTGCAAAGAGTTATTTAAAGCTGATGGCTACAGAAAGATGTATCATCCAAAGGCAATCTAGTTATGTCCGTTGTTTCAATATTTCACGTTTCAGCAATTGATATCAACTATGATTGGTCCAGTAATTTTGGCGCTTTTAACCAATTAGTTATATCATGATCACGTGGTGCCAGTCTGTTTAGCTGCACCGTATCCAGAGATATGCCGATCCAACCCGAACCCTGCAGACTGTATTAAAATGAGATCCGTTTAAACAGATTGATAAATTCAGTGTTTTTCTGTAAAAAAATGTTATGAAATGATTAAATGACAAGCAGACAGTCAAGATTGAGCCCAAGATTGTGCAGGCTGGTCTTTATCTATGCTGCCTGCAATTGCTTGCACAGTCCAGGAGAAGGGACCTTACACAGGTAAAACCCTCTTGTCCAAATTTCTGTCTTTTCTATCAGTAGTTAGGTTAAGTGTTATGTGTAATGGATATAAATCACGGAGTGGAGCAGAACAGACAGGATAATTGTAAGTAACCACCATCTGTTGGTAGAGCTCTGTTTCCGTTCACCATAAGCCTTGCTGACAAAAACAATAAAACAGAATGAAAGATCTTATTTTTTATGGTTTGATGGCTTTTCCCTACCTCGAAGTAGAGGGGCTATTCAGGTTTCATTGTCTGTCTTTCTGTCCGTCCGTCCGCTCATCGGTCAAATTTCTTTTCTTTTCCGTCCTGTAACTGGGAAAAGGATTTTGACCTAGGACCATGTGATTTTACAAATAAAAAAAGCCCTAGCCTTCGCCCAAGGATATGCTCTATTGTTCTAAGTAGCGTACAATGTAGGTCAAAATTCAAGGTCACAGTTAGATATTTTTCATATCCTGTATTCTTAATAAATATACATGGACCGATGTCCATGAAACTTTCTAAACATGCTACCGATGAGAATTTCATATTCTTTTAAGAACATGTAGGATTACAATCAATGTTACAATTGTTACTTTTGAAAATAGTATCACTGTTTTGAAGTGACAAAGTGCTAGTGGGGGATATTTAACCAAATTATTTTCTATTAGACTCGGTTTTAGGTGGGGAAAGCAAGGTTTAATTAATATCTTTAATTACATTTAAGTCTATAATCAGAACAAGGACCCGGTGTCATCTGCTATTTGCCTCGAAACCCTGGTCCATTCCCTTTTAATTAACAGCTGTATTCTGGCCAGCATCGAACTTGAAGGAGAGTGAATGGATGCAGCTGGACAAGTCGAATCCCTGCCTGTAGGATCAAAGACACGGACTGCAGACCACAGATTCAAATTGAAGGAGAAGATTAAGAGAAGAGGTATTTCCCCCTCCCCAGTTGTCATTGAATTATTTTCACTAGGAACAGAGCTGTACCGTTTTTCATTATGTCAAGAATTACAATTGTCATTAGCCATGGAGAAGCAGGCTTAAGATTTAGGATTAATTTGGTTTCTTGATTGCCAATTGCATTTAAACGCCCTTCCCGTACACTATTCGTCAATATTTTCTTGTTTTCGTGTTCAGATAGGAAGTCAAATGGGCTGGTGGAGAATTGCGGTAGAGTACCCTCTAGTAATTCTTCAATGGCTTCTTTGACACTACCTTTGTTCGTTCACAGGGTCGTGAAATGCTATAGCCTAACGTGTCATTCTTTCAGTCTGTCCAATCAACCGTTATTTTTAGTATGCGCAACTTCTCGTACAGTTCTAATCGGAATAACTTGCAGAAATGAATCTCCACTGTATTTTGTTTCGAATGGCTTTCTTTAAAAAAGAAAGATTGGCATCACTACAGTCGTTTCCGAATCACGTGATTTTTAACTGAAAATTCTTACCATTTTACATAGGTTGAAGCCAAGTCATGTAACTTGCAAGTTTTTGATATCTTTTAGATCTTCCTTTTAGAATAGCAATAGAGTCAGCTCCATCTGCGCCTTAAAAAATATGAAATTCTGTAGTATCAACTTGAAACTTGAAATGTTTGTACTATCAAGACAACAATTTATAGCATTACATACAAAAAAGGCAACTCTTGCTGAAATATGAGAGATTATGTGGACTATTTTCGTCTCAGATTCAGTTTGCATTTAGATAGCTTTGGAACGTAGTTTTGTCCCGTCCGTTTGTCGTACGTTTTTCTGTCCACAAAAAGTCTTTAAAGCTACACTTAACTTGGTATAATAAGCGATAGTTTCTATATTTAATACAATTTTTTCTGTAATATTGGTGGGCCGAGCTAATATGTCATTTAATTACCTTGACCCACTCTCAAACGTCAACATTTTAGACTTGTCAGAGTTGAAAGAGTTTTCAGTCGACAGGAAAAAGTACAAATTTGAAAGTAAGGGTCATGTGAGATTGAAAACTTTGTGAGAAAAGAAGAACTTGCCCGTGACGAGCAATTTCTAGATTTTCCCACAACGTTTTATATAGATTTTTATCTTCTCTGCGTAAAAGTTCGGGATTGTGCTGAATTAAAGTTGTAGTAAGTTTGTTCGACCCAGGTATGGAAAAGATCTTGTCTCTGAAAAAAGTTCTTGTTTAAAACAACGAAATAAATTGAAATAACAGGAAGGATCTTAACAGCTTCAACCTTATACTAACCAATTGTTTGCATTTTCACCATATGTGTAACCGTATTTTATTGTGGACATGTATTTTTCTCTGGAGCTTTCAGGTACACTTTTAATAACCCGTTCCAACACAATCCCTCCTTTTTACGTCCTTCTAGAAAAAAAGGCTTTGGGGAACATTGTGCAAAATGAAGAAATTGCCTGTATCAAGCAATTTCTTAATTATCAACAATGTTTCTATGCCAAATCACTAGAATTTTTTAAAATTCCATCGTCATCTGTGACTTCTCTCAATTTTGACCAGTTCCAAATTGGTAGAATTGTTTTTGAATGGGTTAAATGGACGTTGAGGTAGACTCCTGTTATTGACGGATCACTTGGCGGCTCGAATTAGGAAATAGACATTATTGTGATAATTGTCGACCTAAATATCGTATCTACTGCTTTAATAAGACATAGCTACGACGTTTAAGTCGGCAAATCATCAAAAATGCTCGGCATTAAATGTCGGAGTTCAAAGTTGACTTCTAGCCTAAATGAGAGGTTTGATTGGCCAATCGATTCTTACATTGACAGTGGCGATCCGTCAAGTAAATGGACGTATGTGTAGACTTCTTGAATAGATTTTGTAGCTCGTCTGTTTTCGGAGAAACCCCCAGGTATTGCTATAGCTTTGGTGTCGTTGGCGTTGTTGTCGTCGTCGTGCGAAAACTTTGACATTTTGTGATATCTCTGGTTCTACTAAAGGCATTCACTTGAAACTTGGCACACTTGTTCACTATCAAAAAAGCAACCTATACTATCAAGGGGGATAACTCTAGATGCATTTGTCCACTTTCCAGCACCCAACAGCCGAACATAGGCACCCATAGGTGCTGCTCTTGTTTTGAAAATTGGGTTCGGGTTTGAACTACAAATGTCAGCATGGTTTCTTATCACTGTGAAGAACATGAATAGGAATTAATCCATTCCCACCCAATCCCTCTTATTTACGCCCTCAAGAAAAAAGCTTTGAAAAACATTTTGGAAAATGAAGAAATTTTTTGTAACAAGCAATTTCTTCATGATCCACAATGTTTCCTTCCTTAAAAGACAAAAATATTTTGAAAATTATCAGCTTGGAATTGTCGTTTGCAACTTCTTTGACTTATAATTTGGACCAGTCTAAAATTTCATCATCTTGTAATGGGTTAATTGATAAAGGTCTTTGACAGAAGTTAGTTATCAAGAAAATGACTACATGGACCGTCCATATGTACGTGTTATTCTCGAGATTTCATTTCGACACGATTTACTATTACTGTGAGAAACCTAAATAAGTCGGAATTCAGGTTTCTGAAAGCATAAAGTACTTCTTCCGCTTTTATCAACTCGAGATGGAACAACAACAACAATCAAAGAAAGTACACGTATCTTATTTTCACTTTTGAATGCTTAACATCTGTTTTAAAATGACGTTTCTAATTTTTTTCTTTTCTTGCAGTGTATTAGAAAAGCCGTCACTCCCAAGCACCATTGCTCGTAGGTATTTTTTTTTCTTTCTCTTCTTTTCAATTCTACCTATCTCTCTTTATTATCGTTTCCAGTAGTTCGTAACTCCGTTGTCACGATTTGAGTACATGAGAACGGAAAACACTTGCAGAAAATGTATACTAAGATCAGAATGTTATATGTAACAATCTGATCTTCATCTACATTACCTGCTACTGCGGATTGAACAAACAAAGGATAAGATTCCACAAGGGGGAATTTTAGCTCGTAACAATTGCCTCGAACGTCATACCTGGTTTTGTGTGCAATCTTATCTTGATCTACACTATCTGTTACGGGAGGAATGAGGCCATAAAAGAGTTCATCTCTAGCGGAAAAATGAAGGTCTGGATTTGATTGAGCACATTTCATTTTAAGGTTATTTCCAGGTAGATGCTCGACGCAAATGTAATGAAAAGAGATAGACTTCGAGTGAAATTGTATAGAACTGGAAACGAACAGGGGTAGACTTTTACGAACATGGCTAAAAGTGAGATGTAACTAGAAAAAATGCAATTTAAGAATAATGATCATATCGGGCTTTCGGTTTATCAAAAAGATACTTCTCTAGGCAAGGGTTACATTCACTTGGTATCAATACACAAATTGCCTTTCACTTTTGACTAACGTAATTGGCGGGAGTTCAAATTGGTACATGTAAAATTGAAATTCTGAAAGTCTATCCCTGCGGCTGGTGAAATTGCTCCGAGTCACACCTCAACGTGGTGCCAGCTGGTAACTATGGGGAAATGACCTCACTGTCGTTCCGTTTCTCCGTAGGCTGACGTGACCGGTCATGGTATCCTGCAATTGTACCATAAATAGGGCAATATCTGTCCTCTTTTTCATTCATGAACTTTTAATCAGGATATCTTCTTTTCCGGGTAGACAATGTCTTCAATGTTAAATTTCGCTTGGGCGTTAGCCCCGCTTGCCGCAGTTATCGCGGCTATGTTCATATTTTGGATGTCCGTATTTTCATCTTTCGATACTTTTCTTATGTTCTTTTCCCTCCATAGACTACTGGGTAGATAACAACCAAAATTTACTTTAGAAATGAACAGTTACTTAGTTACTGCCAAAATGGTTTTACTTTCGCTTAACTCCTTTTGATAATTAAGCTGTTCGTATGAAGCTTGAACTGTTATCAATGGAAGCAACCCAGAAAAGTTTTGTCTAGCCCACAATGTGCGTTAGTTCGTCAAGCCGCCCTAATTTCTCCAAGCCATACTATTGCTTTGTGAATATCTTACAAAATGAGAGACAACTTTTCTCCTTCATGAGTAGAATTGCCATTTGAAATAAATTTTCAGAACGCTTCTAGGTCAAGGTTACAGCTCAATTTCAATAGTTCAAATAATTCTCCTACATTTGAGCATAGACTTGAAAATAATTTAGGACCATCGAGCTCCATCATTTGAACCAATTTTTCAGATAGCTTGAAGGCAAAGGTCACAGATCAAGTTCAAATATTCAGCGGACTCAACATGTTGTCCATGGTTAAGTTTTCAGTGAGAGTGAAACCAGAAGAATGAGACAAGTTTAATAGTTCTTAGCTCTAGTATACTGGTGTTATGCTGTAAGACACTTCAACATAGGATTCTGGGTTCAATAATCTGTCTCGCTGGGGAATTCTAAATAAAGCAGAGAAGATCCGACGTAAGAACCAAACCTTTATTTCACAAGTTCGCAAACAGTTTATAACCATTATTTTCTAAGAAAAATAACATTTATTACAAATACATCAAATATTAATCTGTAACTAGATATTTTGTTTTTACTCGTCACAATTCCAATTCGTGACGAATCGTTCTACAGGAACCGCCAAAACCATAAAATGGAGACGAAAATTAATATTTCTATGAGATTTAAGACTACACGGCATTTTGCTTTATTAGCCACTATTTCGCCTCGCGACGACTTCGTTGCGCAGAAATCGCCACGAGCACAAAACGGAGGCGGAAATCGATGTTGCGTGATATATTCCATGCAATATTATTTTTCAAAGCATTTTAAAGTACTTAGTCAAAAAATTAAACATGGCGACAAAAATGATGCGGACATCATGATGCATCAGACTGCCAATAGCTGTAACATGGTCTTGGTCGACAACGAGACAAGCGAACTATGCTCATGTTCACCTGTGCACTTCCGCCACCACGTGTCTGACCAAATACAGTTCACATGCCGTATAGAATATACAGATTTTACACAAAGAATAATAGTATACTAAATTTACACTACAATATAGCTTTTTCCTACAATGTTTCTATCAGGCCGATTCAGGCTGTTTTTTCTTGAAATCTGGTTAACATTTTAATTTACCCGTACTTATCAACTAGGAATAATTATGTGTCCCCGCTTTTCTAGATTTATTCGCAAATCACATTTTTTATAATTCAATCCTAACACAACCTTGTCCAAACAACGGTAATTTTTACCACAATATTTTCAGTTCATTATAGTTGAACATACTTAGCCGTTATTACAAATATTAAATAAGTTGAAACCATTCATAAAAGTACATTTGATGCAAGATTTCGCATAACTCTACAGGTATCAAAATAACATAACAAAATTGTACAAAAATAAGAGAAATCTTCTACATTCCAAAAGTTAAACGCATCTAACATAAATAAAGCAGAGAAGATCCGACGTAAGAACCAAACCTTTATTTCACAAGTTCGCAAACAGTTTATAACCATTATTTGCGAACATGCTTAATTTAAACGATTTTCTGTCTTACATCGGACCCAATCAAATCTCACGTTACAAAAATAACTGACAGTTTGCCCTCTCGGCGATAAGAACTCAGCAATTTTACTCGTGTCAAAAAGGTGCCAAAAGCGTCTTTGTTTGTCGGTGTCAAGTCATAAAGCTTATCCGCCGTTTGTTCTGATTTACAATCAAACACTGATTATATCACTTCGATTGTAAATCAATAGAATAAACAATTAGATTTTCATTCAGATAAAGATTTCCTTTTTTCAAAGGGTTGCTAATCCCTGCGGTATTTTGCATGTCAGCACTGACTATGCCTTGCCGAGGGCTAAGAAACGCTTTTGTGATGCCTAATTTCTCGATATTTGAAATTCTATTATAGAAGTTTGTAACGTATAAACAAACGTTAGATATTTAAACATTTTACAACATGATAAATTCAATAATTAAACATTTAAACACAAGTTGAAACAACACTTAATCCAAGTTCAGATTCACAACTGGCAATTGTCCATTTTAATCATATTCGAAATTGCGTTCTTTTGCATAACAGTTTTTGCGCAATACCACCCCTCCTCTTATTTTACTTTATTCCTATAAAGTTGGAACAAGAAAGGATGCATTACATTCCTGCAAACGCAATTGACATGAAATGGACAATTACCTTCAAAACAGCTTTGTTGAAACAGCTAAAATCAACTTTACAAAATATACAAATTTCTAAGTGTCTTGACATTTGCACAGCACAGGACTTTTACCAGTTTTGTAAAGGGATATACAATTTCTGATGCTCTATAAAAAAAGTAGAAGCAAAATGTTGTAGACATGATTCGCCTGATTTTCTTTCCCGTCAGGAGATTTACCCTAAATAACTTTTCAACCAACAGTTCTTGATTGCTTAATTTATTAATTACTTGAAATTCATCCCATTCAAACTTGACAACGGGAGTCATTATACCTGCAACAGTAATTTGTTCGACACATTCGGGAATTTTAATTTTCCAGTAGGTGGGCCACTACGTGAGTGTTTAAGTATGATTTTAGCTGATGTTTTCCCATTTGTTATTTCAACAATCAATCGTGTTTGACTGCGATCCGGTTTGCACGTGTTTATCAGAATAACAAATAGTAATAGAAAACTCATTATACATACGGTAAGCGTCCAGTGTTCAAGTTCAAAATTTATTTTACCCCAAAAATACTCCTTAGAATTTTCTATGGAAGCTGGAGTTTTATAAATAAATGATGGTATCGTAGACGAATGAACTTGTTGTGCTGATTTTAGGACCGATAAAATTATCATGACTTTCCGGAGTTTTAGCGCTAAGATGATAAATGCGAACGCACAGAATGCAGCGACAGCAGTAGTAACATAAAGTAGTATATCTTTATACGATACAACTTCTTCAAAAGAAACCTCACCTGACAGTAATGATTCCGTAAGTGTTGAAAATATCATTGAGTTATCCTTTGCAGCTTTTGACACGTAACATTTTCTGTAGGTTTAAATGTGCCTTATTGTCATCCGCTAAGATTTTGGTCATGGAATGATTATAAATCGAAAATTTTGGAATATTGACTTGTAACGGAACATTGAAAAGTGAGTTACTTCCAATATATTTTAGCATATCATCTTCGAAAAAGTTCTGCACCAATGCAAGATTAACAGGATGTAATTTTTCTGTAGTATTTTTGTGACAGTCAGTTAGTCTAGCTGGAAGATAGGAATTGGACGTTATAACAGAACATTCACAAGGAACATTAATTGTGTAAAATTTACACCCCTTTTTCATTGTCTTGCTACTTTTACAGTCGAATTCAAGAACAATGACATTGTAAACAAGAATTGAAGTTTTGGAAAGTAATATAACCTTAGATGATATATGATTAGTTAGAAATCTAAAATTGCAAAGTTTTTTTCACAACAGCGATATTTTCCATAAATAGGGCTAAAATACGAGATGTTTCGACTACTGGAGTTAAGACTTTTGGGAAATTGCATTGTTTAAGTTTATTCGATTGACACGTAACTAACTCTTCATCCTGAAGTACAATGTAAAATTGTAAATCATTGGTAATTGAAAAATAATTAAGTACGTCTAAAAGCTGAGTTGCATGGTTGGTGCTGTCGTTAACTGGAATAGGAAAAGATTTAACTTTAAAAAGATTCAGTGGTTTTCGAAAGGGGGAAATCGGACAGAAACGTATATCGAAGAACCTTTCCTGGCAAACATCGAACCGACGTAATGGTAGATCAAGGATGGATGTTTATAGACCAGATGAAATCCAGGAAACTTCCTGTCAAGAATTGATTGAATATCTTGTAACGCTTTAAGCATTGTGTCTGCATTGAAAACTTTCCTTCTACTAGATCATACACTCCCTCTAAAAGTTCGTCAAAAATAGACTCCAACTGCCTAGATTTTTCAATTTGTTCCGAGAGAAAACCGCTCATTTTTGAGAAGGTTTTTTCCATACTAACTATTGAAACATTGAGTTGGTTCTCAAGCTGTGAAATTGCTAGATGATTTTCTTCCAACCCCTGAACTATATTATTCATTCTTTCGTCTGAAGCCGTCATAAATGAACTTAAGTCATTTTCATGTTGTTCTACTGTTTTGATTAGTTTTCCTGAAATCCTATTCAGAGAATTAATATGCCTAGCCATTCTTTCTACATCCTTCACTGTTGCTGTGCCGAATGTTGACTTGGAAATATCCCCAATGAAAGGTAAAATGGAACGTCTACGCCTGTTCCGAGCAATTAAGTTTCTCTCAGGGATTAATTTATTAACCGAGTCCAACGTGCTCGTGATCATAATTTTAGTGTTATGCCTTATTTGTTGAATTTCCTGTAGCAGATTCGATATTATTTGACATGATTCCTTTCTACAAGCAAAAGCGTTTCGTAAATCTATGCCCTTTGGCAATGGTATTTAAAAGGTGTGAAGCCTCACTTCGTTTGACAATTGTAATTGATCTTGGGGTTCAAAAACTACCCCGTAGTATAACCGCTGTACCTGCTTTCCCATAACTGATCCAGAACACTACATCAGACAGGTGAACATCAGGAAGACCGGAAACCCTAAAACAATGAACAAGATAGAACTAATCACACGACAACGCGATATCGTTCATTGTCTATCCTTAGCTAAAACAGAGAAATAAGAAGATAAGAAAGACCTTTTTCTCATTCGCTAACGCTCAGTTAACACTTTCGTACAGTTTTGAACCAAAGACGTGAAGCCTATCGGCGAAATTGTTAAAGAAATAACCAGTCGACATGTTTTTCACCTCTAATTTCAATTATTTGAAATAAATGTTTGTGTTCGTAGAAAGGAAAGTTAATTTTACAAATAACTATAAGCTATTTTAAGGAAATTGCAGCAGCGGCTTCAATTGATCAATTTTACAGTTTGCTATTTCTATCAAAAAATTGAAATTGCCGTTTTCTTCTCTTTCCAGATTTAGTTTGCCGTACATAAAACAATCTTTTTAATTCTTCACTAACATCTTCCTCAACCTCCAAAGTAGGCTTTGAATTCGTATCAGACCATTCAATAAGGTACTCTTTGTGACCATTTCGTACCCTTGTCTCAAGATACGATTTGCCTGATACCAAGTGCCATCTTTAGGGTTCCTACCTTTATTATCTTGGTCGGAATTTTCATTAAAGTTTCCATCTGTCTTACCACCTACCTTATTTTCTGGTAATTGATCAACCCCACCTTCCACGATACGCCTAATTCCCGAGTCAGTTTCGAGCAATTGGTCGTTAGTATCATTGCCAACATCGTTGCTGATAATAGGTGGAATATGGTAATTTCTCGGATCACTGTAACTTTTCAGATCTTTTGCATTTACTGGCGTTTTCAATTTTTTGTGCGTTCTGTTGTCAGAAATTCTATACGTGTCATTTGAGACCTTTTCTGTAATGTAATATGGACCTTTCCACATAACTTCTAATTTTGGAGTCAACCCGACTGTATGTTTATGAACTTTTAATAACACTTGTTCTCGTAGTCGAAAATCAGAAGATTTCGCTTTAAGATCATACCTTACCTTTGATTCCTGCTGGGTTGTCTCATTATTCTGTTTTGCAATATTCCTTATTATCCTTTGTCTTTCCAAAAGCTGTTGGACGTGTTGCTTTGCATCTTGACCTAAAGATTCTCGTGGAATCAGATCAATATCAAATGGAAGCCTCATTTCGCCACCAAATAACATTTTGTATACACTGACACCAGATGTCTCTACATTTGGAGAAGATCTGAGAGCTTGTAAAACTGTAGGCAAAAATAAGTTCCAATTTGACTGATCCTTGTCAATATACATACGCAATGTTTGTATGAGTGTAGCATTTTGTCGTTCACAGGCTCCATTGGCCAAAGGGTTGTAGCTTGCTGTGCGGTGCCTTGTGACATTATAAATTTCACAGACAGCGTTTACTAATTTTGATAAGAAGTTCTGACCTGTATCCGTAACGATAGCCAATGGAGCACCATAACGACAAAATATTTCGTCGTGTAAAATACGGGCTATTTATGCTGCAGACTGTGTGCGTAACGGAAAAGCTTCTACCCACCTTGAAAAACTGTCGACACAGACAAGTATGTATTCAAACCCATCCGTCGTTTTATGAAGAGGTCCAACAATGTCTAGATGGATCCTTTCAAAAACATTGACGATTGGTAAAGGATTAAGAGGTGTGCTTTCCTGATGTCTACTATGTTTGGCTCGCTGACATGAGTCGCATGATTGTACAAAATTTACAATTTCTTGATACATACGAGGCCAGTAATATTTTAAGTGGATAGCCGCAAAGGTTTTCTTTACACCAAAATGCCCATGATGGTCGTGAAATTCTTCTATTACTTGTAATCTAAGACTCGTTGGCAGAGCCGTTTGTATTTATCTTCGGTGGGTTTCTTCTTACCCCTAGTCTGGTATTTGTGGATTAAGATCCCGTCAACTATTTCGTAAAATTCCTTGTTGTACATTACCTTTCTACATTCCTTTTCATCTTCAGGTAGATTACCATTTTTAAGGTATCCAAATAAGCTTTTAAAATCTGGACAGTTCTTTTGTAAATCAATTAATTTACTTGTATTATCAATTTGTTTTGGGCCGCCGTCATAGCGCAGTTGGTAGCGCGTCGGACTGTCAATCTAGAGGTCCCGGGTTCGATTCCCGACGGCGGCACTCATCCTTTCCGACTATTTGTCTCTCACCAATGGGTCGATAATCGTAGACCTATGTGGGATAGCAGCTGGAGGCTAGGAAAGGTTGTAATGGTAGTACTGGTGTGAGAAATACCAGGAATCCATTGTTAGGTGCTCCAGCCGCCGCGATATGACTGAAAGATTGTTAAAAGCGGCGTAAAACCCCATTCAAACAAACAAAACAAACAATTTGTTTTGATGAGGAATCCCTATCTGTATCTAGATTAAAGACTGTTATGGGCTGATCATACTCAAAACATACCTCCAAGGTATTTTGACTGTAAGGCTCAGATTTGCTTTCTTCCTTATTTTCTGGCAATGAATTACCAGATTCAAAACGGTTATCAAAAGAGAATGTAGACTTACCGGGTGCTGGATTTTTGAAACTGACACTGTTTACCAACTCAGTGTTATTTGTCAATCTTGAAAGAGCATCAGCATTATTTAACTCACCTTTCCGATATTGCACTGTGTATCTAAAACCTTGTAAACAAAGAGATATCTTGCAATTCTACCATTTTGACATGTGGTAATAGAATTTAGAACTCTCAAAGCCTGATGGTCTGTGATAATTGTAAAAGAAATATCAGTTGAAAGGTAAGAGCTGAATTGCTTAATTCCTGAGACAATTGCCAAACATTCAAGTTCTGACACTGAGTAATTTTTTTCAGCTGCATGTAATGCTCTACCACTGTATTCTATCACCCTTTCTTTCCCATTTTCATCAAGCTGACCTAAAATATATCCTTATCCAGAACGAGACGCATCACATGTCAGGATAAAAGGTTTATTCATGTCAGGGAAAGCTAAAATCGGTGCTGAACAAAGAGCGTTTTTCAAAATATTTAGAGACTCATCACACTTGTCAGTCCATTCAAATTTAACATTCTTTTGAAGTAATTGAAAAAATGGTGCACAAATTTTACTATAATCTTTTATGAATTTCTTGTAATAATTTTTTAGCAAATAAATGAAGACTTTTCCTTACTCTCTGGGTCAAGGGGTACCTGCCAAAATGCCTTGCCTAAATCGAGGGACGAAAAAAATTGAGCATTAGATTCGCCTATTGCATCAAAAATGTCTGTCAATTTGGGTAGAGGGTAAGCCTGTGGTTTGCTAATTTTATTAAGTTTTCGGTAGTCAACAGCGAATCGATATTCGTCGGAGTCAGCTTTCTTCACTAACACTACGGGCGAATGCCAGTTAGACATAGAGGGTTCTATTATCTTATTTTCTAACATTTTTTCTACCCAATCGCGAGTTGCTTCCCTGACTTTTGGGTTTTGCTTATAAGGTGGTAACCTAACTGGTGCTGCATCACCTGTTTCAATTCTATGTGTCTACAATTTAGTACAACCAAGATCGTGTAATCCTTCAGAAAAAACATCTCCATTTTCTTCAAGAAGCTGGAGAAGTTTTTCTTTCTGTCCAATGCCTAAATCGGAATCCGAAAGGTCAAACGATTGTTTTTGAAAGGTCTTAGGTTTATTTTGTAAGTCTGAAAGGCCAACTGTATTCTCATTTTCACACTCTTCCGCTATTTCGACAATTGAAAGGACTGATGCTGGTTAGATCAGTACAACATTTGCCAAACTTTTGTTAGATTTAAGGTAAATTGTTTTGTTTGTTGGATTGAGTACTCTCATTACAGCTTTATGATCACGCACAGTAACTAAACTTTTAGCTCCGATGATATTTTTTTAGACAAGGAAGACAAAGGCTCCAATAATACTCCAGTTCCCGACTTTACCCTGGAAATTTTTACTGGTAAAGTTACTTCAAATTGCGGGTCGATTGCAGTGGATCGTACAGTCCTTGCAATGCCCATATCTGTTGTAACCGTACATACCTTTGCCGAACCTTCAATGATGAATTTCTTAGCAGCTATATCTAGAGTTACTCTGTTTTTTTCCATGAAATCAATACCCAAAATAATCGAATGGTGAAGATCCTCAATGACATAGAATTTTGCATTTAACGTCAGAGAACCAAAAGTAATGTTGACATCGATTTCACCTTGCACAGCATGTTGTGTACCACCGACCCCGACAATTGTATTTATGTTTTACATGAAATTGATGCAGCTGTATCACATAAAGCATTCGTCTTTTTGCCCTTAACTGCCACCCACACAGTATTTTTAGACATAGTTGCCGAAAAGATAGGATCGATCGAACAGACTGGAGCACTATTTACTTTCCTTGCTGATTTTCTTGCGCATTTTTTTAAATGAAATTGATTTAGCATTGTTTTCCTCTGAAATTATAGCACATTGGGAAATTACGGGTTTGTTACTTTTGTGCCCATCTACTGGAGGAGACCCGCAGACAGGCGCGAGTCCCTATTGCGATTTATTATTCTCTGAATTATTATTGTTTTTTCTATAGTTTCTCCTAGCTGTATGACATTTATTGCCAAAATGGTCCAAATTATCCATATTTACAACAACTTTTGCCCCGTGCTCTGCGATGATCGAAGTCAAGACACGCACCTCCGCATCGGGGACAGCCCTTGTCGTCTTGCCTCTTGTTGTTGTTATTGCTGTTGTTGTTGTTGTATCGTCGTCTGTCATTGAGGCGGTAATCACTCTGATTGAAACTGTTGGTAAGTTGAGTGACAGCTGTTATTAAATGATCCAACTTTGAATCCTCAGCACTAACAGCACCGACACTCACACTACGTTCCACGCCTGGCCCTAGTGGATTGATCCGGTCCAACAACGCCCTCAAGTCTGCCAACGTTGGAGGTGCATGCACACTTAACGAACTAGCAATAGCGCTTTCAATGCCCTTTAATGCTATCTGCACTTGTAATTGGTCGGGGATCCGTTGTGTATACGTAGCCTGTTCGATTTTATTTAAAAACCGTTCAGTTGTCTCCCCTGGAGATTGCCTCATTGTGTACACATCTAAATTTGCACATTTTGATTTCCTGAATTTTCCAATTAGTAGCTCTTTAAAACGGTCAAGGGACTCTGGTCTTAAAGACAAACGATTCGTACCATAACCTAGCCAAACCATTAAGGTGCCAGGCCAAGGTTGCAATAGCTTGCTGTTCTTTCAGTCCGGTCGCTTGGCAGTATTCCTCAAATCTCCTTACATACCTCTCCACATCTTGGGTACCATCTCCTCTAAAAGAATCCAGTTGGAACGTACCTGCCTTAGTTATATTTGGTGCTGGTATACTGACGCTGACGCTTGTTGATGTTGAGTTCGAAGTTTCAACTGTCTGTGAAGGTCCTGGCTCTCCGCTCCTCAAATTATAGTTCGAAGGTCTTGATGAAAGTGGCATCGGATCACTCGCTCGGCTTAATTAAGAGAACGGGAAGACCACACTACCCGCCACGTGTTATGCTATAAGACACTTCAACATAGGATTCTGGGAACAATAATCTGTCTCGCCGGGGAATTCTAAATAAAGCAGAGAAGATCCGATGTAAGAACCAAACCTTTATTTCACAAGTTCGCAAACAGTTTATAACCATTTTTTTTCTAGGAAAAATAACATTTATTACAAATACATCAAAAATTAATCTGTAACTAGATATTTTGTTTTTACTCGTCACAATTCCAATTCGTGACGAATCGTTCTACAGGAACCGCCAAAACCATAAAATGGAGACGAAAATTAATATTTCTATGAGATTTAAGACTACACGGCATTTTGCTTTATAAGCCACTATTTCGCCTCGCGACGACTTCGTTGCACAGAAATCGCCACGAGCACAAAACGGAGGCGGAAATCGATGTTGCGTGATATATTCCGTGCAATATTATTTTTCAAAGCATTTTAAAGTACTTAGTCAAAAAATTAAACATGGCGACAAAAATGATGCGGACAAAGACCAGACTGCCAATAGCTGCAACATGGTCTTGGTCGACAACGAGACAAGCGAACTATGCTCATGTTCACCTGTGCACTTCCGCCACCACGTGTCTGACCAAATACAGTTCACATGCCGTATAGAATATACATATTTTACATAAAGAATAATAGTATACTAAATTTACACTACAATATAGCTTTTTCCTACAATGTTTCTATCAGACCGATTCAGGCTGTTTTTTCTTGAAATCTGGTTAACATTTTAATTTACCCGTACTTATCAACTAAGAATAATTATGTGTCCCCGCTTTTCTAGATTTATTCGCAAATCACATTTTCTATAATTCAATCCTAACACAACCTTTACAACTGTAATTTTTACCACAATATTTTCAGTTCATTATATTTGAACATACTTAGCCGTTATTACAAACATTAAATAAGTTGAAACCATTCATAAAAGTACATTTGATGCAAGATTTCGCATAACTCTACAGGTATCAAAATAACATAACAAAATTGTACAAAAATAAGAGAAATCTTCTACATTCCAAAAGTTAAACGCATCTTACCTGAATAAAGCAGAGAAGATCCGACGTAAGAACCAAACCTTTATTTCACAAGTTCGCAAACAGTTATAACCATTATTTGCGAACATGCTTAATTTAAGCGATTTTCTGTCTTACATCGGACCCAATCAAATCTCACGTTACAAAAATAACTGACAGTTTGCCCTCTCGGCGATAAGAACTGAGCGATTTTACTCGTGTCAAAAAGGTGCCAAAAGCGTCTTTGTTTGTCGGTGTCAAGTCATAAAGCTTATCCGCCGTTTGTTCTGATTTACAATCAAACACTGATTATATCACTACGATTGTAAATCAATAGAATAAACAATTAGATTTTCATTCAGATAAAGATTTCCTCTTTTCAAAGGGTTTCTAATCCCTGCGGTATTTTGCATGTCCGCACTGACTATGCCTTGCCGAGGGCTAAGAAACGCTTTTTTGATGCCTAATTTCTCGATATTTGAAATTCTATTATAGAAGTTTGTAACGTATAAACAAACCTTAGATATTTAAACATTTTACAAAATGATAAATTCAATAACTAAACATTTAATTACAAGTTGAAACAACACTTAATCCAAGTTCAGATTAACAACTGGCAATTGTCCATTTTAATCATATTCGAAATTGCGTTCTTTTGCATAACAGTTTTAAGGGAAATTTAACTGCGCAATACTGGCCGAAGGCCAGACGAGCTTAGCGATGACGTGTTTCTCGTCCGGCGTCCGTGAGTCCGTCCGTGCGTCCTTCTAGTCGTGAACTTTTCCTTGTAAACATCCAAAGAGTCGACTGTTTTCATCGATTTATCTTCTAACTTTCAGAATAATTGTACCGTTATGATTGCTTCTTTCGAAATTGAATCAGGTCCGTCAAGAATAACAGAAAAAATGGCCTTTATAAATACATGTATTCAATTCAAAGATCCTCGTTAACGCTCTAGAGTCCAGTTTTCATCAGATTCTATTCAAAATTCAATTGGATAATTGTTCCATCATAATTATTGCTCCTTTCGAAATTGGATCTGATCCGTCAAGAAACACGACAAAAGGGACCTTAAGAATATTTAATTAAAAAGTCCTCGTTAACGCCATAGAACCAAAGTTTTCATTGGATTATCTTCAAATTTCCACAGAATGATTGCACCGTCATTACAATCAATAACTTTGACGTTGGATCTGGTAATTCCACGGGAAAAGGGACATTACAATTATTTAATCAAAGAATCCTCATTAACAAATAAAAGTCCAGTTTTCAGCGAATCCTCCTTAAAGTAACACATGATGATTGTACCGTCATTATTCTTTTTGAAATTTGGTTAGTTCAGTCAAATATCAGGAGAAAAGAGGTTGTATGAAAATTTCATCATAAAACCCTTGTTAACTCAACAAAGCCCACAGTTTACAGCGAATTATGTTAAAACTTTCACAGAATGTTTGTACCATCATTAGGATGGTTCCTTTTAAAATTGCGTTCGATCCCTGGAGGCGGCGCATATTCTTTCCGACATCTTTCTCCCACCAATGGGTGGATAATTGTAAACCTAAGTGGGATAGCAGTTGGGGGCTAGGAAAGGATGTAGTGGTAGTACGGGTGTGAGAAACACCAGGAATCCATTGTTAGGTGCTCCAGTCGCCGCGATATGACTGAAATACTGTTAAAAGCGGCGTTAAACCCCATGCAATCAATCAACCCTTTTAAAATTGTGTTTGATCTGTCAAGTTTCATGGGAAGGGGGACTGTATGAAAATTTATTACAAAATCCTTGTTTACACATTAAAGTTCCCATTTTTAATATTCTTTAAATTATAATAGAATGGTTGTACCATCATTGGATCGTTCCTTACTAAATTAGGCCAGTTCTGTTAAATTTCACAGGAAAAGATTCCTAACGAAAATTATATTACAACTAATTCTTGTAAGAAATTTCAGTCAGGTTTGTTTTGTAAAGTATCACGTGAAAAAGGGTCGTATAGAAATTTCATTAAATGTCCTAATTAACACAAGTCCACAAATTTCACTGATTGGTTGTACCATCATTACGACCGTTGATTTTGACATTGGATCTGATCCGTCAGGTATAACATGAAACTTACATTGGCATTATACCCCATTCAATCAAACAATCACATGAAAACGGGCATTATTAAAAATTCATTTTAATATTCTAGTTAATACAATGATGTCTCAAGATTTCACCGGATTCACTCCAAACTTCAACAAAATTATTGTACCATCATAAGGATGGGTTCTTTTTTAAATTGGGTTCAAACCGTTAAGTATTTAAAAAGGGGCCTTAAGAATATTTTATTTAAATATTCTAGTAAGCACAATGAGGTCCCTATATTTCATGGGATTCACAGAACTTTAACAGAATGATTGCACAGTTGAAAGGATTTTTATTTTGCTGGCTCTGATCAGTCAAGTATCATGGGAAATAGGGACCTTATTGAAATTATATCAATTTTGTTAACACAATAAGTCTACAGTTTTCATCTAAGTCTCTTCAAACTTTCAGAGATATGATTGTTTAATCCTAAGGATATTTTCTTTCGAAAATGGATGTGAGGTCAATAAAGAATCACGGGGGAATGGGTCTTATGAGAATTTGATTGAAATATCCTCTTTAACAAAATAAAATCCACAGTTTTTGTCAGATTCTCTTCGAAGATGCATGGAATAATTGTGGCTTCGAACACACAGGAAAAGGGACCTTACAGATTACCACTCAAAACATTCTCGTTTATGCCAAGAATTCTACAATTAATATCGGATTGTCTCTGAAATTTCACAGAACGATTGTAGGGTCGTAAGGAAAGTTCCTTTCAGAAATGAAGTAGATCTATCAGAAACACAGGAAAAGGAGCCATACGGATATAACTTAGACATTCTATTTCGTTTGATAAAGTTTACAATCATTATCGGATTCTGTTGAAAATTTTGAGTATGAACCATATCTAGGAAATTGAAAAATCCAAAATTTCGTAAAACGTTCGCAAGATTCAGACTAAGTAGTCATAATTTACAAATTGAAGCTGGGAGATTTTTAAACCTTACCAGAGATGAAAGATTGTGTAATGTTTGTAGAACAAAAGTTATCGAAAATGAATACCACTTCCTCCTTTGTTGTCCTAAATATATTGACCTAAGAAAAAAATACTTAAAAAACATTCAATGGCCCAACATCTTTAAGTTCAATAATCTTATGTCAAGTTCTAAAAGTAATGTTTTGATTAAAGTTTGCAAGTATTTATTAGAATCTTTTAAGATGCGAAACGATTTATTAATCCGATAACCGTTTCTGTATCATTGCTATTTTAGGTAAATGGATATACATAGAATGCAACGATTTGTTTGTATCTCTTCGCTTTATTGTTGTTTCACTTTTTTTTTCATTTTGCAGTGACGTTCATGTTAAAACCAAGTCTTATTTCTTAGCCATATTTTTTTCTGTATGTAAATGGCCAAAGACATATTTAATGTAGATTTTACCTTTCATTAAATGTAAATAGATATCGCGATAGTTCTAATGAGCCTGTGTATGACATTTCCAATCATTACTCAAGTAAGCCGTGTAAAGACTATATGATCAGACAGCGCAGATCAGTCTTCACTATGCGTTTTACAGATAAATTTGTGTATTTCTGATTTTTATCGTCGCTACCGTAACACATGCCCATATGAGCGACGCCCCCAGAAGACGGTTAGTTGTTATGGGGGATAGTGCAAGGATACAGGACGAAACTGCTGAGAGCTCCGCCTGGTTCTTTTACGTGCTCGGTGGATAGCACCGTCAAACGGGTCCTCGATTTAATGTCTTATCCGAAAGACAATTAGTTTGTTAGTTGATATGGTCTGCGAAGGGATCGAACCCGTGATCTTGAGGTTTGAAGTTTGAATGGGATTTAACGCCGCTTTTAACAATCTTTCAGTCATATCGCGGCGGCTGGAGCACCTAACAATGGATTCCTGGTATTTCTCACACCAGTACTACCATTACATCCTTTCCTAGCCTCCAGCTGCTATCCCACATAGGTCTACGATTATCGACCCATTGGTGGGAGACAAATAGTCGGAAAGGATGAGTGCCGCCGTCGGGAATCGAACCCGGGACCTCTAGATTGACAGTCCGACGCGCTACCAACTGCGCTATGACGGCGGCGAGGTTTGAAGTCAAGTGACCTACCAACTGAGCTAATCGGGTTGACTACAGTTAAATATTGACTCTAAACCTTTTTATACTGCTACCGAATATTCTCAATGCCCTGCTTGGCTGTCTAGGCTGCTCAATGTCTGAATTTCACGCACATATGAAATGGTTGGAATTGTCTCGGATCTCTCTCTCCCTCTCTCTCTCTCTCTCTCTCCCTCTCTTTCTCTCTCTCTCTCTCTCTCTTTCTCTCTTTTTTCTTTTTTTTTGTAAGCTCTACTGGCCGAATGCCACTAGAGCTATAGCGATGGCTTTTTCCCGTCCGGCGTCCGTGCGTCCGTCCGTTAAACTTTTCTTTGTTTACGCGATAAAGTCCACAGTTTTCATCGGATTCTCTTCAAACTTTAACAGAATGATTGTACCATCATAAGGATCGTTCCTTTCGAAATTGGATCAGATCCGTCAAGAAACACGGGAAAAGGGGCCTTATTAAAACTTAATTAAAAAATCTTCGTTTACGCGATAAAGTCCACAGTTTTCATCGGATTCGCTTCAAACTTTCACAGAATGATTGTACCATCATAAGGATCGTTCCTTTCGAAAATGGGTATGATCCGTCAAGAAACATTAGAAAAGGGGCCTTATGAAAATTTAATTTAAAATTCAATTAAAAATCCTCGTTTACGCGATAGAGTCCACAGTTTTCATCGGATTCTCTTCAAACTTTCCGAGCATGATTGAACCATCATAAGGATCGTTCCTTACGAAAATTGGTATGATCCGTAAAGAAACATTGGAAAAGGGGCCTTATGAAAATTTAATTAAAAAATCCTCGTTTACGCGATAGAGTCCAGAGTTCTCATCAGATTCTCTTCAAACTTTCACAGAATGATTGTACCAACATAAGGATCGTTCCTTTCGAAAATGGGCATGATCCTTCAAGAAACACGGGAAAAGGGGCCTTATGAAAATTCATTAAGAATTCAATTAAAAATCCTCGTTTACGCGATAAAGTCCACAGTTTTCATCAGATTCTCTTCAAACTTTCACAGAATGATTGTACCAACATAAGGATCGTTCCTTTCGAAATTTGGTATGATCCGTCAAGAAACATGGGAAAAGGGGCCTTATGAAAATTCAATTAAAAATTCAATTAAAAATCCTCGTTTACACGATATAGTCCACAGTTTTTATCGGATGTTCTTCAAACTTTCTCAGAATGATTGTACAATCATAAGGACAGTTCCTTTCGAAAATGGGTCTGATCTGTCAAGATACAGGAGAAAAGGGGACCTTATGAAAATTTAATTAAAAAATTCTTGTTAACACTCTATAGTCCACAGTTTCATCAGATTGTATTTAAACTTTCACAGAATGATTGTACCATCATAAGGATTGTTCCTATGGGAATTTGGTCAGATCCATCAGGAAACACGGGAAAAGGGGCCTTATTCAAATTTAATCGAAAAATCTTTTAAGAAATACTCTATAACACTCTAGAGTCAATAGTTTTCATCGGATTCCCTTCAAACTTTCACAGAATGATTGTACTATCATAAGGATTATTCCCTTCGAAATTTGGTATGATCCTTCAAGAAACACAGGAAAAGGGGACCTTACGAAATGTTTAATAAAAAATTTTCATTAATAATCTGGAGCCAACAATTTTCAACGGATTCTCTTCAAACTTTCACAGAAGGATTGTTTCATCATAAGGATTGTTCCTTTCGAAAATGGGTATGAAACACAGGAAAAAGGGGCCTTATTAGAATTTTAATAAGAAATTCTCATTAATAATCTTGAGCCAACAATTTTCTCTTCGAACTTTCACAGAATGATTGTACCATCATAAGAATTGTTCCTTTCGGAATCGGATATGATTCCTCAAGAAACATAGGAAAAGGGGCCTTATTAAAATTTAATTCAAAGATCTTTGTTAACACTCTAGAGTCCACAGTTTTCATCTGATTGACTTCAAACTTTCACAGAATGGTTGTACCATCATAAGAATTGTTCCTTTCAAAATTTGGTATGATCAGTCAAGGACCACGGGAAAAAGGGGCCCGATAAAGATTGGATTGAAAAAGTCCTCATAAACACAATAGAGTCCATAGTTTTCAACAAATTCTCTTCAAACATTCCCAGAATGATTATTACATTAAATGGAGTGTTCCTTTCGGAAGTAGGTTTGATCCATCAAGTTTTC
The DNA here is from genome assembly GCA_946902895.1 of Fragum fragum. Taxonomy (NCBI): domain Eukaryota; kingdom Metazoa; phylum Mollusca; class Bivalvia; order Cardiida; family Cardiidae; genus Fragum; species Fragum fragum. The sequence continues at coordinate 32,658,242 of OX336368.1, read as the reverse complement.
ATGGGAAAAGGGGCCCTATGAAAATTTAATAAAAAAATCTTAGTTAACACGTAATGGCCCTAGATTTCACCTGATTGACTTCAAACTTTCACATAATGATTGTACCATCATAAGGATTGTTCATTTCCAATTGGGTCTGATCCATTGAGAAACATAGGAAAAGGGGCCTTAGGAAAATTCAATTAAAAAAATCTTAATTAATGCTTGTAAGTCCACAGATAAGATGGGGTTGTCTTTATACTCAAACAGAATAATTTTACTTTTGTAAGAAGAGTTTCCTTTGGAATTGGTTCAGATCCATCAAGTAACATGGGAAAAGGGGCTACATGAAAATTCAATTAATAAAACCCTGTTAACGCAATAAAGCCAACAGCTTTGATCAGATTTTGTTGAAACTTTCACAGAATGATTGGAAGGTCATAACTATCATTCTTTTCATAACAGGGTTTGAACTGTCAAGAAGCACAGGAAAAGGAGCCTTATGAAAATTATATTTATAAATCCTTGTTACTAAGTCCAGAGCTTTCATCGGGTTTTCTTCAAACATTCAAAGAATAATTGTACAATAATAATGATTGCTGATGTTTGCATTAGACCTGATCCGTCAAGTATCACAGGAAAAGGAGCATTATGGAATTTAATTTTAAAATCATTGTATCACAATAAAGTCAGCAGTTTTCATCAGATTCTGTTGAAACTTTCACAGAATGATTATTCCATCATGAGGATTCTTTCTTTTCAAATTAGGCGTGATCTGTCTAGTATCATGGGAAAAGGGGCCTTTAGAGAATTTTATCTATAATCCTTGTAACCAAGTCCAGAGCTTTCATTGGATTTTATTCAAACCTTCACAGAATCATACAATAATCACGATTGTTGATGCTGGCATGAGATCTGATCCTTCAAGTATCACAGGAAAAGGAGCCTTATGAAAATTTTATTTTAAAAATTTGACACCAAGATAAAGTCTGCAGTTTTCATCAGATTCTGTTCAAACTTTCACCGAATGTTTGTACCATCATAAGGATTGTTTCTTCCCAAATTGGGCCTGATCTGTCTAGTATCATAGGAAAAGGGGCTGTATGAAAAATTATTACCAAATCATCATAAACACAACAATGCCCTCAGTCTTTATCAGAATCTCTTCAAATTTTAATAGAATGATTGTACCATCATTTGGATTGTTCCTTTGTAAATTAGGTCTGATTGGTTAAGTGACACAAGAAAAGGGACCTTATAAAAATTTTATTACAAAACATCATTATTACAATAAAGTCCTCAGTCTTTATCATTTTCTTCAAACTATCATTAGGATTGTTCCTTTGTACATTGGGTCTGATTTGTTAAGTTTCACGGAAAAAGGGGCCTTATGAAATTTTGTTACAAAAATTCTTGACACAAATCAGTCCACTGTTTTCATTGATTCTCTATAACTTTTAAAGAATGATTCTACCTTCATTAGAATTGTTCCTTTTGAAATTTGGTTTGTTCTGTAAAGTATCATAAGAAAAGGGGCCCTATGAAGATTTCACTATAAACTCATTAACACTATAAATTCCACAGATTAAACAGATTGATTGTACCATCAATCCAATTGTTGATTTTGACAGTGGATCTGACTATAGCAAGGGTCACATAAAAAGGGGCCTTATGAAAAACTCTCTTAAATATTCTGATCAACACAATGATGTCCCTTGATTTCACCGGATTCACTTCAAAATTTCACAGAATGATTGTACAAATACTTAGATGGTTCTTTTCAGAACTGGGTACAATCCATCAAGTATCATGTAAAAAGGGGACAGGTTATTTTTTTTAAATATTCTAGTAAACATAATGAATTCCCAATATTTCATCGGATTCACTTTTAACTTTCATAGAATGACAAAACCAACAGTAAAATATCACGGGAAAAGGGGCCTTATGAGAACTTGAATTTAATATCTTTGTTAACACAATAAAGTCAACAGTTTTATTGGATTCTCTTCAAAGATGCATGGAATAATTGTGGCATTCGAAACACAGGAAAATGGGCCTTACAGATTATCATTCAAAACATTCTTGTGTATGTGATGAAGATCAAAATCATTATCAAGTTGTCTTTTAAATTTCACAGGACAATTGTCGGGTTGTAAGGAAAGTTCCTTTTGGAATGAAATTGATCAATCAGAAAACACAGGAAAAGGGGCCTTATTGATTTTCATTCAAAACAATCCTGTTTATGTGATAAAGTCCACAATTATTGTCAGATTCTGATGAAATATTTACAGAATGATTGTAGGGTCATAAGGTAACTTTCTTTTGGAAATGGAGTGGATCCGTCATGAAACATGGGAAAAGGGGCTTTGAGGGTTGTTGCTTAAAATGATAAAGGGGATAAAGCCCTTTTTTTTTCTTTATGCAATCTTCTTTGAGCAATTAACTTCCTTAAATATCAGATTTCTTTAACGGAAAACTTGATAACCAGTAGAACGTCTCAGGCCCTCATGGGCCTCTTGTTTTCTCTCTCTCTCTCAAAGCACACATAAATGTTATAACACACTCAAAACACACATAAATGTCTGTTTAACAACCTAAAAATCTGAAAGTTTTGCAATCATGATGTGTTTGTCTAGCACTTTGGTCGATTATTTCATGATTCATGAGGAAATGTAAGCGGTATAAGAAAAGGGTGCGATTTTAATTGATCGAAAAATCATTTCTTATTTCTCAAGTGTATAACAAATATTGTATGTATATGTATGACATTTATTTTGGGCCGGTGGCCTGTATTTACTAAATAAATGTTCAGTTCTCTCTCTCTCTCTCTCTCTCTCTCTCTCTCTCTCTCTCTCTCTCTCTCTCTCTCTCTCTCTCTCTCCTTTAACTTAAGTCATATCGCGGCGGCTGGAGCACCTAACAAATAGTTCCTGGTACCAGTACCACCATTACAACCTTTCTTAGCTTCCAACTGCTATCCCACTTAGGTTTTTGATTATCTACCCATTGGTAAGAGACGAATGTCGGAAAGGATATGTGCCGCCGCCGGGGACCAATGACATCTCATATTTGAAGATTTGTAGTCTGATGCGCTACCGACTTCGCTATGACGGCGGGTTTTTTTAACATCTAAACCTGCTTAAAAAGCACAGGAAAGGGCGAGCAATGTTGTCTCTAGTTTTGGAAAAAGTCAATACATAGAAACGATAATGCCGGATAACCGTTAGTCACTTTATCGTCGGCTAATTGTCGGGTTGCTGGCCCTGCCCAAAAACCCTTACAAGAGATTCGGCTTGGATACTAAACGGCGTTATGCCACCGTCATAGCGCAGTCGGTAGCGCGCCAGACTCCTAATCTTCAATCATGGGTGGTCATGGGTTCGATCCCCGGCGTCGGCACATATTCTTTCCGATATTTGTCTCTCTTCAATCGGGGGATAATCGAAAACCTAAGTTGGATAGCAGCTGGAGTCTATATAAAGGATGTGGTGGTAGTACTGGTGTGAGAAATACCAGGAATCCATTATTAGGTGCTCCAGCCGCCGCAAAATGACAGTTAAAGGCGGCGTTGAAACCCAATTCAATCAATCCATAAACGGCGTTATTTTGAAACAGATATTGCCAGTAACGTTTAACAACAACAAATATTTCGCGACCTAAACTTCATAAGTACTGAATTAGCTTTAGTTACGTAGTATAAGTCGCCAATCCAGCAAAAATACTTCAATTAAAAGTTGGCGAATGTTTGAGATCAAAGTCAAGTTACCGTCTAAATAAACGATTTAGCTGATCGATTGATTCTTTGATTGGCAGTTGCGTGGTGCCAGGTGGTAACTATAGAAACGGAAATGGGTTCGATCCCCGGCGGCGGCACATATTCTTTCCGAAAATTGTCTCCCACAAATGGGCGGATAATTGTAAACCTAAGTTGGATAGCAGCTGGAGGCTAGGAAAGGATGTAGTGGTAGTACTGGTGTGAGAAATACCAGGAATCCATTGTTAGGTGCTCCAGCCGCCGCGATATGACTGAAGTACTGTTAAAAGCGGCGTTAAACCCCATTCAATAATAATAATAATTGATTGGCAGTTGCGAATCGTCGATTAACGTCTTAACAACAGGTTTGTTTTTGTTGTTGTTCTTGCGGGACTATATTTTGTTTTTAGATTTTATTCGGTTGTCTTTTGCTTATATATAAAGATTATTAAGTGCAAGATATAATATTCTAATTTGTATAAGTCGCAATTTTTCAAACGAATAGCGCGTTGTCGTAGAACGTTTGATTATTTAAAAAATACTGAAAGGACAAAATGGAAATGGAACCTCTTATATAGCTTGTCCATGGGCTATATTTAGACCCTAGAAACTTTGTAAACTGTTCCTAGTCACCTGGTCTTGTTCATATTGTTGGCTTTTTGCATTTTAGGCAAACATCACGGCTCTATAGCTACCTTCTTAAAAAAAGCAAATAAGTGTGGTGTATATTGTGATTATGACACTCTTGTTTATATTTAACTCTTGGGTCTAAAAAAAGATTATGCTAGGTAGAAATATTGAATCAAAGTACTGAAAAGCACTGCATTGTTTGTTCAGTAATCTTCTTTGTCAATCGTTATCATGATAAAGAAACTAGGTTAAAGTAACCAAGGAGTTAACCCATTCCAACACAATCCCCCCTTTTTACGCCCCCGCGAAAATTGTTGTGGAAAACAATGTGGAAAATTAAGAAATTTCTTGTTACAAGCAATTTCTGCATGTTCCACATTGTTTTCTACCTAAAGCGATAAATATTTTAGAATTTTCAAAAATTTGAATGTCGTCTGCAACTTCTTTGAAGGCTGTGATAAGAATCATTTTGAACACGATGGACTCAATCAAGTGAGCTAATATACCTCGGAGATGAACTTGCATGCAGAGTTTGCAATATTCCTGAAACACATAAGAACTACTTTGTATGGCATAGGCATTTAACGGATTAAGTGGTTAAGCCTCCTGTGGCAGTTTGTACTCGTTGAATTTTGATACGACCTCAAAATTTTGTCTGTTAACTTAAGCTGTCAAAGCAAAAGCCTTTAGGGGTACTCGCGCGTATTGACAATATTTGTGCTATTAGGTTCACGTTAGTCTGCTTTGTGGAAAATTGACATCGCTATATTTCGACTATTATGTATTCTATGGGGCCAGTGAAATTTTCCAAAGAAATAATCCAAAAAGATTGGCTAAAATTGTTCTTTGCCAACCTATGCGGTCTAATTATCCCCCGCCGTTTCGGCGAAGGGGGTATAATAATGGTCTCCGCCCGTCCTTCCGTCCTTCCGTCATTCCGTCCTTCCGGCACGTAACTTGTCCGGAGCATATCTCTGAAAGTATAATTGCTATCAACTTGAAACTTCATAGGTCGATAGATCTCATTGAGGAGAAGTGCAGTGCACAAGAACCACAACTCTTGCTTGCATAATTTTGGAGTTATTGCCATTTGTTGTTTTAAAGACTAAGATTTTGTCCGGGGCATATCTCTGAAATTGTAACAGCTATTAACTTTTAACTTCATAGGTGGATAGCTCTCGTTGAGGAGAAGTGCAGTGCACAAGAACCACAGCTCTTGCTTGCCTAATTTTGGAGTTATTGCCCGACATCTGTTCTTCCTCCTTTCACAGTTTACAAAAAAATCTTCTCCTTCTAAACTAACCATGCAATTTCAACCAAATTTTACAGAAATGGTGCTTGGGCCATGCTCTTTCAAAATACATATACTTCAAAGAATTGAAAGCCATGAAGAACTTTGGTTGTCATGGCAACCGAGTGAAAAATCTTCTCTTTCCAAACAATATGGCCTAGAGCTTTGATATTTGGAATAATTAACCATCTCTTGACCCTCCACCAAATTACTTCAAAGAATTTCCGTATCTTGAAAGTTAGCCCTTTTCTGTGCGATCCCCGATTTTACATAGGAATAAAGAAGGAAGTCTTGTAAATCTTCTCCCAAACCATAAGCCCCCCCCCCCTTCCCTAAAGGCAATCCAAGACACTTCTACCTTTACGACAGTACTTGAGACCATGCAAAAAAATCAATTTGTGCCAGTTTTGATGACGGAGTGGGTGCAACGGAAAAATGATTCATGATAGTTAAAAATGTCACGGGAAATATCTTGAAAACAAATAAATTATTGCGGGTAAAACTGCTTCAGACACGTTGTAGCTGTAATAACTTTTATAATAACACTGGTTTACTTAGCACTTTCCTGGCTCATCCCTGTTTTTACGTCCCCGTGATATTATACTTGATAACGTTGTGGAAAACGAGGAAATTGCTTGTAACAATCCTGCTGAATGATTATTTTTCAAATTAAACCCACTTCCAATATTCCTTTGCAAAACCGTTGAATTTGTACAGGTCTAAAATTTTGCAAGACAGGAAAGGTCTAAGAGATTACCCGACGGCTTTCGGAATGCAGTAAGTTTGGTAGCTGAAACTAAAATTGATATGTTTTGAGTGAGTGGCAGGTTGTTTTCAAGATCAACCCAAAAATTAACGAACTGACCAAGTTCCTTATTCTGAATCCTATGTCAGTTTTACAATGTGACCACCCTAAAAATATTCACGAATTGCTCAATTTCCCCTGAAAACGAGACAAGGATCCATCTAAATGGTCAATTATGTCACCTTCATCTCGATTCGAAATAAGGGGGTTTCTGAAAAGAATTAGAAATATTAATATTTTGTAGTACTAGGAATTAAAATACAATGTGGATTTAGAATTATAAGTCACTTATGAATTTAGAAGCTGAAGATAGCAAACTAAAGGAGACTTGGTTAAAGAAATGGCCTATTTCCCTAATTTCTATCCGATGTCTGCTTCATTTTCAACGCGGCCATTAAAATCCGTAAGCCATTTTAAAATCCATGTTTAACCCTCTCCTGTACAAATCCGGAATTTAACGTTCCTGTGAATTTATGCTTGAGAAAATATTGAGGGTAAAGAAGAAACTGCTTGTGACAAGCAATTTTTTCTTTACCCACAATATTTTCTATCACATAGGTCTATTTCATACCAATTTGCATCATATTTTCATTGTCGTCTGCAACCTCTGTCAATTTGGACCAGTCTAAAATTTCAAAAACAGGAAAGGTTAAAAAAGGACCATAAGTTCATTTCGGATTAATGTCAGCCCGATTAGCTCAGTTGGTAGAGCACTTGACTTCAAACCTCAAGATCACGAGTTCGAGCCCTGGGTTGACCATACCAACTAAGTCAATTAATTGTCTTTCGGATGAGATGTTAAATCGAGGCCCCATGTGACGATGCTATCCATCGAGCACGTTAAAGAACCAGGCGGTGCTCTCAGCACTTTTCGTCCTGTATCCTTCCATTATCCCTCGTAACAACTAACCGTCTTCTGGGGGGGGGGGGGGGGCGTCACTCACATGGACAAGTGCTACGGTAGCGACGATAAATAAACGGAAATACATACACCTCTCATACGCACGACATAATCAATTTATTTTTATGCGCCATGCAATGGTAATCAGGTTTGATCCCCGGCGGTGGCACATATCATTTCCGACATTTGTCTCTCACCAATGGAAGGGTGATCTGAAAACTAAGTGGGATGGAAAGGCTGTAATGATGGTACTGGTGCGAGATATACCAGGAACCCATTGTTAGATGCTCAAATCGCCACGATATGACTGAAAAGTGTTAAAAACGGCGTTTAACTAGAACAACAACAACAAAAAAGTATGAGGTGGTGTCTTTGTACACCGGGTTTGTCCACTTCTTTTCCGGAGCTTATATACTACATTTATAGTGTTGCTTTCAAAATAATTTGGCACAGTAAGTTGTTTTAGAGTACTAGTGTCATCATCTCATGTGAAGTTTTTTTTTTTTTTTTTTTTTTTTTATTTTTTTTTTTGTACTCTCAAGTTCAAGGTCACAATGGAATAACATGTCTTGGTCGAGCAAATTTGCTCGGGCATTCGTTTATGTGACACATTTCTAGTCTTTACGATTTTTCATATCAAACAATTAGAGGGAACGAAATTTACTAATATCGACTGTCAACCAAATAAACAGTCGACCAATGAAATCAACCATTTAGACTAGAAATGAGTTTTGAAACCCAACATTGGTCGCCATTTTTGTTAACCTTTTTTGTCGGTTTGGCGACTTAAACGTCGTAACTTCACATTTATCAAGCTGTAGTTACGACGCTTAAATCGCAAACAAACCATTCTTCATTTTTGTTACATGCTATTATGCATAAATTTTGCAAAATAATACCTTTTTTAAATTGAAGCGGGACTTCCTGTTGGAGTCGATGGACGAAGAAAATAGAGTAATTGGGACGTCTTGTAATGCGGACACATGCAGACGCGAACAGACTATCAGACATTCTCTCTAAGAACTATCCATTCATTGGTCGTCGTAAAGGGCTCCGTGTTGTCCCTCGGTCGTTTATCACTGTTGCTTTCCCCCCCCCCCACACACACACACGTTAAGGGCTAGGATGTAACTGGCAGAAAGTAAGATAGATAGATTGGTGGATGGATGGATGGATGGATGGATGGGTGGATGGAATGATGGATGGATAGATGAATATATAGATAAATGGATTGATTGATGGAGAGATAGATAGAGAGAGAAAGGGGGTATGTTTCGAGAGGGGGGTAGATAGGGTGTTTGTAATGAATAACCGTTTTAAACGAACTGAAACGGTGTTATGTAAGACTAACAGACAACGTGAATTTCACTACATGTAAACACGTGAGAAGGAAGCACCTGTCAATTGCCCTGAAGACGAGTGTAATTTTGATTTTATGTATTTGTTGCACGTAAATGAGTTCATAGCTTGTGTCGATCTTTTGCAACATGTCTTGGTAGCCCAAGTCAAATGAGTGTTATTTTTTCTAAAGTAAAGAAAGAAGTATGTTTGCTACTCAAAGATTTATGTTTGTCGTCATTTTTATTATTTCACAATCAGATTCTGGTTAATCTGTAACTTGTCCGCAATCACTTTCTTTGATAGATTTCACTCTCAAATGAAAAATTGTTTTTTCGTGTTAAAATTAAGTACCAACTCGTAGACTATCTTGTAGGTTCTTTGGTCGATCTCGGGGGTAGCTGCGTCATCGAAGCCAGGTTCGGGAAAAGTCTCAATCCAGGTATAATACCCCGATACAGCTATGATACCTCGATCGAGGTATAGAAATTGGTCATATTCTCATGTATATAGTCCCTTCATAAATTTCGTGCTAAAATTGCAAATCCATACCCGGCGAAATTTGTTTGCTATGTCAATCTGACTTCACAAGAGCAATTTCCAGCAAAATTGACCGAAGCGTTTGCTGCAAAACTATGCCTTTCTTATTAAGCATAATGTCAAAATCATTGAAATTAGTCAATAAAAATCAAGTTCAAGAAGAAAAGCAATCTATTTTTGTTATACTGACCTTTCTGTCGTTCATGACGCCATCTTGTATCCCGATCTGCAATTCTAGATCGCTTATAACATTGTTAAACTAATTTTTGTGGCAGCATCCTTGTGAGTATGGTGGACCATATTTGCCATACAATGAAGTGGGGGGTGCTATTTTTTGGTTTCTAATCAATTAATTTTTTTTAACTGAGAAAGTATTTTAGCATAAGAATTCGACATGTATGATAGCTGTTTACAGAAATTCTGATAGTTTGAAAAGTAATAGATTTTCTTCATAACTAAATCAACTTGTGAACTTAAAAGGGATATAAAATCTCAATAATTTGTTCTGTGGTAATTTTTGTTAATAACGTTTGATAGATTATTTACTACTTGTATCAGGATAGTGAAAATGAAATTTACTAAAATAGTCTCTGAGGAAAAAATTAATCGCATGCGAGAATTTCCGATCTCTGCAACCTAAAATTAACATTAATGTGTTGGATAAGGTCAATGATTTTGCTACTAATTAATGAAGTAAAGACAGAAACAACGTTTTCTTTGCTAGTTTGTATTCTGCTTTTTTTTATATATAAGAAACCTTGCATATGTGCAAAAATGCGAGGAGCTATCTCTAGTGTTGATTTGTTATACAACAAAAATGCGAGTTTTGTGGATTTTGCAAATGAGAGTTATTGCTTGTTTTTGCTCCTACAGGCGTGTTTGATATTTGATGAAAAATAAACTTAATTAATCATCAGTTCAATTAATTAGTAAAATTTTTAGATCATCGATGTATTCGTTAGTTATTTTTAAACCAACTGTAAGTGATTTGAACTTGAATTTGATGGCAATACACAAGCGTTTTTAATTCACATTGGTTGTTCAAGCCGTTATAACGTACCTGTAAGTAAAATCGCAATACTTTTTAATGTACGGTTCAGCCAACCGAGACTGACAGTGTCGAAAGCTTGTCTTTACATGTATTGACCAATCAAATCCACGTTTATACACCATATTCGGTAAATAGTATATGCATGTTAGTGGCTTTTTTGTACATATGCATGCTTTTTTGTTGTTGTTTTTAAAGAATTTGCGAACAATAAATATTTTTAAATATATATTCCTTTTCACATGCCCTGTCAGTATCATCGCAAACATAAATAAATAAAAATAATAGTTGTCAAACAGCAAAAGTTTATAATAGGATGCATGTGCGAGGCGATGCATCTACGAAATCTCATAATCTGCTCCTTTATATTGTAGGACTTAGGAATTTCAATTTGTAAACCATGACTATACTGAATTTTTCAAGATTTCTTTTTTTCACACAAACAAGAATAAAGAGTACGGCCAAAGTATTCTTCCTTCCTGGAACAGGTTCCTAAAAAGAACCCGTTCCCAAAGGCAAAAGATGACATATTTCCCGAAATCTGAAAAAAAAAAATAATCACAAATGCGAAAGAGGCTGATCTTAACAACTAAAAAGGGTAGGAATAAAAATAAAACATAAATTTTAATGCTTCTTAGTTTATTCTGAATCATCAAAAGAATATAGGGACACAGGAGCCTTTAGCATGGAAAGTTAATGAAATTCATGCCATTATGTCCATTTGTGTCGGTCTTTTACTTTATCATATTCTATTAATTTCTTAAATACATGATATATTTTATTTTTCTTTTCATATTATTTCTCCAAGATCATATTCAAACAGACTCTCTCTTATTTTATTTACTTTGTGAAAATGGCCATTTTTGACCACCATAGCTTCTAAGAATTCTTCGGATAATCCCAGTTGCTGAGGATGTAAGCGACCGGAAATCAGAAAATTTCACGTGATGATAAATCAATGGCTGACCGGTTCTTCGTAGGTGAATTTCTGCAATGTTTGATTTTGATTTCTAACAAAAATTGGTAATTAATGACTTAAACACTTATGCGCTTGGTAGAAAGAAGTGTTTTTGCAAAAATTTCCTTGGTGAAAAGCGAAAGTAATACATGCTATAATGTATTTATATGAAATAGAATTGTTTACAAATTTAAACACTTTTGATTTTGCAATTTAAAGCCAAATGTTTACTGTTTTAGAAAAACCTTTGTGTGTACGATTTTCTGTACCTCGATCGAGGTATCATAGCTGTATCGGGGTTTAATACCTAGATTGAGACTTTTCCCTAACCTGGTAGCCCTCTTTCTGATGCTTTACTGTCAAACCGGCCCCAAATAGGTCAAACCTGCCCCAAAACGGTCTAACCGGCCCCGGCAAATCTTAAGCACTTAATAAAAATGAAAAATCCATCACCAAACAATGCCATAATTGTAAAGATGAATATATTGTAAAATATTGTGGAGAAAGGAGAAATTGGAAAATGTTTAGTGATATCTGCTCGACTAAGGTGAATACTTACGGCACAACTTTAAGTGGTCTCTTTAAAGTTTGAAAAAAATCCAAGCACATTCCATCAGACAATATTCCAACAACAAGTTTATAAAACAATATTTCCCAATATACATTAGATTAGCACTGCTGAAAGTGTATCCTCAATTTTTCTTATCACTTCCCCTTTAAAGCACCGTCCCACGGAGCCTCGGTTAAATGTCTCATCAAAAGACATACATGTATATTTTAAGTTGGTTAGCTCAAAGCTGTAGACCGTGATTCTGAGGAAGTCAAGTGCTCTACCCAATGAGCATATAGGCTCACAAAGTCTGCTTAAAGGATTAATAAAGCATCTTTGAATAATGCTTCTACTTATTGGTGTTTCCACAAGTTTGAAACTTCAATTTCTAACGCCGAAATCAATAGGATTAAGGCCGTAATAGGCATGTTTTAAATTAGAATACAGATAATTAAAAAGGCTTGATTAGCACTTGCCTTAAATTGCGTTGTCGGAATTAATTATCTAATACCATCCACTAATCAATTATTTTCATCGTATGCAATAGGGATACGATGTCCGATACATGACTAACACATTCTATTTTTATAAGTTGGGTCTGGTGTGACGATTTAGGGGCCAGTTTGACCTTTTTTTAAATGCAGGGGCCGGTTTGACCTTTTGTGGGGCCGGTCTGACCGGGGCATGGTTTCATGAGGGGCCGGTTTGACTGGTTCCCTTTCTAATAATCTGCTGGCGCCAGAAGATTTTAAGAAAGAGGGCTACGATATGGCAGCTAGTCTTGGGATGACTGATTTTATTTTTGGCGGAGCTACACCAACCTCTCTAAAGAAATATACCAAACCTTAGAAACCTTGTTGTGCTGAAATGTCTAAATGAAAATTTGATTATTATACACATATTAAGTGAAATTCAAAGTGGTATAGCTGTATACATTTAGAGGGTCTCTTCTCTCAGTCAGAAAAAGGGCTATATTGCCACAGCTTGGTTTGAATTGAGCTTGAGATAGCTGCGATATCGTAGCCCTCTTTCTGATAATCTGCTTATCATCAATAAGAGGGCTACGCTATCGAAGGAAGGTAGGAGGGGGTCATTAATAGTAAGATAAGTTAACCCATTCCCATACAATGATGCACATTTACACCCCCTAAGAACATGAAGAAAAACAAAATTGGGACAACATTGTGTAAAATGAAGGAATTGCTTGTTATGTTTACAGATTTCATAGACTTTAAATTGTCTATGAAATTGTCAAACATTGTGGAAAATGAAAAAATTGCTTGATTCAAACAATTTCTTCCTTTTACATAATGTGTTCACAATTGTTTTTCTTAAGGGGTGTCATAAAGCATCATTATGTGGGAATGACTTAATCCTTTCATGTTTTTTTTAAAACTTCACACTAGTCCAAATTGAAAGAGGTTGTGGACCACAATACATATAAGGTACAATTTGAAATGATACTATACCTTGTGATGTAAAATGTTGTGGCAAAAGGAGAAATTACTATTTTTCTCAAGTATAAACACAATATTGATACCATGCCAATTAGTGCTGTTGAATGATTTCATTTTAAAAGTTATTCTCCAGTCAGTATGGATATTCGCTGTAGGTTTTCATTAACCCATTCCCACACAATGACGCTTTTTGACGCCCCTTAACAGAAAAAACTGTTGGGGAAAAAGCAATTCATTTTCCACATTGTTTTTTAATTAAATTATCAACTGCAACTCCTTTCAATTTGAACCGGTCTAAAATTTTGCCGTCTGGTAAAGGGTTAAAGAAACCAAGCACAGAGTGAGAGAATCTTTATCCAAAACCCTATTTGGTTGATACTCAATTATTGCAATAATATGAATTTAACAAAACAATTGCAGAAACCAAATACACAGTGATAGGAGTTGGTGAAACATTATTTGAAATTTGCATTTTGAGGCATCAGAACGAAAATATGTTTATCTTGAGCATATTTTGTACATTTATTAATGATTTTAAAATGAATTGGCACAATTGTTCACCTCGATGAGAACTACTGTCATGCCTAAAGTTTTGTTGGATAAGCAAAGTTCAAGGTCATGATTATAGGTCATGTAACAAGCACTTAAGGGGGGTTGTGACACATTTCTGGTACCACCTACCACCTAAGTCAGGGCTCACGCTGGCGATCGCCATTTTCGCCAATGGCTAAAATTTTGAGAAAATGGCTAAAGAAATTATAAATTGGCGAAAATGCTGGCTAAAGGGAGGGAAAGTGTTATCAGATAATAAAACTGTAAACAACTAAGTATAAGATAAGGGACTGATGGGTAAAGTAATTATCGGATTGGCATCATAAAATCCCTTTCACGCATCAACACCTTTGTTTATTACCTTGATTGACAGGTAAAAGATCATCGCCCAAAGCATGTCTGCTTTGCTGATATTGTGTCATGCATCCCATAATCAGGCCACTAGTGTTGAATATGAACCTCAAAATATGATTTCCCCATTTATTTCTTTTATTCAACCTACTGACGAGTTAGACTGGTACCACTGTCGACTTTAGGTTAATAAAGCCGACAGGTAAACACCGATTTTTGGTACATACACAGAAAGCCTGGCCCCTTAGGTCGAAAGCGAGGTTTACGCATGCGCAGCAAATTTTGTTGAAAAATTTGGACACGCCGCGGGATTTCCATCTAATACGAAAAGAATCTTAGTTTTCCAGTTTTAAAGGAGTCAGTTTTTATGTTAAAACATTTCTCACGTGAACAATCGAAATTGATTGCGAGGAAAACCTTGGAATGCCACCCTTTTTATGTCAACTATTTGAGGAACACCGCGTTCCTCTTCCGCCATATTGTTTACAAACAATCCATCACCCAATCAGATTCGATGTTTGGGTATACGTCATTAAATGCCCATCAGCCAATCTCTTGGTGCAGTCATTTGGGATCTACCTGTCGGCTTTATTAAAGTCGACGGCGGTACCGGTCTACTGACGAGTAAGAATCTAGTTTATTTGTTACTAAAAATAGATTTGGAATCGTGAGAATGACTTACTGTAAAAGATACCAAATGCCCCCCGCCTTAATTGGACTATTTCAAAATCAATTTTTATTTTTTCCGACATACTAAAGAAATTATAATAAACCCATTTACTTACAAAATTCAAGACTTGTCCAAATCAATAGAATTTGCATACAACAATTTAAGTTGGTTGAACTTAAGAATGGTACAAAACATGTTGTGTCACAAGCAATTTCTTCATTGTCCACAATGTTCTCTACTTTTTTTTCTAAGAGGAGCTCAAAATCAGGATTGTGTGGGAATTGGTTGAATTAATTTATATGTAATTAAAAAAAGTAAAAAAAATAAAAGAAATTATTAACTTAAGAAAATATTTTAATAGAAAATTTGAAAAATTTGACAGTTTAGCCAAATTGGCTAAAGAATTTCCAGATTGGCTAAAAGGTTGGCTAAAAGAAATTTCAGTCCAGAGTATGCCCTGTAAGTAGAGTACTGTTCTTCAGTAATACTCAAGAACCAATTTGCCTATAACCTTATAACTTCATGCAATTGCTGCCAATTCAAGGAAGTGCTCTATTGTTGTGGAGTCACTTATTTCAAAGGTCAAGGTCACAATTGAACTTAAAATGAAAACCATTTTTGTGCTCTCACTCATAAGCCATTTGAGCTAGGCCCTTAAAAATTCATTCACATGTCCATACCCAAAGAAAGTTCCCTATTGTTTTGGGGTCATGTAGGTCAAAGGTCAAGATAACTGAACTTTCTAGCTAATGTTGGTCAAAGGTCAACTGTGCTATTTCACTGACGAAGTGCTTTGTGGGGATAAGAGTCTGCTTTGCGTTATGTCAAGTTTTACTCGGCTTTTTCTGAAAGGTGGGGGCTGAGTGGTAATAGTGTAGGCTATTAATACCTTTTCTCTTTGATAATGCAGAATGGGAAGGTACGCAAGAAAGAAGCAACACAAGGGAGATAAACCTTTGAAAGAAAAATACAGAACTAAGCGTAAGACGAAGGATTTGGATGAGATTCATGATGACCTAAAGCCAGCCAAATACCAGAAATTATTAAATCAAGATGTAGACCTTGATAAGCCAGGTGCTGCTCAATATTACTGCATCCATTGTGCGTAAGTAATGATCCTTAATTATGATTTAATCCATTACCAGATAGCAAAAGTTTAGACTGGTGAAAATTGAAAGAAGTGTCAGACAACAATTTAAAGTTTATTTTATTCTAGATTTTTTCAACTTTCTTGGTAGAAACATTGTGAAAAATCAAGAACTTGCTTCTTGCAAGGAATCTCTTCATTTTACACAATGTTTTCCTATTTGTTTTTCTTGGCAGGCATTAAAAAGCGTCATTTTGTTGGAATGGGTTAACCCATTACAAAACAACAAATTCTAGGCTCTAGGCTTGTCAGCATTCAAGTTGTAAACATCAACTTTTTATTTAGTTTAGGAATTTTAAAGGAGACTTATGTCTTTTAGAGCAAAAATATTGTGGTTTATGAGAAATTACTTGTAATAAGTAGTTCCGTCTTTCTTCTTAACATTTTCAAAAGCTCCTTTTGTGAGGGTTGTAAAAAAGGCAGATTTGTATGGAAATAGGTTAATGTTTGAAATCTGGAAGTACATAAATCTTTATTTTTTTCTGAATGAATGTCTGCATTATACCTAGCTAAGACAGTATGTGTTTCCACATCTTTGGATTGAGGGTATATAAATTGATGGATTGCAGTCAATCAAAAATTAACCCTTTCCTGTTCAAACACGGGATTTTACGTCTTATTGATTTTATACTTGAGAAAACATTGTGGAAAAAGAAGAAATTGCTTGTAACAAGCAATTTCTTCTTTTCCCACAATATTTTCTACCACATAGGACGGTTTCATTTTAAATTTCATCCACTTTTCATTGTCGTCTGCAACCTCTTTCAATTTGGACGGGTCTAAAATTTTGAAAAACAGGAAAGGGTTAATTTCACCAATCAAATCATTCTTTATACCAGAAATGAAGGGTTGACCTCTGAAATTTATTGCAAACATTATCATTGTGAGGTTTTGTGATTCTTACAAATTTTGGCTCAATCTAGATGAAACTTGGTCAGAATAAGTGCTATCATTGCTATGTCATAAGAATGAACCCAAAAGAAAATGAGATGATTCTATTGGAAAACACAGGGAAGGGGGTATTTATGGGTAGAAAACTTTGTGAATAATGACGAAATTGCTTGTAACTAGCAATTTCTTTATTTCCCACAATGTTTTCCAAAACTTTTACACTGAGGGGTGTTTAAAAGTGTCACTGTGTTGGAATGGGTTAAGCTTATAGAGTCGCTGTCGAAACCCACAATACAAATATTTTCATGTCCCTTAAAAAGAGAGGCAGTGGTTAAACCCTCTGCTACCAAATTCTATTGCTTGGTAGACTGGGGCTGACTGTGAGAATTAGGCAGTTTTATTGAAAACATTGGAAAAGGGGCCTTAATGACAATTTATTTGTTTGCATTCTAGGAGCTGTAATTTTTGCTCAATCTTGATCAAACTACAAAATGGTATTTGGGTGTGAAATATGAGACCTATTTCAAATGAGGTTTTATTGGAAAACATGGGAAAATGGGCCTTATTGACAATTTCTTTCTTTACATGCTTGGGAGCCATGTTTTTTTGCTCAATTTTCTCAAAACATTGTCACAAGGATAAGTCATAGAATAATGGAAATGTTCTTTTTGAAAATACAGGATAAGGGGCCTGAAATGACAAATGCTTTGTTTACATCAAAGAGACCAAACATTTGGCTCAAATTTGATGAGACTTCATTCAAATGATTATTAAGTCATAAGAATTATTTGTAGCAAAAAAACCTTCGAGTATCTTTTTGAAAACATAGGAGATTGGAACTGAATGACAATTTCTTGGGTTACACCCTGTGACAAAAATTTTGGTTTAACCAAGATGAAACTTTGATAGAATAATCGTTAGGTCTGAAAACTGGTTCTGATTAAAAACTGGAATGTTGTATGGAAACCACTGAAAAAGCGGTCTTGTTAAAAATATCTGTATTTACCCTTAGGGGCCCATGTTCTGGTTCAATTTATACTTGAGAAAACATTGTGGAAAAAGAAGTAATTGCTTGTAACAAGCCGGGGTGGCAGCAGATATCCTTTCCAAATTTGTCTCCAACCAATGGATGTATAATCTTTAGCCTAAGTGGGATGAGAATCTGGAGGCTTTGGAAGGATGTTGTGGAAGTAATGGTGTGAGAAATACCAGGAATCCATGGTTAGATGCTCCAGCCGCTGCAAGATAAGTAAAATACTGTTAAAAATGGCGTTGGACCCAAATCTATGTCTCTTAATAAGATACTTACCCGCATATTCACTCATGTTGGTTATGGTGTATTTGACTTCAGTTTTAACTTGTCTGAAGTCTGATATGTTTCATATGCAATAAGGCTTATGAATGATTGAAGTGGAAATTCTTCCAGCTTCAACTTTGGGATTGAATCTAAAATTATGTTTTTTCAGGAAATATTTCATCAATGAGAGTGCCTTAAAAGAACATTTTAAAGGAAAGCCACACAAAAGACGGTATGTAGATTTATAACATGACTTAGAGAACCATTTCAAATTTCTAATTGTTTTTACAACAGTAAAGTTATGTAAAATTCATTATGTAAAAGTTTCACTGTATACCATGTATGGACATAACTCACCACCATAATAGCCATGTTTTTCATCCAGTCTAAATTATATGAAGCAATCTGACAGTCATCTGGTTATCATTCCTTTGAAATTTGGTTGAAATCCATCAATAGGTTTCTGAGAAATTTACAAAGTTTACAGTATATATCAGATATGGGAATTAGCCCTGCCTATTGAAGCCATATTTTCATCCATTCAAAATTCTTTTTTATAATCTGATAATAGGTCACCCAAGGATCGGTCCGGTTAAATTTAGTTGAAATCCATCCACTGGTTTCTGAGAAGAAGAATTCCAAAGCTTTTACCATATATGGAAATTAGCCCTGCTCATTAAAGCCACATTTTTCATCCGACAAAAACAATTTGAAGCAATTCAATAAATGTTCACCCAAGGATCCTTTCTGTGAAATTTGGTCGAAATCCATCCTTTGGTTTCTTGGAAGAAGTTTTTCAAAGCTTTCACCATATAAGGAAATTACCCTTAAGGCCATGTTTTTCATGGATCAAAATTTTTTAAAGGAATCTGATAGAGGTTCATCATAGGAGGAATTTGGTTGAATCCATCTATTGGTTTCTAAGAAGATGATTTTTAAAGGTTTCACCATATATGGAAATAAGCCCGCCCATTTAGGTCGTGTTTTTCATCCAATCAAAATTCTTTGAAGGAATCTGATAAAGAGTCACCAAAGGATCATTTCTGTGAAATTTGGTTGAAAAACATCCAACGCTTTCTGAAGATTTTCAACAGCTTTTCTGAATTTAAAATGGCCATTTAACAATATAATGAATTGTTTTCAGCAACCTTGAACAACATTTGCTAGTTCAGATTTCTTTACTGTAGCCATGATTACTGGTATACAATATCTGAAGAAGAATACTATACGGGAAACCAATATGAGAATAGGAAGAAAATGATTGTCACAAGTAATTTTTAGCTCCCCTGAGCACGAAGTGCCCTGGAGGAACTATTGTGATCGGTCATCGTCCTTCGTCCGTCCGTCTGACCGTTCGTCCATTTACAATTACAAAAAAGTCTTCTCCTCCTAAACTAACCATGGAATTTCAACAAAACTTCACAGAAATGATCCGTAGGTCATGCTCTTTCAAAATACTTCAAAGAATTGAAATCCATAAATAACTCTGGTTGCCATGGCAACTGAGTGAAAAAAATTAAAAAATCTTCTCCTCCCAAAAGGTGAAGCCTAGAGCTTTGATATTTGGTATATATCATCATCTATTGACCCTCTACCAAAATACTTACGGTATTCTGAAAATTAGCCCTTTTCTTAATGATCCCTGATTTTACATAGAAATAAAGAAGGAAATCTTTAAAAATCTTCTTCTCCCAAACCATAAGGCCTAGAGCTTTGATATTTGGTATACATCATCATCTATTGACCCTCTACCAAAATACTTACCGTATTGTGAAAATTAGCCCTTTTCTTAATGATCCCTGATTTTATATAGAAATAAAGAAGGAAATCTTTAAAAATCTTCTTCTCCCAAACCATAAGGCCTAGAGCTTTGATATTTGGTATACATCATCATCTATTGACCCTCTACCAAAATACTTCAAGGAATTACCCTATTCTGAAAATTAGCCCTTTTCTTAATGATCCCTGATTTTACATAGAAATAAAGAAGGAAATCTTTAAAAATCTTCTTCTCCCAAACCATAATGCCTAGAGCTTTGATATTTGGTATACATCATCATCTATTGACCCTCTACCAAATTACTTCAAGGAATTACCCTATTCTGAAAATTAGCCCTTTTCTTAATGATCCCTGATTTTACATAGAAATAAAGAAAGGAAATCTTATAAAATCTTCTTCTCCCAAACCATAAGGCCTAGAGCTTTGATATTTAATACAAATCATCATCTATTGACCCTCTACCAAAATACTTCAAAGAATTACCCTATTCTGAAAATTAGCCCTTTTCTGGGGATCCCTGATTATACATAGAATTAAAGAAGGAAATCTTTAAAAATCTTCTTCTCCCAAACCATAATGCCTAGAGCTTTGATATTTGGTATACATCATCATCTATTGACCCTCTACCAAATTAGCCGCCGTAATAGCGCAGTTGGTAGCGCGTCGGACTGTAAATCTAGAGGTCCCGGGTTCGATTCCCGACGGCGGCACTCATCCTTTCCGACTATTTGTCTCTCACCAATGGGTCGATAATCGTAGACCTATGTGGGATAGCAGCTGGAGGCAAGGAAAGGTTGTAATGGTAGTACTGGTGTGAGAAATACCAGGGTTCCATTGTTAGGTGCTCCAGCCGCCGCGATATAACTGAAAGATTGTTGAAAGCGGCGTAAAACCCCATTCAATCAATCAATCTACCAAATTACTTCAAGGAATTACCCTATTCTGAAAATTAGCCCTTTTCTTAATGATCCCTGATTTTACATAGAAATAAAGAAAGGAAATCTTATAAAATCTTCTTCTCCCAAACCATAAGGCCTAGAGCTTTGATATTTAATACAAATCATCATCTATTGACCCTCTACCAAAATACTTCAAAGAATTACCCTATTCTGAAAATTAGCCCTTTTCTGGGGATCCCTGATTATACATAGAATTAAAGAAGGAAATCTTTAAAAATCTTCTTCTCCCAAACCATAAGGCCTAGAGCTTTGATATTTGGCAAATATCATAATATATTGACCCTATACCAAAATACTTCAAAGAATAACTGTATTCTGAAAATTAGCCCTTTTCTGTGCCATTCCTGATTTAACAAAGGAATAAAGAAGGAAATCTTTGAAAATCTTCTTCTCCCAAACCATAAAGCCTAGAGCTTTGATATTTGGTACATATCATCAGCCATTGACCTTCCACCAAATTACTTAAAAAATTAGCCCTTATCTGTGCAATCCCTAATTTTAGTTAGGATTTAATAATGATATCTTTGAAAACCTTCTTCTCCTAAACCATTAGGCTTACAGCTTTTATACTTGGTATGTATTGATATCTATACTTCAAAGCATTACCATATTCAGGGAATTGGTGCTATATGGTGGGATCATCAATATTCCTAGGATTAAAAGAGAAATCTGTAAACATCTTCTCCAAAATAATTAGACAGAGGGCTTTGCCATTTTGTTTAATTCATAAAGCCATGAACCATCATACTCAGGGGAGCAATTTAGGACCATCATGGTCCTCTTGTTATCTCCACTGCCCTAAGACCAGCTGGCTATTGTCATGTTGTTGTGTCCATCTATCTGTAAAGATTTTCTTTAAAAGTCTTCTCCTTGAAAACTACTTGCTGGAATTCAGCCAAATTTCACAGGAATAATCCTTAGGTAGCCCTTTATCAGATTCCTTTAAAGAATTTTGTTTGAGTGTAAAAAACCATAGCTTTTATGGGCAGGACAAAGTTCCATATATTGTGTATATTGAAAACTTTGAAAATCTTTTTTTCAGAAACTATTGACTGAATTATTACAGAATTTCATGAATTTCCTTGATTGACCCAATTAACATATTATCCTTGAAATAAATGACCTGATAACAAACACGGCTTTAGTGTATGTGTGTGTGTGTGGGGGGGGTTCCATATATGGAATATAGAAAAATCACTAACATTGTCTCCTTAGACTGTACTAGATGGATTTTCTTTAAAAATTATATGGATGTTCATGGATATTTTTTTTGATGACCTTTAATTAGATTTTTTTAAAAGATTTTGATCTGTTGAAATTTCCGGTTTAACAGGCCTTATTTTGTAAGGCTTATAATATAGAAGTAATACATTCAGCTGATTTGGTTAACTATATTGCATATCAGTTACTTTCCTTGTACCTTTTCTAGACTGAAGAATATGATTTTTATTTGTTTTGAAAGAAATCTTTACCATTAATCTTAAGCCCTTTGCCCGAATGTTTAACCCATTCCCATACAAGCCCGCCTTTTTATGCCCCTCAAGAAAAAGCTTTTGAAAATATTGTGGAAAATAAAGAAATTGCTTGTCAAGCATTTTCTTCATTATCTACAATTTTTTGCTCCACTGACTGAAAGCGAGTGAGCTATCGTCTTGGCATTGTGTCCATCGTGCGTCTGTCCATCCGTAAACTTTTACTTAAAAATCTTCTCCTCAGAAAGACTGAACAGAATTCAACCAAATTTCACAGAAATTATCCTTAGGTGACCCTTAATCGCATCCCTTCAAAGAATTTTGATAGGATGAAAAACATGGCTTTAATTGGCGGGGCTAATTTCCATATATTGTGAAAGCTTTAAAAATCTTCTTCTCAAGAACCAATTTATGGATTTCAACCAAATTTTACAGGAATGATCCTTGGGTGACCCTTTATCAGATTCCTTCAAAGAATTTTGATTGGATGAAAAACATGGCTTAAATGGGCGGGGCTAATTTCCATATATGGTGAAACCTTTAAAAATCATCTCCTAAGAAACCAATGGATGGATTCAATCAGAAAACTTGGTTTTAATGGGTGGGGAATTATTTCTATATATAGTGAAAGCTTTGAAAATCTTCTTCTAAGATACCATTGATTGATTTCAACAAAATTTCACCAGAATGATCCTTTGGTAACCCTTTTTTAGATTGCTAAACGGCAATTGATTGGCTGTTAACATTGCTTTTATTGATAAGGCTTATTTCCATATATGGTAAAAAGTGAAAACCTACAATCTGCAGGATGGTTTCAACCAAATTTCTCAGGAATGATAAGTAAATTCAGGCTGGGGGAGCGAATTAGGCACTCAAGCATCCCTAGTTTCTTTTCAAGAAGACAAAAAAATTAAAACAAGCAATTTCTTCATTTTCCACTATGTTTTCCAAAGCCTGTATTTTGAGGAGCATTTAAAAGCCTTATTGAATAGGAATTGGTTATGGATAACATATTTAGGAAAAATGATACTAAGACTTAAGTTTATCATATCAGGGCTCTGCAGAGTGGGCGACTCAGGCGAAAAAGTCGCCTGGTTTCATAAAACTTCGCCTGATTTGCTGATCAAAGCGAAGGCGAAGTCGCCTGGAATTTTCAGGAAGTCGCCTGGATACGATAGGTGATAACCTAATCTGGCCCGGTGGCTATAAAAGTAGGGGGCAATTCGCATACAACTGTCGGTCGGAAGCCCTTTGATCGTAATTCAAGCCGTGTATCGATAGTCGCGAGGCCAGCAGATTATCAGAAAGAGGGGTATGTTCTGGCAGCTAATAGTCAACATGCTTGCTTGATTCACACCTTCGCTGATCGGTTTCGGCAATGCTTTGTATTCTATCAGCACCAGGAATCTTCATTTAAAATCCTTCTTAAGTTTTAATTATTTCTGTAAATTGAGTTATCGTCAGTCTACGAGATTTGTTGCTTACTTTCACAAATGAGAATAATGGCTGACATTTACGGACGCCGTGTCATTTACCAGAAGTCAAAATTTTGTTAAAAATTTGAAATCTTGATGAAAAATAATTCTACCGAAAATCTACGTAGAGTAAAATCATTTTTCATTAGAATCCTTCAATATGAGTTTTCTGCTTTAATTGTAACAAGTGAAGAAAATTATGGCAAACAATTTAAAGGCTGCTGCGATCTTTTCCTGAGATTCTTGTTATGATACATTCTATCCAAGAACTAAATTTCACTTACTTGTGTTGTAAATAATTACTTTAAATAACATTTAATCCTATAAAATGGAGCAAATTATCCTGTGTTAACTTTAAACCTCTACATGTACAGAGGCTGGTTTTGTGTACGGAGCAGTAACCCTTACCCTTTACACACTATAACTGACTTAATCACAGAGGACCTTTTTTCACCGATTAATGACAATTTTTATCCATTTATATGTTATCAGGTAAAGTGCACAGACTTTAACTCATTACCACACAATCCCCCATTTTGACATCTTGAAATGATTTTATGGGAAACTGTTGAAAAAGGAGGAAATGATTGCAGCAAGCAATTTATCCTTCCCCCACATGTTTCTACCCTCTTTGGCACCTTCTTTCTTATTTAAGCTCAATGTGAAATGTCTTATTTAGCTTCTTTCAATTTGTACCAGTCTGATTTTTTTCTTCTGGTAATGGTTTGATTAAATACATGTTGTTACAATAAAATCTTTTCTCATTTTCTGCTTCAAATATGAACACTACTCATTTAATTCAGACCGCCTATACATTTTGTACACTATTTGCATTTTTTTATTTGTTGACTTGTTTTTATCATATATGAATCTATTATATCAAACTCTTGAATTCTCAAACCTAAATAAAGAAAAATACAAAAGTATTTGTTCACAGGAATAAGATCTTTATTGAGGACTGAAAGGATAAGCAGTATTTTCTATATTTATTGCATAATACATAATATTAAGAGCAATTAGTTGGTTGTAAAGCTATTTCATTTTCTGATAGAAATGAGGAATACGCGCAAAAACTTAATTTTTAACGCGATCCACTTCTCCTGAAAGTCTCACCACTTCTCCCCATTTTGAAAAACTTCTCCCTATTCTCAGACTAGTGAGAAGTGACTTCTCCCCAAATTCTGGGAGTCTGCAGAGCCCTGCATATACTTTTATTTTTGTTTCAGATTAAAAGCTTTAGAGTTGGAACCCTATACACAAGCAGAAGCTGAGAGGGCTGCTGGAATGGGGTCCTACATAGCCCCTAAACAACTCACAATGAGGACCCAACTAGATAGGGACCAAATGGATGAATCAGGAGATGTGTAACAATAACTAATAAACCTTCCCTTTGTGGTTAAATACATTTTGCATTATGAAGAAATTGCTTGTAACAGTATCTTCATTGTTCACAATGTTTCCCAAACTTTTTAATGTCGCTAAACTTCAGTTTAGCTGACATTATTGCAGTCATGAGGGTTAATGGTGATGGTGTTACGGGTGTTAGTAGTTAGTTTGCCTGACTCATTGATCTAGATAACAAAGTGTGATACCAATCTAACTCTGTTATTCCTCTTCTTGTAAGAACTCTTTGGTATTGTCTTTTTGAGCCCTATTCTGAGCTTCCTAAGAGTACCAACAACATAGGTTTTGATTAATCACAAGAGAAATTTACATTTCAAAATAGAATCAATCTCTTTACCTGGAGCTACTTTATTGTGGAATGTGTTCTTTTTGTAAGGGCCAGTCCCAATAACTTGGCTATTTAGACTAAAAAAATAGTTCTCTTATTTTCAAACCCTTTCATTTTATTTGTGGTTGGTTAAGTGTGTGAAATCGTTTCCATTTAATTTATGGTCTTTGAATTAATGATTACAACAATTAAAATACATGTCATATTTTTGATTATTTCTGTTCAATGCTTTTCAAGTGTAGTAATTTTGTATACTAACCATTTCCAAATACATTCTATGGCCAAAGGGAAATAATTACAAAATTCCCTATTCCTGTCTAATTTGAGTTAGCCTTTCTAATCACTTAACTCCTCAATCCTTTTCTTTTCAAAAACTGTTTTTTTATAAATCTTGAAAATAGTGTGGAAAAAGAAGGAACTATATTTCATTATATGCTTAAACTTTGAAGTTTTTGTCACCCACCCTGATGGCTGGATAATAGTATGTTGTAGTAGTACTAGTGTGAGAAATACTATGAACCCACGGTTAGGTGCTCAAGCTGCTGCGATTTGACTGAAATACTGTTAAAAGTGGTATTAAACCCTCTGCAATTAATTTTATACCTCGGTCAAAAAATCGACAATCATTTTAATTAAATAAATGTCAAATGTTGGTTATTCAGAATAAAAATTACTTATTCAAACGGTGTTTGATAGACATATTATCTGATTAACAAGTAAATTTCAACCTGAAATTTTAAGTTCGGCTAAAAAAAAAAAAAAAACAACAATAAAAACTCGACATAACAGGAATAGCTGATATTTCTGATACAAGATAAAGATTCAATTTCATATGAAATAAAGAACATATGAAGTTGAGACTTGAATATTACCTCAACATATATGGAAGTTCAAGATTTCCAGTTTTGAGATAATTAGTGTTGACTAATTGTACATTATAAAAGATCTGTGATACTTTTGTTTAACTTTTAACTTCCAACTTCTCTGCCTAAAACTGAAAATGTTACTTAGTGATATTTTAGATTTATTTCTCTATGAGTAATGAAATCATAAACCCATCTGGAACATGGCGACATTCAGGACCTTCAGTCCTTTGAATTTAGCTAAGTTAACACATTTTGAGGTCCTCTCAGAATTAAATGAGTGCAAACTGCCACTGCTTAACCACTAAATCCAGTGAATGCCTACACCTTAAAAAGCATTTCTTGGGTATTTTCAGCTCACTTCAGTACACCATGTTCAAAATGACCCCGATCAAAGTCTTCACAGAAGTTGCAGAGGACAATTTCAATTTTGTGAAAATTTTAAGATATTTATCTCTTTATGTAGAAAACAATGTGGAAAATGAGAAATTGCTTGTAACAAGCAATTTCTTAATTTTACACATTGTTTTCACAATTATTTTCATAGGATTGTGTGGGAATGGGTTAACTCTTTGGTTCCTTTTACCTCGTTTCTTTATCATGATAAAGTTAGACAAAGCAGATTACTGCACAATGCTTTGCTAGCTTACAGTACTTTTCAGTACTTTGATTTGGTAACGGGTTAAACACTGATATTGACAATTTTGGGGAGAACTAAAAAAGAATAAGCATATAATGTAACAAGAGTTTTCTCCCTTCATATGTATTCTCATTTATCTTGAAAATTGGTCAAACATTTGACATAACTTGTAATTTGTATGACAAATGGTGTTCTTTTGAAGTTCTGTGTAGACTGAAATTCGGTAATTGAAGGAATGATTTTGTGGCATGAACTTTAGTCCTGCACCGCTCTAGAGTTCATGGTCACCAAAACTTTATAAGGAGTTATTAATAATTGGATCAAATTAAGTTCTTCTGATGGCCATATGGGTATGTCCTTTGTCAAAGCACAATATGAGAGCCATTACAAGACGGCAATCGTCAAATAAAGCCCCTTATCCTGTGTTTTCAAATAGGGCCTTCCCATTATTCAATAGGATTCATTCTTATATAACCTTCTCAATTTTAATAGGATTCATATTCAGACCTTAATATAATGCTCCACTAGTTTTGTCAAGTTTGAGCAAAAATTACATCTCCTTAAATTTATACAAAGAAATTGTCATCAAGGCCCCTTTAAGCAATTCTCAATAGGGTTTGGATATCACTATGATTCTAACCAAATTTCATCAAGATTAAGTTAAAATTGTGGCAGCCAAAATTGCGGCCTCTAGGGAGTAAACAAAGGATTGTCATCGAAGCCCCTCTTCCCATGTTTTGCAATGAAGTCGTCTAATTCTCAATAGGGTTTGAATCTTACTATTATTCTGACCAAGTTTCATAAAGATTAAGCCAAAATTGTGGCACTTAGAGTGTGTTTTCCAATAGAAAGATCTCATTTTCAATTGGGTTCATCCTTCTGACATAGCACTTACTCTGACCAAGTTTCATCAAAATTGAGCCAAAATTGTGGCATCTAGAGTGTAAACACTTGAACTGTTGACGCAGCAAGATGGACGACAGATAACAGACAGCAAGATGGACGACAGATAACAGACATTCAAGGATCACAAAACCTCACCATGAAAATGTTTGAAATAAATGTTGGAGGTCAACACTTTAAGTATATATGAATGAATTGATTGGTAAATTTAACCTGTACCTGTTTTCAAAATTTTTGTATTGTCAAATTTGATAGATGTTGCACACAATAAATATGAGTGCAATTTGAAAAGTAACCAACCTAAAGGGTAGAAAATATTGTTGGAAAAGAAGAAATTGCTTATTTTAAGCAATTTCTTCTTTTCCAACAATGTTTTCTCAAGTATGAAATGACAGGGACAAAAAAGCCAGGGGTTGTACAGAAAAGGGTCAATGTCTTGTCTGCCAATTGTTGATAGATAGATAGATTGTTTGATTTTCATCACAATACCATTCATAATGACTTGACAGAGCTCAATTTATTCTATATGCAATATCATAACGAAATTGCCTTATCTTAAGAATTAATTTTGTTGTCATGCTTACCCTTTCCCATTTTTCAAAATTTTAGAATGGTTACAAATTGACAGTGATTGCAGACGAAAATGAGAATTAGATGCAGGTTGAAATGAAACCATACTATGTGGTAAAAAATATTGTAGGAAAAGGAGAAATTGCTTGTTACAACCAATTTCTCCTTTCCTCACATTTTTTTCACAATCATAAAATCAGAAATTCCGTGTTTGTACAGGAAAGATTTAAAGGGTGCAAAATAACATTAATGGACAAAGATCTGCTTCAACGGGGGGCCATCATTTCAATCCTTGAATAAAGATGTTTGTATTGCTATGTGTTTGATGTCTTTGTTTATATGAACTTTTGATGAATTATCTATCCCAATAAAATCTATTATTGTTTTGTTGATGCAGTATTTGTGAATTAATCTCAGATATATGGCTATGGAACTCTTTACTGTAGACCAACCTTTTTTTTCCTAAGGAGGAAGGATTATGTTTTTACCTTTTAACTCCAGTGGCTGGAGGTCAGCGACCTATTGTCATTGTGCTGTGCCTGTTGAGTGTATGTCTGTTAGTTCGTAAACTAATCCTTAAGAAATCTTATCAGAAACTACTTGTCAGATGTAATTAAATTTCACAGTACTTCTGGTACTCTTTAAGATTCATTAGAACAGTAATTTTCCATGAAGATCTTTGGTTGCCATGGCAACCAAAGTAAAATTCCTTCAAAAACTCTCAAACTGTTCATTTGATTTTCTTGTTCTTTTGCAGAAAAGTTCTTTTTGGAAAAGTCTACATAATTCCATAATTATTTTTGATTTCGTCAAATAGCAAGGATTTTAGGGGGGGGGGCTTTTTTTTGTCATATATTAGCATATTAATATTTAGTTATATTGTATTTGATTAATGATTTAGTGGAGAAAGCACGTATTATTTTGTAAATAAGTCAAATACAAGGATTCTCTTTCTAGTTTATTACATAAGACTGGTTTATAATGGCTTGTACCTTTGATACAAAAAAGAGAGAAAATTTATCTATTGAAATTTATTCAGCCCATTGCAAGACAACATAATTTTAGACTGGTCCAAATGAAGAAATGTTGCAGAAAATTATTCAAGCTGTAGTTACAATGTTTAGGTCTCAAACCTTTTGACCCCATTTACATGTTAATGGCCAAAGATTTTGTTTGGCCACTTCTTTTCCTATATCTCATACCATTACAAACCCTCCCAAGAAAAAAACGTTGGAAAACATTGTGGAAAATGAAGAAATTGTATCAAGCAATTTCTTCATTATCCACAATGTTTTCTATCCAAAAATGCGAAATAATTCAAAATTCCATAATTTGGAATTGTCGTCTGCAGCTCCTATCAATTTTGACTTGTCTAAAATATTGTCTTGTGGAAATGGGATATTGTTGGCTGTTTTTCGTAAACAGGAGTTTGATTATTCATCCCAAGTTCAAATCGCTCATAGTTTTGTCAGTTTGTTTTAAGCTCCGCTGGCTAAAAGCCAGAAGGCTATTGTCATGGCGATGTGTCCGTCTTGCGTGCTCTTTCCGTCCTTAAGTTTTTCTTTGAAAATCTTCTCCTCAGAAATTAATGAACAGATTTCGACCAAATTTCACAGAAATGGTCCTTAGTTGACCCTTTATCAGATTTCTGCAAAGAATTATGATCGGATGAAAATCATGGCTTTAATGGGCGGGGCTAATATTCATATATGGTGAAAGCTTTGAAAATCTTCTTTTCAGAAACCGTGGATGGATTTCAACCAAATTTCACAGTAATGATCCTTGGGTGAACTTCTATAAGATTCCTTCAAAGAATTAAGATTGGATGAAAAATATGGCTTTAATTGGCGGGGCTTATTTGGTAAAAGCTTTGAAAATCTTCGTCTCACAAACCTGCGGATGGATTTCAACCAAATTGCACAGAAATGATCCTTCGGTGAACCTTTATCAGATTCCTTCAGAAAGTTTTGATTTGATGAAAAAATGGCTTAAATGGGGGGGGGGGGGCAAATTTCCATATATGGTAAAAGCTTTGAAAATCTTTTCCTTATAACCTAGTGGATGGATTTCAATTAAACTTCACAGAAATGATCCTATGGTGAACCTCTATCAGATTCCTTCAAAGAATTTTCATTGGTTGAGAAACATGGCTTTAATGGGCGGAGCCATTTTCCAAATATGGTAAAAGCTTTGAAAATCTTCTTCTCAGAAACCAGTGGATGGATTTCAACTAAATTTCACAGAATTGATCCTATAGTGATCCTCTATCAGATTTCATCAAAGAATTTTGATCGGATGAAAAACATGGCTTTGTTAAAAGCTTTGGAATTCTTCTTAGAAACCAGTGGATGGATTTCAACCAAATTTGACGGGATCGATCCTTTGGTAACCATTTAATTTTGATTGGATGAAAAATATGGCCTTAATTGGTAGGGCTAATTTCTATATATGGTATTTACTGAAAACTTGTTACATTTCTCAGAAACCTGTTGATGGATTTCAACCAAATTTCATGGGAATGATAACCAGATGACTGTTTGTCGGATTCCTTCATATAATTTTGATTGGTTTAAAAAGATTGCTATAATGGTACTGGGTTATGTCTATATACGGCATACTGTGAAAATTTTTCATGACTTGACTTTTGTAAAAACAATGAAAAGTCTGAAATGGTTCTCTAGAACTATTTCAAAGATTTCAATGATTGAGGTTTATATTTATTATATTCAGTTTATATTAGATTCTTGAAAAACTTGCTTAATCAGTACATTCAAGCCTGTGGAGCGATACAGGCGCTCAAGCGCATCTAGTTTGTTGTGGTATGTTGCTACTGAACTAGCTGTTTTGAGACTAACCTTAATTGTCTCATGGATTTCTTGAAAATTGAAGGAATATATGTATATCGTCGATGGGGGTCGCCAAAGGGCAATAAACTGACAAATCGCCGCTGTCAAATAATAAATCGAGTGACTAACCAAATTAATTCATTTAGACAGAAGTGAACTTTGTACTTATCAGCAAATCTACTAATCAATCAAACCTTTGATTTAGACTGGAAGTAAAATGTTGACATTTATGTCAACTATTTTTGTTGGTCTGGTGACTTTAGAGGTAGATATCATTGTTTTTTTTCATGTCACAGATTTTAGTTATTCTTATTTCCTTTCATACACTATTTGAATAGATTCGGTTATTCTGAAAAGTAGTTTTCCGAAAATCAGAGGTCGCATATCAGAGAAAAAAAGAGTATTTCCCTAAAAGCCTTCATAGGCTATTAATCTATTTTTAGATTAACCCGAGACCTTTGCAAACAATAAAGGGTCATTCAAGTGGTGCAAACTTGCGTTTAGTTTGAATTGCATCAAACCAACGTCATAGTTACGTCACCAGGAGGTATGTTCGCTAGCCTGTCTTTAAATTCTGTAAAGATCCACACAAAAACTGTCGTAAGCATTAATAAGAATATAAACACTTTACCGTAGTTTAGCGCTAACAATTTGATGTGATATGATTTAGGACGTTGATTATTTTGCTTTTACATTTGTTATCTTCTGTTGACTTTGGGTCACATGCAAAAGAGGTCATGCGATGACTACAACCGAATTCCGCGATATCTAGTTATAACCCGGTATTCCGCTGAACCTTTCCTGGATAACCACAAAGGCCACTTTAGACCTATCACTTTAAGTATTAAATGTTCGTTGTTTCGTATCTTTCGAAACTTGGTATTTTTTTTCTAAACAATGTTTGAGAAACATGGATACCTCCCTTTAACGTTGTAACTTCATCGTACTCAAGCTGTAATTACCACATTCATGTCGCAAACCAACGATTAGTATATTGTTTTATGTCCCTGACCATATATTTTACCATTCTCACGAGAGAAGAAAATAGGGATCAACTTTTTCTCGAACGTTTCCCACAATAAGATGATATTTTACACAAACCGCCATGTCGGCGGATGGGTACAGATCCGCCATTGATTTCTAAATCCTACGGGATTTTATTTTTACCCTTTTGGATCGTCTCATTTTGAATCATCTTTATGAAATAACATAATATTCATTTCAAAAAAATGTATACAAAATACGCAATCTTGTCGATAAGTTTCTGCTATTTGTAAGGGGCATTGAATTCTAGATGCTTAATGTAAGTTGTGGCATAACTTATTACCGGACGACAAAATTTGGACTTGTTGAAATTAAAGGGATTGGCAGGCGACGATTAAAAATTCGGCATCCTTTTTCTGTTTTTTGAAATTCTAGACCTGACCAAAGTGAAACTAGTTGCAAAAAACAATAGAAATCGGATTCAGTTTGAAATGAAACCATCCTATATAGTAGAAAATATTGAGAAAAAGGAAAAATTGCTTGTTACAGGCAATTTCTTCTTTTTCCACAATGTTTTCTCAAGTATAAAAACACATCAACGTAAATGCCCGGGTTTGTACACGAAAGAGTGAATTTTTCATAATGAGTGGCAAATATTGTATTCGTATATAACATTGAGAAAAAGGCGATTTGCTTGTTACACAATTTCTCCTTTTTCTCCCGTTTCCAACACCCGTTTGCGCTTAAAAATGTGAGCTTTTTATGGTCATAAGGTTGGACATATGTGACCCGTCGGCGAGAATGGACCATCCGGTTTAAGTATTGGAAAAGAGATTATATCAAACAGAGGATAACCAGAGATCGCTTTCTGCAAATCGTTAAAACTGGGTTTCCATTTGACTTTATATTGGCGTAAGCGAATTACGGGTCCTGGTGGGTTCCGATTTGGTAATTCCTATTTTTCCGTTAGCCCATTACCAGATTTGCCCAATTTGAAAGGAGTTGCAGACGACAATTTAAAGCTTATTGAATTTCGGATTTTTTTACTTTTGTGATAAAAGACATTATGGAAAATGAAAGAATTGCTTGTAACAAGCAATTTCATTTTCAATAATGTTTTCCAAAGATTCTTTTTCATGGGGGCGTCTAAAAGCGTCATTGTGTGGGAATTGGTTAAGTTAGCTAAAACAATCCTTCAGCAAGATAAGAAATTTGTTTAGCAAAAATTACAAACTGCTTTCGGAGTAATTTCTCTGGGTCCCGCTGAAGCATTGCAAGGTTTTCCTATGATACGTTGCATGGAACTCGTTTTAGGTTAACGGTCAGAAGCCTTGAGAACCAGATAGCAGAAACCCTTGTCATTTGCGAATCAATGTGCTTTATTATTTACATAAATTTGAACAACGTTCCTCCAGGCCCACATTCGGACTTTCTCGTAGGTTCAACGATTCAATAGACTCGTAGAATGTGACGAGAAATCTCGAACGAGCTGGCTCTATCCCTTTAACGTATTACACACCAGAATGTTTTATTCATACTCATTAAACTTCTTACAATGTGTATTGCCCTTATTGTATTTTTATATACTTGGGTAAAACAAAACTAAAAGGAGTCCTAAATAGGGAAAGAAATTTTGAGAGAAAGGATAAGTTATTTAAAAGTAATGTCCTCTTTTTCTCATAATCTTTCTTGATATGTTTATTACCATAATTATTTTTAATTTCATCGAAATACTAGTACCTTTCTTTTCCATTTCATCAAAATGTGGGTAGGCTATGTGAGGTTATGAATTAAGGGTTGTAACTCTGATTTCTAGTAAATTACCTTAAATGAGTATTAAGCCCCACGTGTATCTGCGGATCGATATTTTTCATAATAAACTTTTGGCGCGAAAATCAAGCATTTCCAACTACATCTGCAAGATTTAGCATCATGAAACCATTTACCCCATTCCAACGCAGTGAATATTTAGACCGTTCCAAATTGAAGGAAGTTGAAGGAGACAATTCAAATTGTTGAAATCTTTAAAATATTTGTCTCTATTGACAGAAAACAATGTGGAAATTACAGAAATTGCTTGTGACAAGCAATTTCTTCATTTTCCACATTGCTTTCCAGAAATTTCTTATGGGGCGTATAAAGGAGGAATTTGCGTGGGAATGGGTTAAAGACCCCTCCCCCCGATATATTTGAAAAAAAGAGCCTGCCAGGGAAATTGGCTTTTAGACTCTAAGTAGATTTGTCCAAATGCTTTAACCCATTTCAACTCAACAAAATTTTAGACAGGTCCAAATTGAAAGAAGCTGCAGACGACAATTTCAAGTTGATGGATTTAATGAAGTTTTTCACCTTTTTGATAGAAAACATTGTGGGTAATGATACAAGCAATTTCTTCATTTTCCGCAATGTTTTCCAAAGCTCTTTTCTTGGGGGGCGTAAAAAGGAGGGATTGTGTGGGAATGGGTTAAAATCTAAGACGCATGAAAATGTTGTCTTTATCCCATCATAAAACGATTTGTCCAAATTGAAAGAAGCTGCAGACAACATATCGAAGGGCAATTCAATTTAAAAATAATTTTCACATGGGCTAGAAAATATTGCAAGAAAAGTTAGAATTCCTTGTTACAAGCAATTTCTCCTTTTCGCACAATATTTGCCAAAGCTTGTTACGCTTCGATACGTGAAAATACGGAATTAATTGTTAGTGGGTTCAAGTTTCATCTTGCTTGAAATGGCTTATATTCAGTTTGCTTTTTTGCCTCTTAAGCCATGGAAGTAATGTTGCATTCACGTTAACCCATTCCCAAACGACAAAATTTTGGACTAGTCAAAATTGAAAGAAGCTACAGACGACAATTTCAAGTTCATGGAATTTCATTTTTTTCATCTTTAAGGATATAAAACATTGTGGATAATGAAGAAATTGCTCGATACAAGCAATATTTTCATTTACCACAATGTTTTCCGAGCCCTTTTTTCCCTAAGGAGCGTAAAAAGGAGGGACTGTGTGGGGATGGGTTAATGTAACATTGGTGAGAAGGACTCTTGGATTTCCGTCTACAACGAGATCGAAAACTATTTAACATATTACCACTCTGTTTGACAAAATGTCGCGTTTTACGCCCTTTAGCAGTGTGATTATAGAAAGCTTTGTTGGAAAAGGAGGAATTGCTTGTTATTACAGTGTTTTCTACTCTATTTGGCGCTTATATGTCAATTTAAGCGCGACTTGAATTGTCGTCTGAAATCTCTTTCAATTTGGACATTTCTAAAATTTGTAGTATGGTGATGGGTTAAAATTTCGAAAAAGACTGGTATGAAATGTACTCGATTGTTTTCTGTCTTGTAGATTCTCCATTTCTTCACCGACTTGGTGAAAATAGCAAATTCGTTGCTTCAAATCTGCGTTAAGGGACCAATTGTTTAAAAATATTGATAAATGTGAAATAATAACCAAAATTGCATCTTTGATCTATGGATCAATAAAGGGCGCGTGCCCTGGTGTAGAAAATTGCGACCTTTTACCCCACACGCTTTTAATACTGTTCAGTTTTAGTGCCCGGGGGTTATATGTAAGTGAGGTTTTGCAAATCGAATGGGTACTGATTAGACTGCTAAATACTTGAGCTCGCTTACCTCTTTACAACTATGATTTGTTAAAATGTTGACACGAAGTAACAAAATCATTTCCCTTGACAGGTCCTAATTCAAAGGAGTTGCAGCCGACAATTTAAAGTTCATGAAATTCTAGTGTTTTTTTCTTGGTAGAAAACATTGCGTAAAATGAAGAAATTGCATGTTGAAAGAAATTTCTTCATTTTTCCACAATGTTTTCCAACAGTTTTTTTTTTCTTCAGGGGCGTCCAAAAGCGTCAGTGTGTTTGATTATGGGAATACTAACTTTCACTCTGTTCATAATTTAATTAATATCTTTAAGGCGCATATAATTCTTGATTCCTAAGTTAATTAATCTAATCATTAGGGGGTCTTTTTCATCTTTTTTTGAAAACGAGGACTTCTTAGACGATGTTTGTATGTTAACCCTTTCCCATACAATGACGCTTCCAAACGCCCCCCAATATGAACAAAAAACTATTTGGAAAACATTGTGTAAAATGAAGAAATTGCTTGAGCCAAGCCATTTCTTCTTTTTCCACATTATCATCAACCCACAAAGTTGAACAATTCTGAAAATTCGAAACCTTTAGATTGTCGTCTGCAACTCCTTTCAATTTCGACCAGTCTATAATTTTGTCGTTTGGTAATGAGTTAAACATTTTCGCATAATCCTAGCCTGAAATACATTGATGATTTTCTTTTACTTTGATGTAAAGGGATGGGAAAGCTAACAATAGCCGCTATAACATCTAACGATCAAAAGGTGAATTTCTAACCATAATTATTATAACAAGGACCCCCGGAACATATTGTTACTGCAGCAGCTGAACCCTTAGACAAGGCCCCAATATCTTGCAGGCTTAGAAAAATGGCGCGGAACACATGTATACATGCTATTGGTCTTTTTCGTTGCATGTCCGCGCGTTTTTAACGCCTGTTCACTTAAACAGTATACGGCTTTCAGAAGAACGTACATTTTGTGAAAGATTTAGTCAAAAGATTAAACGAATTTCAGACACCTTTTTTGTATATTTCACCCTAGAAATGAAATAAAACCATAGCTTTGTTTACACGTTGGAATACGGGCGGAGTATAATTTTAGCCGATAATAAACGCATTACCACCAAATGGCGTTCTCAACAACAACAACAAAAAAAACAAACAAAAAAAAAAAACACAAACAAACACAAACTTGGGAGAATATTGTGGAAAATAAAGAAATTGCTTGTTTTTTTTTGTGTTTGTTTTTTTGTTTTTTTTTATTTGCGGTAGCGATCCGCCAATTCAAGCTCGAGAACACTTTTAAAAAAGGGTTCAAGATAGAATAATAGATTGGTTATAAAATCTTTTTTTCCTAACGCCAGTGTTTTCTTTAAGCGAGTAAAAATGCGGATTGTTCGTTAAGCCTGGCACAGTTTGACACTTACAAAATATTTTCTGGTAACGCTTTCTAATCTCATGTAATGTCTTTCAATTTGCAAAATTTAAAATTTGGTTGTTTAGAAAACACGTTAACCCATGGGCCTGCACAAATAACATTTCAAATTTCAACATTAGTATCTGCAAGCCTGATCATTGTTGCCATTATGGGGTTCAGCTCTACGGGTAGAAAATGGACCAAACTTTCTTTAGAATCTAAATGCTTCGAGAGTATGTTAGACTGCTTGCTGTCTTTACTTCACACATTACCAGACAGCAGAGTTTTACACTGATCAAAAATGAAAGAAGTTGCTTGTTATAAGCAATTTCTCTCTTTCTCACAATATTTTCAGTATTTCTTCATGGTCGCAGAAAGCGTCTTTGTGTGGTAAAAGGTTAACCCATACCACACAATTACGCATTTTGACACCAATCAAGCAATTTCTTCTCTTTCCACGATGTTTTCTCAAGTATAAAACCACAGTGACATAAAAACCCGGGTTT
Source organism: Fragum fragum (assembly GCA_946902895.1). Classification (NCBI taxonomy): domain Eukaryota; kingdom Metazoa; phylum Mollusca; class Bivalvia; order Cardiida; family Cardiidae; genus Fragum; species Fragum fragum. The sequence goes on along the minus strand of OX336368.1, from coordinate 32,620,318 downwards.
GTACAGAAAAGAGTTAACATTGGAGAGGTTGTAGTGTAGTTCTCGTGGAGAGATGTTGACATTCACAGATCGTAGATGTCAATGAAAAAAAAATCGATAGACCAATCTGATCATCCATTAATACCGGAAGAGCAATTTTGACCTCCGGTATTTATGTGAAACATTTTCGTTTGTAGGTGACTTAAGAGTCTAAGCAGCAGCTCAATCCAGCTGCAGTAACGATGTTTAGGAGTCTCACTAACGATTTACTTTTTGTATATGACCCTTATCATTTATTATATAAACCAACTTTGTTTGGAATCTCAGTCAAACTCCGTTGTTGGAGGTCAGTTGGTGTGGCCAGCGATCTTTCAATTGATGGATCGCATCTGTCACTCAAAAAATGACAGGCCAATCAAATCATATATTTAGACTGGAAGTGATTTTGAACCCAGACACTGTTTGACATTTATGCAAATCATTTATGTTGATTTAGTAAGATCCGTCAAGAAACACAGGAAAAAGGGCCTTTATGAAAATTTAATTAAAAAATCCATTAAAAATCCTTGTTAACACTCAAGGGTCCACAGTTTTCATCGGATTCTCTTCAAATATTCTCAGAGAGATTGTACCATCATAGGAATCGTCCCTTTCGGAATTGGGTATGATCCGTCAAGAAACACGGGAAAGAGGGTCTTTTGAAATTTTAATTAAAAATCCTCATTTATACTGTAGAGTCCACAGTTTTCATCGGATTCTCTTCAAACTTTCTACGAATGATTTTATCATCATAAGGATCATTCCTATTGAAATAGGGTATGATCCGTCAAGAAACACGGGAAAATGGGTCTTATGAAAATTTGATTTAAAGATTCTCATTAACACTCTAGAGTCCCCAGTTTTCACCTCAATGACTTAAAACTTTCACAGAATGATTGTACTATCATAAGGGTTTTTCCTTTCGAAATTGGTTGTGATCAGTCAAGAAACACGGGAAAAGGGGCCTTATGACAATTTGATTTAAAAAAAACTAGTTTATACCCTAGAGTCCACAGTTTTCAACAAATTCTCTTCAAACATTTACAGAATGATTATACCATTAATTGGAATGTTTCTTTCGGAAGTGGGATCCATCAAGTATCATGGGAAAAGGGGCTTTATGAAATTTAATACAAAATCTTAGTTTACACATCATTGCCCCAGATTTCACCTGAGTGACTTCAAGCTTTCATAGAATGATCGTACCAGCATAAGGATTGTTCCTTTCAAATTGGGTCTGATCTATCGAGAAACACAGGGAATGGGTCCTTAGAAAAATTTAATTAAAAAAATCTTAATTAATGCTTTAAAGTCCGCAAATTTCATTTGGTTGTCTTCATACTCATACAGAATAATTATTCTTTTGTAAGTATAGTTCCCTTTTGAGTCGGTTCAGATCCATCAAGTAAAATGGTAAAAGAGGCCATATGAAAATTCAATTAAAAATCCCTGTTAACACAATGAAGCCCACAGCTTTGATCAGATTTTGTTGAAACTTTCACAAAATGAGTGTAAGGTCATAACGATCATTGTTTTTATAACAGGGTTTGAGCAGTCAAAAAACGAAGGGGAAAATCCCTTATGAAAATTTCATTTAGAAATCCTTGTTACCAATTCAAGAGCTTTCATCAGCTTTTCTTTAACATTCACAGAATAATTGTACAATAATAATGATTGTTGATGTTGACATTAGATCTGGTCCCTCAAGTATCACAGAAAAGGGAGCATTATGAAATTTAATCTTAAAATCATTCTACCACAATAAAGTCTACAGTTTTCATTGGATTCTGTTCAAGCTTTTACAGAATGTTTGTACCATCATTAGGATTGTTTCTTTTCAAATTGGGCCTGATCTGTCTAGTATCATGGGAAAAGGGGCCTTTTGAAAATTCCATCTATAATCCTTGTAACCAAGTCTAGAGCTTTCATAGGATTTTCTTCAAACCTCAACAGAATCATTGTACAAAAATTACGATTGTTGATGCTGCAAGACCTGATCCTTCAAGTATCACAGGAAAAGGAGCCTTCTGATATATATTTTTTAATTTTTACACCAAGATTAAGTTCGCAAGTTTCATTGGATTCGGTACAAACTTTCACATGATGTTTGTACCATCATTGGGATTGTTTCTTTCCAAAATGAGCCTGGTCTGTCAAGTATCATAGGAAAATGGGCTGCATGAAAAGATATTACCAATTCCTCATTAACACATGAATGTCCTCAATCTTTATCAGAATATCTTAAAACTTTAACAGACCGATTGTATCATTTGGATTGTTCCTTTGTAAATTGGATCTGATTGGTTAAGTGACACAAGAAAAGGGACCGTATGACAATTTTATTACGAAAACATCATTATCACAATAAAGTCCCCAGTCTTTATCATTTTCTTCAGACTATCTATCATTAGGATTGTTCCTTTGTACATTGGGTCTGATTTGTTTAGTTTCACGAGGAAAGGGGCCTTATGAACATTTTATTACAAAAAATATTGACACAATTAAGTCCACTAATTTCATTTGTTCTCCTTAACTTTTACAGAATGATTGTACCTTCATTAGAATTGTTCCTTTTGAAATTTGGTTTGTCCTGTAAAGTATCATGGGAAAAAGGGCCCTATGAAGATTTCAGTATAAACTCATTAACACAATAAATTCAACAAATTACACAGATTGGTTGTACCATCATTACAATTGTTGATTTTGACAGTGGATCTGATATGGCAAGTGCCACATGAAAAGGGGCCTTGTGAAAAAGTTTCTCAAATAGTCTAGCTAACACAATGATGTCCCTTGATTTCACCGGATTCACTTCAAAATATCACAGAATGATTGTACAATCACTTAAAAGGGTTCCTTTCAGAACTGGGTACAACCCATCAAGTATCGTGTAAAAAGGGGCCATGTGAATTTTCTTTTGAATATTCTAGTTAACATAATGAAGTCCCCATATTTCATCGGATTCACTTTAAACTTTCACAGAATGATACAACCAACAGTAAAGTATCACGGGAAGAGGGACCTTATGAGAACTTGATTTTAATATCTTTGTCAACACAATAAATTCAACAGTTTGATGCATGGAATAATTGTAGCATTGGAAACACAGGAAAAGGGGCTTTACGGATTATCATTCAAAACATTCTTTTGTATATGATGAAGTTCACAATCATTATCAGATTCTCTTTAAAAATTCACAGGACGATTGTAGGGTCGTAAGGAAAGTTCCTTTTTGAAATGAAATTGATCCATCAGAAAACACAGGAAAAGGGGCCTTTTGATTTTCATTCAAAACAATCCCGTTTGTGTAATTAAGTCCACAATTATTGTCGCATTCTGGTGAAACTTCACAGGATGAATGTAGGGTTATATGGAAACTTCCTTTTTGAAATGGAGTGGATCTGTCATGAATCACGGAAAAAGGGGCCTTGAGGATTGCTGCTCATAATAATAAAGGGGATAAATCCATTTCTTCTTTATGCATCTTTCTTTAAGCAATTAACTTCCTTAATTATCGGATTTCTTAAACGGACAACTTGATAACCAGTAGAGCGTCCCATGCCCTCACGGGCCTCTTGTTTTTAAATTGAAATAACTTTAAATTTTCGTCTGCAAAACCTTTGAATTTGGACAGGTCTGAAATTTTGAAAACCAGGAAAGGGTAAATGTCCGTTTGACATAAACGTTGGAGGTACACATTCACTTGCGGTCTGATTTGATTGGTCAATCAGTTGTTTGATTGATGAAATCTTCATCGATTACGTGTAGCAGTCTAAATCAACACAGCTTGACTAATTATGTTACTTTGAGAGTTCCAATATGTCCAGTTTTGCCTGACCAGCCGAAAATCCGTTGAGGTCAGGTTTTCGTAAAATATTCTTTCCTTTGCGTATAGGTATTTGATAGCAATCGGGGTTTAACCTTTACTGGCAAAACTTTATTTAACACATCACAACCCGCATTGAAAATTAATTGATTTTAAATATCAATGCGGGACCTCCACTCTTTGAAATTATGGTAATATTTAACTGCAACGTACGCGAAAGCGTCGTCTCGCACCTGTTCAGTTCCGGTCGAGTAAGTCGGCGCGTGCAGCTGACAATGAAATCAACCAATCCGAACGGCGTTATATCGCGATGAGGGCGCGTGCCGCCGTTTTACGAGCAGTAACGCTTGATGTATGATATCTCGATTAATATCAAAAATAACCAACACTGCGTAATTTTCTGAATCATGATAAATGACTTTCCTCTACACTTTATGCATATTCTATGCTTCTATCATTAAAATTTTTTGTCTGTAGGCCTATATCCAACTATTAGTTAGTTAGTTAGTGTGTGTGTGTGTGTTTGCATTTTCTTCTTCTTGTTTTTTCTTCATTTCTTTAATAAATTTTCATTCCGAGAAAGAAAGGTGGAGAGAGAAAACTCCACACACTAACAAATGCATTTGTATATGACCTATCATTAAAGAAGGTTGACCGTTAAGAACTTAACTGCGGTAACTTTTTTGACAGTCTGATGAAATTCTCTGCAATCAGCCTATAAAAAAGTTGGAGGAAGGATACGTTATCTTAGCTATCAGGAACTCAAATTGTTCAATATATAGTGAAAAGGGAATTGACGAACGTACAACTCACCAAGATGTAGTGGGAGAAGAAATGTAGGAATGCAATTTTAGGCAAATGATTGCTTGTTCCTTCATTATCCACAATGTTTCTATCTTTAAACACAAAGATTTCTTTTAAATTTCATCAACTAAAAGGTGTTGTCTGCAACCTCTTTGAATTTGGACCAGTCTAAAATGTTGGCCTCTGATAGTGGGTTAAACCATTATTCGGATTCGGACCTCTGCGGTGAAAAAAAGGAAGAATGGGGGAAAATTGCTTACAAAGTATATAGAGGAAATAATCAATTATACATGTCTTTTGTCGCGTATATTGTAAGACCGAACATGCTGATTTCTGGTCGACTTCGATAAGAAAAGAAACGCATATAATATCATATACGGTACCGAGTTACATGTACTTTAAGTCATTCCCAAGCTATCCCACAATTTTGACCTACTGAGATAATTGACCAATCGCAGCCTTAAATCAAATACACAATCGACCAATGAATTCATTCCTTTGGGTCGGAAGTTCAGTTTGAACTCCAAAATTGGTCGCCATTTTGGTGAATCATTTTTGTTGGTTTGGCGACTTAAACGTCGTAACTACAGCTTATACAATCTGTAGTTACGACGTTACGACGTTTAGTTATCCAACTAACCATTCTACTTATTTGTTGGATGCTACTGGCAATACATCTAAATAACGCCGGTAAAAGTCGAAACGGAACTCCCTATCGGTGTCAATTTGCGGGGCCATCGGAGTCTGTGGGCGGGGCCAGCGATTGGTTAATTAACCGATTACCACACAATCCCGTTTTTTGACACCTTGTAGAAATATGGTATATTGTATAAATATGATATGTTAAACATTGTTATACAAGAAGAAACCATACTAACAAGCAATTTCTACTTTTTCTTCAATGTTTTCTCAATTATAAATTCACAACAACGCAAAAAACATGGCTTATCAGGAAAGGGTTAAAGCTTAAGCTAGGATACTTTACTCGCGCACCGACGATAAACGAATGATTTTTAACATACAGAATGTTTTTTCAACATGTCCAGGGGTCTGGTGGATACGATACAAATATTTTGATTTCTTCTTTTACCACTATATTTTCTAACACACAGAATGGTTATTTTTCAAATTGTATCCACTTTAAATTTTCGTTTCAATAAACCTTTGATTTTGGACAGGTCAAAAAATGTAAACACAGGAAAGAGTTAATAAAGCTGTAGTTACGACATTTTGTTCGCACGCCGACGTTATGTGGTTATCTTCATAGCGCGTCAGACTCCTAATCTTCAACCATAGGATGTCATGGGTTCGATCTCGGTGGCGGCACATAACCTTTCCGACATTTGTCTCTGGTCAATGGGTAGATAATCGTAAACCTAAGTGTGATAGTAGCTGGAGGCTAGGTAGTACTGGTGGGAGAAATACCAGGAACCCATTGTTAGGTGCTTCAGCCTTCGCGATATGACTGAAATAATGTTAAAAGGGACGTTAAACCCCATTCAATCAATCAATCTTAACCATCTCTTGCTAAGGGGCGTCAAACAGCGGGATTGTGTTGGAGTGGTAAAGCGACCGCTGGTTGTGACGGATTGCCATTGTCAATCAAAAATATCGATCAGCCATATCATTCGTTTAACCAATTACAACTCAATCCCTCCTTTTTACGCCCCTCAAGAAAAAAGTTTTTGAAAACATTGTGGAAAATGAAGAAATTGCTTGTATCAAGCAATTTCTTCATTATCGACAATGTTTTCTACCCAAAATGACGAAAAAATTCAAAATTCTATCAACTTGAAATTTTCGTCTGCAGCTTCTTTCAATTTGGACCAGTCTAAAACTCCGCTGTGTTTGAATGGGTTGAGCTAGAAGTAGAATTCAGACCTCCAACACTTATTTTATACCGTTTCTTTGTTGTTGTTTTGATATGTATATCGTAAGTAAAGCTTAATATTGTAGTTATAAGGACAATATGGTCGGATTCTTTATGCATTTTAGTGCGCTAAATGACCTAAGCTGTTGATTAGCCGTAAAATCCGATAAATTCATTCATTTATTTATTACTTTACCTTGATGGCGCCGCCGTCATAGCGCAGTTGGTAGCGCGTCGGACTTTCAATCTGGAGGTCCCGGGTTCGATTCCCGACGGCGGCACTCATTCTTTCCGACTATTTGTCTCTCACCAATGGGTCGATAATCGTAGACTTATGTGGGATAGCAGCTGAAGGCTAGGAAAGTATGTAATGGTAGTACTGGTGTGAGAAATACCAGGATTCCACTGTTAGGTGCTCCAGCCGCCGCGATATAACTGAAAGATTGTTGAAAGCGGCGTAAAACCCCATTCAAACAAACAAAACATATTACCTTGTTGGGGGTCAGTGGATTTAAACAAGTGAATGTCGTGGGTTCGATCCCCGGCGGCGGCACATATCCTTTCCAACATTTGTCTCTCGTCAATGGGTAGATAATCGTAAACCTAAGTGGGATAGCAGCTGGAGGCTAGCAAAGGGTGTAGTGGTAGTACTGGTGTGAGAAATACCAGGAACCACTTGTTAGGTGCTCTAGCCGCCGCGATATGACTGAAATACTGTTAAAAGAGGCGTAAAACCCCATTCAATCAATCATTAAATAAGTAATCTGAAGTAATTTTGTGAGCGCCTTTAGTCTTAACTGTTCCTATTCGATGTTATTTGTATTCTAAATAATTATAAGAAATAGAATTCTGTCGATTTGATCATTTCAAACCAAGCACAGTGTATTTCCTAGTTGATCACTTTATGCGAATCTTGGAGAAATATGGTTATGGGAAACGTTATAGTAAACGGAGAAGTCGCCTCTTATTAATCGCATTTCTCGTTTTCTCACAATCACGGTTTTCTACCTTATTTGGCCCTCGTTTTCCCTAAATAAGCCCATATGATATGTCGTCTGTAGATTCGTTCAATTTAGATCAAGCTTAATCCATTTTCACGCGATCATTCCTTTTTACGTCGCACAAGAAAACAGTTCTGATAAACGATGTGGAAAATGAAGAAATTGCTTATGACAAGCAATTTCTCCATTTTCCACATTGTTTTATACTCAGAGAGACAAAGATTTTGAAATAAAACTAACAGCTTGAAATTGTCGTCGGCAACGTCTCCCAATTTGGACCAGTCTAAAATGTAGTCGTGTTGGAACAGGTTGAATGTTGTCGTCTTGTAATGGTAATGGGTAAACGCCTATGCAGATTGGACTTCATTTTACATAAAAAATCTTTCTTAACCCTGTCCAAATTCAAAGATTCTGCTGACTACAATTCAAGTCTTTTTTATTTGAAAAATAATCATTCAGTAGTGTGGAAAATATTGTGGAAAAAGAAGAAATTGCTTGTGACAAGCAATTTCTTTTTATTCCACAATGTTTTCTAAAGTATTAAAACATAGGGATATAAAAACCAGGGTTTGAACAGGGAAGGGTAAAAGATTTTCACTTGATCGAGCGATAATTTGGATAACTACTGAAAATGGCAATCAACCATGAGAAATAAAAGGGTAAGTTATCAGGTAACAAGTTGTATTTTTTATCACGACAAACAGAAGCTTTACCTGTGAAACTACCAGTACATATTTACTATCAAATTTACTCGACTGTATCGAATTTGATGACATTATGACTTCAACCCACCTGCTTCAATTTTCCCACAACCCTTCATTCACTCAACATCGTAACCAGCCTATACACCCAAAATCACGCTTTTTGACGTCCCTCAAGGAAAAGCTTTGGTAAATAATATTGGAAATTAAGGCATTGCTGGTAAAAATTAAATTGCAGTTAAAAGTTGTCGTCTGCAACTTCTTTGAATTTGGACCAGTTTATAATTTTCTCGCCTGGTAATGGACTAGTAATTTAATAACACAGGCGCTGGCTAGAGTCAAAATTCCATCCCTTCCACCCTACCCCCGATTTTGTAACGGTAGAATAGTTATCCTATCCCGCCCTATATATCTTTTGAGGGAGAGTATAAGAATACTTTTTGTTGGTTTGGCTACTTAAACTTAGTAGCCCCAGCTTATTCAAGCTGCAGTTACGAAGTTTAAGTCGCCTACCAATCATTTTATTTTTTGGTGCAAGATATTGTACATAAGTGTTGCCTACTTACGCTAACATCGTTTACTATCGAAGTGGAAATTCCTGTTGTAACTCCGTTATCCCATTACCAGACGGCAAAATTTTAGACTGGTCCAAAAGGAGTTGCAGACGACAATTTAACGTTTATGAAGTTTTATAATTTTTTTTTCATTTTTCTGGGTAGAAAATATTGTATAAAATGAAGAAATTGCTTGTTACAAGCAATTCCTTCATTTTACACAATGTTTTCCCAATTGTTTTTCTTTGGAGGCGTCCAAAAAGCGACACCGTGTGGTAATTGGTTTTAAACATTAAATCAGTTTAAATATCAGAAAGAAATCCGAAAGCGAGCAAGATGAGATTTGTAAGTTTGCTGAGTATAACTAAAGTCGACTGATATTTCTCTTATTTTCATCATCATCATCATCATCATCATCCTTCTCATTATAATTATAAAACCCTTGCCCCCCATCTCTCTCTATCTCTCTCTCTTTTTCTCTATAAAGAATTTGGTGAAAGATAGGTTTTTTATGACATCCCAAAGTGACTTGAGTGCGGCAAGGGTAGTTACCCATTATCACAACAAATGTTGGGTTCGCATATGGTCCCATATCTGGATGCGTCGCGTCACGTTTATTATCAGAACAAATACAACAAAAGATTGTTTGATACGGCCCGTATATTGAAAGATTATGTGTTAATATTAACAATATCGTCAAAAGCGGAAACAAGTTAAACTGCAGAGATAACTGGTAAAATTACTCATTCTCACGCAATATCACTTTTTGACGCCCCTCAAGAAGAAAGGGAAAGCATTTTGGAAAAACAAAAAAAAGTTTGTTACAATGTAGAATGTGACCTGTTTTATAAGTATTTTTATTCTAATGACATTTTTCCTGTCACAAAGGCAGCATGCTGATGACTTATTGTAGTTTGCTTTTTTCCGAATACATTTTTATATATATATATATAAAAAACCGTTGATTTTCTGAAATCTTTTCGCCTCCCCCCACCCTCTACACACACGCATAAAGTTTTATTTCATAATATCTCGTGGTGACTAACAGTTTATAACACAAAGGGTTGTAACACCCGAGACGAAGTTATAGAATTCCATCACATATGTTACAATTGCACGTATTAGCGACCTACCTATACCCTTACTATCCTTCATCAGGCTCTAATCTGTCTAAAGGCATCAACACAGATACATGTCGTTACAGCCCACGAAAATGTCCATATCATGCATTTCTGTCGTAGTTTTGCATCACTCGTGAATCTTATCTATTGGAAATTAAAGCAACTATATAAGCATGTAAATAAATCAATAAATACAGAATCGACCATATTAGGTAAAGAGTGAAAAAACGGACGCAGTCTTTTGTTTGCCTAGGGCGACAAAACCGGTTCGGGGCCAGCTGCCGCTGTTTTCATGGGAACATCTGTCGCTTGGGTGGATTTTGTCCCTTTACATCAATTTTCATTCCATTGAATATTTCTTCCCACCAAATATAGCTTAATAAACGGCACTTTTTTGTCTAACATAAAACTACATTGTTTCAACTATCTCTAGAATGTTTCCTCCTCGCCATCTGACACTTTCAACACTTGACATGTTACCGAATATGTTAAATAGCTATTGATCCAGGTCTATCAACGACCTGTGTTCTTTTGTTAAGGGTTTTACGCACTGTAGTCAGTGATGGTAGTAAAGCGCATTGGATAAAAATGTGTCTTATCATTCAGAGCTTAAAAGTCACACGAAAATAATTAAAACTTATATATTACAAAATCATCGAGGAGGGAGATAGCAACATATGCAACATATATTTCTTACGGTTCAGTGTATCGGATTGTTTGAAGAATTAGGGCTGACATTTGAATTTAAGAAGAATATGAAGTGAGCACAGTATTATCGTTATTAAATTGATTATCACATTTGTATGACAATGAGGAACGTAAGTAATTAGCAACAAGAATGGAATGGACATAATAAACATAGGTAAGTTCTTCCAGGGGTTCTTCGTTACTATGGTATTTTTGTTATGGAAACTGTGAAAATCAACGGGAATTAACCCTTTACTAGACGGCAATCTTTTTTGGCTGAAGTTGCAGACGACATTTCAAAGGTTATAAAATTTAAAAGAAAATCTTCGTCTCTATAGGCAGAAAATATTATGGTGAAACAAGAAATTGCTTGTAACAGGCAATTTCTTCATTTTCCACATTATTTTTCAAAGTAGTTACCTCCAGAGGCACCAAGAAGCGTGTTGTTTGGGATGGGGTTAAGTAGAATGATTTATTGCCAATAGATCTATCGCTTCAATTTCACGTCGTTATTTTGCCCAATTTATTGCGAAAGGTGAAATTTTGGTAGGAGACATAAATGTCGTAACTACAGCTTATTCATTTGAGTCTCCATACCAACAAAAATGCTTCATAAGTATATCGACCAATGTTGAAGTTAATGTTTTCTTCCTGTCTGAATAATGAGTCAACTGGCCAATTCATTCTATTACTGATTGTCGCGATCCGTCAATTTCATTTGACTTTCGCTTACGACATGAATTTCCATATATGTGTACTGAGGATTGTGATCGAAAAATTGACCAATCGCTGGCCCCGCCCACTTACTTCGTTAGCCCCGCCCATTTACTCTTAAAGGAAAACCCGATTATAAACGGCGTTATATTGACATATTTATGGCCAGCAGCGTGTAACAAAAAGAATAGTTGGTTTGCGACCTAAACGTCGTATCTACAGCTTTAATAAGATGTAGTTACGTCGTTTAAGTCGTTAAATCATCAAATAATGTTTTAAAAAATGGCGGCCAATTTAGGAGATAAATGGTCTCAATGAATGATTTCATTGGTCGACTGTTTATTTGAATGACAGCTGCGATTGGTCTCTGGAGAAATGTCAGACTTGGGTACTGGAAAAATGTCCTATTGCACGACCACACCAGCATATGTATTGATCTAAATTGTTCTTTGTTAGGCTTGTTTGATTAACCTTTTCCCAAACAATGGCACTTTTTGACGCCCCCAAGAAAAGTAGTTTTGAAAACATTTTGAAAAAATGTAGAAATTGCAAGCAATTTCTTTATTATCGACAATGTTTTTTAACCCAAAGTCAAAGATTTTTGAAAATTTCATTAAATGAAAAATATCGTCTACCGCTTCTTTCAATTTGGACCAGTCTAAAGTTTTGTCGTCTGGTAATGAGTTAAGACGTTCTACAAGTTCGACTTAACTAAATGAAGGATCGCGTCTCTCATTTGATATTATATTGATAATTTCTTCGTTTTCCACAATGTTTTCCTTAGCTTTTGTTTTAAGGGGCCTAAAAGCAGGGATTGTGTGGGAATGGGTTATTACACTTGTCTAAAGGAAATAATTAATGCTAGACTAGATTGTAACTATGTCGCATATCAGATACATTCCTTGTAACTTTTATAGAATGTAGATTTTTTGCACGCACAATTTCTCCATTTCCCGTAATATTTTCTAAAGCTTTTTTCTATCGGGGTATAAAATGGCGGGATAGTGCGGGAACGGGTTCGAAATTGTGCAATATTTCTCCAACACTGTTTCTTTTTGTACTCATTTCAATTCTAAATAATGTTGATGCTACTTTCAAATCTGCCTAGTACAACATCGTTCATAATTCAATTTGAACTTGACTAACATTTTGTTATTCGGCAACATTTGATGTGATAAAAACTCAGAATTCTCTTCTTACTTGGCTAGCGTCAAATTAACGCCGCAAAATGTCGAAGGTAAAGTTTGGTTCCTTTTACTTTGAATCGTTTCCAAGGTTACAGGAAAAATCTTGTATATAATTGAACTTCAGATAGGAAGAGCTTTTTCAGATATTCTGGGATTTCTAAGAGAGGCAGCGTATAAGGTAAGCAAACGTTCTATCGAGAGTTTTTTTTCTTGGTCCTTTTCTTTGAAGAATTTCCTCCATTGCCAGAATGTTTTGTTCAGCCATTTTAGAAGAGGTTGCAGATGACGAATCAAAATTTATTTAACTCGATATTTCTTTACTTAGCCCATTTTCAGACGACAACATTTAAGACTATTGTCCAAATTTAAAGATGATGCAAACGACTACTTTCAGTTGATGGGATTTTAAAAATCGTTTTCTTTTTGGCGTAGAAAGCATCGTAGATAATGAAGAAATTGCTTGTAACAAGCAATTTCTTCGTTTTCCACAATGTTTCCTAAAGTTTATTTCTCGAGAGCGTTAAAAAGTGCCATTGTGGGGGAATAGTATAAGGTATGATAAAAGCTTTATTTCATGAAGGTAGAACATTAAGACACGTAATGCAAGAATATCCATACTGAAGGGGTGACATTCCATCTTGTATTAAGTAAAGGCATTATCAGTTTCCGTACACCTAATCAAACCCTTTGCCTTCTTTCTATTTAACTTTGTGAAAATATGTGGCTGTTATCAAATGTTTAAGTTGATTAAATGGTTCGATAAAGAAAATTCAGGTGAGCGATCTAGAGCCATGATGACCCTCTCGTTTATTTCGGAATATACAGTTACAAGTGATGTCGAAATAGAAAATAATAAAGTTTGAAATTGCCGTATGTGAACAAATATTCTGAGTCACCCCTCGTGTTTGCAACTGACGATTCGATGGTCTCGCCAACTGACTCCGCTGGCAACGCCAACTGACTCCGCTGGCAACGCCAACTGACTCCGCTGGCAACGCCAACTGACTCCGCTGGCAACGCCAACTGACTCCGCTGGCAACGCCTACTGACTACAACAGGAAGTTCCACTTTGATATTAAACGGCGTCATTTTGCAAATTTTATGCCCGAAACATGCAACAAAGTAGTAAAATCGTAGATTTGCGACTTAAACATCATTACTACAGCTTGAATAAGATGTAGTTATGACGTTTACGCCGCCAAACCACAAAAAATGTCGCACATAAATATCGGACAGCGTTGGAGCTCAAAGTTCACGTCCTGTCTAAAAGAATGGATTGACTGGTCGATTGATCCTTTGGTTGACAGCCGCGATTGTTCAACTTACGAAGAACACTGCATATAGAGAATCCTGTCTTCTTATTTCAGGTCTTAATTACAAATCTGTGATGGAGATTGACGGCATTACTGCTCAATGTTCTACTGGGGGTATTTGGCCAATGACAGCCAAAATTCTGTCCGAGAAAAGCCCTCATATTTCGGGGGCCTTTATACCCACGTTGTCCCAGATTGGTTCCGAGACGAACGACCAAAAAGTAAAAACGGGATTGTGCCCACAGGATACTTCTATGGAATTTTGTAATGGATACATTGATTGTGCCAAAGAGTCGATTCGATTTTTGACGGAGGTTGAACATTTACCACTGGAGCATCCTCTGGTGGTTGGCCTTCAAGAAGAGCTTCATAAACGTATACAGATAGTTGGTTTCCAGATGGTACTTCAGGGGTTTATCGAATCAGAGATGATCAACGATACCGATTCTGAGAAAGAGGAATTTTGGGATGAAGGTGAAAAACGTGATTCCATTCAAAAGGATGCGACTGTATGTGACCTAGAAACGAAGAAGCAATCTACTGGCTCCCAGCTCGATTCCGAGGAGGAAGAAGTAGAGCTTGCCACGAGTATTGCTGAGCAGATTTACGATATGCTGTACGGCGGGGAACTAGAAGATGGGGAGTCGAACGAATCCGAGGAACCCGATAATGATCCCTCCTTTGACGAGGGATTCCATTCCGGCCAAGAATAGATCTTTAGAAATGTGGTAGGCTGATTTAAATTCAAAGAAATTGCAGACGACATTTCAAAATGTTTGTAAATTGAAGAATTAGCGTCAAATTCGATAGAAAAATTTTTGAAAAAAAAAAATGATAAATTGCTTATACTAAACACTTTCTCTGTATTCCTCCAATTAAAAAGAATTCTTCTGGAGTGCGAAAATGAGTGATAGTGCGAAAATTGGTTTAAACTGTAAACTTTAATGAAAAACCCGATGATTCACGAAATTCACATATGCGTTTTTGATCAATCGTTATTAATATCCTATAACTATCTAGAATATTATCTATAAAAAATGAAGTTCTTTAGCTGAAATATGGAAATATCAGAAGTACATGAATTATCCTACTGCAATACAACACAACTTTAGACTTGTCCAATTGATAGAAGATCCAGACGACAATTTCAAGGTGGTGAATTTTAAAAAAAATCTTGGCCTTTTTGAGGTAGAAACATTGTGATGGGTGAAGCAAAAGCTTGTTTTAATCAATCTCTGCTTTTCCCACAATGTTTTCCAAAGCTTCCTTCATGAGAGGCGCAAAAACGCGGGACTTCACATGAACTCATCATTTGAAGGTTATATCACAAATACTGTTTAAGTTAACCATAATCACGATTGTTTCGATCACCTTCGAAAAAAATCATTTATTGTCATCGTAAGAAAAAGGTGAAATTTGCTTTTTAAGCCTATCTAGGACTGATTCTCCAATTTACATACAATTATAATAAGAAAATTCGTTTGTTAACTTCTTTGAATTTAACTAGTCTTTGTTATTAACGTCTAGTTATTGGTTGATCTGTTTCTCAATTTTGCCCAACGCTGGGAAATGTCTCTTTAATAATCTTTAGATTTTTTCTTATACAAAGAAGTTTTTTAGCTGTGGTCATGGTATTGTGTCCGTCGTGCATACGTCCGGTTGTACATCCGCCCATTCGTTATCTTTAACTTTGAAAATCCCCCCATTAGAAAGTCTTTAACAGAATTCAATCGCATCTCGCAGGAATGATCCTTGAGTGACCCTTTATCAGAATCATTCAGATATGGATTATAAGGAAAACTTCGTAAATCTTCTAAAAAACTTTCGATTGGAATTCAACCAAAATTACCAGTAATGATCCTTTGGTGACCCTCAGATTCCTTCAAAGAAGTTTGGCAGTTTGAAGTATACAGTGAAAATTTTGTAAATCTTCTTCCATTCATCTTCTGAATGGATTTCAACCAAACTTCTCAGGACTGAATACAATTTGCATAAAAGAAGGTTTCCTGCCTTGAAGAAATTAAAAATACCAGGCAATGCTGTCTAAAACAGTTACCTCTCGCGTTGAAAAAAATATCCGCACAGTATGCGAATTCAGGTCTGTGGAGCGATTCTGGCGCACAAGCTCCTCTTGTTATGTTTTCGAGCTTAATCTCGGTTGCAATATTTGCCACTCATTTGCCATAATAATGTATTCATTGTTATGCTCCCAACTTCAACAGGTCGGAGGCATGCCATTTTTGTCCTATCTGTTTTGTTTTTTTTCAGTCAGTCAATTTTTAATGCAAATGTCTTTTATAAAGTTGTATATAACCTTTGATTGTTATGTGACAGTGCTTTCCTATATCTATCTTGTTGACTGTTTGTTGCAATATCTTTGATTTTGTATCCAGGTCAAGATTAACTCATTCCAAAACGACTAAATCTTGGACTTGTCTAAATTGAAAAAGAGATTACGCCGATAAAATAAATTTGGTTTAAATTGAAAAATGAGAGGCAAATGAGTTAGAAAGCATTATGAGTGAGAATAGAAAAAAATGCTTGTTACAAGCATTTTTTTCTCACGATGTTTTTCATAGCAATTCTTCTTAGAGGCGTAAACAATGCAGGATTGTGAGGAATGGGTTAACCATTGTTGTGCTAAACGCAAAATATTCCTGTTTAAGCAGTTGGTATAAACAAAAGAAAGAAGAGCTTGCACATATTTGCATCTGACATTTGTCTATACCATCTTGCTTGTCGTTTATAAGCCAGGGTCGTTTGTGAGACTACTTTTGAAAACAATTATTAAGCCAAGTTTCTTACAATCCTTTTCTTTTATTGCAACCCTGTAAAGGATTTTATTTGGAATTAGAAAGGTTAAAGTAAAATGATTTTTAAGGGGAAAATATTAAACTTGAGACCTGGTCATGTCACAAAATGATATAGAAAGCACTTAATAATTACTCTGCGATTTTCAGACTGCATATATGGATTGCAAATGTCTGTGTTTAAGGTTAACCAATTCCAACACAAAGACGCTTATTGACGCCCCGGAAGAAAAAATATTGGAAGACCATTGTAGAAAACGAAGAAATTGCCTGTAATAAGAAATTTCTTCATTTCTCACAATGTTTTCTAACCAGAAAGTTGAGAAAAAAATCGACATTTTCATTAACTTTAAATTGTCGTCTGCTACTCGTTTCAATCTGGACCAGTCTTAAAATGTTGCCGTCTGGCAATGGATAAAGGTCATTCGCCATGTCAAGGTCGAATTTGAAGACAGCAACTTAGAAAAAATGACAGATGACGTGCATTATAATGTTTGACAAACTCTTTCTTTTTTTAAAGTTTTGTAAGGGAGTATTGATATTTATCCCTCGCTTATTTTATTTTTTCTTTTAATATTTTTACACATTTTTATGTATAACTGTTTTTCTCATAGGTATTTTTTTTTACTTATGTCTCATGAAAGGTTTCATGCATAACTCGGTATTTTAGACATTGTTTCTTATTTCTTTATTTTATGTTTTTACAACTACACAGTAAAGATGTAATCGTCAGAGGCCGACCAAAAAAGATGATTTGGTTGCCAGCCGCCGTTTCGTGAAATACCATGGGGGATTCACCCCTCCCAACCACAGTGAAAGGATTTATGCTCATTAATGCTACTTGGCGGGGCGCTAACATAATTTAACCCATTCCCACTCAATCCCTCCTTTTTACGCCCCTCAACGAAAAAGCTTTGGAAAGCATTGTGGAAAATGAAGAAATTGCCTGGATCAAGCAATTTCTTTATTATCCAAAATGTTTTCCATCCAAAAATCCATCAACTTGAAATTGTCGTCTGCAGCTCCTTTCGATTTGGACTGGTCTAAAATTCCACTGTGTTGGAATGGGTTAAGCCTAAAACGATCTTTGACTTATAATCACGCATTCCCGTGTTTTGACATCCTTTTAACTAAAGTAAATTTGGGGACATTGTAAACAAAAAAGAAATTGCTCATTTTCTACGTTACGTGAAATCGATTTTGAATATGATTATAATTGTCGTCTTTAACTTCCTCTGGGATTGTGTAAAGTTATTTTGTCTAGTAATTGACCAAATAAGTCAGCTAAAAAAGGATCTATATCCGTTTAGATGACGAGTTTAGTAAAGTTCACATTCTGTTAACCTATTACCAGACGGCCCCAGTCTACCCAGCTGTAAAAATGGGTAACAGTGGGTTTAAGTCACTGCCTTTCTTTCAGGGACTTAAAATTATCTGGACTGTGAGTGTTCGAGAGCGACTTTTTAAGCTTAAAGCTTTCGTCGCATTGAACTAAAGTGAAAAAAAAACAAAATATATTCCCTTCGACCCTTACAGTTTGATGTTATGAGGATGTGTGTCTTGACCCTTTCTCGGGACAAGCCCGGGTTTTTGTCGCTGTGATCTTATACTTGAGAAAACATTGTGGATAAAGGAGAAATTGCTTGTAACAAGCAGTTTCTCTTTTTCCTAAAATATTTTCTGCCACAAAGGATGGTTTTATTTCGAATTTCATCCAATTTTCATTGTCGTCAGTCGGTCTGCAATCTCTTTCAGTTTACACCAGTCTCAAATTTAAAAAAAAAAATAGGAAAGGCTTTAAACGGCATCCAACTGGCAATTATTTTATAGAACTATTGTAGCGCATGCTTACAAAGTTGGCCCGTGCTCCTTTTTTCAATTGGACATGAAACAACATTTTCAGCCAATCAGAATGCATTAACCTGTTACCAAACCACATTTTTAGACTTGTCTAGTTTTAAAGGATTTGCAAACGACGATTTTTATTTGATGAAATTTTCAAAAAATCGTTGTCTTTATGGTTTGAAAACATTGTTGATAATAAAGAAATTGCTTGTAACAAGCAACTTGATAATATTCGACAATATTTTCAAGAGTTATTTTCTTGGTGGGGCTTAGAAAAGCGGACTTGTTTTGGAACGGGCTAAACAAACTAGACTGAATCGGTTTATAGATAAAGGTGAAATTTCACGGAGCTGAAACAGCAATTCAATGGAAGTGCGCCCTTGTTTGGTGTGCAAATGTCGTAACTAAAGCTTGAACAAAGCTGTAGTTATGACGTTTCGTATGCCCAACGACGACACATTCCAAGACAATGTCTAGATACTGGTACCATTTATCATTAAAGTTTAATCTTTCAAAAAGTATTCTAACCAGATTCTTCGCAGAAGAAAATTGGTTATCGAATTGGCGAATATTTGCTGGGCGGACCTGTAGTTTGGCTCTAGGCCGGTTTGAAACAAATTTCTCTGCCATTTTAAACGATGAAATAGAGAGAAAACGGGAATGTACCATCGGGAAACACGGAAAAAGATGTCTTTGTGACAAACAATTTCTTCGTTTTCTCACAATATATTCTACGTCATATGGCCCTTATTACTTCATCTAAACAGACTTTGTCGCCTGCAACCTCTTTTAGTTTGGACAGGCTAAATTTTTTGTCGTTTAGGAATTGGTTAAGACGTGTTCTTGGTTTTTAAACTATAAAATTTAAATGATTTAACATACTTTGTGTGTGCGTAGACGAAAGACAGCCTTCGTCTCGTTAGACATTATCGCCGTTGGATTATAACTTGGAATGATAATATTGAACCAGTGTAAACGCAGGTTCAACCCATTACCACACATCAAAATTTTAGACTGATCCAAATTGAAAGAAGCTGCAGATGACACTTTCAAGTTGATGGGATTATATCTATTTATTTAATTATTTTTCACTTTTGGGAGAGAAAACATTGTGGGTAATGAAGAAATTGCTTGATCCAAGCAATTTCATCATTTTCCTCAATGTTTTCCAAAGCCCCTTTCTCGAGGAGCATAAAAAGGAGGGATTGTGTGGGAATGTGTTAACATCTTCGACATTGAATCTACAAAAGTGAACATATTTATATTTGATCAGATTCCCTATTACTATTATAGCAAGTTCAGAAAATCTTGGAATTTTTTTTGACAATTTTGTCTTTTATTTATTTATTGTAATTGTTTACTTGTACATGTATTTCGACTGGTTTCATATAGTGTACAATTAAAATACTGTTGTTGTTATATATGTAAGTTTTGTTTTTTAAAAACGGACATCCTCAAAGTTCGGAATCTTATTACAAACAACAAATCATTGGATATGTTGATTTATATGGAAAGAAGGGGGTAATTTGGTTAGAAAGACATAGACAGAAACCTGAAGACGAAACTTTAGTTTGCATAAAATTGAAAGACAGTACAGCCAACATTTCAAAAGGTGCAAAAATTGAAAAAAGTAGGTGCCAAATAGGACTGAAAACATTGTGAGAAAAGGATGAATTGACTGATCGCGTATGTCATACAACGAATCAATAGACCAATCAAATTATTCAGTTATACCAGAAGTGAACTGTGAACTCGGACGTTGGCCTACATTTATGTGTAGCATTTGTATTGTTTGGGCGACTTAAACGTCGTAACAACAGCTAATTCGAACTAAAGTAACGTCGTTTAGCTCGCCAACTAACAACTTTATTTGTTTTTTTGCTATATGTTACTTACCAGGTATTTGCAAAATAACGCCATTTAATATCGAAGTCTAACTTTCTGTCGCAGCTCAGTTGGCGGGGCCAGCGATCTGTCAATTTCTGTGTCGGTTTTCAGAGCAATTTCCAATTTTTTTCGTAGTCAAATTAATGCATTATGGCATATCAGCATTTGCTGACAAAATGCATACGTTTTGTGGTCACAAAATTTAATAGATGAATAATTGAAAAAGTTATCATAACAACATAGGAACGGTAATATCATGAGAAATGGAGCTGTTTAATCTTAGCTAGAGTGAGCGACTAGGAACTATCACCGTACTCTTGTCTTCTACTAAACGTTAACTATACAGGACGAGAGCCACTGTTCACTGTTTGATAAAAACTTGAATGTTGATGATGTTGATAACGGCAGTGTTCGGTCATGATAACTCCAGAATACGGTGTTCATAACGACAGTGTTCGGTCATGATAACTCGAGAGTACGATGTTCATATCGGCAACATTCGGTCATGATAACTCGAGGGTACGGTATTGATAACGGCAAGGTCCGGTCATTATAACTCGATGACGATGTTCATTACGACAGAGCTCGATCATGATAACCGAGAGTTCGGTGTTGAAAACGGCAAGGTTTGGTCATGATAACCCGAGAGAACGATTTTGATAACGACAGTGTTCGGAGTAGACTTTCGATAATTCAATGTTTATATCGACATCGTTCGGTAATGATAACTCGAAAATACGATGTTCATAACGACTTTGTCCGGCCATGATACATCGGGAGTACGACGTTGATAATGGCAAGGTTTGGTCATAATAACTGAGTGTAAGATGTTTCCATGGCAACCGAGTGAAAAAACTTAAAAAATCTTCTCCTCCCAAAACATAAGGCCTAGGGCTTTGATATTTTTAATATTCATCTATTTACCCTCTACCAAAATACTTCAAAGAATACCGTATCTTGAAAAATAGGCCTTTTCTGTGCGATCCCTGATTTTACACAGAAATAAAGAAGGAAATCTTTGAAAATCTTCTCCCAAAGCATAAGGCCTAAGGCTTTGATATTTGGTATTATTCATCATTTATTAACCTTCTACCAAAATTCTTCAAAAAATTACCGTATCTTGAAAATTTTCTGTGATCCCTGATTTTACATAGAAATAAAGTAGGATATCTTTGAAAATCTTATTCTCTCAAACTACAGGGTCTAAAGCTTTAATATTTTGTGTGAATAAATGTCTAATGACCCTCTACCAAAATATCTCAAAGAATTACCGTACTCTGAAAATTAGCCCTTTTCTGCGTGATTCTTGATTTTAAATAGAGAAAAAGAAGGAAATATTTAAAAATCTTCTTCTCCCAAATCATAAGGCCTAGAGCTTTGGCATTTTGTATATATCAATATCTATTGACCCTTTACCAAAATACTTCAAAGAATTACTGTACTCTGAAAATTAGCCTGTTTCTGTGTGATCCCTGATTTTAAATATGGAAAAAGAAGGAAATCTTTGTGAATCTTCTCCCAAACCATACGGCCTAGAGCTTTATTATTTGGTGTGTATGACGTTTTAATCGTTTTTCTCTCCCGACCTAGGAACCTATTTCATTCTCGTCCAGTATTCATATTTTACTTCTCATTTTCGAAACAAAATTAGCAAAGGCGTCCTTTGTAGGAAATCGTTGCTTTTACTTCTTTAACTTGAAAAGACTTATTAAAACAAGGAAACCACACAACAACAACCAGGAATAACAATATTGTGATAAAGAGTATTTTTTACGCAGATTTTCTCCACATTTGAAAGATCCATTATTTTCGGTACACATGGCTATTAAGATTTTGTTCGTATCCTCTTTCGTTCTGAGATTTTTTTTCTGTAAAGGGTTAAATGGTAAATCAAATTTTAAGGTTAACGATGTCCTCTCATAAACTGCTGTTTTAATCCAAGTAACTTACATGCTTCAGATTGCGTAATAGACCACGGGTGGTATTTTGGATATACACTGGATATATCTCATAATGATCGGCTATTTGCTTTTGATTTTCGTCCGATATCACCTTATTACAAGTAACAAAGGAAGTCGTTTGCTATTCCCTCTAATTCTAAGGAAATTACGAGTTTATACATTTTAAAACGGATGATAAATGCAAGAGGTAAAGGAAATCTATTTTAAAACGTTTCGCATTTAGAAAAAAAATGGAAAAAAATGTTTAAGTTAGAAAAATCTGAAAAAAAAACATGTTTAAGATAAATTTTTTACAACAAATAGATTTGAATTTTTAGTAAATATACATTGTATCATATATGTCATTGCATGATATATCTCAATATAGTAATGAGAATTTGGTAAATGGATTAACACGTTCAAAAAGATTGTCTTTGTTTGATCTTTGTAACACTTCTTACGGTCATCTCTTTTATATTCCACCTTTTTTTTTATTTCTCACTTTTTCTCAAATACTTAAATACATGAAATGATAGATAAAACAATATATTAAAAAAGAAACATCATTCAGTAGGGTAGAAATACTGTGGAAAAAATTGCTTGCAAAAAGCATATTCTTTTTCTACAATGCATTCTCAATTTGCATATTCTTTTTCTACAACGCATTCTCAATTTGAAAGCCACAGAAACGTATATACCAGGGTAAACCAGAATGAATTTTATATACAAAATATAAATTTGTCCACACATGTAATATCAGATGCTAAAGCTTGTGCAGGTTGATTGATTTAAATCGGTTTACCCATTCCCACACAATGACGCTTTAGAAAACATTGTGTAAATTGACAAAATTGCTTGTAACAAGCAATTTCTTTATTTTGCCGAATGTTTTCTGCCCAGAAAGATAAAAATATCTACAAATTCATAAACTTAAAGTTGTCATGTGCAACTCCTTTAAATTTGGCACAGTCTAATATTTTGCTATCCGGTTATCGGTTAAACACCACTTTCAACATTAAATCAGTTACTAAGCATAACTGACATTTCATCTGAGCAACCAACTGCTCACCCTACTTAGACCTTATCATATGCCCATTGGTAGGAAACGAATGATATATCTTACTTGCCATTGGTAAGAAACGAATGGTATATCTTGGGAGGACCTACAGAGGCAACAATCATTTCCACAAGCCTTCAGACACTTTACAAAGCTTGTTGAGGATCATGCAGTAAAATTCTGGTTAAATCTATTTCATATTCATCAATGAAAAGGGTATTTGGTAAATTCCCATGGTAATGAAATGAAGACGTATGGAGAGCTTTGTAACAGTTCCCGTTTGTAAAATGACAGATATTTTATAAATTCAAAGCCCCGCTTGATATGCGAAAATATTTTTTAAAAAAGGAAATAACGGGATGTATTTCCGTGAGTACATTGTATTTATTTCGATCAAAATAGCTCTTTTTATGGTAATTCATATGTATATCCGGAATTAGCGTCTAACCAAAAAATACACTTTCATATCGACTCAGTTACGATTATTAGCACGTAAAACGTCACTTAGCTTTAAAAATTAAGATCATCTGTTAAAATTAAGTAGTCTCTAGATCATCTAGGGTTTCAACATGATGACACGTAGTAAGAGCTGGCAACAACCTGTTAATGTTTTCGATACCGATATCATCGATTTCTTCACCGGAACTACCCAAAGATTTAAGGGAGGTCACTCTAATACTAAAACTAAGCGGAGTAACTCTGGATATCGGTAGGGGCCCATTTAAAGTCTATGAAATAGTAGATTTTTTCAACCCTCTGGGTAGAAAACATTGTGTAAAATGAAGAGATTGCTTGTAACAAGCAATTTCTTCATTTTCACAATGTTTTCTCAATGTTTTTCTTGAGGGGCGTCAATATGCGTCACTGTGTGGGAGTGGGTTAATATGTTTCGACGCCTATTGACCCTTTACCAAGATACTTCAAAGAATTACCGTTCTCTCTTTTGATTTTACAACCGAACTACATTGTACGCGTAAATAACCACGACACATACAAACAATTTGATCGTCAATTTTTGATTAAAAGACCATAAATTCGGAAGGACAGTATGTATCTTCACATCATTTTGTTTTTCCTAGAAATAAATCTGCAAATGTAATATAAATCTCATGTCGGTTATCTGCGACAAAACAAATTATCAACAATGATTGATTGATTGAATGGGGTTTAACGCCGCTTTTGACAGTATTTCAGTCATATCGCGGCGGCTGGAGCACCTAACAATAGATTCCTGGTATTTCTAACACCAGTACTACCACCACATCCCTTCGTAGCCTCCAGCTGATATCCCACTATCCAATACATATGATACTAGAAACACGCCGTATGAGTTACATGTATATTGGGCCGTACAGCGCCGTACAGATTAAATGGGTCCGTAGGAAATTGTATTGATGGTATTCACTTATTTGGTATTTTTGAGTATAAAATGCTACAATCTGTCATTTATATTAACATCAAGGTATTCAACATTGAGTTTGTGGAGTTAAATCTAGTGGATCAGACCTAAAAGTCCAATATAATCTACTGAATGCAGGTTATTATCAACAGCTTGTTGGTGTACTACACACTTGTTGATACCCTGCCTTAAAAGGAAACAAGAATGTTCTTTCCTGATTCAAATCCGATTTGGTGTTTGATTGCGAGACAATCGATCCTCGAGACAATAGAAATATCCTAGATTAAAGGCATATCCTTGATAGACTGATTTGACATATACGGACCAGATGGATTGCAACGCCGAATTAGGTCATGTTTTTTCGAGAGCTCTTTACAGCAATTTCTGCATTTCTTTTTCTGTTTGACAGTTAAGAGTTAAGATATATAACTTCTCTTGTACAAAGTTTAGCTTGTACTGCCCGGCACCGATACTGCCCTGCTTTTCCAAATTTAGTCGAAACATTTTCCGAACCAGTTTTCTGTCAATCTCGTCCTGACCCATCTCGCGTTGCAAGCAATGTAAGCAAATACATATTTCAGATATTCTCAACTTTGAAGTCTAAGCGAGTTCTGAAGATACCCGCGATTTTTTGATTTCACCTCAGATAATCCATGATTCTTTTTTTGTAACCTGTGTGATATGAAGTCAAATATAAGAAAAAAGTACCTAAATGCATGATCCAAATACACTAGGCTTTACGTATACAACTCACACAGAATTCACTTGAATTGGTCTCCACTACATGGATCAATATAATTTGATCAGTCAAAGGCCAACAGCGATATATCAATGTTTAGTAATGAATACCAGGCAGTCTGTCAGTTGTCGCAACTCTCAGACCCTTCAGGGCTTTGATCTTCTAACCGAACCAAAGATCAAACAAATTTCAGATTACTGTTAATGAATGAAACTGATAACCAGTAATCAAGCGTTTAGCACCTTAGTTAGTGTTATAAGCAATTTCTCTATTTCCCTCAATATTTTCTCCCACATAGTATGGTCCTTTTCTCAAGTATAAAATCACAGCAACGTAAAAATTCATTGTTTGTGCAGAAAAGGGTTAAAGATCATTTCAGGTCTGAATGAATGATTCGGTTGGTTATTCGATTTTATGATTGACAGCCGCGACCCTTCAATTGCCTATATCGTAATTGGAATAACATTGAACATGATTATGAGTTTTCAATCAAAGTTCGATTGTGACCTTCGACCTACGTGACCCAAAAACGATAGGGACTTCCTTGGAGCATTGGCAACAACTGTATGAAGTCTCTCGATCGATCGTTAATTAATTCTGTAGTTAGAGCAATCCAAATAAGTTTGGTCGGAATATTTGTCAGGTCATAACGATGAACATTCTGTCCGAAAAAAAAAAAAAATGAAAAAAAAGGGCATTGATTTCAATTTCTTTGTAAACATTCTTTAGGCAATAATTTTGACTTAATCTTTAGTATTTTTTCTCTTAATGTTTGTAAGGTAATAAGGATACACCATATTGAAGATTGGATTGGTATGTTTTTTAACAAAATGCAAAATAAAAAAGGGCCTGAAACGACAATTTTACTGTTTATAGTCTGGGGCTATAACTTTGGCCCAATCTTCGCGAAACTTCGAAAGATGAACCCTTTTGAAAATGAGAATTGAAAAACACGGGAAGAGGAGACTTAATGACGTGCCCATCGTTTGCACCATACGGGACATAATTTTGGCCCCAACTTCAAAAACCGAACGACAACGAAAGAAAAGTTGGCTAAATGTAAGATCAGCATTAATTAATATGTGTTTGCTTACTGCAACTTGAAACTTCATAGGTCGATAGATCTTATTGAGGAGAAGTGCAGTGCACAAGAACCACAACTCTTGCTTGCGTAATTTTGGAGTTATTGCCCTTTGTTGTTTTAAAGACTAAGATTTTGTCCGGGGCATATCTCTGAAAGTATAATAGCTATTAACTTGAAACTTCATAGGTGGATAAATCTCGTTGAGGAGAAGTACAGTGCACAAGAACCACATCTCTTGCTTGAATAAATTTGGAGTTATTGCCCTTTGTTGTTTTATAGACTAAGATTTTGTCCGGGGCATAACTCTGAAAGTATAATAGCTATTAACTTGAAACTTCATAGGTGGATAGATCTCGTTGAGGAGAAGTGCAGTGCACACGAACCACAACTCTTGCTTGCATAATTTCGGAGTTATTGCCCTTTGTTGTTTCAAAGACTTAGATTTTGTCCTGAGCATATCCCTGAAAGTATAATAGCTATTATCGAACTCATTGAGAAGAAATGCATTGCACAAGAAGCCTAAATCTAACTGGCTTCAGTTAACTATCAAACTTTTACGGCGGGGGATGGCCACGTCCGACATGGTTCTTGTTCTCCTGAATATTTGTGTAAACGTAGCTACGAGCAGCACAAATTGTCAATTTTGAGTACACCAAAAACCCGAGGGACATCTATTTTGTTCAAATGATGCCTCTTAGGTTTATATGGGCTCTGCTCGGGTTTTCCCCATTTTACATTTTAACACAGAAGGAAAACCCTTAAAATCTTCTTCTGTCAAACCAGAAGGACTAGAGGATTGATATTTGGTGTGAAGCATCACATATAGAATCTCTATCAAGATTGTCCTTAAATGCCAATCATTAGGATTGTTTTTTTTTGTTTTTGTTTTTTTTTAAACTTTGGCCTGATGTGTCTAGTATCATGGGAAAAGGGGCCTTTTGAAAATTTCATTTAGAAATCCTTGTTAACAAGTCAAGACCTGTCATCGGATTTTCTTCAAACATTCACAGAATCATTGTGCAATGATAATGATTGTTGATGTTGACATTAGACCTGATCCGTCAAGTATTACATAAAACGGAGCCTTATGAAATTTAATTTTAAAATTCTTGTACCACAATAAAGTCCACAGTTTTCATTGGATTCTGCTCAAACTTTCACAGAATTAGGATTGTTTCTTTTCAAATTGGGCCTGATCTGTCTAGTATCATGGGAAAATGGGCCTTTCGAAAATTTCATCTATAATCCTTGTTACCAAGTCCAAGGCTTTCGTTGGATTTTGTTCAAACTTTCACAGAATGATTGTAATTGAATTACATTTGTTGTTGTTGACATTAGAACTGATCCGTCAAGTATTACAGGAAAATGAGTCTTATGACATTTAATCTAAAAAATAATGTACCACAATAAAGTCCACAATTTTCATCGGATTCTATTCAAACTTTCACAGAATGTCTGTACCATCATTAGGATTGTTTCTTTCCAAATTGGGCTAGATCTGTCTAGTATCACAGGATAAGGGGCTGTATGAAAATCAATACCTAATCCTCATTACCACAAGAATATCCCCAGTCTTTATCAGATTCTCTTCAAACGTTAATAGAGTGATTGTACTATCATTTTGATTGTTCCTTTGTAAATTGGGTCTATAAAAATCCTCATTAACACAATGAATTCCACAGGTTACACAGATTGATTGTACCATCATTACAATTGTTGATTTTGACAGTGGATCTGATACGACAAGTATCACATGAAAAGAGGCCTTATGAAAACTTTCTGAAATGTTCTAGTTAACACAGTGATTTCCCAAGATTTCACCGGATTCACTTCAAAATTTCACAGAATGATTGTGCAATCATAAGGATGGCTCTTTTCAGAATTGGGTACAAACCGTCAAGTATCATCTAAAAAGGGGCCACATTCATCTTTTAAATCATTCTAGTTAACATAATAAATTCCCCATATTTCACCGGATTCACTTTAAACTTTCATAGAATGATAAAACCAACAATAAAGTATCACGGGAAAAGGAGTTTTATGAGAACTTGATTGAAATATCTTCGTTAACACAACACAGTCCACAATTCTAATCGGATTCTCTTCAAAAGTGCAAGGGATAATTGTTGCATTGGAAACACAGGAAAGGGGGTTTTATGATTATCATTCAAAGCATTCTTGTTTATGTGATGAAGTTCACAATTAAGAGATTGTCTTTAAAATTTTACAAAGGACTATTGTAGGGTCGTAAGTTCCTTTCGGAAATGAAATGGATCCATAAGAAAACAAAGAAAAAGGGGCCTTATGGAATTAACTCTAAACAATCCTGTATACGTGATAAGGTCAAAATAATTATTGGATCTGTTGAAAATTTCACATTATGATTGTAGGGTCATAAGGAAACTTCCTTTTGGAAATGATGTGGATCTGTCATGAAAAAACGGGAATAGGGGCCTTAAGGCTTGTTGCTCAAAACAATAAAGGGGATTAAGTCCAATGTGTTATTTTTCATGCATTCTTCTTTAAGCATTTACCTTCCTTAAATATCAGATTTCTTTAACGGAAAACTTGATAACCAGTAAAGCGTATTGTTACATGCTACTGGCCGTAAATTATGGAAAAAAAGTCATTTTAAATCGAATGGGACTTCCTGTTGGAGTCAGTGGGCAGGGCCAAAGTAGTAACTGGTTTGGGACCAGCGATTGCTCATTCAAGGTCCAAGGTTACAAAAATGGGAAGGCTGTCACATTTATTGCCAAGTGAAAATTGCCCTGTCATTGACACCTACCTTATATAGAGGAGTTAGCTAGGAACCTTGGTCTTTGAGTAGATTCTACATTTTGACCGCGGCACTAGTTCTGCTACTGAATATAACAAGGTGCGTAACTCTCCGTCCCACTGGAGTCGTGACTGTTCGTGACATTTTCAATATTTCAACATGTTCACGAAGAAAAGATTCCGACCAGACTGTGTTTCTTTACCGTCTGATCTGAGTCTACAACGCGCTCTGTAATTAAGTATTGACTTAACATGAAGTTTTCATAGACGGCTATGATTATTCTAACTACACTGTGTGATTGTCAAGGTTGTAGAATGTTGCAAAAGTCACGCACAGCCTCTAATGACAGATCGCTGGTCACGCCCACTGTCTCCGACAAGAAACTCGACTTAGATATTCAGCGGGGGTGTGTGTTTTTTTTATTGTGAGTATCATGTTTCAAAAGAAAATTGGTTGGCGACCTAAACTTCGTAAATACAAATTCAAGAATTTGTTGCTGCGACATTTAAGACGCAAAACACAACAAAAACAAAAAGAAAAAAATCGACCAATGTCGGAGTTAAAATTCCCTTCACGTCTTACTACGTATTAATTCTTTCTCGGGGGTGTGTGTAAAAAGTGTTTCTATGTGGTAATGAGTTATGACCCCTATAAGTAATCCCTCCCCAAGAAAATCATTACAGAAATGGTTGCTCAGCAGAAATGTTCTTTCGTTATACTTCGAACGACTGGAAATTTGGACTTAGTACTTAAGTGCAGAAACGCCCTCAGTGATATACTGTAGGACAGAAACATCTATCGCCGCAACAGACTGAGTTCTATGGGAACAAATGTTTAAACGCGCAAGTTGTTCTATAAAGGGTAAGCCCGGGAATTCGTAATGACCCTATTAGGAAGGTAGACCGTTGGCGCAGACAGGCAAAATCCAGACCTCACACAGAAATCATTTGACAATCTTTCGGTGATAACAAGTTCGGTTTTTGATATATTTTCTGTGTATCTCCATCGCTACGCTGCTACTCTAAAATGATTGATTGAAGAACACATCAATGACTACTGCGAAATGATTGTTTGAAGAACACATCAATAGCTACTCTGAAATGATTGTTTGAAGAACACATCAATGGATTCAATAGCATTCGAATTCAAGACCGTAGGCTACTATCCAGTCACGTCCAAGGCCGTAGTCACTGACCAAAACTGGATCCACAGTTAGTAAAATTGACCAATCAAAATGTCAATCTAAGAATCGGTCGACCAATCTAAGCACTCATTTAGACCAGAAGTGAACAATAAGCTCCGACATCTGCCGACTTTAATGTGAAACATTTTTGTTGGTTTGGCGACTTAAACGTCGTTACTACAACTTTTTTCAAATTTTAGTTACGACGTTTAGGTCACCAACCAACGACTTTCCTTTTCTGGCGCATGTTACTGGTCATAAATTTTGTAAAATATACGAAATATTTACGTTGAACTTTCTGTCGGAGTCGTTAGGCGTGGCTAGCGATCGGTCAATTTCTCTTACCCCTGTATCCTCACGAGTGAAGGGATGTCGAGATCATCTTTTTTTTCGAATATCAAGTCCGTTGATGGGACAGGCCTCACATTTTACACAATGTGACAAATTGTCCGTCAGTTATCAACCCATGAAGCTCTGGTAAGGAATGGTGATAATTACCTCCGGTGCTTACTTATTAGCATATATCAAGGTCAATGCCTCTGCTGGTCAAAAGTTCAAGATTTTTAGATTGGTCTGAATCAAAAGAAGTTTCAGGGGATAATTTTAAGCAATTGAAAATTTAGACAAAGGGTTTCTTTAAGTTCAATGGATTCTTTAAGTTAGAGCAATATTATTTTGTTGAGTTTGTCTTTTTTCAACCCATCATTATCTTATCCTATGTTTTTGTTTGTTTCAGCATTTCCCCTTTTTCATTACGAACGTCTCCCTAAGCCAAAATTATCCTTGGAACATTGATGTAATGAGGGGGGAAAAAGATATTTTTCTTTTCGTTTTTCACTTGATTTTAAAGACAATTTGAAAAAAGCATTGGTTACGCAATAAGATACCAAAATGATATTAGTAACAATATTAACCCTTGTCATGCTGAATAAGAACCCTGTTTAGCGTTGCACCAAATCAAAGGGCTGAAATAGCTGGAAGAACTAAATTGCAGGTCAATATTTGATTTGAAAATGATTCTATGAACAATTCTGGCTTGAAAGAAACATACAGGTGGTAGAGACAAAGATCAGACTGCACGTCGTGCTGAACCCGGAACAAAAATATTCCGGGTTAAGCATGACAAGGGTTAACAATAATCTAAGTAATGAAAAAAATGGCAAGAATTGAATGAATAAACTTTTTAACGTATAACCGGACAGAAAATAGTAGAAGACAAGGGGTTACGCGTCTTTCGCAAAAAATTGTTTAAGAGATGAAGAGAATATTTTTTGTTTTCATGGAGGTATGAACCGAAAAACCTAATCACACTGTATGAATACGCGAAGCGGATTCATACATTGTGTGATTAGGTTTTTCGGTTCATACCTCCACGAAAACAAAAAATATTCTCTTC
The DNA here is from genome assembly GCA_946902895.1 of Fragum fragum. Classification (NCBI taxonomy): domain Eukaryota; kingdom Metazoa; phylum Mollusca; class Bivalvia; order Cardiida; family Cardiidae; genus Fragum; species Fragum fragum. Next base: position 32,588,403 of record OX336368.1, on the reverse strand, counting down.
ATTTCTTATAATTTAATAGTATCGAGCGAAAAAGCAAAAACTCTACATCTTTTGATACCTTTTTGTATGTGACTATTTTGTGCGGAAGCATACAAAATCACTGCGTGCTCAAAATTTTGTTCATGGAGGTATGAATTAAATTTTTCGACCAATCAGAACGCTCGTTTTTGATAGACGAAACTAACAATTAAATTATTCAAACATGTACACAACAACAACAGCAATAATGATAATATTATCATCAAGAAAATGGAAACAGAATTGTTCGCAGTTTATTTTGTACTTTTTTTAGACAAGCACAAAAAGGGAGCTATTATAAGTCACAAATAATTTCTTCGTTATCCACAATGATTTTTAAATCTTTTTTCTTGAGGAGTCAAAAGGCTAGATTGTGTGGTAATGGATTACCTTAAATAATTCCTCGGGGTATTGAACTTTGCCTATTTTTTGTGTTAATAGGGAAAGGGGGGAAATAGACTACATTGAAAGTTCGGACATAGAAAGGCTACCGCATTCGCCTATCTGTGAAATATGTACGGGGCTGCATTTAGAATCACAATTTTCCTCTTGAAATCCGCATTGGACAGAAGTGCACGAGAACATTTTACTGAACACTAACCTATTTCGATACCATAACGACTCCCTCACGTAAAACTGTTTTTGAGAAAATTGTAGAAAATAAAGAAAATGCTTGTTACAAGCATTTTTTTCATTATCTACAATGTTTTCTACCACAAAAGACATTTCCTTTTGAATTTCCACGAACCATAAGCTATCGTCTTCAACTTCGGACCATTCTAGTATTGTGTCGTCTGGGGATGGGTAAAATCGAGCATTTTGACACCCTTGACGCTGAATAGGATCGACGAATTCCATGGGAAATATTATATGACTCCTGGTGCGAAAGGGGACCAACTGACGGATTAACCAATTGACGGATCGCTTGCCACGCCCACTGACCTTCGACAGGGCAGTTCGACTCAGATATCAAATGATGTTAACTTGCAAAATATATAGCCATGTGGCTTAAACAACAAGAGGATCGTTGGCCCTAGTGCGCTCCCCTCTTTTTCATTCAGCGGTTGGATTTAATGTTAATGGGCAAATTTAATTTTTTTTTTTGTCTTTTCATTCATTATTTTTTATGTATATGGTGTTATTTAAACACATGAACAATATTTTCGCGATTGCAGACCGTACACATGTACAAAAACCAATTCGAAATGTCAAGATTTAATACTGCTCAAAAACAGCTCATCGCTTACTTCCCCTGTACATTCCCCAAACCGCTTATCTCCCCTGCATTTGGGACGTCATAGTGGAAGCTACTTGTATTACGGAATCCGGGTCTGTTCGCCCTAAAACACGTTCGCCCTAAATACCTTTCGCCCTAATTCCCGTTCGCCCTGGGTCCGTTCGCCCTAATTCCCGTTCGCCCGGGTCCGTTCGCCCTATTTTTCAATGCATACTCATATTCAGACAAAATTTCAGACGTTACAGATGACAATTGAAAGTAATAAATCCCGAACACTCTTTGAACAAACTTAAAATTATCACATTGATTAATTCAAAAATGAAGTTTGTCACAAAAATCCAAAACGGTAAAACATAAATGAATGCCGACTTGGTAAACAAATCATGCGCACCAGAAGAAATCAAATAGCTACTATCATAAAGAACAAGTTTGATTTCTAACAACACTTCATTTATAGCTTAAATTTTAATTGACGGCTGATTGATATAGAAGTGTGTTCAAATTAAGTATATAATCACAAAATTGTGACGTTTTCAATTTTGATTAACAACAGAAATATGCAATTTCAAACAACATTTGAGTCAATTATCTTTATAATTGAGCATTTTGAAACAAACGTGTGAAAAAAACTTTATACAAATAAAAAAAAATACAAAATACAAAAAAAAAGTTCAAAAATATTTTAATGGCATATAAACAACTTGTTTTTTGCCAATACATATAAATTATTAATTAACAGTACAGCATGTGGACAAGAGAATAGTTATTTAGTCAGGAAAACTAGTGATAATAATCTTCAAGACTTCAATTCATTTATACCTTAGACAACAAATATTTTAGAATATCCATATAGTAAATTCTGTAGACATAAATTTATATAATTAAAACAAGTTAAAATGTGGATAGAACACACTCTTTGACCAGTTTATTATTATTATTTTTTACATTTAAATTATCAAATTTTTATTTAATTGGCGAGTGTTGGCTTTCTTTTGAATGCTTAGTCAAATAAAGTTAAAATATGAAAATTATACAATATGACAATGTGATTATCCTGTCTTAACTTATCAATTGGCCATGATTGAGAAAAAGTTTTTATTCGTATATTAATTCAGCTGAGTTCTGCCTCCTAGACACTGTAGTTCTTGGCAAATAAGAGTAATAGATGAGTGTATCAAAAAGGTGTAATGTTTAGAAAGAAGAAATACATTGGATAATGCAGTTCTTCCTCCTAAATACTACACTTGATACTTTTGCTGACAGGAATTCAAATTTTCAGTTCAAAATTTAAACCACACTATAGAGAACATCTTTACAATCCATAATGATAAGATTTGTTTCGCTTAAGCAAAAAAGAAAGTTCATACATATTTTGATTGAATGGAATACTTGCACATTGATTCTAAATTACTGATAATGCAATGATAATGTAACACATGCAATTGTTTGTTTTATATAAGAGACACATTTTTTTTTTTTTTTTTTTTTTTTTTTTAAATATCACCATAGTTTGAGTATTATAATGGGAGAAAGGCAATAGATCACCCTAAAGTATTCAGTAGTATGATCCACAACCTTGCCTCCTAGTATATACATAATGAAGCACTGTAAGCCTATTACTTTCTTAACCCTGCATGTTTTTTTCTCGTAAGTCGTTTGCATGGTATATAAATTTGCTAAGATTGAGAATGGTTCTTTTTGACGTAGATTTCAACAAAAGTTTAAATTTAGTAAGTGATGGCCAAGTTGTAAAATATTTTGGTAGATAAGTCACTCTCAGATTGCGATAAAGCGGGCATATTAGAAGGAAATGGAACTCACTTTCCACTTGATTACCCTTACAAACCAAACATTTTCTCTCTTCTCTAGGAATATTTCGGTGTCTTCCAACCTCAATAAGAAGTTTATGAGAAGAACAACGAAATCTACATAGAGCGTTTCTGTATTTTGGTTCCTTAATAAAATCTAGATAATCTTCAAATGCAAAATTCTGTTTAAACATTCTGTACGTTTCTAGCTTTGAAGAGTCATGAATGTTGTTATAAAAATCACTTACATATTGATCATAAATCCTTTGTATTATATATACAATGTTAATTTCAGAAGTATCAATTACGTTTCTCAAATACGAGAAACCCAATTTATCAAAAAGTGTGAAAAGATTCTGACTCCATTCATTTACATGATTACCATTTCCATCTTTCATGCTAAAGATTTTGAATATTAATGAGTTACCTGATTTGCAAATTTTGTGCCAGTATTTAACAATGGCTATATTTCTTAATACATAAAGGGGAAATCTACCCAATTCTCCATAAATACAACAGTTTTGTGTTTTACTACTGACTTTCAATAACTGTTTCATAAACTTCAAATGTACTAATTCACAGTCATGTGCTCTATGAAAACCCCAGGTCTCAGAGGCATAAGATAATATAGGTAATACCATAGCATCAAATAGTCTGGCTTTCTCTCTATTGCTTAAAGGTACCTTTTCAAATAAAATATTTAGACTATATAAAGCTTTCATAGCCTTTGAAGCCAAATCTTTTTGTGCAACATAAAACCTACCATTAGATGCTACTGTGCATCCAAGGTAGGTAAAATGTTTCACAATTGATAATTTTTCATCGTTATATCTGATATCAATATCTTTTTTGCGATTACTTTTCTGACAAACCATAACTACAGTTTTGTCAATATTAACTTTAATTCCCCATTGCCTTGAATATTCACTAAGTTTATTTAATAGGCACTGCAGACCCTCTTTGGAATATGAAAATAATACAGTATCATCAGCAAAAAATAGTAGAAATAATTTCAAATCTTCAAGTGTAAAGCAGTCAAATGCATCAGATAACATAAATCCATACATATCATTGATAAACAAAATGAACAGAAGAGGAGACAGGGGCTCGCCTTGCTTCACACCCATCTTGATGTTAAAAAAATCACTATTTTGACCATTTACTCTGACACATGACTTAATGTTATGATACATAGCAGACAGCATTTTCACCATTTTTGTGGATGCTCCACAATGTAAAAGTTTATTCCAAATTGCATTATGATTGATCGTGTCGAAAGCTTTTTGGAAATCGACAAAAGCACAGTAAAGTTTTTTCTTTTCTACATTTATTACTTTGTTTATGATTGAGGAAAGGATAAAGATACTGTCAACAGTACCCTTCCCCTTCCTAAATCCAAACTGAAACTCGTTTATAACTTGGTACTTCTCAGACCAATCTCTCAATCTGTTATCTAGTAAGCAGGAAAAGATTTTGGAGAAAACACTTGTTAAAGTTATCCCCCTATAATTATTAATATCATTGATGTCGCCCTTTTTGGGTATAGGTATAATCATACCTTTTGTCCATTCATTTGGATATATACATTTGCTATACATGAAATTGAAAAGTTTACAAAGTAAGGGTGCAATATTTTCTGCTATTTCTTTAAAAAATTCTGGAAGCAGTAAGTCTATGCCAGCACTTTTCCCTGATTTTAGCAATTGAATACATTTTAAAACTTCATTTACTGTGAAATCTTTATCAAGATCGTCATTTTGCGAATTTATTTCCAAGGATTGATCCGTATCATTGTACAAATGATCTGGATCAAACTCATTTGAAAATAAATTTTGAAAATATTCAAAAAAATCTTTGCAATCATGTGGGATCTGGGTATTGTTATTTGATTTAAGTTTCTTAATTTCCCTCCAAAATTTTTGTGGGTCATTGTTTGCAAGGAAAGAAAAACGTTTTTGTTTGGAAATTCTGTAGCTATGTTTAGCTTTTTTCTTAACATTATTATATATACGCTTCTTTTTCAACATTTCACTTTCATTGTAATCAGATTTGTTTAAACGATACTTCTTCCTAGCCTTACGGAACTCTTTTTTGGCTGAATGACATTCCTTATCAAACCATGAGTTTGCATACTTATTTGTTTGATAACTGTGTGAAGAATAAACTCTTTTCATACCAAAAACAGATACTGCAGAATTATATAAACAGTCACTTATTTTGGAAATTCCTAAATCAATGCTATTACGCCCTGAAATCGTTTCCTCAAGTATTTGTTCTAAATAATCCAGTTTATTACATATAGTATTCTTGTATTTATCATTATGTATTGGGTCCCAGTTGATCCTACAGAGATCAGTTTCTCCTTTACCAGCAGGTAAAGTGACATTTCCAACTGAAAGACCAAAACTGACTGGAACATGTGAAGAAAGTGACCAAAGGTCATGAATAACAAATGAGCTAATCAGGGGAAACAACTGTTCAGAGCATAATACATAATCAATCAAACTCTTCCCTTTCTCTGAAATAAAGGTGAAATCCCCCACACAGTAATCATCTCCTTTTCTACCATTTACAATTCTTAAGTCTGCATTCTGGCATAACTGTAATAACATTTTTCCTGAGGGGTTAATTACATTGTCTTTTGAATATCTATGAGTTAACCCATCAAATTTTTCGCACTGATCCAGGTCAATTACTGGGACATATTTATTCTGATCCCTATCTGAAGAGATATGTTCCTGTAACTGGCCACATCGGGCATTTAGATCACCAACCAGGGCTGTATCACCCAATAAAGAATACTTCCGTAGCATTGATTCTATACTTTCAAAAAATCCTAAGTCATGACAAGCAAAATATGGGGATGACTCTGGTGGTACATATGCAAAGCAAATGAAGATATTTCTTTCAGTTTTAAAAAATGATTTACAAAATTTAACAATAATTATACCATGATTGTCAGTCTCCTCTAAAGAGAGGCCTCCTTGGAGCTCCTCTCTGTAGAAGAGGCTGACACCGCCATGACCTCTTTTTGATTTTACACTAGATTTTCTAGGTATATGAAATGCTTCATAACCCTTTATCTTAAAATCATCATAGCATCTCTGCCATGTTTCCGAGAAGAAAAGTATATCAAAATCAGACACAAAATTTTGAAAATCATTGTCATTGATACATGATTTAAGACCTTCCACATTCCATGATAAAATGTTTATGTCTTGTTTTCCTACACAAATACAAATATTATTTCGGCTCTTATTCAGTTACAATAAGTGATTTGGGCCCATACAAATATAAGCATTAAAGCGATTTGAAAAAAAAAACAAACTCAAAATCATACTCAGATTATGATACAAGTGGATATAACCATATTTTACACATAGTATATAGGTTCTGTACTTGGGGATCCATAAGTCAAGATTCATAGAATTTCCCAAACGGATTCTTCATGAAAAATTTCAAGGCTTTAGAACTTTTGTACAAGGAGCATAACACTTTTCCCTCCCCTGTAGATCCATAGGTAATAATTTTAGAAATATGAGAGAAGTCAATGAATTGATGCTTCTTGCAAAATATCAAGGCTGAAATTCAAATAGGTCTACAGAAGATGTTGCGATGGTAACAAGAGTTCTTCCTCTCCTTTGGATTTGATTTTAGAAATCGATAAATATGACCACCTAGTGAACATTTCTGCGAAATTAAGTGGAAATTGGTCCATTTGTTTTGGAGGAGATGTCATTTAAAAATCCTCCTTTATGATATATATATAGACCCCACCTCCCTTGCTCTGTCCCTGGGTACCTGGGGATAACAATTTTAGCAATTTTGAAAGAATATCAAGGCTTTTCGCCTTCTGTCATAGGAGGAGAAGATTTCTGATTGTTTTAAAACTTCACTTTTGGTGCCATGGCAATTAGAGTTTTCAACGAATTTCAATTCATTCAAAGGGGGCAACCTAAGGACCATTTCTACCAAATTTAGTTGAAAACGGTCAAAATCGGTCAAAAGGTTTTGGAGCAGATGTTAATCATAGAAATTGTTGACGGACCAAGCACGACGCACCACTCATGACGGACGGAGGCCAGACAAAGGGGATCACTTCGTGCTAAGGTGAGTTAAAAAGTTAATCGTTGATTAGTACCATAAACAATAAGCTTTAGTTAACAAACATAATGAGGTCATCATTCTCTCCCGGTCTTAATAAATGATTTAATTGGTCAATCGATTTTTCTATTGACAACAAGGATCCGTCGATTGTGATTCGTCGGGCGATTAAAGAAACCTCCAGAGTGTCCCAACAGCTTCGAACCTTCTTAGATTGGATGGATTCCGCGTGCAGGTCACGGTTAAAATCTTTTCGACCTTGACGATTTTCTGAATTTAAAAGAAAAAATATTTTACCTGACAACATAATTTTTTCAGAATGCGAGATCTGGGTGACCTCTGCTAGATTCAATCTCTTTTTCGAGTATTTATCTTACGGACCACGCGAAAGTTGCCTTTTTGCTTTATGGGTCACAAATACTTTAGTCCTACAGGACCAAGAAATCAAACAGAAATAATTATGGAACGCTGTGGCTGTCTTATACAGCTATGGCTGTAATATAACTAGATATCTCTTCATGTGTGTTACAAGCAAAAATGTATTGATCTATCACTCATTATAACATCCATATACATTTATATCAATTAATGTTCGCATGAAATGATATAATGAGGTTTACTTCAATATAATGTTTATACGAAAGCATATCATAGTTTTGGGGTTACATTAAGTGAAAGATTAATGTATTAGCCGCGGTTTTGTTAAATATAGTTAAGTTACGGATACATATACATGTAATGAAAGATGTTTCAATATAAGTAATTAACGACACAATATAAACATATAATCGTTTGATATCATATCATTTAATGAGATACATGTATCAGCCATATTTTATTTCAAATGTGAGTGCATGCTATCATATATTAACTGTTTGGTTACATAAAATGACATTTCGAATAAATGAAATGAAGAATGTGTTTATATAACAAATAAAGCGCATAATATAAAGATATGTTTGTTAGATATTATAGCATTGAATCAAATATAAACCAAATTCGTCTTCAGATGTGGATACACATAATCATATAGACACAGTTTTGTTTAATATAATGACGTTGTGAATACATATAATAAAGGATGTTTCAATATAATAAATTAATGACATAATATAAATATACAGTAGTTTGAAATCATACCATTTAACTAAATATAACCCCTATTCATTTTCAAATATGGAGGCACGTTATCATATATACACAGTTTTGTTAAATATAGTGACGTTGTGGAGACATATAATGAAGGAAGTTTCAAAATAAGCAATTAACGACATTATATGACTAAACAGCCGTTTGATATCACCAAATATAACCAAATAATAAAATATAAACCATATTCAGTTACAAATATGGAGACATGTTGTCATATATACATAGTTTTGTTGAATATAATGTTATAGATACATATAATTCAATAGTTTCAATAGTTTATTTTTTCGACTTGAACACGAGTGTTCCTCGTCATTTCACAATAGAATGTTACATGCAGAAAAAGAAACAACAATACATTACAAAAAAACAACATAAAATACAACAAGGTTTTACAGTTAATCCTTGTTGGTATAAATAAATTGTGACAAAAGGATGAAGGATGTTTCAACATAAACAATCAACCAATTGACGACATTATTTAAATACACATTCGTTTGATATATAATTCAATTAGATATAAGCCATATTCAATTTCGAATTAAGCGATTTATAATCATATATGAGCTGATTGTACCAATAACTTTTATTCGTTTATGAATATAAATGTATGTTTGTTCAACTGGAATACTTTAATAAAACAATATAACTGCCGTTTTATTTAAAAGCATATAGAAATGAATTGATACCCAACCATTTAGCTGCAATATAAGGACATATGCTATCATACATTTAAAATGTGATTCAACATAACGAATTGATTGAAAGATATAATTTAACCCGGTCGAATCTCCCATTTGAGTGATATATACATACATGTGTCTATTAGCGTGTATGACTGAATTAAGATAAAGCATATTTCGATTCAATACAATAACATTTGCAGTCATATATATGCTGCCGAGAGAAATAAATTCAACTTTAGATTGAACATGCAGAATTTTGGATCCATTGACTGAGTTTTTATGTTATATAATAAAAATAAAGATATGAATTATTAAAATTCATCAACCAAGTATAGGATTATAAGACAGTCACGGCATTCCATAAAAACACGTGAGTCATAAGTAGCATGGCACGTGAATGACGAGAAACATTTACCATTTAAACGTCGAAGAAAGTATCTAAACATTGGTATTCGTAGTGCCGTACACATGCAGAGACTTGATTGATTGATTAATTGAATTTGGTTTAACAATAGAATGTAGCAGTAGTTCAGTCATATCGCGGCGGCTGGAGCACCTAACAACGGATTCCAGGTATTTCTCACACCAATACTACCACTACATCTTTTCCTAGCCTCCAGCTGCTATCCAACATAGATTTAACATGCAGAGACGACCCCCCCCACACACACACGATAGGAACACATCCCTGATTCAGAAAATAAACGTGAGATCTATTATTCCCAATTCCCACACAATGACGCTATTTGACTCCCCCAAGAAAAAAAATATGGAACACATTGTGTGAAATGAAGATATTGCTTGCAACAAGCAATTTCTTCATTTTGTACAATATTTTCTATCCAGAAATGTGAAAAAATCTAAAATTTCACAAACTTTCAATTGTCGTGTGGGCCGCCTTTAATTTCGGACCTTTAATTTTGAGCTTTAGCTATGAAGATCGACTTTTTAACATGCCATACAAGCTTTAAATCTACAACCATCCTGCGATCTTTAAGCCAGAAAATAAATAAAAATATCGTTATCAAAGAGAATAATTGATAATCAAAAAAAAGATTGATTAATCAAAGCAATAAATTAGACTGGAATTGAACTTTGAACCCCACATCAATATCTATGTTTAAAACGGTAACAGCATTCCACTTTGACAGAAGGAGTCCTCTGTGACTTACTGGTCGCTGGTCACGCCCACTGACCTCCGACAGGGCATTTCAAGTCACGTGATAAATGACATTATTTTGTAAAAAATGAGGTCACGAACATAAAGGGCAAATCGGTGGTTGGTAAACTAAACGTCGTACCTACAGCTTGAATCAGTTGCATTTGCGACGATTTAGTCGCAAAATGAAAAAAAAAAAATGTCGTAGTTCGTTTTCTACTTGTTTAGTTGATTGATTTGGTTAATCCTAGCAAACAAAGCGCAAAACAAATATACCGGCATTCTTTTTATTTTACATACATTTTAATATTATTATTTTATTTTTTATTTTTTTTTATCTTTGGGGGAGGGGTGGATGTAAAAGTAATCATTATATGAATGAATAAATAAATGTCGATGATATTATTTCTTTTTTAAACCTTTTCTTGCCCAGTTCTCCATAAATATACGAGAAATGACGTGGTGTTAGATGTTGAGATTTTTTTTTCTTGGAGGTATTAAACGTAAAAACTGACTAAAATGTATGAATTCATACATCAGTGTGATTAGGTTTCCCGTTTCTTACCTTCACGAAAACAAAAACTTTTCTCTTCAATTCATGCAATTTAATAACATCGAGTGAAAAAACAAATATTTTACAAATTTCTAAATCTTTTTTGTATGAAACTATTTTGTGTGGAAGCATACAAAATACCTACGTGCTAAGAAAATTGTTCTTGGGGGTATGAATATTTTTTTTCGACCAACCAGAACGCGCGGTTTTGATAGGCGAAACTAAAATTGAATTATAAAATGATGACCTATAGAGTACCTACCATGCGTCAGTCCGATTAGCTCACTTGGTACAGCACTTGACTTCAAACCTTAAGATCACAGGTTGGAGCCCTGAGCCAATATCAACTAACAAACTCATTGTTTTTCGGATAGGACGTTAAACCGAGGCCCCGTGTGACGGTGCTATCCACCGAGCACGTTTAAGAACCAGGCGGAGCTCTCAGAAGTTCTGTCCTGCATATATGCACTATCTCCCGTAACAACTAACGGTCTTCTAGGGGCGTCGCTAATATGGGCATGTTCTAAGGTAGCGACGATAAATAAATGGTCAACATTCTCGGCCATTGCTGTCTCACTAGGTTCGATAAATTTCGCTTTTGGTTAATTTCCTGATCGAAGAGAGGGTCAGTCTATTGTTCTTTGACAATATCCACACATTCCCACTATTTTACTCAGTTAAAAAATGCCACTTGGGAAATAAATGTTTGAAAAGAAGAATAAGATTGTCGCAAGTAATTTCTCCTTTTCCATCAATGTTTTCTACCTTCATAGCATCTATTTTCTATTTCTGTGCACCCTAAAGTGTCGTCTGCAACGTCTCTCAATTTGGACAAGTCTTAAATTTTGTCAGGTGATCACATGATATTCACCCCGTTTGTTTTGGATGCATACCACAAAACCGGTATTTCCGATATTTTGCTCGTCCTAGATTGATTGGGTCCATTTTTGCACTAAGGATCATTTATAATTTTGGGTTTTTTATCTAGCAAAGCGTCAGATTTGATAGCATAAGTTAACAGACAGAATTAACAAAGGTCAGCGAGTGCAAACTGCCACTAAATCCGTTAAACGCCTTCGCCATAAAAAGTAGTTCTTATATATTTCAGGAATATTGCAAACTCTGCCTGCAAGTTCATCTCCTGGGTATTTTAGCTCACTTGAGCACACCGTGTTCAAAATGACTCTGATCAGAGTCTCCAAAGAAGTTGCAGAAGACAATTCAAATTATTGAACATTCTAAAATATTTATCTCTATAGGTAGAAAACAATGTGGAAATGAAGAAATTGCTTGTGGCAAGGAATTTCTTTATTTTCCACATTGTTTTCAACAACTATTTTCTTGATGGGGTAAAAAGGAGGGATTATGTGGAAATGGGTTAGTTTAATCTCGTTTCTTTACCATGATAACGTTTGACAAAATAGATTACTGAACAAAACACTGTTTTACTAGCAAGCGATGTCTTCATTATTCACGATGTTTTCCATCCAAAAAGACATTTGATAGACTTGAAATTGTCGTCTGCAACTTCATTGAATTTGGACTGGTCTTTTATTTTATTGTGTGATAAGCTCCGTCGATAACAAGCTTTATTGTCAATTATGGAGTTTTGGTTTCCAATCCTGGCTCGACCAACACTCAAAGCGCAGCACTGGTTTAAGTGCCTATTTTTATATAGCATAAGCGCGCGAGTCAAGCATGCGAAACAATAGCACACTGCGTCCTTTGGTAAAATTCCAAGTGGGTTGGGTCAAAAATGACATAGCATTAGTGTTTCGTCCACATCATATACTAGCAATCTCCGTCAAGGACGTCAAATTATTGGCTCGAAAAGGCTGCGGCTCTTAAATTCCTTTGACAAGGATACTGTAAAAACAACAACAACAACAACAAAAACTACCACCACCAACAACAACAAAAAAAAAAAGGTGCATTGTGTCAAAGTATCATCATAAAGAATCCAGGATGACAAACATCAGCCTTTTGCATCATGGATGACAAAACAGTAATTAAGGATACCAAGGGTCCAGGACAGCATGACATCAGTTTGCTGTGTGTCCAGAAGGTCATATATAAGCATGCTGCGACCAGGATGACAAGACATGGGTGCTGCATTGAGGATTTCATGCGTCCAAGACAGGATTTCATGCGTCCAAGACGACACTATATTAGCGAGAATCGACCAAATTGTTACACACAAGCAAGCTGCGTCCAAAATGACATTAAATTAGCGTGATTCGTCCAGGATGACATTACGTTAGGGTGATAGGTCTAGGATGACATTATATTAGCGTAATACGATCAACATTACATTAGCGTGATATGTTCTGATATTACATAAGCGTGATTCGTCCAGGATGAAATTACATTAGCTTGATACGTCTAGGAGGACGTTACATAAGCGTGATACGTCCAGGATGACATAACATTAGCGTGGTACGTCTAGGAAGACGTTACATTAGCATGCTGCGTCAAGGATTACGTTTCATTACCGTGATACTTCCAGGAAGACATTACATTAGCTTGATACGTCCAGGAAGACGTTACATTAGCATGATACGTCCAGGATTGCATTACATAACCGTGGTATGTCAAACACAAGAATACTGGGTTCAGGATGGTATAGCATGAATGCGTTGCGCCCAGAATCTCAAAACCTCAGTATGCTGCGTCCAGGAAGGAAAAAATGCTGCGTCCAAGATGACAACTCGTAATCGAGCTTCGTCCATCACGAAAAAAGAGAAAAAGGGTATGATAGATCCGGTATATCTAAACATTAGCATGCTGCGACCAGGCTTTAAAATATTAGCGTGCTAGGACAAGATGTCAAAATTTTAGCATACTCTTTTCAAGAAGACAAAACATTATTTTTCTGTATACAGGATAGAATATTAGCGTGCTGCACCTAGAGTGTTAAGTAAGTATGCGGCATTCAGGAAGATATAACATTAGCATTTTAGGTCTAGGACGTAAAAACATTAGCCTGTTGTGTCGAGGATGTAACTAGAGAGTAGAGGTGATAGTGCGCTCCACCGGCCTGTACTTGCTTATCCTGAAAGTTATTCACTTTTCTTTAACATAGGAGGCAACTCATTGAAAAAAAAATTACTCTCTTGGTAATTTTCTTTTATGCAACAAATATTCTCAGTCAAGCAATATCAATTATTTCATTTACATCACTTTGTGATTCTTCCTGAAGTTTAGGCAAACTTCCATGGGTTTATAATTAAAACTAATAAAATTAATATAAAAAATATGAATAAGGATAACCAATATATCATTCCAATGAAATTTGAAACCATTCTCCAGTTTCGGAGAACATGATTTTCAAAATGTTCAGAATAAACCGTATATGGACAGTAGCCCCACCCAAGAAAGCCTCGTTCTTCAACCAAGCAAAGCTCTTTCAAGGAAAACGATTTAGGGACACCAAAGAATCATGCCCATGAAATTCGGTTTCCGCGGAAAAGATTTCAAAGTTTTCACTATATTCCATATATGGAAACAAGTCCTGCCCATTAAAGCCATGTTTTTGTCCGATCCAAACTTTAATGGGGCAATGGATAAATGGAGAAAAATGACAATCAGGAAGTGTAGAAAAGAATTATACTTTATGTTTATGTCGGCTTATCTTATTCTAAGCATGCAGCCTGGTCTTTTTCTTAGCTACCTACCAATAAAGGAAGACGAATGAGAGCCATCGACATTTTCGGAGAATGACCTAGGTATTTATATTTGACCTTGATAAATTCTTTTAATATTGGTAACAAAAAAGGTCTTATCACAAGGAATGCCTGTATAAGATTAGTAAAGTTACGGTACTTCAAACTATATGCCTTATGCAAATGGACAAAGAGGCACAAAAGGGTCTGCTCAGAACTAGAACAGTATTCTGTTGGCTTGTGTATAAAGACTTTTTTAAAGTCGGTTTGTTTGAATGGGGTTCATTGCCACTTTTAACAGTATCTCAGTAACATCGCTGTGGCTGCAGCACCTAACCATGGATTCCAGGTATTTCTCACACTAGTACTACCATTACATCCCTTTTAAGCCTCCAGCTGCTCATCCCAGTTATGTTTGCGATTCTCCAACTATTGGTGGGAGACACATGTCTTTCTAAAAGTTGACGCGGTACCAGTTTAGTACCGCATTACAGGCTTGAAAATCTTCTACCTATGGAACACTTGCTCAAAGTTTAGACTAGAAATGTTACAAACATTCACCCAGATAAAAAAGAAAAAAATAGAAAATTGAAGGGTAAAACGGGGTCCATTTTGAAAACCATGGCTATCTTATTTTGGAAAAAAGGGTCACACATTACTAAAGGTGATACTGAACATGTATGTAAAGTTTCATCAAAATTGGTTGAATAGCTTCTGAGCCTTTGTCTAGTCAAGAAAACGTGGACGGCCCAACTGACAGAAAAACAAAGGCTGTAGTTGAAAACATGGCTTACCTAAATGTAGTTACTACAGCCTTGAGAAGATATATTTAGAAGACTTTGGTCTACAAATACAAATATAGGTGTTGTAGAAAAACATGTAAACTCCGGATTAAAGAAGTGATGGGCAATTAATTATTTGATTGGCAGTCGATTCATCAATGTCCTTGGTACTTCTTGCTCAGCTATGATTAAAATTCAAAACATCAAATAAATGAAGAAATATTTATTCAATATCTTTGTGTCATGTTAACAGACAGGATTTCCAAATGATTCCAATACAACAAGCAAGCATCAGAAAATCAATATTACCAAGAAATTTAAAAGAAACTGAACAACATGGTTCTGTATATTTCTTACTAGACTTTCACATTAATCTTTGTCATTCTGAACCAGAAATATAAGCTTTTACTCAGCTTTTCAAAGGTTAATGGATACTGTTGTGTAAAATGGTTTCTTTACAGGCTTCACATGTACAGTAGATATGACTGACTTAGCCCATTACCAAACGGCAAAATTATGGACTGGTCCAAATTGAAAGAAGTTGCAGACGACAATTAAAAGTTAACGAAATTTTGGATTGACAAGCAATTTCTTCATCATCCACAATGTTTACTGCCAATGTTTTCTAATGGAATGTACCATTTTCAATAGGGCTCATCCTTATGATCTATCTAAGTTTCATCAAAATTGAACTAAAATTTTTGTAGGCCCCCCTAGAGCGTAAATAAATAGTCATTAAGGCCCATTTGCCTATGTTTTTCGATTGAACCTTCCCATTATCAATAGAACTCATACTAATGATCTCACAACCATTCTGACAAATTTTCCAAGTTTCATTGGGATTGAGATAAAACTGTGGCCCCTACAGTGAAAACTAAGTAATTGTTAATGTTGGACAACAGCTAATGCACAACAAACATTCAAGAAACACAGAATCTCACCATGAGCATTTTTCGCTTAGGTGAGCTAGAAAAAAATCTTAGGAAAAGTACATCTAGATATAATTTAATTTTTAGTTTCGTCTATCAAAAACGAGCGATCTGATTGGTCGAAAAATTTAATTCATACCTCCATGAACAAAATTTTGAGTACGCAGCCATTTTGTATGCTTCCGCACAAAATAGTTCACTACAAAAAGGTATCAAAATTTGTTAAGTTGTTGCATTTTTCGCTCGATGCTATTAAATTATAAGAAATGAAGATAATATTTTTTGTTTTCATGGAGGTATGAACCGAAAAACCTAACACACAATGTATGAATCCGCTTCGCGTATTCATACAGTGTGATTAGGTTTTTCGGTTCATACCTCCATGAGAACAAAAAATATTATCCTCATCTCTTAACTATCTCACTTGACAGAACAGATTGGTCTTCTGACTGTTTCCAGATATGCCAACTTTCAAACAAATATAGTCAGAAAAAAACTTATGAGCAAGATTTAACCCTTTCACACTGGATAAAATTTTAGACTAGTCCAAATTCAAAGAAGTTGCAGACTACAAATTTTTAAGTTAATGAAATCTTTAAAATCATTGGCTTTTCAGGGAGAAAACATTGTGGATAATAAAGAAATTGCTTGTCACAAGCAATTTCTTCATTTTCCACAATGTTTTCAAAAGCATTTATATTGAGGGAGTTTAAAGGCATCATTGTGGGAATGGGTTAAGATTGTCTTGGTAACGCCTTAATTTGTTGTCTGGTTAGTTTAAAAGTTAGTCCAACGACATAATCCTTTCTCTGATAAAGCCTCAGCAACCGAGATTGTCAGGAAATCCTTGTTCATACCAGCAACAATTTGAACACCAAGAGGTAGCCCTTCTTTACTCAGTCCAGTCGGCACCTGTGTGACAGGCAAGCCAAGAGTATTAAAAACTCCAGTATATGCCCAATTAAATGGATAAAACAAAGTTTGGTTATGGTATGGAGCTATTTTAGGATGTGATGGATAAATTATGATTGAATGATCATCTAGCTTTGTGTCCATTTCTCTCTCAAATTTATCAAATTCATTAAGAGCCTTTCTTGTCATACCAGATAAAAGGAAATCCAGTTTCTCCAAGAGACCAAGTGCGATTGCTGGCAACGTGTGATTTGACAGCCCAACAAGAGCTTTCAGAAGCTCTTTGTATATGTTGAAATGTTTGTTTCCATCAGCCATGTAATCACAGAAACTCTTACTGGTTTTATCACAAGTCATCTTAGCCGACCAAAAGTCTACGCTGTACTTCATTTTAGGGATGGAAACAGTTTTAATAGTGGTCCCAAGGGATTCTAAACAACTGATTACCTGGAAAAAAAATATCTTAACCCATTAAAAGAAATCAACATTCTAGACTGGTTTAAATTGAGAGAAGTTGAATATGACATTTTGAATTGCACTAAAATTGGAACATGAGTACCAAGTAGGGTAGAAAACATTGTGAGAAAAGGAGAAATTGCTTGTGACAGAAAGTGTCATTTTACGATAATGGGTTAAATGATCTTAACATAAATTAAGAAATGTATATATACATAAAAGAATAACAAACAACCATTTTGAATTCTACAAAACTCTCTTATGTGTTAACTTTTGTAATACTGAAACCAAATTATTCCTGTTTTCGAAGGGGGCAAAGACAAAGGCCTGCCAGCACATATATACAGTCTGTTCTTAACCTACACCACCTGTTGGTCCTCAAGTGTTTCTGTAAGATTGTTTTTCGAAAGAAATATTGTCTCACACTCAAGCCAACAAGTGCTTTGAACCCTTTGATTTTAATGCAATGTTGATAAAGGCTTTTGCAGAATATCAAGGGTTATTGTAGAAATTTAGAGTCAGGCAATGAAGATATCAAGAAACAAGTGCTTTCACCTTTTGCTGTTTGTTATTTTATTTTTCTTAATTGAAGTAACCAATTAAAAGCTAACTGTTTATGTTTTGTCAAATTTCAGACTGGCCCAAATTAAGAGAAGCTGTAGAAAACAATTTCAAGTCAATGGAATTTTAAATGTTTAGTCTTTTGGGATAAAAAATATTCTGTATAATGAATAAGTTGCTTGATACAAACTATTTCTTCATTTCCCCTGTTTTCCAAAACTTTTTTCTTGGGGGTGGGGGGTTGGGGGCATAGAAAGGAGAGATTGTGTGGGAATCGGTGTGATATATTGATGAAGAGAATGTTTTTATGCCCCTGCATCGATAAGATTGGGGGCATATCGTTTTACCAGTGTCCGTCTGTCTGTCTGCAAAACTTAACCTGCCAACTAAACATTTTCCTATAACTTCAACCCTGATTAAGTTACAATGCTAATATTTGGTATGTAGATAGGTCTCAACAAGGCAAAACTGGAGACGGTCATTTTGTCAAGGTCAAGGTCAAAATTTTAACCCTTTACCCGTTTTTTAAGAATTCCTGTTTCGGGGGCATGGTGTTTCACAAACACATCTTATTTGTTTTATGGAGGTATGAACTGTACAAAATAATCACACTGTATGACTAAGGGAAGCAGATTAATACATAAGTGTGATTAGGTTTTACAGTTCATACCTCCATGAAAACAAAAAACATTCTCTTCATTTCTTATGATTTAATAGCATCGAGCGTAAAAGCAAACAAACGATTTTTTATACATTTTTGTATGAGACTATTTTGTGCAGAAGCATACAAAATCGCTGTATGATCAAAATTTTGTTCATGGAGTTATAAATAATTTCTTTGACCAATCAGAACACCCATTTTTGACAAACGAAACTAAAAATTTAATTATTTCAAATTTGTTATAAGTTTACCATACATAGAGGAAGAACCTACCATTTAAATATTGGCTCTTACCAGCTGATAAAAATTAGACTGGTCCAATATTAACAAAGTTGCAGAAAATATTTGGTTGATGAAATTATAAGAATCTTTATCTTTCAGGGTATACAACCTTGTGGAAAATGAAGAAATTGCTTATAACCAGAAATTTCTTCATTTCCTACCAATGTCTTACAAAGCCTTTTCCTTAACACTTTCCTGTTTTTCACAATTTTAGACCTGTCAATATCCAAAGAAGTTGCAGACGACAATTTTGAATAAATGACTTATTCTGTCTGTAGGGGTAGAAAACATTGTGGATAATGAAGAAATTGCTTGTGACAAGCAATTTCTTCATTATCCACAATGTTTTCTAAAGCTTTTATTAGGAGTGGTGTTTAAAAGTGTCATTCTTTGGGAATGGGTTAAAGGGTATAAAAAAGCAGGATCGTTTTTTTTTTCCTGTAGTTACATAATTTTCTTACATGTTTGTAGGAAAGGGCATTAACCCAAAACCACACAATCCCACATTATGACATGCTATATTCATAAGAAGTATTGCTTGGGGAAACATTGTCAGAAAAGATCAATTGCTTTTTTCTTTTCTAACTTGACATTTACCCAATAAGAAACTTTTTTTTTCTAAATATACAAACTTTAGATTGTTACATGCACATTCTTTCATTTTAGAAATTCTTAAATTAAGTATCTACTAATGCCATCATTTAACCCTTAACAAGATGCCAAAATTTTATGCTGGTCTGAATTCTAATAAGTTGCAGGAAACATTCCAAATTAATCTAAAATAAGTGGCAAATAGGGTAAAAACATTATGAGAATAGGATGAATTGCAATTTCTCCTTTTTCCAATAAACTTTTCTTTGATTTGTTTTTTCTCAGGGTATCAGAGGGTCAGAAGGTATAGATGCATGGTAAGGGGTTAATAAAATAAGAGCCTGTGTGAGACATTTCCAACTGTTTCACATGAGGGTAAAATAAAGACTCGGATCAGCCTGTGCATCTGTGGAGTCTGATCAGATTCTTTGCTATTTGTTCAATAGATAGCTAGTGACCCAAAGTTTTTTTTAGACAATCAGTAGTATTCTCTATGCACTGTGTGAATGCCTGGACAATCAATTTAGACTGGTCCAAATTCAAAGGGGTTGCAGATTACAATCTAAGTTTATGAAATTTTAGATTTCTTCAACTTTTAGGTTGAAAACATTGCGGAAAATGAAGAAATTGCTTGTCACAAGCAATTTCTTCATTTTGCACAAAGTTTTCCCAAATGTTTTTCTTGAAGGGCGTTACTGTGTGGAAATGGGTTAAAACATTTTGTCTCTGTAGCAAGACTAGTAAATGTATCGTACTTGTTTCTGTGTTTGCTTCAGTTGTGGATCTACATCAGACACCAGTAAACTCCCACCGTCATCAATAACATTGTATACAGTTAGCTTTGAAACATCTACCTGGTCAAATAGAATACAACATTTTCGATGCTCGGATATCTCAGTTTAAATGTTTTATTGACCAATGGCTGCTGTCAATCAAAGAATCAATCTACCAATCAAATCATCCATTCAGCCTTGAATTGAGGTTTGAACTCCAACATTGGGTACCATTTGTATGAAACATATTTGTTGGTTTGTGACCATTTCACTTTTTTGCTATATATTACCTGCTTTGATTTTTGCAAAATAATGCTGTTTATAATCATAGCAGAAATTCCTGTCTGAGACGATAGGTCGGCCAGGTGAGTAAGTGGACGGGGCCAGCCATTGTTCAATTCAAACTTATATAATACTATCCTTGGATATCCTAGGGTCTCCTTACTTACTATACTACATCAACATGTCACATAAATGTAGCGTAGAAAATAAGAAGACCTTGGGTACCAGAAGATGATACAATACAGTCGCAGGTTTTAAATGATCGGCTGAAAAAAAGAATCTCAGATAATACAGAGGAATGAAACAAATGTTTTGTCTAAATTTGCCTATGATACCTCAATCATGACATTTGGCCTTTATATGTGTGACCATTAACTTGAAGCTACAGATCTGAGGTTACAAGATGACACATCATCTTATGGTTGTTGACAATTGTACAAAATATTTCTAAAATCTAAACTCCAATATTTACCTTTACCTTTTAAGTGCAACCTTGGCACTATAGCTAGAACTGAGGAAAACTAAATACTCATGAGGTCATAGTGAGTGAAAACAGTAAAATTCCTGCTTACATCCACTCTGCTACCCGACATTATGACAAATTTGGCAAAACATATTTCTTGTTCTTTGTTCAATGGTCACAAACTCCTATAAAACAGGCAACCCAATTTTCCAAATTATGACTACTAAATTCAGTATGAGCTCAAACTAATTAGGGTCAGTCTACATTTTTTTGTTTGATAATGGGTAAAATACCTTTTTATCAAGGTCTACTTGTTTATTAGGACCTGCCATCACTTTCAGCATAGGTCTAAGATCATCAGCATATCTACACATAGGTCCTGTACTAAGGAGGGCAACTTCAGATCCTGTTGCTATTGGAAACTGTCCATCATTTGGCACTAGACCTAAAAGTAGTTTAAACTAATTAAAACACAACCCTCTTTTTCATGACAACCCATTAAAAAGCTTGAATACATTGTGGAAATTCAAGAAATTGCTTTTATCAAGTAACTTCTTTACTTCCCAGATCATTAACTTCCCTAAAAGATAAAGATATTAGAACTCCATCAACTTATATGTGCCGTCTGCAGCTTTTTTCAATTTGGACCAGCCTTGAATTTTGTTTTCCTGTAATAAATCTTACGGACACCCTTCCTTTAAATTGTCATCTGCAACTTCTTTCAATTTGGACCAGTCTAAAACTTTGTCTTCTAGTAATGGGTTAACGGAAAGACAACATTCTAAAATATAAGGAAATTGTTCAAGTTAACCCATTCCAACTAAATCCCTCCTTTTTACGCCCCTCAACAAAAAAGCTTTGGAAAACATTGTGGAAAATGAATAAATTGCTTGGATCAAGCAATTTCCTCATTATCCACAATGTTTTCTATCCACAAAGACAAAAAAATTCCATCAACTTGAAATTGTCGTCTGCAGCTCCTTTCAATTTGGACAAGTCTAAAATTCCACTGTGTTGGAATGGGTTAAGCAAATGCTGTTATAATACCCTGAAGAATGACCTTGACATTCACCTATGTCCTTACTAGTTGTTTGTTTCAAATAATACATATTAAAATCAAGTTCTAAATTTAAGATTTTTGCTCCTAACATGGTCATTTCTAACATTTGACCTACTAGTGTTATCATGACCTTGGATATACCTGAAGATATGATGCAATAGACACAAAAGTCGTGATGAGAAACTAAATAACTTATAAGCTCCCTAAGTGCCAATTTATTGTAATTGTCCCTGCACCCATTTTAGTTCTGTGATGTCAAAGTGTAACAATTTCATATGAAATCCATCATAATTATTGCTTAAATTATCCTCAAGAGGAGTCTGGTAGGAAATCAGTCCCTGAAGATAATGGATGGATGAACACAGCTAGAAAAAAATTCCTCCGGTACAATGGTGCCCAGGTGTAGGATAACATGTGTCTACAGCAATGTCATCTGAATTCACCAGAATGGAGACATGATCTTTATCATGTTTCAGACTCAACATTGCTTTATGAAAAATCTGACACTCACCTCTTGAAGGTCTATGTCCAAATATACCACAGAAGAATGCAGGCATTCGTATACTACCACCGATATCAGATCCTATTCCAAAAGTAGCTGATCCTGCAGCAATGTTACACCCCTCTCCACCTGTAAATCAACCAAGCTTTATATATGCTTGTGGCTTGATATGCAAAAAAGGATCATTTCCAACATTGAGGATATTTAATGAGCAGTCATGTAATAATGAATTTATTAAACATGTTATGTTTAACCCATTCCCACACAGAGACACTTTTCACTTTTCAAGGCAATTTCTTCATTTTTCACCATATTTTCTGACCAGATAGCTGAATTTTTTTTAATTTTGTAAACTTTAAATTGTCGGCTGCAACTTCCTAAATAGACCAGTCTAAAGGTTTTTCTGTGTGGTAAAGGGATAAACAGATAAAAATGAGACTGTGCCCAGATTTTATCTGATTTAGATGACCAGTTGAACAAACATGATATTCTATGATCACACATTTAATATACCGTTTATAATATGACTTAAATCTTAAAGCTCATTGAATACATTGATTCATTATGCTCAATGTATGACATGTTAACATTAACACATTGAGGTGTAACCCTAGGCTTCAGCTAATCTACATAGTTATCACACTCGTGTAATATCATACCCGCAGGGTATCAAAAATATTACACAGGATTATTTTGCTCCCTTGAAGATTAAAGGATAGGACATGAGTCAGAACTTTCTTTGCCTGGATTATGGCATTTTCATTTTCCATTTATCAAGCCTGGTTAACCCTTTCCTGTTTTTTGAAATTCTAGACTGGTTCAAATTGAGAGAGGTTGCTTACGATAATGATATTGGATGCAATTTGAAATGAAACCATCCTATGTGGTAGAAAATATTGTGGGAAAAGAAGAAATTGCTTGTTACAAGCAATTTCTTCTTTTTCCACAATGTTTACCCAAGTTTAAAATCACAGCAATGTAAAATCCCGCATTTGTACAGGAAGCGGTTAACCTATGCTGGATTTGATATCTTTTTCAACCAACTGCTTTACACAATATTAAGATGGTAAGGTGGGTAATATTTAATAAAAAAATATTCCTTCAATTCCCTCACAATAACTCATTTTGATGTCCCCAAGAAAAGTCTTTGTTACAAGCAGTTTTGTCAATATCTACAATTTTTTCAGCTCTTAAGACAATAAAACCCCAAAGTTCATCAAATGTATACATGTATTGTGTTCTGCAGCAGAACTGCTTTCGATTTTAACCAGTCTAAATTTTTGTCATATTTTTTGGAATTAGTTTACCCTTTCCCGTTTCTTGAAAATTTAGTCTAGTCCAAATTGAAAGTGGTTGCAGACGACTATGAAAACTTGATGACATTTGAAATGAAACCATCATATGCGGTAGAAATTATTGTGGAAAAAGGAGAAATTGCTTGTTACAAGCAATTTCTTCTTTTTCCACAATGATTTTTCAAGAATAAAATCACAGGAACGTAAAATCCCGTGTTTGAACGGGAAAGGGTTACTTAAGTGTTTTGACAGGGATGTAATACTGTAAATCGGGTTTTATAAGCGACGGTTTTATTTTCGCTGATAATCGCCGCTCAGCATGCTCGCGAAATCAAGAATCTCGCTTAAATTGGATAATTTTGTAAAGAAAAATACGGAGATGTCCGAAGTAAGCTGTGGACCGACAAAGATAAAATAATTCACCCATTCTGGCGTCATCCCACCTCCGGGGATACTTACGGAAATAACCGAAGTACTATATGGACACTCGCGAATCCATGAACTCGCTAATTAGTCTTCGGGTCCTTCTAACGCGAAAAAAAAATGACGCGAAAATTACACGTTTTACAGTGGACTAAATCATTACCAAATTAACATTAGTCTTAATTCTTCCTATTACAAGCAATTTCTTCATTGGCCACAATGTTTTCTACCATAAAATGCATGAGTTTTTCAAATTTCTCCAACTTGAAATTGTCGTCTGCACCCCCTATAATTTTGACCAGTCCAACATTTTGTCATGTTGTAGTTGGTTAAACCATCAAAACTCTCTACCTGAACTCCCGCCAACGATTCTGCCAGTATTGTAAGGATTTTTGGATTGCCCATAGAGCCTGTTAGCCCCTTCATACCACATACATAGTTCACTAGTATTTGTTACACAGAATGGTATAGCCCCAGACAGTTTCATGCGCTCAACTACTGGACAGTCTGTCCTGGCAATATTGTCTTTCCTGGATACAAGACCACCTGAGTTAGGCATACCTGTTCATTAATACAATAATGATATCATTTCATTAAGTTTATTCCCTAATTTAAGTTTTATATTGCAAAATTTAACACACATTGAAGGATGAAGATGACAATTTGAAAGTATGATATTTAAAGAATTTTCCCCCTTTCACACAGCTTTTTTTTCAGAGCTAATTTATTTCAGCACAAATAAACGCAGGATTGCATGGTATCTGTTTATTCAACAAAGATTCAAATTTTGATAAAAATTCCTTTGTACCAGATAAAGACTGATATAAAGAGAACCAGTCAACCAGTATAACTTTGTTACCAAATCAGGTTCCCATTTAACCCATTCCAACTCAATTCTCCTTTTTATGCCCCTCAAGAAAAAACCTGTGGAAAACATTGTGAAAAATGAAGGAATTGCTTGAATCAAGCAATTTCCTCATTATCCACAATGTATTCTATCCAAAAATTCGAAAAAATTCAAATTTTCATTAACCTGAAATTGTTGAACTTTAAATCTGGACCAGTCTAAAATTTTGCTGTGATGGAATGGGTTAATGGAAAAAAATAATGTGTTCATAGAATGTAGTTACATACAGAGAACTTAACCATTCCTTATTTAATTGAATCTCATCTAGACGGCTCGTGTAAAACTAAGTACATGTACCAACAACAGGGATGTAAAAACCAGGGATTGAACAGGAAATGGTTAATGAATTGCAGTAATTATTCATTAAATGCAGTATTCTCATTTATAACAAAGGCCATGTCGGACATGGCCATACCCCGCCGTAAAAGCTTGATAGTAAACTGAAGCCAATTAGATTTAGGCTTCTTGTGCACTGCATTTCTTCAGTTCCATAATAGCTATTATACTTTCAAATATATGCTCAGGACAAAATCTGAGTCTTTGAAACAAAGGGCAATAACTCCAAAATTATGCAAGCAAGAGTTGAGGTTCTTGTGCACTGCACTTTTCCTCAATGAGATCTATGGACCTATGAAGTTTCAAGTTGATAGTATTTATACTATTAGAGATATGCTCCAAACAAAATCTTAGTCATTAAAAACAAGAAAGGGCAATAACTCCAAAACTATGCAAGCAAGAGTTGTGGTTCTTGTGCACTGCACTTTTCCTCAACGAGATGTACACACCTATGAAGTTTCAAGTTGCTAGCAATTATACTTTCAGAGATATGCCCCGGACAAAATCTTAGACTTTAAAACAACAAAGGGCAATAACTCCAAAATTATGCAAGCAAGAGTTGTGATTCTTGTGCACTGCACTTCATCTCAATGAGATCTATCTACCTGTGAAATTTCAAATTGATAGCCATCACACCTTCAGAGATATGCAAAATGTAAGTGTTCAAACAACAAAGGGCAATAACTCAAGTTGATAGCAATTATACTTTCAGAGATATGCCCCGGACAAGTTTAGTGACGGAAGGACGGAATGACAGAAGGATGGACAGAGACCATTACTATATCCTCTTTGCCGAAATGGCGCGGGATAATAACCATATTCTTACCAGAGGGAAAAAATTCCACTACCAGGTAGTCTAAAATTGAAGCAGATCCAGACTATGACTAAAATATGGCCAACTGCATAATTTGTATCAAAAAGAGTAGGAAACATTGTCAGAAAAGGAGAAAATGCTGATACTTCTGTTTTCAACAGCTGAATTTCTGTAAATATTGAAAAGCATTATTGAGCAGTAATGGGCTAAACATCTACACTAAAACAAATTATTTGTTGGCAACTATATAATTATGACTACGGTAATATTTTGACATAGTCAATTCTAGACAAAACAATTTTAGACTGGCCCATATTCATACAAATCAGGAACATTCTAGAAATACCCTACATATAATTCCTTGAGGGTGTAAAAAGTCAGGAAAGTGTAGTAATAGGCTAAATCAATATCATAAATTGTCACCTGTCAAAGCAAAAGCTTCCTTTACAGATATTGGTACCCCAAGAAATGGCTGACTAGTAACAGAGAATTTTTCATCTCCCGGATGTTTGTCCAATGCCTTGTCTAGAAGTCTGGCCTCCAGTAGGGCTTCTGTATATCTATCTTTCACTATTGCGTGTACTTGGTTATCAACATGTTTCGCACGGTCTATAAACGCCCTCATTACGTCTTCAGCCTTTACCTAAAAGTAAACATCCATAAAAGCTATATATAACTCATTCATGCAAACTCCCTCCTCAAATATTTGCAATAATGTCCTTGTAATTCTAAAATAGGTAAAAAAACTGACAATTTCAACTTAGGGGCCCACGATGCCAAAATTTAACATTTAACATTAGGAGTATGGGCATTTTCTCCAAAAGTCTAGGGGTCTGGCCAAAAATCTGGGGGCCATGGGCGACTGGGCTCCTGTTAGTCTTTTTCCCTGTAAGACCTTGTAATTATAGCTTGATCTTAGCCTTAGTTAAGAGGTTTTAGAATTATATCAACTGTATTTTCTAAAATCTAAATGTGATACCTGGTATGACACATCGATGGCTTAGTGCAAAAACATCATAAGTGTCTATACAAAGTATAGACACTTATGATGTTTTTACACTAAGTTAACAACATCTATTTTCTATCTTACCAAGTACATGTAGCTCTAAAAGTTACAGCGATCTGCCAAGGTTTTGGAAGCAAGGACACAATGTTCTCATGGTCTGCAAAAAGTAGTGACATTTTACAAGATCAAATCTTTATAATCTAGCTACCAGGGCTTTGGAACCAAGGAGTCAGTGTCCCCATGGTCTTAAAATACTTACGACATTTATGATTTTTTAGAGACAATGGTGCAAAAATGCAGCCATGGCAGATCTTTGAATGTATTTTCTGCTTTTCGTGCAATTATTTCAATTCAATGTCATAAAAATTTAGTTGACCCTTTGATTATGTCAACTTTAATCATGCTGGACTTAATTCCCCCCCCCCCAAAAAAAAAACACAATCTTTAATTATGTTCCTTAGCTCTTTAAAGTTTAGTCTTCATTAGTTGTGCAGTATCAACGATGCTTACCTCTCTTGATCTAATCTTGGTTGCCAATGATACAGCACTCTGGAGTAGTATTTCATTCTCAACAGGGGTGACTTTAGTTGCAGAGGAGTCATAAATGAACCCATATATGGCATTCAATAAAGGAGTTAGAATCTTACTGATCACAGTTAGGATAAATCTTATACAAGTAATCAGTATCTTTTGAACCATCTTCATCACCTACAATGAATAACAAATATCGTGTTATGGGTGTGACACAAAACCTGTGAGCTCTATAGGAAAACTTTGAAGACTACAATTTACAACCCAATTGGCAAACTTTACCCTTTCCTGTTTGATCCATTGTATTTATGTCCCTGCGATTACATACTTGAGAAACATTGTGGGAAAAGAAGAAATTACTTGTGACAAGCATTTTTTTCTTTTCCCACAATATTTTCTAACCTGTAGGCTGGTTATTTTTCAAATTGCATCCAATCAGCCACTTATTTCAAATTAGAGCAGTCTAAAGTTTCGAGAAACGGGAAAGGGTTAACCAAATATGGCCTGAATTCCTTGTCCCTGTGGCTATGTTTAGCCAAGATCAAAGCATTCAAAACAAAGCTATGCATTGGAAACAAAGGAATAAATGATCGCTCACAATACATGTATTTCCTTTCATATCTTTTCAAGCATTTTCTTTCATAATCATTAGAATCTTTAAATTCAAAAATCCAGATTATACAAACTCCTGTTTATTTATTTATTCATTTTTTTGTGACTCTATTTCTATGAGTTTTTTTGACAAGTTTATTGAATAAGAACTTCTAAAAACATGCTATAAATATCAACCAGTTTGGGCTACATTTACATGGTAACTAGATTTGAGGGAAATAAAACTAATTATAAATATGAGTCCTTAGTCCAAAGTGCTTGCCAGGAGCATGTCTATTTGGCAAACAGAATGCTGGCTGCACTGACTGACCACTGGCATAGTACAGTGGCAGTTTTAAAGGGGTTTGGGGGTTTGTTGGAACCCCCCTTCTGTAGCCTAATTTTATCATATTTATGGGGAACTTCAATATGAATTTGATAATTCAGTCAATATTACTAGAGCACCCACTTCTATTAACCCATTCCCACATGTCTTCCAAAGCTTTTCTCTCCAGGGGTGTAAAAAGGAGAGATTGTGTGGGAAGGGGCTAAGCGACTATGACCATTTTCTCACCATAATAGAAATCTCTTTTATGAAAGTGAAAGCTCTTAACAAAAGAATGCATGTAGCTATACGTATCAATATCAGTGAGGCTGTATTTTTATATTGCTTATAGTTATATGAATATTCAGTTGAGGTAGACATATAGGAATTGAAATAAGATAGTCATGTACTGGTCTTTTGAAAACACACAAACATTTACATTTCAGTTATACAGTTCCATGGTCAAATAACTTCCCTACAAACAGGTAAACTGGTAGCCCGCTGTCTGTGATGAGAGACAACGGGTAGCGTATAAACTTTCCTGCAATCTGATTGGTGGTTGGAAATATTATTGTAGTTCTTACGACGAGTAAAGTCTCCCGGCGCCGGTAGAAATTTCCCATCATGCAATCTCACATCCGTTTCAAAAAATTGGTGGTTTTGTTGAATTTCTCGTTTATCTTATTTGCACTTTCCCCGACAAGCGCAAGACATTGGGTACTGATCTTGGACTTCAAAGTACCTAAATTTAGCGAACGATTACTATGCAATCGCTTAGATATCATCATTCTCAGTCTCCGATAAATCACTCTGGTTTCATGTGGGGAACTGTCAACTCGGACCATCATTTACTTCTAGGTCGAAAGCTGTTGTTTTGCGATAGCTGTAGCAAAACAATTGAGACCAACTGTAGAGGAAAAAAGGCAGTCAAAAGCCATTGCCTGATTTTAGGTTAAAGTAATTGGTGAGGACAGTCTTTCTGGGAGTGATTATATGATTCTGATTGTCTTTCAACGCCACTTGTTACAGTATTTTAGTCAGAAAGCAGTAACTGAGCTCATAGCCATGGTTTTCTAAGATCTCTCACACCAGTACTACACTACTACCCCTGATGCTAGGGACTTCCCCTTGACCCAGAGGGGGCCCTAGTTGCTCTCAGCTTTTCAAGGGTAACCCCCCTCTGAACAATATCCCCTTCTATGCTTTTGACAAGGTGGACAATATTCCTTTCCTTCACCGACGGCGGCACTCATCCTTTCCGACTATTTGTCTTTCACCAATGGGGCGATAATCATAGACCTATGTGGGATAGCTGCTGGAGGCTAAGAAAGGATGTAATGGTAGTACTGGTGTTAGAAATACCAGGATTCCATTGTTAGGTGCTCCAGCCGCCGCGACATAACTGAAAGATTGTTGAAAGTGGTGTAAAACCCCATTCAAACAAACAAACAAAATTCCTTCCTATATTTAACAGGGCAGACTGATATTAGCCCCTTTGTCATTCAGACTGGGTGGACAAAATTTCCCCTCCTAATATTAACAGGTTGGACATTATCCCATTCAACATTTCACTACTGCGGATAAAAGCCCCTTCCTAAAATAAATCACAGACATTTCATGGTTTCTGGAATGGTTAGGATTGAAGTTATAGTTATTGTCCGCATCTTTTTTTTATTTGGACTAGAATTTTATTGTGTGGGATTGGGTTAAAATGGCATGAATTTTAATAATTGTCTTTCTTACATTAATCAATCACTTTCAATGAGTTCAAACTATTAAACTGTCATTTCTAAATATTAAGTCAAGCAGGACTATGAAATTGTTCAAAATCATGTATGGGGGTTCGATTCCCTCCCCAGACATTATAAATAGCTGGTGCATAAAGGGATAAATTGTCTGGTGGTCCCACATGATTTTGATAGACAAAAGTACAAAACAAACAAAAAACAGATACTTTATAGATTGAATAAATTGATATTTAGATAAACAAATGAAAGTGATTGCTTACTGGTCTAATTGCAAAGATATAGTACCGGGAATGCATTATTCTAAACTTTTATGAATAAATCATTTGGTGATAAAGACTGAGAAAATGGTGATAATGACTGCAAATCAAAGTGATTGCCTAATGTCCTGATCACAAAGATTTGACACCAATTTGGCATTTTTTTATGCCCCTGCGTTTTTAGATCAAGGGTATTATTGCTTTACCATTGTCAGTCTTTCCTAATTGTAATAATTTGGCACCAAGATAGTATATTTTACGCCCACTTCAAAAGACTGAGGACATATTGTTTACCATTGTCTGTCTTAAACTGAACCAAAAATAAATTACTTGTACTTTTGGCCCACTCAAGATAAAATGCTATTATTTGACATGAAGATAGATCTGATCAATACCCATCTGCAGAGAGCAAGGTCAATCTCACTTTTTTGTAGCCTTTTGATCCATTACCGGATGACAATATTTTTGACTGGTCCAAATTCAAAAAGTTGCAGACAAGAAATTTGAGTCGATGAGATGTTAAAAATCATTTTCTTTTTGGGTAGAAAACATTGTGGATAATGAAGAAATTGCTTGTAAAAGCAAAATCTTCATTTTTTTTAAAAAATATTTTTCGAACTTTTTCTTTGGTGGGATGGGGTGGAGGGTGTAAATGGTCCAAAAGCGTTAATGTTCTGAAATGGGTTAAAAAAAAAAAGACTTTAATGGGTGGGTGGTGTTTCACAAACACATCTTGTCACATCAAGCAATTTCTTCATTTTACACAATGTTTCCCCATTTGTTTTTGTAGAAGGGCCTCAAAAAGCGTCACTGTGTGGGAATGAGTTAATTGTCCTTTCTCATGCTCCTCAAATGCTGAGCATATAGCACCCCCTCATCTGTCTGTCCTTCGATCATTCCATCCATCTGTCTGCCTGGATTTCTCCACACAACCCTTAGGCCAAAATGGATGAAACTTCAAATGTGTATTCCTTATGAGATTTTGCCGAAGCATTTTCCAACATTTTGGAAAGTCCCAAGGTCATGGTCACAGTTCAAGGTCAAACAATTAACTTGAGCTTGTCTAGAGCATAGCTCCTTCAATTAAGGATGGATTTCAATATACCTTGACATAATTGCTGTCTGTCATGCGTAGATGTACCACTTGAAAAGAATATTCAGATAGTTTCAAGATCAAATTTTCATATAGCTCCAATAATACTTTTGCAAACAAATAAATAAATATTTAATTTAAATTGTGATTTTTTATTGGTCATGTAAGGGATAAACCGACACATGTAAGAATTATATATAGGGGATTATACCATTTGATTTAATCCTTTGATTATACTATCTGTCTTTGATGTACTTCAAGAAAGTGTGCCCAAGTATTGGAAGAACAATAGAATTGAAAAAAGTGGTTTACTTTATTTGTTAACATATGTTTCTATCCCTTAATACTGAAAAGTCTAGAACTTTGCCCTTGACACCAGTAAGTTAATAGATTAACAGATTTCTGATTACTTATTTTTAAGCTTATAATTAATTTCATTTTATTTTAATTAATATAGTGTTTACAAACCGATAAGATTAAAAGAAAAATGAAAAAAAGAAAATGTAGAAAATGTGCTTTGATATTCAAAAATATACTACATATTTCCTCCTATTGGTTAACTTATTTAGATAAAAATTGCCATTTACAAGATAATTCTATTTGCATTTTGTAGAAGTTTAATAATTCTTAAATCACATGACAAACAGCCACAAGCTTAATATAACTGCAAACAAAATATATGAAGTTAGAACAGAAAACAAAAATTAAAAAAGGACCAAGCAATTAACCCTTGTAAAGCTGATCCAAAATTATTCCTGCTTTTGAAATGGCTTAAGCTTATGTATAGACTAAGATCAGCCTGCTCAGAGGTGCAGTCTGATCTAAGCCTACACTACCTGCTTGTTCATGTTGTGTTGAAAAACTCTTGGAACTCAACATAGATCTGATTATATCACAGTTTTTAAATATAGTTAAAAGAGGATAAATATTTAGCATGACAAGCATTAAAGACAAATATACAAATTCTCTTTTAGGATTGGTTTATACACATGACGTATGTTAATGATAAATATTTATTGAAAAATTAATTCAGATATTAATGAAGAGAACTTAGATAAGAATTGACTAATTTAGTTAGTATAAGAAAACTACTTGAATATAATTGATTTTGCTTTCCACAATATGGATATTAAATTTTCTTTATGTTAACCGGTAAATCAACTTTAAATTGAGTTATACTACATTCATTCAATTTCTTTTTTATCATTAATCTGATTTAGAACTCTTGATACTTGAATTTGCATCTCAATGTCCAGTGTATGAAAAATAAAAAAATGTAATTTTTGTAACAAAATTTGTTATAAACTGTTTTTCATTTGGACTGTAATATTCTAATTGAATTCATTTTATTTTAAGTTTAATTTACAGAATCGAATTATTTTGAAATTGCGCATGTGTAAATTTATAGCTCAAGATGATCCACCACGGGAGAATAGAGGCTAATGAAGGGTGCATGGAAATATGTACCAAATTATTCCTGAATTACCATTTTTTTTTTCAAATTATGATAAATGACAACAATATTAATTTTTGCAAAATCAATTTCAGTTATAAGAAGAATTATGGCCGAGTATTTTCGTGGCGTTTTGATCATTAACGTTGTGTAGATTAACCCATTATTTTCTAGACAGAGAGCCGCCGCGTTGAACCGTTTTTGATAATCTGCATTTTTTAATCAGCGTTTGTCAAACGCTTGATAATATCCGTTCATAGCGTTCGCCCAACTATGATCAACTGACGTCACTTCCGCCATTTTAAACAAGAAATTTGTACCGTACCTGTCCCTAGTATCGATAGATCTAGGGGCAGTAACCCAGTCAAACAAACAGGCGGATCGAGAAAGAAGAATAATACAAATCAATGAGGAAACGCCCACATGCATGCATTTCATTTACAAATATTTTTTCTTCAATGTAACACGATTGTATATTCAACCAAAGTTCGTGAATTGTCCATACGCTATTGCTTATCGATCAAATGATTCTAAAACTGCGTGCATCTCATTTTCCAACATAGTAAATATGTACGAAACAACAAGGGTACGATATGTTTAGCAACAGCAATAAACAGATGAAAGCTTAGGAATGATACTTACAAAAAAACACGAAAGTTTAATTTAAAAGTAGCAAGTTGGTTCGATGAAATAGAAAAGAATGTTACTCGCCAGTGCTTTAAGTACATGCAGTCAAGTCAAGAACTCTTTTCTTTCCTTTCACTTTTTTTGTAAAGGGGAGTCAATCACATGATACTGATTTTGCTACATCAGGGGTTACTTCCCCTAGATAGTTCTCGTTAAATTTGACGGCGGTACCGGTCTTTTTTGCCGGTCGAGACGAATGCTCGATTGTTTTCCGGTCTCTAACTACCAATTCCCTTATTGAATTTTCCCATGAAAATCAAATAATTAGGCTACATAGAGGAGTTCAAACGAACCACCCAAACCCCCTCTTAATTCACCACTAGAAGTATATATTTAGTAGGCCTAAATAGTAAACCGGTACCGCCGTCGACTTTAACAATCATTCTGTGAATTTGAATAAAATCTGATGAAAACTGTGGACTCTAGAGAGTTAACAAGGATCTTTTCATTAAATTTTCATAAGGTCCCTTTTCCCGTGTTTCTTGACGGATCTGACCAAATCTCGAAAGTATTTGTTTGTTTTGTTTGAATGGGGTTTTACGCCGCTTTCAACAATCTTTCAATTATATCGCGGCGGCTGGAGCACCTAACAATGGAATCCTGGTATTTCTCGCACCAGTACTACCATTACATCCTTTCCTAGCCTCCAGCTGCTATCCCACATAAGTCTACGATTATCGACCCATTGGTGAGAGACAAATAGTCGGGAAGGATGAGTGCCGCCATCGGGGATCGAACCCGGGACCTCTAGATCGACAGTCCGACGCGCTACCAACTGCACTATGACGGCGGCCAAATCTCGAAAGGAACGATCCTTATGATGGAACAATCATTCTGAGAAAGTTTGAAGAGAATCCGATGAATCTGTGGACTCTAGAGTGTTAACGAGGGTTTTTAATGGACTTTTTTTTACATTTTCATAAGGCCCCCTTTCCAATGTTTTTTGACAGATAATACCCAAATTCGAAAGGAACGATCCTTATTTTGGTACAATCATTCTGCGAAAGTTTGAAGAGAATTCGATGAAAACTGTGGACTCTAGAGCGTTAACGAGGATTTTTTTCATTAAATCTTAATTAACGGGTCCTTTCGCCCCGGGTCTGTTCGCCCTGGGTCCGTTCGCCCCAAAAGTGGGTCCGTTCGCCCTATTTTTTTTATGTCGCCCCCTTTTTTAAATGAGTATGATTTTGAGTGTATTTGTAGTCTATGTTGTAAGGTCGTTTGAAAATTGATAAAATGGTTAATAAAAATCAGCTTGTCATTTTCACCATTTTTTTCGTCTACTTTCATCTTCACATAAAAAAGTGTGAATCGTGAATTATGACCCATTCAAACCCGTGGGTAGCAAATTCTCCTTTACTCACGATGCTTTCTGCTTTTATTAGCATTTTGTTAAATAATGTCGACAATACTTTCAAAAACTTTCTTATTCAAATGTGTCTGTCATCTCCAATAGCTTTTTATTTAGACCCATACAGAATTTAGTCATCTGGTAATGGGTTTATTTAATTAAACATTCATACTTCAATTCCCAGACTTTTACCCATAATCTTTTTTTTGAACGTCTAGATCGTCTAGGACGGGGTTGTGTATATTATATTTATTCATTGTTTTGATTAATGGTAACCAGTAAATGATACTTGTGATGTAATAAATTTTGATAACAAATTGATCTTTGTCAAAAACGGTCTTTTAATATTATCCAAATTATTATTAAACCGATAATTGTGGCAATAAAACATGATTGTTAACTTGTAATAAAGAAACTCAAGAAACTTTAATTTGAATCTTGAATTTGATACAACCATCTTCTCCTTTTCTATACGAGAATTTTTTAATTGTGGAAAGCTATAATGCAATTGAAATATAGGGCGAACAGACCCGGGGCGAACAGGAATTAAGGCGAACGGACTCGGGGCGAACGGGAATTAGGGCGAAAAGTAATTAGGGCGAACGTGTTTTAGGGCGAACGGACCCGGATTCGGAAAAGGGAATCCGGGTCCGTTTCTTGGCGGATCTGACCCCATTTCGAAAGGAACGATCCTTATGATGGTGCAATCATTCTGTGAAAGTTTTAAGGGAATCCGATGATTGTACCACCATAAGAATCGTTCCTTTCGAAATCGGGTATGATCCGTCAAGAAACATGGGAAAAGGGGCATTATGAAACTTAAATTACAATTTCCATTAAAAATCCTCGTTAATACTCTGGAGTCCACAGTTTTTAGCTCTACTGGCAGAAGGCTACTAGAGCTATTGCGATGGCCTTTTCCCGTCCGCCGTCCGTGCGTGCGTTCGTGCGTGCGTCCGTGCGTCGTCCGTCCGTTACCTCTTCCTTGTTAACACTCTTCAGTCCACATTTTCATCGGATTCCCTTAAAACTTTCACAGAATGATTGTACCATCATAAGGATCGTTCCTTTAGAAATTGTCTAGAGTCCACAGTTTTCATCGGATTCTCTTCAAACTTTCTCAGAATGATTGTACTATCATAAGGATTGTTCCTTTCGAAATTTGGTCAGATCCGTCAAGAAACAAGGGAAAAGGGGGCTTATAAAAATTTAATGAAGTTTTCATCGGATTCTCTTCAAATTTTCACAGAATTATTGTACCACCATAAGGATTGTTTCTTTCGAAATTTAGTATGATCCACCAAGAATCACTTGAAAAGGGGCCTTATCGGTCTGTCAAGAAAGACAGGAAAAGGGGCCCTATTAAGACCTAATGGAATAATCTATTAAGAAATCCTCGTTAACACTCTAGAGTCTACGGTTTTTATCGGATTCTCTTTAAACTTTCACAGAATGATTGTACTAGCATAACGATCGCTCCTTTCGAATTTGGGTATGATCCGTTAAGAAACACATGAAAAGGGGCTTTTTGAAAATTTATTTATAAAATCCACATTAAAACTCTAGAGTCAACAGTTTTCATCTGATTCTCTTTGGACTCTCACAGAATGATTGCACCATCATAAGGATCGTTCCTTTTGAAATTGGGTATGATTCGTGAAATAACACGGGAAAAGGGGCCTTATTAAAATTTATTTAAAAGATCTTCGTTAACACTCTATATAGAGTCCACAGTTTTTAGCTCTTCTGGCCGAAGGCTACTAGAATTATTGCGATGGCCTTTTCCCGTCCGGCGTCCGTCCGTCCGTCGTCCGTCCATTAACTTTTCCTTGTTAACACTCTAGAGTCCACAGTTTTCATCGGACTCTCTTCAAACTTTCATAGAATTATTGTACCATCATAAGGACTGTTCCTTTCGAAATTGGGTCAGATCCGTCAAGGACCACGGAAAAGGGGGTCTTATGAAAATTTGATTTAAAAATCCTCGTTAACACTCTAGAGTCCACAGTTTTCAACAAATTCTTTTCACACTTTCCCAGAATGATTATTACATTAACTTGATTGTTCCTTTCGGAAGTGGGTCTGGTCCATCAAGTATCATGGGAAAAGGGGCCTAATGAAAATTTAATAAAAGAATCTTAGTTGACACATCATGGCCCTAGATTTCATCTGATCGACTTCAAATTTTCACAGATTGGTTGTACCATTTTAAGGATTGTTCCTTTCAAATTTGGTCTGATCCATTGAGAAACATAGGAAAAGGGCCTTATGAATTTAATTTAGAAAATCTTAATTAATGCTTTAAAGTCCAACGATTTCATTGGATTGTCTTCATACTCAAACAAAATAATTATACTTTTGTAAGTATAGTTCCCTTTGAAAAGGTTCAGATCCATCAAGTAACATGGAAAAAGGGGCTAAATGAAAATTTAATTAAAAAATCCCACAGCTTTGATCAGGCTTTGTTGAAACTTTCACAGAATGATTGTAAGGTAATAACGACCATTTTTTTCATAACAGGGTTTGAACTGTCAAGAAACACCGGAAAAGGGGCCTTAAGAAAATTTTATTTATAAATCCTTGTTTTCATATCCAGAGCTTTCATTGGATTTTCTTCAAACATTCACAGAACAATTGTACAATAATTACAATTGTTGATGCTGACATAAGACCTGATGAAAAGGAGCACTATGAAAATTTTATTTTAAAATCTTTACACCAAGATAAAGTCCGCAGTTTTCATCGGATTCTGTTCAAATTTTTACAGAATGTTTAAACCATTATTAGGAGTGTTTCTTTCCAAATTTGGCCTGATCTGTCTAGTATTATAGGAAAAGGGGTTGTATGAAAAAATATTACCAAATCCTCGTTAACATAAGCATGTCCAAAGTCTTTGTCAGAATCTCTTCAAAGTCCAATAGAATGATTGTGTCATCATTTGGATTCTTCTTTTGTAAATGGGGTCTGATTGGTTAAGTGACACAAGAAAAGGGGCCTTATGAAAATTTTATTACAAAAACATTATTATCACAATTAAGTCCTCAGTCTTTATCATTTTCTTCAAACTATCTATCATTAAGATTTTTCCTTTGTACATAGTGTCTGATATCTTTAAGTTTCACGAGAAAAGAGGCATTATGAAAATTTTATTACCAAAAGTTTTTGACACATTTCAGTCTACTGTTTTCATTGATTATCTTTGAATTTTACAGAATGATTGTACCTTCATTAGAATTGTTCCTTTTGAAATTTGTTTTGTTTTGTAAAGTATCATGGGAAAAGGGGCCCTATGAAGATTTCACTAAAAACTCATTAACACAATAATTCCACAGATTACACAGATTGATTGTATCATCATTTTGCAGTGGATCTGATTATGACAAGTGTCACATAAAAAGGGGCCTTATGAAAAACTTTCTTAAGTATTCTAGTTAACACATTGATGTCCCTTGATTTCATCGGATTCACCTAAAAATTTCACAGAATGATTGTACAATCATTTACATGGTTCTTTTCAGAACTGGGTACAATCCATCAAGTATCATGTGAA
Organism: Fragum fragum; assembly: GCA_946902895.1. Lineage (NCBI taxonomy): Eukaryota > Metazoa > Mollusca > Bivalvia > Cardiida > Cardiidae > Fragum > Fragum fragum. The sequence continues at coordinate 32,549,406 of OX336368.1, read as the reverse complement.
ATGGGGCCATATTACTTTTTTTTTTTAAATATTCTAGTAAACATAATGAAGTCCCTATATTTCATCGGATTCACTTTTAACTTTCACAGAATAATAAAACCAACAGTAAAATATCACGGGAAAAGGGGCCTTATGAGAACTTGATTTTAATATCTTTGTTAACTCAATAAAGTCAACAGTTTTATCGGATTCTCTTCAAAGATGCATGGAATAAATGTGGCATTCGAAACACAGGAGAAGGGACCTCACAGATTATCATTCAAAACATTCTTGTGTATGTGATGCAGATCACAATCATTATCAAATTGTCTTTTAAATTTCGCAGGACAATTGTAGGGTTGTAAGGAAAGTTCCTTTTGGAATGAAATTGATCCATCAGAAAACACAGGAAAAGAGGCCTTATGGATTTTCATTCAAAACAATCCTGTTTATGTGATAAAGTCCACAATTATTGTCAGATTCTAATGAAAATTTCACATTATGATTGTAGGGTCAAAGGTAACTTCCTTTTGGAAATAGAGTGGATCCGTCATGAAACACGGGAAAAAGGGCATTGAGGCTTGTTGCTCAAAATAATAAAGGGGAAAAAGTCCTATTTTTTGCTTTATGCATTCTTCTTTGAGTAATTAACTTCCTTAAAGATTTCTTTAATGGAAAACTTGATAATCAGTAGAGTGTCTCAGGCCCTCATGGGCCTCTTGTATTGTAAAAGCAATGCAAATTCGTCGAAGAACTCTCTACTCTAATCGTTGAGTTGAGTAAATGAGAAAAAAAAAACAACATGTGTGGTGTGCTTGATATGAGAACTTCAATTATGAACATGGTGATTATGACTATTCTTATGATATTAAATTGATGTTGGAAATGTTATTAGATAGAAATTATGTTGATGGTATTGATGATGAATTATATTTTGTTGTTGTTGATTGTTGCCTTAGTCATCAATATTGAGCACAATAGAAAATTTTCTCTATTACCTGACATGTGAAATGAAATAGGCCTATCGTGTGTTTGAAAACCTTATATTTAGTTTCGACAAGGTTTTCAGCACATTATCATTTTATTTCCTTCAGAACATAAAAGATAGAATCGATTATAGTTGAAACCTAGCTAGAAGTAAATACTATTTCAGTATTATATTTATCACTGAATATTAGGTTGTCTCAATTAACTGAACCTGTCAGATGAGGTGCGTAGAATATACTGCATGTTTACTTCGTATCTTGTTCGAAGGGTGAACTTAAACTTGGAAGTCGATTTGTAGATTAAAATCTGTCGTCTCAGATTTCTCAATCTTAGTACTAAGTCAATAACCACCTGTACATTTTATTTGGATATTTTTGTATAAGTTTATTTCCATTGTTGTAGTAATTAGACGAAACATTTCGTTGACTGAACGATTGTGTGTTGCAGAAAAAATGTTCGATCAATTCAGAAGGGAAAAACAATCACAATCATTCAATCACAATCGTGTAGCATTCGGCGTTCAATACTGTCCCAATCTGATTGTCAAATTCACGATGCTCTGTACTGTACTTGAAGGTTATCATATACCTGTATTTGAGCAACATCCCAGTAGAAGAACAATGTTAGGGTGTGCAGGTATCTTCCTCATTATCTCGAGTTCTTGGTATAAATCTTGTTTCTCTGAGTCGGTGGCTGTGCCTGACATTTGATAATAAATCCCAGTTTTCAGATGACAAAATTTTAGACAGGACCAAAAACGAAATTGGTTACAGCCATCAGTTCTAAGAATGAGAAAAGTGTCATATAGGGTAGAAAACAATGTGACGTAACAAGCAATTTCTCCTTTTCTCACTATGTTTTCCTTGAATATTCTTCAGCACCTATTTAGCTGGATTTGGTGGAAATGGGTTAGATATTAAGAACAAAAATTTATCAGACTAATCAACCGTATAAACACATTACAACGCAATACCATGTTTTAACACACTATAGGACAGTTTCACATGTTTCTCCATCAGTCCATTGCTCCACAACACCTGGACGAAATTGGATGAAACTTCATATAATAAATCCTTTTAAAATTACCATATACTTTTTTTTCATGACTTTTAGTTTACCTGGGCACAACATGGTCATGGTGACCTTTTGTGACCCTTCAATGTCTGTTGTGTGTCATACGTCGCACTGTTCAATAATTTACGTGTTTACACTTTAGAGGCCATAATTTAGCCCAAACTTGATGAAATCTGATTAGAAGAATCGCTAGGTCATCAGGATGAACCCTATTGAAAATTGGAAAGATACTAATAGAAAACACATGAAAAGGGGCCTTATTGACAATTTCTTTGTTAAAATTCTAGGGGCCATATGTTTTGCTCAATCTTGATGAAACTTGTCCAGAATAACTGTGATGTCATAAGGGTGGACCCTTTTGAAAATGAGATGGTTCTATTAGAAAACAAAAGAAGAGCGGCCCCATTAAAACTTTCTTTGTTTACACCCTAGATGCTACAGTTTTAGCCAAATCTTGATGAAACTAGGTCAGATCAATTGTTTGGTCATTACGATGAACACTTTTGAAAATTTGAAGGTTCTATTGAAAAACAAGCGAAAGGGCGTCTTAATGACAATTTCTTTGTTTATACTCCTTGGGGCCACAGGTTTGGCTCAGTCTTGACGAAACATGATCAGAATGATTGCAATGTCAAAATGCTGAACCCTATTGAAAAAAGGAATGTTGTGTTAGAAAAAACAGGAAAAGGGGCCCAATCTTGATGAAAGTTAATCTGATTGTTTGTAATTTCAAAACTTTACATCCTATTGAAAAAGGACTTGGTCTAATAGAAGACGCGGGAAAAAAGTTTTTTTATGACAATTTGATCAACATAACCTATTTGATAAGATTTCTGCATTGGTTGTCACTTCACAAATAAGACCTATTTTGAAGTCCTCACGTCTCTCTGCTCAGTTGAGAACTCATGTGTGCTGTCTAGGGCCATCTTGACCCTCTTTTATCAAATTGTGTTATTGATACCAATATCTCCCAACGAGTCTGAATTCGTGATTCCATTGATATTTCAACTTAAACTTATATAATTTAATTGTTAGTTTCGTCTTTCAAAAACGAGCGATCTGATTGGTCGAAAAATTTAATTCATACCTCCATGAAAAAAATTTTTAGCACGTAGCCATTTTGTATGCTTCCGCATAAAATAGTTCCATACAAAAAGGTATCAAAATTTGTACAGCTTTTGGTTTTTTCGCTCGATGCTATTAAATTATAAGAAATGGAGAGAATATTTTTTGTTTTCATGGAGGTATGAACCGAAAAACCTAATCACACTGTATGAATACGCGAAGCGGATTCATACATTGTGTGATTAGGTTTTTCGGTTCATACCTCCATGAAAACAAAAAATATTCTCTTCATCTCTTATATGACTTGTAGTTCCAAAGCCAGTTATTTACTTGGTTGAAGCTTTATGTTAAAGCATTTTCTCTTTTCCTCACAATGTCTTCAATGAATACCTTATTGTCACTAATTTTCCATTTTTAGCGCAATTTGAAATGTCGTCTGCAAGTTCTGTCAATGGGCCAAACAAACTTTTTTTGTCTGTTTGAAAAGAATTCGCAAAATTGTCATAAAATCTAGGAACTTTATTAATTCAACTAGGAATTATATATTAGTAAACTCATAAAAGATCTTGGATGACGAATTCCATATTTAATCGTGTCATATCTGTTACAGTGCCAAATTCTATTAAACGTTAATACAGAAATTTTCAAATAACATTCTACTTAGTGCTATTACATGTATATAATTTCTTGACTTCTTCGTAGAATGGTGCTTTACGTTAAATTGCCCTTTCGAAAAATTTCATGAACTATAAGCATGATAATTCAGAATTGAAAGAAACTTTATATTCCCTGATCATCCCAGAGTTCAGGGGGAGTAACTGGTCAACCGGAGTAACATCAATCCATACCAGAAAAAAGGAATTTTAGACTGATCCAAAATTCAAAGAATTTACAGACACCAATTCTAGTTACGTGAAAATTGGGGGAAAAAACAACTTGTGACATGGTGTAGAAACTGTGTGGGCCATGAAGAAATTACTTATCATAAATCTTTTTTTCTTGAAAGTCGAAAAAAAAAAACCTTTGGATTAAATTAACTAGACTCCTTATTCAACTTGACAGAACTCTTACCACGCCCATTGACCTTCGAAAGATGTTCCTCTTCGGTATGAAATGGCGTTATTTTGCAAAATATATTGTCAGTATAATGTCATAAAGAAGTAAGATGGCTGGTTTGCTACATCAGCTTGAACAATAATAAAATTCGGCAAAGACACCTGAGCGGTTCCTATTTTTCAGCGGCCGTTTGGAAGAAAATAGCGTCGGAACAACACCGGTGATGGGGAAAATGTTTATTTTGCAGTCAAATTAAACCGACGACCAGATGGTGTCTCATTTCTTGGCAAGCACTGAATCAGCAACTTAACGAACAATCGGCGGTTAATTGTAACCTGCTGTCGATACATCGGCGAGATGTCGACAACTTGTCGCCGATACCGTACGTAAGTGAAAGATCGGAAATTGGTCTAAATACGTCTGCGATATGTACAAAATCAGCCCGAGCCCTCCAGATGACCGGCCGTAGTCGCCGATACTATACCGACATCCGAAAACCAAAAGATATCGCCGGTTAGTGGGTAGTTTCTAATTTGGAGGTAAAGTTCACCGACGCTTCACCAATCTTACAAATATCAACCATTATACCGATCAGTTGCCGACGTATCGCGGATTAGTCTTCGGGTTTTTTTCATAGATTCATCATAGCCGACGCGCTGGAGAGTTTATGTGACTGTAGTTTTGAGCTAAAGACACATTATTAAAAGTCGTCGACGCTGAAACGTCAAGTCATTCCTAATTTTCATCGACCAAATGTCGGACCGACGTCGGCGATTGCCAGAGGAAATACTTATTTTGCATTCACATTAAACCGCCGACGAGACAATATCTTATTTCTTAACCTGCGATACGCCGAACTAGTATGGCCGATTAAACATAGCATGCTGTTGATACGCCGGTTAGATGTCAACGAGCAGTCGCCGATTTCTAAATGAAGTGAAAAGGTCAGAAAAGAATTGAGCGCGTGCGTGACATTTCCAACCATTACAAATGTACGCATTCGCACAGTCTGATCAGAGTCTTCACTCTGCGCTCTGTAGATAGATACTAACCCAAAGCTTCTTTAAACAATCAGCGAATATTCTAATTGCCTCGAATGGCAGTCCAGGGTGCTCAATGTGTGCGAGTCACGCACCTGCGAAATGGTTGGAAATGTCATGCACTGGCTCAATTAAAAATATTCTCGGATGTGTACAAATTCGGTTGAAGTTCGTCAAATGATCGGCCGTAGTCCAGTCGATGGCCGGCGGTTAGTCGCCGATGCAATACCGACTTCCACAGCTTCACAAGACATCGTCGACTACACGGCAGATTTTAACTTGTCCTAGAAAATCTTAGAGAAGCCAGCTGTTAAATCGGCCGATGCACCGATCAGCAGCCGGTGTATCGCCGATTAGCCGCCGATTTTATCACCGATTCCACAAAAAGTCGCGTCAGAGCGTTTATGTTACAGTAGCTTTTTAGTAGGGAGAATAAAATTTATGAAGTCGATTAATCACCACCTGTTTTATATATTCTATTTAATTGACATATAGTACAGGTTAAAAAATAAGATAAGTTTGAAAATAAAGAGTTTATTATATGAGTTTTCACTCTGTCTTTATCTTCTTTTGAATTCCATCTTGTTCGAGGGAAGTCGTCGAAATCGTTTCTCCAGTATCTGAAATTATAAATGAATCAATTTCAACCCAATCCCACACAACAAAATTTTGGATCGGTCCAAATTCGGAAGAAGTTACAGACAACGATCTATGATTCTTTAAAACCTTTGTCTTTTGGGGTAGAAAATATAGTAAAAAATGAAGGCATTGCTTGTTACAAGCAATGTCTTCATTTTCAACAATGTTTTCTCAAGTTTTTTTTTTTTTTTTTTTTTCTTGGGGGACATAAAAAGGCGGGATTGGGTGGGATTGGGTCACCTTTACGGTAAAAAGATAATACATTGGCGCAATGACGATCCAGCACCTTTACCTTTAGCTTTCGTTATTTCAAACCGTATTTCGTATACAACTCATGGGTCGCTGGCCACGCCCACTGACCTCCAGCTCGAAGTTCGACTTAAAAATTAAACGGCGTTATTTTGCAAAATTTGTTGCCAGTAGCTTTTAATGAAAAAGTAAAATTTTTTTTGAGCTCGGATGAGCTGAAGTTAAGACTTTTATGTCGCCAAACCGACAGAAATGTCAGATGTAAATGTCAGAGTTCAACCTTCATATACCGTCTAAACGAATACTTTGATTGGTCAATTGATTTTATGATGATAGTTTCATGGTCGAATTCATCAAAATTTGTAACTTAGATTAACTTTAACTAACACAATTTGCTTAGAAATTGAATGTATTGTGCCTTTTTAACACACGTGTATTCCTCGTGGCAAATCGTTTCTGTTGATCTTAAGTTTAATGTCATCTGCTAAGGTCAAGGCCATTTTTCAACGGCAAATTAAAATAAATCGAAAGGCTGAATTGATTTTGATAGATTTTAATTTCGAATGTGGCTTTTATATTCAAATGATTCCATGTTATAAGACCTCTCTAGTTAGTGAAAGGGAATGTAAAATTTCATTTCGAATGATTGGTAATGTGGCTTTTATGTTCAAATGATACCATATTATTAAACCTCTCTATTGTCTCAAATTTCAATGTCTTCTTGAAGGATCAATGTCATTTCTCTAGGTCAAACTTATCCAAAACAAAAACTTTATATTATCCAATATGTTTATATTGTTTGTGACGGGGCTTTAACCTCTGTGCACATGTCATGTGGAAACTCCTTTCTGTTGATACCAAGTTCAAGGTCATATATCAGGTCATGATCAGTTGCAGCTCAGATTTTAGGTAAACATCTTTAATATTGATCATCACTTTGTAACCCATTATCACACGATAAAATTTTAGACCGGTCAAAATTCAAAGAATTTGCAGACGACAATTTCAAGTTGATAAAATCTTTAAAATCTTTGTCGCTTTGGATAGAAAATTTCTTGATTTTTTACGATATTTTCCAAAGCTTTTATATTGGAGGAAATTTAAAAGCGTAATTATATGAGAAAGGGTTAATGGAAAGGAACAGAACGTTCGTATATCTGGTTGACGGATAAACATATCGATAACAAGTTCAATATAATTCCCAAAGCCAAGGTCGCTTTCTTTTAGAAACGTTATGAACAATGAAAAAATTAACATTCCCCTTCACTCAAAGCGCTTTAACACTAAGAGAGACAACATTCCTAGATGTATGGCATCTCTAAATTGTTCAAAATCTAATTCAAGAAATTGTCATATCGAAACTGAATAACGAAAATGAAAATATAATTTTATGGAAAAAACAATCAAAATCAAATCACAACATGACTAGAATCTCGTAAAATACCCTCGAATTAAATTGCTTCAAGTCAATAAAAAGAGGCCCGAGATATATTTGTTTGATAAAACACAAGTTTTGGCATTGCTCCCCAGATATTGAGATATCCAATTATTTGTAAAGACTTGAGGTTTGGGAGAGGCTCAAATACTTGTCAATAATATTGACTCCATCTCCTTCAAAATGTAACATCAAACATTCACCCTGTTCTTCATAGATTTATAAGTTAGGGTGAGTGATCAAAAACATGGCTTTAATTGGCGGGACTAATTTCCATATAAGGTGAACACTTTGAAAACCTTCTTCTCAGCCCGATTAGCTCAGTTAGTAGAGCACTTGACTTCAAACCTCAAATTCACGAGTTCGAGCCCAGGGCTGACCATATCAACTAACCCAACTAATTGACGATGCTATCCACCAAGCACGTTAAAGAACCAGGCGGAGCTCTCAGCAGTTTCGTCCTGTATTCTTGCACTATCCCCCGTAACAACTAACCGTCCTCTGGGGACGTCGCTCACATGGGCATGTGCTACGGTAGCGACGATAAATAAAAGGAAATACATACACACACCTTCTTCTAACAGAAAAACAAAAAACAACTAACAATAAATGGATTTCAACCAAATTTCACAGAAATGATCCTTGCGTGGCTTTTTGTCCAAATAATTGTAACTGGTTGAAAAATATGGCTTTTATGGTGGTAGCTTATGTCCATATATGGTATAGTGATTTTTAAAAAAAAAAAAAAAAACACCTTTTCAACAGAGTTTATAAATGAATTTTACATAAGTTTACTTGACTTATGTAGAAAAAATGAAAGTTTGAAACGTTTCCTTAGAACTAGTTCAAATATTCCATTGACTAAATTTGTTTTCCTGATATAGCAAAGATGATTCAGTTTATATTGAATTCCTGAAATCATTTGCTTAATTGATACATTCAGGCCATAGGGAGCTCAAGCGCCTGTAGTTATCTAGATGTCAGTTTAAAATTTGTCATGCTAAATAAAATCTTATATAGAATAGGATCACATTCAAAGAATTGAGAGTTCTGGAAGAACTAATAGTGGGTTAATAATTATTTTGAAAATTTAATTAATAAACAACTATGGCTTTAAAGAGACAAGCAGATGATGTAGACTAAGATCAGACTGCACTTATGTGCAGGCTGATCTTTGTCTATACCTCCTGCCAAAAACAGGAATAAATCCGGGTTCAGCATTACAGGGGTTAATAATTGTTACAAGCAATTTCTTCATTGTCCACAATGTTTTCTATCTAACTAGGGGAAATATTTCTTAATTAAACTAACTTAAAATCGACATCTGCAACTCCTTTTAATTTGAACTAGTCTATGATTGTGTCGTGTTATAATGCATTAACTCCGGGGTTACTTTAACCTAGTTTATTTATCATGATAGCCTTTGGCAAAGAAGAATACTTAACAAAACAATACTTTGCTAGCTTACAGTACTTTCAGTACTTTGATTCATTGCATGCATGGAGCAATCCATTCTAAAATAGTTATAATCACAAATAGAGAATTGACCTATTTCTTTCTATACCGGTATGGACAATAATTGACCTCTGATCACTCACTAAAACTTGTGCATCTATACGAAGTGTTGATAAAAGTAGCGGTCTCGCAACAAGTTTGGGGTAATTAATAAAGCATGTGCTTAACCCACATTTATTTTCAAATATGAATCGTAAATCACACAACAGAAATTGATCATTCCACCGTTCAATTGACTATTTTAAAAAGAAATCGAGCAAATGAAAACTTCTAGTTTGTTATTTCATTTCTGAATTAGATGGAATATGTTACAAGAAATTTCAAGAAAGCGAGAGTTTAGATGACTGGTGTCCTGGCAGGTGGAGTCGAACAACAGAAATGAAATTCGCCCGCTTCGGTTCAATGATACAACGCGAAATACAAGGATGAAATTTTCTGCTTAATATTGGAGCAGTAAATCATTTCTCTCCATAGACATCGATAGTATCTAATATCTCCCCTGATTGTTTTTTATGATTTTGGCGCAGCTATCAACTCCAATTTCCACCGTTCCTGGTTACATAAGTTTTGTCAAGTTATACCGCTAAAATATTGCACAATAATTGTATCCCGTTTTATGGTGTTTTCCATGTTTCAAATGTCTAATTTGTTCATCGCTGTAACATTACCAAAACTAATATCTTAGTATTATTGTGTTCGCCCAATATCGATAAGAAGTTAGGTACTGTGTTTTACCTATTTTATAGGTCAAACGGGTATGTCTGTCCAACCATACATCTTTGTTATCAAAAGATTATAAACGAATTAATCCTAATATTTCCTATAAAGGAACATTGGTAATACTTTGCACAAGGTTACATCGTATTAAGTTGCAAGTTTATAACCTTGTAAGGTCATTGTCATACGTCAAACTTCCTAAAATTGTCGTTAAAGGGACGTCCCATAAGTGCTTTTCATGAACATCTTCAGTATTTTCTTTTATTTTTGATTTAAGGTAAATATTCAACTTATACAACGGTATAATGGAATGCACTTGAAAAATGAAATTTAACATTTGTTACTCGTCTGGCATAAAGGGACCTATGTTGTTGGGGGGGTGTATGTGTGGGGTTTTTTTTGTTGTTGTTGTTGTTGTTGTTTGTTTGTTTAATTTGTTTGGGTTTTTTTTATCTCTTCAGATACTTGAATTACACCTACCAGGTTTGTAAGCAGGGCCTGGGTCTTTTTAAGTTCTCTCTGCCTATTGTATTCCTCATCTAAAACTGGGTAGATATCGGACAGGCCTTCAGAATCTTCATCCAAATCAGTTTGAGTTGAACTAATCTCATTCGATATTTCATCTAAATCGTATGGTGACAATAAAATCTGTTCGAGCAGGGAGAGTTTGTCATTATTTGCTGTATCTGTGCGACTATCTGTCATTGGTGGGCCCGAACGCTTCCCATTGCCTAAAAGATATGAAAATACAAACATATTCAGAGCGTTCGATATAAGGGAATAATACTTTTTCGAAAATGTTATTTGTGAGTGAAACTGTATGGTTGATGGGCGACTAAAGAGGCGTAGCAACAGCTTTATTACAGATTTGGTTTCATCATTTTGGTCATCCGACGACGATATCCTCGGTGGGCGTGCAAAATGTCGTAGCTACAGCTTGAATAAAGTTGTAGTTACGACAAGTTGCATGCTAAACGACAATATGTTGTAGCCAACAATGTACAGGTTAGAGTGATGTCATCCTCCCTGGAATTTAAACGTTAGAAGTTGCGGGCAGAAATAGATCAATTGGCGTTTCCAAAGTTGTCGACATTTATGTTAAACATATTTTTGTTAAATTGGCGACTCAAACGTCGTGATTACAGCTTGTAAAAACGAGAGCAACTTCTTTGAATTTGGACGGGTCTAAATTTCGTCGTCTGGTGATATATGAAGTCCGAGAGAGCTAGAGATCCTAAATATGTTATCGTAGGTCATAACAAATGGCAGTGACAGTTAGGGATCCATAATGCTTTACCCAAGGACTTACTTAAATGAAACGAGAACTAGATACGTCTGAGGCCTGAAAAGTCTTTACTTAAGAGATAAAGAGAATATCTTTTGTTTTCATGGATGTGTGAACCGAAAAAACTAACCACACTACGCGAAGCGGATTCATACATAAGTGTGATTAGGTTTTTTCGGTTCATACCTCCATGAAAACAAAAATATTCTCTTCATTTCTTATAATTTAATAGTATCGAGCGAAAAAAGGCAAAAACTTTACAATTTTTGATACCTTTCTGTATGGAACTATTTTGCGCGGAAGCATTCAAAATCGATGTGTGTTCAAGATTTTGTTCATGAAGTTATGAATATTTTTTTTCGACCAATCAGAACGCCCCATTATGATAGACGAAACTGAAAATCAAATTATATAGGGATATACCGACTGTCTGAAAGAAGTTGTTGTATGATAAACTAAAAGCCCGTTTGAGATCTGGAATCGAGATCTGTTGTAAGACATGCTAACAAACCTTGGCAGCTTTGGGTTTCTACCATATAGGCATCGAAACCCAGGAACATGAGTAATCATCGCATTTAGGCCAAATACCTCTCTTCGGGTCAAAACAAACCTTATGTATTAATATGGTGTTAAATATTTTCATAACGTCATCTTTCCTTTATAAAACCCAACCTACTTACCAACCAAGCAATCAAAAACAAAGAACAACAATGACAAATAAATGAATAAGAAAACAAACAAATACGTTAGTTAAACCGAATTATAGACCGTATTTGACACTATCGGGACCAGGTATAGTATTTCTAAGAAATACAAGTTCTAGTGACTGATCAATTTTAAAATGAGAAAGGCGGTAACTGTTTCTGAAGACTAACACGTGCCTGTGGTCCTTTTTGCGTTTCATCTAAATTATCTAGTACATGTATATGGCAAATGTGTTAGTGCAAAATACACATTAGTTCCTCTTTCGCCTGACGTATACAAGAGTAAAAAGCGGCAATGTTATATGTGATAAGTACTACAGCCGCACCATGCACGTCAAGAAAAACCGTTGGTCTCAAACACTCTGTAAAAGGGATCCGACTTTCGCCGACAATATCATGAAATGGAAGGTGTGAAAGTAGGTCGATTCGATGGGATTTTCAATTCGATGTACTAATTGAAAAACGAAATGCGTGATTTTTAATTATAGAGAAATTTCAAAAGATTATTATTAGGTCGTAATGTCGTGAGATAAAGTCGTATATTAGTACAATACCATTCACGGATCCAGTCTAGAAATACGGGGTCTTCAGAACACCCTTCTTTAAACCATTTCCATATAGTGACGCCTTTTAACCCATCAAAAAAGGAAAACATTGTGGAAAAGGAAAAATATTGCTTGTAACAAGCAATTTCTTCATTTTCCACAATGTTTTCTCCAAAGAAAAATCTAAATTGTTCCAAACTTGTAGTCTGCATTTCCTTTCAATTTGGACCATTCTAAAATTTTGTTGTCTGAGTATGAGTTAAACCTAAAAAATGATTTAACCATTACAAAATTTGTTTGACGAGAGAAAACATTGGCGGAAAGGGAAAATCTATCATCAACAAGAAATCTCATATTTTCCTTAAAGTTGTCCATGTTACGTCATCTTGATCATGAAAGTCAAGAACTTTTTCTTGATAAAAATGATTTTGTTCTATGTAAAATTCCTGGACTTCTTTCTTCTTTTTTTCTGTGACTTTTTTTCCCACCAATCATCTGTCAAACCATACCAGTTTTCCACATACTCGTTCCGTCAAAAGAACTTCAAGAAGCACTGTTTCGATAATAGCTAAACGAATTCTCGAAGAAGAACAAATTCATACATTTTTTCTTGTTATCTATTTTTGGGAAACAAATTAAATTCACTTCTTTATATATCAAGCTTAAAAATACGGGAGAGAAATCCAGAAATTTTCATTTTTTATTAGTTATGATGGTTCTAAACGCTTTATAAATATTTTTCACGAGTAATTTTCAATTATTTCCCCCGCTTTAACAAGACTTTCATATATTATTCAACAATACTGGAGAAATAATTTGTTAATGATGGAACTGTGTCTATTAGAAGCCTGGAATAACTTATGCCATTGTTTTTTTAACTTGAGTATTATTTTTCGACTCATGATGTATATTATTTGAAAGAAAACAATGTCCTAGTCTTATTTCAGGAACATATCTTGGCGGAGGAGACTGTAACAAGCAATACTTAATTATCTTTCAGTATTTTATATCCTAATACGATGCTTTTTCAGACCTCTGGCAATTTTATTGCCTTTAAATTGTCGTCTGTACCTTTTACTTTGACCAGTTTATTTTTGTCGCCTGAGAAATAGCTCTACCAGTCCAAGAATGAGGATGCTTGTGCGATGGGAACGCACTTCAAATACTCGTTACAAATCAAATGACCGCTCCTGTAGACTTTGGGAGAATTATAAGATTTTGGAATGTTTCCAACCTATATAGGAAAATACTACTCTCACCATAAACTTGTTAAAAAACTTACTGAAACAAAACAATGTCTTCTAGCTTACAGTACTTTCAGTACTTTAATTATGATAAAGACAGAGAGAAAACAAAACCAACCGTGAAAGCCGACAAGCAAAACGACCAATTTGTCAGATTTCAAAATAGCCGACGTAAGTTGCATAAAGAACACTTATAACGTCACGACAAATTACTACACGGGTCTAAACCAAGAGGTTTCGGGCGAATGTTCGAGTCTAGTTTTAACCCATCACTGCCGACTCTCACTTATGGACCCCAAAGGAAAAGAAACAATTTCAATATTATCTACAATGTTTTCTATGTCAAAAAACAAACATTACATACAAAACAAACAAAAATTAAAAAAAAAAAAAAAATGGATACAAAAGTTTTCGTCTGCACCTTCTTGAAATTTGGGCCAGTCAAATATGTTGTCGTCTGGTAATGAGTTAAATCGGACGATCTATTTGGAGACATATAGAGGCATAAATAGAGGGATTGTGTGGGAATGGATTAAAACCGTCTAGCAGCAACAGAGACCTTCCTTAACCCATTACCACACAAGAAAATTTCAGACTAGTTCAAATCGAAAAAAAAAAGTTGTTGACGACAATTTCAAGTTGGCGAAATTTAAAAATATTTGTCTTTTGGGGCAGAAAATATTGTAGAAAATGAAGAAATTGCTTGTCACAAGCAATTTCTTCATTTTCACAAATGTTTTGCAAAACCCTTTTCTTGAGGGGCGTCAAAAAGGATCATAATGTGGGAATGGATTAAAATGCAAATTCTATGAATTTTAAATTACTTTATATGGTATAAATACTTTCTGAATAGATTCATATAAGGGGCAAGACTAAGTCCTAAAGGTATCGAAGGTCGTTGATTCGAATTCTGCCCGCGCAAGCGGTCAAACAGGAAGGTCCCCAGGCAATACTTTTGGAACCCAAGCTTAGTGTTTGTCAAATACAGGCAGCATATGAATAACATGAGTGGTCTTTGCATAGAAAATAGTTGAACTGTTGTTCTCAACGGTCTTACATACCAAACAATCTACCAAGTAAACATCTACTTAAATATTTATAAATAATCTAATTTTTAGATACGTCTATCAAAAAGGAGCGTTCAGATTGACCGAAAAATAATTATTCATGCCTCCATTAATGAAATTTTGAGCACACAGCTATTCCTTATACTTCCGCACAAAATAGTTCCATACAAAAAAGCTTTTTTCGCTCTATGTTATTAAATAATAAAAGATTAAGAGATTTTATTCTCATTTAGGTTTTTAACAAAAAAACTGATCACACTCATTTATGAATCCGCTCCGCGTATTCCTACAATAAGGTTAGGGTTTTTTTCATTTCATATCTCCATGAAAACAAAAGAAATATTTTCGTCATCTCTTGAATAAACTTGAGTCTCTGCTCATTTCTCTTAAGGAACAGAGGGAGAGAAAGGGAGGCAGAGACAGGCGAACAGACAGAAACGATTGGAGAGTTAGAGCGTTCAACGTGCTGCTTTCAAAATGTTTCATTCTTTTAAATTCTTCATTAATAATCTTCGTTTTCATCAGAACAATTTTATATAAATAGTATGTAGTATTATTTCCGAGCATGACGTACCATAGTATTGCCAGACCCCTTACCCATGAGATTTCCTGGTCTGTGGATGAGTTTGTAATTTGTTTTATGACGGATTATTTGTCCCATTCTCATGAAATTATTGTCGAATAACTGCCAAATGTTAAATACACGGGGGTTGGGCTATTTGAGATGAGTGGAGTAAACTGTCATGTCAGGCAAATAAGGAACTTCACATGGATTCAGTCAGCGATTTAAGAAGGCAAGTTCAAACCGGGTGTAGATTTATTTGCCTTTTCAAATTTTTCTGACGCAGGCGTGACCTTAGACGAACAGAAACGTCAGAAAATTCTTTTGGAAGAAGAACTGAAATGTCATACAATGTAGACAAGTTTCAACAAGATGCTATGCTTTCTTCTCACACTACCGCAAGTTTCTATACATATATTTGATGCATTATATAAAACAGATACACTTTTGTCAATGTAAAAGTCAGTGTTTAAAATGCGTCTTGTTTATACGTTAAAACTTTGCGTGTCTGTGTATTATACAAGTGCGAACCTCACAAAATGCTTTAGGTCCATTTGTCTAAAAAAGCTTTCATAACATCCTAAAATTGATAGAAACACACACACACACACTTTATTGGTATTAGACAGATGCAGTAGTACATAGTCTCGCTTTGATTATAGATTGTATGTTTTAAATAAGGCCCGTCATCTGAATCTGTTTCTGTCTGTCTTTCTTTCTCCCCTTCTCTCTCTCTCTCTCTCTTTCTCTCTCTCTCTCTCTTTCTCTCTCTCTTTCTCTCTCTCTCTCTCTCTCTCTCTCTCCCTCTCTCTTAGATATAATTCGTTCGTATGTTCTAATCGATGAAGAATAAATTTTCTAAATCAGAAATTGATGCCCCGTGCTTTTTACCTTGTTTCCTTTTTATTTAACCTGTTACTGTTTTTCTTTTTATTTGTTTTGCTTTTTGTTGTTGTTGCTGTTTTGGAGTTTTTTTGTTTTTTTTTTGTTGATTTTTTTTTTGTTTTTTTTTTTTTTTTTGTAAATGTCCGGATTCAAAGAGGTAGCATCAGACGACATTATAAATAAGTACATTGAATAAGTATCCACCATTTAGAAAAAGAAGAAACTACTTGTCACTAGCAATTTATTCTGTTTTCACAATCTTTCCTCAAGAATGATATATCAGGGGCTTAAATCATGGATTATACGGGAAAAGGTTAACATTTCCATCGTGTCTTTTAAATCAAACTTTCTTATTTTGTGAGTTTTAGAATCATGCGCGGCGTGTATTTCCATATATTTCAATTGATTTATCCCAGATGAGTGTCGGTTTTGTATCAGAAAAATCCCGTCCGGACATTTATCATTGCGAAAAGTTATTACAGCAGACAATTCAATCTTTATAAATCTAATATTGTCCCTATAAAGTCCCGACATCTATTTGACGTCAAAGATATTATCTAAATGAACAAGACTCACATCCACTGTGTCATAATACAAATGACAGTTTAGTTTTCTGACCTCCTAATCGGTTAAACTTATTACCAGAGGACAAAATTTAGACTGGTCCAAAGTGAAATGAGTTGCAGGCGACATCTGAAGTGTGTCCAAACCTTTTAGCTCTGTGTCGGATAAGGTAGAAATAAGGTTGGGAATAAACTAACACCGAATATCAACATTTTCCTCTTTTTACTCATTTATTTTTCATAGCTTGTAAAATTGTGTGATTGAGTAGTAATAGCTTAAAACGGCTTCACCGAATGCGCAGGCGAGTGGCTTAACCCTTTCTTGTTTTTCAAAATTTTAGACTTGTCCAATTTGAAAGAAGTTGCAGACCACAACAAAAGTGAGTGCAATTTGAAAAGTAACCAACCTACAGGGTAGAAAATGTTGTGGGAAAAGAAGAAATTGCTTGTGACAAAGCTGTAGTTATGACATTTTGCTCGCGCACCGACGATGATTCAATGGATACGGATCTCCGATTCTCTGTTGGATTTGCCCATTTTTACGTTACGGGGACTTACTTGAAGGGACGGCGTCAAATTAATTTGAACGAGACCTTACGGCCGACTTCAAACAGACAATATAACGTCGCCTAACCGCAAAATTGGATTTCGATACAATATCACAAAATTCAAATGAAATGAAAAAAGCAGACGGCTTAAATCACTTAAATGCAAATAGTTTTAAAATTATATTACTCGCCCATAAAATGTAGTTTTCTTCCTTTATTTTTGCACTATTGAACTTTATGTTGTTCTAAGGGTGATGCTAGGGAAGTATTAAAGCAATTATTAACAATTTATGCATTTTCTCGTCTATTAACATGTATATTGTATATAGCGTTTCTTTGTTGTTGTTCTTGTTGTTGTTTTATTATTATTAACATTATCACTATAACCATTAATCTAATTCGGAACTCAATTGTTCAATTCTACTTATCAAACCTTGGACGTATGCATATTTACTTTACTTTAGGTACGACAAATGTCCTAGCATAGCATCCCCTTGCAAAGCCTATCAACTGTTAGTGAGAAGAGAACAGCCTATTGAACAAACGAAGTCAACAAACATGAAATAAATAAACGTCGACCTATGTCGGAGTTCAAAGTTCACTTCCGTTTAAATATATGATAACGGCTGGTCTATCGACCTTTCAAATTGCTAGCGGTGATTCGTGAAGTAAAACTGTATGGACACGTGCATATGCTATAGTTACCCAAACTCGAAAAGCCTCGTTTTGTTCAAGTTTGGGATAATTTGTATTCACATTTGACTTCGGATTATTTGAGATAAAATCGAAGGATTTGTACAATCGTCATGCAATCTTATCATTTTTTAGCTGGAGAATACCCGAAAATTGATTGTTTCATCTAAATTGTTTAATATCCACACTGTTTTCCAACCTCAAATCCAGAGAGAGAGAGCGAGAGAGCGAGAGAGAGAGAGAGAGAGACAGAGGGAGACAGAGAGAGAGACAGACAAAAGGAGAGAGAGAGACAGAGAGAGACAGAGAGAGAGACAGACAAAAGGAGAGAGAGAGAGAGAGAGAGAGAGAGAGAGAGAGAGAGAGAGTGTGAGAGAGACTATATCTAAATATTTTCGTCCTTGTAACTCGAAATTGAATTGCAACTGATGACTGTAACACCACAAATCAGTTCAGGTCAGAAAAAAAGTCCGGAAAAGTAACTTAATTGAAAGACCTACAGGCAGACATTATGCAAACTTTAATTCTCATTCGGCTTGTAAGGTACTTTAACCCATTCCCACACAGCAAAGTTTTAGACCGATGCAAATTGAAAGAAGCTGCAGTTAACTATTTCAAGTTGGTGGGTTTATATTCGTCTTTTTGGGGTAGAAAACGTTGTAGATAATGAAGAAATTTCTTGAATCAAGCAATTTCTTCATTTTCTTCATTGTTTTCCAAAGCTTTTTCTTGTGAGAGGTAGAAAGATAGAAAGCAGGGATTGTGTGGGAATGGGTTAAAAATACATCATGATGTTTTATTTATACTTGTCCGTTCCAAGTCCTGTAAAACACATATGAGTTTAGAAGAAAACTGGAATTTTAATCATTCCGTTCAAATAATACACACAAAAAACCAATATAAGATAAGTTATTTAAAAAGAAAATGTTCAAAAGATTGAACTTGTGAGTGTATATATACAAGTATGGTATGTTTCATTTTAGTATTCATGGTTTATTCAACTGGTATGTTTCACTTTACCTTTAACTACTGATTAGACATTTGTTTAAACTCTTAAGTATCAATGTTAAAGGTGACTGGTTCAAATTGAAAGAACTTGCAGACGACAATTTCAAGATGGTGGAATTTAGACAATCTTTGCATTTTAGGGTAGAAAACACTGTGGACATTGAAGGAATTGCTTGTTACAAGCTCTTTCTTCATTGTCCACAATGTTTTCAAAAGCTTTTTTCTTGTGGTGCTTAAAAAGCGGGATTGGGCTAAAAACAGCTAAATTTGCAATATTCCTGAAATACATCAGAACTATTTTTTATGGCGTAAGCATTCAGCGGATTTAGTGGATAAACCAGTTTGCATTCGTTGAACTCTTGGAAGACCTCAAAATAAGTGTGTTGATTTAAGCTATCAAAGCTGACGCTTTGCTAGCTGAAAATAAAATGAAGATCGTTTCTTGGCGACTTAATCATCGTAACTGCGGCTCAAAATTAGTTCTGGTAGGGACATTTTAGTCAATACAACAAAGACATTATTTTACATAAAAGTCAGAGGTCAATTTTGCATTTCTGGTTGAAATTATTTGAGCCCGTGCGTGACATTTCCAACCATTACACATGTGCGCCAAGTAAAACTCAGATCAGCCTGTGCATCCGCACAGTCTGATCAGAGTCTTCACTATGCGCTTTACAATTAGATACTATTTCAAAGACATTTTATACGATTGGCTTAAATTCTAAAATTCCTGTAGGGCTGTTCAGACTACCGAATGTCTGCAATGCACGCGCAAGTTAAATGGTGGGAAATAACACGCAAGGGCACATTTGATTGGTTAATCAATTGTTTTCGACAGCGACGATCGTAAATTCCCCAACAACGGTATTTTGCCAAGAAGTTTATCTTGTTATGTTTAAACATTTTCCTATTCAAACTCTCCTTTTGGTGATTCTAGCCTAAGAGTCTTCACTGTTTGCAAATGAGTTGAGCCATCTGAAAGCATCTATAGCCCTACATTACTTAAGCCATTCCCACACGGGGAAATATTAGACCAGTCCAAATTCAAAGATTTTGCAGATGATAATTTTAAGTTGATGAAATCTTCAAAATCTTTGTCTTTAAGGGTAGAAAACATTGTGGATAATGAAGAAATTGCTTTTAACAAGCAATTTCTTCATTCTCCACAATGTTTTCAAAAAGTTTACATATTGAGAAGGCGTTTAAAAGCGTCATTGAGTGGGAATGGGTTAAAGACAGCGAAAGCTTGTTTACAAAAACCAACTTACATTAGTCAAACGTTTGTTCACTTGTTAAAACTAAAGAATCTGACGTAGTTTGTCTGTATTGAATATTCCATATGGTCTAATATAATTTCTCAGTTCCGATTTTATATTCCAACAGGAAGTCCCCGAACGTCTAGGTAACGTAAATTGTTGTGATACATATCAAATGAAATTAACTTGATGTCGCAAATCGTTATTTACAGTAAGAAGAACCCCCTTTTCCAGATATGTTTTTGATCAGCCAACGAAATGCAGTACAGAGAAAATAAGCAATAAAATCTATTAGACGTTTAACCGGACGTTACGGTCTGTTTTACTAGTACGTAACCATGTACGTAAATGAAAAAAAAAAAACACAAAAAAACGGATACCTCTGGCATCGCGAATAATATAGACCCATTACAAGACGACAGGACTTTAGACTGGTCCAAATTGAAAGAAGTTGCAGACGACTTTTTAAGGTGCTTTAAAATTGAAACTATAGGCTACTACTGTATAGCAATAGGATTATAGAAAACTTTTTTGGAATGTAACAATCTATTTCTCATTTGCTCTCAATGTTTTCTATCCTTTTTGGCACTCATTTTTCATTTTTATCGTGCTTTGAATTGTCGTCTGCAATTTGGACCAGTCTAAAAAATTGTCTGGTAATGGGTTAAATAGTACAAAAGAACAAAATTGCATACAAATAAAGCAGTGTAAAACACATACAGACAAGCCTCAATAATTATTTCTAATTTGGAATAGAATACCTTTACTTCAAAAATCATTGCTTTTATAATGACTTTAATAAGTTAATGCTCTCTCGTCAATGTTAGAATATAAGAGTCAACACAATGAACGAAATTCTAGAATGACCTATAGGCCTTTTTCTAGAAGATGGTACATTGAATTCTAAACAAGCTCGCTACTAACGAGTCATCTGTCCTAAGGGGTTTGTCATAGAAAACAGAATAAAAGTTGAGGGTTGTTAGCATTCCTCTTATTTGTATGAATTTAAGGTAGACGTTACTCTAAACGGTTCTCACTAAAATTTTAAACTGGTAACAAACATTATATTTCTTATTGTAGTCAGGTAGCTACTCTGATTGAAGCTTGTAACAAGCAATTTCTCCTTTAACCACAATATTTTCTATATTATAGGATGATTTCATTCCAAATTGACTCTAATTTTCATTGTCGTCTGCCAGCTCTTTCAATTTTGTCCAAAATTAAAAAAAAAAAAATGGAAAAGGGTAAAGTTCAGTTTTCTGCAAATGAAGTAAAAGAAAGAATAAAATGAAATTTCACACTAATTCTTTTCAACTTTTTTATGGGTAAGCTAGTGAAGTAAAAGTCACTAAAAACCCTGTAATTCAAAACATTATTGAATTATAATTCCTCGGGGATGTTTTGTCAGTATAAACACATCCATGACATGTTAATAAGAAATTGTTATCTTGGCCCATTGAGACGTTTCCTAGCCTAAAACAATAGACGTTATGTTGTCACTCGGCTGTGAAGGGAGGGAACTAAAGGAATTACTTTGTAGCGACAGTTTTGCACTTTAGGTCTTTAAAATCTGAACGGCACTTTTCGTTGTTATTGCTTTTTTGAATAACAACAAAAACTTAAGTTACTGAATAATCCGAATAATCCTATTTACAAAATCCCACATTTTTCACACTTAATCGATCTGCTAGTAAAAGAAGACAAGAGCACTAGGGCTGCCCTAACTCGCTTACCAGATAATTTTTTTTTAAAAAAATGCATTGTGATTTAGATTCTGACCCAATGACTAGAGAATTTGTTTTATCAAGACACAAATTTACAAGAATTTTCAGGTATTTTAAGCAAAAAAATGCGCCCTATAAACTGTCCAGCTTAAAGTTCAATTTAGCAAAAAGTGCCAGATTAGCTTTTGTTATCGCCCATCGTCCGTCCGTCTGTCTGTCCATATTTCAGTAAGAAATGGTCTAATCCAAAGCCAATTGATATACCAAGCTAAAATGTTTAAGCTGTTTTGTGTAGAAAGATGACAATCTAAAATATTATCTCCTGTTAAAACATAAAGTTTAGAATTTAGATATTTTGTTTGTGGCATTACCTAGTGGTCCTTTACACAAGGTGTTTAGACTGGTCCAATATTAAAGATGTTGTAGACGACAATTCTAAGTTCATCAAATTTTCTTTTTTTTTTTTTTTTTTTTTTTTTTTTTTTTCTTATGAGGCAGAAAACATTTTCAATATTGAAGAAATCGCTTGTAACAATTTCTTCATTTTCAACAATTTTCTTCAAAACCTTTTTTTCTTTGAGGGCGTCAATAGGCGTCTTGTGTGGGAATGGGTTAAATATTTTCTCCTGACAATATTTACGTCACGCCAAGATACATGAAATATAATAGAATGCAAGATGTTTGATAATATAAATCAAGAGGACGTGCATCTCTCTGTAAGTATAAAAGTAGAAAATGTTTGCAAGCCTGTAACATAATGACTTCAATTCTCATCTGTGTAAGAAAACACCTTAATATAATCAATGAACGCGCAACACTTTTCTTTCATATCTTTGTGAAAAATTTCTTCTTTACTGTTGAGGATTAATTGACCAATCGCGGCTGTCAATCAGGGAGAAAATCGACCAATCAAATAATTTATTCAGCCCGGACCTGAGCTTTTCGACTCCGACATTAGTCGCCATTTTTTGTTTATACTTACATGTTGGTTTGGCGACTTAGACGTCGTAACTACAGATTATTCAAGCTGTAGTTACGACGTTTAGGTCACTAACCAACCATTTTACCTTTTTGTTACATGATACTGGCCATAAAATTTTCAAAATAACGCCGTTAAAAAATCGAAGCGTAACTTCCTGTCGGAGTTGACGGGCAGGGCCTAGGGAGTCAGTCGGCGGGGCCAGCGATTGGTCAATTAGTATCTATTGTAATACTCTTGAATATGGGTAACAATTCAGAATAATGCCGAAGTCAATATTTATGATAAAATAGATTCAAACATTTATTACGTAATAACTACTTTTAGTAATGGTTTAATTAATCCTGTTCAGGGTTTAATTAAGAATCGGCCCTTTCTTTAAAACATTACGGATGAATTTTGGAAGGTTAAAAAGAATTTTTGAATTTTTGCATGATATAAGTGACTTGATCTCATTTAGCGAAGGCCATGCAGTGGCCAAAGTAAGGCATTATGAACTTCTTCCAAAAATTATAATAGCGCGGACATGTCATCAGGAACTGGTTCTCATTCTCTACTAGACCCATATTACTTTGTTTACAAATTCGGTCTTCTCTCCTGTCTTCCTTTCTCAATTTCTAGGTAATGAGACGATAATCTGAAATAAGTCAGTGCGATTCAAAATTTGTTTATTTTTATTTTCTTGAATTAATCTTCAGGTTCGAATTGATGTTTATATAATGCTATACCTTTTTAATCTGTTTGAATAATTAATATTCGAATACCAATTCTGTTTATAGTTATCTAGAATTCTAGTTTTGATTGAGTTGATGTCGACAGTCAGAGAGTTTTGATGTATCTAAATATAGCTTAACCCTTATTCATTCATTGTCTGTTTTATATGAGAAGCCCACTTAGTACCACTATATGAGAGATTGAGATCAGCATCTATAAAATATCCTGTCCAACTATAAGGAGCAGAGATTTGATATTTTGCATGCGGCATCACGTGATGTTGTTGAAATAATGCCCCGTAGTATGATTTTTCGATCTTCACGAAATCACCCTTTTTACACAGAAACAAAGTTGGGAAACACTTACAATCTCCTTACAAACAATATGGCATAGATTTTTTTTATTTTATGCATGTGGCAACGTCTGGTGGCCCCTTCATATGCTGTTAAATGATAGGCCTGGTTTGTCGTTTGGGCTCCGGCAGGGTTCACCATATTTTTATGCCCCCGCATCGATAGATCGGGGGCATATTGTTTTACCGGTGTCCGTCTGTCTGTCTGTCTGCCGTCTGTCCGTCTGTCCGTGTGTCCGTCTGTCTGTCTGCAAAACTTAACCTGCCAACTAAACATTTTCCTATAACTTCATCCCTAATTAAGTTACAAGGCTAAAATTTTGTATGTAGGTAGGTCTCAACAAGTATCAACTGGGGAAGGTCATTTCATCAAGGTCAATGTCAAAATTTCAACCCCTTTCCCTAAAACGTTACTCAAAAACTTAACCTGCCAACTAAACATTTTCCTATAACTTCATTCCTAATTAAGTTACAATGCTAATATTTGGTATGTAGATAGGTCTCAACAAGGTGCAACTGGGGAAGGTCATTTCATCAAGGTCAAGGTCAAAATTTTTACCCTTTTCCCTAAAACGTTACTCAAAAATTTAACCTGCCAACTAAATATTTTCCTATAACTTCATTCCTAATTAAGTTACAATGCTAATATTTGGTATGTAGATAGGTCTCAACAAGGTGCAACTTGGGAAGGTCATTTCATCAAGGTCAATGTCAAAATTTTAACCCTTTTCCCTAAAACAAAGACAAAAAAAAAACAATAAAAATCAGTGTTTCTTAAGAATTCCTGTTTCAGGGGCATGGTGTTTCACAAACACATCTTGTTATCTTTGAAAATCTTTCCAAAGAATAAGAAAACAAACGGTTTTATTTTACGAAAATAGTTTGTCAAATTGTAAAAGGCAAATCGTTGGTTGTTGACCTAACCGTCGTGGCTATCGCCTGAATAAGCTGTAGTTACACCGGTTAAGTCTCTAACCAAATGAATGCTTAACATAAATGGGGGATTTCAAAGTTCACTTCCGGAATAAATGGACATTTTGGTTGGTCAATCAAATTATTTCATTGAAATCGCGATCCGTTACTTCGTTAATACCTTTCTCTCTGTCTATTTTTTCATACATATAATCCATTTGCAGACGAGAAATAAATTATTGTAAGACTGGTTCAAATTTGGAGGAGTTGCAGACGACAATTCAAGGTTTATGAAGTTTTAGATTTTTCAACTTTATGGATAGAAACATTGTGAAAAAAAAGGAAATTGCTTGATACAGGCTATTTCTTAATTTTCCAGAAGGTTTTCCCGATTGCGTTTCTTGGTGCGAGCATTTGGATGCGTGAAGAAAGTATTCAGGTACTAGGTCAGTAGGAAGTTCATCTTTAGTTGTTTCTATCAAAAGGAGTAAATTCTGATTGACTAAAACGTTTTCTTTTATAACTATGTGAAAAAAATGAGCACGAAAATAATTTGCATTCTTCCGAAAAAATTAGTCAAATAAGCTATTTCTCAAACTAGTCGCGTCCGTGCTGCCCTGGCATTGCTCGTACATCAAGCTTTGGTAACATTCGATTAAAAGGAAAGAAAATATATCTGTATTGCTTTCTGTTTATTGGTTTTCGTTTAACCTCGCGGCACAAAACAATGTGATTATGTTTTGACTTTCATACAATTTAACCTGAATGAAAACAAGCATTTCTATAAGAGCATGTTTTCTTCAACGTCGTCACCCCATATCCAAGTGGTCGCTTGACACACACTCACAATCGAACCCTTTTACTCTCATCGAGAAAAAAAACTTTCGTAAACATTGTGGAAAATGAAGAAATTGCTTGTAACAAGCAATTTCTTCATTATCCACAATGTTTTCTCCCCCAAAAGACAAAGATTTTTTTAAAGTTTAGTCAACAAAAGATAATATCCGCAGCTTCTTTCAATTTAGACCAGTCTAAAATTTTGTCGTCTGGTAATGGGTTAAGGAGTCCCGTTGAATATAGACTGATGTCTGCTGTAAAGATGTCGCAATAAAATCTCAAATCGCGTGTCAACTTCTAATATGGAAATATAATCAGTTATTGACAAGTCTTGATCAGAAATTACTTCCGACAAAACTTGCCGAAACAGTTAGCATGTTAATTTGTTCTTTGGAAGACAATCCAAAAATACAAGAACTTTCCAAAAAGAAAGGCAATATAGTTACATGACATTGAATTTGCTCAATGCATTAACCCATAAATAGACGATTGAATGTTAGAAAAGTACAAACTCAAAGAAGTTTCAGAAGAACATTTTTAGTTTGTGAATTTTTGAAATGTCTTAGTCTTTTCTTGTTACAAGTAATTTTAGACACTGTGCTTCGAAGCTGTTTTCTCGAAGCGCGCAAATAAGCAGGATTGTGTGGGTATATGTTAAACTAAGACCCGAATACATACTTTTGGGCGTTCAAATTTGAAGAAGGTGGAGTCGAAAATTCAAAATGTGTGTAAATCTGATGATAATTACCGGATTTAGAAGAGAACATTGAAAGAAGGAGAGAAATGGCTACTTCTCTCACAATGTTATTCTTGACATAATTTTTAAGATCATGAGGGGTTGTTTGGTACAAGATCATATAGCCGTTGTATCTAGTTTCAAGTTTAACTGTTGTTACATATGTTTACAGTCTGAATCATTAAGAAAATGCTTTCTATAGTATTGATCACACAGACGGACAGGCGGACCTGCGACGGTCGAGACAAAGACCCATATAGGACCGTCTAAAGACCTAACCCATTATGTGGATAAAACATGCTTCTCAACACAAAATTTCTATGGGTTTCTTTATGTTCGTCCTGTAGCTTCATTCTGGGGTCTAGTGAAATGTGGTTGAAGAAGTGAAAAAGACCGTTTCGGTAAAGCGAAATGCAGTGAAAATGGTCAGAAGTGGAGAAAGGCTCAGGCTGAACAGAGTCGACTTTTCGAATGCTACAGAATTTCTGAATCTTTTATACCATAAAACCTTATTATATATATATACATTTTCACGGAGTTCCAATATTGATCCTTTTCGCGTGACACACACCGTCGATGGGCGACCAAAAACTGTACAAAATCTTGTACAAATCTGTAGTTATGAGTCTTTCGTCGACCATTGAGAAAATACTTGCCAGCATGCCCTTTTCGTCTACATTGATAAACCCATGCAACATTTTAGGGTGCTGCAAATTGAAATCAGTTGTAGACGGTATTTCAATTATGCTAAAATTGGAAATAAGTGCCTAATAAGACAGAAAACATTGAGGGGAAAAAAGAGAGAAAAAAAATATTAAAAGCAGAAATTCTCCTTTCTCGAAATGTTTTCTAAGATCATACTTTTGCAGTGCGTCAAAAACTGGCTTTGGGTTAAAAGGTAGTCTACCAGTAATATACTTTTTTGGAGTCGGCACGTTGTCTTGATTCCTGGAGCTGTCGTATTCAGATTTCGGTTTCACTTAACATTAAGTTCATTGAACACCATTTACCATCTCGCGCCAACAAGTCGAAAGGTAACGGCGTGAAACGAAGACTTCTAACGTATCAAAATCGTACCAGGTGGACTGCGTTTTGTTATACGTGAGTGTATTTGGTCAAATGTAATGTTTGTGAAAATGATTAAGTCCGTGTAATTGTTTTTGTTGCTTTAGAATCTTGTTTCATGGAAGGCAAGAAAAATAGAAAACATCAAAATCAGTATGAGTCACATTCGTTCATTGTCATAGTTTCTAATTGCAACAGGCATACTCCTGGATAACCAATTATAACTGAAAACATCTATCCAAGCGAACTGTAGGCAGCGAATTAACACGGTTTATTGGTTGCTAAGCCCCAAGGAAACATCGTTTAACAAATGCTTATTGGAATCTCTTCTCCTATGACCCAAGTCCAAGACGTGATATTAGGAATCACCAAATGGACAAATTATGTCGCTGAAACCACTGGTCGCGTCCCCAAGGTTATAGTTTGATATGTCTCCGACCTTCTTATTGCCATGCAGCTTTATACTCCCATTGCAAGATCGATCTTAATACACTGAAACAATTTTTCCTGGAATCTTTTGTATGTTTACCCTTTCTAGTTTTGCAAAATTTTAGACCCGTCCAAATTCAAAGGTTTGCAAACGAAAATTGAAAGTGGATTTAATTTGAAAAATAAGCATTCCGTAGGGTAGAAAATATTGTAATAAATGAAGAAATTGCTTCTTTTTCTACAATATCTTCTAAATCATAGAATCACAAGGACGTAAAAACAGTGATTTAACAGGCAAGGGTTAATACATGTAGATATCTTACAAAACTTGAAATACTTTACTGGGGGCAACAATGAAGACAATGAAATACTTAATACATAGAATGATTCATTGTTGAATAGACCAGGTACAAAATATTCTTCTAATGACAATTGCCTTGAGGTTAGACATCCGTATTCGGTAAGATCTATTGTCTGTAGACAATTCCTGTATTTTGCAAACAATTTTAGATTTCTAAATAGTAACAGGTAAAACGGAAATCAGACTGCTTTGAACAGAGAGGCCACGCCCACTGACCGCCGCCAAGAAGTTCGAGTTAGATGTCAAACGGCCTTATTTTGCAATTTTAGTAACATGTGTCGAAAATAAAATGCTTTGATGGCAACCCTAAAGTCAAAAGCTATAGCTCCAATAAGCATTTGTTACGACGTATAAGTCGCCATACCAAAAAAGAAATTTCAGACTTCACTTTCGAGCTAAATGAACGATTTAATTGGTTAATCGCTCTAATCGATTTTTAGATTGAGAGCGGCAACCCATTTACCCACTTTCACACAATTCCTCCTTTATATGCCCATCAAAAAAGGCTTTGGAAAACATTGTGGAAAATAAGGACTTGCTTGCATCAAGCAATTCCTTCATTATCCACACTATTTTCTATCCAAAAAGAAAGACGGAAAAATGAAAATAATTTCATATACTTGAAATTTTCGTCTGCAGCTTCTGTCACTTTTGACCAGTCTAAAAAATAGTTGTGTGCGGTTGGGGGTTACATGGTAAATTAATACGCGGACGTATAGAACAATTCTAATCACTTTGCCTGTCTGTTTTCGCAACTTCTCGTATAAACTGTCATGAACAAGAGATTCAAGCGATAAAACCAAGTTACTTATGTAAGCAAAATAATATATCGATTCGTTATCATTTAACTTCTGGTAGACTGATTCCGCCGTCGACTTTAACAAAGCCCTTGTAAGTCTACAGCGATACCAGTCTGTACTTCTAGCTGTTTCTGTCGGAGATGGAGATTTCTTATTGAAATTTTGTTTCACATCTCAACGTAAAAAAGGGGAAAAGCCAGAATTCTTATTGATTTATTTTGCATTCTCGACCGCCAAGTTAAATCTTTGCTTGTGTAGTTTTAAGGCACAGAAGTATCTTTCGTTTACATGGAGATTATAAACTTAAAACTGTTTGTGTTGTTCTACATTGTGATAAGGTTTCACTTTTCATTTTTCCACGGACAAAATTTATCTTAATCCCTTGACCCATTACCAGACGTAAAAAAACTGACGCCCTGAAAAAATACAATTATGGGAAACTTTTTGAAAGAAGAATAATTCCTTGTAATAGGCAATTTCTCCTTTTCTCACGACGTTTCTATCCCATTTAGCAGCTATTTTCCAATTTCAGTGCCATTTGAAATGTCGTCAGGAACTTCTTTCGATTTGTACCAGTCTGAATTCCGTCGTACGGCAATGGGTTAAATGGGTAAGGTGATCGTTTACTTGTTACGTGACAGGTAGTTGCCGTCTCACCTTTATCCATATGTACATAATTCATAAAAAAAGTATTTTGTAGAGATAGTAAAAACTTACCACCGTAGCATGCGTGTATCGCCCATCGACCGGAACACTTCCCTGAAAATAAATTATAAAAAATGGTAATGAAATGAATACAAGAATTGTAATCAATACTGTCTTAAGCATTATTTTGATCATTTCCTTATGTTTTCCTTTTCGTTTATGTAAGAATGCATGTCGTACAAGTTTTCCAGATTGCGCAATCTTATTATACGATTTTTCACAAATGAAAATTAAAACATTAACTATGGCTTTGAACTAACCGCACATAAATCTATTCTTATAATTTTATTCAATAAATGAAACAGAGATTAACGTTTGATGTAAATCAACCTCTTCATTCTGCCCTCAATTGACCAATCGCGATTGTCAGTCAAGGAATCAACCAACCAATTAAATCATTTATTCAGCCCGAACCTGAGCTTTCATCTCCAACATTAGTCGCCATTTTGTTAACCTTTTTTGTTGGTTTGGCGACTTAAACGTCCGTAACTACAGCTTATTCAAGCTGTAGTTACGACGATTAGGTCGCCAACCAACCATTCTACTTATTTGTAACATGCTAATGGCCATCAATTTTGAAAAAAAAAACGCCGTTAAAAATCGAAGCGAAACTTCCTGTTGGCGTCAAAGGGTGGGGACAAATGAGTAAATGGGCGGGGCCAGCGATTAGTCAATTGACAGATCGGCGCCTTCAATCAAACAATCTTGGCATGACGTCGTTCTATTGTATTGTATCCTGTACATATCGCGTGCAATGAATATATGTTAGATGGAATTTCGGTAGGTTTATACTGATAAAAAATTACTTCAAAATGGGAAGAATTATAGAAATTAGTTATATACTTTGAAGTATATAGAGAATAAACATGTGATAAGGTAAAATGGCGATTGACTAATCGTGCTTGTCCACATTATTTCCACATATACATTGTCATTTATACTGTTAAGTGAGTTAATACCCATGTATGCTTTGTATAATGTTTTGTATATCGACGATGAACCATACGTGTTCAAGTCCTTATCTTGAATAAAATTTCTGTTCTGTTCTGTTCTGTTCTTGTCATATAACATGCCTACCAATGAAATCATTTGTTGTAACCAGAAATTAATTTTGAACTCCGAAATTGGCCGCCATTTTTGTAAACCTTTTTTGTATATTTAACGACTTAAAAGTCGTTACTACAGCTTATTCAAGCTGTAGGTACGACATTTAGGTCGCCAACCAACTATTTTACCTTTTGTTACATGCTACTGGTCATACATTTCGAAAAATGGCGCCGTTTAAAAACGAAATAGAACTTTCTGTCAATGGGCGGGGCCGCCGGAGTAAGTGGACGGGACCAGCGATTGGATAGATAAGGAAATCCAACCATAACGCAAATATTGATATTTGACGGTCTTCCTAGAAGGTCCTTGTCAATCTGAGACTATGACATTGTGAACTTTACAACCACACTATCTCAAATTCCGCGAAGGAAAATAGACTTGTATAAGACTTACTTTATTTCCTCCATCAGTAGTTCGTTTTATCTCGTCATAAAATGCTTGATCACGGAAATCAAATATCGTCAGACTGTCCAGATTTGTCACTTTTATGGTTAAAATGATTGGTCTTTTTTACTTCGGTGTCAGCGTTTGTTTGTATTGTTTTAATTGTTTGTTTCTTTTATTTATTCATTAATTTATTTTTCAGTTTTTACATTTAATACCTGCAAAATCATAAGATTCGCCGAGCGACTGTATCTATCTACCCCAATACTTGCTTAAGCCTATTTCCCCTGCATTATCCTACAGTGACCAGGAATCCCATCAACGAACCAGTCTGCAGCAACGAGTTATTAAGAGGATTCTGATTAGCCGAGTTTTATGGCTCGTCCAATCAGAGACCCTCTTTCAAAGCTCTTAACGGGACTTGCAAACTAGACTTGTTGGTGAATACAATTCCCAGAGTGTTCCTGCAGTAGCAAATAGGCTAGACAAAGACCAGTCTGCAAAGGAGTACATACTACATAATGATATAAGTCAAACTAACTGCAAATTTCTGATTTCTTATAGAATTTTATTTGTTTTTATTTCAATTTTTTTCAACATCAAACTATAATATATTAGAACTTGCTTGAAGAATATTTCATTTCTTAAAATAGGTGCTTTGGCTAGACTTCTGCTGATTTTTTTTTTTTTTTTTTTTTTTTTACCTACATCTAGCAGGTCACTTTAAAGAAAAATATTCTTCTCTCTTAAAAAGATAGACAAGAAATACAATAAGACTTGTATTAAGCGATCACTCAATAGAAGGCCAAAAATGTTTGTTTAAGAGAACGGTCGTTTAATACACTTTTTGTGATATATATGAAGGATTGGTTCTACTGCATATATAAACTTTTGCGGGATACTCATTTAATTCTGTGTTGATGGAATTCATTAGAATCTTCTCAATGAGACGATTCTAATGTGTTCCACCAACTTAGAATTACGTTCTGATTATTTTTTTTTTTTTTTTTTTTTTTTATATATACCTATAAATGATATGAATTAAAATCTGGCTATCTAATACAAAACGACAGAAAAAAAAATCGATATTCGGCGTGTACCAAAAAAAACGTATTCATCGAGTACACTCCTTTTTCTGTATTGACGTTCGGGTTTTTTTCGGAAAGTTTGTTATTCTTAATCATTTAATGTCATGTCCTAAAAGGTATACAATAAAAAGAATATTACAAAAGTGTGTTTTTCTATTTGTTGTTATCGTGTTCTCGAATCGTGTGTAGGTCTTTTATTGGATTCGACCTGCGGTCTCATCCAGTAAATAATACCTACACACTGTTCTCGAACACGATAACAACGCACAGAAAAAGACACTGTTGTAATATTCCCTATTTATCATAAACGTGAAGATCATTTATTTTTGGAGTTTTGATGCTGGTTGCTTAATGAGCAAGATTTACTGTACATGTTTTCGGATACTACTTGGTTGACTCAATACGTTCATCTTTCTTACTTCCAGTTACGATTTGTGAATCTAAAATATCTCAAGTCAATACAAACCTATTTGTCCATTATTCCCGAATAGATTCCCGAATCAGTACAAAGGCTTTGTTCAATCTGATCTAAATAAGCCTCCATCTTTCCTTAAAACTGTGCTATTGTATTTGTGAAAATGAAAATAAATTTATCTGGACCAATCGGATGAGCAGGACATTTCTCGGAAGACCGAACACTATTGACGCTTGCCAGATTGCCTAAAAACAGTTCGTATATAAAAAAAATAATATAGAATAATGTAAAAATGGTCTTTCTACATTTGAAATAATGCCGCATACAGCTAAAAACTATCTCTGTTTGATTCATGCTGATCGGATACATTTGTCGAGAGTTTGAATATTCTGATGGTTCCTTTTTAAGTGACGGGTCAAATGTATTCATTCATTTTCTCAAAACTATAAAAGAAGATTCCAGCTTTTGAAAAAGTACCAAAATGTGTCTATCGGCATTCCGGGTGGCCCCTTTCCGAGTGAGAGGTCGCATGTTATAGATATATTCAACGAAACCTGCTGGGTTACTGACTCGAAACAAGGAAACACTCTACTAATTCTCTCACTTGTTCGCTATGATTCGACATGAAGTTGGGTGATATTATGCTATAATTAAGATGAACATCCTTCTCTATATACCGTAATATATAAACATATGTCACAAAAATGACATACAAATACATAGAAAATGAATTTAAAACGTCGACCAATAGTGTCATTTCTGAAGGAAAAAGGCAATTCGACTGAATGTCAATTCGACTGAAATATTGTATCTGTTCTCATATAACATTATAGATAATAGGTTATAGATTACCTTGTACTTCTTACTGTAAAAAATTAAATTGAATTGATTATGCCGACAAAAGCTGATACTCGTTACAAATACTGAAAATATCTCAAACGCTCTATCTTCAAAAATCATCAAATAAATTAATTTTGTTACTGATTGCGTGTCTTTTTAAAACAATTATGCGATTCATTACTGTCGTATTAAATCAAGATTTCCTTTTAATGTCGTTATCGGTCTGTTACGATTATTTCAATAACCAAATAACTGGGTGATATATAACCTGTTACAATAATGAATTAGTTTACATTTGTAGGAATTATGATTTCAGTTTATTATAACCAATCGCTATGTTGGCTAGGCTACTGCCCCAAGATCTATCTCTCAGACAGCGGGCTACAAGTTTAACCGCATAAAACCAATCCCAAGACGGAAAAAATCTAGACTGGTCCAAATAGAAAGGAGTTGTAGATGAAAATTTTGGTTTTTTTACTTTAGGGGTAGAAAACATTGTGGGTAATGAAGAAATTGCTTATAACAAGCAATGTCTTCATTTTCCACAATTTTTTCCAAAGCTTTTATTCTTAGGGGCGTCAGAAAGCGTCACTGAGTGGAAATGGGTTAAAATGGGTGAAAAATAATGTAGAAACTGAAGAAATTGCTTGTTACAAGCAATCTCTTCATCATCCTCAATGTTTTCTATTTCTGCCACAATGGACAAAGACTTTTAAAATTCCACCAACCGGAACTTCGATCCTTTTCGACTAATCGGTGTCGCGATTGTTTTAAAAAATCCTCTTTATTCAATGTGACATCATCCGGTGTATTAAACGTTCTAACGGTCCAAAGTTACGAGTTTTAAAGTGATCAGCGCAAATAGGCTGATGGGTCGAGACATTTTATGAAATTGTAAATCTGTTAAAGATAATGATATGTTGACATGAATATACAAACGCAATTTGATCTTCCTAACGTTTTTTCGGGTAACTGTAATTCGGTGTAATATAACATTGCCCTTTTGCGTAATATGGAATCCATTACCTCACTAAAATAGATTTGTCCAAAATCAAAGTAGTTGTAGACGACAAATTGTCATTTGGTGTAAGAAACATCAAGGGTAATGAAGTGATTGCTTTAGATAAGCAATTTCTTCTTTTTTCACAATGTTATACAAAGCCTTGTAGAGGCTTAAAAACGGGACTGTGTGGGAATATGTTATAAGCTGTGGTCAGTCCTGTGAAAAAATCCTCGGGTAACCCTATGAAGCGCTTAATCTATTACCAGACGACAAAATTGTAGACCGATCCAAATTGAAAGAAGTTGAGGACGACCTTTCAAGGTGCGCTGAAATTGTAAATAAGTGCTCAATAAGGTAAAACAATGTGAGTAAAGGAGTAATTGCTCGCTTTTTCCCACAAAGTTTGATTCAACCGTATTTCTTCAGAGCGTCAAAAAGTAGGATAGTGTGACAATGGGCTAATTTGAAAATAGATCGGACCCAGCGCATTAGGGTTGATATCTTTAGACAATAACTTTAAACAAAGTATAAGAAACCTGTCTTCAAACAGAAAATCTACCAACGATAAAGAGGTTTGATCCTGATCAATCTGAGCTAAATAACCTAGGCTCTAGTCAGAATGTGCAAATAGCCAAGGTCGACAACTTTAATATTTAGGCTTTTGGTCGACTTTTCGGGCTTGTCTATTCTCCATTAACCATCGTTTAAAACTATGATAGAATCACTGTGATAGAATTATTCGATAGAGAGTACAATTTCACAGGACAAAATTCGCAATAACTTGGTAAATAGATTATCAATTTGATTGAGTGTTCATTTCTTACTTCGTTACAGAGATGATTCGTCACAAAGATTTTATATCAAACACGATTCGCTCCCACGCGTGCAATTTCATTTACTATTGACGGAATAATCATCACTTTGTGTCCTCCCTGGGAGACGATTCCATTTTTATTTCGATTTTATTGTTTCTAACAGAGCAACTTACGCTGATTACAAAACATTATATCTCTGGCTCTGTACGCATCTGTAGTTAAAATGCTTTAGAGATAAAAACACGACCGGTCGGTTTGTTCTGTAGTATATTGGCAACAAATTTTAGCTATTTAAAGGTGTTTTTTTTTAATCTTTCCTGTACAATCCCTGATTTTTATGTCCCCATGATTTTATAATATTGAGAAAACATTGTAGAGAAAGAAGAAATTGCTTGTAGAAGCAATTTCTTGTTTTTCCACAATGTTTTCTACCCGACTGGATGGTTATTCTTTGAATTAAACCCACTTTAATTTTCGTCAGTAAAACCGTTGACTTCGGCCAGGTCTAAAATTTTGAAGGACAGGGTTAAGGGACATACAAAGTGATGAAATGACGTAGACTGGTACCGCAGTCGACTTTAACTAAGTCGACTTTGTTAACCCATTCCAACTCAAGCCCTCCTTTTTACGCCCCACAAGAAAAAAAGCTTTGAAAAACATTGTGGACAATGAAGAAATTGCTTGTAACAAGCAATTTCTTCATTATCCACAATGTTTTCTATCCCAAAAGACGAAAAAAATTGAAATTCCATCAACTTGAAATTGTCGTCTGCAGCTTCTTTCAATTTGGACCAGTCTAAAATTTTCTTGTGTTGGAATGGGTTAAAGTAGACGGTTGTACGAGTCTACAACTCATATAGATGTAGCATAATTAAATCGCCGATCCAGGTCGTATAAGCTTTACTGGTGATATTTTGTAGCCCAACGGCAGAAAGTCAGACAAGAGAGGGAATTTGCTGACTAATGTCGCGAATGGTAATAAAATGTGTTCACTGCACAATATAGTGCACGTACAAGCAATTATACTCCTTTTTGAAATCTTAAACTCGGATTTGTTAAAAGAAAATAGTTTCATTTTCATATATAAGAGAACTAGCATAGTCGTTTCTAAATTTACTCATTTACTCACTTATTCCTACCCCAACCCGACGAGGAGAAAAACAATAACCCCCAGTTGTTGTCTATCCTATTTGTTTTCTAAACCTTGATTATTTCTAAGTTTTTTTACGACCTAGTATCAACAAAAACCGGCTAAATTGATGATTTTTTTTTTCAAATTCTAGAATAAGTTATCTTTCTAATTTAAAAAATTAAAAAAAAAAAAAAATAAAAAATCTACATCTGTTTTTGCAGTCAACCCATTACAAGACGGCAAAATTGTAGACTTGTCCAAATTTAAAGAAGTTGCAAACGACATTTTTTAGTTGGCGATTTTTTTTTATTCAATTTGTATTTTGGGGTAGAAACATTATGGAGAATGAAGAAATTGCTAGTTACATTTTTTTCATTCTCCACAATGTTTTCTCGAGCGTTTTACTCGAGGGGCGTCATAATAACCAGATGATAATAACGTTATCAAAACATAGTAATTTCCAAACGTCACAAAGTAAAGTTATTAAGACTTTTTCTGGATAACGTATCATGTGTTTTAGATATCTTCATAATAAAAATTGTACAATACTTAAGTAATATGCAAAGAAAGATTTCCCGGTAAATGACGGAATCAAAAAATTGTATCGTTCGTAACGGGGCTTTTTACTATAGAAACTCTTTTATTTACAATATTTTCGAAGCATGTATGTACTTTTTCTCACACAGTGTTATGCCAACATCCAACATCTGAATAACATCATATTTATCACATGTGCTAACCTCATTGTAATTATTGTAAAGAAAATACTTTTTTATAAGGACAGTTTGTGACCTGTAATGTCTAACGAAATGAAATTTTATAATCCTTGATCATTAGTGTAAATTTCATTTTCTGACATTATAACGATTTCCGTTCTAATATCCATTCCGTCGATTTCGTGCGTTTGCTTAATTTGAAATCACGTGAGCCATCTCTTGTACGTCATTTCCACTTTTTTACAGTAACGGATAAAGGTCGTTTGTTAGATATAGTTGCAGAAAAAACTCATCTTTCTCGGAGTGTGATATAAACGAGTTACTGGCGATATATTTTCTTTAATACTCGATTCATCAATTAAATTTTCCGTCTAATTCTGTGTTTAAAGGGAAGTAGATTGTATTTTCTATGATTGAGGATTTATAGCCCCGTCTTGTACATTTTTTCAAATTTTCAAATATAATTGGATTGGAATTTCTTCTACGCCAAATAATTCGTAGATAAAAAGTCTGAGTAATTATTTCCTCAGAGAAACAACATGTCCCGTTTTAAGAGTCCCTAGCTTTGACACTGCATTAAAGATTGTATAAAACAAAATCAGCCAAACAATTATTCCTTTCCTGCATTTCTTTTAAATCTTGTTTCAGTACATACAGACTATTTGGAACTCGCTTTGAATCATTGTCAGTATCCAATTTCAAAAAAAGTCTTCTCAGAAAGGGTTTGAACAACTGCCGTTCTGACAATATATGTTTACCTATTCCAACACAATTCCGCTTTTTACGCACCTCAAAGAATAAGCTTGAGAAAACATTGTGGTAAATGAAGAATTTGCTTGTCATAAGCAAATTCTTCATTATTCGCAATATTTTCTACCCGGAAAGACTTTTTTAATTCCATCATTGTAAAACTGTCGTCTACTGCTTCTTTGAATTTGGACCAGTCTAGATTTTTGCCATTTGGTAAAAGGTAAAGAGAAGGAATTCGAGAGATATACTGTGCACCCAAAGATAAAGTTCCGAAACCAGATTGCCCACACAAATATATATAGATATATATAGATAGATAGATACAAACCAAGTATACGAATTTACAAAAATCTTGAATCTCCGCCTTTTCATTTATCACAGAAAGGAATTTTATCCAAGAGAGCAAATTTATCTATTAGGGGTTTCGTTGAGAATTTATAGGTCTGAGTAAATTGTCCAATTGCGGCTGTTAATCAATGGATATATAGACCAATAAAATCATTCAGTCAGTCCGGAATTAAGATTCGTACTCCAACATTGGCCGCCATATTTTCATTGGTTTGGCGACTTAAACGTCGTAAATACAGCGTATTCAAGCATTAGTTATGACAGTTAGGTCGCAAAACGACCAGTCTACTTATTTGTAACCTGCTACTGGTCATAAATTTTGCAAAATAATGCCGTTAAAATCGAAGCTGAACTTCCTGTAGGAGTCAATGGGCGTGGCCAAAGGAATAGACGGGTTGGGCCAGCGATTGATCAATTGACTGAAATGACACAAAAATTAGATACTGACTAATACTAATTCAAGACCCCGATTCTCCACGAATACGGATTTGCACTTCGATATCCATTTTGTCATGTTTCCATAATTATACTGTGTCCCCATTATGTCTTCAAATCATGCAAAACGCTAGATAGCCTTATGATCTTATGTCATCTAACCAGACACATAACAAGCCCGTGTCATTTTATTTGCGGTTTAGATTCAAGAGTCCTTTTCTGTCGTTTAAAATGTCTCGTCTTCTCTTCTAGCCTTTCTGCTGGTCTTATATGCTTTACATTTCCTTTACTATATTATTTGACATTTTCCAATGCAATCCATGTACTTAACGTCCCTGTGATTTTATGTTTGATCAAAAAGTGGGAAAAGAAAAAAAGTTGCTTGTAACAAGAAACTTCTTCTTTTCCCACAATATTTTGTAGTTTATCGTGTATGATGGTTACTTTCAAATTGCCTGTCACTTTTGATTAGTCTGTAACTTCTCTCAAATTGGACGAAACTGATTTTTTTTTTTAAAAAAAAGGGGGTAATAAAAGAATAATATTCTAGAAACCAAATGGGACTTTAACCAAAAGTTTATTACAAGTGTAATTGAACAATATCACTGTAGTTAAATGTGCACATTTCACCATTCTTTTTTTAATCGTTGGCCTTCATTGGTATCCTATAGTATGAATGAAATCAAAAATGAGTGCGTTTATCTGTTACTTTGAAGACTAATATTTCATTTTATTATGCCTCTGCCATGTAATGACGACGTTCATGTTGAGCTACGTCTGTCCGCGTGTGAGTGCGAGTGTGTGGCTGGCGGTGTCAAATTCTTGCCCGGAGCATATCTTATATATTAATTTATAGATTTCAAAATAACTTCATTTTGCAGGCTTATTGCATTATGCATTGCAGAAACACTTACGATGTTTTTGTATTAACCCGTCGATATATCGATGGGTAAGCGCAAAATAGTTGTAACTGCCTATAAACATATTGGCAGTTACAACTGTTTCGCGTTGACCCATCTATACAGATCCCCATTAGCTGAACCAAACTAAAGCGCTTTGTCCGTAGAAGAAAAGGTGAATCTATTACTGTGAAAGAAAATATATTCAGATGTAGTTTCCTCCCAGGGATTGTATTATTATAGAGCATTCATGTTCTTTCCTCTTTAATGGTGTTTTATAGATAATAATTGCATGCATTTCCGTGAGCGCTGTATACAGTAGAAACAAGTTTAGCAACACTTCTTTTCGACGAAAAGTACGTTTACTGTAAGGGGCCCAATTTACTGAGCAAACCGCCCGTGTGTGTATTTTCTTTATATTTATCGTCGCTACCATAGCACATGTCCATATGAGCGATGCCCCCGGAATGCGGTTAGTTGTTACGTGCTCAATGAATAGCATTTTGTTGCCTCGATGGTCGAGTGGTATAGGTACTTGACTCGTGATCTGAAGGTCACGGGTTCGAGCCCCACCGTCACCGAGGTGTGTTCATGGGCAAGGCCGAGTGGTATAGGTACTTGACTCGTGATCTGAAGGTCACGGGTTCGAGCCCCACCGTCACCGAGAGGTGTTCATGGGCAAGGCCGAGTGGTATAGGTACTTGACTCGTGATCTGAAGGTCACGGGTTCGAGCCCCACCGTCACCGAGAGGTGTTCATGGGCAATACACTTAATAACCAGCCTCAGTCTACCCAGCAGTAGAAGTGGGTAGCAGTGGGGTTAAGCCACTGCCTCTCTTTCAGGGACGTGAAAACATCTTGTGTGTTCGAGAGCGAATCAATAAGCTTAAAGCTTTCGTCGCAATCGAACTAAAAATGACTTAGTATAAACTAATAGCATTGTCACAGGTGGTCTCGGTTTAACGTCTCATCCGAAAGATAATTATTTTAGTTTGTTTGGTCTGCCCAGGACTCGAACCCGTAATCTCGACCTTTGATGCCAAATGCTCTACCAACTGAGCTATTTAGGCTGACCCGTCTTAGTATTTTCCTTTACATATATTTGTAGATAATATTTGTGCTACAGGCTGCCCATATGAGGCGTTCAGATGTAACGGAGATAAGTGGAAAGTTGCCCGGGCGAAACTACAGAGGACTCCGCCTGTTTCTTAAATATGCTAGGAGAACAGCACCTCGAGTAAACGTTTCTTCCGAAAGTCAAATAGTTTATAAGTCGGGTCACTCTGGGGCTCGAAAAATATATCTGGATGTTTGAAGCTGAGAATTCTCCTGTAGGCACAAGATCGAATTTCGCCTTGCAAGTCAACGTATGTATATGTCGTAGGGTGAATTATAAATTAAAGTACCTTTTCAACATTTATTCGCTTTCCGTATTGATATTAGCCTTATCCTGAGTTATTTCTATTCGCCGTTTACTTATCTTTGCTCCTTAAACTGTTCTCCGTCCAGTAGTGCTTATCTTGTCCTGATGCAGTTATGTAGTTACGAACATTCCTTAGATTTATTCGATAAACATCCTAACAAATTCACCGACAATATATTCAGTCAATTTGAACCATTCATTGTTTATCCGCCATTTATTCACGCTTGCACACAATTGCTGATTGTTATTTCATTCTCCACCAATTATATTGCGTATTTACGCCTTACCGTAAATTCAGGTAAATACAATCATTGTCATGCTTATTACATTTGATATAATTGCAAAAAGATGTTTCAAACTATGTATTTAAAAAACTTTTGTACAAATACTTATGATTGTTTACATATCTATTTTTAGAAACCTACGGGTACCAAATAAAACACATCGGTAGAAATGGCCTTTTTCAATTCTTCGCCCCCTACTGCTAATACTGACAACCGACTGGCCGGTATATATCGTCTTTTGGCGTGCAAAAAATCGCAACTACAGCTTTATCAAAGCTGTGGTTACGACATAATGCATGCCCAACAACGATATATTTTATAACCATCTGCTGTAATGAATTTACCACAACAAACGAAAAATATGATAAATAAGCATTCGATGGCAGGAAGCATCGCCTGCGCTATGTAGACCATACCTAAATTTGGTTACTTTTCACATATTGCTTAATTCACCGGGTACATGGCGTAAACGACAAAGCATTGCCATTGGATGCTGGCCTTTTCGGATTTTAAAATCCATACGTTGTGGCTAGATGAACGACCCTGTTCTTACGGTAGAGTTTCGGTTAGGATTGGAGAGGATTCTTTTCGTTTAGTAGTTCAAAAATAACAATGTGTATATTCGGGCTCTGTGGCTATAGGTAAGACATTTGCAGTCATCTTTCTTAGTTAACTGTTTCATATATCTACCTAATCCATCCGGAGGGGGGGTGATCAAATTTTCCCCTTCAAACTACATGTATTTG
Source organism: Fragum fragum (assembly GCA_946902895.1). Taxonomy (NCBI): domain Eukaryota; kingdom Metazoa; phylum Mollusca; class Bivalvia; order Cardiida; family Cardiidae; genus Fragum; species Fragum fragum. Next base: position 32,507,291 of record OX336368.1, on the reverse strand, counting down.
TATAAATTCAGTACATTGCAATTATTTTCCTCTTTAGAGCTTGTTTAAATTGATTCATTTAAATGCGTTATTTTGTATGTCTGGTTTCAAAGTCTTCAAACTTTACACATTTGATTCAAGTTTGTTTACACAAATCAGTTTTACATCGATTGGAGAACAACTTCTGCAACAAAGTCTTCTTCTTTGAGAATACACTAGTACTCTCGCCGAAAGTATGAGCCAGTGAAGGAACTGTGATCAATTCTCGCTCACGTGAATCGAACTCCAGCCCTGTTGATCGGGAAGAAATTAGAAAATAGAAAGATCGCTGGGTTAGCCAACCTTCATACAACAGGAAGTTCACCTTAGATATCGAACGGCGTAATAATATGGTTGGTTTGTTACCTAAACGTCATAACTACAGCTTGGATAAAGTCGACATACCAACATAGATACAATGTACTTATTTAAAATGTTGGCCAAAGACGGAGTTCTGAAAGCACTTCCGGTCTAAATCTATGATTTGATTAGTCTACCGATTGTGAATGACACTCGCGATTTGTCAGTTGGAAAGAAAGTTTGGTTCTTGTACTGGTAAACCATAATTGGTATTTCAAAAAAATGTTAAAAGGTAGAAAAGTAGAATAATTCTTCTAAAATCAAATAACTTCTAAAAGCTTGTGGGCTTGCACAATCCGAGTAGTCCGAAAAGGGTTGGTGTTTTACCTAGTTTCATGTAACGGGTCACATTCAAGAGCATATATTTATCTATATTCAGGAATATTTGATAGGACACTATTAACCCATTCCAACACAATCCCTCCTTTTCACGACCCTCAAGAAAAAGGCTTTGGAGAACAGTGTGGAAAATCAAGAAATTGCTCGTTACAAGCAATTACTTCATAATCCACAATGTTTTCTATCGAAAAAATCGAAATTATACTAATCATGAAATAAAATTTCATCTTCTTGTATTTGCTGTCAGCAGTGTCTATCAATTCGGACCGTCTTAAAATTTACCGTCTGGTAATGGGTTATACCTGTTATGATATGTCGTAGTTGATTCATTCTCTGGAAAGGGATGGTAATTACGTGAACTTTATGGTCTCTTAATAACTTATCGACTTCTTTTTATCAATGTCACTACCGTCCATAGATCAAAGCAATCGCCGTTAAATGAATAATGCGGTCTTTTTTATGAAAAGACAAGAAAAGCCTAAATAACAAATATGCTCTCTGTGAGGACTTCGTATTTTCAACATTGTTGACCTAAACGATGGATCACTAGACTAATTTTGGGTTAACCCATTACGTGATGGCAAAATTTTAGACCTGTCTAAATTGAAATGAGTTGCAGATGACAAATTAAAGTTTGTGAAACTTTATATTGTTTCAAATTTCTTGGAAGAAAGCATTGTGTAAAACGAAGAAATTGCTTGTTGATAAAAGAAATGAAAATATGTTTAACCCATTACAAGAGTGCAAAATTTAAGGCTGGTCAAAATTGAAAGGAGAAGCAGACGGCAATTCATGGTTTATACATTTTTTATAGATTTTTTCAACTTTCCGTGTGAAAAGGAGAAATTGCTTGTTGCAAGAAATGTCTTCGTTTTACACAATGTTTTTCATTTTTTTTTCTTGTGTGCATCAAAAGCGTCATTGTGTGGGAAAGGGTAAATTAATTGGTCTAATTTGCTAAATACGGGCCATTATCTTTCGGAATAAGAAATATAAATTTGACCGAAAGCTCGAAACAGAGTATAAAATAGCAATGAATCATTCTCATTACGTCTACCAATATATACAGTGACACAAAAAATTTAACTGTGATTTCTAAATGATGATTTGTTGAGTATGTGGCTTTTTTTCAATTTTGAGTTCAATTTCATCAACCTGTTTTATGAAATGTTTGGAACGAACAATTAATATCTCTTTGGTACTCGGGCCTAGATCACAAGATTATCTCGTCTTTTTTCAATTTAAATCAAATTACTGAAAGTCTAAAAGCTAGCAAAGCATGAACTTCTTTGTCAAATGTTACCAAGATAAATAAACGAGGTTAAAATAACCTACAGAATTAACTCATTAAAACATGGCAGAATCTTTAGAAATTTATAGCAACACAATTGTAATATACATAACCTAAGATAGAATTTTATAATCTCTTAATTAAGCCATAACACCGCGATAAAGTCTTAGACTGGTTCACATTGAAAGAAGTTGCATATGACAATTACAAGTTGGTGGAATTTAGAAAATATTTGCCTTGTAGGCAAGAAAGCATTGCAAAAATTGTTTGTTACAACCATTTTCTTCATTGTCCACAATGTTTTCAAAGTTTTTTCTTGAGATGCTTAAAAAGCGAGATTGATTGGGCAAGAGTTAAATAGCATGCTTTTGAAGAAGTTCGCTACAATCTGAATGATTCATGTGGCCATACAAAGCAGTGCGCATGATGAAGGCTCTGAGCAGACTCATTTTGAACAAAATATGCTCAGGTGAGCTAAAATACCTAGGATAATAATTTGCAGGCAGAGTTTGCAATATTCCCGAATACATAAGAACTACTTTTTATGGCGTAGACATTCAATCGATTAAGTGCTCAAGCCTCCAGTACTCTTTGTACGCTTAGGTTTTGTCTGTTAAGTTTTGCTATCAAAGCTGACGCTTTGCTTGCTTATAAAACTTTTTCATACATTTTAATCAATTTTTGTTGAAAAGACGTTAAAATATGAAGTTTCTAGTGCTAAGTAGCTTATCAATTATTCTCTCGGAGATAAAATATTAGTTAAGGTTAGTTAGACTCAAAGTCAGATTGATAAACACACCTAAATATGTCTAATGTGACTATCTTACTGAATAGAGTCCACTCTATTAAAAATATTCACCGCTACAGCCAGTTTGATAAAAGAACTGAAAAGAAACCTAATATGTCTATTTTACTGAATAGAGTTCATTCTCCTTTAGGCTTTCAATATACAGTCAGGTTGATAAATGACCTAAAAAGAAACCTAATATGTCCATTTTACTGAATAGAGCCCATTCTCCTTTTGCTTTCAAAATACAGTCAGGTTGATAAATGACCTTAAAAGAAACCCTACTGTGCCCATTTTATTTAATAGAGTACGAATACACTATATTCGCCGAAGGAAATTTGCGACGGAGTATAAATGAGCAAAATGAAGCCTATCGTTTCAGTCAGGCTGATTAGATTTAATGTGTCTTAACTCTTGTCATGCTGAATCCGAAATATAAGTGCAGTCTGATCATAGTCTACACTACCTGATTTTCCTTTTTATTCAGCATGACATGTAGTCAATCCTCTTTAGGTAAAACTCATTCGGAGAAGGGCCTGTCTTTTGATTGACATATGAATTATTGAAAGATGATAAACAAAGAAGGGGGGTTTGTGAAGTCTGAGCAGTTTCCCCCCTTTTGCCACCAAGTGTTGTCAGTCAACCCATTACCAAATGGCAAAATTTTAGACTGGTCAAAATTGAAAGGAATTGCAGACGAAAAAAATTAAGTTCAAAATTTTTTAGCCCTTTTTCAACTTTCTTGGTTTAAAACATTGTTGAAAATAATTGTTCTTCCCGTTGGGCTTTATTGTGTAGAAATGGGTTAATTCGGCCTTGCATCGCGTTTTTCGAGTTAAGATTGAAACATGGCCAGAGCGTCACTTAACAAAACTAGTCATTAGAGATGAGTAAAGAATACATGTACACAATGGGGATGGACTGTATTTCTGTTCGGAAGCTCTTTTCTCGACCACCTTCACGCACCAATATAGGATGATTGATAAAATTGGCTTTAACGCAACTTTAAACTGTATTTAAGTCATATCTGGATGGCTGTTGCACCTAACAACGGATTCCTGGTATTTCTCACACCACTAATACAACTACATCCTTTTCGAGGCTCCAGATGCTCATTCCACTTAGGTTTACGATTATCCACCACTTTGTGGGAGTCAAATGGCGGAAATGCTCAAACGTTTCTTTACCAAAAGACAAGGACTTTTAAAAGTTCATCCACTGAAAATTGACGTCTACAACTTGTTTGAATTGTCTAAAAAAATTCGTAATAGAATAAACAAGCGAATTCTTTTCGACGGTTCAACTCCTGCGTTACTTTAAGCTCATTTATTTATTATGATAACCTTTGTCAATGAAGATAAAATGTATTTTACAAACCCATGCTATGCTACCTTACAGTACTTTCAGTACTTTGATTCATTATAGTGGCTGGGAAAAACAAGTCCAATTTCCGTCATTTTATCAAACCAATAAATCTTGATAGGTTTCTCATTCTCGACCGGCCAATTTTAGAATTTACACCTTTGAACAAAGTATCGATTCGTGAAGATAAGCGCGGTTCAAACACTGGTAATTATCGAGAACTGAAAACAGTTGCACCTCCATCTAGACCATTGTAATGGGAGATAGAAGTAGATTATCCCCCTTGGCTACACCCCATGAAACACTCGATCCAACTAACTACCAAAGAGTGACTACCTACACGTTGTATCCTTTGATTTTTCTTATATCCCTTGCACTATGAAGTTTAATATTTAGCCTTAAATTCGAAAAAATACAGTTTGTTAAGTATTTTGATATTTTAATATATACTCCTTCTCTTTTTGACTATTTAAACATTTTTATCAAAAAGTTAATCTTATATATTAGTAGTTTATAGCTGGAAAAAGAAAAATCGCAACACTAAGATAGGCAGCGAGGATAAAAACAAAGCAAACAATACAAGAGGACCGGATATAATTTGGTACACCTTTGTTTTATTGCTTACAAAAACTCACTTTTGTCTCCTATTAATTGTATGTAACCTCGGTGGCTAACATGTTTTAGCATCTAAGGAATTCTATGTATCATGGTCGGCGAAACAATTGCATAGGCCTACTATTTGCGTATCAGAATGTTTCAAGATGCATACAGAATATACTGTTACTTTTGTTTGGGAATCTTTGTTATTCCGGGTATTGTGTGAAATCATTGTATATGATTAAGAAATTGATTGTAACAAGCAATTTCCTCATTTTCCACATTTTTCTTAAGCTTTATTCTTTAGGAGCGTTAAAAGCGGATTTATGTGGGAAAGCGTTAGCTAATTCTTATACTACAATCATAGCTCACCATCGTGATAGTGATGAAAATGATGATAATGTTAACAATAATGATAAAAGTGGTGATGATAATGTAATGATAATGATGAATATAGAAATGAGAATGATCATATTCTGGTGACGATTTCTAAATATCAAATATTAGAGGGCATGACAATAAGTTTGCACCTCCAAATATAACAAAAACTCTATAAGAGCACGGTGAGATAAAAGTTAAGGGAAGGTCTGTAGAAATCAAGTATCATTTGTAATAATTGTGGATGCATGGTGTACAATTATCGGTCGGGTAATTATACCTTTTTGTCTTAATCGCCTCCACAACTAGAACTTCTATAGCAACGCGTCCTTAAGTGCCCATTTTAATATCCATAACACATGGAACAAATTGACTACTGGTCTTCTGACAGGGTTACAATGCCAAAAGGAACAAACTAAATGCCTGAGTTTACCCATTGAATATTAATAAGCATAGCTGAAATATGAATACGGAATGTTATGTTATAAATGTGATGTAAGATATTTTATTTAATCCGAGCCGTTTGGGAACATTCTGATATCTCAGATGACAGTAGATCGAGTAAAATATCAAAAAAAATTATGCGGTAAGAATTTATCAATTGCTGGCCCCGCGCACTTTCTCCATTGGAAACGCCCATTGACTCCGACAGGAAGTCCCACTTCGATTTTGAACGATGTTTATTTTGCTGAATTTATGGTCAGTAACATACAACAAAAAACGAGAAAAGTTGGTTGGCGACCTATGCGTTTTAACTACAGCTTGAAAAGCTGTAGTAACGACGTTTAAAGTCGCCAAAAAACAAGAAAAAAGGTTAACAAAAATGGCGGCCAATGTTGGAGTTCAAACTCATTTAATGTTTAAATGAATGATTTAATTGGTCGACTGGTTATTTTTTGACAGCTGTGATTTGTCAATTCAAAACAAAGTTTTTGTTTAACAACTATATCGTAGTATTCTATTCATTATTCACCCTAAAATTTTACTGTAAAGAGTAATTGATCTCGGGGAAAAATCTCGCGTCTAAAATCAAGCTTTATTCATAATCCTGGATAGTTATGTCATCTAACCCGACCTGTAATCATTACACCTATGACACGTCTTTTTCTGTAAAGTGAGTTGTTGTTTTTTTTTTGTTTTGTTTTTTTTGTTTTTTTTTTTTTTCGGTATTTTTTTTTTTTTTTTTGTACAATTTAACCCATTCCAACAAAATGACCTTTTGTGTCGCCCCTAAGAAAAGATGTTTCGGAAAACATTGTGTAAAATGAAGAAGCTGCTTGTTACAAGAAATTTCTCTTTTTATAGAATGTTTTCTACCCAGAAAGTTGAAAAATCTAACATTTCATAAACTTTAGAAAGTCGTCTGAAACTTTTTCCAATTTCGACTGGTCTAAAATTTCACTGGGTGGTAATGGGTTAAAGGGAAAATTGGCAGGTATGTAATAAATTTCATTACGATTTTCAAAGGCCGACTAAAAGGACTAAAACCGCAAGTTTTCTTTTAGTAATTCTGAAACGTCTTTATTCTTTATGCAACTGGACCATTGATAAGAAATGCAGACGACTTTCCTGTAACAAGCAATTTCTTCATTTTCCACAATGTTTTCTGCACAGACAGATGAAAAAAATCTTAAAAATCTTAAAATCTTAAAATTTCATAAACTTTAAATTGTCTTCTGCAACTCCTTTCAATTTGAACCAGTCTTAATTTGTTCGTCTGGTAGTAGGTTAATTCGAGATGGACGTAATCACAATCAGAATTGCCGTCATCTGAGAATACCGGGAACATGTTACAATGTCCAACAGTCGGGAATGTATTCTACAGAACAAAATCTTTCTTTTTATTAAAGTAAGACTTGAACACATGGTTATTTGTCAGAAATAACATGACAAATTAAATGCATGAGTATTGGAAGATTTCAAAAAAGGGATAGAAATAAAATGCACATGCGTGATGTATGAATGCGTTTTACGAGAGTTGTAAGAGAAAGAGTAGTCGGAGTAGCGAAGCACAGAAAATACATAATATGAACGACCAAAATCAGTTTCAAAATTCTGCGAATGATATATTCTTCTTGAATTTGATTTTTCCGCGAAGCGGATTCGTACATGAGTGAGATTAGGTTTTTCGTTTCGCTCCTCCATGAAAAAAAAAGATATTATCCTCATTGGTTATAACTTAATGATGTGAAGCGAAAGAAAGCAAATATTTCGCTTTTTTGTATGGAACTATTTTGTGCGGAAGCAGCGTGCTCAAAATTTTGTTCATGAAGGTATGATTTTTTTCGGCCGATCAAAATAATATCGAGCGAAAAAAAGCAAATATTTTACAAATGTTGATACCTTTTTGTATGGAACTATCTTGTGTGGAAATATACAAAATAGGTGCGCGCTCAAAATTTTATTCATAGAGGTATGAATATATTTGATAGACAAAACAGAATTAATTTATTTGAATTTAAAGTTGTTGAGATATTAAATGACAGTGGGAGTGCAGTACATTCTGGTGAGGAAAGCTTAAAACCCTTAGAAACTTGGGAGCGCTGCTAGCAGACTGAACAAGAGCTGCAGAATGAGAATCTTCAGGTAGTGGCTGTTCCAATATTACTCGTCATTTCGGCTCCAACCCACTATGGATGCACAAAGTAATACAGATGCGTTGACTAATATACGAAGATAATAACAACAACATCGTTAACGATAATGTTAACAACCTCTGTCAGCGTGATCTATACAAAATTAAATGAAAACATATCGCAGCCGTCGAGCAAGACTGTAAATACAATTACGGTCCAAAATGGTGAAAATATTCGGCGGCGTCAAGGCTACTCGTTTAAGCAAATTCTGAATACGCTTAAATTCATCATTAAGAATTCTTGAGATACTTATTTAGTCGCTTAAAAAAACTAAATCAAAACAACGCTTTTTCTTTAAAATCTAAAAAAAGAATCTTACGAATCTCAACGAAAAGAAGGCACCTCAGACGAATTGCCATGCATTTAGGACAAGAAAGCGCTCGGCATAAAGCAGTTTTTCTAGCGATCTGCCTACTTTGAACGCACCGCGATCGTTCTCTGAATTTGGTGATTATATGACAACACAAATGAGTCCGAAAACAAGACTCGATTCATACAATAAGGTCAATTATATCTATTTGATATCAGCCCATCTTTTGGTATTGATTAAAATCACTATAAAATTGTTGTCCTACAATTTTTACGTTAACGCTGAAGTTTTCCTTACTTTTGTTCTATCTGATTACCACCGCATTGGGCCGCTTGCTTGGTGACAGTTAAACGTTAACGAGCGCTGAAGTCCTATCTTGAACACAGGTGGTCTAATTAACCCAGTACCAGATAGCAGAAATTTAGACTTGTCAAAATTCGAACAACCTTAAGACGACAACTTATTGTTGATGAAATTTCAAAAGTCTCTGTCTTTAGGGGGTAGAAAATATTGCGAATAATGAAGAAATTGCTTGTAACAAACGTCAATGAGTGGGAGTGGGTTAAAACCTATTTTGAACCGAATAGAACTAGCATTAACGGATTTAAAGTAAGCGTGAACGGACTCGGATTGTTTGGTAAAGATGTAAGCAGGATTGAAACAGACATCTATTTGTTATCTTAATTTTACACGAACGGAAGGAATACAGACTACAGGGACGCATTCAGGACGTTCTGAGGCCGCGGTCATGGCGCAGACGGTAGCTCGTCAGACACTTTATCATGGGGTCCTGGGTTCGATCCCCAATCGTGGCAAATAATTTTTTCGACATTTGTCTCGCATCGATGGGTGGATAATCGTAAAACTAAGTGGGATGAGCAGCTGAGGGACTCGGAGAGATTGTAATGGAAATATTGGTTTGAGAAATATGATCCATGGTTAGGTAATTTAGCCGCCGCGATATGACTGAAATGGTGTTAAAAGTGGCATTAAACCTCATTCAAACAAACAAACAAAAAATCAGGTATAAAAACGGAAATACTAGTTACAGTTAAGAATGTCATACAATTGATGCTTATCCCACACAATATCCGAAAATTCGCCATTACATATATATCAATTAAATAACTTACTATAAGGGTTCAAAAATTGCATCAATTTATTGGCTGACAAAGATTTAGTGGTATCTATTTAGTCCGAGTTGACAAACTAATATTTTGATAGAACATGATTGAAATTTCTACATACCTTTTTTTTATATTTAAAACACTCATTTCGTTCGAAAATAGCTAAGTGCTTTTCTGTCAAAATTCATTCCAGGGTCATTTAATTTGCAAATTCCACGATATTTCTAACCAATTCACCCACACAATTTATTTAGACTGGTCAAAATTGAAAGAAACTGCAGACGACAATTTCGAGTTGATACAATATAATATTTGTTCGTCTTTTTGCAAAGAAAACATTGTGGACAACGAAGAAATTGCTTGCTGTAATAACGAAGTTTTGGTAGAACGCCATTGGAACGCAATATAGATATATACAAATTAGCCTTTCCTTTTCCTCCAACAAACGGACAAGTCTTAATATATTCTGGAAGAGTCTTGACAATTCATATCAATTAGTTTCCACTCCCCTCCTCCAAAATTCATGATTATTTGGAAAGTGATTATAGCGATAAACTTAATGGAACCCATTACTAATGCTGGTCACATATACATGAGATCTTGACATAATAAAATGACACAAATTTGTGAACTCGAGAGAGGTTATGAATTTGATAAATTTGTGACTAGTCACTATTAATGTATTTAAATAATCATCCATAAAAATTCAAGCATTCTGATTGGCTGAAATTGTATTTTTACAACCACGAAAAAAGTTAATAAGGAACTTTTTAAGCGTCACGGCATCACCATCTATTGTGAGATTTTTCGATCCACACCTCAATGAAAAAAAAATATTCTCTTCATCCCTCAGACTCAGGTTAACAATCACTGTTCTTTAGTCAGGAAAACAGAACTTTAGAAATGAAAAAAAAATGACTCAGGTTATCAATCACTGTTCTTTAGTCAGGAAAACAGAACTTTAGAAATGAAAGAGGTGACCCTGGTCAGCCCGTGCGATCCGCGCTAGCTGAACCAGGTCGATACTTTTCACACATCCAAGATGGTCCCTTAGTAAATGAACACGGATCGCAAATCAGAGACAGTCGAGAATGATCCAAATCAGACTGAACATTGTGCAGTGTTAATTTGGTTTTTGGATTCCACCAAAGCCCTTTATCTTAACCCATTCCCGCATAATCCCTCATTTTTACGCCCCTCAAGAAAATAGTTTTTGGAAACATTGTGGAAAATGAAGAAATTGCTTGTGTCAAGCAATTTCTTCATTATCTACGATGTTTTCTATCCAAAAGGACGGAAAAAAATTAAAAATTTCATCAACTTGAAATTGTCCTCTGCGTCTTCTTTCAATTTGGACCAGTCTAAAATTTCACTGGGTGGGAATGGGTTAATCTGAATATATATCGATGTAGTAGGACAATGGGTGTCTTTTCAGAAAATTTAAGTTCTGGTAGAAAGGCCGCCTTCATAGCGCAATCGGTAGCGCGTCAGACTCCTAATCTTCAATAATGGGATGTCATGGGTTTGATCCCCGGCGGCTCCAATGGGTGGAAAATCTAAACCTAAGTGGAATAGCAGCTAGGTTCTAGGAAAGGGTGTAGTGGTAGTACTGGTGTGAGAAATACCAGGAATCCATTGTTAGGTGCTCCAGCCGCCGCGATATGACTGAAATACTGTTAAAAGCGGCGTTTAACCCCATTCAATCAATCGATGTTTTGGTATAAAGCACCATCAAACAGGGTTCCTGTTTTAAATATCTCATGAAAATATCAGTAAGATAAAAACTTTGTTTCTCCCGAAAACAATTTCAATTCAGAAAAATCTATAAATAGCGAGAAGATGCGACATAGGGCCAGTCTGGTAGTCTGCAAGGTCTGACAAAGGTCGCTTATCTTCTAAGACTCTCATTAGATTCCTTTTCGCTTGATGGGCGGAGTACGAGAGTTATCCGGAGAGTTCGGAGACGGCCTATATTTTTCAGTTAATAGTCTCACCTTTATCTTATTTCTATTTGACTCACTATAGATGTACAAGTTGTAGTGAGTGATCAAAGTTTCAATTTTGTCTCTATATGTATTTACAAAATTGACATTTTATCACTTACTATAACTTGTATTAAACTTAGAATCCCACTGACCTCACAAGTCATACTTTAACTGAAAATCAATAAATTTTCAACGATTTTTTTAAGGTTAAATTATGAGAAAATTTCCGTAGATGTAACTACGTATTGGATCAATCTCTAACATTTGATTTAACATGATCATCTAGAATATATTTTTGGGAGAAAACTAACATCAGTGCAAGGAAGTATTCGAAAGATGTCTAAGTCAAACGTTTGGAGGGGCAGCGACTTTTCGGGTTTATTTTTTGAACGGGATCACGCCAAGGAAAAGGCCATAGATCCTTTAGCCCTTTCTCGTTTTTCAAAATTTTTGACAAGACCAATTTCAAAGAAGTTGCAGACGACAAAGGTGAGTGCAATCTAAAAGTAACAAACCTACAGGGTGGAAAATTTTGTGGGATAAGAAGAAATTGCTAAATCAGATACGTAAAATCCAGGGATTAACCAGGAAAAGGTTAAACACAAAAAATCCGAAATGCCTTCTTTACAAATGGAAGTGACATGACGTCTTTTAACTGGAATTTCACATTTATAAATGATAATCGGTTTTAAGAAAAACTAACTTATCAATTTGAAGTTTAGTAGGGAACGCTATTCTCTAAAACGATTAGAAAGGAATTGAAAAATTGGGAATAAAGAAAATAAGAAATGGTTACTAAAGTTCCCGATGAAAATATGAAGCAATTTGAATGGATGGTATTTTATGGGAATTTGTTCATGATTTGACTTTTAATGACGCTGTAATTTCTTGTGTAAATTCAGATAAATCATTTATTTAAAAAAAAATGGAAGATTGTTGCGCGTAGGGGGGATGCCATAAGTTTGGCCCACACGTTCCCTAACCTCGCTTGAAATACAGACCTGCTAGGGGTTTATCATTGTCTTATATTATGCGCCTTTCACCCGAATTCATTTTCTATGGATTTTTCTGGTGCACCAAGAATCAAAGCAATATGAGTGTAATAATATTATTGCTATCTCATATTATTTTATAGAATAATCCAGTTTGTTAATCCTTTCCTATTTTGTAGAATGAATCGAAAGTCTGATGACAATAAAAAATTGATTTAATTGAAATCTAAGCTTTCAGTAGAGTAGAAAAAGGTTGTGGAAAAAAAGTGCTAATTAGAAACAATTTCTTCTTTTTCTACAATATTTCCTAAGTATTAAACACAGGGGCGTAAAAACTAGGAATTGAACAGGAAAGGGTTTATCTTATAATTATGATAGACATTTTGGTAGAGACTTAAGCAAATTGCTAAAAATAAAATCTACAGCCGTGTTTCAACGTCGATGTCAACTGAACGTACGTTGCAACGTCATGATGTGCTCCGCAATTACTGACACCACCATATAAAAGTAAATTAATTTTATTATTTACAGGAAGGTTCATTTTCAATTTTGCGTTTTTACTCATCAAATATTTGTGATAAGAGAGACGTAACCTTTAAATTAGCATCAGTTCAAAAGGTGTCTACGAATTTTCAGGACAACCCTCGTATATCTATTTTTAAAAACAAGAGTACATATAACTGTTTTCCTCTGTAACTGGTGGAAATAGTAACGCTCGTTCCAATACTAATTATGTTCATAATAAAGATAATCATCTCCCTAGACGAACGATCAACCCATTTGTATTCATATATGATAACTAGCGTAAACATTGTTTGATTAATGATCGAATTTTAGGATAGCAATTTCCGCCAAGACATAATCAATTTACGCAATAACGGGCTTATCAGTTTGAAAACATGTCATCAAATCGATGAGAAGCGTAACAAAATTGACTACTGTTATATAGTCTATCTTGTCTGTAAAATCTAAGCCACATTAGCTTAATTGACCCTCGTCATGCTGATTCTGGAATATTCCTGCTTTGGCAGGAGGTATAGACAAAGATCAGCCTGCACAAATGTGCAGTATGATCTTTGTCTACACCACCTACCTGTCCTTTTTAAGAGAGGATTGTTTATATGATATATTTTCAAAAACAATTTCAGTCAATAATTAATTCTACAGTACTATCAGTTCTTGAATTTAAATGAAATTCCTTAGAGGGTTTATAATTCAACATGACATGGGTCAAAATTGACTCACTGCTTTACCAAGCTCTACCTTTGTATTGAATAGCAAAATCCTCTGTTAGGAGACTAAATTTCAAAACGTTTTTAATACTGCCTCAACTATATAGTTATAAACAAAACTCTCACGAACTCTTCATAAAAAATATCTATGATAATCTATTTAAAGACACTTTGCCAACCACTACGTATGATAGATTTCGGTTCATATAAGTTTGACGGTAACCATTATACAATTTTCTGCTTGGATTCGACTCAATGCCAAAACAATTTCATTGTTTGTTCCTAAGAATGCCGTCGCCCAGTACGACGGTTTTTAAGTCGCCTGATTGCAGACTGGCTCTCTTTGGTATCGAATTCGATCTTGTGGATGTTTTTGGTTCATCACAATATTTCCGGATCTCCTTTTTACGAAGTCAATCTTCGGTACTATTTCTTAAAGATTTATTCATACGGTGTTTTTTACAGATAAGTTGATTGTAGAGAAGTGTAAATGAAAAGCAGCTTTGAATAAATTTGTTTTGCCTTTGTTTCTAGAACAACGATGCCTGGAAATGGTTAAAAGTCTTATATTAAAAGATGTGAATTCCACCAGTTATCCAACGTACTTCTTTGTCAATGGTCGCTTCGGTTATATTGTTTCGGCTTTAATTAAAATTGGAGAGTAACCTGCGTTTGAACAATATAATTAATATGATTTTTTTTTGTTATTGTTGTTTAGATATCTGTACCGACATGTTCATGTCCACCGTTCAGGGAGTTGATAAACTTGTTAACCTGCATTATCAGAAATCGATGTATGAGGCTTCAAAATCAAGTAAATAATAACGTTTTTAATACACCTCTTTTATATTACATGCTAAGTAAGTATATTTATCCGACATAGGTTTAATACTAAATTCAACGGTCAATTTTTTTTCAAGAAAATATAAAAAAAAACTTTTATATTGTTTTTTCTCGTTTATTAGAAATCAATGTATTCAAGTTCGTGGGAGAATTAGATACAAAGATTGGTACAAAATATACAAGTGATTCGTGTAATTCGGAAGGAAGTTAACAATTTATGTAATTCTGAGGAATCGAATTTCTTTCTCTGAAACATTTGATGACCGAATATGTCCGTAAAGTTCTTAAAGTATTGCGAAGAAACAACATATGGTTCGCTGGCCCAGCCCACCGAGCTCCGAAAAGGAAGCCCCACTTCAATATCTTATTGCGTTAAACTTAATGGCAAGTAACATGTGAGAACATATTTCACATGTCCATTACTCGTGACAAGACCTCTCTACCGATATAAAGTTCAAGGTCAAGCGCATGCAGCCCAGGATTGACATCTGCAGCAACGAGTTTTGCAATAAAACGAGTTCGCTACAGACATCCGCATATAGTTCTCTTGTTTAGAGTTTTATGGAATTTCCGGGAAAATGTGCAATGGTTTTTATTTTCATAACTTTATTATATCAAAACAGTCTTATACTCATATGAAATCAACAATGCGTGAACCGTTAAAAGATTGTGGCATTTTTTAGGGAACTATTCTATGCGTAAGAACTAAATAAATATAGAACCGACCTCAAAACAGTTTTATGATGGATATTTTTTATCTATTCATCTTTATGAAGGTTTTCAAAGACCAGGACTCCTAACCGGAGTATAGGTCAACATGTTACCTGGTAACAAATACAATTAACAAAACATGTGAAAAGTATTGATGAAAGCTCCAAATGAAGCTGATGAAGAATGAATAAAAGAAGTGCAGATAAGGCTCCCAGTTAATAAGCAAGCTCTCTAGAATATTTTTTCTCTCAATATTACATATTTCAAATAAACTGCAGATGACAATGGCATATACAATTACTTAAATAATAAAAAGTTAGTACATGGTCTTAGACCAAATAAATCTTGCTTTATGAAAGAGACCAATAACTACATTTAAAATGACTACTAATTAAAAAGGTCTAACTCCACATATATCTGCAAAGGAATCACTCTCTTGCGTATCTACATGGCATCAGGCCAGACTTCAACAGAATGAATATTAAAGATATACAGTATCAAACTAGACCATTTAGGATTCTCATTGTAAAATATAATAAGAAATGTGGGTCTGGGGACCACTGTGCTCAAATCACTGGTCCACCTCAGAGTAGTTAAGTTAAAAACATTTAATAAACCGTTTCAAAATTCATATTTATCAAGTTGCTCATTTATTTATTTTTTCAGCATATGAATATTTTTCTTTTACTATAAACACAACTAAAATAAGTTATTTTCAACCCTCTCACAAAAAATATACCATAGGATTATTTACTTAAGCTTTCATTTGTCTCTTGATCGTTGGGACTGTGACCATGTTACTTTATGTGACGTCACTTGGGTAGGTCTTCTTTTGACGTCATCGATCGTTATCATAAGGAAAGGCAAATAGGTAAACAGCATTATCTACGTGACAAAAGCTTGTAAGACATCTAATCTGGATGAAATTGACCAAACGTGGTTGGCAATTAAAGAAACAATCGACCAATTGAATCATTCATCTAGGCCTGAAGTGAATTTTAACTCCAACATTGGTCGACATTTTTGTGAAGAATATGAGCTAATTTGGTGACTCTAACGTCATAAATATAGCTTTCATGAGCTGTAGTTACGGCGTTAAAGTCGCCAACCAACAATTTGACTGATTTGGTGCATGTTACTGACCAAAAATATTGAAAGATAACGACGTATAATATCACAGTGGAACTTCCTGTTGGGGTCGATGGGCGTTGCCAACGGAGTCAGTTTAAAAGGATCAGTTATTTGTTAATTATTGAATTACGCTTATATAATTCATGGGACATGTTTTAGCTAAAGAATAAGCAATAAGCCATCTCTTTGAGTAAAAGCAAAGTATTCAATTGAAAATCATTCGGTTTCTATAAATCGCCCAACACTTCGAACGATCATTGGGCTGATGTGGGTGATGATCGTGTAACGCCCTTTTTCTATAAAGTACAATACATTTAAGAGATGAAGAGAATATTTTTTGTTTTCATGGAGGTATGAACCGAAAAACCTAATCACACGAAGCGGATTCATACATTGTGTGATTAGGTTTTTCGGTTCATACCTCCGTGAAAACAAAAAATATTATCTTCATTTCTTATAATTTAATAGCATCGAGCGAAAAATGCAACAACTTAACAAATTTTGATACCTTTTTGTAGTGAACTATTTTGTCCGGAAGCATTCACAATTTTGTTCATGGAGGTATGAATTAAATTTTTCGACCAATCAGATCGCTCATTCTTGATAGACGAAACTAACAATTGAATTATAAGGTAATGGCAAGCATGTAAAACAAAAATTGATATGATAAAGGTGAATAAATGAGTATATTATAATAAAATGCTGCTACTGAAAGTTTAGAAATAACAGTATTAGAAGAACAAATGGCCATTTAAATGCATAAGCCCAAGGGCATTTCTTATTTTTTTGCTGTATGGGATTTCAAGAAATGCCTTTCGTAGGCACCTTCAATATTAAGAAAAATGTATAACTATTGAACAGTATTCTATGAATCCTATTTATCTTTTTTTCCGATTTTGGTTCAATAAATTTGTTATTAAGAGGAAATACCAACGAGTGCATATACCAATAACATATAGTCACGGCGGTTTATGGATCTCATTTAATTAACATACTTCATGCTTCATGCTGAAAAAAACCCTTCGCCGAAACTGAACTAAACTCATAGGTCTGAAAAGCATTAGAAGGTCTGATAGTGTGGGTAAATATTTTGTGATTAATTCCCTGTATAAGTCTGGCTTGAAATGTCAAACAGGTCGTTCAGACCAAGATAAGAATGCACGTAAGTGCAGGCTAATCTTAGTCAATATCGCCTGCTAAGACTGAATATTCCGGGTTGAGCGTGGCAAGGATATTGATGTTTCTCGTGTTTTTAATCCTTGTCAATCCTATTTAAAATTGCACCAAATTCAAAGCACCGATATCTCCGGGCCAATATTTCTTTTGAAAACTGATTTTATACACAAATCTATCTGGAAAGGGACAAACAGGAGGTAGGGAATGAGATCAGACAGCACATATGTGCAACTGATCTTTGTCTATACCTCCTCCTCAAACAGGAATATTCCGAGATCGGCATGACAAGAGATAAAAATCAAAATTTATTCCATGACGCTGTCGCCGAATAGAATGATTTACCGGTGTTTTAAGCCCCGCTTAACAACTGATGGAGACGAGGCCTCGGTCAAAAGTCTCATCCGAGTGACTGGAGAAGTTAGGGATATAACACTGGAGTTTATCCCTTACCACTAGACCAAACCCACTCGCTGTCGCTGAAGTTGTCGGCTCATAGAAATTGTCTCACCGGCAATATTGCCTGTATGCTATTCGGATTAGACTTGGTTGCTTTTATATTATCTTCACCTTTTCTTACAAAAAGCTTCCAAGATATTGGAAACAAAACAAGGTAGTTTGTTTTTCATTAACTCATGGAACTACTCATTCAAATCAATTTTTGCGAGGGATAGGTCGTGTTTTTCATTATGTTTTCATTATTTGTCACGGTCTACGGGTGCAAACATATTAATTGCTTAATTTCCTTCTTCGGCCAAGCAAAAAGAAAACATTTCATTATTTTAGTAGCGTCATTGCAACAGGATTCGGGTACCTTGGTTGGTTTCAATAGACACCAATGCTTGCTCTTCCAACCCTTATTCATAACAAGAATCTAAAAGAAAACGTTGTAGGTTATTGGAAGAAATTCTGATTTTTTGACATGTTTTTTTCTGGTGGATGAATTACAAAACTTCCAAGCTGATTATAGACTTTTCTAAGATTTCTTAGTCTACAAATGGATTTGGGTGCTTTCAAATAGATACATAAATAAGAAAAGAATCAAACAGACGCAAAGAGTCAGATGAAGAGTGCGGGATAAAGAATTGTTTTTTTAAAATCCGAAGGAGTCTTGCAGCCCTACTCATCAATATACGATCCGTTATTTAGGAAAAAACTTCTTAACCCTTGTCATGTTGAATATAAGCCTTATCTAAACGTATATTAAAATCATAGGTCTGAAAGCACAGGAAGTACTAGTTCAGGTTCAAAAAAATTGTAAGAATTGAATCTATCAACATCTCGGTGTTGAAAGAGTCAATCAGGAGGTGTAAACCAAGATCAGACTGCAGTCTGATCTTTGTCTATACCTCCTGCCAAAACAAGAATATTCCGAGTTTAGCAGGGCAAGGGTTAAATGACGTTACACCATGACGTTAGAAAATCACATGTATGATAACGTCCCAATCATCTCAAAGCTCGTTATATCCATCGAATTGTTATATAAAGTGTTTAGTACAGGTTGGGAGGATAAGTTGTTAGCTAAATATCACATTTATAGATGTACAAGTCATAGTGGGTGACCAAATGTATAGACAAAATTGACCTCTGATCACTCACAAGAGTTTGTACATCAATAGTTTTGTAATTCACTTGCACTAATGGTACATGACCTGTTCATAAAAACATCAAATTCAACTTATAGACTCTGGCGCTTGAACCATTCCTACCCTTCCCTCTTTTTACGTCCTTCAAAAAACGGGCTACGGAAAACAACGTGGAAAATGACGATTTTTTTCCTACAAGCAATTTCTACTTTATCCACAATGTTTTCTTACATAAAGAACGGGTTAAAAAAAGACTACTGATAGTTTCTCTCAATTTCTTTAGACGTGGAATTTTCTAACGTTACAAAGCAACGTCTTTATGGCGGGTCTTTCAAGATAGCGAATCACAATTCGAAAATAAGGGGGTATCTGAGAAGAATTAGAAATATTAATATTTTGTAGTGCTAGGAATGAATATCTAATGTGGAATTAGAATCCAAAGTCACTTATGAAATTAGAAGCTGAAGATAGCAAATTAAAGGAGACTTGGTGGAAGAAATGGCCCATTTCCCTAATTTCTATCCGATGTCAGCTTCATTTTCAATGCGGCCATAAAATCCGTAAGCCATTTTAAAATCCATGTTTAACCCTCTCCTGTACAAATCCGGAATTTAACGTTCCTGTGATTTTATACTTGAGAAAATATTGTGGGAAAGAAGAAATTGCTTGTAACAAGCAATTTCTTCTTTACACACTATATTTCTATCACATAGGACTATTTCATACCAATTTCCATCAAATTTTCATTTTCGTCTACAACCTCTGTCAATTTGGACCAGTCTAAAATTTCAAAAACGGGAAAGGTTAAAAAAGGACCATGAGTTCATTCCGGATTAATGTCAGCCCGATTAGCTCAGTTGGTAGAGCACCTGACTTCAAATCTCAAGATCACTAGTTCTAGCTCTGGGCTGACCATATCAACTAACAAACTTATAGTCTTTCGGATGAGACGTTAAACCGAGGCCCCGTGTGACGGTGCTATCCACCGAGCACGCTAAAAAACCAGACGGAGCTCTCAGCAGTTCCGTCCTGTAACCTTACACTATCCCCCGTAACAACTAACCGTCTTCTGAGGGCGTAGCTCATATAGGCATGTGCTACGGTATGGCGATAAATAAACGGAAATACACACATTTCGAATTAAAAATTTATTCAAGACTAGCCTGTGTCAAGACGATGTTAATCAACTGTAGATATTTATATATATTATGTCATGATGCGTCTTCGTCAGTGTCTACGCCGTCGTTCGAAGACTTCGATATTGTGTTGTAGATCATGTAAAACTGAACACATATACACTTGAAAATCAGAATATATATCCATTATAAAAGGGCAATCTATATCAAAAAACGGTGCAACTCTAAATGCAATTTTGAACGGGTTATTTCTCTTTTTTCGATTTCGAAGTTTTATCCACTATCAAGCATTTGAACAGAGCGTTGGTATCCGCTAGCCGTGCTCTCTTTCTCACTATGTTTTTCAGCCGCTATGATTTCTCTTCAGCGCATCAAACCACGGGATTATGTGGTAATAGGTAAATAATGTGGTATTTTATAAATAAAACCTCTTATACCAATAGATGGATGTCAATATGTTCGAACATTAAAAAACTCAAAAAGAGGAGGAAAATCAGGGTAAATACATGCTTGCCAAAAACATGATTGATTAAAACAAGTAAGCATCATACTCTCCATGTAGGGGAAAGAATATTGGCATATCTGTGCTCAACAAGGCTTGATATCGTCTTATCCTTAAACATGGCATTCAAAAAGTGGGTAAACGTCACTTAAGGTACCTTCTTCCAATTATTAATGTATAGTCATAAAAGTTATCAACCAAAAGTAACAAGAATAAATTCGCAAAGAAGAAAAACAAACACTAATATCACGCATGACATATCAGCTATAGTTACGCAGTTTTGGTAGCCCCTCCCCTGACAATATACAAGTGAAAACTGACAGCCTGTCAGCCTGACAGAATTTTCTTTATATTATAACCCATTCCTTCACAAATACGCTTCTTGACGCCTTCAACGAAACAAAAACTCTTTAGAAAACATTTGGAAATATGAAGAAATTGCTTGTAACAAGCATTTTCTTCATTTTCAACAATAATTTCTATACATGAAGACAGGTATTTTTCAAATTGTCTTCCGTAACATATTTGAATTTGGACCAATTTATTGGTCGTATGGAAATGGGTGAAAACAATGATGTTTATAATATTGATAATATTGCTTCCCTATAGAACATGAAAAATTTCAAAAACAGCAAAAACAACTACAGTAAAAAACAAAGTTTGAATGTATTTTCTCGAATTATTTTTTCGGTTTCTTGTAGCTTGGAAGTCATTCCCCTCCAAACCAAATCTTTACTCCAAGTCATTCATTTATCGTATTGCTTTTTGTCAGAAGTAAATTGGATAAAAAGAAGTAAATTGCTTTTCGTTACAGGGATTTTCTCTCTCAAAGAAAACATTACACGAAATGGTCAGCGTAGGTTTTATTGTCCGACTCGAAATTGCGATCATTAACACACTTCACTGATCCATGAGTTAAAAGTGCGTGTGTGAATAAAGAAAACAAACAAATAAAATAGAGCAAACACGCCTTACTTTGGTATGATATAGAAGCAAATCTTGCATTTCGAATCCCAAAAATGTTAAGCCCTTTCCTGTCCTATCCCCGGTCTTTACGTCGCTGTAATTTTATAATTGAGAAAACATTGTGGATAAAGGAGAAATTGCTTGTAACAAGCAATTTCTTCTTCTTCCACAATATTTTCTACCCTACTGAATGGTGATTTTTTTAAATTCACTTTGAATTTTCGACAGCAAAACCTTTGAATTCGGACAGGTCTAATGTTTCGAAAAACAGGAAAGGGTTAAGCAAGATTTTGTTTTTTAGAAGAGTGACATTATAGTTAACGCTAAAATAATTAAAGACCGGAGACGCTTGAGCGTCTGTACCGTTCAATTTGATCTGATTTTATCTGTACTGGCTACTAGTTACTTTTTGATGGACTCCGTAGGCTTACATTAGTGTTACCCAGTTTTGAAAATCCAGTATGTAGGATGTTGCTACGTTTTAAGAGAAGTAGTGCCCAGTTAGGTTAGTAGTGTGACGTAGATTTTTTTCCATTCCTTCCCAATCAAACACATCGTTCTTCACCTAGGAAGATTTATCCACCGATAAATTTCAATTTTACAAGCTCTCTTTAAATGCCTCTGAGACGTCTTTTAGTCCATTACCAGATGACAACACTTCAGACTGGTTCAAAAATGACTTTAAGTACAGAGAAAAAGCTTTAAGTTGAGCACATTTTAAACCTATATATTTAGGGGTAGAAAAAAGCACTGTGGGAAATTAAGGAAATGCTTTTTATAGGCATTTTATTCATTTTCAAAAATTTACCGAGCTTATTTTTGAAGGTCGTAAATAAGTGACAGCGTGCGGAAAAGGGTGAAACGATTTTTTGTCTGTTTGATAGGTTTTTTTTTTGTGCACACTAAAATGTCTTCACCTTTGCTTTTTTTTTTATTTTTTTTTTTTTTTTTTTTTTTTGGGGGGGGGGGTCTTTAAACAATTTCTAACTTCACGACTCTTTAAATCTTCAAAACACAGATCAGCGAATCTGATAATTTTGAAATACATGTATTTGAGAAAAAGTTGAAAAGACAATCTTGAAATCATCGGTGTAATTCTAAAACCTCGTAACTCCATCTTGATTCAAGCTATAGTTACGAGGTTTTAGAATTATACTGCCGAAATATCGTTTTAGTATAAATTTAAATTCCAGAAGAAAAACAACAGTAGTTTTCTCAACTCAAACAGAAATGTACAACTCTTAAAGAATTGCGTATACAAGCCTTTTATAAAGTTTAAAGCTACTTTGCTCTCCTCTGAAGATAACCTTAAATTAAAAAGTAAATTTTTTAACATGTTAATTTGTTAATAGTAAAAGGGATAACACCGCCATTACCGCCCTAAAAATCGTCCAGTTACACTCAAGGCGAAGTTCACTTATTGACTTTGTCCTGGGATTTCACCTGTACTAGGCTTCGGCATTGAAATATTTTATCCAAGGACAAACCTACATGAGCAGTTAACATTTTGCAGACAACCCTTCAACCTTTGACTCGATCCTTAAGCACGTTTGAATGTCGAGAAATCGTTACCGCCTATCTTTCTCCTTAACGGCTCGCGGCTGTTAATCAAAAAATCGATAGTCCAACCAAATCACTCATTTAGACCGGAAGTAAATTTTCAACTCAGACATTGAAGAATATTATTGTAAAGAATCTTTGTTGCTATGGTGACCTAAAGGTCGTATCTACAGCTTATTCAAGCTGTAGATACGACGTTTAGGTCGCCAAGCAACCATTTTATTTTTATGTTACTTCCAGAGATCCTCCAATTTTAAAACTGATTTTTGAACCCCCACCGAACTTGTACATCTAAAGTTCATGTTTTCTCGACACTGTTATGTTATAATTTTTTATGAAACATGTTTGTCACCAGAAACTACTTTCAGCATACAGATTCTCAGTTGACCAATTAACAACACGGTTAGCATTTGATAAAATATAACGAATGGAATAATTTTCACAAAATGTATACATGTACTAATTGAGCCGCCGCCATAGAGCAGTCGGTAGCGCGCCAGTCTCCTAATCTTCAAACATGGGATGTCATGGGATTGATCCCCGGCGACGGCACATATTCTTTGCGACATTTATCTCTCACAAATGAGTGGATAATCGTAAACCTAAGTGAGACAGCAGCTGAAGACTAGGAAAGGATGAAGTGGTAGTACTGGTGTAAGAAATACCAGGAATCCATTGTTAGGTGCTCCAGCCGCCGCGATACGACTAAAAACTGTTAAAAGCGGCGTTAACCCCATTCAATACATCAACATGTACTAAATTTAAACTATATTTGTTGCTTCTAAATTTTATTTGAATTAGCAAATAGTTCCATCTTTCATTTATTCATTTTTTCTCATTTTCCTGTTCTATTAGAAAAGGTTTAGTTCGTCTCTCACTGTCAAATTGTGTATATCTCTCTTGACTTGGTGAGTGTTTTGAAAATAACGTGTGTCGCCCCTGATCAGTCGGTAAAGAACTGCTTTTACAAGCAAATATCGTCTTTCCTCCCAAACTGTCATAGCTTTAATCGCGATCGTGATAATCCGATGATTCTATGGTGAATAGTTATCCTCTTGCCAGTCGAAACACTTACAGAAATAAAGAAAACTCCCGTTGAATACGATCGAGTTATAAAGGAAGTTCGACTTCCATTTTAACGGCGTTAAATTGCAAAAAAAAATATAGTCAGTAAAATATAACAAAAAAGTATAATTGTTGGCTGGCGACCTGAACGTCGTAACAACAGCTTGAATAAGCTGTAGTTACGGCGTTTAGGTCGCCAAGCCAACGATAATGCTTCACACAAATGATGGCCAATATTGGAGTTCAAAGTTCATTCCTTTTCTAAATAAATGATTTGATTGGTCGATTAATCCTTTGATTGGTAGCCGCGAATAGTCAACCGGTATCCAAACAGCTAGAAATGTTGATTTGTTACAATAAATGTGTCTGAGATTGTGACGAATTACAAGATTAAAGATTATCACTGGTGTAGACATTGGTAAATAGAATAAAAAGTTAAAAAGAAAATTACTTCTTCTCGCGAATTATCGAATGGAAGCCGTAGAAAAATCATCAGTCGAATTACCGTAGAAATCTTTTGGAATATTGAATGCATATTGCAATCCTGCAGAAGTCTGAAAATGCCAATAAAATCTAAAGAAACCATTCTTTTATTATTTGAAAATCCACAATTGCTTTGATAAAGGCCGTGCCTTAAGATACATGTGAGACAGGAAATCTCATTTTAAACCCAATCCCACACAATCCCGCTTTTTGACGCTTTCAAAGAAAATACTTTTAAAAAACAAGGTTGTAAATAAAGAAATTATTGCTTGTTACAAACATTCTTTTTTTTATTTTCAACCTCTCTCTTCTCGAAAAGGTAGGGATATTCGTAATTCTCTCAACTTGAAATGGTCCTCTGATAATTTTTTTTAAATTATTTTTTTTTTCTTTTTTTGGACCATTCTAGAATTTTGCCTATTTTTCTAAATTCAAAATGACGAGTCAATCTCACTGCAGTGTTTGTGTGTGAATCCAAGCATTTGATAAAGAATGAATGTTGTTGTCGTCTTTTCAGTAAAATAACGTACGAAAAAAAGGGAATAGCTAAATAACTCATCTTTACGTTCGTCTATAAAAATTCCTGTCATCTGCTTGGTTAAAAATATCGATTCATACCTCCAAGATAATATATTGAGTTTGGAACTGTATTGTATGCTTTTGCACAAAGTAGAACATTAAAAACTGGTTTGATTATTTGAAATTTTTGAATCATTAGTTGACCAATCGCAGCTGTCGATCAAATAACCAGTCGACCAATGAAACCATTCATTTTGAGCAGAAATGAATTTTGAACTCCAACATTGGCCGCCATTTTTATAAACCCTTTTGTTGGTTTGGCGACTTAAACGTCTTAACTACATCTTATTCAAGCTGTAGTGACGACGTTTAGATCTCCAACCAACTATTTTACTCTTTTGTTACATGTACCGGTCATAAATTTTGCGAAATAACGCCGTTTAAAATCGAAGCGAGACTTTTAGCCGGAGTCAGTGGGCGGGGCTAACGAAGTAAGTGGGTGGGACCAGCGATTGGTCAGTTGTCTAAGTCAACGTTTAAGTCTAACGTCATCTGATGCTACTCGTTTGAGTCACGTTTGAGTCACATGACATAAGAAAGTTACAAACTTGAAATAGTAAAATACCGTCACTTTCTACAAATACTTATAACGTTTTAATTTTTTTTATATAGAAGCAGTGGTATTTGTTATTGATGATTTTTGTTGTTGTTATTATTTTGATAGGGTCATGGGTAATAATTGTTCGATTACAGATATATTTGAAATACAGTTATGATGTTAGGCAGACACGTTAGAAATATCTTAAGAATATTATTACAATAAGATATTTATTATTTATCATTCATATTTTACTTTGCATTAAAAAATAGTCAATATATAGATTTACAAGTCAAAGTGGGTGATCAAAGGTCAATTGTGACAGGATTTAGACAAAATTTACCTTTGATCACTCACTATAACTTGTATATTTATAATAGATCTTTGAAAGATTTGATAATTCGTACATTGATAAGAGAAATTTGTAAACTTACCGTACACCGTTGTAAAATGACAAGATAAAAACGCAACAATTGACACGAGCATTAAAGTCAAGCACGAGGACTGCATTTTTACAACTATTTCTTTCGACTCTTCTGATAGAACTGAGGAGGAACTTGTTGAAATGATAAACGGCAAACTTTTTGTACATCAAAACTATCCTGACAAAGTAAATCTATTTCCTTTAAGATAGTAATCCACTATAATGTTTCATCATTAAACAAAACAGTTACGGATGTCGTTCTTTGCTCGCCCAGTGGAACAGCAGCCTTTATCACAATGAATGAGTAGCACGTGGTCCGTATTTATATAGACCAATATCTCGCCTCCTTACAAGTTAAAGAGTTGGTATGAAAACGTCATCGATACCACAACAAATTATGAAGCATGTTTGGACTATCGGTAATCCTACGCAGTTATTTAACTACGAACTTCTCTACGAAAAAAGACACCATTGAGGTTTGAGAAGTCAAAGTATGCATGCGTTATGCACTCACCATTCTGACTTAAAGGACAAACTACAATCATGGTGACATGATAGAGGTAATATGAGTGGGTTATATGAATGAGTCGATCTGTCTTTTTGAGAGTTAATGACCAATCGCGACTGTCAATCGAGGAATCAACCGAATAGTCAAATAATTCATTTATCGCAGATTTGAGCTTTGAACTCCAACATTGATCGTCATTTTTGTTAAGCTATTTTGTTGGTTAGTCGATTTAAACGCCGAATCTATAGTTTATTTAAGCTGTAGTTACGACGTTAAGGTCGCCAACCAACCATGTCACTATTTTGTACGTGCTACTTGCTATGAATTTCGCAAAATAAATCTTTTAAAATCGAAGTGGAACTTCATATTGGAGTCAGTGGGCGTGGCCAAAGGAGTAAATGGGCGGAGCCAGCTATTGGTCAATTAGTACTGTGACACGGGGTCTATGGTTACCGAACTTCTAGGGATATGGTATACACCGAGGCCACTTGTAGGGCTGTAACAATAACAATCACGATTCTCCATAAATAAATAATTAACTAATAATGTGTTAAAGTGTCTTTCAAAATTCATTCAGATATATCACGGCGAATTTGGCCTATATCAAGATTATATATCACTTATGCTGGATAAATAACTGATAAGTGCTGGGGGTGGGATTGGAACTATTGTAAGCGACATCTATTCGTCCTTGGAATTAGAGTGATTTATTTATTTAAGAAACAAAGTTTTCATTTTCATTCGTTCATTCTTTATGTTGAAATATGAAAGTAAAACCCTAATCAAGCGTATTCATACAGAAGCGAATATAGGTTTTTAAATTCATTATTCAATGAAAACAAAAATTATTCACTTCGGCTATATATCAAATAAACGAACTTGGGAAATTTTTAATTAAACAAAGTTTTTTTAAAAAAAGCATTCCGCAGTGATTTAATACTATTAATTTTCTAATCATTTCATGGAGGTATAGAATAGACGAATTGAGAATTAAATTGTTCATTGATCTTTTCGTAATGAAATGTTTAGTCTTCCTGTCGATCCTGTTTGAACCTTTAACCCTTTCCTATACAAATCCTGGATTTTACGTGGCTGTGATTTTGTTCCTGTGAAAACATTGAGAAAAAGGGGGAAATTGCTTATAACAAGCAATTTATCCTTTTTCCCACAATACTTTCTACCACATAGGATTGTTTCATTATAAATTGCATCCAATTTTTATTGTCGTCTGCGATTTATTTCAGTTTGGACCAGTCTTAAAAAAAATCGGTAAATGGTTAAGAATGACGTCAGTAATAAAATTCTCTGTAATGGCGATCATTCGCCGATTTTTCTATTTCCATTCACGTCAGACAAAAAAGGAGTAGTCAATTATATTATGAATAATTATACGGAATCCGCGGTTAAAAGGGTATTTCTTCACTGGAATAGCGTAGCAGAAGCGACTTTATGCTATATTTTGGCTTTCAAGAAAAGGAGAACTTTGAAAAAGCAACTTATCACGTAAAAGTTTGAAATTTCTATCGTTCTTTGATATATCAAATATTTGTAAAGTCCAACTGACACAAATAAAAGATTTATTACTTCAAGAAAAATAAATATATGGTAATTTTGCAATATATGCAAACAGACATGCAATAATACGCATTTTTAACAAATGTCAAGTTATGGAAGCCTGCAAAATATCAAAATACGTTAAAATTGAATTAACTTTTTAGAAGTTTCATGAGCACGAACATAACATGAATTTTCTGTATCGTATTCTCTATGCCTTTCATGTGTGCTTTTTGTTGTTGTTGATGTTGTTGTTGATGACGTTCATTTGTTTGGTTGTTGTTTGTTACGTTTTATTCTGTTTTGGGGTGTGTCGTTGGGTATGGGTGCGATGGGTGTGAGTGAGATTGGTGTGGGTAGGTGCAAAATTTGTAGCCTTATGAACAGATGAAGTTCAGACTACAAAACATAGTGGGAGAAGGAAAAATTGCTTGAAAAAATCAATGATGATTTCTCATCAAGTTACTCCAAGTATACTTCCAGAAATTGTTGAAAAAAAATCTAGGGCTTTATTTCCTTTATTCCCTAGGGCTTGTTACAAGCAATTTATTCATTATCCTCATGGTTTTATACCACCCCCCCCCCCAAAAAAAAAAACACAAAAAACCCTATGTTTTTTTTAAATTTCATCACCTAAAAATTGTCGTCTGCAAAATCTTTGAACTCAGACCATTCTAAAATTCTATTATCTGGTTATGGGTTAAAGTTTGATGTCGTTAAATTTAATGAATGACACTGCAATGGTGGTTAAACATTTTGTTTGTTTGAATGGGGTTTAACGCAACTTTTAACAGTAATTCAGTTATAATGAGGCGGCTGGATCATCTAACCATTGATTCCTGGTATTTCTCCCACCAGTACTACCACTACATCCTTCACTAGCCTCAAGCTACTAATCCCACCTAGGTTTACGATTATCCGCTCATTGGTGGAAGACAAATTTCGGAAAGGATATTTGCCGCGACAGGGGATCGAACCCCGGACCCAATGACGCGCTTCCACTGCGATATGGCCGCAGCGCGGTAAATTGTGACATGACGGATTATACACTTACACTCACGCGGAAAACATGCTGATATGAAATGTCAGGCATTCTAGTAAACATAATTCTGACAAATCAAGAATCGATCATATTCATTCCGCCAGTAATTTATTAGTATGATAACATGTTAAAAATAAATTTGAAACAGATCGAGTTCATTCTACAACACTTCAACAACGAATTTAATCTAAAAACAATTACAAAACCCCAAATTAGGTAAAATAATGTTACGGCTGCAACCTTGTCAAATTATGGATAGTGATTTTTTCGTGAAGTAATGAAAATATAAAACCTAGTTACACTCTATAAAAACGCGAAGTAGCTCATAGAGAAACATGATAGCAGATTTCTAATTCTGACCTACATGAAAATGATATAAGATATTCTCTTTCTTTATTAAAAATTACTATCCTCATCAAGGAAAATATCATTAAACGACGTCGAATGAGTACGAAAACATTACCAATTTTGTACAGATATCTTGTGGAACTACTTTGTGCGCAAAATAAAAATATTTCCGTGCTAAGTTTTTTTTTTCTCCACTGAGATAAGTAATCTTTAATCACGAATTTGCTAGACACAAAGAAAAATAGATAACAATTCAATAGAAAGTATCGTCGTAGAAATAAAAAAGAATATCGATGAAGAAGTGGTTTTACTACTTTCTTTATTTTGAACATAAGATTTTACGCCGTTTAGAAGACTCGTTGAAATTAATTTCACCATTACTACTGCCCAATGACATTACTACTGCCCAATGACATCATTTACTGACCAGTAGTCTATCAGATAACAAGTCTGTCGCCCTATCAAGTGAGCGTGCAACAAGACGGTCTATTTAAACCATTCCCACGTGAGTTATTTTCAGACTGGTCCAAATTGAAAGAAGTTGCAGACAACAAGAAATTGAAAACGACAATTTCAAGTCGATAGTTGATGACTTTTTAATAATATTTGTTTTTCGGGAAAGAATAATTCTGGATAATAAACAAATTGCTTGTCACAAGCAATTTCTTCATTCTCCTCAATGTTTTCCAAAATTTATTTTCTTAAGCGGCGTGAAAAGAAGGTATTGTATGGGAATTGGTTAATGGTAAGGATAATTGAAGGTAAACAAATCAGGATATTGTTTTTAAATTCTGATAAACCATGTAATGAAGAAAGCTCCATCATAACAAGAGCTGTCAGATGACAGCAACGCTCCATCATTATGAGTGCTGGATAGTAACAGCAAATCAATGTCGACATAAGGCATAATACCTAAGTAGTATATAGAGATAAAAATCTTTCAATCAAAATCTTAAGTCAAACAAGAAGTTCTAAGTCCAAAAAGGGTTAAAATTCACTCAAATGAATGTCTGAGTAATGAATCTTTCGCTAGAAGGGGATATACTGGTCACAAATAATAATTGACAAGTTTCAAAGCAATATCATTGGTAGAAAGAGAGTTATTAAAGATAGATACCAGTTGCATGTAAAGTTTAACCAATAATGTCTTAGTCCGAAAAGAGTTTAACTTCCACGATAATAAATGTAGTTATAATGAGTATTTGCCAAGAATATGATATGATGGTCACAAAAGCATGTGCAAAGTTTCAAAGCAATAGCATCAGTAGAAAGAGTGTTATTAAAGTGAAATTACAGTTGCACTATAGGTTTGGCCAAGAAAGTCTGAAAGGGGTAAAATTCCACTAACATGAATGTTGCAGTATTGAATCTGTGTCTAGATGCTGATATTTTTGTCACAAAAACATGTGCAAATTTTAAAAACGATAGAATTAGTAGAAAGAGGGTTATTAAATAAATATGACAATAATTTCTTAGTCTAAAAAGGGTTAAAACTCCGTTATGATTAATGTAATTGTAATGAATATTTTACTAGAAGATGATATGATGGTTGCAAAAGCATGTGCAAAGTTCAAAGCAATCGTATTCGTAGAAAGAGAGTTATTAAAGATATATGACAATTGCAAGTAAGGTTTGACCAAGACATTCTAAGCCAGAAAAGGGTCGAATTTCCATTAAAATGAATGTCACAGTATTGAATCTGTGTCTAGAGGCTGATACTATTGTCACAAAAACATGTGAAAAGTTTCAGAGCAATAGCATTAGTAGAAACTGAGTGAGATATGACACTTGCAAGTAAGGTTTAACCAAACTATTACGCCAAACTATTCTTAAACTATTACTTTGACGCCCGGTTGACCTGAATAGTCCCCCCCATTCTTCGAATAGTCGAGCTAAAAATCTGTGACATATCTCATGCCAAAGGAAAATTATAATCTAAAAATGCCCAAGTGTCGAAGTTGAATGTATCCGGAATTAACGGATGACTGGTCATCCCCACTAAGCTCCAATTGGAAGTTCCACTTTGATATTACACGGCGTCATTTTGTAAAGTTTATGGTCAATGGTATGTAACTTTTAAGTAGAATGATTGGTTTGCGACCTAAACGACGTAACTACAGCTTGACTGGTATCTTCGCTCAAACATATGGAAGGTCCACAAGCATTCGCATTAACCCTTTCCTTTCCAACCCATGTGATTTTGTAATTTGTAACAAGCACATTCTTCTTTTCCACTATATCTTCTACCCTACTGGATGGTTATAAAATTTTACAAAACTTGAAAGGATTAAACTCAGTAAAAGAAAAAAAAAACCAGAAACAAGTTTACCATAAATTATGTTCCTATGTTATAAAGCTGTTTGCCAACACAAAAAGTATCAATGTTTATTACAGAATCAAATTTCTTGAAAGATCATGAAAAAGTTAAATCAATTAGTTTGAATTGGGTTTTACGCCGCTTTCAACACCTAACAATGGATTCCTGGTATTTCTCACACCAGTACCGCCATCACATCCTTTCCTAGCCTCAGCTGCTATCCCACATAGGTCCACGATTATCAACCCATTGGTGGGAGACAAATAGTCAGAAATGATGAGTGCCGCCGTCGGGGCTTAAAGTAAAATCAAGGGAGTATTACTGCTAAAAATTATTAAAATATGACAGGTTCAGATAGGATTCCGTATATTTCCGATGATAAGCCCAATATATATATATACGTTTACCATACAATCAAATCGTCAAAAATCTAGGAGATTGACTTTTTCTCCATTCACCTATGAAATCGGGTTTACCAAGACAAAATTGGTTAGCATCATGGACCAATGAACATCGTTTGAAGAGCCTGAATAAGAGTCTACAAGAAGATGCATCAAAGCAAACACCAGTTACCAAGCATTCTCATTTTAGAAAAGAACCCCTTATACTTACCGCATATTCAGTCATTTTTTGCAAGTAATAATAAAGCTACGGAAAACATTGCAGGACAAAGATAATCTGTCAATAATTAATTTCTCCCAATTTCACAATGTTTTTACAAAATCTGTCACTTATCTTACTTAACACAATCAATTGACATCGGAAACTGAATTCAATTTGCATCAGTCTAGAAAGTGCTATATGGCAATAGGTTAAAGGTAGGTTTAAAGAAATTGTGGAATATAGTGCTTTACACTCAATATTGCATAGTTTAATCAACAATGGCATTTTTGATTAGGAGGAGAAGCTATTTTGTATGGTCGATTTGAGTGCAAAATGTCGTCACCATTCCTTTATTCAAGCTGTAGTTACCACATTCTGAACGATGATATAATTATCAATGCCTTCAAGGCGGATATTCGGAGATCACAGTTACTATGTTAACCCGTTGTCTTTGTGGCCAGGTGATCCAAAAATCTCGAAGTCAACATCATCGAAACAGCAGTATTGAATCACAATGTGTGTGGGCTGTTTAACCGAAAGATAGTTACAGCCCACTTTGAGTTTCCATAGGTCATTGGAGACTTGTAAAAGTTCATTAGCTGATGAATCTCTACCATCCTTTCAACATATGGCTTTTAGGTCAGGGATCGTGCGTGACTCGTGAACAGGAGTTTGATCCTAAAAACCCTGAAAATATCCTGCTTCGGCCCTTAAAAATTCCTCGCAAGAGGGGTCATCTTGACCCCTCTTGCAAGGAACTTCTAAGGGTCAAAATAAAAAAATAACCTTCTAATTTACAACGATGCATCTTACGTAATATGGAAATTTAAACAGCTTTATTAATAAGTTCATGTATTTAAATGAGATTTATAAAAGTGAACAAACTTAAGCAAGAAAGGGTATATTGGCACTTAAACCCTCGAATTTATTCTCGTGATTCTCTCATTTTGTTTTGACCCCCCTTCAAAATCAGTTACGACCCGTTGAATTTCATGGTAAAGGAAGCAATTACTCCTTTTTAATTTAATTATTAAATTATAAGCGGATTCATACATAAGTGTAACTAGACTTTTCGGTTCATACCTCCATGAAAACAAAAACTATTCTGTTCATCTCTTACACAAGATCTAGCACACGCCCGTAAATTTATCGACATGAAGAGTTGACCCTTTTGTTTCCTAACTCCGATTTCTCGAATGTAAGTCAGAATTGTTCTGCATTTTTCATATGATAGTGACAATGATTTTCAGACTTTTTTCAACCTTATGATGAAATCGCTAATCTTCGCTTCGAACTATAAATAAATCTAGGGCACTTAAGCCGTGCATTTTGTAACAGTCAGGCAGAGAGTACATATTTACTTGAATACATTTACATTCGAGCAAAAAAACTTCTAAAACGGCTGACCCCAAATGAGTTAATTATTCTCTACTTTTGATAGGGAGGTGCTAACCTCTACTGAAATTTAAAAAAATGATAACTTTTTCTCGAATATGTCACTGTTTTCTAGGTTTCGGTATTTAAGACCTGGCTATTTTAGAAAAATAACTTGTTTGGTTTGGCTATAGGATATTCTACAGTCTTTATATGTTCGTAAGTTAACTTTAAGGGTGAAATCGTGTAGCTTTGTGTCATTAAACAATACAGTTAACCCATTACCAGACGGCAAATTTTAGACTGGTTCAAATTGAAATGGAGTTGCAGACGAAAATTTAAAAGTTATTAAATTTTAGATTTCTTCAACTTTCTGGGTAGAATACATTGTGTAAAATGAAGAAATTGCTAGTTACCTTTTACACAATGCTTTCCAAAGTGCTTTTCTTCATGGGCACCCAAAAGCGTCATTTCGTGGCAATGGTTTAAGGCCATCGCGTAAATTGGAACGAGAGACTTGTCTGTGCAATGTCAAAAATACGAGAAGGCGACAGTTTCGCGGTAATACGCTGGTAATAACACAATATAATTATATTTCGTGCTTCCGTAGTCATGCAGTTGTCATCTCATTATCGAGGTCTTCAACACGACTTTTTAACGTTTAAGTTCGTCGTTTGATAACCAAAACATCGTAACTACAACTTGAATAAGCTGGAGTTACGAGGCGTTTGTCGTCCACTGACGATTTGTGTGGGTACGCCCTTGATAAGTAATTTTGAGGCAGCAGGTGGAAGACAAACATAACCTATTCAATTTAATGACACATAAAGCGGCGTTTACAAGATACACTATTGTCATATAATAATTAAACACTGATAGATATTGTAAAATGATATTTGATAGACTCATAGACTGATTATCCACCCAAACATATCAAACTTTGACACAATCTCTTCATTGAATAGAATATTTGGTGTAAAAAAATGAAATACGGAAACTGGGAAAAAGAAATTTCGCTTTAGGTGTCATAGCCAGTGCTTTCTTTTGGTACAAAATGGTTATTTTCTGAATTGAAAGCAAGAAAATTGAATATTTTGTTTGAAAGCACTTTACAATCATAAAAATAATTATATCAGTCAAAATGAGAGAATAATAATAGAACGGTGAAAGCAAGTAAAGTGGATTGGTGGAGGAAAAAAAAGAGAGAGAAAGGGACTAGTCAGGAAGAATGAAAGGAACATAGAGATGAACTGATAGCAAGAAAATGGTCAGGGGAACAGAGATACATATAGTAGTCTAAAGCTTTACTATAAGAGGAATAAATTATACAAAAGGAAGGTCATTGGCCACAGTGAGCTCAACCGACACTAAGCTTTACATATAGGCCTGACTCCACAGTAACTAATGCTTACCCCATGGGGACCTGAAGGTCATTGTTTTACATTCCTAAAAAGATCCATGCCGATGTTTCACACAGAATATAAAGGGTTTTAGGCGTCTGGGTCAGAAGATTTATTTTACATATATATATTAATGAATTTTCACTTTTGTTGTAACGATAACCAGAGGTTTTAGCGGATTTGATTTATCTTAGCGAATTTGGAACGGAAAAAACTGATTAAAATTCCTACTAAATCTGCTTGAAATTAACCCTGTGATTTTAGAGTAAAGTCGCTTACAGAAATTCCTTATCTCTAGATGGGTCTAACGCCCCCAATGACCCCCATGACCCAAAGGACATCATTTTAGAAATTTTCAGAGAGACTAATATTCTGTATATTGTGGTGTAGCCCTTCTTGGTCAGGAAGAGCAGGTTGTTAAAGATATTTCTTACTTGTTTACTATTGTTGCTATGGCAGCCAAATTTTTTAAAGCTTTTATTCTTTAATAGTTTTAAGGAGGTCAAATAGGGAACCATCCTTTATGTAAAAGGCTCTATCCTTCCATAAGGAAGCGTAGAAATTTCACACGATAAGTGTTTGAATCGGCGCTTAATGATATTTTATTCCCTCATATTTAGTTCATGTTGTCCTTGATAATACCTTTACGTCACTGTTCTCGTCATTGTTGCCATGGTTCAAGAACTTCAACATCTTTTGTGTTATTTTGATATATGTTCAGGAGTAACCTGGTAACCCTAGATGCTTTTTTGTTAGAATTATGCTGGTGTTCTTGTTTGTGTTTCTATGCTCTATTGGTACGTCTCCGTCTCTCAACCAAAATACTTATGATTCTTGATTCATGAGTGGCGTGTAGGTATCATTTTGAGCGTGCTAGTAAGTCAGCAAATACGCTCTCAGGAATTTCTGTCTTTCGATTAACTGTATACAAGGTCGAGCGCCGTTCGTTTAATTGTTCAGGAGTTTCCCAACTACAAAGACTTTATAGGAACATTATTACGATTAATGTTTACCGTGTGTGCCGGAAATATGAAATATGTTAGGTTAAGGTATATACATAGGGATTATTATGTTACGATAGCGATACAGCATCTTGCATTTGGTTTGACCTTCAGAAGAAAGTTTCTGTTCTTTAAAGAGTCCGAAGGTCGAGTGGAATTACTAATTTTCCTCCGCAGCGAGGATATGTTCCTCTTTTGATTAAATTCATTCGATGAAATAATAAATGTGATCTTTATTTCTATAAGTATTTCCGTTCTCCTTTAACTTTCTGATTATTTTGCATTAAGACGCAATACACAGAATGAAAATGATGTCATCTTTGACTACCTTATATAGAAACGAATTTGACACTGTCAGATACGGATTCTTTTCTGACGAGTTAGATTCTGGTCTTTGTGTAATGTATATACA
This sequence comes from Fragum fragum, assembly GCA_946902895.1. NCBI lineage: Eukaryota > Metazoa > Mollusca > Bivalvia > Cardiida > Cardiidae > Fragum > Fragum fragum. The sequence goes on along the minus strand of OX336368.1, from coordinate 32,470,621 downwards.
TTTCACTAGAATTAATAATCCTTGTCATGCTGTATAAATTACATTACTGAATTGCTGTCAAATCAAAGGGCTGAAAGCACTGATATAACTTGTTGTTAAAAAATCAATAAATCTTTTAGAAATCAATCTCATAAACAACTCAGGAAGGAAATGTATGAGCAGGAGGTGTGGACTAAGATCAGCCTGCACATAAGTGCAGTCTGATCTTAGTCTACACCTCCTGCCAAAACCGGAATATTCCGGGTTCAGCATGACAAGGGTTAATAGATATTTAATAAAAGATCCTTAATTTGTGGACTACCTAGAAGATTGTATATAGCTAGCGTAGTATAATGACACTGCTATTTTCTTATTATGACGTCAAACAAAATATCACTTTAAAGGCATTTTGACGCCACTCGAGATAAGCTATTGGGAAAACATCGTGGAAAATAAAGAATTCTACCCAGAAAGTTGGAAAAAAATCAAAATTTTATGAAATTATAATTATTGTCTGTAACTCCTTTCCATTAAATGAGTTAAGATAGGCTATCCATTATAGTTAATTGACGGATGGTTGGTCACGCCCACTGTCCTTCATTATTACATACTTTTCCTGATTTATTAAACGATTTTCGTTCCTTTAATTTGTGGTCAAAAATGTAATCAGAAAATACGGATATCGTTGGTTGGCTGTACCTATACAGCGCAATACCATTCATTCAGCATAAATATCGGAAATATGAGTTCACTTCCATTCTTAATGAAAAAATTGGATTTTTCTATCTTTTGGAAGCGGTGATCCGTCAACTTGAGGGGGGGGGATCGGCAAAAGTCGGTTTTCTCCGGTGACAACGTTACATAACGTTTCACCATCATTTAATTCTTAAATGATATGTAATGTCTACGCCATTCATCAACTTTGCCAGGCAGTTACAAGGAAACGACTTTATCCGAAGATTTCGATGTTACGTTTATAAACCCATTACCAGACTACACCATTTTAGACTGGTCCAAATTGAAAGGAATTTTAGAGGACACGTTTGAGTGGATGAAATTTTAAACTTGTTTGGCTTTTTGGATAGACAAATTGCTTGTGACCAAGCAATTTCATCATTGTCCACGATGGTCACCAATGCTTTTTTCCTTTGGGATGTCAAAGGCATTATTTTATGCGAATAGGTTAATCTGTCTCTGCGTCATAAAGAATACTCTAGATCTGCCGTCGGATGTCTGAGCCAATGAAAGAACCAATATCTTAAGGTGCTCACGGGTTTCGAACCTGAGACCTCTTGTGCTTGAAGCCGACGCTCTGCCCAATAACCTAAGGTGCACATATTAATATATAAGACGGGTAATTAAACTTAACTATTTTTTATAGCGGAATTACTGCTATATCATAGCGTGGCTTATCCGGTTTCAGGAAGATATATGTAAAACTCTTCGAACGTGCTACATCAGTTTTGTAAGAAAACATATGTGTACATGGGAAACTAAAATGATTTTAGCGCACCATTGCTTGCACTCATCTGATTTGTGTTTGCTTTACTGTTTCAATATTCGTAGACCGTCTGTCTTGATGGGTCATAGTTAATCATGTCCACAAGAGAACTCTCTTTATAAACAACACTGTTTGATTGATCTATAATTAATTTGGTCAGCCAATCATTCTGCAGTCCGTTATCCCCGTTGCACGGTAGATTAGTGTCCCAGTCCGACCTACCAAGATTTATTGGGGCGATAAATTAATGTCAAGCATTATGTATTTATTCGTTGAGTGACTGGTGTTAATAACATGTAAACAGGCAAGCAATGTCGATAACCATGCAATTAATCGGAGCGTAAGCTTACAGTCAACGCAGAATTCAGTTATAAAGATTTAAAAAAAAATCCATGAAAGCGTCTGAGTGCACTCAACGCAAGGTGAAAATACTGTCTAACTCGCTTTTTATATAGCTTTTTTTTTTTTTTTTTTAATTTTTATTTAACCGATTATTTTCAGTAGACATCATTTGAAGTAGTTTGGGATATAAACGTGTTGATTTAAGTGGCAATCAGTAAGTAAGTAAGTCAGTAACCTTATTTAACAATAGTCTGATAGCGTTGATTGCTTTGTAAAAAACATATTGAATGTTATGTTTTATATGTAGTACAAAACCTTGTATTGGATTCAAGCCACGAGAACTAAGTACTGGAATATCAAACTTTCCGTGAATCAAATGTAAGGGTTTTGTATCACTACTACTTCACAGTATTCCATTATTATATGACCATGAAAGATGAAAAGAAGCTAACGAATTGTCCTGAATCAAATCCATTTCTTTAAATCATCATAACGTTATTTTTTGCGTGACATCATTTTATGGGAGAAATGATATCATTTAACTACATCGTATCACTCAGATTTAATGAATGAGATTTAACGCCTCTTTTAACAGTAGACGTATTTCAGTTCTATCGCGGCGGCTGGAGCACCTAACAATAGATTCCTGGTATTTCTCACACCAGTACTACCACTACCATCTTTCCTAGCCTCCAGCTGCTATCCCATTTAGGTTTACGACTATCCACCCATTTGTTGGAGACAGATGTTGGAAAGGATATGTGCCGCCGCCGGGGATCGAGCCCATGACATCCCATAGTTGAAGTTTGGGAGTCTGGTGCGCTACCGACTGTGCTATGACGGCGTCTGTCGTATCATTCAGTACATGTATGATACTACGGATTCCTGTTTCTGCCATCCACTGTTCGACTTAAGAGGAACTTGAAAAGTAGAAATCAGGCAAACTAACTTCCACTTTTCTAGTCGAAAGTGGGAGTCTTTGACCTGACAACTGTCATAAAATTTTCGACTTTATGTTTGTATAGAAAAGTGGAAATTAGCAATTGTTCGGTATGAATAGTTTTTCATGGGATAGATTAACCGCGTTATTCTACATTCACACCAAGAACAACAAAAACAAAATCGTCCTTGTCAGACCCCACTGAATTCTCAGCCTCAGTTGTTCTTTGTAAATTAACACGTGTTTATAATACTGTAGCAGATTATACAACATTAATTGACATATGACCTCTTCAGTGCTTTATCCTCATTCATGATTAAGTGTTTTGAGACCGAAATTCATAGGTCATGAAAATGATATTTTGCGATTCTAGCCAGAGTAAAGGAATCGTTTTTCACTTATGGAAGGTTGGTCAGTTTGGGTAGGCTAATAGCCGTTTACCGTCCTCTGGAATATAAAGTCAAAATTACAGAAGAGACCCCAAACTCGTGGAAAATTAAACATTTGGGCGTGTAGATCACTATTGAGTATAAACATGCTTTTTTTCGTGTCGAACTAGTTTTTGTAAAAGAAATACTAGTTGTTTCTAGTGAGGTCGGTCACTTCTCGTCCAAAGGTCCCGGGTTTGATCCCCGACGGCGGCAACACTCTTTCCGACATTTGTCTACCACAAATGGGCAGATAATCGTAAGCCTATGTGGGATAGCAGTTTGAGGCTAGGAAAGGGTGTAGTGGTAGTACTGGTGCGAGAAACACCAGGAATCCATTGTTAGGTTCTCCAGCAGCCGCGATATAACTGAAAGATTGTTAAAAGCGGCGTTAAACCCCATTCAAAGAAACAAATCGTCCAAAGTCGAAAAATTATTGCTAATGTTATTATTGTCCTAGCATGATTTTCATTTGAATGTTCTTTCAGATGATTCAAGGCTTGAATCTAGTAAAAAGAGCTATGCTAACTGGTCCTTTTTACTCTGTTTTTGATAAAAGAAAAACGGACAGGGATGTAACCCGTACGTTCTCGGTGACACGGTGATTAATTTTTCACAGGTTCAGACGGTGCTATGGTAGAAACTTTCCGAGATACTATTCCTACTAAGAAAAAAATTGACTAATTACGACTTCTAAACTTGTCGGAGAGGTCGAAAAGTTTGAGTTTTTCTATGTATTATTTCAAGTCTATCCTATTTGTTAGACGTAAATGTAGAAAGAAAATGTTAATTGTCAAGAGAAAAATTCTAATTTCCACTTTTCTAGTCAAACGTATACGGTTGAAAAGATGAAAGTTTTATGACAAATTCCAGGTCAAAAAATTCCACGTTTCTACTTTTCATATTATTATTTTTACTAGAATAGCGGAAGTAAGAACGCCTGATTTCTACTTTTCGAGTTCCTCCTAGGTCGAAAAGTGGATAGCGGAAACAGGATTCCTTGATTATACGGATTTTTTCTGCCATGTCCGATTTTGTCCGTGTGCAATGAATGCGTATCTTATAATGATATTTGGTAGGAATTTAATGAATAGCAGGATGTCCGACGTTCATAATGTAGCAGCCGCAGAATTTATCAAATAATCCATGAGGGGGATTAAACCAATAGCCAATATTTCATTGCGTGATGTTAGGTAATTTTTCATTTTTTCTGTACACTATTCGATACTATTCCTGCCTAAATAGTTCCGGACCTCAACGATTATTACATTGACGCGGGGGAATATTACTACTGTACAGCGGTAGTCAAGTGGAAAACTATAGCCAGTTACGCGATAATTCGATCAAACAGAAACAGAATCCGCTCGAAAATAAGAACACCGTACGTGGGTGACTATCTGATTATCGACTGTGGAGTGCTGGATAGTGAGCAAAAAATCGATGTCGAAAAAAGAGGCAAAGAATAAAGTTCTCTATGGCAATAAAGTTTGCTGTTTGATTGGTTGACCCATTTACACACAGTGACGCTTTTGGCCACCCCAAAGAAAAAACAATTTGGAAAGCATTAAGTAAAATGAAGAAATTGCCTGTAACAATCTAAAAAATCTGAAATTTAATTAAATCGTAGTCTGCAACTTCTTTCAATTTGGACCAGTCTTAAATCTTGAGGTTGGGTGATGGGTTAAAGTAGATTTCTCCAAAGATTGTCGAGTCACGATGCCTGTTTAGTAAGCTCAACAAGTGTTGATATATTAACGACCCTTCGACAATCCGAACAGCCTTAAACAGATAAAAGTTCTCGCATTACCATGTACATGTATTTTACGTATCAACCTCTTTTTGAACAATACCAAAATTCATGTTACAATCAGCTTCGACAAATCAGTCAATCTAGGTAAGAACACAATAAAGACTCTTTTTAATTCCTTGAATACATCACGGCTACCTTATTGCAACTCTTTACTGTTTTGACTGACCCCAAAAAAACTGTGAATAAACTGCAGATAGTTTCCCCACATTTGTCCGTATTATCACGAGAACACAGAGGCACCATCACATTACACCAATTTTGAAAGAGTTACATCGGATATCTGTAAAACACAGAATTTGCTTTAAATCTTGACTTATACGTTTAAAGCTCTACAATCTTCAATTTACACCAAGTCCCTTTTAGACATATATGTACCAAACCGAGATCTAAGAAATGGATCAAATTCTATGACTCTTGTTGTTCCCTAAAGTCGAACTAGAAGGTATTGAGATAGTAGTTTTATGGCGGTAGCTCCAACCCTGTTGAATTCTCTTTCATCCGTAATCGGACCTTCCACAACAGTTGCATCTTTAATAACATATTTTAATTAACATATTTTACTGAAACATAATTCCTTTTTGGCGAAACGTATTTTATTCAATGTATATTAGTGTTTTAGTAATTATTTCGTAATTAGCAAAGTATTTTATTTCTACTGTTTTCTGAATTAATTACACATTACTTTTTCGTGTTTTATTTATTTTCCATGTATTCTATTCAATATAATTTTGTAAAGCACTCCCGAGCGAGCTAATGTATGAAAAAAGCTATATATAAATTTGGTAATTGATGATAAAAATTGTGAAATTAAAATTGAAGACTCTTAGCATTTATCAACATTATCGAAACTAACCCAGGGGCTACCAATAAAGAATTGTTTAACAAATACCAAATGATTAATCAATCGACTGAAAATGACCCCTTTTGACTCGATTAGAAAGGCTCTTATTTGTGGTGATTTATGATGCCTTTTTTACATTGAATTCCGATAGACAATCGTGTATGGTTCTAAAACTTTGCGGAATTGCCCGTTTTCAAATCAGGCGAAATTTCAGATTGTAAATTAGAAGGTACCCAATAAGCATTAAAAAAAGTTAATCCTCTTTACAGTTTAAATTGCTTAGAGGAAATTAAACGTTGTATGAGTGCAACGTAGCTTTATGCTTTTGTGGCAAAGCGGCCGATAGTCACAATGAAGATAGTAAATTGGAGCAAATAGACAATCCTATATGAAATTGTCTGGTTTTGATTATCTTAGAATTAGAATTAAGATCCTTAAACGAACTTGTCAAAGTTTTGAAGACATGGGTTATTACTACATGCGATAGCTAGTTGTTTTGTTTATAACCTTTTTTACCGAAATACGAAGATGTTACAAATAACTAGTACAGGTGATGGCGTCCAGTTGTTAATTAAACGAATCTTCTTTGTATTAGTAGACCTCAGATATTACATTACTACCGTATTATTATTTGTACCACTAACAAGTGAAATGCGTAGTTCACATAAGGTTATTTGTGACAAGTCATTACGTGAAATCCGTTACTGCGGAAGCCCTTCGGGGAATTTGTTCAAACATTTCTACAACGTTTGATGTGTACTGCTTTACCTATGTTACCTATATGTTACCTTTGTAGCACTACTGGTTCTTCTACACCCTTACCTTCTTTTCGATATATTTTTACTTCAATTTTGAAATATCTACGTACCTCTAAGCTACGACTGTCTCAAAAAGTTTTCATATAATTAGATATTTCTTCTTTGAATTGCATAATTTAGGTAATATACACGAGCGCAGATCTGAGAAAAGGCGTCTTATGGCCTGAACACAGACGGCAAAATAATAGACTGGTCATATCTCGTCTTGTCTTGTTGACAGGTTTTCTTTCGTATCGTAATTTACAGAATTTTAGCTCGCTTTTTAATAATTGGTTGTGTTCTAAGATAAGTACTCGTTGTTTAACGTCGGTGTTAATTTGAAGTTTCTAGGTGTTCTGCTGAATTTGTTTTTTATCTCTTTTATGCTGATGCTAGTCTTCGTATTCAGTTCTTGAAAACGTGGGTTTGCACTGCCTTAGTGTTCTTGAAGTTCTTTTTTAGCGCGTGCGAGGCTCTGATCGCCGGCGAATATCAGCTCATTGAGATCTTCTGTTTTTTTAATAGCTTTCAGTGTGATTTTTATCCACGTTTATAATGAAGAGTATCTAGGAAATAATACACCTCGCCTAATAACACCTTAAACTACTCAGTAATTCCATTATATCTGCGAATGTCACAAAATCGGTTAGTTTAGGAATTGTCTAATAGTATTCCTCTCTTGTCTTCTAGGTTGTTGTCGTCGGGCGACCAAAATAAAGTAAATACAACTTTATTCAAGCTGCATTTACGATACCAAATGATATTTGCCAAAGAAAAGTGTGTTTCCGTCTACTCTGTGAAAGCATTTTTTTTTTTTTTTTTTTTTTGTTCAGCTCCTCGTTGTGTTCAATTTGTACACATTGCCAACCATTTTACGAGCGCACATTGAACAGCCTGGACAACTACACAATGCATTTTCATGTTGTGTAAGAGACGTTTGAGTCTGTAGTTTTTTCCAGTGCGCACAGCGAAGGCATTGGTCAGACAGTGCGGATACGTAAGCTGATCTGAGTCTCAACTTTGCTCCCATATGAAATGGTGGGTAATGTCACGCAACTAACGAATCTGTTGTTGTTAAAAAATCTTCGTTGTCATCTTGTCAAATGGCTCAGTTGGATTTTTCCTTACTTGTTGCAGTGCTCCTTCTTGCGTTTCTTCTTCCAAATTGGAATATGTACCTCATCTCTCGGTTCCCAGTATTCAATACATTCCTCTATAATTTAGTTTTTAGTAACGTCTATCAAAACCGAACGTACTGATTGGTCGAAAAAGAAATATCCATACCCCCATCAACAAAATTTGAGCACTCAGGTATTTTGTATGCTTCCGAACAAAATAGTTCCATACAAAAGTATCAAATATTTGCTATTTTATCTTGATGTTATCAAATTATTAGAAATAAAGATAATATTATTTTGTTTTCATGGAGTTATGAAACGAAAAACCTAATCACACTTATGTATGAATCCGCTTCGCGTATACATACAGTGTTATTAGCTTTTCCGTTTCTTACCTCCATGAAAAAAAAAAATTCTCTTCATCTCCTAAATGTCTATACTTTCTGAAAAGTATGAATCACCAATCAATTCTTGTCTCCTGCATGCATGCCTGTTATGCTATCAACACGCACTGCTTTGATATTTAATCTAAGAATATCAGGTTCTTCTTTGTAAGAGTAAAGTGGTTGAAAAAGATTTGATATATTTCCACTCTCTAGGACATTTGCTGTTGATGACTTCAGTGAGAAATCGTCTGTGATAGCCTAAAATACTGGAGTTGCAGCCTAAAGTAACGACATCTTGGTCGCTAACGGACTTTATGCCTATTTAGACCACTTTAACTCATTACTAGAATATACAATTTTAGACGGGTCCAAATAGAAAGGAGTTGCAGACGTCATTCTAGATTTATGGAATTTAATATTTTTTTTCAACTTCCTAGATAGAAAACATTGTGGCAAATGAAGAAATTACTTGCAACAAGTCATTTCTTCATTTCACGCAACTTTTTCCAGATTGTTATTCCATGAGTGGCGTCAAAAAGCGTTATTGTGTTGGAATGGGTTAAACGGTATCGAATGCGCCAATATACGATTTAGATAATGAAAGCTTGTTATAAGCAATTTCTTCAATGTCCTCTGTGTTTTCTAACCTAAATAGCAAACATTTTCAAATTTCTATCAAATTGAATTTGTCATCTGCGACTTCTTTCAATTTGAACCAGTTCTAAAATGGTGTCTTATAATCGTAATGGATTAAAGGGGAATAATTTAATTTTTAGTTTCGTCTATCAAAAACGAGCGTTCTGATTGGTCGAATAAATTATTCATAACTCGATGAACAAAATTTTGAGCACGCGGCGATTTTGTATGTTTCCGCACAAAATAGTCCCATACAAAAATGTATCAAAATGTGTAAAGCTTTTGGGTTTTTTTGTTTTTTGTTTTGTTTTGTTTTGTTTTTTTGTTGTTGTTTTTTCGCTCGATGCTATTAAATTATAAGAAATGAAGAGAATATTTTTTGTTTTCATGGAGGTATGAACCGAAAAACCTAATCACACAATGTATGAATCCGCTTCTCATACAAGTAACGTCTTTTGAAATATCAAATAAACCCTTGATGGACTTTAATAGCTGGCCTTTGATCAAAAGGGAATTAAAATCAGATTATGTCTCACAATTCTGTTGATTTTCATGACTATTAATCCCTAGGTGAAAGGCTTTCTTCTCTAACTACACGAATAATGATGTTTTATTTCCAAGGATTAAGAGCTGAGGAAACTCGTTGTCTGATATTAACCCACTTCAATCTACCGATGCTAGCTCTAAGATTTGATATGAAGCTAAGATTTTCGAGGATAGTTTAAACCAAAATCAGATCGCATGAGCTAAAGCCTGAACATCTCATATTTTCCGTACAACTTCTGCATTACAAGATTCCTTATCGATCAGGCTGTCTGGGGTAAAAAGTAAAGATAACTAGTCGTTTTCGAAAATATATGTCAAGTATTGGGGACGACAGAAAACAGTCATTTTCCATCAGCTGCATAGTTTGAGTAAATATTATGTCTTTGTTGTCTTATTATTATAAGGTAAAGTAGATGAAGTATTTCAAGAATAACGATATTGTAATATAAAATGACTATACTAGATTTAGAAAATATACGAAGATCAAAATAGTTAAGGCCGAGTCAGCCCGTACTGTTTGCGCAGTCTGGTCGGTATCGAGGCTTCTCGCACTTTATAGAAGGTTCTTTTTCGCGGGAAGGGTCATATATCGACGTTGGGCTAACAGAAAGTCGTAACTACAGCTTCTAAAAGCTGGAGTGACGACTTTTTATACTCAACGATATATGGGTTTTGATTATTATTTTCTTTTGGGGGGGGTATTTGTTGCTGTTGTTGTTTAATTTTTTTTTATTTTTTCCATTTTTACCGGATTTTTTAAATCTAGAATTTAGACTTTATTATTTAAATAGTATTTTATATGTGTAATTCTTTCTGTAAATTCTTCGGTCACGGACAAAGTAAATTCAATCCTACACAATGACGCTTTTTGACGCCCCTCAAGAAAACCGCTTGTGGAAACAATGTGTAAAATGAAGAAATTGCTTGTTACAAGCAATTTCTTCATTTTACACAATATTTTCCTTCCAGAAAGTTGAAAAAAAAATTTCACCAACAGTAAAATGTCGTCTGCAACTCCTTTCAATTTGGACCAGCCTTAAATTTCGCCGTCTGGTAATGGGTTAAGGTACATTTCTGAAAGTCATCAGTCAGTTCGGGTATTTTCTTAAGAAAAGACATTTTCGGCGATTCCAGATTTTATCCCAGACTTTAATGGCAACTTTAATGACATCTTTGAACTAAAATATTTTAAAAATCTTTGCCTTTCTCGCGTCAGAAGGCGTGATTGTGTGGGAACGGGTTAGATCGTGTGGGAACGGGTTAAAATTTAAATCATACAAATTCATTTACAGATTTTTTGATAAAAATGGGTTAAACGCAGAACCTTGATTTTGAGAAGAAATAAGGCTTTCGAAAATATTCGAATAAACGTCATTTCATGTAATTTTCAAAAATAGAAAACGACGAAAATGGAGAAAGAAAACACCTGTTCTTCTAGATTTCCAGTGAGTATGAAAATGTTTCTATGTTTTTTACATATTTCTGAAATTAACTTCCCACACTTATGTAGTTTACAGCAGTAAATTTCGACGAGACTTTTTTAAATGTATTTGTCATATAATTACGTAATAACGTGTCAAAGTTTGAAATACCAATCTAATTTGATTGGCAGCTCTCAAACTACAAGACATAATATCATCTCAATAGTGTCTCATTTTGTGATACAACAAGTCTGACTTCCCCAACCCTAAAGACTGAATAGGCTGACAAGCTGGTAGAAAACTGTCGTGCCAGCCTCTACATATATTTCTTTCAACAACAGATCTCCGTTTATTACATGAAATATATCAACAGATTAAATACGAAGAGCGATTTAAACAAAATCGCCTAGGGCGAGAAATTATCTTTTTTGCTCACCTGAACACGAAGTGCTCTGGGTGAGCTATGTGATCGGTCATCGTCCGGCGTCCGTCCGTCTATTCACAATTACAAAAAAATTAATCTTCTCCCCTAAATTAACCATGAAATTTCAACCAAACTTCACAGAAATTATCCATAGGCCATGCTTTTTTCAAAAAACTTCAAAGAATTGAAATCCATGATGAAGTTTGCTTGCCATGACAACCGAGTGAAAAAAACTTTAAAATCCTCTCCTCCCAAATCATAGGGCCAAGAGCTTTGATATTTGGTATTAATCTTCATCTATTGACCTTCTACCAACATGCTTCAAAGAATTACTGTATCTTGAAAATTAGCCCTTTTCTGTGTGATCCCTGATTTTACACAGAAATTAAGAAGGAAAACTTTGAAAATCTTCTCCTCCCAAAACAAAAGGCATAGAGCCTTGATATTTGGTATAAAGCCTCATCTATAGAACCTCTATCAGGATACTTGAAGGAATTACTGTATCGTGAAAATTAGCCCTTTTTCGGTACGACCCCTGATTTTACAAAATGAATAAAGAAAGAAATCTTTGAAACCCGTCTCCTCCCAAACAATAAGGCTTAGAGCTTTGATATTTGGTATAAATTATCATCTATTGTCCAGTTACCAAAGACTTCAAATTATCGCATCTTGAAAATTAGCCCTTTTCTTTGTGATCCCTGATTTTATATAGCAATAAAGAAGGAAATTTTTGAAATCTTTTTTCTCCTAAGTCATAACGCCTAGAGCTTTAATATTTTGTATCAATGTCTATTGAACTTTTACCAAAATACTTAATAGAATAACCGTATTTTGAAAATAAGCCCTTTTCTGTGCAATACCTGATTTTAAAAATGAACAAAGAAGAATATATTTGAAAATCTTCTCCTCCTAAACCATTATGCTACGAGCTTTTATATTTGGTATGTATCAATGTCTATTGATCACCTACCAAAATACTTCAAAGTAATACCGTACTCTGGACACTGGAGCTATATGGTTGGATCTTCATTATACCTAGGACTTAAGTAGAAAATTTTATTCTCCAAAATGAATTGGTGTAGGACTTTGATATTTTGTATATATCATAAAGTCTAGAGCCAGAATTCTCAAGGGGGCGATATAGGACTATCATGTTCCTCTTGTTTAAATATACCAATTGATGTCTAAGTAGATAAATTATTATTAGCACTTCAAAGTTTCAGTAGGGATTTTTCTCTTCTCTCTATATCATTTAACAGAATTTGATTCTCAAGCGTACCCATTTTGATTAATTCTAAATAAATTGACAAGGCTGGTCATCGTGCGATTACTTGATACTTTGGCCAAAGAGGCTATCTCCTAAGGAAATACAGGTAGTAACGCCATTATAGGATCATGTCCAATGTTTTAGCATCGTGAAGACATTGCCACTGAACTTAAACGCGGTAAATATAGTCTTGAAGGCCACTGATTGTCATCTGAGAGGACTTCATTAATAAAATGCGTGATAGGCGTATTGCAATACGGGTAGTTATGTCACAGAAACGCGTCCATTCAATTGCCCACAATGATCTGAAAATGACAAAGGTTTCTGACGCACGGCTCAAATAGCTGTTGAGTGTTTACCGAAATCGAGCTTGATGCAGCATGACTAAGGAAGGCCTTGCTATGTTTAACTCATTCCCACGTTCATACACCGTTCAGTATTAAAGCTTTAGAAATAGATTGTGGAAAATGAAGAAATTGCTTATTACAAGCAATTTCTTCGTTAACCACAATGTTTTCAACCCCAAAATACTAAGACTTTGTAGACTTTATAAGCTTTGAATTGCCGTCCGCAACTTCTTGGGACTGGTCTTAAATTTCATCATGAGGGAATGGGTTAATGAGGTCCAGAGAAATCTTCCAAGCAGTTTGTTAGTTTTGATAAAACATGGGTTCCACACTTCGAATCTGAGACAAAACAACATTCAAAACAGTTTAAACACACAGGATAACCGCCCCGCCTCGATAAAGACCGAGTCAACAACATCCGCTAGGGAGGTGATGGCCACTGTTTCTGAGATGTAAATCTGCTGCTATTGGATTCTATTTTAATAAGTTACACCTCTGATATATCTGCTAAAAACAAGCTAAAACGTATTATAGGGTTCGGGGGAAAATTTTGGTCAAATTTTACAAGAAAAACAAAGACTGACAATAATTTCGGGTATTAATGTTGTTTTGAATAAAGAAGTCAAAATGGCCGATAAGCTATTTATTAAGAACAAGCCAATAAATATCCATTCAGTATTCATTATTTCCACATATACATTTTAATTTATATCGTTAAGTATATTAATACCCGTGTATGCTTTTGTATAATACTATACGTGTTTCCTCCCTCCCTCTGAGGCGCTGTTATTGTTGCTCTTCTTGTAATAAGTTTTGCTTTTTATCAGGGGATTGTCTCCGATAGCATAAAGCAAACTATTGGCGTCTATTGTCCCAGAAATATCGCTTTATTTGTCCGTTGATATTCGTTTAATTTCGGGATGTTAAACAATTTTATCTTGTCGTTGAATGTTAAATTAACAAAAAAGCCAGTGACTTTTTCTTTAATTTCCATAAAGCGATACCTCGAGGGATGTTTAATTAGTCCTCGTCTAATTTAATACCAAATAAGCCGCAAAGCGTATACATAATAGATTGTGTCTAATGTCATTTATTTTATATCTTCGTTGAAATCTGCATTAGCATTTTCTGATATACGTTTTTTGTTTGTTTGTTTATCTATTTTCTTTAATCTATTGAGTTATGAAAATGTATTTGCATAACAGGATATGTCCTTTAAAATTACACCCAAAATCTTGCAAAAGATATACGTATCTTTTATTCCTCTCGTTAATTGTCAGTACTATTCGTCCAAACTAATCAACATTGTGGAAAATAAAGAAATTGCGCATTTCTTAATGAACAAGAAATGTTTTCTATCAAAAGACATAGATCTTTTAACTTTCATTGATTGATAACTGTCGTATGCAGCCCATTTGGATTTGGGCCTGTCTAAAGTTGTGTCATCTGGTAATAAAGTGAAAACAACCTTTTATTTATCGTAGAAAGCAGAACAGAAATAACACACGTTTTATTCATTAAGCTTTTCCCGGCTTTGAGTATATATTCATAGCAACGTAAAATCCAGGTTTTTAACGGGAAAAGATTTAAGTCCATGTTACACTTAGTTAAATCAAAGTACTGAAAGTACTCTATGCTAGCAAAGCATGGTTGAATTTAGAAACGTTTCCTTGTTAGGTAGAAAACATTGTGGACATTGAAGAAATTGCTTATACAAGCCTTTTTCCCAAAGCGCAATTGATAGGGAATGGGTTACATAGCGTGCTTTTGAGAGAGTTCAATACAATTTGAATAGAGTTTGCAATATTCCTGAAATACACGAGAACTACTTTTAATGGCGTAGGCATTTAATTGATTTGGTGGTTAAGCCTCCAATGACAGTTTGCACACGTTGAACTTTGAGACGACCTCAAAATTTCGTCTGTTATCTTAACCTATCAAAGCAGTCGCTTTGCTAGCTAATAATAATAATAAAAAAAATACCGTAGTCTCAAAACGGTGAATCAATCGACCAATCGCGATTCTCAATTAAAGAATCAATCAACCAATCTAGTCATTCATTAAACCGGAAGTGAACTTTGAAACCCCGACATTGGTCGACATTTATGTGAAGCATTTGTGTTCATTTATTATTCAAGCTGAAGTTTTTTCGTTTCGGTCCTCTAACAACCATTTTCTTTTTGTTAAATGGTACTGTCGATAAATTTTGCAAAATAAGGCCGTTGAAAGTCAAAGCGGATCTTCCTGTTTGAGTCTGTGGGCGTTGCCTGTGGATTCAGTGGGCGTGGCTAGTAGAGTTAATGGGCGTGAACAGTAGAGTCAGAGGGCGGGACCAGACCTCTGTCAATGGAGTGACGTGTCTCTTTCAATCTTACATTTTGCTATGAACATTTTAATCAAGCATTCGGTCCGATCATTTCAGCTTCGTCTTAACCGACGATTTGTCTTTGCATTTCTTAAGAGGAGCTATAATTGGCCGAGAAAAAGTCCTAATGAAAACCCCCCTTCTATTCAGTTGATTATGGACGATTGGGCTACAGTGGATTGAATCCTATGGTCTTGGTAACGTTTATATAAATTTGTTAACAGTAGCTGAAGTTCAAATTTAATTCATTTCAACAGAATAAGTTGAAAGAAACAAGACTTTCAAAACCTAATTTTATCTTTTAACTTATCGACAACATTTGATCAAAATGTATCAAAAAGTTTGCTTGTATCTTTGGAAGACAGCTTTAACAAATAATCAGCATCTCCTCCTTTCCTTGGATCGTGCGAAAATATTGACCAAACTTGGCTAGCAGTAACCCAATGTGCTCTCAATCCTGGGGTCCTTGGTTCGAACCCCTGCTAAGCCAACATTCTATCAGGCATTTGACAAAAAGTCACATGCGTCATTTGACAAGTACAAATGCCCATATGATAAATAATGCGCCAAAGTGGGATCATCGGGTGTAGTTCAATGTATATTTGAGCACTTAGGTTTGTCTTCTGTTTTTCGACTTCTCACCTTAACCCATTGCTGCACAATCCAACATGTTTACGAGTTAAAGAAATATATCAATGGAAAACATTGTGAGAAAAGAAAAAAATGCTTGTTATATGCAGTTTCTTCTTTTCTTACAATGTTTTCTACCTCAAATGGTCGTTATTTTTCGGTTCAAACTAACACCACTTTGTCGTCTGCAAACTCTTTCAATTTAGATCAGTTTTAAATTTTGTTGCGTGGTCAAATGACAATTTTCTTGGAATTTCTGAAGCTGTGGTTAAACAAACAGATATGTTGCCCTACATACTTGATATTTGTGTTTATCAGCGTTATCACTCTCTTCATTCATTTGGTACATTCCCATTCACCTCATTTCAGCACATGACTCCCTTCGTACACCTTAACTTATTTCCACGCATGAATATGGCAAATTTTCCGTTAGTTATTCAAACGATTTTAAAACAAAAGAAGTCCGTTGGTTTACAAAGTAGATTCTCAAATTTTAAAGCATACATAATGTACCCTGAATCATTATTTTGTCTAAACCGTTTTATTTCTGGCGAATCAAAAGAAAAATTATGTATCTTCCATTACTTGGTTTGACAAGAATCTTGTCATTAGCCCATTGCAGATGTGTTTGTATCTTCCATTACTTGGTTTGACAAGAATCTTGTCATTTAGCTCATCGCAGATGTGTTTGGTGAGAGTAAGTCTGATTGGAGATTGCTTCGTTAAAGGTAAGTCGCTAAACGTTTTAGCTGCGACAAAGCCAATACGTTTGTTCGTAAAACAATTTCCTTGCGAATATCGTTGCAAATATTAATAGGTTTTCAGAACTAGTAACAGCGAAATAGTCGTTTGGAAACCGTTCATATCACCTAAAGTAAATTCACGTAATTGACATTGGCTACCTCAATTTAGACGATACTTTCTTTTATTTGCACACATTATTAACCAGATAAATATTGACATGTCGGCGTGGTCTGTAATGAAGTAAGATTGTATTACCAGTCACATTCTAAGCAATAATACAATTTGTAATGACTAAATCCACTTTGATAGGTCTGCAAAATGAAAGAGTAATCATTTATCCTAGAAACGATGTGCAGCTAAATACATCTTTTCGTTTTGTGACTACCTTTAGATGAAATACCTTTGTTCCTACTTCCGTAGAAAGATGGAGAGAGAAAGAGAGAGAGAGAACCACACACATATAAACAAGAGTTCTATTTGAACGATACTTATGTCGCCCCCAAAAAAGCTCTAGTTATAAAATTCTGAAGCAATTCATTTATTTCGAGTGGTAGGTCTTGTGCTTCCGTAAACAAGAGAAAACGTCTTTAACCCATTACCAGGTGTTGATATTTTAAACTGCTCCAAGTTGAAAGAATTAACTTACAGTAATTCTAAGTTAGTGAATATTAGTCAGTGTTTGTCATTTAGGTAAAAAAATGTGTAAAAAAATTGTCAATTAAGAAATTGTTTGCTAAAACCAATTTGTTCATCGTGTCAATTAAGAAATTGTTTGCTAAAACCAATTTGTTCATCGTCATATACGTTTTCTAAAGCTGTTTCTTGAGGGGCTTAAACAGCAGGGTTGTGTGAGAATGGGTTAATAAAGACCCAATAGGGTCGATACCTGTAGTATATAATCTCAAATTTCCTGAACATATACAAAAGGTTAAAATGAATTACACTGTATACACGCTCAACTCAACTCAACTCAAAATATCTTTTATTTACATACAGGTATATCAAGTATACAACAAGGACAACGTGAAATTTAAATCTGGTTGTTACACATTTCGTCGATTTCAATGGTTATGATAAAAGCCTTATGGACTCGTACGTGTATCATACGAGATTGGGAGCTAATCATTTAATAGTACAGTAATGGTATAGTGCACCAAAATAACCCAGAGCAAATCAATATCACTTTTCCTATAAGGTTTTCCTAACTAATTTCCACACAATCCCACCTTTTCCGCCCCGAAGAAAAACTAGGAAACATTTTAGAAAATAAAGAAATTACTTGTTACAAGCAATTTCTTCATTATACAATGTTTTCAACAGAAAAACAAAACAAGGGTTTTAAAATTTCAGCAACTAAAAAATTCTTTTTGTTAGTCTTTTGATTTTGGATCAGTCTAAAACATTTTGTGTTCTGGTAATGGAATGAATGTTAACACAAGCGGATTTCGTACTTTCCCGAAGGCTGATGTAACCCTGACGTCAATACGACATTAAACAGTATGGCATGACGAGGAGACTAAGGAAACCATTTTATAACCGTGCATCAGATTTTCACCACAAAATGTGACCTGGAATTTATCACAAGTACATGTCGATAAGTCAGTGAGGAAGCTTATAGTCAGTATCTGTCTATAGCGTGCATAATGAAGACCCTAATCAGACTGTGTGGATACACGTATTGATATGAGTCTTGCCGTGGCGGACATATTTGAACAATCGCGAGTGTCAATCTAGGAATCAATCAACCAATCAAATCATTTATTCAGTCGTCGACTGTGTACACGTATTTATTTTTTAGCTAGCTAAGCGTCAGCTTTGATAGCTTAAGTAAAAGACAAAATTTTAAGGTCTTCTGAAAGCTCAACGAGTGCATACTACCACTGGACGCTTAACCACTTAATCTGCTGTATACCTTCGCCATAAAAAGTAGTTCCTAAGTCATTTAGGAATATTGCAAACTCTATTCAAATTGTAGAGAACTCTTTCAAAAGCATGCTATTTAACCCATTCCTACTAAATTCAGCCTAAAGAAAAAAAGATAAAGAAAAAAATCTTTGGAAAATATTGTGGACAATGAAGAAATTACCTGTAATAAGCAATTTCTTCATCAAGGGAAATATTTTCTAAATCAACCAACTTGAAATTGTCGTCTGCAACTTCTTTCAATATGAACCAGTTTAAGAATTTGTCATGTTGTATTGGGTTAACTCCTGGATTACTGTGACCTCGTTTATTTATCATGATAACCTTGGACAAAGAAGATTACTAAACTAGGCTATGCTTTGCTAGCTTGCATTTCTTTGAGTACTTTGATTTTCTTTTTAAGGGGGTCCAAAGCGTTATGCGGAGTTTTCAGGACAACGGTTTGGCAGAGCGCAAAGTCTGTCTTTTTAGAAAATCTCCCCAATCATGCATGGTGCATCTTTGAATTTTTGAGTATGAATTAATGAAATCTTTTGGAACCCCATCTCAATATGAATTAAATAATAAAGCAAGATGCCATTTTACGATGACGTAGTTAATGATTTATGTGTCCTTCCGCCAATTACCTAATCACATTAATTGCTCTCGGTCGGTATTACGCCAATAAAAATTACTCTTACATGGCGACAATCGGGTAAATACTATCGGTTCATAATCTTGTGTAATTGT
This sequence comes from Fragum fragum, assembly GCA_946902895.1. NCBI lineage: Eukaryota > Metazoa > Mollusca > Bivalvia > Cardiida > Cardiidae > Fragum > Fragum fragum. The sequence goes on along the minus strand of OX336368.1, from coordinate 32,451,447 downwards.
CCAGACTAAAACAGAAACTTTATACAATAAATAGACTGTAACCTTTGTGAAGCAAATTTCAATCTGGCCTACTCGGACAAATTCTACATCTGACCTCGGGTGTTTGACACATCAATGGATAGGTCTGAAATCGCTATTTATACTCGTCGGAGATTGGGTTTACTTCAAAAAAAAGAGAAGGGAAGAACGAAAGAAAAAGAGGTTATTGCGTCAAAATGAAAACAACTGCTATTTCAAAATTAATAACCACAAAAAGTATGATAAGAGACGCCATTGTTTTCACTTATGTTGTGTTTCTTGAAAACAGATCCTCGAAGCTGATTTGTAGGAATTGTAGAAGGCATTGCAACTTTTTTGTAAATGTGTTGATTTCCAATCATAGGTCAAACTGTTTTTCTACTTGGACGTGTTCTGCTCTTGTACTCCTAAAACCGATGATAACCTGTACCCATTTCACCACAATCACGTTTTTTGGTGCCACCAAAAATACTAGCTCTCGAAATCATAGTGAAAAATGAAGAAATTGCTTGTTACAAGCAATTTCTTCATTTTCCACTATGTTTTCTACCACGAAAGTTGGAAAAATCCAACATTTCACAAACATGAATCGGTTGTCGGCAACATCTTTCAATAAGAACCAGTCTAAAATTTTGTCGTCTGGATTTGGGTTAAATTTAAAACTGGGTCGCCCATATTCAAACTTGGCAGGAGTACAGTTTAGGTCTAGGAAATTGATTAATAGATATGGGATCAACCACATAAGACAAGAGTAGTACGACCGACTGTGGTAACACATGTGTTGGAAAGGGTAAAAAGAAATGTCAAAAAACAACCGTTATCTGACATTGCTTTCGATCTTTATAATATTAATTTCAAGTATCATTAAAGAGATGAAGAGGATATATTTATTTCTATGGGGGTATGAACCGAAAAAAAAACTAATCACACTGTATGAATACGCGAAGCGGATTCATACATAAGTGTGGTTAGGTTTTTCGGTTCATACCTACATGAAAACAAAAACTATTCTCTTCCTTTCTTTTAATTTAATAGCATGCAGCGAAAAGAACAAAAACTTAACAAATGTTGATACTTTTATATATAGAACTATTTTGTGTGGAAGCATACAAATTAGCTGTGTGCTCAAAATTTTGTTCGTGGAGGTATGAGTATTTTTTTTTTCGGCCAATCAGAACGCCCGTATTTGATAGACGAAACTAAAGACTGAATTATTAAAGAATGTGGCTCTAAAACGTCAAAACTTGCTATTGATTATTGTTAAACTGTAGAATAAAGACGGATATTCACCTATCAGAACCCGCCAACCAACTTTTCTTAGTAAATAATGTGTAATTAGGAAGTTAATATGTCAAAGGCTTTGGAAATGAACATGCCCGGTACGTTCGGAAATCCCAAGGTTGCAGAGATTAGGTTTCACAAATGAGATAATTGGTCGGCCATGTGAGAGATATGTTTGCGTATAACAAACAGTGAAAAAATATAGAAAAGTTCATCATGATGATTAATTAAGGAAAGTTAATTAAGGCTGTCTCGTACATGACCTTTACCTCTCCGTCAATCTCTCTAATCATTACAGAATCTACAATTACCCCTAGGAGAGTAAATAACCGGCACCATCCCGAGAGGAAACAAGACGTCTCTTTAACCCTTTCCTGTTCAATCCCCGGGTTTTGCATCCCAGTGATTGTAAACTTGAGAAAAGGATGTGATAAAAAAAGAAATTGCTTGTAACAAGCAAATTTCTTCCTTTTTTCCACATTATTTTCTACCCTACTGAATAGTTATCGTTTAAATCAATTCCACTTTAAATTTTCGTCTGCAAAACCTTTGAATTTGGACATGTCTAAAATTTTGAAAAACAGTAAAAAGGGTTAACCAGAACTGAACCGACCTTTATTTTCAACCAAGTATTGACAAATACAATAAAGGCAATATAAAGAGCATATTAAAGGATTGTGAGGGTATAGGTTTAGTAACATTTATTTAAGGGATATAGCCTTCCTCGTCACATCCTACGAGTCTTCCTGACACGCTGGACCCATACGTGGCCAGATGGGGCGTTCTTACTAGCGCAATTTAAGATTCAGCTTCGTTTAATTTGGACCAGTTTCAAATTTATCGCCTTGTAATGGGCATAAGCTGAAATAGTAAAGAAGTTACGTCGGTACTTTTTGTCGAGCCGACTTGCGGTGAGCGAGACATGGTTTATGACAAGTCGGTGTATGTGCGTTAGTGTGTTAGTGCGTTAGTCCGTTAGTGCGTTAGTCCGTTAGTCGGTTAGTCTGTTAGTCCGTCCGTCCGAATTTGTTCGGAAAATTACTCCTACATTTATAGATGGATTTCAAAATAACTTGGCACAATTATTCTCGATCATGAGTAGATGTGCCCTTTGAAAGAATTTTGGGATAGTTCTAATGCCAAACTCACAGCTTAAGTTCAAACACTAAAATTGTGATTGTCAAGAATATTTCTCCTACATTTATTGGTGGATTTCAAAATATCTTGGCACAATTATTCTCGATCATGAGTAGATGTGCCCTTTGAAAGAACTTTTGGGATAGTTCTAATGTCAAGGTAACAGCCTAAGGTCAAACACTAAAATTGTGATTGTCAAGAGCATTTCTCCTACAATTATGGATGGATATCAATATAAATTGGCACAATTATTCCCCATCATGAGTAGAGGTGTCAATTGAAAGAATGTTTTGGATAGCTTCAAGTTCAAGGTCAAAGCTCAATGTCAATCACTAAGATTGTGATGGTCAAGGTTAAGTTGATGTTCAAAACTTTGCGGGATCGACTGCAGTTGTCCTCGGACAACCATCTAGTTGTTTGGGTTTGTTTTTAAATTATTTTTATTATTGTCATTTACTGTGTTTTCAGCTTAACGAGTTGCAACACTACATCTTTTTCAATAATGATAAATAATTCTGGTTAGGTGGGAGAACTATGTTCTCTGCATAATAAGGACAGGTGTTCAGGTCTACGGATGGCTGGATGACGTCATTTGACATGGCACAGTCAATGCCTTTATATTATTGAACCGTATATTTCTATAAACATCATCAAGTGAGTAGTGACTGATCAATGCTAATGGACATATTTCCAATTTTGTGTAAGGTTTGTTAACTTTACCCGTGCAAACTCGTGAGATCGGGAATTCATTCACCTTAGTCTTATTGAAAAATTTAATCTCCTGTGAGGGTTTAACCATTACAAGTCAACCCAACCCTATTGAAAAAGCCGTGAAATACATGAGTAACATGAGATAATTCCGCGATAAAGGGGAGACGCTTGTCACAAGCTATTTCCTCCCTTGTCACGACACTTTCTTCCTAATTTAACTGTTAGAAGAAAATTTGCTATATCATTATTCGATTTTAAAATTGTTGTCAGCAAATAAAAGAATTACAAATTTATCAAAGTATTGGCAAAGGGAGAAGATCAAATAAGTTAATGAAAACTACAAATTAACGTGAATAGATACAAACAGTAACATACCCAAACAAAATTGAAGATAATTTGGGTATTGCCTTTGCCAACCAATTACTAGACGGATAAAATATTTAGACGTATAAAAATTGATAGAAAATGCAAGCGACAATTTAGATTCCATTTTTTTTCCTTTTTTAAATTATGTCCTGTTTTTACAGTTTTAGTCTGGTCTTATTTGAAAAAATGCAGACGGCAATTGGAAGTGATTACAATTTGTAAAGTAACCAGCCTACAGGTTGGAAAAATGTGGGAAAGGGAGAAATTAATTGTCAAATGCAGTTTTTTTCCTTTGCCACAACGTTTTCTCAAGTATAAAACCACAGGGAAGTAATAACCAGGGATGGTACAGGAAAGATTAAATCTCTACCAGAGTAGAAAATGTCATAGAGGAAAAGGAAAATTCCTTTTTCAAGCAATTTCTATATTTTCTATAAAGTTTTCCCATACTTGTCCCAGAGGGTCATGAAAGCGGGGTTTAGTCGGAATGGGTTAAATAAACGGTTTCAATAAAGAGTAAGTCTACTATAGACAGCTACAGAGAATTTAGGAACTTGTCAAAAACTAAATATCTACAATGCAGAAATATCTGAATGAATAGATATTACATTAAAAGCGTCCAAAGAGTTTCTTTTCATTTAGAGTTAACGGATTGCCCCTGCCAAACAAAAACTTTTTGGTCGATCAAATCAATCGTTTAATCATAGTTTAAGTGGAGCCTCCTGTCGGAATTCTGTTGGCGTGACCAGCGATCTATCACGTGCTTGTTGGTCGTGATACTCTCCTTTATTTAATATATAATTAATTATATGAAATAACTCAAAAGACGTGATGAATTGGTCTCTTGTCTAATTTGAACCAACCAATTACCAAGATGTATAAATTAAGAATGATTTGATTGGTCGATGGATCCTTTGACTGACAGTCGACCGATCAAGCTAAAGCCTGGTTCTTTAACTTGCTTCTTGTATAGCACCGTAGCAATGAATTTTGCACAAACCAAATGCTTATTACAATTCAAAGCACATCGAGATCGCAATAAAATCGCCATAAGTAATGAAATATTCCTGTGGACGATTTTCATTCCTGGATGATTTTCATTCGAGATCTCTACTTTATACAATAGACTGAGTTCAACTGTTAATAAGCTCGTTACAGCTGTAAGAGCCATACTTAAAGTTTTGAACCTAGCTATTACCGAATTGATGTTATGTTACGGGGTTTGTCTTTGTAGACTTTTATTCATTAGTCGTGTTACTGCTACTGTAAGATGAATCTATATCATGTATAAACTATTAAATTGCAAACATCGTGTCGATGATAAATCGTTATTTTAATTTGATGCACAACACGATTTCCAACAAAATCTAGAAATGCATTATCCTAAATATTTTTTTTTATAATTTTCAATCGAGAAAAATCGAAAGAACTCGACTTTGGTTAAGGGTCCAACACTTTAATCTCTTGAAACAGAAATGACTATATATCTCATTATTGAATTTTCAAACCTAGTAATTATCGAAATATTTTTAATACACTAGGAAAGATTGGCCGATTTACTTCTTTTGTACTTGACCAAATATAAACAAATTGTAGCCAAACTCGTAGCAATGACAAAATACTTATTGCATTTCATTGCACGATGAGATTGCAATAAAATCGAGATACGCAATAAGTAGTTTAAGGTATAATTTCAACAATGAAACACACGCAAACATTTCTCTGCTGCAGACTGACTCCGTCGATTAAGAAGCTAGTTACATCAATTACTATATACGTCAATCAAGTGAATTTGAATAGTCTTTCCGTATAGTTATATTATGGAGATTGTTTTTGTGGAGTTTAGCATGTTAGTGAACACATTTCTGCTGTAAATATTTACCAATGCTGCATTATTTTTTGTAAACTCTTGTAAATACAATTACTCGTATTTTCATATTTCAGCGCCATAAGAGATTTGCAATTAAATAAACGAAAAAAATCATTGAATTATTGCAAAGTTTATTGCGGTGACTAAATACTTTTTTTTTAAATACAGAGCACAACGAGTTGTGCAATAAAATCGAGTATAAATCCCAGTCAGGATACATAATAACTTGGCTAAAGACCGAGTTCAATATTACGTAACCTTGGTCATCAACTGTTATGAGAGTAATTTCAGAGGCTTTGAGCTAAGCAGTTCATGTATTAGAATATCTAGGAGCTGATAAAATCTGTGAATTTTTATATGTCTGATTAAATAATCAGTAATGCTTAACCAATTCACACACAATGCTACCTTTTAACGTCCCCTAAGAAAAAATCTTTTTAAAGCATTTTTGAAAATGAAGAATTTGCCTAAAATCAATTTCTTCATTTTCTATAAAGTTTTCTACCAAAAAGGCCAAATATTCTTATACAATTTCATCAAGTGTCGTCTGCAAAGGGGTCACGTATGTACACGTTGAAACATAAACTGACTTGCTATTACAGCTCAATGCGCATCGAGTTTTGCATTAAAATCGAGAGTCAACAAAACATTTCTGTCTATAAATTTTGGTACTGCAAAATAGGAACGATATTTTTGTCACAGATTGACTCCAATGTTAGAGATTGTCAGCAAAGCTAGTTTTGCAATGAAATAATGCATAAATCAAGAAAATATTGTAGATGGTAAACAAATTGTCTTCATCTTCTAAAAAATTTTCCAGTGCATTTTTCTCTTTGCGAGAATAAAATGTGGGATTGTGTGAAAATGAGTTAAACAGAGTTCCAGACTCAATCAGCTGACGTAGACCCATTTTTGAAAACTTCTCTGGGTTTGAACCTAATTGATGGATCGCCGTTGTTAATCAAAAAGCCAATTTGCCTTTACTTGAGAAAACACTGTGGAAAAAGAAGAAATTGCTTGTAACGAGCAATTTCTTCCTTTCCTGTTTTCTACCAAATAGGATGTATTCATTTTAAATTGCATCCGAGTTTCATTGTCTCCTGCATCTTCTTTCAATTTGGACCAGTCTAAAGTTTCCAAAAACGGGAAAGGGTTATACGGAATGTTGAACGTTGACCTCAGACATTCTTGTTACCAATTTCATTATTATATACTGATACGGCGTAACTACATCTTTTACAACCCTTAGTCCTGACATTTATCAATTCACATATAATCAACCTTTTTCGCCATGTAAGAAAATAAAGCTTTTGAAAACACTGTGATAAATGGAGAAATTGCTTATAGCAAGCAATTTCTCCATTATCCACAATGTTTTCTAGCAAAAAAAGAAATATATTTCCAACTACTTGAAATCGTCGTCTAAATTTTGTTTTGTGGGAATGGGTTAAGGTCGCCCCCTAGTGATGTCCTCCACCATAAATTTTGCGTACTGGCGTCATAAGATATCTTAGTCGAACTGTATTGTGTGGGGGAGCGATCCGTCAATTACACTATTTGTCCCACTATAGAATGGATGCTTTCGGGTATACATTTGATGAATTGCTGGCCCCGCCTACTTACTTCGTTTGTCACGCCCATTGACTCCACATACGATTTTGAAAGGGTGTTATTTTGCAAATTTATTAACCGTATCATGTAACAAAAGTGTAGAATAGTTGATTGACGACCTAAACGTCGTAACTACAACTTAGATTAGCTATAGTGACGAAATTTAAGTCACCAAACTAACAAAAATGTTTCATACAAATGGCGGTCAATGTTGGATTTTAAAGCTCATTTCTGGTTGCAATGAATGATTTCATTGGTTGACTAGTTAATCGATTGACAGCCGCTATTGGTCAATAGCTATTTATTTTGATTTTTTTTTTTTTTTATTTTACATATATCGTGAGGCTTTCAACCCTTTGGGGCATGTAAAATAATAAGATGCTTTCGATGCCCCAATAATGTCGTTCTTCTAAAATTTAAGAACGGATTCTATCGAGACTGCAACATACCTTATACTGCTTTAACTCAAAACCAGATGACGCATTTATAGACAAGACGAAATCAAAAGTGGTTGCAGACGACAATTAAAATCGCTTTAAAATTGCAGAATAGATACAATATTTGGTGAAAAAATATTGTAAGAAAATGGGAAATTGCTCGTTACAAGCAATTTCTCATTTCTTTAATGTTTTCCAAAACTTTATTTCATCAGCTCATTAAAATGGGTCATGTGGCAATGGGATAAATAGTGAAGGCTCGAATTTAGAATGAACACTAGAACACAATAACCAAAAGTCTTTCTCGATAAATAAGCCGAGGAAAGGACGAGTTTTGAAAACGATTTTCTCCCAAAACTACATGATTACAGCTTTCATATAGTGGAAGGTTCCACGACTCAAAACTGAGCCGGTGTACATTTTTTTCGTCTTAAAATTTATATCGAAGAATGTCTGGGCGCTGGGCTCTTTAACCCATTCCCACACAGTGGCGCTTTTTGACACACATACACACAAAAAAAACTTTGGAGCACGTTTTGGAAAATGAAAATATTGCTTGTTACAGGTAATTCCTTCATTATCCACAAAGTTTTTTATACTACAAAAGGCAAAAGGCAAAAAAATCCAAAAATCATCAAATGAAATTCATCGTCTTCAACATCTTTGAATCTACAATTCTGTTTTATGGTAATGAGTTAAAGAAGCCACTAAGGGCATAAACCTTATACCAATTGTATTGTCACAACGGGATTTAAGAGGTCATTTAAAACAACTACTCTCCCCTTACATTGATTCTGTAACGATTATTCATTAAAGTAGAATAAATCTCCCATTTTAGATCATTCTGTCGGTCATTGTACTCTTTTCTAAGAGAAGTATTGTCTATTCCATGGCTAAACTGAATGTTAAGACTGATAGGTAGATAGCCATGCTTTTGTCAATTTCATCTTGCTTAAACCCGTTCCTGTATAATCACTTGTTTTTAAGTCCATGCAATTGTAAACTTAAGAAAATATTGTGATAAAAGAAGAAGTTGCTTGATACAAGCAATTTCTTCTTTAATCACACTATTTTCTATCACATAGAATGGATTTGTTTCAAATTGCAATCACTTTTCATTGTCGTCTGCAAAATGTTTCAAATTGGACCAGTCTAAAATTTTGAGAAACAGGAAAGGGTTAAACCCATTACCACGTGAGAAAATTTTAGAGTGGTCTTAATTGAAAGATTTTGAAGACGACAATTTCAATTTGATGAAGTTTTAAGAAGCCCTTGCTATTTTCGACAGAAAACATTGTGGATAATGAATTAATTTATTGTAATAAGCACTTTTTTCATTTTCCACAATGCTATTTTTCTTGAGGGGCGCTAAAAAGCGGAATTGAGTTGGGTAAAAGCTATCGACAATTCTTTCGTTTGCTAAAAGTAAATGCTCTTATTAAGACGTTCTTTTAGTTCATAGAGAAATATCTAGTGCATTTCAAAAAAAAAAATACATCAAAGTCAGTTAGTGCAAACTTTGTTGTATAAATATTTTGTTAGCAGAATGACAGTGTTTATTTTCCGGAGAGAATAGCAACAGTAATTGTTTTATCCAAACACACTGAGAAGTTTGGAGAGTAAAGCATGCACTTACGATAAAATTTAGAGCATGTTAAATGTAAATTATGTTATCTAAATATCCTGCAGTGCTCTGTAAATAAGTTGGTACGATTCTGACTGTATTTCTTTTTTTTTTTTAGGGGGGGGGGGTTAATCTCTCTCTTTCTCACAGAGTGAGGTTAGACATCCTGCTTATCAAGATTTTTTAAATGTCCTAAAGAGATAAAGTTTAGTTATTTTGAATGTAAACATATCGTCAAGGCTAAATTTTAAACCTTTCCTGTTCAATCTCTGGTTTTTACGGCCCTTTGATTTTATAATAGAGAAAACATTGTAAATGAAGAAGAAATTGCTCCACAATATTTTCTACACAACTGAAAGGTTATTCTTTAAATTCAATCCACATTAAATTTTCGTCTGCAAAACCTTTGAATTTGGACCAGTCTAGAATTTTGCGAAACAGGAAAGGGTTAAACCAATGCTGGACAAGTTAACTAAGTCTCAAGCTTCATCTACTGAACAATCTCCCACTAAAGAACGTTTTCTTAATTGAAGTAAGAATTTTGAAAATCTTGAGGAAAAAAGCTCCAGTCAGGATTTCTAAACTGTCATTCTCCCTTTGCGAATACTCTGTTTTTTTCCAACAACGTCTCTAACTCATCTCTGCCAGATCCGACTTTCTTTTCAATTATTTGCATATTGACCATTTTATTATTCTGTTTTGCTTGACAGTTCTCATATCTAGGCATATAATATTCTAAGTCCTCCGCCATTCGTATAAATGCAGATTTTGTTGTTAACTTATTTACAGATAAATCGATCCTACACTGAAACAAATGATTACCTTCTATGAATCAACTGATTGCTTTAAAGGCAGTCATGCGATGGGAATATTTGGAAAAAGAGATCGGATGCGTCACAGGTCATTCAGTGAAAGTGTATCGAAAACAAACCTATGTTGAGGTAAAATGACCTTTTCTGAATATAGAAAACGAAACAAGAGCGAAATTTATCGAATCTGGACAGCCTGTGCTTTTTGCACAGGCAGGCTGATCAGGATCGATAATTTTTGCATATCAAAAATATTACTTTTTAGCATGACGCAACCCCTTTTCCTTATTCCTTTGATAAATGCCGAGCTTGATTGATCTATTCTAATTCTCTATATCTGTGCTCGATTTCTTCATTTAAGTTTCCGAGAGGCCTCTCTTGATGTTGCGTGAAAAGCATTAGCGAATTCCGGTTTACCTCTGCTGGATACATTCTCTTTTGAAGTACTTTTTCCATGGGATACCCTCATAGTACCCTTTTTCCCCGACGGGTCCCGTTTAAATCTCAACATTTTATTCACGTAATTCTATCACAGGGCTAAATTAACAATATCAAAACATATAAAGTTACTTATCAGTACTGTAGGGAGATCACCGTCACCATACTTTCAAAAATCCAAAATGAAATCAAACAAGTAAAGATGGTAATGAATTGGAATTGGAAAAGGGTCCATCATTAAATGTCAGAAAAATATTTCTTATAATAACGACAAAAATGGAATCCATTTTATCCCAGTTTTAAATGTCTTGAGGGAACATATTTCACTCCTTTTGACGACCGTGTTATCTGTGAAAACAAAGAAATATTTTGGATGGAGAACACTGAAACTAATGAAAGGCAAAATTATGTACTTTAAAGACTTGTTTATGATTGCGGTGTAAAAACTCTACTGCATAATTTGTATTGGTAAACGTATCAAATCAATTTGTTTTTATTCGTAATCATATTTGTCTAAATAGGTACTGTTGGATAAACATACATTGTGTTTCATCCTATATCCGCTTTAGGAGTTGAGAGAAAAATCATATCAATATTTTTTTACCGGGCTTGGAAAACGGTTTATTCACAGTGGACTTGAGTAAAAGTAAGGTTGTGCATGGGCAAAAGCATTAATGGTCTACTAATTAAGGTAAAATGATAAAACAAGACATTCATTCGATTTATTTTGAAAAAAATCAAATCAGTGGTAAGTGTCAGGCTACACGCTTGTCCTTTGATCTAGACCATAGAGAGGTCACAAGTTTTTAACAAAATTTGACCTCTTTATCTTTGAACCGGTGACCTCAAAATCAATATGGTTCCTCGTCTCAATGAGAGCTACCTAGCAATGTTTGAAAAAATGTCAAATACTATGATAGACATCTTGTCGTTAATGGAGGGGTAATATGACCCTTAAGATGCTACGATCCATTAGCGAATTTGACTTTGTTATCTTGTCCTTATACCTTGTGTCACCTAAAGCTATTCACATACAAAGTTTGAAAGAGATTGGAAGAACATTGTGACTTCTACATAGGTCATAAGCTATTAACTTTATTCTATCCGTGAGTCTGATTTGACCTCGTGACCTAAAAAGCAATACGTTTCCTTCTCTCAGCAAGGGCATTCACTTGCAAAGTTTGAAAGGGGTTGAATGAAAAATATTACCTTTAGAGAGACCACAGTCTTAATATATACCTGTTACTATATCTTTTCTCAATAGAGTTACGATGGAAATAAAACTTTTAGAATGTGACATGTAAGCAATTTCAACCTATTTTAGAAAATCTCTCTCTCTCTCTCTTTCTCTCTCTTTCTCTCTCTTGAATATGCTGTAGTTACGACGTTTAAGCCGCCAAACCAACTAAAAGGGTTAACAAAAATTGCGGACAATTGCGACCAATGTTGGAGTTCAAAACTCAAATCGGGTCTGAATAAATGATTTGATTGGTTGATTGACAGCCGCGATTTGTCAATTTAGTTCTATATATTGATAAAGTATTATAATAACTTTGCGGTGACACAGGATTTTTCTCCCTAGTGTTTGACAGAAATCATGGTTTTATGCCAGACGAATTCCAAAGCTTTTGGGTTTTGACGAAAAATAAGCTTGCTGGATAATGTCCAAGGAAAACTACACCTTGTTTCAGCTGGATCCGGAGATAATTCTCAAGTAGCTTGTACCTTTTGATGAAACATGGGTTCATCACTTAGAAACTGAGACAGTCAAAACGACGGAAACAACCAGTATCGGCATCCCCCCCAAAAAGGTCAAATAACTACGTCCGCTGGGAAGGTGATCCCACAGTTTTCTTGGATGTAAAAGGAGTGCCGGTATTCTATTATATTGAACTGGTCGCACTATTCCTCGGTGGTATTATGCTTACGACATGAGGCAGCTTCGTGATAAAAAAATAAGGAGAAAAGGTTTGAAAATTGTTATTAGGTTATCTTTTACATTAGGATAATGCTACAGCACGGAAATCCACCGGTGTCATATCTGGCATAAGTAATGTGGTTTCAAATTGGTCGGGAATCCACCTTATTCATCTGATTAACCAGTTACCAGACGGCAAAATTTTAGACTGGTCCTAATTGAAAGGTGATGCAAACTACAATTTCAAAGTGATGAAATCTTAGATTTTTTAGCTCTTATGGTGGAAAACATTGTATAAAATGAAGAAGTTGCTTTGAACAAGCAATTTCTTCATTTTATACAATGTTTTCCCAATTGTTTTTCTAAAGGGGTGTGCAAAGCGTCAATGTGTGAGAATGGGTTAAGCACCCTTTGCATACTTAACTAACCCCGAAGATGAAATAAAAAGAACTTAACAGCTTCCGTTCTCCAACTTATTATGACGTCAAAAAAACTGGTGATGATGTATCTACCGCTTGGCTTGCAAGGTAAATTACTGACACTGCTTCTTCGTGTCTTTGTCTCTCAATAACTGTTGTACTTTCGACACGGGGAGATCTAATCAAAGCGCTGAAAGCCTGAGATATGTATACAGGAGATAAATAATCTGGGCAGAAAAAGTTTGTCGGATTATCGGAGGTGCCACTTTCTACCCAAATCGATTATGTAGATTATGCGCAGATCTGCCAATTTGTGCGCTAGGAGACACAACCTGCCCGCAATAATTTTCATCCCGTTGAGGTATTGTAACGATATATTTACATGTATAAATCGTTACATATTTTTCACCCGATCAAAATGCTTTAAAGGGATCTGTTAAAGGCCACCCAAGGATCCTTCCTGTGAATTTTGGTTGAGTTTGGTTGAATTATGTTCAGTACTTTCTGAGAAGAAGATTTCTAAAGTAAAAGTTGACGGACGGACGGACGACGGAAACCACATCATGACAAAAGCTCGTTGGCTTTCAGTCATTGGAGCTAGCGAGAGAGAGCTAGAGAGTGAGAGAGATGGGGGAATGGAGCGTGTAGCCAGGTTCAAACTAGGAGGCTCTTGCGTGCGATGTGAGTATTCTACCACACATACCAATTTTGCGCTTTATAATCTCCAGATAAAGAGAGCGACAGAGGGCGGGTTAACCAGGTTAACATGATTATGTACACCTCTCAAAAGCGGTATGTAGACGTTGCATCCTTTGAGTAGAATTCGGAGGTAAAAATATATAGACACAATGTCCGAGCACGACCAAACTGTTTTCAGACAGTGCGAATATGATCCTATGAATGACCAATTAATTTTGTTAAACAAAGCATTCCAATCGTGCGTAAAACCGACAGCTTCACTTATCAGCTTTTTACAGCAACTTCATCTAACATGACCGTTTTAACATTGTTACTCTAGAATAAGTAATATTATTTTGGTATGAAATAAACACCTTATTTTTTCTTAACAATGTGATATGGTAATATATATTGATAATTTCCAATATATTATATATCTCCTTTCTTTCTTTCCATTCACTCGTCAAGTTTTGATAATTTTGCCAAGTTCAGAGCACTCACACGAAAGTACTGTACATCAAGCCGACAGCTTTCAATGAGTCGTATCTCGCCTTCGTCCTTCTCGCCTCAATCGGGCGTATTAATTTATGGTCGGATCCGATCTACTTTTCAAGCGTAAGAAGATCACATTGATTGCGGTAGATGTTTTTACATTATGTTTTCACATTAAACTCTGCATGGGTTTGAATTTTTAGCATTGTAACTTAAGCCTCAGATTGCTTACGCAATCTCAGGCTAAAAATCTGATCATTTTACCAGACATCGCTTAGCTAAGTTACTCCTAAGGGAGTTTCAGACCGTGATAGTCGGGCGAATAATGAGCAGTATTATTTGATTACAAAAGTGCCGTTTCTTTTCAAATATATGTTTAAAAACCTTCGTGATTTCTATTATTTCTACGTAATTTGTCTTTATGTGCATCAAGAAACTAAAACAAAACACCACTGAATTACTTCCAAAACTTTCCTGGGATTATTTTATCAAATAATTTCCAACAATATCTCTTTATGAGACAGACAGAAAGTTGATTTATCTTTTACAGCATCATACCCGGCGACTTATTCTTAAATGATCAAAACTTAAAGAAAATCTAAGTTAGTTAATTAACCCTTGTCATGCTGAACCCGGAATATTCCGGTTTTGGCAGGAGGTGTAGACCAAAATCAGACTGCAAATAAGTGCAGTCTGATCTTGGTATACACCTTCTGCGTGTACTTTCCTGTCAGATTTGTTAATGAAATTGATTTCCAAAAGAAATACTAATTTTTGAACCACAAGTTCTTTCAGTACATTAAGCCCTTTGATTTTACAGCACTTCAGTCTGGTAATTTATACAGCATGACAGGGATTAAATTCGGAAAAGCAAAACACCTATTTGGATATCAGGAATACTATGAAAAGAAATAACTTCCCCATTATATCAGGATCTTGCATTGATTAATGGCTACATCTACAAAACATATGCACCTTTAAATCTTTTAACCCATTCCCAACACAATCTTGCTTTTTTACGCCCTTAATGAAAAAAGCATAGTATATTATAGGCTTTTCACAACGTAGAGAACGCATTCGATATCATCATCCGATATTTTAGGTGACGAATTCGTTGATTGAATACACTATGCATAAGGTTACAGGTTTTTTTTTTTTTTTTTTTTTTTAGGGGGGGGGGTGTTTTTTTGTTTTTTTTTTTGTTTTTTTTGTTTTTTGTTTTTTGTTTGTTTGTTTGCTGTTTAATTGCTGTTTGTTTGTTCGTTTATTACTTTTCCCCAATAGTGAGTAGACCATAATAAGCCAACGGCGTCTCTAGATCAACCCTAAGAGCTATTCGAAGAGTATCATGACAAGTTTTCTAATTAATATATATTTTATGATTTTATTGGTAAGTTGAAAAGATATACTTTTAATCCACCATTGTAACGTCAAGTCAACGTAAGCATGACACATTGCGCTGAGTTAAAGATTGTCTTACCAAATGTATGAAAAAAAGTAACTAATTCTTTGAAAAGCCCCTTTCAATTTCCCATTTCCCACGCGATCTCGCTTCTCCACGCCCCTTCAAAAGAAACTTTGGAAAACAGTATGGAAATTGGAAAAATTACTTCTAACAAGCCATTACTTCAGTTTCCACAATGTTTTCTATCCATAAGCCTTTTTTGAGTTTGAAATTTGAAAATGTCTTCTGCAATTTCTTTCAATTTGGACAAGTCTAATATTTTGTTGAGTGGTAATTTGTTTATTTACTGAACCCACGAGTCAAAACATTTTTGATGTCTTGGCAATGAAATTTTCCTGATTATGACGTGAACTTCGTTGACGTCGTCTACACGATAGTCAATATATTCAAGAAACAACGAAAATATCGGTCTTACGAATATTTTGGATACTCAATGGTGTCCATCTTACTGCCAGATAGCATGGCCTTGGCAGTTGTGAGATATGAGGCGTAGATTTGTCATGATTCCGGTTATTCTTTTGTTGTTGTTGTTGTTGTTGTTGTTATTTTATCCCTTGGATTCTTTAATTTAGAAACTTGGCATTAGTTTATCATTGCATGACTCTGCTTATAACAACGATACTATGTAGTTGATAGAGGTAGTAATGCGCGTGTGTGTGTGCGCGCGCGCGTGTGTGTGTGTGTTTTGTGTGGGTTTTTTATGTATATTTGTTTGTGTGTGTTTGCTTTGTTTCGTTTCGGGATGTGTGTGTGTTGTTGTTGTTGTTGTCAATCATTGCACGTCAACGCAAATATAGACAGTTGACAATACAATGAAGATAGTTCATGTTGATACGTAAAGAGTGTTCTATTAATTACGTTATACGTTCTAACGGCGATCTGCCAAATCAATGTAAATAAGATGGCAAGAAATTTCATTTAAGTTAGACTATATAATAGTCATTAATAGGAAGGCTTCCAGACTAAGCTGTGCTGAGTACGTTACCCTCAATTTGAAATTCGCTTCAATGCCCGCAAGATAAAATATTATGTATAAAAGTAACAAAAGCAAGACTGTTGTCAGATGCACGACTGTTATAAATGCTAATATCTATACAGAGTTTGACCTAAACCCTTTATTAACCCGTTACTAGACAAGATTTTACAATGGTCCAAATTGAAAGAAGTTGCAGGCGACAATATTAAATTGATGAAATTTTAAACTATTTTGTCTTTTTGATTAGAAAACATTGTGGAAAATGAAGAAATTGCTTGTCACAAGCAATTTCTTCATTTAACAAAATGTTCTCTTAATATTTTTTCTTCTGGTCGTGAAAAAGCGTCACGGTGTAGGAATTGGTTAAGCATCCATGATTACACAAAAGCGACAAGCGTTCTTTACTCGTCTATTTCAAAATGCGAAATATTCCTAAGAAGAGCATAGTTTCTCAACATGACCAACCTGTATGCTCTTGGTGTTAAGAGTTTATTGAAGCCTTTCTTGCAAGTGCTTTTGTTCTTCAAGTGTTATTAACATTTCAACTTGTTTCATTAAAATACATATAGGCCTATTAACTGCCAGGGTTTGAAAGGCATACACTAACGGATATAGGGAAAGATAGTGGTTAAGGGCTGAAAAATACTTGGTATCCATTGCACACTAAAGCGATAAACAAAAAACCCTAACATTTCCCGGACAACAGCCTTGTTATGGTAATCAATTTCATCCCAACACATAAATTCCCTTCCGGGCCTCACAGATTAAGGACGCAGCAGACAGCGGCCAGGTACATCATAACGAGGCAATTAGCGGTCAGGCAAAGACGGGAAAAATAATGTTTCTTTGTATAGTTCCCTTAATTATTCAGAAATATGAAAATAACACTGAGTGATAATTGTGATTTGTAAAGTGAAGTAACAATATGTCAAAAAATAACCGTTAGCAATGAACACGCGGCGAGAGTGATAAGCCATAATTTCGATTAACATGATTTATTTAAAGACAATGAAGTGAGATCAGAACGGTTCAGGTAGGATCTATTTTGTTCTTATCTTCAAGTGAACTGGCCACTTTTTCCTTTTACTGGAACACGCAACATTGCCGTTGGATTACTGAAAAGGATACCACTTTTCACCAACGATGACGCTTGGCCATTGAAAAGGATACCACTTTTCGCCTGCGTTTTTCAATCGAAAATAGATTGTTGCGTAACCGTTGGATTACTGAAAAGGATACCACTTTTCACCAACGAAGACGCTGGGCCATTGAAAAGGATACCACTTTTCGCCCGCGTTTTTCAATCAAAAATTGATTGTTGCGTAGCCGTTGGATTACTGAAAAGGATAACACTTTTCTCCAACGAAGACGCTGGGCAACTGAAAAGGATACCACTTTTCGCCCGCGTATTTCAATCCAAATTAGATTGTGGAGAAACCGTTGGATTACTTAAAAAGGATACCGTTTTTTACCAACGAAGGCGCTGTGCCATTGAAAAGGATACTACTTTTCGCCCGCGTATTTCAATCCAAATTTGTATGTTGCACAAGCGTTGCATAGCTGAAAAGGATACCACTTTTCACCAACAAGACGCTGAGTCATTGAAATGCATACCATTTTTCGCCCAGGTCTTTTTAGTCGAAATAATTGTGTTACGTAACAGGTTGAAAACAGAATCGGATAGGCCTGCCATTTTCACAAACGAAAGCATTATACTAATAAAAACACGTATATCCGCCGACGCTCGATTGTTGCATAACCGTTGGTTAAGTTTCGTTAATTGAAACGAACACCATGTTACACCAACGAAGACGTTGGACTATTTAAATAGGAACCACCCTTCACCAACGCATTTAAGGCAATGGCAGATTGTTGCATAACCGTTGGGTTGCTGATACGGAAATCACGGTTTTTCAACGAATGTTGGACTATCAAAAATGCACCAACTTTCTCACTCTAACATATTGAAGTCGAAATTACATTGATGCATGGTTAACTGTCAGGAGGGCTGAAACGGGAACCACGTTTACCTTACCCTAACGTTAGGCTATTTCAGTGGCTACCACTTTTCGTAGATGTACTAAGATAGATGAACATTACATAATATTGGTTTGTCGACTTACTGAAACGGACACCACGTTTCATATGAACTCTTACGCTTGTTTGGTTTAAAATGGATGTCCCGAGTAGCAAACTCGGTTACATAATTAATATGACTAGATTGTAAAGTATTGGACAATGGAAAACGCATTCCATCATCTCCCCTTTTTCCACAATGATGGCACAAGTTTGCATTGCTGCGAGCTTATTGACTTTGGGAACACGTTGAACGTTTTATTTGATTCTCGTAACAAAATACATCGTTAGATGCTAAACATTGAACCAAATTTCTATACGTGTATACGACATAAAGGAGCTAAAATGAATTGTCGTTATATCCTTAAAATAGCTAAACCAAGATCTAGTAAAGATCTGCGGAAATAGTGTTATTTAGTTGTAACACCACAGAGCTTCGGAAACAGATCCGATCCCGATTCATTACTTATTATCAGTATCGTGTAGATTAATAAAAATAGCTCGGATACTTAAATAGAAACCTAGAAATGCGTTTGAAGTTAATTCGAAATACTGGTTTCGATAGGTTTCAAGACACAACTATCCCTCTTACGAATTGCACACTACTACATTATAACAAAGCGAACCTACAGTAGTAGTAAGCAGTTCTTTAGTTCTAAGCGGTTTTAGCCAGAGATTCCGTTACCATTCTGAGGCTAAGGTTCACCATATAGATCTACAATTTGATCTTCGAGGGATCACCACCAAAGTTGGAACACCAGTGTGGAATTGACGCATTTCTGAAAAATATAGGCGTTGTGCACTACGTCGTCTGCAAGTTGTAGAGACGAGAAACTGCATGACATCGACTTGATAACACAATACACGAGTGTGTATTCAACGTGATGCCAGCCCAGGTTATTTGGGGCTAATGACCGGGGTATTGAGTGACCCCAAACAAAGGGTCAGTTATCATGGCTAATTGACGGAATTCATTCCAGAGGCCCAGCCAGGGGATACAACAGATTTGTTGTTTCGTGCATTGTGTAATTTAGAAACCTTGCAAAAGAGATTCAAACGCGCCTTGTAAACACTGCATACAACAGGTTGATTTCCTCTGAACAGATTATTTTACGATTCTTAAGCGAAATTTAGTTTCGGTAAACGACACGAGCGGAGTCTTGGTGTCGGCAAAAGAGTGTCCTTCTATTTTGACAAGACAAGGGAGGGGGCAAGACCAGAGACACAGTCCGAGTTCAACAAATCCCAGATAGACCTCTTCCCACTACGACAATGATAATAATAATAATGAACATACCGAAATGAATAAATGGAAACTAAAAAGGACAGACAATGCAACTTTTTGTGGGGGATATAAATTTTTAACAACCGTAATAATTAAATACAACGAATTCCACAAGTAAAGGTTTTCTGTCTTCGAGTGCGAAGATGCTAGTTTTGAACTGGTCGCATTCGATGCAATATGTAACTTCCAATATTTGGACTAGGAGTTCCACTCAGTCTGATGTAGCTCATCATGCCGACGCGGTCTTGCATGACTTAACGGCACTAATTTGCAGTGAATTCTTATTTTTCTAGCCACAGTCATGGATTTCTTCTCGGTGAACGAACTACCAAATTCCCAACAGAAACTGACAGGTTATCAAATCAATTACATTATCTCGAAAAAAAAAATAACACACACACACACACAATAATACCATAAGGCAGTTTATGTTAAGACAATTAATACGATCAAGAAGACTACACATAGTCCTTTATTTTCAATGATAAATTGCATTCAATGGATTATGGTTTTATTTCACGAACATACCTTTAACACAGTAGATGAGGATATCAACGGACTTTGCCTATCAGTACATTACCGGAGGTTTACTGTTAGCTTTTCGCATTCTTTTCTTCGGTCCTTAACTGCAGTTCGCAGCCTTAGTTACTATAGTACTCGATCTCGGTGAAGTCAGTAAATATACAGCACGGACTGAAGTCGACTCTTACTCGCTTTTCCAATATCAGTTCAACATACTTTTAAATGATCTATGATTTTCGAATTTATGACCTTCTTCAAGTTCCTCAGAAATATTCAGTTTTAGATTGACGACTGTTTAATGGAAATTAAATTAACCCGAAAATAACATATCTCCAATGCCACGCAAAAATATTTAAGGTGTTTAAGACGACCATTCTACCATAGGAAATTACCTCATTTACTTAGAAGATCAAAAGCTAGCCCATCGGGTTTTTAGCTTATTAGGTTGTCCATACGCCTTAAAATGATCACGGATCGTCTTTAAAATGACATCACGAAAACTACAAGAGCTTTATTAACACACCAAAACAACTATATTATTCATAGAGAGAATGGAAATGCCTGTCTACTACCCATAAAAAAAAAGCATCGTTGTACGCACTTGCATATTTTTATAACATTGAAACCGGATCCGTATACAAATCTATCTGACGGAATGTAGGAATCAGTGTATTAGTATATGTTATTAGTATAATTTCATGATTTAGAATAGTATAAGAATATAACAAAACAGTGTGTAATTTGTATAATTTCATGCATAAACAAAGGGAATCTCCTTGAAATGCTACTTGTTACTGATAATTTCAGGAGGCACTAAATTACAATACATGTAGTTTTTAATTGTGGCATTCCTGTCTCTTGAAGTTAAAACACGAGTCATTGGTCGAATATAATTCTACAGGAACTGAAAATCGCAACCAATCCGTTTATACATTATAGCGCAAGTATGGTGTTAAATAATGTTCACAAATAGTGCTATCATGTTGAAATATTACATGAATTCTTCAGAAGGATGATAACATGGTCTTACAGAAACACATTTAATTAATAGTTCTCAAATGACCTTTAAGTTTTGTGACTAGGTCCGAGCAAAAACGACCAATGGATCATTGGTCAGGTCCATGTCAAAATGGCCACGAGACCAGTTCTATCTTGGGAAAACGTATCTCGCTTTATTAGTCAAAGAAATTATCAAGACATCAGCATTTTGGCATTGCCTTAGGGAGTGAATACTTTCATTCATTCTCCTACAACACTGTTGTGTAAAACATTGTTTTTACTGTTCTCCAACATACAGGACCTGATTGTGCCAAATACAAATACAGTGTCGATAAGAAGTTGTATTGTGACAACTAACAGCAAGTGCTTGGTCAAAACACAATATCACAGGAAGAATGTAAAATTCATTGCAAAACCTGATAAATCAGCATTCAAATATGTTTGTTATACTAACTATGAGGAAAGTTGATGCATAGGATATACATGTATATGAATCTCCTAGCCTCAGATTTATATTTATACTTTCTTCGCATGCAAAATATGTTCGTTTTACAACTAAATTTAAACATCTTCGTAGAAATTCATTGATTCAATGAATAACTAGCTGGAAAGTCTATTATCTAGGATTACATCTAATCCTCATTATTTTCTTATATGTTTCTATTAGATAGATAATATTATGCCTGTTTTTATTTTCCTACGCAATATATCAAGAAATTCACTCTAAACTAATCTGTGAGGCCCGGAAGGGAATTTATGTGTTGGGATGAAATTAGATGATTAAACGAGACTTACCTTGGTAAGGTGAAGTTTGGTCATAATTTCATCCATCACAAAATTCCCTCCGGGCTCACACGCCCACCCACAACCACCCGGAAACCTAATTTCTTAATGATATTGCGTGTCGTTCATTTACGCTAAAATATGATGTACCTGGCCGCTGTCTGCTGCGTCCTTAATCTGTGTGAGCCCGGAGGGAATTTTGTGATGGATGAAATTATGACCAAACTTCACCTTACCAAGGTAAGTCTCGTTTAATCATCTAATTATATTACATTCTCCCGCAATTGAAAGATATCTTAGTGTGTGTGTAAGGGAGCATAAAGAGGGAAGATCATATTTTAGAGCGGATTTTTTATTATTATCATTGTTATTGTGACAGGATAGTAGGATAAGTCACTTTTAGCGGTTTTTTAGGGAAAAAAACGGTATTTCGAATCGATCAACCGGACACAAGTTTTCAAATTCGACTTAATCTTTGAAACGGTCATGTAGTACTTCTATTGTAATAATAATGCTCAACGGAAAAAGAATTGAATGTTATCTTTGATTTCTTTACCTCTTATCATTTAATTTTTTACCTCACAATCACAAATTTTCACGCTCTGATGAAATAATATGAAAGAAAACGTTGTGATTAAATTAAAATATCGATTTCGGTAAATAGTAACGGGTCATGATTGATTGAATAGGGTTCAACTTAACTTTTATTTGTATTTCAGTTATATCGGAGCGGCTGGAGCTCCTAACCATGGATTCGTGGTAGTTCACACACCAGTACTACCACTCCTTATCGAGCCCCCAGCTGCTCACCCCACTTAGGAGCACGATTAACTTACTCATATTGATGATACATGCTGGCATTATTGAGCGCGATTACTGATAAACCAGCAAAACCGCTCTCAGGACTTTCAGTCCTTTGATTGAATTTACTTTTTATTTTTCGACAATTAAGGTTTGTAGATAGCAGTCCATAATACCACCGAACTGCTCAAAATCACACGGGTCTACCTTACACATCGAACGAATTTGTTATTCCAATCCCCCCGGATTGAAGAATAAGGGCATAAACATTTCCTGTCGTCATTTAAAAGGAAACAGAAAATCATTTACACTGACGTTTACCACCCTGTACATGTGTTTTATGGTTATAACGTCTCGGTTTGTCCATAACATGACAACTATGTAGAAATTATGGCATGATACTGGTCACGCTAAAATTGTCCGCATTAAAAAACGCATTGTGTTTCGATGGTAGCATAGAATCGCCACCACTTACCCGATAAATTAACGCGAGAAAGGGTTGGATAACACGTCATTTTCGTGAAAATTGTCATTTTCTCAAGCATCCAAAAAGCTATGTTGACATAAAAGGCAGATATTGTAGCATCACCATAATTTCTTGAAAAAAATGTTCACGATAATTGTAAAATATTACCTGGTACCTTGACGATATAAAATTTTCTCGGGAAAAAACGGGCATCCACAATATTTTCCTTTTTCATTAGCTTGTAGCTGTTGGAAGGTCCAGCTCACTCAAGCGAAAAAAAATTGAATGGTATCTTAACCCTTATCATTCTGAATTAAAATCCCATACAAAATTGTTGACTGACATCACTGGATGATCTTAATGACGGTCAATATTCCTTTTGAAAATTGATTATCTAAACAACTCTGGTTGACAAGCAGAAGGTGGAGTCAAGATCAGACTGCACTTATATGCAGGCTGATCTTTGTCTTCACCACCTGCAAAAGTAGAAGTATTCCGGGTTCAGCATGAAAAGTTTTAACAAATACAGGTATGTTTTGATAAAAAGTACTATAATATCAGCCATTTTTTCGTGCAAGTCATCTTCAGAGTAGTGGCTGTTCCTGATGTTGACATGACAAATTTGTGTACAGTTAATAACCGCTATCTAAACCCATTTTGACCCAATTTAGACTGGTCCAAATTCAAAGAAGTTGCAGTCAATGATTTAAAGTTGATTAATTCATAAAACCTTTGTGTAATACGATAGAACCATAGTGGATAATGAATGAATTGTTTGTAACAGACAATTTACTTATTTTCCATGTTTTCAAAAGCTTTTCCTGGGATGGGGGTGTGAAAAAATGAGTGGGAAATGGGTTAAAATATCATGTTGAAAATAATTGCATAAAAACATTTCTAGAAAAACTGGATATCGGCAACTTTTGCGAGTTAACTAATTTGTGAATGATGGAGGTTCTTTGCCACCATACGTTTAGCAATTTCCACATTTTTCGGAAGTTCACTTGTTTATCAAATTAAGTGGCTGGTTTGATTAAGCATTTCATCCCAAATTATTCCTACACTTGATATGATTAGTAGACTCTTTGAACATCTATTTTGCCCATTTTCCATTCTGAACATGCTTGAACCCTTCAAACCCCTTAATAATTTATAAATGAAATATTTCTCTTCTTGTGTTTATATGTTGCTTGCAGTAGCTGTCACCGATACGTAGTGATTTCAGTTCGTATTAAGTGTACGAAATGTAATAGCAATATTTTAGTGACTTACTATAATAATATTTAAACGACTGCTCCTGATTATAATTAATTCTTAAATGAATAATCAAATAATATGTCATCTTCCCCTTTGAACCCCCCCCCCCCCTGGAAAAGAACTCTAATAAACTTTGTTTTCGTTCTAATCCATTTGAGTTATGACATATTGTATGCATTTTGTCGTTAATAATATATGTTTAAACCAGTTTCAAAAAAATTCATATATATCGCCGTTGGGTAACCGCATATAATAAACTGCGGACACAGAGTAGCTGTAGACATTGTATTCTTAGTATTTACTGGTTGTCTATAGGGACATTGAGTCAGTCAGAACTTATCTACCGTGTGCATCATGGAGACTGAGATCAGACATGGCGTGAATGCGTTATTGTTGTAAATGACATGCACAGGGTCGCCACAAACTGTTTATAATATTACCCATGGTGCGGGATGTAATTTATCCGTTGTATATCTTTTATATTGCTTGGACCAATAAAAGACTAGCGTATCTAATTAACTGGTCGCCGACCATTCAGTGCTCTCAATAAGCGGACGTCGACGTATATTACGTCCTGAAAATCAGAAAAAACGTCCAGAAAATCGGACCCGGACGTAAATTAACGTCCGAGATTTTAGGAAAACGTCCTGATTTCATGACTCGGACGTTTTCTAAAGTTGCAATATAAAGGGTTTTACAAACAAAAAAATGTATATTCTGGCCATACCGTCGGGTAAAATTGAATCAACAAGGAGTTTATCGAAGTGTCTCCATGACGACCGATGTAGATGGAAATTTACATAGAGCGTACTCGATTATAGTCGGTTCGGTAACCGAGACGTCGCAGCATCTTGGACCATTTCTTCTGAAGTCACTCGATTAATAACGTGCCGGGCAAAAATCAAGCAGGCTTGAAGCCGTTCGGTCGAATTTATGTTAACTAATTTAAGGGCCGGAATTCACCCGAAATGTCATGTCCGCGGCGGATACAGAACGGTGCGTCAAACTTGCATTCTAAATACGTATATGACGCGGGGGTTCTTTTTAGTAACTTGACATGAAGTCCGTCCTAGAAACGATTGATCTCGCTAGAGTTCGGTCCCTTAATAATGACGTCACACGTGTTGTCTGTTAACATCATCTAGCAGAAACGAAACAGGGAATTTCTTAAAAGATGCAACTCTGCTATTAGTTTCATTTCTTTTTGTACTGTTACTTTTATTTACGTAAGTGTTATTCATGGCGTATGCACTTGGATATCTATGATGTGACCGGAGACGGTCTCGGAATAATCCTTTCTCGATTTGTTCGTACCCAAAACGTTTCAAACAGTGTTTTCGGACATTTTAGTAATCAGAAAATTTCAGTCCTGAAAGAGTTGCAAATAATAATTACCAAATTTACCCAACTTAATTTGGAAAATAATAGTGTTCAAGGGGAAATTTATACAAGAGACTTTCTCAAGAAACACTTCTTTTACCACATTGTTTTCTCTAATTTAAGTCAATGAGACATGAATTTTAGGGACTATAAGTAAAGGATGGAAAAGAATTTACTGTAGGCTTTATGCATTTTTTTCATTTCATCTTTTTCATTTTTATTTTTTTTTTTGGGGGGGGGGGGGGCGGGGGTATGGTCGGGGTGAAAAAAAATTTGTTTGATTTTGTGAAAACTTCCTGAAATTCAAACTTGGAATTTTAAAAATTCCTGAAATTGGTCCTTATTGAGAGCACTGCGACCATACCCTCTAAGTTCCATAGGGAAGTTCAACATCGATATAAAACGGCTTTATTTTATTGATAGGTTGATTTTTTTATTGACAACCGCGATCTGCGTCATGACTACGGTTTGAATAAGCTGCAGTCGCAAAACCTATGAAAAAATGCTTCATAAACATTTCGGATAAAGTAGGAGTTGAAAGTTCACTTCCGGTCTAAATGAATGACTTGATTGGTCGCTTGGTTCTTTAATTGCCCATTCGCGATCCGTTAATTGTGACAACTTCACATGGAAACACCTCCTTTGAATAACATTGAAAAAAGAAAGAAGACATTGCGTGTTACAAGGAATTTCTCCATTTTTCAATGTATTCTACCACAAAAGACAAAGATTTTTTTAATCCCACAAACTTAAAAATGTTGTCTATAACTTCTTTCAACATGGACCAGTGTCTATTTTTCTTTTCTTTTTTTTTTTTTTTTTCTATTATTACTCTTTATTATTATCAGTACTATCTATTTCGTGTGAGAATGGGTTAAGATACTTAAAATGATGGACTAAAGGTTGATCCGATCTCTTTTTCAAATAGTTGTGTCCCTACGAGCGAAAAAGGACCTCTTGCGAACTGCGAAAAGTATCGATTCTGTTGAGACTGCATGGACTAATCACAGGCTGACCAGAGTAAATTGTTTTTCTTTTTGACGATTGATCATTCTACCTTACTATCAAATTGTTTTCCAATTGTAACCTCTGGTCGACCATTGCTAAATCCAGTCTTTTTTCCAAGTATTTGTGTTGCGGATCACCCTTTACGTCTTACCGAGCCCGGTAACATCAGTCGGAAACGCTGTGCCATCAATCCTGGGATAAATAGTTCGAATGCCGGCTTGGCCAACATTCTTTCTGACATTTGAAAAAGTAATAGTGTTTAGCATTATTTGTATCTCATCAATTATTAGTAATGCGCCAAAACGGGGTGAACAAATGGTGGCTCGGATAGAATGTTGTGGTGTGAGAAAAGCCAGGTAGCCATGGTAAGTTGCACCAGCCTTTGTTAAATAACCCAATTCCCGCACGTCACCCTTTCTTCAACTGGGGCACTTATCACCAGAAAATTCTAGTTTTAGCTAGTTGTATAATAATACAGTTTCAGTTATATCTAATATACACTGAGAGACACAGCTTTAGGCATTCATTTAAATGTACATTGTACTTATAGGCATTCACTCATTTTTTTTTATTTTTTTTTTATGCATAATATCAGATGTGTGCTTTTAAGGTTGAATTGGTGTACATATTTTAGGTGTTGTCTCAGAGGTAAGACACTTGAAAATTTACCTACACCGGGCGTACACAGGGTGGATGGGTTCGCGTTTTATAACCCATCGATTTACGAGTGCTTACAAAAGAAATCAATATTTCACCAAAGATAGTGAAAACTATAGACATTTCGTCGAAGTGAAAATCGCGTTTGTCTATCTTGCAAATCGCTTTAATCAGGCAGCTACCTTATGATAAAACCATTAGCATGATATTATAAGGATGGTCTGAAAAAAAGTCATCTAATTATCCCTCGCCTTTTCGGCGAAGGGGATATAGTAATGGTCTCCGTCAGTCATTCCGTCCTTCCGTCCTTCCGTCAATAAACTTGTCCGGAGCATATCTCTAAAAGTATAATTGCTATCAACTTGAAACTTCATAGGTCGATAGATCTCATTGAGGAGAAGTGCAGTGCACAAGAACCACAACTCTTGCTTGCATACATTTTGATTCATTGCCCTTTGTTGTTTTAAACACTTACATTTTGTCCGGAGCATATCTCTGAAAGTTTAATTGCTATCAACTTGAAACTTCATAGGTCGATAGATCTCATTGAGGAGAAGTGCAGTGCACAAGAACCACAACTCTTGCTTGCATAATTTTGGAGTTATTGCTTCAGTTAACTATCAAGCTTTCATGGCGGGGGATGGCCATGTCTGACATGGCTCTTGTTTAAATCTGTCATTTTAACATTATTGCATCAGTATGTCGTCATACCAGAGCGTGAAAAAGAAACGTTTGGGTTAAATGACGGATCCTCACTGTCTATCAAAAGATCTATTAGCCAATCATTTTATTCATCGGAAGTGAAGTCTGACCTCCGGTATTAATGTTAAGCATGATTGTTGAATTGTCGACTTAATCCATTCCCATTCCCTCCTTTTTATGTCCTCCAAAAAAGATTCAAGGAAGACAAGGTTGAAAATGTTGTTAAAAGCAATTTCTTCATTTTCAACCTTGTTACCTCCCCCCAAAAATGGAAATATACTATGTTCTCTCAACTTGAAATTGTCGTCTGCAACCTTTTGAATTTGGATCAGTGTAAAAAATTGTTGTGTGGGAATGAGTTAAACATCGTATCTACTGATTATTTAAGCTGTAGGTGCGACGTTTCGACTGCAAACTACCGATTTTCCTTTTATATAAATGTCTCTGGAAAATTTCTACAAAATGGTGTCGTTTACCCCAGTCGAACTTCTATGTCGGACGGGGGGAGGTGATCAAAAGTTTATTAGTGCAAACCATCAACAACGGTTTGCTTGTTTTGTGTGTGTGTTCTTGTGTTTCATTATTATTATTTATTTCCGATTGCAGACAGCTGTAACTATTCAAATTCCGTCAAGAAGCTTTATTACAAGACTTGAGAAATGACATAATTTAGCCTAAAAGTTTAATCATATTGTTTGACAAGATTACAAAGTGGAAAATATTGCAATTATTAAAACACATTTGTGTTTGGTTTCTTTTGCAAGTCAGTATATATTCGCTGTGTACCTTATTATCCACGTGCTGGTATGAAGTGTTACCGAAACAGTGCAGTGTAATTCATATATCTACACAATAACAGTAACACAAAATTGTGTGTAGTTGGACAATCGCAGGCCCCGCCCACTTACTGTGTTGGTCAGGCCAATTTACTCAAACAGGAAGTGCAGCTTCGAAATTAAACGGCCTTATTAGTCCCCTACCGGCGAAGCCGAAGGGGACTTTAGGTTTGCGCTCCGTCCGTCTGTCCGTCCGTCTGTCCGTCCGGACATATCAGTTTTCCGGACTATTTTCCTAACCCTGGGAGATATTGAGCTGATTTTTGGTACGTGAGTCCGTATCAATTAGTTACAGAATAAGTTCGAGTTTGGTGTCGGTCCATTGATTTCTGTGGAAGATACGGTTGCTGGACTTAGAAATTACCAAGAAATTTAAGTTGTACGGACTTTTTTCTAAACCCTCAGAGATATTGAGCTGATTTTTGGTATGTGGGTACCCATTAATGAGTTACAGAACTAGTCCGAGTTTGGTTCCAGTCCATTGACTTTTATGGAAGATACAGATGCTGGACTTAGAAAATTACCAGGAAATTTCAGTTTTTCGTTTTTTCCCCCTAATCCATTGTGATATGAATGTTGTTTTTGGTATGTGAGTCAATAAAGATAAGTTACAGAACAAGTGTAAGTTTTGTTTCGATCCATTAATTTTTTAGGAAGATATGGATGCTATGGTGGTACTGGTGAGAGAGATACCAGGAATACATTGTAAAGTGCTCCAGCCACTGTTATAATACTGAACAAATTGTTGTATGAAGTGATCAAGGCAAAATATTTTGATAACCCAATGTCGGAAAAGCATTCATAATCCTAGACAGATTTTTGAAAGCTTTTGTTCAATGTTTACTTGGGCTTTAGGGTCTTACTTCTCTGCGAATAGATGACTTTATGACGTATAATTTGGCAAACAACAAAAGAGACGCCTATTTTTTATGTTTATTTGTATGTGTGTTTAAGAATTGCTCATAAAATCTGATACAACTGTAATATTTTGGAGGGGTAGTAATCCCTTTACCACCCCAAAAATATACCGCTCTAGGGATATATATAAAGTCGGTAGGGGACTTGGTATTGTCATGCAATACTTCAGAATGCTTTTTCAAGCTGTAGATACGACGTTTATGTCGAAAAAAAAAGCTTAACAAAAATGGCGACCAGTTTCGGATTTCAAAACTCATTTTTGATCTAAATGAACGATTCCATTGGCCCACTGGTTATTTGATTGACAGGTGCAATTGGTCAATTGTGCGCACGAAAGTGACTATGTTGTGTGCGTGGATGAGTAAGTGTATGTTTGCTGTTGTTAATGTTTATGTTGGGATGTAACCGATTTTGATGCTATTCTAATTGACCCCTGAAAGAGATTTCGGTTTGGAGTTTAGATATTCTCCCTTTATTAGACAACTGATTTTTACAAATGTCATATTTCTTACCGACTAAGGGGATTGAACTGAGAAAATCGTGATAAATGCTGCCTTTTCAATATCTCAAAATAACCATTTGTTTAATGGTTGCGAGGATTAACAAAGATGGGAGTATGGGCGTCGCATTTCCGGGCGTAAAGCTTCCCTTCTTTCCATAGCTTATTTGCATGCCCAAGTAGGGGTAATGCATCTTGGCACTCATTCAAAGGAGAACTAATGCCAATTCCCACCCCCTTTAATTCCATCTCTGTCTAAGCTACTGAATCGATCGCTTAAGCAACTAAAGTTGCCTCCTTTACTATTGACTTTTCAGTTTTCTGAAGCTTTCTGTCCAAATTTTTGCGTTTGTTGACAGGAAGTTCCAAACCATTTTGCGCATTTCACTATCTGCAAAGCTGTGCAATTCTCAGGGCGAGGCAGAGACTCCTCCTTTATCATATTATTGTACTCTTCCTTCTTCAAACCATTGATAAAAACATTATAAATATTTGAGGCTAATGCTTCCTCGAGAGGAAGGCCGGAAAGCCTATGGCCCTTGAATCTCTTCGTCGGGACTCGCAATCCGATTTTCTTTTCTTTTGCGCCGATGACAAATACTCGGCGATTTCTCCTTCCTGAGGATCCATATGACACCCTTCCTATCCGTATTTACCACCGAGCCAATCCTCGACCAACAAGTTGAGAAAAGTTATTCTCAGCGGTTTGTTGTTGTTGTTGTTTAATATCAGATAACCCAGTCAAGACGCCATTGGGAGGTGTTTCCTTCTGGGGGGAGGGGCTTTTTCGCAGTTTTTTTTCTCAGTATGCGCTGCTGTCCCTGCATTTGATTCTTTGAGCCTGCGTTTCCGCCCTTTTCTCCCATGATGAGTCACGTGATCAAAAACAGTAATTCAATTCTAACACTAAATCGATTAGAATCCGGAGCGACCTCGGTTCCAAAATCGACGCCGATAGGTTTGCGAATGATGGCCACAAGAGAAAAAATCCTAATACGAATATATCGATGACTGCGTCTTCTCGAGTTCAACCACCCCACCCTACAACGTAGCCAGTGACTTCGCATGCGCAAGCTACACCTCAATTCATCTACGAACCGATTTATTGGCGAAATAGAAAGATGTTTTTTTAGTTTACTGATTCAAGTATAATTGTCGTAGGCGACACCTTTATCAATAGACAGATTAATTTTGAATAGAAAAAAAATTAACCTGTTTTTTTAAACGCAATGCACTGTTAAATCTTGGTCAGCTATTTTGTTTTCAAATAATTACTCTTCCTATGTCTTTTGAAATCTCTTTAGCTCCCGTAGGGACATAATTTTAACCAAAAGGAATCCTAAGATCTTCGTTCAAATTATGTTCAGACCCCAATAATTTCATAACAGGTCACAAGCCTGAATCTAAGGCTTTGTCGAACAGTGCACGAAAATAAATGTCATTTTTATGGGGAAAGTGCTAAGATATAAGGCAAGGTTTGAGACAGATTAAGATTTGTTTATTCTACAGGTCACAATTTGTGTTTATTTTTCTCGAATTATCTTAAAAACGTTTGCATGGGCCCATGTGAATATGGTAATTGTTTCATATTTGATTTTGTCGAGGGGTAAATTGAAACCCAACAGGTGTCGCTGTTCTCAAACATGCCATGTCATATGAGAAAGGACAAAGTCAGGATGTTCATTTTGCGCGGGCTCGACAGCGTAAACGTTTCTCCTTTTGGAATCATTATTTCTGAATGACAATCTGTGTTGATAATCTGATATTCTTTTCGTTTATTACTTGGTGTGGGATTTGAAGAAGAGTGAATCGTTGATGTATCTTGCAAATTTACAGATAGCTGACCCCGCCCACTGAGACAAGACACAGTACAGTAGTTTGTTGGCGATTTAAACGGCGTAGCTACAGTGGCCCCGCCCACTGAGCCAAGACACAGTACAGTAGTTTGTTGGCGATTTAAACGGCGTAACTACAGTGGTCCGTCCACTGAGCCCAGACACAGTACAGTAGTTTGTTGGCGATTTAAACGGCGTGACTTCAGTGGCCCCGTCCACTGAGCCCAGACTCAGTACAGTAGTTTGTTGGCGATTTAAAAGGCGTAACTACAGTGGCCCCGCCCACTGAGCCCAGACACAGTACATTAGTTTGTTGGCGATTTAAACGTCGTAACTACAGTTACTACAAACTGTTGTTACGACGTATAATTCGCCAAGCTTACAAAATTTGCTGCACATAAATGTCGGCCGATGCCGGAGTTGAAAGTTCACTTCCGGTCTAAATGAACGATTTGATTAGTCAATTTGTTCTTTGATTAACAGTCGCAAGCCGTCAATTACTAGATGTTATGGCGATATAACCAAAATAAGCAGACGGATGTTATACATTTAGATATAGATAAGATTTTTGAGAAAGTACCACATAAGCGTGTACGCCAGAAACTACTATCGTATAGCTGATGAAGAAAATGATTTCTTGGTGGACCGTAAAAAGAGCGTGAATGCAAATTTGAGACAATTCAGACTGGCAATACATTACATCTAGTACACTACAGTCCTTCTTTATTCCACGGCAAGCTATGATTTGAAATGTAAAATAGAGTGGCAACAAAATAAAAAAAAAAGCCTCCATGAACCCATAGACCAACACAATAATTAAGAGAATCTACTACAAGTGACTTGGGTGATTTATGGTTACTTCTGGTTGCCATGGCAACGGAGTAAAAAAAACTTTAAAAAGTCTTCTCCTCCAAAGCCATAAGGCCTATAGAGCTTTGATGTTTGATACAGTTCATCATCTATTGACCCTATACCAAAATACTTCAAAGAATAACCGTATTCTGAAAATTATCCCTTTTCTGTGCGATCTCTGATTTTACATTGAAATAAAGAATGCAAACTTTAGAAATCTTCTCCTCCTAAACCATAAGGCCTAGAGCTTTGATATTTAGTATAAATCATCATCTATTGACCCTCTACCAAAATACTTCATAGAATTACCGTATTCTAAAAAAAAGCCCTTTTCTACGCGATCCCAGATTTTACATAAAAATAAAGAAGGAAAACTTTAGAAATCTTCTTTTCCCAAACAATAAGGCCTAGAGCTATGGTATTGAGTTTAAATTATCATCTATTGACGCTCTACCAAAAATACTTCATAGAATTACCGTATTTTAAAAATTAGCCCCTTTCTAGGCGATCCCTGATTTTACATTAATAAAGAAGGAAAACTTTAGAAATCTTCTTCTCCCAAACCATAAGGCCTAGAGCTATGATATTGTGTATAAATTATCATCTATTGATCCTCTACCAAACTACTTCATAGAATTACCGTTTTCTGAAAATTAGCCCTTTTCTTTGTGATCCCTGATTTTACAAAGAAATAAAGAAGGAAATCTTTAAATGTCTTCTTCTCCCAAACCTTAAAGCCAAGGGCTTTAATATTTAGTTTGTAATACATGTATTACCTATTGGCCCTGTACTAAAATACTTCATAGAATTACTGTATTCTGAAAAAAAGCTCTTTTTTTGTACAAATCCAAAAAGGAGTAATGAAGGATATCATAGAAAATGTTCTCCTTCTGGACCATTAGGCCTAGAGCTTTGATATATGGTATGTATTAATGCCTATCGACCATCTACTTAAGTACTTCAAAGAAGTACCATACTCTTGGAATTAGCTCAGTATGGTTGGATCTTCACTATATCTAGGATTAAAGGAGAAAATCTTTAAAAAAAATCTTCTTCTCCAAAAGGATTAGGTGTAGGGCTTTGATATTTTGTATATTATCTTATAAAGCCTTGAGCCATCATACTCAGGAGAGCGATTAGGACCATCATGGTCCTCTTGTATTATGTTATTAACTGTAAGATAAAACACAATCGTTGCTTGGTGAGCTTCAATAAAGTGTAGTAACTGTCTTTAAGAAGCCAAAGCAACGACAATGATTAACATGAATGTCGTGATTTAAAGTTCACTTCTTGTATAAATAAATGATTTAATTGATCAATCGACATTTTTATTGGTACCTGCGATCTACCAATACCGAAATGCCAAGCTCATTCAGTGTATTTATGTCAGTTTGAAAAAAAATCAAATAGAGACTTTTGACTCCTATTAGCTTAATCTATTACCATATGACAAAATTTTAGACAAGTCAAAATTGAAAGGAATTGCACATGACAATTAACAGTGTATGAAATTTTAGATTTTTTCTGGGGAGAAAACATCGTGGAAATGAATAATTCCTTGTCACAAGCAATTTGATTTTTTACACAATATTTTCCAAATTATTTTTTTTTCTTTGGGGGCGTCGAAAGGCGTCATTGTGTCGAGATGGGTTAAGACAAAATGCAATTAGAAATATTGTTTAAAAAGTCGTTAACCTATTCCTACACGGTGCCGCTTTTTGAAGGGAAAGAACCTATGTAAATATTGTAGAAAAAGAAGACATTGATTGTCACAAGCAATTTCTTCATTATCCACATTTTTTTCTTCCCCCTAAATACAAAAAAAAAGTCATCAACTAAAATCTTTCGTATGCAATATTATTTTAATTTTGACTAGTCTAAAATTGTGTCGTCTTGTAATGGGTTTTAAGTTCAATAAGCATGCCATTAATCCTGTTAACAGATATAGACATCTCGCTGGCCTTATTAGGAAAATATCTAGATTCGTGAACTAGGCAGTATTTCTTCAGTTATATAATACTTTAATAATCCCAGTTGTAGACTATAGAATATTCGTATGATTTTATCGTAAAAAGAGAGTGTTCACTTCATTGAAAATATCGAAAGACATGCTGCAAAGTCGCTATCAGAGTTAAACCCATTGTCCAACCAAGATAAATTGATTGCTTTTTACCAGCAATACTATATACGCAAAGATTTGTCAACCAGTTTGGCTCAGTTGGTAGATCACTTGACTTCAAACCTAAGATCACGGTTTCATTATCAAATAATGCCGAAAATGGAAAGAATATGTATATAAACTAGATAAATAGAGGGAACAAGTAATCACGACTTAAATTTCTGGAGCATAATTTTCGTACGATTCCGAAATTATTTTGTCATCTGCGATATCTTTGCATGTGGACCAGTCAAAAATTTTGTCGCTTGGGAAATTGGTTAACCCATTCCCACACTTTCATGCTTTTTTGCACCCTTTCAAAGGAAACGCTTTGGAAATAATCGTGTAAAATCATGAATAAAAATGTTTGAAACTGACGAAGACCAATTTATCTCTGGTAAAACATGGTGTCCCTTTTTTACCAGTGTTTTGTATACAAATGTATTAAAAAGCATTTGTTATTTTTAAAAGTTTTCGTATGTGTACTAGTGACATTTTCGACACAAACAGTATACTGTACAAAAAAATATGATATCATTCAAACGGGGGTTTATGAAAAGAAAATACAACATGTATTTTCAAAGATTTAAAAGGGGATAAGCTAAAAACGAAGTATATTAAGTTTTCCAACACCCACCCTTGAATTCAATTTCTTCTTGATTTTTGAGGAGTGGGGAATATTATGATATTGCAGAGAACGGGAAATGTTTATTTCTATTAAATATTTATCTTTAAAGTGTCCGTTGATGTAAGACCTGATTAAAACTTACTCAGTATGACGCCCATATTACATGACAGAAAAGGGTAGCCGATATTACAAGACAGAAAACGGTGGCCAATATTAAATGACAGAAAAGGGTAGCCGATATTACATGAGAGAAAAAAAGTAGCCGATGTCACGAGACAGAAATGGTAACCAATATTATGAGACAGAAAAAGAATAGCCGATATTACGAAACAGAAAGGATAGCCAATGTTACGGGACAGAAAAGGGTAGCAGATATTACGAGACAGCAGAGAGTTACCGATGTTAAGAGACAGAAAAGGTTGCTGATGTTAAGAGACAGAAAGGGTTGCCGATGTTAAGAGACAGAAAGGGTGGCCGATGTTAAGAGACAGAAAGGGTTGTTGATATTACAAGACAGAAAATGTTAGCAGATGTTACGAGACAGAAAGGGGTAGCCGTATACGAGCTAGAAAAGGGTATCCGATGTTACAAACAGAGAGGGAGAAATCATATTAACGTCATCATTCTAAATTTCAAAGACTTAATACATTACCAATTGAAACAATTTCAGACAGATACAAATTGGAAAATAGTTGCATGCGAAATATCAATAGGGTAGAAAACATTGTGAGTAAAGGAAAAATTTGCTTGTTACAAGCTATTTCTCCTTAATCCACAAAATTTTCCATGAAAGCGTCATTGTATGGTAATGGGTAACGATGTGCCTGAAGGACAAATTGTTCTATTGACTGTACTTGGACTTTATTTACAACTCTATTCATAGAATCAAATATCGACACATGACACGCTCTCTCAAATTGCCTCTAGTAGAAATAAGTTCAGCAACATACCATTTTGAAATGTTTTTCTAAATAGAGTAAAATCTACTCTCTTTCTTTATTAGAATTACTTTAAATAAAAATCAAAGTACTGAAAGTAATGTAAGCTAGCAAAGCATGGTTGAATTTAGGAAACCTTTCCCTTGTTGGGTAAAAAACATTGTGGACATTGAAGAAATTGCTTGTTACAAGCAATTTCTTCATTGTTGATAATGTTTTCCAAAGGTTTTTTTCCTTGAGATGCTTAAGTTGAAGCGAATTTGAGTGGGAATGGGTTAAATAACATGCTGCTAACAATTTGACTGAAATATTAGAACTATTTTTAAGGCGCAGGCATTCCATTGATTTGGTGGTTGAGCCTCCAGGGGGAGTTTGCACTCGTTGAACTCTGAGAAAAACCTCAAAATTTTGTCTGCTAACTCAAGCTATCAAAGCTGACGATTTGCTAGCTAATAATAAATCAAAGTACTGAAAAGTACTGTAAGGTAGCAAAGTTTGTTTTGTTCCGCTATCTTTTTTTGTCAAACGTTGTCATGATAAAAAAAGAGGTTAAGGTAACCAAGTAGTTAACCCTTTCCCACACAATCCCTCTTTTTAAGTCGCTAAGGAAAATAGTTGTGGAAAACAATGTGGAAAATGAAGAAATTTTACAAGCAATTTCTTCATATTCCATATTGTTTTCTGCCCAGGGAGATAAATATTTTAGAATTTTCAACAATTTGAAATTGTCGTCTGCGACTTCTTCGAAGACTCTGATCAGAAACATTTTGAACACGATGTGCTCAAGTGAGCTAAAATACCTAGGAGATTAGCTTGCAAGCAGGGTTTGCAATATTCCTGAAATGCACAAGAACTACTTTTTATGGAGTAAGCATTTAACGCATTTAGTGGTTAAGCACCCAGTGGCAGTTTGCACTCATTGAACTTTGAAACGACCTCTATGTTATTGGTAGTGCATGGTCATAGATTTTGAAAAAGCCGTTTAACCCACTACCAGACGACAAAATTTTAGACTGGCCCATATTCAAAGGAGTTGCAGACGACAATTTAAATTTGATGAAATTTTAGATTTACCAACTCTCTGGGTAGAAAGCATTGTAGAAAATGAAGAAATTGCTTTTAATAAGCAATTTCTTCATTTCATACAACGTTTTCCTAGTTGCTTTTTTCTTGAGGGACGTCCAAAAGCGTCACTGTGTGGGAATTGGTTAATATTAAGTTCGAACTTCCGCTCGGAGGTCAGTGGGTGTGGCCA
Organism: Fragum fragum; assembly: GCA_946902895.1. NCBI lineage: Eukaryota > Metazoa > Mollusca > Bivalvia > Cardiida > Cardiidae > Fragum > Fragum fragum. The sequence goes on along the minus strand of OX336368.1, from coordinate 32,413,342 downwards.
GACATCCGTGCTTTGAGAAAACGAAATGACTATAACTCCTCCCAGTAAACAGGTTTGCAGTAAACTCTCTTGAATATCATGTTGGTCTGAGGTTTCACGAATACTTTCGTAGACTATCCTATTATCCACACAAAAGTACTGAGATTTCAAATTGTCTGGCATGTTGTTAATTAAAACTGACCCCGACTTAAATTTTAGGCGACTTAGACGCCGTAACTACAGCATATCCACACTATAGTTTCGAAGTAAAGGTCGCCTCTTGAGCAATGTTTTTAACTTTTATATTATGTCTTTAACCACCTGTTTTACCCAAAAATGTCGTTTATTACCACAGTCGAACTGCCAATGAGGAGGCCAGCAGGCGTGCCCAGCGACCGTCAGCTAATGGATCGCTCCAACAGGAGGTCCCACTTTGATCTAAGAACGTTTGCTTTAATTTGACCTATTGCTGATACGTAGTTCTCTTTATTCAACAGACCAATCGCGGCTGTCAAAGAAAAAAAACGCTAATCAAACCATTCATTTTGACCGGACGTGAAATTTGAACTCCAACATTGGCCTTCATGATTCTTTGATTGACTCTCGCGACCCCTTATTTGTTTTTGTGTCTTATTAACCCATTACCTTACCATTCCAGATATTCGCTGTTCAAAAATAGCGAAGACATGAGAAATGCTACACGATGTATCTTTTTTAAATGACACTTACTATTCAGTTTTGAAAAGTCGTCTGTAGTCTTTTTTTTTTTTTTTTTTTTCATAATGGGTAAAGGTTTGCGATAAATTTAACTTATCTAAATTCTTTAAGTTTTATAGAACCGCTATGATGATGTATACTTAGGTGGTTAGCTATACGACTTAGTAATTTATAGACAATCGGACACTAATTCGGGATGTAGCACGTATTTTCAGAGGTTCAGTGGATTGTGTGTGTGTGTTTTTTTTTTTGTTTTTTTTTAATAATTCTGAAGTTAATACTGGGACGCAGAATTGTTTAAAATCTAGGGTGGAAATCTCACTTGTTTCTTGTAAGCAATAATATGCTTATCCAATATTGTCCAAGTTTTTTTATTGATATCTTAATCAATCTTTGACTGTCATTGGAAAAGGAAAAAGAAAAGTTAAAAAGAATAGATTTTGGAAGCTAGTTAGACTGCCGAACTGAGGATCGTGCTCATGACAATGAAACAGGAAACATTTTAAAATGTTAATTTAGCCAGGCTAGGCATGACTGTTTGCTTTCATCTGATTATATATATGAAAAAATGCCATTTTCAATATCAAAATGGGCATATCACTCTTCTGTGCCAAAAGGGACGACCATCACCAGTACTTTCGGTGCTTTGCGTTTTTGACGAGTTTCCACAAACCGAGACCAGTCGAAAATTAACACTAGAGCCAAACCTCGGAGGGGGTGGTATCTGTAAATATACAACTCAAAATTTGATAAGCATCACTTTTTATATTCAGTTTATTTCTTTCACGAGGCTAAGACCTCTGATTTACTGCTTAGATTTTGAATGTGTACTCATTTGTCAAAAAATTTGTGCAAAAAAAAATGAGTTGGTTAATTGTTGAAGAATAACTATGGTTGAGACTTGGTTGAGGCAATAATTCGGCAGAACAAGGAATGGTAGACATAGGAGCCTTTTGTAAAAAAATCATTTAGTTTCGCGTCGGTTTACCATTCAAGTGAATTTCTGCATTTGGTCATCTTCTGGGATATCTAACAAGCCATCAAGTGCTTCATAGTGGGACTTCAGCCGACTAATCCATCGGTGCCTGATGCAGCACAGAAACCTTGGTGAGCTAGAAAGATTGAGCATATTATGAAGACTGCAACATGTCGCAGACATGTTCCACGGAATACAGGTGAATAGACAGCCAATTATGATTCCACCAGGACCTTAGTTGTAAACCATTGACTCAAAAAAATGTAACTTTCTTGGGATTGTTTACAAAACTAGCCAGATAAGACTACAGACAGAAATGCGACAAAATAGAAACATAACCGGTAGGCAGGGGTTCAGCTATAACTGGGACAAATATGGACAATAAAATTGTGATGTCAAAATAATTTGTATATTATAACGTATGGTGTATTGTTGTCTTCATGATACACCAATGATATGTTCAATTCTTCGGCGGTGGTTTAGGACCTGGTTTTGTTTTATGGACGAAAATATCAATCAAAATAGGGTAGATGTCATCCAAGAGTACCTACAGACAGGACGTGGATGGATGAATGGGTAGATGGATGGATGGGTGGATGGATGGATGGGTGGATGGAATGAAAGGATGGGTGGGTGAATGGAGGGATTTACGGACGGGTAAATGGATGAGTTGATGGGCGGATGTATAGATGGATAGATGGATGAATGGAGGGAGGGAGGGAGGCAGGGAGGGAGGGGGGATGTGTAAGATTTGATTTGATTTCACTTGTTTGTTGATGTTTTTAAATTGAATTGAATTGATATGTATTAATTTGATTTGATCGAGCGTTTGGTTATTAATGTATTGAGGTTACATTCCACTTTCAACTGTATATCTGTGATATCGTGGTGGTTGGTGTGCCTAAGCATATATTTTTGACATATGTCACATCAGTACAACAGCAATATTTGATACGAGCCACAAGCTGGTGCGAATACTTCTGTCAAAGGGTAGAATCAAAGGACTGAAAGTCCTGAGAGCAGTTTTGCTGGTTTATCAGTAACCGCGCTCAATAATGCGAGCATGTTTCATCAATATGAGTGAGTAAATCTTACACCTAAGTAGGAGGAGCAGCTGGAGGCTCGATAAGGATGTAGTGGTAGTACTGGTGTGTGAACTACCAGAAATCCATGGTTAGGAGCACCAGCCCCCCCGATATAACTGAAATACTATTAACCCTTGTCATGCTGAACCCGGAATATTCCGGTTTTTGCAGGAGATGAAGACCAAGATCAGCTTGCACATAAGTGCAGTCTGATCTTGGTCTACACCTCCTGCTTGTACTTTTACTGTCAGAGTTGTTTAAGACTTTGATTTCTAAAAGAAATGTTGATTTTTGAATAACGACTTCTATCAGTGCTTTCAGCCCTTTGATTTTACAGCAAATCAGTAAGGTAATATATACAGAATGACAAGGGTTAAAAGTTGCGTTAAACCCTATTCAATCAATCATGGCCCCTTACTATTTATCGAAATCGCTATTTTGAATTAATCGGAAAGTTTTCTTCTTAAGTGCGTGAAAATTTGTGGTTGTGTGGTAAAAGGTTAAATGATAAAAGGTAAAGAAATCAAAGCTAACATTCAATTCTTTTTTTTTTTTTTTTTTTTTTTTCGTTGAGCATATTATTATCACAATTGAAGTACTGCATGTCCGTTTCAAAGGTTAGTCTAATTCGAATGGTAAAAGGTGTTTTATTCGATGGGGTTAATAGGCGCTTGAATCGCGTCTTTAACAGGGTTGTAACGTGTTACATATACTGTGTATGCGGGGTGTAAATTTGCCCAGCCCTGCCAGGTCAAAACACCAGCGGACAGTTTACATGTATTCGCTAACTCCACTAACCACTGACCTAGATTCTATCTTGAAACGCGAGGAAATTATTTCTGTCATTCTGACAATTCATTAGACAATTTACCATGGATATATTAAGTCAAAGTTTTAAACCATTTTCTGGATATTCATGACTAAAAGGAGGTGTTGGCATTCAGCAAGTAAGATATTTTCTTCATCAGCGATGAAACAAGATGGAGGCGATCACATAGATTTTCACTTCAAGTTTATGAGCATGCGTGGAAATGAGCGGAAATGCGTGAGAACTTGTTTCCGGGTGATCGATATGAAATACCGGTTTTTCCTAAAAAAAAACGCTAAAAAATGGAAAAGGAGCCGGGTTTCGAATTCCCAACCACAGAGTTGAGAGCATAACAAGATATCAACGGACTCGATGTTATGGTAACTAATAGCTTTCCAGTGCGTTTTGGTATGAGTTATATAAGTGTATATATAACCAGGAGGAGTGTAGATTCTGGTCTGATTGCGCGAACTGTGCAGACTAACCACCGTTCCTTTTGAAATGATCGAAGGCGACCATAGGTCCAAGGGAAGTAATCGAAATTAGAAATAATATAGATTGTATGGAGTTAATTCTCATATACTTTGTACGTGTACTGTATAATCGTACTTGTTCGATACAATCATTATTGTATAGGTACAAAGTATATAACATGCTTGTTTGGTACAAGGCCGCGGCCAAAGCGCAGTGGTAGCACCTAGGAGTTCTAGTCTCCTATGTCCCAGGTTCGATCCCCGGCCGCGATCAATATCCTATTCGACATTTGTCTTCAGCCTATGGGTGGATAATCTTACACCCAGGCCGAATGAGCTGGTGGAGGCTCGTTAACTATGTAGTGGTGGCAATGGTGTGAGAAATACCAGGAATCATTGGATAGGTGCTCCAGCCGCCGCGACATGGCTGAAATACTGTTAAAAGTGGCGTTAAACTCCATTCGTTCATTCATTCATTCATTTGTTTGATACGATCAAGGGGCCGATCAATTGGAATGGTATGTGTGTGGGGGTGTGTGTGTGTGTGTGTGGTTGTGTGTGGTTGTGTGTGTGTGTGTTTTGTTGTTGTTGTTTTGGGTTTTTTTTTAACCTTGCTGTCTTTACATCTGTAGAATGGTCTAAATTATATGATAGTAGAAATACTTTTTATAACTGAAAGTTTTTGTATGCTAATTTGCATGAGTCAGAACCGTCATAGTAGTTTGCTGTGTCCAACTGTTGTCAGCCTCGTGTCGAAAGTATAACCATTGTAAGGGTATTCGTGATATCACAAGTTGTAAACCAATCTTAAATCAAAGCAGGAATGGTATAGTTTAGCCCTCATTCCTCGGAAATACTGTCCCCTGGAAACCGGTGTTTTCCCGTGAAGATCTCTGTTTTTATTTCATTTTTGTTAGTTTTTTAACTCTTATTCCTATATCATGAGTTCAGAGGGGAAAATATTATATCCACGGGGAAAATACGTGATCAAAAAGAGGTAAAGGTAAATTTTGGCTTTTGTCCAAATCTTCGAGACGCGGGAATCGGGACATCTCCATGGTGACGTGTGGAATCTTTCAAGTCACCAAATCTTAACCGTTCTGTGTCTTTCATTAGCAGCTGGAGGCAGTACTGTGCGATATTTACCAGGAATCCATTGTTAGGTGCTCCAGTGTCCGCTATATGACTGAACGCGGCGTCAAGTAAGAAACAAAGAAATCATAAAATACTCATCGATCTGGCATACGACCTTGCTGTTGTACGATTTCAGGTAAGAAATGGGCTTATTCTTGAGTCCTTTTTGGCATGCTGATACCGGGCTCTGTCTGTGAGAGTGTTAAAAATGAAAGTTTATATAGTTTGGATTAATAAAGATGGATATTTGCAGAAGTTACTGTTATTCTTAAAAGATTAGGCTAACCAGGAGCTTGAGTTACGATGTTCTGGTTTCTTAAGACGGTAAGTTTACAAAAAGCAGGAATGTACTAGGTGCGTTCAAAGGACCAAATTATTCTAGACAATAGCGCTTTATTTGTTGGAAAGTATTGATGTTAAAAGTTTCAGATACAAAATTATATTATTGGGTCAGATCACATGAAAGAAGGATGGGTGATTTAGGACATGAACCATCGGTATTTGGTGATTTATTGAGTCGACTAAGTGAAGTATAAAATTGTATGAAGTCAAAGCTCATGCAGCCGGTGTCATAGCGCAGTCGGTAGCGCATCAGACTCCCTATCTTCAATCTTGGGGTGTCATGGGTTCGATCCCCGGCGGCGGCACTTATCCTTTCCGACATTTATCTCTCACCAATGGATGGATATTCGTAAACCTAGGTGGGATAGCAACTAGAGGCTAGGAAAGGATATAGTGGTAGCACTCGTGTAAAAAATACCAGAAGGTCTTCCAGCCGCCGCGATATGACTGAAATACCGTTAAGAGTGGCGTTAACCCCGATTCAATCAACCAAATAAATGTCCAATCAACCAATTAAATGTCATGCAAGAGAATTAGGGTCAAAATATCAAATCTTACTGCTAAATAGTAAAGGGTGCATAGGTATTCTAGCGAGAAATTCGTAAATAACATATGACTGGGTGCACTCTGAAGCATACATTTAGTCGGGCCCACCGTTTGTCAGACAACTATTCGTTTTCATAAATGCCGGATTACGGATTGGGTGAACTTTTCTAGAGTCCCGAGAATCGATTACTGGATCGGTAGTGTTGAGGATAAATGAATATCAGAAGATAGAAGATGTATGCGTAAAAAGGACTGAGAATTAATCGAAAATGAATAGATAAAAATATTGCGCCCAACGGGGGACTCGAACCCACGACCCTCAGATTAAAAGTCTGATGCTCTACCGACTGAGCTAGCCGGGCACTTGTTCAGACGAGAAGCTTATAATAGATTTATTGGTTGTTGGTAAATAATTCTTTCGGAATAGTTCGGATCTTTCTCGTGTATAAAATTCACCAAAAGAAAGTTTGAGAGTTAGGAATTTCAATAAAAGATTGCTAAAACGTAAGTTTATCTACACTTTTCTATTATTTCGTCCATCGATAAAATATTTTGAAATCAACGTTATCCTTTCATTTTATGAATTTGTTGTTTACTATTTCTATCGTCACCCTTTTGCCTCGTAACTAGAAATAAAGGCGCCTGCAGTTAGCTGGTCAAGAGGGACTTGGTCTATAGATCTGTCACAATGAAAAACTGGAAAAAAATTTGTTAAAAATTAAATCAAAAGTCTGTCAGATATATAAAACCCATTTGTCAGATAAAAAACTTTTTTTTTGGTTTGCACTGAACCCTAACTGAACCCCAGCTTCCTTACGGTCTTACGTGAATGGTAATTGAGGTGAAGAGGATATGGTAGATATGGAAGCTCAAGGCAGAATTCAATTTAAAAACAAATGAAAAAGGGACTCAGCTACAACATACCTTTTGTTTGTCATGTTCAAGCTAAAGTCATTTCCAAGATTGCATTAACGATTTTTGTTATTTTGGGTGACAATATTCGACGTCGTCAAGGCTACTTGTTTAAGCCAATGCTGAGTACGCTTAAATTCCTCAATAAGAATTCTTAAGATTCTTATTTAGCGACTTAAAAATCTTAATCTAAAGAACGCTTCATCTTAAAAATCTAAATAAGAATCTTAAGAATCTCGACGAAAAGAACGCACCTCTGATTTTTGTTGAGCCTGCTTGCGGTGTCCTTGGACAACCATCTAGTTATATAAGAGGTTTGTGCATTTATACTGGTATCTTTGTATTGTTTGTCCCGCCTTTTGTGATTTGTGCATACGTTTTGTGCAACATATTTATTGCTTACATTAAAGAAAATCTGCTATTTATGGAATTTGTTTTAACAATCTTTGTCTTTTTCGACAGAAAAAATTGTGGATAACTTTTTACTGAATAATATTGTTCTTCAAAATTGCATTGAAATAAAGAGACTGGATTCAGTGAAACACCCTAATTGTAGGGGCAAGTCTCCTTTTGCTAGTTATTGTTACAAAGATCCATGGATTAAACTTCAATAAGGAAGGGTAGACTAAGATCGGAGTGCATATATTCCAGGCTTAGGATGACAAAGGTTAATATAAAACTGGACTATTGGTAGAAATAGATCCTTTGTCATAGGTGAACACATCATGGACATCAAGTGTAGGGTTAGCTATTATGATTGGCCATTGCCAGTTTTGTCCTTTGTCTGTTTTGAAAGAAATTGATTACTTATTGAACACTGGTAACCATAACAGCAAAAAATCAAATTCTTCTAGGGACAAACCTTAGGGCATTGTGCATCTAAAATCACCTGATGATGTGCTTTGAAAATTTGATTTTGTTGGTTCCGTTTTTTAGAATGGAAGGTTGTACTCTATTTTTCATAGAGAAAAGGATTAATGCTGTTTTTGAATTGGGGTTAGTCCATTATATAAAACAACAGTTTTGAAAGCTTTCAATTTTTTAGTTAAATTTCTTGGCTGCATTGGGATATTATTTGCAACAATTTAGGACCATCATCATTGTCCTCATAATTGTTTCGTTTTTGTACCAGTAACACATCAATAGTTGTCAATGTGATTTACACATACCATAATTCTCCTAAGAAACACACAAAGTTGAGCTGTGCAAAACACTGGAACAGAGTGTGTGTATTTCTATATATTTATCATTGCTATAGCATATTTATGTCCATATGAGTGACATCCCAGAAGATGGTTAGTTAGTGGGATAGTGCAAGGATACATGACTGGCCCTCATTAGTTGACTGGAGATGCCTTACCCTAAGATCTACCAGGGCAAGACTCTAGCTTAGAATGTTGCACGAGTTTTGAAGTTGGGTGCTGTACCAACTGAGCAATAGGGGTTGACATTAACTGCCCTACTGAACATGTGATCTTTAGATAATTAGATTGTAAGTTTGGCCAGCCCAGGGAGCAAACCCACAATCTTGAGGGTTGAAGTAAAGTGCTCTACCAACTGAACTAATCCTGCTAACAGTTGACTGGGACCTTTTATTTTATACATATTTATTTTGTCTTAGTTTTGCTTTCCCTAACTTTGAGCAGTAGATGGTAGTTTCTTCATCAAATTAGAGGGAATCCTCAACAAGTTCTTCTGATAAGGTAATTTTAATCAGTCAATGTGGATGTTTCATTTAAATTGTAGTAGACATCTGTTAAGAGGGTTAGTTCTTTGAAGGGTAATACAGATGTTTGACTTGTGCAAAGTTATGAAATGCAGCCAAAAGATTGCATCATGGTACATTTATTCTGAGGATAGAAATTTTTTTTCAATTCTAGTTGATGAAGGGTTATTTAAACGGCAATAAATAATCGACTCTGTCGGAATTCAAACCATTGACCTCTCTGTCCTCAAGCAAGAGCTCTATCCTGTCTCTATAAAAACTAGCTGGTATGGCAAGGTAGTATAAGCACCCCTAATATACTACCCGGCTACATGCATTGCCTCTACAATTAAAATTCTTCAATGAATCTTCTTTAACATCATCAATTTCTAATCTCATATCCACCATCACATTTTGGTTATTTATGGTGGGTGCCAGATATTACCCACAAATAAATATTTGACTCTGTCAGGATCCGTCCCTAATCAAGCGTTTTACCATTTCACTATGAAAGCTAGCTTTTAGGCCAGGCAGTTTATATGCTATCCGTCTACATTTATATTTTAAAAAAGTATTTAAATTCACTTTAAGTAAACCCCTTTACAATAATTTTGATTTGAAGACTCATACTGAGAATTCAAGCACATGTGCATGTAGTTCTTCAATAATTATAGGATCCTGCATTGCTCATTATTTATACAATAACCAGACAACAAAAATTTAGACTGGTCCAAATTGAAAGAAGTTGAAGTTGACAATTTATAGTTGATAGAATTTTAAGTATTTTTGGTTTTTTTTGGTTGAAAACTATGTGGAAATGCAGAAATGGCTTGTAACAAGCAATTTCTTCATTTTCCATGGTATTTTCCAAAGTTTTTCTTCTTGGGAGCATCAAAAAGTGCCACACTGTGAGAATGCGTTAAGCTGGCTGATTTATGACTTAGGATTTACAATATACATTGTACAGGTATAATATACCGGTACATATATACATACATATAAAGCAAAACAGAGAATTGCATTTTAGAATTAATAATTGCATGAATAAAAGCAAATAGTTCTGATACCCCAATTGTGCAAGCTGTCTGCTGCTCAAACTACAAAGCACAATAGATCACCATACAGAGTGCCAAGTTTACCTAATCCACTCTTGGACAATGATGCTTTTTGATGCGCCTCAAGAAAAACAATCAGGAAAAAATCGTGTTAAATGAAGAAATTGCAAGAACCAATCAATTTCTTCATTTCCACAATGTTTTATAACCAGAAAGTTGAAAGGATCTAAGATTTCATAAACTTTAAATTTTTGTCTGCACATTTTTTGAATTTGGACCAGTCTAAAATTTTGCTGTCTGGTAATGGATGAAAGGCAATACCCCTTTTAGCTCACCTGAGCACGAAGTTCTCTGGTAGAGCTAATTGTGATCAGTCATCTTCCGTTGTCCATCTGTCCGTTCACAATTACAAAAAAAAAATTTCGCCTGCTAAACTAAACATGGAATATCAACCAAACTTCACAGAAATTTTCCTGAAGTCATGTTCTTTCAAAGTGATTCAAAGAATTGAAATCCATGAAGAACTTTGGTTGCCATGGCAACCAAGTGAAAAAAATTAAAAAATCTTCTTCCCCCTCATCATATGGCCTAGGGCTTTGATATTTTGTGTCAATCATAATCTACTGACCCTCTATCAAAATACTTCAAAGAATTGCCATATCTTGAAAATAAGCCCTTTTCTGTGTGATCCATGATTTTACATCGAAATAAAGAAGGAAATCTTCTCGCAGACCATAAGGCCTAGAGCTATTACATTTGGTATAAATCATTATCTATTGACCCTCTACCAAAATACTTCAAATAATTGTCTTATCTTGAAAATTAGCCCTTTTCTGTGCGATCCCTGATTTACATTGAAATAAGAATAAGAAAGAAATCTTTAAAAATCTTCCCCTCCCAAATGGTAAGGCCTAGAGCTTTGATATTTGGATAAATCATCGTCTATTGACCCTGTACCAAAATACTTCAAAGAATTACCATACTCTGTAAATCAGTCCTTTATTGTGTGATCCCGGATTAACATAGAATTATAGAAAGAAATCTTTGAAAATCTTCTCCCTTACCATTGTAACAAGCAATTTCTTCATTTTTCACAGTGTCTTCTAAAGCTTTTTCTTGTGGGCATCTAAAAGCATCACTGAGTGGGAATGGGTTAAGTAAAACGCATGATAAATTTAAAGCTTTAAGCTTTACATTGAAACTATTTTCCTGGAATTAATGTTTAATTCATTATCAGATAATAAAATTTTTAGACTGGTCCAAATTGAATGAAGCTGCAGACGACAGTTTTTAGTTAATAAAATTTTAAAAGATATTTTCTGTAGGGGATGAAAATATTGTGGATATTGAAGAAATTGCTTGTAACAAGAAGTTACTGTATTTTTCACAATGTTTTTCAATACTGTTTTCTTGGCCTCCCAAAATCCTTGTTGCGTGGGAATGGGTTAAAGCAACTTTGATATATTTCCTTATTAATCGTTGTTATTCATAAACAATATTTACAAGTACTTAATATTTTGGAAATCTGGTTTTTATATGAAATTACATGTGTTTATGAAAGTCCTTTGAGTTTCAATGTAAGGCATTCAACTTTAATTTGATAATTAACTATTACATGCCGGTAAGATAACTTTCTGAGAAATTACATTAGTCCGTTTCTACAATTTTTTCCTATTAGAGCATGTATCCTTTGTGTTGGACGTCAAAACTAAGGTCCAAGTTGTAATGGGTTTCCTGCAGATTGAAACCAAGAGGAAAATCTGACAGTATTGGCAGAACAAGGATTATTAATAACTGACAGACTGATTTATACCTAGTGAGTTTAACCTGGTGCCTGGTAATGAATCAACAGTTCTATGATAGGTGCCACTGTGGATAAATGGATATATGGCACTAGTTGGACTTTAGCTTCCTTTGTAAGATCTTTAGAACTTCATTTAACCCATTCCCACTCAACAAAATTTTAGACTGGTCCAAATTGAAAGATGTTGCAGACGACAATTTCAAGTTGGTGGAATTTTACTTTTTTGTCTTTTATGGTAGAAAACATTGTGGATAATGAAGAAATTGCTTGATACAAGCAATTTCTTCATTTTCCACAATGTTTTCCAAAGCTCTTTAATTTGGGGGCGTAAAAAGGAGGGCTTGAGTTGGAATGGGTTAAGCTATTCTCCCTCGATCCAATTTTTTTATTGTGGGAAAGGGGAACAATGCTAATAGCATCCTACAAATTTACAACTTCTTTCAATTTGGACCTTTCAAAAACTCTGCCACCTAGTAATGGATTAATGCACCAATTAACTATATTTAGATTTGTCCAAATTGAAAAATGTTATGCTAACGTTTAAAAGTTTTCTTTCATAGAACTTTTTTAGAGAAACAAAACTTCTTTTTACATGTGATATCTCTTTTTCACATGCTGTTTTCTATGCCTAGATTTTTCAGTGTATTATTGATTAAAATGCGTAATTGTGGTAGTTTAGTCAGCAATTTCAAGCTTTAACCCATATCAACACTGACGCTGTCTAATGCCCCCAAGAAAAAAGTTTTGGAAAATATTGTGGAAAACAAAGAAATTTCTTGTTACAAGCAATTTCTTACAATTACCCACAATGTTTTCTGTCCTGTAAAGCAAAGATATTGAAGATTTAATCAACTTCTTTAACTTTGGACCAGTCTCAAAATTGTCGCTTGGTAATATGTTAAATCAATATTAAGTTTGGTCACTGTTACAAAATGTTTTCTAAAAAAAACTTTCTATAAAATTTGTGTTGATAACATATTAAGCCATTACCATGACAACAAAATTTTTCTTTTTTCTCTTAAGCTCCACTGGCTGAAAGCCAGATGGCTATTGTTAGATGTGATGTCTGTCGTGCATCTGTGTGTGTGTGTATGTATATATATATTGTTACAATAGGAAATAAATTAGACTTTTTGTGGACAGGTTGTGTCAGCACACAATTTGGCAGATCTGCACATAATTGACAGTAGATCTGGGCAGAAAGTGACACCTCTGTTAAACCCAACATCAACCATTTTCTGCCCAAGTAATATATTTCGTATATATGTATATCTGAGGCTGTCAGCGCTTTGAATTCTTGGAGGCTCAAAAAGTATGATTCAGTGGGAAAGGGTTAATAGTTCAAACATTTTCTTGCACTGAAGAACTAAATGAGAAATAAGTTGAGGCAAAAGAAGGTATTGCCTGTAAGAAGCTGTAGTCACAATGTTTTATCCACTAAATCTCTTTGAAGTGACTTCTGTAACATCTTTCAGTTTGGAGCATTCTAAATTATGAAGTCTTGTAATTGGTTTACGACATTCTTAATATTTCCCACGGATATTACCTATTCTAAAACCTTTGTGCTGATTATAAAGTTCCAGATCATCCATTAAGGACAAATTGGTATGAAATATAAACTCTTACATTATCCAAAATACAGGTAAGAGATTGGTTTCCTTCTTAACTCTTGTCTTGCTGAACACAAAATATTCCTGTCTTGGTAGGAGGTATAAACAATCTGATTTTAGTCTTCGCCACCTGCTTGTACCTTTCAAACCAAAAATGTTTATAGGTGAACTATTGACCTATAACTAGTGCTTCTAGTGATTTCAGTCCTTTGATTTTCATGCAATTCAAAACTTAATTTTATTCAGTATGACCAGTGTTAACCCATTCCCATTCAATGACGCCTTCTGACGCCCCTCAAGAAAAACAATTGAGAAAACATTGTGGAAAATGAAGAAATTGCTTGACACAAGCAATTTCTTCATTTTCCACAATGTTTTCTTCCCCCAAATTTGATAAAATTCAGAAATTTCATATACATTAAATTGTCGTCTGTAACTCATTTCAAATGGGTTAAATGCATCCATAACAATCAGGGTAACTTTTTTATTCTAACTAAATATACAAACTTGAAAACTTGACATTTCTGGAAAGTTTTTGACCCATTACCATATAGTAAAATTTTAGATTATTCCAAAATTGAAAGGAGTTGTAGACAACAATTAAAAGCTTATGAAATTTAAGATTTATCGATTTTCTAGGTAGAAAACATTGTAGGCAATCAAGAAATAGTTTGTTGCACGCAATTTCTGCAATTTACACAATGTTTTCCCAATTGTTTTTCTTGAGGGGTGTTTGGAAAATGTGATTTAGATGGGTCAGCACTAAATAGTTATGATTGCCTATAAACATATGGGCAGTTACAACCATTTTGCCCTGACCCATGGATTTATGGTGACCCATGTATTTATGGGAGAAGGGGGCAAATGGAAAGTCAGTGCTTTTTCATTTTCAGCTGAAAGGTTCTAATTCTCTTGATATGATCTTCAAGATTTTTCCTGAGAGTATTATGATGAGATCACTATAAGCTGCAGGGACATTTATTTTAAACAAGCATTTATTTGAGGACAGTTCCCTAAGTTCAACAGCTCTTCAAGAAAAAGAAGTGTGAAAGATATTATTTTCAGGTGTTTGTTAAATTGATTGACATTTGAAACAGCTGAAATATTTGCTTATAGAAGTGTCTCTTCTCACAGGGGAACAATTGATTGCTTCTGTATTATAAAATCTATAAACTATGAAATTTCAATGCAGGATTAATAGTTATTGACCTTTTCTTCTGCTTAACCATTATTTTGATCAAAATATCTAAATATATTCAATCTTGATTGTGGTTTCCGATCTTTCTAATCTACAAACTACAGAAATGTATGGATCACTGACAAATCACAAAATGATTGACCTATCAAATTGTCCATTTGAATTTAAAGTGAATGGTGGCCTCAGACATGATTGTCAGGCTCTTTCAATGGTTTTAACCCTTGTCATGCTGTATAAAATCCTTCTTCTAACAAAGCATTGAGAGCACTGGGTAGATTTTTTTGTTGTTGAGTAATTCTACATACAATGTCAAACTGGTGATGTAGACTTAGATCAGTCTGCACATATATGCGGCTGATCATAGTCTACATCACCTGCAAATGCAGAAATATTCCAGGTTCAGCATGACAATAGCTAAGACTTAAATACCATATTATCAGCTTATTCAATTGCTGGTGATCAGCAAAAAGATTTTTTTCAACTCTCTTTTGTCAATATATTGTAATATAAACTAATGATTTTACAAGAAAGATTAATCATCAAAAACTGAGCATCACAAAATGTCAAAATTATTGGGTACATCATGGAGTTGGTGTATGCCCCCTCCTAGCCTCCCCTGGTCCTGTGTCACTTGTATTTCTTAGATTATATCTCTACCATTTTAGAGAAAGTAGGTTCACCAATTTAAGACTGGCACAAATTCAAAGGAGTTGCAGACAGCAATTTTAAGTTTATGAAATTTGGATATTTCAACTTTCCAGGAAAGGAAAGGAAAATATACTAGGCTAGGAAAATATTGTATAAAATAATGAGATTGCTTTTTGCAACCATTTTCTCAATTTTGACAATGTTTTCCAAATTGTTTTTCTTGAGGGACCTCAAAAAGCACTATTGTGCAGGAATGAATCAAGCATAATTATTTGATTTTTTTTATTAAGCATAACTCAATGAGTTTTTTGCCCAATTTGTCAAATCTGAGCATAAGCACTACAATGACTTAAAAAAACACTTTAAACAATCATTTGAAATCTATTTTGCATTCATTGAAAGGTTCACCCATTACCAGACAACACAATTTTAGATTGGTCCAAAATCCTAATTCTAAAAAGTTGCAGATGACAATGTTAAGTTGATGAAATTTAAAATTCTTCGCTTTTGAGGTAGAAATCATTATGGATTGGATAATGAAGGAATTGCTTGGAACAAGCCATTTCCTCATTTTCCATTATGTCAAAGCTTAATTCTTGAGGGGTGTGAGTAAGCGGGATTGTTGGAAATAGGTTAAATTAATTTCAGTGACTTGATAAGTTTTTTGCCGATTTTGTCAAATCTGAGCACAAGCTACTGTTATGACTTTAAACAATATTTGCATTCAATGAAAGGTTAAATAAAAGGCCATTTGTAATAGTCGTACTTACTAACCCTTCATTTGCAGTTCTGAATGGCAGTAAGAAAATGCTATTGAATTTAGTTACCAATTCAATTGTACACTTTACAAGAGTTTAATGCATTACAGACATCAAAATTTTAGAGTGATCAAAATAGAAAGAAGTTGCAGACTTAGCAATTCTTAGTTGATGGAATTCAAAAAATCTTTGTCTTTTCAGGTTGAAAAGATTATGTATAATGAAGACAAGCAATTTCCTCATTTTCCACAATCTTTGCCAAGGCTTCTTTCTTGGAAACTTAGAAAATTTGGATTGTGTGGTAATGTAGTAATGTTAACCACTAAACTGGTCCAAATTCAAAGAAACTGCAAGTTACAAATAAAGCACCTTATAGGATAGATATAATTGTGAAAAAAAATATATAAGCATTCTCCCTTTTCCTACTATGATTTGTTTAATATTATATCTTGAAGCTAGTTAGAGTAAACTTTGTTGATTGCTGGTAAACCATCATGTTAACCCATTCCCACACAATAACACCTTTAGTTGCCCCTAAATATAAAAGCTTTTGAAAACATTACATTTAAAAGATCTTAAATTTCATGAGCTTTGAATTGTCGTCTTCAACTCGTTTCATATTTGAAAAGTCTAAAATTTTGTTTGGTTATGGGATAAAGATCCCCTTCCTCAGGAAGAATGTTCAATTGTGAGACTGCCATGCATTGCGTTGTGAAATAAAGTACATCTGTACAATACCTGCTCCAGTCGAGACTAATATCCTTTTGACATTTGTCCCCCACAAATTGTTGGATAATAGTTAACCTAAGTGGAATGAGTATCTGGAGACTTGGTAAGAATATTGTGGTGAGAGAAATGAAATACTAGGAATCCAGTGACAGGTGCTCCAGCCACCGCGATATGAGATATGACTGAAATACTCTTAAAAGTAGCGTTAAAGCCTATTCAATCAATCAAATCAAAGATACCTGTTCCAGCAATAAAGTGCAACTGCTTGAGAGAAATCCAGTTACAGCTTTTGTATGAAAACTCTATAAAGAAAACACAATTTTAGGTTTTGGTTCAGAAACACTCCTGGCTTGAATATAGTTCTTATAAAAACTTAATATACCAATCAGGCCTGTCATTCAAAGAAATCAATTTACAAATCAAAGCATTATTCAGACTGGGAAAGAACTTTGAATTCCGTCATTGGCCAACTTTAGTTGATTTGGTGACTCAAATGTCGCAACTACAGCTTGAATAAGCTGCAGTTAGAACTTTTAAGTTGCCAACCAACCATTTACCTATTTGTTGCATGTTATTTGCCATAAATTCTAAAAAATAACATCTTATGAAGTAGAACCTTCTAAAGGAGATTGTAGGTGTGGCAAAGGGAGTCAGTGGGTGTGGGTTAGCAATCGGTCAATTGTGAATATCAGTATTAAATAAACCATTACCAAATTCAAATTCAAATAGATTGTGGACAATATAAGTTGAATATATTCTCAAAGGCCTTGCTTTTAGGGTAAAAATGAAAAAGAATGTATTTTCTTCTTTTTTTCAAGCCCTTTTCCTTGTCACAGGGATGTAAGAGATGCTGGGATGAGTAGTAATGGTGAATTCCGTTTTGCTTAATTTGTTCTACAAAATTAATGAATAAACCCCTTTCCGGTTTTTCAAAATTTACACCTGATCAAATTCAAAGGTTTTGCAGATGGAAATTTAAAGTGGATTTTGGAAGAAAAATAACCATTTGATAGGGTAGAAAATATTGTAGAAAAAAAGAAATTCCTTGTTACAATCAATTTCATCTTTTTCTACAATGTTTTCTCAATCATAAAACCAGGGATTGAACAGAAAAGGGTTAAGTCAAAGTGACAAAATTTGTGCATAATCCTCTTGAATTATGTTTTGCCATTGTAGAATTTAAAAAAAAATGGTTTATGAAACATTATCCTGCACATTGAATTCTGCACACATTCTACATCCACAACAGGACTGTGTTAAAATTAAACAGCTGAAAGCATTGGAAAAACCAAGTTATTGGTCAATATGTACATGTATATTGAAAATTTATCTTATAAATTATACCGCCTGCCAAAGCAAGAATATTCCTATAAATAATCCTCGTCATGCTGATTAAAACCCTTGTTCAGAAAAGCATTAACCCATTCCCACACAGTGATGCCTTTGGACGCCCATCAAGAAAAATAATTGGGAAAACATTGTGTAAAATGAAGAAATTGCTTGTAATAAGCAATTTCTTCATTTAAACAATATTTTCGACCCAGAAAGTTAAAAAAAATCTAGAATTTCATAAACTTTGAATTGTTGTCTGCGACTCCTTTCAAATTGGACCAGTTTAAAATTTTGCCATCTAGTAATGGGTTAACCCATTACCATACAAGAACATTTCAGAAAACATTTCGGATATTTAGGGGGGAGGTGTCAAAAGGCTGTATTGTGACAGAATAAGTTAAAGGGCTCTACTAATCAATGAATTGCTTGCCACGCCCACCGACTGCGATAGAAAGTACGACTTGGATATTGAACAGTGTTATTTTCAAAATCTATGATCAGAGACATGTAACAAATGAGTGAAATTGTTTGTGATCTAAATATTGCAAATACAACTTGAATAAGCTATAGTTAAAATGTGTATGCTGCCAAAGTAACAATCAAAGTACTGTAAGCTAGCAAAGCTTAGTTTTGTTAATTTATCTTCTTTGTCAAAGATATCATGATAAATAAACTAATTTAAAGTAACCCAGGTGTGAACCAATTACAACATGACAAAATCTTAGACTGGTTTGAGTTGAAATAAGTTGCAGACGACAATTTCAAAATGGTTGAATTAAGAAAATCTTCCCAATGTAGGATAGAAAACATTGAGGACAATAAAAAAAATTGCTTGTTACAAGCATTTTCTTCAATGTCTACAATGTTTTCCAAAACGTTTTCTTGAAAAGCTTAATTGAGTGGGAATGAGTTAAATAGTATGCTTTTGAGAGAGAGTTCTCTACAATTTGAATAGAAATAAGGCAATATTCTTGAAATGCGTAAGAAGTACTTTTTATTGTGTAGGCATTCAATGGATTTAATGACTAAGCCTCCAGTAGCAGTTTGCACTCGTTGAGCTTTGAGAAGACCTCAAAATTTTGTCTGTTAACTTAAGCTTTCAAAGCTGACGCTTGCTAGCTAAAAATGTTTCACATGAATGTTGACCAAAGTTGGAGTTCAAAGTACACTAAGTGTCACTTCCAGTCTAAATGTATGATTTTCCTGGCCTAATGATTTTTTGACTGACAACAGCATTCCAAAAATTGTGTGTCATACAATTTTGTTTTAATTATTAAATTAAGTTGAAATTAAAAGTTCAAATTTCAGTAACAAATAAGTGTTAAAACTCTAGCTCAAATTGACAAACAAGTGGTGTAGACCAACTGAACTCAATCTAGACCTCCTGAAAAAGCAGAAATATTTCAGGTCCAGCATAACATGGGTTAAGATTTTTTGATAACACAATGGGGAAAAATTTAATCAGATTTGTCAATACTTTATGGGAGGGTTGATAGACCAATATTAATCTGTTTATTAGAATATATACATGTATTAGATCTAATTTTTAAATGTATATTGATCCTTCTAAATTCTTTGAAGAAAATTCCACTTGTATTCATAGAACTCAAAGATTGTTTTTTAGCTCACCTGAGCACAAAGTGCTCAAGTGACCTGTGATCACCTTTCGTCCGGCGTCTGGCCGGCGTCTTTCAACAATTTCTTTTAACAACATCTCCTCCCAAACCACTGGGCCAATTTGAACCAAATTTGGCAGAAATGTTCCTTAGATGGTCTCCTTCAAAAAAAGCTAAAAGAATTGAAATACGTTAAAAACTCTGGTTGCCATGGCAACAAAAGTGAAATTTTAAAATAATCTTTAAAAATCTTCTCCTCCTGACCCAGAAGATGTAGAGCCTTAATATTTTGCATGAAGCATCAGTATAATGACCTCTTTTAAAATAGCTAAAATCATGATCCTCGGGTCTCCAGGGGTAGAGCCCCGGAGGAGGGTATATAGAAATAAAGAACACTTTTTTAAATGACATCTCCTCCCAAACCACTGGGCCAATTTGAACCAAATTGGCAGAAATGTTCTTAGGTGGTCCCCTTTAAAAATAGCTAAAAGAATTGAAATATGTTAAAAACTCTGGTTGCCATGACAACAAAAGTGAATTTTTAAAATAATCTTTAAAAATCTTCTCCTCCTGACCAAGAAGGCATAGAGCCTTGATATTTTGCATGAAGCATCAGTATATTGACCTCTTTCAAAATAGCTAAAATCATGATCCTTGGGACTTCAGGGGCGAGGCACTGGGGGGGGGGGGGTTATATAGAAATAAAGAACATTTATTTAAATGACATCTCCTCCCAAACCACTGGGCAAATTTGAACCAAATTTGGCAGAAATGTTCCTTAGGTGGTCCCCCTTAAAAGTAGCTAAAAGAATTGAAATATGTAAAAAACTCTGGTTGCCATTGCAACAAAAGTGAAATTTCAAAATAATCTTTAAAAATCTTCTCCTCCTGACCCAGAAGGCATAGAGCCTTGATATTTTGCATGAAGTATCAGTATATTGATCTCTTAGAAAATAGCTTAAATCATGATCCTCGGGTCTCCAGGAGCAGAGCCGGGGGGGGGGGGTTATGGGCATGAAGCATCAGTTCACAGACTTCTTTCTTATTTCTGAAATTATAACCCATGGATCCAGAGGTATGAAAAAGTTTTTTCCTTCTTTCAAAGCAATACTAAAGCCTTGAAATTTTTAATTTAGACTTTTGGATCCCCAGGTTCATAGTCTTTATATGTAAGTGTGGGCCACTTGAATCATAATCCTAACCTTAACATGAAATTAGACTGTTGAAAGAAAAAAGAGCCTTTATCTCAGGTGAGTGCCCCAGGGCCAATGACCCTCTTGTTTTCTTTAGTGTATGCAATAATACTAGATGAATTTTTTCTATTTAACCCATTCCCACACAATGATCCTTTTAAACACCCACTCAATATTAAACTTTGGAAAACATTGTGTAAATGAAGATATTGCTTGTTACAAGCAATTTCTTCATTTTCCACAATATTTTCTATCCAAAAGAGGAAAAAAATCCAAATTCCGTCCACTTGAAATTGTCTTTTGCAGCATCTATCAATTTGGACGGGTCTAAAATTTTATTATGTGGGGATGGGTTAAGCTTAGGGAGAAAAATCATATTGAATTTGGCCTTATTGTATTGCTGTTTGAGAATCTAGAAGCAGACACAATCGATATTAAAACTTAAAGTTTATTTTGTTTTTTGATTATCTAAAAATTATTTGAGGGTACCCTAACTTGTTTGATGTTTATCAATGAAGCAGCCTAATTTTTGAGGAAATCATATACCTCTTCGAAAAGCCAGGTGTTTTTATGGTCTTTATGTACAAAAATCCTTGCAGTATATCTAATATTAAAAAATTTGGTCTAAAAAATTCTCAGTGTCAAGTTTTTTTTTCCTCAACACATTTATATAACATTAAATTTTGCTGATTGTTTTGGAAACTGTTAGTTGGCAACTATTACTAGAGCACACAGGCTCTGATGAGACTAAATGGATTTGCAGGCTGCTCTGAGTTTACTTGAAGTTTTCTTGCTACTTAAATCCCCCCAAGAAAAAAAACTTTAGAAAATACTGTTGAAAATGAATAACTTGATAATTGAATTGTTACAAGTCACTTAGTGGTATATTATTTTATCAACAAAGATTTTATTGACCAAAGATAAATTTCCTTCTGCACTTTTTTATATTAACAACTGACTGAACTCAATTTATATCAACTTTGTCTTGTCCTTAACAATATCTCTCAATTAATTTGGACCAGTCTAAATTTTATTGTGTGGTAATAGATTAAATTTTGTCATAGTGGGTTAAGAAAAGCATTTTCAGTACCCACTCTTTTGAAACTAAATGGCTGAGGTATTATCATCATTCTGGCATTGCCGAGTTCGGGTTTGTTGTCATGGCAAACTTAAGCCAAGGTCATGTCTCTGTTATTATGAATATATATTTGAAACTTGGCCTGCACTCACCATCAATATAGGGATAACTAATTCCAATTATCAACAATGTAACCCTCAGTGTATTTTGTCAGAAATGTGCCCCTTTATCTTACCTTAATCCTTTCCTGTTCATTCCCTGTTTTGTACTTCCATGACTTTACACTGGAGAAACATTGTGGGAAAAGAAGAAATTGCTTGTGACAAGCAATTTCTCCTCTTGTAACAATTTTTTCTACCACATAAGAATGGTCTTAATTTCAAATTGCATACATTTTTATTGTCATCTGCAACCTCTTTGAATCAGGCTAAAATTTAAAAAAAAAACAGAAAGGGTTAATTTTCAGCCAAGTGATATTTTTCATTTCATTTTCAGGAACTCATTATGTGAAATGTCAGTATTTGAAGATATGAGGGAGTAGAGTATCACCACATCGGATTGAGGTTGTTGACAGTTGAATGAACTGTGGGTACTTTGACAGTTGATTGAACTGTGGGTAATTTGACAGACAGAATGGGTGGATCACAGAGTCTGACAATATCTCCACTGCCAACTGGCAAGACAGTTCTCATCACAGGGGGAAACACAGGTATTTAACCCTTGTCATGCTGAATCGGGAATATTCCTGTTTTGGCAGGAGGTATAGGCTAAGATCAGCTGTACATAAGTGCAGTCTGATCTTAGTCTACACCTCCTGTTTTGTCAGCCACTGTCATATCGAAGTCGGTACTATGTCAGACTCCTAAACTTCAATCATGGGATGTCATGGGTTCAGCGGCAGCACATATTCTTTCAGACATTTGTCTCTCACCAATGGGTGGATAATCGTAAACCTAAGTGGGATAGCAGTTGGAGGCCAGGTAAGGATGTAGTGTTAGTACTGGTTTGAGAAATACCAGGAATCCATTGTTAGGTACTCCAGCTGCTGCGATATGACTGAAATACTGTTAAAAATGGTGTTAAACCTGTTTCAATCAATCAATCCTGTTTTGACTCCTATAATCCAGAATTGAAATTGATTTTGATCAGTAACTTCGGCTCCTAGAGCTTTCAGGCCTTTGATTTTAATGCAAAGTCAGATAAGGATTTATTAAGCATGAGAAGGGTTAATGAACAAAGTAACTAATAACTTTTTCTATCCTTTTATGGTATTGTGAAATTATGGGTCTCAACCCTTGTCATGCTGAATCAAAATCCTATACAGAATTGCTCTAAAATAAAAGGGTTTACAGCACTGAAAGGTCTAAATGAGGGTCAATATTTCTTTTGAAAATTGATTGTTTAAACAACTCTGGCTAAAAGGAGACAAGCAGGAGGTGTAGACAAAGATCAGACTGCACTTAATTGCAAGCTGATCTTTGTCTACTTGCCAAAACAGGAATTTTGATGTTTCAAGTATATCAAGTATTGAGTCAGGGCTATTGAAACAAATCATATTCATATGAAATAAGAACAAAATAGTAGATAACCATTTAGCAGCTTTTAGACCAATTCCCACTCAAACCTGCTTTTTCATACATCCTCAAGAAAAAAAAAAAACATTACAGAAAAGTAAGAAGTTGCTTGTCACAAGCTGTTGCTTTATTATCCACAGTATTTTCTACCCCAAAAAACAAAAGACTTTTAAAATACTACCGAGTAAAAATAGTGCACTGTAACTTCTTTGAATTTGGACATGTCTAAAATTTTGTCATTTGGTAAAAATGGGTTAAATACTGTTTTACAGCAGATTTAGATATTGGAAGAAGCAAAATTTATATTCATGTCAGTATGCAGGGCTCAATTTTGAAGCGTAAACTAGGGTTTTGAAAATATCAAAAATACCCTCTTTCTTCAAAGGGGGTTATAAGAACCCAACCCCCCTATTGGGAAAAAATAAGGGTCAAATCAGGGTTTTATCCCTCAATGTTTCTTTAATTTGTGTCTTATAGACAACCGGAAAGTGAACAAATGAATTTCTTAATTTATATCTTTACAAGAAAAGGTCTGTTGGCAATTAAACCTTGAAATGTATACTTATGATTTGCTCTTTTTGTTGTTTGAATTCTCCAAAATCTGTATAATATCCCAAGAATTTCATGGTCAAGATGTAGATTACTCCTCATTCCACACAGTGACGCTTTTGAAGGCCCCTCAGGAAAAACAATTGGGGAAAACACTTTGTAAATTGAAGAAATTGCTTGTTACAAGCATTTTCTTCATTTTACACAATGTTTTCTACACAGAAAGTTGAAAAAATCTAAAATTTTATAAATTTTAAATTTTCATCTACAACTCCTTTGAATTTGGACCAGTCTAAAATTTTGTTGTGTGGGAATCGGTAAATAATGCTAGCACAAGCCCTGACTATATCAATTTTGAGGTTGTTACCTTGGTGAGCAATTCAGGATATGATCCTCAAGAAATTTTAAACATTTTCTCCTAAACCACCTTTTGGTGGACCAATATGGATCTTACTTGGCAGAAATGTACCCTTGGTGACCTTTTCCAAAATTGTTTAGTTAAATTTTGATTTGCAAGAAAATGAGGGCATAGCAGGGCCAGGCTTATCAGACTTGGAGAAATTAAGGAATAATTGTTTACATTGCCAATATGGACAAAGCTTGGCAAGAATGTTACTTGGGTAAGCCTTTTCAAAACTTGAAATTTTGATTTTCATAAAATTATGGTGTGGCAGGGTGGGTTTATCAAACTTATTGAAATCATGTAATAATATTTAAAATCTCATCCTCCTAAACCACTTATCCAAATTGGTCAAAACTTGGCAGGAATGTCCCTTAAGTTTCTCTTTTCAAAAATTGTTTTTGAAATTTTGATTTGTGAAAAAATATAGGCTTGACTTTGAGTAATCACAGAAAAATTCTTCAAAAATTTCTTCTACAAAACCACATGGCAGATTGGGACTAAAGTTTGCAAGTATTTTCCTTGTGTGACCCTTTTTATCCCCCGCCATTTCGGCGAAGGGGATATAGTAATGGTCTCCGTCCTTCCGTCACTAAACTTGTACAGAGCAAATCTCTGAAAGTATAATTGGTATCAAGGTGGATAGATCTCATTGAGGAGGAGAAGTGCAGTGCACAAGAACCACAACCCTTGCTTGCATAATTTTGGAGTTATTGCCCTTTGTTGTTTTAACCCATTCCAACACAGCAAAATTTTAGAATGGTCCAAATTGAAAGAAGCTGCAGACGACAATTTCAGGTTGATGGAATTTTGAATTTGTCCGTCTTTTTGGATAGAAAATATTGTGGATAATGAAGAAATTGCTTGATACAAGCAATTTCTTCATTTTCCACAATGTTTTCCAAAGCCTTTTCTCGAGGGGCGTGAAAAGGAGGGATTCAGTTGGAATGGGTTAAAGACTAAGATTTTGTCCAGGGCATATATCTGAAAGTATAATAGCTATTAAATTGAAACTTCATAGGTGGATAGATCTCGTTGTGGAGAAGTGCGGTGCTTAGAACCACAACTCTTGCTTGCATAATTTTGGAGTTATTGCCCTTTGTTGTTTTAAAGTTTTAGATTTGTCTTGAGCAAATCTCTGAAAGTATGATAGCTATTATCGAACTAATTGAGAAGAAATGCAGTGCCTAAATCTAATTGGCTTCAGTTTACTGTCAAGCTTTTAAGACAGGTTGGCCATGTCCGACATGGCTCTTGTTATAAGTTGTTTTTGAAATTTTGATTTTCATAAGAATGTTGGTATGGCAGGTTGGGATTATCAGACTTATAGAAATCATGTGATACAGTATTATTCAAAAATCTACTCGTCCTTATTCACTTAGCCAGTTTGCACCAAACTTGGCAAGAATGTTCCTTTTCAAAACTTATTGGTGAAAATTTGATTTATGAAAATCGGGGACGTAGCAGGGTGTAATTATCAGACTTGGGGAAATCGTGAAATAATTCTCAGGTTAGCAATTTAAGGTCTTATGACCATCTTGTTCCTTCTTTGTCTAGGTAAAATTGCATAGTAGAAGTTAGTGTTGAGTATGGGATGAGGGTTTGACCTTTACATGGTAAATATTCCCCAGCTTGTTGGTTTGACATGACTATACCTGTATGTTATTACTTACTAATAGACAATAATGAGCACCAGATGGGATTGTAATGTTACAGGTCTGTTGAGAGATACATCATAGGAGTGTTAGAAATAGGAGTGTTTTCACACCTGTGATTTGTTCCTGTCCAATTCCTTCTCTACACTGGTCATTTTAATCAGAAAGCACCCAATTGTTTTTTTAGGGGCGTCCAAAAGTGTCCCTGTGTGAGAATGGGTTGAGTGAGCTGCCTCAAGTGTTCATGAAGACTAATTAAGTATATTAGGCTGGTAGAGCAAATCATGCTACCAAGTGCTTCTAGTTCCAATTACCTGACAATCCCTCTGTTTTATTACCTTACTTAATTGTACCATACAATTGTGTCGTAATTAATTGGAATTCACTCTATTACACAATGATTATACAAACATAAAGTTGGTTCCCTTCAAGATTGAAAGAGGGATTCTTATAATGTTATTATCTTCAATTTAAGAAGTTTCCCTTCATTTCTTTTGAGGTCTGAATTATTAACTTTATTGGTCAACTGATTCTTTTATTGTAGCCATGATCTGTCAATTGTCAGTCAATATTTTACAGTTTCCTGTTTTTTGAAATTTTTTACTGGTCCAAATTAGATGAGTATGTAGTCAACAATGAAAGTTGGATGCAATTGGAAATGAAACCATTCTAAAAAAATAAAAGTGACGTAAAATCCTTGGTTTGTACATGAAAGGGTTAAAGGTCAAATAATTACACTGCAAAGAAAATGGATTCAATGTGATTGGTTGAAACCTGAAAGAAAGCAGTACAGTATTTACTGTCAATTCTGGCATCCTTGAAACCTTGAACATGATTTACATTCTATGCAGCAAGTAATGTTTGTCAATTGTTGTGACTCAAAAACTGATAAGTCTTTAATCATCAGAAAATCAAAAGAAGTCTAGTAATATAGAGTGTTTAACCTTTTCTAATACATTCCCTCTTTTTCACACCCCTCAATAAAAAAAACATAAGGAAAAATGAAGAAATTATTTTTTATCAGGTCATCAGAACGAAGGTCATGGTGACCTATTGCGATCATGTTTTGTCTGTTGTTGTGTGTCATGCGTTAACTTTTTACATTTTCGACTTCTTCTTAAGAACCCTTGGATGGATTTCAACCAAACTTGGCAGGAAGCATCCTTATTGGAAGGCGCTTCAGATTTGTACATGGCATGGAGTTATCTCCCCTTTGGGCTCAATAAGGGGCCAAAAAGGGTACATCTTTAAAAATCTTCTTATCACGAACCAGCCGTCAGATTAGATTCACATTTGGTATTTAAAGTCTTTAGGGCTAGGACTATCAAGTTTGTACAAGAAAAAAAATCTGTCAAGAAATGGCCATGCTAGGGGGGCAAAGGTGGGTTGGGTACGTAAGCATATATAGTGACAACTTTGAAAATCTTTTTCTACCAAACCAAAAGACCTACAGCTATGATATTTAGTATGTGGCATCATCTAGTGAACTTCTATCAATATTGTATAAATCATAACCCCAGGGTTAAAATTAGCCCGTTCACAGACGTCACAAGTTTAACATAGGCTTATATAGTGAAAATTTTAAAAAATCTTATGCTCCCAAACTAGTGGGCCTAAGGCTTTTATATTTGGTATGTAGCATCATCTGGTGGATTTCTATCAAAATTGTATAAATTTCAACCCCAGGGTCAAAATTAGCCCATTCCTGGATGTCACAAGTTTCGCATAGGGCTTATGAAATTTGTAAAAATCTTCTTCTTCCAAACAGGAGGGCCTAGAACTTTGTTATTTGGTATACAGCATCATCTGTTATTTGGTATACAGCATCATCTGGTAGACCTCTATCAAGATTGTAAAAATTATTGCCTGAGCATTAAAATTAGCCCATTCCCGGATGACGAAAATTTAACATAGACTTATATAGTGACATAGTAAAAATCTTCTCCAAACAGGTGGGCCTAGAAGTTTGATATTGGTATACAGCATCGTCTTGTGGACCTCCATCAAGATTGTAATAATAATTGCCTCAGGATTAAAATTAGATCATGTCACAAATATAACATAGGCTTATGTAGTGAAACCTTTAAAAATCTTCTTGTCCCAAACAGGAGGGCCTAGAACTTTGTTATTTGGTATACAGCATCATCTGTTATTTGGTATACAGCATCATCTGGTAGACCTCTATCAAGATTGTAAGAATTATTACCTCAGAATTAAAATTAGTCCATTCCCGGATGACACACAAATTTAACATAGGCTTATATAGTGAAATTTGTAAAAATCTTCTCCCAAACAGGAGGGCCTAGAAGTTTGATATTCGGTATACAGCATCGTCTTGTGGACCTCTGTCAAGATTGTAATAATCGTTGCCCCAGGATTAAAATTAGCCAATTCCTGGATGTCACAAATTTTACCTAGGCTTATGTAGAGAAAACTTTAAAAATCTTCTTCTTCCAAACAGGAGGGCCTTGAACTTTGATATTAGGTATACTTTAAAAATCTTCTTCTTCAAAACAGGAGGGCCTTGAACTTTGATATTAGGTATACAGCATCGTCTTTTAGACCTCTATCAGGATTGTACAAATTATTGCCTCAGGATTAAGATTAGCCCATTCCCAGATGTCGCAAATTTAACATAGGCTTATATATAGTGAAAACTTTAAAAATCTTCTTCTCTCAAACAGATAGGCCTAGAGCTTTGATATTTAGTATGTAGCATCATCTGGTGGATCTCTATCAATATGGTATGAATTATTGCCCTAGGATAATAATTAGCCCATTCCCGGAGGTCACAAATTTTGCATATGGCTTATATAACAAAATTTAAAACTCTTCTTCTCCCAAACTAAAAGGCTTAGAGCTTTGATATTTAGTATGTAGCATAATCTAGTGGACTTTTATTGTTTTGGTGCTCTTTGGACTCAGCTGACCGATAAGGCCCTATGGGCCTCTTGTTGTGCACAATTTTTCTACCCAAAGAGGCAGCAACTTGGGATTTTTTCTGCATTTTCTTTGAATTTGGACCAGTCTAAGATTTTAAGGGGTTAAACATATAAACAATTACTGTTTCAGGAATTGGCTATGAGACAGCCAAGTCCATAGCTTTTATGGGAGCGAGAGTGATCCTTGCTGTGAGAACAGAAGAAAGAGGAAAATCAGTGAGTAATGTTTGGGTTAATTTGAGTCATCAATTTTAATTCTGCTGGTCAAAGGCAAGAAGAGCTATAGTGATGGTGTGATTCCTGTCTGTGTGGCAGTCCATCCATCCTTCATCTGTCTGCCCATTAATTTTTCCGTGTTAACACTCTATAGTTCACAGTTTTGATTGGATTGTCTTCAAACTTTAACAGAATGATTGTACCATTATTTCGGATTGTTCCTTTTAAAACAAGGTCTGATCCATCAAATAAGACAGGAAAAGGGGCACTATGAAAATTTCATTAAAATTCCTTGTTAACACAATAGAGTCCACAGATTTTATCACATTCTTGTCAAATTTTCACTGAATGATCGTACCAACATTAGGACACTTGTAATTCTGAGCATTGTTGCAAATAAACAGTTTGAATGGCTGCTATTAAATGAGAGTTGGAATTTCATGGAATGTTTAGGTTTGGAATATTTTACTCAAAGCATACAAGAATGTGTTAAGGTACTTTTTTCCTTGTACTGGTCTGTTAAATAATGCACATTAAAAGTCGAGAATTTCCACTGCAAAATAAAAAAGGAAAACAGGGGGTTCAAGTTTTGTTAAGCTGGTATACAAATTCTTTGATTCAAAGCTCTATTGCACTACTGTTCACTATGGTACTTGTCTGCTAACATTTCAGTCCAGTAAATAAGATTTTGAAACAAAAGTATTTTTCTTTTTAGTGATGAAACTGGTACAGTTGAAACTATAAAATCTGATATACCAATCAAATCATACCTGATCAACACTATAGCTTGTGTAAGGTTACCGATCAAGCATTCTATTTTTTTTGTTAATTGTTACTGACTATATATTTTTCAAAATAATGCTGTTCAATCCTTTCCTGTTCAATCACTGGTTTTTTACATCCCTGTGATTTTATAATTGAGAAAACATTGTAAAAAACGAAGAAATTGCTTGTAACAAGCAATTTCTTCTTTTTCCACAATATTTTCTATCCTACTGAATGGTTATTGTTTAAATTAAATCTACTTTCAATTTTCATCTGCAAAACCTTTGAATTCGGACAGGTCTAAATTTGAGGAAACAGGAAAGGGTTAATTTCTTGGGTTGAACTTCCTGTCGAAGCAGTTGAGTGGGTGTGGGGCTGTGATCTGTCTGGCAAATGGAGGTCTATATCATAGAATTGTCAATCACAAAGGAGACCTGAATATGTTTTCTATCTTGCATATACTCACACAAACATAACTTGGGAGGGATATACTAGAAACTTTCTGTTTGGCTGTCAGCAAACTTTTGAATGGACAACTCCTCCCATAGTTCACTCCAAGAATTTTTGAGTTATTGCCCCTGATTTGACTTTAAAGAAATTGAATGGATAACTCCTACAGTTTCTGTGTGATTGACTTTAAGCTAGGCAGAGGCATTCATTAGACTGGTCCAAATTGAAAGGAGTTTTAGACAATGATTTAAAGCTTGTGAAATTTTAGTATCTTTTTTAATTTCTTTTTTCAACTTTCTGGATAGAAATATTGTTTAAAA
Organism: Fragum fragum; assembly: GCA_946902895.1. Taxonomy (NCBI): domain Eukaryota; kingdom Metazoa; phylum Mollusca; class Bivalvia; order Cardiida; family Cardiidae; genus Fragum; species Fragum fragum. Next base: position 32,382,773 of record OX336368.1, on the reverse strand, counting down.
TGAAGAAATTGCTTTGTTACTAGATTGTTTAATTTCAGACTGGTCCTAAATGAAAGAAGTTGCAGATGGCAATTTAAAGTTTATGAAATTTAAGATTTTTTTCAACTTTCAAAACATTGTGTAAAATGAAGAAATTGCTTGTAAGTAGCAATTTCTTCATTTTATATACAATGTTTTCCTAACTGCTTTTCTTAAGGGGGTCGAAAGGCATCTCTGTGTTGGAGTGGGTTAAAACTTCTTCTTTTTACACAATGTTTTCCCAATAGCTTTTATTGAGGGGCGTCAGAAAGTGTCACTGTTTTGGAATTGGTTAACAGTAATATATTTGCCCATTATTTTTACATAAAGGCTATTTCCAAGATGGAAGCCGAGTTCCAGGAGACAAAGAAAACACAGACTTATGGGATAACTCATCGTGATAAACTTGACATACAATATAAAGTGTGTGATCTATCGTCACTTAAATCAACGATGGATTTTATTAACTGGTTCATGTCAACAGAAGAGAAAATACATGTCTTTATCTGTAATGCCTGTACCTATTCTCTTAAAGAAAGTAAGTTTTTAGTATACTTTTGTATTGAAAATTGCCAAATCACAGCTGCCAACAAAAATTCAATTGACCAATAGAGTTATATATTTAGACTAGAAGTGTTAACTCCCATATTGGATGACATTTATGTTAAGCATTTTTAGCAGATACATGTGTAATCATCTTATCTCTTGCATCCTTGCATTGTGTTTTGTCTGTTGACAATTTCTTCAAACAACATATCCTCCCAAACCTTTCAGCCAATTTTAATCTAATTTGGAGTGTTCTTTTGGTTGCTCCCTTTAAAAGTTGCAAAAAGCATTGAAATTGGTTGAAAACTCTAGTTGCTATTGTCATGAAAGTGAACTTTTTTTTTAAAAAGAAATCTGTATATCTTTTTCTCCTGACCAAAAGGGGTAGAAACTTGATATTTTGCATTAGGCTTCAGTGCATTAACTTCTTTCATAATTCTGAAATCATTGCTCTAGGGTCCCCAGGGGCTGAGCCCTAGAAGGCAGGGAACTATAAAGAAATAAAGAAGGATTTTTAAAATCACATCTCTTCATTAGGTAGTCCTCTTTTAAAATGCTAAAAGAGTTAGAATCAGTTTAAACCTCTTACTGCAATGGAAACAAAAGTGAAAATTTGAAAAAGAAAATTGGAAAATATTCTCCTCCTTACCTAGAAGGCCTAGAGCCTAGATATTTTGAAAGAGTCCTCAGAACATCACCCTCTTTCATAATTGCTAAATCATATCTTAGGGTTCCCAGGGTAGAGTCCAAAGGGTGATGTGGACCCATATAGAAATAAAAAAGGATTTTCAGACAATATCTCTTCCAACACTACAGGACCGTTTTTAATCAAATTCTAATGGTGATTCTCGTTCACAATAGCTAAAAAAATAAAAAAAAATCTGTTGAAAACTCTGGTTTCCAAGTTAAAAAATCTTTTAGATTTTCTCTTCTTAGCCAAAAAGCTTGATATGTTGCATGAAATATCAGTATATTGACCTCTTTCAAAAATGCATAAATTATTACACTTGTTTCCCGCGGGGTGGGGCCCAAGTTGGTCGGGATTGAGAAAAAAATAAAGGATAAATAATTAAAAAGGGGTTTTTAAAATCTCATCTCTTCCCCAATTATTAGACCAATTACAACCAAATTTGGCAGAAATGTTCCTTTCAGAATAGGGGAAATAAATAGAACAAATCAGTTAAAACTCTGGTTGCTGTGGTACTGAAATTGAATTCTTTTTTTAAATCTTTGAAAATCTTCTCCTGAACCAGAAGGTGTAGAGCCATTATATTTTGCATGAAACATTAGTATAATGACCTCTTTAAAAAATGCTAAAATTATTACCCTAGGGAAGGGGCATTACAGAAATAAAGAAGATTTTTTTAACAATATCTCCTCCCAAAGTACTTGGCCAATTTCAACTAAATGTTTCGGAAACATTCCTTAGGTCGTCTTTTTTTCACAAAAGCTATAAGAATTGAAACTTGTTGAAAAACTCTTGTTGCCATGGAAACAAAGATAAGAATTGAAAAAATCTACTCCAGACCAAGTTGAGTATGAGCTTTAATATTTTGCATGCAGCACAGGCTCATTGACTTCTTTCAAATTTCTTAAGTATAACTGTTGGATCCAGAGGGGAGGAAAAGTGTTCTCCTCCTAACAGAAAAGTCTTAGAGCCTTGAAAATTGCCTAAACCCATTCCCACACAATAAAATTCTAGGCCGGTCCAAATTCAAAGAAGTTGCAGACAACAATTTTAAGTTGATGAAATCTTTTGAATCTGTGTCTTTTGCAGTAGAAAAAACTGTGGATAATGAAGAAATTGCTTGTAACAAGCAATTTCTTCATTTACCACAATGCTTTCCAAAGATTCAAATTGAGGGTGTTTAATAGCGTAATTGTGTGGGAATTGATTTAGAATTTGTTTATGGAATTCTATTAAAATTGCCAAAATCTTGACTATATATGTGTAAAGTATGGTAAGGCCCACTTGTACTCATAACTTTATCATTAAATTTGACTGTTGAAAGAAAAAAGATATCATTATGTCAAAGGTAAAGTCACAATTTAACATTGATTCAAAACTGTTTCCATGCTATAATTCATAGGCCATTTTATCTAGGACCTTGAAACTTGAATCTTTATACAGATGTTATCCATCGCCCAAGGTGATGATTTCAAGTGCTGATTATTTTTGAAAATTAATTTAAGCCATTCCCAAACAATTCCATTTCTTTATGCCCCTTAAGAAAACAACTTTGAAAAACATTGTGGACAATGAAGAAATTGACTGAAATAAGCAATTTCTTCATTATCAACAACCTTTTTCTATCTGAAATGTCAAAAATTTCTTTAATTTCACTAAATTTAAACTGTCATTTGCATCATCTTTCTATTTGAACCAGTCAAAAAATTTGTTTTGTGGGAAGTGATTCTAGGGACAAACAGGTGATGTATGCCAAGATCAGACTATATGAATTATAACAGGCAATTTCTTTGTTGTCCACGATGTTTTCCAAAGCCCTTTTTCTTAGGAGGCGTCATTGTGTGGCAATGGGTTAGTGTATTTAGTAGCTGATGGTGCAGCACAGAACAACAGAACACAGTGTGAAAATTATTCTACAATTTTTACTAGCTTTTTTTAGCTCACCTGTGCACATAATTGAATGTTTGTCATGCGTCATCAATTATCTCCTCATTAGCACTCTAGTGGCAAATTTTTGGCCCAGTCTTCTTGAAACTTGGTCGGAAAGTTTGTCTAGTCACAAAGATGTACTCAATCGAAAATGAATGAGATTGTTCTTTTGGAAAACACAGGAAAATGGTCCTTATAACAATTTCCTTCTTAGCACTCCTTGGGCGACAATTTTTGCCCAATCGTTTTAAAACTTGATGGGAGTGTTTGGCAGGTCAGATGGATGAACCCTTTCAAAAATTGAAAGGTTCACCTGGAAAACACTGGAGAAAGGGCCTTATTGACAACTTTCTTGTTAGCACTCTTTAGGCCATATTTAAAGTCCAATCTTCATGTAACATGGTCGGAATGTTTGTCCATGCACAAGGATGAACCCTATACGAAAAACGAAGATTCTTTTGGAAAACACAGGAATAGGGGCCTTGATGGCAATTCCCTTGTTAGCACACTAGGGGCAAAATTTTAGCCCAATCTTAATAAGTTTAGTCAGAAAGTTTGTCTAATCACAAGGATGTAGCCCTCGAAAATGTGATTGTTCAGTTAGAAAACATGGGAAAAGGGTCCTTAATATCAATTTTCTTCTTAGCTTTCCAGGGCCACAATTTTGACCCAATCTTTTTAAAACTTGGTCAGAATGCTTGGTAGGTCAGAAGGATCAACCTTATCACAAATGGGAAGGTTTTGCTGGAAAACATGGGAAAAGGGGCCTTAACGATTTCCTTGTTAGTACTCTAGGGGCAACAGTTATGGTCCAATCTTTATGAAACATAGGGCCACAATTATGGCCATATCTTCAAGGATGAACCATAATGAAAATGGAAAGGTTCAGTCAGAAACTTAGGAAAAGGGGCCTTAAGGGAATTTTCCTTGTAAGCACTCTATGCTTAAATCTTCCTGAAACTTAGAAGGATGCTTGGTCTTAAGGATGAATCTAATCAAAAATGGAAATTTTCTGTCAGAAAACATGGGAAAGTATTCTTGGTTAGCACTATAGTTGCCACAATTTTTGCTAAATATTCTTAAACATTGGATCCTATATATATGTTATAGAAAAGTTGAAGAAAGTCTTTAAAACTTGAAACTCGTATAATTCAGGTGAGCAATATAGGACCAACATTGTCATCTTGTTACATATTCAAATTTATCACTTTCCACAATAGTTTCTGATCCAACAGATAAAATATTTAAAATTGTTGTCAATATAACCTTTCCCATGCAATCCCTCAATCTTTACACCCTTTAAGAGAAATGTTATGGAAAACATTGTAGAAAATCAAGAAATTGCTTGATAATTATGATGTTGGAGTTCAAAACTCATTTTGTGTCTAAATGAATGATTTCATTAGTCAACTTGTTATATAATTGACAGCCGAGATTTTTCAATTCTGGCATCGTGTAAGCAGAACAAAACTATCTAACCAACAAAACTATCTTAACATCAAACAACCAATCTCTTTCAGCCAAAACAGAGGATCAGTGGGAGGCTACGTATCAAGTTAACTATTTAAGCCATTTCTTGATGGTGGCACATTTCCTGCCAATTATGTGTAAATCAGGTGATGATTGTCGTATAGTGATCATATCAAGCGAGACTCACAAAGAAGCTGAATTTGATGCAGAATATGCGAGTACTAGTAAAATGCAAAAATATGACGGGTATCAGACTTTTGCCAACTGTAAACTTTTTCAAGTAAGTTCTTTTCAAATTGTCTTCTAAATCTATTTTTATTTCAATAGCAGTTTTATTGACAATCTTTAATCTAAATGTGCAAAGAATATTTTGGCCAGTTAAAGACTAAATGTTTATTTTACTTGGACACATGTTATCCTATCTGTGGAGTCAATGGACCAAAATATACTGCAATGTTTTGTACAAAGTACATTCAAATTCAGTGTAAGTGCCAGTCTTTCATAGGCACTTAAGTCATTACCACTCATCAAAACTTATGATTGGTCCAAATTCAAGGAAGTTGCAGAAGACAATGTTAAGTTGGTGTCATTTTAAAAGTCTATATCTTAACCCTTTCCTGTTTTTTTTTTAAATTTTAGACCCCCCCAAATTGAAAGAGGTGGCAGACGACAATGAAAATTGGATGCAATTTAAAATGGAACCATCTTATGTGGTAGAAAATATTGTGGGAAAAGAAGAAATTGCTTGTTACAAGCAATTTCTTCTTTTTCCACAATGTTTTCTCAAGTATAAAATCACAAAGACGCAAAATCCCGTGTTTGAACAGGAAAGGGTTAAAGAGTAGAAAAAAAAGCAATTTCTTCATTTTCTGTAGTGTTTTTGATAGCTCTTTTGTTCAGGGCCACCAAAAAATGTCAAAGTGTGGGAATGGTATAACACTAGTTTTGCACTGACCTCTCAACTTCTCTTTGTGTGTAAGATATGGTTAATCTCAATGGCTGTTAACAAAATATGAGTAGCTTTGTGAGAAAAAGAGTGGATTCTCACCTCTTTCATATACATCTAGTTTGATTTTTCTTTAATATTAATTGGTGAGTCGCTGACAACCACTAACTTCTGACAAGGTAGTTTGACTGAGATATCAAACAATTTTAGTTGGAATAGTTTATGATTAGAAGTGTAAAACATAAAGCAAATCTCTTGTTGGTGACCTAAATGTTGTAACTACGGCTTTAATAAGATGTCAAGTCATCATTCGCTTCCAGTCTAAATGAATGAATTGATTTATCAATCAATTTTTTGATTGACAGCAGTGATCTGTCAATTGACAAATTACAACTGTCAACCAAAGAATCAATTGACCAATTGCATCATTCATTTAGACTGGAAGTGAATTTTGAACTCTGGTGTGTACTGACATTTATGGGTAGCATTTTTGATGATTTGGCAACTTAATTCATTCCAACACAATGACACTTTTAAACGCCCTGTCAATATGAAAGCTTTAAAAAACATTGTGGATAATGAAGAAATTGCTTGTAACAAGCAATTTCTTCATTATACACAAAGTTTTTCTACTCCAAAAGACAAAGATTTTCAAGATTTTGTCAACTTAAAATTGTCGTCTGCAATTTCTTTGAATTTGGAGTGTTCTAAAATTTTATTGTGAGAGAATGGGTTAAAACATTGTAACAACAGCTTATTTAAGCTGTAGTTATGGCATACAAGCTCCCAACTATACATTTTACTATTTTATTACATGTTTCTGGCTATAATATTTTAAAATAAGTTTCTGTGGGAGTCAGTGGGCGTTGCCAGCACAGTCATTGGAAGGGGCCAGTGATCCGTCAGTTTGCAGTAAAGTCTCTTGGTAGAAAGTTTTTCTGTTAATTTTCCAGATAATGCATATGTACAGTTTAGACCGTGTATTAGAAAAGATTCCTACAGTAGATGTACTGTGTACTCACAGAGGAAAACTAGACGCCTTGGTCTTCCCAAATGATCCCCAGTCAAACGAAGGATTTAGTTGTAAACTTAGCTGTATGAAATGTTGTGGTATGTATCAAATATGATTAACTGTTTCATGAAGTCTTTTACATATGCAAAGGTTTTTGAGTACATTCTGACTTCAACTTGATGTATATGCCTTTAAAAAAAAAGTATGTATTAATATTGAATTAGGCTGTATTACTTGTTGGAAAAATAAAATGGGTTGTTGTAGTGCATGTCCTAAAAACTTAATCACACTGAAGGAATATGCAAATCAGATTCTTACATTAGTGTGATAAAATTATTAGGTTCATACCTGAATAAAAACAAAAAAATATTCTCTACATTTCTAATAGTCTAATGTCATGAAGCTAATTAAACAACTCAAATATTTTACTAGTTTTGTGTAAAATTTTATGGATCTTTTTTGTGTGCAAGCATTTGAAATAGTTGTTTTCTCATCTTTTCTCTCAATGATTTTTATGCCCCCGCATAGATCGGGGGCATATTGTTTTACCGGTGTCCGTCTGTCTGTCTGTAGGTCTGCAAAATTAAACATTTTCCTATAACTTCAACCCTAATTACGTTACAATGCTGATGTTTGGTATGTAGATAGATCTAAACAAGGCGCAACTGGGGAAGGTCATTTCATCAAGATCAAGGTAAAAATTTTAACCCTTTTCCCTAAAACATTACTCAAAAACTTAACCTGCCAACTAAACATTTTCCTATAACTTCATCCCTAATTAACTTACAATGCTTATATTTGGTATGTAGTTAGGTCTCAACATTGCGCAACTGGGGAAGGTCATTTCATCAAGGTCAAGGTCAAAATTTAAACCTTTTCCCTAAAATGTTACTAAAAAACTTTACATGCCAACTCAACATTTTCCTATATCTTCATCCCTAATTAAGATACAATGCTAATATTTAGTATGTAGATAGGTCTCAACAAGTGTAACTGGGGAAGGTCATTTCATCAAGGTCAAGGTCAAAATTTTAACCCTTTTCCCTTAAAAGCTACTCAAAAACTTAACTTGCCAACTAAAAATTTTCCTATAACTTCATCCCTAATTAAGTTGCAATGCTAGGTCATTTTATCAAGCTCAAGGTCAAAATGTTAACCCTTTTCCCTAAAACAAAGAAAAAAAACAACAATAAAAATCACCCTGTTCTGGGGGCATGGTGTTTCACAAACACATCTTGTTACCCTAATTTTTTCAAATTAAACAAAGTTCGTTTTGTTGTCTGCAACCTCTTTCAATTTTGACCAGTCTAAAAAAAATGGGAATGGGGAAAAAATCAATTTCTTCATTATCCCTTTCACTGTTTTCTACCCTGAAAGGTAAATATATTAGATCAACTGAAAATTGTCGTCTGCAACATCTTTTAATTTGGACCAATCTAGATCTTTATCATCTTGTAATGGGTTAAGAGTCCTGGGGGTTTGCCACGTAGTTGTTCAGCTTTGTATCTAAAGATATGTAGTCAGGTAGGAGTGTTCTCCTTTAACAATGGACAATGCCCAGTTATGTAAGGGATGTCAGTTCAAACTGTGTCCTAGAATAACCAATTCCCATACATTGATGCTTTTTGATGCTTGTTAAAGCAATTTCTTCATTTTCTACAATGTTTTATACCAAGAAGTTTATATCATTACATGTATCTATTATATCATGAGCTTTAAATTGTCGTCTGCAAATCCTTTCAATTTGGACAAGTCTAAAATTCTGTCATTTGGTAATGGAATAAAGGAGCAGGAAGAGACAAATTTTCTATAAGGTACCTGTGGATTGATCTTGCTATATAATACCAAGTATTTGATATTCTTGCCAGCTGTTATAGGGGGATGTGTGAGTAAGTATTGTTGAAAACATTTAATATGAAAGCATGTATTAGCAATAGAACTATTAATTTTAATCACTAAATCAATCGCAGAACGTGATTTAACCCATTCTCACTCAATCTCTCTTTTTGACACCTCAAAAGAAAAAAGTTTTGGAAAAAGTTTTGGAAAACGAAGAAATAGCTTGTTTCAATTCTTCATTATCCATAAGACGAAGTAAGACGAATAATGTTAAAATGTCATCAATTAAATACTATTCTCAGCACCTTCTTTAATTTTTGGATAAGTCTAAAATTTTGTCGTCAAGTAATTGGTTAAGGCTTGTTTGCAATGAATGCAAGTATCTATGTATAGGTTATACTGTGTAAGAGGTATTGGTGTATCATCAATCATTTGCTAAATTGATGAATTGCTGGCAACCCCCACTGACCTCCAACATTGCAGAGATATTAACCCAGTCCCACTTAGAGACGATCTTAGACGCCCGAAAAAAAAAGCTTTGGAAAGCATTGTGGAAAATGAAGAACTTGCTTGTCTCAATCGATTTCTTCATTTTCCAACACGTATTCTACCCAGAAAGTTGAAAAAATCCAAAATTTCATAACTTTTAAATTATTGTTTGCAACTTCTTTCAATTTGGGTAAGACTAACATTTAGCTGTCTAGTAATGGGTTGCAGGACCTTAATTATACCCCCCCACAACGAAGTTATGGGGGGAGTATACTGGAATCAGGTTGTCCGTCCATCCGTCCGTCTGTCCATCCGTCTGTCTCCGTCCGTCCGTCTGTCCGTGGACATAATTTTGTGTCCTCTTCTCCTCCCACATTTTTTGACCAATTTTGCTGAAATTTTATCAGGTTGTTTCCTATCATATGAAGTTGTGCACCTGCAATTTTCATCTTTATCCAGTCGTTAGTTTCAGAGTTATGCCATTTTGAACTTTTTAAGGGGGGGGGGGGGGGAGTAGTCAAAATTTAAAATTGCAAAACTCAGTAACCATAAGGGGAGTTACCAAATTTGGTAAGTAACATCATCTTGTTGACCTTTACAAAATATCGAACGGTTTATATCCTGAGGTCAAATTTGACCCCGCCCCCCGGGGGTCAAAAATTTAACATAGGCTCATATTGACTTTTCATGGATTTTGTGTCATCATCTCCTCACACAGTTTTCTTTAACATAGGTTCATATTGACCAACCTTTCCTAATCAGTCAACTCTAGCAACAAACACAAAATCAGAAAGAGGTGGAGGGTTGGCAATGTTCATCCACCATGACATGCATGTGATTAAACAGCTTCAAATTCCACTCCTTCATAGAAAAGCCTTTTTAGCGGTGTGGGGGGTATTCTCGTCAGCCCTTGAGGGCGACAGCTCTAGTTTGAACTATTTATAGCCAGGAATATGAAGCAATAGGCAAATGTCATTTGGAGACCCAAACAATTGAACTATAGCTTCATTTACCTTTTCCCACACATTCATGCTTTTATTACACACCACAAGAAAATAGCTTTGGAAAACATTGTGGAAAATGAAGAAATTGCTTTTGACAAGCAATTTCTTCAATAGGTATTTGACCTATTTGACAAGCAATTTCCTCATTATCCACTATGTTTTCTACCACAATAGACAAATTTTTTTTAAATTTTGTCGACTAGGAAGTGACCTCTAAAAACTAATTGAATTTGGACCAGTCTAAAATTCTGTTGTGTGGTAATGGGTTAAGCTGTAGTTAGGTCATTTAAGTTAAGAAACCCTAAACCTTAACCTGGTCCAACTATTGGACTGCCCTAGGAAAAAAACTTTGGAAGACATTGTGGAAAATTGAGAAATTGCTTGTTACAGCTTGTTACAAAAGAGATGAAGATATTTAGAACTTTGTTTACCAAACATTGTTATGTTTCATTTGGACAGGTCTAATATATTGTCATCTGCATAAATGTAGTCCCTATCATGCACACTTTTGACAAAAGCAGATATTAAGATCTAGAGGGAAACTTGTGCTAGTGTTTTGTCATCCTGAATGTAGACTTGGTTATAATAATGTTAACTGTATCTATATTTGTTTCTTTTTCAATCCAAATCTATTGCAAGAGTAAGGTATTTTATAGAAGAATGTACATTATACTTCACAATTTACTTCTGTAGATCAGTGCACATTACTTCACACAATGTAGGAATTTAATTGTCCATTATCAAAATGATATAGAGAATAATTGTTGTAGGTTTTTTCAATGATATATTGATTAATCTTTCATTTATTGAACAACAAAAGCTATACCGGTACTTTCACCAGTGGCAGAGCCAGCAATGAAAATGAGTGTTTGGTTGTTTAAGAAACTAAAAATGTTCTCAAAAATGAAAGACAAATCAATTTTACACCAGAAAAAACCAAACATATGTTCTTTTTCTTTGATATAGCCTTCTCTGGCAACAAAAGAGTCAACAAAAGAGCATCATTTTGCAAATGAATTACATAGAAACCTGATGATATCACCGGTGACTTTGGTCCTACATAATATGATGTACAGTGGCACGCAATTAACCCTTTCCTGTTCAAATATGGGATTTAACGTTCCTTTGATTTTTTACTCAAGAAAACATTGTGGAAAAAGAAGAAATTGCTTGTAACAAGCAATTTCTCCTTTTTCCACAATATTTTCTACCACATAGGATGGTTCCATTTCAAATGGCATCCAGTTTTCATTGTCGTCTGCAACCTCTTTCAATTCGGACTAGTCTAAAATTTCCAAAAACGGGAAAGGGTTAATGAAAGTAAGGCTAAATCAGTGAGTTTACATTTTGATAATTTCGCTGGTCTTTCGGTGAAACTATTGTGTGATAACCTACTGAGAAATCTCAATAATCTACTTTAAAGTATGACAGAAAGTTTTTCACTTAGAGCGTTTCTTTTTTACTTACACCCACTGCAAGATTAAATAATTTTGCGGGGAAAAAATTCACAACAGACTTTAACCTTTTCCTGTTTTGCAAAACTTTAGACATATCCAAATTCAAAGGTTTTGCAGGCGAAAATTTTAAGTGAATTTAAATTGAAAAATAACCATGGTGTAGGGTAGAAAATATTGTGGAATAAAAGAAATTGCTTGTTATAAGCAATTACTTCTTTTTCCACAATGTTTTCTCAAGTATAAATGCACAGGGCCTTAAAAACCAGGGATTGAACAGGAAGAGGGTTAAGAAAGATCTTTTTAATTTTATAGTTCAGTGTTTTGATTTACTGCATTTATCTCTCACCAATAGGTGGATAATCGCTAAACTAAGTAGGATAATAGCTGGAGGCTAAGAAAGGATGTAGTGGTAGTACTGGCGTGAAAAATACCATGAATCCATTGTTAGGTGCTCCAGCTGATGTGATGTGACGGAAATACTATTAAAAGTGGCTTAAATCCTATTCAATAAATCAATTTGATTTACTGAAGAAATTTATTCAGAATTGTGTGGAAAAGTATTTTCAATACTGTCTACTCCAATGGGTTTTTTGTTTGTCTACAGATTTCTTATTTTGGAAAAAAAAAACTCAGCTAAAACCTTCTTCTTATAAGAAAAAATGACTGGGAAATATCTTTTATAGATTTTCACATGAAATCTAAAAACTAATTTTTAACAACTTCAAGGGGGTGCATTATAACATTGTAACAAGAAGTTAATTTCATAAGAATTGTAGCAAATGATTTGATTTAATTAATTTTTTTTTACCAGTCCTTCAGACAAGACTTTACACCTAGACTCCTTCTCCATTAAACCTCAGTTGTTGAGTGGGATATAAATCCCTTACAACCAATAAACTTTTTAACAAACATATATGTATCAACCCTTTACTTTACAATTCCCAAATTTTAACAATTCTGTGATGGCCCCAGCCATAGTGCAGCGATAGTGTGTAGGACTCCTAGTCATAGGGTCCAGGGTTCCATCCCCCTCCGCAACAAATATCCTTTCTCACATTTGTCTCCTTCCAATGGGTGAATGATAGTAAACCTTTGTGGGCTAAGCAGCTCAAGGCTCTGAAAGGTTGTAGTGGTAGTACTGGTCAAGAAATACCAGGATTCCATGGTAAGGTGCTCCAGCAATGGCATGAAACCAAATCACCTGACTATTTCTACAAGCTTACCTAGTGGCCTAGTTTTTTACCCCATATCACCCAGTATTGACTTGTCTGGGGTTTCATGGAGATAAACATTCTGACCAAGTTTCAAGACATTTGAGCAAAAATTGTGCAAGTTTCAAGTTTGAGCAAAAATTGTGGCCTCTAGAGTGAATACAAGATGTTGACACACGTCAAGTTTCTTATTGGGTTATGTTGGGTCAAAAACTAGGTCACTAGGTCAAATCCTAGAAATAATCTTGTGTACACTGTAGAGGCTGCATTTTAGTCTGTTTGTTTCAATGTAATCCAGGCCAAGTTCCAATATGGGTTTCATGAGGTCAAAAACTAGAACACTATTTCAAATATTAGTAAATATTAGCCTCGATACCCGAGTGGTATAGGTACTTGACTCGTGATCTGAAGGTCAGGGGTTCGAGCCCCACTGTCACCGAGGTGTGTTCATGGGCAAGACACTTAATAGCCAGCCCCAGTCTACCCAGCTGTAGAAGTGGGTAGCAGTGGGATTCAGCCACTGCCTCTCTTTCAGGGACATGAAAACATCTGGTTTGTGTGTTCAAGAGCGACTCTATAACCTTAAAGCTTTCGTCGCAATCGAACAAAAATAAATTAGTATAAACTAAATATTAGTAATTAATCTTTTATGCACTCTGGAGATCCTTTTTTGGCTCAATTGAATTGATATTTGTCAAATTTGGATCGTATGCGGTCAAAATCAATGTCTCTAGGTCAAATCTTAGAAATATCTTGTTTTCTCTGATGACCCTTTTTTTGGGGGCTCATTTGAATTGAACTTTGGCCAGAATGTTTGTGTCCATTATATCTTGGCCAATTAAGAATTTGGATGGTGTAGGGTCAAAAACTAGGTCACTAGGCAAAATCTTAGAAATACCTTTACACTCCAGAGGCCACATTTTTGGCTTAATTGGTTTGATATTTGGTCAGAATATCTGTTTTCAAAATATCTACCATGTTCAAATTTGGGTGGTTTTGTGTAGAAAACTAGGTCAAATCTGAGAAAAAAAAAAGGTTTTACTATGGAGGCCTATTTTTTTTATTCAATTAACTGGATATGTCAAGTTTGATATTAGGCCACATGGGGTCAAATACTAGGTTGCAAGGTCTAATATAAAGAAATCTTCTTTCCAATTTACTTTCTACTTTTCTTGCACAAATACCTTGAAACTTGTTAAGAATGTTTGTTCTTGATTTCTTTGAAAAAATTTGATAATGGGTCACTATTGCCTAAAATAATGTGAGCTATTGTGATCCCCTTTTGTCCACCGTCCATCCGTCGTCAGTCGTGTGTCGTCCGTCAACAATTTCTTTAAACAACATCTCCTCCAAAACCACTGGGCCAATTTGAACCAAATTTGGCAGAAATGTTCCTTAGGTGGTCCCCTTCAAAAATGGCTAAAAGAATTGAAATCCGTTAAAAACTCTGGTTGCCATGGCAATAAAAGTGAAATTTTAAAATAATCTTTAAAAATCTTCTCCTCCTGACACAGAAGGCGTAGAGCCTTGATATTTTGCATGAAGCATCAGTATATTGATCTCTTTCAAAATAGCTAAAATCATGATCCTCGGGTCCCCAGGGGCGGAGCCCGTGCGGGTTGGAGTTTATATAGATATAAAGAATGATTTTTTTAAATGACATCTTCTCCCAAACCACTGGGCCAATTTTAAACAAATTTAGCAGAAATGTTCCTTAGGTGGTCCCCTTAAAAAATGGATAAAAGAATTGAAATCCGTTAAAAACTCTGGTTGCCATGGCAACAAAAGTGAAATTTTAAAATAATCTTTAAAAATCTTCTCCTCCTGACACAGAAGGCGTAGAGCCTTGATATTTTGCATGAAGCATCAGTATATTGATCTCTTTCAAAATAGCTTAAATCATGATCCTCCGGTCCCCAGGGGCGGAGCCCCAGGGGGTTGGAGTTTATATAGATATAAAGAATGATTTTTTTAAATGACGTCTTCTCTCAAACTACTGGGCCAATTTAAAACAAATTTAGCAGAAATGTTCCTTAGGTGGTCCCCTTAAAAAATAGATAAAAGAATTGAAATCCGTTAAAAACTCTGGTTGCCATGGCAACAAAAGTGAAATTTTAAAATAATCTTTAAAAATCTTCTCCTCCTGACCCAGAAGGCTTAGAGCTTTGATATTTTGCATGAAGCATCAGTATATTGACCTCTTTCAAAATAGCTAAAATCATGATCCTCGGGTCCCCAGAGGCAGACCGGGGGAGATATATAGAAATAAAGAACGATTTTTTAAATGACAACTCCACCCAAACCACTGGGCAAATTTGAACCAAATTTGGCAAAAATGTTCCTTAGATGGTCCCCCTTAAAATAAACTAAAAGGATTGAAATCCATAAAAAACTCTGGTTGCCATGGCAACAAAAGTGAAATTTCAAAATAATCTTTAAGAATCTTCTCCTCCTGACCCAGAAGGCATAGAGCCTTGATATTTTGCATGAAGCATCAGTATATTGATCTCTTACAAATTAGCTAAAATCATAGTCCTCATGTCTCCAGGGGCGGACGGGGGGGGGGGGGGAATAGGCATGAAGCATCAGTTCACAGACTTCTTTCTTATTTCTGAAATTATAACCCATGGAAAAAGTTTTTTCCTTCTTTCAAATCAGCACTAAAGCCTTGGAATTTGTAATTTAGTCTTTTGGATCCCCAGGTTCATAGTCTTTATATGTAATTGTGGCCCACTTGTTCATAATCCTAACCTTAACATGAAATTAGACTGTTGAAAGAAAAAGAGCCTTTATCTCAGGTGAGTGCCCCAGGGCCAACGGCCCTCTTGTTTATGTTGTCTGCTCCCCTTTGAATTTGGACAAGTCTAAGAAAATTTTTAAGCAGTAAAGAGTTTATAATTTAACCCATTCCAACACAGTGGGATTTTAGACTGGTCCAAATTGAAAGAAGCTGCAGACGACAATTTCAAGTTGATAGAATTTTGAATTTTTTCGTCATTTTGGGTAGAAAACATTGTGGAAAATGAAGAAATTGCTTGATACAAGCAATTTCGTCATTTTCCACAATGTTTTCAAAAGCTTTTTTCTTGAGGGGCGTAAAAAGGAGGGATTGAGTTGTAATGGGTTAATTTAATTAATAGATATTCATTAAAAAATAACACCTTAGCTTATATAATAGTCCTAGAATCATAACATTTGTTAATTTTTGACAAGAAACACCCCACACACACGCACACAAAAAAATTGGATAGTACTACAATTTTAGCTCCATAATGCAGTTAATGTCTATGATTTAATGCTGAGACCTTTCTTTGTGGCTGACCTAAGCACAAAGTGCTCAATGTAAATTTTTGTGATCTATCTATATGCGGAGTTTATCATCTTTCAAAATCTTGTGTGCACTCTGAAGGCAGATTTTTTAGCTCAAAAGCTTTCATATTTGGTAAGAATGCTTGTCTAAATGATTTTCTCAAACAAGCTTGAATTTAAAGATATTCATAAAAATAACACCTTAACTTGTACAATAGTCCTAGAAACATAACATTTGTTAATTTTTGACAAGAACCCCCCCCCCAAAAAAAAAGATGGGATAGTACTACAATTTTAGCTCCATAATGCAGTTAATGTCTATGACTTTATGCTTAGACCTTTCTTTGTTGCTTCTAAGATTATCATTGAGTTAAAAGACAAACTTTATCAAAGATGGTGGATGAAATGTGTGCCTTTTGATAAAACTCTTTTAGATGTAATATCTTTATTTGACCTTTTGTCAAATTTGTTTATCGTCTTTTTTTTATCAGTTGTAGAATGCAATTCTTTAGAGATCATATCATAGCAACTCATCACTTACCTAAATCAAAATATGAATACTCATATACATGTAATATATTGTACATATATTTTGTTTGATATTTTACAGGTAAACTTACAGATGATGCAGATGGTGCTGAGACTGCTGTATATGCTGCTTTAGATCCAAATCTAAAAGGCATGAGTCGAGGATACTTTTTACGGCCAAGAGATAAACCAAGATGGCCAAGTAAAAATGCCAGGTTAGTTCCTCAATCATGTGGTCACTTGCTTTTTGCCTTGAAAATATATTCCTTACCTAAAGATCAATTTTAACACTTTCCTGTTCAAACACAGGATTTTACGTTCCAGTGATTTTATACTTGAGAAAATATTGCGAAAAAAGAAGATATTGCTTTTTACAAGCATTATCTCCTTTTTCCACAATATTTTCTTCCACGTAGGATGATTTCATTTCAAATGGCATCCAGTTTTCATTGTCGTCTGCATCCTCTTTTAATTTGGACTAGTCTAAAATTTAAAAAAACGAGAAAGGGTTATTCAAACTTCAGAGAAATGTCCAATTTGTTTAACCCATCCCAAAACAACAAAATTTTAGACTGGTCCAAATTGAGTGAGATTGCTGACTACAAAAATAAGTTAATTTTCTGAAAAAAATATTTGTACATTCCCAAACAACAAAATTTTAGACTGGTCCAAATTTAAAGAAGATGCAGATGCCAATTTCAAGATGATGGAATTTTAAATTTGCTCGTCTTTTTTGGATAGGAAAAGTTGGGGAAAATGAAGAAATTGCTTGATACAAGCAATTTAATCATTTTCCATGATGTTTTCCAAAGGTTTTTTCTTGAGGGGCGTAAAAAGGAGGGCTAGTGTGGGAATATGTTCACTGAAAAATAAGTGCCATGTGATGTAGAAAACATTGTGAGAAAAGGAGATATTGCTTGTTACAAGCAATTTCTCCATTCTCAAAATGCTTTCCTAAAGTAGATTTCTTTGGCATGTAAAACAGCAGGATTGTGTTGGAATTGGTCAAAGTTAAGTGCACTTTGAAGACCTACTCTGAAATTGAAAGTCTTGCATTCTCTATCAATTAACCCATTCCAACTCAATCCCTCCTTTTTACGCCCCTCGAGAAGAAAGCTTTGGAAAACATTGTGGAAAATGAAGAAATTGCTTGATACAAGCATTTTCTTCATTATCCACAATGTTTTTTATCCAAAAAGATGAAAAAATTTAAAATTCCATCAACTTGAAATTGTCGTCTGCAGCTTCTTTCAATTTGGACCAGTCTAAAATTTTGTAGTGTTGGAATGGGTTAAGTCAAGTAAATGAGTCACTACATGTGCTCAAGAACCTCTAGTCTCAGTATAGTTTGTGGCTGCTGGTTTTATTTGTTTTGATTGGGCTTGGCATTCCACCTTTTGTGTCAAAGTTATTTCTGTTCAAGTTAACATGGTAATTATTTTGTTTTTCAGAAATAAAGAACTTCAAGATTACCTCTGGAAAAGTACAATAGAAAATCTCTCTGACTATATGACTCCAGATGTTTTAAAAGTGCTCAATGAAATATAATATTTGATTTGTCTTATGTTAATGAATGTGTGTCTTATTGTTCTGTTATGTGACTTTGATAGGATAACATCTGGAAAATTATTCTCATGAATTGATGAAAAGGGGACCATCTTGGAAAGGCAAATTTTATCCATTGACCCGACAGTTTGCACTTGCTGACAAGTTTCACTGCTCTCTACTTTTGGTAGATTTCTGAATTAACCCATTCCCACACAATGACACTTTTAAACGCCCCTCAATATGAAAGCTTTTGAAAACATTGTGGAGAATGAAGAAATTGCTTGTAACAAGCAATTTCTTCATTTTCCACAATGTTTTCTACCTGGAATCTTGAAAAAATCTAAAATTTCATAAACTTTGAGTGGTTGTCTGCAGCTCCTTCCAATTTAGACCAGTCTCAAATTTTTTTGTGTGGGAATAGGTTAAGAAGAGTAATTTTAGCTCACTATGTAAATACTTTCAAAACT
Source organism: Fragum fragum (assembly GCA_946902895.1). Lineage (NCBI taxonomy): Eukaryota > Metazoa > Mollusca > Bivalvia > Cardiida > Cardiidae > Fragum > Fragum fragum. The sequence goes on along the minus strand of OX336368.1, from coordinate 32,364,312 downwards.
CATTACCACAAAACCCCTACCTCTTATGTCCTTCAAGCGATTAATTTTCTCACAATGTTTTCTGTCCATGGAATATTTGATTCATAAAGTAATCTAATATGTGTATTCATTCCTCTAACAACCATTAAATGCTTGCTCAGAAGAAATGATACCAAAATTATTGTAAAATCTTGGTAATATTGCAGGAGGAGTAATTATTACGCGAAGTACTACTACTATAGAAATATGCACACTGGACTGTGCATACTTGATGAATCTATTAAAGTGGTTAGAGATCACAAACTTTGAAATGCATTTTTATGCCCAATATAAATAGATTGTTTTTTCCATCAGGATGTTAGTAGCTATGTCAGTCTATCTGTTTGTCCACGAGAAACTTTAACATAAGTTATTTTCTCACTTGTAAGTGCTAGGGCCGTCACACTAGTATTTCTATTTCTGTTCCTTGTTGTTAGAACTTATTATTTAAACTGAGGTCAATGTTGTCTTTCAGTGCCAAGGTCAAATTTCAAGGACACATTAGCAAATTGGCAAAAAGTTGAGTGTTTGTGTTAAACTATTTTAAAATGAACAAGTACTGAGTAGAAAGATACAGAGGATGTGATATCCAAATAGCATAACATTTGAAAACATTTGAAAAAAAAAGACACTTAAAGGTCAAATTTCAAATGGTTTTAACGCATTCCCACTCAGTGACGCCTTTAGAAGCCCCCATGGAAAAAAGCTTTGGAAAAAATTGTAGAAAATGAAGAAATTGCTTGTTACAAGCAATTTCTTCATTTTTCACAATGTTTTCTACCCAGAAAGTTGAAAATATCCAAAAGTTCATTAACTTTTAATTGTTGTCTGCAATTTCTTTCAATTTGGGCCAGTCTAAAATTTTGCCATCTGGTAATGGGTTAAGGGGTGCCAGTTTTCTTAGTCTTATATTCACCAATGGATTGCAAGGACCTTCAAAACTATCCTCTTTTCTATTATTATTCATTCTGGCTGAAATACAACTTACTATCTTTCAAATACACAAAGATTTACTGTATGCACTGTTAATTGCTGAAATGTATAACAAAAGTATAGGCTTAAAGACCAAAGAAAATAAACAGTAAGTTAACCAGAGTCTTTTGAAATTAAGCTAATGGACTGAATTTAAAAAGATTTGTTTACACCCATTTGTTTTACAACATTTAGCTTTACAACTACGATTACCAGTAGACCCTATTTGCTTTCTGGAAAATACACAGTAGTTGTGTCAATGTATATTTAGCAGGTGAAAAACCAATATCTATAGCTGCTCTGGCAAATCAAACTCAGTACCTCTTGCTCACAAAGACATTCTACCTCATAACTTCAAATAACCACACAAAATATATAGACAGAGGGTTGCGTCCAGAACTTGTGCAGTGTATTATGAAAGTAAAAGGTACATAAACTGTTTGCTATGCGCTGTTTAAATCCCTGTGATAGATTTAAGCAGTTGAAAGACTTGAATTGAAAAAAAAAAAAAAACTTGTAAATCCTTAATGTTTCTTGAATTCTTTTGTATGAATCATGTTAACTGATTGTTTATATATATATGAGTGAGTGATAATTCATTATTTCATTGTGTAATTATTTATTTAAATCTTTATAGTTGTAAAACATATTGTAATCTTTTGAATATTTAATTTATTTATTTTAACATCAATAGTGCATTTAGAATTTGTATTAGATTTATATAATTGAAAGAATTTTACCTTGATATTTCTTTTAGGACATGGAAAAAAACAGGAAAAACTTTATCAGAAATCATAGATGAGATCAGTATCCGTAATGGTTTAAATTTCATCAATTAAGTCTTTGATACCAAGTCTTGTGCCTTAACCTATATACCAAAGACAAAAGTGACTCATGCTACATGCTGCCAATGTTTAAGATAGCTTTAATTATCTGTGATTAATCTAATCCAACGCAATCCCGTGTTTATGCCCCTCAACTGAAACCTTTCAAAATCATTGTGAAAAATGATGCAATTGCTTGTTTCAAGCAATTTCTTTATTATCCACCATGTTTTTTACCAATGAAGATTGTCAAATTTCATGACACAACTTCTTTGAATTTGAAACCATCTAAAATTTTGTTGTGTTGTACTGGGTTAACTGTGGTAGTGTCTACATTTTATTCTAGTTTATTGTTAAATATTTTAATCCGTCCATTTTACCTGGAATGTTTTCAGATAAGTTATTAAACCATTAAAATACTAACTTTTATTAAATTATTCTGTTTGTTGTCTATATTATCTATGATAGAAATAATGGCAATATTATCTATAATAGAAATAATGGCACATATCTATTCTGAAGCCCTCACAAAATTTAACCCTTTCCTGTCCAAGCCTGGGATTTTACGTCACTATGATTCTATACTTCAGAAAACATTATGGAAAAAGAAGAAATTGATTGTTACAAGCAATTTCTCCTTTTCCCACAATATTTTCTGTCACAAAGGATGGTTTCATTTCAAATTACATCCGATTTTCATTGTTGTCTGCAACCTCTTTAAATTTTGACCAGTCTAAAATTTCAAGAAACAGGAAAGGGATAAACTAGAGATAGGATCCAGATGAAGTTGACCAGAGCATTCTGGATTCTGAAAACTTACAAAAGCAAAATAATTTAATATTTAAGTTGTGTATCAGAAACAGTGTTCTGATTGGTCAAAAATTATTCGAACCTCGTTGAACGCAGGGTGTGGCAGTTTTTGACTTAGAAATCTTTAAATATCTTCTCCTCAGTAAGCATTGGGCCAATTTCAACCAAACTTGGCATGAATGTTCCTTGGGTGACCCTTTTTAAAAGATGTTCACAGAATTTTGATTTATGCCCAAATATGGGCGTGGCAGGGCATGGCAGTTTTTGACTTTGAAATCTTTAAACATCTTCTCCTCAGGTCCCATTGGGCCATTTTCAACCAAACTTGGTATGAATGTTCCTTGGGTGACCCTTTTCAAAAGTTGTTCGCAGAAGACTGTTTCGCGCCGAAAAATGGGCTTGGCAGTTTTTGACTTTGAAATCTTTAAACATCTTCTCCTCGGTTACTATTGGGCCAATTTCAACCAAATTTGGTATGAATGTTCCTTGGGTGACCCTTTTAAAAGTTGTTCGCAAAATTTTGATTTATGCCCAAATATGGGCATGTCAGTTTTTAACTTTGAAATCTTTAAACATCTTCTCCTCAGTAACCATTGGGACAATTTCAACCAAACTTTCCATGAATGTTCCTAAGGTGACCCTTTTCAAAAGTTGTTCCTGGAATTTTGATTTATGCCCAAATATGGGCATGGCAGGGTTGGGCACTCTTTTGACTTTGAAATCTTAAAACATCTTCTCCTTGATAACCATTGGGCCAATTTCAACCAAACTTGGCATGAATGTTCTTTCGGTGACCCTTTTTCAAAAGTTGTTCGCAGATTTATGTTTCATGCCCAAATATGGGCGTGGCAGTTTTTGACTTTGAAATCTTTAAACATCTTCTCCTCAGTAACTATTTGGCCAATTTCAATCAAATTTGGTATGAATGTTTCTTGGGTGACCCTTTCAAAAGTTGTTCTAGAATTTTGATTGATGCCCAAATAAGGGCGTGGAAGGGTGGGGCAGTTTTTGCCTTAGAAATCTTTAAACATCTTTGGGCCAATTTCAACCAAACTTGGCATGATTGTTCCTTGGGTGAACCTTTTCAAATCGTGTTTAGGAAATTTGATTGAAGCCCAAATATGGGCGTGGCCGTTTTTTTTAGTTAGAAATCTTTAAATATCTTCTCCTCAGTAAGCATTGGGCCAATTTCAACCAAACTTGGCATGAATGTTCCTTGGGTGAACCTTTTCCAAAGTTGTTTGTGAAATTTGATTGACGCCCAAATATGGGCGTGGCAGGTTGGGGCAGTTTTTTATTTAGAAATCTTTAAATATCTTCTCCTCAGTAATCATTGGGCCAATTTCAACAAAACTTGGCATGAATGTTCCTTTGGTGACCCTATTCAAAAGGTGTTTGCAGAATTTTGATTTATGCCCAAATATGGGTGTGGCAGGGTGTGGCAGTTTTTTTACTTTGAAATTTTTAAACATCTTCTCAGTAACCATTGGGCCAATTTCAACAAAACTTAAATGAATATTCCTTGGGTGACCCTTTTCAAAAGTGTTGGCAAAATTTCGAATCATCTTACATTAGTCAGGTGAGCGATTTTAGGGCCATTCTGGCCCTCTTGTTGTAAATTTTAGACCTGTCCGAATTCAAAGGTTTTGCAGACGAAAATTTATAGTGGATTTAATTTGAAAAATTACCATTTAGTAGGGTAGAAAATATTGAAAAAGAAGAAATTGCTTGTAACAAGCAATTTCTTCTTTTTCCACAATGTTTTCTCAAGTATAGAATCGCAAGAACGTAAAAAACAGTGATTGTACAGGAAAAAATTTAAGCTTGACTGTATCTTCTCTACAGAATACCAGGGAGGTCCTTTATTGTCTGACAGGTAAAGGATATTTCATTCCATCAATAAAATGTTCGTAAACTTGTTACTTAACAAAAGATATTCACATCATACCAAAGCACTAGAATGCCTTAAAAGGTTGGAATTATAAGGTTAAATAAATTGTTTTCTACATGCGGTCTCTCCTTTTATCTATCTATTTATACTGCCTAACTCCATTTTTGAGTCGCTGAAGCTGAAAGCTTCGGAAGCGACTCATTGCTATCGCACGATAATTCTTACTCAAAGTCCCGAACCAATTTCCACCCCTGAATGCCTGTGTTAAAACTCTGTCATTGTATCTTGATGTGATTAATAAGAACAATCAAGATACAGTTAGAAGATTGGTGTTTGTATATTTAACAGTTTTGAATAAAAACAATCGTTAACTTTGTCATTTTTTTAGTTTTAAACGCGAACTAATTATAGCGCGGAAAAAGCCAAAGTACGTACTAAAATTGAGGTCGACAGTTCTTATGAAAAGACCATACTTCCGTATGTATTTTGCGTAACGTCATAATCGTTTTGCATTTTCAAATAAAATAGATGTTAAATTTCATTTTAAATCAAAATTGAATGCTTAAACCATTTCTGTTCATCATTTCGAGGAGGTAAAATAAATCATCCGCGTAGTTAGGGACTGTGTTACTATTTACCCCGGGACAGCCGGGGACACCCCGGGACACCAAAACGGCCCGAAGTCAAAATGACTAAATGTCAAAGAAGCCCGTAATTTTGTCGGAATGACCCGAAAGTGATTGTCAAAACGGATCAAAAGGAAAATTCAAAAAGTAGATCTTGAAAAATTATCCAAATATTAACTTTTATGAAGAATTTCTGATTTTGGACCCAATGCAAATACAAGTTTGGGCCGTTTTGACTGTCGGTCGTTTTGACTGTAAACCAGGACACCCTGAGATGCCCGTCATAATATTTTCATATAATTAGTTATACATAAGTAAATCTTAATAACATTGAATTTAACCTTCGACTCCATTTAAGATTAACGTTATTCGTGTTAAAAAATATAGAAAACTTAAAATCCATGTCCATTCTGTCATTTTTTTTAATTTTTGTTTTAATTCTATCTTTTATTTGAATCGAGAATGTTTATTACTTAATCTAACCGTATTTCCTCTTTACAAATGAGTAGGACATTCACGGGTCATAAATGGGAAAAACCGTCCCGGGTTGATGTTATCAATCTTAACAATTCTTTTACCCCTGGGCTCATAGAGTTACCATGACCGTTGTAAGCAAACCGAGGGAGTCCCGGGGTAACGAATACGTTCTTTATGTGAGAAATTTAGATAGCCAGTTTGACTTAATTTATCCGTAAGTAAAATAGAAAGAATCTCAAGGTACTAAAGGCGTTGTCTCCGGGTGAGAAAAAAAAACAACAACAAAATTTACCGACGAAAGTTGTAAGCATTTGTAAAGCTTCAAGGGAATTACTTTGGGGCTGATTGATACTGATTGCACAGAATAGGGGCAATGAATCCAGTTGTGAATAGTTTAATTTCAAAGTATCGGGGAAAATTCAGATACGAAATGATCGCTTGGTATACATATATATGAAATCTATAGGTATTAGTTTATTTTGCGGAGCTTGATACGGCATCGTCGTTGCTTTGAGCGTACATTTTAAATGAATGAAAAAATATATGTATAGCGAGAAAAGAAAACAAACCAAACTTAGTCTTAATTGTCCAAGTACCGGGTTGATAATTGAAAAATGGTAAGTAAGTTCACAAGGTTGTGAAAATCATCTTGAATGAAACAATCTAGGCCACATTAAATAAATGTTTGATAAAAACAAACAATTGTCGCTGTCATGCTTTCAATTTGAACAAAAGCACTTAGAACTAATATTTCCGTCGCAATAAAGCCGAAAGAGTCCCGAGGTAATGTACACGTTCAATACAACGAAAAGATAAATAGCTATGGCAACATTGAGTAAATATTGCCGTCAGAATGAATCAGAAAGAGTCCTGAGGTACCTGTGTTCCCATGTGATTTAAGAAACGAAGCAATCGACGGAAAATGGAATAAGTGACCAATCGTCATTGGATTTACTCACTGATATTAGATTGTATGATAAGATGAGACACCATATGAAACACGTTTGTCTTTTCTTGTCACTGATTCTCTTATCCTAATAAAATTCGAGAAAGAGTAAAGCATTCGTATAAGATTAGAAAAGTTATTTCCACTATTTTTCTTTTCCGCTCAATGTTCTTTGGGAGCGAAATTGTTACAGTGTTTTCTGCTTTTATTTTGGCTTCTAATGCATGACAAAGATGTTCTCAGACTTCACATATATCAATTTCTTTACAAAACATAGGAATTCCTTTCTTGTAAAAATATGACTTATTACACTGGAACTTATATTCATATTCGATTATCAGTCCACCGGGTTGATTTATGACGATGTGTAGAGTGGGGAAATTCCACAAACTTCCATTTATAATTGACTAATTAAGAGCGAAACAATATCTTGTCAAACTGTAGGTATGACGTATTTGATAGAAATCCGAAGATGTAATAGACTTTTTATGGATCTGAATGCATCTTCTTATTCTTAAGAATTGAATAAAATGATATTAAGGTGCCGGAGCATTACAATAAATATTCATAAATGTTTATAAATGAAAATACTACGGGAATTCAAGGATATATTTTCAAGAATATATTTTCTTGCTTATGGGGAGTCCGTGCGTATGTGAAATTGTCAAAGAAAGTCAATATGCACTTTATATTAAAATTACCGTCATTGCTTATCTTTTAATATATTAAAGTCAAATTGCCCAGGATGCTCATGGATCTTCTGAAATCATAATAATAATATATGCAAACTGAATCTGTCTCTGTTTACTCGATATGCAATTAAAATAATTTTGACCTTCGGATATCTCTTTAAAATTTATCCCGGTTCAGTCAAACATTATTTAAAGTACTCATCCGTCCGGGGTATGGTTATATACACAGTCAATATCTCTGATTTTTTAAATTCAAATCACTTAAATTATCCCGCTGGTGCAATCACAAATTGTTCCAATGAATTATGAGTCCCGGATGAGAGATGAAACCAATTCCCGGGGTACACGATGTGGCTAGACATCGTATTAAATACAGATCCAGTGTTATAACTTGGTAATATTGAAAAGGTCTTTCATAATTCAAGCAGTAAGGTTGTGGAATGTTTCTTCTTTTAAAATGACTTTTCTTAAAACTCCTGAACAAAATCTAGTTCCGGGACATATAGTGTACTTAACTGTTAAAGTGGTCAGGCGGACGGACACCGGTAATTTAATTTGTCCAAATATATTTAGAATTTGCATTACATAAAGGGTACTTTCGTTCATCTATCGTCGCTACCGTGGTTGTAAATCAACGTCACACGGGGTCTCAATTTAACGTCTTACCCAAAAGACAATCAGTTTGCTGGTTTGGTCAAGCAAGGGCTCGAGCCCATTATGGTGCGGTTAGAAGTCAAGTGCTCTACCAAATGAGCTTATCGGCTGGCATATACTTCATAAAGAATTTATAAAGCATCTGTATATAACTGCTTGGTGATTCCACAAGTTTGAAAGTTCATCGAATAATGTATAATTGTCGAAAATCAATATGCGGAAAGGCCGTTATAGGCATGTTTAAAAGTAGCATACAGTTTATTGAAAAAGCTTTATCAACAGTTATCATATTTTTTATTTATTGGTATTTTGTAAATCAATAGCGTTACAAGCATTATTGTAATGACGAAGAAAAAAAAAGAATTCGATTTTTCATACATGGGTTTTAATTTCTGCAACAACAAAATTTAATTACATCATAAAAATATGAATAGAAGTTCGGAAACTTTAATTGTGTATCGTTACAAACATTTATTTTATACATATATGTTCAAGCATGTGAAGAACAATTGGGCCTTGTTTGGCGATCTTGGGGCTGCTTTGGCGATTTATGGGCCGGTTTAACGCTTTTTAATGGAGAGGCCGGTTTGACTTTATTGGGCCTGTTTGGCCAGGGGCCGGTTTCACGATGGGCCGGTTTGACTGTAATGCTAATTACGGACAGCAACCATATAAATCAAAATGAAATTTTGGGAATAACAGGGGAGTTATTTATTATAATTCCCTACATTCAACTTAATATGTGGCAATAATTCTATTTATCAGATGTCCCGGGGTTTCCCGCGGTAAATAACAATCCGTTTGGGCGAACATTGGATGGTCGACGACAACAACAAGAATGGAGGCGATTTCAAGTTCATTTTGTACTTTCGATATTTTATCGACGTTTATTCATTTTAATAGTCTTGAAATGATGTTTCTTCAATCGAGAAATAATAAGAAAAATATCATAGAACAAACACCTATATGAATAGCTGTCTTGACGATTAGCGAGGCTACTGCCTTTGAAAACGGAGCCGTCGTTTCCAGTGCATCAAGTTTAGATTGTCATCGGCGTTGAAAAAGGTCAGTGAATATCGGAATCACACACACATAAAAGTAAACACACACACACAAAAAAAAAGTTTTTTGTTTCTTTCAAAGACAAACATTAATATTTATCAAGTTGTCTTATTCTTTACAAGAGCAACTTCTTTGATTGTTTATAACTTTTTAACTCGGTACCCAGGACCCTTCAGGAACCACCAGCAAAAATGTTCAGGACTTCTTAATTTTACCCATGTGATGTGCCGATCTTGTACCCTATTCAGGACTTCTTGATTTTACCCATGTGATGTGATGATCTTGTAGCCTATGTAAGAATATTTGTTGGTGTGAAATTGTCAAGAGTCTGAAAACAAGCCATTCCATTAAAATTGGTCAACAATTTTGGAAATTCTATGGGTGTGAATTATGAGGGGTTAAATATGTGTGCTAGTTGTTCTTATTGAATTACTTTGGAACCTCAATATGGACGCATAAAATATTCTTCTTAGAAAGGGATTTATACATCTGAATCTGACAAATAATGATTGACAAACATTTCTCAAACATTCGCACCAAATATTGCAAAATTGACTGACCATGAATACTCTGTTCATACCACACCTGGCTAAAAATAGAATGAAAGAGAGATGACAGATAGTAAATAAAAGACCCTACAGAACAAGAACTTATGTTTTAGCCCTCCACACTTTCCAAGAGAAAGCAATATCCCAGAGATATTAACTGCTTTTATGCCACATAAAAAGACATTTTATGCTTTGAAATCTAGAAATGTTATTCATCTTTCTAAACACAATTCAGATTAATAAATTATATGCATAGAACCTACAGTATGAAATGAAGTAAAGTGCAAGAAATGAAAGTCTTTTTCAACATGCTTGCATGCACTCTAGAGGTCACATTCTAAGCTCAATCCATTAACAATTTTCTTCATGGGGAGTCATAGCCATGCTACTGATCATGTGGGTATATTCAGGACCTGAGTATGTCCTTTGGCAAGGCATTCAGTCACAACATAGTACTAGAGATACTGAGCAAGTACATGATTAATTGATCAAATGAAGTTTAACGCAACTCAATTTAACAGTATTATAGTCATATCACAGCAGCTGGCACCTTGGAATCCTGGTATTTCTGAAACCGGTACAACCACCACATCCTCTGAGTCTCAAGCTGCTCATCCCACAAAGGTTTATGGCTATCCACACATTGGTGGGCTAACATATGTCGGACAGGAAGTTTGCTGTGGCCTAGGGTTAAACCCTGGACCCCATGACTAGGAGTCCTATGTACTACCACTGTGCTATGACCATGGCTGAAGTACATGAATAGGTGAACTTGGCTGTGATATAACTAAAATGTTGTTCTTTGAACAGTGTTATACCACCATTTAATCAAATGAAAAAAGGCCTAGCTTCATTAACAAAATTTACATGATTTAATCCGCTGTATGCATGAAATTAATCTCAAGTGATCAAAGGCCAACAGCCTGAGGTTAATGCTCAATAGCCAATACAAAACAATTTGTCTCTTATGGCGACTCTCAGGCCCTTCAGGGCTTTGATTTGGTATTACTGGCAGGTAATACACTCACAATCCAGATGTTTTCATGTCCCTGAAAGAGAGGCAGTGGCTAAATCCCACTGCTACCCACTTTTACGGCTTAGTAGACTGGGGCTGACTATTAAGTGTCTTGCCTGTGAACACACCCCGGTGATGTTGGGGCTCGAAACCATGACCTTCAGATCACTAGTCAAGCACCTATACCACTTGGCCATCAAAGCAGTCACTACAAGATGTTTACTAATACCAAAGGAGATCACATTGTACAACTTACAATCCAAAAATATTAACTTCTCTTCGTTTTCCAAATTGCCTTTTTCCTGAAGGACAGGTCAGAAACCTGGAAACAAAAAAACATACTTTAGATGAAATATTTCAACCCATTACCAGATGACTTTTTTAGACTGGCTCAAAGTAAAAGAAGATGCAGACAATAATTTCAAGCAGATGAAATTTTCAAAATCATTGTCCTCATGGTTAGAAAACATTGTAGAAATGAAGAAAATACTTATTTTCAGTAATTACTTCATTTTCGTATGTTTTCTCAAGCTATTTTCTTTAGAGGCATCAAAAAGCAGGATTGTGTGGGAATGGGTTAAAACTGATTTAACCCTTAACCAAATAGTCCTACATTTATACGCGCTAAAGAAGAATAGCTCTAAAAAAACTGTGTAACTTTGTAACAAGCAATTTCTCCTCTTCTCACAATGTTTTCCATTTCAATTGGTACACACTTTGAAGTCTGTCTGCAACATCTTTCAATTTGGACTAGTCTAAAACTTTGATGTGTGGTAATTGGTTAAACATTTAAACATAATCTAACTTTGATAAACATCAGATTTTAAGAGAAAACCTATAATTAATTCTAAGACAAGACCACTTATAACAGCTGATATATGGTAGGTAAGTTTTGATTCCTTTTACATTTGATAGATAAATCAAATTTTTTCGTGTAAGGGCTACTACACCTGACCCTTTCCTGTTTAATCCCTGGTTTTTATGTCCCTGTGATTTTACTATTGAGAAAACGTTGTAGAAAAAGAAGAATATAATAAACAATTTCTTCTTTTTCCACAATATTTTTTACCGCACTGAATGGTTATTTTTCAAACTTAATCCACTTTATATTTTCTTCTGCAAAACCTTTGATTTTGGACAAGTCTATAATTTTGAAAAACAGGAAAGGGTTAAAGTCCCAGTTGAGTAACACTTTACCTTTGACTGAATTATTCCGAAATTACCAAGCTTTAAAGCTGTCAATTTTTACATATTATCATTTAATTAAAATGTATCAACAGTTTTAGTTTTAATGTTAAAACAGTAACCAATTACCACATGGCAAAATTCTAGACTGGTCCAAATTGAAAGAAGTTGCAGACAACAATTTAAAGTCTATGAAAATTAAGATTTTTCAACTTTCTGGATAAAAAACATTGTGCAAAATGAAGAAATTTGCTTGTTACAAGCAATTTCTTCATTTTACACAATGTTTTACCAAATTGTTTTTTCTTGATGGGCGTCCAAAAGCGTCATTGTGTAGGAATGGGTTTAAGAAAAATCATGGGATCTATTCAAGAGTGACATTTATAGACATTAAGTTTTCGAACCAAAACTATATTTATTTCCTTGTGTTCAATTGGCTAAGTGATACTTGGACTTAAGCCCAATCCCAAACATAGACACCCGTCAAGAAAATCGATTTGAAAAACATTGTATAAAATGAAGAAATTGCTTACAACAAGCAATTTCTTCATTTTTTACAATGTTTTCTACCATGAAAAGCGAAAAAACCTTAAGTTTTGTGAAGATTAATTTGTCCTCTGCAACTTCTTTCAATTTGGACCAGTCTAAAATTTTTGTTATCTGGTAATGGGTTAAAATAAAACAATGTTTTAAATACCTACTAAACAGTTAAATGTACTTGAGATAAAAATCTAGCTCTATGTGTAATGAGTATTATTCTTTATTTTATTCAGTCATATTTTACAGACAATTGCTTTAGATTGTATCACTCATCTTGATTAGATGTCACAATGCTTAACAATACTTTTGTAACAAACTTAGCCAGGTCCCACACTATTCTACTTTTTTCGCCCTCAAGAAAACAGATTTGGAAAAACTGTAGAAAATGAAGAAAATTCCAGAATGTTCTACGCAGAAACTGAATTAGATTTGTCAACATTTTTAGCTCCACTGGATTGTAGCCAGCAACCTATTGTCATGGCGTGGTGTCCGTCGTGTGCGTGTCTGTGCATCCGTCAGTCTGTAAACTTTTACTCCAAAATCTTCTCCCCAGAAAGTACTGAACAGAATTCAACCAAGTTATACAGGAATGAGCCTTGGGTGACCCTTTATAATATTTTGATCAGATGAAAAACCTAGTTTTAAATGGCTGGGATAATTTCCATGGTGAAACCTATAAAAATCTTCTTCTCAGAAACCAATCGATGGATTTTATTAAAATTTTACAGAAATGATCCTTGGGTGACCCTTTATCGGATTCATTCAAAGAATTTCGATTGGATGAAAGTTATGACTTTAATCTGCTGGGCTAATTTGATATATGGTGAAAGCTTAAAAAAAATTCTTCTCAGAAACCAGCCAATGGATTTCAACCAAATTTTACAGGAACAGGGTTGCATCTAGAGGGGGATTGCGGGAATCTCGCTAGAATAACCATTATCCCGTATAATAAACATTTCTATGCGTACCCGGTCGCGCTAAAAATTAAATTGGCCCGCAAAAATTTCATTGCCGTGCGTGCTGATATTTCTTTTTATGTTAAGGTAACAGGTTGCCTGACGAGAAATTCTCAAAATTTACAAGTAAAATGTAATTTAAATGCTTTTTTCATGGAAAAAGGATTGTATAAAAAACTTCAAAACGAGCGACTGATGACTGTTACCACGGGTGAAAAAATTTAATACTTGAATGGTTTCCGTCTTCCAAATTAGACTAAAATTTAAAAGAAATTACAATTACTTATTTTCTGTACATGGCAAACCACAAACAATTTCACGTTTTTTGATTTAGAAAAATGGATAGGATTCAAGATCCCTTTCATTATTAGCGAGAAAATGCGCTCCTGTTCAATTTTTTTGGAAATGGAAAAGGGTGGGGCTTCCAGTTTAAGAAACAGATCGGGTTCCAGCCTCGGATGACGTACCGGAAATCGTCTGGACAACATGGCTGAACTGAGCGCAAATCAGTCTCCTCAATCTAAAATTTACCATTTTTCCGGTTAACTAACGCGAGAATCGTAAAAATAAGACGGGTAGTAGGACTGATGATGATACCTCAAGCCTCAGTGAAAGTGTTATTAGAGTGAATTCGAGTGATAATCTGGTTGAAAACGTCGACGAACATGATCGGATCACTAAAAAGAAAAAGTCTCATATCTATTTGGACTCTTGGCGAATAAACGAACAATGGCCTTATTAAAACGACAAAAAAGCTATGCTGTAAAAATGAGGATTATATTTTACTAAAAACTTCTAAGGAAGTGGTAAAAAACCTTGGGTTAACAAATAAAATTACTGTGACTGTACTAGTAGAAAATACCTGAATATTTTAAAGTTCACTTGAAGAATCAAAGACTTATTCATATTATTGAAGACAAAAGTATTGTAAGGTAAACACTATCATATACATTGAATTTTAACCCCCCCCCCCACTTTACCCAATAATTTGGCTTGGCCCCCCTTTTTCTGATTGTTATGGGGGACAGCCCCCCATTTTGACAATTTCTAGATGCAACCCTGCAGGAATGAAGCTTGGGTGACCCTTTATCAAATTTCTTCAAATAATTTGATTGGATGAAAAACCTAGTTTTAATTGGCGAGGCTAATTTCCATTTATGGTGAAACCTTTAAAAATCTTTTTCCCAGAAACCAGGGATGAATTTCAACCAAATTTTACAGGAATGATCCTTGGGTGACCCTTTATTAGATTCCTTCAAAGAACATTGATCGAATGAAAATATGGCTTTAATGGGCAGGGCTAATTTCCATATATGGTGATTGCGTTAAAATCTTCTTCTAAGAAATCAATTGATTTATTTCAACCAAATTTTACAGGAATGATCCTTAGGTGACCATATATCAGATTCCTTCAAAGAACTTTGATCGAATGAAAAACATGGCTTTAATGGGCGGGGCTAATTTCCATATATGGTGAAAGTGTTAAAATCTTCTTCTCAGAAATCAATTGATTTATTTCAACCAAATTTTGTTTGAAGGAATGATCCTTGGCTGACCCTTTATCAGAATAATCTCCTCCTCTCATACTTAGTATGAAGTTTCAACCATAGATCTGTGAAATTTTGCATGTTTCATTTGCCATAATGATTCTCTACCAAATTATGTTTCTGAGATGAAAACAGCTCGTATGTTGTTGCATTCCAGATTTATCAGGGAAATAGAGAAATCTCGTAGTATAACATTACGGTCCTCTAATAAAATACTTCAAAATATTGCTATTAGACCGAAGGAAGTTCTTCAGAGAATCTTTAATATTAAACGTTTTCAAGACGATTAGACCTATAGTGTTTTGATTTGGCATGTAGAATTGCCTTCTTTTAAAAATAACTAACGTTGAACTGTCACTATAAGATTAAAAGTAGTCCTATATTTGTTGGATCCCAGACTTTTCGAAAAGAGATATAATCAGATAAACATGAAAAAATGTTCACCTTCAAAAGCATTAGATCTAGTGCTTTCAAAATGTTTTGCTTGAAATATTGCCTTATGGTAGCTTATCAAAAAAAAAAGAAAAAAAAATCTCACTCATAGAAACGAATTACAATTGTGAATTCAATATTTTACAAAATATAAACATATAGAAGTCTTCAAAAAAAAAATCTAACTAAGTGAAGCTTGGAGCTATTATACTCGGGTGAGCGATTCAGGACTGTCCTGGTCCCCTTGTTTCGTGTCGTGAAAAGGTATGATAGAGTGGAAACTGCTTAATCAGGAAAGTCAATATCTGCTTTAAATTTGGAACTGTCTGCATTTTCGTGGTCTGGTAATGGGTTGATGATCTACGTAAAAAAATAGTATGGTACTATCTTGCCATCTAAGATAACGTAGTAATTGGCAGCCACGGTTAACCTGTTGTAAATAACTATTAACTGTTTTGTATTCTGTTGGTGAGAACATAAAGGTTGACACTTAAGTAGTACAATAAAATACTTAATTAAAGGTAGATCATACAATGACCGAGCTTATTACAGACAACAAATTTTAGATTGGCTTACGTTGAAAGAAGTCGCAGACGACATTTCAGAGTGAGCGAATATTGAAAAATTAATTGAAAACATTGTGAGAAAAAAAGAAAATCAATGTCTCCCTTTCCACACAATTTTTTAGCTCACCTGAGCACGTAGTGCTCAAGTGAGCTATTGTGATCGCCTTTTGTCCGGCGTTCGTCCGTCGTGCGTCGTGCGTCGTCCGTCAACAATTTCTTTAAACGACATCTCCTCCTAAACCACTGGGCCAATCTGAATCAAATTTGGCAGAAATGTTGCTTAGGTGGTCCCCTTCAAAAATAGCTAAAAGAATTGAAATCCGTTAAAAACTCTGGTTGCCATGGCAACAAAAGTGAAATTTTAAGATAATCTTTAAAAATCTTCTCCTCCTGACAGAGAAGGCGTAGAGCCTTGATATTTTGCATGAAGCATCAGTATATTGACCTCTTCCAAAATAGCTAAAATCATGATCCTGGGATCCCCAGGGGCGGGAGCCGCCGTCATAGCGCAGTTGGTAGCGCGTCGGACTATCATTCAAAGGGTCCCGGGTTCGATCCCCGACGGCGGCAATTCTCTTTCCGACATTTGTCTACCACCAATGGGCAGATAATCGTAAGCCTATGTGGGATAGCAGCTGGAGGCTAGGAAAGGGTGTAATGGTAGTACTGGTGCGAGAAATACCAGGAATCCATTGTTAGGTGCTCCAGCCGCCGCGATATAACTGAAAGATTGTTAAAAGCGGCGTTAAACCCCATTCAAACAAAACAAACAAACAAACAAATCCCCAGGGGCGGAGCCCCAGGGGGGGGTATATAGAAATAAAGAACGATTTTTAAATGACATCTCCTCTCAAACCAGTGGGCCGATTTGAACCAAATTTGGCAGAAATGTTGCTTAGGTGGTCCCCTTCAAAAATAGCTTAAAGAATTGAAATCCGTTAAAAACTCTGGTTGCCATGGCAACAAAAGTGAAATTTTAAAATAATCTTTAAAAATCTTCTCCTCCTGACCCAGAAGGCAAAGAGCCTTGATATTTTGCATGAAGCATCAGTATATTGACATCTTTCAAAATAGCTGAAATCATGATCCTCGGGTTCCCAGGGGCGGAGCCCCAGGGGGGGGGGGTATATAGAAATAAAGAACGATTTTTTAAATGACATCTCCTCTCAAACCAGTGGGCCGATTTGAACCAAATTTGGCAGTAATGGTCCCCCTTAAAATTAGCTAAAAGAATTGAAATCCGTTAAAAACTCTGGTTGCCATGGCAACAAAAGTGAAATTTCAAAATAATCTTTAAGAATCTTCTCCTCCTGACCCAGAAGGCGTAGAGCCTTGATATTTTGCATGAAGCATCAGTATATTGATCTCTTACAAAATAGCTAAAATCATGATCCTAGGGTTTCCAGGGGCAGACCCGGGGAGGGGGGGGGGTATAGGCATGAAGCATCAGTTCACAGACTTCTTTCTTATTTCTGAAATTATATCCCATGGAAAAGTTTTTTCCTTCTTTCAAATCAGCACTAAGGCCTTGGAATTTATAATTTAGACTTTTGGATCCCCAGGTTCATAGTCTTTATATGTAATTGTTGCCCACTTGTTTGATAATCCTAACCTTAACATGAAATTAGACTGTTGAAAGAAAAAGAGCCTTTATCTCAGGTGAGCGCCCCAGGGCCAACGGCCCTCTTGTTCAATGATCGTATCTTTTTGGGCGTCAGACAGCGTCATTGTTTGATAATACATTTGTATGTTAAATGTGAATAAGGTGTTTGTACTTAAATCCTTAGTCGTTTATATTTTCCTTTTAAAATGTCGAAAGAGCATAGACTGTTAACCTTCCGTTCGATTATGCACATGTTAACCGATTGTCCATACACATGGCGCCAATTGCACTTTTGCTTCTCTTTCAATGCCAAGCCCACGCTCGATGTTTCTCTATTTGGTCGTTTGAATAAGCACTAAATAAGACGTTTAATCCATTCCCAAACAACCCTCCTTCTTACAACCCATAAGTAAATAGGTTTGGAAATAATTTTGGATAATGAAGAAATTGCTTGTAAAAAGCAATTTCTTCATTACCAGCAATGTTTTTTACACCTAAGAATTCTTAAATTTCATCAACCAAAACTTGTTGTCTGCAACTTTTTTTTTAATTTGAACCAGTCTAAAATTCGGTCATTTGGCAATGGGTTAAGCCGCAAACCGACAGAACTGCTCAACATCAGTATTAGAGGTCAACCCTCACCCCCAGGCTAGTAGAAATGAATGATTGATTTATCAATAGACTTATCAGACACAAGAAAGGGTTATGAACAGAAAACGTGATAAAAGGGGAAGTTATTTGGGATCTGTTGTTGTTTGTTTTTTTAAGAGGTCCTATGTATCAAAAGGTCATGAAATCGTACAAATCTTAGATATCTTAGAAAAGTTTTCGGCAATCAAATTACCCTACGGCAAGTGCGTCTATATTCAGTCTTAAATAAAGACCTTCGCGTTCCCTCTCGTTCTGGCTTTAATCAATTTCAACATAACTAAATTTTAGACCCGTCAAATTTCAAGTTGATGGAATTTCATTTGTTTTTGGATAGAAAACATTGTGGATAATGAAGAAATTGCTTGTAACAAGCAATTTCTTCTTTTCCCATCATGTTTTCCAAATCTTAATATTGAGGGGGCGGCATTTAAAAGTGTTAATGTGTGGGAATGGATTAAATGTTTCTAAAAACTCACTGAAGCATGTACATAATGGGACCTAGTCGAGTAGAAAAAAAATAGATAATTCAACCAATCTTAAAAGTTTACCAAACTACTCATTATCAAGAAAGATAGTAGTTGAGCGGTAGAAAATTCTTAAAAACAATTTTAAATACTTTTGATGATATAGAATTGAACCTTAAAGAGATATTTTTCAATAATGTCATGTTTGATATATATACAACTGTGTATTAAAAAGTCCTGCTAAGTACATGTGTTCCCCTTTAACTAGTAGATTGTACTACAGTAAGGTTGATTGTTAGAGACTTAATACCCGTATAACAAATATATGTAATTCTCTAATTCTTTGGAGGTTGGTCAGTGGTAATTCACTTAGGTATTTAGGGTATTTAAATCGTTTGATCGGCTTTAAATCTTTTCCTGCTCCTGGTGAAATTGAAAAAAAAAAGAGAAATGACACCTAAGGGAATTTTGGAAACTGATAATGCATTTTTGTTATTGATTTGTTAAGCGGACAAATAGTTTGTACTGATTCTTCTATTTATTAAATATTCACTGGTAAGTGGTTATTTGTCGACTCGTTTCATTTTTACAATTCAAGATTTTTTTATTTCACAATTAGAAGAAGTGTTGGAATAAATTTGATAAACTCGGTATTCAACAGTGAAATGACCGGATAGAAAACAAGGGTTGGATATAACAAAAATAATCGGTAGGTAGATGTTGTTGTTGTTTTTCAGTTATTTTGATTGACTTGCTTATGTGTAAGGCTCATGTGTTTTTTTGTGTGTGTGTGATTTTTTTTTATTTTATTTATTTATTTATTCATTTTTCGGGGGAATGCGACAATGTCGTACTGCGGAATTCTGTTAACTGACCAATCGCGACTGTCAATCAAACAGTCAACCAATGAAATCATTCATTGAGACCTGAAATGTGTTTTGAACTCCTTTAAACTGCAAAAATTGGAAGTGAAAAATAATCCTTTTTCGTGTGTGCGCAGGTAAAAAAATGTGAAAATTTTTCAGGTTAGAATGGGCCCAAGGTCAAGGTCGAATCTGAAGTGATAAGGTTAATCTGCACGGACCATGCATGTCTTTTACATGTACCATTAGTTTTAAGATGAATTGGTATAGTTATTTCCTTTCAACAAGTACTAGTGTCATGCTATCATTTCATCGTGATACGAACATGGTTACAGCTGAAGGTATTGCTTTTAACACATTGGAATATTGTCGTCTAATTATCGATTAAGCTGGTATCTAGTCACGCAAAATGTACTGCCTTGTTTTTCGATGAGCTGATGTCTGTTGTAACGCCTTTTTTTATCATGAAAAGTACGTCATATTGTATGTAATGGCGTCATTGTGATGGCGACAGTTTACAACCGGCGTAGATCGCGGCCATAGCACATTTGATAGCGCGATGGACTCTCAATCATGAGGTCCAGGGTTCGATCCCCAATCGCGACAAATATCCTTTCCCGAATTTGTCTCCTACCAATGGGTGGTTAATCGTAAACCTAAGTGGGCAGCTGGATGCTCGGAAGGGTGAGGTGGTAGTACTGGTGTGAGAAATGTCAGGAATCCATGGTTAGTGCTCCAGCTGTCGCGGTATAACTGAAATACTGTTAAAAGTGGCTTGAAACCTAATTTAAACAAAAACAAACAGCGTTAATTGATTCAAGAAATATTATTAATTTGTCAATTTCAAGAATTTCGTCGATATTTACAATATCAAATTTGTTTTCATAAAATACGAGACTTATAAAAGCAAGTAAAAGAGTCGACAAAGTCTTGTATTTTCTATTCATTCAATATCTTCCATTTTAATCACACACATGTACTTCGGAAAAATTAAGCATTTACGATGGCACCCATTTCTGTAATACTTCAATAGCAAATGACGGATCGCTGTTGTAAATCAAAAATTAATCGACCAATTAAATTAAATTAATGAACATATATGTTGATCATTTTTTGTTGGTCTGTTAACTTAAACGTCAATCTTACAATCTAATTAAACTGTAGATACGACGTTAATTAACATCTTAGTCGAATTTCATATTGGAGTCAGCGATTCGTCAGATGCAAAGATCTGATCAAAATCTCTTTCGTTCGGTTTTCCAAGATTTATAGGTAGAACGGCAGCTCCCATAAATGTAGAGAAAAAGTAAACGAAGCATCATATGAAAGCAGTATACATTATCATAAAATATCTTAGACATCCAAATCAATGGTCAAGATTTTAATGTAAATTCCAATGTACATCAACAACAGATCAAAGGGCTTTTCAAAAGATAGCTTCGAATATTTAATTTGTTAACCCTTCCCACACAATAACGTTTTTTGACGCCCCCTAAGAAAAGCACTTAAGAAACGCTGTGCAAAATGAAGAAAAATGCACGTTGCAAGCAATTCCTTCATTTGACACAATGTTTTCTACCCAGAAAATTTGAAAAATCTAAAATTTCATAAACTTTAAATTGTCGTCGAACTCCTCTCAATTCGGACCAGTCTAAACTTTTGTTGTCTTGGAATGGGTGAAGAACAATTCTATTTATGTTGTTTTGTTTATTTGTTGTTGTTGTTTTTTGAATATCTATGCCCCGTTCTTAACATGTTTGTAAATAGCAACAACAGCAACAACTCCACTTGGAAAAAATAAAAAGGAAATTTATTGAATCTTGTCCCAACACACGAATCTCGTTTTCGTGCACAGAAAATAATGGTTTAACCCCTAACCAAAAATGAAAGACAACAGAATTTGCAGAATATGATTAAAAGTTGATAAAATTTCAGATATCTTTGTCATTCTGTGTAGAAAACAATGTGGAAAAAGCAGAAATTGCTTGTAACATGCAATTTCTGCATTTTCCTCGTCGTTTTTAAATCTATTTTTGTGGGGCGTAAACCATTAAAAAATGGTCCAAATTAAACAAGTTGCAGACGACAACTACTATTTTTTTTAGACAGAGTTAATTTTTTGTCTGTTGGGATAGAATACATTTGCATAATGAAGAAATTGCTTGTAACAAGCAATTTCTTTATTATCCCTAATGTTTTCCAAAGGTTTTTTTTTCCGTTGAGTGGCGTCAAGAAGCGCAATTGTTTGGGAAAGGGCTAAAGTACATCGAGCTCTTTCGCATATGTCTTCGCGAACTCAAGAAGAATGGAATCGTATATGTATTATTATCTCAATCGCATTCCTAGCTTTATAAATATGATATTTTTCATATATATTTTAGGAGGGGAAAACAAAAAAAGTAGAATGGCTTTCCTGTGTCCAAGTGGATTGGGTCGAAGTAAACAGCAACGAGGTACGTAAAATAACGATTGTAAAGAAGGATTTGAAAGATATGCTTCAATCATATTTGCGGGGTTATCGCACCTTTGACAGGGGAAAAAATAACTTATGTGACAATCATCTTAAAGTAGCGTGCGTGGTTTCAAAAGGGAAAGGGGGGCAGGAGTACAGACACCCACCCCGCGAATTTTGGAAAACCGGGAAATTAAGGTATCATTTTGTCATCCGGCAACCAAAATGTCGTAAAACTTTGTTAAAGCTTTAGTTACGGTATTTAGCTCACCAACTGACGAATTGTATGTAATGAGCACTTTTTCGGTTAGACCCCCCCCCTTTTAGAGAAAAACGTGTAGGGAGTCGTTTCACAAACCTGCGATTTCGTGTGCATAAGATTTACGCACGTCCTCGATTTACGCAAAGCGCACGTTTTTGCCTACGCAGTTTTACTTACGTTGGCGTAAGTAGACATTTGTGTTCGCAAATTCAAGTGCATACTCTTTATATTGGAGTCAGAAACGTGATTCGCAAGTGCACTAACGTAACTTCCAGGCATATGACATCTTCGTCAATCGGCGACTAAAATTAAATCAAAGTACTGAAAGTACTCTAAGCTAGCAAAGCATGGTTGAATTTAGAAAACGTTTCCTTGTTGGGTAGAAAACATCGTGGACATTGAAGAAATTGCTTATACAAGCAATTTCTTCATTGTCCACAATGTTTTCCATAGCCTTTTTCCCAAAGCGGAATTGATAGGGAATGGGTTACATAGCGTGCTTTTGAGAGAGTTCAATACAATTTGAATAGAGTTTCCAATATTCATGAAAAAAATGAGAACTACTTTTAATGGCACAGGCATTTAATGGATTTAGTGGTTAAGCCTCCAATGACAGTTTGCACTCGTTGAACTTTGAGACGACCTCAAAATTTCGTCTGTTATCTTAAGCTATCAAAGCTGTCGCATTGCTAGCTAATAATTTCGGCATAGATAAGATTTCGCTACAACGTTTTGGTTGCGGAACAACGAATTTAAAATCAATTATTAATTTCAAAGATTGGAATCTGATCTGGACTGGCAACGGCAGTTACGCCACGGAAAACATAATACTGTAAATAGCGAAGATATTTTCTTCGATTTTTTTACATTTAAATCTCACAAATATTGTACATTATTGCTCATTTCGATGTCTGATATCCTACTTACTTACCAATTACTCTTGAGAATTCACTAATGCATGTGGCAAATTGCGCCAAAAAGGACCATCTCGGAAGTGCATAGGTAAGGATCATGGTCAAACTGCACAATACGCGCAGTCTGACCAGGTCGATGGGTGGTCCTATTTTTCTTGGACGGTCAATTTACAGAAGTATCGTCATGTGTTGTATTCGGTCTCTCTGTAAATCGATTGTTGGACGGTCCATTTTAGCGTAGAGTTTTTTTCATGCTACGGATAGATCTATTTCGATGGCTTTGTGCAACAATGTCGTAGAAAATAGGCACTTACTACAGTATAACATTAGATTTTGATAATTAACAAAATAGTCGTTCGCGACTAGGCACAATAGTGACTGGACATCCGGCAATCGATCATTTTTTATTTGCAGAAATCCATTCCAGTATGTTAGAACGAATAGACTACGGAACTGGCATCGACCAAAACTTACAAGTGACCATAGCTCGTGATCCTGAAGCACTTGTTCTTCACAATTTCACTGCGAGTACCCGCGAGGAGCTAACTGTGAAACAAGGACAGAAAATTCACATATTGCTCAGAGAAGGTGACTGGGTGTATGTAGTGAATTCAGACAAAAAGGAAGGATTTATACCGTTTACTGCTTGTGCACAAATCGTCCCTGTTCCATCAAAGAAGGCATTAAAATCCGGTTCTGGTCTAATTGAAAATGACAACAGTGGACAGAAACAGATAGACCGTGTTAATAATAATACGTATAACGTGAAGAAATCTGTGATAACTCACCGAGAACCAAACAAACAGTTGGACAACTCGTTCTACAGTAATTTTACGGATGATTCTTTCATATCAACAGAATGGTCCAACAACACTCACAAACACCATGTACATGTCAACACTTCAAACATCAAACATGAGTCACAGTCTGGCGATCATTTTGACGACAACAGAAATATCATCAAGTCATTTTTCGAATCGACACCTTATGAAAAACTTCCCAAATTTCTGGAAATATTTAATTCTATGTCAACAACAGATATTGTAAAGGATCATGAGGACACTTCTCCGCGGGACAGGAAGTGGACAGGAGAAACAAACGAAAGCTCGTTTATCAGTGAGGATTCAATAGAGGCGCTGGGCGACACTTACATAGCACTCTTTGACTTTCGAGGCAAGTATCTGCAGTTGACCAACAGCTGGCCCCGCCCACTTACGCCGTTAGCCACGCCCTTTGACTCAAACAGGAAGTCTCGCTTCGATTTTTAGCTGAATTTATGGCAAGTAGCATGTAACAAGAAGGTTGATTAATTGGTTGGCGACACAAACGTCGTAACTACAGCTTGAAAAAGCTATAGTTACGACGTTTAAGTCGCCAATCAGACGAAAAATGTTAATAAAGACGGCGCCTATGTCAAAGTTCAAAATTCATTACTTTTCTACGCGAACGATTTGATTCGTCGACTGATTATTTGATTGACAGCCGCGATTGGTCAATTGACTTTACCAAGATTTAAACCCCGCGGGGCGTTATAATGATAATAATGATAATAGATTCTTTTTTCATAGTAGGAAACTGATGATATCATTATACATGCAATTAACCCATTTCCACAAAAGCTCTCCTTTTTACGCCCCTCAAGAAAAAGCTTTGGAAAACATTTTGGAAAATGAAGAAATTGATTCTATCAAGCAATTTCTACACTATCCACAATGTTTTCTATCCAAAAAGACGAAAAAATTCCATCAATTTGAAATTGTCGGCTGCAGATTCTTTCAATTTGGACCAGTCTAAAATTTTGTTGTGTGGGAATGGGTTAAAAATATATCAATGAAGAACTCATTTACAACAGAAGAAAATGGAGATGAGATGGCACACGGGGTCGTGATGAATTTTTCTTTTTTTCTTTTTTTTAAGGGGGGGGGGGGCGGTATGTTGACTGTGAAATTCATATGATCATAGAATTATAGCTAAATAAAATATATGAAAAGTAAATAGGATAATGTTGTAAGTAAGTGTAATCACGGGTATACTTAACCCATTACCGCACAATGACGCTTTTTGACGCCCCTAATGAAAAAAAATGAAGTAAAGCAATTTCTTCATTTCACACAATGCCTTCTACCCAGAAAGATGAAAAAAACATTTGAATTTCATAAACTTTAAAATGTCGTCTGCAACTCCTTTCAATTTGGACAAGTCTAAAATATACCGTCTGGTAATGGCTTTACTGAACACGGACAGGAAAATATCAAATACTAGTCAGTGATAAACTAGTTATAAAGAAACATAAAGACATGAACAGCTCTTTTATTAACCCTTTACCACACAATCCCGCATATTGTATTGGGAAACATGACGAGAAAAGAAGAAATTGCTTGTGACAAGCAAATTCTTCAATTTTCACGAGGTTTTGTACTTTATTAAGAGATGAAGAGAATATATTTTGTTTACATAGAGGTATGAACCAAAAAACCTAATCACACTCTTTTGTCCGGAAGCAAACAAAATGGCTGCGTGCTCAAAATTTTGTTCATGGAGATTTGAAAATATTTTTTCGACCAATCAGAACGCCCGTTTTTGATAGACAAAACTAAAAGTTCAATTATATCACCCATATTTTTCAAACGAAACCAACTTAGTTGTGTTGTCTGCAAGTTCTTTCGATTTGGGCCAGCCTAAATTTTTTTCGTTTTGGAATGGGTTAATCATTATTTAGCATTATGTAATCTTTCAATGAGCGTGTATAGGTTTATATATTAGTAACCTTTAACTGATTACCAGACGTCAAATATTTAGATGACCTAAATTCAAAAGTGTTGCATTTTTACTAGTTTGAAATGACGTCATTGTATATCAACTATTTTTGATGCAGCATGGCGTCGTCAATTCAAGCTCCTTTCAAAGGCGCCTTTTGCATTTTCCACCCGAAATCTTTCACGTAAAAGATAGATGTATTATGCCGCCGTCATAGCGCAGTTGGTAGCGCGTCAGACTCCTAATCTTCAATAGTGGGGTGTCATGGGTTCGATCCGCGGTGGCGGCACATATCCTTTCCGACATTTGTCTCTCACCAATGGCTGGATAATCTTAAACCTAAGTTGGATAGCAGCTGGAGGCTAGGAAAGGATGTAATGGTAGTACTGGTGTAAGAAATACCAGGAATCCATTGTTAGGTGCTTCAGCCGCCGCGATATGACTGAAAAGTATTAAAAGCGGAGTTAAGCAAGACAGAAAAAAAGTAAATGTATAGATAAGAGATCACATTCGTGATATTATTTATTGCTTTTATGTAATGAGTCATTTGTAACAGTAATAATCAAAGGCCTGAACGGCCTCAAATGCAGTCAGGACTGTATATCAACAATTAGTATGATAATTGAAGCCATTCTCTGATTTGTCTGTGAAGTTTTCCTTATTATGAAATCACATCTGAAGTGTTCTATCTTTTCCCCCAAAAAGTTTAATGCCGCTGGAAATTTTGACCATTTTCTTAAAACATTTAAGATGTGAAATCATGCGTTTATATGTAAAAACATAATTCCTGTTGTTAAAGAGGGTCGAATATACAACCTCGAAGGTAAAAGTCGAGTGTTCTAACCGGCATTTGAGCTAATTTAGCCATTACATACTAATGCCTAAAGAAATACTATAAAAAATTTTATTACAAGTATAAATCCTTTCTAAAATGAAATAGCTGCACTAAGAATTTTCCTTTTTTTAAGTGGCAAGATTTGACTAAATATCATACCATTATTGAAGAAACTGGTATTTAAAGCTACTTGGTTGTAGCCAGTTGACGACCCCTCGTCAGCATGAATTCTTCTTATTTTCTTCTGTTGACAAATTCAACATTTCAATAACTTGTATTTTCTTTCGCCGATATACGAAGCCATGGAAATCGCATTTTCCACCTGCCAATCGTCTTTACAAAAAACAAGGACCATGTTTCCTCGCCAATAACTGGATTGATCAAGCAATTTCTTCATTTTACATAATGATTTCGAAAACTATCACATTAAGGGGCGCTTGAAAGTGTCATTGTGTGGGAATGGGTTAACCATCCTTACCTATACGTTTAAAGCTTGTTTTCAAGTCCCAAGGTATTGTAAGGAGGCAAACATTTTCTAAAAAAAAAATGAAATTGCTGGTCACAAAATATTTCTCATCATTTCCAGTAATTCTATTTTCTCCCACAAAAGATAGTCCTTTTTTCATAACACAGGTCGGCACACAGACGATGTTGATGTAAAGCGAGACGATAGAGTTACCGTCCTTGACAAGAGTGATCCCTTCTGGTATTGGATAAAGAAAGAAAATGGCAAGGAAGGATACGTTCCAAGCAACTATATTGGACACGTAGAAGGTGAGTAAGTTATGGGTATGTAAATTCGTTCTTACCAAACGTTTAGTATCTAAAACCCGTCTACCATGGAAAACTGACGGATACACTGGGTGGAAACGGGTCCCGGATATTGCTCCTCAAAATGGCCGCCATGTCAAAATATTAAGGAACCAGTTTAAGTATTTGTTTATTTTCTATTATTAAGTTATGTACTCACGCTAATTAAGTCTAGCCTTAAAGACAGTATGTGTCTAAAATTAAGTTTACATACTCATTGCGTCCTGTACTCGAAGGATTGTCGTCAAAACAACACATGAACCACGTGTTTACCACGAAGAGCCTTACCCCACTCGCATTTATTCAACCAAGATGCAAAATAAGGAGTATCATTTAAAAAATTGAATCGAGCGATCGATTTAAATACAATCCACGAAACAATGCTGAAAAAATAGGCCACTAACATTAAAATTTGACAAAGATATGGCCATTTTTCGGTGGACTGTGGCAATTCTTTTGGGTACTGGGAATTGATATCTTAGCTGTTTTGACATACTGGGAATTGCTTAAAAGAGTACGGAGAATTGCAATGTAAATTTTCTTACTTTTGGCCAAATTTGTATGTTTAATACTGAATAATGTATATTTCCTTTTGTCGGACAGATACATAGAAAAATACATTATGCAATCTGGAAATATGATTAGCTTTTGTACGTTTTTAGCTCCTCCAAACTAAATCGTAAAATAAGACCTTTGTTTGGCAAGGGATGCGGTACCAGAGCTCATGTCGAAAAAAAAACACGTCTTTATAGAATTATAACAATATTATAACTAACAGAATTAGAGGGCGGTTGGTATCTTTATTGAAATATGTATGCAAAATTTGTTTACAAATAGTAAATGATTTTACATTTTATCCAAACCCTTAAGGATAAATCTCGATAATTTTAAACCAAGTCTACTATATCAAAACGCTTAATGATGTTTCACAGAACGCTAGATTTCAGAGTGCTTTGTGGATTTTCAAAGAAGCTAGCAAAGCCCACTTGTAATATATTTGACGATTCGTTTCAATCGTGATTCTAAAATATACTGAGCAAAATGAAAAATTTACGTTTAATTTCAGGACTTAGTGCTTTATGTCAACGTGGCTCTTTGGTGGTATAAGCGCTTTCTAATTCTACCATTTAGATGTTTCTTGATGACTCATACAAACTACATTGTAGCCAAAAAAAGCATATTTACTGTATTTGAAATCGATTCTTGTTGCTTCAAAATTTGAATCATCTCTGTCCAAATTTAACTGATATTCCACGACTAAATGTTGTTAGATGAGGCATGAAAGATACCAATAAAATAAAATGAACAGTACCGCTTAATTTAAGTTGGTTAACAATCTTGTTCGTATTTTTGTCGAGTCATCTGTTCTTTAAAGCTTCAAAACAAGTTTAAAATTTTGGAATGATTGTCAATTCCCAGTACCCAAATATTTTGAAAAATGCAATCCACAGTTTACATTTTTCAATTCCCAGTATCCCTTCTCCTAAGTACGAGACCGCACGTTTACGACCATATCTCTTTCAATTTTGGAAGATGGGGGCTGAAAATTTCAAGATATGAACTTGAATGATAAAAGTTGAAAATGTTCGCTTCAGATTTTTTTAAAACTATGATTTTATTGCTCATAGATGTAAAATAATAGAGGTATGTATCAACTTTTGCGTGAACATGCCCTACAAACAGCCGTTTTTAAAGGGAGCGTGGAATTTAAGTCAGTATAACACACATTGAATGTAAAGTATGGATATTGTGTCTCTTGTAATTGGTCCAATTAGCGCTAAAGAATAACAGAATAAAAGAAATTAGGCATTTATTTACCAGTGTCGATGAGTCTGTAGATAAAAAATGGAGGATTTCGATTAAATTTTTAGCAATATCCGGGACCCGTTTCCACCCAGTGGGATAGGGACTGTTCAAAGAATCAGTCTATCAAATCATTTATTTAGACCGGAAGTGAATTTTGAATTCCGATAATGGCTGGTATTCATGTGAAACAATGTTTTGGGCTTGACGACTAATACCTTGTTGGTTTGACGACATATACGTCGTAACTACAGCTTATTGAAGCTGTAATTACGTCGTTTAGGTCGCCAACCAATCATTTTACTTTTTTTGTTTAATGCTACCGGACATAGATTTTGCAAAATAACGCAGTTTGAAATCTAATTGGATTTTCCTGTGAAGCTTAGAGGGCTAGTTCACCGATTTCTCAATTCAAGGGTACGTATAATGTCGTAAATTCAATATGTATGAGATCTGTTTCTATGAGATACCTGATATTTGAAACAAAATCAAGATTTCTCTGTTTAAAATGACTTGATAATTTTACCGACATAACAGTAAAACATCAAAATAACCAACTCACTATTTTACTAATCTAGCCCGGCTTTCATCCATTTTGCGCTACTGAACGTCACATCAGCGGGTCCAAAGACATTGATTATACCATTAAGGTGCCACGTAATTTACATTCAGAATGAAGTGCTTTTTAGTTTTGTCTAAAAGATTTTACATTTTGTCAGTTAAACACTCAATCGCTCTTTTTCATGTAAACTCAGTAAATCTTTCGTTAAGATCTAAAATATATTTTCATTGGCGGTCCCGTCTCTCTTTGAATATAAATTTTGTTGTTTACTCAATGAGCAATAACTTGATAGAATGCTGAAACAACTTCCCTGTATATATTGTTATCATTATATTATCAAGTTGTTGTTCTTGTTTTGTTGCTGTTGTTCAATGCCACATCTATCATTTCAATCAAATCTTGATGATGTTGGCTGATTATTATTTATTGAACACACCCCTTACTTCATTTTCTTGAAATTCCAGATCCAAAGGTGGCAACTCTGATAGGAAAGAGAAAGCAGAGAGAAGGTGCCGATCGGTTAGAAATTCACAGTCCAGATGAGTGCTTTAGTACGTCTCCATTCTCTGAAACATCTAGCGTGTCCTCTTCTACTTTGAACAGTGAAACTAAACATCGGCCTCCCAAACCACCGAGAACACGTAAACAAACTCCCAGAGATTCTGTTAAAGCCAACAGAAAAATGTCTTCAGATAACCGTGAAAAGGGGAAAGTCAATGCTGAGAATTTTGAGGCCAGAAGAAGATCTAGCAGTCATGGACATTGTTCAAAACTATCGGCTCATCATTTGTCTTTGGAGAATCTATCAATAAAAACTGACAAAACTCACTCCACAGATTATATAGCGGATAATAGTCGAAATCAGGCAAATTTACAAAACTCTAGGAAGAGGTCTAGTCGACACAAGAGAACTAATTATCGCGAATATCGGTCGAATTCACAAAGATCCTACACTTTCGAGGAGTCCAGTGATTATTTTGATGCTTATTTCTGTGACGAACCTGACCCAAACTTTAAGGTAAGCTCTGGCGATAAAGATCATGTAATAAATGTTGCTGAAATTCTTAAGACTAGAAGTGCCAGCATGGGTGCAGATAAGCGTGCTCCACACAAAAACACGTGGATGAAAAGTGGGTCAGCTGATCACGGACATAATATTCTGAACCTTAGACAGTTTATGCAGACATTGCCATCAAGATCTATTGGTAATGACAATATAAAACGCAGTGGCACTGATTCTGAAATGCCAAGAAAATCCGAGGAAAGAACAAAATCAAACACTGATAAACACACAAAGTGTCAAACAAGAAAGTTAGATTGGTCATTCGGATATCCTAGGAAAGTTAGATCAAATCAGAATTCTATAAACTCTTCGTCACATGATGTTCATTTACAAGAAGGTACAAAACTCCGTCTAACTGAGAGTTCTTCAGCGATCCAAACAAATAAACATACTTATAAACACAGTGATAAAGCAGAGAAAACCCCTCGTGGTGTAAAATCTGTCGGTAGTCAAACTGATATCAATGATATCAGTGTACAAGTCCCAGATTTAGACAATCCGAGTGATCAAATGTTTCTGGATTTACTAAGTGCGACGGATAATTTGCTAGAAGTATCTGAAAAGATTCTTACCAGTAGCAAATCAAGAAAGAAAACAAACGATATAATGAACGATACAGGCGGCGATATGCGGTCATCAAGTAGTGAATCAAATGACGATGTTAATGAAAAATGTAGCCATTTTATTATGAACCAAGTTATTGATACAGATATTGGACAATTAACAAATAGAAGTGAAGCTAGCATAAAGGTTTCAATAGGAAGAAATGAAAATAGTGCGATTGATTGCAATGCAAAAAATTATATAAATGTGCTTGAAAAATATATTGAAAAGGTTGAGAAATGTCCAGACAAAACTGCAGCTAACTCGACATTGCCATATGTTAGGGGACCTTCAATAGTTAAAGTAGATGAATTAACTGATTCAAATACTGGTCACCAAGAAAGCAACAATAGTTGTGCATCTTTTGAAACTGAAAAAAATATGGTTGAAACGTCTGACAGTAGAGGCAACTGTGATTTGACTACCAATAAATCATCAAACAGTGACAGTGATTGTGTATTTGACGATGCTACAAACTGTTTAGATGTTCATGGAGTTACGGAATTTGTTGTTCAGTTTGATTATGAACCAGAATCGGACATGGCTCTACCTATACTCAAGAATGAAATTCTTCACATTTCATTGGACATTCAAGAAGATGATCATTGGTACTGGGCGTTCAGTCCTCGACTAAGAACTTATGGATATGTTCCAAAGCAATATGTGAAAATACCTCTAGTCACTATCATATAACTTAATTCAAATCGTTCTCAAATCGTTAAAAAAAATGGATCAGTCTAAAATTTTGTCGTATGGTATATGGTCAATGCACTTTTGTCCCATTTGCGTCCCACCTGGTCAATCCATTTTTTAGAGACGAGGACAGAAGCCATTTTGGCCTAGAACACTTTATTTTCGATTACTTTATGACTTCTACTAACACAATATATATCCTTTTACTCTATATCTCATTTCCGTCTCAACACTACCAGCGATTTTTTATTTCTAACGCACCAACAATGTCATTTATTAATACTAGTTCCGCCATGTTGAAATGCTATTCACAATTCCGTAAAATACAAAGAGAAAGTTTGACCAAATTCAACAAAACTTAGTCGATACAACATGCGTTTCATTATGATGCTGATAATTTCTAACAGGTAATAAAGGTAAACTTTTGCCTAAATTTCCGCACGTGTTTGTCAAATCCATTTCGGAAATGAAGAGAGAGTTGAATTCGATTTCGAAGCTTACAGCGCAAAACGACATTTTTCGACTACAGACGCTTTAACCCTTTCCTGTTTTACAAAATGTTAGACTTGTCCAATTTGAAAGAAGTCGCAGACGGCTATTTAAAATGGGATTTATTCAAAATATTACTATCTTATTGGGTTGAAAATATTGTGAGAAAAGAAAAAAAATTGCTTGTAACAAGCACTTTCTTCTTTTCCGACATTGTTTTCTACAGGATCAAATGATGGGGACATGAAAAGCAGGGATTGAATGGGAAAGGGTTGATAAACAAGCGTTGCATAAAACTTGTTACCTTTTCCGAACCTTCACCTTACAATTTCCGTGAATTTGAATTACAGAATGATATGATTTCTGGAAATAACCAATCAAATATCAGTTTATGGTAAAAGATATTTCAAGAAGATTGTACCTATCCCACACAATGACGCTTTTAAACGCCCCTCAATAAGAAAGCTTTGGAAAACATTGTGGAAAATGAAGAAATTGCTTGTTACTAGCAATTTCTTCATTATTCACAATGTTTTCTACCCCAAAAGACAAAGATTTCTAAAGGATTCATCAACTTTTAATTATCGTCTGCAACTTCTTTGAATTTGGACTGGTCTAGAATTTTATCATGTAGGAATGGGTTAACGAAATGCTGGCCACACATTCTGACCTCTGACGTGAAGTTCGAGTCACATTTTAAACGGTGTTATTTTTCAAAATACATGGATAGTAACATGCAATAATAAAGTAAACAGGTTCGTTGGCGACCTAAACGTCGTAACTACAGCTTGAATAAGCTGTAGTTACGACGTTTAAGTCGCCACACTAACGAAAATCATTCACATTGATGTCGTCGAATGTCGGAGTTCAAAGTACACTTCCGGTCTACTTTATGATTTGATAAGTCTATCAATCTTTAATGACAGGCGTTACCCGCTAACTTATTTGGGGTAATCTAATTGAAATAAACTTCAAATTAATGTGTGTTGTTAGGGCGATTGTATTGAGTAATAAAATAAAATTGACCTCGGGACCTGATCTCTTTTCAAAAATGGTCCATTTTCTTGCGATGGACTACATTTACAATAAAGAAGTTGAAACCAACAAAATGGAAGATAAAAAAACCCCACCCTTTTTCAACCGATCGACAATCTACGTTAAGGATCAAGGTATTGGAAAACATGTAGGTCTAAAATAACAAATTCAATCATGCAACCGAAACCGAAACTAGAATATTTGTGATTCATCCATTTTAAAGCAGGTAAGTTTCTTCCAATTAGATTTTTGATTCTTCTAAATGTAGATTTGAATCAAAACCTATGTTACTGTGTGTCTGTTTTAAATGTTTTTCTGGTTACCATTGTCCCTCTTCCTCTATTCTTTTGAAGTCTTAGACTATTTTCAGTCAGTCTGTATTTCTGTCTATCCGGATATCTATCTATAAATTTATTTCACATCGGTGGCTATCCTATTTTCCTCATTTATATGTATATGTGTATATCTTTCTCGTATATGAGTACAATGTACGTGTACCTTTTTGTTGTGCTCTTGCTTCTTATTGTACTTTGCACTTTTGTATGTATGTCCGATACATCTTCAATAAAGATTCCTAATAATAATGGCTAATCCAAAGACTACTCATTACCCAACGGCGATGCATAAAATTGTGACCCCCTGTAGATAAATAGTCCCATTTAAGTAAAGTCTAACTTTTTATTCCAAAAAACAGAGGGTCAGATGATATCTGTTATTACATCCGTCTCAATCAAAGTTATGCAGGGAGTGTGCAGGCATATAGTTTCTTGAAATGGCCTGGAGTGCTTCAATTTCGATGACTATCATTCTTGGGATACGTATATTAAATAAGACTTTAGAAAACATTTTAGAAAATGAAGAAATAGATTAAAACAAGAAATTTTCTTCATTTCCCACAACATTTTCTACCCTAAAAGACAAAAAATGTTAAAATTTCGTCAAGCTGAAATTGTCGTCTGCAGCTCCTTTCAATTTAGACAAATCCAGAATTTTGTCGCCTGGTTAAGGTGTTGAAAATATCGCTTTTAAATAACCATTCAGATAAAAGACAGATGTATAATTCATTAGTTTTATAAATTTAGAGCATAATGGCGTAATCTAACAAAAAACGCGTCTGTTTGAAAATTGTGCTTATGTCATCATTCTGAAAAATCAACAAGAAATGTTATTGAAATAATATTAATGATTAAAGCTTGAACGCCCACCAATGTTGAACTTTATATTTCTTTTCAGGTCTAAAGTAGGATTAGATAAATTTGTCGATTTTTGTATTAACAAGGCGATCCCTTAGTTGACCGGATCACGATTGTCAGTCATAGATGTAATCGACTAATCGAATCGTTCATTTAGAGTGGAATTGAGCCTTGAACTCCGACAAAGGCCGACATTTAAAGCACTAAAACAATTGTGTTGGTCTTATTACATGTAATTAGATGTGACCACGTATATAAATGTATATATTTTATTTTATCTTTTTTTTTTTCAAAATATCGCCGTCTGATATCGAAGTTGGACTTCCCGGAGCTCAGTGGGCCTGACCCTGCAGTGATCCTTCAATTATACAGAGCATGGAATTTCCACACAACAGTTACTTTTATTGTCTTATATCGATATGATTTGTGATGTAGGCTATTAAGCAAAACGTATTTCTTTAAATATCACATAAAAGTCACAGAAATCAAGTTAATTGAAAGAAAATTATTAAGACAGGATCACACTATAACGAGTCAAGGGGTGACTCGAGCAGTGTGGTAAGTCCTGTATTTGCTCGAGCCATCGCAGACTAGTGTATACATATAATATTATAATAAAATATGCTGTATAAACTTTTTTTTATTCAAATATTCAAAATGATTAAGGTAATAAAACGTTAACTTAACTGTAGGACGGCATTATTTTTGTCACAACTCGAGTCTCGTTATACAAAGCAGTATAGAGTAGAATGTGTAAATATCTTCTTCAAAAACCGCTTCCATTATATTCTTGTGTCGAAACCCTCTCCCATTATGTTCATGTGTTGAAACCTCGCACATTATATTGTTGTGACAAAACCTCGCACATTATATTGTAGTGTCAAAACCTCGCACATTATATGCTTGTGTCAAAACCTCGCTCATTATATTCTTGTTTCGAAACCCTAGCCAATGATATTGAATCCCAAATACGCGGTGCTGTTGCAAGTACATATGTTTTAAGAATATGTCTCTCAGTCAACGTCAATCCAGAGATTGAATAATCTATGCAGTGTAGACAAAAACATACATGTATTTTATTTATCATTACAGAGAATGGGGTCCGTTTATAAATCCCCGATCTCCACTTGGATATCTAAGAGTTTATATTTGATAGGGAAGTGCTCATCCAGCACAAGAGTATGTATGAACCAGGCACTTGTATTTGATTGCTTGATGACAGAGAGGACGGGTCTCAGACAGATTATGAGTGGTTCAGGAGCCGAGGGCACTTATACTTCAGCCAGTGATGTTGACAGAATGCATATACTACCCGACATCCTTGTGGCAACTAAATCAGATTCCGACTTTGAAGGCAAAAAAAATGTATTTAAAATGGATTTTTCTGGCTGCACACCCGGATATGCAAGACTACAGCTTCCTAATGGGGTTGAACTTGACCATGTTACATTTGGAAAGTTTGAGGATATGCTAGAAATAACACCAGACGGATCTTTTCTGTCTAGTGAGAAGTTTGTTAAACATCAACTAGATCACAATACACTTCCTAAAAAAGATAGCGACCAGCTGCATCACCATGGTCCATGTATATCAGCTGAACACAGCAATATATACGGATTCCACAACAAAACCCCCGGACAGATACTCGAGACGGACACAGCCTTCTCACTTCTCTGTGACGACTGGCCTAGCAGCGCATTCGAATGGTTTTCACGAGAACGCAATCATGACTGGCCGAACAAGGAGCTTATTGACAAGATTCGCCAACAAGATTGTCACGTAGTACCCGTTGGAAATTCCATGTCACAACTGTACAGTACTGAGTGGAGGCTGTCTTTTTTGCTTGGAGAAAAGGAACTGATATGGAACTTTAACGACACACAATTGCAATGTTACATCATATTGAAGTTGCTTATTAAAAAGCATATTGCATGGAAAGTACCGGACCAGGTTAGTTCCTACCATTTAAAGACGACTATCTTCTGGCAATCTGAGATACTTGGAGTATCGGGTTGGAGGGAAGGCAGCTTGCTGGACCGGGCTGATGACTGTCTGTCTTATTTATATGACGCGGTGAAAAACGGGAGACTTGAACACTATTTCTATAGACAAAATAATCTGCTTGGACACAAGCTAAAACATAAAGAGGACCGTGAGTTTGTCTTGAAAACTATCGATTTTATTAAGTCTCGCATTGTTGATGAAGTTTTGGACTGCTTATCGGACAGCTGTCTCGTGAAACAACTGTGGTGTAGATACAATAGAATCACGGTCTTCTTGGATGCTGCATGTTCCCGTGCACCCACTCTCGGTACATACTATGAGGTCAGCAAAAAGGTCGGTGACGCTCATAAGAAGCACCAAGCGGTATTAAATCTCTTCGGCAACCTCACAGACTACCTTGACACAACTGGGTTTCTGGAGCGAATGTTGATAAAATTTCGTGAATCTCCACCTGTTGGCGTAGACATTTTCTTTGTCGAGAAAATGATATCTTGTCTGGAAATAAGAAGAGGGATAAGTCTGTATTGCTCGGATGGAAATTGTACACAAAAAGTTGCTAGTCAAATATTCGAATGTCTGAAGAATGGAAGTAGCCTTGACGATCTTGTAGGACAGTTGTACCTGGCTTCGTTACATCTGTGTAACAAAGAGTACTCCGAATGCGAAGTTACGGTGAAAAGCGCGATCTTGTCAACCCAATATATGCTCTATGCTGGCCGTTGTTCCTCGTTGCTTGGGTTGGAAGTTAAAATACCGAATGTATCTGTCTATCTAACAAAAGAGGCACCTGTATCCGGGGAGGAGGACGAGATCATAGATACCACATTTGACGTGGTGTTTTCCAAACAGGACACAAGTTTCGTCCCCTGCCCATTAAAATTTGAATGCGCAGTCTTCCCTGATCATGGCGAGAGATTCTTCATTCTTCACCCATTTGTGTACGCATACACACTCCTTTTCATGAATCAGGTCCTTCAAAAGAATACACCAAAAGCTAGAGAATATCTGAAGTTTCTAGCAGAAACAGTCAACAATTTAGGTCCTTCTCCGTTCCTTTACAGGGCATGTAACCTGCTTGGGTTTTGCTACTCAGTGGAAGGACAGATAGACCAAGCCATAGACTGCTATATCAAGTCAGTTTATCTGACGAGCCAGACAAAGATCGGCACCTGTAACGCTGCTCTTTATCATCTGGCTATCCTTCACTTCGGCGTTTACACTATGGGCAGAACTAGATAGAGGGTTATTGTGAAATACTAAATGGCGCGGCAAAAACATCGCTTACTTTGGAACCAGATGAGATGATAACGCCTTTTTTACACCACAATTTGAAATGTCCTTCGATCTACCATAGAATTAAGACTGTTTAATATTGTTGGACAAGTAGAAAATGTTAGTTTCAAGCATTTCCTTCTGTTACTTTGATGGTTCGCGAATTCACATACATAGGATTCGAACTCTTTATGTTCAACATTTGTGTTGCTTTTGCGACTTAATCACTTAATAAAGATGTAACTACAACATTTACGTCGCCAGCCAGCCTTTCAATTTTTGTTACATATTACTAGAAAATAACGCAGTTTAATATGCAAGTCGATCTTATTTGGTGTGGCCAGTGAACAATTGCCTTTTTTACACGAATTTTACTGTTATGACACTCAATCATTACGTCGTCTCCAACCTCTTTGATTTTTGGCCACTGTAGGAAATTGTCGTTTTAACCCATTCCAACACAACAAAATTTTAGACCAGTCCAAATTGAAAGAAGCTGCAGACGACAATTTCAAGTTGATGGAATTTTGATTTTTTTTTTTTGTCTTTTTTGATAGAAAACATTGTGGAAAATGAAGAAATTGCTTGATACAAGCAATTTCTTCATTTTCCACAATGTTTTCCAAAGCTTTTTCGTTGAGGGGCGTAAAAAGGAGGGATTGAGTTGGAATGGGTTAAAACGGGTCAACCGACTGAAGCGTTAAACAAAACGGAGTAACGTGTTACATTTGTGGAAAAACATGAAATAGGATAGCAAGTTATGGAAATATGGTCTAAGACTTTTCAAGTTGAATAGGAACGGTTACTCACTCTGGCGGTTTTGGCAAAAGTATTGTACTATAACTATTGTTGCTCTTTATGTTGCAAAAAAGATGAAAGTAAGTAAAAAATTGATAATGATAGTAATAATGAAATAAATAATAAACTGATGACGGATCAACATTTTTCCGTAAAAAAATGAAACCTACAAAATTGTTCTTATTTTCAATTAATATCAACCCTTTATAAGGAAATATGGACTGGTTCTCCCAAAAGACTATCAAAGGATGGCGCCCATTACGTGTCTGTTAACATGAATAGACACGTATTGGGTGTCACCCTTGGCTAGCAAAGATGTCCAAAGGAGTATTCCCGTGTCATTTTCAGCACAATCACATGTCCTTAAAACTTTACTGTTTTTACAAAAAAAAAAAAAAAAACGATTTTGTACAATTTAAAAGGGATAAATTAAGTGCAATTCAAAAAGTAATCATCCTATTTGATAGAAAATATTAAGGAAAAGGAGGAATTTCTTGTTACGAGGAATTTCTCCTTTTTCCACGATGTTTTCTATAATATCAAAATGAGATTAAAACCAGTGATTGTACGGGAAAGGGTTAAAGCAAAGAACTGATCTGCCGGGATATCTTCACAGTCAGTTCAAATATCGCAGTTGGTAGAGCATTCGAGTTTGTGTCCTGGGCTGACCCAACTCACTCCGGTTTACTCTCCAAAAGTGTATGGTGAGAGTTACGAATGACAACTCCGCTTGGAGATTGGACCCAACATACATATAATTTGTCCTTCGGATTGAATGACTCTGTGGTATTTAACTCCATTTCATATATCATGGTGCACCTAACTATCTCTATCTCTCATTTCTCACACCAATGAAGCCTCAGCATTCGACCTGAGCCACCAGCTGATCATCCAACAAAAGTGCACTGCCTTTCGCGGTGACTATTGTCAATTGTCGGAAAGTGTGTAAGCCGAATCAGGCTGGACTACCTCAGTTTTGACAGCACAGCGTGATACCGACTTACCAACTAACCAGGATAGGCTTGTCTTTCGTTTAACGGAGTCCCGCATTAAGGTGATAAAACTTAGCCGTTAAAGGCACCGTATACTCTCAGTAATATAGTACTGTATCCTTTTAATTCAATTCAATTCAATAGTCTATTTCTTCGACTTGAACACGAGTGTTCCTCGTCATTTCACCATAGAATGTTACATGCAGAACAAAAAGAACAACAATACATTACAAAATAACAACATAAAATACAACAAGGTTTTACAGTTAATCCTTGTTGGTATAAATAAATTGTGACAAAAGTCGAAGATGCTTTCAACATACCATGCATTCTATAATTATAGAGTTAAGTACCTTTTTAGTTAATTAATTGGTTTATATTTAGGAACTCTTTTCTCATTTGAAAAATTTTGATACAAAATTGTGCCAGATTATTCAAGACTGATAGTTCGTCAGTATTAAAAAGTTCTATAAGCTTGAAAACACTTGGTTTTCTTTAAAAGTATGGCTTTAAGTATAACGTTCTCAAATTGTTGTAAAGCGGACATTTAAGTATAAAATGGTATTCATCTTCTATTTCATTTAGTATGCAACATAGACATTTACGCTCATTTCGCTGAATATTTCTGTATCTTCCATGTTCGATAAACAGTTCATGTGAAGATAATCTTAATTTTGACAGAACGTTTCTAAATTTGGTTATATTCATTTTATCAAGGTAGACAGATCGTTCACATTTAGTTTTCAAAACTCGATAGAATGCCAATGACGATTTGTTTATGATGTCTCGATGCCATTCATTAATATATAGATCAATCAAACGAGAGCGAAATATTGGGATAAATATTTTAACATTAACTGAACTAGGGTAAGTCCACACATCGTTAAAACCACTAAACTGTAAAAGTGATTTCACTTTACCTGACAAATTGTTTTCTCCATATGATTCGCATCGGTGTCTCATATCATCCTTTACTGTAGACAAAATATAATTATTTTGCTTTACTGAATATAATTTGAGGAAATATTTAATGGTTTGAATTTGAAAATTTATTTTCAGTGGGAATCGCCCTGTTTCACCGTACAGCGCTGAATTACATGTTGTTTGCTTAAAATTCAAAAGACGCTTTAAAAATTTTCTATCGACCTTTTCTAAATTATCGGTTTTCGTAAATGACCATATTTCACACCCGTATTTTAGAGTAGCCCCCACAAAAGTATCAAATAATTCGATCATTATTTTCACCGGTATTTCTTTCTCTTTAGTTAATGAGTATAGGGCCCCGAGGGCCTGTAACCCTTTCCCCGATAAAGTTTTTGTCGCATTTAAAAGTGAACCGTTTTTACACAAAACAACCCCTAAGTAATTAAAGGAATCTACGATTTCTATCTTTTCAGAGCCATATGTTAAATCAAAATTCACAAGATTTCTGACCTTACTAAAGACAACAATTTTGGTTTTGTCAACGTTAACTTTTAAGTTCCATTCTTTGCAGTATGAATCGAAACAATTAATTGATTTTTGGAGATTTTTTAATATACCCCAACTACTACAAGTTATCTTGGGGCGTAGCTTATATTGGCGCCGGAAGTGACGATAAAATTTATTCAAATACATAACATCTAAGCATAGACCGGTACCGCCGTCGACTTTAATAAAGCCGACAGGTAGATCCCAATTGACTGCACCAAGAGATTGGCTGATGGGCATTTAATGACGTATACCCAAACAACGAATCTGATTGGGTGATGGATTGTTTGTAAACAATATGGCGGAAGAGGAACGCGGTGTTCCTCAAATATTTTACATAAAAAGGGTGGCATTCTAAAGTTTTTCTCGCACACAATTTCGATTGTTCACGTGAGAAATGTTATAACATAAAAACTGACTCCTTTAAAACTGCAAAACTAAGATTCTTATCGTATTAGATGGAAATCCCGCGGCGTGTCCAAATTTTTCAAAAAAATTTGCTGCGCATGCGTAAGCCTCGTTTTCGATTTTACTGGGCTGAAAAACCTAAGGGGCCAGGCTTTCCGTGTATGTACCGAAAATCGGTGTTTACCTGTCGGCTTTATTAACCTTAAGTCGACAGTTGTACCAGTCTAATCTAAGCACTGCATTAAGAACGTACGGTTGCATAGAACTGCAGCCACTTACCAGATTAA
This sequence comes from Fragum fragum, assembly GCA_946902895.1. Classification (NCBI taxonomy): domain Eukaryota; kingdom Metazoa; phylum Mollusca; class Bivalvia; order Cardiida; family Cardiidae; genus Fragum; species Fragum fragum. The sequence goes on along the minus strand of OX336368.1, from coordinate 32,322,268 downwards.
TTAACACGAAAGGAATGTCGGATATCACGTTATTTTCATGAAAACTTCAAATATGTCAAGATACCACATAAACAAGTTAACGAGAATTTTGTCGATTTAGTGCTCTGGAACTGTCACCAATTACAACACAAATAACTAGAAAAATGTTTACTAGATTAATTAACGGGAAAATAGTGGATATCGCGTTATTGGACAAGTTAACATGAAATTTTTTCATACGAATTAAAAACTTGCGCGTTTTCTGCAATTCTTTTCGCGTCAAGTCTCTGGTAAATGTATTCAGTTCTAGAGCATTAACACGAAAAATAAGTAGTGGCATTTTCAGGGCACTAACACGACAAAATTCCTATAAACTTAATATCTGTAATCATAACAGGCAGTAAAGAAATATCATGATAAGATTCAATTGCACAAAAACTGTTCATGAAAAAGTACAATATAACGCGTTATCCGCCATTTTTTCGTGATAATTATCTGGTACTATGCTACCACAAGAACGTGTAAAAGTGGGTCACAAGCTACCTTACGACCTTCAAGAAAATACACCAACGGAAAGAGTTTGCAAGCAATTTCTTCATTATCCACAATGCTTTCTTCCCAAAAAGATGTGCTGGGCTAACATAGCTTTTCCAATCTCCTTTTCATGTTTGCTCACTTAATAAATTAGTAAGATTGGAGCTGGCACAACAATGGATTCCAAAGGCAATTTCACTAGAATAATTCTGTCAATTGTACTTAAATACTGTCAGATTCATTTTATGATTTATCTTAAAGTTTGCGTATACTTTCATATTTAGCGTGATTAAATAGTTTTTGATGTTTCCAACTTGTTTTTTCAACGTCATTTCTCAAATTTGTTCCTGTACAATCCCTGATTTTTACGTCCTTGTGATTTATACTTGGGAAAACATTGTGGGAAAAGAAGAAAACTCTTGTAACAAACAATTTCTTCTTTTCCATAATATTTTCTACTCTGTATGCTGGTTACTTTTCTAATTGTTCTCACTTTTCATTGTCGTCTGCTACTTCTTTGAGTTTGGATAAGTCTGAATTTTTGAAAAATATGAAAGGGTTCAGGAAGTTCGTGATTATGTCTCTTATTTTGTCTGATTTCGAGTATCAGAGTTTACAAAGATTGCACATCAAATGACGGATCTCGTCTAGTAATCAAAAATCGATTTACCAATATCAAATCATTTGTTAGGACCGAGAGTGAACTTTGAACTCCAACATTTATACCAAGCTTTTTTGTTGGGTTAGCGAGTTTAATATCGTACCTACAGTCTATCAAAGCTGTTTTTACGGCGTTTGGGTCGCGAACCAACCATTTTACTTTTTTGGTACATGTAACAGACTGTAAATGTTAAAAACAACAACACAGTTTAATGTCCAAGTCGAAATATGTGTGTCACAGACTCATATTCCTCAACAAATAGGCATTTGTGATAATTATACCAATGATTCTGTGAAATTCCATTAATATGCACAAATAGGTTAAGAAGCAAATGTTTCTGGCAAAACTGAAATATTTAAAGAAGTCCTATTCTTTCTTCGTAAGATATCTTTGTACATGGAAATTATAATACACGTACATGATGACAAATACGACTTATGTTCAAATTCTACATGAAACGGATGGGATTTATATCAACACACCGTGGCACAAAAAGGCCGGCCGAACGCAGTACCGGACTGAGAGGTTGAGGATAGGATGACACGCTACATTTTTGTGAGAGTATGGAAACACCTGTCTTTGAGGCTTGAAAGAATACGATTAAACCAAGGAAAATGTAAGTAATTACTGATTAGAGCTAATGAGCACGAGTTCTTGCATTTTCCGCAATTATAAAGGGGGGGGGGGGACACGACAATCTGTAGAGTAGATTCGATGCACGGTTGATGAGTTAACAAACCGTTTCATGCTGAACCTGGGAAATTTCTGTTTTGTCAGGAATTTTAGACATACATGCAGCCTCATCTTGATTTGCAACATCTGTTGGTCCCTGTTATGTCTGTGGTTTTATTGGATATTCTCAAAATAATTATTGACACACAATTAGTACTACAAGTGCTTGAAGCCCTTTGATTTTAATGCGATTCTGCATAAGGTTTTATTCAGCGTGACAAGAGTTACGGAAAAGATAGGATCGAGATCATCGACTCGATTTAGGTACAATACCTAAGTCAATTTAAATTTTATCATTTGACCTTGACCCGTGACCTTCGTCGTGACTGATTTCATTGTTCTAAATATCACATGGATTAACTCTGCCCCCCCTCAATCTATCCATTTATGTAGGTGTTATGCCGCGTGCCGACAGCTCCCTTCAAAATCATCTCGTAAAATGCAAACTGATACATGTTTCTAGCTAGTTTGACTCTTCCATGTTCCATGTAGATACATTTATTTTCAGCTATCACAATTTGAGCTAATAAATCTCAAAATACGAAGGCGTGTTTTCGTTGTAATCGATAACCAGGGGTTCTATATTGGACCAAATTTAAAAAAGGGGGTTGTAGACTCATAGCCTAACAAGGGCGGGTCCAGGATTTTTTGTGAAGAGGGCAAAACTTTACAATCAGAATCAGAGGATTCGATTTCCTAGCTATTACCAATACCATATTGTTTATGACAATGAATTAGTAATGCTAAACAGCGGCTCAAACGACTACCCCGAATTTCCTTCTTAATCTGTCTGTGACTACATACCAACTTTTGAACAAAGTCTGTTGAATATTGAGATATTTCCTGATATAGCTTTTGTCCTTGACGATTTATGCTTATGTTGCCAGTTTTTTAAGACCATCGGTATACATTTCTAAAATCTATCCCCCCTTTTTCGTTGAATAGGTGAAACCATTCCAATCTATTTTTTTAGTCTGCTTTTGGGTCATATTCAGGTGTATGTTTTTGGCTTGTAAGATACAAAGTTATGGTGGCAGAGAACTGCAACCCATTAACAGATAAATTTACACGAAAAGAATGGTGGTTATCACGTTATTTTTCACGAAACTTCAAACTTGTCAAGATACCATTATCAAGTTAACACGAGTTTTCTCGAGTTAGTGCTCTGGAAATGCCACCACTTACCACATGAATAACTAGAAAATCATGGCGGATTTTATGGTATTTTTCAGTTATTTAAGTTAAAGTTAATTTTTCTGTGTTAGTACTCTGGAACTGCCATCACTTACTAGTTGACTTAACAGGAAAAATTGTGGATATCGCATTATCGGACACGTTATCCTGAAAAGTTTTCATAAAAATTATAAACTTACGTGTTTTCCGCCATTCTTTTCGCATTAAGTAAGTGGTGGCAGTTCCAGAGCACTAACACAACAAATTTTCGTGTTAACTTATTTATCTAGTAACAGTGACGACAAAATTAAGTTTTCACAAGCCTTAACACGAAATCCGCCATTTTTATCGTGTAAAATATCTAGTTAGTAGTGGCAGTTCCAGAGCACTAACACGACAAAATCCCCATTAACTTAATATTTGGTATCTTAGCATACAGTCAAGAAATATCATGATAAAATTCAATAAGACGAAAACTTTTCGTTAAAAGTACAAAATGACGCGTTATACGCATTTTTTTTTTTTTTTTTTTTTTTTTGGTGATAGTTATCTGGTTGTTGGTGGCAGTTCTATGCGACCATACAAAAAAAACTTATTAGTTTATAATTATAAGTTCTAAACAATGGTAAGGTAACATTATCGGGAAACGGAAAATGATTTAGTACCCGGATATATTCCTCACGAGTGAAGGGGTATCAATAGCATCCTTTTCTCGTTTGCCGCCCGTGGTACGACAAGACTGCCTCGATGTCCGAGTGGTTTAGGTGCTTGACTCGTGATCTGAAGTTCACGGGCAAGACACTTAATAGCGAGCCCCAGTCTACCCAGCCGTAAAAGTGGGTAGCAGTGGAATTCAGCCACCGCCTCTCTTTCAGGACGTGAAAACATCAGGATTGTGAGTAAATCACCTGCCAATAATACCCGAAAGGGGAGTTAGGCAGTATAAATAGACAGATAGATAAATGAACAGATACCGGCGTTACCGGCGTTACCCGATTGGATACCTGCCAGTAATACCCGAAAGGGGAGTTGGGCAGTATATATAGATAGATAGATAGATAGATAGATAGATAGATAGACTCGCCTCAGCTCCATACTAGTGAGCACCTTGCTCCGCAGGGCCTACAACTTGCTACTTGAGCATGGGCGGACTCCGGGAAGGATCAGTTCAAACGAAACTACTCTATGAGCAGTCAATTATGAGCAGTCAATCTATTTAAATCGAGGTAGGCCTACATTCTAGCTTTTCCGGCCTAATTTTGGTCTGGGTGAGTGAAACAAAATCACGCACACCTCATTAAAAAAGGGATCATTTTAAAGACTGTCTAAAACGAATAATAAAATTTCTCCTTTCCCCACTTTTTATTTGTGTTAGTCAAAATTCGGAATTTGTAGCAGTGTGATTATTGGGTTACGAGTGAATAGAATATTCATATGACCGAGGACATCCCCTATTACCCTCGGATTCATTTATCCAGATACAAGGATAATCGACACCGGCTACTGAAGGTGAACGAAATACTGCGATTTATGACGAAAGACGCAACATTCCGTCAAAAATGGGAATTGTACAACTTCTCTGACAGTACTTGATATAGAACTTGTTTAAATCTTTAAGAACTAATATTAGGAGGTTGCCAAAGAAATCTACTGTACATTTTCTTTACGGCCAAACTGATCAAAATATTACCAAGGTAAACACTGCTGTAAATATGGGTGGGGTAAGATTATTAATAGATCGAATTTCAACGGGATGCCCGACAAAACCCACACCAAGATATTATTTGTAGGGCATAAAGATGGACAATCTCCTGGAATATTTCCTGGGGGAGTTAAACGTTTGAAGGTCTAGCAAAATACACAATCCCCGAAAATTTCAGTTCGTAGTTTTAGGTTATTCAAACTGTAGCAGCGATGTTTAGGTCGCCAACTAACCATTTACATTTTATTATATGTTTACCATTATTTTTGCAAAGTCGCACCCTTTAATATCTAAGTCTACCTTCCTGTTGCAGTCAATTGACATGGCCAGCGATCAGTCAACTGTAACAATTTAAATATTGATCTGTACAAAAAAGCTGACTGGGGTAGCTTTAAAATCTACATGGAGCAAGTTAAAAATGAAATTCTGAAAGATCATCACTCTAATTCTGTTGAAGAAATTTGGTTAACATTTTCAGATGCAATCTCCACAGGTATCGAGAAATATGTTCCAACAAAACGACTTGGCCACAAGAGATCTCTTCCATGGATTACACAGCCTATAAAATGCCTCTATTTTAGATTGAAGAAAGAAGGAAACAACAAGATGAAGACTGCTCTCAAGGCTCTAAAAAGAAACATCAAAAATCAAATAAAATTTTCCTATATTAATTATATTGAATATATTTTAGTCCTAGATGGAACCACTGAAGACAAAGAGAAAGCCACAAGATTTAACAATAAGAAACTTTTCAGTCTGATAAAGAATGCCAAGCAAGACGCAACCAGAGTAGCCCCCCCTCCTCGATAAAATTTCTGGTTCCATCAAATCGGATAACACAGAAAAGGTGAATATTCTAAATCAACAGTTCCAGTCAGTCCTCACTCCAATGGCCCCAATTTCTTTGGCTCAGTCCTGCCTTTCATCTATAAGACAAAATGTATTTTCTTCCTCTTTCAGCAAATACCCAGTTATGCCGAACATTACTGTTTGCACCAGTGGAGTACAAGAACTTATTTCCAACCTGAACCAGACAAAGCTGCAGGACCAGACAACATAAAACCTCTTGTACTAAAAAACTTATGTTATCAAATTTCCCTGATCTTTGCAGGACCAGACAACATCAAACCTCTTGTACTAAAAAACTTATGTTATCAAATTTCCCTGATCTTACAAATTCTCTTTCAGAAATCCCTAGACACAGGCACTCTTCCCCAGGTTTGGACAAAAGCAAACGTGACTCCACTCTTCAAGAAAGGAAACAAAGAAGATCCTGCAAATTACAGACCTATATCTTTAACATGTATATTGTGTAAAGTTCTAGAACATATTGTAGCCTCAAATCTAACTGAACATTTTGACAACAATAATATCCTTTATGACTTGCAGCATGGTTTTAGAGAAAGGCATTCATGCAAAACCCAGTTACTTCAACTGACCGACCATCTTGCCAGAAATCTGACTGAAGGAAAACAAACTGATCTAGTTTTATTAGACTTCAGCAAGGCTTTTGACAAAGTTAGCCACTTAAAACTTTTGTATAAATTGCAGAAACATGGTGTTAACAATGCTACCCTTTTGTGGATTAAATCTTTTCTAATAGGCAGAACACAAAAAGTAGTCTTAGAAGGTGGATGCTCACCAGAAGTACCAGTCACATCTGGAGTACCTCAGGGATCTGTACTTGGCCCTCTTTTGTTTCTTTTGTATATAAATGACCTTCCAAATAACATCACATCCCAAGTTCGTTTGTTTGCAGATGACACTGCCGTTTACTTAGCTATAAACAACAGGCAAGACTGTCGGACCCTACAAGAAGATCTAGACAAGTTAATGCAGTGGGAGAAAAAGTGGGAAATGGAGTTTAACCCCAGCAAATGCATTGTCCTAAATATTACTAAAAAGAAGAAAAAGATTCCCTTTGATTACAGGTTACATGGACAAGTACTAGAGACTGTGGACAATGCCAAATACGTAGGAGTTACAATATCTGGAGATCTTTCCTGGAACAAACACATTGACAAAATAACATCAAATGCTAATAAAACTTTAGGTTTTCTCCGCAGAAACATCCAGACCAAAAATAAGAAGATAGAGAAATAGCGTATAAAACTTTAGAGAGACCCAAGGTAGAATACGCATCAACAGTTTGGAGCCCCTACTTAAAAATCTATATTAATAAAGTGGAAAAAGTACAACGTAGAGCGGCAAGATGGGTTCAAAATAATTTCTCTTATTATGACGGTGTTACCTGCATGCAGATGGAGCTTGGTTGGGAAACTCTTTAATACAGACGAGACATTTCCAGAGTCACCATGTTTTATAAAGTCGTTAATAATTTTGTTGCAGTGCCAGTACCAGCTTATCTCGAAAGACCAGTGAGGACCACCCGACATATGCACACAGCATCTTTCAGACAGATCCACACAAATGCAGCCTACTTTCAATATTCTTTTTTTCCCTACACAGTGATACTATGGAACAGACTACCAGAAACAATTGTACAGCAACCTGATATTGCAGCATTCAAAAAGAGTCTCGATTCTTTTCAGATAGTGAGCTGTCCCTGAATGACCAAAATATGTTTTATCAGCTCTTTTAATCTAACACTCACAATACTTTTAAAATTTTGCACTCTAACAAATGTCTAACAGTTTTTATTCAAGCACAGACGCGCACCTGCCAGTAATACCCGAAAGGGGAGTTGGGCAGTATATAGATATAGATAGATAAATAGGTCTTTCACACTGCATTGTAACTAGAATATTCCTAAAGAATATGTAAAAATCAATTTCTACTTTGTTTAAGTGTGTTGTTGTTAAAGGGTAAAGGTGATGGAATGCGTTGTAATGGGCTAGCTATTTTAGAAGCTTTCTTGGTACTTTAAGGTCAACATGCTTCCAAATCACTGCTAGTGCCGTTTAGCCAAGGTGTAGTTTTGGAGGTGATATCTGTTAAGATTAGCACAATGTATAGTTCTGGAATGCGGATCTGACACTGCACATTCAGCAATATATTTCATTTCCTGTGTGGCAGGAGATATCAGGAAAATTATTGTTAACTTCACTTGCATTGACTAAATCTATGACACCGGAAACTAATTGTATCCAATCTTTTCACTTCTCCCCTCAAAAGTTGACAAAACTCATAACTTCTAATATGCCATGCAAAAATGAACATATTTACGAAAATTGGGTGCTTATTATTAGGAAACGCGAAGGATGGTCTATGAAGACAAGACGTCTATTTTGGACAGAAAAATTAAAGAACTATCAGACAGTATGTTCGCGTCTGCTCGAAAATAGGTAAATCTCAATCATTTGATTTACATATTCGCTTCTTATGCTCTAAACTGCAGGGCCTTGTGCACAGTCTAATGTTTTAAACTATCAGACCATGGGGGCCAAAACCTAAATGGTAGCTATGATATTATAGCCCTCTTTTTGATAATCTGCTTGCGAGGGCTACGACTCCCACCTTCTTTGCACTTTGTTGCAAGTCCTAATATTGAATGTTTGGTGATAAGCGACTCTCTACGGATCAATTCCTTACAAACGTTAATATTTTGGACATACACTATCAAAATAATAAGTATATCAATTGTATAAATCATTTAATACCAGTTTCTTTTCAGTTCATAAAATATTTCCTAAGTTTGGCGGTCATGACATTTGGTTGGTCATTTGATCTATTATTACGCCATGTTGTTTACTATTGTCTTGCTGTCAAAACAGGTGTTCGTAATAAATCATAGTATCCTTTTTTACCGACCATTGATTAAATTTCATCTTCAAAGATACTGATTTGTCAATATCTTTATTTTATCTATCAAATTCAATTAACCCTTGAATTACTTTCATATAACTTTCTTCTTATTTTCTATCAGAATTGTCCTGTTTTTGAAAAATACTATGTCTTCCAAATATGGTGACCTAAATTTCCATTTGCTATCGTTTTGACGGGAAACCTGAGATCTCTTGAGATCTCGCTGTCAAACATCAAAAATGGCTGACATTTGATTCAAAATGGCCAAAAAACTTGGACTTTCCGATGGAGTAGCGGATAGCGACTTAAATGCATAAAATATTTGACTTTTTACAGATTTACATTTAGATAAGTTGTTAAGGTCCATTTTGGCATTAAACTTGTGTTCTATTTACACAACTTCCAATAATAGACCTCAAAGTGCCCGGAGTGATTCACTCCGGGCACTGCAACAAAGAGCAAAGAAGGGGGTGTCTTAGCCCTTGCCAGCAGATTATCAGAAAGAGGGCTACGATATCGCAGCTACCTCCACGGCAATGTATTATATATCTCTTCAAAATATTTTAAGATTGTTCCCCAAAATAGTTTCGAGTCCTATATTTAATTATTCAGTCCCCCAAAGAAAACCCTTTTACAGGGGATACCCTCGCCTAACAGAGTTATCAATAAGCATAGAACTAACAATAACTGTATTTCATGACTTGCCTGTAATATACTCCTGGTATGAAAAAAGTAGATCTGTATAATTGTATATTAATTCTTCATGTGTTAGACAAAGCCTGGTAAAACAATTCCATATAGGAACACTACTTATTGAAATCATCTTGAAGACATATGCATTGATGTCTGTTAAGGTGATTATCTAAATATCTTGGTAATAAGATGGGGCATTCAAAGGGATACTTTTACTGCTGCTGTAACATTTAGCTTTAAGATTAGAGCATTATGTGTTATGAATATATAAAACTGGATTTAATTAGACAAATAAACTTCTAAGATGTAAAAATGATAATTAAATGCTATCTAACGAAAATCACATGTAACATGAGTGTAAGGCTATATTTATTCTAAATTGTCTACCTTGTATTTCTGTTTACTTAAAATTCCTACTACATTCTCTTTATTATCTGGAAATAAAAAAGAATTCTGCTGCTGCAACGATGTACACATCTTAACAAAAAATCGTTAAAAAGATATCAATTCATGAACAACGCTCAAAATCTCAATCAATTAACATAGCTACTTTTGCTGAGAAAAAACAGTGATAATCTTCCCCGTTAGGAGCCTTAATTATGACCTATTTTGACTGATACCTATGCAAGAACTGACACATGACACCAACAATTTTCTCTGAAGAACACAACTCCTACTGAACCATGTGACAAAAATTTTATTTCAAATCTGATTTGATATTTTTTCAGTTTTGACCAGGAAGAGGGATAAGGAAATTAATTCTACAGAGTGAAAATTAAATGATTTTTACCGAAAATTGAATTTGCTCATATGGAAAACTTTATTATCAGACTTTGTTTCATGAAAAAATAACAACCAAGTTTTTGGGTTATGAATCTGTTGACTCAAAAAGAGCAACTGGTCACGCATTGTTATTACGTCATTGGGATTTCCCAATACTTCAATATCAACAAACCCTAAATACTTCCAGAAGCAACTATACCTTTTTTCATCAAATGTATTTTTGAATTTTTAAAATTGATTTGAAAACAAATAAGAAAATAACTTACTTAACACATTCCGACTCAGTGACACTTTTTGACGCCCCTCACGCTAAAACAATTGCAAAAATATTGTGATGAATGAAGAAATTTGCTTTTAAAAAGTAATTTCTTCATTTTACATAATATTTTCTTTGAAGAAATATAAAAAAATCTAGAATTTCATCAACTTTAAATTGTCTTTTGCAACTCTTTCCATTTAGAACAGTCTAGAATTTTGCTGTCTGGTAACGGGTTTATTACGCCTGGTTATTCATTTCTATGAAACTTTATGAAATGAACTTAGTCTGATTTTAATTCCAATGTTGAATGTTGATAATATAGCATTCCATATGTGCCTACAGCACATTTAGAGATTTCAAAATCTTGAACTGGTCTAAATTGTAGGATGTTGTAGATGACAATTCAAAAGATGATACATTTGATAATATGGGCTATTAGCATTAGGAACCATTGTCAGAAAAGCAACAACTGCTTGTTATTAGCATTTTTTCAATGAAAAGTGGCTAAATTAACCCCTATTTTCATGATATATATTCTAGATGAAGTCACCAAATAGATTTGCATCTTTTTAGTCTGAACTGATCCAAAATCAACTTCCTTGTTGAGCTTGAAAAGCACAGTAGAACTTTTCCTCTGAATTTCAGTTTTGAAGGAAAGGATTTATGGGAACCACCATTGCAAGAAGTTTTCCATGTTCTCATGGCCTTCTTCAACATACAAAGTTATAACTCACTCTCTCTCTACCTCCATCTTAGATGATGCAAAGTGGTATTATGCCTTTCTGTTTTTAATGATAAAAACAAGTTGCAGGTTAAAGTGATGATAAAGCTAGAGCAGAATACAAGAAAATTTTGCTAAATCTTTCCTTTATTGCCATTTACTTTTCAACTCTCTTTTCCACAATGTTTATCCAATCTTTTCCTCAAGGGGTGTCAAAAAGCCAGATGGGTTAAGAAAAGTGTTGTGCTAGTAGTGTAAAGTATGTGTGATAAAAATAGTTAAGATCAATAAACAGATTTTATCCTTTGATGCTTTCAGATTTAGTGGTTGACTGTTTGAAAAATGTTGGAAGGACTTGCTGCCTGGGTTCTCAATACCTATGTAGGAGAATATGTGGAGAACTTGAACACAGACCAACTTTCAATTGCCCTTTTACAAGGTGTGTTTTTGCTCTTCTATTACAAGATGACCAAGTTTTAGACTGGTCTAATTAAAAAAAAAAGGAGTTCCAATCAACAATCTACTTTGTGTTTTGATTGCAAGATAAGTATCTAAGAAAAGAAGAATTTGCCTGTTCCTGCCTCCACTTTGATTTCCCCTTTTTTATCTGAATTGACCCATTGTGGCTGTCAATCATAGAAAAAATGCATATCAAATCATTTAATTTGACCTGAAGTTAAATTTGAACTCCTATGTTGGTTATTTTGTGAAGCATTTTAGTTTGGGGACTTCATCATTGTAACTACAACTCATATAGGTTTCATTGTTAGGGGTATGCTCAATACCACATGACAAATCATTAGACTGGTCTAAATTGGAAGAAGTTGCAGACAACAATTTCAAGCTAATGAAATTTAAAGAAACTTTTTTCTTGTATAAAACTTTGAGGATTATGTAGTCATTGCTTGTACCAAGCAATTTCTTCATTTTCGAGTATGTTTTCCAAAATTTTTCACTTATGGGACATGATAAAGTAGAATAGTGTGGGAAAAAGAATTCCTTTGCAATCCAACTTTTTCAAGAGCTAAAGAAATAGATGTTTGAGAAAACAATGTTGAAAATTAAGAAATTGATCGTTATGAGGATTTTCCTCATTTTTGTGAATGTTTTCTATGCGAAATCACAGATATAATATTTAAAACTCTAACAATGTTGAATTTTCTTCTGCAACTTCTTTGATTTGCCATTCTGAACTTAAATTGATTCAAGGAATTCATTGTTTGCCAAAATGTTTGCCAAACTTTTTTCTGAAGCATCACAATACAGCAAGAATTGGTTAACCCATTCCTATACAATCCTGCCTTTTGACTCCCCTCAAGAAAATAGCTTTGAGAGAACATTCTACCTGCAAATACAAAGATTTTTGAAATTTCTAGAACTTGGAATTGTTGTCTGCAAGTTCTTTCAATTTGGACTACTATCTAGTCAAAAATTTTGTTATTTGTTAATGGTTGCAAAGTGTTATCCTTTGATCCAAGAAGATGCCTTTGTTTTGGATGAAAATGATGATCATTCTCTTTCTCATCAGTATGGGTGGAGAAGAGCTTCTTTTGCAAGATATATAATTTATGGTAATCTTAGTTTTGTCTTTCAACATTCAAGGGTTTGATTGGTGAAATTTTCTTATCATACTTCCATGAATTTTTTTTTTTAGCATACAACTATTTGTATGCTTGTGCACAAAGTAGATCCATAAAATTTTACTCAAAACTAGTAAAATATTTGTGTTGTTTTGCTTGATGGTATTAAATTATAAAGAATGAAGAGAATACTTGTTGTTTTCATTGAGGTTTAAACCTAAAAATTAATAACACCAATGTTTTAATATGCTTTGTACATTCATATAGAGTGAATAAGTTTTTAGATTCATACCTCAATGAAAACAATAGATATTCCTTTCTTAACCCTTTCCCGTTTCTTGAAATTTTAGACTGGTCCAAACTGAAAGAGGTTGCAGACGTCAATGAAAACTGGATGCAACTTGAAATGAAACCATTCTATGTGGTAGAAAATATTGTGGGAAAAGGAGAAATTGCTTGTTACAAGCAATTTCTCCTTTTTCCACAATGTTTTCTCGAGTATAAAATCATAGCAATGTAAAATCCCGGGATTAACCAGGAAAGGGTTAAATGAGTGTTATTTGTGATAACAATAAAAGAGAATGTTGAATTACAGTATGTTGGCAGTGCTAAAATCTGAGCTTGAACATATCTGTTTTCAGGGGCTGTGGAATTAGATAATTTACCTCTAAAGAAATCTGCCTTGAAAAGTCTTGGATTACCTCTAGAAGTGAAATCAGGTGACAGATATTTTTATGCCCCCACATCGATAGATCGGGGGCATATTGTTTTACCGTTGTCCGTCTGTCTGTCTGCAAAAGTTAACCTGCCAATTTTCCTATAATTTCAACCCCCATTAAATTAAAATGCTAACATTTGGTATGTAGATAGATCTCAACAAGGTGCAACTGGGGAAGGTAATTTCTTCAAGGTCAAGGTCAAAATTTTAACCCTTTTCCCTAAAACTTTACTCAAAAACTTAACCTGCCAACTAAACATTTTCCTATAACTTCATCCCTAATCAAGTTACAATGCTAATATTTGGTATGTAGATAGGTCTCAACAAGACGCAACTGGGGAAGGTCATTTCTCCAAGGTCAAGGTCAAAATTTTAACCCTTTTCCCTAAAACATTACTCAAAAACTTAACCTGCCAACTTAACATTTCCTATAACTTCATCCCTAATTAAGTTACAATGCTTATATTTGGTATGTAGATATGTAGATAGGTCTCAACAAGGCGCAACTTGGGAAGGTCATTTCTTCAAGGTTAAAGTCAAAATTTAACCCTTTTCTCTTAAACAAACAAACAAAAAAAAAAAAATAATAAAAATTACCTGTTTCTAAAAAATTCCTGTTTCGGGGGCATGGTGTTTCACAAACACATCTTGTTACTTACTAGTACTTGTTTGTAAGGGAAACATTAGATCTTGCTACTATATATAAGTCATCTAGGTCTGTGAATATCTACTTTCAAAGAAAACTTGATCCATATGCTTTGGCATCTTTAGATCCTCTGTATAAAACAAAATATATTGTATAGGTATCACTAAAACCAGTCTGTTTGTGTATATTCCCTCTCCTCCTTAACGTAAGACATATTAGTAAAAAAATCAATACATAAATGAGTACCGAATAATTGAATGAAATGATCTCTAAAAGTGGGAGATTTTGTCTGACTCCAACCTATATATTTTAAGCTGACATGTGCATGGGGTGAGCTATTGTGCTTGGTCTGTATTTGTCTGTCTCTTTATTTATCTTTCTGTCTTTCGAAATACTTCAAAGCAGAAGACTCATTGCAACCATAGAAAAAAACTTGAAATCTTAACCATAAGGCTAAGAGCTTACAAGTTTTGAATTTAGCATTTGCTTATTATGTTCTACCAAAATACTAAATATCCTAACTCTTAGATCAACATAAGCATGTAACATCTTTGATTATAAATCGGATCAAAGAGGAAGCCCTTTATAAGTCATCTCCTTCAAAACCATAATGCTTTGTGCCATAGTCTTATGGTACTCTGCCTAAGTATTTCGAAATATTACCTTTGCATCAACAGAACCATTGTGTTGTGGGATCCTGGATTTTATGAAGAGATAAAGTTTGAAATCTTCTCCTTACAATAAAGCCTAGAGCTTTCACATTTTGAATGGAACTTTGCTTTATAATATTCTATGAAAATACTTTATATTATTATTCAGTCTCTCAGATCAAATAAGCTCTATGTTTGTTTGGACCCAAAGTTCAACAGAGATAAAGTTCTAAACCTATAGAGAATTCAAACCAATCCCTTAGGGCAAAACTTTTCAAATTGTCAACATTAAATCTTTGATTTAAGATATAAAGAAGCTCTTTGTGGGATCCTGGATTCAAAAAAGAAATAAGTGGAAACTCTGTGAATATCTCCTTTCAAACCATTAAGTTTGGAGCTTTTAAATTATGCATGTTGAATTACCTGGTATTCCTATATCAAAATACCTTGATTTATCACTTTAGATCAAAATAAGTTTGATATTGTTTGATTTAGAATGTTACTTCGATAAAAGGATATGTATTCAAAAATCTTATCCAACAAACTATAAGGCCTAAAGCTTGATACTGGAGTGAAAGATTAAGGACTATTATTCTCATCTTGTTTTTGCATTGAGAACAATTTTGCTTTTTCTTCTTGTAGGTTTTATTGGAAAGATAACTCTACAGATTCCTTTGAGTCGTTTACACAGTGAACCTTGGGTTATCTCTATAGAGCGGCTGTATCTGGTTGCAGGTCCACAGTTGCAACAAGAGGTAACAAAACATCACCAACTTCAGGTGCCTGACACCTGGCTTTTTGGTGCTTGATAAGGAATAAAAATCTAATATGATAAAAGGTGCATAATGTTTATAAAAATGCATTTAGAGTTACCTCTCTTGATACTACAGGAGCTCTTTTGATAAAGAATATATATGCATCAACTGACAATGTGATTATGTAAGAATTAATAAAATAACTTGAACTTAGCATTTTTATTGTAGTTTGATAACAGTTGTTAGTTTAAGAACAGCTTGAGCAAGGTCTCTGGCTGATTAACCCATTACCAGACGACAAATTTTAGGCTGGTCCAAAGTCAAAGACGTTGCAAATGACAATTTAAAGTTGATTGAATTTCAAAAGTCTTTATCTTAAAGGGTAGAAAACATTGTGGTAATGAAGAAATTGCTTTTATCAAGCAATTTCTTCATTTTCCACACTGTTTTCTAAAGCTTTTTTGTTTAGGGGCGTCAAAAAGTGTGGTTGTGTAGGAATGTGTGAATTTGAACTCTGATTCAGGGAAAAATAGTCTTAAAAAAACACCTAGACATAACATATGAGCATGTGTGTAGTTATTCAAACAATTTCTCATGTCTGCTTGTAATGAAACCCATAAGCCTGTGAATTTGCACAATCTGATCTGAGACTTCACTTAGTGCTCTGCAGACATTCAGCAATTATTTTTGCATGCACTGTGTGAATATTCTGGCTGCTCAATGTCTGTACATCTCACACATGAAATTGTTGGAAATGCCAACTATTTAGAGTTATTTGTTGAAGTTCATACATTTTTTAGCTCGGCTTTTCGGAGAAAACTCGAGGTATTGCTATAGCCTTGGTGTCGTTGTCGTCACTGACGTCGTTGTTGTGTGAAAACTTTGACATTTTGTGATTTCTTTGGTTCTACTAAAGGCATTCACTTGAAACTTGGCACACTTGTTCACTATCAAAAGAGCAACCTATATTATCAAGGGGGATAACTCTAGATGCATTTTATCCACTATCCAGCATCCAATAGCCGAGCATAGTCATCCGTAGGCGGTGATCTTGTTTGAGCATGAGAATATGTTTTGGTCATGCAATTCAATGTAGGGTATTTTGATTAATTTTTTTCATGACGTATATACTATTGAAAAAATTGAATCGCTAACTCCATATCTTTTATAAAATGAGTAAAGACAAACAAGAGAAGGCCTGTTGTACGCTATATGTTCATAATTGGTCCTTTCGATGTTTGGACCCCTTAATGCATTCCCACATAATGACACTTTTAGACGCTCCTAAGAAAAAAGCTTTGGAAAAAATTGTGGAAAATGAAAAAATTGCTTGTGTCAAGCAATTTTTTCATTATCCACAATGGTTTTTTACCCCAAAGGTAAAAACTCCAAAATTTCATAAGCTTTAAATTGTTGTCTGCCACTTCTTTAAATTTGTAATAGTCTTAAATTTTGCCGTCTTGTAAAAGGTTAAAAATCAGCTTGACCCTAGAATTCCATGGTCAAGGAGAGAGAGAGAGAATCACTCAATTTCAAAAG
Source organism: Fragum fragum (assembly GCA_946902895.1). Classification (NCBI taxonomy): domain Eukaryota; kingdom Metazoa; phylum Mollusca; class Bivalvia; order Cardiida; family Cardiidae; genus Fragum; species Fragum fragum. The sequence continues at coordinate 32,305,378 of OX336368.1, read as the reverse complement.
CTAACACAAGGCCTGGTCTCAACTTGGTTCTACTTAGATGTGGAAGTAATTATGGTTATATGACTCCATCACAACATAATAGATAAATTATTAAAATGGGTATTTAGGTAACATCCACTTATCTTTTTTCAGTATGATGAAGAGAAAGAGAAGGCAGCTGAGGCTGCCAGAAAGGTACAGCTCCTGGAGGCCCATGAGTCAAAATTCCAGGTAAATATACTTTTATATGCTTGTAATTTCTTCATGTCACACAATGTTTTTCTGTATAATTTTTTACAGGTTGTACAAAATTGGAAGGTACATTTTAAAAAAACAGCATCTGCTATTGACAAAGTTATGGTCAGGTTAAAGGTAAAATATCCAATAATTGGCTCTTACCATGTATTTATGATTGACAAACATGTCTTTTTTTTCTCTAGGTTCAAACAGCCATCAAACAAGAATCCTCCTCCTGGTTTTCCTATGGCACATCAGTTCTTGCAAACATTCTTGAAAATTTACAGGTAAGCTTTGATAAAGAATTGTAATATGAATAAGTATTCTTGAAGATCTACTAGTAAACTTTGATAAGGAATTGTAACAAAAATGAATATTCTTGAAAATTTACAGATTAGCTTTAATAAAGATTTGTGATATAAATGATTTGTAAACCATTGACAATTGTTCTTTGCTTATCAACGCTTAAAATGAAAACTAATTTCCTTTTTTGTACATTTGTTACATATTACTGACTTTGCAAAAGAGCACTGTTGGATATTTGAGTCGAACTCTCTGTTGGAGACCAGCCCTCTGCCCATTGATTATATATGTATACCTAACCTTTTCATTTCAGTTGAAGATCAAAGATGTACATATAAGGTATGAAGATGCAGATACTAATCCATCATGTCCATTTGCATTTGGTGTGGTTATCAAAGGTCTAAGCGCACAGAGTACAGATGCTTCATGGGTAATGCTTGATTGCTTTTTATATGAGGCCAAAGATGAAGGTATATTGATATGATCTTCTCTGTCCCTCCTGACTTCCGGTCCGCAGCCTAACGATCTGTCTGTTGGTATACCCACATCTTGTTAACTCATCTCCTTCTACATTTATGGACAAATTTAAATGAATTTTTTCACAAAATGATCCTGTTTTGTTTCTGTTGTAATCTTAAAGTTGAAAGTGAGATAATAGCATATATTTACAGATTTACCTTATCTGTCAGAAAATAATTGTTCAGCTATTCAATACATCATTGCATCTTCTTGAATTCCTATTGAATTATTGCATTTTTAAATGCCAGGATCCAAGTACTTAGTGCATTATATCGTGTGCCTGGTGAGGTGAACTAATTTTGAAAAAAAAAAAAACCCAAAACTTTCAGGTCTACAAATGGTGTGAAATGCCTTTTGCCAGTCTAAATTGTATCAGAATTTTTGTTAGTTGTTATAAATCAGAAACAACAAATGACTGAAAAACCTCACCCCTGTGCACCTACTAGGAGAAAATTGTCCCAATAATTGCAGTGATGAGACATTGCATAGTCAAGCAGAGACCCATTTTGGGGTCTCTGGGTTGTGAGTTTAGATCTCTTCTCAGCTGACATTCTCTCTGATTGAAGTAAACAAGACTAGGGTCATTCATCTCCCTCAAATAGACAGTTGGTAAATAGTGCTTTCAAATGGGATGAGATATGGGCTTTGTCCATAGAATGTTGTAGTTGTAGTTGTACTGGTTATAGAAACAACCAGGAGCCATGGTTAGGTAAACAAGTTGCAGGGTAATGTTGTTATGGAAATCACTCAGAAAAGGCAGACTAAGAAAAATGATTTCTTGCTCTTATTCTTTTTGAATTATTGAAGAAAATTACTATTTTTTTTTAATCTTTGCCAATTCCTACACATTCCCACTTATTTCACTCATCCCCAAGAAAAAAGCTTTTGAAAACATTGTAGATAATTAAGAAATTGCTTGTAACAAGCAATTTCTTCAATGTCCACAATATTTTCAACCGTAAGGTTTTTACCCCTAATGTGGTGTAATTTGTAAATTTCACCAACTTGAAATTGTTGTCTACAACATGTTTCAGGTAAAATTAGTCTAGAATTTTGTCATTATTATTGATGCTTTATTTGACAGATTCCAAAGTTTGTCAGCCGTGACAATGTAGAGATGATGCATAAACTAGTGGATCTAGAGAACTTTTCCCTTTATTTTGATACAAACACAACATTGGTTGGAGACATGAACAGGAGTGATATGGCTGTATGTATTTGCTCCAAGTTCTGGAACTATTTTGTATACTTGAACAAATTAATTCCATGAAAACCATTTCAAAGTGCAAAACTCATTACACACTTAATATATTATAATGCTTTATTCTTTAACCCATCCAAATATAATTTCCCTTTCAAACGCCCCTCAACATAAAAACATTGGAAAACATTGTGGAGAATGAAAAAATTGCTTGTGACAATTTCTTTATTATCTAGAATGTTTTCTACCCAAAAAGACAAATTTTTTAAAGATTCCATCAACTTAAAATTGTCTTCTGCAACTTCTTTGAATTTGGACTGGTCTTAAATTTAATCATTTGTTAAAATGAGTCAAATATATTGAATTGTAAGAGAATGCTAGAATATGTTTTAAAAAAAAAAATGTATTACTTTCCCGTGTGAAACATCTTTAAGACTGCATTTTCCATTAAACCTTTTAGGTACAGTCAAAGTTGAGAAGGAGCTGCCATCATAGCGCAGTCGGTAGCATGTCAGACTCCTAATCTTCAATCATGGGATGTCATTGGTTTGATCCCAGGCGGCGGCACATATCCTCTCCAACATTTGTCTCTCACTAATGGGTTGATAATTGTAAACCTAGCAGCTAAGATAGCAGCTGGAGGCTAGGAAAGGATGTAGTGGTAGTATTGGTGTGAAAAATACCAGGAATCCATTGTTAGGTGCTCCTGCACTGACTGAAATACTGTTAAAAGTGGTGGTAAACCCCATTAAATCAATCAATAAACCAAGCTGAAAAGGAAGTATAAATGATTTTCTTCTATATTTCAGGACTCCCTTCAGAGAGAAATGTACATATCTAGCGTTACTAAACTGTTTAAGGTAAGTCAACATACTTAATTTCCATGTCAGAAACTAAACATCATATCATTGTTGAGTCCACATCCACTGTGTGAGTTGTCACAATCACTAGTTAGTCTATGTGCATTAGTTTGTCAGTATATAAGTGTGTTAGTGTGTTTGTTTGTCCAAATTTGTCCAGAGCATGTCTCCTACATTTATGAATGGAATGGACTCTTTGTACAATTGTTCTCCATCGTGAGTAGATGTGCCATTTGAAACAAAATTTTGGATAACTCCAAGGTCATAGCTCAAAATCAAATGTCCAAATTGAGCTTGTCCAGTGCATATCTCCTAAATTTATGGATGAATTTCAAATAACTTGGCACAAATACTCTCTCATAAGTGGATGTACCTCTTGAAACAAACTTTTGCATAGCTCCAAGATCAAAGCAACAGCTTAAGGTCGATATTTGGTTGGCTCGATGTGTTGTCCCTTGACAGCTTTCTAATTATTCCCCTTGTTTGAGACTTAATATTCTATTATACCAGAAAATCTAATGTAAGTACTTGCATTGCAACAGCATAAAATTAAACATGTTAATAAAAATATCTTTCTCAAATTTTTACCCTTGTTTCTTATAATTAACATCCATCCTTGTCTTGAAGATGTGTAGAATAATTCTATAAATGATGTTATCATTAAAGCCTCAAAACGCACATGATAGCCATAGCTGTATTTCTCTATCATTGGATCAGGTTAAAGTACAGATCTGTTGTTCATGTGAGCAAAAAGAATTACCTACCCAAAATTAGTGTTGTTTGTGCTTTCAGTCCTTTTATTTTAGCACAATTTTGTAGAAGATTTTATTTAGCATGACAAAGATTAAGTTCACCAAGGCTTGCTTAACTTTTAGCCAGACAACAAAATTTTAGACTAGTCCAAATTCAAGGAAATTGTAGACAACCATTTTCATTTTCATGAGGTTTAAGATATTTTTATCTTTTGGGTTAGAAAACATCATGGATAATGAAGATATTGCTTGTAACAAGCAGAATAGGTTAATAACTTTTACTAGCCTCAGTTAAGATCAGCTTTTGTCATAGAAAATCACATCACAGATTAATGAATAAGAAAGATAATGTAATAGTATTGATCCAACACCATGTATTGGATCCAAGCTACATATGAACATTTCAATTTTTGGATCCCCTGAAGTATCAAATTGTCTGTGAGTGACCAAAATGGCATATATACAGCCTTATTCAAACTGTATTTATTACTATTTGGTTGCCAACAAACAAGATGAGTCTACACAGTAATTTCTTCTTCAAAGACGATGTTATAGTATTGATCCAACACTTTGTATTGAATCCAATCTCTACACTAAGACATACCCTTACACTAATGTGAATATTTAATAAAGGTTTTGGACTTAAGTCAGATAAATCCTTTTATCTAGGTCTTTATACTTCTTTCCAGGACCATGAGTATATACTATCACCAATATCAGGGAAAGCCAAGATGAAGCGTTACACCACGCCCCTTCCATTGAGAGATGTAAATACACCCAGGAACACTATTGATCTAAACTTGGCAGGAATGGCGTTTTCACTTAGTGAACAGCAGTACAGAAATATGTTCCTGATTTTACGCGAGTTTTCAAAATATAGACGAAGAAAAAAATATGTGAGATGGCGTCCTAATTGTCCAGTAAGGAACAAGTAAGTGTGTTCATTCTATTATTATCCCCCGCTGTTTCAGCGAAGGGGATATAGTAATGGTCTCCATCCATCATTCTGTCCGTCATTCCATCATTCAATTACTAAGCTTGTCTGGAGCATATCTCCTAAAGTATAAATGCTATCAATTTGAAACGTCATAGGTGGATAGATCTCATGGAGGAGAAGTGCAATAGACAAGAACCACAACTTTTGGTTACATAATTTTGGAGTTATTGCCCTTTGTTATTTTAAAGACTTGGATTTTGTCTGAGGCATCCGAGGCATATTTCTTAAAGTATAATAGCTATCAACTTGAAATTTCATAGATGGATAGATCTCATTGAGGAGAAGTGCAGTGCACAAGAACCACAACTATTACTTGCATAATTTTGGAGTTGTTGCTCTTTGTTGTTTTAAAGACCTAGATTTTGTCCGGGGCATATCGCCTAGAGTATAAATGCTATAAAGTTAAGCAAGCCTTGAAACTTCATAGATGGATAGATCTCATTGAGGAGAAGTGCAGTGTACAAGAATTACAACTCAGTTTACTATCAAGCTTTTACGGCTGGGGATAGCCATGGTATTTGAAATGATAAATCTTTACAAGAAGAAAGACCTAAAACTCACAATTTCTTAAATGAAACTTCTTTTTCCATTGCTAAAGAATAGGATATAGGAAAGAAGTGATGAGATCTTCAAAGTTTGTTGAAAGCTTTTATATTCTTGCTCATTGTCAGACAACATGAATATAGGCGGGTGCAAATTGAAAGAAGTTACAGACAACAATTTCAAATTAATGAAACTTGAAATATTTGCTTTTTATGGTAGAAAAAATTGCTGACATCAAAGAAAACACTTTTTACAAGCAATATCTTCATATTTCCCAATGTTTTCCTGACCCATTTTCTTGAGAAGAGTTAAAAACGGGATTGTGAGGGAATGGGTTAATCTCACAAGCAGTTTCTTCCTTTTTGGTTTTCCAAAGAATTTTTTTCTTAAAGGGCATTAGAAAGTGGGAATATGTGGGAATTCCATGGACCTCACAGCATCTTTTTGTGAAAACAGTAATTGTTTATAATGATATTCTTATAAAATGTGAGGCAATAGCTAGATAGATACATATCTTTATGAATATTTCATATTTTACTTGTAGTGCTAAAAGGTGGTGGAAGTTTGCCATAAATGTCCATTTGTCTGAGATCCAAGAGCGCAATAAAAGAAGAAGTCTTCAGTTTTTATCACAAAGAGTAAAGGACAATATATCCTATGTTCATATCTACACAGCTCACATGAAAAAAGAAGCTATTCCTGTTGAAAAGAAGGTACTTCAACAATTTCACTTTTTTTCCAAATCAACAGGTCAGTGCAAAAGTTGTAACTGCCAATATACATATTGTACTGTTTTGCACTGACTCATTGAAATGATAAAATTTTAGACTGGTCTGAATATAAAGAAGGTGCAGATGATAATTTTAGATTGATGAAATTTAAGAAATCTTTTTCCTTCTTAGAAAACATTCTGAAAAACGATGGAATTGCTTGTTACAAACATTTTCTTTTCTTCCAGAACTATTTTCTTGCAGGATTGTGCTGGAATGGGTTAAGCCCTCCGTTCAATGATCTTGCTTTCAACTTTTCTAACAACTAGTTGTAATAAACTTTTCAAGGGTATTATTTGCCTGTAACTTGAAAATTTACTTACAGAGCCTGGTTGGATCAGTTGGTAAGATGCTATGCTCTCAATCCTCAGGTCATCATTTTCAAACCTGGCTTTTTCAACATTCATTGACACAATTGGCAAGAATCGTCACAGTATGCATCATTTGTCTCCAGCCTGTGAGTAAGAGTGGTATGAGCAACTGCTGGCTCATCAAGAATGTTGTGGTTGTACTGGTGTGGGAAATGATAGGAAATAATGTTTAGGTGCACCAGGCTACCACCTCTGTGATATAACTGCAATACTGTTAAAAGTGGCATTAAACCTCATATAATCAATCATAAAATTATTTTGTGACAGTTTTATTTTTTTTTTTTGTATATTTATCAAGCTGAACTAGGAATATTCCTATTTTGCTAACAATAATGAGTATTCATATGTGTGCAGTTTAATCATAGTCTATATCACCTGTTTGTCTCTTTAACCCATTACCACTCAATGACACTTTTAGACACCCACAAGAAAAATAGCTAAGGAAAACATAATGGAAAATGAAGAAATTGCTTGTTACAAGCAATTTCTTCATTATCCACAATGTTTTCTACCCAAAGAATTTAAAAAAATCAAAATTTCATATGTTTGAAAATGTCGTCTGGGGATCCTTTCAATTTGGACCACTCCAAAATTTTGCCGTCTGATAATGGGTTAAAACAAGAGTTGTTTATACGATTTATTTTCAAAAGATATATCAACCCACAACTTCCAGTGCTTTAGGCCCTTTGATTTTAATGCAGTTCTATAAAATATTTTATTCAGCATGAAAAGGGTTATTATTACTTACAATACCTTGAAACTCTTCATAGACCTTGAAGTTGGGGTCCTTTCAGGGCTCCGGAAATCCGGAATTTTATCAAATTTCACGTTGAAATATTGATAACTTCGCCCACCATCTATCAAAATCCACTTGAAATCGAAATAATTCAAGGGTTTCACTTGTTACCTGCAGATTAAGAGACAAACAAAAATGCCAAAAAGCAATAATTAGTTTACCCGCCGGCCAGTCTAATGCCCATCCGCACGTGGACCTAATTTGCAGTTTCGCGCTTGACCGAACTTCAGGTATCGAGTTTTGAAAACTATTTGCAATAGAGAATCGGTTTGACTTGCACACGTTCGAAGAAATGGACATCTATACTGCGTTGATTTAAATTGCCGTTACTCGTGAAACTAATTCCTTTTACTAGTACATGGGATGCGTATATAAATCGAGACATGAACAGGCTTCAGTTGCCGTTCAAATAAAGTTAGAATAGCTTAGCACAACGCTTTTATGAAATTAATTTCGAAGAAATGGACATCTATACTGCGTTGATTTAAATTTCCGTTACTCGTGAAACTAATTCCTTTTACTAGTACATGGGATGCGTATATAAATCGAGACATGAACAGGCTTCAGTTGCCGTTCAAATAAAGTTAGAATAGCTTAGCACAACGCTTTTATGAAATTAATTTCGAAGAAATGGACATCTATACTGCGTTGATTTGAATTTCCGTTACTCGTGAAACTAATTCCTTTTACTAGTACATGGGATGCGTATATAAATCGAGACATGAACAGGCTTCAGTTGCCGTTCAAATAAAGTTAGAATAGCTTAGCACAACGCTTTTATGAAATTAATTTATCACAAGTAAGTGGGTGAGAAAGAGTTTGAAATTTATATAACAAAGTCACGTCGTTAATAAATATTTTATAGTTTTTTATTTACGGTAAGAAACATAGCTGATACGTTTCAAACAGTAATCTGAAATCAGCAGAATACAGATAATTTAAATATAAACAAAACGACAATTTAATAAAATTAAATCTTATTTCAGGGGTGGTAAACATCCGAATATTAAATCGAAAATCAACTACAATAAATAAATGATTGAGATTTGTGAACCAATTCCACTCTAGGTAAATAGTGCAACACGTGGGCGACCCACTGGAGTTTGTTTCGTCAGTCTTTTTGATGTACGTCACGACTCTGTGATCACATGGGGTAGAATGGACTGACCTGAATTTTTGTGGGGTCAGCTGTGTTTTTCCATCAACAGACGCTCGGGGGAAGTGTACGTCACAGAAATATTCTGTAAAACCCGGAAATTTTAATAATGTATTTATTTGTCTATCTGATATTACAAAATATTGGGATTTCGTGGACTGCCGTACATTGTTTGAATTGCAATTTATACTCAGCCAAATTTTCAAAAACAAAAAAGTAGGATCTGTCAGTTTTTTCATTTATCTTCCTCTCGTTGAAGTTTATAATCATCTTCGGAACATTTGAAAAAGAAGGCAACTACTGAATGACGATCCGTATTACGTACCGGAAAGGTGAAAAAAGGCGGGGGTATTCGTTTTTGTCAGGGGAAGGGGGGGGGGCGTTTTTGCCGGCTGGGGGGATGTCCCGGACTGATTAAGATTTCCAAATTTCTTGAGCCCTGGGTCCTTTCGCTGCTTTTTCATAAACAGTTGACCTTCATTCCACTCTCCTCCACATCAGGTTGCCATGGTTTTCAATCTGTCTGTGGACACCATTTTTGCTTCAGTTTTTGCTCTGAAATTTATTCTTAGTGTTTGTGTACATAAGAAGTTGTGCAAGTACTATTTGCATAACATTACTGGCACATGGGTTGCTGAATTATCTCCCCTTGATCCTGTGTAAATTTAATTGAATTCTTGTTCCTTGCAGCATTATTTCCATAGTATAACTTGTACTGAAGTCATCAGTGTCTGGCAGAATTAGTTAGGACTTTAAAACTTTACTCAGATGTTGCCTATGATCAGAGGAAGAGACTTTTAGGTTTGAATGAAATTTGCCAATATGTTTTCCTATGTTATTATATTCATATCAACTCTTTTATAATGAAATGTACAGCATTATGTGATAAGGACCGTTTTTGTGAGAAGGTGCTGTTGAGTTGTATAATCATGTATAGTGATAGCTTTAGTTAATTCTTGGGGAAAAAATCCACATTGTTTTAGGACATAGGTTCCTTGAAATGATTGTCATTAGTTGGTATCAAGGTCATACATCAAGATTAAACCTACTTATCAAGGTCATACATCAAGGTTAAACCTACTAATCAAGGTCATACATCAAGGTTAAACCTACTTATCAAGGTCATACATCAAGGTTAAACCTACTTAACAAGGTCATACATCAAGGTTAAACCTACTTATCAATGTCATATTCCGAAAAAAGGCTGTTATGGGAGCATGGTGTTTCAAAAACTAATCTGATTTCATTTTAGAATCTTCAGATGAGGATAGAAGATGAGTTAAGCTTTGATGAACTGATTATTTTGAGAGATGTTGTGTTGAAGAAATTGAAGAAGCAAGGATTTTTCCCAGCAAAGGTACTTTATGCATTCAATGGAGTCTGTCACCCTTTGAATTTGGAGAAGTCTAAAGCTTTGAAAAACAGTAAAGAGATAAATTAATCTGGTTCTTAAATTTCACAATTCTCTTTCTTTGGAAGTAAATAAGGTAAGTGTCAAAACTTACCGTAAATTTTTTAAAATTGTTTGCTGTTAACTTTTTAAATGGTTTCTCTAAATCTTCATTTCTAATGTACAGTCACAAGGTATTGATCTACATAAAGGTAAGTTTATTTTATAGTCTGTTTACAACCAACATTTGCTCAACAACTTAACCATGATCCTGTGATCAATGAGTCATAAGTCAGCTGTTAATATATTGTATGACTACAGCAGTGACTATATTGCTTTATAAGCCCTATATGTATGTCAATACACCTTGGATGACAGAAACAACAAGTGAATTTTTGCTAAGAAACATTTTCATGGTACCAGTAGGATTCAAACTTAAGACACTCTTATCATGAGTCCTGCATCTTACTACTAAATATAGGGTCCACTTACAGTTGTTTCATCTGTAATGTCATGTAAGATAAGGATCAAATATTGAGATTTAGTTTTGAAAAAACAGAAACATACTTTGTGTATTTGTCTGTCAGATAGTTTTACAAAGATCTGTCTGCTAATGTTTAATCGATTACAAAGCAACAAAAAATTAGACTTACAATTTCAAAGCAGTGTCAAAAAGCAGGATGGTGTGGGAACGAGTTAAAGCTTACTTAAGTTCAGTATGCTCCACTTCACACATTTGATTATATAGAAAGACAATAAGTATTCACACATGCTAACAGAAAAGGGAAAACTATTTTAGCTATTTCACCTAATATCGAATTTTTTTGTTTATTCTACCCTGCAAGACCCCGTCTCCACTTCATGAAGTACCAAAAGATAAATCCAGTCCAAAACAGGGTGACCAGACTGTTTTACAGCGCTGGTTTCCAGGCTGGGGTGGATGGTATGGTACCCAGTCTCAAAAGTCAGACAGTTTACCTTCAGAAGAAAAAGAAACCAGTGATGGGGCTACTTCTGCTTCATCAACTGAAAGTGGAGAACCTCCTCCTAAAATATCAAAAATAAAATTAGGTAATTCACTGCAATATTTTATTTCCTGTAGGCTAATTTTTCTTATCAACTCACCTGTCAGTTTGGTGGTCCTACAATTATTTGTTCAAGATGTGATAACATGATAAGACTATAAAGGCACTAGGTTGATATGTCTAGATATATTTCATGTTCATCCAGAGTTGCAAACAAATGAAATGAATTGCCAAATTTCCTTGGCGATCAGATATTTTAGGGTTAATCACCTGAAATATCTGTAAAGAGAAATTAATGATCAAAATAAAATTGAAAATGTTGCAGTTTTCAACAGAAAGATGCTTGGGTGTATCATCCTCACAATACCCAACATAATGTGATATCATCCATGTGATTAGTTTGAAATCCTGAAGATTTAAGTGTGATCTAGGACAGATCAAGCTAGCAACTTGTAGAAAAAAGCTTTTCAAGCTTGATGATGGTTATCACAATAACTTTACAGAACCAGGTTTTTGTTACCAAATTATTGAAATATCTGTCTCTTTTAGAACAAGAGTTACAAGATGTTATGGAGGTGATTGGGGATGGAGGAGACGACAGCTCTGTCCTAACAAGGGATGCAGTCTTTGCTAAACTTAACTTTTGTCTAGAAACCGGTAGTTTCAAAGTTTTGGGAACAAAAAATGTCTTGGAAACAGGTATGATATGACCTTGTGTACTCTTGATCTTGAAAATAAGTGGGCCATATGGCCTCAAAAACAAAAATAAATAAATGAGGGCCATTTTAGAAAAAAGGAGAGACAAATATTTTTTTTTTTGGAGAAAAAAATTATAATTTAGTTAGAATCAAGACAATTCAATTGTTAATTGAATATATGAGTATCCCTAGTCATATCTCCTATTCACGACAGACACACGATTTTGACTGTGTAAAAAGTAATATTTGAAACAGTACAGGTTCTGTTACTTATCTGTCTGCTGATAATAATGTCGGAGATTCAAGAAATCCAAAGGTACTATGATTTAAAGGTATATTTGAAATATTACAAAAGTGTGTTTTTCTATTTGTTGTTATCTTGTTCGAGAATCCTGTGTCGGTATTTCTTATTTGATGAGTCTGAAGGTCGAACACAATAAAAAATACCTACATACGTTTAGAGAACACGATAACAACAAATAGAAAATACACTGTTGTAATATTCCTTTTATTATATACCTTTTAGGACATGACATTAAGAAAATCTCTTAAATGATTTAGAAACGAATATGGATTTTTGTCTGTCGAGTTGTATTAGATAGCCAGATTTTAATACATATCTTTTATAGGTATGTAATAAATGTTAGTATTGGAAATTCCTGGAATAATCTATTTCTACAACAGAAATTATTGGAAAGATAGTCTCCCTTTTTTTAAGTACATGCCAAACACAGATTTTTTTCTGTCATGTTGTATTAGATGGCCAGATTTTAATCCATATCTTTTATAGGCTTGTAATAAATGTTAGTAATGGAAATTCCTGGAATAATCTATTTCTACAACAGAAATTATTGGAGAAATAGTCAAACTTAAATGAAATGAGAGGAAATGAGAGAGTAAACTTTATAATTAACATCAAAATTGCCACTTACAAAAACATTGCATAATTCTAACATCATTTAGATATGAAAATAATGGAATCATCTTTTCAAACTTTTTTCAAGACATCTGGCAATGACTTTCACAACCTTTCTTTAGTTTTTTATTTGACTGTTTGATTCTGCCTGGTTTACTACTCTGGTTGCAAATCTATTGTACTGGAAAATATGGCCACTTATGGTTCACCGGATTTGAAACAATATATTCGGGAGTCACACCTTTGTGAATGCCTTTTGGGCTTAAAACCAGCCAAAAAAAGTAGCTAGAATTGTGAAAACTCTTAATTGATTAGTGATTAGAATTGATTTGTGTTCTCTGAGTGCTCAGCTTACTCTGTTGGAATGAAATGAAAGAGAGTAAATGGTTTGAAAGCAACAGCAATATCTAGACTATTCTAGACTATTAAAAGAGAATTAATTTTACTTTTCTCCATCATGGAGCTTGTAAAAGGGATTAATCTAGTTACACTGGTGCAGTATTCCCACACACTTGATTGAGTTTGGTGTACACACACAGTGCCCCTCTCATAGTTCCTGAAAAGCATATTTTGAAGTTCACAAAATATTACAAGTTTAAAATTACATTTCCTTAAGGGCATTAAGGCAGAGAATTGGATTTTTTAAAGCAGTGTTTGGATATAACTAGAGCAGCTTTGGTTATCTAGCTCTTGAGGAAAATTTTGTCTTGATTAATTGTGTGCCCTATCAGCCCTATTATAGTTAGTTTTATGTTCCATATATGGAAAATTTGCTCTCATGGTGCAAGGGCGTGCTCTTGAACAAACCCTCTCAAAATGATGTGTGGAAATCATTATAAGACTGTAAGTTTTGTCTAAAGGATTTCAAGAAGTCAACCCTATCCAAAACAAGGTGGATTTTTTACATTACTGAGGTATGATGTAAAAGTTAAATTTAGAGAAATCTATTTTAACTATTTTCTCTTTCCCTAAAATTCATATTTACCCAACAATATACTTTTTTTCAATATACACTCACCTAAACATTTGATCCAGCAAATACTTCAGTTGGGCTTGTCAAAGTAATTTTGTCTGGTATACTAAAAATTTGAAGTATAGGGCATTACTTTACAATTTCAGGAGACACAGTGAACTATAGTATATTAGAGCTAGAATGTACAGGGATTGAGATGGAGGTAGAGTCAAGGCCACGGACCAGCGGTCTCAAGTTTGGGTTGGGTGTCGGAGGTCTTGTACTCAATGATAAACTCACAGAAAATTCACTGTTTCCATCTCTTGTGAGCTCACAAAATAAGGTAGGGTTCATTAGTTTTTCTATTAGTTTATTTGAGAGTAATAACAATGACGCTTTGATGTTTGTATGTGTGTGTGTCTATCTGAATATGTCTTTACCCATAAAATCTTAATTGTCTCTTTGAATGAGGAGATGTGCCATTTACTTCAGTAATGGTCTTCAACTTCACACATATATGATCCTATAATAACTATAAAATTGATTTCTATATAAATTTAATCAATTGAACAATTGTGGCTGTCAATAAGATAATCAGATGACCCATAAAATCATTCATTTAGACTGGAAATTAACTTTTAACTCCGACATTGGCTTCCATGTATGCGAAACATTTTTGTTGGTTTGGTGACTAAAATGTTGTAACTGCAGCTTATTCAAGTTGTCATTATGACTTTTAGGTCACCAACCAAACATCCTATCACTTTGTTACATATTGCTTGCCATAAATTTTGTAGAATAAACAGTTCTAATTTGAAATGAAACTTCCTGTTGAAATCAATTGGCTAGCCCGGTGGAGTAAGTGGGTGGGGCTAGTGATTTATCAAATGACTGATCACTGCTGTCAATCAAATAAAGATCAACCTCTGTCTATCTCTATCTCGTGTATAATAGAAGATATGAAATTGAAACTTGCTGTGTGGTAACTATCCCGAGAGCATAACTTTAGGAGTATTTTTGCCCTTTCTTAACCTTTTTTTCCCACTATGTAACTGCAGCCAAGTGTTAGATCTGCTTATACTGTTCATGTCTCAAGATGTATTTTACAATTGTCTTGCATCATTCCTTTATGCATAGATATTTGTATCATCTTGACTATATATCAGTCACACGTTTCCAATAATGTCACTCAGAGCATTTAGAATATTCATGCACAGATTTATATCACAGAAGGATACCAATTACCTGTAAAGCATTTTCAAGAAGAAAGAAATTCCTTGTTCAATGAATAAATACTTTTCAATTTCAGGATAGATTAGGTGTTAAAAAACAAGCAGGCCGGTACCCAGAACTACAGAAATCATTTCGTATCCCTACCGTGCCAGAGGAGTCCAATGTTAAACTTCTACAACTCGTCTATGAAAAGAATCCTCTGGGAAAAGCAGCTAGATATAGGTAATGCCTTTATACAGCCCTACCACTATCAATATTTAAGGCATCTTAGCATTTTTATGCTCCCCCAAGGGAGAGAATATAGCCGCCACTTCATTTGTCTGTCCGTCTGTCATTCTGTCAGTCCATCCTGAGCAATTTCTCCATAATCCTTGTGCCAAATCAAATGAAACTTACCATGTGAACTCCCTATGATATAATGCCGATGAATTTTTCACAGTTTTTGGATTTGAGGCCTCGTCACAGAAAAAGGGGACTTGGGTAAGATATAGTTTTTCTCAAATTTCTCCTAGTCTTATGGTCAGAATTTAATCAAATTTCATATTTGAGTAGCAAATCAGATGCCCTTGACCACAAACTATTTGAAATTTGTGGAAATAAGATGTCATGGAAATAGGGGACTTAATATTTGTTAGTTTTACGTTAGCTCTCCATTTCTCCACAAACTTACATTGGCCATAACTTTTGATTAATAAGCGATATAGCCTTCATTTTTCACATATTCATTATTTATGACAAAGCCTTTCTGATGGTACAAAGGTCAAGGTCATCTGTCAAGGTCAACATCGTTTCTCAAGGTCATAATTTCAAAAATTTTAACTTTTACTATGTCAATAAGTTTACAATGGTAAGTGATATAGCCTTCATATTTCACATCTACATTTCTTATGACATGACCTTTCTGTTGGTATTAAGTTCAAGGTCATCTGTCAAGGTTAAGGTCATTTCTGAAGGTCAGAATTTCGAAAATTTTAACTTTTATATCGCCCATAAGTATACAATAGTAAGTGATATAGCCTTCATATTTTACATGTGCATTGCTTGTGACATGACCTTTCTGTTGGTACTAAGTTCAAGGTCATTGGCTATGATAAAGGTCTTTTATCAAGGTCAAAATTTCGAAAAAATTAACTTTAACATTGTCCATCATTTTGAAATGGTAAGTGATACAGCCTTCATATTTCAAATGTTTATTACTTGTGACAAGACTTTTCAGCAGATACCAAAATCATGGTCATTGGTCAAGGTCAAATTGTCAAGGTCAATATTTTTCAAATATACCTCCTTTACCAAATGCCAAAATTTCTTTTTACTTTACCTAAATGTTACCATGCTAAAAGAGGGCTTAATGCCATGTAGCTTTACATTTTGTATATTTCCTACTCTAAAATAAATCAGTCTATTGTTTCTGTAAGACTACTCAAGTTAGAGTCTTCATTTTTTGTATGTAGACATTTTTCATTGATTACTGGTAAAATATTCAATCATTTACAATATAATAATATTGAATTTTACTAGAATCAGGCCTGTGAAGCCAAACAGATTCCTTCAATGTTTGTCAAACTTTCAAATTTCTTGTGAACTGAACTCTCAAACTATAGTTTCATTCAATAAGAAATTTTTTGTCCAATAATGGCATACAGTTTTGTAATAAAGCCATTTTTGGGGAGCATAATCCGTCTCTGACGGCTCTTGTTTGTGTGTGCAGCTACTACAGTTTGTGAGACAATTTTTTTGATCCCACAAGATGTCTCAGAATTGTTTTTTCCTTAACTTAGCAAAATAGCTTAAAGTTTCAGTGTTTTTTGTGTGCACAACTCCTACAGTCTGAATTGTAATGAAATTAAACTTGCCACAATGTATCTCAATGATGTTTAGTTGTGCATAAGACATTTTTTTCTTTTTTTTAATTTCTCAAATCTCATGTTGACGTAGTAAAATAGATGAAAATGACATTTTTTTGCTGATAAACCTCTTTGGGTGTATATATGTGCTGTTCTGCAAATCTTTTTTAAATGATGTTTTGCAGGTTCATAATGAAGACAATGCCACTAGACGTGGTTTATAATGAAGAAGCTTTCCATAAAGTGAGGGAAGTATTCTCCACAAAGAATATATACCCTTCCAGAAAAAGTGAAGCCTACATCACAGGTATTTTGATTGATACATACTGAAAGATGTGTTTGCGCAAATAGACTGATAGATTGAAATCATTAGGGTCATTCTCCATTTTGAAGCAAAATTTTATATTTTCCTGCGCTGCGTGTTGAATAAAAACTTTTTATGCCCCCGCATTAATAAGATCGGGGGCATATTGTTTTACTGGTGTCCTTCTGTCTGTCCATCTGTCTGTCTGTCTGTCTGCAAAACTTAACCTGCCAACTGAACATTTTCCTATAACTTCAACCCTGATTAAGTTACAATGCTTATATTTGGTATGTAGATAGGTCTCAACAAGGCACTATTTGGGAAGGTCATTTCACCAAGGTCAAGGTCAAATTTTTTACCTTTTCCCTAAAACAAAGAAAAAAAAAATCACCCGTTTCTAAAGAATTCCTGTTACATGGCATAGTGTTTCACAAACACATCTTGTTTCTATTAACTTTCTAAACTATCTAAACAACATCAAAACTTGGTTTTCATCATTTCTATTACTCTTCCTTTTTTATCTTGAATTATACTTTGATATCTTGAAAATAATATCCCATGAAGCGCCTTTAGTCAGCAATAGAATGAGCACAGCCTTGTTGTGGGATTTAATTAGAGCAGACACCCCATTACCAGATGGCAACATTTTAAATAGGGGTTGCAGGCAACAATTTAAAGTTTATGAAATTTTAGATCTTTTCAACTTTCTGGACAGATAACATTGTTTTAAATGAAGAAGTTGCTTGTTAAAATCAATTTCATCTTTTTACACAATGTTTTCCCAATTGTTTTTCTTACAGGCCTTCAAAAAATGTCACTATGTGGGAATGGGTTAAAAGCTGTCTAAATACATGGACTGATTTTGATAGGTTATCCTGAATAAATGTCCTTTTGTCCTTTCAAAGTTTGATTTATACATACAGATGCAGCCAAACGACAGTATGAGACATTAAAGCGACAGACTCAAGTTGAATTCAAAAATTCATTCACCAGACTGATACAGGGCACAGATGAGGTATGTGATCTTAGCCTTAATTACATCTTCCTTAATCAATTTCAAGACACCAGCCAATGTGATATAATTAAATTTTTGCTTTTTAACCCTTTTCCATCAGTTTACCCAAACCATATCAGATTTCTTTAAGATGAAAAAGTTATAAGTATCCTTTTGAAATCAGAAATGTTTTAACTCATATCCAAGTAAAATTATAGACTGGTCAATATTTTAAAGAAGATCTTTACTTCTTGGCATTGTGATGCAAACTATTTTGTTTGGACAATATTAAATATGTTTTCATATATTTCAATAAGGTCTAGTCTTGAATATATTTAACTTTTAAAAGATTATGACAAAATTATTTCTTTCAGTTTGATAGGTAATAAGGGGTTTTACAATGATTGTAAGTGAGATTATCATTTACATATTCCCACAAAACCCCTTCATTTTTTTTTTTTCTGAAGAAAAACACCTATAAAAGACACTGTAAGAAACATGCAATTCTCAATTTCTTGCAATGTTTTCTACCTAGTTTTGGGCCAGTGTAAAATTTTGTCATCTTGTTGTGGGTTAAGAATATTTGGGTTTGAGCTCAAAAAAGGGTAAAATTTCCTTTTATATTTAGGAGCAGATAAAACGCTGGGAGATTCAGTTAGATATCTCAGCACCCCAGGTTATCATACCAGAGAACTTCCAGTCAGACAACAGCAGCATGGTCGTCTTAGATCTAGGTCAGGTCAAGTTTCACAATACACCACACGGGACACCTAGCTCTCACAATGATGAGGGTAAGTGAACCTTTCCAAAAATACCAAAGGATTATGATAAATTTCAGATTCAGAAAAAAAAAAAGAATTACTTCACTACTAAAAATACTATCTCAAAATTCGCTATTGAAATGGCTAATCAAGTCAATAAAAAAGATCATAAACAACATAGAGTTTCTTTTGGACAAAAAGTAAAGGTTTTGTCATTATCCTGGTGGCATTTTTTCGCTACAAAAGATATTTGCTTGAAACTTATTATACATATGGAGTGTCAAAAAAGCAGTCCATACTATCAAGGTAGATATCTTTTAGATTCTTTAACCCATTCCCACACAATCTGGCTTTTTGATGACCCCTCTATGGTGCTCTTATTTGAGACCTTTATAAGCCGCTTTTATATCGGGCTCTTTAGAAATAACAATTGTGGCTGAAATTATGAACCATGGATATGATTTGTAGCTAAAGTCCAAAACTACTCATTGAATGGCAATCAACAAGGTTATCCTTTATTCAGGAAATTTCTTCTTATCTAAGTATGTTTCCATAGCTTAATTTCCTTAGTGCCTCAAACTGCAAGATTCTTTATTAGTTAAATTTGTAAACAATGTAATGCCAAGCTATTGGGATGGGAGACACATGTACTCCCCAAGCTATTAACTCAATTTTGCACAATATTGCTTTTTTGGATCCCTCAAGATGAAAGCTTAGGAAAATATTGTGGAAAATGAAGACATTGCTGGTTACAAGCAATTTCTTCTTTAGCCACAATATTTTCTTCCCCATAAGCCAAATATTTTCAGAACTGCCATCATATCTAAGTCGATAGAGCATCACATTCCCATTATTCAATCAAGGGATGTCATGGATTCAATCCCTGTCAGTGGCAGATACCCTTTCCGACATTTGTCTCTCACAATTGGGTGGATAATCATAAACCTACGTGGGATAGCAGCTGGAGGCTAGGAAAGGATGTAGTGGTAGTACTGGTGTGAGAAATACCGGGAATCCATTGTCAGGTGCTCCAGCCACCGAGATATGACTAAAATACTGTTAAAAGTGGCATTGAACCCCATTCAATCAATCAATCAATCAATCAAATGTTTCAGAATCATAACTATGAATTATCATTTGCATCTTCTTGTGGGTTAGTAATGATTAAACAAGAAAGAATGGAAAGACCAACTAATCTGAATGGTCTAAAATGAATTTATGAGCCACTGAGATTTTGTGTTATGCATTTAACAGATGAATTTCTGACCCCCATGTCTACCCCTCCTAATGAACCAAGTGAGTCTGGTGGGACAAAAAGGTTGGACTTGGATGAATTATCCCAGATGAACCTCACAGAGACAGAGTTCTATAACAAGCTGTATGACCAGTAAGGAACAATAACTCTTCTCTTCAACTCTTACTTTGAAGATATTAGATGATTAAACTGGAGACAATTTCTTCAGTAATTTAAATCAATAAACCCTTTCCTGTTTTTGGAAATAATAGACTTTTCCCAAATTGAAAGAGTTTGCAGACGACAATGAAAATTGAGTGCAATTTGGAATTAAACAATCCTATGTGGTAGAAAATATTGTGGGAAAAGAAGAAATTGCTTGTTACAAGCAATTTCTTCTTTTTCCACAATGTTTTCTCAAATATAAAATCACAGCAATGTAAAATCGTGGGTTTGACTAGGAAAGGGTTTAAATGCAGTTTGGAGGTTTGATTTATTTGTTCATCACACTGAACAGAGAGTCAGTAATTCTGCAGTAGATGATTGACAAATCACTAGCCATGCATACTAAGCTCTTACAGGAAGTTCGACTTAGATGATAAACTTAGTTGTTTTGCCAGTAACTTTAACCCATTCTCACACAATCCCTCCTTTTTACGCCTCTCAAGAAAAAAGCTTTGGAAAACATTGTGGAAAATGAAGAAATTGCTTTTATCAAGCAATTTATTCATTATCCACAATGTTTTCTATCCTAAAAGACAAAAACATTTAAAGTTCCATCAGCTTGAATTTGACGTCTGCAGCTTCTTTCAATTTGGACTGGTCTAAAATTTCACTGTATGGGAATGGGTTAAACAAAAAAGTAAAATGCTTGGTTTATAACTTCAATTTGGTAACTGCAGCTTGATTAAATTGTAGTTTCAATGTTTTAAGTTGCCAAACCAACAAAAATACTTTCCATAAATGGTTCAAAGTTTGCTCCTTGTCTAATTGTATGATTTAATTGGATGATTGACTCTTTGATTGACAACCAAAATCTATCTATTTCTGTAGGTGTGACTGTAAGCCAAACACAGATTGTAATTATTATAACTAGAATTATCAGTAAGAGGCCCAAATTCAAAGAACTGGCAGACAACATTTTAAATGCTGCCAAATCTTTGAACTCTGTGTCAGATAGGATAGAAAATATTGTTAAAAGGAAAAAAATGTTGGTTACTGGCATTTTCCTCTTTTACCTTAACATTTTCCATTTTTATTTTTCTTCAATGTGTAAAAATGGGGATTGAATGGTTATGGGTTAACATGTTACAACAAGGAAAATACCTTTGACATGCCTTAGTGAGTTCTTACTACTTTCAGATATACATTAGAGCTGACGGACCTACATGTGATGGTTGGAAAAATGAAGGATAATTGGAGACATATACACCACAGAGGTTCAACACCACTCCATTTGGTGGATAGATTCTCCATCACACTCCAGTTAGAAAGGTATTCAGAGCATTTTTAAAATTTAATGATCTTTATTAGGAGTTTTAATGTTTGAAAACATCTCTTGGTGATTACTACTAGTTGTTAATCCTGGAAGCATTATCTTCATCTCTAATCTCCCAACCAACAGCATTTTGACATTTTAAAGAAAATTGATAGGTAGAATACAACAATTTGTAGCTACTACAAGAATATGACAATTCAAAGAGTGGACATTGGATAGTTTGGACAACGGTGTCTCACTACGTTGATTGGATTAAACATCAATGTGGAATCAGCAGTAATGTGTATCGACAGTCTTAACCCATTCCCACACAATGATGCTTTGTAATGTCCCTGAAGAAATATAATTGGGAAAACATTGTTTAAAATGAAGAAATTACATGCAACAAGCAGTTTCCTCATTTCACACATTGTTCTCTATCCATAAAATTGAGAAAATCTAAAATTTCATAAGCTTTGAATTGTCATCTGCAACTCCTTTCAATTTGGACCAGTTGTACAAGTTTTTGTCTGATAATGGGTTAATCTATAGTAAGAAGAAAATATAGATTCGTATTAAAACTATTAACCATTTGAAATATCAATCGGCCATTTTCAATACCTAATGTTCTGTCAACCTGGAAAACTATTATGCATCTTCTTTTGAAAGAACTATTAGTTTTCCTCACCTGAAGTAATAAACGTTAAGAACAGCACTGCAAATCTATCTGGATGCTACGGTTTACTTTGTTTGGATGTTGCATTACCACCTTTTTAATGGTCAATTGACCTTGATTTATGGCTTTCCAAGGCAATGACATTATACTGAAGATAAGCTTTTGATAATTCTATCAATTGTTGTAGTTTTAACTTTAGTTTTCTATATATTGTTGTATCTACCAAATTTTGCATTCTATCATTTGTGGTATCTCACATTTTTGTATTCAACCAACTGTCTTTTGATGTTTGATGAAATGTCATGCACCAACCCAACCCTCATCTAGTATTGGAAGTAAGGAGGGTATAGTTTAGTCTCACTTTGTATAATTTCATTTCATCTACACCATTTAAAATATTTTTTAGACAATTCTAATTTTGTCTAAACCTGTTTGACACCTTATTTAAAATTCTAACCTTGTCTTAAAGATGATTTTACAATGTAAATGAAATATCATTGTAATGCATGTGTAATATTCATTAGAATATGATGCAACATTTAAATTATAATTTAATCAAATATTCTATGCATACATTTTTAGCTAATCTGAGCTTGAAGTGTTCTGGGAGAGCTATTGTGATCAGTCATTGTCCGTCATTCCGTCCATTCACAATTACAAAATATCTTCTCCATGGAATTTCAAACAAACTTCACAGAAATGATCCTTTGGTCACGCTATTACAAATTACTTCAAAGAATTGAAATCCATGAAGAGCTTTGGTTGCCATGGCAAATTCAGGTATTTATCTTCTTCGCATAAACATGTAGGAATGGATGGCAATTAGGTGAAAGCTTACTTTTAGTTGATACATGAAATGCTATATATTTTCAGAAGACTGATATTTACCACAGACCCCCAGTGGCCCACAATTACTGTATCTGGTTCTCTGCCTTCCCTTACTGTTCATGTGAATGAACACAAGGTGAGTTTATCTGCTACTTTGAATTCCACAGATGAGCACTGACCAGAAGATTATTCTGCAGTAAATCTTTGCTTTTTTTCTTTATTTTTAAAGAGCTTTGAGTTCAGCTGTTTCAACTCATTCCCAGGCAGTAATGCTTTGGATACCCATCAAGAAAAATGCTTTGGGAAAAATTGTAGAAAATGAAGAAATTGCCTATTTTCTACCCAAACTATAAAGATTTTAGAACCTTATCAACTTGAAATTGTTGTCTGCATCTTCTTTCAATTTGGACCAGTCTAAAATTTGCCGTCTGATAATGGATTTATACAAAAGGTCAAGGTAATGGTGTTGTTGATGTACAAGACTAGGAATTTGTCAAAGTTGTTTTAATTCTGTTACCTTTAGTGTATCTCTTGATCCTTTGGTCAAATTTACATGGCATTTGGAATATTTCTTCACCAGCAAAGCAGCAATCCATAATCTCAGAGGCAATAACTTTTAATTAGAGTTTGTGTGAATTGATATCTAAATTTCTGTAATCAACTATGTATCATTATGTGACAACCACTTTGTTTGTGACCAGGCATTTGGAGAGTGATAATCCAGATAAATGTTAGTTCTAGAAATGCTTTTTCTTACGAAGACTACAAACCTCTTTTCATCCATCGTCAGTCAATATCTCAGTATCCATCCGTTTGTTCATCAGTCTGCTTTAACTTATATGCATCTGTAAATGGCAAGATCTAGGTTAGTTGACAATGATTTCTTGTACCACTTTTGACAATAGTTAAAATAACTCATGAAGACCTGTGATGATGAATTAAAGAAAGAGGATTAGAACCATTTTATTATATCATTCTCTCTCATAGATTCACACAATCAACAGCTGTTTGAAGTCTGTTTCCAAATCTTCAAATGTGAACCAATCAAGCAGCTTCCATTCCCTGTCAGAGTCCTCCAGTGGTCAACATTTGGAAGATACATGGGAGGTAACTCAGGAAGACATATCAGCTAAAGAAGAGGAGAGTGATCTGAAGTTACGAGAGCTCATGGAGGAATCCCATTTACTCAGGATGCAGTTTTCTATCAACCAGATGTCCTTTGAAATACATAGTAGAGGTGAGATACTGTAATGTTATAAGCATATCTTATAAAAAACATTTATGGACTTAATTGTATTATAGCATATGAAGAATTGAATGTGTGCCATTTATAATTGCTTATTAATGTATTTCTGTATTACACAAACCAGATGATGATATTTACTTACTGATACAATGTCGGCTCCTCTTACAACTATATCACTTGACCTATTCCAACCCAATCCCGCTTTTTTTTCGATCCTGTTGTAAAAAATTGTTCAAAATGAAGAAATTGTTACAAGTTGTTTTATCATTAACATAAATGATTTCTACCCAAGACAGTAATTTCAAAAACAATAAGGCCTAATGTCAACTTTTGCTTGTAGTATTTATTTATTGTTGTCTACCATAGCAGTTCACATTATCAAGCAGAATTAGACTTGAGTTTTGGGATCCCAAGTTGTACTTGGAGTGAAAGTGGGAATTTTAAAATTGTTCCCTCCAAACCATATAGCATAGAGCTATTGTACAAAGGTTAATGATAGAGGACCTCATTGCCCTCTTGTTTCCTTTTCTACAGATAGAGCAGTAGCTGAATTACAAGTGTCTGGGGTTAGAACCAACTTGACAAAAAGACCTTACGACTCTGCAGTGACTTTAACAGTTCACAGTCTACTTGTTGTTGATGCCTTACAAACATATGGCCAGGATTTCGAACTACTTGTTGCATCCCATAAAAATATTGCGTAAGTATTCAGATTCTATGGTAATTCTATATCAAAAAAAGTTTCAATTCAGATGTTCATAAGTTTTGCAAAATAAGAGAAGTAACTTAAGGTATTGTTGGAATGATCATGGTCTATCAATTTTACTTATTGTTGCAAGTTTTTGGTCTGTTTTAGGAGAAACATAAAATTATATGTTTGGAACCCTGATCTGATATTCTATTAATCATATGACTTGAGATTTTGTGTTAAATTGATGAAACTCTTTAAATTTATTGATTATAAGTATCTTGCAAATGATATATCGCTGATTGTGAAATGATGTCATTCTTTGTATTATGATTTAAGTTTTGTGGTAGCAAAAATGATTGCTATAGGCTTACGCTTATTTGCCTTGCTGTTACACTATAAGACTATTTCAACAATAATGGTGTAATATCGTGAACATTGAATAAGTTTATTTTTCTTACACAACATAGTTCATATTTCAAGATTCCTCAATCATTTATTCATAATCAATTATGAATCTATGGTGAATTTCATAGACTCTTGATTGGCATGTCTTGTTGACAACCAGATTTTGTTTTATTAACCCATTTCCACCCATTCCTGCATCTGCATTCTTCTGCGTTTAAGAAATAAAATTATGGGAAACATTGTGAGAAAAGAAGAAATTGTTTGTTACAAGCAATTTCTTCTTTTCTCAAAATCATTTGTACCTTGTAAGGCCCTAATTTTTCATGTTAAAACAACTTATTTTGTTGTCTGCAGCCTCTTTCAATTTGAACTAGTCTAAGATTTCATTGCCTGGTAATGGGTTAAATTAGAACTGGACTTCTTGATGAATACAGGCCCTTTTGTTACATTTCAGTCTAGACAATACTAGTGGTAGTATATGTGACTCAGCCACTACCTCCCCAGTAGCCATGTCCCCGGGGTCACCACCAAGCTCACCCCTGGAACAGTTACCCCAGGAATCTAGTTCTAGAGGACTACAGGCTGTTCAGGATGCAATGTCTAGAGCTTTCCAGTCTATAATGGGTAAATTTGAAATTATTTTTACTAAATACCTATAATTTTTTTAACTCAAACACATAGGTTGGTGGCAGACAAAATCAGATATGTCAGAGGAAAAACTGTATTCAATATGGTATCATACATGGTAGATGACTTAATTTGATGGTAGATGGCTGAAATGATGTCACAATAAAATAGGACATGTTGATTTTTAAAACACTTCATAAAACAATTAGCCTGTGAAAATTATGATGACAGTTTTTTAGACTGCTAAAAATCAAGAGAGGTTGCAAACAACAATTCAAATTGTATTTGAAGTGAAAAATAAATGCCATTCAAGCTAGAAACCATTAAGAGAAAAGGAGAAATTGCATGTAAAAGCATTTTCTCACAGTGTTTTTTTAAAGTATATTTCATAGGGTTGGTTAAACACGGGATAGTGTGGGAATGGCTTATTGACTAGTAGACTAAGCAATCGACTAATTGCTGGCCCCTCCCACTTACTCCTTTGGCCACGCCCACTGACTCCAACAGGAAGTCCGACTTCAATTTCAAACGGCATTATTTTGCAAAATTTATGGCCAGTAACATCTAACAGAAAGGAGAATGGTTTGCTGGCAACCTAAACTACAGTTTATTCAAGTCGACAAACTAACAAAAATGTTTCACGTAAATGGTGGCTAAATGTCGGAGTTTAAATCTCAGTTATGGGTTGAATAAATGATCTGATTGGTGGATATATTCTTTGATTGACAGCTGCGTTGGTCAATTTGGAATGGTATTTGTGATACTGATCAAGACATAACCTCATCACTAACTCGACGAATTATAACCTTTGCTGGACATGCTTACTGACCCACAATAGCAAGTTCGACTTGGATATTAAATAGTGTTGTTTTGCAAAATTTATGGTCAGTAACATGGAACAAAAAATATGGGGTCCTAAACATCGTAACATCAAAACCAGGGAAAACACCTAACATGAATGTCAGATTTCAAGGTTCCCTGCCATTCTAAATGAATGATTTGACTGGTTAATTCTCTTATTGACAGTGGTTATTTATCAGTTGGGCTCAGGAACACAAACAGGATGCTCTAAAGGTAAGAAGTCTGTCTTGATAGATCAACCACAACTATTAATGTTTTCTCTCCCAATTTGGCTTTTCTACAAGTCTAAAGGAAAGAGTTAAGGAAAACATTGTGGAAAATAAAGAGATTGCTTGTAACAAAGAATTTCTTTATTTTCCATCTGTTTACTACCCCAAAAGACTGAGATAGGAAAACAGGGTCTACATGCTCTTTGAATGCACATATTTCTTAAATTTGTATACAGGTGATAGTTCCAGTCAGGACTCAAAGCCAAAGAGTCTTGCTCACCAACTGCCATCTCCTGTACAGGACAGTGAGGCCCTAATTACACTAGAGTTTGAAATGATTGATGCCAATTCACCAAGTAACACAAACACAGATGGGCCTCTTAATGTGGCCAATTTTCAGTTTAACAACTTGGATATCATAGGTAAGCTAAACAAATCTTCTAGTCTATTATATAAACCATTCCCAAATAAACCCCTCAAGAAAAAACTTTGGAAAGCATGGAATGGAGAAATTGCTTGTCACAAGCAATTTCTTCTATATCCACAATATTTTCTTCTCCAAAAAAAAAAAGATTTTTATAGTTTCATGATCTAAGAATTGTCGTCTGCAACATCTTTGAATTTGGATCAGTCTTAAACATTGTAGTCTGGGAATGGGATAGACTATCAGGTAGATGACTTACAGTGCTAAATTTCAATGAAATCAGAAAAAATGAATATTTTTGTCTTGAGAATGATTTATTTTCTGCTTTTAACTCAATGACTTTTGAGGTTAAGGGTGAGCATTAAGGTTAACCCAAAACCAGACAACAAATGTTAGACTTGTTCAAATTCAAAGAATTGCAGACAATTATCTTATAAATTATTTCTTTGTCTCCATTTGTAGAAAATATTATAGATGATAAGAACATTACTTGTTACAGACAATTTTTCTTTTTCAACAGTGTTTACCAAAACTATAGACTTATTCCTTAGGGCGTAAAAAATGCAAGAGTATGTGGAAATAGGTTGAGCAGCTTTATTTCTAGTTTCTTAACCCATTAAAATAAAGGTCATACTAAGTTGAAATATAATGAGAAAAATAGAAATTGCTTTTAATCACAATTTTTCTAATAGCTGTTTTTCTTCATGTTTGCATGAAGTCAAAGAGTTACTGCTATAGATTTTAGATATCTTGTTTAACCCATTCCCACACATTCCCACTTTGCAATGCCCTGAAGAAAAAAGCTTCGGAAATATTATGGAAAAGGAGATTGCTTGTAACAAGCAATTTTTTCATTATACTCCATGTTTTCCACTCAGCAAGACAAAGAATTGTAAGATTTCATCAAGGAAAAATTGTGGTCAGCAATGTGGTCAGCAATGCCTTTTAAATTTGACTCGTCTTAAAAAGGTCGTCTGGTAATGGGTTAACAATTGAATAAGTCAGTTTATATATAATTTCACCTCTGTGTTACAGCTAATCCGGAAACTGTCACAGAAATTCTAGGATTTTTGAAGAGAGCATTTCCATCACCAACTTCCAAACAGCTGCGCCAACAAACTTTGCAGGACATGTCTGCCTTATCTAAGTCAACAACAGAACTTTTTAATGATGCAAAGGTTGGTATAAACTACAGAACTAAAATCTATACCCTGATTTTGCAATGGAGAATTTGATAGGTTACTACTATATAAGATAGAATATTTCCTTTAGAATGTTGAAATTCAATTGACATTATGTCTCTAAACCCTACTCACACACAACAAGGCTTTTTTGTAAAATGAGGAAATGTCTTGCAACAATCAATTTCTTCATTAACTTCACTGGCTGAATGTCATGGGGCTGTTGTCAAGATGTGGTTTCTGTCCATCTGTCCGTAAACATATACTTTGAAAATCTTCTTCATCTGACTGACACCACGAAATCATGAATCTTTTCATTTTTGCAGGTATGACTATCAGATGATTCGTTTCTAAACATGTTTGCAAACTTATAATTGATCTAAAGGCATGGGGTTTTGGGAACTCAGGTGAGAGATTCAGGGCAATGTGGGCACTCTTATTTGAGATTGTTAATCAGGTGAACGATATAGCACCATTATGCTCCTTTTGTTTTAATTCCATACAGATCCCCATGGCATGTGGATCTGAATATCTGAAAAAGATTCACATCATATAAATAGCTCTTTAACAGACAACGAGTTTAGACTGGTTCAAGTTGAAAGAGGTTACAAATGCCAATTTAATTTGACTTTGGATTGAAAAATAATAGCCAAACAGATAAGGCAACTTCTCCTTTTCCCAAACTGTTTTCCTAAAGCATTCTTCAGCACATCAAAATGCAGGACTGTGTAGTAATACGGAAAAACACTGCAAAGGAGTTAAAAAAAATAAGTGTAAGAATTCAAAGGTGTTCTGATGATGTATGATATACCAGTATACACGTATATATCTTGTATTATAGATAGAGAAGACAAAACTTGAAGTAACTGCAGAATTTAATCGTTTGTCTGTATTATTGATGAAACTTGAAAATGCAGGTGATAAGAAAATGGCAAAGAAGGTGGCCACAGCGACTATGTCATCAGCAAGGATTCAGGCCACTTTAGGTAATTTATTACAACCTTGAGAATACAATCCCCATTTCTTTAAAACTGTGAGGAATGAATAGGATTGAGTATGGGAAATGGTATAGCTTCTTTTCTCACATTTTTCCTATCAAATAAGAAAACCATTTATCAGTTTACAGTCAACCAATCAATCAAACCATTCATTTAGATTGGAGGCAAACTTTGAACTGAGACATTGGCTTACATTTATGTGAAGTAGTTTGTTGGTTTATCAACTGAAACATTTTGAATACAGCTCATTTAAGCTATTCAAGGCCATATGTTTTGCAAAAATAATGTCGTTTAATATCAAAGTGGATCAATTTGTTGATCTCAGTTGGCATGGCTAGCAATCTGTTAATTGTCTAACTTCTTTTAATTTCCACAAATTGTCATCTTGAAATGGCTTAACTCTCTCCTGTTTAAACCCGGGATTTTACGTTGCTGTGATTTTATACCCTAGAAAACATTGTGGAAAAAGGAGAAATTGCTTGTAACAAGCAATTTCTCCTTTTCCCACAATATTTTCTACCACATGAATGGTTTCATTTCAAATTGCATCCAGTTTTCATTGACGTCTGCAACCTCTTTCAATATGGACCAGTCTAAAATTTCAAAAAACGGGAAAGGGTTAACAAATAAGCAACAACTCTTTAGACTGGTTTCAATTGAAAGCATTTGAAAACATAGATTGCTGACAGGTAATTATGCAAATGAGAATCTTTATTTAATTTCCAAAGTACAGTCGAATACCAATACCTCAAAGTTCAGGGGACTTATGAGAAAACTTTGATGTATAGATAGTTTGACGTGTAGATAGTCGAAGATTTCCATGAACATATTCGACCAAAAAAGGTGGAAAAATAGTGTAAGTAAAAAGGGCAAGTGATTCGCACTAGTGTGGTTATGTAATCGTAGTATGGGCATTGGATGCCTCTATATCATTGTACAATTCCATTGTAACACTGTCTGCACTTCGCTCAATCTTTCAAATTATCAGATCGCAGACAAATAATCAAAATCAAGTTAGCAATTGATATCCAATATTGTAACACACTTATCTCTCTACTGTGTTCACACATTAAAAGGTGTAAAACTTAGTTGATTTCAAATTTCGACCTTAGGTTTGTCTAACAGGGGTGTGATTGCGTGCAAACAATAGTGATTAAACTTTGCAATTGATTTGATGTAGGGGAAGTTTACAAGGTAAAAAGAACGACAGAGATTCAAATGCAAAAAAGTAGAGTTGTAAGATCGGTACTTCGACATAGAAAGAAATTCGGTTAAGGGACGTTCAAGGGAAAGGTTTTTTTATTGTAATTTGTTTATTTGTAATTTGTTTATTCATTGCTCATTTCAGGTAAATAACTTTTTATTGTAAAATGTATTTTTTGCATTTCAGAATCTGAGTTAAATATGTCAGGATCTCTTGGTGGATTCCATGTTTATGACATTACACCAGAGGTTCAGCGTTATCATCAAATATTTAGTATGGGACAGGCTGTGACAGACCTGAACAGTTCTTACACTACCACTGGACTTAGAGACATGTATAAAACTTGTAATGAATCCATGTTCATGGATGGATTAGGATGTGAAAATAGAGCATTCTCATTCAGCTTCAGCAAACCTTTGTCACAAAACACAGAGCGTGCTTTTTCTCCGAGTTTTGATGATGACAGCCACTGTATAAGACTGAGTTTGAAAGTTGCGTCTCTGTGTTACACTCACTCTCCTACAGTAATCTTAGACATATCACAGTGTTTGTCGGCATTCAAGGATTATAGAGAATCTGTTACTAAATCAATAAAGAATGTTGCTAGTGAAGTTGCCAGGGGGATAGTTGCTAAGAGATCAGATCTGGGTAACACATCCTTGTATGGAAGTTCAACTAGTTTGGATTTTGTAGGAAATAAAACAAAACATAACCAGTCTTCTGATGGGATTGAGCTAGAATTTCTTGAGAAAGCAATTCATAAAGATACAGAGAAAAAACAAAGAATTGTGCTAGATGCTTCTTTTGATTCTCCTGCAATAATTGTTCCCAAGAGTGCTTCTAGCTCTAAAGTTTTTGTGGCCCATCTCGGGGAAATTACTGTAGATAACAGAGATCAAACAAATGCGGAAAAACAGACATATATGTGTAGAACTAGTAGACCTGATAGGATCTTTGTAGAAATGAGGAATATGAACCTGTATTCAGTTGACACAGAGAAGCAATTTACAGATAAATCTGCTGGACAGAGATGGTCATTCAGTGATTCTAGTCTAAGCAATGATGCTGCAATACCTATTATGTATGATACCTTAGTACAAGTAACTGTGGATCACACATCCCCAACTGTGATAAACCCAACAAGTTTACCAAACTTTACAGCTGACATTCCCATGAAAGACTTTCATGATTGTCAGACTTTGACAGAACAACAGTCCCAGTTAGATATTAGAGCTAGGATACAAACTCCAGTCAAACTTGTACTTTCTAAACAAGTGTATGAACAAATTCTTCAGACGTCAGATTACATATCAGCTGGATCTGATAAAAGTGAAAATACTCAAGGAAATGATGACTCAAACAATGGCAGTGCTACACCTACTCCTCAAGAGATGAGTAGTGAGAAAACACAGAATATTGCCATGGATGAACAAGATTCCCCACAGTTTTCTGAACCCACAGCTTCAGTATCTTCAAGACCATTTGTCACAAAGAAATTTAAGTTTGAAGTGCCATTATTTAGTATTGAATTACGTGGAGATTTTGGTGAAGGAGAGCAAGGTATTGTTGATTTAAAATTACACCAGTTTTTATTGGACTTTTTGAAGAATGAACAAGCCACAACCCATATAGATGTGTCCTTAAAGTCACTGAGTATGGATGACTTACTGGTACCTTTAGACTCGCCTCACAGACAAATCATGGTGTCAAAATCGGTGCGGAAGGAGGACATGATTGATATGACACCACGAGAGTTCCTGTCTCAGTCCTGTCCAGATAACGCCATATTGCGACCTGTACCAGTCATGCCACATTCGTTACCCAGCAGTCTTTATAATGATTTGTCCAAACTAGATAGACCTATCTATACCAAACCTTTCCAGCTAGGTGGAGCTTTCCAGTCTGCTCATATACCAGGTACATCAAAAACACAGAAAAAGTAAGTAGCAAAGCATCATGAAGAAAGTATGAGATCTTTTCTAATTCTAATTTCCATTACATACAGCCTGTTTGACAGACATGTTAGCCTATTACAAGAAAGTGGTATTGTAGACTAGTTAGTTTATTAGTTTATACTTATTCATTTCAGTTCAATTGTTACAAAATCTTTAAATTTATAGAGTCGCTCTACTCACATGGAGATACGGTTAACCCCTTCCCACACAATGAACCTTTTGAACGCCTTTAAGAAAACGTTTAGGAAAAATTGTGTAAAATGAAGAAATTGCTTGAAACAAGCAATTTTTTCACTTTCAACAATGTTTTCCACCGAGAAAGTTGAAATAATTAAAAAATTCCATGAACTTTGAATTGTTGTGTGCAACTCTGTTTAATTGCTCATTTATGGTAAATAACTTTGATGACCAGGCCATCTGTTAATGGGTTAAGTCTCTGTACATCTTCCTTACTCATTTTGTCAGAATGTTTTGTTGTAATTCATACAAGGTAATTTAAAGAAAAGATAGTAAATGGATTTTAGACAAATTTGATTTAATTCAACTAATTAACCCTTCCCATATAATGACGCTTTTTGTTAGTCCTCAAGAAAAACTCCCCGGAGGCGGCACATATTCTTTCTGACATTTGTCTCTCACCAATGGGTGTATAATCTTAAACCTATGTGGGATAGTAGCTGGAGGCTAGGAAAGGATGTAGTGGTAGTACTGGTGTGGGAAATACCAGGAATCTATTGTTAGGTGCTCCACCCGCGGCAATATGACTGAAATATCGTTAAAAACGGCGTTAAGCCCCATTCAATCAATCAATCAAGAAAAACAGTTGGAAAAACATTCATTGTGAAGAATGAAGAAATTACTTGCAACAAGCAATTTCTTCATTTTCTACAATATTTTTTTCCCCAGAAACTTTAAATTATCTTTTGCAAGTTCTTTCAATATGGACAAGTCAGAATTTTGGCCCCTGATAAAGGGTTAAATAAGTTGGCCTGTATTTAGACATGACTATTGCAGCAAGGATTTATTATTTGATTTTCATTAGCTTTGTCTGCATATTCTTTATTTTCTAGCTACAAAACCACAAAATAACTGGAGTTTCACAAATTTGTCATTTACTCATTATCAGATGGCAAAATTGAGGACTGGTCCAACTTGCAAGGAGTTGCAGACAAAAAATTAAAATTAATGAAATTTTAGATTTTTTAACTTTCTGGATAGAAAACAACGTGGAAAATTTAGAAATTGCTTGTTATTATAAATTTCTTCATTTTCCACGTTTTCTCAAATGTTTTTCTTGTGGGGTGTCAAAAGGTGTCATTGTGGGGGAATGGACTGATGTCTTTTCAGAAACAGTCCAGCTACCCCACCACCTTCTCCTCAAATGTCTCGGAGCATGTCATGTGACGAAATCATCGATGAGAAGTTGGTACATGTGACATTGTTACTGATTGACAAAGCTTCTCCTGAATATAGACAAAAGTACAATGAAACAAAGCGTTTTGTTGATGTAGATTTTAGTTGTCTGGAGACCAAGATCAATCAACAGACTTGGGTTGTGCTGTTAGATTTTCTTGGACTTGGAGCCAAAGTTCATGATATGGATATTTTGGAAGGGAAGGCAACGAGTCCACAAAACCAGCCTGTTGACCCAGGTAAGGAGCTGCAAGTATTATTTAACCCTTATCATGCTGAACCTGGAATATTCTGGTTTTAGCAGGAGATTATGAACAAATTATGAACATATTTGCAGTCTGATCTTAGTCTACGCCTCCTGTCTGTCCTTTTGAAACCATAGTTGTTTATGAAATTCATTTTCAAAAGAAGTATTGACAACTGAACAATAAGTACTACCAGTGCTTTCAGCCCTTTGATTTTTATTCAATTCTGAAAAGGATTTTATTCGGCATGACAAGGGTTTATGTAATAACTTTGTAAAGTGAAAATTTCTTACTAATGATCTACATATGTATGTGTTTCAGAGCTGTTGATGGATTATTGCTTATTCAAGCTGCAGCTATGACAACTAGGTTTCCAACAAACCAATTTATTTGTTTGTTTCATATTACTGACAATAAATTTTGCAGATTTGCGCCTTTTAATATTTAAGTCAAACTTCCTGTCAAGGCACTCTAGCGATCAGTCTATTACCCAATTAGAATGAATAGAAAAACAATCCTAGCCACATGATTCCTTGCAAACGATATCTTGTTTTGACACCCTCAGAAATTGGTGTAAAGATAACCTATTACCACACAAACCTGACGTAGCATACACAGGGAATTATGTTTAGGAAAACATCATGGGAAACGGAACATGCACATGTTGAGACGATCCTTGGGATTATCTGACACAGCTGTATGTCATTTTGAAGTAAATTTTCAACATTTTGAATACTGGCTAATTTATTCTGTTTGTATGTTCAGAGTTGATATCCCTTTCTTGTAAGACTTATTGTTGTTTTATTATTACAGAGATGTATGTCCAGGCAGTAGTTAATTCTGAGATCAATTTCAAAGTAGAAAACCTGTCTATAGTGTTAAATAAGGAGGAATACCAGTTTGCAGAGGCCAGCATTTCTAAACTCTCATCCCACATTACACTGAGAGATGGGAACTTTGGTATGAAGGGTCAGTTAGGCAGTATGGCTATAGTTGATCTCTCACCTAGTGGTCAGTTATATAGAGAGAGATTTGTCACAGTTGGTCATCATGCCATGGAATTCGACTTCTTCAAGTAAGATTTTATTCTGATAGCATGGGTGTTGCATCAAAAAGGATTGTTATCTCTTTACCACACACCAGAATTTGATACTATTTCAAGTTGTTGAAATTAACCCTAGTTATGCTTAGCCCGGAATATTCTTCCTTTGGCTGGAGGTATAGACAAAGACTTTAGTCTATGCTTCCTGATTGACTCTTTAAACACAGAGATGTTTATAAATTTAATTTTCAAAATAGTTTTTGACCGTTAACTAGTACTCCGAGTACTTTCAGGCATTTTATTGTGCATTTTCATAAGGATGATATTCAGCATGACAAAGGTTAAGAAAATATTTGCCTTTTGGTAAAAAACTTTGTGATTAATGGAGAAATTGATTGTTACACACAATTTCTTCATTTTCCAATAACAACAATATTTTCTGTTAATTTTGGGGAAAATGAAGAAATGACTTGGTACAACAATTTCTTCATTTTCCTCAATAGTTTTCAGATAATTTTTTATGCTCCCTGAAGGGAGAGCATATAGCCGCCGCTTTATCTGTCCGTCTTAAGTCCGTCCGGAGCGATTTCTCCTTAACCCTTGGACTAAATCAAATGTAACTTACTATGTGAACTCCCTACTATATAATGCCGATGTGTTTTCCCTGGTTTTTGGATTTGAGGCCTGGTCACGGAAAAAGGGGACTTGGGGTAAAATATAGTTTTTCTAGAATTTCTCCTTGTCTAAAGGTCAGAATTGAATGAAATTTCATATTTGAGTAGCAAATCAGATGTCCTTGACCATAAACTATTTGAAATTTACGGAAATAAGATATGGAAAAAAAGGAAGCTTATTGTTTAATAGCTTTACATTAGCTCTCAATTTCTCTGTAACAAACTTACATTGGCCATAAAT
Organism: Fragum fragum; assembly: GCA_946902895.1. NCBI lineage: Eukaryota > Metazoa > Mollusca > Bivalvia > Cardiida > Cardiidae > Fragum > Fragum fragum. Next base: position 32,269,146 of record OX336368.1, on the reverse strand, counting down.
TTTGATTAATAAGAGATATAGCCTTCATATTTAATATGTGCATTGTTTATGACAAAACCTTTCTGTTGGTACTAAGGTAAAGGTCAACTGTGAAGGTCAAGGTCATTTCGCATGGTCAAAATTTCGAAAATCTTAACCTCAAAATTATCCATAAGTTTACAATGGTAAGTGATATAGCCTTCATATTTCACATGTGCATTGCTTATGACATGAACCTTTTTGTTGGCATTAAGTTCAAGGTCATCTGTCAAGGTCAAGGTCATTTCTCAAGGTCAAAATTTCGAATTTTTACTTTAACATCTCCCATAAGTATACAATGGTAAGTGATTTAGCCTTCATATTTTACTTGTGCATTGCTTATGAAATGACCTTTCTGTTGGTACTAAGTTCAAGGTCATTGGCTAAGGTAAAGGTCATTTTTCAAGGTCAAGATTTCAAAAAAATTAACGAACATTGTCCATAATTTTTAAATGGTAAGTGATACAGCCTTCATATTTCAAATGTTTATTACTTGTGACAAGACTTTTCAGCAGATACCAAAATCAAGGTCATTGGTCAAGGTCAAATTGTCAAGGTCATTAATTTTAAAATATACCTCCTTTACCTATTGCCAAAATTTCTTGTTACTTTACATAAATGTTGTTTATTAAGTGCCCTAGGTAATGTTTATTTTAATTTTTGACTCAATGAACCATACCATGCTAAAAGGGGGCTTATATGCCATGTAGCTTTACATTTTGTAAATTTCCTACTCTTAAATAATTCAGTCTATTGGTTGTGTAAAACTACTCAAGTTAGAGTTTTCATTTTTTGTATGTAGACATTTTTTCATTGATAACTTTGATGGTCGAGCAATTTCTCCTTTTCGAACATTTTTTTATATTGATAATTATTTTCAGTCTATCAAAATGTAGGTTCGTGTTGTAATAGGGTTTATCTTTGAATGAAATGATATGGGTATTATAATCCTTGGCATGCTTAATAAAATTCTCTACAGAATTGCAATAAAAACTAAGGGTTGAAAGCACTGTAAGCCCTAATGAATGCTCTTTTTTTCTATGTTTTTTTTTTTTAATTATTAGATAAATAACTCTGGCTTGAAAGGGAAAAGCAGATGGTGTAGACTAAAAACAGACTGCACAGACATGCAAGCTGATCTTTGTCTATACCTCCTAACGCAGCAGGAATATTTGGGGTTCAACATGACAAGGGTTAATGTCTGACTGTCTAGTATAATTTAACCCTTTTCCCGTTCATACACGGGATTTTATGTTCCTGTGATTTTATACTTGAGAAAACATTGTGGAAAAAACAGAAATTGCTTGTAACAATCAATTTCTCCTTTTTCCACAATATTTTCTACCATATGGGATGATTTCATTTCAAATGGTATCATGTTTTCATTGTCGTCCGTAACCTCTTTAAATTTGGACAAGTATAAAATTTCCTAAAACAGGAAAGGGTTAAGTGGTTTGATAAATACCAGAATAGAATGTATTGTTACATCCACACATTATTCACTTGTTGTAGGCTAGATAGAACTAAATCATTTGAAAAAAAAAACATCAACACCAAATCTACTAAATATGGTATGGTTGTGTTACAGATATGGTGTCCCTGACCCATTGTTACAACGTGATTATGATATGAGGATGACGATTAGCATGGCTTCTGTTAGATATACACACACAAATAAGTTTCAAGCTGAGATGCTCGGATTCATACAACAATTTCTACAACTACAAGACATCCTAGGTAGAATGAGGGCAGCCTCAGCTGGGAAAAAGGTTTTGCTTTTTGTTAATCGGTATAATTTACATATCAGCATAGTCAATCAAAAATCTATAAACCATTCAAATCATTCATTTAGTCTAGAGGTGAACTTTGATCTTAACCCATTCCCACACAGTGATGCATTTTGACACCCCTATAAGAAAAGTAAATCAGAAAACATTGTGTAAATGGTAGAAATTGCTTTTATTTTAACAAGTAATTTCTTCATTTTTACACAATGTTTTTTACATAGAAAGTTGAAAAAATCTACAATTTCATCAACATTAAATTGCCGTCTGCAACTCCTTTGAATTTGGACCTTTCTAAAATTTTGTTGTGTGGTAATGGGTTAAGCATTTTTGTTGGTTTAGTGACTTAAACCATTACCAAATGGCAAAATTTAAGACTGGTCTTAATTTAAAGGAGTTGCAGATGACAATTTAAAGTTTGTAACATTTTAGACTTTTTCAACTTTCTGGATAGAAAACTGTGTAAAATGAAGTAATTTCTCCATATTACACAATGTTTTTCTAATTGTTTTTCTTGGGTAGCGTCAAAAAGTGTCATCGTGTGGGAATGGGTTAAACTTGCTAGCAACAGCTTATATACTTTGTAGCTAAAGACCACAAATTGCCCCCCCCCCCCCCCCCCCGAAAATGGTTGTCATCTCAGTTGAACCACAATGTCTAGAGGCAGTGGGAGGAGCCAACAATCTGTCAATTATGGATGGATGTCTTGAGTTTTTCATTATTTGGCTTCTAAGGTCAAAGTAGTTACAACACAACACTAGCTTGATGAAATTTTACTTATCAGTATATCTTAACCCATTACCAGATGGCAAAATTTTAGACTGGTCCAAATTGAATGAAGTTGCAGACGACAATATAAAGTTTGTGAAATTTGAGATCTTTTCTACTTTATGGGAAGAAAACATTGTGTAAAATGAAGAAATTGCTTGTTGCAAGCTATGTCTTCATTTTACGCAATGTTTTCCCAATAATTTTTCTTCAGGGGTGTCCAAAAGCATAACTGTATGGTATAATGGCGTAAACAGCATCTATTTACTGTACTGTCATATTTTGGTTCATACTAGATGCACTGACTTTTTGGTCAGGTAGTACCGATTCATTGATAAGTTTGAGAGCAAGTTATTGAACCAGTGTCTATGCCTGTGCACTTGTCTTCCAAAACTTAGCCTAAAACCTGTTGCATCTAGAACATGTGGGGTAAAATGCTCTAATTTGAAGTGAAGATACATCTCATTTACATGCACTTGCCAATTTCCAGGTCATTTGATTTTGTCATGGCTGTCTTTCAAGGTCTGAATTATGAAAGTTTGTCATAACATCTGTATCACTGATCTACAAATCTTGTTCTTATAACATAATGAACTTTAACCCATTCCAACACAACAAAATTTTAGACCAGTCCAAATTGAAAGATGTTGCAGACGACAATTTCAAGTTGGTGAAATTTTAAATTTTTTTGTCTTATTTGGTAGAAAACATTGTGGATAATGAAGAAATTGCTTGATACAAGCGATTTCTTCTTTTTCCACAATGTTTTCCAAAGCTCTTTAATTGGGGGGCGTAAAAAGGAGGGCTTGAGTTGAAATGGGTTAAATCAACATTATTTAAACTTCAGATCAATGAGACGTCCTTCCATAACCCACGATTATTACTCGATATAGAGGCAGGATCTCCCATTATTCTTATACCACACAGTTCTAAAACATCAGATGTCCTTGTGGTTGACCTTGGGAAGATTTCTGTTAAAAATGTCTTCAAGTTTGATGGGGATCCTGGAACATTGAACGAGGGGAAATGTGATGACGGTCTTACCCCTACTGGTGACTCCAGAAAGGATCAAGATTTCACTAGAAACAAAAACAAAAACTTTATAAGTAGATCAAATTCACAAACTTCTCAGAAGTCTGTGAGCAGTTCAAGAGATGGTATTATCTCATCTAGGAGTAGTGTGTCACAGTTAGAGGTCACCAAAGGTCAAGGATCACACCCTCTCACCCAAGGTTTACTAGACGACTTTCCACCACAAGGTATTAATACAGACCCCATGACTGCTAGTATTTATGGTGATTTAGATTTGGATATTCGTAGTGATGAAGAAGAAATTTACGATCCAACGGATGGCCATGGGTCAGAGGGGTCAAGTGTTGACCCCAGTTCTCCAAGGTCAAGGTGTAGTGTGTCATCATCTGGGATTTTCCCGTCAAGGGAGATCTCCTATACGTCTCAAATAAGTATGGATGTTGGAGACATCATATTGAATGTTCCATCGTCACCAAATGATCAGTCAGACACAGTTTCATTTGGTGAGGCCTTGTTACAAAGTTCTGTACACAGGTGTCTCCTAGATATACTAGATGTACGGCTGACAGATATGGACCTGTTTTCTGCAGAAAGGGTAGAAAAGAGACATTATAAGGGCAAGAATCTTCACCAAGATCTGGAATTTCCATCCTGTGTAATTCAAAGACAGGTAATTTAACCCATTACCAAATTTTAGACTTTGGGGAATTGAAAAAAGTTGAAGATGGAATTTTGAAGTGTACTGAATTATAAACATCGCATAAATTTGCTAATTTTGTAAACAGAACTTTTTTTTTTGCTAATAGGCTGAAATCTTTAAAATCCCTTGATTGATGGAATGCATCCTCAAAAAGTCATGTGGAAGAAATTTTACCTTTTTCTTTGGTTTATTTTCAGGGAACAAAATTGTTGAAAGAAAAGTGTGTTTTAAACCTGACAATAGAAAGGAACCTGGATGGAGATCGTAGCCATGCAGTTCCTGACTTTCGTATCGAGGGCTCTCTTTCTTCAGTGTACTGTTGTCTGGATATTGTGCAATATAAACTAATACGAGGATTACTGGACCACAACCTGGGAGAAAAATTTGAACCTTTCAAGAAAGAATTGATCACCAGCTTACAAGATCCAAAAATACAGGTAAGCTATATTGTTTACATATTTTGAAATTGTTCTTCTTAACCCACTCCAACGCAATGACGCTTTTTGATGCCTCAAGAAAAAAGGCTTTTGAAAACATTGTGGTAAACAAAGAAATTGTTTACAAGCAATTTCTCCTTTTCCACAATGTTTTCTAGCCAGAAAGTTGAAAAAATCTGAAATTTAATGAACATTCAATTGTCAGCTGCAGCGTCTTTAAATGTGAACCAGTCTAAAAATTTTACTGTCTGGTAATGGATTAATGATTTATGTAGATCTTTTTCTAAATGATAAAAAGTAGCTTTTTAACTTTAATCATAGAACATTTCTGTCCATCTACTAAGGGGTCTGACACTTTTGACAGAACAAGAACTAAATCTTTTTTACTTCGGCTATTTTAGCACAAAAGTCAGCATTGGCTTTGGTGTATTAAACTTTAGCCTTGTTCTTACCTTGAATATTACCAAATACGCTTGCTTGAGACTTAGCACATGTATTCACTTGCAAAAAAGCAATCCATAAAGGATGCATTTTTAGCTTGGCTGTTTTTGGAGAAAACACGAGGTATTGCCGAGGCCAGGTCATCTGCATTAGTGTCTGTCCATTATCATCTGAAAACTTTGACATTTTGCAATATCTCTTGTATTATTAGCCACATTTACTTGAAACTCGGAATATATTTTCTTAATTAAAAGAAAAAAAAATGAAAAAAAATTGACGTCAGGTTTGTTTATTTGTTTTCATTATTATGTACTCTGAAGAAGGCGTATGCCAAAACGTTGGTACTTGAAAAAGAAAGAATAATAATACTAATTATACGTGTTGTTGTAGTTATTTTGAGAATTACTTAATTGAAAGAGCAATCTATACCAAAGTGAGGGATAACTCTAAATATACATTTTGAATGAATTATGACCCTTTTCAACTTAGAAATATCACTCACTAATTAAGCACTTGAACAGCTGGGTGTTGGCATTTGCATGCGGTGCTCTTGTTGTAAGACCTATTTACCATTTTTTTACTTTCAAGCACCTTGACCTGAGCATGAAATCTGTTTTTGATTTTCTTGCCAAAATGTTTTTTGACTGAAAATTTTGTTTGCAAATCTATCAACTTCATTTTTCTAATGTTGTATTCTTTCTTTTCATATATCTTTGTAGACTGTTTTAAGTGGAGAAGTTTGGACTATGATTGCATTTGCTGTAAATCTAAATAATGTAACCATAGAGTTGCTGAGCTCCCATGCTGATAGTGCAGCTGGAAGGTCAGAGGTCAGTCTTGCCAAGGTTGACCTCATTAAATCAAGATTATCATATGAGTCATTCTCTGATCAATCTAAAGAGACTGACCTAGTGTCACATGAAATACTGGCCAGTGACACAAGATTTAGAGGTAGGTTTGACATTTCACATTGTACATTTAAGCCAAATTTAGTGAAAATGACGATGTATTGCTCTTTCCTTTAATTATTTTTTATTCATTTACAAGATGATTTAAGGTAACATTTCTACCCTTTTAAGCTGTGCATCATTACAAACTGATAATATGTTGTTATACCATTGTTTGTCAGTCAATCCATGCATCTGTGTGTTTGTCAAAACTTATGTGTAACTTACGGAAAGCACAATATCGTATGTGAAGGAATTACTCATAGATACAATTTAACAAAATGCTAATTTCAAGGTCATTTTGTAACACCAAGGTCATTATCTAAGTGTTATTTCCTACTTTTATTTGTGACAATAGCATTTTTCAAACAAGATTTGCTTAACCCTTTCCTGTTTCTTGAAATTTTAGACTGGTCCAATTTGAAACATTTTGCAGACGACAATTAAAAGTGAGTGCAATTTGAAACAAAACCATTCTATGTGGTAGAAAATAGTGCGATAAAAGAAGAAATTGCTTGTATCAAGCAATTTCTTCTTTTGTCACAATATTTTCTTAAGTATAAAATTGCATAGACGTAAAAACCAGTGATTATACAGGAAAGGGTTAAAGTATTTTATTTGTCATGTGAAATTAACTTTGAGTATAAAGATGTGAACAATTTGATTTTAACACTTTGTGCACTTTGTTTACATGCAGGTAAGCCAATGCCATAATAGTTCACTTAACATTAATACTACTAACCAATAACCAGACAACAAACTTTTAGACTAGTCCAAGTTGGCAGAGGGTGCAGATTGCATTTCAAAATCCTTATACCGCAATGTTTCCACTTCTATGTTTTTCAAGTACATGTACTTTATACAGTAAAACCTCGGTAGTTCGTAGCGCAAGGGACCGGGGAAATTTATACGAATTAAGCGTAGTACGAACAAAACAGAGGGCTGTTTGAGATACACGGAATCTGAAATGGTCTTGTTCTGTCTCCCATTTAGGAATTGATTCTAAATTGGTTATGTTTTCTACACAAGACCTGCAGATATTAATTTAGGAATACATAAAAATACATTAAAAATTACTCGTCTTGTATTTTTTATTTCTTTGTTAATTTTTAGCATTTTTTAAACACAGTGTTTGTATCAAATGGTAGACTCCGTCTGAGTGATTTCTCTTTACAATACATTGGATCAAATCACTCTGAGTATTCTATCATCAAATCACAAAAAGGAGGTCTAACGATTGTGAAGAAAGCAACCACAGAATAAAATTAAGTGCTAGAATTTCTAAGTGAGCAATAACACCGATACTTATTGGGTGCGTCAATTTAAAGTAAATTTTCGGCGATAATTACGGGAATCTTTATTCGATGAATTACCCAACTTACAAACCAAACAGCCCCTTTTAACTAAAGGTACGTGATAACAAATAATTGTCATTTAGATCAGTAGGTGTGAAAATCGAGGTAAGTGGTGATTGGAGACAATTAGTTTATCACACTCACGAATTAAACATAGGAGTTTGTGCTCTAATCATACTTTCGGGACTTGAAATGGCCTACGAACTACGAACCACTGACGTTCGAATTAGACAGAACTTTCTAACAAAGATAAAGAAGGAATAAGATCAGGACCGCGTAAAGTATACGAACGAACACATACCTACGAACCAGTGACGTTCGAATTAACAAGGTTCTACTGTATTTAGGATTGTTTGGTCATGGATAAACTTTCTTTAAATGAATTTGGTTTGACTACCGACGGCGCCACATATTCTTTCCGACATTTGTCTCACCGATGGGTGGATAATCGTAAACCTAAGTGGGATAGCAGCTAGAGGCCAGGAAAGGATGTAGTGGTAGTATTGGTGTGAGAAATACCAGAAATCCATTGTTAAGTGCTCCAGCCGCTGCGATATGACTGAAAAACTGTTTAAACTGGTGTTAAACCCTAATCAATCAGTCAATAATTAAACAAATTTCTAAGGTTAACCCTTTTCCAGATGAATAACTTTGAGGCCAGTTCAAATTGACAGAAGCAGATGACAACTTAGATTTTATGGAATTTTGAAAATATTTTTCTTTCAAAGTAGAAAAAATTGTAGATAATGAAGAAATTGCTTGTTCCAGGCAATTTCTTCATCTTACACTATAATTGACTACGCTTTTTTCATTAGGGGCGTAAAAAAGCAAGATTGTGTTGGGAATGGGTTAAAAGATTTAAAGGTGTATATGTTTTGTAGATGTAGCCATTAATCAAAGACCCAGTGTATTTGAGAAGATTTTGTTACCCTCATGTACAGCTGATCCTGAAGGCTTACAGATGGAGCTTCACTTCAGATCAACACAGGATGGAACTCGATTTATGGTCATCTTAACCAACATGAAACTGTTCTGCAGTTTTGATTGGTTGATCAGTCTTAATGACTTTATCACAACAAAACCAGAAAATCCATTTGCTGCAGGTAGGTGATTAAAGGTTTGTGATCATCCATAAAAAAGGGGACTATATTTGAAGTGTTTCTGGTATTAAACCTGCATACTGTGCTGAAGGAGCAGGCTGCCAAAGATCAATGCTTTTCTTTTGAAAGAAAAAACAAACTTTCAACCATCAGGGTATTTTGTCAAAATTATACCCCTTTTCTACGTAGAATTTTTTACCTACAGCCAAGCATGAAACTGAGCATACCGTCCTCTTATAGTATAATATGTCAATGATTAAATATTTAAAAAAAGAAAACTGATTCTAGGTTTCTCTATATCTATAGCAGCTGCTTTACTTTTAGTGCGTTAGTCCATTTTTCTCCAAATTTTGATTTTATTCTTTCTTACAAGGTCAGACCTATGGTGTGTCCCCAGTAGAAGAGGTTCAGTCACAAAGAGCCAGCTCTCCCTCAGATAAGGGGTCTAGAACCACAAGTCCTGTTACTACATCAGGGGGCATTATCACAAAGAGGGGACCTATTGTAGAACAGGTGGGTTAGATATGAGAGATTTTATAGACTCTACTTAAAAGATTGTAAATCACTTTGCATAAAGCAAGATAACAATTTCAAGTTGGGAGAACTTTGAGTATCTTTGTCATTTTAATTCGAATACAAGGTTAAAAAATGAAGAAGTTGCTTGTAACAAGTAATTTCTCCATTTGTAACCTCTTTTCCTCATTAAGTCTTTTCTTGAGAGGTGTAAAATGCGGGATTGTGTCGGAATGGGTTAAGTTACACTATCAATTACCACTTGCTACACTATATCAACATTGATACTGATAACATTATTTCTCAATAATATATGCTTAGGAATTCTTAAAAACCATTTCCTTCTTGCTTTAAACAAGTTCATAAGTATCTTCATGATTTTTAGACTGAGGTTCCTTTTGAGTTGAAGTTGAATGTCACAGATACCCAGTTTGTAGTGGTAGAAAATTTGGCTTCACTGGACTCAAGTGCAGTTATACTAAAGGTAAAGTTAACATTCTGATTCTAATTTGATGTTGAATTCATGTACAGTAAATCATAATGATATAGGTAATAGAAAATAGAAGTATTTTTAAGACAAAATCTAATCATGCACAATGTATGCTTTCTGACTGCTCCTTGAAACTGGTTTCTTTTTCACCAAACTACATGTCAAAATTCTATGATCAGATTAGATCTCTATACATGTGTTCAAGAACTGTTAACTGTCATGATGAATAAATCGATTTAGAGTTTTACTTATATTAAAGGACTGAAAGCAATGAAAAAAATGAGTAACTAACCGATCGATGTTTTGTTTAAAAAGTAGTTATAGAAACTTCTTTTAAAAGAGACAAACAGGTGGTGTAGACTATGATCAAGCTTGCTATATCTGCTTGCTGATCTTTGTCTATACCTCCTGCCTTATTGGGAATATTCAGGGCTCATCAAGTCATATGCTAATTTGCTAAAAGAAAAAAAACTTTATTAATTTCAGTGTACCTCTGTCATGTCATACCGACCTAAAGCTCAAGACAAGATACTGTCATGCACCCTACAGAGTTTAGAGATCTTCTCATGTAGTCTGCAATCAGAAGATGACACTGCCCTCTCTATTGTTGATCCCATGTCACTAACAGTAGAACTAAACGCCAACCCTCTACCAGTCACCAAACACAGTTCTACAGCAGGTCTGCTTGATGTAACAGAGGTAGAACAAAAACAATTACTGTTAGAGGTAAGATCATATTATTAGTTCAGTTTTCAATGTTAGTTTGAAATTGGCTGTTACTTCGATGTTATAGTTACAAAAACACGCTTTTATATCCTCACAAAACCATTGTCCTCAGGGTATGTACTGGAATTGACAATGCTGGCCCGCCCACTGACTTCACTAGCCACACCCACTGACTCTGACAGGAAGTTCCACTTAGATATTAAACAGCACTATTTTGCAAAATTCATTGCAGTTACATGTAACAAAAAAATATGATGGACATTTTGCAACCTAAACATCGTAACTAGAGCTTGAATAAGCTGTGATTATTGCGCTTAAGCCACCAAGGTAACAAAAATGCTTTAAATAAATGTCAGAGTTCAAAGTTAAATTCTGGTCAAAAAAATGTTTTGATTGGTAAAATTTTAGTTTTACTGAGAGCCTTAGTCCATATACTCTTCCATCTGTCTATCCTTTCATTTGTCTATCCATTGTCCTAGTACCAACACTAACAATTTTGTGTCGCTAATTCCTCCTTCAATTTTGTTTCAAAAGTACTGAAATATTTTAAAAACATTGATGGCATGCTGAAGTTTTATAAGATGCTACATTGAAGCGTCTATTCCTCCTTGTCAAAGTATTATCTTGTCTTGAACTTAAGTTATTTTGTCTTTGTACTCATTTACAATTTACAATTTTGTGTTGCAAACTCCTCAATCAATATTGGTTTAATTGAACTGAGACTTTATAGATACATTGAGAGCATACTGAAGTTTTGGCCCATGCAATTTTGAAGTGTCAAATTTCCCTTTGAACTTAGCCCATTCCCGGGCAGTTGTGCTTTTTAATGCCCCTGAAGAAAAACAATTGGGTGGAAAACAATGTGTAAAATGAAGAAATTGCTTACAACATACAATTTTTTAACTTTCCACAACGTTTTCTCACCAGAGAGTTGAAAAAAATTAAAATTTCATGTTTAAATTTTCGTCGGCAACTCTTTTCGATTTGAACCAGTATAAAAGTTTGCTCTGGTCAAGACATTTTTCTGAAAATATAGTAGTTTTGGAAACATGTAGTTTTACTTAAATAGTTCTGGTTAGGGTTTTAAGTTGCATTTAGTGACAAGGTATACAGGTTTGTTTTTTTTTGGAGGGGGGGGGTTGATTGATGAAACAATGAATTTAGGCTAATCTTGGTTTCAGGAGTATCTTGGTAAACCCATTACAATACTGACATTTTTTTGACTTGTCCAAATTGAAAGGAGATGCATGTGACAATTTAATGTTTATGAAATTTTAGATCTTTCTGGGTAGAAAACATAGTGTAAATTAAAGAAAGTGCTTTTCTTCATTTTCAACCAATTTTTGAAAACATTTTATATAAGCCGCCAGAGGCGGTCGCATATTGTCGTCATCTCCGTCTGTACGTACGTACGTACGTACGTACGTCCACTTTTCTCAAGAGTGCAACTCCTAAGTTTCTGGAAGGATCTTTATGAAACTTGGTCAATGTTATCACCTTAATTGGTAGATGTGCATGAAGGAAGGATTTTACAGTTCAGTGATTTTTTGCCTCAGTTATGCCCCCTTTAAACTTAGTCTCTGGGGCCTATTGAAATTGAAGCCTTGTGATTGCAACTCCTCCTAAGTTTCTGGCTGAATCTTTTTGAAACTTGGTCAATTTTATCACCTTAATTGGTAGATGTGCATGAAGTAAGGATTTTATGGTTCATTGATTTGTGCCTCAGTTATGCCCCCTTTAAACTTAGTCTCTGGGGCTTATTGAAATATCAGCCTTGTGAACGCAAATCCTCCTAAGTTTCTGGCTGGATCTAAATGAAACTTGGTCAATGTTATCACCTTGATTGGTAGATGTGCATGAAGGAAGGCTTTTATGGTTTGTTGGTTTTTGCCTCAGTTATGCCCCCTTAAAACTTAGTCTCTGGAGCTTATTGAAATTGCAGCCTTGTGAATCCAACTCCTCCTAAGTTTCTGGACAGATCTAAATGAAACTTGGTCGATGTTATCACCTTAATAGGTAGATGTGCATGAAGTTAGGATTGTATGGTTCATTGATTTTTGCCTCAGTTATGCCCCCTTTAAACTTAGTATCTGGGGCTTATTGAAATTGCAGCCATGTGAATGCAACTCCTCCTAAGTGTTCGGCTGGATCTAAACGAAACATGGTGGATGTTATCACCTTAATTGGTAGATGTGCATGAAGTAAGGATTTTATGATTCATTGATTTTTGCCTCAGTTATGCCCCCTTTAAACTTAGTATCTGGGGCTTATTGAAATTGCAGCCTTGTGAATGCAACTGCTCCTAACTTTTTGTCTTGATTTGAATGAAATTTGGTCAATGTCATCACCATAATTTGTAGGTGTACATGGATCAAGAATTTTATGGTTCATTGATTTTTGCAAGAGTTATGCCCATTGACAGTTAGTCTCTGGGCCCATTCAATCAATCAATCTTAACAAACAGTTTGAACTTGACAATTTAAAAAGGTAGTCCGCAAATGTTTTGAATTTGGTTCTGTCAAAATAAGTAGTGTCTACAATTATTTTCCTGAAACAGCAGCAAAGTGGTGGCGTATATTGTGACTATGGCACACTTGTTTACTTGAGGGCTTCAAAAAGCATCATTGGGTTGGGATAGGTTAAGGTGATATGCTTTTCTAGTTATGGTAGACTTAATTTACAAACTATCCTGGATAATTAAATACTTGCTAAGGTTTAGATATACTATTTTTGTTAAACTATTTCCCTTTATTACCTAATTTCTAGACATTTAGAAACCCATTTCCAAAATACCTTTTGATTGACATTTACTTTGTTTTATATTATTCAGGTCAGTTTTAATGTGATGAATGTAAGACTGTCTTACCAAGATATGAAGCTATTTTTGTCCATCATGGATTCACTGCCAAAACAAGCTTTACAAGCAAAGCAGTCAAAATCATCACCAACCACAGAGCATGCAGGTAAAGTCTTTATTTATGATCTATCATTCAAAAATAGATAATATTTGTCTCATTACATGAAAAGAGTTCGTCTTGGAACTTTTTTGAATGCAAATGCTTGAAAAAAAAGGTCAGATCAAGCAGAGGTCAACCAGAGTTTGAGTTGTCAGGTAAATGAATAGTCTTGACTCAAAAAAAAAAAAAAAACACCTAAAAGTTTTTAATCTTATCAGCCTTTGCAGTCTGCCTAGGGTTGATGCTTGTTTTCCCTTTCTTATTTGTGAACATTGTATAAATATTGTATAATCAAAAACATTTACACATGTATGATGAAAAGAGCAAAATGAGGCAAGCATTAGTAAGTCTAGGTGTGATACTGATATTACCTGTCGCCTAAGGTGGATGTATATTAGTATTATCTGTCCATCCATCTATTCACATCTTATTAGCACATGTCCTCCTTTAGTTTTAGACAAATTTGAATGAAACCTTTTATGTTCCTAGTCACCTGACATATGCAAAATTTCTAATTCAACTCCTCCTCCATTTTTGGATAGATTTGCATGAATTTTTTCAGAAAGATCCTAGTCACCAGACCTTGTGTATAACATAAGGCTTTTACCTTTCTAGGCTATATCACGGAAAAGGGGACTTTAATGTGGCACTGTATATATTGACTGTGGCTCTCTAGTTAACTGAATATACCATTCAAACATTAGAAAATGGGACCCATCATGCAAAAAATAACACCTTCAACGTGTGAATAGTGTTGACCCTGGTAGACTGCTAGGACTGATAGGCTGATCAGAGTCGAATTTTTTCCCCTTACACTAGATTTTTTAATGCAATATAGAAAAACTAACAAACATTTGACCTTGCTAAAGAGACCACTTCTATTAAGCTACCATGTCCATTAAGCAACCATAATTAAAATCCCTTTTTCATAAGCAAAAGCTCTCAAGAAGTGAAGGTATATTGTTCAAAAATAAAAATCACAACCAAATCCTATGTTGTTGGAAGTCAAATGAACCTTCACAATGGGTCTGATCTAGCATGTTTCATGGTTAAAGGGGCTGAAAATTTCATTTAAAAGGGCAACAATTGTCATCAGACTCAGAAAAAGTCCTCAGTTTTTATCAGACTCTCTCCAAACTTTTACAGAATTATTGTACCATCATTAGGATCAATCGGGTCTCATCTATTAAGTTAAACAGAAAAAAAGAGCCTTGTTAAAATGTTATTTATTATTTTTGTCAGATTCTCTTCAAACTTTCAAAAAACGTATTCATTAAGATTGTTGATTTTGACATTGGACCTGATCCAACAATTATTATGTGAAAAGGAGCCTTATGAAAATTGTGTTTTAATATTTTTGTAAACAAAATCAATGAGTGGATACTTGTAAGCCTAAGTGGGATAGCAGGTGGAGGCTAGGAAAGGATGTAGTGGTAGTACTGGTGTGAGAAATACCAGGAATCCATTGTTAGGTGCAATATGACTGAAATACTGTTGTAAGTGGCATTAAACCCCAATCATTCATTAATTCCTTTAACAAAATCAAGTCTCAAGATTTCATCAGATTCACTTCAAACTTTCACAGAATGATTGTACCATCATAAAGATGATTCTTTTGAAATTGGGCCTGGTTTGTCAAGTATCATGGAAAAAGGGATCTTACAGAAATTTCATTTGAAAATTCTCTTTAACATGATAAAGTTCACAGTTTTCGTCAGATTCTTTCCAAATTTTCACAAAATGATTGTATAATTCTAAGGATGAAAATTGGTAAGGTCCTTCAAGTATCACAGGAAAAGTGGCCTTTTAAGAGCTTGATTGAAATGTCCTCTTTAACACAATAAAGTCCACAGTTTTTATTGGATCCTCTTCAAAGATGTACTGAATAATTGTGGAATTGGACACATATGAAAAGGGGCTTTACAGATTTTCAAAACATTCTCGTTTAAACCATAAAGTCCACAACTATTATCAGATTCTGTAGAAACCTTCCCAGGATGATTGTGGTCATAAGCAAAGTTTGTTTTGAAAATGAAGTGGTTCTGTCATAAAACATGGAAAAGGGGGCCTTTTGGATTTTCACTCTACTTATTCTGGTTTAAGCAATAAAGTCCAAAACTTTCACAGAATGATTGATGAATGCAAGGCCATAAGGAAGGTACCTTTTGAATATGGAGAGGGGCTGTCGATCAGAAAACACATTAAATGGGGCTTATGTTTATGTGATAAGTCTACAATTATTATCCAATCCCCAATGAACTTACACAGTTTATTCTCTTGGAACTTACACAGTTTATTGTAGAGTCGTAAGGATGGTTCCTTTTGAAAATAGAGTGATTTTATCAGAAAACATAGGAAAGAGTACCTAAAGGGTTGTTGATCAAAATAATATAGAGGATAAAGACCAATTTGTTTTTTCATTTTATGTATTCCTCTTTTTTAAGCAATTAGGTCCCTTGGATATTAGATTAAATCAAGGGAAAAATTATAGCCAGTAAAGTGTCTCAGGCCTTCATGGACCTCTTGTTAAACCTAGGGGGCTCATATCTAATACATACACTTATCAAGAAATTGGCTATCATTTGAGACAATAACCATGACCCTGTGAATTCGACCTTGTGACCTCGACTTTTAACCCATTATCAAAAACTTTAACTGAAAACTTTGTCTGTCATGGTCATGCTCATATTTCACTCATCGGAGCTAGCTGTGACCTTGACTTTGAAAAAAACTTAACAAAAAACTTTAAATTATCTAATTTTGGTCATTTTTCATTCTCGGGTGCTCATATTTCACATATATATTCATCAGGAGATAGGCTTACAGTTTAAACAATGACCTTGACCATGTTTCTCAAACCCTTTACCCTTTATTAACACTTTAATCCAAAACTTTGACTCTATATATCTTGGTCATTTAGGGTGCTCATATTTCATGCATGCATTGATAAGGGGATGACCCTGACATGTGCCCTTAACATTCAACCCTGTTTCAAATAGCACCTCAAGCTATTTTGTCTGCATAAAACTCTTGTTAAAGATCGATGAGACTTCTTTTATTGGGAGTCTCTTTGGAAATATCTAGACCTCTATAAGATTTTCTTTAGGATTTAGTAACTTTTTGTGATCGTTAACTTTTGCAAAGCTTTAGAGCATTTTGACGGTCTCTGAAAATGTAAACAAAAAATGAGAATTGAGGCTATAATTGGATAAGAAGAAGAAAACATCATGAAAAAAGAAGAAAATGTGTTTTGCAAAATGGTTTCTCAAATATGAAAATAAAAGGAGGTAAAAACCAGTGATTAGATAGGAAAGGGTTAAGCATTGTGCAGTTTATGATGTAATGATGCACTTATGTAATATGATTTCATAAATTTTCCACTTGAATAAAGCCTCTATTACTTCCCAGATTTGCATGTAAACAAATATCTCATTATTTACTCATACTTAACAAATATTAACTGTTCATTATAAAATCTTTATATCATTTTAGAAGGTCAGATATCAGAACTACTGGAACTAGGGTTTAGTTATGAGGACTGTAGAAGAGCACTGAAGATGACACAAAATGATATCCAGGAGGCTGCTGTATGGCTCACAGAAAAATGTAAACCACAGAAACCAAAACAAGATACACTAAATATCACACAAGTAGAGGTGAGGGGATATTTATTGTCTAAACCACAGAAACCAAAACAAGATACACTAAATATCACACAAGTAGAGGGGATATTTATTTCTAAACCACAGAAACCAAAACAAGATACACTAAATATCACACAAGTAGAGGTGAGGGGATATTTATTGTCTAAACCACAGAAACCAAAACAAGATACACTAAATGTCACACAAGTAGAGGGGATATTTATTTCTAAACCACAGAAACCAAAACAAGATACACTAAATATCACACAAGTAGAGGGGATATTTATTGTCTAAACCACAGAAACCAAAACAAGATACACTAAATATCACACAAGTAGAGGGGATATTTATTGTCTAAACCACAGAAACCAAAACAAGATACACTAAATATCACACAAGTAGAGGGGATATTTATTGTCTAAACCACAGAAACCAAAACAAGATACACTAAATATCACACAAGTAGAGGGGATATTTATTTCTAAACCACAGAAACCAAAACAAGAAACACTAAATATCACACAAGTAGAGGTTAGGGGATATTTATTGTCTAAACCACAGACACCAAAACAACATACACTAAATATCACACAAGTAGAGGTAAGAGGAATTTCAACTATGTCAATACCACAAAAAAATTAAAACAAGACATGTAAAATATCACACATGTGGAGGTGATGTGATATTTATTGTCTTAACGACAGTATCAATAAAGGTGCATTGAAGGAGTGGCAAGGAGCGTACACTTTTCTTACTAACTTTTGGCCGGGTTTACATCTACTTTTAGCTTTGGTCTTGATTAATTTCGTGATGCTTCATTATTCCATCTCACATCAACATGTTTCTATTTGGCAATCATACCTTGCAGCCACTTAAAATTTTAACTTGATTTGATATTTCAAAATATTTAAAATCTTGATCATAGTAAACAGATATTGTGAATTGATCCATCCCATCTTTGCATAGTAAATGTCAAGTAAGTAATGGCATTATCATCTTCTAAGCAATATGTTTATAGCTCTTCTGTTCAAAGAATAGGGATGATTATTGAGTCATTCGGGCATGGGCGTTGGTGTTATTGTAATACTTTGGTTATGCAATACCAAGGTTGAGGTCATATGATAAGATCAAGGTCATTTATCAAGGTCACATTTTTGAAAAAGGCTATTACAGGGCAAAATGTTTCACAAACACAGCTTGTTTGACTTAAAAGTCCTCTGAAGTTAAATGTGAATTTCTTGGTTGAAGTTTAATGTGCAAGTTAAATTGTGGCTGTAAATCAAATAAACAGTCAACCAAAGAAATCATTCATTGAGACCAGAAATAAGTTTCGAATGCCAACATTGGCTGCCATTTTTGTTAAATTTTTTGTGTGGTTTGGTGACCTAAATGTTGTAAATACAGCTTTTTCTATCCTTACGACGATTTAGTGATCAACCAACTATTCTACCTTTGTATTGCATCCTACTTGAAATAAATGCAAAATAACGCTGTTTGAAATCGAAGCTGGACTTCCTATCAAGGTCAATGGGTGTGGCAAATGGAGTAAATGGGCGTGGCCAGCGATTGGTTAATTGAACCCTTAAGGCAAAGTTTCATTACTCTGACATTCATTTTAGTGGAACTTTACCATTTCACAACTTTTACATTCTTTGTTAAAGTTTCGCATGAATGATGTTGTGTCAATGTAGCTTTCCGGACAAACCTTCATTACTCTGTCATTCATTTTAGTGGAATTTACCATGCTACAACTTTGAAATTCTATGTTAAAGTTGTACATGAAGTATGTTGTATCTGAGTAGCTCTCTTGACAAACATTCATTACTCTGACATTTTTTTAGTAGAATGTTTTCCTTATGTGACCTTAAATTGCTGTTACTATCCAGTACTTAGAAAATTTGAGCTTTGCTTTCCACTGACAGTTCTTGTGTATATTTCAGTTTACTGGGAACAATTTCTGTGTATGTCTGATAGATGACTGTCAAGATGCTGATGTCCCTCTATTGGAGCTTAATTTTAATGGTAGGATTCCAGCTATATTACATTATACTTGATTTGTAAATTGTACATTATAATCACTCGGTAAGTCAAAGATCTATTTTAGATTCACATGCTTGAGGAATGTATATTTACATTTTTTTGTCTGAATACACATAATCCACTTTTAGAGTAGATAAAAAATTGGTATAAAGCTTTTAGCTAATCAATCAAGTGAAATCTAGTTTTAAACTTATCTCATATGATTTGATTTTAGTTTTGTCTATCGATTCACTTGTTTTAAGAGGTTGAATTTTTCTTTCCACTCTTCCATACACAAAATTTGAGCACACAACTATTTGTATGCTTGTGCACAAAGTAGTTCCATAAAATTTTACTCAAAATTAGTAAAATATTTATTAAGTTTTTAGGTCCATACTTCAATTGAAATTCACAAAAAATATTCTCTTCATTTCTTAAGCATAATCATTAAAGATTAAGCTAAAGTTTTAAGTTACATTAAAAGATTTCCTTTTTTATTCTAAGGTTTGAATCTGAAATATGAGCCTGGCCTTGAGGGTCGTGCTACTTGTCTGATGACCAGTGACTATTATAATAGAAAGTTGTCAGGATGGGAACCATTTATAGAGCAATGGAGGTAGTAAAAGATCTCAATTTATATATATATATATATATATTTTAATGCCCCATAATAAGATTAGATGCATCTTGATTTACAGTTGTTTGTCCACCTGTCTGTCGTCTGTCTGTCCTTGAAAGTGTTTTCATTGATATGCATCTACTAATGTCAAGGTGTAGATAATCTGACAAAATCGAGTTCTTACTTGTGTAAAAATTGATGTTTCAAGGGAAATCAATTTCCTTTCCATTTTCTTTATGTTCATAATATTCACAATAGCTTAAAGCTTATATAGTTGCTCTCTAACACTCGAAACCCAGATGTATTCACGTCCTTGAAAGAGAAGCAGCAGCTTAAACCCACTGCTACCCAATTTTACAGCTGGGTAGACTGGGGCTGGCTTTTAAGTGTCTTGCCCATGAACACACCTCGGTTGCAGGGGCTCAAACCCATGACATTCAGATCACGAGTCATGCACCTAAACCATTTGGACATTAAGGCAGTATTCTGACATTAATCTGACATTCACTAGTAGAATTTGACCTCTTTTCAACTTAGATATTCCAGGTTTTACGTACAAGTCAGTGTAAATTGTTTTATCTTTGAAACTACTTAAGCTTTTACTTTGAAGATTTGTAAATGTTGACAGAGTTATAATTCAAAGACTGATTATTGTTTTGTTTTAGTGAAATTTAACCCTTTCTTGAATTAGAAATTCATATTCATATCCCCATAAACATAGTTTTCATACGCCGCCGGAGGCGGTCGTATATTGGTGTCAGTCTGTCCGTCCATCCATCTGTCCGTCCCTATGTATGTGCATACGTCCACTTTTCTTGTAAGGCAACTTCTCCTTCTGGTTGGATCTTTTTGAAACATGGTCAATGTTATCACCTTAATTGGTAGATGTGCATGAAGTAAGGATTTATGGTTCATTGATTTTTGCCTCAGTTATGCCCCCTTAAAACTTAGTCTCTAGGGCTTCTTGAAATTGCAGCCTTGTGAATGCAATGGTGGTCAATGTCAACACCATAATTTGTAGGTGTACTTGGATCAAGGATTTTATGGTTCATTGATTTTTGCCTCAGTTATGCTCCCTAAAACTTAGTTTCTGGGGCTTATTTAAATTGCAGCTTTGTGAATGCAATTCCTCCTAAGTTTCTGGCTGGATCTAAATGAAACTTTGTCAATGTTATCACCTTAATTGGTAGAAGTGCATGAAGTAAGGATTTTATGGTTCATTAATTTTTCCCTGAATTATGCCCCCTTAAAACTTAGTATCTAGGGCTTATTGAAATTGCAGCCTTGTGAACTCAACTCCTCCTAACTTTTTGTCTTGATTTAAATGAAACTTGGTCAATGTCATCACCATAATTTGTAGGTGTACTTGGATCAAGGATTTTATGGTTTGTTGATTTTTGCAAAAGTTATGCCCCTCTGGGCTCATTCAATCAACAAACAGTTTGAACTTGACAATTTAAAAAGGTAGTCTGCAAATGTTTTGAATTTGGTTCTCTCAAAATAAGTAGTGTCTACAATTATTTTCATGAAACAGCAGCAAAGTGGCGGTGTATATTGTGACTATAGCACTCTTGTTGGATGTATACAGGAATCAGCCATATGAATTTTTCTTAATGTTGACATTGAATTTCTGTTACAATCCAGCTCTTGAATAGTTGTTTATATATGCATGTCACAATGTCAATAACAATTCTTTTGTATTAAGGTTTTGTTCACTCACCTGAGCAGGAAGTGCTCAAGATGAACTATTATGATCGTCCAATGTCTGGCGTCTGTCAACAATTTCTTTAAACATCTCCTGAACCAATGATCCAATCTTGATGAATCTTGGCAGGTTTTTTTGAGGTGAAACTCTTCCAAAATGTTCTAATAATTGTAATACAGCCCTAACTTTGGTTGCCATGGCAACCAAAAGGGGGAAAGTAAAGAAATCTTAGAAAATCTTCTTCTCTGAAACATAAAGACTGAGATCTTTTATATTTGCATGTTGCACCTGCGAGGGGACATCTATCAAGTTTGTTCCAATCAGGCCCCTTTGGTCATATTTAGGTTCACTTTGGCACACCCTATTTTCCATTGAAACTAAGAAGGAAACTTTAAAAATCCTTTTCTCTGAAAATAGACAACTAAGAGCTTTAATATTTTTTTGTATGCAAACTTCCTAGCAAATGATGCCCCTTTGGTCATTTTTGGGCTCGCCCAGAGCGCATCCCATTTTATATAGAAACAAAGAAGGAAAAATTTAAAAATCTCCAGAACACTGAAATGAGGAAGCCTAGAGCATTGATATTTGGTATGTAGAGCCTACTAGAGAACCTCTAAAAGGTTGTTCATGTGATGACCCTTCAGAAAGTTTGGCTCTGCCATGGCCCACACTATTTTCATACGTAGAAACATAGTCGAAAGTCTTATAACCAAACCAACTCCACAACCTATTCTACATTGAAAAGAAAGAAGGAAATCTTGTCCTCGAAAACCAGAAACTTTAGAACACTGATAATGAGTATGTAGACACTTCAAGTGAACTTTTACAAAATTTGTTCATATAATGCCCCCTTAGTTTTGCTTGGACTCCACCTGTGGATCCTTCCTATTTAGAAATTTAAAGGAAATGTTTGGACTCATCAATTAATTTATTAACAGATAACAAAATATTAGACTGATATTTTGATAGATGAAATTTTATTTATTTTTTATCTTTTGGGTAGAAAATATTGTGGAATATAAAGAAATTTTTTATAACAAGCAATTTCTTTACTTTCTATTGTGTTTTCCAAAGCCCATCAAAGCATCATTGTGTGGGAATGGGTTATATATATTCCATATACGAAAATAAAAGAAAATGAAGTCTTTTAACCCATTCCCACTCAAGAAAATTTTAGACTGATCCAAATTGAAAGAAGCTGCAGACGACAATTTCAAGATGATGAAATTTTAATTTTTTTCATCTTTTTCGATAGAAAACATTCTGGATAATGAAGAAATTGCTTGATACAAGCAATTTCTTCATTTTCCACAATGTTTTCCAAAGCTCTTTTCTTGAGAGGCGTAAAAAGGAGGGATTGAGTTGGAATGGGTTAAAATGAATTGCTTTGTTTTATGTTTCAGATGCCAAGCTCAGTGGAAGAATTATAAGGAACCAGAGAAAAAACTGGCTGTAGAGATTTCAGGTAATTGAAAATTTCTGAGGAAAAATGCTATGTTTTACATGAATGCACTCAACAAAGGCACAAAAACACATAAAATTCATTATGACCTTCGATTATTTTCTTTGAGGAGCATATTTTTGCTGCGATAAAGCAGGTAAATAAATGCCAGTGCTAGATGCTTCATTAATCTATTACCGAACAATTCTACATTTAGATGCACAATTGAAAATGATTTTAAAAAAATAAATTGAGATAAAAAGAATTCATTCATTTTGCAATATCACCTGCAATCCCTTTCAATTTTGACCAGTCTAGAATTTTGTCATCTAGAATTGGGGTCATGTTTTATTTTCAGCCTCTGAAGTGCTGAACATCAATATGACCAAAAGTCTTCTAGATTTGTACAATAGTACAAAAGATAAATGGACAGAAGATTACTATAGACAACAAGAAGATAGGTAAGGTATTATGTATTTTATGGTTAAAGGGTATAGTTATATAATTTCTATACCCCACAAAGCCTATTCATATTTGACATATAGGTTCCTTGCATTTAAGGGAATTCAATGGTTGTAAGGTCAAGGTCATCCATTAAAGTCAATGTTGCTTATCAAGATCACATTTCAGAAAAAAGGCTATTTTGGTGCAGGATTCTAAAAAACACATCTTTTTAAACCTTAAAGTCCAGTAATACCTTATCTACGTAAGATACCAGGCTCTAAAAACAATATCGTAATTTTGTATCCAAAAGTTTTATTTTTGAAAGTGAAAAATTATGTGAGCTGACCTGTCCATCAAGATCTGTGCAATCTAAATGTCTGTAAAATTTCATACCTCCATGAAAAAAATAAATATGAAACTATCCACACAAGTTACTTTTATAAGACAATAATCTCAAACTGGTAAAATCTTTGCTTAATTGACTATTTAGCTCAAACGTGAGGAAAGTCTCGGAGGAGTAATTGTCTTACGCTCAGTGTCCCACTTTGTTAATTTTTTTATATTTCTAACGTAGATAGTGCTAGGCAGCTCATATTTCACACATGCACTTGTCAGGACATGGGCTTTCATTTGAGACGATGACCTTGATCCTGTGACCTTGACTTTTAACCCGTTATTGAAAATTTCAACCTAAAACTTTAACTAAAATCTTTAACTTTTTCTATCATGGTAATTTGTAAACAAAAGGGGGCTTATACTTATTGCATGCACTCATCAGGAAATTTGCATTCATTTGAGATAATGACCTTCACCCTGTGGCCTTGTCCTTTAGCAGGGGCTGCCGTCATAGCGCAGTTGGTAGCGCGTGGGACTGTCAATCTAGAGGTCCCGGGTTCGATCCCCGACGGCGGCACTCATCCTTTCCGACTAATTGTCTGTCACCAATGGGTCGATAATCGTAGACCTATGTGGGATAGCAGCTGGAGGCTAGGAAAGGATGTAATGGTTGTACTGGAGTGAGAAATACCAGGATTCCATTGTTAGGTGCTCCAGTCTCCGCGATATAACTGAAAGATTGTTGAAAGCGGCGTAAAACCCCATTCAAACAAACAAACAAACAAATTGTCCTTTAGCAAGTTTTAAAAGACTTCTACCAAGAACTTTCAACTTTTTGTATATCAATCATTTTTCATCTTAGGATGCTCATACTTCCCTCATGCATTCTTGAGGAGATAGGCTTTCATTGGAGATAGCTACCTTTACCATGCGACCTAAACCCTTTACCTTTTTTCAAAACTTTTAATTTCATACCTCTCTTCTCTTGATCTCATTAATATAATTATCGAAATTTTTCTCCTCATTTACTACCTAATTCTATGAATAAAGGGTTTTAGCAGTGAAACTTCTAATTTTGCATATGTATGAGCAAAAGAACCATTTTGAAAAATAAAGCACCTTACCAAAATTCTACCTAATGAGATGAATGATTCAAAGATTGCCAAACCCATGCCTTGTCAATCACAATTTAGAAAGAAATTGTTAATGGTTAAGTCTCTAAAATGGTTGGTTGTTTAATATTTTGAGTTTTCCTTTAAAGAGAGCATTCATATGTCCTCAAAACTCTCAATTGTTAATTAGTTCCAGTATTGTTTCAACATTGCCAACAAACTTAACTAAATACAATCCCATTAAATTATTGGTGTGGCAGTTTGATTGCCGGGATTGTCAGAGAAAAGACCTTGATTGAATGGTGGTATTGCTAGAATGAGTTTGTTTTTATTTATTATCTGTTGTATTTCCAGATCAAATGTACGCAAGAGACAGATGTTTACACCTTACACTATACGTAATCAGACAGGGGTCCCTGTCTTGTTTGTACCAACCACTGTCACATCATCTAAGGTTGGAAAACAACAGAAATCTCTTCTGCACACACAAGCTGATGGAAGCAGTAATCTCCCATGGAAAATTGTCTCCCCTAATGAAGAAGTTCCATTCCAGTTTCTACAGCGAGACAAAATTAGACATAAGGTATATATGACCCTTTTTCCAGACAACTAAACTTTTTTATCGAATTGAGAGAAGTTACTGTCAACAACTCAGTGAATTTTATGTGAGTGATAAAATATTGAAAGTAAAATGCCCTAGCCATTTACTAAGTAAACTACAATGGGTTAGTTTTCAGCTATGGAACATTTAAATTAGCAAAAATAAAACAACAACTAAAAACAGTTTCAAGCACCTTATTTAAGTTCAGTCTTTAATAAATGCAATGCAAGTGATAAAGCTTGCAAATGAGGCATTTGCTTGCCAAAAAAAATTAATTATACCCCAGCTTCAAAAAGAGGGAGGTATAATGGTTCACACTTGCTTGTCTAGCTGTAACCAATATTTTCATCGCAATATTCTAAGCAACTATTCGAAGTATCAACTTGAAATTTGGTATGAAGGTTCCTACATGGGGCTAACTGAATTAAGGTCTGTAACTCATCTACTGCCTGTTTAACATTTTCGTTTATATTCAGGTATTAATGGTGAAGTGGTATTTTTTGTTGCTTTTCTCAGCAACTAATCATAGCATAGACTTGAAACTTAGGTGGGAGGTTCATCAAGGGTTCCAACATGGCACTTATTTAGATACGCAAGTTAACTACTTTCTGTTTTACGACTTGTTTTTTATTCCGACATTGATGGTAAAGAGGTATATTTTCGTTGCACTTTTCTCTGCAACTGTTCATAGCATTGACTTGAAATTTAGTGTTGAGGTTTATCTAGGGGCTCAACAAAGCACTAACTACTTCCTGTTTTAGGACTTAGTTTATTCTTTGACATTGCCTGATATTATAGTGGTATATTTTTGTTGCACTTTTCTCAGCAACCATTCATAGCATTGACTTGAAACTTTGATGCGGAGGTTCATCTTTGGGCCCTCCATTGTGCTTACACATAATTTATCCACTTACTGTTTTAGGACTTTGCATAGTAAAGTGGTCTATTTTTGTTGCTTTTTCTCAGCAACTATTCATAAAATCAACTTGATATTTGGTGTGGAGGTTCAGGTAGGGGTCCTACATGGCGCCTACCAAATTTAGGTCAACAAGTTAACTACTTCCTGTTCTTGAGTTAGTTTATTCTCGGACATTGCCTAATAAAGTTGTTTATTTTCATCATATTTTTCTCTACAACTATCAAAAGAATTGACTTTAAACTTTATGTGAACCTAAACTAGGGGTATCCATGGTGCTTACCACATTTAGACCTGCATGTAATCTACTTCCTGTATTCAGCCAATAGTTTATTTTTGGACATTGCCTGGCTTATTGGTATCTTTTCAATGCTTGATGTGGGGATGTATCCAGATACCCTACATGGTGCTTACCATATATATTCCTCTGAGGGAGATTTTCATTTTCACTGTAGTTATGGTAGTGCATGCTGGGGTATACTCAGTGAGTTTTGACTCGCATATTCCTTGTTTGACCTTCATTAAGTTGAATTTAATCCTTTTATCAACATAAAAATTCCTGGTTAAAGTTTTATGTGAAAGTATATATATAAAATTATATTTTTATAATAACTTTAGATTTTTTGCTCACCTTGGCTCAATGTGCACATGGCAGCTTTTTGTATAATTGATTGTTTGTCATGTGTCTTCAACAGTATAGTGTTGCCACTCTAGAAGTCGAATTGTCTTCAACAATTTGTTATTACCGCTCTAGAGGTCACAATTTTGGCTCAATCCTTCTCAAATGTACAAAAAATGTTTGTATATTCATGAGGAAGAACCATATTGAATATATTGACTTTCTGTTAAATATAAACGGAAAAGGTAGACAATTAGAGACAATTTCTTGTTCCCATCCTTGAGATCACAATTTTAGCTCAATTTTTCTCAAACTTACTGAGAGTGCTTGTAACAAGCAATTTCTTCTTTTTCCACAATATTTTCTACCACATAGGATGGTTTCATTTCATACGGCATCCAGTTTTCATTGTCATATGCATCCTCTTTTCAATTTGGACTAGTCTAAAATTTCCAAAAACGGGAAAGGGTTAAATCAAAAATTAATTGCAATATAGACTAGAAAACATTGTGAGAGAAGGAGAAATTGCTTTGTGACATTGGAAATTGCCTTGTCTCACACTGTTCTGTGCAGGGATCAATTTTCTGTATATCAAAGTGTGGGATTATGCGGTAATTAGATGATTAAGGCAGGTGTATCACTTTGAAACATCTGAATCAATCATAACTTTGCATTCACTTTTAGCGTAGCTTTTATTAGAGAAAACCTAAGGTATTGCTATTTTCTTTAGAAATCCAACACATTTCGTGTGAACCAATTGTTGATAAAAGTAGAAGGCTGGCAGAAGTTAAGTGCCCTCTCTGTTGACAAAGTTGGAGTGTATTTTAGAGATACATATCCAGATGTTTCGAGGCCTTCTATTATAAAAGTGGTAAGGAGGATTTGTCTAGTTTTTCACATGTTCTGGTTATAAACAGTGCCATATGCAGACCGAAGGCTAATATACTAAATCTTACAGTGTTCTTTATCCCATTCCCACACACTCTTACTTTTTACTCCCCTGAAGAAAAAAGCTTTAGAAAACATTGTGAAAAATGAGGAAATTTGTTGTTTCCACAATATTTTCTACATATAAAGACAAACTTTTTTAAATTTTATGTAATTAACATTATTGTCTACAACTTGTCTCAAATTGGGCCAGTCTAAAATTTTGTCTTATGGTAATAACTTTGAGTAAAGGAAATATTACCTTGTTACCAGACGATAAATTTCAGACTGGTATAAATTATAAAATAATAATTTGAATAACTTAATGGCTTTTAATTGAAAAATTGAAAATCTTAAAATTGTTATCTTCTCAGTGAAAAAGGAACATTTCAGAAATACTATAAAGTAAAGTTTATGGAAAAAAGATCAGATTCATCATAGTTTGGTATTTCAAATTTCAACATTCGGTATTAAAGGTAGAATAAGTTAATTTTAGTTTTGTCTATCAAGATTCAAGTTTGTTTGTCTGTTTGTTTGGTTTTTTTTAATCATTTTCTCATTAACAAAATTTTGAGCACACAACTAATTTTTATGCTGGTGTACAAAGTAGATCCATGAAAGTTTTACTCAAAACTAGTAAAATGTTTGTATGGTTGATGGCTTTAAATCATGAAATGAAGAGAATAAATCATGAAATGAAGAGAATATTTTTTTCTTTTTTACATTAAGGTATGAATCTAAAAACTTAATCACACTTATGTATTAATCCACTATGTTTTTAGGTTTATTTAAAAGATGAAGAGAATTTTTTTTTTGTTTTTTCATGGAGGTATGAACTGAGAAAACTAATCTCGCTGTATTCACAGATTCATACATAAGTTAGATAAGCTTTTTCGGTTCATACCTCCATGAAAACAAAAAAATATTCTCTTCATTTCTTATAAATTATTAGCATAGAGCGAAAAAAGCAAAAACTTTACAAACTTTGATACATTTTTGTACGGGAATATTTTGTGCGGAATCATACAAAATCACTGTGTGCTCAAAATTTTGTTCATGGAGTTATGAATAATTTTTTTCAATCAATCAGATCGCCCGTTTTTGATAGACGAAACTTAAAATTAAATTATACCTCAATGAAAACAATAAATATTAATGTAGTGTGATTAAGTTTTTAGGTTCATACCTCAATGAAAACAATAATATTCTCTTCATTTCTTAAATGACCTGCCAGGATTCAGAAAAAATTCAAAATGCTAAATATGTTGGTCTTAGTTAGCCTGTACAGTATGAATGGCCCTTTTTGCACCTCCCAGAAAGTGCCTTTTCATATGATAAGTCACATTTATTTATTTTTCTCTGTTTAGAATGATCAGCAGGGAGCCAGGGTTGTGTTTGACATCAGTGAAGAAGGGAGTGCTAGAAAGGTTATAACTGTAAGGTCTGCCCTTATGGTGTGTAACAAACTGGATGGACCCATAGAGATAAGGATGGATAACCCTATCATAGCTGGTAAATTATCTCTTATCCCATTCCATCACAACAATATTCTAGACCAGTCCAAATTTAAAGAAGTTGCAGATGACAATTTTTATGCCCCCGCATCGATAGATCAGGGGCATATTGTTTTACCGGTGTTTGTAAGTCCGTCTGTCTGTCTGCGAAACTTAACCTGCCAACTAAACATTTTCCTGTAACTTCAACCCTGATTAAGTTACAATGCTAATATTTGGTATGTAAATAGGTCTCAACAAGGCGCAACTGGGGAAGGTCATTTCATCAAGGTTAAGGTAAAAAATTTAACCCTTTTCCCTTAAACAAAGAAAGAAAACAGTAAAAATCACCCATTTCTAAAGAATTCCTGTTTCTGGGGCATAGTGTTTCACAAACACATATTGTTAGTAGATGGATTTTTATACGCCCGTCGAAGACGGGACGTATTATGGGATCACCCGTGGTGTCCAGGCGTCCGGTTGTCAGGGCGTCCGGGCGGTGTCCACTTCTTTGTCCGGAGCATAACTCTGTCACCGTAAGTCCGATTGACTTTAAACTTGGCAGTTATATTCTTCTCATCAATACGGAGTGCAGTGCTCAATAACCATAACTCTACCTGGCCTTTTTTTTTGAGTTATTGCCCTTTGTTGTTTTTCATACTTGAATCTTGTCCGGAGTATATCTCTGAAAGTATTATAGCTAGGATCATGAAACTTCATGGGTGTATAGATCTCACCAAGGGGGAGTGCAGTGCACAAGAACCATACATCTACCTGGTCTATTTTTTGAGTTATTGCCCTTTGTTGTTTTTCATACTTGAATCTTGTCCGGTGTATATCTCTAAAAGTAATATAGCTAGAATCATGAAATTTCATTGAAGGATAGAGCTCACCAAGGGGGATTGCAGTGCACAATAACCATAACTCTACCTGGCCTATTTTTTTTGAGTTATTGCCCTTTGTTGTTTTTCATACTTGAATCTTGTCAGGAGTATATCTCTAAAAGTATTATAGCTAGGATCATGAAACTTCAAGGGTGTATAGATCACACCAAGTGGAAGTGCAGTGTACAAGAACCGTAACTCTTCCTAATCTATTTTTTGAGTTATTGCCCATTGTTGTTTTTCATACTTGAATCTTGTCCAGAGTTTATCTCTAAAAGTATAATAGCTAGAATCATGAAACTTCATTGGTGGATAGATCTCACCAAGTGGGAGTGCAGTGTACAAGAACCATAACTCTACCTGGTCTATTTTTTGAGTTATTGCCCTTTGTTTTTTTTCATGCTTGAATCTTGTCCTGAGTATATCTCTAAAAGTATTATAGCTAGGATCATGAAACTTCATGGGTGTATAGATCTCACCAAGGGGGAGTGCAGTGCACAAGAACCATACATCTACCTGGCCTATTTTTTGAGTTATTGCCCTTGTTGTTTTTCATACTTGAATCTTGGGTTGAGTATATCTCTAAAAGTATAATAGCTAGAATCATGAAACTTCATGGGTGTATAGATCTTACCAAGGGGGGGGGGGGGGGGGGGTGCAGTGTACAAGAACCATTACTCTACCTATCCTATTTTTTGAGTTGTTGCCCTTTGTTGTTTTTCATACTTGAATCTTGTCTGGAGTATATCTCTAAAAGTATAATAGCTAGAATCATGAAATTTCATTGATAGATAGAGCTCACCAAGGGGGAGTGCAGTGTACAATAACCATAATTCTACCTAACCTATTTTTTGAGTTATTGCCCTTTGTTGTTTTTCATTCTTGAACTTTGTCCAGAGTATATCTCTAGAAGTATGATAGCTAGGATCATGAAATTTCTTTGATTGTAGAGCTCACCAAGTGGAAGTGCAGTGTACAAAAACCATAACTCTACCTGGCCCATTTTTTGAGTTATTGCCCTTGTTGTTTTTCATACTTTAATCTTGTCCAGAGTATATCTCTAAAAGTATTATAGCTAGGATCATGAAACTTCATGGGTGTATAGATCTCACCAAGTGGGGGTGCAGTGCACAAGAACCATAACTCTACCTGGCCTATTTTTTGAGTTATTGCCCTTTGTTGTTTTTCATACTTGATTCTTGTCCAGAGTATATCTCTAAAAGTATAATAGCTAGAATCATGAAACTTCATGGATGGATAGAGCTTACCAAGTAGGAATGCAGGGCACAAGAACCATAACTCTACCTATTCTTTTTTTTGAGGTATTGCCCCTTGTTGTTTTTCATACTTAAATATTGTCCGGAGTATATCTCTAATAGTATAATAGCTAGAATCATGAAACTTCATTGATGGATAGAGCTCACCAAGTCGGAGTGCAGTGTAAAGAACCATAACTCTACCTAGTCTTTTTTTTGAGTTATTGCCCTTTGTTGTTTTTTATACTTTGTTTAACAAAAAATATTCATTCAAAATAACCTCAGTTCTATTCAAACCCCAAGTTAATATTAAGCAGTGTGACGGGCGTATCTTGTGACAATTTGGCACCTTGTTAAAAGTTAAAAAATGTTTATCTCTAGGGGGGGGGGGTATTTCTGTTTACTTATTGTCGCTACCGTAACACATTCCCATATGAGCGATGCCCCCAGAAGACGGCTATTTGTTATGTGGGATAGTGCAAGGATACAGAAGGAAAATGCTGAGAGCTCTGCCTGGTTCTTTGACATGCTCAGTGGAAAGCACCGTCACATGGGGCCCCTGTTTAACGTCTCATCTGACAGACAATTAGTTTGTAAGTTGATATGATCAGCCTCGGGCCTGAACCAGTGATCTTGGGGTTTGAAGTCAATTGCTACCAACTGAGCTTATCGGGATGACAATCCTTTTAGGGTAGAAAACATTGTGGATAATAGAGAAATGGCTTTTGTCAAGCAATTTCTTCATTCTCCACAATGTTTTCCAAAGATTTTATTTTGAGGGGTGTTTAACCCATTCAAACTCAATCCCTCCTTTTTTATGCCCTTCAAGAAAAAAGCTTTGGAAAACATTGTGGAAAATGAAGAAATTGCTTGTATCAAGCAATTTCTTCATTATCCACAATGTTTTCTATCCAAAAAGGTGAAAAATTTAAAATTCCATCAACTTGAAATTGTCGTCTGCATCTTCTTTCAATTTGGACCGGTCTAAAATTTAGTCAAGTGGGAATGGGTTAAAAGGGTCATTGTGTGGGAATGGGTTAACCCATGGATAATCCTATCATAGCTGGTAAATTATCTCTTTACCAATGAATAACCCTATCTTAGCTGCTAAATTATCTCTTTACCTATGAATAATCCTATCATAGCTGGTAAATTTTCTCTTTACCCATAGATAATCCTATTTTAGCTGGTGAATTATCTCTTTACCCATGAAAGAAAATAAAGCTTGAAAAACATGGTAGAAAATATGTAAATTGCTGCACTTTCTATTTTTTCACCATGTTTTCTACCAAAAAAAGAAAAAGATTTTCAGAATTTCATCAACTGAAAATTGTTTTCTGTGATATCTTTCAACATGGATCAGTCTCAAAAATTCTTGTTAGTTAAATTAATTGCATAAACAAGTTTAACTGTATTCCCACCCTTGATGTTTTGTGATGGGAGCATAAGGTGTTTGTCTGTATTTGTATGTCAAACCACCTGTCCATCAATAATTCCACCTCACCTTTTTGTCTGTCGCAAATTTTTTAAGTTTTATAACTACTATATGAAACTCAAACTCTTTTTGTTCGGAAGATATGCAATGCATTTGAAATGGTGACCTCTGCATGCTTAACCCATTCCAAAAAAATGACGCTGTTTTATGCCCCTCAATGAAAATAATTGAGAAAACATTGGGGAAAATGAAGAAATTGCTTGAACCAAGCAATTTCTTAATTTTCCACGATTTTTTCTACCCAGAAAATTGAAAAATTCCAAATTTTCATTAATTCATGAACTTTGAATTGTTGGTGCAACTCCTTTCAATTTTGACGAGTCTACAATATTATAATGTTGGAATGAGTTAATACTAGAGTTATAGTACCTACTTTTTTCATACTTTATTTCTGTCAGTAGAATATCTAAAAGTCTATTGATAGCTATCAACATGCACCTTCATAAGGAAATCAAATTTTTGAAATCTATAAAGTGTTCTAGGATTTGTATATCTAGTGCATGTAGCTCACGCTGTAGCAAGCTAAGCTCCTAATCCTAGGATCTTAAACCCATTAGCGAGCCGCCGTCATAGTGCAGTCGGTAGCGCATCAGAGTCTTAATCTTCAATCATGGGATGTCATGGGTTCGATCCCCAGCTGCGGCATATATTCTTTCCAACGTTTGTATCTCACCAATGGGTGGATAATCGTAAACCTATGTGGGATAGCAGCTGGAGGCTAGGAAAGGATGTAATGGTAGTACTGGTGTGAGAAATACCAGGAATCCATTGTTAGGTGCTCGAGCCGTCGCTATATGACTGAGATACTGTTAAAAGCAGCATTAAACCCAATTCAATCAATCAATTGAACCCATTAGCAGATTACAAAATCTTAGACTGGTCAACATTGAAAGAAGCTGCTGACAAAAATGTAAAGTTTATGAAATTATAATTTTTTTCTCATTTTCTAGGTAGAAAGCATTGTGTAAAATGAAGTAATTGCTTGTCACAAGCAATTTCTTCATTTTACACAATGTTTTCCAAAACCTTTTTACTTAAGGGGTGTCACAAAGCATCACTGTTTGGGAATTGGTAAATTTGACCCATGACTGTGCCAATATTTTTTGCGATGACTGACAGAATTCATTGTGACATGCACCTTTAGTCTCTCACATACTGGGGAATGTTTAGCAGTACACCTAAGTGGGATGAGCAGCTGATGACTCTGTTAGAATGTTGGGTTCTAAACAGTGTGAGAATCAACGGGAAGCCATGGTTAAGTCAACCAGGCACTACAATATAACTGAAATACTGTTGAAATTGGAGTTAAACCCCAATACAATCAATCAACCTAAGATTTTTATGACCTTGCATCATATAACTAGGAGTTTATTGTTTTACCCTTGTAAATCTATCAAAACATGCAAGAAATTTTCTATTACATAACGCTTTACCAGATAACAAAAGTTTAGACTTGCCCAAATTTAAAAGAGTTGCAGATGTCAATTTATAGTTAAAAATCTTTGTCATTCAGAGTAAACAACATTTTAGGAAATGAATAATTGCTTGTAACGTTTTCCAAAGTGCTTTCCATAGCTTTTTTCTTGATGGGCATAAAAAGACAGGATTGTGATGGAATTGGATAAAGATATTAACCCTTGTCATACTGAACCCCGGAACATTCCTGTTTTGGCAGGAGGTATAGATAAAGATCAGCCTGCACACATGTGCAGTCTGATCTTGGTCTTTACCACCTGTTTGTTCATTAAGCCTGAGTTATTTATCGAATCCATTTTCAAAAGAATATTGACCCACAAATATTATTTACAGTGCTTTCAGCCCTTTAGTTTTACTGCAATTCAGAATAGGATTTTATTCAGCATGACAAGGGTTCAGAAGCAGTGCTCATATTTGGTATGTACGCACATTGAATTAAACCTTCACTCATCACATGGTCAAGGTCATCTATTCAAGGTCATATTTCCTAAATTTGACTGTTGCTAAGGCATTAGAGATCTGCAAGAACATCTTATTTTTCTTTCATTTGTAAAGAAAAAGTATTGTTTAGAATGACTTCTTAGCTTGCTTATAGTGAGTATTAACATTCATGTTTCAATTTGAAAGAAAGGTCATCTTTCTCTTTCAATTGCAGGTCGTTATGAGTATATCACTGTCAACTCAAACCAACAAAGACCCATACCAATGCCATTTATAGGCTCAAGATTATGGGTTCAACCCACAGACTGGCTGGTGGAGTATTGCAATGAGATAATACAGTGGCAACATGTGACCAAACCAGGAAGTTTCCACTCTACCATGAGGATCTGTGAAATACCAGGATCTAAGGAAACATACAGGTCTGTGGCTGATCTTAAACCTTTCCTGTTCAATCCCTGGTTTTTATGTCCCTTGAAACATGGCTTTAATGGGTGGGGCTTATGTCCACATATGGTGTGTACTGAAAACTTATAAATCTTCTCAGAAACCTGTCGATGGATTTCAACAATTTTACAGGAATGATCCTCAGGTGACTCTGTCAGATTCCGTAATATGATTAATTTCGGTTGAAAACATGGCTTTTATGGTTGTGGTTTATGTTCGTATATATGGTATAGTATACAGTGAAAATTTTGTTAATACCATTTATCTGACTTAAGTAAATGAATTTTACATAACTTGAGTTTTGTAAAAAAAATTGAAAAAATTTAAAATGCTTCTCTAGAAGTATCTAAAAGGATTCAGTGACAAGATTTATTTGCCAGACATGGAATATGATTCAGTTTATATTGAATTCCTGAAATCACAATTTGCTTAATCAGCACATTCAGGCATGTGAAGCAATACAGGCCCTGAAGGACCACTAGTTTATATTACATTATAAGAATAAGAATATATTTAGTTTCATAGAATGAAAGGAAAAAAATAATAAGTCTTTGTTGTATATCCATTTTAAGGCTTCATCCTGAGGTTTCAAGGATGTGCTCCAATATGAAACTTCAATATTAACCCTTTCCCACACAGAGAAATTTTAGACCAGTCCAAATTGAAAGAAGTTGCAGATGACAATTTAAAATTGTTGAAATATTTAAAATCTTTTTCTTTTGGGGGAGAAAACATTGTGGAAAATGAAGAAATTGCTTGTAACAAGCAATTTCTTCATTGTCCACAATGTTTTCCAAAGCTTTTATATTGAGGGGCATTTAAAAGCGTCATTGTGTGGGAATTGGTTAAATTAACTACTTGATATTACAGATTCTGTGTGGCTGTAAGAAGGGAGTTGTATCCTGAAGAGTTAAATAGAGATCCAGAGCTATCTCCCCTACCTGGCCACACTCTTATTATCATGCCTCCAGCCACAATAAAAAATCTGCTTCCCATAGATCTACGATACTATCTTAAAGGGAAGTCAGTCTGTGGAGAAATTAAACCTGGAAAAGAGGCACAACTCCACTCAGTAAGCCAATTCGGTTATCATGTACTCAAAATTATGCTATAGATCTCCTATTGTTTAATAATAACCCTATTATCCATCTTTTTAATGCCCATTCATTTAAAAAAGATTCAGAAAACAAGGAAAATGAAGAAATTGCAAGTAATTTCTTCATTTCCCACAATTTCCTTCCCAGTAAGATGATTTTTTTTTTTCAAAAAAATTATCAGCTTGCAATTGTCATTTGCATCTCCTTTCATCTTGGACCCTTTAAAATATTGTGGTCTAGTAATGGATTAATCAGAGATTACATTGATGGATCCATAGTAATTTTTTTGCACCAAAATAATCTTATCACATTGAGGACATGTAGTTCATGTTTATGTCAAAATAATTTATAGGTTTACAATAAACAGTAGTCTTTCTCACTTATTAACCCATTTCCATGTAATCCAACTTCTTTACGCTCCTAATGAAAAGGTTTCAGAAAATATTGAGGAAATTCAAGAAACTGCTTTTATCAACAATGTTTTCTACCCCAAAGAACAAAGATTTTTGAAATTTTATCATCTCATTATTGATGTCTGCAACTTCTTTGAACTTGGTCCAGTCTAAAATTTTGTCATTTGGGAATGGGTCAACTAATCTTGAATATCTCGTCAACAGGCTGACATTTCCTCTGATATTGAGCTTGGTATCAACCTAGAGAATTTCCCTGTTTGTAGAGAACTTTTAATACCCCCTGGTTCTTCACGACAGAAAGTCAAATTGAGGTTGTATGATACAGAAAAGCGATTATTAGAGCTTCATGTCAAAATAGCTACTCGCTATGGTGCTGCAGTCAAGGTAAGTCTTTGTGTGGAGTTAGGATTGATATCTACTCCAGGAGATAAATGAACATTTTTGATATCTGTTTGATTTCTTTTAGAAAATAAAGTTTTAACTATAATACGATTCAATTAATAATGAAAAACTGCAACTAACAATGTTTCATTATTTGAGAAAGAGGAAATTTTTCCACTTTGTGATGCTAAAAATCTGCAAGTTAAGAATTTGATTCCTATAATACAGGCAGGAAATTAGCTTGTTATTATTGGTGGATAATCGTGAACCTAAGTGGGATAAGCAGCCAGAGGCTCAGAAAGGATGTAGTTGTAGTACTGGTGTGAGAAGTACCAAGAATCCATGCTTATGTCCTCAAGCTGTAGCAATATGACTGAAATACTATTAAAAATGGCTCAATTCAAAACAAACAAAAAATTGTAATTATCTGTGGTAAATCTCCATAATTATAAGTGATTTTTCTTGTAATAAGGGACCTTATAGGAAGTGCGAAAAGTATGAACCCAAATAGGACTCTACAGGCTGATAAGGGTAGATTTCTGAATCTAGAATGATCTTTCTACCTCATTATACAGTCAAAACTGTGTTAGCGGTGACCTGAGAATAGCCGCCAATCTGCGTATAACGGTCATCCCAGGTCCGCCCGTGCAATTTGCTCTTCAAAATTACAGTGAATAGCGGTAATCTGTCGTATGTGGCCAGCAGTCACCTTTAATTGTCCAATTTGCACTTCATGTATATCCCTTTAAACGGTCATGCGACCCGACTAACTGCTGACAGGTGTCGTGTAAAAAATCAATAATGCGTCTGGCTAATCTTGTGCATAAACTTTTCAACACGTGAGATAAACATGAACACGCCACTTAAAGGTGTACTCTATCAACGTGTGTTTGGCTGAATACAACAAGTGCCGAGTTATGTTGATTATGATTAATCGAATTTGATGGATTTGATGTGAAGTCTAATTATGTATCCAGTTTGTAAGTTTACCACACATCAAAATTTTAGACTGGTCCAAATTCAAAAAAGTTGTAGACGTTTTAACTTAATAATAATCGTCCTTTGTGGTAGAAATATTATGGATAACGCTACTTCTACATTTCCGATAATGTTTTCCAAAGCTTTTTTAGGGGCGTAAAAAAGCGGGATCGCGTTGGAATGGGTGCTGGTCTGGATCCGAATATTCTTTCCAAGCGGTTCATAGGCATTGTATACCGTATTTAGGAATCATACGGTCCTAATAGATTATCTAAAATATATTTTTCGGCGAACTTTCGAAGAAAATAAATACAACGGAAGGTCGGTCTCGATCATAAGTCGTTCGATGTTTTATCATGCAACGAATTATCGTACACTGACCATAATGCCCCGTAAATGTTTAACTCTAGACAAACATTTCAATGTTCTTCAGTTTCTTGATCGCGGTCGGTCGTTGCTTCCGAGTTTGGGTTGTGCAAATTAAAAAATGAATGGAAATATTTTATTAAGAATACATAAATATTGGTGTGTTTACAATTTTTTGTTAATTAAAACAATTGTCTTTCTTTATTTTGTACATTTTATGTGGCCATTCTGATAATGAGACACATCATTGTATCATGACTACCTTTTGTCAACGGGTTGTACCCCCCCCCCCTCTCCCCCCCCCAAAAACCGATCTGTGTTAAGCAGCCAACTGTCGTATGTGGCCAGTTTTGATCTGTCCCTTGGCTGGCTGCATATGACAGGTTCAACTGTATGTATATTTGCAAAATAGTGCCTCTAATTTGTCTATGCTGATTCCTATCTCTTTGTTCAAATATTTGTTTTCCAAAGACCCCAGAACAAGTTATATATATTCATGACATTTAAATATGGCAATATATTAACTTTCTTTTTAATATTGAAGCTTTAAATGAACTAGCACGACATCCTGAAGTGAGCTATTGTGATCGGTCAATGTCCAGCGTCTGTCTGTCCATCCGTACACAATTATTTAAAAAATCTTCTCCTAAACCATAAGGCCTAGAGCTTTGATATTTGGTACATATCATCACCTATTGACCCTCTACCAAAATACTTTAAAGAATAACTGTACTTAGCCCTTTTCTGTGCAATCCCTGATTTTACAAAGGAAATCTTTGAAAATCTTCTCCTCCCATACCATTTGGCCTAGAGCTTTAAAATTTGGTATGTATTATCACCTATTGACCCTCTGCAAACTTCTTCAAAGAATTACCGTGATCTGAAAATAAGCCCTTTTCTGTGTGATCCC
Source organism: Fragum fragum (assembly GCA_946902895.1). NCBI lineage: Eukaryota > Metazoa > Mollusca > Bivalvia > Cardiida > Cardiidae > Fragum > Fragum fragum. The sequence continues at coordinate 32,229,861 of OX336368.1, read as the reverse complement.
TGATTTTACATAGTAATAAAGAAGGAAATCTTTGAAAATCTTCTCCTCTCATAACATAAGGCCTAGAGCTTTAATATTTGGTATGTATCATTACCTAATGACCTTCTACCAAAATACTTCAAGTAATAACCATATTCTGAAAATTAGCCCTTTTCTGTGCAATTTCTGATTTTACAAAGGAATAAAGAAGGAAATCTTTGAAAATCTTCTCTTCCCATACCATTTGGCCTAGAGCTTTTATATTTGGTATGTATCATCACCTATTGACCCTCTAACAAAATACGTCAAAGAATTAATGTTTCCTTTTCTTTGCAATCCCTCATTTTACTAAGTAATAAAGAATTAAATCTTTGAAAATCTTCCCCTAAGGAATAAGGCCCAGAGCTTTAATATTTGGTACATATCATCACCTTTTGACCCTCTACCAAAATACTTCAAAGAATTACCAAATTCTGGAAATTAGCCCTCTTCTGTGCCATCCCTGATTTTAGATAGGAATAAAGATGGATATCTTTGAAAATCTTTTCCTCATGAACAGTTAGGCTTAGAGCTTTAATATTTGGTATATATTGATGTCTATTGACCCTCAAACAAAATACTTCAAAAAATTACTGTATAAAATATTAGCGCTATATGGTGAGAAAATCCTTAAACATCTTCTCCAAAATAATTAGACAGAGGGCTTTGCTATTTTGTATATATCATAAAGCCATGAACCATCATACTCAGGGGAGTGATTTAGAATCATCATGGTCCTCTTGTTTTTATCAAAGTTCACATTTCACCTATTATTGTTGTTATTCTTTACAAATAGCATATTACATTTTTTTTTGCTCACAGCTGACGATTTCAGTGCCATTTTGGTTAGTGAACAGATCAGGACTTCCCCTAGTGTTCAAGCAGGATGGTTCTAAGCTTGAAGCTGCCGGCCAATTTGAGGAACATGAGATGGCCCGTGTAGTGTCGCCCTTTTTATTCAGTTTTGTTGAAAAAGAATGTCCTTACTTGTGAGTTTGTATTTACCTGTTTTTCTGCAATTAAATACAATCATGACGTGTGTGTCTTTTAACCAATCATCAGACAAAAGTTTTATAATTGTCGAATTGAAAGAAGTTGAAGACAACTGTCAAAGTATATTTTTAATTGTATGAAAATGGGTTGGAAAGTAAGAAAACATGAAGTAAACTTATCCGTCAAAATATAAACAGAGATTACTTAGCAATATTTATCTGTAGAATGCTTATACCCCTCATTTAAATTTTGAGTGTCTTATTGTGTGAAGTGAGATTGTAAAATCCATTGGAGCAATACAGGCCCTCTAAGGCATTTTGTTTAATCATTAGTTATTAGTTGTATTGATATTCACATGTAACAAAAATGTCGGTTCAGACCATTCTACCCTATGGGATCACAGAGTCATGACGTACATCCAAAAGACCGACGAGACAAACTCGAGTGGGTTGCCAATGTGTTTCTCTATTTTCCCAGAGTAGAATTTGTGCTCCAATCTCGGTCATTTATTAACTGTAGTTGATTTGCGATGTATTAATCATATGTTTTCCCACACAGAAGTAAGATTTCATGATTCCTTGTTTCTTTAATTTTATTGACAGAACTATTTATATTATAAAGCAGTCTTTTTCGTTTATATTCAAATTATCTGCATTCTGCAGATTTCCACTTATTGTTTGAATTCTATCGGCTACGTTTCTTACCAGAATGGAAAACATTAACGATGTGACAATTTATACAAATTTCTAACCCAGTCTCACGCACTTACTTGTGATAAATTAATTTCATAAAAGTGTTGTGCTGAGCTATTCCGACTTTATATGAATGGCAAATGAAGCCTGTTCATGTCAATTTATATACGCATCCCATATTATAGTCAATGGAATTTGTTTCATTAGTAACGGCAATTTAAATTGACGGTGTATTAGATGTCCATTCTGATAAGACTTCGAACTTGTAAAAATCAAACTGATTCTCTATTGCAAATAGTTTACAAAACTTGATACCCAAAGTTTGGTCAAGCATGAAACTGTGGCTAATTGCAAGTTAGGTCCATGTGCGAAAGAGCACTTGAATAGCTGGTGGGTAAACTAATATTATTGATTTTTGGCATTTTTAGCTCTACTGGCCGAAGGCCACTAGAGCTATAGCAATGGCTTTTTCCCATCCGGCGTCCGTCCGTCTGTCCGTCAATCTTCTGTTAAACTTTTCCTTGTTTACGCGATAAAGTCCACAGTTTTCATCGGATTCTCTTCAAACTTTCACATAATGATTGTACCATCATAAGGATCGTTCCTTTCGAAATTGGGTCAGATCCGTCAAGAAACACAGGAAAAGGGGCCTAATTAAAACTTAATTAAAAAATCTTCGTTTACGTGATAAAGTCCACAGTTTTCATTAGATTCTCTTCAAACTTTCACAGAATGATTGTACCATCATAAGGATCGTTCCTTTCGAAAATGGGTATGATCCGTCAAGAAACACGGGAAAAGGGGCCTTATGAAAATTTAATTAAAAATCCTCATTTACGCGATAAAGTCCACAGTTTTCATCGGATTCTCTTCAAACTTTCTCAGAATGATTGTACCATCATAAGGATCATTCCTTTCGAAAATGGGTATGATCCGTCAAGAAACTCGGGAAAAGGGGCCTTATGAAAATTTAATTAAAAAATCCTCGTTTACGAGATAGAGTCCACAGTTTTCATCAGATTCTCTTCAAACTTTCACAGAATGATTGTACTAACATAAGGATTGTTCCTTTTTAAATTTGGTATGATCCGTCAAGAAACATTGGGAAAGGGGCCTTATGAAAATATAATAAAAATTCCATAAAAAATCCTCGTTTATGTGATAGAGTCCACAGTTTTCATTGGATTCTCTTCAAACTTTCACAGAATGCTTGTACCAACATAAGGATCGTTCCTTTCGAAATTGGGTATGATCCGTCAAGAAACATGGGAAAAGGGGCCTTATGAAAATTTAATTAAAAATTCAATTAAGAATTCTTGTTTACGAGATAAAGTCCACAGTTTCCTTCGGATTCTCTTCGAACTTTCTCAGAATGATTGTACCATCATAAGGATCGTTCCTTTCGAAAATGGGTATGATCCATCAAGAAACACGGGAAAAGGGGCCTTATGAAAATTTAATTAAAAAATCCTCGTTTACGCGATAGAGTCCACAGTTCTCATCAGATTCCCTTCAAACTTTCACAGAATGCTTGTACTAACATAAGTATCATTCCTTTCGAAAATGGGTCTGATCTGTCAAGAAACATGGCAAAAGGGGCCTTATGAAAATTTTAAAAAATTCAATTAAAATTCCTCGTTTACGAGATAGAGTCCACAGTTTTCATTGGATTCTCTTCAAACTTTCTCAGAATGATTGTACCAACATAAGGATCATTCCTTTCGAAAATGGGTATGATCCGTCAAGAAACATGAGAAAAGGGGCCTTATGAAAATTTAATTAAAAATCCTCGTTTACGAGATAGAGTCCACAGTTTTCATCAGATTCTCTTCAAACTTTCACAGAATGATTGTACTAACATAAGGATTGTTCCTTTCTAAATTTGGTATGATCCGTCAAGAAACATGGGAAAAGGGGCCTTATGAAAATTTAATAAAAATTCCATAAAAATCCTCGTTTATGTGATAGAGTCCACAGTTTTCATTGGATTCTCTTCAAACTTTCACAGAATGATTGTACCAACATAAGGATCGTTCCTTTCGAAATTGGGTATGATCCGTCAAGAAACATGGGAAAAGGGGCCTTATGAAAATTCAATTAAAAACTCCATTTAAAATCCTCGTTTACACGATAGAGTCCACAGTTTCCTTTCGGATTCTCTTCGAACTTTCTCAGAATGATTGTAAAATAATAAGGATTGTTCCTTTCGAAAATGGGTCTAATCTGTCATGAAACGGGAAAACGGGCCTTATGAAAATTTAATTAAAAAATTCTTTTTAACACTCTGGAGTCAATTGTTTTCATCGGATTCCCTTCAAACTTTCACAGAATGATTGTACTATCATAAGGATTATTCATTTTGAAATTTGGTATGATCCTTCAAGAAACACAGGAAAAAGGAGCCTTATGAAATGTTTTATAAAAAAATCTCATTAATAATCTAGAGCCAACAATTTACAACGGATTCTCTTCAAACTTTCACAGAATGATTGTACCATCATAAGGATTGTACCTTTTGGAATCGGATATGATTCCTCAAGAAACATATGAAAAGGGGCCTTATTAAAATTTAATTCAAAGATCTTTGTTAACACTCTAGAGTTCACAGTTTTCATCTGATTGACTTCAAACTTTCATAGAATGATTGTACCATCATAAGAATTGTTCCTTTCAAAATTTGGTATGATCAGTCAAGGACCACGGGAAAAAGGGGCCAGATTAAACTTGATTGAAAAGTCCTCGAAAACACAATAGAGTCCATAATTTTCAACAAATTCTCTTCAAACATTCCCAGAATGATTATTACATTAAATGGATTGTTCCTTTCGGAAGTAGGTCCATCAAGTTTCATGGGAAAAGGGGCCCTATGAAAATTTAATAAAAAAATCTTAGTTAACATGTAATGGCCCTAGATTTCACCTGATTGACTTAAAACTTTCACATAATGATTGTACCATCATAAGGGTTGTTCCTTTCAAGTTGGGTCTGATCCATTGAGAAACATAGGAAAAGGGGCCTTAGGAAAATTCAATTAAAAAAATCTTAATTAATGCTTGTAAGTCCAAAGATGAGATGGGGTTGTCTTTATACTCAAACAGAATAATTATACTTTTGTAAGAAGAGTTCCCTTTGGAATTGGTTCAGATCCATCAAGTAAGATGGGAAAAGGGGCTATATGAAAATTCAATTAATAAAACCCTGTTAACACAATAAAGCCTACAGCTTTGATCAGATTTTGTTGAAACTTTCACAGAATGATTGGAAGGTCATAACTATCATTCTTTTCATAACAGGGTTTGAACTGTCAAGTATCACAGGAAAGGAGCCTTATGAAAATTTTATTTTAAAAATTTGACACCAAGATAAAGTCTGCAGTTTTCATCAGATTCTGTTCAAACTTTCACAGAATGTTGGTACCATCATAAGGATTGTTTCTTTCCAAATTGGGCCTGATCTGTCTAGTATCATAGGAAAAGGGGCTGTATGAAAAAGTATTACCAAATCCTCATAGACACAACAATGCCCTCAGTCTTTATCAGAATCTCTTCAAACTTTAATAGAATGATTGTACCATCATTTGGATTGCTCCTTTGTAAATAAGGTCTGATTGGTTAAGTGACACAAGAAAAGGGACCTTATAAAAATTTTATTACAAAACATCATTATTACAATAAAGTCCTCAGTCTTTATCATTTTCTCCAAACTATCATTAGGATTGTCCCTTTGTACATTGGGTCTGACTTGTTAAGTTTCACAGAAAAAGGGGCCTTATGAAAATTTAGTTACAAAAATTCTTGACACAATTCAGTCCACTGTTTTCATTGATTCTCTTTAACTTTTAAAGAATGATTCTACCTTCATTAGAATTGTTCCTTTTGAAATTTGGTTTGTTCTGTAAAGTATCATGAGAAAATGGGCCCTATGAATATTTCACTATAAACTCATTAACACAATAAATTCCACAGATTAAACAGATTGATTGTACCATCATTCCAATTGTTGATTTTGACAGTGGATCTGACTATAGCAAGGGTCACATAAAAAGGGGCCTTATAAAAAAAAACTTTCTTAAATATTCTGGTTAACACAATGGTGTCCCTTGATTTCACCGGATTCACTTCAAAATTTCACAGAATGATTGTACAAATACTTTGATGGTTCTTTTCAGAACTGGGTACAATCCATCAAGTATCATGTAAAAAGGGGACATATGATTTTTTTTTTTTTTAAATATTCTAGTAAACATAATGAATTTCCAATATTTCATCGGATTCACTTTTAACTTTCATAGAATGATAAAACCAACAGTAAAATATCACGGGAAAAGGGGCCCTATGAGAACTTGAATTTAATATCTTTGTTAACACAACAAAGTCAACAGTTTTATTGGATTCTCTTCAAAGATGCATGGAATAATTGTGGCATTTGAAACACAGGAAATGGGGCTTACAGATTATCATTCAAAACATTCTTGTGTATGTGATGAAGATCACAATCATTATCAAGTTGTCTTTTAAATTTCACAGGACAATTGTCGGGTTGTAAGGAAAGTTCCTTTTGGAATGAAATTGATCCATCAGAAAACACAGGAAAAGGGGCCTTATTGATTTTCATTCAAAACAATCCTGTTTATGTGATTAAGTCCACAATTATTGTCAGATTCTGATGAAATATTCACAGAATGATTGTAGGGTCATAAGGTAACTTTCTTTTGGAAATGGAGTAGATCCGTCATGAAACATGGGAAAAGGGGCCTTGAGGATTATTGCTTAAAATGATAAAGGGGATAAAGCCCTTTTTTTTCTTTATGCATTTTTCTTTGAGCAATTAACTTCCTTAAATATCAGATTTCTTTAACGGAAAACTTGATAACCAGTAGAGCGTCTCAGGCCCTCATGGGCCTCTTGTTGTTAATCCCTTAATCTGCAGGTAACATGTGAAACCCTTGAATTCTTTCGGTTTCAAGTAGATTTTGATAGATGGTGGGCAAGTTTATCAATATTTCAACGAGAAATGTAGTGAAAATTTCAGACCGATTTTGACATAACTTTTGGGATTCCGGAGCCCTGGTCCCTATGATCTCTCAGTGAAGTTCGAATTTGGTAACTAGGTCACTAGGTCAAATCTTAGAAAATCCTTGTTTGCACTCTTGAGGCCACATATTCTGCTCATTTATCTTCAAACTTTGTTGAAATGATTGTCTCCATGGTCTCTTGGCTAAGTTCGAATTTGGGTCAGATTGGGTAAAAAATTAGATCACTAGGTCAAATCTTGGGAAATCCTTGTTTGCACTCTAAAGGCCACACTTTTGCTCAAATGTCTTCAAACTTTGTCAAAATAATTGTCTTGTTGATCCCTTTGGGTAATTGAATTTAGGTCACATGGGGCCAATAGCTAGGTCACAAGGTCAACTCTAAGAGACTTGACAGCCTCGATGGCTTAGTGGTATAGGTGATTGACTTGTGATCTGAAGGTCATGGGTTTGAGCTGAGGTGTGTTCATGGGCAAGACACTTAATAGCCAGCCCCAGTCTACCCGGCTGTAGAAGTGGGTAGCAGTGGGGTTACGCCACTGCCTCTCTTTCAGGGACGTGAAAACATCTGGTTTGTGTGTTTGAGAGCCACTCAATAAGATTAAAGCTTTCGTCGCAAATGAACTAAAATAAATTAGTAAAAAATAACTCTAAGAGATATCTTTTTTGCACAATAGAGGCCACATTTTTATCTCAAATGACTTGATATATGTTCAGAATGTCTGTTTTCTTGATCTTGGATCAAGATTTGATTAAGGGTCACTTTTGTGGCAAACTTTTTTCTCTTGGTAATTTTTACTTCTGCAGTCATTGACACAGGTGAGTGCTTCAGGCCTAATGGTCCTCTTGTTATTACCTCATTCTTACACAATCTTGCTTTTTGATTCCCTTCAAGAAACAGCCTTTAGAAAATATTATTGAAAAGGAGGAAATTGCTCAAAAATGCAATTTGGTCATTAAACACAATGATTTCTGCCACGGAAGACAATTACATGTACTTTTAAAAAATTCATCATTTTGAAATTGTCACCTGCAACTTCTTTCAATTTGGACCAGCCTAAAATTTTCTTGTGTGGTTATGGGTTAAAAGGAATGATCCTCCTCTTTTCTCTTAACCAGGTGTTCCATGAGAGTTGGAAAATACAAGCATGACAGGACAGCTGTTCCACAATGGTAGGTGTACATTTCTAGTAACCAGTAATTTGGAAGGACCGTTTGGTAGATTATTTATTTCAACTTTGACCAAAATGGAAAAATTGCTTATTACAACTGCTGCATGGCTCCATGGATTCCATGGATTCTTGGATAGCATGTCATTATAAGTGCTAGAATTTAGCTTCCAACATCCCTTCACCCATTCCCACATATTCCAACATCCCTTCACCCATTACCACATAATCCGCTTTTTTATGGCGCTCATGAAAAGGGCTTTGGTAAACATGGTAAAAATGAAGAAATTGCTTGAAATCATAATTTCAAGCAAGAAAGACAAAAAATATTGAAATTTCAACAACTTAACATTATTATCTCCATCTTTTTTTATTTGAATTTAGACTGGCCTTAAGTTTTGTCATCTGGTAATGGGTTAATTGAAAGTCAAAAGTGGTACACTCTTCTCTGTCTTGCATCTAGCATATTGAATTGTATGCTATACCTTTAAATATTTTTAGTAAAATATATATACATTCCACACGGACAAAATAAGACCACACAGACAAAATAAGACCACACAGACAAAATAAGACCACACAGACAAAATAAGACCACACAGACAAAATCAGACCACACAGACAAAATGAGACACGTCAGAAAGAATATCTTTATCCGTCAGTGTTTGACTCGTCAGAAAAAAATCTGTATCTGACTGTCTAGTACTTTTACGTATAAGGCAGTCTAAGATCACATCATTTTCATTCTGAAGATGATGACATAATGCAAATAAATGTAATCAAAATGGTAGAGAAGTACGGAAATACTTGTAGAAATACTGATTTTTTTTATTATTTCATCAAATTTATTTAACAAAAAACGGGTAAATAATAAATGGACTATTACTTCAAGATTGCAATATATATCTTGTATTTGCTTCTCACTGCGGAGGAAAATTTGATATTCAACTTGACCTTAAAATATAAAAAAAATTCCTCTGCAGCTCATAGCAAACACAAGACGTTGTATCTCAAACATAGCATAACATTCCCAATGTATTGTAAACAAACTGTATTGTATTGTATTGATTCCTTATCTGTAGATAATTTTCAATTTCAGGTGTAAAAGTTTTGCCTTTGATAAAGAGGCTTCAGTATGTAACCTCCATGTTGCCTCTAAAGAAGGAAACAGACCTGATTGGTAAGATGCTAAATGGTTTAACATTTTGACCTGTCACACAAAAATGAACAATTTCAGATCTGCTAAAGTTTTCGACCTTGGTAAGGATGTGTATTTTGTGCTAACTGACTAAAACCAAATCTCATACCTAATTTATCTCTTTCTCAATGTAAAATGATTGTCGGACCTTGAGATGTATTTACTTTGCAATACAAAACTCTATGGATTCTTTTATGTGTATTTTCAAATATTTCAGGTGATGAGTCATATCAATGATTCATTTTTCCTCTTGTCTGTTTAATCTGCTCTTCAGAAGCATTCACAGATGTAATATTTCTGTTTATTACAATTGAAAGATGGCTGGGTACGCCCACTAACATGGCGAGTTGACCAAATAGTAAACAAATTAAACTGGCATAATTTATGGTCAGGAAAATAAAACCAAAAATTGAATGGCTTGAATAAGCTGGAGTTATGATAACTAAATTGCCAATCTAATGAAAATGTTAAGCATGAATGTCTGAGCTCAAAAGTCACTTCCACCCTAAATGGATTATTTGATTTATTAAACCTTTCCTGTTCAAATACGGCATTTTACGTTCCTGTGATTTTTTACTCAAGAAAACATTGTGGAAAAAGAAGAAATTGCTTGTAACAAGCAATTTCTCCTTTTTTCACAATATTTTCTACCACATAGGATGATTTCATTTCAAATTGCATCCAGTTTTCATTGTCGTCTTTCAATTTGGACAAGTCTAAAATTTCCAAAAACGGGAAAGGGTTAAACAAATTTTTCATTGACAGCTGCAATCTGTCAATAGCCAAGACCTTGAATCATACATGTATTGATTGATTCCGAAAGAAATCAACTTTTTGATTTTTTCTGAATTAAAGATAGACTTATTGTGTAACATTTTATATCTCATTAGGTCACAAACAATGTAATTTTGGGATTTTGGTTTTGTTGAGATGACATTCGTTCATGAATGAAAGCAGAGCTAAAATTGATCAAAATAGTGTTGGTTTTATCATTTTGATCATTTCACTGACTTGTCAAAAAAAATTGTGAGACGAAGAACATAAGAATTGGAAGTATATTCAAATGTTTTACAGGGTATACAGTATAGGTATAAAGGTAGATCAAGGTAAAGGTCAGCTGAGAAATACAACAATAATCAATTTTGTACCACGATATAAGATAGACAACCAATCTGAACACAAACTGGCCGTAGCACAGAGACATTTTACCAATAAAGAGGTATGTTCAATATTTCTCAAGGGACCACCTCTCTAAGCAATCTCTTTCATGAAGTGACCTCTTACAAAAAGTGGAGAATCTTAAAAATGGGCTATGTATTGGCTCTCAAATTATCAAAATTAAATCCTATGTAGTTGGAACTCTTTTGGATCGTCTCATTGAGATAATTCTGATGATTTCAAACAACAATGGATTAATGATAATTAAACAATGTCTTTTTTTTTCACAAAAACATACAAATGAAAGTGAACATTTTGTTCTAAGTGCTCATGGTGAGGTATTTTCATCATACTCTGTCCCACGTCTGTTGTGCGTCGTGCATCCTCTGTCGTGTGTAAACAATCTTAAAATGACATCTCTTCCTAAACCGTTAAGCAAATTTCAACCAAATTTGGCAGGAATGTTCCTTGGGTGGTGCCCTTTGAAAATTGTTGAAATAATTGAAATCTGTTAAAAACTCTGGTTGCAATGGCAAAAAAACAGAAATTTTGATAAAAACTTTAAAAATTATCTCCTCCAGATCCGGAAGGCATAGAGCCTTTATATTTGTCATGAAGCATCAGTACAATGACCCCTTTAAGAATTGCTAAAATCATCACCCTAGGGTCCCCAGGTGCGGAGCCCCGGGGGAGTGTAGCCTATATAGAAATAAAGAAGGAATTTTAAAGCAACATTTCCTCTAAACCATAAAGCTGACTTCAACCAAATTTTGGCAGAAATGTTCCATGGGGGTTGCCCTTTGAAAATTGCTAAAAGAATTGAAATCTGTTAAAACCTCTAGTTGCCTTGGCAACAAAATTGAAACTTTAATAAATCTTTGAAAATTATCTCCTCCTGACCCAGAAGGCGTAGAGCCTTGATATTTGACATGAAGCATCAGTACAATGACTTCTTTCTGAATTGCTAAAATCATCACCATTGGGTCACAAGGTGCGGAGCCCCTGGGGGGGGGGCTTATATTGAAATAAAGAAGGATTTTTAAAACAACATCTCCTCGAAAACCATTGGGCAGATTTCAACCAAACTTTGCAGAAATGTTCCTGGGGTGGTGCCCTTTGAAAATTGCTGATAAATGAAATCTGCAAAAAACTCTTGTTTTCATGGTAACAAAACTGAATTTTTAAATAATCTTTAAAAATTATCTTCTCCTGACCCAGGGGCGGAGCCCCATGATATATGGGGCTTATATAGAAATAAAGGATTTTTAAAATGATGTCTCCTCCAAAACCACTGGACGGATTTCAACCAAACTTGGCAGAAATGTTCCTTGGGTGGTGCCCTTTAGAAAATTGCTATGATAAATGAAATCCGTTAAAAACTCTGGTTGCCATTGTAACAAAATTGAAATTTTAATAAAATCTTTAAAAATTATCTCCTCCTAACCCAGAGGGCCTAGAGTCTTGATATTTGGCATGAAGCATCAGTACATTGACCTCTTTCAGAAGTGCTAAAATCATCAACCTCGGGCCCCCAGGGGTGGAGCCGGGGGGGCTTATATAGAAATAAAGCATTTTTAAAACAAAATCTCCTCCCAAACCACTTGGCTGATTTCAACCAAAGAATTTTAATCATTTGAAAACTCTGGTTGCTATGACAACAAGAGTTAAATTGAAAAAAAAAAAAAAAAAAAATTCCCCTCCTGACCCAGAATCTTGGATTTTGCATGAAGCATCAGTACATTGACCTCTTCCAAAATTGATAAAATTTCAGAGCCACAGGGTGATAAGTCTTAAATAGCAATAAAGAAGGTAACCCTTTCAAAACTATTTGGCCAATCTAAACCAATATGAGCAGAAATACGTTAGTACAATAATTACTAAAATGTTGAAAATCTGTTGAAATCATTGGTTGGCATGGTAACATAAGTTGAGTTTAGTTAATGTTAAAGGAGGTCCTCGACATGATGATACCCTGTATTTTTATGCAACTGCTGATGACAAGGTCAAGAGCAGTTGACAGATTGCTTGCCACACCCACTGATCTCCGTCAGGAAATTCGACTTGGATATTAAACAGCCTTAATTTTCAAAATTTGTAGTCAGTAATATGTAGCAAAAACAAATGAATGGTATGTGTCTTAAACATCATAACTAAAGCTTGAAATTGTAGTTGCCAAACCAACAAAAATGTTTAACATAAATGTCAGAGTTAAATAAATGATTTAATTAGTCAATTAACTATTTGATTGACTGTGGCGATCCAACAATAATCCAGGTTGTACCTATGGTTTCAAACTGAGGCTGTAATGGGAACATAAGGATATTACCAACACATCTTGTATCTTGAAGAAATCTATCTAGTCTCCATTCTTTTTCACTCAGTATACTAACGAATATTTACTTGCTTTTTAATTGAAGGGCAACAGTTTTAGCCTATTTGAAAATGTAATTTTTAGTTCAGATGATTTCGGGCAAAAAATCTCAAAATATTGCTATAGTTAGGTAGCAGTCTGCATCATCATCCAAAAACTTTGCATGCTGTGCTGTCTTACAGTGTATAGGGATGGAATGAGTTATAAAAGGTTTATTACAGATTCCCTCCTTTGCATGCTTTGACTGTGTATATTTTCTTTAAGGCTTTGAAGAATCCAGACGTCCACCTAACAGCCTTACCCGGATGTATCATGGCCTTCCATTGGCCAAGACAAGACCTTGATCAGTTGTTATGCATAAAACTATTGGATACTGAAGACTGTAACTGGTCAGGAGGTTTTAGAATCAATGGTGTAAACTCATTCCATGTAAATATGAGGTAAGGTTACCTTTGTGCTTCCACTGTCGGCCACATTAGCTCAGTAGAGCCCTTGACTTCAAACCTCAAGATTGTGGGCTTGATTCCTGGCTGATTAAACTAACTAATTAACTGATATTTGGATGTTAAACCTAGGCCATGTTAAACCGTGCTGTCATCGAATATGTGAAGGAATCAGGCAGGACTCTCAGCAGTTTTGTCCTGTATTCTTTCACTATCTCCTGTACCAACTAACAGTCTTCTGGGAAAGTCACACCTATGGGCATGTGCTATTCAAGGGACAAAAAAAAAACATAAATACACACATCAGTTCTTCCACTTTTATCAGAGCTTGGAGTATATTGTTTGTACTTTCTTCTGCCTGTCAGTCTGTCCAAAACTTAATATGAAAAATCACAGTAGATATTTTATTGCAAAACTAATTATGTTTGCAGGTATCTAGTATTAATAATCAACTGGCTATACAACATTGATCTTTTTAAACATAGCTGCCATCATAGTGCAGTCAGTAGAGCATCAGACTCTTTATCCTCAATCATGGGATATTATAGGTTCAATTTTGGGCGGCGGCACATATCCTTTCTGACATTTGTCTCTTACCAATGGGTTGATAAATGTTAACCTAAGTGGGATAGTAGCTGGATGCTAGGAAAGGATGTAGTGTTGTGAGAAATACCAGGAATCCATTGTTCGGTTCAGGATATAGTGTTGTGAGAAATACCAGGAATCCATCGTTAGGTTCTCCATCCACTGCAATATTACCAAAATACTGTTAAAAGTGGTGTTAAACCCAATTCATTCAATTAATCAATTAAACCATAATCAGAAACATGCCGAAATTCCAAAGGAACTTTCATAAAAGTTTTAATTGCCATGCATGGAAATAAAATGGTGTTCATTGGTTCGCATTTTATATTTCAAAATGGTTTAATTTGTAAGTTTATAATATGTTACAATACTTGCTTAACAGACTTCACAATTCAACTGATTATTGCTGCCACAAAACAATACCCAAATGTGTATCCATTCTTTTACCAAGTTTGAAAGGAGCAATATGGAGTTTGCATAGGATTCCAACCAAGGACTCTCAAATCCCAAGTCCTGCGTCTTACAACTAGACCATATACTGTTATGCTTCTTCAAAAATAGGAACTTGGCATATTGTTTTATGATTGTTTTTCTGTCAGTCCAATAATTATCAAAAACTTAATATCCATGTCACTTCTAAACTATTTAAGGTACTTTGCTCAAATGTTGCATGATGGTTACTCTAATCTAAAATTACGTTCAAATGACAAGGTCAATGTCATCTTATAAGGTCGTTTATCAAGGTCATACTTCCCATTTTTTAGCTCTACTGGCCAAAGGCCACTAGAGCTAAAGCGATGGCTTTTTCCCGTCCGGCGTCCGTCCGTCCGTCCGTCCGGTGTCCGTCTGTTAAACTTTTCTTTGTTTACGCAATAAAGTCCACAGTTTTCATCGGATTCTCTTCAAACTTTCACAGAATGATTGTACCATCATAAGGATCGTTCCTTTCGAAATTGGGTCAGATCCGTCAAGAAACACGGGAAAAGGGGCCTAATTAAAGCTTAATTAAAACATCTTCGTTTACGCGATAAAGTCCACAGTTTTCATCGGATTCTCTTCAAACTTTCACAGAATGATTGTACCATCATAAGGATCGTTCCTTTCGAAAATGGGTATGATCTGTCAAGAAACACGGGAAAAGGGGCCTTATGAAAATTTAATTAAAAATTCAATTAAAAATCCTCGTTTACGCGATAAAGTCCACAGTTTTCATCGGATTCTCTTCAAACTTTCTCAGAATGATTGTACCATCATAAGGATCGTTCCTTTCGAAAATGGGTATGATCCGTCAAGAAACACGGGAAAAGGGGCTTTATGAAAATTAATTAAAAAATCCTTGTTTACGAGATAGAGTCCACAGTTCTCATCAGATTCTCTTCAAACTTTCACAGAATAATTGTACCAACATAAGGATCCTTCCTTTGGAAAATGGGTATGATCCGTCAAGAAACATGGGAAAAGGGGCCTTATGAAAATTTAATTAAAATTCAAA
Source organism: Fragum fragum (assembly GCA_946902895.1). Lineage (NCBI taxonomy): Eukaryota > Metazoa > Mollusca > Bivalvia > Cardiida > Cardiidae > Fragum > Fragum fragum. Next base: position 32,214,710 of record OX336368.1, on the reverse strand, counting down.
TAAAAATCCTTGTTTACGCGATAGAGTCCACAGTCTTCATTGGATTCTCTTCAAACTTTCACAGAATGATTGTACCAACATAAGGATCGTTCCTTTCGAAATTCGGTATGATCCGTCAAGAAACATGGGAAAAGGGGCCTTATGAAAATTCAATTAAAAACTCCATTAAAAATCCTCGTTTACACGATAGAGTCCACAGTTTTCATCGGATTCTCATCAAACTTCTCAGAATGATTGTACAAGAATAAGGATCGTTCCTTTTGAAAATGGGTCTGATCTGTCATGAAACAGGGGAAAAGGGGCCTTTATTAAAATTTAATAAAAAAATTCTTTTTAACACTCTAGAGTCCACAGTTTTCATCAGATTGTATTTAAACTTTCACAGAATGATTGTACCATCATAAGGATTGTTCCTTTGGAAATTTGGTCAGATCCATCTGGAAACACGGGAAAAGGGGCCTTATGAAAATTTTTATCGAAAAATCTTTTAAGAAATACACTTTAACACTCTGGAGTCAATAGTTTTCATCGGATTCCCTTCAAACTTTCACAGAATGATTGTACTATCATAAGGATTATTCCTTTTGAAATTAGGTATGATCCTTCAAGAAACACAGGAAAAGGGGGCCTTATGAAATGTTTAATAAAAAATTCTCATTAATAATCTAGAACCAACAATTTACAACGGATTCTCTTCAAACTTTCACAGAATGATTGTACCATCATAAGGATTGTGCTTTTTGGAATCGGATATGATTCCTCAAGAAACATAGGAAAAGGGGCCTTATTAAAATTTAATTCAAAGATCTTTGTTAACACTCTAGAGTCCACAGTTTTCATCTGATTGACTTCAAACTTTCACAGAATGATTGTACCATCATAAGAATTGTTCCTTTCAAAATTTGGTATAATCAGTCAAGGACCACGGGAAAAGGGGCCCGATTAAAACTGGATTGAAAAAGTCCTCGTAAACACAATAGAGTCCATAGTTTTTAACAAATTCTCTTCAAATAGTCCCAGAATGATTATTACATTATCTGGATTGTTCCTTTCGGAAGTAGGTTTGATCCATCAAGTTTCATGGGAAAAGGGGCCCCATGAAAATTTAATAAAAGATATCTTAGTTAACACATAATGGCCCTAGATTTCACCCGATTGACTTCAAACTTTCACATAATGATTGTACCATCATAAGGATTGTTCCTTTCAAATTGGGTCTGATCCATTGAGAAACATAGGAAAAGGGGCCTTAGGAAAATTCAATTAAAAAAATCTTAATTAATCCTTGTAAGTCCACAGGTGAGATGGGGTTGTCTTTATACTCAAACAGAATAATTATACTTTTGTAAGAAGAGTTCCCTTTGGAATTGGTTCAGATCCATCAAGTAACATGGGAAAAGGGGCTATATAAAAATTCAATTAATAAAACCCTGTTAACACAATAAAGCCCACAGCTTTGATCAGATTTTGTTGAAACTTTCACAGAATGATTGGAAGGTCATAACTATCATTCTTTTCATAACAGGGTTTGAACTGTCAAGAAGCACAGGAAAAGGGGCCTTATGAAAATTTCATTTATAAATCCTTTTTACAAAGTCCAGAGCTTTCATCGGATTTTCTTCAAACATTCACAGAATAATTGTACAATAATAATGATTGTTGATGTTTGCATTAGACCTGATCCGTCAAGTATCACAGGAAAAGGAGCATTATGAAATTTAATTTTAAAATCATTGTACCACAATAAAGTCAACAGTTTTCATCAGATTCTGTTAAAACTTTCACAGAATGATTATTCCATCATGAGGATTCTTTCTTTTCAAATTAGGCGTGATCTGTTTAGTATCATGGGAAAAGGGGCCTTTAGAGAATTTTATCTATAATCCTTGTAACCAAGTCCAGAGCTTTCATTGGATTTTATTCAAACCTTCACAGAATCATTGTACAATAATCGTGATTGTTGAGGCTGACATGAGACCTGATCCTTCAAGTATCACAGGAAAAGGAGCCTTATGAAAATTTTATTTTAAAAATTTGACACCAAGATAAAGTCTGCAGTTTTCATCAGATTCTGTTTCACAACTTTCACAATGTTTGTACCATCATAAGGATTGTTTCTTTCCAAATTGGGCCTGATCTGTCTAGTATCATAGGAAAAGGGGCTGTATGAAAAATTATTACCAAATCCTCATAAACACAACAATGCCCTCAGTCTTTATCAGAATCTCTTCAAACTTTAATAGAATGATTGTACCATCATTTGGATTGTTCCTTTGTAAATTAGGTCTGATTGGTTAAGTGACACAAGAAAAGGGACCTTATAAAAATTTTATTACAAAACATCATTATTACAATAAAGTCCTCAGTCTTTATCATTTTCTTCAAACTATCATTAGGATTGTTCCTTTGTACATTGGGTCTGATTTGTTAAGTTTCACGGGAAAAGGGGCCTTATGAAAATTTAGTTACAAAAATTCTTGACACAATTCAGTCCACTGTTTTCATTGATTCTCTTTAACTTTTAAAGAATGATTCTACCTTCATTAGAATTGTTCCTTTTGAAATTTGGTTTGTTCTGTAAAGTATCATGAGAAAAGGGGCCCTATGAATATTTCACTATAAACTCATTAACACAATAAATTCCACAGATTAAACAGATTGATTGTACCATCATTTAAATTGTTGATTTTGACAGTGGATCTGACTATAGCAAGGGTCACATAAAAAGGGGCCTTATGAAAAACTCTCTTCAATATTCTGGTTAACACAATGATGTCCCTTGATTTCACCGGATTCACTTCAAAATTTCACAGAATGATTGTACAAATACTTAGATGGTTCTTTTCAGAACTGGGTACAATCCATCAAGTATCATGTAAAAAGGGGACATATGATTTTTTTTTAAATATTCTAGTAAACATAATGAATTCCCAATATTTCATTGGATTCACTTTTAACTTTCATAGAATGATAAAACCAACAGTAAAATATCACGGGAAAGGGGGCCTTATGAGAACTTGAATTTGATATCTTTGTTAACACAATAAAGTCAACAGTTTTATTGGATTCTCTTCAAAGATGCATGGAATAATTGTGGCATTCGAAACACAGGAAAAGGGGCCTTACAGATTATCATTCAAAACATTCTTGTGTATGTGATGAAGATCACAATCATTATCAAGTTGACTTTTAAATTTCACAGGACAATTGTAGGGGTTGTAAGGAAAGTTCCTTTTGGAATGAAATTGATCCATCAGAAAACACAGGAAAAGGGGCCTTATTGATTTTCATTCAAAACAATCCTGTTTATGTGATTTAGTCCACAATTATTGTCAGATTCTGATGAAATATTCACAGAATGATTGTAGGGTCATAAGGTAACTTTCTTTTGGAAATGGAGTGGATCCGTCATGAAACATAGGAAAAGGGGCCTTGAGGATTGTTGCTTAAAATGATAAAGGGGATAAAGCCCCTTTTTTTTTCTTTATGCATTCTTCTTTGAGCAATTAACTTCCTTAAATATCAGATTTCTTTAACGGAAAACTTGATAACCAGTAGAGCGTCTCAGGCCCTCATGGGCCTCTTGTTTGTAATTCTTGAGCAGTAGTATTTCACTAATACATCTTGTTCTGAATCATCTATTCAGTGTTATTTATTTCCATGCAGAGACAGTAGAAAGAATTCTATACTTCTGAAAGTTGAGATACTTCTACATGGCCAAACCTATCACATCATGTTTTCTGATGCTGAGGAGACTCCACCTCCATTTAGATTGGACAACATGTCAGAGGTAAATAACCCATTACAACAATATAATCTAAAGTTAAGTAATAGTATTCAAATTTTAGTAAGTCCAAACTTAAGGATCTTTATCTGACTGCATGCGTTAATGTGTTCTTAGCCGCCGCCATAGCGCAGTCGGTAGCGCGCCAGACTCCTAATCTTCAATCATGGGTGTCATGGGTTCGATCCCCGGCAGCGGCAAATATTCTTTCCGACAATTGTCTCTCACCAATGGGTGGATAATCGTAAACCTAAGTGGGATAGCAGCTGGAGGCTAGGAAAGGATGTAGTGGTAGTACTGGTGTGAGAAATACCAGGAATCCACTGTTGGGTGCTCCAGCCGCCGCGATATGACTGAAATACTGTTAAAAGCGGCGTTAAACCCCATTCAATCAATCAATAATGTGTTCTTAAATTTTAATTTTTTTCCCAAAAATCCAGTTATTTTTGCTCATGACAAGACAAAAGAATGATAGATAGTGAAGGGATTCTTGAATTGCTAATCACTCAAAAGTATCTCACAACCTAAAACTGGCTGGCTCTTTTAATAGACACTTCAAGGAAGAAAACTTTTATTTCATATAAGATGGAAATAGATAGGATGTTGTACTTCTGTAGTAAGATTGAAGGTATTTCAAGAATTGTTTATTTCAAGATTTGAATATATATATTTACAGTGAACACCTGTTATCTTGAAATCAGAAATCTCGAATTTCTGGTTGTCTAGGTCATATTCAAGTCCCAACTTCCCTCTTCTTTATTTCATATAAAACTGAATATTTATCTCAAACCAGTAAAAACCCAATTCCTGTTGTGTAAATTTGTTTTTCGAGTTGAATATCCACATTTTGTGTTGAAATTTATCTTTTTAGCAGACAATATGAATAAATACAGTTTGATTATGTAATTATAACAAACATTTGATACTTTCTAGATTAAATTGATTGTCAATTTTTATCTGAGGTGTGAAAAGATTAAAATTACAGCATGTCAGTGTCAAAAATCAGTGACCACTGCTATGTTTGAAGCAATTTACCCAAACCCCTACTTTCGGTAAAAACTTCTGTTTTGGTGGTATCTTGAACTTAGGTTATCTTGAGCTTTTTGCCAGAGTTCGCAAAAATCAAGATAGTAAGTGTTGACTGTTCTTGAATTACAAATTTTTGTACAATAATTTTTGATACATATATTTTAGGTTCCAGTTTTATACTACCAGAGCAAAACTAATGATGAAAACCTTAGAGCTATTATTAGACCACAGACATGCTGTGAGTGGAGTCAAAAATTACTTATTTTGATTAACCAATTACAAAACAACAAAATTTTAGACTGATCCAAATTGAAATAAGTTGATCAATTTAAAATTTAAAATATATTTGTCTTTTTGGGTAAGAAACATTGTGGTTAATGAAGAAATTGCCTGTAACAAGCAATTTCTTCATTATCCACAATGTTTTACAAAGGTTTTTTGTCTTTAGGACATAAAAAAAGCAGGATTTGGTGGGAATGGGTTTAACCCATTCCCACACAAGCCCTCCTTTTTAGGCCTCTCAAGAAAAAGCTTTGGAAAACATTATGGAAAATGAAGAAATTGCTTGTATCAAGCATTTTCTTCCTTATCCACATTGTTTTCTATCCCAAAAGACAAAAAAGTTTAAAATTCCATCAACTTGAAATTGTTGTCTGCAGCTTCTTTCAATTTGGACCAGTCTAAAATTTTGCTGTGTTGGAATGGGTTAATTGTTTAACCTATTAACAGGTGACAAAATTTATACTGTTCAAATTCAAAATACATGTACATTCAATCATTAAAAATTATAGAATGAAAATGTACATTCTGATAAATAAAATCTTCTTTTGTTGCATGGAGATGATTCTTTGATTTAACATTGTACTTATTCAAAGGTTTTATGTTTTGCATTGTCTAAAAAAAGTGGCATACTATGTTAGCATATATGTAACAAGACATTTTGGTATTTAATATGATAAAGCTATTTTATTTTTATGTGATTAAACAACATTCTAGAATAGCATTTCTATAATATTTTGAGTTCAGATTTAATTTCTAACGTGGCACTCTTAATTAATCTATAACCACACAATGAAATTTTGGTCTGTCCTAATTGACAGAAGTTGCAGACGACAATTTCAAATCGTTAGAAAATTTAAAATCTTTGTCTCTTTGGGGAGAGAACATTGTCGAAAATGCAGAAATGGCCTATGAAGACTAGGACGATAAATTGTTACTACAGACACTTTTCATAAAAACTGATTTTGAGCAGGAAGACTTGTGCCACTGGAACATCACCAACTTTGTTTTCAATCTTGTATCCAATGTTATGACAATTTTCCTTATTTTACAGTATCATATGCTTGGGATGAGCCTACACTTGAACCATACATGACCCTGTCAGTGGCAAATGGTACTGCAGAAGCCTATGACCTCAACAAACTTGGAGAAGGAAAACAACTGTGTTATCAGAACTTTATCTACATCTCGGCTACATCTACATTCTCAAAGTATGGAAAAACTTTGGTTGCATATTATTCTTTTATTAACCCATTCCCACACAAAATATTGGACTAGTCCAAATTCAAAGACGTTAAAAAACAACAATTTGAAGCTAATGAAATTTTACAAATCTTTTTCTTTTGGGGCAGAAAACATTATGAATTATTGACATTTTACACAAAGTTTTCCAAAGCCATTTTCTTGAGGGGCATTAAAAAGCATCATTGTGTGGGAATGAGTTTATCCATTATCACAAAATGAAATTTTAGACTGACCCAAATTGAAAGGAGGTGAAGACAACAATTTAAAAGTATGAAAATTTAGATTTTTCAACTGACTGTGTAGAAACTATTGTATAAGATGAAGAAATTGCTTGTTGCAAGCAATTTCTTAATTTTACACGATACTTTCCCAATTGTTTTTCTAGGGGAGTCAAAAATGGTCATTATGTGGACATGGGTTGAATATCCTGTCAGTATCACATAGTGAGATAGCTGCTTGACTTGTGATCTTATCAGGGTGTGTTCATGGGTAAGACACTTAAAAGCCAGCCCAAATCTACTGTAAAAAGGGTAACAGTAGATTTAAACTACTGCCTCTCCTTTAACCCATTCCCACAAGGTGAAATTTTAGACTGGTCCAAATTGAAAGAAGCTGCAGATGACAATTTTAAGTTGATGGAATTTTAAATTTCTTCATCTTTTTGGATAGAAAACATTGTGGATAATGAAGAAATTGCTTGTCACAAGCAATTTCTTCATTTTCGACAATGTTTTCCAAAGCTTTTATATTTAGGGGCGTTTAAAAGCATCATTGTGTAGGAATGGGTTAAGGACAGGAAAATATCTGGATTGTGAGTGTTTTAGAGCGAGGTTTTAATCTTAAAGCTTTTGTCGCAATTAAACTAAAATAAATCAGTCTAAGCTAAACTGAATACAGAGTCTCAGCGATCTTGGATTTTCTTTATCTCCTTAATTTTCAAAAATTGCCTTGTTTTAAGGAATGAAAATTGAATATACTCATTTACATAAAGAATATTTTTCCCATATCTAAGATTCTAATAGTACTAAGGTAATTTTCATTGAGGATGATGTCTTTAACTTTTTTATTTTTGAGGAGGCGTTAAACTTCACTTGTCTCCAAAATGTTTATTTTGGGAAGAGGGGGTGCAAGTGCATTGCAAAGAAAACTAGTTTGATATCTACTTTGATGAATTCATCCAAATCAAGAAATTCTTAGTAATACCTCTGCTTTGAAAGAGATAGTTTAAAAAAGATTTGTCACTGTCCAACTCGAATGTAGGACGTTTTGGCCACGGACGTTTTGGCCAGGACGTTTTGGCCAGGACGTTTTGGCCAGGGACGTTTTGGCCACCACTATTGGAAAAACGGACGTTTTGGCCAAATTCATGTTATATGTACTTATTTTAGATTATTAAGCCAAATTATTAGTATTTCTTACTAAAAACAAATAGTATTATGTAATGATTATTTGAAAATTGTGATTTTGATTTTTTTTACTCAATGTTTTTTTAAGCAATTTCTTCTTTTGTCTTCATATTTAGAAACATTCAGCAACATCTCTTCTCTCAATATTTTCCATGATACAACATACACATTTCCAATTTGACATCAATTATGTTTTTGTCTGAAACCATTTTCAAATTAGAGCAGTCACAGTCTCAAATTGTATTGTAAAGACATTTACAAGTACAATGTTGCACAGACAATTTGAGGTAAAGGAGAAAATGCCGAAAAAATTAGTTTTTTGGGGAAAGAATTTTCCAACTGTCATCTATGTTTTTCTAACTATCAAATAATAAATCTTTGAAATTGTCCACAGCAGAAGCTTTCAATAAAGAAGAGTTTATATGTCGCCTCACTTCATCAGAGTCAAGGCTTGGATTGTCTAATGGTAGCTATTTTGAGTACAGGTTTAAATGTTATTAACATAGCTTTGCATCTTCATATCTGACTAAGAAAATTTAAAGTTTCATTTATATATTCTCTTTGTTTCTTCTTATTAATTGACCATTTCCAAATTGATGAGAAATTGGTGGAAAAATGTTCTTTTCCTTCTTTTTCTTTGATGTTTTCCAAAGTTTCCAGTACTAGGGTTGTCAAAACTAAATTATCATGAAACTGTTATTCAATGGGAATGATAAATGGGAAAATACTGGTTATCTATATACATGTCTTTACTAAGAAATAAAACAACCACTATGATCCAAAGGAGAGGAGAAAACATTTATGAAAGATGAAAAAAATGCTCAAAATCTATAATAAGTACATTTAAAATGAATTTGGCCAAAACGTCCGTTTTTCCAATAGTGGTGGCCAAAACGTCCCTGGCCAAAACGTCCCTGGCCAAAACGTCCTGGCCAAAACGTCCGTGGCCAAAACGTCCGTCCTCCGTCCAACTCTGCACCTGTCGGTCTCTTACCAATAGTGAGTTCTTGACAGACTTTCACAGAAACTTTTAATAGCATTGTCTTTAAACTTGGTATGGAGGTTCTATGAGGGGTCCTTCGTGTTGCTTACTGGAATTTGGTCCATAAGTTATGTACTTTCTGTTTTACCACTTGCTTTATTTTTAGACTTTGCCTTGTGTTGTGGTAGATTTTGTTGCATTTTCTTGGCAATTATTAATTGCGTCAACTTGAAACTTGGTATGGAGGTTCAACTAGGTTTACTACATGGTGCTTACAAAATATTGAAGTGAGCCAGACTCTATCCACAACCATGATTGCTCGCATGACATTATTATTCCCCCTATTCATCATGTTCTTTTACCTTGAAACAGTTTGACATTCACTTTCTCACTCGTTGAATTAATGTTTGTTTATTATGTACTAACCTTAGGTTATTCATTCCATTTAACAATCTTCCATTACTGTGTGGTTATTGATTTATTGACATTTGACTTTGATTTCAATCTTCATGTCAGCCATTTTTATTCTCATTGACCAGATGCATTATGGGATAGAATTTATGACGTCATCAACTGATGTACCAATTTTACCCCCTCTTGCAATAAAGCGCCATGTTCAAATAGTCATTTCTTCAAAACCACATTTTTATGCCCCTGCATTGATAGATTGGGGGCATATTGTTTTACCGGTGTCCGTCTGTCTGTCTGTCTGCAAAACTTAACCTGCCAACTAAACATTTTCCAATAACTTCAACCCTGATTAAGTTACAATGCTAATATTTGGTGTGTAGATAGGTCTCAACAAAGCGCAACTGGGGAAGGTCATTTCATCAAGGTCGAGGTCAAAACTTTAACCCTTTTCCCTAATACAAAGAGAAAAAAATAAAAATCACCCGTTTCTAAAGAATTCCTGTTTCTGGGGGATAGTGTTTCACAAACACATCTTGTTGATCCCTTTCTTAGGTAAAGATGACCTGCGTTCATATCTATTGGTCTATTGCATACAATCTGACTTATTCATGGTCGCTTCCACACAGGGCTTAGAATACCTACAACATCTTGCAGTGAATTCTCCAACAAACTTTCCTGTTGGAAGTTTTCCGACAGATTTTTCTGTTGGAAATCCAACCAGAAAAATTGTTGGAACGGTCCGTATAAAAAGCCGTGTTCCGACACTTTCAGGGACTCCAGTTTTGATTTTTCTTACAAAACCTCCGTTATAACTTAGTTCAATTTTTTCATTTAATTTCGGCATAAGGTTGTTTTATTTTAAGAAATAAATCTTTTGGGTTATTTCTAAATTCTGTTGTGTATATAATTTTCCTGGCATCGCTAGGCGTCACACCTGTCTACTTATGGCTTCACTCCTGTCAATTTTTTTTGAGTTGTCACATTAAATCATATAGATTATTTAGAAATTAATTATTTAATTTCATATTCAGCCATCGGCATTTCGCATTTATTTTATTGTTTATTTCTATTTAGTTTTGGGGCATAATTCAGTTGGAGAACACAGTCTTCTTTGTCAAATTTTTCATATATAGAAATTAATTTTTGAAGGTCCATCTTGTTTGTTAAGTTCATCTCATCAAAATACATGTACATTGTCATTATATTAAAACATGCTCATATAGATTTTCAATTATAACTGATTTATTGATATGAATCTTGTCATTGTCATTTACTTCAACTACAATGAAAATATGATTATTATCTGAGTCCACTGGCCCCTTTTTACTCCCTCATAAGCGCCCTCTCTACCTAGAAGTTAACGGTGACCAGCAGTTCGCAACAATATATTCCATTGAGGTAGAATTTCTTTTTCACAGTGTATTACTTGATACGACAAGCAGGAGTGATTGACTCACAGATTTGTTGTTTCTTCTGTACATACAGCTAATGCAGACATAGAAATGCAAAAATTTAAATGCAAGATTTAGGTTGCTCAGCAAAGCTATCTTGATAATTTCAGCCTGTATATTACAGGAGTGGAGATCCCTACACAGATTTTGGACACAGAGAACTGGTTCTGGACTGTGAACATGATAACCATGTTGTCTTTAAAAAGAAGGTGAGGAAGCATTGAGCATTGATTTAATCATAGAACGGTGTGCATAGATAGCTAACTTAATTAGTTTCTGGAATACATTAGTTTGATCCTCTTTCTAGTGGCAAGTCACACATGAGCCTGTGAGAAACATTGCAATAATTTGAAGTGTGGGGAAGGGTTGACCCTGAGCAAACTAGACAAAATTTTTGCTGTTTGTATATACCAATATCCACACAATCTCTTTTTTTACACCCTTCAACCCATTACCGATCAAAAACGCTTGAGACTGGTCCATATTAAAAGTCTTTGTCTTTTTAGGTAGAAAACATTGTGGATAATGAAAAAATTGTTAGTAACAAGTATTTTGTTTTTTCATTTTCCACAATGTTTTCTCAAACTTTTTTCATGGGGGGGGGGGACATCAAAAGTGGGACTGTGTTGGAATCAGTGAAGACATAAGCTTGGGAAAACATTGTGGAAAATGAGCACATTGTTTGTGACTAGCAATCCTTTTCATTTCCCACAATGATTTCTATGCAGAAAGACAAAGATTTTAAATGTCATGACCTTAGAATCATTGTCAGCTTCTTTTAACTTTAACCTATCAAAAATTTTGTTTTATGGTAAAAGGCTAAGAAAGTTAGGGTCAATAGCATTTTACAGGGTATAATGTGAAGACCCATACGAGATTTCGCAGCAGCATTGGCAGATCCAGGTCTTTACTCACATGTGAAATTGTTAAAAATTGTAATGCACAGACGCTAATATGCCAGCCACTATAAGTAAAAGGAGTCTAAACCAATGATGGAAAAAAAGACAAAGTGTGTTACTCCGAGAAAGCTAAAATGAAATTCTAAGTTGTAATGTAGATACCCTTGTTGTAAATTCTTTTGCAATTACTTCAAAAATGGTTGTAGGGAAATCAGTTGAAAGTTTTAAAGGGATGAATGATTGATTACAGTCAATTTTTATATGTTCAGCAATTTTATGTTTAACCCATTCCCCTGTATTTCCTCCTTTTTACGCCCATGAAAGAAATGACTTTAGGAAAACTAGGTTGAAAATGAATAAAAGCAATTTCTTCATTTTCAATTTTTTTACCCAAAAAGATGGAAATACTCTAAATTCTCTCAACTTAAAATTGTCTTCTTCAACTTTTTTTAGCTCAGCTGTTTTCAGAGAAAACCTGAGGTATTGCTATAGCCTTGGTGTCATCGTCGTCGTTGTGCAAAAACTTTGACATTTTGTGATATCTGGTTCTACTCAATGCATTCACTTGAAACTAGGCACATTTTTTTACTATCAAAAGAGCAACCTATACTATTAAGGGGGATAACTCTAGATGCATTTTGTCCACTATCCAGCACCCAACAGCCAAGCATAGGCATTTGTAGGTGGTACTCTTGTTTAATTTGGACCAATCTAGAATTTTGCTGTGTGGTAATGTGTTAAACGAATCAAAACTTTCAGTTTTGTCTAATTGAATAGGAATCTGGTAAAAGATCTCAGTTATGGAGGATGACCTCTGATGGGATGTTGGAACATGAAGGTCTAGGTCAACCCATTGACCCCCGTAATGCCACAAAGACAAGGTCAGGTCAGAGATATGTCCTTGACATTGCTGATATTGCTCTACAGCCTGGGAAACCTGTCCCCTTGGCCCTGAAGAAGGCTGATAAAACTAGGGTGGCAAAGCAAACATGGATCTTCAAGGTATTGTGCGATGTGCTTTAAATTATACAGTACAAGAAATGATTTGTTAGCAATATAAGTGGAGAATTTTGATTCCTGAAGAATTATATGACAGAAAGCACTAAGAGAAAAGGAGAAATTGCTTGAAACAAGCAATTTTTCCTTTGATCACAATATTTTCTATCCAACTTGGTGCTCAGATCTCAATTTCAAAGCAATTTGAAATGTTGTCTGCAACCTACTTCAATTTGGACCTATCTAAAATGTTACCATGTGGTAAGGGGTTAAACTGATTTTCTGTATCTGAATTGTTACAGAATGGTATGCTCTGCCTTACAACTGGAAACTTCTGTGTGCAATGTTTGGATGGTGAGGACGGTCTTCAGAATGGTAAGTATACATTGTCATAGATTGTGTACAAGAAAAGACGCAACTCTAGTTCTATCTAATTGAGTAATTCGAAAGTTCAGCTTTTTATATAATTCATATAGAGTACCTCGTTCTGTGGGTGAATGTGTACGTCGCTGGATAGGTGTTTTGTGTGTATTAGAATGTGTCCAATGCATGGCCAGAGCATTCTACATTCATGGTTGGATTGTTCACTTTGAAGAGCACTAGTGTCATACGTAAAGTCCTGTTTGATACTCCCAAATTTAAGGAACCAACTGAAGGTCATGTGAATAACAATTTTACTTTTTAATCTTTAGCCCTTTTCTGGACAAACCCGGGTTTTTATGTCACTGTGACTTTATACTTGAGAAAACATTGTGGGAAACGAGAAATTGCTTGTAACAAGCAATTTCTTCTTTTCCCACAATATTTTCTACCACATAGGATGGTCAGATTTCAAATTGCATACATTTTTCATTGTCGTCTGCAATTTCAAATTGGACCTGTCTAAAATTTCATGAAACAGGAAAGGGTTATAGTCCCCCTAAGTCTGACATATATTGGTATAATCTTCTCCTTCTGTCCATCCCTATATCAGTCCATATGTATGTCCATATAGTCTGTATGTATATATAGGAGAATGTTTGGTAATAGGATAAGAATTAAAATGTGTATATCTCGTGAGAATGTCAATCTTTATCAACCATTACTGGCCAAAATTGGACAATGTATCAGACAGGGTTTCAGGCTATGATAGAAAATATGCACAACAAAAGATGTAGGTATTTAGAAGCCTTTTCCTTTTCCAGAACCTTTTCTCCTATATTATCTTATAAAGGCTTTAACCCATTCCTGCACAATAACACTATTTTACCACCACCCCCTCAAAGAAAAAAAGCTTTTGAAACTTTGTGAAAATGAAGAAATTGCTTATTACAAGCAATTTCATAATTATCCATAATGTTTTCTACCCCAAAAGAAAAAAAAGCCCAGATGTCATCAACTATAATATGTCGCCTGCGACAAATTTGAATTTTGACCTATCTAAAATTTTGTTGCCTCAAAATGAGTTTAAACACTGGATAATGTTGTTTTGAATAAATTCTTTCGTTAGTTTCATAGTTTTTAGCTATGCTTGACACATTATCTTTACCTGAACAGATTTGTTTATCAATATCTCATTAGAATTATATCCTTTTCTATATTTGTTGCAGGTGCTATAGCTATGCTAGGTCCAGGGCCAGACATGCTACCTGTACCAAAACACATGTGTATATCTAGTCAGAAACTTCATCCAGGGAGTGGCTGTTTGACAGTTAGAGTCATCATGGATGGACCAATCAGAGTGCTGCAAATTAATGATATCAGTCAGAGAGTAAGTTATTTACATTACCAGACAACAAGCATTTAGACTGAACCAAATTCAACGACAGTTTACCCTGTGCTTAACTGTATACCAGATAGCAAAATTTTAGACTTAACCAAATTAGAAGAGGTTGCGGTGGACAATTCAAAATTTGTTTAAATTGAAAATTGAGCATCAAATAGGGTAGAAAACATTGTGATAAAGGAAGAAATTATTACATGCAATTTTGTCTTCTATCACATTTCTTTTAAAGCTAAACCTGCGGCAGTACAATGCATTTGGTGAAGTTTTGAAAAATGGACGCAGTAACAGCTCATTTATTGAAAGTTTTTTGTGGGAAAATTAAATAGTTCCATAGTTCTGGATTGGGTCCTTTGATGCTAGATGGTTAATGCAGCTTGCTTAAACCTCAGAGGATTCAAAGGTTATAAGTTTGAATCCTGGCTGCACCACTGTTCACATACTAGGTAGAGACTAGAGTAAGATATTTTAGAACTCCATTCTTTTACTGTTGATACCCCATAACAATTTCCAATTCAATCCAAGACTTTAATGTCCCTGTGAAATTATACTTCAGAAAATTTGTAGAAGCAATTTCTTCTTTTCCCACAATATTTTATTCAAAATAGGAGTTCACCTTGATTTAACAAATGTTTTTCAAAGCAATGTTATTCCATCAACAGAAACATATGCTTCTTGAAATTCTAGATATATTTTGAAAAATGTTACCCAAGTATTTGAACTGCATTTACATATCAAAACACGAATCAATGGGGTAGTTAAAAACAGCTGTTAGCTCTGATAGATATATAATCACTTACAATAGTTTTGTAACCCATTGAGATAGAGAGTATTTTAATTACTATATTGATTTAGTCTCTATGACTTTATTATTTGAGTCACTTGTATTTTATTATTTCAGTCACTTGTACACAGGAAGAAACTAGACACAGAAGACTGGGAGATATATGAGGAATCATTGAATCATAAAACAAATGTAAAACAGAGAAAACCTGTACAGAGAAATATAGAGGTATCTAATGTCTTATTGGTAAACATATATTTATCTGGAATCACTGAATCACCAAACAAATGTAAAACAGAGAAAACCTGTACATGGAAATATAGAGGTATCTAATGTCTTATTTGTAAACATATATTTATCTGGAATCATTGAATCATAAAACAAATGTAAAACAGAGAAAACCTGTACAGAGAAATATAGAGGTATCTAATGTCTTATTGGTAAACATATATTTATCTGGAATCACTGAATCGCCAAACAAATGTAAAACGGAGAAAATCTGTACAGAGAATTATAGAGGTATCTAATGTCTTATTGGTAAACATATATTTAACTGGAATCACCGAATCGCCAAACAAATGTAAAGCAGAGGAAATATAGAGGTATCTTATGTCTTATTAGTAAACATATATTTAACTGGAATCACTGAATTGCCAAACTAATGTAAAATAGAGACTTCCAAATACAGAGAGATGTAGAGGTTTGTTTATAAAACACAAATAAAACTGGAATCACTGAATCCTAAATCTAATTCAAATAGAGGAACCCTGTGCAGATATTGATAGAGGTTGGTTATATCTTAGTTTTAAAACCAGAATAAAACTGGAGTCACTGAAACTTTAAACTTATTTTATATAGAGACATTCTATACAGAGAAATAAAGATTTCTGTCTAACGAGTCGGACTGTCAATCTAAAGGTCCTGGGTTCGATCCCCCACGGCCCAACTCATCCTTTCCAACTAACTGTCTCTCACCAATGGGTTGATAATCATAGACCTATGTGGGATAGCAGCTGGAGGCTAGCAAAGGATGTAATGGTAGTTCTGGTGTGAGAAATACACTGCAGCTCCACTATAACGCTGTTGGTGGGGTCCAAGAAATGAAACAGCGAAAGAAGTGTAGTTATTATGCTATAACGCTGCCCCCCCCCCCCCCTCCCCTGCCACCGTAAATGAATTTTTCAACCGTCCGAATCGGAACTAAACACCTGCTAATTCGTGATAAAATTCCTGTAACAAGTTTAATTCTATACAAGTTACTAGTCGGGAAATGAAAAACAACAACTGTAGTTACGAGATTTTAGCAGAAACCGACGAAATTCAGCGTGCGGAGAATTAAATTCTGACCTTACCTTCCCGGTCTATCAGGATTGAATAATCCGTAAATTTCTACAGGTCTACAAATTGTGGTTCTCTTTCTCCCAATATTAAGAAGCTAGAACTTTTACCCGAGACATGTTTTATTATTATGATAGTCATCGGCATTAATCTAATTGAATTTAGTTTTACAAAGATGTAAATATTACCATCCTTAGACAAAAGGGATAAAATCTAAGTATTCCGCATAGCGACGTCTCCTTGGAGACCGACAAGTTGTTGAACACCGGGGTTACTGAAGCGTTGAGAAAATGTCGCGTGGATCGACCTTCGAACCTCTTTCGCAGTAATGGACTTGGTCTAATTTCTTTACCAATGTTAAAAATACGGTAACAATAAACCGACAAAGAACTCTATCTGAACCTAGTCATTTACGAATCGGGAATTTAAACCGACCAGTTGCACTTATACAAAACTGGATTAAACTTTTTAGCCGCTAACTTTTAATCGTAAAATTGAAGGTCATAATAATCGAAAAAATCCCAGACGGCGGAATGTCTGGTTTCATAATGACAAGAGTAAAAAATTCGGTCAGCAAGAATTCTCACCAAGGGTACGCGTCTGGCACATGTCAACTCCGGAAACTCTCCCATAAATAGCTGAACATCTGGCGGCGGCACCTTTGATCACCTTTCCTCCCTCAGAATAAAATAAACTGTACCCGAAAAACCTTGACTTCAAATTTGTCGACAAGCTTTTTGCCGTGTGTTTGATCATACAGGATGGCATTAAATTTTCGGATTATTGAAAGAAATGCGGAAAAATGATGGTATTTTATTTTAATCTACTTATATTATCTAACCCGTTTGGGATGAGAATCTTCCGATATTGTGACATTTACAATTCAAATTCACGTATTTTCTGTATTTAGCGAAAACGTCGCAACTACGACTGATTGTTTTCAAAGCACATTGTTGCGTTTTTGTCTTGAAGCCACTATCCTCTACGAGCTCCGGATACCAGCAAACTATGAAGTGAAATAAATAGTAGGCTCAAGCTAATTTGTCTAATTTCACACACGCGCATTACTTTAAGAACACGTCCTACCGGGGACTGAAGAAAATAAAGAACGCCGAGAGTGAAAAAGTCGCACCACCTTCAAGGTATGTAACTGAATGATGCCGAGGTGCGTGCCTATTCTCTATTGATTTAAAAAATATAAAATACCTAAGGCATTGATCATCTCAATGTCAAACAGTAAGACCAAACAATCAAACTGATTTGGTAAATTGAAACACTACGCGTGTCATCAATCAAACAAAGCAATTTCCTCTGAAGTAATGCATTAATGACCAGGGCCGTCCACGTAAGGTGTTAAAAACTTACCTGGCTTGGGGTAATTATCGATTTTTATGTGCAACCCTTTTTCTTCGAGCGGGCCGAAGACGGGATGAAAAAATCGCAGCCGAATCAGCATTAACGTCATATCTCAGCATCTGCAACCCGAAATGCCCCCCCCCTCCAAAATTTGGGGAGCCAAGCGGACCCCGCGTTATAATGGAGTCAGCCCTGTGCCCGGTAGTGTTATAGAGGAGTTGCAGTGTACCAGGATTCCATTGTTAGGTGCTCCAGTCGTCGCGATATAACTGAAAGATTGTTGAAATTGGCGTAAAACCCCATTCAAACAAACAAAGATTTCTGTTTTGTGTAAGTTATAAGAGCTTAATGACCTGATTATAAAATAAGAGTTTTATATAAAATCTGTTAACAGACAAACAGAGATGAGCAATATGTGATTATAAAAGAATAAGGTTTGAATAATTTGATTGTTTTTCTTGTTTTAACCCATTACCAGATAGCAAAATTTTAGACCCGTCCAAATTCAAAGAAGTTGCAGGCAACAATTTTGAGTTGATGAAATTTTAAAAATATTTGTCTTTTTTGGGCAGAAAATTTTTGGATAATGAAAAAATTGCTTGTTACAAGCAATTTCTTCATTATCCAAATTTTTTCCAAAGCCTTTTTCTAAAGGGGCCTAAAAAGTGTCATTGTGTAGGATTGTGTTAAATAGTTTCAGAGAACCATTTTCTGAATGTTTTACATAATG
The DNA here is from genome assembly GCA_946902895.1 of Fragum fragum. NCBI lineage: Eukaryota > Metazoa > Mollusca > Bivalvia > Cardiida > Cardiidae > Fragum > Fragum fragum. Next base: position 32,196,258 of record OX336368.1, on the reverse strand, counting down.
TAAAATATCATGTATAGAATTTAATAATTTTTTTTTTCTCTGTCTTTCAGCTGGACTTGAATCTGAAAGGTGGTATAGGTATATCCTTGGTGAATTCTGTCCCTGAAGAACTGGTTTATGTGGTCCTAAAGAACATCACACTACATTATAGAGCATTCCCTAATTCTGAAACAGTGGAAATGACAGTGTCAGATATACAGGTCAGACTGTTACCATAACACAAAATAATAAAAAAAACATTCAAAAAGTATGGATACTCTGAAAGAGATTTATCCCATTATCAGTTTTAACCCATTAACAGCACAACAACATTTTAAACTGGTCTAAATTCAAAGAAGTTGCAGACAACGATTTTTAGGTAATTAATTTTTTGAATTTTTGTAACAAGCAATTTCTTCATTCTCAACCATAGGTTCCAAGCAATTTTCTTGAGGGGCATAAAAAGTGTCATTGTTTGCAAATGGGTTAAGCTTGTCCTATGGGGCTATGAAAAATAGATTAATTCTGCTGTATATCAATCCTTTATTAATATCCTCTTTTCTGATGATTTTAACCCTTGTCATGCTGAACCCGGAATATTTCTGTCTGGCAGGAGTTATAGACAAAGATCAGCCTGCACATATGTGCAGTCTGATCTTAGTCTACACCACCTGCTTGTCTCTTTTAACCCAGAATTGTTTATAAAATCAGTTTTCAAATTAAATGTTGACCTGTAAATAATTCTTCCAGTGATTTCAGTCCTTTGGTTTTAGTGCAATTTTAAACAGGATTTTATACAGCATGACAAGGGTTAAAAACAGGTATTTGAGTGTTGAGGTATTTAGTAGCCTGTGCATAAGCATTTGTTTCTAGCCCCCTCCCCCCTTGCAGTGAGCAACTGACACTTTAGTGTATGTGCATTAGTTAGTGCCTCAATGAATTCATACCATTATTCCAACAACTATGGTTGGATTTCAAAATAACTTGGAACAATGAGTAAATGTGCTACTTGAAAGACATGTTTAGGTAAGATCATCGTCACATCAGAACGTAATAGTTCTGTCTGTACCATAACTCTTTTATCTATGGATAGATTTCAATATAGATTTACATGATCTGTCTCCCAATAGATCAGTGTACCATTAGAAATGTTTGTTCAAGTAGATACATGGTCAAGGTCAAATTTCAAGTTCAAGTGTTTTCAGGCTCAATACAAGTTGTTCTAAGACAACCATTCTAGTTATTTGTACAATTTTACAGGCAGACAATCAACTAGTGAGCAGTAGTCATTCTGCCCTACTATTTGTAACTCCAACCACACAAAAGGATGTTGTGGAAAACACCCATGCTCTACTACTGTCTGCACACAAGATACCTAATGTGAGCTGGAATGCTGAGATATATAAGGTTTGTCAAAATTATTTGCCCAAAATAAATTCTATAATAAATTACCTTTGACAATCTTCTGAGAAAATATTGAGGAAGCAAAGTGATATACTTAAATAGGCTTCAGGCTAGTGGATAAATACATCATTGTGATCTTCTATTGTATGGTTTATATAGTGCTCAGAATTTGACAAAATTTGATTTGAAGGTTATGGCTATTTCTACATCAGAATAATTTTTATTGTTGTGAAAATGTAATCATTTGACAAAAGTTAAATGACAAAGGTTGTATGTGTTGAAAAATGGTCAAAGTGGAACAGTGGTTGAAACTAGTTTGGGACAATAATTAGAGATAACATGCCATGATAGAATAGTAGACTAATAGAGCTATTATGAAAAGATAAATATGTTTTCATGTACAGCATGTGATTCTGTCTATGAAGAAATTGACGATACAATTGGAAGAAGAGTTGCTATGGAAACTTGTCAAGTTTTTCGGGTACGGACAAGTAGATACAGAGGTCCAGAAACTTCAACAGGGTACAGATGATCTCCAGAGGTAGATAGCTTCTTGTTTCTTAACCCATTACCACACATGAAATTGTTAGACTGGTCCAAATTGAAGAAAAGTTGCAGACAAATTAAAACTAATGACATTTTAGATTTTTTCAATTATCTAGGTAGAAAACATTGTGGAAAATGAAGAAATTGCTTTTTGAAAGCAATTTCTTCATTTTCCACATTGTTTTCAAAAGCATTTTCATTGAGGTGAATAGAAAAGTGTCATTGTGTGGGAATGGGTTAAAGGGATGTCAAGGGCATTTGTTAATTAAAAAATTAAACCTGTCCACTTGTAAGAGATTGTTCCATGCTTTTAGAAATTGTACATGTATCAATGAAACAAACTTGAATAATAAGATGCTGTAATGGACACTGTCAGGGGTTGATCTATAAGATAAACCCATGGCATCTCTCATAATATTTCTCTTTTTACCTCATTAGCAGCACTTGTAATAATTATTCGGCTATATAAACCCATCCATGTTTGGAAAAGATAAATCTGAACATTTTGTAATTCAAAGTATTCGAATAGAAATAGAATTCAGCCTAGGTAAACCAGAATAGATAAAGTCAATCTAGCTTTCATTAAAAAGAAAGTTCCTTTCAAAAGCATTCAAAAAGTGGATCTTTTTGCCAAAAGGATATCGTAAGTAAAACCTCATTGAGATTATTTTAGTAGGTTCCAACAACATAGGATTAAGCAAGAGTTCTGCAATAATTCCTGTATGCAAACAAATCAATCTTTCATATACCGTAGATTCTCACTCATAAGTCGAGAAAAAAGTCATTTTAAATTTGATTGCTCTTGGTGAAAGGAATTTGCAACGTGTGTAGTCGATTGATTTGAAGTAGGCATGTGTTTAAGTATTCCGTGTTTACAGACGGGCCATGACACAATACAGTACTACTGATACGATATCAATCGACCTGATTGGTTAAAAAGTTCACATCCTCGCTTAGAGTAGGCGGAGTTTAGGGGCGTAAGAAAACGGGCCGATCTACATGCCAATTAAGTTCTAATTTCCCGCTTAGTATTATCAATGCGTTCTTATTAGAATTATCAACGCACCATGTCTAAGAGAAAGCGGACTGCTTACAATAATGGGTTCAAGATTCGAGTTATAGAATTTGCCGAAAATTCAAACAATTGTGCTGCAGAAAGAGAATTTGGCATCAGCTGAAAGCTAGTGAGGGACTGGAGAAAAAACAAGGGAAAAATCATTGAGGGCCCAAAATCTCAAAAAGGCGAGTTATCTGTGTAAGCCCTTTCGAATCACTGGAGAAGGATTTGAATGAGTGGATTTTAGATCAGAGGTCTAGTGGTTATGTTGTCACTCAAAACGGTATTAGAGTGAAAGCTCTGCAGCTTTCTAAGGGCCTTAAATACGGGATTGTGAGCGAGTTTAAGGCATCAGCTGGTTGGTGTAGTAGGTTTATGATCAGGTATGGGTTAGCAATCCGCCAAAGGACTCATATTGCGCAAAAACTCCCAACTGACGTTGAAAGCAAAGTGTTTAGTTTCCACCAGTTTGTTATTAAGGAGAGAAAAGCATTCGATTTTGATTTGTCACAAATCAGGAATATGGACGAAACTCTGATGTTTTTTGATCTTCCTGGAAATTCAACAGTACACACAATTGGTTACAAAACCATGTCCATCAAAACGTCTGGCCACGAAAAGACTCATTTCACGGTCATTTTGTCCTGTCTAGCGGATGGCTCAAAACTGAAACCAGCAATTGTTTTCAAAAGAAAGACAATGCCGAAAGATAAATTCCCAGCGGGAATTTGTGTGTACGTCCAAGAAAAAGGTTGGGTTGACGACAAAATAATTGAAAAGTGGATAAACGATGTGTGGTATAGAAGACCAGGTGGTCTATTACGCACCAAATCTCTCATGGTATGGGACCAATTTTGAGCCCATCTCACAGACAAGATTAAACGTGTGTTAAAAGAGAAGGGCACGCAACAAGCCGTGATACCTGGGGGTTGTACATCTCTCCTCCAACCTTTGGATGTTTGTTTGAACAAACAGTTCAAATGCCACGTCCGGCGCTATTGGAATGACTAGATGGTAAATGGCCCTCGCCAAACCACAGCTAAGGGCAACCTAAAACGACCCAGTCTTTCAACTGTGTGTGAGTGGGTGGTGAAGGTTTGGAATGAAATTCCCACTGAAATGGTGATGAAATCATTTCTAAAGTGTGGGATTTCAAATTCTCGTGATGGTACCCAAGACGACGAGCTTTACTCTGACTTGACCAAACACTCAGAAAAGGGTTCAGAAAATACTACTTGTGATGAAATTGAAAGTGATCTTGACAACTCCTACGTATATAGTGACAGACTGACCGACGAACAATTTGGGGAACTCTTTAACAGCGACGACAACGAAAGTGACTTTGAGGGGTTCTAAATAAGTCAACTATAAAGGGTCAAGATATGATTTCATTCAGATTGCTATAGTGAAATTTCAACAAGTCTGTGTTACGATTCTTGCTTCTAGAAACACCTGTAAATAGAAAAAAGAGGTTATAAACACCATACATATTTTGTCAATAAAAGAATGAATTTAATATTTTTGTTTGTGCTATTATTTTTTCGATCGTAATTTAAACTTCATCTACCTAAATAATGAATTCAAAATGTATCCAGTGTAAGCACTATTTTGGTTGGTAAAAGGTACGAAATATAATGATTAAGGGAGTGAAAGCGAAAGTAGATCTTAATCATCCTGTTTACATCGGATATAATTTACCGATTCAAGATGGCAATTTCAGGTAAATCACCAAACTTAAGAATCATAAAAGCTATTTCTCGTTTTTAAATTGCGATTCTCGCATAGTAGCACCACGGGTATCTGTTTGACAATTGCAAATCCTTTCAACTCGGTCCGACGTATATTTTTTGTTGTCTTGTAAAATACAGAGAAAATATCATCAATGATATTATTCCAATGTACGTCAACCTTTCTCTTTGTTCTGATAAAAAATCTCCCATCGACTTATGATTGGGTCTTGTCAAAGTTTGCCCTTCAAAACTCATTTTTATGCCGTCGACTTATAGGTGAGATAAACCTATGAGTGAGAATCTATGGATCGAGTGGACACTTTACCCATTTCCACACATTATTGCTTTTTTAATCCCCAAAAATCTTTAGAAAAACTTTGCAAACAATGACAAGCAATTTCTCCAATGTTTTCTGCCTTATAAAGGCAAAGAATTCTTAAACATCACCAACTTGAAATTGTTGTCTACACCATCTTTCAATATGAATCAGCCTAAAATTTTGTGGTGTTTGAATGGGTTAATACAAGTTTCACTTTATTCCAAAATAATTTCACATTCAAAAAGCAATTACTTTGGATCCTGACCAACCTGCACACTCTCGATCAGGAATGATACTTTTCACATTTCCTGCTTGGTCCTCCATTTTTCTGTATTTTTCCATGTACACAGGAAAAGGGGCCATAATGGCAATTTCTCTGTTTACAATATAGAAGTCACAATTTTAGCTCAATCATCATGAAACTGGTTATAGTTATTTGTCTCTAGTTGCATTTTATTCAACAGCAGACAATTAAGGTGAGCAATCTAGGACCATCATGGTCCTCTTGTTGAGAATGGTCCCTTTGTATTTTCAGTGCCATGCTAGCCTCTACTTCAATAAAACAGAAGCGGTTTTATTTTGGTCAACTCAGAGTGAAGCCTACATGTATAACATTGAGTGTGTTGACTACATCCAGTCTGCCCTCAGATCTGTTACATTTAAAACGGTCTCTGGCTGTCAGACTCGTCAATTTTGAGGATGCAAAAGTGGATCTAGGTGACTATGATATTTTTGAAAGGATTCTGCATGCTCAGTGGTGTGGGCGTTGGGCTTGTTAACTGTAGAAATTGAGGGTTGTACGTTTGAATCCTAGCTGAATCTCTAGTCATGTGGATATTTTAGATTGTGGTGATACCCAGGAAACACATGGACCTGTGTTCTTAAAATATTTTTAACCCATTCCCAAATGGCAAAATTTTAGACTGGTCCAATTTGAAAGCAGTTGCAGACAACTATAAAGTTGATGAAATTTTAGATTTCTTCGGGTTTCTGGCGTGAAAATATTGTTTAAATAAAGAAATTGCTTTTTGCAAGCAATTTCTTTATTTACACAATGTTCTCCCAATTGTTTTTCTCATGGGATGTCAATTAACTTTATTATGTGGGAATGAGATAATTTGGTGTTGAAGACCAAACAAACATGTAAACATTACACTTTAAAGTACTACTATGTTTAGTTAAATAGCTATGTCCTATGTGTTAAATAGTATTTACCCATTCCTGTACAATCCCTGATTTTAAAGTCTTTATGATATTATAGCTAAGAAAATATGAGAAAATAACAATGTTAGCGAAATGACTGTTAATTGTAATACTTCTGGTAATTCATAGACTTTACGCTTCATTAAAACAATTGCCATGCAATCCCACTTTCTTACGACTCTAACACATAGGATTGTTTCATTTCGAATTGCATCTGATTTTCATTGACATCTACAACCTCTTTCAATTTAGACCAGTCTAAAATTTCTAAAGAGGGGAAGGGTTAACAGGATTGATTTGATTCAAGCTGGCCTATAAGAATGACCATTTATAGAATTCTATTATTTTATTTAACTACTATTTTATTTTTTTTCTTTCTTACCTAGATGCTTTCAACAGAAAACACTTGTTTGAAACAAAAGAATTCTTCTTCAGAGAGATCAAAACACATTATACAGAGGTAATTATTTAAATCTTAGTTTATTAGCTTGGATGTTTTTGGACAAATTCCTAGGTATTGCTTTATTGATTGATTGATCGATTGAATGGGGTTCAACAGTTTATTAGCTTGGATGTTTTTGGACAAATTCCTAGGTATTGCTTTATTGATTGATTGATTGAATGGGGTTTTACAACGCTTTTAAAAGTATTTCAGTCATCGCGGCGGCTAGAGCACGTAACAATGGATTCTTGGTATTTCTCACACCAGTACTACCACTACATCCTTTCCTAGCCTCCAGCTGCTATCCCACATAGATTAACAATTATCCACCCATTGGTGAGAGACAAATGTCGGACAGGATATGTGCTGTCGCTGGGGATCGAACTTGTGACTCTAATGATTGAAGATTAGGAGTCTGACGCGCTACCGACTGCGCTATGACGGCGGCAGGTTTTGCCTTAACCTTGTTGACTGTGTCATCGTTTACATGCAAATCTTGGACAATTGTGATATTTATGAAACCTGCGTTCTGATTCTCATAATACTTCACATACTTGTAAATATTGATGAGTGCAATTCCCCAACACCCTATTCAGGTTTTTTGTTTCAAAGTCAAGGTTTTACCCAAAGGTTAAAGATCAAATGTCACCTTACCCATATCCATTGATTTTATGATCCAATCCTCTTAATATTGTACACACTTGCACATCGTGATGACGGAAATTGTGCTGCACTTGATTTAGGCTTCTACTCTCAAGGTCATAGCAGAAAGTAGAACATCAATTTGATCTTATGGTTTGATTCTCAAAATATTTATTTGCTTGTATTTCTAATTGATATCTTGAGTGCTGGCCTTAATTAGATTTCTACTTAACTCATTCCCATACAATGACGCTCTTTGATGCCCCTTCAGGAAAAACAATAAGCAAAATATAGTATAAAATTAAGAAATTGCTTGTAACAAGTGTTTAATTTTTCACAATGTTTTCTACTCAGACAGTTGAAAAAATATAAAATTTATGAAAACTTTAAATTGTCATCTGCAACTATTTTCAGTTTTGACGATGCTAAAATTTTGTAGCCTAGTAATGGGTTTAAGATTAATGTCAAACCTGAATATCAAAGGTCAATTCCGATGTTGCTTACATCTCTCGATCCTACAATTTGATCGTGAAAATATTTACACACTTGTACATCTTGATATATGCAAGTGCACTTCACTTGATACATACTTGATTTGCCAATTTTCAAGGTCATAAAAGAAGGTTGAAAGTCATTTTTCAAGATTTTTATTCTTTGGCCTTATTTTTGTTTCACTATCCAACACCTGCAGTGGAGTGTTGCACTTAGTGCTCTTGTTTTAATTATATACTGTATTTTTTTCTATCTTGCCTAGATGCTTTCACAGTAAAACATTGTTTAAAACAAAAGATTTTTTTAAGAAAGATCAAAAGACACTATATATAGGTAGACATTCGTGTTTAAATTTCACTTATTTGTTTCAAAATACTTAAGGGGAAATCTCTTGACAGATCCAATAAGAATCAATATTTTTCAGGAGTTGAAGGGACAAGCAGCCAAAATTTTGGGATCAGTAGACTTCCTTGGAAATCCTTTAGGACTTGTGAATGATGTGGCAGAGGGTGTGTCAGGACTGATTGAGGATGTTAATGTGGGAGGATTTGCTAAAGGCATTTTCCATGGGGTGTCCAACTCTACTGCAAAGGTAAGATTCACATGTGTTCTACATTCCTTTTATACCATATGCATACAGTACATACACTTACAGCAATGACAGTTTAGCTATTGCCTCATATTGATAGACAAAAAGAATCATCTATTTCTCTGATTTCTTTATTTTTTGTTTCATTTTAAGAAACCATGAATTGTATCATTGATGATCACTTGAGAAACTGATAACTTTATAACTACTGCTTAAAATTTTGTTGAATGTGAAAATTATATTATGTGGCCCTATTACCACACAATTCTGCTTTTTTTAACCGTGTAAATATATCTTTGTGTCTATCATTTTAGGTTGCTGGTTCTGTATCTGATGTAGTCAGTAATGTGCATCTGGATACCAAACACAATACAAAGAGACAACAGATCAAAAACAAGGCCCAGAGTAGTGGGGGTCATATCATGTCAGGATTTAAAGGTCTAGGTCATGGTGTTTATGGTGGAATCAAAAGTGTGTTCAAACCAATAGAAGGGGCCAGGGAAGGAGGAATTGAGGTGAGAGCTTTTTTAACCCTCTCCAGTTCAATCCCTGGTTTTTATCTGTTTTTATACTTGAGAAAACACTGTGAAACAATTGGCAAAACATTGTGGGAAAAGAAGAAGTTGCTTGTAATAAGCAATTTCTTCATTTTTCACAATATTTTGTACCCTACTGAATGATTATTTTTCAAATAAAATTGATTTTTTATTGTTGTCTGAAAATCTTTGAATTTGAGCAGGTCGATTTTTTTGCAAAGTAGGAAAGTGTTAAGCTGTAATTTTGACTTCTTTGTTGCCAACTATCGAAGATTTGTAGTTTGTTTCATGTACCTTACCATGTATTTAGCAAAATATTATCCTTTTTTACCTAACCCATTACCAAATGACAAAATTATAGAATTCATAGATTTTGCAGATAACAATTTCAAGTTGATAGAAATTTAAAATTTCACTGTTTATGGGATAATTTTCCATAATGATTTCCAAGGTGTTTTTCTGAATTGGCATAGAAAAACAGGATATTGTGTGAATGGGTTAAGTCAAACTGCCACATGATGGGTCAGTGGGCTGAGCCAGGAATCCCTCATATTCAATGATTGGTCACCTATACTTTCTACGATTTCCCATTGTTCTCATTTTCCTAGATCTTTGAATGGATACAGTCTATGGTCTAGATAAAATGTGTTTGGTTAATTATCCTAAGCCTATGGATAAACTGCTTGTTTACAGTTTGTACAAAATTTTGAAGCTTTGTCTACATAACTCAGTGCTGACATAATTTTGCTTTAATTTACATTAATTGAAACTACATTTTTCAGCAGGAAAAGGAAATATTTAATAATTATTAATAGTTAATATATAGAGGATAATTATTGTTTTCTTTGTGAGATTAATTTGTCATTCACTAAGTGCACAACAAAAGCCTCAATTTCACTCACGGCAGATTAAAATATAACTTTGCACAAATGTTCACCGCTATAAGACCACGTGTCCCGCAAAAGACCAGGTTCCTAGCTAAAAGGTCAAGGTCACAAGCTGGGGTCAAAGGTCAAAAATCGGCATTTTTTGCCGTGTCCGCTCTGTAATTTCTATAATTATGCACGCAGGTACAAATTTCTTTCATACAAATGTTAACCTCCTTCAGACGACATGTCATGAAAAAGACCCAGGTTCCTATCTTAAAGGTCAAGGTCATAATCCGGGGTCAAAGGTAAAAAATCGGCACTTTTTGCCGTGTCCTCTCTGTAACTTCTATAATCATGCACGCAGGTACAAATTTCTTTCATACAAATATTCACCACCTTCAGACGAAGTGTTGCGAAAAAGACCCAGGTTCCTATCTCAAAGGTCAAGGTCACAATCTGGGGTCAAAGGTAAAAAATCGGCACTTTTTGCGGTGTACGCTTTGTAACTTCTATAACCATGCACGCAGGTACAAATTTCTTTCATACAAATGTTCACCACCCTTCAGACGACATGTCGTGAAAAAGAGGCAGGTTCGTATCTCAAAGGTCAAGGTCTCAATCTGGGGTCAAAGGGGCGTCCAGATTGGTAAAATTGCGTCCGGAATGGTTAAATTGTTTTTTACTCTCTTATTGTTCAATGGATTGCTTCCATATTTGAACAGATGCTTAATTGGTTGGACCACTTTACATGATCTTGACCTTGACCAAGAGACCTTGACCTTTGACCTACTTTTGACCTCAGAAAAATATGTCCATAATGCATTTCTCGATTTCTTTCTGAATTTATAGAAATTGTATGTATTTAATTTTCATTTATTAAAAGCCCTGACTTATAGATCACAAATGCATGTGGTTGTGTTTACAAATCAAATCAAAGTGCCACATGCTTGACCCTGTCCTTTGGGGGCATTTGTCACATGACTGTGACCGGCTCTTGTTTTCTCTTCTATGTGGCTCTTAACCTTTATGGTGAAAATATGTAGTTGATATACTTTAAAAAATTGTCTTTTGGGATAGAAAACATAATGGGAAATGAAAAAAATTATGACAAGAAATTTCTTCATTTGCTACAATGTTTCCAAATGAGTTTTTTCTGGCTCGTTAAAAAATGGGAATGTGTTAATGGGCTATAGGGTATTAGTCTGTTAACCCATTCCCACACAATCCCTCCTTTTCACACCCCTGAAGAAAAATCTTTGGAAAACATTGTGGAAAATGAAGAAATTGCTTTTATAATGAACTTGAAATTGTTGTCTGCAGCTTCTTTCAAATTGGAGCAGTCAAAAGTTTGGTGTTTGGAAAAGGGTTGATTAGTCCTTTTTTTCCTACCAGGGATTTGCAATGGGGCTTTATGAGGGTTTAGTAGGTGTTGTCACAAAACCAGTGGCTGGAGTGTTAGATCTGGCTAGTGGGATGTCTGGGGCTGTTAGAGACGCAAGTAGACGTACCTCACACATGCAGCCCCCTCGTTTACGAGAGACACGGTGTTGTCATGGTCCAGGAGGCTTACTGCCAGCATACTCTAGATATCAGGCTAAAACACAGGAACTGCTCTACACACTGAATGATCATTGTTATACAGAAATGTATGTAATCTGTAATATTTCTTATTTAGAAAGTGAATAATATTTGTTTGTTCTTGTCTCTCCCTACTTTTTAAACTTTTGAATTATTAATTGGCACATGCTATGTTTAATTGCTTAATTAAGAGTTTCATTGGTTTACCCATAACCAGATAGCAAAGTCTTAGACTGGTCCAAATTGAAAGGAGTCGCAGACGACAATTAAAAGTTTGAGAAATTTTAGATTTTTAGCTCACCTGAGCACGAAGTGCTCTGGGTGAGCTATTGTGATCAGTCATCGTCTGTCGTCTGTCCATCCATCCGTTCACAATTACAAAAAAATCTTCTCCTAAACTAACCATGGAATTTCAACAAAACTTCACAGAAACGATCCTCAGGTCATGCTCTTTCAAAATACTTCAAAGAATTGAAATTCATGAAGAACTCATGGCAGCGGAGTGAAAAAAACTTAAAAAATCTTCTCCTCCCAAGCCATAAGGCCTAGAGCTTTGATATTTGGTACAAATCATCATCTATTGACCCTCTACCAAAATACTACAAAGAATTACTGTACTCTGAAAATTAGCCCTTTTCTGTGCGATCCCTGATTTTACATAGAAATAAAGAAGGAAAACTTTAAAAATCTTCTTCTCCCAAACCAAAAAGCCTAGAACTTTGATATTTGGTATACATCATCATTACTGACCCTCTACCAAGATACTTCAAAAAATTACCTTATTCTGAAAATTAGCCCTTTTCACTGCGATCCCTGATTTTACATAGAAATAAAGAAGGAAATCTTAAAAAAAATTCTCCTCCTAAACCATAAGGCCTAGAGCTTTGATATTTGGTAATAATCATCATCTCTTGACCCACTACCAAAATACTACAAAGAATTACTGTATTCTGAAAATTAGCCCTTTTCTGTGCGATCCCTGATTTTATATAGAATAAAATAAGGAAATCTTAAATCTTCTTCTCCCAAACCATAAGGCCTGGAACTTTGATATTTGGTTAAGATCATCATCTCTTGACCCTCTACCAAAATACTTCATAGAACTACCGTGCTCTGAAAATTAGCCCTTTTCTTTGTGATCCCTGATTTTACACAGAAACAAAGATTGAAATCTTTAAAAAATCTTCTCTCAAACCATTAGGTCAAAGGCTTTAATATTTAGTGTGTAATAATACTTATTGACCCTCTACAAAATACTTCATAGAATTACTGTATCCTGAAAATAAGCCCTTTTCTGTTCAATCTCAGAAAGGAGTTATGAAGGATATCATAAAAAATGTTCTCCTTCTAAACCATTAGGCCTAGAGCTTTGATATTTGGTATGTATTAATGCCTAATGGCCTTCTACTTAAGTACTTCAAAGAATTACCGCACTCTTGAAATTGGCTCAATATGGTTGAATCTTCACTATACCTAGGATTAAAAGAGAAAATCTTTAAAAGATCTTCTTCTCCAAAATGATTAGGTGTAGGGCTTTGATATCTTGTATATTATATCATTACTCCTTGAGCCATCATACTCAGGGGAGTGATATAGGACCATCATGGTCCTCTTGTTTCAACTTTCTCGGTAGAAAATATTGTGGAAAATCAAGAAACTGCTTGTCACAAGCAATTTCTTCATTTCCCACAATGTTGTCCTGATTGTTTTTTCCTTGAGGGGCATCTAAAAGCATCATTGTGTGGGAATGGGTTAAGAGATAATATTCTTTTTTTTTTCAAACTGTTTGTCTCAGTTAACTCCTGTCAGAGCTTGATTATTCCTGGCTCAGCATGACAAGGGTAAACATGGACCTTGGAACTATTATTACAAATGTTGCTTTTGCCCTAAGGATGTGCCCTGCCACTTTTTGTTTCATAGGTCAAAGTTCAAGGTCAAATATTAACTTTTTAAGGGAGCATATAGTTGCCACGCTGCGTGTATGTCCATCTATCTATTCTTCAATCTTCTTGTCTGTCCGTGTGAAGCTATTTCTAAACAACTCCTTGACCAACTTAGATGAAATTGAAGAGGACTGTTTTCAGTTCATGAAATAGTAAAAATCTTTATAATTGTACCCCCCAAAACTATGTTGGTCTATCAGTCAGTCCGTCTGTATCCATTTGATATAATCAATATCAAGCAGAGGTGTACATATTTTATTTTGGTTACGGTCCATTGATTTTTGATGGAGTTATGGCCCTTTGGTGAAAAATCATGTCTGCTCAATTTTTCAGTAACTATAGGACAGATTTGATTCAAATTCAACAGAAAGACTTGGTATAGACATGTGCATATCCTGATTTGGTTATGAACCATTTATTTTTTACTGATTTATAGCCCTTTAATTAAAAAGACCATTTTTTTGTAGCTTTTTGGTGTCTGCTCAATTTCTCAGCAACTATTGGACAGATTTTATTAAACTTCACTGATATAATCAGGATCATGCAGAGATATTCCATTTTGGTTAAGTCTATTGATTTTTGATGGAGTTATGGCCCTGTAGTGAAGTCAGCTTCGACAAGAAATTGAGGGGACAATTTGTATATTGACAAGCACTCTTTGGGGGTTTTAGTCCGCTTTGCGACAATTTCTAGTTTCTGGAAGAAATCATTGTGCATCATGAAGAAATTTGCTTGAAAAAAGCAATTTCCTCATTTTGCCACAAAGTTCTCAAAAGATATTTCCTTTAGGGGCTTAACCATTCCAACACAATCCCTCCTTTTTACTCCCCTCAAGAAAAAGGTTCTGAAAAAACATTGTTGACCATGATGAAATTGCTTGTATCAAGTAATTTCTTCATTATCCACAATGTTTTCTTTGCAAAAAGACAAAAAAATGAAATTCTATCAACTTGAAAATGTCTCCTGCAGGTTCTTTGAATTTGGACCAGTCTAAAATTTTGTTGTGTGGGACTGGGTTAAGGCTGTGTCAAGGAAAAGGGGACTTTATTCAAAAATGAGATTTTCTCTGACATCTTCTAATTTAACAAGCCATTTTTGCAATTTTAGGTCACCTGACCGAATGGTCATGGTGACCTATTGCAATCATCGTTTGTCCGTCGTCGTGCGTCGTCCGTAGTCCGTCGTGCGTCGTGCGTCGTCCGTTAACTTTTAAACATTTTCATCTTCTTCTCAAGAACTACTGGGCGGATTTCAACCAAACTTGGTAGAAAGCATCATTGGGGGATGCCAATTCAAGTTTGTGAAAATAGGGGTTCTGGGGGTCATAGGGGCCCAAATAGGGGCCAAAAAGGGGTAATTTTTGGTACTTCTTTAAAAAATCTTCTTCTAATAAACCGTTATTGCCAGAGCTTAAATATTTTGTGTGCATGACAACTAGGACAGGTATATTATAAATTGTGAAATTCATGCCCCTGGGGTCATGTATGGGGCCACACCCAGAGGTCAAAGTTCATCATGTTGAAAAATTCACATTTTCATCTTCTTCTGATGAAGTACAAAGCCAATTTCAAAGAAACTTGGTGAAAAGCATCATTTGGTAATGGTTATTCAGATTTGTGAAAATAAAAAGGCTGGGGGGTCAGGGTGCCTAAAATGGGGTCCAAAAGGGGGTAATTTTTGGTAACTTTTAAATATTTCATCTTCTTCTCAAGAACTACTGGGCGGATTTCAACCAAACTTGGTAGAAAGCTTCATTGGGGGATGCCAATTCAAGTTTGTGAAAATAGGGGTTCTGGGGGTCATAGGGGCCCAAATAGGGGCCAAAAAGGGGTAATTTTTGGTACTTCTTTAAAAATCTTCTTCTAATAAACTGTTAATGCCAGGGCTTAAATATTCTGTGTGCATGACAACTAGGACAGGTATATTATAAATTGTGAAATTCGTGTCCCTGGGGTCATGTATGGGGCCACACCCAGAGGTCAAAGTTCATCATGTTAAAAAATTCACATTTTCACCTTCTTCTGATGAAGTACTTAGCCAATTTCAAACTAACTTGGTGAAAAGCATCATTGGGTACTGATTATACAGATTTGTGAAAATTAAAAGGCTGGAGGTCAGGGGTGCCTAAAATGGGGACCAAAAGGGGTCATTTTTGGTAACTTTTAAACATTTTCATTTTCTTCTCAAGAACTACTGAGGGGATTTCAGCCAAACCTTTTTCTAATTCTTTCAAACAAAATCACTTGTCTTGGTGCTCTTTTACTCAGGTGACCGTTAAGGCCCACTGGGCCTCTTGTTTACAATGTTTCCTACCCCAAAAATTGAAAAAATTCAACATTTGTAAACTTTGTCATCTGCAACTCTTTCAATTTGGACCAGTCTATAAAATGTTGCCATCTGGTAAAGGGTTGATATCTCTTTCTTTTGGAAGCTATTTCTCCACAATCCTTAGACTAAATTTGATTAAAAACTTCATGTATGAATTCTTATAATCAATTCAGATATCTTTTCCCCCCTGATGTATCATGGAAAAAGAAGACTTAATGTAAAAAATAGTTTTCATCTAATATTTTGTCCATGTTTAAATTGATAAGATGACATCTTCTCCCAGACCGCTTGGCAGATTTCAACTAAATTTGGCAGAAATGTTCCTTGGGTGGTGCCCTTTGAAAATTGCTAAAAGAATTGAAATCTGTTTAAAAACTTTGGTTGCCATGGCAACAAAACTGAAATTTTAATGAAAACTTTCAAAATTATTTCCTCCTGACCCAGAAGGCGTAGAGCCTTGATATTTGGCATGAAGCATCAGTACAATGACCTCTTTCAGAAATGCTAAAATCATCACCCTCAGGTCCCTAGGGGCGGATATCTCCGAAACCGTTGGGCGGATTTCAACCAAATTTTGCAGGAATGTTCCTTGGGTGATGCCATATGAAAATTGCTAAAAGAATTGAAATCCATTTAAAACTCTGGTTGATATTTTGCATGAAGCATTCGTACATTAACCTCTTTCAGAATTGCTCAAATCACCAACCTTGGGCCCCAAGGGGTGGAGCCCCAGGGGGGGAGGGAGACTTATATAGAAATAAAGAAGGATTTTTAAAACGACATCTCCTCCCAAACCACTGGGCTGATTTCAACCAAAGAATTTAATCAGTTGAAAACTCTGGTTGCTATGACAACAAGAGTAAAATTGAAAAAAAAAAAAACATCTCCTACTGACTCAGAAGTTCAAGAATCTTGAAAATTGCATGAAGCATCAGTACATTGATTGACCTCTTTCAAAATTGATAAAATTTTAGATCCACAGGATGATTAGGCTTAAATAGAAATAAAGCATGCAACCCTTTCAAAACTATTTGGCCAATTTAAACCAAATTGGGCTTGTTGATTTTAGTTAAATGTTAAAGGAGGTCTTCTCCCGACCCAGTTTGTATTAGGCCTTGAAGAAAAAAAGAGCCTTATCTCAGGTGAGCGTCAGGGCCACTGGCCCTCTTGTTTCAGATTATTCAAGATACATTGTATGTAGGGCTGTATTGTTTTAAGTCAATGTGAGACGGTGAACTGATACATTTATCTTATATTTTCTGACTAAGATTTTTTCAAGACAAAAAAAAATCTCAATATCAAAATGAAATTTCATTGGTAGTTTAAAGACCCTATTAACTCATTCTCATTCAATCCCTCCTTTGTACGCCCCTCATCAAAAAAGCTTTGGAAAACATTGTGGAAAATGAAGAAATTGCTTTGATCAAGCAATTTCTTCATTATCCACAATGTTTTCTATCCCAAAAGGAGAAAAAAATCAAAATTCCTTCAACTTGAAATTGTCGTCTGCAGCTCCTTTCAATTTGGACTGGTCTAAAATTCCATTGTGTTGGAATGGGTTAAAGGGAAGTGCACATCAATCCATTTCTAAACAGTGATGCTTTTTGACACCCTTTAGGAACAGCAGTTGGGAAAACATTATGGTTAATGCAGGTAACAGGTAATTTCTACATTTTCCGCAATGTTTACTCCCAAGAAAGGTAAAAAAATCCAGAATTTCATAAAACTAAATTGTACTCTGCAACTCCTTCTGAAATGGACCAGTCAAAATTGTTGCTGTCTGTTATTGGGTTAAAAGAACCAGAGATCCATGTGATATTTCCCTCTAATAATTTTTGGACCTGTTAATTTCCTATAATTGTTGCCAATGGCCAAAAGAGGTACATTATAGTTTAAGGGTGACATAGATCAAGGTCACAAAATCATTTGTGTCAGAAACAGTGTGACAAAGTACAGGCAGAGGCTTTCCTTGCTTGTTTGCTTTGCGGCATTTCTAGTTTATCATGTTTTGAAAAAGAATTCAAAGTAATAGTTGTTATTGTTTTATTTTTCAAAATTTTCAGATTTATTACGGCAGAATGTTTACGCAGTGGTGCAAATGATACTCTATACGCTCTCATCACAAATCATCAAGTATTCTTCCTAAAGGCCCTGGACAGGCATAAAGAAAACATCATCATGAATATTAAACATGGAGATTACTACAGCTGTAGATCGATGGAAAAAGGTGAGTTGTCAGGTCGAGGGTTAACCCATTCCAAAACAATGATGCCTTTTTATGCCATCAAGAAAAAAAGCTTAGGAGGACATTTTGTAAAATGAAGAAATTTCTTGTGAAGAATTGCCAATTGAAAGAATTTGCAGATGAGATATCGAATTGTCTATAATTTGAAAAAAAAATGTCAATGAGGGCAGAAATCATATGGGAAAAGAAGCAATTGAGTTTCCCATAATGTTTTCTTAAAGATAATATTTGATGGTTGTTAAAAATTAATGCTTGAGCTTGATCAAATACAAGATAATAAAGTCTAACCTGATCATCTAGCCTCTCCAATTCAGAGTACACCTGTCTTAAATTGTCATTTCAAAACTTCTGATCAATTTTACTCATAAAGTTAACCCGCTTTTAAGAAGCAGCCTTTGTCTAGACTGCCAAAACTGTGTCCCATTGCTAAAAACTACCAGAGTTTGCAATCGGCCAGCCAAGAGTCATTTTCAGGGAAAAGTAATTCTCACAATAATTTTGTTATAAATTTAAGTGTCAATATTAAATTTGAGACTAATCGCAATAGTGTCCTAATTGTCTTATTTATACAGTAAGAATAGTATTGCTATTAACTCTATATTCTATTGATATAGGTCACCAATTAACAGGTGTATGCAGATGACAATGTTTCATTTTTGACAATTTCTTTAAACTTCTTTACTCTTTCTAAAGAAGTGAGACTGATTTGGTAAGCTTACACACAAAAATTTTTAGACTAGTCCAAAAATGTAGACAACAATTTTTGTTTGATGAATATCTTTTGATGTAGCAAACATTCTGGATAATGAAGAAATGGCTGGTAACAAGGATTTTTTCATCATCCACTTTATTTTCCAAAGCTTTTGTCATGAGAAGTGAATAGAGCGGGAATGGATTTTAACACTCAAACCTCAGTTAGTCATTAACAATATCACTTCAACAGTTAACTCTAATTGTAGCACCTTTATGACTTTTTAGTCTAATCATATTTTGGCTGTTCTTTTTATTTAAATAATGGTTTTTACATATGTATATGGTTATTCCCTCATGCTCATCCTTTGAGGGAATAACTTGAGATCCTATTGACAGGCAAACTTGCATTTTACATGCATCTGTCTTAACCCATGTCATTCTGAGCCTGGAATATTTTTGTTTTAGTAGGAGGCATAGACAAAGATGAGACTGCTCATATGTGCAGTCTTATCTTAATGTACACCACCTGCTTGTCCCTTTTAAGCCAGAAATGTTTATAAGGTTAATTTTCAAAATAAATATTGACCCATTATTGTTGATTTTAGTGCTTTCAGCCCTTTGACTCTGATGTAATTCTGCAGAGGGTTTTATTCAGTATGACAAGGGTCAACCCATTTCCTCACAATGACACATTTGCATGCCCTTCAACAAAAATGGTTTAGAAAAACATTGTGGAAAATGAAGAAATTGCTTGTCACATGTAATTTCTTCATTATTTACAATATTTTCCAACCACACAAAGTATTATAAATTCCATTTCTTATAAATTGTCAACTGCAACATACTTCAATTTTTAACTGTCTAGAATTGTGTTGTCTTGTAATTGGTTAAGCATACATTTTTGTAGATCTATCACAAAAGCGTTAATGTGTAGGAATGGGTTAATTGTTGACTTGTATATAAAACTTGTCTTGTAGATGGCAGATATTACTTAGAAATATTTCGTAAAGAAAAGAACAGTAGCATTCCTCAGGGTAGTATCAGACAACCACAGATCAGGTGTGATAAGAGAGCAATTGCTGAAAAGGTGAGTTAGAAATTTCTTTAACCCATTACCATATGACTTTAAAATTTTAGACTGGCCTATTCGAAAGGAGTTGAAGACAACAATTTAAAGTTTTTGAAATTTTAGATTTTTTAACTCTCTTAGTGAGTTAAAGACAAGGTCTAGAGGTCTATTAAGGCCATACTTGTGAAGTTGCGACCAATGTCCTTTCCAACATTTGTCTCAAAGGTTGTCTCATGGGTGGCTTATTGTAAAGTTAAGAGGGATGAGCCGCTGTTGGCTCAAAACGGATGTAGTGATAGTACTAGGAATCTATGGTTAGATGCTCCAGCCCTCTTGATGACTGAAGTATAGTTTAAAGTCGTGTTAAACCCCATTCAAACAAGCATACTGAATATTTCTTATTATAGGGCCATAAGTCTTATCATAAATAAATTTTGTTAAAATTTTTGATAATGTACTGTGCAAATAACTGTTAAACTTGTATTAAACGACCATTTAAGTGATGGCCAAATGTGGTTGTTTTGAAGAATGGTCGTTTGATACACCTTTTTGTGACATATATGAGGGATTGACTGACTACAAACATAATTATTATATGATTCTCACTTAATCCTAAGTTGATAGAACTCACTAGAATCATCTCATTGAATTGATTCTAATGAGATCCATCAACATAGGATTTAGTTTTGATAATGATATTAGCATAAACATCCAATTATGAAAGTCTTTTGTTTTTTGACAGGGAATTTTGACACTGGTCACTTATTGAAAGTGGTCGCTTAATAGAGGTTACCTCTTTAGCAAGATAGACTGTACATATAACAGGTCTGTTTTTCTATGAACCAAAAGTAAAGGTTACAGCATGATTATAAGATCAAGCTTTGGCCTTATCCCCAAAATTGTGAATCCAGTTTTGATATATTTTGTGATATATAATTTCAGGATTGTTGGGCATCTTGTGATAGTTCATTAAAAAAAAACAAGCAAGCTTTTTTAAACATTTGGGGAAACTTTTCTTGTGCCTTTACTCAGAATTTTTTGTTCACTGACCTTATCTTTTTATCATAAATGTTTAAATTGAAAATTATAGTGATAATTGAACACATTAATCCTTTCCCACACAATGACAGGTTTGGATGTTGCCAAAGAAAAAAGATTTGGAAAACATTGTGGAAAATGAATAAATTGCTGCTTGCTACAAGCAATTTCTTCATTATCCTCAAATTTTTGAACTAACAAAGAAGAAATTTGAAGATATCATCAACTAAAAATTGTCCTTTTCAACTTCTTTCAATTTGGACTAGTCTTAAATCTTGTTGTCTGTAAATGGGTTAATTTCATATGCTTTACAATAATTCATCCACAGGTATCCCAGCAATTAGTATATGCCAAGACCTTGTTTGATGAACAGATGTGGACACTTGCTCCACTGCCAGATCAAGAAGATGAGGACTAATCTTGAGTCTTTTTCCCTTGGTCAAAGGCTGCAGAAATCGACAGATCCTGGCTGTCAGTCAAAAAAACAATTGACCAATCAAATCATTCATGTAGACCAGAAATGAACTTTGAACTCTGACATGCATGTTGAGCATTTTGGTTGGTTTGGTGGCTTAAATGTTGTAACTGCAGCTTGTAACTAGCCATGAGTTTTATAAAATAAGGCTGTTTAACCCTTTCCTGTTTTTCAAAATTTTAGACCTGTCCAAATTCAAATGTTTGCAGACAAAATTTTAAAGTGGATTTAATCCAAAAAATTACCATTCAGTAAGGTAGAAATTATTGTGGAAAAAGAGGAAATTGCTTGTCACAAGCAATTTCATCTTTTTCCACAATAATTTCTCAAGTATAAAATCACAGGGATGTAGAAACCAGGGATTAAACAGGAAAGGGTTAATATCTAAGTCTTACTTGCTATCGGAGGTGAGTGGACGGGCCATCAATCCGTCAAATATTCTGAGAGCTTGTATAGACTTTTCTTCATCTGATCTCAAGGTTATTTACCCCTGAGTTACAAACTGCTGCCATACTTGTTTGGATTGCCTTGGAATTAATTGTAAAAAGACTGTGCTTCATCTTATCTCAGAGATATACCACTTGGAATATGTGTTGGCACACCTATAAGAGCATAGCCCCCTCCCCCCTTCCCCCCCAAAAAAAAAATTTTTGAAAAGAATTGAAAATGCCACATTTATACCATGTTTTTAGACTTTACAAGAGACAGCTTTTCAGCATTCCGTTGATTCATCGGGTCAGTGTGTGAATAGGTCTGTAGCTTTTTAGCTCACCTAAGCACAAAGTGCTCAAGGTGAGCTTGCGTGGTTAGGTGGATATCCATTGTGGGTCCTCTGTAGTCAACATTTACCTTGTATGCAATCTAGAGGCTAAATTTTTTGCCAAATCAACATGAAAATTAGTTAGAATGATTGTCTTGATGAAATCTCGGACAAGTTCGAAATTTGGTCAACTGGTGCAAAAACTAGGTCACTGGGTCAAATCTTAGAAAAACCTTGTATGCACCCTAGAGGCCACATTTTTCCCCAATCATCCTGAAATTAAGTCAGAATGATTGTCTTGATGAAATCTCGGAAAAGTTCCAAATTGGGTCAACTAGGATCAAAAACAAGGCCACTTGGTCAAATCTTAGAAAAACCTTGTATGCACTTCATAACTGGGTCAACTTGGGTCAAAAACTAGGTCATTGGGTCAAATCTTTATGCAAATAAGCATTTCTTTAAATAGTCTTGTATATTAAAGCAACTATGGCCCTCTTGTTTGTCTGCCCATTTTCTCCAAATATACTAGTTGGATTTGATTTAAATTTCACACGAGTACTCATAATCAAACAAAGATGTGAACATGCTATTCACTTATATTTCATTTATTTTTCTCAAAGTTATCATGTCTGCTCATTTTCACTTCATTAACAGAATTGACTTGATTCAAATTTCCAATATGTACTCGGTATCAACCAAAAATGTCCATATTTTGATGGGTATGGTCTGTGTACTTTTCAGTTGAGGGTCTTTGCTTAAAAAAAGGCTTTGTTCCAGTGAGAAAATATTTTTCTGTGTCATGGAGCAATGGGGGTATTAATCACATTCAGCAATAGTCTAATTTATAATGATATGCATATATCCACTGAGACATTCTCTAAACTCCTAAGTTAGTCCCCCCCCCCTCCGAACTTGAAATGCTTCCTACTGGCTTGGTTGGCATACATTTGAAGAGTAGTAATACAGTAATTGAAGTCATCTGATTGAGGATTGATTATTGCAATACACTTATTGTATTACAGTTCACAGACAAAACATGTGAATGAAAACAGAAACATCAAAACATTACTGGACTTTTTTGTACGGTTTTTTGTTTGCTTTTCATTTGTTTTGAGAGAATTGAGTAAAATGAATTTCTGAGCTGTAAGAAATATGGCCTATTTTATTTTTTTAAAAAAGTAAGAGTATAGAAATAGAATTAGAATAAGAAAGAAATAAAAGATCTTAGAACTGAAAAATGTTATATTCCAGCATTTCCTTATTTTCAAACAAGGTTTCAACTTGTATCCATGTGGTTGTAAAGAATCAGTAAATCAATTTCAGGAATTAATTGTGCCACATTTTATGACTCGCTGTCTTTCAAAGAAATAGTCGACCTGCCAAATCATTCATTTGGACCAGGAGTGAAATTTGAACTCCAACGATTGCCACCATTTATGTTTGTTTGGAGACTTAACCCTTTCCTGTTCAATCCCTTGTTTTTACTTCCCTGTGATTTTATGGTTAAGAAAACATTGTAGAAAAAGAAAAAAAAAAACGCTTGAATCAAGCAATATCTTCTTTTTCTGCAATATTTTTACCCTACTAAATGGTTATTTTTCAAATTAAATCTACTTTAAGTTAACATCTGCCAAAGCTTTGAATTTGGACAGGTCTAAAATTTTAAAAACAGGGAAAGGGTTAAAAACAATAGCTACAGCTTATTAAAGCTGTAATTACTCTGGGTTGTTAGCCAAACATTGTTCTTTTTTGTTAGATGCTACTTGACATAAATTTTTCAAAATAAATCTGTTTAAAATGGAAGTGGAACTCCCTGTTGGAATTATCTTGTCGTCTGCAACGTCTTTCGCTTTGCATAAGTCTATAATTCTGCAGTCTGATAATGGGTTAATGAATTACTTACATGACTAAATTGCTTAATAAAAGAGTATCAGAAAAAGTCATATTGTATGAAATTAGATGACAAACTTTGTATATTATTTCGTTTGTAGATAATGTAAATGAAATTGTCCTATATGTAAATTTCAAAATGTTCATGAAATACAAGTACAATGGGAATTGTCGCAATTCTGACTCTAAGTCAATACACTGTATATCACTATCGCAACATGCAAGCACCCAAAACTTTCATCCTATTCCAAACTATCCTGCTCATGTAAAAAAAACTTGGAAAAACATGGGAAAGGTCAGAAGAACTGTTTTCATTTCCCACAATTTTTCTAACATGAATTTGAAGAAGACATTTGAAATTGTATTAACCCATTCCCTCACATCACAGGATTTTTAACTTGAGTACTTGAGTAAAACAAGGTTAGAAATGAAGAAATTGTTTTCTACCCCTATAGATGGCTATACTCAAAATTCTCTGAACTTGACATTGTCGTCTGCAACTTCTTTAAAGTTTGACCAGTCTGAAATCTTGCAGTGTGGGAATGGGTCAACTTATATTTGTTGCCTGTATTTTCTTTCAATTTGGACCAGTCTGTATTTGTTGTCTGGTAGTATATATCTAATTTAGCTACTGATGTAGTCTAACATCTTGCTGTTATTTTGTTAGTTTACTGATAATGCAAGTAACTACTATAATATAAAGCAAAATTATACCTTTTTAAACAGTCTGTTGTTAAACCTATTGCATGAATTGTTGTTATTTGTTTTGTGTTGTTATACCACAAAACTTTAAATTGTTGATAAAATAAAAGGGGTTTATTCGAAGTGTTGATTTTGATATACCATACATGCTCTTAACCCTATCAAGGATTAACTTCACCTATTCTAATCAAAGAACGTGCAGATGACCGTTTTAATTTGATTTAATTTAAAACCCATTAACCCTTGTCATGCTGTATAAATTAGCTTACTGAATTGCTGTAAAATCAAAGGGCTGAAATCACTGATAGAACTTGTCGTTCAAAAATCAATATTTCTTTTAGATATCAATGTCATAAACAACTCTGGCAGAAAAAGAACAAGCAGGAGGTGTACACCAAGATCAGACTGCACTTACGTGCAGACTGATCTTGGTCTACACCTCCTGCCAAAACCGGAATATTCCGGGTTCAGCATGACAAGGGGTAATTTTGGGTGAAAACATTGTGGGAAATTGATTTTTAAAGCAATCTATTCATTCAACACACTTTTTCCCAAAATTTTTCTTGATGGCTGGACAAAAATAGGATTGTGCTGGAATGGGTTAACCCATTCCCACACGACAAAATTTTAGACTGGTCCAAATTGAAAGAAGCTGCAGACGACAATCTGAAGTTGATGGAATTTTAAATTTTTTCATCTTTTGGATTTGAAAACATTGTGGATAATGAAGAAATTGCTTGTAACAAGCAATTTCTTCATTTTCCACAATGTTTTCTAAAACTGTTTCATTGAGGGGCGTGAAAAGGAGGGATTGAGTTGGAATGGGTTAAAAAAGATTGTAAATACTCTAAGTCTCTTAACCGATTCCCACACGATAACATTTTGGACTTGTCCAAATGGTAAGAAGATGAAGACTACAATTTTATGTTGATTACATGCTAAAATTATTTTTTCTTTTTGGGTAGAAAACATTGTGTACATTGAAGAAATTGCTTCCAACAAGTAATTCCTTCTATGTCCACAATGTTTTCTTGAGGGATATAAAGAGGGATTGTGTGAGTATGAGTTAATCTTTTTCCAAACAAACCTTAAATGGAATCAGCTTGAGATACAAAACACATGCCTTAATTATACCCGGATTGAAGAAATGGCTATATTTATTCACCTCTATCCGTCTGTCTGTAACTAACATTTTTTCGTTGAATTTTTTTTTCATTAACTATTTATAGATTCCATTTAAAACTTGGTACAGAAGTTCATCGAGGGGTTCTACATGGGGCTTTCTGAATTAACCCATTCCAACTCAATCCCTCCTTTTTACGCCCCTCGAGAAAGAGCTTTGGAAAACATTGTTGAAAATGAAGAAATTGCTTGTTACAAGCAATTTCTTCATTATCCACAATGTTTTCAAATCCAAAAGATGAAAAAATTTAAAATTCCATCAACTTCAGATTGTCGTCTGCAGCTTCTTTCAATTTGGACCAGTCTAAAATTTTGCTGAGTTGGAATGGGTTAACTTCCCTTTACCACCTGCTTTCTGTTTTACGACAGTCAGTTGGTTATGATTCATGTTAATCATGATCAAATATTTGCTGCTTTTGTTGGAGAAGATGGGTCTTCTAAACATTCTCCTTGTTAGTACTAAGCCCATAATACCTTACAGAAAGTAAGACACTCATAGGGAAAATATTGTAGGAAAGAGTTTGTCTGGTTAACTGTCATATTGTCAAAACTCAATTGTCGTGCATACCTACGTTATCGTCCATGGCCCCTTAAGAGCCTCGGTGACCTCATTTTTTCTCAGGATGTTTAACTTTAAAACTATTTGATCAGATGAAAAACAATTTTTGATTTGTACTGAAAATTAATTTCCTTACATGCATGATAATTGAGGTGAATAGGATATATCTTATATAACTCTCTTTCTATCTATACTATTGCTTTGAAACTTTGCCCATGCTTTTGTGACCATCATATCATCTTCTAGGCAGAGATATATTACAATTACATTTATTATAGTGGAGTTTTAACCCTTTTTGGACTTAAAAATTCTTGGCTAAACTTTACATGAAACTGTCATATATCTTTAATAACCCTCTTTCTACCAATGCTAATGCTTTGCAAAGATTCATCACTCAGATTTTCATTTTAGTGGAATTTTTAACCCTTTTTAGCAATTTTGATTGGCCTCTGTCCGGCGTCAATCGTGTGTCAGCAATTTTAAAATGACATCTCCTCCGAAACCGCTTGGCTAATTTCAACAAAATTTGGCAGAAATATTCCTTGGGTGGCGCCCCTAAGAAATTGCTAAAAGAATTGAAATCCGTTGAAAACTCTGATTGCCATGGGAACCAAACTAAAATTTTAACAAAATCATTAAAAAATTATCTCCTCCTGACCCAGAAGGCGTAGAGCCTAGATATTTTGCATGGAGCATCAGTACATTGAACTCTTTCAGAATTGCTTAAATCACCACCCTCAGGTCGCGAAGGGTTGGTGGTGGTGTTGGCTTATATTGAATTTACGAAGGATTTTTAAAGTAACATCTCCTCCCAAACCTCTTTGCCGATTTCAACCTAATTTTGCACACATGTTCCCTAGGTGGTGCCCTTTAGAAATTGCTAAAAGAATTTAAATCCGTTGAAAACTCTGGTAACCATGGTAACAAAACTGAAATTTTGATAAAAAGTTTAAAAAATTTCTTTGCTTAACCCAGAAAGTCGTGATATTTTGCATGAAGCATCAGTACATTGACTTCTTTCATAATTCTTTTAAAAACCATCTCCTACTGACCCAGAAGTTGAAGAATCTTGAATTTTGCATGAAGCATCAGTACATTGACATCTTTCAAAATTGCTAAAATTTCAGAGCCACAGGGTGATTGGGCTTAAATAGAAATAGTAAATGCCTTTTTCAAACTATTTGGCCAATTTTAACCAAATTTGGCATGAATTTACCTTAGATCGCCCCCTTTTAATAATTACTAAAAGATTAGAAATATGTTGAAAGCATCGGTTGGCATGGCAACATAAGTTGATTTTAATTAAATTTTAAACGAGGACTTCTAGCCCAGTTAGTAACTGCCTTGAAGAAAATGAGCCTTGTCTCAGGTGAGCGACAGGGCCGATGACCCTCTTGTTTGACTTAGATTTTTAATCTCTTTAACTACTTGGGTATTATGCCTCATGTTAACATTGAATTGCTGTTACTATCAAGCACTCGGAATAGACGAGCGTTCCTATCCACTGACGGCTCATATTATCCATTTTCGCACATTCCCGCTTTTACACGTTTTTAAAAACATTTTCTACTAAATAGAAAAGAATGTTAAGAAATTATCAACTTGAAATTGTCTGAAACCACTTTAAGTTCTTTGAATTTATATCCGTCGAAAATTTCGTCGTCTGTTAACGGGTAAAGGGAGACTCTGTTGTTTTCGGAGAAAACCTGAGGTATTTCTATAGCCATGTCGTGGTCTGCGACATTATCGCCCGAAAACTGACTTTTTGTAATACCTCTGTTTCTTACTGAGTCTATTCTCGGAATATATGTTCATTACCAAAACTGCAATCCATAAAGTCTCGATGCGTTTTTGGATGAATAATTCCCCTTTTTAATGGCAGATTTTTTAGGGTCGTCTTAGCAGAGTGAAGTGTGTAAAGGGGTGAAAAGTTAATAGTGAGTTTTTTGCGTGCGGGACTAATTTCCATAGATGGCGAAACCTTTAAAAATCTTTAGAAACCAGTGGATGGATTTTAAAGTAATCATCATTAGGTGACCCCTATCAGATTTCTTCAAACACTTTTGATCTGATTAAAAACGTGGCTTTAATGGGCGTGCCTAATTTCCATATATGGTGACACCTTTAAAAATCTTCTGGGAAAGCAGTTGATGGATTTCAACCGAATTTCACAGAAGTTTTCCTAGGGTAACCCTTTATCAGATTCCTTCAAAGAATTATGATCGGATGAAAAACATGGCTTTAATGGGGGGGGGGGGCTTATTTCCATATAGTTTGAAGTCTTTGAAAATCTTCTCAGAAACCAGTGGATAGATTTCAACCAAATTTTACAACAATGCTCCTTGGGTGACTCTTTCAGATTTCAATTAATTTTGATTGGTTGAAAAATGGCTTTTATGGTCAATATGTGGTATACAGTGAATTTCTTTGAAAAAAATGTTAATACCTATTTCATCTGACTTGGTAAATGAATCGATTTTTTTAAAAGAATGAAAAGTTTATTTGTCATATATAGTGAACACATAAAGAATATGATTTGGTTTATATTGAATTCTGAAAACACCATTTGCTTAATTAGTACAATCAGGCCTGTGGAGAGATACAGGCGCCGAAGCACCTCTAATTACTAACCTCCCCTTAGAACTTTACAGCTGGGGTTCAGGCATCTGCATGCAAAGCCCATTCATCTAAATAAGTTATTAGAAAACTGAAAGATAGTTATTTCTATAGTACGAGCATAATTAAACTTAAAACAACTGAAAGTACTCCGCGCTTAACCCTTTCCCCCACAAGCCTATTTTTTATGACTCGAAGAAAAATACTTTAAGAAAACATTGTGAGAACAGGAGAAGTCGCTTGTTTCTCAAAGTATTTTCTACCCTATGTGACACATATACTCTGTTAATAAAATGGAACTCTTGTCTCAACTTCTTTCAATTTGGGCAAGTCTTAAATATTGCCGTCTGTTAATGGGTTTAAAGATAGATGTTATCGAGGTCTGTAATATTTGTATTTCTTCAACACCTTTTTTGTGGTCTAAACGTTCCAAAATATGGCGGTTTTAAGGACTTTCATTCCTTTAATTTTACTTGGATGTTTTTTTCACTATCAAGAACTTGAGCAGCCGAGCGTTGGTATCCGCATGCCGTTCTCATGTTCTTTTCGAACAATGTTTTTTTTTCCAAATCAGTAGTCGACAGAATACGGGTGTATTGTTGCTTACAGATTTCCATGATAAATCTTCCCACATAATTCCGATTTTTAACGCCCCTCATGAAAAAAGCTTAATAAAAACATTGTGATAAATGAAGAAATTGCTTGTAAGCAATTTCTTCGTTTTCCACACTGTTTTCTATACCCTGAAGACAGATATATTGACTGCAACGTCTTTGCATTTGGACCAGAATAAAATCTTGTGTTTTAGTAATGGGTTAAATTCGACAAGTTAAACTAGTGTTGGAGAATCTATGTCATGTTTATTCGGGAGTATCCCGGTACCTAGCTTGTACTCTAGACACGGAAACGCGCGCAAATATCTGTTAGAGAGTAATCAGGTAATTCAGTTATCATAAAAGTTAGAACGTTATTGAACGCATTGCCTCACAATAGTTCTAACCCTTTCCCACACGACAAATTTTAGACCAGTCCAAATATAAAAAGGTTGCAGACGACAATTTTGAGTTGATGAAATCTTCAAAATCTTTACTTTTTAGGGTAGGAAACATTGTTGTTAATGAAGAAATTGCTTGTAACAAGCAATTTCTTCATTCTCCACACTGTTTTCCAAAGCTTTTCAATTGAGAGGTGTTTAATTAATTGATTGATTGATTGAATAGGGTTTAACGCCGCTTTCAATAGTTTTTCAGTCATATCGCGGCGGCTGGAGTACCTAACAATCGGTTCTTGGTATTTCTCAAACCAGTATACTACCACTACAACCTTTCCTAGACTCCACCTGCTATTCCACTTAGGTTTACGATTATCAACCCATTGGTGAGAGGCAAATGTCGGGAAAATGTCGTTTCTAGATCCCCCTTTTGTTTGACAAGACATATTACATCATATCCAGGCACCAGCTCATGATAATGACTACTATTTGTAATCAATAGGTGCCCGTCATTATAAAGCTCCGTTCAAATTTACATAAATTCTGCTCGCAATATTGCATTTATAATAGTAGTTGTCATGACTACCACGATGACAGATTGGAAATAAAGACTTAGATAGAACACGGACTTACACGGGGTAGGTTTATTAATTTGATTATCTGTACATTTATTCATTTAACCAACACAATGACTCTTTCAGTAAGCAGCGCCCCTCAATATGATATCTTTGGAAAATATTATGGAGAACGAAAAAAATTGCCTTTGACAATCAATTTTTTCATTATCCACAATTTTTCTACCTAAAAAACCAACGATTTCACTGATTTCATCATCTTAAAACTGTCGTCTGCAACGTCTTTGAATTTGGACTAATCTAACTCAGAAGTGTTTTTCGATTGGTTTTTCCGAACAAGAATTTTGTAAAAAAGGAAATAATTTTGGTCGCTTCTTTCCCCCGCTTTCCGCTACTTTCTCTTAACTTTCCAAATGATTGGAAATTATAGGAACAATAATAGGATAGATTAATGGGCAAACCTCCTCATAATCTACTAAAATGTACTACGCACGAGCTTTTATTTTCACGTGCATATGCTGAAAGAAAATACGAGGTTAACAAAGTATTATTCTTTTCATCGACATTGTTCTTGCATATAATCACGTCCTTGTATTCATGCTAACCGTTTTGACAAAGTTTAACCCATTCCCACACAACACAATTTCAGATTGGTCCAAATTGAAAAAAGCTGCAGACGACAATTTCTTTGGATAGAAAATATTGTGGATAATGAAGAAATTGCTTGATACAAGCAATTTCTTCATTTTCCACAATGTTTTCCAAATCTTTTTTCTTGAGGGACGTAAAAAGGAGGGATTGTGTGGGAATGGGTTAAGCAATGTTGCCATCGTCAACCATTTTCCCTAAAACATAGTACTACAGTTAGAATAACTAGGATAAAATTAGAAAATATTCACTAAAACTATCAACCAGCCTTTTGTTTTTCACGATCAAAACCAAGTCTTTTTGCTACAGTGAATTTTTAATCGCTAACAGCAAATATTTCAATTTTCGAAATTGTTAGCTATTGTTGTCCAGGAAAATAGTATGAAAGGAAAATTAATTAAAATTGAATTTATTGGCCACCAGTTTCAACAACCAGTTACAGCGTTCTTTATTAGTCAATATTGACTGGTTTGTTTATATGCTTAAGGCATAGTTTAGCAAAAAGTCAATAATTTGCATCGTGACAGCTGGTCTTTTATTACATCAATTGGCTAACAAAACCTTGTAACTACAGCTTGGGAAATGTGTGGATACGACAATGTGGTCACCACTGTCTATTTACTTTCAGTTATTTATGTTGCCTGTTCCTCGAAAAGGGGATATCTGGTCAATTCTAAAAGTGCTAATTCGTGTCAGGCTGCACTCACAGCGTATAGTGCCTTGTCTGATTACTATTGTGTTTTATCCCGGAAAAGGAATATCGGAAATAGAAAAGTGGGCGAGCGAGAGAAAGTGAGAAAGACGGATAGAAGGAAGCGTCTGATTTAGAGTAATAGGCGAACACTGGTTTGTGTAGAAATCAAATTCCGACTATTGATGTTAGCACTTCTTTATTAGTGCCCGCCAGTTCACAGCCATTGCTGGAAGATATGGAAATGAATATAAGGCCAATTTTCAGTGAATTTTTCCAAGTAGCGAAACATTTTCATCTCCTATTAAATTCTAAAAAGGATTACAAGTACCATGACCGGAAGCCAACAGAAAACACAATGTATACATGTACATTTCCGGCTCCGGAAGCCCAATTTTTTGACAATTAAACGGGAAGTCATTGTACGAACTTCTTAATATCAAGATTGTAAATGTAGTTGGGACGTGCTGGTTCATTTTGTTCTCGTTCAATTCTGGGTTCCTTTTGGATATTTAACTCTGATTACATTGTGGAAAATGAGAAATGAATTCTTAAAAGCAATACCTTCTTTTTTGAAAAAAACAAATTATCGTTAGGCGCGCAAATTTCGTAACTAGAGCTTTATTCAAGCTGTAGTTACGACATTTCGCACACCCAACGTTGAAATATAACATTGCCTTGCAAAAAATTGTTATTTGGTTAACCGTTTGACGAATCATAATCTAAGACAAAAATGTAAAGTTCATAGGCAGGTCCAATTTTGAAAAAAAAAAACGACAATTTTAGCGTATTGAATTTTGAAAAATCCTTCAGTTTTGAGGTAGAAAATAGACTATTATGGGAAATGAAGAAATTGCTTGTATTATTGTGTTACCAAAACTTTTTTTCTCAAGGCTCGTAAAAAGCGGAATTGAATTGGAATCGATTAAACTATCTTCTAATATGTCAATTGAAATGCATACAAGTATTACTTAACCCATTCCCACACAACAAAAATTTAGACTGGTCCAAATTGAAAGAAGCTGCAGACGACACTTTCAAGTTGATGAAATCTGAAATATTTCATCTTTTTGGATAGAAAACATTGTGGATAATGAAGAAATTGCTTGGGTTAATTTGGTTAAGGATATGAGTTTTTATTAATTTTTGTATTATTCCTACATGGTGCTGCTGTCCATTGCATAGTTTTAGATTAAGTGTCTATGATTCTCATGTTTTATTTTGTGCCGTGTTGTACGTTATTTTATCATGATAAATCTATTTACAACTCAAAATTTGACAAGCGTCAGTTTTTAGATTCGGTTTACTTATTGCACGAGAATGAGGCGTCGGGATAGTTGCTATGCTTTTGAAAATGTGCTCTTTGTCAAAAACGTTGTGCCAAAAACAGAATGAGTGGACAAACTATTGAAGGGCGCCTGTGGTTTAAGCTAGATAGAGACAATGCTTCAGCATCACAAGGAACGGTGGGCAAAGGAGCCCTTTTTTAAATTCAAAGCGTGCTTATAACTTTTAGTGCAGTTTTGCGTAGGGTTACCATTTTCGTGAATAACTGCTTTTGCTAGTCTACTTGAATGTCTAACAAGCCACTAGGTGTTTAACCCTTTCCTGTACAAATCCGGGATTTTACAACACTTTGATTTTATATTTGAGAAATATTGATGAAAAAGAAGAAATTGCTTGTGACAAGCAATTTCTCCTTTTCCCACAATATTTTCTACCACGTAGGATGGTTTCATTTCAAATTGTATCAAATTTTCATTGTCGTCTGCAACCTCTTTGAAACTGGGCTAGTCTTAATATTAAAAAAAAACAGGAAAGGATTATTGTGGAACTTTAGTCGACTGGTCCATTGGTTCCTGAAACCGGGGTTATCTAGATTAATGCAGTATATATTTGATTATAAAGTTTATCTCCTACTGAAACTCCTAAGTTATATCAATTTGTGTACAACACAAGCCTTTTGTTGTTGGTTCCTGGGCTATAAAAATTCAGAAGGGAATTTCTAAAAATCGTCTCTTTAAAACAAAAGGCAGTAGATGTTTTACATTTTGCAAGCAATGTTGACTTGATACCCTACTTCAATATCATTAATTTTTACTCTCTGATCAATATAAGCCGTTTGTGGTTGGTTCTTCGATATAAAACACAGATAAAGAAGAAACTGTAAAAATCTTCTCCCAGGCCACGGGTCAGACTACAGCTGTTAAGTCTGTTTAACCCATTACTGGTCCAGATTGAAAGGAGTTGCATACTACAATTTAAAGCTTATAAAATTCAGGATTTCTTTTAACTTTGGGGTAGAAAACATTGTGGATAATGAAGAAATTGCTTGTAACAAACAATTTCTTCATTTTCCACTATGTTTTCCCAAAACTTTTTTACATGGAGGCGTCTAAAAGCGTCATTAGGTGGGAATGGGTTAAGGCATTGTCTTATGTAATTCTGGCACTGTAAACTATAGAAAAGTCATGATCAGGTGAGTGATATAGCACCCTATGGTCCTCTTGTTTAAGGGGGGGGGGGGGATAATGGGCTTTTGTGTGTGTTGTTGATTCCGTTCGTTAGTTCTTTAGCGCCATCTGAAACACTTACTAGTATGGCACCAAAATCATCAAGACTTGTCCATGGTTTCTAACTTAGTTTACTCCTTTTGCAAATCGCTGGTCCCTCCCACTGGCTCCCTTGGCCCCGCCCATTAACTCCAACAGGAAGTTCCACTTCGATCTCAAACAGCGTTATTTTGCAAAATTTATGTCCAGTAGCATGTTACAAAAAGTTAAAATGGTTGGTGATTTAAACTTCGAAACTACAGTTTGAATAACATGTAGCTACCACGTTTAAGTCTCCAAACCAACAATAATGGTAAACAAAAATTGTCGCCAACATCGGAGTTGAAAGGTCAGGTCCGGGCTGATGATAGATGATTTGATTGGTTGGTCGATTCCTTGATTGACAGCCGCGATTTTACAATTTTCATAGGCGAGAACGGTTTATGTGTATGCCCGAAATATAGGTCTCGTTTATCATAGCTAGATATGATAGAAGAATTTAAATTGTATATTACTAAGTGGATGGTATTTGTTATTTGAACCAACCATTAGACTGAATAGGAATGACAAATACATTTGTAATTACTGTGTGACCTTTATGTTAACTTTTTGTGATAGTAGATCATATTAGGACCAGAAGAGATCGCTGTTTGTCTGCACTCTCAACTGGCAACTTATACTAAATTCATAGCGTCTATGAACGACAGTTAAAGTCTCGAACTTTAAGTCGCTTACCGAGGACGTTGTATGTGATGCTCACGCAAAAACAGACCAAAGCGGAAATTCGGATAGTAATCGACCACGAGTATACGGGGTTGTTTGCGCAGTCTGACCGCGGGAGAACTTTTGTCTTTATTCGCAGTTTGGTAGTACTTTTTTCTATATTCGCAGATATTATGCACGATGAATGGCCATTCTATCGTCCTTTACTTCTTACTATTTATAGAGCTTGCGTTCGGTGAACGAGACCTAGTTAGCACAACGACACTGAGGAGAATGTCCATTTAAGCGAAAAATAACCATGAGGGTAGTAAATATTGAGGAAAAGAAAAAAATGCTTGTCACAAGCAATTTCTTCTTTTTCCACAATGTTTTCTCAATTATAATATCAGGGGGCGTAAAAATCAGGGATTGTACAGGAGAGGGTTAATTTATGGTAATACTTTAATATTATTTTACATAAGTGTCCACCATACGTAAAAGATCCATGTAAGGAGGTCCTGCGTCACACTTAAAAGGTCAAATGTTTTTATTACCAATAACGATTATACTTCAAAAGTTTGAATTATTTATCCAAAGCCGAGATCATATCTGAATGTCAATTTTTGCGATTTTTGGCTATAACCCCCCCCTCTCTCTGTCTGTCTCTCTTTCTGTGTGTCTCTCTCTCTTTCTGTGTGTGTGTGTCTCTCTCTCTCTCTCTGTCTCTCTGTCTGTCTCTTTCTGTCTCTCTCTCTGTCTGTCTGTGTGTCTCTGTCTCTCTGTCTTTCTCTCTCTCTGTCTGTCTCTCTCTGTCTGTTTATCTGTCTCTGTCTCTCTGTCTGTCTCTCTCTGTCTGTCTCTCTCTGTCTCTCTCTCTGTATGTCTCTGTCTGTCTGTCTGTCCGTCTGTCTGTCTCTCTCTCCCTCTCTCCCTCTCTCATCTCCCATTACATACGGTAGAAAATATTGTGAAAGAAGAAATTGCTTGTTTCAATGTCAGGTTCGGCACCTGTTATCCTTTGACAACCAAATCAGTTCATCAACTCACCAAGTTTGACTTGTACGGAATATATAATGTTGAGATAAAATTACAAGTTTCTACTAATGCGGGACTGAGCTGATATATTTATCCTTTACCGCACAATCTCGCTTTCCGACGCACCTCGTGAAAAATGGAAACGTTATTGAAAATGGAGAAATTGCTTGACACAAGCAATTTCTTCATTATTCGTGTTTTTACTCCAAAAGACAAAGATTATTGAAATACTATCTTTGCCTTCTGCAACTTCTTTTAATTTGAATCTGTCTGATTTTTTGTCGTCAGTTATGGGTTAAAGAAGGATTAAAACTTATAACACCAGTTTCTACGGAATTCTTTGTAATTTCCATACTATAAGTATTTCCATATAATTTCCATAACAAAAACTAAAACATGGGAAAATTATTCAAGCCTCTTAAGGACTTAATATGTACAGATACCCCTTTCCTCACAATCATGCACTTTATGTCCCCAAGAAATTATGTTGAGGGAACTTTGCGAAAAGGAAAAACTACATGTAACAAGAAATTTCCCATTGTTCACAATTTTTCTTTTCTGTTTTTTTTTTTCTCAATTTTGATGTCTTTTGAAAAGTCGTCTGCAACTTCCTCAAATTTGGACGAGTCTTAACTTCTGTCTTCTGATAATGGGTTAATTTCTGATCTGAAACCGAATGAATCATCTACTTTTTGTAATGAATCCGTCAACTCTTTTCAAAGTATGAGACAATGAGGGAAAGGGACATGAGCGTATTGATTTCCCATAATATTTTGACCTTGCTAATACTTGCTGTTATAAATACGTTGATTTTCGTTTGTAACTTTAAGCCTAATTTCACACATTGACGCTATTTAACGACCCTCAAGAAAAATATGTCATGGCGTCCGTCCGTCCGCAAACTTTTACTTTTAAATTTTCGTTCAAGAAAATACCAAACAGAATTTAATCAAAGTTCGCGGAAAAAAGTTCGAGGAAAAAAGTTCGCGGAATTGATCATTAGGTGACCCTTTATCAGATTCGAAGATCTTCTCAGAAACCAGTAGATGGATTTCAACCCATTTTTACAGAAATTATCATTCGGTGCCCCTTTATCAGATTCCCTCGAAGAATTTTGATCCGATTAAAAACATGGCTTAAATGGTCTTGGCTAATGTCCATATACGGTTAAAGCTTTGAAAATTTATTCGCTGAAACCAGTCAATGGATTTCAACCAAATTTCACAGTAATGATCCTTGGGTGCCCCTTTATCAGATTCGTTCAAAGAACTTTGATCGGATGGAAATTTTGGCTTAAATAATTGTTGCTTATTTCCGTATATGGTATATAGTGAACACTTTGAAAAATTAAATCAGAAACTAATAGATTGATTTCAACCAAATTTCACAGAAGTTATCCTTTGGAAACCCTTTATCAGATTTCTTCGATGAATTTTTAGAAATGGCTTTTTTGAAGGGGAAGGGAGTCCTCAGTTGACTCTTTGTCAGATTCTTTCATCTTATTTGGATCGGATGAAAAAAAAGAGGCTTTTATGGTCGTGATCAATGTATATGCATGGTATACAGTGAAAAAAAACCCTTTTAATCTGACTTAGTAAATGATATTTCAATGACTTGACTTGACTTTGGTAAAACAATGAAAAAATTGAAAAGCTTCTCTAGAACTATTTCAAAGATTTCGGTGACTAAATTTATTTGCAAGAATTATGCCAAAGATGATTCGGTTTATATTAAATTCCGAAAACACCATTTGCTTTATCAGTACATTCAGGCCTGTGTAGCGATTAAGGCGTAAGTGCGCCTCTAGTTTTTGTTGTCTCGTAATGGGTTAAAGGGTAGTTAACTTAGATACTTTACAAACAAAAACTTTTCAGTTTCTTACCATATTAAATTCAATGATACAATTCAGAATCCTTTAAACTATGATAAATTTGAAATGTTATCGTCTTGTTATCGTTTTGATACGTTCAATTGCCTCTAGACAGATACTAGCCTCTTCACTTGGTTATAAACACTGGTAGAATCTAAAACAAAATGCTTGTTTCAGACGAGATCATTTCTTTTTACCCATTCCCACAAAATGACGCTTCTTGATGCCCCTCAAGAAAAATATTTGGGAAAACATTGTGTAAAATGAAGAAATTGCTTGTAACAAGCAATTTCTTCATTTTACACAATGTTTGCTATACAGAAAGTTGGAAAGATCTGAGATTTCTTAAACTTTAAATTGTTTCCTGCAACTTCTTTCGATTAGGACCTGACTAGAATTTTGTCGTTTGGTAATATGTTAAACTAAATCACACGAAAATAAGAGACCGTCACTCAAAGAGAGGGTCCATCTGCGATGCCCGTTTAACCCTTTCCTGTTTGATCCCTGTTTTTCACGTGGCTGTGTTTTTATGAAAAAAAATAAAAAAAAAAAAAAAAAAAAACATAAAAAAAAGAAATGACAAGTAATTTCTTATTTTCCCACATTATTTCTTACCCTACTGAATGATTATTTTTCATATACAAATCAACTTCAAATTGCCGTCTGCAAAGCCTTTGAATTTTGACATGTCCAAAATTTTGAGAAAAACAACAACAGGGACAACAGATATTTTAAAAATGAAACCGGTTCCAGCACAGATCAAAATGAAACAATTATTTCAGAAAATGTTCAAAATCTGAAAACCTTCTGGTTGATTATTTGTTGGTTTTTGGTTGTTTTAAATGGCTAAGGCAAAAAAACATATTCGTTGGTTTGTTGGCTGAAACGCCATAATTACATTAAATATCTTTTTGTTGGTTAAGCGACTTAAACCGTGTGACTCCAGCTATTAAAGCTATTGTTTCGACGTTGAGATAGCAAACCAACGATTTTCCTAATGTTTTTTACCTCTGTCCATATGGTCGGTGTAATATCAAATCTCGTAAATACAGTTTGAATCAAGCTTATTTTCGAGGTTATAGAATTACACCTACTATATATATTAATATGCATTAACCCTTGTCATTCTGTATAAATTACCTTGCTGAATTGATGTAAAATCAAAGGGCTGAAAGTACTGATAGAACTTGTTCAATAATCAGTATTTTTTTAGACATCAATTTCATAAACAACTCTGGTAGGAAAAGTACAACCAGTAGGTGTAGACTAAGATCAGACTGCACTTATGTGCAGGCTGATCTTGGTCTTTACAACCTGCCAAACCGGAATAGTCCGGGATCAGCATGACAAGGGGTACTACCGTTTTGTGATATCTCAGCCTATCTGCCTCGTACGTGGTCAGTGGTCACATTTTTTCCCGCAAGATATTCAAAGTTTCAATTGATGGATTTTTAGTTCTGAATTATTTGCTCTTCACTTTTAATCTCACTTGGGCAGATATTGGACTTTGTCCGGTTTTGAAATACATGATCAAAATGACCTTTCAGCTCTTTATCTTATCTGAACTTGGGATGGAAGATATATTATAATGAACGCGACATACGTGCGAGTTGGTGCATTGATCTATACGTTGTTATATATAGATTAAGATAATATGCGGAGAGGATAACTGAATTGATACTGGTATTTTGCATTTGAAGTTTGCGATTTTGTCAAAGAAACTTGATATAACTGACTTCATAATGGTATTTCACTCACGAAGTTTGCGATTTTGTCATGGAATCTAGATATAACTGAATTGATATTGGTATTTACTTATGAAGTTTGCGATTTTGTCACGGAATCTTGATATAACTGAATTGATATTGGTATTTACTTATGAAGTTTGCCATTTTGTCATAGAATCTTGATATAACTGAATTGATATTGGTATTTTACTTATGAAGTTTGCGACTTTGTCATAGAATCTTGATATAACTGAATTGATTCTAGTATTTTACTTATGAAGTTTGCGATCCTGTAAAGCATCTTGATATACGTGTACATGAATTGATACTGGTATTTTGCTTATGAAGTTTTTATCACAGATTCTTGATATTAAGACCTATTCTCACACTTTCCCACTTTTTACGCCCCTCGGGAATAAATCCGTAAAAAGCATTGTAGGAAATGAAGAATTGCTTGTTACAAGCAATTTCTCCATTATTCACAATATTTCGTAACCTTAAACGAAAACGATTTTTATAATTTCATCAACCTCAATTTGTCGGCTGCAACTTCTTTGAATTTTGACAAGTCAAGAATTATTTTGTGTGGTAATGGATTAACAGAGTGAAGGGTCTTCAAATAAAGTCACTTCGGTAGACACTAGATAAAAAGATCATTTTTCAAACTTCAGACAGGAAAGCTTTCACTACGTCATCGTTTTACTTCGTTATTTCATTTTAAATCATTATTTAAACGTGTCCCGCATTTTCAGGTTTCAAAGAAATATATTCGGGAAAACCCTTGTGAAAAAAAAGGAGAAATGATTTGTCACAATGTAATCAACCTATTTGACACATTTTTTGAATTTAAAATCACTTAAAATGAAAAACAATGTCTCGCTATGTCTTTCAATTTGAAAAAGTCTGCAGATATGTCGTCTGGTATTTGATTAAATACGCATCCATTCAGAAGATATATAACTAGATACTTAATCTAGATTATCGAAAACTTTATTTTCATCTTTCAGGTCTATGAACAGTTTGTGCTTCAGAGGAAGTTGACAATTGTTCCGCACTATTTTGGATATTGAACAGTGAAAAATGGCCGAGACTTTAGCCACGTTATGTGAGAATATTGTTAAAGAAACAAATGTGGATATAGCTGTATATGACGGTAACGGGAATGTTCAATATATAACAGGGACAAGTGAACTCACTAATGGAGACGTGCGTGCCATTAGAAACGTGCTTCAAACCAACAACCAATCGCCATTTACCCTCAGACTGAGTGACTCAAACTATTTCTGTTTGAAAAGTTCTGACGGCATTTTATGTGCCAAGGGAGGATTTAACTGCAAATATAATTACAAAAGAAATTTCCCCAACCAAAAGACGTCAAAAAAGGATAATGAGAAGTTGAGTAATGACTTAAAACAACCCGCTAATGATATATCGTCCTCAAACAATGATAGAAGGATATCATCCAGCGACCAAGACAACAACAATATATCCGTCAACGCTGGAGACGAACACAAACTCGTTCAGGGTTTCGTTAACAAAGGTTTCGTCCAAAACGAGCTAGATGATATAGAATATTTGGATGTAAATGTAAAAGTAAGAAACGACATCATTATAAGTGCACATGATACCATTAAATCACAAGAGAGCCAAAATGTGAATAATAGTCATGATCCAAACGACAACGTAACCGACATGGAAGTACAACAAGGAAAGAAGACACACAAGGAAACTGCGCCACGTAATTTGTTGTCAAGATCTTCTTTTATGCAAAAGAGTGTCTCTGAAGGTTTGTTAGCATTGACTGTCCATAGGTATACCGTGATTTTACGTGGGTTTCAAGACTGTGGTAACTCATGGTTGAAGATGTTACAGCCCCAACTTAATAAGGCATTTGTATCATTAAGCCACGAAGAATAAATAACGTTAAAAATAACACGTGGTATGATTCTTGTGTGTGTATACTGTTTCATTACGCTATATACTTTGTATTAATAGTAGAGGGTTTCTGAAGTCGCTTCTAGATTTTCATGTTGCTAGACTCTGAAATCTTATGCCGAAGGGTAAAAATTGAACATGTGATTAGAAACTTGTGGCTCAAAATTCCTTATTAGTCATGGTTGAATTTGGTTCTACTTTTTAAATACTTGTAATCAAAAATAGTTCATCGTTAGGTGAGCAAAATGTCGTTACTACAGTCTGAATAAGGCTCTAGTTACGACACTTTGCTCGCCCAACGACGAATTGTGGAATTGGTCGAATCGTATCGCACTGTCTATAATAAAGTTTGTGTTAAGTATTAAGTAATAAGTGATGTGAACGAATACTTTGAATGCATTTTCATAACGAACAATTTATATGATATATCTATACTTCAATGCCAATGTCTCCAGAAAAATGTTTTTGTGGGAGATGTTGGAACTTTTTTTAACCCATTACCAGACGACAACATTTTAGACTGATCCAAATTAGAAGGAGTCGCAGAAGACAATTTAAAGTTTAAATGTCTCTTTTTTTTATTTTATTATTATTTATTTATTTTTTCAACTTTCTAGATAGAAAACATTTTGTACAGTGAAGAACTTGCTCGTTTTTCTTTAGGGGCGTCCAAAAGCGTCATTGTGTGGGAATGGGTTAATGCCAAAAAATACACAAAAGAAGAACATTCCTAAGTTCAGGATAATTCATTTAGCGAATACAGCGAAATAAAGATTCTAAGAATTTACTTTACCCAAAAGTCGAAATTTCAAAGACATCAAACTTTTTTCTATCATATTTATTATCACCAATATCTTAGTTATTATAACAATTAAAGATTTGGAAGATCGGGATTTTACTCTGCTAAAAATGATTTAAAATTGTACATCTTGTTTTCAATTAGAAGCATTTGAATAGGTATGCCATGTTCTACATTATTCTGCATTTGATTATAAAATTAATTTGGGACAGACATGTAAAAAATATTTAATTAAAATTTACAGACTATTATGTTTATTGTGCAGTTTATCCTTCAGCCACATCCTAAGTTAGTAGACCTCAAAAAAAAAAAAAAAGAAGTTATTTTGGTGCTTTTAACATTTGCTGCCTTTAAATAACTAAATCTTGTATTCAGCGACCATTCAGTGACGACCGAAAATTGGTCGCTGAAGAGAATGGTCGCTTAAAATACACATTTTAGCGAAGTATATGAAAGATCGATTCGATTGCAAACATAGAATATTACAGAGTTCTCGCTAAATCCTATATTGTTGGGACTCATTAGAATCGTCTCTCTGAGACGATTCTAATTGTATTCCAACAACATAGGATTTATGTCCAATATGTTTTAGAAATTATGACCACTTATTTATGAGAGCTTTTGATTTCGAAAATGGGATTTCAATTGTCGTCGCTTAATGGAAGAGGTCGCTTGATAGAGGTGTTCACTCGAGCAAGATCGACTTACCGTATTCTTATTAAGTCTTGTCTCGTCTTGTCAAGTAACAGGTCTTACAACGACTTCGAAATTGACTCTGTTAAGACTAAGAAAACTGATAATGAAAATACTTTATAGAACTTACAGGCATCTGTTTCTCAATATCTGCAACAAAATAGTATTTAACCCTTCCCTATACAATCTCTAATTTTTAGGTACCTGTAGTATTATACTTTAGAAAAAGTAGTTGAAAAAGAAGAAAATGCTTGTCACAAGCAATTTCTTCTTGTTTCTTAATGATTTCTATCCTATAGGATGGTTGCGTGATTTTTTTTGATTTTTTTTTTTTGTAAAACAGCTTCCCCTTAGAAACTACTTAAACCCTACTTAAACCCATTACCAAACGACAAAAATTTACACTGGTCTAAATTGAAAGCAGTTGCAGACAACAATTTTAAGTTCATGAAATTTAATATTTTTTTCAACGTTCTTTGTAGAAAAGATTGTGGTAAATGAAGAAATTGCTTGCTAAAAGCTATTTCTTCATTTTACACAAAGTTTTCCCAATTAATTTGCTTGAGGGGCGTCAAAAAGCGTCATTGTGTGGGAATTGATTGAACCAAACTGGAATATTCCTAATGTGGTCCTCCTATCGTTTTCTCGTAGGATTAAGCTCAACTAAGGACTCTGGTTTCCATTTGAATAATAATAGAAAAACTTTAAATGTTCGTCTCTTCAACCACTTGTTGATTTCATTTTTCTTTTACTTGAACGTTCCCTTAGTGAAGAGCTACCGAATTCCTTAAAGTAACTGATTCGCCCCTCCCCCCCCTCCAAAAAAAAAAGGTGGGGTGTTATGGACGGGGCCTTGTTTCAATACATGGTATAAGAGAAACGATTAAGTTATATTCTCTCAAACCTATTATTGGGTTATTTTTTCTTTTTGCAGGAATATTCGTAAATGTCTACAGAATTCTTTGAGAGTAATTATGATAATTCAATAAATACTGTTTTATTTTCCTTACATAATATGCATTGAAATCTTTAAAAAAAAAACCCGTCTTGTTTCAGATGAAAATAAAGCAAGAATCAAACTTCAACAAGAAATGCGACTTTAACCCATAACAAGACAACAAAATTTAGACTGGTCCAAATTCAAGGAAAAGAAAAAAAAAACTTGAACAATTCATATTTTTTTTGTGTGTAAAAATCATTGTCTTCGTTCTTGAAATTTCATTTGGGTAATAGAATATCGGGATGATTTGGGAATGGATCAATACAACAATATTAAATTATCATATGATGTTCAATATGTGATTCGTTAGAATATTTTTAGCTAGCAAAGCGTCAGCTTTGATAGCTTAAGTTAAGAGACAAAATTTTGAGGTCGTCTCAAAGTTCAACTAGTACAAATTGACACTGGAGGCTTAACCGCTAAATGCCTACGCCATAAAAAGTAGTTCTTATATTGCAAACTCTGCATGCAAGTTCATCTCCTAGGTATTTATAGCTCACTTGTGCACAGCGTGTTCAAAATGACTCTGATCAGAGATTTCAAAGAAGTTGCAGACGACGATTTCAAGTTGTTGGAAAAATCTAAAAAAAAGAAACAAGCAATTTCTTCATTTTCCACGTTGTTTTCTACAACTATTTTCGGTGGGGTGGTAAAGGGAGGGATTGTGTAGGAATGGGTTAACTCCTCAGTTACTTTAACCCCGTTTCTTTATCATGATAACGTTTGACAACGATGATTACCGAACAAAACAATGTTTTGCTAGCTTACAGTACTTTTCAGTACTTTGATTATATTATGAATACATGTACTTTAAAATTATTGGACCATAAATAAAAGCCTTGGAGTG
The DNA here is from genome assembly GCA_946902895.1 of Fragum fragum. NCBI lineage: Eukaryota > Metazoa > Mollusca > Bivalvia > Cardiida > Cardiidae > Fragum > Fragum fragum. The sequence continues at coordinate 32,151,307 of OX336368.1, read as the reverse complement.
TTATTTATTCCACCAAGCTTGTTAGTAAATTTACTTTTGAAGTAAGTTAGAATGATTAAGTTAGCATGATAGTTTATGGTCTTTACAAACCAAGCAAACTTATAGAAACTTATAGAAAAAATACCCCTCGCCTCTATAGTTCTATCTTAGTTGAATTCAGGTCAGTAAAATATCTTTTTAATGACTGGTTGATTGAATGGAGTTTAATGCCACTTTTAACAGTATTTAAGTCATATCACGGCGGCTGGAGCACCTAACAATAGATTCCTAGTAATTCTCACACCAGTCCTACAACTACATCCTTTCCGAGCCTCCAGCTTCTCATCCCATTTACGTTTATGATTATCCACCAATTGGTTGGAGACAATTGGTTGGGATGAATGCCTAGAGCTTCATTTCGATAGATATTGAATTCTGATCTGTATATGAAGACTGAGGGCGTGTTTGAATTTTTTGTTATCAGTTATACATGTGCTCCGTATTCGAATGTAAAATTATAAAGATAAAAAGCAGAAAATATGGGGAAATTTGTTACCCGTTTAATATTATGTGAACAATTTATAAATACGGTGATTAATGTGAAAATTAGAATTCGATATTTCAATACTTAACTTGCACGAAGGATCGTCGATAGTAATGCTTATCGTCGGTGCACGAGCAAATTGTCGTAACTACAGCTTTGATAAGCTGTAGTTACGACATTTTGCTCGGGCACCGACTTTTTACTACTTGTAAGTGAAGACCATTAATGCGTATACAGACATTTATCTCTTCCACAAACGCCTGCAAATGACCAAAGTAATTTAAATATAAATTCCATTACCCGACAAACAAACAAGAATACAAACAGGTTTTTTTTCTAAATAAAAAAAGGTTACATAACACTTAACACGTTTTGTTGTTTTATTACACAGAAGCACATTCAAGCAAACAAATAAAAGTTAAAGCGAAACAAGACAATCTGTCACCATCTTCAATTCCTAATCTTGAATATTATTTTCTCATCTAGTGTAGTACATGTAAATTGTATGATGGAAAGAAAAACAAAATGGAAAAAGAAGAAACGGTATTCGCGGTTCAAAACACAACCAAGACATGTAAAGATTAATTCAAGAACTCTAAATCTCCGCCAAGTAATCTTGCGAGGATTGTCTACAACTGCTTATTTTATGCGTACACGAGCATTTAGAATTTAAACAATTTCCACACCGAAAATATTAGACTGTTCCAAATTCGAAGAAATTGCAGACAATAATTTTTTGTCGATGGAATTTAAAAAACTCTCGGTCTTTTTGGGTAAAAAACATTGTGATAAATTAAGAAATTGCTTGTAACAAGTAATTTCTTCATTTTCCACATTTTTTCCAAAGCTCTTTTCTTGAGAGTGTCAAAAAACGTCATTGTGTGGAAATTAGTCATTTATTACGAATTTGCCCCGAGTGAAGACTCAGATAAGACTGCATAGCCGCAAGGTCTTATCAGGGTCTTCATCAATGGCTGTTGAGACAGTACTGGGCTCAAAGTATCGTTAGATGAAGGTGTGGATTTCAAGGTTGATCTTTGTCTTCGCTTAGCCTATTCCACACCCTACAAATCTCACGAAAAAGTTTGTACGCGAATGTTTTTATGTGAGTGGTTTATAGACGAAATTACTTACTTTGCTTCAAAGCAATGGATATTTTACAAAGCAAAAATTGCAAATAATAAACAAAAAATTGGATAAATACATTCAAAACAGCACCCAATTACCATTATTAATATTATTGTATAGAACGTACGGCTTTGTTCTTCAAGACATTTTGCATTTGATATATATGTAACCGGTATTATAGTTTTATATTTTGGATAACTCTGCGCATTCGTCTCAAAACTGTAATTTCACTTATTCTTTTTATCTCTTTGTTAAAAGTAAACTATTTGAGTAAAGTACCGTCATTAGTTTTGATATTCACAAACATAAATGTCATTTCTGTGAATTCCGTGAAATTCCATTATGGCATCAGTTTAACTAAATTTAGCCACTGCTTCCCCCAGAAATGACAGCTCGGCTGTAAATAAGAAAATAAAACATATCAGCTAATAATACCTTTATAAACATAAATATAACCGTATTATATTTCAATTTGACCGACTTCGATATAAAACGGTGTTATTTTGTGCAATTTAAGTTAAGTAACATGTAATAAGAAATAAAATGGTTGCCTTGCGACCTCAACGTTACGACGCTTAAATTACCGAACCATCAAAAATGCTTGTTGCCGTTCAAAAAATCACTTCTGGTCAAAACTGATGATTTGATTGGTCCGTCGAAATTTTGAATGGTAGCGGCGATCCGTCAAACGCTATTAAAACAACAACAACCCTCAAAAATTCTGTCATAAAACGCATAAATATAAAATTCACACTGTTTAGGGCAGCTGTCGATGCAATTAAACAAATCGCGAATCGTCGGTGCGCGAGCAAAATGTCGTAAAGTTGTAGTTACGAGATTTGCTCGCGCAGTGACGATATTTTACTTTTGACTGTATTTTTTTTCAATAGACACAATAATCGGATATTTTCCTTTTTCTACCAGAAAAAAGGAGCCACATTACAGTTATGAAAACTACATAAATCCAGTAAGAAACTGTGGCTTTCGTCGATTTAATGACATCACATTCTTTATACAGTTATAACAAAGCCAAATTTCTGTTCGAACCTCTCATATTTTTAACAAGACCCTGAAGTTGGCCCTTCGACTTGATCACTTCTACTGAGTTTGTAAACGCGTTATATTTCAATGTGAACGGTCTTGGAATGGTAGCAGCAAACTCTCTGAAATAAACAGAAAAATCAATATTCCATACTCTTGGTTTCTTCCACTCTCTCGTAACTTATTACCAAAATGATATTTCTTAGACTCGTCCCAGTTGAAAGAAGTTGCAGACGTCCTTTCAAACTGCAATCAAATTGAAAATAAATGCAAAATAGGGCGAGACATATTGTGGGAATAGAAGAACTCGCTTGATATAATCCATTTCTCATTTTCTAACAAAGTTTTCCATGATCGTATTTCCTCAGGGCGTCAAAAACGTTCTTGTGTGGTAATGGGTTAAATGACATTCTCAGTGTAGAATAAGAGATACATCTATCAGACGAAAATGACTTAACGTGGCAAAAGTAAAACATCGTGATGATTTCCTTCCCAATTGACCAATCGCAGCTGTCAATCAAATAGTCAATCGAACAATAAAATCATTCATTCAGCCCGGATTTGAGCTTTGAGCTCCAACATATGCCGCCATTTGAGTGAAACATTCAGTTGGTTCGGCGACTTGAACCTCGTAACTACGTCATATTCCATCCAACAATTTTACTTTTTTATTCCTTGCTACTGGCAATGATTTTCGGGATAAACGGAGATAATTTAGCGGAGCCGGTGATTAGTCAATTTGCGGTATCTCTGAAATGTACTAGTACATGTGATTTTCAGCAGTGGTTATTATTTTAACCCGGGCCCTCTCAACAACACTGTTTGACGCCCCAAGAAAAAATAATTAAGAATGTCGTCTAATAAAGTGTAAGCGCATATGTGAAATTATTGAAAATTTCATGCTAAGCCTTATATAGTGACAAGTTTCAATTTTAGCTAGTTAAAGCCCCACTCCAGAAAGCTTTACAACGTTAGGGTATATAAGGATTGAACAAGCTGTAGTTACCGTATTTCACCCATAGCTTCTGATATATTATTACAATAAGCAAAATATACATTAACCCATTATCAGACTATACAATTTAAGACTGGTCCAAATTGAAAGACTTTGCAGATGATATCACTAATTCACAATTTTTTTTGCTTTCTGTTTTGAAAATATTGTGGGGAAAGAAGAAGTTGATTATGAACAGCAATGTTTATTTCCATGATAACTTCCAGAACTTTTTCTTTGTGGTTGTAAAAGTATGGTCGTGCGGAAATTGGTTATTTTTGTCAGAAATCTAGAATTTACCTCATTTTCTGTTTGGCAGACTCAAAGCTCTCGGCCACGTAATAGATAGGCTGATACTTAGTTATAGGGTATTCCTGGTCCGCCGCTAGAGCTGGTTCGAACTCACGACATTCCGGCTCGTCTGTCAGACAATACTGAAAGTTGGACATAAATTTAAAGGTATATGTCATAGCCACACTGTTGGGTCATGAGGAAGGGAACCTCCTATGGCGTTCGTAGAACAAATATTTGAAAAAAGAGTTGAGATCCAACTGGGGTCAAATAGACGCGCCTTTAGAGTGGAATCCTCCTTACTGAACCCATGATAATAGCAATCCACTGCTTAATTGCATCTAACTTTATGCACAAACATTAAATTTAAAGTACAACTGGCTTCTTTTAATAGCAACTCCTGGTTAATTGCAACAAATGTATTGCCAAATTAGTGTTGCTAATAACTGGATTCCACCGTTTTAAAATAAATTTTGTCGGTGGGCGTACAAAATGCCTTAAATGCAGCTTTATTCAAGCTGTATTAACAAAATTTTTTGTCACCCACCGACGATATATGATAAGGTTGAATGACAATCCTAAATTTAGAAGGAAAAAAACTACAAAATGTTTCAGTAGTTAGATTGTGAAGTCCATGCTTTTTGAGAAAGGCGATGCTTTTCGCTCCTCCCGGAGTTCCGTTTTCGCATGACAGGCTTAGGTTGTTTGAGTGCAAAGCCGTCTTTTTGGGCAACACATCTACTATAATTAACTCTTGACTCAAACATAATTTATATGTGTGTAAACCATATATGAACCAAAAGTAATGTATGTCCCTCGTTGTACGAGTCTTGTAGTAACTTTGTTTTGTCCATTAATGCAGACAATCGTTTGATTGTTTGTCTTTAACCCATTACTAGACGTAAAATTTTAGCCAGGTCCAAATTCAAAGGAGTTGCAGACTCTATGAAATTTTAGATTTTTTTTTTCAAGTTTCTGGGTAGAAAGTTTTGTAGAAAATGAAGATATTGCTTGTCACAAGCAATTTCTTCATTTACCGCGATATTTTTCCTATTGTTTTTCTTTGGGTGTTTAAAAGCGTGATAGTCAGGGAATGGTTAATTTGAATTTGCAGATAAAACACTGCCTGGTTGCTTATCTTAACCCTTTAATGGGTTTCCCATCATTTCGATCAGATTGCAATCATTTGGCTATAATTAGACTCAAGTCAGCCAAAAAACTTATAGGTAGACAGAGACGTTTTACTGGGCCAGCATCATGGTCAAACCTGAATTCCCTTAGTAAAGAAATAAAGGTTAAGTATCGCCGCAAAACCCTACGGTTATTCTTATAAAACAGGTGAAAAACACACGAAACCACAAAAACACGAGGACCACTGGCCCTCAAGCGCTCACTTGAGCTAATGGCTGTGGAAATAATGATAATAATGACAAAAATAATGATAAAAAAGACTTATTTTGCCCAAAAGTGACCCATTATTAAATCTCGTCTCAGAAAAAAAAAAAAAAAAAACAATTGCAAAGTTTCGTGGTATTTGTGCAGAAAAAGTTGCATGTGCATTGCAAGGGAAAGTTCTTTAGATATGACCTTAGTGACCTAGTTCTTTAACTCTATTTGACCCAACATGACTGAGTTTGAATGAAGCCAAATATTCTGACCAAATATACAGACATTGAGCCAAAATGAGGACTCACGGGTTTTTCAAAATATGACCTACTGACCTAGTTTTTTCCCGAATTGACCTAAATACGAACATGTTCGAGATATTTTGGGGACAAACATTCTGACCAAATATCAAGTCATCTGAGCCCAAAATGTGGCCTCCAGGGTGCAAAGAATGCATTTCTGTTTTGCCTAATGACCTACTTTTTTTGCCCGAATTGACTCAAAATCGAACTTGGCCAAGCTGTTATGGAAACAATCTTTCTGTCCAAATATCGAGTCACTTGAATTTAAAATAGTATTCTACAATGCAAACCTGGAATTTTTAAGATTGAACCTGGTAACCTAGATTTTCATCCGAATTGACCCGACTTCGACCAGACCAAGATATCAAGGTGATAAAGAGCCAGACCAAATATCAAATCAATTGAGTTTAAATTGCAGTCTCTAAAGTGCGAACAAGGTACTTCCGAGATTTGAAACAAGCGACCAAGATTTTGACCGCATGATACCCAAATTCAAATTTGACTAAGATGTTACATAGAAAATCACCTGACCAAATATCAACTCTTTTGAGCCAAAATGTGGCCTCAAGAGTACAAACAAGGAATTCCTTAAATTTGGCATAGTGAAATAGTTTTTTGCTCAAATTGACCCAAATTCGAACTAGTCCGAGAGAATCTGGAGACAATTATTCTGGTCAAATATCATTATGCCAAAATTGTAGCCTCTAGAGTGAAAACAATTTATTTCTTACATTCGACCTAGTGTTTAACCCGAATTGACCCAATTCGATATTGGTCGAGAGACTTTGGAGACAATCGTTTTGATCAATTATCAGGCATCTGAGCAAAAGGAAGTGGCCCCTAGAGTGCAAACAAGGTATTCTTAGCTCTACTGACCGAAGTCCGTGCGTCCGTCCGTCGTCCGTCCGTTAACTTTTCCTTGTTAACACTCTAGAATCCACAGTTTTCATCGGATTCCCTTCAAACTTTCTCAGAATGATATTACCATCATAGGGATCGTTCCTTTCGAAATTGAGTCAAATCCGCCAAGAAACACGGTAAAATGGGCCTAATTAAGATTTAATTAAAAATCCTCGTTAACACAATAAAGTCCATAGTTTTTCATCGGATTCTCTTCAAATTCTCACAGAATGATTGTACCATCATAAGGAACGTTCCTTTCGAAATTGGGTATGATCCGTCAAGAAACACGGGAAAAGGGGCCTAATTAAAATTTAATGGAAAATCTATTGAGAAATCCTGGTAGACACTCTAGAGTCCACAGTTTTCATCGGATTCTCTTCAAAATTTCTCAGAATGATTGAAACATCATAAGGATCTTTCCTTTTGAAATTGGGTCAAGTATCACAGAAAAAGGAGCCATATGAAGTCCACAGTTTTCATTGGATTCTGTTTAAAATTTCACAGAATGATTGTACCGTCATGAGCATTGTTTCTTTTCAAATTGGCCCTTATCTGTCTAGTATTATGGGGAAGGGAGCCTTTTAAGAATTTCATCTATAATCCTTGTAACCATGTCCAGAGCTTTCATTGGATTTTCTTCAAACCTTCACAGAATCATTTGTACAATAATTACAATTGTTGATGCTGACATGAGACCTGATCCTTCAAGTATCACAGGAAAGGGAGCCTTATGAACATTTTATTTTATTATCTTTACACAAAGATAAAGTCCGCAGTTTTCATCGGATTCTGTTATAACTTTTACAGAATGTTGGTACCATTATTAGGTTTGTTTCCAAATTGGGCCTGATCTGTCTAGTATCATAGGAAAATATGCTGTATGAAAAAATATTACCAAATCCTCATTAACACAAGAATGTCCTCAGTCTTTATCAGAATCTCTTCAAAATTTAATAAAATAATTGTGCCATAATTTGGATTGTTCCTTTGTAAATTTGGTCTGATTGTTTAAGTGTCACAAGAAAAGGGGCCTCATGAAAATGTTGTTACAAAAACATCATTATCACAATAAAGTCCTCAGTCTTGATCATTTTCTTCAAACTATCTATCATTAGGATTGGTCCTTTTTACATTGTGTCTGATTTTTTTAAGTTTCACGAGAAAAGGGGCCGTATGAAAATTTTATTACAAAAAATTCTTGACACATTTCAGTCCACTGTTTTCATTGATTCTCTTTAACTTTTTCAGAATGATTGTACCTTCATTAGAATTATTCCTTTTGAAATTTGGTTTGTTCTGTAAAGTATCATAGGAAAAGGGGCCATGTGAAGATTTCGCTATAAACTCATTAACACAATAAATTCCACAGGTTACACAGATTGATTGTACCATCATTACAATTATTGATTTTGAGCCGCCGTCATAGCGCAGTTGGTAGCGCGTCGGACTTTCAATCTAAAGGTCCCGGGTTCGATTCCCGACGGCGGCACTCATCCTTTCCGACTATTTGTCTCTCACCAATGGGTCGATAATCGTAGACCTATGTGGGATAGCAGCTGGAGGCTAGGAAAGGATGTAATGGTAGTACTGGTGTGAGAAATACCAGGATTCCATTGTTAGGTGCTCCAGCCGCCGCGATATAACTGAAAGATTGTTGAAAGCGGCGTAAAACCCCATTCAAACAAACAAAATTATTGATTTTGGCAGTGGATCTGATTATGGCAAGTGTCGCATAACAGGGGGCCTTATGAAAAACTTTCTTAAATAATCTAGTTAACACAATAATGTCCCTTGATTTCACCGGGTTCACTTCAAAATTTCACAGAATGATTGTACAATCACTTAAATGCTTCTTTTCAGAACTGGGTACAATCCATCAAGTATCATGTAAAAAGGGGCCTTATGATTTTTTTTAAATAAAAATTCTAGTAAACATAATGAAGTTCCCATATTTCATCAGATTCACTTTTAACTTTCACAGAATTATAAAACCAACAGTAAAATATCACAGGAAAAGGGGCCCTATGAGAACTTGATTTTAATATCTTTGTTGACACAATGAAGTCAACAGTTTTATTGGATTCTCTTCAAAGATGCATGGAATAATTGTGGCATTGGAAACACAGGAAAAGGGGCCTTACAGATTATCATTCAAAACATTCTTGTGTATGTGATGAAGATCACAATCATTATCAAATCGTCTTTTAAATTTCACAGGACAATTGTAGGGTTGTACGGAAAGTTTCTTTTGGAATGAAATTGATCCTTCAGAAAACACAGGAAAAGCGGCCTTATTGATTTTCATTCGAAACAATCCTGTTTATGTGACAAAGACCACAATTATTGTCAGATTCTGGTGAAAATTTCACAGGATGATTGCAGGGTCACAAGATAACTTTCTTTTGTGAATGGAGTGGATCCGCCATGAAACACGAGAAAAGGGGCCTTCAGGATTGTTGCTCAAAATAATAAAGGGGATAATGTCCAATTTTCTTTTCCTTTTTGCATTCTTCTTTAAGCAATTAACTTCCTTAAATATCAGATTTCTTTAACGGAAAACTTGATAACCAGTAGGGCGTCTCAGGCCCTCATGGGCCTCTTGTTTATATTTAACCTAGTGGACTTGTTTTTGACCCAAATTGACTCGAACTTAGCCGGGAGACAACAAGCAATTTCTTCAATTTCCACAATGATTTCTATCTAGAAAGTTGAAAAAATCTAATATCTCATTAACTTTAAATTGTCGTATGCAACATTTTTCAATTTGGACCGGTCTAAAATGGATTGATAAAGATACCAAAATGTTTGATTCGAAATCATAATATCTTATGGAAGTACGCATATAGTTAGGAGGGTGCAATCCCTACATCGTAGACTGTTTTACGGTAATTGTCCTTACTAACAAAGACGATTTTTATTCATTAGCAAGTAAAATGTCTTGAAAATCATTGTGCAAAATGAATGAATTACTTGTTAAAAGCAAATTCTTCATTATCCAATTTTATTTACCAAAAAAGTATATATAAATCCAAAATTCCACATACTAAAATGTGTTGCTAAGGGTATTTTGTAACCCGACATACTAAAAAGCTGCCTGACCTTAGGTATTTCACATATTCGTCAAGCAAGAAAAGGGCCTCGTGGTGTTTGAAAAATATTTAGCCTGATCAGATTACGTGAAAGGTACAGGCTAGCCGGGATCAGATCCTTTCGCCCTTGGTAGATATTCCGAATCTACCTTACTTTATCCCTATATTTATTCTCGAAATTCTTTATTTAACTGTTCTCTCCTGGATTCTATACCCCTTTAAAAAAGAGTTACTCGGGAGGTCCATTTTCGAAAGACGTATAAAAGTAAGAACTTAACTACAGACCTTTAGTTCACCAAATGAAGACAGCAACCCAGCGCCATAAGCTCTTACACCGTCACCTTGCTTGCAGAGACCAAACTCGATTGTAAACCAGTATAACTGAAACAGAATTACAATTGTAAACAACAAAAAATCACCGAAAAAGAGAAAAAACAAATTTTTGTTTGCATAATTATACAGAGTACAAGGTTACAACACCTTTCGATTGCTCAGTGAAAATACATCGTACGTGTCTACAATAAGCTGTCGTTTTACTTATTACAGAATCATGTTATTGAATTGTTTGATTTCAGAAATGAGCTGAAATATTGAATTTTTTTTACCTAAACTCATTTCCACACAGACGCTTTTGGACGCACCTACAGAAAAACGATTGAGAAAACGTTGCTAAAAATGAAGAAATTGCTCGTAACAAGCAATTTCTTCATTTTTCCACAATGTTTTCTACCTGGAAAGTTGAACAAAATCTAAAGTTTCGTCAACTTTTTTTTTGTCGTCCACAACGCGTTTAAATGTGGACCAGTCTAAAATTTTGCCATATAGTAATGTGTCAAGGCGAAAGGGATCTCCCTGGTCGTATGACGCTCAATACAACACAACGTTAAACTGACGTTGCGAAGACGTCAACATTTAGTAGCATACTCATTTATATTTCTTTACTTCAGATGAATACAAGTGGCAATATGATATGTATCAATTTTCTTATCTACTTACATGATAGGTTAATTTAGAGTGAAAAATATAAGAATCGAAAATTTACAACCAGGAGGAGCCCTTTCCCCGTTCGATTTGTATGTATATAACCATGCGTGTAGTCCCTTTACACACGCGGGTCCAGATTTATGTCTCAATTTCTGGTGTTGTCCCAAGAAAAGGGACCTTTTCCCCATTCAGGTTGTATGTATATAACTATGAATGTAGATCCTCTTCACGTGTGGGTCCAGATTTATTTCTCATTTTCTGGTGTTATCTCCCCCCCCCCCAAAAAAAAAAAACGGAATCCTTTCCCCATTATTTATTTGTATGTATATAACCATGAATGTAGACCTTTTAGAGTTGTTTCTCAACTTTAAGATTTATTTCTCAATTCCTGGTGTTGTCCGAAGAAAACGGGCCCCTTTCCCTATTCTAGTTGTATGTGTATAACTATGAATGTAGACCCTTTAGACGTGTGGGTCCAGATTTATTTCTCAATTCCTGGTGTTGTCCCAAGAAAACGGACCCCTTTCCCTATTCTAGTTGTATGTATATAGCCATGAATGTAGACCCTTTAGATGTGTGGGTCTAGATTTATTTCTCAATTCCTGGTGTTGTCCCAAGAAAACGGGCCCCTTTCCCTATTCTAGTTGTATGTATATAACTATGAATGTAGACCCTTTAGACGTGTGGGTCTAGATTTATTTCTCAATTTCTGGTGTTGTCCAGTGAAAGCGATCTTTTATTTTACGTTACATCGACTTCCAGATTTCTAGAATCTGACAACAACATTTTGCCTCAAGTTTTGGGGCGTTCTGACATATCACCCTTAATCCACACATGCAGAAGCTGTGGTTGCGATACTTATTATGATACTTAAAGCTGTTTTCGACTTGCTATAGGCCTATTGCTTATGAATACATAGAAACTTAAAAAATAGTATTGAATTAAATAAATTCCTTTTTAACCCATTACTATATGATAAGATTGTAGACTTGTCCAAATCGAAAGATATTGCAGGCGACAATTTTTAATTGACGAAATTCTAAAAGCATTTCCTTTGGAGGCGTAAAAACTCTGGATTGTGTGGGGATGTGTTAACTGATCCAGAAAAAAACTATTATGTTTTGAGAGCGTTTTTCGTTTTGATTCTAGTTAAATTCTTGTAACAAAGTTTAAGCTAGGGAAAAACAGAGATGAAATAAAAATTGCACAGATCGCTGGGAACGTCATTAGAAAATATCCTATATAATTGTGATAATCGATTTCTGCTTTGTACAAATCTACTGATCAGAATACTAAAGCGGTAGCAGAAAATATTGTAAAATAGGTGCAATTGAAAAAGTAATCATCTTATGTGATATAAAATATTGTGAAAAGAAGAAATTGCCTGTCACAAGCAATTACTTCTTTTTCCACAATGTTTTCTCAAGTATAATTCTACTGGGACGTAAAACTCAGTGATTATAAGGGAAAGGATTAAAGTAACAATTGATAGCTCACCGTCGCTAATTTTTTAACATACTCGTCTGGGGCACCAAGCGAGGCCAATCCAACCTCCTGGGAGAACTCGGCAAACTCTGGATCAGCAAATAAAGGCACGTGACCCAGAAGCTCGTGACAGATGTCACTGAAATGATTATGTATACTAAGTTTAATAAGGACCATGTTTTTACATATAAATGGGCATGTATTATGTATTTCCTCGATTGTCTTACAAAACAGCTGTATTCACGACTTACTAAAGCAACACCGATTAATAAGTTCTGTATTTTTTTATTTTATTTTTTTTTTTTTGTTGAATTGTAATATTTATGCCATATGCATTGTAAAACGCTATATGCAATTATATATAAATAATAGGTTCTGATTTTAACTAAGAAGTGTTTTGAGGAGTCGCTTTGAATGGCCGTTTCGACTTCAACCATCTTCGCTGGTAAAGTAGGTTGGTTCTTGTGCAATATAAGAGAACTCATTCCCCGCTTTTTACTCCCCAAAGAAAATCTGTTAGACAACATTTTGGAAATGAAGAAATTTCTTGTCTCAAGCAATTTCTTCATTTTCCACACTGTTCTCTATTAAAATATTCAACGATCTTTAAAATTCAATCATTTATCATCGTCTGCAATTTCAATGAACTAGGATCTGTTAAAATTTCTGTCGTCAGGTAACGAGTTTACCCATTACAACACAATGACGCTTTTGGACGCCTCTCAAGAAAAACAAATGTGAAAACATTGTGTAAAATGAAGAAATTACTTGTAACAAGCAATTTCTTCATTTTACACAATGTTTTCTATTAAATAAATTGCAAACATCTAAAATTTCATAAAATTTAAATTGTCGTCTGTACCTCTTTCATTTCGGACCAGTCTAGAAAAAACGTCATCAGGTAATGAGTTAAAGTCTCTTCTAGTACACAGATAACACGTGGATAAACGATTGATTGATTGATTGAATGTGGGTTTACGCCGCTTTTAACAGTGTTTCAGTCATATTGCGATGGCTGGAGCACCTAACAATGGATTCCTGGTATTTCTCACACCAGTACTACCACAACATCCTTTCCTAGCCTCCAGCTGCTATCTCACTTAGGTTTACGATTATCCACCAATTGGTTAGGGACAAATGCCGGAAAGAATATGTGCCGCCGCCGGGGATCGAACCCATGACTCTCATGATTGAAGATTAGGAGTCTGACGTGGATAAACGAAAAATTAAGAACTTACGGTTCTGGTGTGTATAAGGGTTTCGAGCCGTGTCGTATATATTGTGTCGAGTGGAACACCCTAAAGGCGAGACCAGCCAGAAAGTCTCGAGAGGATAATAGTCCCGCCACAGGTCGAAGTCTGAATCCTGTCCGGGCTGAAATATGGAGATTTACACAAACTATATGGGTTGAAACAAGACATGTTTTGATTGAAAAATGAAAATAATTAAAACTTTGTCAGGAAATGGGCAATTTCCCCCCTCACGTGGTTTTTAGTTGTTGTTATTGCATGTGTCCTATATGGTTCAACTTATACTATTTTAATTCGATTTTCAAACGTTTTTTGAATATTGTCTAGACAGTCTTTCAATTTTGTCATGCAGTAAAGACAACGATATTCCGTTATAATAATTCTTAATGTTCGTTGCCCGTCGCTATATATCAATTATTGTGAAAAGGCAGAAACTGTCTATGACTAACATTAGTCTTTTATTTACGTTATTCTCTATTCTCCTTTTTTTGCTTTTCTTTTTTAAATGACAAAAGTGGAGAACAGCTATATGGCTATAAATTCGCCAACTTAAATTATCTCCCTTGAAATTAAAATAAAACCCTAAGTTACTGTAGGCGATAGTCTTACACTGTAAAAAGTGTGAGATATCCTCCAGCTGCGGAATGTTGTCTGGTCTGTATCCACACTTTTCTACCAGCAGAGGAAAACTTTCGTTGTATTCTTTACAAGCGTGGGTGGGATAGAGTTTGGTCAGCTCGTTAAAGATTGTTGTCCTAAAATATTTAATGCTTACCAGTAAATCATTAATTTAACTAATAGAAAGCATTTATCGGTCTTTGTTTTTCAAGATTATTCCATTTTGAATAAAGAATTGCACCTTCCTTGTATAGGGTTTAAAGGACGGACTTGCTGTCCCCGACAATTAAGATTCTAATGTCCAGTCTCGGTATAGTTTGACCCAAAATCAAAAACAAACTAAGAGTCTTACATATTTCCTAAACTTAATCAAGAGTTCATACATTTCTGCTGAAAAATATAAAGATAATATTAATGATGATGATAATAACAATAAGCTGAATCGTACAATTTATCGCCCTTTTTATTTAAAGGAAACAGTCATAAAATATGTGACAGTCATTGTAAATATTTGAAAAATAAAAAAGATGCAGCAGAGGTCAGAAGACACGCAAAGAAAAAATCTAAAGATAGATATATAACAAAGTAGGTTAGATATTGAAGATTCAGGAGCTATACTATGAGTGAAAAAGTTTCGACGCTGATGAGCCTTGGCTGTGAACTGAAATATTGCCAGGTTCGATACTTTTCGTATTTCTTAGAGGTCCCTCTTCGCCCGATAGATTACGTATATATGGTTACAGGGAACTAATACAGTTTCCCGCCATCTGTCACATTTTGTCTAGGGAAAGTCCGGGCACGTTAACAAAGATCAAAGTGACCTCTGATTAGTCCATATAATATCAAGACGAAATATAACGATTTTATCCGATAAATTGATATTCTTTTATTAACTAAGGTGCAAAAAGGATAGCATTTTTATGCATTTCGGCCTTTGAGGGGCGGTTTCTATACCTTAGGGTAGTTTTCGGAAAATGAAGTAAAACTAGCTGCGAAGAGGGTTATCTTAAAAATGACGTCATAAGTCATTGATAAAAGGGATCATGCAATATCAGAATTTAGTTATTTTGACGGATGAATGATTTTTCTTGAATTTGATGTATGGTTTGACACCCTTGCAATTTCTGGGGATGAGCAAGGTGCTATTTTCTTGTAATTGTCGCCTATGGAAAACGGAATAGTTCATATACTTTATTTTTTTAGACTGGTGAACCTGTCCCATCTACGCCGCATTCCGATATCGCGAGAATAGGAAAGGCTCGCCAGTCAACCCGGTTTTCGGCTGCATTTAAATACGTATACTATAAAACCTTGCGTTGTGCCATCTAGTTGTCTAACTAAATAAGTCTCTTGTTGAAAACAAACACCCAAATAAAACGAAAGACGAAAACATTTTCCTACCATGTTTTTACTTCATCCTCTGTGTATTTTACACTTGGAATGGTCTCCCCACTGTAAGGATTAAAGTATATCATTAATGTCATTGCGAAAACCTGGCATTCTTTTAATTTTCTGCTATCTTGCTTTATTACTACAATTATTATTCATAAATGTTTCAAAATATCTGCTTGTTTGCATGATATAGCGATCACATTACGTCTGAGATGTACTAGTTACGATATAGTTCAGTATAATTGATGGACCGCTGGCAACGCCCGATGACCTCCAACAATGAAGTTCGATTGAAATATCAAAAGACATAAATGTGCAAAATGTATGGTTAGGGACATTAAACAAAGAGGTAAATCGTTGGTTGGCCTCCTAAAAGTCTTAGCTACAGCCTGAGTAAGCTGAAGTTACGACGCTGAAGTCACAAAAAAATGCTTGATTAAAATATCGGAGGTCAGTATACTCAAAATGATTGAATGGGATGGTTAATTGATTTATTCTTTACATAGACGATCTGTCATTTAACCGGTAGCGGTTATCATTTTAAAATTGATAGTTCAGTCGAAGCATACATTTAGACTGGACGTGGACTCTGAATTCCGACATTTGCCGACATTTTTATGACCTTTTTATATTGGTTTGGCGACTAGAGCGTCGTAACTACAGCTTATTCAAGCTAAAGTTATAATCTCAGGTCGCAAACAAACCATTCTACTTTTTGTTACATGGTACTGACCAAATACGCCGTTTGATGTCGAACATCCTGTTTCAGGTCTTTGGGCGTGGCTAGCGATCCGTCAATTGACCAATCGCGTGTGTCAATCAAGGAATCGACCGGCCAATCAAATTATTTATTCAGCCCGGACATGAGCTTTCAACTCCAACTCCAACATTGGGACTTTTCCTAATTCCCCGTACAGCGTTTCCAAGCTAGTGGATCTTTAAACAAGTAGTATTTTTTTGCAAAATTAAAAAAAAAACTGATTCGACGTCCGGATGTAATTCATTTTATTTGTGCGTTTGTATACCATGGCGATTACTGCAAAATAATTAAAATCTAGCTCGTTATTTAATTGTAAGTACTATGCTCAGGAAATAGTTAAATATATCATACTGTTTGTATTTAATGGCGATATCGGCGAAATGTTTTCTCCTATCTCTGTACACTTGGTCGGTAAACCCAGGGTGATCACTCTCTAATTCTGCTCCGGCACTCAGAACTCTAGTGGCGAACTTATCTAGTTCGGCAATCTTTGTTGGAAACCATGGTACGGCTGTAAATCAAAATGGTAGGATTAAACTTGTTTTGAACTCGACACAGAATAAAAAATCGATCACTGATACGTTGGTATCATTTTATATACATGCTTTTTTTTTTTTTGCTTTTGTTTTTTCTTCTTTTTTGCGTAGCACCGTCTTTGGTTTGAATATCAAGCTGTCCTAACCTATTTCCACACAATCACGCTTTTTGACGCCTGTCAAGAAAACAGCCTGGGAAAAATTGTGTTAAGCAATTTCCTCATTAGCCACAATGTTTTCTACCAAAAGAGACAAAGATTATAAAGAATCCACAAAATTAATAGTCGTCTGCAACTTCTTTGAATTTGGATCAGTCTAAAACGTTGACATCTGGTAATGGGATAAATATAAACTTGGCAACCGACTTCTTAAGCTAGTTGTTTAATTATAAGGTAGATATTAATTTGGTGCTTTCAACGATATTTGAGTATCTTTCACTGTTCAGCTATAGTCGTTAAGCCGGACTGTCCAGCGAATCAACTAGCTCAGAAAGGGTTGTGTTGAGCTGAATGTCGAGCCAACTTCACTGGCAGCTTTTACGTCTTGCAAAACCCGTTATTCATTTGCGAAAGAAAAACGTTGACTAAAATCTAGTATGATACACAACGTACTTATTTAAGTATTGTAACGGTCTGAAGTAGACGTGCTGTAACGTTCAATCGGAACGCCTCGTTCAATTTAACGAATCAGATCTTGGATGTACATCGTAGGTCTATTTTAAAAATGACACGTGACAATCCTCAAAATGTCGATATCCGTTATGCAAAGGAACTGTGGTAAAATGCATTTCAAAACGGTTCTGTAAGAACTCTGTTTGGTCTTCAATGGGAACTTGATATCAGAGTAAAACAGTGAAAACATAAAACAACACGGGATATTCAGCTTTTCAGCCATTTTAATACCTCCATTCCATCCGGCTTTACCGAGATAACGTCCTGTGTTTTCTTATACAAAGTTATTTAATGCTCCGCCTGTTATACGTCTGAGGTTTACGGGAAAGGCCAAGTGTGTTCCGATTGTATAACATTCTGTAGCAGTCATGTTGTAAACGCGATGTAACGTCTGTAGAAATATTTTGATGGTCATTATTAAGGAGTATTATGGATATTATGGTATCGAAGAGGAGTCCTTAGTCCCGCACCGAACAGATCGTGTCAAAATAAGTTTCTGTTTGGAAGCAAGTTTAGGCGGCAATCACTTTTCTTACCCTCGTTTACACAAGTCCAGACTACATAAACCACGGAAAAAAAAAACCCTGAACAAGTCACATTTTACATAGGAAGAACGCGCCTGGCAACATCCTACCCGAAAAATATTGATCAGAATAAATATGAGACCAATTGCCGCGCAATTAAAGTAAGTAGTGAATATTTTGAGAATCAACCCCATAATTATACTGAAGCAAAGAACCATTTTTTGCCAATTATCAAAATAGATCTTGGTAAAAAGATAAAAATTCTGAGTCGGGCTGGTATATTATTTCATATACTCGTAGATATAAAATGGCTGGTCCCTGCCTATTTTGGAAAGGGGTACTCCCAGATTTAAATTGCAATGTCACATGGTTTCTATATATATTGGTCAAGCGATCGGTTGAGAAATAGAAAACCTACTTTCTGATAAAACCGAACAATGTTCTTAAGTTCCCAACATCTTAAAGTCATAAACGGCTTGGGAAAAACCTATATGTGAAATTGAAAGCGTAACCTCATTTCGTTGTTTGGCTTGCAAAATGTCGTAACTACAGCTATATTCATATTCTTCATGATAAAAACAAAAGACGTAATGAATACATTTGTACGTCATTACAAAGTCCCGAAAGACAACAAATGCAACCAAACATATGATAAATACTCTAGAACATATGACCAATGTCGGATGCCACAGATCCGGACATAGTAAAAAGAAAGTAAAATGTATACTAAATGGCATTAGTTATTGGACGGAATACGGAATATTTTCTGATTCTCTGAATATCGTGGTTGAATATGACCATTTTGAATATAGTCAGATTATGATGTCATACATTTTTGTGTAAACAATACAAGCAGCCGAAGACCGATAGAGCGCGATAATTTGGTTGTGCTAAAATTGGTACTCGGAAGATATAGTTGTGATACAAAACCTTGTATTTGATTCGCGCTGCGTAGGAATATTTGGATATTTCATAAGACCGAAGATCGATTGACATACCATTTTTTTCCTCCGCGGCGAGAATCTAATTAAAAACTTTGTATCCAAACTATATTATAGTATTCGATTTATTATATTCCACCGAATTTTGAACATAAAGATAAAAGAACCCTCATAAAATACGTCTAAAATCAACATTTTTATAATTCTTGACATGAATCCATTTTACCTGGAAAATGACGTCATATAACCTTACCCATATCAGCTCATTGAATGATTAACCCATTCCCACACAAGCCCTCCTTTTTACGCCCCTCAACATAAGAGCTTTGGAAAACATTGTAGAAAATGAAGTTATTGCTTGTGTCAAGCAATTTCTTCATTATCCACAATGTTTTCTATCCAAAAAGACGAAAAAAATTAAAATTTTGTCAACTTACATATGTCGTCTGCAGCTTCTTTCAAATTGGACCAGTCTAACAATTTGTTGTGTGGGAATGGGATAAAATGTGTGTTTTTTTTGTGTTTGATGTTGTTGTTGGGTTTTCTTAAGTTCGATTTTTGACCGCTTGCATGAATGTATCTTATAATAATAACTGGTGATTTTTTAAAAAAAAAATAATATAGTAGACTTATTGTAACGGTCTATTGTAGAGGTGTTGTACATTCTGTACTAGAAATGCTGTAACGGTCTATATTGAACGGGTTGTAACGGTCAATAGAAGACGTATTGTAACGGTTGATAAGATAGACATACATGTATCAAAACGGTCTATGGTTGACGTATTGTAAAGGTCTATAGTAGACATTTTGTAAATGTTTATAGTGGACATATTGTAACTGTCTGTTGTAGTGGACGGATTGTATCGGACTATAGAAAAAATATTGTAACGGTCTATATTGAAAATGCGGTAATGGTCAAAAGGAGACGTATTGTAACGATGTGTAGTAGACATATTGTAACGGACTATAATAGACGTGTTGTAACGGTCTATAGTGGACATATTATAACGGTCTATAGTAGGCATATTAAAATTGTCTATAGTGGACAATAGTGTAACGATCATTAGAAGACATATTGTAACGATGTGTAGTGGACATATTATAACGTCTAAGATTGACGTGTTGTAAAGATCTACAGTAGACGTATTGTAACGGTCTGTAGTAGACATATTGTAACGGCCTATATTGGACGGATATTAACGGACTGTAGTAGATATATTGTAACCGTGTGTAGTTGACATATTGTAACGGTCTATAGTAGACTGTCGTAACGGCCTATAGTAGACATATTAGAACAGTCTGTAGTACACATATTGTGACGGTTTATGGTTGATGTATTGAAAAGGTCTTTAGTGGACGGATTGTACTGATCTATAGAAGACGTTTTTCCTTTGAATTTCTTTAGGATAAGGTCTTTAGTGGACGGATTGTACTGATCTATAGAAGACGTTTTTCCTTTGAATTTCTTTAGGATAAGCCAGATTTCCAACAAGAGCATTTATAACAAATTAAATAAACTTGTAAGTTAGTCTGGTTTCTTAATTACGGAACCTGTAGTAAGCACCTGAAAAAGTGAACTTTGTCCTCATATAAACTGAATGATTTATTCAAACAAACAACTAAATAGTTGTTGCACTTTTAAAGTAAAATGTCTAAGACCATATTTCTGAGAAAAAGTAGAAAACCTTATTGAATAAAAACTAACAACTTTTTGAATTAGGAACTGCACTTTGAAGAATCAAAGAAATATGAAACTCAATTCTATCTAACAAAAAATGTGAGAATAGAATGCAGAATAAAAAGGCATTGTTATTGTGATAAGGCCTTTCAAATGTGAAGCGCATTGACGGATCATGGACTCCACCCACAGATCCGACTGTGCTGTTCGACTGGGGTAATGAACTGTAGTGTTGTTTTTAACATTTATGTTAAGTATCTTATTATGGAGCGAATCGTTGGTTTCGACATAAATGTCGAGACTACAGCTTATTCAATTCGCCAAGCAAATAGATTATTTAACATAAATGTTGGAGTTCAAAGTTCATTTCATGATTTGATTTGTCTATCTATTCTATCCCATCGGCAGTGTCAATTTAAACCTGTTTGGCATATGTTAACGAATAATTAACTATTTATATTGTGATAAAAGTGTAATACTTGCTTTTTTCTGCATGTGTTTTGGAAGGAGCCGAATTTTATGAAAGGGTACTTTCTGTTTCGTGTCCGACTTTATTCCCGGGCTTTACATACATAACATGCTTAGTAATTCAGAAATGCAAACAAAGGTAGACTTTCCGCTTCAAAAAGTATAGTTTCAGTTGTTCTTCTGCGTATATTAACCCGTTCTCCCACAATTTCGCATTTTACGCCCCTCAAGGAAAGGGCTTAGGAAACACTGTGAAAAATGAAAAAAAAAATCTTGTTCCATGTAATTTCTTAATTATCAATAATGTTTACTGAAGAACTTAAAAATATCACCAATCAGAATCGTCTTTTGCAGCTCTTTTGGATTTGAATCATTCCAAAAAAATTCCGTTTGGTTTAAGAACATTCGGTAATCCTTGTGTCTAAAAGGATTAGTTAAACAATGATCATTTTTTCTCGAAAGATTTATAACAAATTATTACACAAATAGATTAATTCGGTAAATGTTACTCTACAGACGAGAAGGGGCCGATTCGGAAGTGCAAAATAGCTCGACTCCGATCAGACTACGAGGACAGCGCCGTCTGACCACGATCGAAGTATTTCGTTAACGGTAATTTTTCTGAATATGGAATAATCATTCTATGTCAAAACTGTATTCTGACTGGCCAATCGCGGCTATCAATCATTCATTTAGACCGGGTGTAAAGTTTGAACTCCACATAGTCCGCGATTTACGTTAACCCATTCCCACACAGCAAAATTTTAGACTGGTCCAAATTGAAAGAAGCTGCAGACAACAATTTCAAGTTGATGAAATCTGATTTTTGTTCATCTTTTTGAATAGAAAACATTGTGGATAATGAAGAAATTGCTTGATACAAGCAATTTCTTCATTTTCCATAATGTTTTCCAAGGCTTTATTCTTGGGATGCGTAAAAAGGAGGGATTGAGTGGGAATGGGTTGAAATATTTGTTGGTTTGGCGACTTAAACGTCAAGCTGTAGTTACGACGTTTAATTGGCCAACTATCAATTCTACTTTTTTGTTGCATGCTAATGACCATACATTTTCCAGAATTTAACGCCGTTTGAAAACGAAGCGAACTTTCTGTAGGAGTTAGTCGGCGGGACAAAAGGAGTTAGTGGGCAGGGCCAGTAATTTGAAAGTAAAGTTAGAAGATGGAGAATTACTTGAAACAAGAATTATATCCTTTTCCTGCAATGTTTAAATTCGCCTCGAGCGTCGAACTAGAGTTTTGCTTGACAACGGGTTCACATCGACAGATCGACGTGACGACCCTAGCTTTCAATGGTATGATTTTAATCAGTTTGAATTCTACGTTAAATTTGATTGAGACAAAACACACATACATAAAGAAAGTTGTACAATAGGTAAACAAATATTTGAACTTTGATAAATTGAAAGCTTATTAGAGTAGTTGTTTATGAACACAATAGTTCTTTAGAAATTTCTTTGTTTTTTATCAAACCATACACCATCTTGATTTTTAATTCCTTCAGCAAAATATTTTTTCTAAGAATATGTAAATGAAAAATCTGCTTATAACAAGCATTATATTCATTTTCCACAATGTTTTCTACCACAAAAGAAAAAGAATTTTCGAAATTTTACGATTTTGAAAATTCTGCAACTTCTTTCAAATTGGAACATTCTAGAAAGTTGTGGTAATGAGCCTACCGGTTTCCGAACTTTGTTGGATAAGAAAACACTGCTGAAAGTACAAATTAGACTAGTCAAGATTTGATCATTTAATAGATTCATTGTTTCATAATTGCAATTCAAAGCGGTTTTTCTACAGATTCTCGGAGAATATTTTGGGTTCATATTCTAACATTCTTAACTTCTCAATTTTCTGCCATAGGTATGAGTTAGCACTGTAAACTACCATAAACAACAACATAACGGATAAAAAATCTCTATAAGCTATATAGATATATTGTTCAACCCATTACCATACAGCTGCGGGGGGCTAGCCGATGTAAATCATAACTCGATTGACCAATCCAATTATTCTCGATCGTAAGCTATGCAAACTAACATTGTTTGATAGTTCAGCCCAACTTGCTTGTTGGAGCCTAGTTAGCGTTGTCAGCGATCAGATGATTTCTTACTTTGATGGAGTTAAATGCAATTCTAGTGAGGAAAACAAGGTGAGAATATGAGAAATTGTTGTGGAATTCTATTCCAAATGTAAGTTCTTTTTAAATTCATACGCAGTTTGAAATGTCATTTGCTTTTTCTTGAGTGCAGACCAATCAAAGTTTGTTTCTGTTTTTTCGTAATATACTAGACCCACAAACGCATGGCACAATTTAAATGACTCGTCAGAATGCAATTTAGGACAAAGTTTTGAAAAGGATAACATTTATTGCATTTGGCATTTTCCCAAAAATTGATATACACTTATATATGTAAATATCTGTTTTTGCGGGCTTAACTTTAAGAAGAATTGATTGTTAAGAAAACTAGGTTAATGTTGACAGGAATGCCGTTTGGCCGTTTGTTCATTTGTCAGTTATTCATACATGCAAGACAGTCAACCAACAGTCCATCCGCCAAGTCTCTCAGCCAACCCTCCAGCCAGCCCTTCGACCAGCATCAATCCATCCATCATTCAATCAATCAACTAATCGACCGATAGATCGATCAGTCAATAAACCAAACCGACCACCAATCCATCCATAAAGTCAGTCAGCCATCTAGAAGGCCAGTCAACCGCCAGCCATATCATCATTCAGCTGACCAGCGAACCAGCTATGAACCAGTCAGTAAGTAGGCAGACTGACGTCAAACCACCTGATGGAATTTGAAACGACATTTAACCCATTCCAACACAGCAAAATTTTTGACTGGTCCAAACTGAAAGAACCTGCAGAAGACAATTTCAAATTGAGGGAATTTTGATTTTTTTGTCTTATTGGATAGAAAACATTGTGAATATTGAAGAAATTGCTCGATACAAGCAATTTCTACATTTTCCACAATGTTTTCCACAGCTTTTTTCTTGAGGGCGTTTAAAGAAGGGACTGAGTGGGAGTGAGTTTAACATTCGCTCTCATACCTGGTTCCTCTATAAGAATTTCAAAGTGGGTTGTATACTCCTGCAGCTCGTGGAATACCTTGGCCAGTCCATTCTCGATTGGTCTCAAAGACAAAAGGAATTCCAACTGTCTACCATTGTTCGGTGCCTGTCTGGATTCTATGTGGAGGACATCAACATTTTCCCTCTTTATACATTGTAAAATATGAAAAAAATGTAAAGTTGTTTTCTTAGAAGTAAGGTGCTGTAAATCCTCTATCAAGTGACCATTTATGGAACGACTTGAAATATTTTTTTTTGGAATATATATGAAGGATCCATTCGATTGTATACATGAATTATTACAGAATTCTCGCTAAATCCTATGTTGTTGGAACTCATTAGAATCGTCTCTTCGAGACGATTCGAATGAGTTCCAACAACATTGGATTTACTTAGGATGTTTTTTTTTTTGAAAATACATTTGTACGTCCACTTTTAATGAAAGCTTTAAATCTTGAAAATGGGATTTCGATTGTGGTCGCTTGAAGGAAGTGGTCGCTAAATAGAGGTGGTGGCCCGAGCAAGATGGTCAGTACATACGGACAAATTGGTATACGGGACGCTCGAATATCTTTGTTATAAAGACCAAAGTTTAACCCATTTCCACAAGTCAAAATTTTAGACCGGTTCAAATTGAAAGAAGCTGCAGACGACAAATTCAAGTGGATTAAATTTTATTTTATTTATTTTTTTATCGTTTTGGAAATAAATCATTGTGGATAATGAAGAAATTGCTTGATGCAAGCAATTTCTTCATATTCAACAAATTTTTCCAAAGCTTTATTTTTGAGGAGAGTAAAAGAGGGATTGTCAGGGAATGGGTTAAGTAGATACCTATAAATAAGAGATACATTAC
This sequence comes from Fragum fragum, assembly GCA_946902895.1. Classification (NCBI taxonomy): domain Eukaryota; kingdom Metazoa; phylum Mollusca; class Bivalvia; order Cardiida; family Cardiidae; genus Fragum; species Fragum fragum. The sequence goes on along the minus strand of OX336368.1, from coordinate 32,126,382 downwards.
AAAGTGAACCGGCAACTGAAACGATCTGTCCTTCGACAAAACCATACCAAGGCTATAGATTACTTCAAAAGTTGGACTAAACGAAGAAACGAATGTTGATTTCCTATTACATTGTATTTTATTTCCCATTGCAACAAAAGATTAGAATGGTTCAAATTGAAAGAATCTGCAGACGACAGTCAAATATTTTTGTCTTTTTTGTATAGAAAACATTGTGGATAATGAAGAAATTGCTTAACACAAGCAATTTCTTCATTTCCAAAAATATTTTCGAAAGCCCTTTTCTTGAAGGGTGTGCAAAGGAGGGATTGTGTGGGAGTGGATAAAAGGGTTGTCAGTCTGCAGCAATATTTGGTTACCGTCAGATCCAAGTTAAAGAAACTTTGTGTTCAAATATCCCAGGACCGTCTCCATGATCGTGTCATGTAAAAGTAGCACTAAATGTGAAATTGCCTTTTCATTTATATTCCTATAAACTATGATACAAACTCAATCGAACTAAAAATTATATTGCTTGTCATGACGAAATGACTACACAGCATTTGTATTACTAGTAAACCTTGTCATATAGCAATGACTACACAGCATTTGTATTACTAGAAATATATATTCTTATGGGGCAAAGAATACACAACATTTGTATAATAGTAACCCTTGTCACGGGGCAAAGACAACACAACATTTGTATTACTAGAAACCCTTGTCATGGGCCAAATACTACACAGCATTTTGCATTACTAGAAACCCTTGTCATGAGGCAAAGACTACACAACATTTGTATTACTAGTAACCCTTGTCATGGGACAAAGACTACAAAACATTTGTATTACTATTAATATATTGTCATAGGGCAAAGTCTACACATCATTTGTATTACTAGTAACCCTTGTCACGGGGCAAAGACTACACAACATTTGTATAACTAGTTACCTTTGTCATGGGGCTGACTACACAGCATTTTGCATTATTAATAACCCTTGACATGGGGCAAAGACTATAAACCATTTTGCATTATTAGAAACCCTTGTCATGGGACAAAGACTACACAAAATTTGTATAACTAGTAACACTTGTCACGGGGCAATGACTACCCAGCATTTTAATTAATAGTAACCCTTGTCATGGGGCAAAGACTACACAAAATTTGTATAACTAGAAACCCTTGTCATGGGGCAATACTACACAGCATTTTGCATTATTAATTACACTTGTCATTGGGCAAGGACGATAAACCATTTTGCATTACTAGAAACCCTTGTCATGAGGAAAAGACTACACAAAATTTGTATTACTAATAACACTTGTCATAATGAAATGACTACACAGCATTTTAATTACTAGTAGCCCTTGCCATAGGGCAAAGACTACACAAAATTTGAATCACTAGTAATCCTTGTATTGGGGCAAAGACTACACAAGATTTGTATTGCTAGTAACACTTGTCATTGTGCAATGACTACAAAGCATTTGAATTACTAGTAACCCTTGCCATGGGGCAAAAACTACACAACATTTGTATTACAAATAACACTTGTCATAGTGAAATGACTACAAAGCATTTTAATTACTCGTAACCCTTGTCATGGGGCAAAGACTACACAAAATTTGTATCACTAGTAACCCTTGTATTGGGGCAAAGACTACACAAGATTTGTATTGCTAGTAACACTTGTCATAGTGCAATGACTACACAGCATTTGAATTACTAGTTACCCTGGCCATGGGGCAAAAACTAAATAACATTTGTATTACTAGTAATCCTTTGTCATCGTGCAAAGACTACACAACATTTGTATTGCTAGTAGAACTTGTCATAGGGCAAAGACTACACCACATTTGTATTACTAGTAACCCTTGTCATGGGGCAAGGACTACACATCATTTTGCATTACTCGAAACACTTGTCATGGAGCAAGGACTTCACAGCTTTTTGCATTTCTAGTAACCCTTGTCATGGGGCAAAAACTAAACAAGATTTGTATTACTAGTAACACTTGTCATAAGGCAAAGACTACAAAGCATTTTGCATTACTATTTACACTTGTCATGGGGCAAGTACTACACAGCATTTGAATTACTAGTAACCCTTGTCATGGGACAAAGACTACACAACATTTGTATTACTAGTAACCCTGTCATGGTGCAAAGACTACAAAGCATTTGTTTTACTAGTAACTCTTGCCATGGGGCAATGACTACACAGTATTTTGTATTACTAGTAACACCTGTCATGGGGCAAGGACTACACAGCTTTTGTATTACTATTAACCCCTGTCATTGGACAATGACTACGTAGCATTTGTATTACTAGTTACACTTATCTTGGGGCAACGACTACACAGCATTTGTATTACTAGTCACATATTGTCTTTGGGCAGTGACTACACAGCAATTGTATTACTAGAAACCCTTGTCATTAGGCAAATACAACACAGCATTTGTAAAACAATTAACCCTTCTCATGGGCAAAGATTACACAGGATGTTGTATTACTAGTAACCCTTGACATGGGGCAATGACCATACATAATTTGCATTTCTAATAACCCTTGTCATGGGGCATTGCATGAACAATATTTTGTATTACTAGTAACCCTTGTCATGGGACAAGGACTACATAGCATTTGTATTACTAGTTACCCTTGTCATGGGACAAGATCTACACAGCAATTATTTTACTAGTAACCCTTGGCAGGGGGCAAAGACTACACAACATTTGTATTACTAGTAACCCTTGTCATGGGGCAAGGACTACACAGCATTTTGTATTACTAGTAACACTTGTCATGGGGCAAAGGCTACACAACATTTGCATTACAAGTAACCCTTGTCATGGGGCAAAGACTACACAACATTTTGCATTACTAGTTACCCTTGTCATTGGACAAGGACTACACATCATTTGTATTACTAGTAACCCTTGTCATGGGGCAAAGACTACAAATACACAACATTTGTATAACTAGTAACCCATGTCAAGGGGAAAAGACTACAAAACCTTTGTATTACTAGTAACACTTGACACAAGCGATTTCTTCTTTTTTCACCATGTTTTCCAAAGCTTTTTTCTTGAGGGGCGTAAAAAGGGGGGCTTATTGGGAATGGGTTAAGGGGAAAGTAGGAATTTAAGACGTACAACAATAAAGTATTCTCTCCGTTCAAGAATGTCGTATACAGAATGTATTTTCTTGATCGTCCGAAACCTTTTTTAAATCAAACAAATCATAAAACAAAAAACAAAACGATGTAGCAATTTGCCATACTAATAAATTTCATTGAAAATCAGGTCACACGATAGAGTTTTTTCCCCTGTTATTCCAAAAAAGATGTGTAGTGCATTCTATTGTTTTCGAGTGTTATCATCGTTTAACGAATGCCTGCTAGAAATTTTATACAGTTAATTTTTTTACATTTGAATTAAGGTATAAAAGTTAACCTTATCAACAACCCATTATCTGATGACAAAATGAAAGATTGATTCGAATTAAAGCTAACATTTTGAAGTTGATATAATTCTAGAATCTTTCACTTTCTGTGAGAAGATAGTGTGGGTAATGAAAAATTGCTTTTTGTAGATAATTTTTCTATTTTACACAATGTTTCGCAGATCTTTAGTCTTCAGGAGGACGGGGTTCAGGAATAGAATCCCTTAAATAGGCCTAATATTGAAACTTCCACACAAAATTAGATAATAAGAATAGTATCAGTACATATGTAGACAGAAGTTTCATGAAATTTAAAAAAAAAAATTACTAAATTCTTCGTATATAAAGAAATTAAAAAAACGATACTCTTCTTCGAACACATTCTTTAGACAGCGGGAAAGTATAATAATTAAACTTACTCTCCAATAGCACCTACAGTACTTTGATTCAACAGGCATTGACTATAATTTTATTTTAGCTATTGACATATCATATCAACAGGGGGCTTATTGTAAAATTGTCGTGGAAAAGAATGGCACGGGGCTTATGTTAGAAATAAGGACCCAGGTTCGGCTGTAGATATCATTTTAACGAAGTTGGTTGTTTATGTAGCTATTTCTGTGCGGAATCCTTTTGTTTGACATTTTCAGTTGACATCTGTCTTACTAAATGAGGGATCGCGGCTATATATGAAAAACATCGATAGAGCGATCAAATCGTACATTTAAAACGGAAGTGATCCTTGACCTGCAACATAGGTTGACAGTTATTTTCAACATTTTTATTGGTCTGGCATCAAAAACGTGTTGATTTTACAATTTCTTTGCGATACACAACTTCGTTGAGTTTGGGCGAGTCTAGATATGTAGACTACTTAAAGAGTGTGAATAGAATTACCTGACAAATGTTTAAAATGTCTCCGACATTTTTCAACTCCGTTGGTATCAGCACAGCAACAGTTTGTCCTTCTTGGAACACTTCATTATCTTCGGTCGTATAACCATTACTCTACAATCAGGTGTCAAAAAGTGGGATTGACAGGTCGTCATTGAACCCTTTTCTATTTTTTTTTTTTTCAAAACTTTAGACCAGTACAAATGAAAAGGCTTTGCGGATAAAAATTTAAGGGGGTATAAATTGAAAAATAAACATTCTGCTGGGTAGAAATCATTGTTGAAAAAGAAGAAATTGCTTGTAACAAGCAATTTCTTCTTTTTCTACATTTTTGTTCTCAATTACATAATCACAGGGGCGTAAAACCAAGGGATTGACCAAGAAATGGCTAATTACTAATTTCCAAGTATATCTTATAATTAGGCTTATAAGTCTAAAGTTTCTTTCCGGTTTGAATTGGTTTATTATTGCTACTTTCCTTAGCGAAAGACAACTTCCCATCATTGAATTTAAATACACCCATTTTTAAATTGGTACTATTTCCCCTTACAGTACATACTGTTTGTATTAACCCTTTTCCAAACGACAAAAAAATTAGACTGGTCCAAATTGAAAGTAGTTGAAGAAAACAAAACAAAGTTTATTCAAATCGAAAAAAATATGGTCATATGAGGTAGAAAGCATTGCGAAAAAAAAATAATCGAAAAAGTATGGTCATATGAGGTAGAAAACATTGTGGACAAAAAGGAATTGCTGGCGAAATGCATTTTCTTCTTCCTTCACATTGTTTTCCAGAGCTATAAAGAGCGATCTAATGGAGATAGTCGAATCTCTTCAAACTTTCCTGAAGTTATACTACATGAGTAACCGATGAATAATCCGAATTGCTTTAAGCCGTTATCACACAATCCCACTTTCTGGCGACCCTCAAGAAGGTTTTCGGTAAAACAATGTGGAAACCGTAGAAATAGCTTGTTACAAGCAATTTCTACATTTTCCACATTTTTTTCTACACCGAAAGATAGAGATAACTGATAATTTATATCAACTCGTCATTGTCTGGAACCTCTTTGACCAGTCTAATTTTTTATCACCTGGCAATGGGTTCACTCAAGGATCTCGAAGTTTTCTCCTTTTATTATTCTTTCATCCATCACTTCTAACAATTAAATCAATTTAAATTGCAATCGTATTACCAAGAAAATAGAATGCTTTCTACGCAAAACCACTAGAATTAAGAGTTTTTTTGGGGGTTTTTTATCCTCTCTTTTTTAGAATTATACAAATATGGATTTTTCAAACCGCAAAATTATAACTAGGATCCAGTACCATATTATTTTACTCTTTAATTTTCTCTTTTATTCCCTCTCAATTCTGAGTTTTTAGGGACCCTTAGAGATACTAAGCGATACTGTTAGAAATTTCACTTCCATAAGTAATAATTTTTTCTTCCCATTAAATCACATTTGTTTTTGAAAGGTCTCAAACTGATTTATTTTTGTTTTCTACGATTTCTTTAAAGTATTTCATTCTTACAACAGTCCAAATACATGTGTATTGGCAGACTTAAATCGGGAGTTATAAGACTTTATAACGAAATGGAATGGGAAAACATAGTAGAATACAGGAGGAAAAAAGAGAGTTTAATCTGTTAGAAAGGAAAACAAAACGTCGGTGCGCAAGCAAATATTATAAATATGTATTGATTTTAAATTCGCAAGTGCAAACAAAATACATCATGCATAAAAATTATTACTTAGTTTATATATTATAATTACATATAACAAATAGTATTAACCCTTTCCTGTTTTGCACAATTTCAAACCTGTCCAAATTCAAAAATTTTGCAGACAAAAATGTAAAGTGGATTCAATTTGAAAAATAACCATTCAGTAGGGTAGAAATTATAGTGTAAAAAGAGGAACTGCTTGTCACAAGCAATTTCTTCTTTTCCTCCAATGTTTTCCCAATTATTAATTCACGGGGACGTAAAAACCAGGAAAAGGTAAGATCCAGTGATAACACCATTATAATCATTATCCTTTACACTATTATCATCAGTGTTCCTAATCATCATTACATTACCTGGTGTTCTGTATCACTTTGATCCATGTCTACAATTATTGTTTAATTAATTATTTTACAGTGTTCAAAACAGAAACGACGCAGAAATAAAGCCGCGATAATTAAGTTCCGTCTTATATTGGGATCGAATCCTTGAACTGATATTTTTAGAACATTGTAAGATTTCTTGTAAAAGGATAAGACATTTGGCAAATAACAAGACCCGAAACCAAAAGTATGCATAATCTTAATATTGCGCACTGTTCTGCATTAACCCCGTACTCGATAAGCCGAGGTTTTCCAACCCAAGGGCTAGTTTATGTATGACGGCAATGTTTAACCCATTACATGACAACAAATTTCTAGAACTGTCCAAAACAAAGATGTTGCAGACTTTGAATTTGAGTTGATGAAATGTGTGGGTTTTTTTTGGGTTTTTTTGGGTTTTTTTTTTTTCTTCTTCTTCTTCTTCTTCTTTGGTAGAAAACATTGCGGATAATGAAGGAATTGCATTTTCTCGAACCTTTCTCTTTTTTATATTGTACTTTTAGCGGGAAAATGTCGTAAGTGCCTGCTTAGGAAATTACTATAGTTTTTCACTATCCCATCGAAATATAAGTTTAAGCCGTTTCCGGAAAGGCTTGTGTGCACTATTAGATAACATGAGGGAATTACGACTATTCTTTAGCCAGATCAGATTGCGAGCATCGCGTTGAGATGGGTGTAGGCTAAACAATGTCATAGGGCTGGGTTTTTTTGTTGTTGTTGGGTTTTTTTAGTGTGTGTGTGTGTGTGTGTGTGTGTGTGTGTGTGCGTGTGTGTGTGTGTGTGTGTGTGTGTGTGTTTAGGATATGTAACCCGCAACTTAGAAACACAGACCTGTTTCGAAGTTTAGAGACTATCCTGTCTGAGCTGTGTTTCAAATGCAGATTGACCCAGGGCGTCACTTTTCGTCCTGGAAGGGTTTTCTGTGGGTAGATTTTTGTAAACACTATGGATGCACTCTAACAATTATTGGCCCTGTTAACCTATACATGTTTTTTTTTTTTATTTGTTTTCAATTCAACAGAGAAAACTGTCTTGTACATGTACACCCATTTTCGTGCGTTTTATGTTGAATGACGCAGCGAAGAGAAACAAAAGAAGAAAATTTTGTGGCAAAATGAGAAATTGCTGTAAACAAGCAATTTCTCCTTTTCCCATAATGTTTTCTATCTTTTTAGGAAGTTATGTCCCAATTTACTCACACCTTGAAACTTCTTCCAATATGACCCAGTCTATAATTGTGCCGTCATGTTATGGGTTAATAAAATGTCAAATAAAGCCGAGGTTTTGTTTACTTTGTCCATTGATTTGTATATACGCGGAGTCTGTTCCTATTTTGGTAAATTATACCTCAATTTCATATTTTCAGCACAAACACAGCTTTTAAGGAAAGAGTAATTCAGGAAACCCAGAATTTATAATGAAAATCCTTCGATTTATTGATCAATTTTGTGGTAAGATCTATTTATTGCAGGACAATAAATCAATCGAGGCTATGTTAAAGTCAGGATATTCTCTGTCGTGAAAAAATGAGGTGACTTACTTTCTTACCGTTATTGGACTGATCCTACGGGGCTTAACTCATTACCAGACAACACAATTTTAGACTGGTTCAAATGAAAGGAGCTGCAGACGACATATTAAAGTCTATGAAATTTCATCATTTTCAATTTTCTGAGTGGAAAACATTGTGGAAAATGAAGAAACTGCTTGTTGCAAACAATTTCTTTATTTTCCACAATGTTTTCCCATTTGTTTTTCTTGGGGCCTCAAAGAGTGTAAATATGTGGGAATGTGTTAACGGTACTTTAGATGGTATTTCTTGTATATCGTTGCAGCTTGTACACGTAACCATAGCGACCTATCATTTCTCCCATCAGCACAACCACACCATTCTGTCCTCGCCACAAGATTTTCAACTCACCTAGGAATGCTACTGATAATTCGCCCTTTGATGATAGACAAGTGACGCATGTACCTATGACTTTATTCAAACGTGGGAAAGAATGTTCCTCGTGCCAGGGCTCGAACTCATGATGTTAGCGATGAGAGCACAGTGCGTCAATTACTGAGCTAATTGGGCTCAGCAATATCTTCTTTATTGTACAAAAATACCAAGACCCAGAAAATTTAAGTCCGTTGGTCCACTAAAAATATATACATCCATTTTATTTAGCGGTTGTATATTTGTAAGTTTATATCATTCATATTTGAAAAGGGCAAGCATTTTCTCTTTTACCTTAATGTTTGTGTAACCAAGAAGCGTAGGTCATACCGTATTGATTAATTGAAAATGCGACTTATTCTTGTCGTTTTTGTTTCCAATTTAATCTCAATTTGAGTTTCTGTTTGCAGCTTCTTTGAGTTTAGACAGGCCCAAAATGTTATCGATTTGTAAAGGGTTTTCTAGCTCATTAGAAAAAGTGAATAGACCAATAAATACCTACACTTAGACTGGAATTCAAATTTGAACCCGAACTTAGGTCGACATTTTGTATCTGTTGGTTTGGCGACTTAACCCTTTCCTGTTCAAAACCTGGTTCTGTACGTCCCTGTGATTTTATACTTGAGAAAAACATTGTGAGAAAAGAAGAAATTGCTTGTACCAAGCAATTTCTTCTTTTCCCACATCTTTTCTCCCCTGTAGGTTGTTTTTTTTTTCAAAATGCACTCAGTTTGAGATGTCATCTGCAACTTCTTTGAAATTAGGCTAGTCTAAAATTTTGGAAAACAGGAAAGGGTTTCGGAGGTCCGCAACCACCCATTTCATTTATTCTATTGTATATTTTCCTTTTTTTAACATGCAACTGACCATAAGTTTTGTTGGATAAAGACATTTAATATCAAAGTCGACTTTTCCATTGGAGTTCAGTGGGATAGGCCAGCGAAACTTCAATGGCTGATGTTAACCACCTTAGAAAAAAAAAAGATAAGACTTGAATCACCATAAGAAATGAAATATCTTGAAATATAGACAAGATTGTGGAATCGGAGGGAAAGAGATTATTGATCATTCCAAATATTCTCATTTTTCCAACATGTCTTTTTTTTTTTTTTTTTTTTATTCTATTTTATTTTTACTTTCTCAGGAGGGTGAATGCAATATTTGCAAGAAAAACATGTGCTCGACTTCTTCTACAGACGAAAGCCATTCCTTACTGCGATGGCTAAATCCTCGATTAACCATTTTCAAAGTACTGATACTACTGATGATATGAATGTAATAACGTCTTTCTTCATAGGAGTCAAAAGAAAGAGAGAGAAAAATAGATTACGTCATGACCAATATACAAATATATTATTTGGCACAATTTCCATAAATATGTCCGTTGTTTATAGACGTTATTGATTTCTCATCAAGATAGAACGTACTAAAGCATACCAATATTATAGAGTTTGATAAAAAAATACGGAGAATTTCCAAACAATCGATTACTCGTGTGAACAGTTTTCAGCTCGACTTTTCGAAGAATAAAGGGGGGGGGGCAGTCCCAGTTACCCGGGCGTCGGAGTCTGTATCGGCGTAAAGCATGGTTAAACTTTTACGTGTAAGTCTCTATAAATGCTATTGCTCAGGATCTTTGCACAATCTCTTGTAACCATCATATCATCCCAAAAGATTTGTTACTCTGCCATTCATTTTGTCGGAATTATGCCCCTTCGTTTTGGTTAAAGTTTACGTGCAACTGTAGTATGTCTGTTATATCTCTGTTCTTATTGATCATATACTGAAACTTTACATATGCTTTGATGGCATAAAAAGCAACCAATTGGAAAAGATACGTTACTATGTCTTCAATTTTAGTGGAATATTGGCCTTTTTTAAAACGTTCTTACCTCTGTTCCTTCTATTACCATTGCTCTGAAACATAGTAGGTGCCTATGTGACCATAGTATCACACGCGTTGCAAATAGTTATTACTCTGGCATTTGCTTAACCCTTTCCTGTTAAACTTCATGGTTTCTACGTCTCAATCATTTTTATACTTGAGAAAACATTGTGGAAAAAAAGAAATTGCATGTAACAATCGATTTCTTCTTTTTCCATACTATTTTCTACCCTGTTGGTTGGTTGGTTACCTTTCCAATTCTACTCACCTTAAGTGGAAATTTGACCACTTTTGACTTAGAAATTCGTGATTGATATTTTACTCGGAAGTCTTTCCATCAGTTACATATTTGTTAAGTTTCATACAACTCTCAGGCAATTGGAAATTACTCTGATATTCACTTTAGTAGAGTTTGTAACCTTTTTCGACTTGAAAGATTTTTTTCTCGGGTACTACTCAACTTATTTCCACACAATCCTTCCACCCCCCCCCCCGCCCCTGAAGAAAAAAGCTTTGGAAAACATTGTGGAAAATGAAGACATTGCTTGTGTCAAGCACTTTCTTCATTATCCACTATGTTTTCAATCCAAAAAGGACGAGAAAAAATCCATCAACTTGAAATTGTCGTCTTCAGCGTTTTTTCAATTTGGATCAGTGTAGAATGTTGTTGTGAGGGAATGGGTTAAGGTAACAGTTTGAAATTTTAGACATGTGTTCAAATTCATGATTTAACAGATAGTCATTGTTCTGATATTCATTTAGTCGAATAGTGCCCATTATCGACATTGAATCGCTGTAACTATCCAGCACTCAGAATAGCCGAGTGTTGCTGTCCACTGACGTCTCTTGTTTGTATTTCTTAACACGCAAGTTTTAGTCAGACAACCGGCTGCTTCATAAATGTTGTCAATAAAGATAGATTTGTTGAGCTTCTTTTTCTGCGAGATACTGGGAAAGTTTGGCGAAAGAAAATAACACGATTTCGGAAAACCTGACGAATACTTGAAAACCCAGCTTTGTAATATAAAACCATTATTGAAACGACCCAGGTATTCTAACAACGCAAGTTACCTTAACACTACAAATACCACATTGAGGCTGCAATGTCATCGTAACTACAGCCTGAATTTACTGTAACTACGATAATTTCGTTTCTAAAATGTTAGGTTTTTAGCTACCCTATTCCCATTCAATCCAGCGTTTCACGATCCCAAAGACCTAATATGTATTGTGAAAAAAATACCAGTTTGCTTGTTACAAACAATTTCATTAAACACAGTGTTTCCACCATTAATAATAAAACGATTTTCATCTTCGAATTCATTGAATTTGGACCGGTCAAGGATTTCGTCATCTAGGAGTTGACTAAACGCTGGCTCCGCCCACTTACTTTGTTGGCCACGCCCATTGATTCCGACAGAAAGTCCTGCTTCGAATTTAAATGGCACTATTTTGCAAAATGTATGGCTAGAAGCATGGTAACAATAAAGTAGAATAGTTGGTTGGCGACTTAATTGTCGTAACTACAACTTGAATAAGCCGTAGTTACGACGTTTAAGTCGCAAATCCAACAAAAAAGCTGAATGAACGATTTTATTGGTCGAATGGTTATTTGATTGACAGGCGCGATTGGTGAGTTGACTAACCCTTGTTCTGTTAATATTAACCCATTCCCACACGATAAATTTTAGAACAGTCAAAATTCAAAGAGGTTGCAGACGACATTTTTAAATAAATGGAATCTTTAAAATCTTTGTGTTGTGGGTTGGAAAACAAGCAATTTCTTCATTTTCCACCAATGTTTTTTCCAAATTTTTCATATAAAGGGGCGATTAAAAGCGTCATTGTGGGGGAATGGGTTAATGTCAAACTCCAGGTAATGTAGGTAAAGGTTAGACTGCGTATATATTCCTGATTTTCGTTATTTGTCTGTTCTGTCTATCAATGTTGAAGATCCATGATTCAGCAATGGGTAGGTTAGAATATAACAAATATAAAAAATATATTTTTTTTTTTTATTTGACAGGTCAAAAAGCACCTTCTCGGGAAGTGTCAATTTTATTGAACATGGTGGGATTGTGCAGACTGAACAGGATTAAACATTTTCTCTCTTTGTAAACTTTCTTCATGTAAATATGTTATCCTACAATACTATATGTCTTGAAACACCATATCTAATGTACATCCGCTCGATCCAATACTTGTTTCACGTCGTTACAAGGCAACGAATTTAAACGACCAAAAGCCAGGATCTCACCCTGCCATTCTGATACTTTTTATACTCTGAGACTACAAAAACTGTATACAGGATTGAAAATGTGACAACTGTGTAATATTTAACCCTTTGCCAGACTATTTAATATTAGACTGGTCCAAATTCAAATGGGTTACAGAATACAGTTTTAAATGGAGGAAATTTTAAACCCTTTTATGAAAAAAAATGTGGAAAATGAAAACATCGCTTGTTACAAATAGTCTCTTTATTTCACACAATTTCCTTGTATATTTTAAATGAATGGCGTAAAAAGACAGAATTGTGTGGGAATGGGTCATTTACCAACAATATAAACATTGTTTGTATGCAAAACGAAAACTGACGAGACTCTTTAACCATGTCAGCTTCTGCTGGTCGGAGGGTCATGGTCATTAAACAAGTTCAAGGTCAAATATCATCGTTATTAATTCAGATGACATGTTATCTCTGGAAAGAAGGGAGGAATTCAATTTTCATATTCATGCTCTTGAAATGGAAGATCATCCACATTACGTATTAATTTAAAGAATCTCCCCGTTTGAATATTTTCAACAAAATGTGAAATTTTTATGTTCTCCAATCAACACCTATTTTTGTGCTAGTAAGGAAGAATGGATTGATTGATTGGGGTTTAACGCCACTTTTAACAATATTTCACTCGTATCGCAGCGACTGGAGCACCTATCAATTGATTCCTGGATTCCTGGTATTTTCCACACCAGTACTACCACTACATCCTTTCCTAGCTTCCAGCTGCTATCCCACTTAGGTTTACGATTATCAACCCGTTGGTGAGAGACATATTTCGGAAGGGATATGTGCCGCCGCCGGAGATCGAACCCATGACATCCCATGATTGAAGTTTGGGAGTCTGGTACGCTACCGACAGTGCTATGACGGCGGAGCATCGCTAAACATTTATGGATATCCAAAAATTGTTGATAATAAGCGAAGAACATATCATTCCATAATAATTTTTAATGACAATTACAACATTTATAAATTTAAATCTGAAAATGTTTCCAAAGATTTTATGATAAGCCAGTGCTATACATTTCCCAAGATTTTAAGGTAAAGAGTAATCCCTTTGAAGTCATTTTACTTTTTCTATCCTATGATTTTTACGTCTCTGTGAATTTATAATTGAGAAAACATTGTAGAAAAAGAAAAATACTTGTAACAAGCAAATTCTTCTTTTTCCACAATGTTTTCTACCCTACTAAATGGTTATTTTTCAATTCGAATCTAAATTTTCGTTTGCAAAATACTGGACAGATCTAAAATTTCGCAAAACAAAGATTTACTCTTAAACTCACTTGCTGAAGATATTTAGAGGCAATGTCCCCCCCCCTCCTCCCCCAGGAAAAAACTCTGTTTCTCTTTTTAATAAGTAATTCCTTCATTATTCACAATGTTTTCAATCCCAGAAGAAAAAGATTTTGAAACAATTCATTAACTAAATTGGTCGTCTGCAACTTCTTCGAATTCGGACAAATCTAGAATATTGTCGTCTTTAATAGTGGTTAAAAGGCAATTATTAGTGAATAAAAGACGCCTAAAATTATCACGGCATCTTAAGTAATCTATTCTTTAGCATTCAAGCTGTAGGTACGAGGTTTTGATCGCCAACCGACGACATGTAGTATAAAGTACATGCACTTTATATCATATTTAGCTCACTTAATTGTCTTTATTGGGCGGATCTTGGAAACCTTAAAATGTCAAGTACAACGAAAGACCATCCCTAACGTATTATCTGGACCCCCTTCTCGTGTAAAAGAGACCACAAATACTCGGGTTCTATATTTATAAAAATGTGTTTTTTTTTGTGTCTGTTAATGCATTGTTTTGCCATTTGGGCCATTTACTTTTTGACTAATCTATCTGAAAACTTCGCATGGAAGTTCTTTTAATGAAAATCCATCAGTTTTATAATACTAAAACAAATTCTTTCGAAACATTGGGTTTCCATGACAACAGAAAGACTATGAATTAAAGATATCTTCCTATAACAAAACACAAGACCTAGATCTATCATATTTGCATGAACATCACTTTGTAATCAAAATTTGTTATGATAATGCCTTTTGGTCCAAAATGGACCGTTCGGGGACATCCGATTTGCTTAGAGACAAAGAAGCATATCGTCTGCCGTATTCCATTTCACCCTTAACCAGACTGAACCAAATAGAAATGCCATGCATTTATTTCTTGGCCAATCAAAGTTTCTACATAAGTTAAAGTAAAGGGTCAGCAAGAAACTATTCATGCAAAGTTTAATATAAATTGGCTTGATGGTCAAGGAGGATAAATTCATAAAGTGAAAATAAGCCCCGCCAAGCCTTGCCCATATATTAAGGGCCAATCATATTTTTAAATCAATTTAAATAAAAGGTCACCCAAGAAATATTCATGCCAAATCCCATTGAAATTGAACCACTTGTTTAGGAGAAGTTGAACCACTGGTTAAGGAGAAGTAGATTCTTAAAGATTTTAAAGTGAAATAAGCCCCGACCTGCCACACCGGCAATTATGGACCAATGAAAATTTCTTGGACAATTTAAAAGAAGGGTAACCCAAGGAACATATCTAACAAGTTTGGTTGAGATCGGTACATTGATTCGGCAGAAGAAGATTTTAAAGAAAAAGTTTACGCACGGACGGACAGACGCCCGCACTGACGAATCACGCGCGACAGACAACGCCATGACCATAGCACTCTCATTCTTATTTAACTCAAAATTGCTAAATAAACATATTTCTCCCATAACCTGAAAATTTGGTTTTGTTTAATCTGAATTCCAACAAATTATAGCAGACTAATTTTAGCTACAATGTTTTTCATAACTTATTGTCAGTACATCAAAATGATTTTGTTAGGTATTTGGAATATACAAATCTGTAAGGGAAGTAATAAGAAATAATTCTATAGCTTTATCAGATGCATTTATCTCCCTTTGATCAATGTTCTGGAAAATGTACATATTCTAGTCTGCCTCCCTTAAATCCTACGATGACTCCTGATGGCATTTTTTGTTAATGCTCGGCATCCATGCTAGAATTGTTCCTTAGACTATTACAAACAAGATATGGGTGGATGCCCAGCGTGATTTTTTTTATTTAAGGTCACAGTGAGGTCAAAGGTCAATGAGTTCAAAAATCAAGAAAAAATGGCTTGTAGCTAAAGCAAATTTATTTGCGTCAATACGTAATGAAAGCAATGTGAAAGAAATCAAATAAATTGAATCAGGAATGAACAGAGGCTTACCCTAAAGCCTATATTGTCATTTTCAAACAGAATTTTACCATATTTATGCTAAAAAAACGCTATGGCCAATAACAAAATAAAGCACAATACTAAACAAAACTTTGATTGAACATGAGTAAAAGGTTTGTTATTACATACATATTATCCAAGGCATTCATGTAACTGAAGGTAGATATTCTAGACTACTTTATCAATGCTTGCTTAGTGTCTGTTTCGAATTTCAGGTCAGAATGAGGTCACGGGTAAAGTACGTTCAAATGTGTGAAACTTGCAAATACATGCAACTGATGTTCATTGTACATTATTTGCATCTTTAATATCATGACAATAGGAACAAAATCAAATGCAAATAAGTAACAAGAGCCATGTCGGACATGGCCACCCCCGCTGTAAAAGCTTGATAGTGAACTGAAGCCAATAACTCCAAAATAATGCAAGCAATAGTTGTGGTTCTTGTGCACTGCACTTCTCCTCAACGAGATCTATCCACCTATGAAGTTGCAAGTTGAAAGCATTTATACTTTAGGAGATATGCCCCAGACAAAATCTAAGTCTTTGATCCATGACCCATGAAACCGTTAAAAATTATTAAATCAAGAGTTGTGGTTCTTGTACACTGCACTTCTCCTCAATGAGATCTATCCACCTATAAAGTTTCAAGTAGATAGCTATGACACTTTCGGAGATATGCCTCGGACAAAATCTAAGTCTTTGAAATAACAAAGGGCAATAACTCTAAATTTATGCAAGCAAGAGTTATGATTTGTGTGCACTGTGCTTCTCCTCAATGAGATTTATCTACCTATGAAGTTTCAAGTTGATAGCATTTATACTTTAGGAGATATGCTCTTGACAAGATTAGTGACAGAAGGACAGAAGGACGGAATGACGGACAGAGATCATTACTATATGCCCTTTGCCGAAACGGCGGAGGATAAAAATGAAACCAATGCTTACCTCAGCACCTCAATTGATATTTACAGCAAAAACTTTACCATATATCTGCTAACAAGAGCTTTGCAGAGCAGCGCATATATACCCGAAGGGGCTTGTCAGTAACCTTGGCTTTTCAGGAACCAGAGCTTGAATGATAGCTAATGATTTTTGTCAAAAAAAAATAAAAAGATCTTATCACCTGAATAATACTGTTTACACTTGAGAAACAAGACAGCTTTATAATAACTTATCATTCAACATTATGTACAATAGTTAACTTCTATAATTTAAATACAATTGACATAAAAAAAAGACCTTGACCAATGACCTTGAAAAAAGTTTCAACAGAAAGTACATGTATTCACCATAAGCAATAAAAATATGACCTTGAAAAACTGATCTTGATAAATAAATTACAATGGTTCAGTTTAGTTTTTTCAGAGCTCAAAATGACCTTGACATTTGAATTCAATCAATTCCAGGGCAGATAATTCAAGAAAGATCCAAGCTTTTTGAATTTCTGAAGTGAGTCTTATACTCAACTAAATACCAGAGATACATTATGACAAGATTCAGTTCAATCCAACAGAATTTTTAGGAGTTGTGCACACACTAACACAAAAAACCTGTAATTTTAAGCTATATTGTTAAGTAAAGGGCAGATAATTCAGTAACAACTTGACATATCAAACAAATTTTAGTCCTAAGCACAACTAGAAATCATACAGAGTCATTGTGGCAAGTTTCAGTTCATTCCCATTCAAAAAGTAGGAGAAATAAAGCTCACGAGAAATAAAAGGGTTTTTCGTTCAATTCAAGGGCAGATTATTCAAGATATCTCAAGAATGACTGGAGCAATTTGAATTTCAAAGGTCTTATGCACAACTAGACAACCTGGGGAGTAATTGTGCCAAGTTTCAGCTCATTCCCATTAATAGATTAGGAGGAGAAAAAATTGCTAACGGACGGACAGACGGACGGACGACCGGGTCCTTAACATAATACGACCCTTAGGGCGAATGAAAAGCACCCCGGAGCATTGCAAAACAAAAAAATAACACAATTCCGTCAGTAAACATGATGAAACACAATGCTTCAAAGAATTGTAATAAACATGTTACAGTTTCTGATATACAGCTCGCATTACCACACACCTTCTAATAAATGTCTATATGTGACTACTTCCAGAAACATGTTTGTAGGAGACCTTTTAAAGGTGTATACAGGGTCGGCCAGTGGAAATTGCACTGATTCCGCCTACTCGATAGCCTCCAAGGCTGCTTGAAGTCATACAGGATTAGCACATCCTGCTGCATCGCATGCATGATTGGTGTAACTTGAAATTCTGACTAGCATAAAATCAGCAGGATATAATGACGAATTGTAGAATTAGGTCTCAGTAACACATTTTACACGAAAAACATAACTGTTTGCAACATATTCATCACCTTATCAGAATATAAAATCTTTTTACTTCAAGAAAGTGAGATGGTTTGTAATGTAGAAAGAGTGCAGGTCGCCTAGCGTCCGGTAAACAAATACATTCAAATTGTCGCTTTGTAGCGCTGTAATTACTGGTACAGTGGCTAGCAGTGTGCACAGGGTAATTAAATAAGTGTCATTTTCCTTTATAGAGGCTAATAACCAAACTATTGAACAGAAGTCTAGAACTCTTCTTAATTCATTCCCATTCAGTGACGCTTTTAGACGTCCCCCAGGAAGTTTTGTCACAAGAAAATTCTTCATTTTCCACAATGTTTTCTACCCAGAAATTTGAAAAAATCCAAAATTTCATAAAATTTAAATAGTCCTCTGTAACTTCTTTCAATTAGGACATGTCTAAAATAATGCTATCTGGTAATTGGTTAATATTAAAAGAATTCAAAACCTGTATTGATACAAATATCAAAGCTTAGAAAAAAATCAACAAGAAAAATCACCCGTGTCTAAAGAATTCCTGTTTCGGGGGCATGGTGTTTCACAAACACATCTTGTTTTTCTTTGTTTTAGGTAAAAGGGTTAAAATTTTGACCTTGACCTTGATGATATGACCTTCCCCAGTTGCGCCTTGTTGAGGCCTATCTACATACCAAATATTAGCATTGTAACTTAATTGGGGTTAAAGTTATAGGAAAATGTTTAGTTGGCAGGTTAAGTTTTTGAGTAACGTTTTTGGGAAAAGGGTTAAAATTTTGACATTGACCTTGATGAAATGACCTTCCCAAATTGCGCCTTGTTGAGACCTATCTACATACCAAATAAATATCAGCATTGTAACTTAATTAGGGATGAAGTTATAGAAAAAATGTTAAGTTGGCAGGTTAAGTTTTTGAGTAAAGTGTTAGAGAAAGGGTTAAATTTTAACCTTGACCTTGATGAAATGACCTTCCCAAGTTGGGTCTTGTTGAGACCTATCTACATACCAAATATTAGCATTGTAACTTAATTAGGGATGAAGTCATAGGAAAATGTTTAGTTGGCAGGTTAAGTTTTTGAGTAAAGTGTTAGGGAAAAGGGTTAAAATTTTGACCTTGACCTTGATGAATTTACCTTCCCCAGTTGCGCCTTGTTGAGACCTATCTACATACCAAATATTAGCATTGTAACTTAATCAGGTTGAAGTTATAGGAAAATGTTAAGTTTTGCAGACAGACAGACGGACAGACAGACGGACACCGGTAAACCATTATGCCCCCGATCTATCGATGCGAAGGCATAAAAAGTTGTCTTTTCAATAAAATAATGTCTCTTATGCAGTTTTCAGAAAATTTAGCACAATTAGAATTAATAATACAGCATGTTTAGCAATTGAAAATATCACAATGACGATTATAATATGAAAGCGCACCTATTTGACCTTTGACCTCGCTGTGGCCTTAATTCTAGGTTTCAGACTGGGCATCCACCCTGGAAGGTTATGTCATACCCTAAAGAATATTACTAGCATGAATGCCGAGCATTAACAAAGAATGCCATCAAAACAATTTTCTAGAGCTAATACGAATTATAGTCGGTAAACTATTCAGATATTCCTACACATGTAAACTTACACAATATTTACATCTCTTTGCATTTACATGTTTAAAAGTGATAAATTAATATTTCTACTAAATAAAGTTCACTCTGACTGAAAACAGTATTTTGAGGTCTCTTTACAACTATTTTGTTATGATTTACTGGGTCTGACCCGAATTCTACCAAAATATTTAATTACCCCAAACCCGCATACCCTTTACCAACAATACCGACATTTAGGTGATTGCAACAACTAAACTATTCTAAACACATTTCCAGGAACAATTTTTAAGTAAAGGGTTATCCATGGACAATTCATACCAAGATTCATTGAAATTAGTCCAATCGACAGGGAGGAAAAGATTTTATAAATTTTCGAAGTGAAAATTTGCCACGCATTGCCACGACCATATCTATGGGCCCATCAAAATTTCATGAACAATTTCACTAAAGGGTCACCTAAGGAATATTGATACCAAGTTTCATTGGAATTTGGTAAGATGAGTTGGAAGTAGACTTTTTTTTTTTAGATTTTAGAGTAAAATATAGCCCCGCCGTGCCATCCCCAAATTTAGGGTGCAATCAAAATTTCTTGAACAATTCAAGTAAAGGGTCAACAAAGGAAATATTCGTGCCAATTATTGTTGAGATTGGTCAAATGGTTTGGGAGGCGAAGATTTTTAAAGATTTTAAATTGAAAATAAGCCCCACCCTGCCACGCCTATAGTTGGGAGTCAAACAAAATTTCTTGAACAATTTAAGTAGAGGGTCACTCAAGCAACATTCATACCAAGTTTCAATGTATTCGGCAAAATGGTTTGAAAGAAGATGATTTTCAAAGATTTTAAAGTGAAATTAAGCCCCACCCTGTCACGCCCATCTTTGGGGGGGGGGGGGGGGCAATCAAAATTTCTTGAACAATTTAAGTAGAATGTCACCCAAGGAACATCCATGCCACGTTTTGTTGAGATTGGTCAAATGGTTTTGGAGGATGAGATTTTTAAAGATATTTAAGTGAAAATAAGCCCAACCCTGTCACGCCCATCTTTTGTGGGGTCAATCAAAATTTCTTGAACAATTTAAGTAGAATGTCACCCAAGGAACATCCATGCCACGTTTTGTTGAGATTGGTCAAATGGTTTTGGAGGAGAAGATTTTTAAAGATATTAAATTGAAAATAAGCCCCGCCCAGCCACGCCCATATTTGGGGGGTTAATCAAATTTTCTTGAACAATTTAAGTAGAGGGTCACTCAAGGAACATCCACGCCAAGTTTTGTTGAGATTGGTCAAATGGTTTTGAAGGAAAAGATTTTTTAAGATTTTAAAGTGAAAATAAGCCCCGCCCTGCCACGCCCATATTTGGGGGGTCAATCAAAATTTCTTTAACAATTTAAGAAGAGGGTGGCCAAAGAAACATTTCTGCCAAGTTTCATTAAAATCTGCCCATTGGTTTAGGAGGAGAAGATGTTTAAAGAAAATATTACGCACGGACGGACGCACGCACGCACGGACGCACGCACGACGGACAACGCCGTGACAATAGCGCCTTCGGCTAGTGGAGCTAAAGACCAGCCTTCATATAAGTATCGCGTGATCTTAGACTACACTTCCTGTATTTGCATTTTAAGTAGGAGTTGTTTATAAACTATGAATTTTAAATGTTACTGATCAACAACAAGTACTTTCAGAGCTTCTAGCCCCTCGATTTTCATACAATTCTAAAAAGATCTTTTATTAAGCATTGCATGAGTTAAACCTCATTATTGACCATAGGCCCAGACGGACTTATTTTGCAGGACGCAGTCTACAAAAGATGTTTGAATAATACCACTGTGGTCCCCCATTGGCCCTATCTGGTGATATCTTACTTTGACAAACGATGCGGCATAACGGTTTCCCTATTTTATTAAATCGTCATATGTCAAACTTGTAAATCAAAACGTCCGTTTAACATATATGTCCAAAACATGGATTACTTTTGCCCACATAATCCATCCATGTTATCTACCAATTTCATCCGAGTCCGAAACCAGTTGAAAGGAAAGATTTTAAAGATATGCAATGCCCCAGAATTTATACCATGCGAGCTGTAGTAACGACGTTTAGGTCGCCAAGTAACTATTCCACTTTTTTGTAACATGCCACTGCATGGCCATGAATCCTGCAACATAAAGCCGTTTGAAATCGAACAATCGAACTGCCTGTCGGTGTCAGAACGGCCAACGGAGTAAGTTGGCGGGACCAGCGATTGGTCTATTATTAAATACTGAAGGTTAAATTTGGAATTGAAATCAAAATCAATAATTTGAGTTTGAGAGCGTATCAACGTTACATACGTTACTTTTCACTATGTTTGTAGACTAGCAGAGCATTCAACCAGGGAAATTAAAGGGGCGATAATCAACAGAAGATGGAAGTAGAACTGGCATTAAAGTACATTAATCTTTTCTTGTTTCGCAAAAATTTCAAACTTAAAAACTTCAAAATTTAAATTGAAAAATAATAATTCAATAGGGAAGAAAATATTGTGGAAAAAGAAGAAATTGCTTGTTCTTTTTCTTTAATGTTTCAACAATTATAATATAACAGTGAGGTAATAACAAGGGATTGAACAGGAAAGGGTTAATTAGATTTGAGCATTGTATTTATCACAGAATATATCCGGCAAATTACAAATCAATAGATGTAAGCTAGGTCAACATTTCCTTAGATGTTGACCGGTCTGAAAATCGAGGCTATTTTGATTCCTCTTTATAGATTGATCTGGATAAGTGATACTAGTAAGTAAATTTCATGAAATTACATTTTTGGTGCCAGGGAAAATCGCCATACTGCTATTTCCCTCCATGCCCGCCATTTTGAAAAAGGGAAATAAATGTCCATCTCGTGCTAAAGATTATTGATGGGTGATAACCAACATACCTATCAGGAATCACAAAAGTCCAGCATTAAGCGTTCGAAATGTAAGCCAGACAAATGTTTCCGTTTCTCACGCAATTTTGAAAAATGACACAATTTTAAGAAAGTTTTTGTTGTATTGTTTTCATTAAAATATATAAGATGATACCGCGTATAATCGGCGAAATTCAGTCCTATATTGTTCGAGATCTATGCCTGACCAAAATTTCTGTCATCAGTCTAGTATGTGATGGTTAGCCGTCACCTCCTATTTTTACGGTAAGTCGTAACAACGTAACTATTCTGAATGAATTAATTTCATTCCCTGCCAAAACTGCCTATTAATTTCATTCCCTGCCAAAACTGCCTATAACGTTTCTTTTGATGTCTACGAAAGGCATATGAAAATCCCTGCTATTGGAATCATCGCTTAGACATGATTTGTCGTCTAAAACGATGAGTGACAGACCGTGTTTAGAAAATGCTTTAAATTTCAATAAGTACTCGTAAATAAAAGCGGTATGCAATTCATTGACACAATTCATATGCACTTAATGTCGTAATGCAATTAGCAATTACGTTTTTAAAAGCTAATCACGGATTATAAAGTATCTAAAAATTTCAGATTTCCAATACCTGTGATGAACAACCGACACAATTATTTGGTAACAGTGACGGGTTGCCACCATTCTACCTAAGGCTATGTTTAGACCTTTTCTTCAATATTACCCAGTGACGTTTAAGCATCACAATGAAAATGTAAGATGTGATGACTATCCAACACCATGGATAATCCGTTCAATCCGTTTCAGAGAGAATATGCGTCGTAATAATTGATCGTCTAGTAATTCTAAGTTTTCTTCGATATCAACAGTTTGGAAAAGGCAGTACTTGCACAACGATGGAAATGCGCAATGTCAAATTGACAGAATAACTTGGTTGTTGCACAATTGACGAATCGGTAGTTCCATTTCGATTTAAAACAGCGTTAATTTTTTTCAAAATTTATAGCCAGTAACATGCAACAAAAATACAAATGGTTGGTTGGCGACATAAACACGGTAACTACAGCTTATTTAATTGACCAAATAACTCCGTGGTTTAAATTTCGTCCTAAATATCAGACACGTTAAATACTTTTACCTGTTTTACCTGATATATTTACTGACAGGTCTACTTTCGGTTTCTAAAAGCAATTAATCTGCCAAGTTGTAAATGATTTCGAAAAAAAGCTACCATTTTTCTTGTGCACAAGTTGTACGGGAAAAGTTCTAAAACACCTCTGACCGTGAATTTTAAAATTTATCTTTCATGTATTATTTACCGTCTCTTCGAAAAGTCATGTAACAGAAACTTACATTTATTTGTGTTCTTCATTCGACTTCAGTTGGTCTAATGGGATTAGGTACTTAAGGCCTCTAGATTTCAATGAAATAAAATAGAACAGAAAAATTAAACGATAAACTCGTTAGTCACCATTCGTTGTCATTTCCTTCACGGAAGAATACATTCTGAGTTAGTTCAACGGTATGCCCTTAAAGATCTAACTTGCATGTATTTAATAATATACGTGACGACACGCGTTATGTTTCATTATTGTTAAGGCTTACTTTTCATTCAGCACAAGGTAATGTTCGCAATTCCGCGCCATTCCATTATATTTCTTAATTCTGAAGACAGCTGAATAAATTATGAATAATGATAATTTGAATAACAAAAAATAATGTCTGATAAACATTGTAGAGCAGCTTTCCTTCGCTATTCTGCATCTTTCTTTTTAATTTTGACATCTGAAGACAGACGAATGAAATAAACATAAAAACAATAATTTGACAAAAAAAGGAGAAATATTTCCCGTAAATCTATGGTAGAACAACTTTTAAAGATAACCACATAACCCATTCCCACACAATGACACTTTTAAACGCCCTCAATATGAAAGCCTTTTAAAACATTGTGGAAAATGAAGAAATTGCTTGTTACAAGCAATTTTTTCATTATCCCCAATGTTTTCTACCCTAACAGACAAAGTTTATGGAGATTTCATCAACTTAAAATTGTTGTCTGCAACTTCTTTGAATTTTGACTGGTCCAAAATTTTATTGTGTAGGAATGTGTTAATCCCCTGCTTTCGTGCACTATATAGTGAAGTATAGTTACAGAAAACATTGAAGTAGAGAAGAAGTTGCCTGTAGTAGGCAATTTCAACTTTTCTAACAGGGTTTCCTCCATATATGACATTTGCTTTAAAATTTAATTGAGGAAATTATAGCTATACGTTACACGATAGAAAGCTCGCCGATCGTCTGATGAAACTATCGGTCTGTGTACCTATTTTAATATTCGACAAAAAATCGCTACTGCAGGACATGCCCTTATGAGCGAGGCCCCCAGAAGACGGTTAGTTGTTATGGTGAACAGTGCAAGGATACAAGATGAAACTGCTGAGCGCCCCGACTAGTTAGTTAAGGTACTCAATGTAAAACACCGTCACACAGGACCTCGGTTTAACGTCTCACCCGAAAGAAAATTAGTTTGTTAGGTCAGCCAAGGACTCGAGTCCGTGATCTTGCAGTTTGAAGTCAAATGCTCTACCAACTGAGCTAATCAGGCTTACTACGTATTACTGTGGAAGGCCTCCTTTATAATGGACAACTGTGCGTGGAAGAGCCCTTTGGCGCAATTCTTACACCAAGCAGATATAAGCCATTTATACGTATCGTCGGTGCGCGAACAAAACGTAACTACAGTTTTATAAAGCTGTAGTTCCATTTTTCTCGCTCATCGACGGTATGGTCCCTAGAAGGAAACACCTTTAAATAAAACAGAATCATTTACCAATTACCATACACTGTCTTTTTTTCTGACGCCCTAAAGAAATACGACCATAGCAACTTTGTTGGAAAAAGAGAAATTGCTCGTAACCAGCAATTTCTTTCCTTTTTTTCTCTCATATTGTTTTCCAACCTATTTGGCACTTATTGTCCAATTTAGCTCAGTTTGAAAATATCGACTGTAAATGCTTTCAATTTAGAACAGTCCGATATTTTATCGTCTGGTAAAGGGTTAAGTCGTCGTGTTATCAATGTCTGGCAATAGTCATGTACTCATTAAAAGGAGCTAACCGAAGGGGGTTCTATTGTTGTTGTTGGTTGTTTGTTTGTTTTTCTGACGCTCATTTTGGTTAACTACCTTTTTGGTAGTTTTAATTAGAACCTTAGAGGCTAGATAAATATCTAATCGAAACGAATCAAATCCTTAAGCATTCAGACGACTAGCCAATCAACAAAGTGACGGAAGGCTGGTCACGCCCTCTTGCCTTCGACAAGTAGCTCGACTTAGATATTAAACAGCGTCATTTTGCAAATTCTGTAATCAATAACATGTAAAAGGTAAATAGATAAGCAAAATGCTTGTCTGTCGACGTTTAATTTCGTAGCTGCAGCCTGAATAAACTGTAGTAACGACGTTTAACCCATTCCCACTTGACAACATTTTAGACAGGTCCAAATTGAAAGAAGATGCAGACGACAATTTCAAGTTGATGGAATTTTATTTTTTTTTTCACCTTTTTGAATAGAAAACATTGTGGATAATGAAGAAATTGCTTGGTACAAGCAATTTCTTCATTTTCCACATTGTTTTCCAAAGCTTTTTTCTTGAAGGGCGTAAAAAGGAGGGGTTGAGTTGAAATGGGCTAAGACGCCATACCATATATAAATGTCGGGGTTCAAATTGCAGGCTAGACGAAAGATTTTATTGGAGAGTTTCTTTTTTCTTATCAACAACGACGATCCGTCAATTAATCATAATTGAGATGAAGTGAACAACCTAATAAGTACAAGTACTTAAGGTTAATATACCGATAACTTGAAGTACATCTTAAAAGTAATGTGACGTTTGATGGGTTTTCTTACTTTTCCGATTATGTAGAATTCTCAAAATAAGGATGATAATTTGGAGAAGCAACCGTGATTAATTCTAGGTTTTTGGTTAGTAAGAACCACGAGTTTCCTCCTCAAAACGTACATACACGTAGGCACATACCTTCAATACAGCGACACGCCACTCTTAACCCTTTCCTGGTTAATCCCTGGTTTTTACGTCCCTGTGATTTTGTAATTGAGAAAACATTGTGGAAAAAGAAGAAATAGCTTGTTTCAAGCAATTTCTTCTTTTTCCACAATATTTTCTACCCTACTAAATGGTTATTTTATAAATAAAATCAACTTTGAATTTTCGACTGCAAATCCTTTGAATTTGGACAGGTCTAAAATTTTGCAAAACAGGAAAGGCTTACAGGGGGCACTTTTTGATATGAGGATCGTGCATAGATCACCCAGAAATATGGCTGGACAATGAAGGTTGAGCAAGCAGACCATCATGGGATTTATTCATTATTTTTGCAATCTATCAAAAGTAAAAAATCTACAGTATTTTTGAAATACAGAATGTTAAGTTTGAACTTATATAGTTAAGACTTACTTTGCCATCAGTTTCAATTTACATATCGTTGTTGGGAGTGCAAAATGTCGTAACTACACCCTTATTCAAACTGTAGGTACGCCATTTTGCACGCCCAAAGACGATATACATTTGACTTGGTTCCTGCCCCTAGATCGTTAACCCTTGTCATGCTGAACCCGGAATATTCCGGTTTTGGCAGGAGGTGTAGACTAAGATCAGACTGCACTGAAAAAGACTCAAAAAGTCTCAAAAAGACGATTTTAACGAGTTTCGACAACCTAGGATTTAGAGAGTACTCTATAATTTATGTATGGAATTGAACCAGTCTTTCATATATCTAAAAAAATGTTTTACCCGGCCATTCTCTTAAACGACCACTTTTTGACCGTCCAATGAGTGGTCGCTTAATACAAGTTTTATTGCATTTTTGTGGACTTATGAAGCAATCAAATTAATCAGTCAAAATTAGTACATTTTGATTAACACAACCAAATTAAATGTGATTCCTTTTAAAGGACGTGTCATAAATTTATTTCCGATAAGAATGTTGATTGTCGTTCCGTTTTGGTTTCGACCTAACCGATTTTACACAATTAGCTTTTAAAAATTGTGAAGGAATAAAAAGATTATTACTGTTTTTACCTATTTTTTTCTCGCGGTCAATGTTGCTATACAAATAAATTGCTAATAATAAAATAAAAATAATAAAAAAAAGGTTTGCCAAGTCTAAAGGATTTCGCTGTCAATCAAATTATCGATTGACTTACCAATTTGTTTAGACCGAAAGTGAAATTTGAATTCGTACAATTATTTTAGGTACTTTTTGCTGATTTTACGGCTTAATCAAGCTGTAGTTACGATGTTTATGTCACCAGTCAACGACTTTCCTTTTGTTTTATGTCCCTTTTGTCGATCTTTAAAGTCAGAAAGCTTGACCAGTTGTCCGTCAATTCCGATCCTTATATCGTCGTTGGGCGTGCTTTATTCAAACCAAACTGTACGTACGACATTTTGCACGCCTAGCGACAATATGATGATCACTCATGTCGTGGGTGTGTGTCGTCTATACTCAAATCTGTAGTTTCGTCAAATCGATCGCACACCACCGATAAAGTAACTTTTTTTTAAATAATTCAATTAGCGTTTAATCCATTTCAAAACGATATAATTATAGACCGGTCCGAATTCAAAGAAACTGTAGACAACAGGTTATGGTTTGTGGAATTTTAAAACTCATTGTCTTTTGTGGCAGAAAACATTGTGGATAATGAAGAAATTGCTTGTAACAAGCATTTTTGTCTCATTTTTCTACAATGTTTTCAAAAAAATATTCTTGAAGGGCGTCAGAAAGCGTGATTATGTGGGAATAGGTTAAATGAAAATAAAACTTGGCGAAAGAAATGGAGATAAAAAGTAGGGACATTCCGGTGTAAAGGGAGAAAATTTGAACGAATAAATATTTAAGTGTAATACAATATTGCTTCCCTTGCAGATCAATCGCTCACTACATCAATCGATTCATCATCCAATCATTTAATTACTTACTTAGATTCAGTTTAGATAATTGAATTAGCCTTATCGATAAAATTAACAATATTGTAAGTCCCCTTTAGAATCGTATTACATATCAGAGTATGTCGATTTGGGGACATGGCTGTTTTGTAAGTACAAAAGCCATGTCTGCCTTCGCGACCTTCGCACATTGATGAGTGTCGATGATACTGATCAGTATTGATGAAACTTAACCCTTTCCCGTACAATCACTGGTTTTTACGTCTCTGTGTTTTTATACTTGGGAAAACATTGTAGAAAAAGAAGAAATTGCTTGTAACAAGCAATTTCTTCTTTTTCCACAATATTTTCTACCCTATTGAATGATTAATTATAAAATAAATTCAACTTTGAATTGTCGTCTGCAAAACCTTTGAATTTGGACAAGTCTAAAATTTAAATTACAGGAAAGGGTTAACGTTTCATCAGCATCGTTATAATCATTTATTAGTACGATTATCACCGAAAGCACTAGTGTGATATGATGGATAACATCACCTCTTATATTGGCATTGATCTTTTCAGAAAAGCCTCATCGCAAAAAAGCATTTCTTAAAATTGTTTTGTATACTAAAGCTAAACGAGCTCTCTAAATATAGGTTATTATCATTATTATCATCATCAAATCATTCATATAGGTTGAAATTCAAGCATTTGCCGACATTAATGTAAAGTATTCTTGTTAGTTCGATAACTAGAACGTCGTAACTACAGTTTAATTAAGCTAAGGTTACCACGCTTAGGCTGTCAAGCAATCGTTTAACTTTTTGTTATAAGTTGCTGAGTATAAGTTTTGAAAATAAGAACGTTTAAAGTCAAAGTCAAATTTTCTGTCGGAGTTGAGTGATCGTGTCCAGCTATCCGCCAACTAAAGTACAGTCGATCTTACTAGAGCAACCACTTCTATTAAGCGACCACCTTCATTAATCGACCATTATGGAAATCCCATTTAGAAAGCAAAATCTCTTTAAGAGATGAAGAGAATATTTTTTGTTTTCATGGAGGTATGGACCGAAAAAACTAATCACACTGTATGAATACGCGAAGCGGATTCATACATTGTGTGGTTAGTTTTTTCGGTTCATACCTCCATGAAAACAATAAATATTATCTTCATTTCTTATAATTCAATAGCATCGAGCGAAAAATGCATCAATTTAACAAATTTTGATACCTTTTTGTAGTGAACTATTTTGTGCGGAAGCATTCAAATGGCTGCGTACTCAAAATTTTGTTCATGGAGGTATGAATTAAATTTTTCGAACAACCAGATCGCTCGTTTTTGATAGACGAAACTAACAATTAAATTATTACGAAGTGAAATCATTTTTCTTATAAATAGTAACAAAATCCAGTGTTGTTGGAACAATTCTAATGAGTCCCAACAGCATAGGATTTAGACAGAAAATTCTGTAATAATTTCTTTATAAGATCACATTAATCCTTCATATCTTTCATAATAAAAGTGTATTAAACGACCATTCTTTTGAGCTAGCATTTTTGTTCGTCCGTTAAGTGGTCGTTTAATTCAATATTTACTGTAGTACAATAGTGGTTTTCTAGAGGTTTCCTATGTATTCAATCTGCATTATACATTAAATTGGAGATCATTCAATTGACATGCTCATTCTGCCATACTCAATCAGAGAACTTAGACCATGTTCAAGATCCTGAAGCATTGGCAAGCAAATCCATCGCAAACTATTAACCCATTACCACACAAGCCAAACTTTTGGGGAGTTTAACTCTTTTAACCTATTCCCACATAGTGAGATTTTAGACTGGGCCAAATTGAAAGAAGCTGCAGACGACAATTTCAAATTGTTGAATATTTTGAAACTCTTGTCTCTCTGGGTATAAAACAATGTGGAAAACCCAGAAATTGCTTACAAACAATTACTTCATTTTCAACATACCATGGTAATCAGCATTTTCTCTTTCTCCGACATTTTTTCTACCGTTGTCATCAATTAAGACCACATACGACGAGGCTGAAAAATCTTTTAATTTGAGCCAGCCTAAAATGTTTTCGGTTAAATGGTTAAAACACGTAATTTCATCTTCCTATTTGAAATTCAATGTCTGATTGGTCCCTGCTGATTTCAATCTTATTTTCGAATATTTGAAGAGGAGGTCAGGACATATTCGGGTATATAACGAAATGTGAAGTGTAAAATGTGCATATCGTAGCTTAGAGACCAAAATGTCGTATCTTCAACATGTTGAAGCTGTAGTTACGATGTTTTTATCTCCCATTGATGATATTCAGATATATCTTTAGTGAATGAGTTATAGGTGTCAATACAAAATAAATATGCCAAATATAGCAGCGTTCGGTTATATTTTATACCAAATTGTAGTTCAATAAAAAGGTGTATCATATTTCAGGTATCGACTTCCTGGTTAGTCTTTATGGATACCGTCGGCGATGGGCGACTAAACAGTCGTAACTACAGCTTTTATAGAGCCGTAGTTACGTTATTTCGGTCGCCCTACGACGATATGAGACCTGACTCGCGATATACACCATGGGGTTAATTATGTTAGCGAGCCTATCCTCATGAAGCGTTTGATCGCATTTGATTTACGGAATTTCCTGGTAGATACCTTGCTGCGTGAAAAGTAACTTAAAACAAACAGATTTTTTGTAACCACGGTATTTAGGAATTTTAGACGAAAGAGAAGATGAAACACAAGCGGAAATAATTTCGAAATATAAATGAAATCCCAATTAACAGTAAGATTAAGATTGGTTTAAATACTCAGATGAAAAGTTTAGACAGTATTCTTATTGGTCAGTTAGGCCTAATACTCTTTGAACATTAGTCTCTGATTTGTATAAAACGTTTGTTTTATCAAAGTTTTGCATATATCTGCTATTAATGTGACGAATGTGACCTCTTTAACCATTTACTTTTTTTCAAATCTTTGGCCTTTTCCAACTTCAAGCTAGCAGTCGACATCATACACTAATTATAATTAAAAAGTTAACTATCCTATATATGAAATTCCTTGTATAGTGCTCTGCTGAAGAAATGCTTGACACCAAAAGGTTGCTGACTACAAAAGCGAAAAGCTTAAACGAAATCTATGCTAGCTCGCAACAGCAACAATCTTGACATACCGATTAAGGACACAAATGTAAATTAAGAATTATTAAATCAATAACAAATCTTGTGGCATTTTTAATCCGTTGTTGGTGTAAGAATCTTTTAATTCATCGCATAAAAGCTCTTGTCCAAAGATTGGTTACAATTTAGGCAGAAACTATTCGGCTTAATCACGGACCGAAAAGGTTGACGTTTTGACGTTACGTTTACAGGGACGTTATCACAACATTAGCGCGCCATTGATGCACCTACATTGAAAATCGCTGTGTTTGCTTAAAATTTCCACGCGACGAAGCTCATCACATAGCATATTTAGTGCTTTGATGTTAAATCCGTTTTTGTCATACCGAGCATCGGCTGAGCCAGATTCTGTCTCGATAAATATTCTTTTGTACGTGGTGTTACTAATTTGCAAGTATGTGTCTGATATTGCCAGTTTGTGACTATTGCGAGTTTTTGATCGCGTTGTAGACAAAAGAAGCAGAAGACCCTGAAAATGACGTTTTTTTCCCGCTCAAAAACGTCATATAATTTAATATCAGTTTTGTCTTTCAAGATTCGGGCTTTTGGATTGGATGATTTTTAGCTCACCTGAGCACGAAGTGCTCTAGATGAGCTATTATGATAGGTCATCTTCCGGCGTCCGTCCGATCACAATTTCAAAAAAGTCTTAATCTCCTAAACTAACCATGGAATTTCAACAAAACTTCACAAAAATGAACCTTAGGTCATGCTCTTTCAAACACTCCAAATAATCGAAATCCACAAAGTACTTTGGTTGCCGTCGCAACCAAATAAAAAAAAATCTTCTCCTCCAAACTATAAGGCCTAGAGCTTTGATATTTGGTAAATATCATCATCTAATGACCCACTATCAAAATACTTTAAAGAATTACCGTATTCTGAAAATTAGCCCTTTTCCGTGCGATCCCTAATTTCGAATAGGAATAGAGAAGGAAATCTTTGAAAATCTTCTCCCAAACCATACGGCCTAGAGCTTTGATATTCAGTATAAATCATCATCTATTGACCATCTACAAAATAATTCAAAGAATTACCGTAGGTTGAATATTAGCCTTTTTCAGTGCAATTCCTTCTTTTACATAGAAATAAAGAAGAATATATTGGAAAAACCATTAGGCCTAAAGTGTTGATATTTGGCATGTTTCAATGGGACGATAAAAAAACGCTTTGAAAAAGTACGGTTACTTAAAATACATTCTATTGAGTTCCAACGACGTTTGATTTAGGTATGATATGTTTTAGGAAAAAATATTACTTCTTTATGAGAGTTAAGGAGATTTCGAGTGTGTTCGCTTAATGGAAGTTGTCGTTTAGAAGAGGTGGTTGCTGGAGCAAGATCGACTGTATTTTCTTCATTTCATCCAAACAAGCATCAATGACAACAGTTTTGACTTAAGCTATTAGAAAATTAGGAGCCGTTTTAATCTTGGATTTTTATTTGACCCCATTTGAGTAATTCTTTAATATTCATGTTTTTTCACTGAAATTTGTTGTTCGAAATAGAATGCTGTTTGCTTTAACCCTTTCCCGTCCAATCCCTGGTTTTTACGTCCCTGTGATTTTATAATTGAGAAAACGTTGTAGAAAAAGAAGAAATTGCTTGTAACAAGCAATTTCTTCTTTTTCCACAATATTTTCTTCCCTGCTGAATGGTTACTTTTCAAATTAAATCAACTTTGGATTTTCGTCTGCAATACTTTTCGATTTGGACAGGTCTAAAATTTTACAAAACAGAAAAGGGTTAAATGAAAATAGCACATTTTTAAAAGCGACTCGGAAAATTATCGTTCTGACTAAACCTTTATTATCTGAGTATGTTGTTAGATTTGCATATTCTTTCTCAATCCATTCCCACACGGTGACATTGTTAGATGCTCTTAAAGAAAAACAATTAGGAAAACATCGTGGAAAATGAAGAAATTGTTGCAACAAGCATTTTCTTCATTTCCGCAATGTTTTCTACCAAAGTAATGAATATTTCTTAGATTTCATGAACTTTAAATTGTCGACTGCACCTCCTTACAATTTGGACAAGTCTAAAAGTTTATCGTCTGGTAATGGGTTAAACATTGTGTCACATAAGATTTAACAAGGAAGCTCTCTCGCAGTAAAAAGGAAGGGTTTGCTTATAGCTTTTGTCTACGGATCAAGTGTCAAAATGAACAAATAGTTCTTTCCCAATATTTTTTATTGCATTTCATATTGATCATTGACATGGAACATGGAACTTTAAACGAATTCGGGATTTAAGCGTTACATGCTTTGATAGCATGAATTTGCTTGACTTTTCTTTCATTATAACGTGTATTTCACTATTATGCTTAAGACCAGGTAGATTTGTTTTTTATTACCATTATCATTTTCATCATTATTAAAAGTGTATAACGGATTTTTTACTAATGTTAGCTCTTTCCTTATTTCAACACAATCTCGACAGATCTTCTTTTATTCAAATCGAAAAATTGAATGTATTCAAACACTTTGAAATAGCGTCTACAACTTCTATAAATTGACGGGCCGCTTGCCCCACACACTGATTTCCAACAGGAATTCTCACTTCGATATTAAACAGCGTTGTTTTTCGAAATCTATGCTCATTACACATGAAGCAAAAAGGCAAAACGATTGGTTGGCGATCTAAATGTCAAAACTAAAGCTTGAATATGCTGTAGTTACGACGTTTAATACGCAAATCCAACAAAATGCTTCTAATACATGTCGCTCGATATTAACCCTTGTCATGCTGAACCCGGACTATTCCGGTTTTAGCAGAAGTTATAGACAAAGATCGGCCTGCACATAAGTGCAGTCTGATTTTAGTCTACACCTCCTGTGTATCCATTTCACACCAGATTTTTTTATGGAAATAAATTTCAAAAGAAGTATTGATGATCTGACAACATGTCCTAGCAGCGCTTTCAGCCCTTTGATTTTAGAGCATTTCTGAAAAAAAATTATTCAGCATGAAAAGGGTTAAAGCTCAAATTGCATCTATGGTCTATACATGTGATTTGATGTGGCGATTGGTTTCTGATTGACAGCTGAGATCCGTCAAATGTGCCAGTATTACACATGTCATACATCAGATTTTCAACTGTAAATAAAAATTATCGTATCGCTTTTTTAAGCAGAGCAGTTTGCAGAATAAAAGCATGTTTTACGCTCTATTGGTCAAAGGCCACTAGAGCTATTGCGATGGCTTTTTCCTGTCCGACGTCCGTCCGTCGTCCGTCCGTTAAACTTTTCCTCGTTTAAGCGATAGAGTCCACAGATTCCCTTCAAACTTTCTCAGAATGATTGTACCATCATAAGGTTCGTTCCAGTAAAAATTGGATCAGATCCGTCAAGGATCACGGGAAAGGGGGCCTAATTAATAATTAATAAAAAAAATCGTTTACGCGATAGAGTCCAGAGTTTTCATCGGATTCTATTCAAACTTTGTCAGAATGATTGTTCCACCATAAGGATTGTTCCTTTCGAAATTGGGTATGATCCGTCAAGAAACACGGGAAAAGGGGCCTTATGAAAATTTAATTATGAAATCCATTAAAAATCCTCGTTTAAGCGTAAGTTTCTACAATTTTCAATGGATTGTCTTCAAACTTAAACTAACGATTGTACTATTATAAGGAAGGTTCCTTTCGTAAGAGGTTCAGATCAGTCAAGGATCACGGGAAAAGGGGCCTAATAAAGAATTAATTAAAAAAACCCTCGTCTTCGCACTAGAGTCCACCGTTTTCATTGGATTCTCTTCAAATTTTCACAGAATGATTTAACCAACATAAGGATCGTTCCTTTCGAAATTGGGTATGATCCGTGAAGAAACACGGGAAAAGGGGCCTTGTGAAAATTTGACTTTTAAATCTATTAAAAATCCTCGTTTACGCAATAGAGTCCACAGTTTTCATTGGATTTTCTTCAAACTTTTTCAGAGTGATTGTACCATCATAAGGATCGTTCCGTCAAGAAACACGGGAAAGGGGGCATAATCAAATTTTCATTAAGAAATCAATTAAAATCTTCGTTTACGCACTAGAGTCCACAGTTTTCATCGTTTCTCTTCAAACTTTGACTGAAAGATTGTACCATTATAACGATGGTGCCTTTTGAAATTGTGTATGATCGGTCAAGAAAACGGGAAAAGGGGCCTTTTGAAAATTTAATTTAAAAATCCTCTTTAATACTCTGCAGAGCACTGTATAACATCGGATTATCTTCAAACTTTCACAGAATAATTGACCATCGTAAGGATCGTTCCTTTAAAAGTTGGGTCAGATTCGTCCACAAACACGGGGAAAAAGGGCCATATGAAAATCCGATTTAAAATTATATTAAAAATCCTCGTTTATGCGATAGAGTCCACAGTTTTCATCGGATTCTCCTCAAACTCTTTAAGAATGATTGTACAATCATAAAGATCGTTCCTTTCGAAGTTGGATCCGTCAAGAAACACGGAAAAAGGGGCCAAATCAAAATTTATTTTAGGAAACCAATTAAAATCTTCGTTTACGCACTAGAGTCCATAGTTTTCATCGGATTCTCTTCAAATTTTAACTGAAAGATTGTACTGTTATAGAATGTTGCCTTTTGAAATTGGGTATGATCCGTCAAGAAACATAAAAAGGGGCCTTTTGAAAATTTAAGTTAAAAAATCCTCTTTAAAACACAATATAGTCCACAGTTTTAATCGGATTCTCTTCAAAGGATGCAAGGAATAATTGTGGCATTGGAAACACAGGAAAAGGGGCCTTACAGATTTTCATTTAAAACATTCTTGTTTATGTGATGACGTTCACAATTATTATCAGATTGTCTAAAAAAATTCACAGAGGACCATTGTATGGTCGTAAGGAAATTTCCTTTCGGAAATGGAATGGATCCATAAGAAAACACATGAAAAGAGGCCTCATGGAATTTTACTCAAAACAACCCTGTTTACGTGATAAAGTCCACAATTATTATTGGATTCTGATGAAAATTTCAAAGTATGATTGTAGGGTCATAAGGAAACTTCCTTTTGGAAATGAAGTGGATCTGTCATGAAAGATGGGAAAAGTGTTAATAACAGATAGTGGAAATCTTCCTAATACACTAAGTACTGTTAATGTAGACGATTGTTGTCTTACACCAAGAATAATTTTACAAAATTTAATGTATTTTATCAATATATTTAAATTGGTAAATACCTAGCACCTCGGGTGCATATTAAAGAACAGGAGTTATCATTCGATCGCATAAAGTAACTTAGTTTTTATGTCAATTTTTATACGTTTAGAGAGCATAAGTAGGTTATTCATCGCTTTTAAAGCTTGTTCACTAAAAGCCGTTGTCGCTACTGCAAGGCTACCATTTTTCACAAATTTTATGCCAAGGTAAACAAAGTTCTCTACTATTTCTAAAGGTTCGTTATTTATATAAAATTGGTAAGTATTCTATTCCTTCCCTTTTCAAAAATTAGAATTTTAGTTTAATTAACATTAATGGTAAGACTAGATTTACAAGAATATACATGAATATATTTGTAGACGTAAATTGTCATTTCTTGGTCAATTATGTCGCCTGAAAAGAGATTGTGCTGTCAAGCAGTTGTTATTATATCGCCCTTGTTCATTTTCCCATGGCTCCTCCCCTTATAAAGGTTTCTTACCCAAAATAATAGATATATTATCTAAATATAAACTATCTCATGTATTAGATGACTTTATTTCAAGTGGTAGTTTTCCTTCAAAGTATTCTTGGAATAGGTGTATTTCATGCAGCGTAAAAGCATTTTATATCAATGACATCCTCAGAGGAATTCTCACTGTACAGGCAGATCCAGGTTGACTTTAACGACCGTTCACTGTGGATGTTTGCTAAAATTAATCCGAATCAGTTATACGCATGCTTTTCCCTTGCACAATTGATATCATTTCTAGCTTTGTTTCATAAACATTGTAATAAATGTGGGAAAAATGACATTCTTTGCAATAAATGCGAGCATATAGTTACTGAATGTACAGTTTTACAAGATTGTCGTAATTTATTTGTTCGGTCAGAATTCTGATTATACGGTGACAAACTTTCTTTTATCATTGGACCACAGAGAATTGACAAAGGCACTTTTTGGTCTTAATGAGAATTTAACCTCTATTCTTGGAAATAGTTTCATAAGCTTTTATAGTCTAGTTTTGAATTGTTTGCACAGAGCCTGGTGCAGATATAGTTTCATTTGGTCAACATAAGTATTGTTGGGAAGGTGCCCAAGCATTCAAATCTTGAATATACACATGTTTGTTTTTAGTCCTCATATGTAATCTATTTTTTATTATTTTTCCCAAATTTTCCATATAATTTCTATCACTTTGTCATTGACAACTTCTTTTCCCTCATAACTTTCGATCCATTTTGTAGTGTTGGTAAATAAAATATTTGCAATCGAGAATTCAAATTGCGTCAAAATGAGAAGAAGGCGTACAATAATACTTACTTGTTAAATTCCTGAATTAAATGTGTTCACTTTCTTTTCTAGAGTGATTATCCAATTATTGAAACGACAACAAAATTTTCTCGGAAAGGGTTTTAAGAATATGGAAAATATATATCAATGTTAAGTCTTTTTTCCAAACTTCATATTTCGTTTTGGCTAAGTTGGGTGCAATAGGACTTGTGTGACAACCCTCTCTCTCTCTCTCTCTCTCTCTCTCTCTCTCTCTCTCTCTCTCTCTCTCTCTCTCTCTCTCTCTCTCTCTCTCTCTGCATCATTATTTTCTTAATTATTATTATTATGATATTGATGTCAATTGATTCTTATATATTGCTTATTTTCATTCATGCTGTATGTTTCTTTTGTTAATCTTCAATGATGGGGGAAATATAGATATATATACTTATATCAGCTACGAACTAGATGTATAAAATGGGTGACAGCGGCTCACCTTGTTTCAAACCGATAGGGATATCAAAACTCTATAATTGGCTGGATCATTCCGGTCTCCCTTTTTGTAGATAAGAACTATAATGCCCTTTGCCCAAAGTTTGGGATACTCGCCAGTTTCATGAATACGATTAGATATTGTTACTTAAAAACAAAAACATCATAAGTGTCGATACCATGTATGGACACTTACGATTTTTTGGACAAACCCGTCGATATTTAGAATGAGAGCACTTTTACTTAGAAGCCTTGCATCACTCGCGAAATTTCGAAAATATTACACAACAATAACCAATCTACGATATATTCCGAATTATCTTTGTTTCAGGCGAGTGTCAATTATCATTGACAGAGACGAAACTCACCTCTCCAAGCGAATGTTTTGGCTCAGGACTAACTGTCAACGCCACATGTCCCTCGTTGCAATCTATCGCTTTGGACACGATCAGGGTCGGAGTTCAACTGACTAGTCAGAACTGTCAGGCTAACCAGACGGCAGGTGATGGGTCCGGATGCTGCGACACTAATTCGGGCTGCGAGTTTAACTTCCCCTTGACAGATAATACTCTCTTCCACAAACAATGTAATGGCCGACAGAGTTGTATGCCAGGAATACAGCGAATAGATGTGGTTCATGGCCAGTGTAACACAACCATATATCCACGATTTACACAGTACATGTTCTTTAACCTTTATTGTATAGATGGTAAGTGGCTTTGTCTTAGCATAATTATAAGGATTACTTTTATTATCAACATAAACACATTACAAGAAAACAAATTTTTTGACGTGTCAAAGTTAAAAGAAACAAAGAAGTTGCAGACGACAAAATTAAGTTCAGAGGATTTAAAATATCTCTGTCGTTTCGGTTAGTAAACCATCTTGAAAAAGAAGAAATTGCTAGAAACAAGCAATTTCTTCATTTTCCATATTGTTCACCTGAGTCTTAAAAAACGGGATTGTGTGAAAATGGATTAAAGCCTATTCTATGCTTAAATGGTCGTTTTATGTTCTATGTTTCAGTCTCCCGTTCGTCAGTCTGTACATTTGTATTTCCCTTGATAACATGCTTGCGCATCTTATCAAGAATAATACTTGTGATACTTACAAATTATGATTGCCACAATGACAATGGGTCTTTAAGATGTTTTCTGTGGTAAACTGGTCTTGGCACTTAAGCAAGCATTTTTCTAAAAGAAAAAAAGTTCTGAATTAGAGCTTCAAAAAGTTTGTTACTTGAAATCTATCCATAAAAGTATACTATACGAAATAGACCTGACCTTTAGTGCAACTCATTTAATCCGTTGATCAATAATCAAACATTTTGATTGGCTAAATTTTCGTTTCATACTTCAATGAAATATTGAGCACGCATCTATTTCGCATGCCTGTGCACAGGTATATCCGTAAAACTTTACTCAATCCTGATAAAACATTTACTTGATGGCATTAAATTATAAGAAATGAAGAGAATAATTTATGTTACATTGAGATATGTATCTAAAAACTTAATCAACCCGGTCGGCGTATTCGTACATTGTGATTAAGGTTTTAGGCTCATATCTCAATGAAATCAACAACAACAACAAAGTCTTCTTCATTTCTTAATCGTACACTTAAGCATAATTGTACCATAACGTTAGGGACAGCAGTCAATAAAAAAAAAATCCTCTTATATTTGCGAATTTAAAAATTCTCTCTATCAAAAAACCGTTGCTCGGCACTTAACATTTATACCATTGTTAAAGGAAGCTATCTCTACACTGCTTTGGTACAATATAGAACTGTTTTACTTGTGAATCTTGTAGATGGTCGTTCAACACAGATGAGTGGAGGTTCCTTGAGTAGGGAGAATGTCCCACTGTATCTAGAGAGTCCGGGGTACCCTAATGACATCCAGGATTCAATCAGTGATGGTTCGTGCTCGGTAGAGATTGATAATTGTGGTGCAATGATAAATGTCTACATAATTGATATAAACCTGGCTAACTATACGTAAGTGTATAAGTCATTTGTGACTTTTCGAGAATAGAATGATAACTTTGTATCGTGGAAAGAAACGGCCAAAATGAACAGGCTATTCAAGGTATAAATTTTGTCCAAATGAAATGTCGAATGGTCGTCATACCTTATCATGTTCTTCGTTGAAATATAAACTCTGTTTGCTTGTGATTTATTAGATCTCTTTATAAAAAAAAATGCTTACAGGTTTCCGAATGGGCCCCCTTTTCCGTGATGGGTAAAATATCAGCCACTACTGGCATTCCCAACAATCTGTATTCGAGTGATATATTTTTTACTATTTTTGTTTATTTCTTCCCATTATAGATAATTGAC
Organism: Fragum fragum; assembly: GCA_946902895.1. Taxonomy (NCBI): domain Eukaryota; kingdom Metazoa; phylum Mollusca; class Bivalvia; order Cardiida; family Cardiidae; genus Fragum; species Fragum fragum. Next base: position 32,085,348 of record OX336368.1, on the reverse strand, counting down.
TTGTACAATGTGTAGATCTACACAAATTGGTTTTAGACTTTAAGTTATTTTTAAGCTGGTTTATTACATTGTTTTATTCCCCGACCCCAAGGGGCCGACCTATTTGTGGTGTAACCTTAACGTCTATATGTAACGTATATATGTAAATGAATACCTACCATTTCTACAAGTAAACTGGTTACGGTTGATTAACTTTCCGCATTCCCCTTTATACTTTTTAACGATTATTCTTTCACGGTCTTAACCCATTCCGACAAAATGAAGCTCTTTGATGCCTCTAAAGAAGTACAGTTGCGAAAACTTTGTGGAAATGAAGAAATTGTTGGACCAAAGTAATTTCTTCATTTTTCACGATGTTTTCTACGTAGAAAGCTGAAAAATTGAAATTCCATAAACTTTTGATCCAAGCAATTTCTTCATTTTTCACGATGTTTTCAACGAGGAAAGTTGAATAAATATAAAATTTCATAAATGTCATCTGCAAATGTCGTGAAGAATAAATCTGATTAAGTCATTTCATTCAACTACCTTTGAAGTGCATGCCGCTAAATCTAGTTATAACCTGTAACTTCCATATTTCTAGCAACTCGACGCTGTGTAACAAGATGCAGTCCCTCAGTATCTTAGGCCCAGATGGTACATTGCTCACAAACTGGACGTGTTCAGATAATACATACACAATATCACGGGCACTTCAGTCAACAGACAACTACTTTACAGTCAATTTCACAAATACGGCGACAGCACCTGGTGGGAGGTTCTGGATAGGGTTTGAAGGTAAATTACGTCATTCCTTAGTTGGCTGCCTTACTTTCGCTTATTTCATTTGTTCGGATAAATGAATTTGAACTTAGCTATGCTTTTCCTGGGATATTTCTCAGAGTGGTGCTGTGGCGGATTAAAGCTGTCAGTTAAATCAGAAAATTGGCCTGTAAAATCCTTTATTTAGACCGGGAGTAAAATATGATCTTCGATATTCATTTGAAACGTTTAGTTTGTTGGCAACCTAAATGTCGTAACTACAGCTTTTTTCAAGCTGTAGTTATGATGTTTCAGTCGCTGTCAAATATTTTGTTCTGTGTTCACGTCCTTAACAATGCATCTTACAAAGTGATGTCGTCTGATATCTTAGTTGTAAGATGGTCCCCCGATCGATGTGAAGTAACCAGGTTTAAACCAATGGGATTTTATTCGTTTATTTTAATAATACGTATTCTTGAAAACGCACTCCCAAAAAATCTAGCGATGTTTAAATGAAAAGAGTGTAGATTGTTTTTACTTTATTCACTCAAGATTTAGCCGCAAAGTTAGAAACGAGTGCATTATCAATACTTTTTTATTACTAGACGTGGCTCTTTAAGAGGTCTATAGCAATATGGAACATTTTTTAGGAGATAGAACACAAAACATTTAAAAGGGATTAAAAAACTGCACATAGTATCAAAATATCAATTTAATTCCATAACCTTTTTACACTTTTCGTTCTGAATAGTTAGCTCATATTTCGGCCTCAAAGTAAATAAATGCCGTAAATGACCATGTTTGGGTATGGCATTACTGTTACATACCGTTATGTAATTTAGATAACATTAAAGGAAACTAATGAACGTATATTCTTTGCCATTCATGTCTATGTTACACGACTGTTTTTTCAGCAACTATGGCGTCGAATATATCTATTGACTGTCCCGCGGTAGATCGTAAATATTGCTTACCATCTACATCAAGCACGGTAAGTACAACCAGTACTACTGCTACAACCAGTGCTGGTACGACTACTTATACGACTTCAGTAACTAGCACCAGCACACAGAGTACAATGGAAACAACTACCAGTAGTACAACATCGACACCAACCAAAAGTGTAACAACAACACCAACAACTACTTCATCTACAACAGAGTTAAGTACTAGTCTGAAACCTACCACGAGTCTGGCACCAACCACTAGTCTGACACCTACCACGAGTCTGACACCAACAACGAGTCCAACATCAACCACCAGTCCAACATCAGCCGCAAGTTCGACATCACTAGCTAGCGTTGACGAGGCGGCTTCGACTTCATCTTCAACAAATAAAACAAGTAAGTCACCGCTAAATGTAGTTGGTTTTGTGTTTGTTTTGTTTGTTCGTTTTTTCGTTTGTATGTTTTTTTTTGTTTTTTGTTTTTTTTGTTTGTTTTTTTTTTTTTGGGGGGGGGGGTGCGTGTGTGTTTGTGGGTGCGAGTGTATGTATGTGTAAGATAATGATTTGATTTTGCATTCTCTTAACCCTTGTCATGCTGGATTAATTACCGTACTGAATTGCTGTCAAATCAAAGGGCTGAGCGCACTGATAGAACTTGTTGTTCAAAAAGCATTTTTTTTAGAAATCAACTTTATAAACAACTCTGACAGGAAAAGTACAAGCAGGAGGTGTAGACTAAGATCAGCCTGCACATAAGTGCAGTCTGATCTTAGTCTATACCTCCTGCCAAAACCGGAATATTCCGGGTTAAGCATGACAAGGGTTAAGATATTATCCTACATCTCCGTACTGATGGGAAGCCATCTCTTTGAATCTTACACGCAAAACAACACATGGGGTTCATTAGACTTCAAGGTTTATTCTTTCATAAGGTGCTGAGTCTGAATTCTTGATAGAGAGCTGTCACAACTGAAGATCGGATGAGCCCATTACCTGTGCACTTATTTTTTTAGTTTAAAGGCAATGACCAATCGCTGGCCCCGCCCATTTACTCCATAGGCCACGCCCATCTACCCCGACAGGAAGTCCCGCTTCGATTTTAAATGACGTTATTTTGCAGAATTTATGACCAGTAAAATGTAACAAAAAAGTGGAACAGTTGGTAAACTACCTAAACGCCGTAACTACAGCTTGGAAAAGCTGTAGTTACAATGTTTAAGCATTAAAACCAACGAAAATGGTTAACAAAAATGCCGGTCAATGGTGGAGTTTCATCTCTGGTCTCAATGGATGATTTCATTTGTCGACTGGTTGGTCGATTGACATGCGCGATTGGCTAATTTGATGTGTCGTCTGCATTTTTTCCAATTTTTTCCTTTGGAAAACAATGTGGAAAATGAAGAAATTGCTTGTTACAAGCAATTTCTTCATTTACCACAATGTTTTCTATCCAGAAAGTTGAAAAAAAATCCAATATTTCAGTAACTTCAACTTGTCGTCTGCAACTTCTTCCAATTTGGGCCAGTCCAAAATTTCACCGCCCATTTACTCCATAGGCCACGCCCATCTACCCCGACAGGAAGTCCCGCTTCGATTTTAAATGACGTTATTTTGCAGAAAAATAGTGTGATTAACGAAAAAAGAGCTTAATCACAATATTTTTCTACCACGATTAACGAAAAAAGAGCTTAATTACAATATTTTTCTACCACATAGAATGGTTTCGTTTCAAATTACACTCATTTTTCATTGTCGTCTGCAACATGTTTCAAATTGGGACAGTCTAAAATTTCGAGAAACAGGAAAGGGTTAATAGACAAAAGCGCTGGCCATCGTTTGGTAATTCTTGACATGGGATACCAGAGAACCGTCTTCGGGGGCGTCGCTCTTAAAGGCATGTGCTACGGTAGCGACGATAGATGAACGGAAACACACAAACAAACACCTGGTGTATAGAAGATTTCTATTTACATCTACTTGTAAAGTCAATATTGCCAGAGCAACTACTTCTATTTAGATACCACTCGTAGCTTGATATCAGACCAAAACTTCAGAAATAGTTGAAAAGACCCTTTGAAATATTTCAAACCATTCACGGACGACAAAATGTTATACTTGTCCAAATTCGAAAAACAGAAGCGCATTTGGCCAAGTAGTAACGCGCTAGATTTCAGTTCCAAGGGTCTCTTCAGCCTCCTTCTACCCTATAGACAAAGTTGACATTTGATCACTCACCATAACTCTTACGTCTATAATAAGTAACCGATAGACGGTAATTGATTATAACAACTCAGTCGCCAATGTTGTGATTCTAAAGGTTTTTGTTTGGCAAAAAGTGTCATTGTATCCTCGCCAAAGTGTATCGCTGTACAAGTTACAGTGAGTGATCGAAGGTCAATTCAATACAGGTGTAGACAAAATTGACCTTTGATCACTCACTGTAACTTGTACATCTATAGTGGTATTCGACCCATTCCCACACAAGCCCTCCTTTTTACTCCCCTTAAGAAAAAAGCTTTGGAAAACATTGTGGAAATGAAGTCATTGATTTATACAAGCAATTTCTTCATTATTCACAACAATGTTTTCTATCCCAAAAGGAAAAAAAATGAATAAATCCACCAACTTTAAGTTGTCGTCTGTAGCTTCTTTCAAGTTGAACCAGTCTAAAGTTTTGTTGTGTGGGGATGGGTTAATCAATCCTTGTTGAGATTTGGTAAAAACTATTTCAACGAGCACGAACAGCGAATGGTTCACTGAAAATTGACAGATCACGCTATCAATAAATAATCGATAGACAAATAAAATCAAACATTTAGAACTGTTAACTTCGATATTGGTCAACATTTACGCGATTAACCTGTTGCTACGACGTTTAGGTCGCCAACCAACAATTTTTCCTTTTTGTAACATGTTACCGTCCATAAATATTGCAAAATAATGCCGTTTAAAACGGCCTTTAAACAGATTTTCATGAAATTTTATATAGGAAAAATATCTGCTATTTTAATAGTTAGTCATATCTACCCAATTTTACAGCTGGGTAGACTGGGGCTTGCTGTTTAGAGTCTCATCCATAAATATACCCCGGTGACGGTGGGGCTCAATCAGAGACCATTAGATCACGAGTCATGCACTTTTACCACTTTGCCATCGAGACAATATTCTTTTATAAGAATTACATGTATTTACTTCAACCCTAATCCGCCGACATAGCGCGTCAGATTCCTAATCTTCAATCATCGGATGTCACGGGATCAATCCCCGGAGGCGGCACATATCCTTTCCGACATTTGTCTCTCACCAATGGGTGGATAATCGTTAACCTAAGTGGGATAGCAGCTGGAGGCTAGGAAAGGATGTAGTGATAGTTCTGGTGTGAGAAATACCAGGAACCCTTTGTTAGGTGCTCCAGCCGCCGCGATATGACTGAAATACTGTTAAAAGAGGCGTTAAACCCTATTCAATAAATTACTTCTACCCTAATGATATAAAATACACACGGGAATCATAGGCAACATTTATCATGCTGTGTGTATTTGCAGGGTATTCTTTATCTTTTGTTATTGTTATTGATCAACTAAACAATGATTAAAGATCCAGCATTAACTCTCTTAATTTCAGAAGAAATCTCCGGAAGGCAGCAATTTGATTGACGAGCAGGATAGTCCATCAATTGAATCTGGAGATACTGCTTCACCTACAAAAGACGAAACAAATACTGAAACTGTAGAAAAAAATGTAGAAGATATCATATGTTTCGACGAAACAAAAGGTTGTTTAAATAAAGAAAGCGCTGAAAATGAAAATAAAAGTATTAATGGGGATGATAAAACAGATTTTATACATTCTGAACTTGTTCAAATTGAAGCAAACGTCAAGGATAAAGTCTTTGTTAAATCTGAAAATACCCTAGATACGAAAGAAAATCAAATAGAAAATAAGCTTGGTGATAAGCCAAAAAGTATTTTAAATATGCAAGCTAATACAACTCCTGCTAAAGATAAGCATAACTCTAAAGCAGTAGTGGTGCCAACCGGGGTTACACTGAAAATAGGTGACGGAGAAAAGATCAATTCTGAGGCAACATATACTCAAGACATAAAAGATAAACCAGCCCAAACTAGCCCAGCGGAGAATAAAAAACTACAAAATAATAAGGTTGCTGAAAAAAGAAAGAAAAATATAAAAGACAATACAAATGCAATTAACGATCAAAGGAAAGAGAAAGAAAAAGAAACTTCAGTTGACCTCGACAAGATTGAATTGGCAACAACATCTTCAACAACGAGCGGTACCGAAATATCGTCATCTCGGGAACAAACAACTCACAACGAAAACCTTAAAGTAACTGTACCCGTGAAAGACCTCGGTGAGCCTATTACACCGAAGCCGACGAAAAAGAAACCGGATAGTCGCCAGGATAAGCAAAAAGTACCAACGCTTGACCCGATACCCACTCAAAGGAATACAAATGATTCAAAGAGATCAGAAACTCCATATGAGCGTTATTATAGACATGTGGCTAGAGCATTTTCAGGACCTGAAATCCTCGAAAAAAGAATCGCCAAATTGATACAAAAGAGGAAGGATATGAGAAGAAAAAGGCGAAAGAGACGGAGGAATAATGCAGTTGAACCGACTGATTCTCCTGTTGAGCAAAACGCAGATAGAGATGATACTGACCAATCGCTGGCAGGCCCCGTCCACTGAGTCCCTAGGCCCCGCCCAGTAACTCCGACAGGAAGTTCCGTTTCGATTTTTAACGGCGTTATTTTGCAAAATTTATAGCATGTAACAAAAAAGTAAATTGTTTGGTTGATGACCTAAACGTCGTAACTACAGCTTGAAAATGATGGAGTACGACATCTAAGTCGCCAAACCAACAAAGAAGGTTAACAAAAATGGTGGCCAATATCGGAGTTGAAAGCTGGGGTCCTGGCTGAATAGATTATTTGATTGGTGGGTCGATTCCTTGATTGACAGCTGTGATTGGCAAATTGACTGATCGCTGGCCCCGCCAACTTGCCCCGTTGGTCAGGCCCATTGATTTGTTTGCAACCTAAACGGAACTATAGCTTAAATAAGTTGTAGTTACTACGTTTAGGTCTACAAACCAACAAAAATGATTCATCAAAATGACGACCAATATTGGACTTAAACGAACTTCGATTCTTAAAGAATGATTTCATTGGTTGACTAACTATTATACCCCCGCAAAACGAATGTTTTCGGGGGTATACTGGAACCATCCTGTCTGTCCGTGTGTCCGTCTGTCTGTGTACAAAATACTATCAAATTTGTGTCGCGAACTCCTCCTTCAGTTTTGCTACAACACCATTGAAACTTTATACAAAGATCAACCACATGTTGAAGTTTTGCAAGACGCAATTTTGAAGTCTTAATTCCCCCTGGTTCAAGAATGATCTCCCCTTGAACTTACACATTATTTATTCTTTGTAGACATATACAGCTAATTATACTACCAATTTTGTGTCGCGGACTCCTACTTTCTAGAAAAGCCAAGTCAGTAGCTATGTTAGTAGCTATGTCCTTGTATTGTTAAAGCTCTCATTACACTAAAAGCACTTGCGGGGGTATTAAGTCACATACTGTGACAAGTTCTAGTTTGAATGACAGCTGCGATTGGTCATTTAAAACGGCAGTGATCTTTAACCTTTTCCCGTTTTTCAAAATTTTAGACTGGTCCAATTTGAAAGAAGTTGCAGACAACAATCAAAAGTGGGTACAATTTGAAAAGAAACAAACCTACAAGTTAGAAAATATTGTGGGAAAAGAAGAAATTGCTTGTTACAAGCAATTTCTTCTTTGCCCACAATGTTTTCTCAAGTATAAATTCACAGGGACGTGAAAACAAGGGATTGTACAGGAAAGGGTTAAACTCCGATCGGCCGACATTTATCTGCACTTTTTTTCGTTTTAGCGATTTAAACGTCTTAACCACAGTTTATTTAAGCTGGGGTTATGACGTTTAGGTCACCAACCAATCATTTTACTTTTTTGTAACATATTAATGACCACAATTATTTTTCAATTAAGCCGTTGAATATCTCGAACTTCTTCTTGGAAATCAGTGAGCGTGGCAAGCGATCCGTCATTTTTGACGTCTAATTTTGATTTTAATTTTACAATTCTAACCCTTTGGAGTTACTGCTTTAAGCATGCAGAACATGCTGTATCACTGAAAAAAACCCATATATATTAAAAAAAAAAATGTGTTGAGTTTGTCATACATCGTTGACAAAAGACAAAAATGATTTCTTTGGTTGAAATGGTTTATAATTGCTCATTTATTAAAGATTTTGTTATAAGGGGTCTTTAGACCTACGAAATTCTCAGTATAGATACGGGCCAGTCTGCGCGGTCTAGCATTTGTCCACGACAATCATATTAATATTAAATGTGTCTGGGCTTGAAATTTCCAACAATTTCATATCGACGTTTGGCGAGTAAATTGTTATAAGTGCAGCTTGAATAAAGCTCTATTTACGATATTTTGCTCGCGTCATCAGCTTCAAATAAAGACGTCGCACAGTCTGATCAGAGTCTTCACTATGTGCTCTAAAGATAGCTACTAACTAAAGATATTGCCTTCAGCCATTCCGAGAAAACTTTACATGCGCTGTGTGGATGTTCGGAACACTGTAGGGCGCACTAAATGGTTCAAAAGTACACTTTAAGTCGTACACGATAAAAAAGACGCGGGGATGCGTGAATAATACTGGTGCTCCCACAATGTGCGCGTTCATTTTAGAATACACGACGTGAAGTTGACTTTTGACCAAAATGTTACACCATAAAACTGAGTGTCTACGATTTACTCACATTTGAAATTGGTGGAAAACCTTACACAGACTCAAATTGACCAACCGCGGCTGTCATTCAAAGAATCAATCGACCAATCAAATCATTCATTTCGACCGGACTTTGGATTCTGACATAAGCAGACATTTATGTGAAGAATGCTTTCTGGTTTAGGCGCTAACCAATTATTTAACCCTTTTGCCACATATTACAGGCCATGGATATTGACCAATTTCGCCATTTAAAAATAAAATTAACTTTCCCGTTGGGGTCAGTGGGCACGGCTTGAGATCCTTCAATTACAATACTAATTACATGTTAGAGACAAAACATGGAATTTTGAACGGCATTTTCATTCATTATTCAAGCTGTAGTTACGAAGTTAAGGTCCCAAACCAACGGTTTGTCTGATCGTTAGTTATACGAACTAATATCGTTTGATATTTGGTCGAATTGTCGGAGGTCAGTGGACAGGGCCAGCGATCCGTCATTTGACAGATCGTAGGTCAGCCCGCTCCAGAGATGTGGGTGGTGGGGGAAAGTAAAAAACATTCAGACAGGGGAGCTCTGAAACCCTACTCAACGGTCTTATCTCAGAGATTATACGCTATAAATTTGTCTCAGTCACCAGACGCCATGAGTTTGCCTCGGAAACTAGACGTCATGAGTTTACTTTCTTTCTACAGGGACCTTTCAATCATTAAAAGAACGCTAAATTAATTGTAGTAACGACGGTTTGTCACCCGCCGACGAAATGGTGTTCAATATAATTGCTTGTGACATGCAATTTCTCCATTCTTCACCATGTTTTCCAGAGTTCTTTTTTTTTTTTTTTCATTAGGGACGTAAAAAGGAGGGATTGTGTTGGAATGGTTAAACTGAATGTGAAACCGTTCAGCTTTGTGGTACGACAGGGGAAGTATCTTAAGATTTCCTCCTGGGTTGTATGTAGAATATAAGGTAAACCTAATGTAGCAAAACCGTGGCAGTTTGGCTTTGTTCAACAGCTTCAGTAGAGGTGACTGATACAACATACATGATATGAAACCTGTAGGTATCATGGTCTGTCAGAAGATTTTTGAAGATTTACATGCTTGTTTTCAGTATGAAATATGTTGCACCAAACAAAGCCCAAACGAATCCGCAAAGCCATTGTTTTAACAACTGACACCGCCACATTCGTGAAAACTAACCATAGGCCTTATCAGAACATTTATAGAGATTTTCTATGTTTCTATTAAATACGGTGCTGCCGCTATCAGCCCAGACGTCATCCGGCAATGCGCATTATTTGAACAAAATTTGTAGAAGGCCACTATATGAAGAAACTTGCAAAATATTTAATTCCTATACTTTAAGTTTTGTCAGGAATACCTTTTTATATATAAATGAATATATTTTCTTCTTTGCCTTTCCGTGTAAAGTAGAATGTGGGAGGGTAGAGCAAAAAGTTACAGCCCATTGGTATCATCTTATCAACTTTTGAAGAGAAGTGATGCCACATTCTAAATATCAAACATCTAAGCCTTATAGTTATCAGGAGATTTCAAAAAACCATTCTTTGTTTCCGTATGTAAAATAAGGTGCACCTGTGCAGAGCCCAAATGAAATTGGCCAACGGACATTATCTGAACAATTTAACCAATTACCACACAGTGACGCTTTGAAACTCCCCCTCAATATAAAATGTATGAAAACACTTTGGAAAATGAAGAAACTGCTTGTAACAAGGAATTTCTTCATTTTCCACAATGTTTTCCATCCGAAGAGACAAAAGTTCCAAAGATTTCACCAATTTAAAATTGTCGTCTACACCTTCTTTGTATTTAGACTTGTCTAAAAGTCTATCGTTTTGGGAATGTTAAGTAGAACTCGGCCCATCGTATAACTCGGCACGGTCAACAGAACAGAACAGAACAGAACAGATTCTTTATTCAATTATTTGACATGAACACATACGGTTCATCGTCAAAATAAAACATGTACATACATAATGAATGAAAAACATGTATGGGTATGGACGAAAAAAACAAAAACAAACAAAACAAACAAAAAAAAAAAACAAAAAAAAAAACAATGACAACAAAAAGATGTCGATTACGGAAATAATGAAGTAAAAAGAGTCTTAGTAGAGTATTTAGAATGGAAAGGTTAAACAAGGCTTAGGAAATCAAATGTTAATTACTAACTAGATTTAACTCTGTTTTTCTTTTGTGCATCGCTTTTATGTAGAAAATACCAATACTATTAAGAATTTTGACGTTATCTGAGTTCAACAAATCTATTAATTTACACATATTCGGTTTGCTGTAGTAATATTTTTTAAAATAAATTTGTCTTAATTCTTTATAAAATGGACAAACTAACGGGAAATGAAATTCGTCTTCTATTTGATTGAGGTTACACAAGTTACAAATTCTTTCATTCCTTGCGACATTTCTATGACGTCCTGTTTCTATAAGAAGATGATGTGCTGATATACGTAATTTGATTACTGCATTTCTATAACTTGTTATTTTCATTTTATTTAAGTGCCCAGAACAACAAAAATTACTATTAAGTTTCTAAAAATCAATAAAGATGACCGATTACCTATATCCTGAAACCAATCGCAGATATATATATCTATTAATCTACTACGAAATATTGGTAAAAATCATTTGAGGCAAACAGATTCAGGGAATAACCATACGTCATAAAATCCAGTTCTCTGTAGTAAGTCCCTTACTTTATAGGTCCAAAGATTTAGGTTGCTAATTTCATTTAAAACTGTCCTTTGTATACAATTTGAGTATTTTTCTGAAAATAGTTTAATATAATACTTAATGACTCTGATTTTGATGTTTATATGGAGTGGATACCTTCCTAGTTCACCATAAATCGCCGAATTGCAAGTTGATTGTTTGACATTTAATAATCCCTTTAAAAAAATTCTATGTATACGTTCTATGAGCTTACTGGTCATAAAACCCCAGACTTCGCTAGCATGATATAGAATAGATGCGACAAAAGAGTCAAATAGATCAAGCATTATTTTTAAAGGTATGTCCTTGTTCTTGGTAATGTACAGTAGTTTGCTCATTGAACGTGTTGCTTTTCCTGATAAAGTTTTAAGAGCGTCAAAAAAGGTTCCTTTAGTGCTAAATACGAGACCAAGATAATTGAATTTAGGAACTATTTCTATATTATAACCAGAGTATGTAAAATTATAATTGTTTGTTAAATTTCTATCCCGTTGGAAGATAACAATTTTGGTTTTATCGACATTAACTTTTAGTTTCCATTTGTTACAATAATTTTCAAACGCTGATATTAATTCTTGTAGTCCTTTAGCAGTGTCTGCGATTAAAACGGAATCATCTGCAAAAAGTAATAAATATATTGATAACTGACCAATATTAAAAACGTCACTAGTATTTTGCTGCAAAAACAATTCGATGTCATTAACAAAGAGAGAAAATAAAAACCCCTTGCAATAATCCGACGTCGTAATTATATAGCTCTGAAATAGAGTTCATATGTTTAACACATAATTTGACTTCGTTATAAAATGAACGAATCACACTTAAAAGTTTACCAGTTATATAATTATTGATAAGTTTATACCATAACCCATTGCGATAGATGGAATCAAAACATTTCTCCAAGTCTATAAAACAACAAAAAGGTTGTTTCTTTTCATAGATTTGTTTCTGTATGAAAGAATTTCATGTAAAAATTGCCAACTCGGCCCCAATCAATGGTGCAGTCTATAGTGATTGGCGAAATTTCATAAAAGAAATATTAAGGGGAGGGGGAACTGTTATTTTCATGTGCTTCTTTTTTTTGTGTGTGAATACGTCCGAATTATATATATATAAAAAAAAAACAACATTCTGGTTAATTAACAAGCTGTCAGGAATAATGACACATATGTAATGACGGTCAATTTGATTTTAAGGGGTTGTAAATTAAAAATTACATTGCAAAACAACAACCATTTTAATCGGGCCCGATTCCCAATATGTTAACAATATAATACTATGTCAATTAAAGAAAATAAATTAATAGGCAAAAAATAAGTTACGGGATATTATCTTTTACAAAAGTTCCATATAATATTCAATATTCTTGTGATGCAACTGCTGAAAAATATCAAACCCTTTAGCCTTGTGCGGATTTGTCAGTAGAAGGATTCTCAAAACGAATCACTTCTATGCCTTCTACTGATCATGGATGAACCCGGATTGAGCCCAAAGGAAAACCTAAAGAAACCGTAATCATTTTAGCAACTTTTGTAAAGGCTGTCATCACTGGCAATGTCTTTTGCAAAACTTGGAGCCCGGTCCTCGGCTTTATAGTTTCTCCGTGACGAGAAAATAGTTCAACACTTATAGAGGGGCGACGGCAGGTGATGCAACTAGACCAGTGCCGCCGTCGACTTTAACAACTGAAGCCTACAGTAGACAGTAGTAATGCCACGTGCAAAAGTAGGCATATCCAATCCAGGTCTAGTTTGGTAGAGATTTTTATTTCTAGTGATTTCCTTCTTTTTTTCTTTTCTTTTCGATTTATAAAGTTTCAACATTTCTATTACCATGGCTACCAGAGTTCAATAACGGAATTGAATTTTTTATCGGGACCCTTTTTTATCTTCATCCAAGGATATCCCAGTAAAGTTTAAGCTCGCCTAATTTGTTTTTTATGAGAATATTTTATAGCTTGTAGACGGACGGACAGTAACGATAACAATAGCTCACCTAGCACGTCGTGCTCAAGCGTACACTCTCCAACCAAGTACTTGTAGTACTTTGTCCAAGAAGTCACAATTATCCATTTGGTCTAGGGGAAGTAAATCATTTTCCATAGACGACCATTATAACATATTCGCTTATAGCTCTGTCCAAGAGTTTGCGAGAATGACCAGACCTACTTTGAATTAAAGAACATCCATTCATACATCCAAAAAAATAAATTTTAGTATGGCATGATCCCTTTTCTCTATGACTTTTGACCCCATTTTTGAGATGACCCTCCCTGTACAGCTGTTTCTATAGGCAATTCAAAAAAACGTACCCGCTTTTAAAACCCGCTAGTCAATTGCCAAAATGATTCAAAATCGTTACTTTTGACTTCAGATTTTTTCAACCGAACATAAAAGGTCCTGAAAAAATCATTGATTTTGAATTTCAATAATATTGTCCAATCAGAGGCCACCTTGATCTTGTGTTGATATGAACCGGAGTTCCCTATACTCACCTGACAGATGACGGGAAAATGATTTACTTCCCTTAGACCATTTGGATACCTTTGGGAAAGCGGATTATTTCAAACATGTAGTAACAGATAAACAAACCCCAATTTCACGATATAAAATGAGGTGTGCTGTTTCTAAATTAATTAAGGCTCACACTTTTTGTGACTATATAGTTTTGTCTTCACTACCTAAGTTACCTTTTCTTTTTGGTCACAAGAAATGACATATTAATGTAGATAATGGTTGCTTACTACTATCACTATTTCGGATATGTACTAATTTGCTTTCGTTTTACCCTATTACCCGTTACATATATCTAAATAGTTTAGTGATTTGAATTCATTTAGAAAAAAATATATAAAAAGTACATTTATACCAAATTATATTCGAAATTAAAGTTAACCAACATTGTGAAACGTTCACTAAAGGTGAAAGATACCAAGGCTACAAAACACTGATGAAATGAGCATATAGAAAAGGGTTTCAATTTTCTTTAATGCCAATATACATGCTGAAGCTATCAATTTAATGTTTTTAATCTACGGATTTTACAGAGCTTCTGACAGGACATCTGTTTCAAATGTGCTGTATTCTCTTTAATTGATGCTTGGTGGTGAATAATCTATGAACAAACCAGGGGAAAAGACTATTAAATTCAACCAAGGGCCCTAGCCTGCCAAAATTCAATATTTAATATTAGAGGTATAGGCATTTTCTCAAAAGGTCTAGGGGCTGAGCCCAAAATCTAGGGGCCATGGGCGACTGGGCCCCTGCTAGTCTTTTTCCCTGCAAACATTTTAACAGTGGCTCTTGAGAACACAATACTGTGTTACTTTTATAGATTTTAAAACAACAGTGACAAAAAGTCCCAACTTTAAGGTATAAGACTGATATTGAAGCCTTCTAAAAAGCTATTTTTTATTATTGAGAGGAAAAGCGGAGAAAATTCATCCAAATTCAGAGGAGTTGCAGCTGACAATTTTTAGTTTGTGAAATTTTAGTTTTTTTCAACTTTCTTGTCTGAAAACATTGTGTAAAATAAGGCTTGTCACAAGCAATTTCTTCATTTTACACATTGTTTTCCCAATTGTTTATCTTCAGGGGCATCAAAAAGCTTTAATGAGTGGGAATGGGTTAACTTCCTAGCAAAAGAAAAAAATCATCAGACAAATTTCTTGTAACAAGCAATTTCTTCATTGAATTTTGTCGTTTGGTAACGGGTTGAAATGTGATTTATTTTCTAGAAACAAATAAATTTCTGGACAAGAAGAGAAATTACTATCATTACCATCATTTCTGATGCAAAAATAAATCTTTCAAGTTGAATGTGTCCTTAACCCTTTCCTGTTCAAACCCGGAATTTTACGTTGCCATGATTTTATACTTGAGGAAAACATTGTGGAAAAAGAAGAAATTGCTTGTGTAAAGCAATTTCTCCTTTCTCCACAATATTTTCTACCACATAGGATGGTTTCATTTCAAATTTCATCCAATTTTCACTTTTGTCTGCAACCTCTTTTAATTTTGACCAGTCTAAAATTTAAAAAAAGCGGGAAAGGGTTAAGTGAGAGATTTGGTGATTCTTGAATCCAATTAACAAATATGAATTAATGAGAAAAAGAAATTACTATCTTGACTTTCTACAAAATGTTGAGCATTTAAAGACATAAGTAGGAAAGGAGGAATTATTTGTTCTCAAAACCATTTTGAAATGTCAGCTATTTTAAAGGGAAGGCCTGTTTCATTTGAATTAAAGAACTTTTTCCTTTTCTAAACAAGGTGACATCATGAGTAAAAAGAAGTTGGACCAGGTGAATTTTGATGAACAGTTTGAAGCCTTTTTAAAGGATGTAAGTAGATCAATCCTTGTAAATTTAAATGTCTGTCTAAAATATTCCCACAATGATGCCTTTTGACAACCTTCAAGAAAATCAAAACAATTGGGTTAACACTGTGTAAAATGAAGAAATTGTTTGAAACAAGCAATTCATTTTCCACAATGTTTTCTTCCCAGAAATTTGGAAAAAATCTAAAATTTCATAAACTTAAAATCTGCAGCTCCCTTTCAATTTGGACCAGTTTGAATTCTGCCATCTGGTAATTGGTTGATATTGTTTTGTATATTAATGTTTTACAGAAATTTACTAAAATTTTTTAACCTTAGAAATGGGTGTTCATTTTTCACCTTTGAGGTGTCATTTTTCTTAACCCTTTCCCGTTCAAATACAGGATTTTACGTTCCTGTGATTTCATACTCAAGAAAAAATTGTGGAAAGCAATTTCTCCTTTTTCCACAATATTTTCTACCACATATGTTGGTTTCATTTCAAATTGCATCCAGTTTTCATTGTCGTCTGCAACCTCTTTAAATTTGGACTAGTCTAAAATTTCCAAAAACGGGAAAGGGTTAAAGGGAGGTATCTATGTTTCTGCAACCTAGATATGAAAAAATTGTCAATCGCCAAAAAAACGCTAAAACGGACGCTTAATACTTAAATTTGAGTGTGATATTATCCTCACGGTAATCTGTTAGGCTTAAAGTTGCCTTTTTTGGTTATGTAGGAAAGGTTCACGGAATTCCAGGTTAGTTTTAGAAATCACAAAAAAGATAGAAAATATTTTGAGAAAAGAAGAAATTGCTTGTTACAAGTAATTTCTCCTTTTCCCACAAGGTTTTTCACAATCATCAGAGAGTGGCATTGTGTTGTAATGAGTTAGCCCATTCCCACCCAGTGACGCTTTCTGATGCGCCCAAGAAAAAATGCTTTGAAAATTATTGCAGAAAATTAGGAAATTGCTTGTACAAGCATTTTCTTCATTTTCCACAATGTTTTCTTATCCATAAATAAAAAAAATCCAAAATTTTATAAGCTTTGAGTTGTTGTTTGCAGCTCCTTTCAATTTGTTCCAGTCTAAAATGTTGCCCTCTGGTAATAAGTGTGATTCACTTACTACTAGACATGATTCTCTGTATTACAGTCACTGTCATCAGAGGACTCAATTAACTCTGCTAAGATCAACCAATACCTTGATGCTGCCTCATCTAAAACAAGCAATAAGCCATGGTGGGATAATGACGATAACTCAAGTAGGTATTCACCTGTTTTTACAGTAAAATGTATTTAACCCATTACTAAATGGCAAAATATTAGACTGGTCCAAATTGAAAGAAATTGCAGATACTATATCAAACTTAGCTAAAATTGGAAAATAAGTACAAAATAGGGTAGAAAACGTGAAAAAGTCTGAATTTGCTTGTTACAGGCAAATTCATCTTTTCCCACAAAGTTTTCCATGATCATACTTCTTAAGGACTTCAAAAATTTTTATTGTGTGGTAATAGGTTAAAGTAACATATGCTTGCAACAAAGCTAGAATCAGACCTTGTGTTTATCTTGTAAACATGGATTCTGAACATCACAAATCAGTGACTTATCATGTCCTGACTTGAGAAATTTATCTTTTTTAATTTTGTACCCTGAAATTTTCTTTGTCTCTCACCAATAGGTGGATAATCATAATGAAAATTACATATTGTAAATGTCATATTTGTGTCTTTATGGAAGATGTGTTTAAGCGATCCCACACAATCCTGCTTTTTCATGCTCCCTCAAGAAAAAAGCTTTGGAAAATATTGTGAATAGGGAAGAAATTGAAATGGAATGAAAAATATCTGTAATCAATACACATTTAACAAGAGTGATAAGTCTCAGGTCAAGGCAATATTTATACCCCTTGTATGGAACATTTGACTTGAATAGGGTATGAAAGTTCTTGTCTGTAACACACTTCAGCTGATGACTCGGTCAAGGTCCTCTGAAATGGTCAAAGGTACATATCAAGAGCATACTCCTAAAAAGGTTGCAGTGTAGAGGGCATTAGTGGTACAAAATTAAATCTTGTTCTTCCTTCTTCATCACACCTGACCTAGCACGTACTGTTGGGGTTTTGCCATCTTGTATCACAGAAAATAGGGTTCAATGCATAATTTCTTGAAAACACAATTTCTTCATTTTTAGATAAATTTGCCTGAATTTTTTCCAGAATGTACTTAGTCACCTGACCTTTTAACATTCTAGGCTTTGTCATAGTAAAAAGGCCTTAATTTGGCAGTGTGTATTGTTACTTACAGTGTTGTGCCTAGGTCAGAATTTTTGGGGGACACAGGTGTCCCCCTACCTAAATTTCAAGGGGACATTGGGAAATTTTGGGGGACAAACTAAAACAACTAATTCTTACCTGTTATTGATAAATAGTCTAATTTGAATATAATTTTCTGTCCATGCTGGATTCTTTTGCAATAAAGTACACTTTTTCCATAAGTTTTGTTATGGCTTCATCTTTTTCATTGAATGAGCGATCTATAGCGAGGGCCCCCTCATATTTCAAACGCAAAGCTACAACTGCACGTACATGATTAGCCCAATTTTGTTAGGGTACTTGAGCGCATATTGGTACACCAAGTGTCTGTAGCAAATGGTTTGGATAATTTTAGTTTCGATTCCAAACAGGTCTCGCATTTCTGGCTGTCACCCGATTCTCGCAGCTAAGGAAATTTTGACAACCAATTCTTTTGGAAATTTCGTTCCTTCCGATTTTTGTCTCTGAGGAAGAAGGAGATGACTGGGACATTTCGCTGTCTGCATCAGCAGATGTAGACACGGCTGGACCACAGCCGTCTCCGTTGATTCAACATCGTCTGCTACCTTTCCACATTTTCCTGACATAAAGTCAGTCAAGTGCATCTGGCGTTTAGCCATTTTTAATTTTAGTAACAATTCCGAGACCGGTTCTCGTTACTTTATATTAAAATCTGCTGAATCAAATGGCAAATTGTGGGTCACAGTCAAGTTTTTGTAGGTGCGCGACTGGTTAATAATATTTTACATCAAAATTTGCAGAATCCAAAAGTTAATTTCGGGTCACAGTCAAGTCTTTGAGGGTGCACAGTGTACGTGTAATAATATTCAATGCGTAAATTATACTATCATAACAAATGTAAACACTGATCGAGCAGGACTTTTTTCGTAGGCATTATGGAATATAAAAGATCTCGGAAAATTGAGCGTGCCCGAAATCCCGCGATGGCTTAGATTTTAGTGGACATCGGGAATAAATTTGCGGGAATCCCGCGATGCCGCGGCCTAGGCACAACACTGACTTATGCACTCTTGTTGAATATTTTTGTCTTTGGAACTTTGAGTTAATCCCTTTTTGCATTACAAGTCAAATAATTTTTTATTTTTATCTTCTAAATTTTCATGTAAGATGGTGGAAGGAAAAGTTTTCTCAAGAAGAAGTCTCCTGAGAATGCAGGACCAAAGAGACCAGATCCAAATAGGATGGTACAAAGCACTAAAGATCCTCCAAAACCAAAGGTGAAAGTCTTAAATCTATTTCCTGATAAAATTTTAGAATGGTGCAAAAAGTTGCAAACAATAATCTTAAGTTGAAAGAATATTTTTAAACCTTTGCTGTTTTAGCTCAACTGAGCACAACATGCTGAAGGTGAGCTATTATGATCAGTAAATGTCAGGCATTCCTTTTATGCCTCCACCACTTAATGTGGGGGTGGGATAAAGATTTGCCTTTGTCCGTCCGTCCGTCTGTCCCAAAATTGTCCGGGTCATATCTCTGAAAGTATAATAGCTATCAACTTGAAACTTCATAGATGGATAGACCTAATTGAGGAGAAGTGCAGTGCTCAAGAACCACAACTCTTTGTTGCATAATTTTGGAGTTATTGCCCTTTGTTATTTAAAGACTTACATTTTGTCTGGGGCATATCTCTGAAAGTATTATAGCTATCAACTTGAAACTTCACAGGTGGATAGACCTCATTGAGGAGAAGTGCAGTGCATAAGAACCACAACTCTTGCAGGCATAATTTTGGAGTTATTGCCCTTTGTAATTTTAAAAACTTACATTTTGTCTGGGGCATATCTCTGAAAGCATAATTATACCCCCCATAAGTTATGGGGGGGTATACTGGAATCTGGTTGTCCGTCTTTCCGTCCGTCCGTCCGTCCGTGGACATAATTTTGTGTCCTCTTCTCATCCCACATTTTTTGACCAATTTTGCTGAAATTTTATCAGGTTGTTTCCTATCATATGAAGTTGTGCACCTGCAATTTTCGTCTTGATCCAGTCGTTGGTTTCAGAGTTATGCCATTTTGAACTTTTTAATGGGGGGGGGGGAGTAGTCAAAATTTAAAATTGCAAAACTCAGTAACCATAAGGGGAGTTACCAAATTTGGTAAGTAACATCATCTTGTTGACCTTTACAAAATATCGAACGGTTTATTTCCTGAGGTCAAATTTGACCCCGCCCCCCGGGGGTCAAAAATTTAACATAGGCTCATATTGACTTTTCGTGGATATAATTTTGTGTCATCATCTCCTCACACAGTTTTCTTTAACATAGGCTCATATTGACCAACCTTTCCTAATCAGTCAACTCTAGCAACAAACACAAAATCAGAAAGAGGTGGAGGGTTGGCAATGTTCATCCACCATGACATGCATGTGATTATACAGCTTCAAATTCCACTCCTTCATAGAAAAGCCTTTTTAGCGGTGTGGGGGGTATTCTCGTCAGCCCTTGAGGGGACAGCTCTAGTGGCTATTAACTTGAAACTTCACAGGTAGATAGACCTCATTGAGGAGAAGTGCAGTGAACAAGAACCACAACTCTTGAATACATAATTTTGGAGTTATTCCCCTTTGTTATTTAAAAACTTACATTTTGTCCGGGGCATATCTCTGAAAGTATAATAGCTATCAACTTGAAACTTCACAGTTGGGTAGATCTCATCGAGGAGAATTTCAGTGCAGAAGAACCACAACTCTTGCTTTCATAATTTTGGAGTTATTACCCTTTGTTATTTTAAAGACTTACATTTTGTCTTGGGCATATCTCTGAAAGTAAAATAGCTATCAACTTGAAACTTCATAGGTGGATAGACCTCATTGAGGAGAAGTGCAGTTCACAAGAACCACAACTCTTGCTTGCATAATTTTAGAGTTATTGCCCATTGTTATTATCAAAGCTACCGGTGGGGGCATCTGTGTCCTGTGGACAAAGCTCTTGTTCATCTATTTGTCTGTCTGTCTGTCCGTAAACAATTATTAAAAAATCTTCTTCTCCTAAACCATGAGGCCTAGAGCTTTGATATGTGGTATATATATCATCACCTATTGACCCTCTACCAAAATGCTTCAAGGAATTACTGTGCTCTGAAAATTAGCCCTTTTCTGTGTGATCCCTGATTTTATGATGGAAATCTGTGAAAATCTTCTTCTCCAATATTATTAGGCCTAGAGCTTTAATATTTGGAATGTATCATCACCCATTGACCACCTACCAATACACTTCAAAAATTAGCCCTTTTCTGTGCAATACCTGATTTTACAAAGGAATAAATAATAAAATCTTCTTCTCTCCAACCATCAGGCCTAGAGCCTTGATAAATGATATTTATCAGTGTTTAATGGTCTTTCACAAAAATACTTTATAAAATTACTGTATTCTGAAAATTAACCCTTTTATGTGCGATCCCTGATTTTACAAAGGAAAAAAGAAGGAAATCTTTGAAAATCTTCTTCTCCCTAACAATAAGGCATAGAGCTTTAATATTTGGTACTTATCATCACCTATTACCCCTCTACCAAAATACTTCAAAGAATTACCGTATTCTGAAAATTAGCCCTTTTCTGTGCAAGCCCTTATTTTACAAAGGAATAAAGAGGGAAATCTTTGAAAATCTTCTTTTCCCAAACCATAAGGCCAAAAGCTTTGATATGTTGAATGCTATAATGTCTATTGACCTTCTACCAAAATACTTCAAGGAATTATTTGACTCATAAAATTAGCCCTGATTTTACATAGGAATAAAGAAAGAAATCTTTGAAAATCTTCTTCTCCCAATCCGTATGGCCTACAGCTTTGATGTTTGGAATAAGTCATCATCTTTTGACCCTTTACTTTAATACTTCATAGAAATATCATTGATATTTGGTATGTATTGATGTCTATTGACCCTCCAACAAAATACTTTAAAGAATTACCATATTCAGGAAATTAGCGCTACATGATGGGATCATCAATATACCTGTACCTAGAGTTAAAGAAGAAAATCCTTTACATCTTCTTCTCCAAAATAATTAGACAGAGGGCTTTGCTTTTTTGAATATATCATAAATCCATGAACCATTATACTCAGGGGAGCAATTTAGGACCATGATGGTCTTCTAGTTGAATAGGAAGCATTGTGGATACTGAATTCATGTGTATTGCTTCTAACTAGCAACTATTTCGATGTTTTCTAAAGCTTTTTTCTTAAAGGGCATATAAAAGTGGATAGTGTGGGAATGGATAAAATCACCTGATAGATTATACTTGTCTATACTGATAATTCATGAAAAATGTTTAAAAAAAAAGGAAAAGTCTAAAGATAAATATAAATGAGAGCATACAGGAAATTTTAATCAGAAAGAAACATTTAACCTATTACCATACGACAAAATTTTAGACTGGTTCAAAAATTCAATGAATTTACAGATTACACGTTATGGTTGATAAAATTTCAAAAAGCTCTGTCTTTTGGGTTAAAAAACATTGCGGATAATAAAGAAATTGCTTGTAACAAGCAATTTTTTGTTTTCCACAATGGTTGCATAAGCTTTCTTTCTTTGGGCGCGTCAAAAAGCGTCATTGCGTTGGAATAGATTAAAGTGTATGCTTGAAGTGTTTTTTACAATTTGTATTTGTTCATGTCTTATAATTGGTATTTAACCAATTACCAGATGACAAAATTTTAGACTGGAGAAGTCACATTTTCTGCTTATATCTTGGAAATCTGGCAGTACTACAGTTTGATATGGTACATTTGCTATCATTAAAACTGTTACTTATTGATTTGTTCATTGTGAGGTAATACCCCACTTTGTGGAGCTCTTGTTTTGATTTTAATTTTTCATTTTATGACTAGATGCGGCTAAAAAGACCAGATTCTTCCCTCAGTAAAGACAGTCTAGATGACAGTAAGTAACATCTTGATTCAAATGCTGTTTGAGAAATCATGCTATAGGCCTAATGCCACAATACTACAGTCAAAACTGTGTTAGCAGTCACCTGAGAATTGCGGCCAACCTGTGTGTGCAATTTGCACTTTAAAATTATGTGAATAGCGGTAATCTGTTGTATATTGCCAGCTGTCACCTTTAATTGTTGGATTTACTCTTTATGTTTATCCCTTTAAACAGTCACACGACATGACTATTTGCTGACAGGTGTGGTGTAAAAAAAATCCAATAATGTGTCTGGCTAATATTGTGCATAAACTTTTCAAAGCGTGAGATAGACATGAATATGCCACTTAGAGGTGTACTTGTTTGGTTGAATGCAATAAGATAAGAAGTGATGATTATAATTAATGAAATTTGATGGATTTTATATAAATTCTAATTATGGTTCCAGTTTATATGTTCGTCAGCCCGATTAGCTCAGTTGGTAGAGCACTTGACTTCAAACCTCAAGGTCACTGGTTTGAGCCCTGGGCTGACCATATCAACTAACAAACTAATTGTCTTTCGGATGAGACGTTAAACCAAGGCCCCATGTGCTATCCACCGAGCACATTAAAGAACCAGGCTGAGCGTCACTCATATGGGCATGTGCTACGATAGCGACGATAAATAAACGGAAATACAGTTTATATGTTTCGCAGATTGGTAGTTGCAGACGGGAAATTTTATTTGATGAAAACTTAACATTTGTCTATCAGGGTAGAAATATTATGGATATTGAAGAAATTGCTATGTCTTCTTTTTCCACAAAGTTTTTCAAAGCTGGCGTAAAAAAGCGGGATTGTGAGAGAATGGGTAAGGGACTGAATTGAATATTCTGTCTACTCTGCCTTCGCCAAGCAGTTCATAGACGTTATATATAGGTATTTAGAAACATATGGTCGTTATAGAATATATATAAAAATGAAAAAAAATGGCAAACTTTTGAAGAAAATAAATTCAACAGAACGTTTGTCTGTTTGATGTTTTGTCTTGTAACGAATCATTGTACACATGCCATGATGTCCTGCAAGTGTTTAACACTAGACGAACATGTCACTGTTCTTCAATTTCTTAATCCTGGATTGTAGTGGCTTCCGAGTTCGAGTTTGGGCAAATTAAAAATAAATGGAAAATACTTTGTACAGAATACATAAATATTAGTGTCTTTACAATTTTAATGAAAACACTCTTCTTTTATTGTATTGTGTAAATTTTATGTGGCCTTTCTGATAAGAAGACATTTCTTTGTATCATGACTACTCTATGTCTACGGGGTTGTTGGAAAAAACTCTGTGTTAAGCAGCCAACTGTTGTATGTGGCCAGTTTTGATCTGCTCCTTGGCTGGCTGCATACAACAGGTTCAACTGTATCTGCATTTACCTTTTTTGGATAAAACAAATCTTTTGTAAAATCCAGATTATTACTTAAAATTTAGTTACTACACTAGCCTAAACTCATTACTAGAAAAATAAAAGTTTAGACTGGTCCGAATTAAAGGTGATTGTAGATGACAATTTGCATTGTTTTTGAATAGAAAAATATGTGCCATGGTGGATAGAAAAATTGTGACTTAACAAGCAAAGACTTGGTACACTCAATTTCTCCTCTTCTCACAATGGTATTGTAAAGTTTGTGTGACATAATTGGGGATTTTTTTCTAAGTTTTTTTTAACCCATTCCCACACAATAATAGTTTTTGATGCTCACAAGATTTTTTTTTTCTTTTTGAAAACACTGTGGAAAATGAAGAAATTGCTTGTTACAAGCAATTTCTTCATTTTTCACAATGTTTTCTATCCCCCCCCCAAAAAAAAGAAAGAATCCAACAAAAGTTCTTCAACTAAAATTTATTTTCTGTAACATCTTTGAACCAGACTTAAATTATGGTGATTGGTAATAGGTTTATCTTCATTCAATTTTCTATTTATATTGATATGTTTGTCTTCTTTTCAGTTTCAGAAAAGTCTGAAGAAGATCATTTTGTGCCAAGGTACCTTGTTATTTCAAATCTCTTACCTTTCTCTAACAATCCTGGTTTTTTCAACCTTTTTATGTCAATATAAGAAAACATTTTGTAAAGGAGAATGTGATTGTAACCATGCTTTTTGTCAAGAAGAATTTTTAACCCTTTCCTGTTCATTCCCTGGTTTTTACGTCCACCGGCTGTGATTTTATGATAGAGAAGACAATGTAGAAAAAGAAGAAATTGATTGTAACAAGCAATTTCTTCTTTTAAGCTCCCCTGAGCACGAAGTGCTCTGTGGGAGCCATTGTGATCGGTCATCGTCCGTCCGTCCGTCTGTCCGTCCGTCCATTCGTTCACAATTACAAAAAAATCTTCTCCTCCTAAACTAACCATGGAATTTCAACAAAACTTCACAGAAATGATCTTTAAGTCATGCTCTTTCAAAATACTTCAAAGAATTGAAATCCATGAAGAACTCTGGTTGCCATGGCAACGGAGTGAAAAAACTTAAAAAATCTTCTCCTCCCAAGCAGTAAGGCCTAGAGCTTAGATATTTGGTAAAAATCATCATCTATTGACCCTCTACCAAAATACTTCAAAGATTTACCATATTCTGAAAATTAGCTCTTTTCTTAGTGATCCCTGATTTTACATAGAAATAAAGAAGGAAATCTTTAAAAATCTTTTTGTCCCAAACTATAAGGCCTAGAGCTTTGATATTTGGTACAAATCATCATCTATTGACCCTCTACTAAATACTTCAAAGAATTACCGTATTCTGAAACTTAGCCCTCTTCTGGGCTATCCCTGATTTTACATAGAAATAAAGAAGGAAATCTTTAAAAATCTTCTCCTCCCAAACCATAAGGCCTAGAGCTTCAATATTTGGAACAAATCATCATCTATTGACCCTCTACCAAAATACTTAAAAGAATAACTGTATTCTGAAAATTAGCTCTTTTCTGGGCAATCCCTGATTTTACAAGGAATAAAAGAAGGAAATCTTAAAAATTCTTCTTCTCCAAAACCATAAGGCCTAGAGCTTTGATATTTGGCACAAATCATCATCTATTGACCCTCTACCAAAATACTTCAAAGAATTACCGTATTCTGAAAATTAATCCTCTTCTGGGCAATCCCTGATTTTACATAGAAATAAAGAAGGAAATCTTTTAAAATCTTCTCCCAAACCATAAGGCCTAGAACTTTGATATTTGATCGAATAATCATCTATTGACCCTCTACCAAAATACTTCAAAGAATTACTGTATTCTGAAAATTAGCCCTTTTCTTAGTGATCCCTGATTTTACATAGAATAAAAGAAGGAAATCTTAAAAAATCTTCTTCCAAACCATAAGGCCTAGATCTTTGATATTTTGTATTAAATCATCATCTATTGACCCTCTTCCAAAATACTTCAAAGAATAACCATATTCTGAAAATTAGCCCTTTATTAGTGATCCCTGATTTTACATAGAAATAAAGAAGGAAATCTTTTAAAATCTTCTTCTCCCAAATCACTAGGCCTAGAGCTTTGATATTTGGCACAAATCATCATCTATTGACCCTCTACCAAAATACTTCAAAGAATTACCGTATTCTGAAAATTAATCCTCTTCTGGGCAATCCCTGATTTTACATAGAATAAAAGAAGGAAAACTTTATAAATCTTCTTCTCCCAAACTGTAAGGCCTAGAGCTTTAAAATTTGGTACAAATCATCATCTATTGACCCTCTACCAAATACTTCAAAGAATTACCGTATTCTTAGAATTAGGCCTTTACTGTTCGATCCCTGATTTTACAAGGGATAAAGAAGGAAATCTTAAAAAATCTTCTTGTCCCAAACCATAAGGCCTAGAGCCTTGATATTTGGTACATATCATCAGCCATTGACCCTCTACCAAATTACTTAAAAAAATTAGCCCTTTTCTGTGTAATCCCTAATTTTAATTAAGAATAAATAATGATATCTTTGAAAACCTTCTCCTAAACCATTAGGCCTAGAGCTTTTATACTTGGTATGTATTGATGTCTATACTTCAAAGAATTACCATTTTCAGGAAATTAGTGCTATATGGTGGGATCATCAATATACCTAGGATTAAAAGAGAAATCCTTAAACATCTTCTCCAAAATAATTAGACAGAGGGCTTTGCTATTTTGTTTATATCATAAAGCCATGAATCATCATACTCAGGGGATCGATTTAGGACCATCATGGTCCTCTTGTTAGATAAATCCTATGAAATGATTAGAAAAATATCTATATATCTACTTGTAATTCCCTTCTCTTATGCTATTCTAATTACGTTTATTCCCCTTCTAACATGACATTAAGAATAAAAGTGACGTTATCTTAGCCTACCTTATATGGAACCGTATTTGACACTGTCAGATACAGAGTTTTTGGGAAGTCATGGATATAGCCATGCCTCTCTTTCAGGGCCGTGAAAACATCTGAATTGTGGGTTTCGAGGGCGATAAAACTAATATTAATTAGTATTGACTAAAAACACAAGCTCAATATAAGCTAATAAATTGGCATTTTATGATGAGTTTGGTATTGGTCAACATTCGAGGATGACCTAAACAACAAAATTTAAAACTCATCTTTGAAGCAAACTGGGAGAATGAATTTGACCCACATTGATGATTTTCTTTCCATAGGAAAGAAAATGTTGAAAGAAAAAGTGGTAAATCTTGTAACCAGAACTTTTTTTCCTGTTTTTCCATTTTATAATATTCTTATTAGTAGCAAAATCTTTTGATTGGGTTTCAATGATTTAGAAACACAAATATTAATCTTTCCTAAATTATTATTTCGTATATATTTACTTGACTCATTAAATTCTTTTACAGACCTAAAGTTCATATACCTAATGAGAGCTTGACTAGCACAGACTCAATCAGTAAGTAGCAATCAAGTATTATGATAGACTGTTTCTAAGAATTCATGAATTGTGTCGGTGATTTCATTGATATTTATGGTAAATCAATTACCAAACAACAACAAAATTTTGACTGGTCTAAAATCAAACAAGTTACAGATGACAATTTTTATGGACCTCCTGATAAGATCCTGGACATATTATATGGATGTCCGTCTGTCTGCAAGCTGTTGAAAATATATGGCTCATATGAGGCACATAGATTTCTTGAATTGATAGGCATCAGTTAGTTGTAAGGTCATAGTCACCCTTCAAGGTCAAGGTCAATTATCAAGGTCACATTTAAAAAAAGGCTATTATAGGGGCATGGTGTTTCACAAACACAACTTGTATAATAATGAAATATCAAAAATCTTTATCCTTTGGGATAAAAGTATTGTTGATACATGAAGAAATCACATGTTTCTTAATTTCAAATTTAAAATTAAAACTTACAGTTAATGGAAGATATGTATAACAACATCTTTCTTTATAATTCACATCTTCAAGTAACATGCTAGAGAGTCCATTCCAAGTACCAACAACAAAGTGTTTGATTCATGATTTATGAAATTTTGAATTAAAGCTCCTCCCCTTATCTTGAGTTCTGACATACAAGCCATAAGTTGCTCATCCAACTCAGATAAAGGTCAGGGCCAGAGATTATAAAACTTTTCGTACTCAACTTGAGAATTTACTCAAAATTTGATTCAAAATTAAAGAAGTATATTGACTTATTTACCACGCAAAGTGTGTTAAAATGAAACATTACGTTGGTTAATTATAATTTATAACAAAAATTCTACAGTTACACAACATTTATTTAAGCCCAAAGTTTGAGTAAATTCTCAATTGAGTACAAAAAAGTTTTATAATCACAGGCCTTGGATATTTGTTTATCATTTGGGAGAGAACTGACCTGCGTCACATAGAATCCAGAACTAGAACCCTCCCTAAATTTTAACCTGTAAAAGCTTTTTATCGGATTAAGTCCATTCAAATGACTGCATTTATTTTCAATAAGCATTAAGGAACATCATTGAACCAAAAATTCAACTGTTCTATTTAAAGTCTAGGAAAAAATTAAAGAAACCAATTTTGTCAATAAAGATCTTGTTGATAGAATGAGTATAGGCAGTCTTGATTATTTTTCAGATGAGCAGATAAATATTGAAGATTCACCAACAAGACCAGGTATGGACACAATGGATGAATTAGCAGAAAAGGAACAATTCTTTAAAGTAAGTGAACTGAAAGTATAAACCTTCTTGTAGGCATTCATAAACCCTTTTCCTGTTATCTCTTCTTGGTTATAAGACAGAGAATTTGTTTGCAATTAACCCATTCCTACTCAATGACGCTTTTAGACACCCCCATGAAAAAAGCTTAGTCAAAACTTTTAGGAAAATGAAGAAATTGCTTGTTACAAGCAATTTCTTCATTATTCACAATGTTTTCTACCCCAAAGGTAGAAAAAATAAAAAAATTCATAATCTTTAAATTGTCAGTTGCAACTCATTCCAATTTTGACCAGTCTAAAATTTCATCATGTGGGAATTTGTTAATTTCCTGTTTTAAAGACCCTACAAGTTGACAATCTGTGGCCTCATCCCACTAAACTCTGACAAGTTAATTGGACTTGGAAACCACGGACATTAGATCTAATTTGCATAGTTTACGATAGATCGTAAAAAAAATAATCAAATCCTTGGTTGGTTACCTAGTCATCATAATTACAGCTGGAGAAAGCTTTAGTTTCAATGTTGAAGATGCCCCCCCCCAAAAAAAGATTTACATTGAAATAAGGGGCTCAATTTTCATTTCTAGTCTAAATGAATGATTTGATTGATCATTCAATTTTTTAATTGACTAGTTATAAGACCAAGGAAAAGAAATCAATAAGTAATGATGCAAAACAAACATTATAAGAACATTAAAGAAAGAAAAGGAAATTGAGCATATTTCAATTGGCCAAAACCATTTAATTATTTTTAATCTAATTGATGAATCACACGCTTTATTTAATTATTTCTATTAAATTTTTTGTGCAAAAATAGTTTTGAAATATTCTAGGATCTTGAAAATAATGCAGATGGTACAATTGATTATGGGCGGTTAAATCAGGAGCTCAGTGCCACAGGGTATACCACCATGTCACCAGAGGGCGCTGCGAAAACGACAGCAACTCTTGCAGCTCTACAAGACATGGAGGATGAGCAGGAGGATTCTCCGTATCAGCAACGCGGGTTACAACCAGATTATGTACTGTCTGAAAGGGTAATTTGTTTATTTAGCTAGTCACTTCCATGTATGATCACTTGTTTTATTACTCAGATTTATTTTTAGAAAACATTATCCTTTACCACAGAAGCCTGCATTATTACATGCTGAACTGAACCCAGTCACCTGGGTTTTGGGGTTCGATCTATGTCGGGGTAATGCTTTGGTTAAACCAAATTTTACAGGATTGATCATTGGGTAACTTTTTATCAGATTCCTTAAAAGAATTTAAATTGGATAAAAACATGGCTTAAATGGGTGGGACTAATTTCCATATATTGTGAAATCTTTAAAAATCTTTTCTAAGAAACCAATCGATGAATTTAAACCACATTTCTTCTGAGAAACCAATGGATGAAATTCAACCAAATTTCACTGGTTTGATCATTGGATGACCCTTTATCAGAATCCTTCAAAGAATTTTGATTGGATGAAAAACATGGCTTTAATTGGCGGGGTTATTTTCTGTATATGGTGAAAGCTTTGAAAATCTTCTTCTCAGAAACCATTGGATGGTTTTCAACCAAATTTCTCATGAATGATCCTTTGGTGACCCCTTATTAAATTGCTAATATAAGAACTGATTGGCTTTAATGGATAGGGCTAATATCCATATATGGTAAACAGTGATTTCAAACCATTATAAGTTTTTAACAAAATTTCATAAAACGATCCTTTTGTGACTCTTTGTCAGATTCCTTAGTAAAATATGGCTCAGATGAAAATTATGGCTTTTAGGAGGGGGACTTGTCTCCATTTAAGGTATATAGTGAAATTTTGAAAATCTTGTTCTTGCAAACTGCAGGATGGTTTTCAACCAAATTTCTCAGGGATGATAAGTTAAATTCAGGCTGATGGAGCGAATCAGGCGCTCAAGCACCTTTAGTTACTAATGCTATTGCACTGAAACTTTGTACATGCTTTTGTGGCAATAATGATAGCCAGTAGACACAGATTCAATACTCTGACATTCATTTTAGTTGAATTTTAACCCTTTTCCGACTAAGAAATTCTTGGTAAACCTTACATGCAACTTTCATATATCTTTAATAACTATCTATCAGAACTACTGCTTTTAAACTTTGCACATGCTTAGAGACCATCATATCATCTATCAGGCAAAGATTCATTACAATTACATTTATTATGATAGAATTTTAACCCTTTACGGACTTCTACAAAATTCTTGGTTAAACCTTGCGAGCATCTTATTTGAATCGTCTTGTCAAGGCAATTCTAGTCAGTAGCCACTACATAGGATTTTTAGACTGTCATCACTCTATCTTGTCATATACAACCTCTTCCAAATAGAAATTGTCAAAAAACAAGCCGACTTGTAGTGATGAGTTAATTCAATCCATTACCTGATGGCAAAATTTTACACTAGTCCAAGTTGAAAGGAGCTGCAGGCGACAATGTAAAGTTTATGAAACTTTAGATTTTTTCAACTTTCTGGGTTGAAAATTTTGTGGAAAATGAAGAAATTACTTATGTGCAAGGAATTTCTTCATTGTATACAATGTTTTCCCAGTTGTTTTTCTAAAGGGCTTCAAAATGTGTCATTGTGTGGGAATGGATTAAAGGTGAAATAAAATTGTATTGTCACTGTTTGAATAAATACCTTTTTTATCTTAACCCATCCCCAACACCATAAGATTTTAGTCCTTTCAAAATTTAAAAAAAAGTTGAAGTTGACAATTTTAAGTTGATGAAATCTTCAAGATCTTGTCATTTAGGGTAGCAAACATTATGGATAATGAAGAAATTGCTAGTAACAAATTGCTTTTTATAGGGGAGAAAAGTTGTGAATAGTAACTTGTATGAACAAGCTTGAATTCGAGTTAACTCCTTACTGAATTGCAAGGTTTTAGACCTGTCCAAATTCAAAAGTTTTGCACACTAATTAAAGTCAATTTCGAAAAAATTACCAAACAATAGGGTAGAAGATATAATGAAAAAGGAAGAAATGGCTTGTTTCAAGCAATTTCTTCTTTTTGCACAATATTTTCTCAAGTATGAAAATGCAGTGAAGTGAAAAACCAGGAATTATACGGTAAGGGTTAAATGATCCTCTGAAAATATAATGGTTGCCATTTTTTTAAACATGCCTATGATATCTAGTATTGAATATTTTCACATTTTGCCTGATTAGCCTCGGTGTTTACATAGGTGCTTACATAAAATCCCTCCCTGGCGGCAGCACATATCCTTTCTGACAATTGTCTCTCCCCAATGGGTGGATAGATGTTAACCTAAGTGAAATAGCAGCTGAAGGCTAGGAAAGGATGTAGTGGTAGTACTGGTGCAAGAAATACCAGGAATCAATTGTTAGGTGCTCCAGCCACAGCAATATGACTGAAATACTTTTAGAAGTGGCACTGAACCCCATTCAATCAATTTCATAGAGTCCCATCAATTATGTTGGACATTGCAATTAAAATGTCTTACAATGTAAGATGTAACAATATTTTGTTAGCCCATAGAATTGTTTTTGATTTGATTAGAAAATATACATTATTTAACAGGTTTTGAAAATGGCTTCCCTTTTTTATTTGTGACCCATCATGCCAAGGGGGACCTCTAAGATGTTTTGTAAAACATATACTTGAAAAAGAAATTTGATTCATAAGAGGTCAATTAGAGGTTGAAATACAAAAATATTTAATAAATTAATCCATTACCAAACAGCTAAATTTGAAACTGGCCCAAATTGAAAGAAGTTGCAGACGACAATTTAAAGTGTATGAAAATTTTGATTTTTTCAACTTTCCGGGTAGAAAACATTGTGGAAAATGAAGAAATTGCTTGTCACAAGCAATTTCTTCATTTCCACAATTTTTTTCAAAGCTTTTTTCCTTGGGGGCGTCTAAAGGCGTCACTGAGTTGGAATGGGTTAAATAGCTAAAATAAATAAATTGAAATACATAGAAAGATGGAATGATCAGTCTATATTCAGAAATACAACAAACGACAAAGACTGAAAAGTTTCAACCTTGGTCAGCCCAGGCATACGGCAGAGTCAGACTAGGCTCAATACTTCTTGCACAACCCAATAGGTCCTTGTTTGCCTAACCCATTGCTGCTCTTTATGCTCCTCAAGAAATGCTAGTGAAAACAATGTGGACAATGAAGAAATTGCTTGAATAAAAAAATAAAGAATTTTAAAATGTTAAATCTTAAAATTTAAGATTTAAAAATAAAATTTTTTTGTCTGTAGCTTCTTTGAGTTCGGACCTGTCTAAAATTCTGTCATGTGGAAATGGGTAAATGGATCACTTATATTTTTATCTATCTATTATTTTCATTAGGAACAGTCAGAACAAAAGCCAAGTATGTTATCTAAAGGTAAGACTGATTTGCAAATTATTACTTTGTTTTATGATCATTTAAAAAAATCAATTTAACCAGTTACCAGATAGTAAAGCTCTAGACATATCCAAATTGACAGAAATTATAGATGACAAATCAGCCTGGCTTGAAATTGAAAATGAGTACAATTTACAGCAGAAATCATTTTGAGCAAGGAAAATCACTTGTTTGAAGCAGTTTCTTCTTTCCTCGCAATATTTTCCATAGCTTTTTCTTTTTTACATGTTAAAAGGTGGGTTTGCGTGATATGGGTTTAACATATCTGATTTGAAGAAATCATCGCTGAGGTAAAGCAAATTAAACATTTTTTTAAGTACCAGTGTTTAATTAAAATGAGTTGTGGATTACAAACAGGGTAATTGACCAATTGCTGCCCCAACAAGCTCACTCTGTATAAGCTGTAGTTATGACATTTAAGTTGCTAAACCATCAAAAAAGCTTCTCACAAATGGCGCTGATGTCCGAATTAAAATTCCTCTTCCAATCAAAATGATTTGATTGGCCATTTGTTTTCTTTCATTGACAGCTAACCGACAATTCTATCCTATTCCCACACAATCACGCTTTTAAACGCCCCTCAATAAAAAAGCAACAGAAAACATTGTGGAAAATGAAGAAATTTGCTTATTACAAGCAATTTCTTCATTAACCACAATGTTTTCTACCCCAAATTACAAAGATTTTAAAGATTTCAACGACTTAAAATTGTAGTCTGCAACTTCTTTGAAATTGGACTAGTCTGAATTTTATTATGTGGTAATTGGCTATGTCTTATTACAAATAACAAGTAATTCCTCTTTTTCTCATTTGGATATATTCCTTCATTGCTTAACCCTTTCCTGTTCAATCCCTGGTTTTTACGTCCCTGTGATTTTATACTTGAGAAAATGTCGTGGGAAAAGAAGAAATTGCTTTATAAAAGCAGTTTCTTCTTTTCTCACAATATTTTCTATCCTATATGTTGGTTACTTTTTAAATTGCACTCACTTTTAGTTGTCGTCTGCAACTTGTTTCAAATTGGACAAGTCTAAATTTTCTAAAAACAGGAAAGGGTTAAGGTTATTGTTTAACCTTTTCCTCCACAGTCTTTCATGCCTATCAAGAAAAGCACTTTGGAAAACATGTAATAAGCAATCTCTTCATTATCCACAATGTTTTCTTCCTGATAATAACAAAGAATTATAAAATTTCTTCAACTGAAAATTGTTGTCTGCAAATTCTTTGAAAGTAGACCAGTCCAAAATTATGTCATCTGGTAATTGGTTTAAGTTTTCTATTTAGATGTCTGTACATCAGTAAGATTGGGAACAACTATTGACTATCTGTCTGTTGGTCTGACTTCCAAAAGCTCAATCAGTTTGATGTTATAGCATTTAACCCATACCAGACAACAAAATATAAAACTGGTCCAAATTCAAAGATGCTGGAGATGATATATTTTAGTTGATGAAATTTTGAAATTTTGTCAAGCCTACTTGCGGTGAGCAAGACATAGTTGTCACTATGACAAGTCGGTGTATGTGCGTTAGTGCGTTAGTCAGTCAGTCGTCCAAATTTGTCCAGACAATTACTGCTACATTTATGGACGGATGTCAAAAAAACTTGGCAAAATTATTTCTCCATCATGCATAGATGTGCCATTTGAAAGAATTTTTGGGATAGTTCTAATGTCAAGGTCACAGCTCAAGGTTAAACACTAAAATTGTGTTTGTCCGGACAATTACTCCTACATTTATTGATGGATTTCAAATAACTTGGCACAATTATTCTCCATCATTGGCAGATGTGCCATTTGAAAGAATTTTTTCGATAGTTCTAATGTCAAGGTCTCAACTGTAAGGTAATACAGTAAAAATGTGAATGTCAAGAGCATTTCTCCTACAATTGATAGATTTCAAAATAAATTGGCACAATTATTCTCCATCATGAGTAGATATGCCATTTGAAAGAATTTTTTTGATAGCTTCAAGTTCAAGGTCAAAGCTCAAGGTCAAACACTAAAATTGTGCTTGTCCAGAGCATGATACCTACAAAACTTTGCGGGCTCAATAGCAGTTGTCCTAGGACAACCATCTAGTTTCAGTTTTTGGGAAGCAAATATTGACGATAATGAAGAAATTGTTTCTTACATGCAATTTCTTCATTATCCACAAAGTTTTTCAGACTTTTTTTTTAGCATCAAAAAGCATCATAATGTGGATATGAGTTAAGTGACAGTGTTCATATTTAGTATGGAGGGCATTCTCCAGATGCACGTCTGTTACCCATTCCCACACAATGATGCTTTTAAATGCCTCTCAATATAAAAGCTTTGGAAAACATTGTAGAAAATGAAGAAATTGCTTGTCACAAGCAATTTCTTCATTATCCACAATATTTTCTACCCTAAAAGACCAAAATCTTGATGACTTCATCAAATCAAAATTGTCGTCTGCAACTCTTTTGAATTTGGACTGGTCTAAGATCTCGTTGTTTAGGAATGGGTTAAAGACAACGGCAAGGTCTTATTCCAAAATTTGGCTATGCTTGGTTAGTTAGTTTTTCTCATGCATGTCTTGGTTTCACATGAATTCTTAGTGTCCTTAATGGATTCCCTTGAGTCAACCATGAACACAACAACTTCGCCACAAGTGGGTAAAGGTACACTGAGAGATGCCAAAGATATGCTTGAAGAGAGAGATGAGGAGAATTATAATGATGATGATGGTTATGATGGTCCAAATCTAAAACCTGGTTACAGTATGCCAGAGACATTAAAGACAAACACAGGTAAAAACATTGTTGAATTTTATACTAGGTGGCAATTATACACCTGCAAAACAAATGTCTTTGGGGGTATAAAGGAACCTGCCTGTCTGTGCACAAAAAGTCATGTAATTTTGTGTGACAAACTTCTACAATTTTTCAAGTTTTGTAACATGCTTTTTATCTCACCTGAGCACTTCGTTCTCTGGGTGAGCTATTGTATCAGTCATCGTCTGTTTTCAAGACAAGAAGTTTATTTAGCTAGAAACATGACTGTATTGTCTTTTTTAGCTGATGTTGTTCTTTAGGAGAGCTTTTTGTATCTCTTGGTATCCTTCGCCTGGGGCGTCGTCTGGTGTCAAGATTTTCTTTGAATATCTTTTCCTCCTAAACTACTTGTCCAATTTGGACCAAACTTTGCTGGAATGTTCAGTTGGTGGCCCTTTTCTAAACTATTTCATGAAATTTTAAATTTGCTGAAAAATGGGGGCATGGTAGGACAAAGCTTAACATATTTACCAGAAATTATGAATGGATGTGGTAGGTAGGTGCTTATCAGACTTGAAGAACTCTTGATATGATTAAAAAAAAAACACTTGTCTAAACAAGTGGTCCAATTTGAACCCTTTTAGCTGGAATATTCCCTGTGTGACCCTTTGAAAAAAAAATTGTGAATTTTTGATTCCCCAAAAATTGAGGTCATGGCAGAGTTATCAGACTTTACAAAACTATGAAATAATTCTAAGGTGAGAAATTTAAGCCATTTGACCCTCTTGTACTTTGTGTACTTGTATACCATTTTGTCTATCCACAAAATGGCATACTAGCTTTAAAATAATATGTGGTAGAGCTCTAAGACATATCATTAATTTTTTCTTTTTAGCTCCCCTGAGCACGAAGTGCTCTGGGGGAGCTATTGTGATCGGTCATCGTCTACCGTCTGTCCGTCCGTCCGTTCACAATTACAAAAAAAATCTTCTCCTCCTAAACTAACCATGGAATTTCAACAAAACTTCACAGAAATGATCCTTAGGTTATGCTCTTTCAAAATACTTCAAAGAATTTAAATCAATGAAGAACTCTGGTTGCCATGGCAACGGAGTGAAAAAACTTAAAAAATCTTCTCCTCCCAAACGGTAAGGCCTAGAGCTTTGATATCTGGTATATATCATCATCTATTGACCCTCTACCAAAATACTTCAAAGATTTACCGTATTATGATAATTAGCCCTTTTCTGGGCGATCCCTGATTTTACATAGAAATAATGAAGGAAATCTTTTAAAATCTTCTTCTCCCAAACCATAAGGCCTAGAGCTTTGATATTTTGTACATATCATAATATATTGACCGTCTTCCAAAATGCTTCAAAGAATTATCATACTCTGAAAATTAGCCCTTTTCTGTGTGATTCCTGATTTTACAAAGGAATAAAGAAGGAAATCTTTGAAAATCTTCTTCTCCCAAACCACAAAGCCTAGAGCTTTGATATTTGGTACATATCATCAGCCATTGACCCTCTACCAAATTACTTAAAAAATTAGCCCTTTTCTGTGCAATCCCTAATTTTAGTCAGGAATAAATAATGATATCTTTGAAAACCTTCTTCTAAACCATTAGGCTTACAGCTTTTATACTTGGTATGTATTGATGTCTATACGTCAAAGCATTACCATATTCAAGAAATTAGTGCTATATGGTGGGATCATCAATATACCTAGGATTAAAAGAGAAATCTATAAACATCTTCTCCAAAATAATTAGACAGAGGGCTTTGCTATTTTGTTTATATCATAAAGCCATGAACCATCAAACTCAGGGGAGCAATTTAGGACCATCATGGTCCTCTTGTTTTTAAATTCCCATCACATCTTTAGCCTACCTGAACCTGAAGAGCTCAAGATGAGCTATAGTGATAGTCCAATGTTCATTGTTTCTTGTGCTACATCCAAATATTTTTTAACTACTTCCTCTCCTAAACCAATGGGTCAACCTGGGCGAAACTTCCTTAATTATACCATAGTTGTTCAAGTATTTGGAATGCCAAGAACAAAAAAGGGTAAAAAATAATAAATCTTTAGAAATAATTATGCATTTTAACTCATTCCAACACAATCCAATCCCTCCTTTTTACGCCCCTTCAGAAAAAAGCTTTGGAAAACATTGTGGTAAATGAAGAAATTGCCTATATCAACAATTTCTTCATTTTCCACAATATTTTCTATCCAAAAAGACGAAAAAACTCAAAGTTCAATAAACTTTACATTGTCTTCTGCAACTTCTTTCAATTTAGACCAGTCTAAAATTGTGTTGTGTGGAATTTGGTTGAGCATACATGAGAAATTGATATGTAGACTTTGTATTATAGGTTTAGTAGGTACAAATACTAGTCAGGAGATAGAAGCATTACAGAAAGCCTTAGAGAAAGTAGGGTTGTCCACCACTATTGGTAATGACAGTCAGTTAGAGCTGTCATCACAGGGAGATAAAGAGACAGAGGAACTTGTCAAGAAACTTCTCAACTCTGACTCTGGTAAGAGCTAATTTAGAAGTGATTTCAAATCTAACCATTTTCCTTAGAATCACATCCTCATGACCCGTAGAAATTTTTATCCAGGAAAGCTTTGTGGGAAAGATGAAAACACTTGTCACATACAGTTTTTTCTTCTCCCACTATCTTTTGTTAGCTTCATTCTGAAATTAATTTTCAATTTTCCTCTGAAATGAAATGTCACCTGCAACCTTTCAATTTTGACCTGTTGAAATTTGTCATTCTTAAGGTATGATTCCTGGATTTTCTGTGAGAAGAGAGAATAGCTTGTCATATACAGTTTTTTCTTCTCCCACAATCTTTTCTTAGCTTCATTCTGAACTTAATTTTCAATTTTTCTCTTAAATGAAATGTCACCTGCAACCTTTCCATTTTGACCTGCTGAAATTTGTCATTTTTAAGGTTCGAATCATGGATTTTCTGTGAAAAGAGAGATAAAAAAAAAATGACTATGTTTATAGTCAAACTTCATTTACTAGAACATGGAAATTCTCGAACACAATGGAAATTTCAAACAAGAAACTTGGTTCCCGCAAAATTTTTTCATGATTCATAGTGTTCGACCTCAGAAAACTCGTCCTTGAATGTCTAACTTTCGAACTCTTTTCAAAGTCCCGAACTACAAATCACTATATATCATCTGAAATAGTGGAACAAAGAGTTGATTGACAATCAAAAGCTGCTATGTTTGATGAATTTTCACACATTCGACATGTTAATCCTTTTATGATACCTTACTGGCAAACAATGTACCGTGTGTAATATTAATTTGTTCAGTGAAAAATACATTTCTTCTATCATTTAGGTATAATTATACCTGGTAATTGATTGTTTGCATATTCACCAACAAAAAAATCTAAGAAGGTTATTTAATTGGAGAATTTTTTTAACCAATTCCAAAACATCGTTGGCATCTGATGATGAAGTTATTCTACGCTGAGGACAGCAACTAGGACCGATATTCTCGAAGAGAAACTTTATGGCACTTGTTGTGCTTGAAATGCATTCTGCCCCTTTCAGATAAGATAAAATAACATGTTGACAAAATAGGTGTAGTATCTTTAATGCTTTGTGTTAAAGAAATGAAATTTGCCAAAAGAAGCCGCGTACGTAACCGTGATCATTGAAAACAAAGCCAACCTATTATGCTTGTTTAGTGCAATTAATTTTGTCGAATTTTATGATTTCTTACAAAAAACGACGTTATGGTTTGAAAACGTTTATACATATGTTGGATTCTATGAAATTCAAAACTGGTCAAGCAAGTAAGTGACTGTATTTTCGGACTCTACCTACCTCGGATAAATGATATTACCTTATCTGATTTTTGGATCAGTCAAACTTCTGAAATATCGAACAAATTAGCCAGTCCCTTATGTGTTCGAGCCACTGAAATTTTGACTGTATTTAATTGATTACTGGGGAACAGAATTCTTGACAGGTCCAAAATCAACAACCTCACACTTTTACCTCTGATCATTGAATTGCAAGTTGACTGTTGACTTACAGTAAACCTGGAAGTCTTCATGACCCGGAGAAATTTTATCCGGGAAAGCTGTGTGTCAATAGAAGAAAACACTTGTCAAATTCAGATGTATCTTCTCTCACAATTTTTTCTTACCTTTATTCTGAACCTTTTTTTTTTCAAATTTCCACCCAAGTAACTGTCACCTGCATCGTCTCAATTTGATCAGTTGAAATTAGACATATTTAAGCTTTGAATCATGGGTTTTGGGTGAGAAGAGAGATAAAAAATAGTTTATATTTAACTGATTACTAGGGAACAAAATTTTTGACAGGTCAAATTTCAACAACTTCACACTTTTACCTCTGATCATTGAAATGCAAGTCGGCAGTTGATAAACAGTGTACCTGGAAGCTACAGCGTATTGACAAACAACCCTCAGCTTGTATGCCTGGGAGGAGAGGAGCAATATGGAGTTATTTTTTTGCCCAGAAAATTACCATGGTCTGAAGGGTATTCAAACAAAGGGACCCTCTGATATCAAGGCTCAATTAATGGACTCCTTTATAAAATAAATTAAAAATTGAAAAGGGTTTGTGGCCAAACACTGAAGCTTTTTGATGCCACTTAAGAATTCAAAAAAACAATATAGAAAACATTGCCAGAGCTGATTCTAGGGTGCAGGATTGCGGGATTCACACATTGAAATATCGTAGGCCGCAAAAATCAGAAGGCCGTGTGGCACATTTCACGCATATTTTAACAGGATGGTGCATTTTCAAATCAGCGGTGCTGAGAATACTCCTAATTCCTATTTTGTGATGCTATTTATATCTACCTTTCAAATAATGGATGCTACTTATAGAATCCCCACCTCCCACATTAAAGTTATGCTTCAATGAGTACAGATGATTTGACATTCCTTTCCAACCCATGACATTTGACCCCATTTTCTCAAAGTATTATTTTGAATTAACACTTTCTATTTGGCCTAAGAATGATGATCATCGGATAAATGAAAAAGAAGGTATGAAAACAAAAATATTCTGTTTTTTATTTCTGGCAAATGGATTAGTGTCATGAAAATAGAATGCAAAAGTTCCTTGTTTTCTCACTATGTATACATACCTTTCTTTGTAGAGTAGTCAGAATTCTTTTTATAAAAACTTATTGTCTGCTCTTGGCTCAATCCTAAAACCCATTTGCCCACATTTTTAAATGTGATGGGGAGTTAGCCTTCTTTAGTGAAAACCTAGTTTCAGCTCTGAATGTGTGAAATGAAGAAATTGCTTGCAACAAGCTATTTCTTTATTTTACACAATGTCTTCTAACCAGAAAGTTGAAAAAATATAAAATTTCATAAACTTTAAATTGTTGTCTGCAACTCCTTCCATTTTGGACCAGTTTAGAATTTTATTGTGTTTGGTTGAATTAATCATTCCCCTTCTTGTTTGCAGGTAAACAGAGAAATGTTGCAGAAGTAATGAAAGAGTTGGAAGATCTCCAACTGAAAGTGGAGAAAGATGGAAGTCATCAGGTGGAAGGAATCCACAGGGTTCCCTCCAGTACAAGTCCTAGAGGTAACTAAATATTGAAGTCAAGCCAGGATAGCTCAGTCCATCACATACTGTTCTCTATATCCTGGGAAGCAAATAAATGATTGTTCCATTCCAACACAGGCCCTCCTTTTTACGCACCTGAAGAAAAATGCTTTAGAAAACATTGTTGAAAAATGAAGAATTTGCTTGCATTAAGCAATTTCTACATTATCGGCGATGTTTTCTATCACAATTTCATCAACTTGAAATTGTCGTCTGCAGATTCTTTCAATTTGGACCAGTCTAATATTTTGTCGGTTTGGAATGGGTTAGATATGCTGTGAAATTATTTTTGTTAAAGAGTAATAAAACTTAAGGAACATTACTAAGATTACAGATGGTTTAAACCTATTTATTTTACATCGATTGGGAAACAAGTTCTTCCAACTTTGATTAATCCCTCTTGATTCTGCTTCCTAGAAAATGCACCAGTGCTCGCGCCGAAAGTGTGGGCCAATGACAGAACCAAGATCGATAGCCACTCCCGGGAATCGAACTCAGGACCTCTCGATCGGGAAGCCGACGCTCTACCTCTCGACCACGGACACCACGATAGCTAAGATTACAGATAGCTACTATACTTAAAAATATATTTTCTCCGTACAAATGAGATCTGCTGCTTGATCTCCTTGATCTGCTGTTTTGGCATAGAGTTCAAACTGGCCATTACTCTGCAGTTTTGGAATTTTCATGACTCAGCTCTTAGGATAGATCATTTGGATCAAGACTTGTCAACTTCTCATGGTTCATAAACCTACATGGCCCCTGATCATGCAGTTACAGTCAACACTTGTTACCTTAGAAATTAGGAATTTTGACCTTCAGGATATGTCAAGGTCATTTTCAATTCCCAACTTTATCCCTTCATTATTTCATATAAACCTGAATCTTTATCTCAAACCAGTAAAACTGGCTTTTTCTGTCATGTTTTGTTGATTTTTAGGTCAAATTTCAATTTTCACATAAATATTTAACTGTTAAGTAGGCAATATAACTAACAAATTCTGTTTGACAAGGTACATGTAATTATAATGAGATAAAAAGTGTCAACTGTATGTCATTCAACATAGGGTTT
Organism: Fragum fragum; assembly: GCA_946902895.1. Taxonomy (NCBI): domain Eukaryota; kingdom Metazoa; phylum Mollusca; class Bivalvia; order Cardiida; family Cardiidae; genus Fragum; species Fragum fragum. The sequence continues at coordinate 32,042,553 of OX336368.1, read as the reverse complement.
TAGAGACCCAGCTTTACATATGCAGTCTTTCTTTATATTCTCTTTCCATATATAAATTAGAATTTTTATTCATCAGACTCTTTCATTATAATGTGTGTTTATTTGAATATAGGTATAGAAAGACAGAAACGTGTAGATGAAATACTAGGAACTAATAGTAATGGAGTACCGGAAGAGATGAGGGGTTTTGCTCTGTCCCCTGCCCAGCCCTTTGACCCTGACTACTCACAAAGTAACTCTCATAGAGGAGACTCACAGCGAGAAAACAGCTCACATCGTGGTGGGTTTGATGATTCACATACGGAGGAAACAGAGCTCTATCAACCTGTTACACAAGTGGTATGAAAAAATCTATTTTGGTTTTCACTGTGAAAAGCTTCTGACTTATTTCAACTCATATATGCAAGATTTAAAATCAAAGTTACCTCATTGAAGATTTTGTTCCAGAAACAGATAAAGATGAGAACACAGATTGCTAAAAATTAAGTATTGTTTTATAAAACCTATCTATATAGGCTGCTAATTCATTACCAGATGACAATATTTAAGACTTGTCAAAATTCAAAGAAGTTTCAGACAACATTTCTTAACAGTAATATAGTTACCACGTGCAAGTCCTGCTCTGTCTTCATTCACTTCAGTTTGAGGATGGAATACCATAACTACAGTCGAACCTGTCTTAAGCAAGCGGTCAAGGGATTTGCCAAAATCGCTTGCTTAAGACAGGTGCTTGCTTAATACAGGTTGGCCTGATGGCCGGATATTTGTATAACAAAAAGATAGGGTGGCTAGAAAGTATTCATTTTCAGTAAATAAATAACAAGATATTTTTAATTTTGGTAAGAATACAAGTAGGCCTATATACTCATGAAGTGGATTAGATTGTCAAACGAAATTAAAAAGGTTCAAATCAGATTAAATTACTCGAACTGTTGTGATTATTTTTGGCAAAGATCGAACAATTGACATAATATCGGCCGCTCAATTAAGGATCAGTCTTCTCAATATTTTTGATTATTGCGTAAAACACTATATTTCAATAAAATTCCAATTAGAATCTAGTCAGAATTAGTCTTTGAGTGAGTTTGTTCACTCATTTCTCACCTCTAAAACTGCAAACAAACTCTGTATGAATACGAAAATAGATAACTTTCCGAGAACAGTAATTTCCATCGTCATACTCGATTAAACTTTATTGATAAAGTTTGAGTATCATATGCATAAAATTCAATCACTGAATAAGAGCAAAATAACAAAACTAGGCATTTTGATGACTTCGTAGTTATCTACAGAACACATGTTAATTGGCGACGCGTGTGAATGTTTATCTAATTTTGACACTTGAATAGATAATCCAAAAGCAATTATGGGCCATGTAATTACTTATCCGTGAAAATTGCAATCGGTCCGAAATTGACCGTAAACTCAGGTTATTTCAAAGAATGGGACACAATTTTGACGGTCATTGACTGCGTTTTAGAGGTGCTTGTTGAATACAGGTAAAATTTAGTGTAAAAAAGATCGGGGGACATTGAACTGGCCGTTTAAGACAGGTGCACGCTGAATGGAGGTGACCGGATGAGCAGGTTTGACTGTACATGTGTATTTGGAACTGAGGTTATTGTTATGCCCAGTGACATAGATTAAGTTTTGCATTAAAACTGATTATTCATGACATCTGCTACTAACCTTTTATGAAAGATGCCAGGGTATTCACTGTTTAGACAAAATATTCCTTTAATGAAACAAAATTAAGAGAATTACGTTTATCTGCTTTGAAAATGTGCAATTTTTAGATATTAGAACTTCACTGGAATAATGTTAATTAAAACTGAAATAAACCTAATTTTGATAACTGAGCAATTTAGAATTTGGAAATAGTTCTTGGATAATTGATTTATTTTAGGTGAGATAATGGCTTTGTCATTTGTGGTACACTTATTTGAATTCTTACCTGGCTAAGATGAATTGACACTTGTTTTTGATACAGTGAAATCCTCTTGATTGAAAAACTTATAATAGCAATTCACTGCTTAATTGCAACTTGCTTTATTCCAGTCATTAGATTTAAAGCTCCTTTGAAAGTAAATTCTTGTTAATTGCAACAAAAGTGTTGACAAATTGATGTTGTAATTAACTAGCATCTACTTACAACACATGACAAGATATCTTAGGCAAGAAAAAATGTACAGTCCAAATAAAAGATCTGCAAATTCGAAGGTGTAAGTAAAATGACATTTAATATATATTAGAAAAACATCATGTTGAACAGGAGACATTTCATGTAAAGAGTAATTTGTCCTTTCCACAATTCTCTTAAATGTTGTAACACACTGCCAAGGTAATACAATTTTTTGTAAATGGTTGAAAATGTCTAGTTCATAGTTGATGTTTTACTCCATGTTTAGAATGAACTTTAAACTTAAATTGTATGACATCTCTTGTTTTGTTTTTTTTCAAGCAAAGAGACAAATTTGGAGTAGTAAGTACTTGCATTGGTCCAATGACCTGGTTTTATGGACTATGGGTGTACTAAAATTTGTTTTTTCCAGTAACTAATTGACTAATCGCCGCTGTCAATCAAATAACCAGTCGACCAATTAAATCTTTCATTTAGACCAGAAATGAGTTTTGAACTCCAACATTTTTTGTAGACCATTTTTTGTTAATTTGGCAACTTAAACATTGTAACTACAGCTTATTCAAGCCATAGTTCCAACTTTTAGTTTGCCAACCATATTTAAATTTTCAAAAATTACTCCATTTAGTATGGAAGTGGGACTTCTTATCATAGTTGGTGGGTGTAGCCAATGGAGTCAGTAGGTGGTGCCAGCGATTGGTCAATTCACAAAGTCTGATTTGTTCTAACACACTCACTGATTAAAAATACATTTTTATGCCCCTACCTATGAAGTAGAGGGAAGTATATTGGTTTCACTATGTCTGTCTGTCTGTTACTTGAGTAACAAAATGCTGGTGCGGGTATAATTGTGGATATTTTGGTTATCAAAAGTTTTGAATATATTAAGAATTCTGATAGACTTTTTTGTATGTATTACTTGTAGAAAGTCCTTTCTTGTACAAAATGTAAATTTGAGCCTGGTTAGCTCATTTGGTAATAACTATACTGTCAACTGCTGGCTGGACCAACATTCTTTCTGACATTTGACAAAAGTCATTGTAACTTGTCATTTGCCTCTCACCAATTGGTGATTGATAAGTAGTGCTCTTATGTGGGATGAGAAACTGTAGGCTTTGAAATACTGTTGTGGTTGCATATATTTAAGAAATGACAGGAAACCATGATTATGTGCACCAGCCACCAAAATCTAATTGAAATACTGTTAAACGTTGTTGTAAACCCAATTCAATCAGTCATTTGTTTTGATTTGTTTGATTTTGGTACAGTCCTGTGGTGAATTTGACTCTCATCCCACTCAATTTCATTTAAAGAATGATTCAATCATTCACTTTGATTGTTCAAAATGTTCCATGACAAACTTTCATTTTGAAAATCACATTTTTTGATTTTCATTGAATAATGAAGATTTTGGAAATGTCTGATTTGTCCAAACTAATAGATCTATATATAATGATCATTACATTAACCCATTCCTACACAATCCCGCTTTTTATGCCCCTTAAGAAAAAAAGCCATCAAGAATATTTTTGATAATGTGCAATTTCTTTATTTTTCACAATATTTTCTACCCCAAAAGCCAAAGATTTTTAAAACTTTATCAGCTAAAATTTTTCGTCTGCAACATCTTTATACCCCCCCACCTACAAATTAGAGGGGGGTATATTCCTTTCACCACGCCTGTCTATCTGTGTTTCTATTTCTAGATTTTTTCGTTTCCATACTCAAGAGCCAATAGACCTACAGCCTTGAAACTCCTTACAATTGTTGCTAATGACCAATGCAAGTGCCCTTTTATATTTTTGGTCACATAGGTCAAAAGTCAAGGTCAAAATTCAACTTTGAAAACCATTTCCAGGTTCTTACTCATAAGCTATGTGACCTAGGACCGTGAAACTATATACGCATATCTATTTTTTGGTCATGGAGGTCAAAGGTCAAGGTCACATTTGAACTTTCATTGTAAAACGTTTCCGTCCTCGAACCAACTGATTCGACTTAGGACCATGAAATTTTACACCCATGTTGTCCATGATACAAGGTGGTGCCTTATCGTTTTGGGGTCATGTAGGTCAAAGGTCAAGGTCACAATTGAACTTTGATAAAAAACTGTTTCTGTGCTCTAACTCATGATTTATTTGACTTAGGACCTTGAAACTTCATACACATGTTGTCCATGACCAAAGGAGGTGCCTTAGCATGTTGGGTCATGTAGGTCAAAGGTCAAGGTCACATTTGAACTTTTATTGAAAAGGATTTCCTTTTTTTGGTAATGAAGGTCAAACTGTTCTACTTAAGTGACAAAGCTCTGGTGGGGGATATTGGTCCGCTTTGTGACTATTCTTGTAGAATTTTTGATGAGACTAAAATTTTGTGGTCTGGAAATGGCTTTAATTTACTCATATCACTCACCACTTTCTCATTCTATTCCATTCAAAAATCACTTCAAAATCTTTTGCTTTGACAATTTTACAATTAAAAGTTGATTGGTGAGGGAAAATATTAAAATTGTGTAAAGATCCATGTTTGTGTGTTCTCTTTGTTTTCTCTAAAGAGTTAATATTTTCTGGTTTTGCAATCACCTTTTTTAGCTGACCTGAGCATGAAATGCTCATGTGAGCTATTGTGACCACCCTTTATCCGGCTTCAGTCCGGCATCAGGCGTCTTGTCAACAATTTCTTTAAACATCTCTTCCCAAACCACTGGGCCAATTTCAGCCGAAATGTTCCTTAGGTGTTCCCCATCAGAAATAGCTAAAAGAGTTGAAATCTGTTGGTAACTCCGGTTGCAACAAAAGGGAAATTTAAAAAAATCTTTAAAAATCTTCTCCTCCTGACCCAAAAATAACATTGTATCCTACATCGAAAGATCGGGAACATATTGTTTTACTATTGTCTGTCTGTCTGCAAAACCTAACCAAAAAACTTAACATTGCCAATTACTACCAGCCTATTCAAGATACAACGCTCATATTTGGCATGAGGATACATCTCCATAATACGCATCTCCGCATGTCAAGTTCAAGGTCATGTGATAAGGTCAAGGTCACATACCAAGGTCAAACATTTAGTCCTGTTGCGGGGCATTGTGTTTCACGAACACATCTTGTTACCTGTTTAAAACTTAGCTATTTGTTTCAGCCATTTGATTTTAGCTCAAATATCTTAACTCTCGAGTAAAAATTGTCTATTCCTTGAGATTTGATAATAGGGAGAGATATGATGTTTATAAGATATTGACTTTCATACAGTGGATTGATTAGGAAAAATCCTTTTTTGTAGATAAACACCTTCATATCTTTTCAATGCATATCTTATCTAATATCCTTTTACCAAAGATGTTCAAATTATGTTTCTTGATGGAAAATTTATTCTTCACAGGAGGTAAAATGTTGTTGTTAACCCATTCCCACATGAGAAAAATTTAGAGTGGTCCAAATTGAAAGGAGATGCAGAAGAGTATTTAAGGCTGATGAAATTCTCAAATTCTTTGTCTTTAGAGGTAGAAAACATTGGTGACATAGAAGAAATTGCTTGATTCAAGCAATTTCTTCTGTGTCCACAATATTTTCCAAAGCTTTTTTTCTTGAGGGGCGTAAAAAGGAAGGACTGTGTGGGACCCATTCCCAAAATGGCACTTTTTCATGTTATTGCAAGAATAAGAATTTGGAAAAGATTGGTGAAAATGAAAAAAATGCTTAAAATAAGTAATTTCTTAATTTTCCACAGTATTTTCTACCTGTAAAGTTAACTAAATCTTAGATTTCACCAACTTAAAATTGTCATCTTGAGCTCTTTCTAATTTGGACCAGTCTAAAATTTGCCATCTGGTTATGGGTTAATGCCTGATATCCTGTTTTGTTTTAGTCTGTAACAGATCGAGGTAGAGGAAAAAAGAAAGACAAAAAAAGATCTGAGAAAACAAAATTGGATACTCAGGATACAAGGAGTAAAAGTTTACGGAAAACAAAAGAAACAGTTAAAAGTCCACGGTCTAAAAGTCCAAGATCAACTTCACCTTTAAAAATTGGTAAGGGAATTATGCTCTTCACTTGAATGATGCTCCTTGAAAAGATTTTTTACTATAACTTGAGTTAAAGAAAAAAAAAAATTGGGTCAAACATAAAAAGCTGATTACTAGTATTTAAAGCTTTTTTTTTACTGCTACAGTAGTATTTACATATTTTTCATTGTTAAAGTTGTTGGGATTCCATTTTTCTTTACATAAAGAAGTAACATGAAAAAGAAAATGTCATAGTAAGGTTGGTATGGCAATGAATAGGGAACATTATGTAAAATTATATAAAAAGAAACATTTATTGGATCATGTTAGTTTTGGCTTTCAAGGTAATGGGGTAGTAGAAAAGCCTGAAATGAATAATTTTTGCCTTCTCTGTAAATTATGGGTTTTTTTTATTTTACCTTCTTTGAAAATAATCTGATTTGTCAGCACAGTTTTTTTTATTTACATTTGCAGACTTTTCTGACACAATAAAAACTAAGTATAGAAATGTGAAGAGTTCTGGATATGGTAAAGTGTCCCCTAATAAACCTCCACGGGAGAAGAGTAGAGAGCGAGATATACTTGGGTATTCTAGAACTCGTCCTAATACTGCTACCCAGCAAGAGATAGACCTTTTAGTCAACAGGGATACATCTCCTGGGAAGTATATATCAAAGGACCTCAGTCCAAAAAGGAAAGAAGTGAAGGTTGATACAGACACAAAGAAAATGTGGAGTCCAGCAGACGTGACAAAACAGAAAGTCAAAGGTAAATTGCACTGAATTTATTACCAGAATATCCCTCCTACTGAGGCTCCTTAAAATTATTTTTGAAAACTTTTTGGGAAAAGGAGAAATGTCTTGTTGCAATTTCTTGTTGCAATTTCTTCTTTTCTCATAAAATAGTGTACCCTAATGAAAATGAATTTTAATGTACTTGCAATGAGAATTTTTGTCAGCAACTTCTTTTCAAATTGACTCTCTCCAAATATTTTCATTTGATACATGGTAGGCCAAACATATTACCCATTCTTTGACCTTTTCTTTTACCAATAAGCTGTAAGGTTAAAAAAATTATCTTTGTATGGACTTTGTCACATGGCCATTTCAAAGTCTTTCATACATTTCTTGAAAGTCAGATGAATGATTATTGATATTATAATTCAAGTTTCCTTCAATTTTTTTTATCTGGGGATAGACAAAGATGATAATTGATTTATGTTATGTTTATTTGTTTTTAATTCTTCACAAGGTAACCAGACAGTTAAACAAGCCAGACTGGGTACTGTTGCCACATCACAACTACAGGCTTCTGTTGAATCATTTGCTCAATATATTAAAGAACATTTCTCATCTAAGGCTGACACTGTACCTGAAGTAAGTTATTTTACTGTGACTTGCTTAACCCTGCCACCTATAAAAAGAGGAATATATTTGTTTCACTATGACTGTCTGTCTATATGAACATCTGTAGACTTTTTCGTTTCAGTGCTGTAACTCTAGAATCAATTGACCTACAACTATGAAACTTCATATAGTTGTTGCCAATGATCCAAGGAAGTGCCTTATTGTTTTGGGGTCACATAGGTGAAAATTGAAACTTTGATTGAAAACTATTTCTGTGCTATAAGCCTTTTGAACTAGGACCTTGAAACTTTATACAAATGTTAACCATGACCCAATGATAGATTACTGCTGTCAAAAAGAAATTGAATTACCATTCAAATCATTCATTTTGGAATCCAAATGATTAGTGACCTTTGACATCGATGTCAAGAATTTATGTTGGTTCGGCAACTTAAAACTTTCCTGAACAGTCCCTGGTCTTTACATCCATATGATTTTATACTTAAAATATTGTGAAAAAAAGAAAAAAAGGCTTGTAACAAGCCATTTCTTCTATATACACAATATTGTCTACCACAAAGGATAGTTTCATTTCAAATTGGACTCACTTTTAAGTGTCATTTGCCGCCGTCATAGCGTAATTGGTAGTGTGTCAGATTCCTAATCTTCAATCATGGCGGCACATATCCTTGCAGACATTTGTCTTTTACCAATGGGTGGATAATCCTAAACCTAAGTGGGATATATGGGGATTTAACACCTCTTTTTACAATATTTCAGTCATATCGTGGCGGCCGGTGCACCTAACAATGGATTCCTGGTATTTCTCACACCAGTACTACCACTACATCCTTTCCTAGCCTCCAGCTGCTATCCCACTTTGGTTTATGATTATCCACCCATTGGTGAGAGACAAATGTCGGAGAGAGGCTAGTGGGCGTTGACCAATAATCTGTCAACTGTAGAAGCTTCAACTCACAACTAATGAATAAAATGTAAGATTTATTTTTGAGAAAGTTGAAAATGTTTCAGAAGAGGGGACATTGTAAGTTACATTCTATTACTTGGGGAATTATTTCTGCAACTCTGTCTACCCAAAGTCCAAATGTCAAGTTTAGCTTTGACAGTAACCCTTTTCTAAACAATCCAGCTTTTTTACAACCCTCAAGAAAACAGCTTTGATAAAAATAATTAGAAAGAAAGAAATTTCTTGTAACATGTATTGCTGCATTTTTTCATGCTGTATTATTCACAACAGGTGAAGTTTTCCCAAGATGAACCATTTCTCTCGTCAAGTTACAAAGAAAAAGCTGAAGATCAGTCTAAAAAGGTTTCTTCTGAACAAACTGATTATGAAGAAATCATAGAAAACCTAAAAGGTACGTTTTCTGTTATATATAAACTTAACCAGTTTCTGTACAACAAGGTTTTAGACTAGACCAAATTGAAGGAACTTGTAGACAAAATTTCGATCTTTAATTAGATTGTGAAACTAGAGCCAACTAAGATAGAAAAATTGTGACAAAAGGTGGAATTATTGATCCAGGGTCACTGCAAAACTACTGTTAGTACCAATACATAATATAGGTAGTTACATTGACCTATCGCTGGTTCCAACCCAATTACTTTGTTAGCCCTGCTAGTTGCCTCCGACAGGAAGTCTCACTTCGATTTTAAACGGCGTATTTTGACAAAATTATGGCCAGTAGCATGTAACAAAAATATGTTTAGTTGATTGATGACCTAAATGTGGGAACTACAGCTTATTAAAGCTGTAGCTACAACCTTTAAGTCACCCAAACAACAAAAAAAGTCAACTTAATGGCAGCCAGGGTCAGAGTTTAAATCTCAATTCCTGGCTGAATGAATAATTTGATTGGTCGATGTAATCTTTGATTGTCAGTTGTGATTGGTCAATTATATTTTGGCAGACCCTTTGACTTATTTTCAAACCTGTATATCATACCATTATATCAAGTTCAACCTCTAATGAAATCTTTTAGTTTATGAATTTGAACAAGACTATCTCCAAGCTGAAGTACTTGTTAATCTGTTCCCACACAATGATGCTTTTTGATGCCCCTCGAGCAGAACAATCTGGAAGACAAGCAATTTCTTAATTTTCAACAATGTTTTCTTTCCAGAAAGTTGGAAAGATCTAAAGTTTCATGAACTTTTAATTGTTGTCTGCAACTCCTTTTAATTTGGACCTGTCTTTAATTTTCTGTCTGGTAATGGTTAAATAACAACATATTTCTTTATCATTTCATTTGACCTTGACTCTGATATAGTATTCCAATTACTACACCCATAAATTGTATAAATAAAACTCTTATTACATGTATGCATTGTCTGATGTTTGGGTCCGTTTTATCTATCTAGACCAGCACTGTCTTGTTGGTCAGTTTGTTGTTAAAGAATCAATAATACTGCTGTGCCACCCCCACCCCCTCAAAAACAACAAAGAAAGAAAATGAATAAAACAATAGGAAAAGGAAATTGCTTGTAACAAATTGTTTGATATCCTTTAACCTGTTACCACAAGGTGACACTTTCTGTTACTCTCAAGAAATACTTTCATAGAAAACTAGAAAAGAAGGTGAAATTGTTGGAAACAAGCAATTTCTTCTTTTCTCAAATTGTTATCTATCCTATTTCGTACTTATTTTCTAATTTTAGCACAATTCAAAATGTTATCTGCAACTTCTTTCAATTTTGACTGGGCTAAAATTTTGTGGTCTGGTAAGAGACATTTTCCTTTTTTCTTTCTTTTTCTTTGAAAAGCACTTGCAACTTCTTATATTTAAGACCAGTGTAAAATTTTGTGGTCTTGTAAGTGGTGAAAGGCATATTAGTACTGTTACATGGATTCACAGAATATTTGACTGTTATTAACGTTTCTGTGATGTTTTAGGGAACCTTTTATTAGATCTCTGCTCAGATGTATTTAGACCATTCCCGTACTACCTCGCTTTCTGACACCCCTAAAGAAAAAAAAATTGGAAAATATTGTGGAAAATGAAGAAATTGCTTTTAACAATTTCTGCAATCAATTTGGACCAGACAAAAATTTTTGTAGTCTGGTAATTGTTAGCTCAGCTGTTTTCGAGGAAAACCTGGGGTATTGCTAGAGCCTTGGTGTCATTGTCGTCATGCATAAACTTTGAGATTTTGTGATATCTCTGGTTCTTCTAAAGGCATTCACTTGAAACTTGGTATACTATCAAGGGGGATAACTCTAGATGTATTTTGTCCACAATCCAGCACCCAACAGCTGATAGTAGGCACCCGTAGGCGGTGCTCTTGTTTAGATGTTTTAATAGTTGTCAGATATACTTCCTACAGCTGAGCTTGAAGCATCGAAAAAGAGCTGTGAGAGACAGATAGAAGCTCAAAAGTTAGACTATGAACAACAAATAGCGGAGTTAAAACAAGAAAATTTTGTTTTAAAAGCAAAGGTAAGAGAAGATTTTTATTACTTTCACGTACTTGAAAACAAACCTTTAATTGGTAATTAACCTATTCCCCACAATTCCACATTTTAATGTATTAGAGAAATATGATTGTGGAACACACTTTGAAATAAAAAGAATTTGTGTGTAACAAAATTTCTTTTTTTTTTGTCACACTTTTTTTATCCATTATGACACATAGTTTACGATTTTCATTCACTTTGAATTGTTTAACCCAATTCAAACAAACAGTTTCTTCCAAGTGAGGGGAGATATATTGTTAGCTCGGCTGTTTTCAGAGAAAAACATGGTGGGATGCTGTAGCCAGGTCATCATCTGCTGAAAACATTGACATGTAATATCTCTAGTATTACTGAACATATTCACTTGAAACTCGGGATATATCTTCACTATAGAAATCACATGAATGATGCTGTTATATATTTCAATTATTGATCAATTTCAAAATAACTTTGCACAATTGTTCTCTTTCATTTGTAGATGCATTATTTGAAACAAATATTAAGGTAGACCAAAGGTCCAGGACACAGTTCAAGGTCAAATGTTGAAATTAAGTATGTCTAGAGCTAGCTCTTTCAATTATGGATGGATTTCAAAATTGGTCTTTATCATGAGTAGATGTACCATTTGAAAGAAATATGCAGATCATTCCAAGATCAAGGTCACAGCAAAAGGTCAAACATTAAAGTTAAACATGTTTGGAACATAGCTAAAAGCTATGGATGGATATTGAAATAGCTTTGCACAACTGTTCTCTATCATGAGTAGATGTGCCATTTGAATCAATTTTTCAGATAGTTGCAAGGTCACAGCTCAAGGTCAAACATTGAAATTAAGCATGTTTGGTGAAGGGTGGCTGCAGCTTGGTCTGTCCATCAGTCTTTCTGAGCCCTTTTCCCTGTTTAATTCATACTTATGTGACAGGACTATATTTGGGGATCATAGTCCATCTCTGACGGCTCTTTTTAACCCTTTACAACACAATTCCACATTTTGACACACATAAGAAAATGGCTTGGAAAAGGTTGTTGGAAAAGGGAAACTACTTGTGACAAGCAGTTGCCTCTTTTCCCACTTTGTCTTCTATCAAATACGGCACATCTTTTCAATCTCAATGCACTTTAAATCCCCCTCTGTAAGTTCTAGAAATTTTTGCCAAGTCTAAAATGTAGGTTCACATCACATAAACATAACTTCACATGGTTGATAAATATCAGCCATTTCTCGTGAATGCAGAAGGAAGAATAAATTTCATAAGGCTCACCTGTACATTGTATATCTTTACTAACAGGTGGAAGGTGACACAGAAAAGGTTGTTAAAGATAAAGTTTTAGCTGGAAGCAAACTGGCATCATTGACAGAACATGAATTGGCAGCGCTACAGAAGGAATTAAAAGAACAAGAAACTCTAATATCAGGGTATCAACAGGTAAGTGAAAAGTTTCTTTTTAGCCAGGCTGTTTTTGCAGAAAACACAAGGTAATACTAAAGCCTTTGTTGTTGTTGTTTTTAAAAGTTGTCCAAATCTTTGGCATTTCATGATGTCACTGTTTTTAGCTCCATTAGCTGAAAGCCAGAGGGCTATTGTCATGGTGTGTTGTCTATTGTGCATCTGTCGGTCCGGTCATCTGTTCATAAAGTTTTCCTTTAAAAATATTCTCCTGAGAAAGTACCAAATAGATTTCAACCAAATTTCACAGAAATGATCCTTTGGCAAACCTTTATCAGATTCCTTCAAATAATTTTGATCAGATGAAAAACTTGGCTTCAATGGACAAGGCTAAATTCCATATATGGTGAAATCATTGAAAATTGTCTTTTCAGAAACAAGTAAATGAATTTCAAACAATTTTCACAGGAATGATCCTTTGGTGACCCTTTATCAGATCCCTTCAAAGAATTTTGATTGGATGAAAAATATAGCTATAATGGGCAGGGCTAATTTCCATTTACTGAAAACTTTGCAAATCTGCTTGGAAACCTGTTGATGGATTATAAACAAAGTTCACAGGAATGATCCTCAGATGAATCTTTGTCATATTTCTTCATATTATTTGATTGGTTGAATGCATGGCTATTATGGTCTTGGCTTATGACCAATTATGGTATACAGTGAATATTTTGAAATTTTGTTAATTCCTTTTCATCAGACTTTGTAAAAGAAATTTTACATAACATGACAACAATTAAAAGTTTGAAATAATTCTCTAGAACTATTTCAAAGATTTCAGTTACTATATTTATTTTCCTGATTTGGCAAAGTTTATATTAAATTCCTGAAAACATTTGCTTCATCAGTACATTCAGGCCTGTAGACTGATATAGGCTCTGAAGCGCCTCTAGTTTCTGAGCACAGAAAATATCTTCACTATCTAAACAGCAATCTATACCATAAATCAGGATAATTCTGAAGGCAATTTTGTACAAATTATGTTCTTTTTGAAAATTTGAATTCAGAATTTTTAATTCTCTATCCATCACCCTACAGGAGATAGTCAGTTTTCTTCTTTTTCTGCAATATTTTCTACCCTACTATATGATTATTTTTCAAATTAATTCCCACTTTAAATTTTCAAAACCTTTTAATTTCGACAGGTCTAAAATTTTGAAAAAAACAGTAAAGGGTTAAACTGGACCGTCAAAAGAATAGATCCCTTTTCTCTGGTGAGTGCATCAGGGCCAGTGGCCCTCTTGTTGGAAATATATTACTTTAGCACATCAAACAATGAAGGTAGCAGTTAGCTTGCATTTGAGATGTTTATATACCTTTTTACCAGGAAAACAAGCGTTTGTATGATGAAATGAAGAATATAACCAAACAAAGCAAGATAACTGAAGAAAAAATGTTCCGAGAAAACCAGAAACTACTAGCAGAGGCAGCAAATTTAAGGTAAAAATATTGATTAATACCACATGGGTTACAGGCATATTTTAACCCTTTTGCCAAACATGTTTATGACCCTGACATTCATGTTCTTTACCCATTACCAGATTCAAGTTGCAGACAACAGTTTCATGCTGATAGAAGTTTGTATTTATCTTTCTTCTTAGGTAGATTCTACGTGGATAGTCAAAAAAATTCTTGTAACAAACAATTAACTCTTTTTCCATAGTCGCAAAAAAGCAGGGATGTGTGGAAATGAGTTCAAATGTTGAATGCTGGTAACATATTTATTATTTATCCAGTCAAATATGATATGACTTTGGGTATCGGTATTAGTAAGTATATGGTTTAATCCTTTACCACATGGCAAAATTTTATACTGGTTCAAATCAAAAAGAGTTACAGACGACAATTTAAAGTTGATGAAATTTTAGATTGTTTTCATCTTTCTGGGTAGAAAACAGTGTGAAAAATAAAAAATTGCTTGGTGCAAGCAATTTCTTCATTTAAAACAGTGTTTTCAAAAGAGTGTTTCTTAATGGGCTTCCAAAAGCGCCAGTGTGTGGGGATGCGTTTAAACCAATACGTGTCTATAAATCTTATGTCTGATGAAGGGTTAAAGGAAATTGGTTAGAACTAATCCTATTTGAAAAAATCTTACTAATCATGTTAATATTGACCTAGCAAAGGTATCCCTTTGTCTTTGAATTGTTAATGTTGGTTAAAAACCCTTATCTCAAGGTATTGCTTAACATAGTACCAGACTACAAAATTTTATATCCATCCAAATTGAAAAGTTTTAACTCTTTCCTGTTTTATGAAATTTTAGACTAGTCCAAATTGAAAGAGGTTGCAGACGACAATGAAAACTGGATGTCATTTGAAATCTGACCATCCTATGTGGTAGAAAATATTGTGGGAAAAGGAGAATTGATTGTTACACAGTGACGTAAAATCCCGGGTTTGTCCAGGAAAGGGTCAAGACAATAATTTGATTTTAAATGGGAAAAAATGCTTTTCAAGGTAGTAAACAGTGTGAGAGATCAAGAATTTTGTTTATAAACAACTTCTGGTTTTACCAAAGCTATTTCCTTCAGTGTGTCAAAAAGGGGGATCCTGTGTTACATGTAAAGGGTTATTGACGCCAGTACATGAGCCATGTCATTACTAGGGTATTACCACTCACAAACACACACACAAAAAGTGTGTCAAGCTTTCAGAAGACAACAAAAATTTAAGCTTTTTCAAATTTAAATGCTGTATAGCCATTTGTTCTGAAGGGTGCCAGTTTAGTCAAAATTTAGAAAAAGAGGTGGTTTAGATTGCTGCAAATATTTCAACTAGTACAGTATAATTGACGGATTGCTTGCCGAGCCCTCTAACACCGCTGGCCACCTGACTCCAGCATGAATTTCCACTGTGCCATTAACCCTTTCCCACACAATCCCTTATTTTTACGTCCCTATGTTATACTTGTGAAAACATTTTGAAAAAAAAGAAGAAATTGCTTGTGACAAGCAATTTCTTCTTTTTCCACAATGTTTTTTATCATATAGAGTGGCTTCTTTTTTAATTGTAATAACTTTATTATGTTGTCTGCTCCCCCTTTGAATTTGGAAAAGTTTGAAATTTTGATAAACAGTAAAGGGTTAAACAGCCTTATTTTTGCAAGTTGTAAATATGCAACAAAAAAGTCAAATGTTTAGTTAGCGACCTAAACTTTGTAACTACATCTTATTCAAGCTGTAGTTATAATGTTTAAGTTGTCAAACCAAATAAAATGCTTCACAAAAATGTCATCCAATGTCAGAGTTCAAAGTTCAAGGATTTGATTGGTCGATCGATTCTTTGATTGATAGCCTGTCATTATTCTACAGTCTCACACCTGACCGCAGGTCCCCATAAAAAATATTGCTTACATGGGTTGTAATATGTTGTATTTATAAGAGTATATAAGTTGGGAAAAAAAAGTAACAAATCATATTTATGTGACCCCACATGGTAAAAGGGGAGAACCTTGCAAAACAGATATTTAAAAAATAGATCAGATCAAATATAGGTCAATTTAATCTAAGTGTTTTGAAAATAAACAAATCATAAGGTAGAATGACCATGTTAGATTCAGAAGATTTACCTAGAGCAAGAAATTGTGACCTTGTTTAGTCAGCTCAGTCTGATCAGGGCCATTATGTTTTGTACATCTTAGGAGTTCTTTTTTGCCATTGGTCAAATATTTAACTTTAATTAACTGTTATAGGAAAAAGGAGATAATAGATTCAAATATTGAGTAAGTATGTGTGTGCTGAGCTTTGAAACAAATTTTAATAAAGCTAGCAGTATTCAAAGTTATTTCTTATTTAAATAAAATGTTATACCCCTGCACTGAAAGATCAGGGCATATTGTTTTACCATTGTCCATCTGTCTGTCTTCAAAACTTAACTTAACAAAATTAACCATTTGCTCTTATTCAAACACAATTCAAGATACATAGCTCATATCTGGGGCATAGGTTCCTTGAATTATTAAGCATCAGATGGCTGAAAGTTTTAGGAAATCCATCAAGGTCAAGACTCTTTATCAAGGTAAAAAAAAAAAAAGAGAGACTATGACGGGAACATAGTGTTTCACAAACATCTTGTTTTTCCTCTTTTTGCCTCTCTGTTGATCAATTTAGAGCATTGAATTCCCCCCTGCTGTGCTAATGTGATGTTAACTGAAATTTTAATTTTCATGTTTTTCACTTCACCTGATCTCACTGCTCTTTGTTGTTAATTAAAACCTATACTTACCTACATTGTGATTTTATTTTGCCTTCTTTAACTAAACTTTGATTTTCATTTTTATCATGAATACATTTTAAGATTCAATATAGAATATCTCCTTTATTTCTTCATTTAAGATTCATTAAAACTTTTGAAAGAAAAATGTTCTGCTTGATTCAACAAACAATTGAATATAGTTTTTGAAACCTATGTTTAAGCATTGGCTATGACTTTTTGAAAAAAAGAAAAGTTACATATCATCTTGTCCATAGATCATACTCTTGTGTTAAAATGAAAATTCTCCTAATTTCTAATATCAATTCATTATAAAACAACAAAATTTTAGACTGGTCCAACTTCACAAAAATTGCAGACCATAACTTCAAAAGGATAGAATATAAATACCTCTGTTTTTATTAGTGCGTAACAAGCAATGTCTTCATTTCCAGCAGTTTATATGCCACGGAGGATGGACATATATTGGTATCATATCCTCTGTCTGTCCGGTTGTCTATCCATCCCCATCTTTTAAACACATCTTCTCCTACAATTAATGGTGGCCACAAATAGCCTAATTGGTAGTACATAGGAATCTTAATCATGGGGTCCGAGGTTCATTACCCAGCCACAGTGAATACTCTTTCCAACATTTGTATTTTATCAATGGGTGTATAATTGTAAACCTAAGTGGGATGTGCAGCTATAGGCTTGGAAAGGATGTTGTTTTAGTAGTGGCGTGAGAAATACCAGGAATACATGGTTAGGTGCTCAAGCCACCGTAATATGTCTTAAATACTGTTAAAAGTGCCATTAAACTCCATTCAATCAACCTACATATAAGGACAGATTTGAAAGAAATATCCACAGAATGTTCCTAGTCACCTGCCTTGGGCATATTGTTGGGGTTTTGCCATTAAGACTATATCACAGAAAAAGGGGGCAATTCTTGTTAATACAACTCCTTCTTTATGTTCATAAGACTTTTGACGTAGGACTTAGAAACTTTATACAAATGTTATCCACGACCTAAGGAGGAGCCCTATTTTTGGGGGGGGTAATGTAGGTTAAAGGTCTACTGTACTACTTGAGTGACAAAATGCTGGTGGGGTATAAGTTCTCTTTGCGACAATTCTAGGTACCTAAATGGTATACAATCTTCCTCCAGAAACTATACCCTTAATTTCAATTCTATTTTACATGAATTTTCCTTTGGTGACCTTTGATACACATTTTCTTTTTAATACAAAAATGATCCTTTGAATCAATGGGTGATTCTGATTCTGAAAGATTAAATGTTGGTTTTAAAGAGCATTGACTGATACTGCTAGGAGTAGTATATCAGTTGCTATCCTTGATGGTTTAACCCATTCCCACACAGTGACACCTTTAGACACCCTTAAGAAAAATGATTATGAATACATATTGCTTGTAAGAAGCAATTTCTGCATTTAACATGATGTTTTCTATATAGAAAGTTGAAAAAATCTAAAATTTCATCAACTTAAAATTGTTGTTTGCAACTCCTTTCAATTTGGACCAGTCTAAAAATATCATCTGGTACTGGGTTAAGAAAGCAGTGTTTTTTATTACATATGAGTTGGTTCCCTTGTTAAAAAAGAAAACCCTCAGTGTTCCTCTTTAAACAGTAAATTCAGGCTGATGGAGCAATAAAGGTACTCAAGCTCTCGTATCTCTTTGATTTCAAGCTAAGCAGGGTTAGCTCAGTCTGTAACACACAGTGCTGTCAATCCTGGGATGGTGAGTCTGAATCCTGGCTCAGCGAACATTCTTTCCATATAAAGTGAAAAGGTAATTGTGACAGCTGAAAGCCAACGGGACTATTGTCATGGCATGCTGTCGTTTGTGCATGCCTCAACCTCAAACCTTCAGTCCATCCATCAGTCATTGAACTAATTAAAAAATCTTCTCCTCAGAATGTACTGAACAAAATTCAACCAAATTGCACAGAAATTATCCTTGGGTGACCTTTTATCAGATTCTTTCAAATAATTTTGATCAGATGTAAAACTTGGCTTCAATGGACATTGCTAATTTCCATATATGATGAAATATTTGACAATCTTCTTCTCAGAAACTAGTTGATGGATTTATACCAAATAGCATAGGAATGACTCTTGAGTGACCCTTTATCAGATTCCTTTAAAGATATTGACCAGATAAAAAACATGGCTTATATTGGCGGGCCAAATTTCCATTTATGGTTAAAATTTGAATTTTTTTCTGATATCAGTTGATTGGTTTCAACCCAATTTTTACAGGACGACCCTTTATCAGATTCCTTAAGAATTTTGATTGGATGAAAAACATGAATTGATTGGGCTAATTTCCATATATGGTATAAAACGAAACTAAAAAGAAAAAATAAGAAAATTAGAAACCAGTAGATTCATTTCAACCAAATATCACAGGAATTTTCCTTTGTAAACCCTTATATGATTTCTTCAGTGAATTTGATTTGATGAAAAATTGCTTTTTCCGAGGGGAATATTTTGTTAATACCTTTTCATTTGACTCTGTAAATAAATTTTTCAGAACTTGACTTAACTCTTGTAAACAATGAAAAGTTTGAAATGCTTCTCTAGAACTATTTCAAAGATTTGAGTGATAAATTGATTTGCCAGATATTCCATTTTAATTGAATTCCTGAAAACACTGTTTGCTACATCAGTTCATTCAGGCATTATTTGCTCAAGAGCCTCTATTTCACCAATTGGCAAGTGATAAGTAGGATGAGTAGACAGTTGCTCAGATCTAATGTTTTAGTTGTTCTGTTGTGAGAAATAACGGGAAGCCTCTATTGAAAGTGACATTCAACCCCATACTTTTTCAATTTGTAATGTCAAACAATATGTGTTATTTAACAGTTTATCTTTTGAAAAAATGGCCTTGACCCCCATGAGTAGATGTACCATTTGAAGTATTTATTCAAAAAGGCCTAAGGTCACACTTTAAGGTCATTTATTTTTCATTCAGGCCATTCATCCTGCATTTCTTTCAATTTAAATTTGCTCGACCCTGGGTAGAAAGGCCTTAAAAATATTTGTTCAGGTAAGTTTAAGATCAAGGTAAAGGCCGAAGGTCACACTTTAAGGTCATTTTTTTTTCATTCAGGCCATTAGTCCTACATTTCTTTCAATTTAAATTTGTTCCACCCTGGGTAGAAAGGCCATTGAAATATTTGTTCAGGTAAGTTGAAGATCAAGGCAAAAGCTGAAGGTCAAAATTTTTCTGTATCAACATAATCTTTCCTTGGACAACTATTCTAGTCTTCCCTTCCTTGTACAAATTTGCATCATGGTACTTGTATTCAGTATGTTGTTAGAAGCTTTCTTCAAATTTTATTAGGATAATCATTCATTGTCTTGTATTTAGCTGTCAATGTGTTCTGCTAGAGCTTTTTATACCCCCCACAACGAAGTTATGGGGGGGGGTATACTGGAATCAGGTTGTCCGTCCGTCCGTCTGTCCGTCCGTCTGTCCGTCCGTCCGTGGACATAATTTTGTGTCCTCTTCTCCTCCCACATTTTTTGACCAATTTTGCTGAAATTTTATCAGGTTGTTTCCTATCATATGAAGTTGTGCACCTGCAATTTTCATCTTGATCCAGTCTTAGTTTCAGAGTTATGCCATTTTGAACTTTTTAATGGGGGGGAGGGGACATAATTTTGTGTCCTCTTCTCCTCCCACATTTTTTGACCAATTTTGAAATTTTATCAGGTTGTTTCCTATCATATGAAGTTGTGCACCTGCAATTTTCATCTTGATCCAGTCGTTAGTTTCAGAGTTATGCCATTTTGAACTTTTTAATGGGGGGGAGGGGACATAATTTTGTGTCCTCTTCTCCTCCCACATTTTTTGACCAATTTTGCTGAAATTTTATCAGGTTGTTTCCTATCATATGAAGTTGTGCACCTGCAATTTTCATCTTGATCCAGTCGTTAGTTTCAGAGTTATGCCATTTTGAACTTTTTAATGGGGGGGAGGGGACATAATTTTGTGTCCTCTTCTCCTCCCACATTTTTTGACCAATTTTGCTGAAATTTTATCAGGTTGTTTCCTATCATATGAAGTTGTGCACCTGCAATTTTCATCTTGATCCAGTCGTTAGTTTCAGAGTTATGCCATTTTGAACTTTTTAATGGGGGGGAGGGGACATAATTTTGTGTCCTCTTCTCCTCCCACATTTTTTGACCAATTTTGCTGAAATTTTATCAGGTTGTTTCCTATCATATGAAGTTGTGCACCTGCAATTTTCATCTTGATCCAGTCGTTAGTTTCAGAGTTATGCCATTTTGATCTTTTTAATGGGGGGGAGGGGACATAATTTTGTGTCCTCTTCTCCTCCCACATTTTTTGACCAATTTTGCTGAAATTGTATCAGGTTGTTTCTTATCATATGAAGTTGTGCACCTGCAATTTTCATCTTGATCCAGTCGTTAGTTTAAGAGTTATGCCATTTTGAAATTTTTAAATGGGGGGGGGGGAGTAGTCAAAATTTAAAATTGCAAAACTCAGTAACCATAAGGGGAGTTACCAAATTTGGTAAGTAACATCATCTTGAATATATATACATGTTTGACATCAAAACGCTGTAAGTCATTTACAGTAACAATTAACTGAACAATTCCGTCATCCCCTATACTTGGTACATAGCTTTCAAGGGTCAGAAGTGTTGGATGAGAGACTTGCAAAAGAAAGACGCGATCTGGGGGGGGGGGGGAGAAGCTGAAAACATAATTACATACACAATTGCTACTTTTCCACTCCTACTTAAAAAGGGGTCATAAAATGCCCCTTCAAATTCCACTCCTTCATAGAAAAGCCTTTTTAGCGGTGTGGGGGGTATTCTCGTCAGCCCTTGAGGGCGACAGCTCTAGTTTTTCATATCCCCTTCATTGATAATACATGTAGTTTTTATATTGCCTAATGCAAAAGACTTAACTTTTGAAATTAACATTTATTGTTTTTCATATATCATGCTTGAACATTTTTTGCAAATATAATTTTTTTATGGTCAGACTTCTTCCCTTTAATATGGATTGCTCTTTTGATGTGTTTTGTAATAACTGAGATTTTAAAGATTGCATTTGAAACCAAATTTCAAGTTTGTTTAATATGAAAAGCATGTCCCTCATTAGATAAGAAATATTGTCAGAAAAAGGGAAATTGTTTATTACAAGCAATTTCTCCTTTTCTTGCTATATTTACCAATGTTGTGCAAAAAATCTTTGGATTGTAATGAAATAGTTTTGTATTAACCACTCAATATAAAGTAAGTCCAAATGTAAAAAGTTGTGATGTTAAGTATTTTCACAGATAGTTTGATAAAATAAGAATTGTTCTCCTGTTCTTCTGTGGTATTTCTATTGCCTTAGTGTTGTGGTAATTTCTTTCACCATGTATTAATGTTTAACCCTTTCCTGTTTTACAAAATTTCAGAGGTTTTGTAGACAAAAATTTGAATTGGATTTAATTTGAAAAATAACCATTCAGTAGGGTAGAAATATTGTGGAAAAAAGAAATTGCCTGTTATAAGCAAATTCTCTTTATTCTACAATGTTTTCTTAATAATCATATCACATGGACGTAATCAGGTTGTCCGTCCGTCCGTCTGTCCGTCCGTCTGTCCGTCCGTCCGTGGACATAATTTTGTGTCCTCTTCTCCTCCCACATTTTTTGACCAATTTTGCTGAAATTTTATCAGGTTGTTTCCTATCATATGAAGTTGTGCACCTGCAATTTTCATCTTGATCCAGTCGTTAGTTTCAGAGTTATGCCATTTTGAACTTTTTAATGGGGGGGAGGGGGACATAATTTTGTGTCCTCTTCTCCTCCCACATTTTTTGACCAATTTTGCTGAAATTTTATCAGGTTGTTTCCTATCATATGAAGTTGTGCACCTGCAATTTTCATCTTGATCCAGTCGTTAGTTTCAGAGTTATGCCATTTTGAACTTTTTAATGGGGGGGAGGGGACATAATTTTGTGTCCTCTTCTCCTCCCACATTTTTTGACCAATTTTGCTGAAATTTTATCAGGTTGTTTCCTATCATATGAAGTTGTGCACCTGCAATTTTCATCTTGATCCAGTCGTTAGTTTCAGAGTTATGCCATTTTGAACTTTTTAATGGGGGGGAGGGGACATAATTTTGTGTCCTCTTCTCCTCCCACATTTTTTGACCAATTTTGCTGAAATTTTATCAGGTTGTTTCCTATCATATGAAGTTGTGCACCTGCAATTTTCATCTTGATCCAGTCGTTAGTTTCAGAGTTATGCCATTTTGATCTTTTTAATGGGGGGGAGGGGACATAATTTTGTGTCCTCTTCTCCTCCCACATTTTTTGACCAATATTGCTGAAATTGTATCAGGTTGTTTCTTATCATATGAAGTTGTGCACCTGCAATTTTCATCTTGATCCAGTCGTTAGTTTAAGAGTTATGCCATTTTGAAATTTTTAAATGGGGGGGGGGGGAGTAGTCAAAATTTAAAATTGCAAAACTCAGTAACCATAAGGGGAGTTACCAAATTTGGTAAGTAACATCATCTTGAATATATATACATGTTTGACATCAAAACGCTGTAAGTCATTTACAGTAACAATTAACTGAACAATTCCGTCATCCCCTATACTTGGTACATAGCTTTCAAGGGTCAGAAGTGTTGGATGAGAGACTTGCAAAAGAAAGACGCGATCTGGGGGGGGGGAGAAGCTGAAAACATAATTACATACACAATTGCTACTTTTCCACTCCTACTTAAAAAGGGGTCATAAAATGCCCCTTCAAATTCCACTCCTTCATAGAAAAGCCTTTTTAGCGGTGTGGGGGGTATTCTCGTCAGCCCTTGAGGGCGACAGCTCTAGTTTTTCATATCCCCTTCATTGATAATACATGTAGTTTTTATATTGCCTAATGCAAAAGACTTAACTTTTGAAATTAACATTTATTGTTTTTCATATATCATGCTTGAACATTTTTTGCAAATATAATTTTTTTATGGTCAGACTTCTTCCCTTTAATATGGATTGCTCTTTTGATGTGTTTTGTAATAACTGAGATTTTAAAGATTGCATTTGAAACCAAATTTCAAGTTTGTTTAATATGAAAAGCATGTCCCTCATTAGATAAGAAATATTGTCAGAAAAAGGGAAATTGTTTATTACAAGCAATTTCTCCTTTTCTTGCTATATTTACCAATGTTGTGCAAAAAATCTTTGGATTGTAATGAAATAGTTTTGTATTAACCACTCAATATAAAGTAAGTCCAAATGTAAAAAGTTGTGATGTTAAGTATTTTCACAGATAGTTTGATAAAATAAGAATTGTTCTCCTGTTCTTCTGTGGTATTTCTATTGCCTTAGTGTTGTGGTAATTTCTTTCACCATGTATTAATGTTTAACCCTTTCCTGTTTTACAAAATTTCAGAGGTTTTGTAGACAAAAATTTGAATTGGATTTAATTTGAAAAATAACCATTCAGTAGGGTAGAAATATTGTGGAAAAAAGAAATTGCCTGTTATAAGCAAATTCTCTTTATTCTACAATGTTTTCTTAATAATCATATCACATGGACGTAAAAACCAGGGATTGAATGGGAAAGGGTTAATCTACTTTTGCCAGAAGAAATCATTTTACATTAGTCCAAATTGAAAGAGATTGCAGACAACAATTAAAAGTGCCTAAGAATTGAAAAAATGATCAACATAGAGGGTAGAAAACATCGTAAGAAAAGAAAAATACTTAATATAAGCAATTTGTCCTTTCCAAAGATTGAATGGTCATGGTGACCTATTGCAATCATCCTTTGTCCGTCGTCGTGCGTCGTCCGTTAACTTTTAAACATTTTCATCTTCTCAAGAACTACTGGGCGGATTTCAACCAAACTTGGTAGAAAGCATCATTGGGGGATGCCAATTCAAGTTTGTGAAAATAGGGGTTCTGGGGGTCATAGGGGCCCCAATCGGGGGCAAAAAGGGGTAATTTTTGGTTCTTCTTTAAAAATCTTCTTCTAATAAACCGTTAATGCCAGAGCTTAAATATTTTGTGTGCATGACAACTAGGACAGGTTTATTAAAAATTGTGAAATTCATGCCCCTGGGGTCATGTATGGGGCCACACCCAGAGGTCAAAGTTCATCATGTTAAAAAATTCACATTTTCATCTTTTTCTAATGAAGTACAAAGCCAATTTCAAACAAACTTGGTGAAAAGCATCATTTGGTAATGGTTATTCCGATTTGTGAAAATTAAAAGGCTGGGGGGGTCAGGGGGCCCTAAAATGGGGACCAAAAGGGGGGGGTGTTTGGTAACTTTTAAATATTTCATCTTCTCAAGAACTACTGGGGGGATTTCAACCAAACTTGGTAGAAAGCATCATTGGGGGATGCCAATTCAAGTTTGTGAAAATAGGGGTTCTGGGGGTAAAAGGGGCCCAAATAGGGGGCAAAAAGGGCTAATTTTTGGTACTTCTTTAAAAATCTTCTTCTAATAAACTGTTAATGCCAGAGCTTAAATATTCTGTGTGCATGACAACTAGGACAGGTATATTATAAATTGTGAAATTCATGTCCCTGGGGTCATGTATGGGGCCACACCCAGAGGTCAAAGTTCATCATGTTAAAAATTCACATTTTCATCTTCTTCTGATGAAGTACTAAGCCAATATCAAACTAACTTAGTGAAAAGCATCATTTGGTACTGATTATACAGATTTGTGAAAATTAAAAGGCTGGAGGTTGGGGGGCCTCAAATGGGGACCAAAAGGGGGTCATTTTTGGTAACTTTTAAACATTTTCATCTTCTTCTCAAGACAGACTACAAGGCCAAATACCTTTATATTTTTTATAGAGCTTAATCATATGGTTCTCTAGCAAGTTTTTAAATATTATATCTCTAGGGTCAAAAATGGCCCCACCTCTGAAGTCAGAAGTTTGGAATTTCAAAGACTTCTCCTCTTAAACTATAAGGTCTAGGATATTCATATTGGGTATGTAGCATAACTAGCTGGTTTTGTACAATATCACTTAAAGTTGTCCTTGTAGGGTCAAAAACAGCCCTGCACTAGGGGAACAAAAATTGGGAAAAATGCAAAATTTGAGTATGATAAATAGAAATCTTCATTTTAAGGAGGAGTGCATTTATATTTTGAGGGTAGCATAGCCTGGCTGTTATCTATCAATTTTGATTAAATTATGCCTGTAGGTTAAAATACACCCCTTCCCTGGGTGTCCAAAGTTCGTAAAAATGCTCAATTAGACCATGTTCAACAGTCTTCTCCTCCCAATCTACAAAGTCTATTGCATTCATATTTGGTATATTGCATAAACAAATGGTTCTCTACCATGTTAGCTAAAATCGTAGCCCTGGGATAAAACATGGCACTGCCCTATAGGTCCAAAATTTTGGAAAACATCCAATTAGAGCAACTTTGAAAGTCTTCTTCTGAAGAAATATAAGGTGAATGGCATTCATATTTGGCATGTAGCATGACTAAACAAATTTGTACTATGTTTCAGGAAAATATGCTCTTAGGATAAAAAACGTCTCTGCTCTTTGGGTCGAAAATTGCTTAAATCGCATTTAAAGAATTCTTCTTAAATAGAAATGGAGAAATTGCTTGTCACTCCCTTTCTCACAATGTGTTTTTAAAACCTATTTTCCCTGAGGGTAACAAATTCTGGGATAGTTTGGTAATGGATTAAACTATAAAGCCAAAGGCATTCATTTTTATTGTAATGTATTACTGGATTGTTTTGTACAAAGCCCAAAATCTTATATTTGTTTTATTTATTTTGCTCAAGTTGTGTCTTTTTTATACAAAAAAGTACTGTAATGTGCAGATGCCTCAGGTGAGTGATTTAGGACCATCATGGTCCTCTTGTTTTTTTTATTATTAGAGTATTTACTACAGCCTTGGCATAGTCAAATGTTTGCATGTAAACATTTTGAATATAATATTGATATTGACTTTAATCTCAGAATATATGTTCACTTTCAAAGGACCATTTTGCTCCAACAAAGGAGATAATTCACAGTGTATTTTTAGCTCACCTGAGCACGTAGTGCTCAAGGTGAGCTTTTGTGGTTAGGTGGATGTCTGTCGTGCGTTGTGCAACGTCTGCGACCGTCGTCAACATTTTCATTGTATGCACTCTAGAGGCCACATTTTTGCCCAATCAACCTGAAAATTGGTTAGAATGATAAAAGCTTATGTGAGTTTGAAACTGGGTCAACTGGGGTCAAAGACTAGGTCACAGGGTCTAACCTTAGAAAAACCTTGCATGCACTCTGGAGGCCACATTTTTTGCCCCATCAACCTGAAATTTGGTCAGAATGTATGAATTCGAAACTGGGTCAACTAGGGTCAAAAACTAGGTCTCAGGGTCAAATCTTAGAAAAACCTTGTATGCACATTTTTTGCCCAATCAATTGTCATCAATGAAATTAATTAATAAATTTAAGACATTCAACTCAGGTGAGCAATTTAGGGCCACTATGGCCCTCTTGTTTAAATATTTATACCCCTTCTCTCATGTGCAGCAGATCATTAAACCAGTACATGTGTGAAGGGCTCTTGTTTCCATAGCTATTTTTCTTCAGTCAGCCAAAAAGTGTAATTGTTTGGTAATGGGTTAGCATTATATCTCTTCCATATTGCTGTAATTACTCTATGTTTACTTAATTTGGATTATTCATTAATCAACAGAAAGAAACTAATCCCATTCACATGACTAAAGGGGGGTACCTCTAGCTACGTTTTGGATTAGTATCCACAGTGCTGCATTTGCAGTAAGTTATATTAAACTTAAATATTATGAGATGGTACAGTTTTTATTTCAAAATTTTCAAGGAGTCAACTGGAGAAGAAGGAAGATGAGATAAGAAATCGTGGACTTATAACTGGAGTGGCAGCACAACAGATGTTGGCAGCCGGCAATAGTGATGGAGTCATAGCTACATTGGAATCTCAGTTAATAGAGTCAAAGGTAAATGGTCAAAACCAGGATTTTTCTTTTAATTTCATATTTAGGGTTGTGAAAAGCAATGACATATGTCTCTTCCAGTCAGAGTGCTTGTTGTGAAATTTTTAATTGGACTTTTGAATTAGACTGCTAAGTTAATCCAGCCCCTTGGTAATGTCAGAATTGTTCTTTGTGTATAAAAAGAAATAATATGAGGCTGTATATATCTACATAAACATGTGAATTAAGAAACTTCAATAAATGCAAAGGATTGTGTTTCATACAGTGATGAAACTATCAACCCTTTCCTGTACAGTCCCCGTTTTGTTTGTTTTTTACCTCCTTGTAATTTTATAATTGAGAAAAAAATGTAGGAAAAGAAGAAATTGCTTGTTACACACAATTTCATCTTCTTTCCACAATTTTTTCTACCTTGTAGGTTAATTACTTTTCAAATTGCAATTAATTTTAATTGTTGTCCACAAGTTCTTTCAATTTGCAAAATTTTGGAAAACAGGAGAAGATTAAGCCCCTGTATAAATAAGGACTGGATCATATTCTACCAGTGTCCATCTGCCTGTTAGACCCTTATCATGCTGAATAAAATCCTGTTTAGAATTGCACTAAAATCAAAGCGCCAAAATATACAAAAGGCACATGTGCAGGTCAATGTTTCTTTTAAAAACTGATTTTATGATTAATTCTTGCTTGAGAGTGGCAAGCAGGTGCAGACTGATCTTTGTCTATTCCTTCTGCTCAGACAGGAATATTCTGGGCTCAGCATGACAAGGGATAAATTTTAACCTGCAAACTTACTATTTTCCTGTTACTTCAAACTGTTTAAGGTGTGATGCTCATACTTGGCTTTGCATTATAAGATTTCAATTGACATCTGCTGTGTCAACTTCAAGGTCATCTGAAAATGTCATGATAATCTATCAAGGTCATACATCAGAAACTTAGATTCTACAAGTTTATGCGTTTCACAAACACATCTCATTTATATAGTTATACCCCCCTTAACTTTGTTAGGGGGCTATATAGGAGTCAGCTTGTCGGTCTGTCAGTCCAACCATCCGTCTGTCTGTAGCTTTTTCGTGTCCGCTCGATTTCTAGGCAACCATTCGACGGATTTGATTCAAACTTCACTGATATAATCAATATCAAGCAGAGATGTGCATATTCTATTTTGGTTACGGTCCATTGATTTTTGACGGATTTTTTGTTATAGCCCTTTTGCAGATAGCACTTGTATATGGAAAAGCGCTGTTGGGGGGGTATTAGTCCGCTTTGCGACAATGTCTAGTTTATATTTGTACTAGTATTACTCAGTACTGGTGTCCTTTGAATTGATTATATGCTTTTGCTAGTTTTTAATGAATGCCCTGTCCTATCACCAATCTGCAAGATTTCCTATAGGTTTTAACACAACACATCTTGATTGACAGATCACTGAATGCTTTTGTTGGTCAATGGATTTTTGCTCAGCTATTTTTGGATCCGAGATGTCATAAGTGTCGTTTCATTTTCACCATGCTTCTGCAAAAACTTTGACATTTTGAAATATCTCTGGTATTACTAAAGTTGGTAACGATTTGAACTTTCGATTATCTATTTACTAATAAGACTTACACCCCTTTTCTTACTTTCTTTTTTATCCAACACCAAACAGCTTGGCGTCAGTCATCCATCTGAAGTACTCTTGTGAATTAACAAATTGTCAGTAACATTTACAAGTGCAGCCCCTGTCATAGCGCAGTGGTAGAGCATCAGACTCCCAATCTTCAATCATGGGAATTCATGGGTTCGATCCCTGGCGGCAGCACTTATCCTTTCCAACATTTGTCTCTGACCAGTGGGCGGATAATTGTAAAGATAAGTGGGATAGCAGCTGGAGTCTAGGAAAGGATGTAATGGTAGTACTGGTGTGAGAAATACCAGGAATCCATTGTTAAGTGCTCCAGTTGCCGTGATTTGAATAAAATACTGTTAAAAGTGGCTTTAAACCCCATTCAATCAATCAATCAACATTTATAAGTATTTACTTTCTGTAGGGTAACAAAACTTACTTTTTCTTATAATTAATATCAGAGATCAGCAGATGCTGTAAATAGAGAAATGATGATTCTCCAACAGTCTAGAGTTGAATTAGAGAAACATGTAGAAAAACTGGTGATAGAGCGAGAAGAAATGAATAAAAGATTAGAGGAGTCCAAAACTATGAAATCAGAGGAAGCCAGGGTAAGTTTCTTGAGTTTTATGGAATCAGAGGAAGCCAGGGTAAGTTTGTTGACTTCAGATGCAAAACTAATATTAGCCTAACTTTCTGCCAGAGTATTGGATACAAAAAAAAGGATATTTAACCCTTTCCTGTTTGATCCCTGGTTTTTAGGTCCCTGTGATTTTATGATTGAGGAAACATTGTGGAAAAAGAAAAAATTGCTTGTAACAAGCAATTTCTTCTTTTCCCATAATATTTTCTAACCTATAGGTTGGTTACTTTTCAAATTGCACCCACTTTTAATTGCCGTCTGCAGCTTCTTTCAAATTGGACCAGTCTAAAATTTTGTAAAACAGGAAAGGGTTAAGCCATTTTTATCACTTTCTGAAGATTGACCACTTGCATGACAAAAACATTCAATTGTCTAATGAAAGCCAGGTAAATAAAAAACACAAATGAAAAAAATATGTATGTGGTATCTTAAAGCTGAATTCGAAAAGATATATTTTTTTAGATGGCAAAATTTTAGACTAGTCCAAATTGACAGGAGTTCCAGACAACAATTTAAAGTGTATGAAATTTTAGTTTCATTCAACTGATTTTGGCAAAAAACATTATGTAAAATGAAGCAACTGCTTGTTACAATTCCTTCATTTTACACAATTTTTTCCCTACCATTTTTTCTAAGGGATATCAAAAACTGCAGATAATTCAAATAGTCAGTTGTCTGACTTCAGTGGGATTGGAATTTCAGGTTTCTGTGACTTGAGTTGACCATATATTCCGGAGTTATTATTTTGACATCTTAAGTCAATAGTTCAGTGCTATTGAAAAGATAAGTTTTGTCATAACTGGTAAGGAATATTTTCAGGCATTAGAGTTGAAATATGAAGGCGAGATAGAGAAGTTGAAGAACAAGTTAAAATGGTATGCAGAGAACCAAGAGTATTTAGATAAAAGTGCCAAACAGCTCAAACATAAGAATGATGATATACATAAACTAAAACTGAGGATTGAAGAACTACAGACTGAGGTAACATATTGTTTTTATGAAGTCACCTCTATCAGTTGGTCTGTAATTTTGTGAATTACTCTGGATTTTCTTTTCTTGGTCATAATTCTTCAGCTCACCTGAGTACAAAACGATTTAACAATTACAAGAAAAGATCTGATTGAGCTAATGAATTTCAAGAAATCTTTGCAAAAATGATCCTTAGATCATGCTCTTTCAAAATTGTTCAAAAGAATAGGAAACCATGAAGAACTCTGGTTGCTGTGGCAATCAAAAGAAAAAAATCCTTAAAAAATCTCCTCCTAAACCAAAAGCCTAGAGCTTTCAAATTTTGCATATAGAATCACCTTCTGGTTCTCTACTAAAATGATGCAAATTATTACCCTAGGATCAACATAGGAGATATATTGAGAGTTTCTATTTAACTTCTTCAATCATTTGATTGGTATTTTGGTCAGATAGATGAAATTATGTACACTACCTGATACAATACTTGACTTGATCCAACAGCTTTTTACATATTTTCAGTCTGGTAAGAGAGTAGAGGACAGTAAAGTAAGAGCCAGGGAGAGAGCTGCTGATGCCAAGAAAATACAAGACCTTCAGAGACAGGTAAGTCATCTCTTACGTCATCTCATCTTCTGGTGGCAAAATGTTACACTAAAAGCATGAGCATTTGTACTTGATAGAAAACAATGTATCTCCAGGTGGTAAACACACTTACCCCATTACCAGACAGCAAGGGCTGGTCCATATTGAAAGGATTTGCAGAAGACAATTTAAAATTTATGAAATTTAAGATTTTTTCAATTTATTTGGTAGAAAACATTGTGTAAATGAAGAAATTGCTTGTTACAAGCAATCTCTTCATTTTATGCAAAGTTTCCCCCAATTGTTTTTCTTGAGGGGCATCCAAAAGTGTCATTGTGTGGGAATGGGTTGATAAGTAATCTTGGGGTTACAAGTTCAAGAATTGATGGGATGAGGCCAATTTCAGGACACTGTAAGCTATACATGTATTTGCTGCATTAAAAATAGTAGAAATTGTTGTGAAATTATAGTATCCAAAAAAATGAGATTAATAAAAGTTTTACATTGTTAGCATTCTGAGATGAGTATGGTGCACAATTAATTATCAGATATTTTTATGCCCCCGCATGGATAGATCGGGGCATAATGTATAACCGTTGTCCATTTGTCTGTCTGAAACTTGATAAAGGAACTTAACCTTTTACAATTACTTTAATTCATTACCAGACGACAAAAGTTTAGACTGGTCAATTTGATGATGAAATTTTAATTTTTTTATGCCCCCCCCATCGATAAGATTGGGGGCATATTGTTTTACCTCTGTCCATCTGTCCGTCTGTCTGTCTGTCTGTCCGCAAAACTTAACCTGCCAACTAAACATTTTCCTATAACTTCAACCCTGATTAAGTTACAATGCTAATATTTGGTATGTAGATGGGTATCAACAAGGCGCAACTGGGGAAGGTCATTTCATCAAGGTCAAGGTCAAAATTTTAACCCTTTACCCGTGTCTAAAGAATTCCCGTTTCGGGGGCATAGTGCTTCACAAACACATCTTGTTTGCAGATTTTATATCCTCGAGTCTTGAGGTGTATTCATAAAAATTCACAACTTTCTCTTTTTAACCCATTCTCACACAATGACGCTTTTTGGCACATCCAAGAATCTTTGGAAAACATCATGATTAATTTCTTCATTATCAACCATGTTTTCTACCCGAAAAGACAAAGATTTTTAACATTTCATCTACAAAATATTGTTGTCTCCAACTTCTTTGAATTTGGAGCATTCTTAGATTTTATTGTCTGGTAATGGATTAATATTCAAGGTAAAAGAAATGGAGCAGATACTTAAGAGGAGAAACCCTAATTCACTTCCATCCTTGATGATAGCTGCAGCAGCTGCTCCGGACAGTAATCAGGCTAATAATAGAACAGCATACACAGAAGTGCTTGAGAAGCGTGTCAGTAAATTGGAGGCAGAGTTGGATCAGAAAGATGCAGAGTCTGATAAATTGTTACGAGGGGTAGAACAGAAATACCATGCCATCAAGGTATGTGATATCTGTACAACACAATACTGTGTTTCCATGGTAGAAAAAACTATCTGAGGAAAAAGTAATGAAAAATGGAGAAGTTCCTCCTTACTCATTTGACATTTAATCTTTTATGTAAATTCACTTTTAATTGTTGTCCTGAACTTCTCTGAATTTGGGCCGGTCTAAAATTTTGTTTTCTGGTAATGAGTTAATTAACCCATTACCAGACGACAAAATTTTCAGCTGGTCTAAATTCAAAGGTGTTTGCAGACACAATTTTATGTTAATGGAATATAAAAAAATTTCAAATTTTTTGGTAGAAAACATTGTGTAAAATTGGAAAATTTGTATTTCAAATTAGAGTTTTATGAATAAATAATACTTACCTGGTACGACAATGAGGATTCTCTTTTCTCAATCCGCTTTAGACCTTACCCAACCGGAAGTGAACTTTTTTACTCTATCACAGTTTAGCTTACTTCCGTGTTTACCTCGTGTCAACTTCAGTTTCTTTTCTGGCGAAAGTGTTCGCCCTAAAGAACTATGAATGACAAGAGGGGAAGGAGGGAGGGTAGCTGTCATACCAGGTAGTATTATTTATTCATAAAACTCTAATTTGAAATACAAATTTTCCAATTTTATTTCATAAATAAACTTACCTGGTATGACAATGAGGATTACTGTAGATTCCACAGCAGTATTTGAGGAGGTGGGTGTCTTTCATCCCAATCTGTCCTCACTGTCTACCTCAATCAGTTTATATACACAATATAACTTGGTCTATACAAAACCCAATTTTCTATTGGGAAAACATAAATCATACACCTTAGTAGATACATTCTACTGTGAATCAAGTGTCTTTACACTGTACATTATCATACAGCATACAAAGTCTGAAATTCCTTATTTCTATCAAAACAGTTCTCTCCAAAAATCCGCAAGAAGAGAGTAACCCCCTGTACACCGGTGTTTTCTACACCTTCATAAAATCTATGTTGATAGGTTTAAGATAGTGTTTTGTGAATGTGGTCTCCCTTGACCAGTCTGCCGATTCCATAATCTGTTGCAAAGAGGCACCTTTGAAAAAGGCCCAAGAAGGTCCGATACTTCGAGTAGAATGTCCTTTCACATTACCAGGCCTTTTATTATTTTTCTTGTAACAAAATTTTACTGTATCCACTAACCATCTAGCAATAGTCTGAGCAGTAACTGGACGATTTGGCTTTTGATACGACAGAAACAATTTGCAAACATCTTGTCCCTTTTTTGAGTGTCTAAAAGGTTCTGTCTTTTTAAGATAGTATGTTAATGCCCTTTTTGGATCTAGTTTTCTATTGTCTGATAATGCTGGTATAAAAATGTTCCTGTCAACATGATTTGGCCTATCCTGCTTAGATAACCCAGTTCTAATAAAAGTAACTCCCCTTTTCTGGACATTGACAAAACCTTCACCAAGCTGTAAAGACTGTAAATCACCGCACCTTCTGAAGGTAGTAATGGCTATCAGGAAACAAGTCTTCCATGTTAAATATTTCAAAGATGCCCTCCGCAACGGTTCAAATGGTTCTTCTTTGAGGCATTCTAAAACAAGAAGAAGATTCCATTCAGGAACTAGTTTCTTTACTGGTGGACGTTCATTGAAAACTGCCCTCAATAAGCGTATAACTAGGGGATGTTGCCCTACAGCAAAATTATCCACCGGTTCTAAAACTGAAGATAGCATTGACCGATAGCCATTTAGAGTCCTGTATTTCAGTCCCTTTTGAAACATACATGTCAGAAAATCTGCACAAACTTTCAAAGAGGCAAGATAGGGATCAATTTCCCTTTCAGCACACCAGCTATGGAATTTTCTAAATTTAGCTTTATAATCTCTCTGGGTTCCCTGTCTCCAAGATTTTGACATGAGTTTTCTAGTTGGCTCTGAAAATCCTTTTGCAGAGATTCGTCTGTCGATAACAGCCATGCAGTCAGATGAAGGGATTCGGGATGAGGATGGGATATCCTCCCGTTGCACTGAGTCAGAACATTCTGACTGCATGGGATTTTCAATGGTAATGCTATCAGTAGTTTCAGAAGTAGAGGGTAATAATGCTGCCGTGGCCACAGTGGCGCAACTAGTATCATTTTGCAATTGAAGTTTTGGAGGTGATACAGGACCCTTGGGATAAGCTGAAGTGGTGGAAATGCATACACAAACATGTTCTGCCATGCTATTGACAGAGCATCTAGAGCATAGGCTTGTGGATGCGGGGTCCATGAGCAGAACAGAAGGGTCTTTTTGTTGTTGAAAGTTGCAAAGAGATCCACAGTTGGTTGACCCCAGGTCATAAAGATTTTCTGAACTACTGTGCTGCTCAGTGACCATTCTGTTGCTCGTATTTGCTTGCGGCTTAGAGCATCGGCCAAAAAATTTTCTTTGCTCATTATATAGGCTGCTTTCAGATTGATCTGATTTGTTATGGCTAATTCCCACAGTTCTATTGTTAGCCCGCACAGCTGTCTTGACCTTGTCCCCCCTTGGCGATTTATGTACTGGCAAACAGTCGTATTGTCTGACCTTACCATGACATTTTTGCCCTTCAATTGAGACAGGAAATGCCGTAAACTCAGGGTTACTGCCATCATTTCCAAGCAATTGATGTGGAACATTTTCTGAAGATTGGTCCATTTGCCTTGACATGTCAGATTGTTCAAATGACCCCCCCAGCCCCAAGTGCTGCTTGCATCTGTGGTCAGAGTGACTAAAAATGACTGCTTTTGCAAAGATCTGCCCTTTGCTACATTCTGATCCTGTAACCACCACTGAAGATGGGATTTTAGCTCTGCTGTAACAAGAATTGCTGAGGACATAGGCATCCTTGCCGGACTCCAGTTCTGCAGCAAATGGAGTTGAATGGGTCTCATGTACAATCTGGCATTCGGAATGAGTTCTAGACATGACGCAATTAGTCCCAAAAGAATCATGAATTGTTTTGCAGTGCAATTGCCCTTGCAAATGATTTTGGTTGCTGACTTTATCTTCTCTATCCTTTCTTGAGAAGGAAAGACCCGACCTTTGCTCAGATCGAAAAAACTTCCCAAATAAATTATTTGTTGTACTGGAATTAGTTGGGATTTTGACTTGTTTACTACAAAGCCTAATCGGTAAAGGAGACTGAGAATTGTAGCTCGATCTTTTAGTAAAAGACCTTTTGTACTGTTCACCGTCAGCCAATCGTCTAGATAGCTTGCTAGACGAACATTGAATTTTGGAAGAAATGCCACTACAACTGATGTAATTTTGACAAAAACCCTTGGGGCACTCGTAGGGCCGAAACAAAGGACCCTGAACTGATAAGCAGTCCCTTGAAATTGAAACCTGAGGTACTGACGGTGTTCTTGAAAAATCTTTATGTGGAAATAAGCATCTTTCAAATCGATGGTTATTCCCCAGTCTCCTTTTCCAACAAGGTTTATAACTTTTGATAGTGTGTCCATCTTGAAATGTTGTTTGCGGAGATATCTGTTGAGGGGTTTTAGGTTTATTACAGGCCTTAAATCCCCTGTCTTTTTTGGCACCAGAAAAAGTGTGCTGTAAAAACCTGAGTGAATTTGAGAAGGGGGGACAACCTCTATTGCATTTTTCTCCAGAAGATTGTTGATCTCCTGTTTTATAAATACTTGATTCTTCAGAGGGACATTTGTAGCTTTCACTCCCTGAAACGGAGGTTTTCCCAAAAACTCGAGTTTGTACCCTGTTTTGATAGTATCTAAAACACATTTGTCCGAGGTTATTTTTTCCCATTCGCGAAAAAAGTGGGATAACCTCCCCCCAACAGGTATCTCCGGGTGATTTGCTATGATACTTACATAGTCATTTTCCATCTGTTTTAGCCAGCTTTCCTCTACCTGAGGTTGTGGCAGCAGGCTTTCTGAAGGAGTTGTTGTAACCTCTTTTGTATCTAGAATAGTAGGAGTTTTGTCTACTCTCATTTCTATCATCCCTTGGCAACTTTGGGATCCGAAAATTATTCCAATTATTTGCTGCAGGTTTTTCTGAGCTCTGCTCAAATGCAGGCCTCTTACTATAGTCATGTTGATAGCTTGAGGATTTACGTTTAAGACCCTTTTTCAAATCTGGCAAAAGTTCCTCCACATGTTTCATTTTTTCCTTACGAGATTTCAATAATGTCTCAAGTTCTGACCCAAAAACGCCTTCACCAGTCAGTGGTAAATTTGAAAATTCCATGCTTTCATTCTGTTCATAGAGAGCTGTGTCAGTCATAGTGACAGCTCGGCGTGATATGTGGTGAAAGGCGCCCGACCTGCCAATTTGGTCCAAGCACTTTGTCGACATTGCAAAAATGTCTTTAACCTGCTGAATAGACTTATCTTTCTCAAAAGTGTCCGATTGTAATGACTGCAACAAATTACCCAGGCTTTGTTGTATGTACATTTGAACCACAAGACCTAAACGAGCTGCTTGTTGACCCTTGTAATTTATCTTCTCCACCATTTTGGCTGGTTGAGAGAACAAACACTTAGACTTGCTTTTATTAAAAGCTGCTTTACTACCATATCTCTTTGTGAGACATACCTCTATAATGGGATCTAACGAAGGAACTTGTAGAGTTTCTTCAAAAGAACTATCTAACGGAAAAGCATCAAACGTCTCCTCCGAAAATGCACCGAAAATGCAGTCAGAAAATTAGGCTCTTTACACCTGTAGCTTGATGAAATGACATCTATTTGAGATTTGTCCAAGATAATACCCTCAGTTTTCTTGTCTTTTTTAATGATGGCATCATCCCCAAACATATCATATAAATCATTTTTCTGCTCCTTAGTAAGTTTGTCTTCTCTCTCTGTGAGATAATTATTGCTGTCAACCAGTTCCTCACATTCACCCTCTTCTGGGGAAATTTGACCACAAGCAAAAATAGATACATTGTCATTGGGTTCTGAATCACTCTCTGACTCAAAATGTCTTCTCTTTGGATTTCTACCTCGAGAGGCTTGTGTTTCTGTAGAATGGGTATGTCCCACTTTGTCATTAATACAGGTTTGTCCTGCATTAGAATTTTTTTCCATGAACTCCCTGAACATGTTTTCAAAGGCTGTAAAACGCTTGTCAAGTTCATTATATCTTGACCTACGAGGCTTCTTTTTCTTCTTAGAGGTAGGCGAATGAAAAGTAGAGTCCGACAAACTCGAAGCATTGCCACGTGTTTTGCTAGAAACTTCAGGAGGGGACATGTTTGCCATGTCTTCCGAGTCCGATAACTTAGACCCTTCCGTCAATTTATTTGACGCCATAGTCTCAACGAGTGTTTTATACACTACAATAGTAAAAACTAAAGTCAATAACAACTGTATGAAGATTGAATTCATCTGTATATTAGGTCTCCAAAGCGTACGTGCGAACACTTTCGCAAGAAAAGAGAAACTGAAGTTGACACGAGGTAAACACGGAAGTAAGCTAAACGGTGATAGAGTAAAAAAGTTCACTTCCGGTTGGGTAAGGTCTAAAGCGGATTGAGAAAAGAGAATCCTCATTGTCATACCAGGTAAGTTTATTTATGAAATAAAATGAAGAAATTGCTTGTTACAATTTCATCATTTTACAAAATGTTTTCCCTAATGCTTATCTTTAGGGGAGTCCAAAAGTGCAGTTGTGTGGGAATGGGTTAACCCTTCGACATATACAATGCAATTTTGAATTTTAGTGCCCTAGGAAGATAAAAGGCCCTCACAAAAAAATTCTGGTACATTAACCTACATTATCTTTTCCAATAATAAAGTCTTTGATATATATCACAGTGATTTATTATGCTCCCCGAAAAAAAATTTCGGGGGGAGCATATAGTCCCAGGCCTGTGCGTCCGTCCGTCAGTCCTTCGGTCTGTCTGTCCGTCCATCCGAAGTCATATCTCAGCAACCTATGGGCCTAATTGGACGAAACTTCATATATAATCTTCCTAGGAAATTTCAAAGACCCTTCTCTTTTATTTTTCTTATTTCAAGGCTGTGTCATGGGAAAAGGGGCCTTAATGTCAAAACTTGTTTTTTTGCCAATTTCTCCAAGACTAACTGTTAGAATTTTATGAAATTTCATATTTGAGTAGCAAATTAGATCCCCTTGACCTTAAACTAACTGGAATTTTTTTTTTAAAAAAATGCAAAAAGGGAAAAGGGGCCTTAATGCTATTACCTTTACATTAACTGTCTTTTTTCCCCGCAAAAACTAAAATTGGCAATAACTTTTGATTGGTTACAGATGAAGTATTCATATTTCACATGTGCATTGCTTTTGACAAACCCTTTCTGTTGGTACCAAGTTCAAGGTCATCATTCAAGGTCAAGGTCATTTCTCGAGGTCAAAATTTTGGAAATTAAAACTTTAAAATTGGCCATAATTTTGCAATGGCAAGTGATATAGCCATCATATTTAAGCATTTTTCATATGTTTATTACTTGTGACAAGACCTTTCAGCAGAAACTTAGATAAAGTTCTTGGTCAAGGTCAAGGTCAAATTCTAACTGATAAGTGATTGCAATTTCTGTCTTTGAATAAGTTAGCTGCTAAAATGAAAACGACATTTGGTGATTTATCCTCCAATCTTAATGAGTGTGTATTATGGTAGAAAAAATCTTCTAGCACTTTCAAAGGAACTAAAAAAAACGGAGAGCTGGGTGGAATGGAAGTAGTCAGGAAGGTTATGTTGGCCTAAAGGCACACTCGTTCAAGGTCCCTGATTTTGTTAGGGACAAAAACTTTTTACATAATGAAGGATGTCTAGTGCCAAATATTGCATGCTGTTCAATTTCCTACTGCGGCAGTAGTTTCTTGTGGATTGTAAGTATAATTTCAATTTTACGTTGTGCGTAGCTTTCATTGTTAATTCAAATATATGGCACCATTCAAGCTCAATTTGCATTTAAGCCTGTTATCTTGTGACTGACCTGAAATGTGTTAATTTAAAAAGTATCTGCATGATATAACTAAATAAGCGCATACTTTAGTTTTCTTGTATCACATTCCTACTTTTCGTATTACACATTCCTTTCTTATGCAAATTTAACTTGGATATGGTTACGTCCTCGTCGTGGTGCCGGACTTCATGCATCCAGTCACTGTTATATCAATTCACTAGTGACATACACTGGAAGGAAATATATGTACAATAAACATGTCTTTTAAAAGGCGCTTGATGTGATATCTTTACATTTCTCCCAGTAATTGGACCTTAACTTTTTCTCCACAACCCTGGGAATACCTACATACAAATGTCATGGTAAACTGTTTTTAGTACATTTTGACTGTTAATTTAAAGCATACTTAAGTATCAAGCACTTATTCAGGGAGCATAACCCGTCACTGACGGCTCTTGTTTCTGTCTGTCTGTCTGTCCAGAACTTAATTCACTAAACTTAGCTATTATTGTGAATTTAAATTCATACATGGTTTGTTACTCACATATTAAAATAATACCTCTTACAGATTTATCCACTAATGACAGGGTCATGGTCACCTGTCATGGTCTAACTTGGTAAAATTTTTCAGTAATAGGAGCATGATTGTTTCACTAACACATCTTAACAGTGCTCCAGATAAGGTCTGTTTTTCCATAATTTACGGTTGTAAATTGGCTGGTTACGCATATTTTTCAGCGAATTGCCGAACAAGTTACGAACTGTTAATCATGTATACGGACATTATTAGTTATGAATGCCTAAACAAAAGGGAACTTACTTTTGTAGCATTTCATGTATCCGATATTGCCGAAAATCCCTGTTACTTTGTTATTGCCTACCCTAATTACCGATCGATTTTCCGTCTCATTCCATGACATTGGAATGCAGACTGTGGGAAAATTCTTGTCAACAAGGACGGTACCCGGCATTGAATCTCTTTCTAATTTAATGTCGTGAGCGATATGAAACCAGGCCTTCCGACTGACTAAATCGCAAAATGTCGTAACAGAAAACTTTGACGAGTTTTTTTCAGCCGTCTAAGGACAAATCTCTCCCAATTATAGAGGAAAATGATTGCTCCATCGTGGAGAAACATTTTCTAAGGCATGGTAAGTCTAGGGCGTAATACGTATGTATTGATTCACTCACAGTAGTTTCGTTCTCGCCGGTTAGGAAATCTGTTTGAAACGAGAAATCAGTGATGATTCTGAATATAAATGGTTTCTTGTTTAATTGGATAGAATTTGTAATACAAAAACGAAATGAAAATAAATTAAAAGTTTTGTTGCTGAGTAGAATTTAAAATCGATTCTGGACGATTCATGGAAGTTAAGGAAGAGTTCGGTGTCTACTACGGTAGATACTCGTATTTATAAAATGTCATATTGTTCAATTTTCTTCAAACAGAGCTATAGCTATAGCTCAGATTTTGAGTTACTGACTGTAATTCAATGTTTGATGAGTAATTGACCTGTTTATATAAATTACTTATAGTGTAATATGTAATCAGGACAATTGCTTTGATAGCAATCAAATGGCTACACAGAAAAGTTCTAGTGTTCTTGCTATATTCTAACATTAAGGTGTAAATGTTGACCATCTCTGTGTTGGGTTAAAGAGCTCAGTTTTGATTAACAGGTTACTTAATAAAGTAAAGAAATGAAATTTGATATTCCTTCTGTTTATTTGATACTAAAAGTATGCTGGTACTGATCCTCATATCAAGTACTGATTTAAAATTATTTGGATCATTACAGTACTGATGCCTCTTCAAATTATCTGGAGCACTGTCTTAATTTGCGTAAGGAAAGCTCTGAACCCATTTTTAGCTCACCTGAGCACAACATGCTCATGGTGAGCTTTTGTGATCGTTGAATTCTGTTGTACGTCATGCGTCTTGTGTTGTGCAGTTTCAACAATTGAAGTGTTTACACTCTAGAGGCCACAGTTTTGACCCAATCTTCATGAAACTTGGTCAGAATAATTGTGAGGTCATGGGGATAAACCCTATTGATTATGGGAGGGTTCTATTTGAAAACACAGGAAAAGGGGCCTTAATGACAATTTCTTTGTTTAAACTCTAGTGGCCACAAATATGGCTCTATCTTCATGAAACTTTGCTAGAATAATTGTTTAGTCACAAAGATAAACCGTATTGATTATTAGAAGGATCTTTCCGAAAACACAGGAAAAGGGGACTTAATGACAATTTATTTGTTAATGCTCTAGAGGCCACAATTTTGGCCCAATCTTCATGAAACTTGGTCAGAATAATTGTTTGATCATGAGGATGAAATCTATCGATTATTGGAGGATTCTATTGGAAAACACAGGAAAAGGGGCCATAATGACAATTTCTTCATTTACACTCTAGAGGCCACAAATATGGCTCTTTCTTCATGAAACTTTGCCAGAATAATTATTAGGTCATAGAGATGAACCCTATTGATTATAGAAAGGTTCTATTGGAAAACACATGAAAAGGGGCCTTAATGACAATTTCTTTGTTTAAAGTCTAGAGGCCACAATTAAGGCTAAATATTCATGACACTAGGCCAGAATAATTATTAGGGCGTAAGGATGAAGCCTATTGATTATGAGAAGGACCTTTTGGAAAACACAGGAAAAAAGGCCTTAATGACAATTTCTTCGTTTACACTTTAAAGACCACAATTTTGGCTCAATTTTCATGGAAATTGGCCAGAATAATTGTTTAGTCACAAAGATGAACCCTATTGATTATAGGAAAGTCCTTTCTGAAAACACAGGAAAAGGGGACTTAATGACAATTTATTTGTTTACACTCTAGAGGCGACAATTTTGGCCCAATCTTCATGAAACTTG
The DNA here is from genome assembly GCA_946902895.1 of Fragum fragum. Lineage (NCBI taxonomy): Eukaryota > Metazoa > Mollusca > Bivalvia > Cardiida > Cardiidae > Fragum > Fragum fragum. The sequence goes on along the minus strand of OX336368.1, from coordinate 31,999,862 downwards.
GTCAGAATAATTGTTTTATCATGAGGATGAACCCTATCGATTAGTTGAGGATTCTATTGGAAAACACAGGAAAAGGGGCCATAATGACAATTTCTTCATTTACACTCTAGAGGCCACAAATATGGCTCTTTCTTCATGAAACTTTGCCAGAATAATTATTAGGTCATAGAGATGAACCCTATTGATTATAGAAAGGTTCTATTGGGAAAACACATGAAAAGGGGCCTTAATGACAATTTCTTTGTTTAAAGTCTAGAGGCCACAATTAAGGCTAAATATTCATGACACTAGGCCAGAATAATTATTAGGGTGTAAGGATGAAGCCTATTGATTATGAGAAGGACCTTTTGGAAAACACAGGAAAAAAGGCCATAATGACAATTTCTTCGTTTACACTTTAAAGACCACAATTTTGGCTCAATTTTCATGGAAATTGGCCAGAATAATTGTTTAGTCACAAGGATGAACCCTATTGATTATAGGAAGGAAATTTCTGAGAACACAGGAAAAGGGGACTTATTGACAATTTCTTTGTTAATGCTCTAGAGGTCATCATTTTGGCTCAATTGTCATGTTACTTGGCCAGAATAATTATAAGGTCATAAAGATGAACCTTATAGATTATGGGAAGGTTCTATAGGATAACACAGGAAAAGGGGCCACAATGACAATTTCTTTGTTTACAATATAGAAATCACAGTTTTACCTCTATCATGAAACTGATTATAGTTATTTGTCTCTAATTGCATTTTTTTAACAGCAGACAGTTCAGGTGAGCGATCTAGGACTATCATGGTCCTCTTGTTTTAACAGATTTTACTAGTTACTTGACCCATGACCTGATAATTGCCTATTTTCACAGACTGTTGAATTATAGTTACAAAAAAAGTAGTGATAAAAGGAGAAATTGCCTATGGTTGTGTGTGTTTGTGTATGAATTCAATTCTTTTTTGGAGTATATCTTCTTAATAGATGGATATCAAAACAACTTGGCACAAATGTTCCCTTGAAGGGTAAAAGGGTCATGTGTAAAGTTTTGTTGGATACTCCCAAGTTCAAGGTCACTATGAAAGTCATGTGACAAGCATTTGTGCGTGGGGCAAATGTGTCTTTGACACATTTCTAGAATCAAAATGTTTTCCTCCCTAATCTTTTAATTAATACCTACTTTGAAATGTCTGCCAACTTGTTGGACCAGTCATTTGGTGATAGTTTAACCCTTTCCTGTTTAAACACGGGATTTTACGTTACTGTGATTTTATACTTGAGAAAACATTGTGGAAAAAGAAGAAATTGCTTGAAACAAGCAATTTCTTCTTTTCCCACAATATTTTCTACCACATTGGATGGTTTTATTTCGAATTGCATCCAATTTTCATTGTCGTCTGCAACCTCTTTCGATTTGGACCAGTCTAAATTTTCAAAAAACAGGAATGGGTTAAAATATAAGCTATATTTACAGCTTCAGTTTGAAGATAGGATTCAAGAGCTAGAGTTACAACTATCCATATACCAGGGCCAGGCAGATCATCAACATCCTCACACTCATGCTGTGGCCCTGGAGAGAGAATTAGAGAGTGTACGAGAAAGGTACAAGCAGCAACTGAAAGATTTGAATACTGAAATAGATAGACTTAACCTTGAACTTGCCAAGGCTAAAAGACAGGAGGAAGGTAAAATGATTTTTATTGAATATAGTCTATTAAAAGTGCGTGATAAAGATTTACAATTAGCACAAATTGAAAGAGGTTGCAGACAACAATTCAAATATGTTTGAAGAACGATGCAAACTTTTTAACTGGGATCTATCATGTAGCAAGTAACTGTAAATGTAAATGAAATTACAACCTTTTACCAATCAAACATAAAACTGGTCAATGATGTCAGGGTTGAAAGAAAACAAGCGTGTTTATTCATGCCCATCTTAAATATGAAGCAGACTAAATGTCAGTATTAAAATTGGGATTGTATGGAAATAGGTTAATACCAAGCTGTGGATTTAGCTTGATTATTTGATTTTACAGAAAAAGAAATTATTGTAAAAAATTACTAAAACCTTGTTTGATAAGATTGTATCTATCATTATATAAACCCATTCCCACACAATCCACCCATTTTACTCCCCTCAAGAAAACATATGGAAAATGAAGAAATTGCTTGTATCAAGCAATTTCTTGATTATCCACAATGTTTCCATCCAGAATGATGACCAAATATATAATTCCATTAACTTTTAAATTGTAGTCTGCAGCTTCTTTCAATTTGGACCAGTCTAAATTTTTCTCGTGTTGGAATGGGATAATCATTTACCCATAAATAAGAGCTTGGATGTGACATTTCCAACCATTTCACTTGTTCATGAAGTGAACTTATTGAGCAGCCTTGACAGCAATATAATGCATGCAGATTGTTAGCGGATTATCTAAAGACTGGTCTGTGTCTCAACTTCTTGCTGGTTAGAAATGTCACAACCAGACTCATATTTTCAAAGTTTCAAAGATTTTTAGTAATTAGACCCCTGCAAAGCGAATGTTTTTGGGGGGTATACTGGAATCAGCCTGTCTGTCAGTCTATCCGTCAGTCTGTGTACAAAATACTACCAATTTTTTGTTGCAAACTCCTCCTTCAGTTTTGCTTCAATACCATTCAATTTTTATACAAGGATTAACCACATGTTGAAGTTTTGCAAGACGCAATTTTGAAGTCTTAATTCCCCCTGGTTCATGAATTATCTCCCCTTGAACTTTTACATTATTTATGCTTTGTAGACTTATACAGGTAATTATACTACCAATTTTGTGTTGCAAACTCCTCCTTTCTAGAAAAGCAAAGTCAGTAGCTATGTCCTTGTATAGTTAAAGCTCTCATTACACTGAAAGCACTTACAGGGGTATTAAGTCACTGTGACAAGTTCTAGTTATATTAGTAATCATATATTGACTAAAAAAAGAAGTTAGAATTGTTTCCTAATATATATATTTTAGGGATGGTAACGAGTACCAATTTTACTAATCGAGTACTCGGTCACCCTTCCGATCGAGTACTCGAATACTCGAATAGAAACGTCGTCTTTTTGTTATAGTCTCTGTGTTTTCAAACATATTCATATGCGATTTATACAGCATATCCTTGGTCAAAATGTATTTTTAGAATACATTTGATCAGTACTTTATTTGAGAAAAACGGAAAATTGTTAGATATGTGATGAGAATTACAGAAAGTGTCAAAATCTTTTCATTAAACTTCATTAAACTCTTTAAAAAAAAATCCGCAAAGTTGGGATGCTTGTGCATACTCGTGGTGCTGCCGTTGTAAGTCAGTTCCGAAGAACAAAGTGTACATTTTACGGTTTTGTCGTCGGCTGCTCGCTTGAAGTGCTTCCATACTAAAGACTTAGCAGGAGGCATTGTTGGACCTTCTGAAATTTATTTGTGGTATAATCGTGAGTGAGACGATTCTTCTTCAGGTAACAGATAGCCATAGTATAAAATCTTTACTATAATCCAAAAATTGGCTATTTGAATAATGCCATAACCAATCAAATCAAAAGGTAAATCTTACGGACGTCCAATTAAAATGCACAGGTCGAAATCAGGGTAAAGAGCGCCGAAGGTGCGAAAATTTATGACATTGTTTGACAGCGAGTACAATAGCTGCTGGCACTTGATTGGCAATATCAAGGGATTAGATAATCGGCAGACGACCAGGTCTTACAAACTCTACCCTTTGCACTGTACAGTGTTGGAAAAGAGCGATCGATATTTTGAGAAAGTATCAAAACTTGAGTGTGGAAACGAATTTTCATTTTTTTGGCTGTTATTTTATTTTTTGCCGATTACTCGATTAGTGATATTGGTAATCGATACTCGGACGTTCGATCGAGTACTCGATTAATCGAGTACTCGTTCCCATCCCTAATATATTTTTATATTTACAGCTATTGCCAAAACTGAGAATCAGTCTAAAAAAGAGAGTGACAGTGAGTTGCGTGCCCTTATAAAATCTTTACAAGTGGAGGTAGAAAACAAGAATCATGATTTACAAGTCATGCAGAAGTCTTTAGAACGACTACGCAAGGAAAAACAAACTTCATTTCAACAAGATCTTGGTAAGAACTTTTACCCATAACCAGAAAATGAATTTTTAGTCCAGTCCAAATTGAAGAATATCACAGATGACAAATCAAGGTGCTTGATGTATGATGTATGATAACTGTAGTTAAGGGTTACAAACATTGTGGTAAATGAAGAAACTGATTTTAACAAGCAATTTCTCTTTTTGCTGCTATGTTTCCTTTGTTTTTATTCTTCAAGTTCACTATAACAAGGGATTGAGTCACAATCAGTTTAATAATGGGTTGACAATAACCATCAAGAAAGAGTTTAGGAAAATAATTTCAAAATGAACAAATTGATTTCTTAGCATACAATATCAACATGAAAATGCCATGGACAACTTTTAAGCTCACCTGAGAATTAGGCCATTCCCACACTATGCCACTTTTTGATGACCCTCGGGGAAAATGATTGAGAAACATTGAGTAAAACGCAGAAATTGCTTTAACCAATCAAGGCCTTCATTTTCCACAATGTTTTCAACCCAGAACTTGGAAAAACCTTAAAATTTGTAGACATTGAATTGTCTCCTGCAACTCCTTTCAATTTGTACCAGTCTAAAAGTTTGCAGTGTAGTAAAGGGTTAAGTGCTAATGTGAGTTATTGTGTTCACTCTCCATCTAGTGACTATGAAAATTAATAGAATTATGACATTTGGGGTTCATAGGGGCAGAGCCCGAGGGTGTATCTCATGCCTATATAGAAATAAAGACATGTTTCTTTAACCCTTTCCTGTTCAAACCTGGGATTTTACGTCACTGTGATTTTATACTTGAGAAAACAAGCAATAACAATAACAAGCAATTTCTCCTTTTTCCACAATATTTTGTACAACATAGGATGGTTTAATTTCGAATTGCGTACAATTTTTGTTGTCGTCTTCAACCTCTTTCAAATTGGACCAGTCTAAAATTTCAAAAAAGGGGAAAGGGTTAAACCAACATCTCCTCTTTAAACCTCTGGGCTATTTGACCAAATTTGGTAGGAAAGTTCTTTAGGTTGTTCCCTTTAAAAATTGCCTAAGAATTGAAATCCACTGAAACAAACTCGTTTCCATGGCAAAAGAAGTGAAGCATTGCAAAAAATTAATCAAAATCTTCTTGTCCTGACTTGGAAGGCTTAGAGCCTCGAGAGTCTGTATAAAGCATCAGCATGGACCTCTGTTAAAATTGCCCAACCCATTCCCTCACGGTGACACTTTTTGACGCCTCTCAAGAAAAACAATTGGGAAAACATTGTGTAAAATGAAGAAACTGCTTGTAACAAGCAATATCTTCATTTATACCAGAAAGATGAAAAATCTAAAATTTCATTAACTTTAAAATGTCATCTGCAACTCTTGTCAATTTGGACAAGTCTAAATTTTGCTGTCTAGTAAAGGGTTTAACTATGACCTATGAGTCTCGAGGGGTGGTGTAACATTTATTTTGGCCATCTATGAAACATAATTCTTAAATAAAGTCTATGCTGGTTTATTGAATGGTAAAGGTCTGTTTTCTCAGGTGAGAGCACCAGGGCCAATGACCCTCTTGTGATACGCCCGCTGCAATGGAGAGGGGGGGGGGTATACTAGTCTACCTTTACCTGTTCTTCCATCGGTAACCTATATTTCTCATTGCATTTTTACCAGGTACTATTAATGGGATTGACTTGAAACTTGATTTTGAGGGCTAGCTAGGGATCCTACATGGCTCTTATCAAATTTAGGTCTGCAGGTTATCTGTATTAAGCATGAAGGTAACTCTAATAGGTATGTAACTTTCAATGTGAAGTTCATGGTCATCTGATAAGGTCAAGGGCACTTATCAAACTTGTTTAATACAGAAAAAGGGTATTCTCGGGGCAATAGTGTTCCAAAAACACTCCTTGTTTGCAATATTTTCTACCCAAAATGGACTTCATTTTCACTATTCTAAAATACTTTGACATGTGCCAATTATTTATCATTGAGTTTTTCTCTGTTTTAGGCAAGAAACAGAAGTTGAAAGGTAAAGGTTCTAAAGGTTTAGATACCTTAGAGAGGAATCTGGAAGAGCCCACCTCATTGCCAAACCTTCATGATAAAGAATATGAGCCTAAAGTGTTTGAAGACACCCATATATCGGATGTTATCAAGGAAAATGAAGAAATGAAAACAAGGGTACTCATTCTTTTGAAATACATGTACATTCTTTTTCATGTAAACCCTGTTAACCCATTCCAAGAAGATCTGATGCTTTTTGACACCCCTTAACCCTTTCCTGTTTTTTTCAAATCTTAGACTAGTCCAAATTGAAAGAAGTTGCAGACGTTGAAAAGAAACCATTCTATGTTGTAGAAAATATTGTGGAAAAAGGAGATAATAAGCAATTTCTCCTTTTTCTGCAATATTTTCTCAAGTATAAAATCACAGCAACGTAAAATCCCGGGTTTAAACAGGAAAGGGTTAAGAAAAACAATTGGGAAAAGATTGTGAAAAATGAAGACATTTTTTGTAACAAGTTGAAAAGATAAGAAATTTCATAAACTTCAAATTCTTGTCTGCGACTCCTTTGGATTAGACCAGTGTAAAATTTTGTTACCTGGTAATGTGTAAAAGACAACAACATTAAACCCATTACTAGACTATAAAATTTTAGTCTGATCTAAATTTAAAGAATTTGCAGATGACTGATCATTCAAAGGAAGTTACTGAAAACTGAAAAAGTAGTGACAATTTTATAAGTTAACATTTTGAGAAAAAGAGAAACTGCTTGTCACCAGCAATTTATCTTTTTCAAACAGTTTTTCTACACTCAGATTTTTCACCAGTGCATCAAAATTTGTGATTGTATGTAATGGTTTGACCTGCTCCAAATTAAAACAACTTTGAACAACAGGTCAAAGCAAGTGTAAATACAAAGATGATTTCCTTGCATAGTAGGAATTATTGTTGGCAAATAAATGTTTTGGGCAACCAATTTCTGATTTCCTGCAATGTTTTCCTGAATTAAATATCTCTGTGATGCTTATAATTGCAATACTTCAAAATAGAGTATTTTCATTGGCCCAAATCGTATCACGTGATCAAATCAAAAGCACTTTATACCTCGATAAAAGGCAGAACTATTTTCGACAAAAATAGAAACAAACAAGGTCAGGGATTTCCGATATTGGGAATTCACTTCCAAGAAATACCAAACTTGTTTTGTTACTATTTATAGTCATCACCTTTTGAATTTCGATTTCCTCGAATTCCTTTATACTTCCATGGATTTTCAATAAATAGATAAACAAATAGTGTCCTTATAACAATTATAATGTTCGTTTTAAACATGAAGATTTCGAAAAACTCACATTTATTAGCCGTAAATCCGAGATGTCGAATCGGCTTCGCCACATCAGCATGCATCGTGTCCATTTGGTAGGTTTATATTTCTTGTCTATTACAAAGCATCTATTCATAATTCTAACTGTTATCGACCCAGATATCATAATTTACAGAGTTTAAAGTTAGTATTTCCTCATAATAATTCCAAATAAATCCAACGAATGTTCGAATTTCCATTTCAAAAAACCCAAGCGACGAAATAAAATGTCCGCCGTTACAACGACTCGAGCGATAAACTGTGTCAATGTATCCATGCGCCTGTCAAAGAAAAGTAACTCCGCCCACAGTTCGTTTATTTGTTTTTATTTTCATCTCTCTATCCGTTTTGGATTTGAAAATAGACGTATTGCAATTATATGGGCCGAGTGTATTTTTCACTGCGTTTATTGGAGTATAAAGTGCAATTGCCTTAGCACATGGCTTAAACATAACGCCCTACGGGCGTTATTTGCCATGTGCTAAGGCAATGGCACTTTATACTCCAATAAACGCAGTGAAAAATACACTCATCCCTATAATACAGGAAGTACTTAACCCATTCCAAAAATGACCCTTTTTGATGCCCCTCAAGAAAGACAATTGGGAAAGCAATTTCTTCATTTTCCACAATGTTTCTATCAAGAAATGTGAAAATTTTAAATTGTCATCTGCAACTCCTTTCAATTTGGACTACTCTGAAATTTGTTTTTTGTGAATGGGTTAATGAATAACAGGTGACAAAACTATGACTGTCCTTCATTGGAAATATACTGCAAAACAAGATGAAATGTGACACTGGTAGTATGAAATAAAGAACTACTTTTGGTCAAATAAAATTTAAATCATTTTTTCAAGCGCATTTTAGTGATTAGGAAAACATTGAAATAAATGAAGAAATGCTTGTTACCAGTAATTTCTTTACTTTCCAACAATGTTTTCTACCCAGAAAGACAAAGATTTTTAAAATTTCATGGACTTAAAACTGTAGTCTGCAACTTTTTTCAATTTCAACCAGTCTAAAATGTGGTTATCGGGTAAATAAAAATCAATTTTATTAAACAACAGATAGACCGTTTACAACTTACATTGGATCAACAGAGGGTAGATTATCGAAAATCTTTGGCTGAAAATGAGGCTATACTACGTAAGGTCAGAGATGAATATTCAGAAAAACTGGAAACATCACGACTAACCCATCAAAATGAGTTGAAAAAGATCCTTGCTCAACAGGCCTTAGAACATTCTACATCAAAAATGGCAGAACTGCAGAGTAAACTTGATACACAAGAGGTATGTTGTTCACTGGGTTGTATGTCTTCATTTAATTTGTGGTAGAACATTGGTAACAATGATTATGTTCATCATTTACCGACATATATCTAGAATACTGTACAGTACTACCATACTATCAATACACAATCAACAGTACAGATGCTGAATTTTTAGACTAAACCAATAGAATTTTATGGCTCACATTATAACAAATTTTGATGCAGAAATGAAATTAGCCCAAGAATTGTTAGAAAAATATAAGCTCGCAGGTTGGATTGAATAAGTAGGGAATATTACAAAAGTGTCTTTTTCTATATGTTATTATCGTGTTCGAGAATCGTGTGTAGGTAATTTTTATTGGATGAGACCAAAGGTTGAATCCAATAAAAGATACCTACACATGATTTGAGAACACGATAACTTTGTTTGTTTGAATGGGGTTTTAAGCCGCTTTCAACAATCTTTCAGTTATATCGCGGTGGCTGGAGCACCTAACAATGGAATCCTGGTATTTCTCACACCAGTACTACCATTACATCCTTTCCTAGCCTCCAGCTGCTATCCCATATAGGTCTACGATTATCGACCCATTGATGAGAGACAAATAGTCGGAAAGGATGAGTGCCGCCGTCGGGAATCGAACGAGAACACAATAACAACATGTAGAAAAACACACTGTTGTAATATTCCTTTTATTATATTCCTTTTAGGAAATGACATTAAGAAAATTCTCTGAAATGTTAAAGAAATAACCAACTTTCCAAAAAAAAAACGAACGTCAATTCACAAAAAAGTAGTTCAGGTTTAACGGTACTCGATGAATTCAGTTTTTTGGTACACGCCGAATACAGATATTTTTTTGTTGAGTTGTTTTAGATTTTAATCCAAATTATAGGGTTTATATAAAGCAACCACGAAAGGAACCATGTCAACAGCTGTTATTTAACAAATACCAATACATTCATGCCTTTTGACACTCCTCAAGAAAAAAGCTTTGGAAAACATTGTAGTAAATGAAGACAATGCTTGTAGCAAACAATTTCCTCATTCTCCACAATGTTTTCTACTCAAAAAGACAAAGATTCTTTAAATTCCAGCAACTGAAAATTGTTGTCTACAAACTCTTTCAATTTAGACTGGTCTGAAATTTCGTCATCTGGACCAGTCTAAAATTTTGTCATCTAGCAATTGGATAAAGAATCAGTTTCCTAATACACATTTTTTGTGACATAAAAGATGATTTGTCTTTTCAAAATTTATAGAATACAGAACAATTCTCTCCAAAAACCTTTATGGGTTGTATTCATTAAACTGGTCTGTGTGAGATATTTTATATTAGTACATAAAGCATAGGTTTTTAATGAGACGAGTCACTTAATCCTTTACCACATGATTGATGTTTTTATGCCCCCCGCATCGATAGATCAGGGGGCATCCGTCTGTCTGTCTGCAAAACTTAACCTGCCAACTAAACATCTTCCTTTAACTTCAACCCTGATTAAGTTAAAATGCTAATATTTGGTATGTAGATAGGTCTCAACAAGGCGCAACTAGGAACGTTCATTTCATCAAGGTCAAGGTCAAAATTTTAACCCTTTTCCCTAAAAGAAAGAAAAAAACAATAAAAATCACCTGTTTCTAAAGAATTCCTGTTTCGGGGGCATAGTGTTTCACAAACACATCTTGTTTTTTTGTCTTTTAAGCACAAGCAAACTTCATTTTCAATACTTTTTCCGAAACCTCTTTTTTGGGGGATTGCATGTAAATGGGTTAAAAGAGGCTTATTGCCCTGGCCACTTGATCCTGTACCACATAAACCCCGCTTTTATGCACTTTGAAATTACTGATTGAAGCATTGTAACAAGCAATCCCTCATTTTTTTTCACATTTTCTACTCTTTGAAATACCAAATTTTCAATTTACATGCCTTTCACAAAGTTGTGTGTAGCTTTCCCCATCTGGCAATCAGTTATTAGCTCATCTGAGCAAAATGTGCTCAAGGTGAGCTATTGTGATCGGTAATTGTCTGGTGTCCGTCTGTCCGTCTGTAAACAATTATTAAAAAATCTTCTCCTCCAAAACCATAAGGCCTAGAGCTTTGAAATTTGGTACATATCATCACCTATTGACCCTCTACCAAAATACTTCAAAGAATTGCTGTACTCTTAAAATTAACCCTTTTCTGTGTGATCCCAGATTATACAAAGGAAATTTTAAAAAATCTTCTCCTCCTTAACCATTATACCAAGAGGTTTGATATTTGGTATGTATCATCACCTATTGACCCTCTCCCAAAATACTTCAAAGAAGTAACGAATTCTGAGAATTAGCCCTTTTCTGTGCGATCCCTGATTTTACAACAGAATAAAGAAGGAAATCTTTGAAAATCTTCTTCTCTCAAACCATAAGGCCTAGAGCTTTGATATATGGTACATATCATCACCTATTGACCCTCTCCCAAAATACTTCAAAGAATTACTGTATTCTGAAAATTAACACTTTTCTGTGTGATCCCAGATTATACAAAGGAAATATTTGAAAACCACCTCCTCCTAAACCATAAGGCCAAGAGCTTTTATATTTGGTATGTATCATCACCTATTGACCCTCTACCAAAATACTTCAAAGAATTACCGTATTCTTAGAATTAGCCCTTTTCTGAGTGATCCCTGATTTTACAACAGAATAAAGAAGGAAATCTTTGAAAATCTTCTTCACCCAAACTATAAGGCCTAGAGCTTTGATATTTTGTATGTATCATCACTTATTGACCCTCTCCCAAAATACTTCAAAGAATTACTGTATTCTGAAAATTGGCCCTTTTCTGTGTGATCCCTGATTTTACAACAGAATAAAGAAGGAAATCTTTGAAAATCTTCTTCTCCCAAACCATTAGGCCTAGAGCTCTGATATTTGGTACATATCATTATCTTTTGACTCTCTACCAAAATACTTCAAAGAATTACTGTATTCTGAAAATTAGCCCTTTTCTGTGCGATCCCAAATTTTTGATAGGAATAAAGAATGATATATTTGAAAACATCTTCTCCTAAACCATTAGGCCTAGAGCTTTTATATTTGGTATGTATTGATGTCTATACTTCAAAGCATTTCCTTATTCAGGAAATAAGGCTTATATGGTGGGATCATCAATATACCTAGGATTAAAAGAGAAAATCCTTAAACATCTTCTCCAAAATAATTAGACAGAAGGCTTTGTTACTTTGTATACATCATAAATCCATGAACCAACATACTCAGGGGAGCAATTTAGGACCATCATGGTCCTCTTGTTCAAAATGGTAGCTTCATAGAGGTGGTGGCTGAAATAAAATTGGCTGCAAATAATTTTGCAGGTTATGATCAAACATTTGAGAGAACAGCAGGCAAGACTGGAGGTAGAAGCAGAAACTGCATCTGTGTTACGAATAAAACAGACCAGACTAGAAGAGACCATTAAATCACTTCATACTGATCTGAAAGAGGCGAAAAAATCTCATTCACCTGTAAGACTAATTCTCTTCTAAAACTTAATGCCAAAAATTAACACGTCATGCTAAATAAAATCTTTTTTCAAATTGGCATTACAATCAAAGAGTTGATAGCACTGAAAGTACTTTTTTCAGGTCTGTGTCTTTTTTCATGAACAACCCTAACATAAAAGGGAGTAGCAGGTGGTTTAGACAAAGATCAGACTGCACATATGTGAAGACTGATTTTTGCCTATACCTCCTGAAAAACAGGAATAATCAAGGCTCAGCATGACAAGGGTTAAAATTTTGATCTACTCAAACACTGTTGCAGATATAAGGCTCACATTTTGGATATGGTTCCCTGCATTGATAGGCATAAGTTGGTTTTAAGAAGAAGGCTACATATTAGGTCATGAGTTCTGTAAACTTAATACAAAAACTAACCATTTTTCTCTTATTATGTGTCTTTGTTGAAAGATTGAAGACATTTTGTTTACAGTGTCCACGTATCTCTGTCTGTCTGTATGACTATCTATGACTATCTGTCCTTAGAAAACTTAACCTTGTAACTTTTCTGTAACTTCAAAAGTATTCAGGTTACAATATTCTTAGTTAATACATAGGTACCCTCCATCAATATCTATTTACATGTATTGAGGATCATATGTCAAAGGTCTTATTAGTGAAAATCAGTTTCTTCGGGGCATTACTGTATCACAAAAACATCTTGTCTTAATCAGGAATTGGTGAATTAATGAAAGAAATATTGCAGGTACCAAAACTGTGTTTAATCCCTGGCTCTCTTGACAAACAATTCTTACAAGTTTTTTCAGTTAATGTAATCATCATTGCTGTATCTAAACATTGTAATTACTGCGTAACCTATAACCAGACAACAAAAATTAAGCTGGTCCTAATAAGGTATAACAAAAATATCTCCTTTTCCAGCAAAGTTTTCTAAATCTAAGTTTCTTGGGGTATTAACTCATTCCTACACAATGACACTTTTAGATGATCTCAGGAAAAATATTGGGAAAACATTGTGAAAAAGAAGAAATTGCTACAATGTTTTTTACCAGTTGGTTGAAAAAAATTTCAAATTTTAATTGCCATCTGAAACTTGTTTCAATTAGACCAGTCTAAAATGTTGCCATTTGGTAATGGGTTAAAAAGCGGGATATATTTGATGTTCAAATCACAATTTATCTCCCACTGAAAGTATATCAAAATCTGAGAGCAGTGTCTCAGGCTATCTTAAACCATTGCCATACTGCAAACTTCTAGACTGGTCCAAATTTAATGTTCATTATTTTTAGGTTTTTTTTTCAGCTTTCTTGGTAGAAAACATTGTGGAAAATGAAGAAATTGCTTGTTGCTATCAATTTCTTTATTTTACACAATTTTTCAAGTTTCTATTCTTGAGGGGTGTCAAAAAGCATCATTGTGTGGGAATGATTTAAAGTTTTTTAAGAGAAACAACAGTCAAAAGTGTGTTATTATACCCCTGCAAAAGGAATGTTTAATGGGGTATACTGGATTCAGCCTCTCTGTCCTTGTGTCCGTCTGTCTGTGTTAACTACCAATTTTATGTCGCTAACTCCTTTAGCTTCAATACCATTGAAACTTTTTACAAAGATTAACCACATGTTGAAGTTTTGCTACACGCAATTATGAAGTCTTAATTCCTCCTGGTTCAAGAATTATATCCCTTTAACTTGGACATTGATTATGCTTTGTAGACATATACAGCCAATTTTGTGTCGCAAACTCCTCCTTTCTAGAAAAGCAAAGTCAGTAGCTATGTCCTTGTATTGTTGAAGCTCTCATTACACCGAAAGCACTTGCAGGGGTATTAAGTCACATACTGTGACAAGTTCTAGTTAAAATAAAGTCAAAGTTGTGTTAAGTTAACCCAATACCAGATGACAAAATTTTAGACTAATCCAAACTGAAAGAAGTTGCAGACGACAATAACAGTTCAATATCATTTCAAATATTTCTGTTTTTCTGCATGGGTAGAAAATAATGTAGAAAATGTTTGTAACAGGCAATTTTTTCATTTTCCACAAAGTATTTTCTTACTTTTTGTTGAGTACACATGCAGTGAGCGAGACATAGTTGTCACTATGACAAGACGTTGAATGTGTGTTAGTGCATTAGTACGTTAGTCCGTCTGGACAATCACTCCTACATTTATGGATGGATTTCAAAATAACTTTGCACAATTATTCTCCATTATAAGAAGATGTGCCATTTGAAAGAATTTTTGGGATAGTTCTAATGCCAAGGTCACAGCCTAAGGTCAAACACTAAAACTGTGTTTGTCTGTACAATTACTCCTACATTTATGGATGGATTTCACAATAACTTGACATAATTATTCTCCATCGTGAGTAGATGTGCCATTTGAAAGAATTTTTTGGATAGCTTCAAGTTCAAGGTCACAGCTCAAGGACAAACACTAAAATATTGCTTGTCTGGAGCATTATACCTACAAAACTTTGCAGGCTCGACAGCAGTTGTCCTTGGACAACCATCTAGTTTCTCAAGGGCTTCAAAATGCAGGATTGTCTGAGAATAAGTTCAACCTGAAACAACCATATAGGTGTATTGATTATCAGAATACTTATCAACTTAAGTCTATTTATCTTTTCTATTTATTTAGGAAATGCGCCATTTCGAGGCTTTGCAAGAGAAGATCATCCAGATAGAAAACAAGCACACCTTAAGGGAACAAGAACTACAACAAATTATTTTAAATCACAAACAGAATGCATCCATAGAACTTGATAAGGAAGTGAGCAGTTGGAAAAAATTAGTGGAAACAAAAAATAACGAAATTCAGAAATTTCGGATGGAATTGGACTCAATATTGGAAGTTTTACGGGTACTCCAAAAACAAGGTGTTATCATTCCAGTTACCTAGCAACATACTTGCTTCAATATTAAAATTTGTTGACAGAAAACAAAATTTAAGGCTGGTTCATATTGAAAGAACCTGCAGATGACAATTCAGATTATATTTAACCCATTAGCAATCAGCAAAATTTTAGAGTGGTCCAACTTCATAGAAATTACAGATGACAATTTAAAGCTCATTAAATTTTCGATCATTTTCACCTTTGGGGTAGAAAACATTGTTGATAATGAAGAAATTGCTTGTAACAAGCTATTTCTTAATTTTCCACAATGTTTTCAAAAGCTGTTTCTTAGGGGTGTCTTAACCCTTTCCCGTTTTTGAAAATTTTAGACCAGTCCAGTTTGAAAGAAGTTGCAGACAACAATCAAAAGTGGGTGCAATTTGAAAAGTAACGAACCTACAGGTAAGAAAATATTGTGGGAAAAGAAGAAATTGCTTTTGACAAGCAATTTCTTCTTTTCTCACAATGTTTTCTCAAATATAAATTCACAGGGACGTGAAAAAAGATTATACAGGAAAAGGTTAAAGGGTCAATGAATGAAAGGTCAAAAACATTTTGCGGGTAAAGGAGAACTTGCTTGACACAAGCAACTTTTCTTTTCACTCAATATTTTCCTCAGCAGGTTTTCGTTGGTGTGAAAATCCAGGGGTGTATAGGATGGTTTTAATGATTCATTGGTCAGTCAACAATGCTTTGACATTATGTACTATATTGTGCTTACTTGCTCAAACATCTTAACCAATTACCAGACGGTAAAAATGTAGATTGGTCCAAATTGAAAGGAATTGCAGACGACAATTTAAAGTGAATGAATTTTTAATTTTTTCACATTTCTGGGTAGAAAACATTGTGGAAAATGAAGAAATTGCTTGTCACAAGCAATTTCTTCATTTCCATTAATGTTTTCCAAAGCTTTTTTCCTTGGGGGCATCTAAAGGTGTCACTGAGTGGGAATGGGTTAATGCCAATTCTTTAACTCTTCCCCATACAATCTCCAATTTTTTAAGTCCCTATGATATTATACTGTGAGAAAAATTTGTGGAAAAGTAGAAATTGCTTGTAACACTATATGCTATATTGTACTTACTTGCTCTAAATGAAAACATCTTGATGCCAATTCTCTAACTATTCCTGTTAAAATCCCTAATTTTTTGTCGAGCCCATTTGCGGTGAGTGAGACATAGTTGTCACTATGACAAGTAGGTGTATGTGCGTTAGTGCATCAGTCCGTCCATCCGAATTTGTCTGGACAATTACTCCTACATTTATGGATGGATTTCAAAATAACTTGGCACAATTTTTCTCCATCATAAGTAGATGTGCCATTTGAGAGAATTTTTTTGATAGCTTCAATTTCAAGGTCACAGCTCAAGGTCAAACACTAAAATTGTGCTTGTCCTGAGCATTTCTCCTACATTTATAGATGGATTTCAAAATAACTTTGCACAATTGTTCTCCATCATGAGTAGATGTGCAATTTGAAAGAATTTTTTTGGTAGCTTCAAGTTCAAGGTCAAAGCTCAAGGTCAAACACTAAAATTGTGCTTATCTGGTGCATGATACCTACAAAACTTTGAGGGCTCGACAGCAGTTGTCCTAGGAGAACCATCTAGTTATGTCCCTCTGATATTATAGTGTGAGAAAAATTTATGGAAAAGTAGAAATGGCTTGTAACAAGAAATATCTGCTTTTCCCACATTTCTTTCTATCATACATGTATAAGATGGTAATTTTTTTAATTGTGCCTACTTTATATCCTCTGCTACCCTTTAGAATTTGGTCAAGTCTAAAATTTTAAAAACTGTAAAGGGTTAATGGACCTAAATATATCTAGCATAGGATAAAGGAAAAGGTTAAAACCGTCTACATTCTTTTATCAGGAATTTAGCTATATGATAATTTGATAGACCAGTAGCTACATACTAACGGACGAAAAGTTTTCAAACATTCTAAATTTATATCAAAATGTTAAAAACACTGATAGAAAATTTAGTGAGAAATAAAGAAATTACCATAATTTTTTTTTTTTTTTTTTTACGCTTGAGGGACATAAGAAAACAGGATTTTACATAATCCTCTGATATTGAATTTCAAAGTAAGATTTCTTTAGTCCGTTAGCATATGATACCACATTTTGATGCCCTGTAAAGTATGTATTTGACAACATTGTGAGAGAAGGAGAAATCGCTTATAACTGCATTTTCTTCTTTTCTCACAATCCTTTCTACCATGTAAGACTTTTTTTCAATTAATACCCACTTCAAACTGTATGCCACTTTGGACCTTTTAAGAATATTACTCTGGATAGCCCCACTTCAGTGATAAAGAACTAGGGTTTTGGGCCTTTTAAGTTTGGACCTTTAAGAAGAATGTCATCTGCTAAGGGGTTATGATTTAAGAATATTACTCCCGATAGCCCCACTTCAGTGATAAGGCAATGGGGTTAGGGGGTAATTTGATCGGATTGCAAACCTTGATCATTATTTTGTAAACTATATTTATATCATGTTTTAGGTACTATTTATTTAATTAAATATGATATTAATAATTTGGAAGGTTTTTTTTAATTATACTGATAACCTCTACAAAAATGATTTCTTTCATGGAGTTTGATTGGGGTGTCCATGGTCAAGGGGTACAGCGTCGGCTTCCGGATCAAGAGGCCCTGAGTGCGATTCCTGGCAGGGGCTATTGATCTTGGTTCTGTCATTGGCCCACACTTTCGGTGCAGGTACTTGTGTATTCTCCAGGAAGCAGAATCGAGATGGATTTATCTAAGATGGAAGAACTATTTTCCTAATCAATGTTTAAAAAAAATAGGTTTAAGATTTAAACCATATGTCAGGAAGGATATTTGCTGCTATTCGAGATCAACCCCAGATCACATGATTGTGATTCTGATGCAAGCCCAACTGCCCTGTGGCCAAAGCTCATTATTTGGCTTAGAGCCATGTCCAACCATACAGAAAACTTGTATTAAGTGACAACGAAACAGATGGCCATAAGCTAGTTACTGAAGATTAGTTTAGATAATTGGCCCGAGGACAACTTGTGTCTAGTGTGCAAAAAGTTGGCCTCCAATCTAACACAACCCAACCTGAACGATTGTTTCAAATCATGTTCTTATGACTGGAAACAATTGAGCAAATTTTTATTAAAATCAATCTATAAAGTTAAGTCTGGATGAAACTGACATCAAAGTCCGACTTTGACCTTGCTTAAATAAATGTTTCAAATGGTACATCTATTCATGATAGAGAAAAATTGTGCCAAGTTATTGAGAAATTCATTCTCAAAGATCAACATAATCCCTTTGTTGTGGGTTTCCAAATTTTACATAGAGATAAAAAGAAAACATTAATAAACTAATTTCCAAGTGCTACGAACTGGAGCTTTCAAAATTTGCATGTAGCTTTGTCTTGTGGTATGCTACCAAAATACTTCAAATTTCTATGCCCCCGCATCGAAAGATCGGGGGCATATTGTTTTCTGTCTGTCGGTCTGTCTCCGTCTGTCAGTCTGTCTTTCTGCAAAACTTAACCAAAAATCTTAACATTGCCTATTACTACCAGCCTATTCAAGATACAATGCTTATATTTGGCATGATGATACATCTCCATAATACGCATCTCCTCATGTCAAGGTCATGTGATTAGGTCAAGGTCACATACCAAGGTCAAACGTTTAGTCCTGTTGCGGGGGCATTGTGTTTCACAAACACATCTTACTACTCTTGGATCAACATAAGCCCTATGAAATTAAGAACTCTTTGGTCAACATAAACCCTAGTTTGTTGGACCTTTGATTAAATAGAGAAAAAAAATTCTCTCAAATCCTTGGGCTTAGACCTTTCAATGCACTGCCTTATGGTACTCTACGAAATTAAGGTACTGTTACTCTGGATAAACATAAGCCTTATGTTGTGGGATCCCAGATTTTACATGGTCATATGGTAGAAAACTTCTCAATTGATTGTTTGAATGGGGTTTAACGCCATTTTAACAATATTTCAGTTATATCGCGGCGACTGGAGCACCTAACAATGGATTCCTGGTATTTCTGACACCAGTACTACAACTACATCCTTTCCTAGCCTCGAGCTTCTATCCCACTTAGGTTTACGATTGTCCACCCATTGGTGAGAGACAAATGTCGGAAAGGATATGTACCGCCGAGAAAACTTCTCAAAACCTTTTAGTGTACAGCTTTCGAATTTCGTATGTAGAATTGGATTATTGATCTCTTTCATGAATTCCTATTATTAATGTTAAACTGAAACTAGCCCTTTATTGTGTTATCTTGAATTAGCATCAAGTCCTAGGAAATCATTATTAATATTTACCTCCCAAACCATTAGATCTATGCATGTATCAAAATCGGAAAAAATTGCGACGGGCCTAGAAAACAGTACACGTGTTGTAAACATAGAACTATTCACCCTTTACTTTTGTATAGTGAAATGGCTTATCCTTCATTGTAAGAAGGCTTTTACCCTGTGCCCTAACAAATAATGATAACAGTGATAATTCTATATAGACTGTCCTTAGCTAGACAAGTAACATGAATACCGATGAAACTTCTGGAATAGACACGCGGTTGTTGAACCATTTGAGACCGTGAACAACATCGCTTCAATGTCGATACTGGTCGAATCGAAAAATAATCATCATGAAAATAACTATCGGGGCAAGGTGAAATTCGTATCTCATTGAATCTTCAGAACGCCGAATACTGAAGTAGATCACACCAAAGTTCCTAACGACTGATATAGTCAATATATTTATCATCACATCTCAATCAGCATCTGCGATTTTCATTTAATTGTTCTGTGTGGTTTCCCCTTCGATACGTCTAATATCTTCTCTAGAAATAGTGTTCGGTAGTTTTCGGATCGAATTGGTCCATAAATAAATAGTTTCTGAATAGGATATCGTTTATGAAAAAATCGAGTATCGACGATGCCGGTAAATCCTGGTCACCTTTTTTAGTTGACGAATTTCTCCAATTTTTGAAAATAATAAATATATTTTTTAGCGTATTTAGCGGTCCTAAAATTAACTAAATGGTCTGCTGCATTCAGTGTCCCTAGATTTCCTAAAGAACAGTCCGAAACACTAGGTCTAGGGCTACCGTCGAAATTATCATCCTTGCCCT
The DNA here is from genome assembly GCA_946902895.1 of Fragum fragum. Classification (NCBI taxonomy): domain Eukaryota; kingdom Metazoa; phylum Mollusca; class Bivalvia; order Cardiida; family Cardiidae; genus Fragum; species Fragum fragum. Next base: position 31,979,599 of record OX336368.1, on the reverse strand, counting down.
TTCCCTTGTTTTTTTTATATTGATTTATTGAATGGGGTTTAACGCCACTTTTAACAGTATTTCACTCATATCGCTGCGACTGGAGCACAGAACAATGGATTCCTGGTATTTCTCAGACCAGTACTACCACTACATCCTTTCCTAGCCTCCAGCTACTATCTCACTTAGGTTTACGATTATCCACCCATTGGTGAGAGACAAATGTCGGAAAGGATATGTGATACCGCCGGGGATCGAACCCATGACATCCATTATTGAAGATTAGGGGCCAGACGCGCTACCGACTGTGCTATGACGGCGGCACCCACGTGCTTTGGAATCAGGGATAATTATCATCTGCTAACAAAACTAGATGCTATTTTGCCCCATCGGCCTGAATTTACTTAACATACGGGTAATTCAGTTTTAATAGTGGAAGCAACTCATTTAAAAAAAAAATACTAGAACTTGTCACAGGAGGTGACTTCATACCCCGCAATAACCTTTTTAAGTATATGTGTTGAATATGAAAAAAATCAAGGAGGGATAATTCTTCTACCAGGGGGAGTTGAGATTTCAAATAGGTGTGCTGAAAATTTGAACACGGGATCAATATATGTATAAAGTTACATTACTTTGGAAGCAAAATTGTAAGAGGAGATCGTGACACAAAAATACTTAAATTTTGTATACAGATGGACAGACAGACGAACAGATAGGCCATTTCAAGTACATTCTTTATAAGGGAGGTAACTTTCTTTTATGCAGTAAATAACCTCAGTATAGCCGTTTGAATTAATTCATTTGCATCGATATATGTTCTCTATCTGAAAAGTGCCTATTCTATTATTAAATTTATCATTTTTTTTCAAGGGCGGCGGCGGCGGCACATATTCTTTCCGACATTTGTCTCTCACCAATGGGTGGACAATCGTGAACCTTAGTGGGATAGCAGCTGGAGGCTAGGAAAGGATGAAGTGGTAGCACTGGTGTGAGAAATACGAGGAATCCATTGTTAGGTACTCCAGCCGCCGCGATTTGACTGAAATACTGTTAAAAGCGGCGTTAAACCCCATTCAATCAATAAAAACTACCAAAGGGACACCAAAAGATCATTCTTTTGAGAGTCGAACGAAACCCATCTACTAGCATTTTCAAAGTTTTCACAACATAACATTTATGGACATAAAAGCAATGTTTTGTCAACAAATAAAAATTCTTTGAAGGAACGTGATAAAGGGTCGCGAAAGGATCATTCCTGTGAAATTGAGTTGAAATATATCCAATAGTGTTTGAGAAGATGAATTTCAAAGTTTTCACTATGTTTCACTGACCATTGAAATTAACCCGAATTACTTTAGCTATGCATTTAATCCAATCAAACTTCTTTGCGGGAAACTGATAAAAGGTCACCAAAGGATAATTTTTATGAAATCTGGTTGAAATCCATCAATTGATTGCTGAGAAAACGTTCAAGTGCCATATATGGAATTAAGTCATACCCATAAAAGCCATGTTTTTCATCCGATCAGTTTTTAATGAAAATTGTAATTTGGTTGAATTCCGTTTAGAACTTTCTGAGGAGAGGATTTTAAGTTAAAGTTGACGGACGTACGCACAGACAAAACGCCATGATAATAGCCCGATAGCTTTCCACTAGTTGAGCTAATAACCTTAAAATATTTCACGTCTAGTCCTACGAAATTTGCTTTTTCTAAGCAGGAGATTAAGTGTGCCGCCTACCTTGACATCTAATCCAGGTACTGAAAGTACTGATGGTATGCATTCCTGTTGGCACAGTATAGATTGATATGCCCATTTTGGTAATGTACATGACATTTATCATAAAGATCATCTAATTAAAGCAAAACGTCTCGCCTAGCCCGGCTACATTGATAGGTAATACAGGGTGTTTTTTTTTATTCATATGACATAAGCACGATCCCCAGTTCGTCTTAAAATTATCATGGAAACCTGATATTAAGTAATTTGCCTATTGAGTTGGCTTGGCAGCTAATGGCTCAAAAACGTTGTAGATGTTGTAGTGTTACTTCTGCGGTATTCAGATGTTATGCCGAGTTCTAAAAATAGTAATTTTGGAATCCCACAAGCGAAGCGAATGAAAAGTTCTTGGACCAAATAGTGAGCTGTAGCGTAAATTACTTTATCTTGTGTACAACGCCGAAGTAGGGTAGAGCATGAATTTGGATTTTTTTCAAAAGGTGTTTTTTATTCAAAAGGTGTTTTTACGCAATATATCAATTATATTGAATATTAAAACATGCCCTATTGAAATATAAAGGTGGTTTCCGGAAACCAAGCTTCAAGAATTGATAAATTGAGTTTAATTGAGTACTACCTTTCCTAAAATGAAAGAACATGCCGGACATTGGTTAACACTAGTGGACGTTGAGACGTCCACCAAAAATAAAACGATGATTCTGCCAAGGTTTCTAACAAACCCTCAATACTCTCGAGAAATGAACCCAGCAGCTGAAACGCCCAATGGAAAACATCGTGAAAAAAACTATAAAAATATTTTTGCTCCGATACCGACCCAAGCGAAACGTTAGTATGATGCATGCTTCAATCGGATTTATCATAATGTGATAATAGGCCCGTTTTATGTCAAAGCTGAAGACATAAGCACCGATGTGATATATGTATCTCTCGTTAGCTACAGTATGATTTTCAGAACAGTATTTGTACAACTGGCAACTGTTTAAAACTTTTTTTCTTCAAAATGATCGATTGTCACGGTCATTCAAATGGTCGCAATAGGTGCAGTCGATACTGTTCGAATAAACCCTGTCAGTAAAAGATTTTTCATTTCATCCAAAACAAAAGGCCCATGGTCCCGCGCAGATTTATTATTCCTTACATCCACTGATTCTTGGAAGTCCTTAAAAGACAACTTGTACCCTTTTCCCACCATGTTTAAAACATACGGACTAACACCGGATTTTTGCTGACGGCTTAACACAATCCCCCTCAACGACGCTTTTAGACGCCCCAAAGAAAAAAACTTTGGAAAACATTGTGTAAAAACGAAATTGCTGGTCACAAGCAATTTCTTCGTTTTTCACAATGTTTTCTACCCAGAAGCTCCTTTCAATTTTGACCAGTCTAAAATGTAATAAATGGATCGCTGACCACGCCTACTGTGCTCCGACAAGAAATACTTTGCAAAAATTATGGCCAGTAACATGTAACCAAAAGGCAGAACGTTCGGCGACCTAAATGCTGTAACTACAGCTTATATAAGCTGAAGTTACTATGTTTATCTCGCCAAACTAATGAAAATGCTTCATAGAATATCAATGTTCGAGTTCAAGGTTATCTTCCTATCTAAACGTATGATTTGATTGGCCTGTCATTTTTTATATTAGCATTGCTACCCATAACCCACCACGTTCCACAGGAAGTTCGATTTTTTTCTTCGAAAAATATATGGTCGATTACACGAAACGAAATAGTAAAATGGTTGGTTATGGACCTAAACATCGTAACTAAAGATTGAATAAGCTGTACCTACGAAGTTTAGGTTGCCAAACCAACAAATTGCTTCACATTAATGTGAACCGATGCTGGAGTTTAAAAGTTCACTTCGGGTCTAAATGTATGATTTGATTGGTCTATAGGTTGTTTGGTAGACAGCAGTTCGCGTCAATTATCTTCTCCATCACCAGTATAATGACGTTATAGGTAACTTCTATGTTATCATATTATCAGTCAAAATGACTGTACTACCCCGCTGACCACCTGACAATTTAAAAGACGCAGGTCTACTTATCTGTGCAATTTTGTCAGAATGTTTTTTTTTTTTTTTTCTGAAACAATCAGCGTAACTAAGTCCTGGCTTGCCACATCGGAAACAAGTCCCTGGCTTTCTGTCGATGGTATGATGTACCGTCGCTGCGGGTGTTGACTAGAGTTGGGGGTGCTCAATAACGGTGGCTTGTACCGTCTACTTCTAAAACGTCTTCCTGTCAGCGTGTATTTGGGCTCTACAATATTTTCTCCGGCGTCGAAGTTGTCTGCCAAATATTATTTTCGCGACACTCTTCAACTATTCTCGGGAGACCGCTAGTTTAACCCATTCCCGCTCCAATCTATTTAAGCTGGTCCAAATTCAAAGAAGTTGCAGACGACAGTTTTTAATTTATGAATTTGTAAAAAATCTTGTCTCTTTTTTTAAAAGAAAACATTGTTGATAATGAAGAAATTGTTTGAAACAAGCATTTTTTTTTTTTATTTTTCTCAATGTTTTCCTGGGCTTTTTTCTTGAGGTTCGTAAAAAACGGGATTGTATTGGATTGGGTTAGTACATTTCTACCTATGAATGAAAATGTCCATACCTTCAAACTTAGGTGGATGGTTTGTTTGACTCCTTCACTTTGGGTGGTACTGCTAGTTCCTCTACCAAAGCCGTCAGCTTGACATAGTATGTCCACTTTGAGAATTAACAGTGAACGACATTGTTGTTTGAGTCCCTTTGTTTTTTAAGTGAAAAGTGTCGGCTGGCACCAAGTTACTTTGTATAGCAAGGGAAAATGAGTCGGTGAAATTTCCCTCTGATTGGCTCCAGTTCGCTATTCTAATGCCTTGGAATTCAGCATAGTTTCTATGTGTGACAAAAGGGTGTTGCCTCTATCCATGGTAAACATGTATAAACGACCGATGTTTGCACTGACAAGTGGTTAGTTTTCAACATATCAATACCCTATCTATACAAACACACTACGAAAACCCGTGCGAACTCACTATGTTGAACGCATTATGTAGGTAGTTAAACATTTCACGTGCATGAAATTACCACACAATCACGAATTTTTACGCACAAAAGAATAAAGCTTTGGAAAACATTGTGAGAAAAGAATAGCTTGCAACAAGCAATTTCTTTTCTCTCAATGTTTTCTACCTCATTTAACCCCATTTTTTCAAATCGAACCAACTTTGTTTTTTTAGTGTTTTTTTTTTTTTTTTTTTTTGTCTGCATCCTCATTCAATTTGGCCCAGTCTAAATTTTGTTGAGACTGGATTAACCACCCCCTCCCCAACCAAAAATATACATAAATCAACTCTCGCTTAAATGAAAAAGATCTGGCTTAGATAATGGGGTCCTTAAAAGTAATCGACTGTACTTTACTCATTAATTCGCCATCCGCTTTATTCGCTCCGCAAGAAACAAGCTTTGAAATGGAATTGTGCTTCTTACAAATAATATATTATCCACAATGTAATCTACCCCAAACGACAAGGATATTTTCCTTAAATTTCAGGCACTAAATATTGTCGGCTTCGACTTCTTTTAAATTTGGACCCGTCTTAAAAATGTGTCTGATAATGGCTTTTAAAGCTACAGCATGAGCTCAAAATCCCCACCTTTTATTACGAGCCCATATGAGATTTCGACACTTGACCTTCAATTTGAGAGCAGGCCCGGTTAGATCAGATGGAAACAGGCTGTACTCTCAATCACAGTCTTTCAGACATCAATACAACAACAAGACTCATTGCAAAATGTGTCATTTGTCTATCACCCTTGGGCGAATGATGAGTAGTATGCTTGAGTCGGATGAGAAGCTAATTGCCTAGAATAAGTGTTGTAGTTATACATGTGTAAGAAATAACAGGGAGCCTTTTCACTATAAACCTCATATCGAAATTTGCCCAGCCATAAAAGCTATTTTTCATCGAAGCAAACTTCTCACAAGGAATCTTATAAAGGGTCACCTGAGGATCATTTCTGTGGAATTTGGCTGAAACCTTTGCTGTACTTTCTGAGAAGAATTTTTAAGATAGATGCATGACAGACACAATGCTATAAAAGCAAGGGGAGCTAAAAATAGGTTCTTTTAATTTTAATTTACTTTTAATTGTGACTGCAAATTGTGTCAGTCCAGCTTTTTTTCCATCTGATAAAAGTATAGCTTCGAGAGTTCAATGGAGAGAGCATGTTGCATCTTTTGTTACAGTAAGTACAAATAACATTAATAGTAATCAGTTGATATCTTTTTATTGCACTGAGTAAAAAACACACTCTATGGAAAACATAAATTCATAACACCATTTCCCCATAATAAATCTATTGCCAATACATTACATCAGGATACAGATATCAAAGCACCTATTAACCCCTCATTTTGATGCCCTTAGTAAAATTTGCTTTGAACAACAGGGCCATTGAACCTAATTTACTCACTCAAGACAAGGGATCTTTTCCTTTACATAAATAATAAGGATTATGTTATGAGGTAAGCTTAAACATATACAGAAGTTGGTTTTTTTTTGTTTTATTTTTTTCAAAATTACAAATTGATAGTGGTCGCAGATGCCACTTCAAAGTGAATTTTAACCCATCTCACACAACGATGCTTTTTGACACCCTCGAGAAGAGCTATTGGGAAAACTTTGTAAAAATTGAAGAAATTGCTTGCAACAAGCAATTTCTTCATTTTCCACAATGTTTCCACCAAAATATTTAAAAAATCTAGAAATTCGTGAACTTCAAAATGTCGTCTGCAACTTCTTTCCTTTTGGACCAGTCTACATTTTGCTGTTTGCAAATTAGTGGACTAAAATCTAATGATCATACCATCAGTTTATAATTTAATTTGTAGTTTCATCTATCAAGAACGAGCGTTCTGATTGGTCAAAAAAAAAATCATAACTCCATGAACAAAATTTCGAGCACGCAGAGATTTTGTATGCTTCCACAAAAAAATAGTCCTATACAAAAAGGTATCAAAATTTGTAAAGCTTTTGTTTTTTTCGTTCTATGCTATTAAATTATTAGAAGCAAAGAGAATATTTTTTTGTTTTCATGGAGGTATGAACCGAAAAACCTAATCACACAATGTATGAATCCGCTTTGCGTAATTATACAGTGTGATTAGTTTTTTCGGTACATACCTCCATGAAAACAAAAAATATTGTCTTCATCTCTTAATTGTGGAGGAATGGAACATCTGTTGCAGATATCTAATGAAGTTGTTGTACACAAACTATCAAGTAGATGATGTCGCATTTCTCAACCCTCTCATGTTTTGCTACTTTTTGTGCACTTATGAAGAAAGAACTTCAATAAAAAGGTTATGGCATAAACAGAATATCATGTTTAAGTTCATTTTTATGGCTATTATTCCATCTAAAAGAGAGAAAAGTTGGTAAAGTCTCATCTTTATCACTTTAACCCATTCCCATACAAAGACGCTTTTATGCCCCTCAAATATAACAATTGGGAAAACATAGTGGAAAATGGAGAAATCGCTTGTTACAATTTCTTCATTTTCCACTATTTTCTACCCCAAAAATTAAGAAAATCTAAAATTTCATAAATTTTATATTGTTGTCTGCAACTCCTTTCAATTTGGACCAGTCTAAAATTTTGCTGTGTGGTAATGGGTTAAGAATGACTCGTTAGATAATAAGAAATAATCTATGAAGACTCAAGTAATATCCTGTATAATTGATGACAGGACACTAGCACTTTCTCAATCTTCTCCTAATGTTGTCTGTTACATATGGTCAGAAAATTTTGAATTAAGCTAGTTATCCATTCTGCAAGTCTGATATTTTATGCTTAATGTAAATTTGTACTCGTAAAATACTGAACACATTTCCTTGCACATTCAAATTTTTGTTTTTAAAAAAAGCAGTTCATCTACTTATTAATCAATTCATGTATGGACTACAATTAGAAGGTGAGTAAAATAAATCAACCCTACTGTTTTTCTAACCTGACAATCTTGTTCTCATAGTATCATGATGGTTTCTACCTTACATATACATCATTTCAATCTATAAGTCCTTTAACCCAATACCACACAATCTTGCTTTTTGACATGATGAAAAATATTTTGAGAAAAGGAAAATTGCAATTTCTCCTTTATGCACTATTTTCTGTCTTATTCTGTCCTTTTTTTTCTCATTTTAATCAAATTTGAAATGTCATCTGCAATTTGGTTTGGTCTACAATTTTGTTGTCTAGAAATTGGTAACTTGTTGTCATCACTTTTTTTTCAATTAGGACCATCCTGGTAACAGACTAATCAAACAAAATCATAAGAACAAATTATGATCAAAGAAAGTTTAAGATTAGCCTGTGCATCTACCAAGTGCATCATGAGACTTCACCATTGGTTCTGTAGATAAATCCTAGCTCTTTTTATGGCATCCAAACATTCTTAATGCACTGTTTGTATGTCCATAATTCTCAGTGTCTTTGCCTTATGCATACTTAAGAGGTTTGTGCAAAACTGTTATGTCTGTATCATTTAACTATTTACTGTATAATCACTGGTATTTACGTCCATGCAATTTTTTACTTAAGAAAATATTGTGATAAAAGAAGAAATTGCTTGATACAAGCAATTTCTTCTTTTATCTAAATATTTTCTACCACATACAATGGTTTCTTTTCAAATTCTACGCTCTTTTCAATGTAGTCTGCAACATGTTTCAAATTGGACCAGTCTAAAATTTCAAGAAACAGGGAAACGGTTAAGTACTTATGGCAGATTTGCACTAAGCCCTCATGAAATCGCTGGACATGCTATCAATACGCTCAATTGACCAATCATTGCTCTTAATCAAAGAATCAATTGACCAATCAAATCATTCATTTAGACAAGAACTGAGCTTTAAGCTCTGACATTGGCCGACATGTATGTGAAGCATTTTTGTTGGTTTGGTGACTTAAAGGCCATAACTAAAGCTTACTCAAGTTGTAGTTATGACATTTAGGCCGCCAACTGACCACTTTATATTTTTTATGCATGTTACTGGCCATAAATTAAACAAAACAATGATGTTAAATATCTAAGTGGAACTTTCTGTCAGAATCAGTGGGTGTGGCAAGTGGAGTCAATGGGCAGGGCAATTCTGTCAATTCTGGTATCCATCCATATTCTGAGACTCTATCCATTATTGCACGAACAAAATTATCTTCTGTCATGAATCCAGCTTGAGTTCCTGAGAGGAGGGTTGAATGTTGACAAAAGATTTGACACGATACACAACAGAGCTACACACAAGTATCCAACAGGTCACACCAATACCTCCTACAAAAACCAAGATAGAGCGTTATTTCAAAAGCTTTCTTAAAACAATTCCCATACAATAAAATTTTAGCCCAGTCTAAATTTGAAGAAGTTGCAATTGACAATTTTATGTTGATATAATCTTCAAAATCTTTGTCTTTATGGGTAGAAAACATTGTGGATAATGAAGAGATTGCTTTTAACAAGCATTTTTTTCATTATCCACAATGTATTCACATGCTTTCATATTGAGGGGTGTTTAAAAGCGTCCATATGTGGGAATGACTTAAACTTCAAAAATGAATTTAAAACTATCTTTTTAGAAAGTCAGCTTGATGATTTGATGGTGAGAAATTCATGTTCTAAGTTTCAACAGAATATCTTAGTGAAAATGTAAAAAAATAAAAACTATGTGTAACAAAATATCATTTATTTACATGTCACCTGTCACCTGTCACCCTATAGAAATATGCATGTTTTTCTCTTACAATATCGGAATCTAGCTTAAATCATTGTGATGCATATTTGAGTCATACAAACGCAGTGTTTCAATGCCAATTGATCAGCTACTGAATACTGGTTAGTGGACAAAACCCAAAGTTTAACCCATTCCCATACAGTGACGCTTTTGGACGCACCTCAAGAAAAACAATAAGGAAAACAGTGTATAAAATGAAGCAATTGCTTGTGACAAGCTATTTCTTCATTTTACTCAATGTTTTCTAACCGAAAAGTTGAAAGAATCTAAAATTTCATAAACTTTGAATTGTCCTCTACAACTCCTTTCAATTTGGACCAGTCTTTAATTTTGCCGTCTGGGTTAAAAGATAACGGTTTGTGAACACAAGTCCAATACTCAAAATATCCACCACCACATAATTACTTTTTTAAAAAGGTAGCTATAGAGGTATGAGGGTAAGAACTCATTGATAAACCACAACTAGCCTAGACAAGAAACTTTGCATTAAGCCCTATTTCTCTGTCACACTAACCAAAATGACAAAACTCTCTGTGAAAATTTCAATCGAATTCGTCCATAAATGAAGGAGTAAATGATTCAACATGAAATCTTGCAACAAGCCCCCTTTTTCTGTAGCCCCTTTTCTCTGTGACACAGCTTAAAATGGCAAAACCCCAACATTATGCACAAGGTCAGGTGACTAGGAACATTGTGTGAAAATTTCCTTCATATATGTCCAGAGTGTATGAAAAATAGATTTAGAGTTATCCCCTTATGAGCCACAAGCTGTTCTCTTAATAGTGAACATACATTTCAAGTTTCAGATCAATATCTTAAATAGTTAGAGATATCACAGAATGTCAATAATGATACTCAGGCTGAAACTGCTTTTAGCAATTTTTCAGTCATATGGCAGCGGCTGAAGCACCTAACAATGGATTCCTGGTATTTCTCCAACCAGTACCACCATTACATCCTTTCATAGCCTCCAGCTGCTATCCCACTTTGTTTTACAATTATCCATCCCAACTATACAGAATATGACTTAGTAACAAAATATCTCTAACAGGGGAGTAAAGAGATAATGTTAGTTTAGTTTATACTAATTTATTTTAGTTTGATTGCGACGAAAGCTTTAAGCTTATAGAGTCCCTCTCGAACACACAAACCAGATGGTTTTACGTCCCTGAAAGAGAGGCAGTGTCTTAACCCCACTGCTACCCACTTCTACAGCTAGGTAGACTGAGACTGGCTTTTAAGTGTCTTGCCCATGAACACACCTCGGTGTTCAAACCTTCAGATCACGAATCAAGTACCTTTACCACTCGGCCATCGAGGCAGTCGAGGCAAGAGATAATGTTATAGCGTAAACCTAGAAATAGGTATGTATGTTATAACCATTTCCTGTTTAGCAAAATTAAAACCTGTCCAAATTTAAAGGTTTTGCAAAATTTTAAAGAGGATTTAATTTGAAAAATAACCATTTGGTATTCTAGAAAATATTCAAGAAAACAAGAAATTGCTTGTTACAAGCAATTTTTTCTTTTTCTACAATGTTTTCTCAATTGTAAAATCACAGTGACATAAAAACCAGCGATTGAAAAGGAAAGGGTTAAGTTGCCTGTAGGGTTTCACAAGCTAGCATCCTCTCATACAGTATAATCTAGTACAAGAGATGAAAAGTGACTAGAACTGACACACCACTACATGCTGTATGACAGTGTCCCCGAATCTTGTACCTAAAGCTCTGTAGTACCTGTAGTCAAATGTTTTGGAGATAAATTGTCTTTGTAATAATTCAAACCCATCATCAGACCTCAATGACACAATTGTTTGAAAAAAATTATGAAATAATTTTGATGCTTGAAAAGGGCACATAATTCATCTTTTTAACTTTCTTTTCCATTCTTTAATCAATTTCTAAATGACTTTGTAAATATCTGTAGAGGCCCACATGGAAGACTGGGCTATCCAAACTGTGTTGCCTCATTAAATAAAGGCTTTTATTATTAATATTTATTCTGATAACCTATTTACAGAAATTTGAAATTCATCTGGAAAAAGAAGTTGAAAGAAAAACAAATTCTTTAAACTTATATTAACCCATTACCAGACGGCAAAATCTTAGACTGGTCAAATTTGAAAGGAGTTGCAGACAACAATTTAAAGTTTGTGAAGTATTAGATTTTTTCAACTTTCTAAGAAAATATTATGTAAAATGAAGACAATGATTGCATAAAGAAATTCCATACAGAATTTTAACTGATGAAAATTAGAGTAATAGTTATACAAGAGCACACTTTTATTTCATGGAGAGGTAATTTGCCTCCGATTATAATGTAATATAGTATATCAAACAGAACAATTTGTTTGTTTGTTTGAATGGGGTTTTACGCCGCTTTCAACAATCTTTCAGTTATATCGCGGCGGCTGGCGCACCTAACAATGGAATCCTGGTATTTCTCACACCAGTACTACCATTACATCCTTTCCTAGCCTCCAGATGCTATCCCACATAGGTCTACGATTATCAACCCATTGGTGAGAGACAAATAGTCGGAAAGGATGAGTGCCGCCGTCGGGAATCGAACCATGGACCTCTAGAGTGATAGTCCGGCGCGCTACCAACTGCGCTATGACGGCGGCCTCAAACAGAACAATAATGTATGGAAAACTTTCTAAACCTTAAAAAGAAACATAACTTTTTACGATATTATATGATAATCCAATTAGGGCAAACAAATTCTAGGATTCGCAAGTGTGCCAAGACAACTGCCATTGCTATTTAATATTTGTATACTTGCCGTAATAAAGCTATGCATATACATTTGCAAAACATTGTCTTGTCAAAAATCAAAAGGTTTAAAGTATTTCCTCCTCTTCTTACAATGTATCCTCTTCACCATAAATACACCAATTTGAATATTTCCCTCATGTAATCTGAGCATAATTTCAAAATTAACCCATTACCAGACAACATATTTCTAGACTTGTCAAAATTGATGAGTTGCAGACAAGGACTTAAAGATTTTTTTTCAACTTTCTGTTCTGGGTAGAAAACATTGTGGAAATGGAGAAATTGCTTTATTCAAGCAATTTCTTGATTTTCCACAATAGTTTCCAAAGTTTTTTTGGGGGGGGGGGGCATCAAAAAGCATCATTGTGTGGGAATGGGTTAAGAAATCTAAATAACATTTTCTAGTAAAGAAGAGAAATTTGAAGGATAACAATTGTTTACCTGGAATACCTGATGGAAAAGATATTATTCTATTCACAGGAACAAACCACTCTTCAGGCAGCATATAAAGAGGTTCATTCTTGAACATTATGATTAGTGATATCATCACAATACCCTGAAATATACAACAGAATCGTTTTTAATAATTAGACCTTGCATTAGATATTACAAACAAGAGGATCAGGATGGTTCTAAATCCCTTGACAGAGTCTCTCTTCCAATTATGGCACCTTTTCTTTTTTTTTTTAATAAAGAGGGGTTCCCAAAAATGGAGCTAAAGAAATACAAACACAAAATTCTTTCATAGACAGCACAATCTCTAGCCAAAGGTAGTTTTAGCAGAATTAGTTCATTTGATCTAAAATTTTAAACTTGATCTGAAAATAAGGTAATTGAACATACTCTGGACAAGGTCATTTCAGCCATTTGATCTAGAACTGAGACCTCGCAATCTGCACACTGCCTCATCATGTAACACAAGCTTGTCAATTTATTTTGAAATCTTAAAGCTTAAAACCTATGCTGGTAGAACTACAGCTATAAATGCAGGTAATATTAACCTTTTCCTGTTCAGCCCCTGGTTTTTGCGTCCCTGGGATTTTATAGTTGAGAAAAAAAAAAATAGAAAAAGAAGAAAAGGTTAATATGCCCAAACTGCTCCTTGTCACAGGAAAGATAGTTTTCACTGTTCATACTAAAACTTTCTATACAGCCTAACCCAAATCTATTGAGTAGGGGATCAAAACAGATTAGGGATGCACATATGTCCTTGATAATAGGTGTATCTGTTAAGTTTGAATTCAATCAATCCAATAGTTGTTGAAAAACATGAGCACACATAGTAACTTATATATATCCTCCCTAAAACTATATTTTTTTTTCTTTTTGGGATGGGGGAGGGGTATGTGTGGGGAGGGGTCATAAAAAGTTGTTATGATATTGGGGATAAACTGAGAATAAAATCACTATATGATAGTAGCAATGCTTGGCTTTGGGAGCTTAATGACAAATTTAATTGCAATAAAATAACCAAAGCACCACATGTGGATGCCAACACTCAGCTTCTCAATTACTTGACAGTGTTACATCAATTGCTAACTTGATTTTGTTTGATTGTTTGTCTGCAGTCTGATAATGTGAAAGATTTACTGAAGAGCTGACAGTGTTACATTTAAACTTTACAATTACAAAAGAGGCATCTAACACACATACCACACAGGACTTGTTTGGTGCCGGACCTGGTCAACCCAGGCAATGGGCAGCAACTTTGACTAACATGATGTGTTAAAAGAAGGACCTAGTAACCAATCCAGGTGGATACATGGGTTATTTCAACAGCAAAGAAAAATTGTCAAACTACGAAATTGACACGAAGAGTAAGCAATAATAGAAGAAGAAACAAACAATCAAACAAAGCAACTAAGTCTAAACAAAGCTCTAGTTACGTATGATAATAATAAGAATATTAAAAAAAGAAATTAAATTAACAAACAAATTTGTTGAATTGATATACTCCGCGAAAAATATTTTGTTTGTCAATGGAGTATATCAATCTTAGGATATCACTCTGTATATATATGGCTTCACCAATCAGGGGCAATAAATTTAATAGTGGAGCCAGATAACCCTGACAATATGCACATCCCCTCTTTGTAGTGAAGCTTTCCACAAAGTTTCATTGAAAACTAGCCAATGGTTTCAAAGCAAATAGCACAGAAACAAATATTACTCTGTATGTATACGGCTTCACTAATCAGGGGCAGTAACTCAAAATTTAATAGTTGATCTGGGTAACCCCAACGATTTACGCATCTCCTCCTTATAGTGAAGCTTTCCACAAAGTTTAAATAAAATCCAGTCAACGACTTCCAAGAAATAGTGCGGAAATGAATATTACTCTGTATGAATATAGCTTCACCAATCAGGGGCAGTAACTCTGAATTTAATAGTAGAACCGGATAACCCTGCGATATGTGCATCTCCTCTTTGTAGTGAAACTTTCCACAAAGTTTCATTGAAATCCAGTCAATGGGTTCCAAAAAGAAGCATGGAAACGAAATTGGACGGACGGAAGGACGGATGAGGCAAAAACAATATCCCCCCTAATGATTTCATCGGAGGGGGATAATATGTCTTTCTTTAAATCTATCTTTTGTTGAATTAGATAATCATACTAGTACAAATCATTTGTGGGCTTATTTGCTTACGATAATTTGCCAACATTTTTGGTTGTACATGGAAAATCTCCGACTATATACACGTCAAACTATCTCTACGTCGAAGTCTTCTCGTAAGTCCCCTGAACTTTGAGGTATAGGTATTCGACTGTTTATCATTTAACCCATTATACACTATCCAGCTTTTTGACACCCTCAACAAGAAAAGCTTTGGAAAACATTGTGGACAATGAAAATATTGGTTGTCATAAGCAATTTCTTCTATGTCCTAAATTATTTCTATGTTAATGAACAAAGATTTTTAAAATTTCACAAACTTTAAAATTGTCGTCTACAACATCTTTGATTTTGGACAAGTCTGAAATTTTGTTAACTAGTAATGAGCTATAATCAGCTATTCATGTTTACTTACATGTATTAAATTGATGACAATTTTCACACCCATTGAAAACATGGCTAACTTCTGAGATCGGGAAGAACCTGTAATGTGATGTAACAAAACTTTAATTTTAAATAAAAGCACTTGAACACTCAATCTGTAAGTAGTCATGAATGTAAAAACAGAGGCAGAACACTCTCTAAAATGACCCCTACTTCACAAAGCTTTTAAGAACTGCAATCCTAATGTTGATATTTGTATAGCAGAAGTTCATATTTCAGTCACTCACTGTATCACATCTACCACAATCAACAAATAAGCCGAGTAATTTTGCCACTCTTCTAATACAGAACATTAATAGTCTGAATAAATATATTCAAGTTGGTCACCAACAAGACTTTTCATTTCACAATATGAATTTGGAATTCATTATGTCAGAATGTAATGATGTCATTAATATGAGTGAAGATTGATAAATTTTAGCATAATTTGATACAGCTATTACAGTTAGTTCCTTGACAAAGTAAATAATCTTTTTAATTCATTCACAAAGTGGGACAACTTTCTCCCATAAAACATTTTACATTCATCTATGTGTGTAGCACACAATAGGTGGTCATATGACACCTCCGTTTTATCAATATGTGTATGTAGTTCCTCAAATTTACCATACTTCCACACATGAACATATTTTTTAATGGATGGAATAAATATAAGTCATGGATAGATCAATCTTAGTATTGACGTAGAATTTGGAGAGTTTCTATGAGCAAGTCATGCTTAGATCCATTCTAGAGTTGTTTCAATGTCAAGTGGATAACCAATTGATTCTCTGCCAGCCTTATTTTTGTTTACTTGAGAGATGAACAGAATATTTTGTATTTTCACGTAGGTATGAACTGGACAAGAAGACCATGATGGTCCTAAATCGCTCCCCTGAGTATGATGGTTCATGGCTTTATGATATAAACAAAATAGCAAAGCCCTCTGTCTAATAATTTTGGAGATGATGTTTAAGGATTTCTTTTTTTAATCCTAGGTATATTGATGATCCCACCATATAGCACTAATTTCCTGAATATGGTAATGCTTTGAAGAATAGACACCTATACATACCAAGTATAAAAGCTCTAGGCGTAATGGTTTAGGAGAAGAAGGTTTTCAAAGATATCATTATTTATTTCAACTAAAATTAGGGATCGCACAGAAAAAGGGCTAATTTTCAAAATACAGTACCGGTAATTCTTTGGAGTATTTGGTAGAGGGTCAATAGTTGACCATATGTACCAAATTTCAAAGCTCTGGGCCTTATGGTTTGGGAGAAGAAGATTTTAGAATATTTCCTTCTTTATTCCTTTGTAAAATCAGGGATCACACAGAAAAGGTCTAATTTTCAGAATACAATAATTCTTTGAAGTATTTTGGTAGAGGGTCAATAGGTGATGATACATACCAAATATCAAAGCTCTAGGCCTTATAGGTTGGGAGAAGAAGATTTTCAAAGATTTCCTTCTTTATTCCTTTGTAAAATCAGGGATCTAATTTTCAGAACACGGTAATTCTTCGAGGTATTTTGGTAAAGGGTCAATAGATGATGATATGTACCAAATATCACAGCTCTAGGCCTCATGGTTTTGGAGTAAAAGATTTTCAAAGATTTCCCTCTTTATTCCTTTGTAAAATCAGGGATCTAATTTTCAGAATACAGTAATTCTTTGAAGTATTTAGGTAGAGGGTCAATAGGTAATGATACATACCTAATATAAAAGCTCTAGTCCTTATGGTTTGGGAGAAGAGGATTTTTAAAGATTTCCTTCTTTATTCCTTTCGCACAGAAAAGGGCTAAGATTCAAATCAGGAATTGTACAGAAAAGGGTTATTTCTAAGAGTACAGTAAGAGTTAAAGCAGGAATCACACAGAAAAGGGTTAATTTTAAGAGTACAGTAATTCTTTGAAGTATTTTGGTAGAGGGTCAATAGGTGATGATATGTGCCAAATTTCAAAGCTCTAGGCCTTATGGTTTGGGAGGAGAAGATTTTTTAATAATTGTTTACAGGCGGACGGACAGATGGATGCCGGACAATTACAAATCACAATAGCTCACCTTGATTCATACATAAGTGTGATTAGGTTTTTTGATTCATACCTCCATGAAAATAAAACATATTCTCTTCATTTCTTAAAATCAATAGCATCAATAGCATCAAGCGAAAAAAAGCAAAAACTTTACAGGTTTTGATACTCTTTTGTATGGAACTATTTTGTACGGAAGCATACAAAATGGTTGCATACTCAAAATTTTGTTCAAAGAAATATGAATAATTTTTTTTTGACCAATAAGAAAACCCATTTTGATAGGTGAAACTTAAACTTAAATTATTAACATATGATCAAACAAGAAGAATACTAGAATAGTTTTCTGATTAACCATGGAAGATAGCTGTTGAAAAGACTATAATTTGAAAAATCACAAATCTTTTTGAAACAGCACTATTTGAAAATACCGGCTTTCCATAAACATTTTAAATCTATTAGGTTACTTGCTTAATCATGCTGAATTTGATGTCAAGATTTAATGTCATTCAAAGCAACATTGTCTACCGTGTGACAATGAAGAGCTTTTACCTTGAAGTCAAAAATATGAAGTCCTGAAAAATGCACTAATAGATAAAAGAATCCGTAGTCAAAGATTCAATGATTTATCATAAATACAACATGTGCTGTATAAGGAATGCTTGAACTTATTGATCATCCCCCATATATTTAGCTTAAAGACCAACAGAGGTGACCGGGTAAGTAGCAATAACCTCTGTACCAAGTTTAAGAGATGACCTTCTTCTGTTACCCATTTCATAGCTAGGTAGACTTACACTTGCTTTTAATTTTCCTCTGTAGCTTTTTTTTTTTAAAATTGGACAAGAATATAATTTGATGAAGAGTGCCAGTCAATATATATGGTACCAAATAGCCAAGACAAAAAATGTAATAAGCTTCTTTTTTTCTGTGAGACAAACTTAAATGGTGAAACCTCGAAAGTGTGCACAGGTTACAAGGAACATTCTGTAAAAATTCATTCAAATCTGTCCATAAATGAATGAGGTGATATCTTGGCAAAAAAATTGGACGGACAGATGGACCGATGGGCAGACAGATGCAGAAGATGATACCAATATATTACCACCTAATGCAGCTTATAAAAACGGAAAAGGGTTAATCTATGAAGATGGTATGTGAACATGATATCTTATAAGTTTAGAAGTTTTAAAGGAAACAAACCCATTTTTTTGATGTGCTCAACTAGTTTTTCAATCTTTCGCTGTAGTTTCATATACTTTGCAAATTCCTCTGTCATGCTTAAATGGTGAAACCTCGAAATTGTGCACAGGTTACAAGGAACATTCTGTAAAAATTCATTCAAATCTGTCCATAAATGAATGAGGTGATATCTTGGCAAAAAAATTGGACGGACAGATGGACCGATGGGCAGACAGATGCAGAAGATGATACCAATATATTACCACCTAATGCAGCTTATAAAAACGGAAAAGGGTTAATCTATGAAGATGGTATGTGAACATGATATCTTATAAGTTTAGAAGTTTTAAAGGAAACAAACCCATTTTTTTGATGTGCTCAACTAGTTTTTCAATCTTTCGCTGTAGTTTCATATACTTTGCAAATTCCTCTGTCATGCTTAAATGGTGAAACCTCGAAATTGTGCACAGGTTACAAGGAACATTCTGTAAAAATTCATTCAAATCTGTCCATAAATGAATGAGGTGATATCTTGGCAAAAAAATTGGACGTACAGATGGACCGATGGGCAGACAGATGCAGAAGATGATACCAATATATTACCACCTAATGCAGCTTATAAAAACGGAAAAGGGTTAATCTATGAAGATGGTATGTGAACATGATATCTTATAAGTTTAGAAGTTTTAAAGGAAACAAACCCATTTTTTTGATGTGCTCAACTAGTTTTTCAATCTTTCGCTGTAGTTTCATATACTTTGCAAATTCCTCTGTCATGCTGATGGATCCTTGTTCAGCCTTCAAGTCTCTGACTTGCTGGCGGAGATTTCTTTCCTCATCTTTCAGCTGTATGAAGTAACTCCCAATCTGAAACAAGAGGGATATTGGCCCTAAAGCTCTCATCTGAGACAAAGCTTAGGAATATTAAACTCAGGGAGTGTCACAGGGCTTAATCTGGGCGAAAATTTCTTTTAGCCAACCTTTAACCCTTTCCTGGTTAATCCCTGGATTTTACGTCCCTGAGTTTTTATACTTGAGAAAATATTGTGGGATAAGAAGAAATTGCTTGTAACAAGCAATTTCTTCTTATCATACAATATTTTCAACCCTATAGGTTGGTTACTTTTCAAATTGCACTCACTTTAGATTGTCGTCTGCAACTTCTTTGAAATTGGGAAGTCTAAATTTTGGAAATCGGGAAAGGGTTAAGTCAATTTTTAAATTCAGTAGGAAATTTCCTTTACTATAGCCAGCTTTTTTGCCACTGCAGAAACATTTAAAATTTGTTAAGATTTTGTAAAGAATTTTCAAACTACATGTACCTATTGAAATAAAAAATATCTTGTTTAGTTTATCATTTCTTTGTTTTTCCTTTTATGACAATTACTTTTATCAATTCCCACAAAAGTCGCTTTTTTAAGCCTCTCTAAAGGGGTTGAGAACAGTAAAATTGATATGGAAGTAAAGGGATGAAATAGTCCAATTCAGTCATCACTCCTTTTGGCTGGCATTGGCATTTTTTAAAGCAAGCCATATGAGCGACGCCCCCAGAAGATGGTTAGATGTTAAGGATAATTTTGCAAGGATACAGTACGAAACTGCACATTGTTTTTTAATGTGCTTGATGGATAGCATCGTCACATGGTGCTCAGTTTAATGTCTCATCCAAAAGACTAATAGTTAGTTAGTTGATATGGTCAGCCCAGGGCTTGAACCCTTGATCTTGAGGGTTGAAGTCAAGTAAAACTGCATTTTGAGGTTTAAATATTATACTAGTGACCTAACTATGTGATCCAAGAGACAATATCAGCAGATAAGCCATGCATTAAGCGACAATCTTTTACCTGTCAATCAAAGTAATAAACAAAGGCATTGATTCGTGAAAGGGATTTTCTCATGTCAATTTGATAATTGCTTTACCCACCTGAACCTTATCTTAAGTTACTTTTCAGTCTTCTTTAGAAAAATTGTCTGACAACACTTTATCCTGTAGCTAGCATTTCTGCCAATTGAAAAAATCCTCAGCCAATTTCTCAAAAATTTAGCCACTGGTGAAAAAGGCAATAGCAAGCATGAGCCTTGGGGTCACCAGTTGGTAACCCACTACAATACATGTATATGAAACCTTTAAGACTGGTGACTAGTTGTAAAAAGATTGGAATAAGATTTTCTTCTTTGTTTCTATAGATATAAGTTATGGTGTACTCTAGATGAGTCAAAAATAAGTTTTTTTTAATATTTCCCGCATAACTTCTATCTTAACAAGGATAAAAAATGGAGCCTAAATATGACCAAAGGGATATCTTATGAAAGACCCTGTACAGGTTAACAGGGAGATTATAGGTACCAAGGATTATCAAAAAGATAGGCTGTGCTGGGAGAGACCCTAAATATGACCTCAGGGGCATCGCATGAACAAACTTGGAAGAGGTCTTCTAGAATATGTAACAATCCTAATGTTATGACTCAAGGTTTTCTGTTTTCAGAGAAGAAGAATCTTACAATTTTTTTCTTTGTTTCTTTGATAAAATAGGATGCGCCCAGGTGGAGCCTAAATATGACCCAATGCGCATCACATGAACAAGCTTTGTACTTGTTCAATAGGAAAATCTAGATACCAAATAACAACAATCTAGGCCTTATCATTTCAGATAAAATTTTTAAACTTTACTTAAATTTGATAAAATTAGACTTAAGGTTATTCAAGGTCCTCTATGAGATGCAGCTTACCAAATATCAATAATCTAGATTCTCTAGTTTAACCCTTTCCCGTTTTAGGAAATTTTATACTAGTCCAAATTCAAAGAGGTTGCAGACGACAATGAAAACATGATGCCATTTGAAATGAAATCATCCCATGTGGTAGAAAATGTTGTGGAAAAAGGAGAAATTGCTTGTTACAAGCAATTTCTTCTTTTTCCTCAATGTTTTCTAAAGTATAAAATCACAGGAACGTAAAATCCCGTATTAGAACGGGAAAGGGTTAAAAGAGGACGATTTTTAAAGTTTTGAATTTCCATTTTTATTTCAATGGGGTGCACCCAGGCAGGGCCCAAATTCCCATAGGAGGTGCTGCATACAAAATATAAAAAGCTCTCAGTCTTTTTGTTTCATAGTAGAAGATTTCTAGAGATTTCATTACTTTCACCTTTTTGGTTTCCATGGCAATCAACGTTAGAGTGAATTTCAATTATTTAAACAATTTAGATTAATCAGGAATATTCCTTCTAAGTTTCATCAAGATTTGCCAACTGGTTCAGGATGAGCATATTTTTCAAGAGATTGACAGGCTGAGGCATCAAAAGATGCCAGATACCAAACATAGGGTGATCACACTAGCTCTTCTTGATTACTTTTTGCTCGGGTGAACAAATTCCTCAGGTGAGCTTTCAATGCCTTCCATTAAATGGATAAA
This sequence comes from Fragum fragum, assembly GCA_946902895.1. Taxonomy (NCBI): domain Eukaryota; kingdom Metazoa; phylum Mollusca; class Bivalvia; order Cardiida; family Cardiidae; genus Fragum; species Fragum fragum. The sequence goes on along the minus strand of OX336368.1, from coordinate 31,957,651 downwards.
TCATCAAACCAACATAATTATGTGAATTTTAGTTTCTTCAGAGAATGTATCACAACAAGGTTACATTGAATGTATCATAGAGGTCTGTTATTAATTTCTCTCAGCTTTTTAACTTTTAAAAATAGACTAGAGTCAACAGCTAGAACAGAAAGGTTCTATCAATCTTTATCACAGATGGTCCTAAATTTCTGCCATTATTTCAAATGTATGAAACTAAGACATTGAACAAATATTGTTCATTATTAAAGTGACAAGGAACCAATTGGATTTTCAAAAGGGAGAAGGTTTGTTATTTAAGAATTACCATAGTCTCAATGATTTACATGCAGTTACACCAATACAATTTGGGGAGGTGTGAATGAAACATTCTTATTGTCAGGTAATACATGCTTGATGTATATTAGGCCTCCGATCAACAATTTGATATTGATTTACTGTCTACTTGTAAATCTAATAGCCTCTGAGACTAACTTATCATTGCCTGTTGTAATTATCTAGAAGACTTCCAATATTTTCCAAGGAACATCAACTTTGCTGAAACAATGCCAGGGTTCTCCCCAGGCCCTTATGGCGTTACAGCCCTAATACGCCTTCATAAATTAGGACAGGTTGCCGATATGCCTTCAGATCACCTTAAATGGTTTTGGATTTTGTGTTGATGTTAAGACAAATAATTTAAGTTTTTATACAAACTGACAGATGGACACCGGTAAAACAGTATGCCCCAATGTATATATTATATACACTACTAAAGATGCATTTTCTTTTATTTATCGTCGCTACCGTCCTGGCAGAGCACCCAGAAGAAGAGTCCCAGTTTAAGGTCTCAATCAAAAGACAATTAGTTTGTTAGTTTGGTCAGGTCAGGGCTCAAACCCAAGATTGTGAGGTTTGAAGTCAAGTGCTTTAAAAATTAGGTTAGTCCACTGACACGCACTACTTAAAGAATTTATAAAGCATCTTTATATAATGCTTTGAACTGATTGATGTTTGCACAAGTTTGAAAGTTGAACGACCAATGAATAATTGTCAAAGATCAATGTGATTATAGGCTGTATTGGCATGTTTAAAAGTGGTATACAGGTAAGTAAAAAGGCTTGATTAGTACTTGCTTTATATTGCTTAATTGAAATTAATTAACCAACACCTTCACCAAATACAATAAATGTAAAGTGTTCGATACAAGACAAACACATTTTATTTTTATATTTGTCCACATTTTGTTAATGAATAGCTTTACAAACATACCACCTATACGACCGTTTTTCATTTGCAATTTTTTTCATCATCTTAAACATCAGATTTATGCAAAATCAATTTATGTTAAGATGGTAAAAAATCTTTCTCTGTGTTCGGATTAGAATAAGGTAAGAGTAAATCTTGGCTATCGTCCAACTTTCAGTGACGCTCAATCGGGACGTCTCCATGGTGACGTGTCGAAATACTAACTCTGTCCAATTATGTAAAGCATATACCCACATCTTTTACGTGTATCGATAGACATACGGTGCTATTGCTTTACTTGTTATAAGTCTAGACATATCTAAATGTATAAATGGCATGTTGACACCGAGGTCTGCTTAACCGTCTTTTACTAAATGAATCGGTCCTATTTGTTAACCACCGCCAATTGTGCGCTAGACTAGGAAGCATGATTAAACCTCGCAATATCCGATCGTCGTCTACTAGCCCGATTTTAAATTGATTAAACACAATATGATAAATAAGAAGAAGGCGTCTTTCACATGAACAAGCTTTGGGTTACGACGATTTAATTTAGTAATGAAGTAACCTTTCCGTTAAGATTACTCCCGAGTCTCTTTGACTGTTCGTCGTAGTTATTTCTATACCTTACAAAAATGTTTAGTTTTGCATAAAAAGTTTGTCCGTAGGTGTTAATTTATAATGTCACGTTTTGTAAAGCTTGACTGGAATATCAACGTGTCAAACTAATTAACAGGAGATTAACTATTGTCAAACAAAGAAATACGTCTTACAGGGGTATAGACGATCTCATGAATGGTTAAACAGGTAAGGTACATCTTTCGTCGTTGACAAGAGTTGTACTTCGTAATTATGTGTCCGAAAATTAAGGGATGTCAAATCCATTCTGTGTCCGCAATTAGGGACAAAAAATAAATTATTTTTGAAAATAATTAATGGTGTCCGAAAATTTTGGGTGTCCGAACATATCGGGAAAATACGGTACTCTTTATAGAGCGAATAAACAAAAACTATATTTTTCATATGTTTCCCTTTCTACAACAACAAAATTTACTTACAGAATAAAATGTATGAATAAAAGTCTGGAAATTTGAGTAGTTTATAGGGAAATACATTTATATTAGACATATATGCATATGTGATATTTCTCCAGAGGCTCATAAGGTGATTTGAAAGTTTTGGTAGGGAGATTGAGGCCCCAAATAGGGAGAATTAGCGCTCTTCCGGATTTGCTTAACCCTTTCCTCTTTTTCAGAATTTTAGACTTGTCCAATTTAAAAGAAGTTGCAGACGACAATTAAAAGTGAGTGCATTTTGAAAAGTAACCAACCTATAGGGTAGGAAATATTGTGGGATAAGAGGAAAGTGCTTGTTACAAGCAATTTCTTCTTATCCCACAACATTTTCTCAAGTATAAAAACTCCGGGATGTAAAATCCAGGGATTAACCAGGAAAGGGTTAAAACTTCACAATTTTACCATTATTCTTACATTCTTTATAGATCAGGGTGTTCATGTTTTATTGTTGCTGTCTTTTCTTTTTAACTTCAATCATTTAATGTTACTGTAAACGATACCTTCTTTTCAAAATTGAGTAATTGGCTTTTTAGGGGGAGGGGAGGCAAAATTTGGGTAAAAGTACATAGCTAACAATGTATTGGATTAACGGACATTGCAGATTTATTGAGAAGCCACATAGTGATCAAAACTTTTCTCTTATTGCTTTCAGTACTTTAGATTTAGAAACAATGTTAATTTGACTCATAAGAATGATTAAGGGTATATCTTTATATAAATTTATCAATGATAAATAAGTATAATATTATGTTTGTAACTATCTTATTCAAGTACTTTCAGTGTTTTGATTATCGAAACATACCAAATCTGTTACTCAAATACATCATTGAATACATTGATTACTAAGCAACAAATAAGCCTCAGACTGCATAGTCATAAAAATCAGAAAGGCAGGCTGAGGTAATGCAATCATTGACCCTTACCTCTGCATGATCTGCTATATTTTTCACCAACTTACAAGGACTTGACTCAATTCAATATTTTTTCTATTTCCCATGTTACTATAACTGGAAACACACGGTATGAAAATGGAAACAACTTTTATTCAAATAAAATTCATGATAAGAATAAAATCGAGCTTGGTAGTTTCTTTTTAGACACATTCACATTAATCTATCTTTTAGCGTCCAAGATTGGCATTATTAAAACCAATTGTCGTTGGGCAAACGAAACTTCGTAATAGCAGTATAATGAAGCTTTACTTACGATAGTTTAGTCACACATCAAAGAAGCAAATGAATCACAGACCATAAAATAATATTGTAATGACCCGTTTAGGCTGTAGTTACGTAGTCCCAGGCCGAATTATTTTGACTTTCACTTTCAACATTTATTGCTCAAAACCTTAAAAATCATTTCAGGGCTTTCACTAGTACTCAAAATTCAAGAGTCATTGACCCTTGGGCAAAAATGTTCAAGAGTCAAAATTGAAATCCCAAGAGTCAAAATGCTATATGCCCCCCCCCCCCCTAGTAATTTAGAAAAAAAATGTAGATAAAACATTTATTTTTCAAATGTTTATAATTTTGTTTTTGTTTTTTTTTTCTGGGGGGGGGGGATTGTGACTCAGAATAAACTCTATCTCAGATTGGAACTTTTCTCCAACGGTCTAAGGGAAGTAAATTATTTTCCCCGTCATCTGTCAGGTAATTGTAGGTAAAATTCACGAAAAATGTGATTCTTTCCTATAGAAAAGGGTTATTTCTAATTAAAGTTTCATTGAAATCTAAATTTCATTATGGATTTTGACTGAAAATTGTCAGATTTAAAAATTTGAGACTGTTCAGGTGAAAAAATAGTGAATTTGGTAAAGGGAAACTACTGATTATAAAAAATATGCAACCAAACTTGCTATTTTTTGTCTAGAAGATTGCAATTTCTGTGTCTTATGTTACACTTGAATTGAGAAAATTGGACGGTAAAACTGTTCATTTGATATCAAGGAAATTGATAAATGACAAATTTTAGCAGTGAGAAGGGTTATGTGTATATGAAATGTATAAAGATTACATAATATTCTTTTGTACCCGTAAAAATAGGTTTAACCTCTCTAGGAGGTGATGTTGAAGAAAAGCTATCATAAAAACAATGTCCAAGACAATATCATGGGCTTATATTTAACGATTGAAAACCTGGGATTTTGTGAAGCACAATTGTTTAGAAAATTCCATATGAAAATCATAGACAGGGTAAAGGGAATGCTCAATTTCTTGTCATGTATTGATCAAAAGAGGTCAAAATTTTTAAGACTTGTCAAAAATAGATATTTTTTTTAGGTCTAAGGGAAGTAAATCATTCTCCCGTCAAATGTCAGGTAAGTATAGGGGAATCTTTATGTTCTGTTGAAAAAACACAAACCCAAAAGTAACGGTTTTGAATCATTTTGGCAATTTAATGGCGGGTTCTAAAATGGGTCATTTTTTTTAAATGCACGTAGAAACAGCTGTGCAGGGATCACAAAAATGGGGTAAAAAGTCATAGAGAAAAGGGATCATGCCATACTGAAATTTATTTTATTTGATGTATGTATAGATGTTCTGTAATTTAAAGTAAGTCAGATCATTCTTGCTAAGTCTTTGACTGAGCTATAAGCAAATATGTTATAAAGGTCGTCTATGGAAAATTATTTACATCCCTTAGACCATCTAAGAGTATTCTATTCTATTTTCAATACAAGATAAATTTAAGGGAAGATTAGTATTCATGCACATATTATAAGTTTGAATCTGTTTTGGAAAATTGCAAGAGTACTAAGAGGATCAAATTATTCTTATTTTTCATAAAAAGAAGTGCCGATTTTATCCATGAAAACCCATGACATTTCTGGTGCAACATTTTCTTTGATTACTTTTTACTTTTAGATTATATTTTGTGAGGTTTTCGATTAAAATATTAGCTTATAAGAAAATTTAAGTAGGATTAGAACTCTGTAAACGGGTTTAAACATTAATTTCAAAGGTGTCAAGTACTTGTGAATTACTATCACCAACCTGAATACCCATCGCTCAAGAATGTTAATTACCATTCAAACAAGGTGTTATACATGAAGGATGCATATTTTTACAATCACTTAACTGTTTTCCAAGAATTTGACACACTTATGATGACCCTTGAGGTATAGCTGCAAATTTTTTAGCGTCAATATGACGCCTCTTTTTGAATTTCTGTGTGTCAAAACCTGAGGTCTCGTATCAAACTACAAACCATGCATTTGATCAGCAGATTGCTTGTTTTAATCTTCTTTCGTGGCTTGCATTTTAAAGTTGGATATAGAGTCTTTGCCTACGATTTGTTAAAGATGAAAATTTTCAAACATCATGGGGTTCCTCCAAATCTTCGAGATGCTGGAATTGAGACATCTCGATGGTGACGCATGGACTTTTTCAACTCACTCAATTCTTCAGTGCATTTCAACTGTATCTTAAAACACTTATCAATGCGACATACGACCTTACTGCTGTACTTTTTCTGGTAGCACCTGGATTCATTCTAAATACTATTTGGCATGCTGATACCGGAGTCTGTCAAGCCACCTTTAAGTGTTGAGAAAAATATTCACGTATTCAAATATGAAAGTGTATATTTGGATTAATAAAAATGCATACATGTGTATGCGCAGAAGTTACTGTTCTCCTAAAATAGCCTTGGCGGTTAAGCAAAAGCTTAAGTTACGATTTTCTTGTTTCTTATGGCATTAAGTTTACAAAAAAGCAGGAATAGATCACATACGTCCAAAAGACCAAATCCAGGGGTGTGGAATTCCCATGCCCGACTTGTCCGACAAGGGCTTTTCTACCAGCAGGCAAGTACATTTTTCAAGGCTACTTGTCCGTGGACAAGTAAATATCTAGGCAAATCTTGGAATGGTACTTAATAGATAGAAGAGATTTATGAGCGTAATATTTGTATCTAAGGCTAGAAAATATTGTTTTTAACAAAGAAAATGCTGAGTTGCAGCATTTTCTTCTTTAAAAATAATGTTTTTTCAAAATTAATCAGTTCTTCATCTTTTCATAGGCAAGTCCATTGTGATCCTGGACAAGTAGAAAATCACATTTTACTAGTCCATGGACAAGTAGAGAAAATCTGTATTTCCACATCCCTGCCAAATCATTCAAAACAATCTTGCTATTTTGATGGACGCTGTTGAAAGAATAGCTGTTGTAAGTTCAGGATGCAAAATTATATTATCAAGTCAGTTCACATAACGAAGGATGGGTGATTTTGTACATGAATCAGCTGTATGTTAACCCATTCCCACACAAGCCCTCCTTTTTACGCCCCTCAATTAATAAGCTTAGGAAAATATTGTTGAAAATGAAGAAATTGCTTGTATCAAGCAATTTCTTCATTATCCACAATGTTTTCTATCCCAAAAGCCGAAAAAAATTAAAAATCCTTAAACTCGAAATTGCCGTCTGCAGCTGCTTTCAATTTGGACCAGTCTAAAATTTTGCCGTGTGGGAATGGGTTAATATTTTATTGAGTACATGAAGGAATTGTGGAAATATAACCGAAATCCGCTATTTTGACCAATTTGGTGTATAAAATAGAATATCAAATGTCACATAAGAGAATTAGGGTCAAATTATCAACAGTAAAGGGTGTATAGGTATTCTAGCGAATAATCGATAATACCATACGACTGGGTGCACTCTGAAGGGAATATAAGGGAAGTAGGCAATAAAAATTATTCTGGCAACACCCATTGCCCGATGGCTCTTCCCTGCTCATAATTGCCGAAACCTGGAGCCCCATTTTATTCATTTTCGAATTGATTACCTGATCGGTTAGTTGTAAGGACTAATGAAATATCGCCAGAATATGACTAAATCAGGAGATATCACATGTATGTATATGTTGATGCATTAGAAAAATAAGTTGGGACTGGTTTTTTACTTTTTGCGGTGCAGGTTGAACTGGTGTCTGTTCGTGTTACTTACGCATTGATATACTTAATTTCTAGATAACGATGATTTGACCTAGAACTAGGAGCAGTAGACCAAAGTACGAGTTCACTACCCTTTGCTGCTAATCTGAAAGGCATATCATTGATTTGAATGGTGTGATGCCTTAAACTACTTACACTTGAGGAAATTTTAGAAGAATATGAAGGCAAATAGGAGAAAATAACCACAAAAGCTAAAATTAACAGAAGCATCAGCATATTGTTTCCGGTTAACTGGCTGGTGACAAGCTTGAGATAAAGCCGGGCGACAATAAAATCCATAGACTGGTTTTTCGGACAGACTGTTTTTATACTGGATAGCCTGTCCCATATGCTGCTCTTGTATCGTCAGTTAAGCTATTTTAAGCCGGTTTACCTGTCCAATCTACGTTGTTGATCGGTAAACTCGACCCATTTTAACTCGGTCCATCATTTAAGTCGGCAAGGTCAACTCGGCCCAATATCGTTACTATCAAATCGGCCCTTCGTCGAACCGGCCGACGGTCAAATCGGTTATGTGCCACTAGTTAAAGGTTGATTTTTTATTCATTACCAAATATGTATTTCATTTCTTGAGAAGCAGAATTAATCTGTATAAAGAAAAGTGTTAAAACCTTCTTTTGTGTTTTGTGCATATTAGGTGTTTGACAGACAAGCCAACGGATTATATAGCAATCAGCTGTGGTAACACACATACTTAGCATGTGTTATAATCCTGATGGTTTAGTAGTCAAATAATCTATATTTCCTATAATATGTTTTTATTAAAGCTTAGTCATTTGGACTTATTTCCTTGTAAGAACATATAAATAGGCGCACAGGAACTTGAGAACTGACTTAGAATTACTTTGTGTAGAATGACTTTGTGTTAGATAACTAAATCTAGAACTGTACAACTCTGTGTTTTAAAATGAAATAAGAATCTTCTTGGTGAACATTAGGACTTTGTGTTTCTAAAATTGAACTTATTCAAATCTGTCTTTGTGAATCGTTAGAACGTTTTATGTTATTCTGTGAGAATCTATATCATATGTTTAATTAAATATCAATTAATTGACATCTTTTCTTTTGACATTCATCCTTCCAACTTAAACCTTCTACCTAAGAAAACAGCATCATGAATTACAACAACAACTACCGAAATCCCTGTGTTACTGACAGACGAAAACCACTTCGTAATATCGGCCCCAAAATCGGTCAAACCGGCTTCCTTAACCGGCCAAAAATTTCAATGGATTTTTGTTGCCATCTTGTTTCTATTATTTTAATGTTATATTTGTAAGATTTTTTAACTTTGTGTAATTATATCAATTAGTCAAGGAAAGGGGGTTATAACAGACAATAAAATATACATAACTCGCCACCCTTGGAAAATTATTGTGATACTGTGAAAATATCAAAAAAAGTAAGTGAGCATTTTCCCAATTCTGCTTTTATAATGATCTTCAACCTTACTACACATTAATTGTGAAAGCAACAACACAGTTTATGTTGTGAAGAATTTTTTCAAATTAAATTATAGAATAACGAAATGTTTCACGTTTCCTTCATATACATACACTTAACACAGTATAAATTAAAGGAAAAGGAACATATGCAGATCTAAAGCACTTATCGTGGTTTAACTAGTTTTCAATACTCTAACGTATGGGAGTAATTAGTTGCAAAATAAAGCGATGGACCTACAAAATCAGACGTATACCCTGAGTTCTAACCTTTTATGTCTCCAAAAATCTTGTACTTGCCGATTTTGATCAAAAGAGCTCTAGAATACAAAAGCTTTATCAGACAGGGTGAAATAGGTGAATTGACCTGTTTTCGTGACCCTTTATTATTTTCTGGTAAAAGAGTAACATGGGACAAGACCTGCACTAGTTGTTATGTGCTTACAAATTTTCTTTTAAGGTCCTTTTTATGGTATTTTCACGATTTCTGTGAAACCATTAAAATTGTTTTAAAAAGTTCATAAAAATGTCCAGAAATAAAAGATGAGCAATTGCTATCTTGTTTTTGATGCATTTTGTAAAATTTTGAATAAGTGAAGATTTCACGATCAACTAATTGGTAAATGTAGACAGTGACTGCCAGGTCACAGTGCACATGGTCAAAGATCATGGTCTCGAATTCAGGTACGTATCGAAACAGGTTGACTAACGATAATTAAAAAGAAAAAAAAATCAACACCAAACAATTCAATAATTGTAAAAATGAATATTACTGTGAATTATTGTGGGGAAAGGAGAAATTGGAAAATTTAGTGACGGCGGCTCGACGGACGAAGGTGTATACTGACGGCACATATTGTAGTGGTCTCTTGTAAGGTTTAAAAAGTCTATCAAAATTCATCAAAATGTATTCCAACAACAAGTTTATCAATATTTTTTCTTAGATTGACCTTGACCCATGACTTAGATTAAGTGATGAGGTATACCTTCATGCTGAATATGAACATTGCACCTTGCATTATTTGGGAGTTTAGTTAAGCGAAGCAAGTAAAATTTACAAGTTAAGCTTTGGGCAGACAGACAAACGGACACCGGTAAAACAATATGCCCTAATATATATGAAAGTTGCACTGCCTCATTTATTCTCGGCGCTTCCGCTTTAAAGCACCGTCACACGGAGCCTCGGTTAAAAGTCTCATCCAAAAGACATTAAGTTTGTTCAGTTGGTCAGCCCAAAGCTCGAACTGGTCTTCCTAATGAGCATATAGGTTGACAAACTCTACTTAAAGGATTAATAAAGTATCTTTGAATAATGCTTTCAACTGATTGATGTTTCCACAAGTTTGAAAGTTCAATGTCTTATTGCCGAGAATCAATAGAATTAAAGGATATAAAAGGCATGTTTGGAATTAGAATACATGCTTGATTAGCACTTGCCTTAAATTGCGTTTTCGGGATTAATTAACTAACACCATTGCCTGATAAATTATATTCATCAAATACAGTAAATGTAAAGTGTTCGATACAAGACAAACACATTTATTGTTTATATTATTCATATTTTGTTAATGAATATAGAGTTATGAACATTCTTTATATCAAGAATAAACGAATTTTTAATTTGTTCAAACATAGATTTCAATTTCTACAACAACAAAATTAATTTACTAATTAAATGTATGAATAAAAGTTTGGATACGTTAATAGTTTATAGTTCATTACATACATCTTATAATAAGTTAGGTCCGGTTTGGCGATTTTCGGGCCGGATTTGCGATTTAGGGGCCGGTTTGACCGGAGGCCGGTTTGACCGGAGGCCGGTTTCACGAGGGGCCGGTTTGACTGGTTCCCCAAATACTTGTTCTGTAGTGATTTGTATGAAGTTTCACTGAAGTAAACGCTTCTTTCTTAGTAGAAAAGCGAATTTTATTTTCATCTCCTTGTTTTTGTGAATACGCCCGATTTACAAAAATATTCTAGTTAACAAGGTGGCAAATTGTCACAAAATACACCCGTAACACTACTGGTTGTTGACTGGGGAATGGGATTAAGATTTAAGTCTAATTTCAAGAAAGATAAACAATTCACAATGATAACTTATGGTTCTGGTGATTTTCTTGTTATCATGAGGGTTTGAAAACCATAGGCTGTCACACTATAAAAAATTTGAAACAAAATCAAATGTGAAAATTACAAAGGGGAATAAGTAAAAAAAAATAAGCAAGGTAGAGTTATGGTTCTTGTGACCTGCACTTCCCCTTGGTGATATCTACCCACTCATGAAGTTTCATGATCATAGCTATTACACTTTCAGAGATATAATCCAGACAAAATCCAAGTATGAACAAAGTCCGAAAAACAACAAAGGGCAATAACTCTCAAAATTTGCTAGGAAGAGTTATAGTTCTTCTACATTGCACTTCTCCTTTATGAGATCTATCTACCTATTAAGTTTCAAGAACATAGCTAATATACTTTCAGAGATATGCTTTGAACAAGATCCAAGTATGTAAAACAACAAAGGACATTCTTACAAAAAATAAGCCAGGTAGAGTTATAGTTTTAATGCGCTGCACTTCCCCTTGATGAGATCTATCTACCCTTGAAGTTTCATGATCATAGCTTGAGTACTTTTAGAGATCTGCCCAGGACAAGATTGAAGTATGAAAAAGCAACAAAGTGCAATAACTAAAAAAATAAGCCAGGTAGAGTTATGGTTCTTGTACACTGCACTTCCCCTTGATGAGATCTATCTTCCCATTAACTTTCATGATCATAGCTTATATACTTTTAAAGATATGCTCAGGACAAGATCCAAGTATGAAAAACAACAAAGGGTAATAACTCAAAAAATAAGCCAGATAGAGTTGTGGTTCTTGTGCACTGCACTTCCCCTTGATGAGATCTATCTACCCATGAAGTTTCATGATCATTGCTTGAATATACAGAGCTGCTTCGCACAAGATCCAAGTATGAAAACAACAACAAAGGGCAATAATTCAAATAATAAGCCAGGTAGAGTTATGGTTCTTGTGCACTGCACTTCCCCTTGATGAGATCTATCTACCGTAAAGATTTATAATCATTGCTTGAATACTTTTAGAGATATACTCCAGACAAGTTCCAAGTTTGAGAGAACAACAAAGGGCAATAACTCAAAAAATAAACCAGGTAGAGTTATGGTTCTTGTGCACTGCACTTCCCTTTGATCAGATCTATCTACCCATGAAGATTCATGATCATAGCTTGAATACTTTTAGAGATATGCTCCGGACAAGATCCAAGTATGAAAAACAACAAAGGGCAATAACTAAAAAAATAAGCCAGGTAGAGTTATAGTTTTAATTTGCTGCACTTCCCCTTTGATGAGATCTATCTACCCTTGAAGATTCATGATCACAGCTCACATACTTTGAGAGATATGCTCCGGACAAGATCCAAGTATGAAAAACAACAAAGGGCAATCTTAAAAAATAAGCCAGATAGAGTTATGGTTCTTGTGCACTGAACTTCTCTTTTGATGAGATCTATCTACCCATGAAGTTTCATGATCATAGCTTGAATACTTTTAGAGATATGTTCCGGACAAGATCTAAGTATAAAAAACAACAAAGGGCTATTACTCAAAAATAAGCCAGGTAGAGTTATGGTTCTTATGCACTGCACTTCCTCTTGATGAGATCTATCTACACTTGAAGATTCATGATTATAGCTTATATACTTTTAGAGATATACTCCGGACAACAGTGCACGCCGCCCGCCGCCGAACGCCTGCCCGCCCTGACGCCCGGACACCACGGGTGATCCCATAATATGTCCTGTTTTTCAATTGGCGTATAATTAAAAAGGTGTCGAAAATACTGGCATCTGCAATGACGGTAAATTAGATAAAGGTTTGGCTATTTCCCAAGGTTTTGAATAATCGGCAGTTCGTTTTCGCTGTGATATAAACACATAAGCACACGCGCTCGTTATGTAGTCATTTGAGTAATTAGAGATGGACAATAATTGAAACTTAATGGGTAAAATCGAAATGAGATGTAATAGAAGGAAAACGATTGTATTTCAATCATTTTCTTTTTGTTCCATTTCATTTTTTCATGTTAATGGACATGAAAATATTGTGTCATATTAAGAAAAGTTGTTCTTTATGATGTTCCTAATAGACAAGATATTACCGGTACTTATATCATATTAACAATTATAAGAACTTTTTTGTTTCTTTTTTATTTATTGTTTAAATCAAAGTGAAAAAACCTACTAGTGTGACATAAAACTCTTCCTCGCGAGTGAAGGGTTATCGAGATCATATTTTCTCTAATATCTTTTATAAGAAGAACGTTTGCCGCCCTTTGCATGACAAGACGCAGCACGGTTTTCGAATATAACTCTCTAATCAAACAGTATGGAACGTTTCATAATGGCACCTTTTTCTCTCTTAATCTTAATATTTCAACATGAGTATTAAACAAAAACAATGTGGAAATAAAAAGTTTACCATTTAAGCTAACGTCTGTTTTTAGCACGAGGTGCTCATGGTGAGGTATTTTGATCGTCCTATGTCCGGCGTCCGTCATGCGTCGTCCGTCAAGTGTCAACAATCTTAAAATGACATCTGGCCCTCTTGTTTCTTATTACTGTATTTTTCGACTACGTAACAATACTTTATAACTTTTAGTATATCTTTATTTAATTAAGAATAAGAGTTTTTAATAAAACTTTAAAGATTACTGCTATATTTTCCTTAATTCATCTTATTTCTGGGCATCGGTTCAATGAAATTTAGATTCACCTCAGCTTTGTTTGTTGGGACTTAGTCTTCTGTAGATTAAGAACTTTGGGATTCAAAACTATTTGGAAATAAAAAAGGAGTTTACAACTCAAGTTAACAACTAGTTTCCCACATATCTCTTTTTTTAAGATTCACCTTGGGATTAAAAGGAAATAATATCAGCATATCGAAAGTCTATAGATTTTTTGAGGTTCATTCCACATTTAACGCCAGCGGGCAACCGAAAACTGGAAATTTCGAAGTTTAGGTTGCACATTGATGATATCTTTTCTGTGTATTTAGGATGGGCATTGTTTGATAAAACGAACACAATGTCTTCATCAAAGTTACATGATTTACTAAATTAATTAACACGATTATAACATATTTAAACTGTAGGCAATTTTAAAAAATATTAATTGTGACTATGAACAAATCGTATTAACCCTAATTAACGCAATCACCTTAAATTGATAGATGAGTTATTGCGTTTATAATGAATGTGATCGGCACGTGACTTAAAATACATTAAAGAGTACATTTTACTTATGACCCATACAAAATTAATCAATAATCACTCAGTTTCTAAATGGTTGTAATTTGAAATTACATTGAACAACAACAAACATTTTAATCAGTTTGATTAAAAAAATGTTATGATATTATTACAAGAACAAAAGGATTAGAAAAATAATAAAAAGAAATAAGTACTATGATATCTATTGTACAATTTTTTACATATATTATGAAATATACTTGCATTAATATGCACTATATATTTTGGCCGAGAGTTATTTGATGGGCCGAGTTGACTGGTAACCTCTACGCTGAGACCGGTCCCACCTTCCACTTGACAAACTTCGACAGGTAAACTCCAAAGTTGGTATTTGATGACGTAAAAAGCGTACAACGTATCCGATTGGCAGATTAAATGTGTGTAAACAAAATTGCGGAAGCGTTCTGAATATTTCAATCTGAAAACCAATAAATACGATTATATCACTGTATGCCGTACAGTGTATTGTTGGTTTTTTTAGGCAGTTTGATAGCCCGTCGAGACAGTTTAATCAAGGGAAACTTTCACTACCTGTCTGTGTCTATTTTTTGAAGGAGTCTATTTCTATGCATAGATCTACTATTTGAAACCCAGTCCATGTGATATTTTAGATACTGAATAGAAGAAATTGTTTGGTATTTAGATAAAGACAAAGAAGGTCTTGGTGGAAATAAACTCTGAAAGGGGCACTCAGTTCCAACATTTGAAACCTGGATAAACGAAACGTTTAAGAAGATTGAAATTGTGTAATACTCTAGCTTCCTTATCCACTGGTTACGGGAAAACATTGATATACGAGTGTCTTCATTATTTCTCAAACTCAAATGTTTTGAAAGTTTCTCTAATGAAGAGCCGCCGTCATAGCGCAGTTGGTAGCGCGTCGGACTGTCAATCTAGAGGTCCCGGGTTCGTTCCCCGACGGCGGCAATCATCCTTTCCGACTATTTGTCTCCCACCAATGGGTCGATAATCGTTTGTTTGTTTGAATGGGGTTTTACGCCGCTTTCAACAATCTTTCAGTTATAGCGCGGCGGCTGGAGCACCTAACAATGGAATCCTGGTATTTCTCACGCCAGTACTACCATTACATCCTTTCCTAGCCTCCAGCTGCTATCCCACATAGGTCTACGATTATCGACCCACTGATTAAAGAACTGAGGGATAAAAGAAGTGCTTTCCAAAAGACAGTCAATTTATACAAACAAAGCTGTATTGGTGTGGTTATGGTTATGAGGAAGCTGTGAGATCTGACCATTCCGGAGAAACTTCAGATATTGCCAAATTTGTTTTCCAGTACTACAGTCCGTGTACAAAGAAGGTAAAACAGTTTTCCAAGGGGTGTAAATTGTTTCCAGATTTTTCTCTCCTTTTTGGGGGGTGGGGTTGGGGTAGATCTATAGTAAGACCGTCAGTTATAAGATGTGTCATTATATGTGTAAATGACATCACGATTTTTGTACAACAAATTTTTACATGATTTGTGAGTTCATTTACTTAAGCAAAGAACTAATTAGATCATGCACCTAACCCAGTGTTTGTGCTACCCTTTTAATTAAGGAGCCATTGATCCCTTAATCATGAAATTATAAGGTCAAAGTTGTTTCTGGCTATTATATTAAAAGAACAAATCACAGGTATGAATATTTTGTTTATATTGTTTATTTTGATTCACTTACACATAAAGATCTTGAATAAAGTATTCAGGTTATGAACTCAATTATTTGTTAACAAATGGGTCGTCAATTTCATGCTTCGCACACCATTCTTGTGTTGATTGATATTGTTCTTTGACTAATGATAAGTTATGTAAGTGGTAATGTATGGTATATTAGATTCAAAATACGGTTGAATTTGTATTGAACTTGTATTGAAAATGGAGTCTTTAAAGAAAATGGAAGCTCGATACCCTTTTTGACATTCTTCAAGAAAAACAATTGGGAAACCATTTTGTACAATGAAGAAAGTTCTTGCACAATGATTTCTACCAAGAAAGTTGAAAAATCTAAAATTTCATAAAGTTGTCGTCTGTATCTTGTTTGAATTAACAGTCTTACATTTTGTCTATTGGGAATGGGTTAACAGAAATGGTCTTGAGCAAGATTGACTAATGAATTGAGCAAAGTTGTCTATTTTCCTCAGACAAGGGGGTGTTTATGTTGCAAATGTGTATCTTAATTGTCTACTCAATGTCTAAATGCAGATATAAAAACCTAGTTCAATTCTCACAGGCACGTAGTAAGCATTTCGGGATCGGGGTTGCTTACTTTGAGATGGGGGGGACTAACTTAGTTATTAGGGGAACTCCTAACTGGGCATAAAAAATCACCCAGCCTGCCACCCAGCCCCCTCATCCTTCGACCCTGTCTTATTAATCAATATCAAATCATTTGAAATAGATCAAGTTTTTTAATGTTGAATCCTTTGATTTAATGTATAATCAATATTTTCAGATGAGTAGTACCGTATTGTCAAGGTACCTTTTTGCTACTGAAGCTTACAGGAAGGGAACTGACGTTCCAGATATAAGAATAATTGCTCATGCTGGTGTTCCTACCTCTTTGGAAAGTAAGGGAATAGATATAATCACATAAGACATTATGACTATTTTGCAGTCCACAGTCCACCTTTCAAAATTAAAAACACAAACAACTGAATTAGTGAGATTTTTAGTTCAATGGACTTAAACTGTGCTATGTGTATTGACTAAAGTGCATCCTAGATCATAGCAAATCACTACTGAATTGCAACTTCCATTACGAACAAACATTTGATTTACAGAAAAAGTGGTTCCTTTCAAACTGTAAGTTACTGTTACTACTATAGAATACAGTAATAAAGGAAACCCCAGGAACCAGAGTAGAGGAGTTTACTGTATTGGCAAATTTGTGCTGCAAGGTTTCTTTTGTATTACTTTCTAAAGTGAAACCCATTTGAAAATTACAGGGAACTGCAATATATGTTGTAAGTTTGGATTAAACAGCATACATTTCAAAATTTTGACTACATTCAGTTAATCAAAATGCTAATATAACTTGGTCAATCATCATCCCCTTCTGTTCACCTGTACATGCTGTACAAGGTTAAGTTGCATCAGTGTAAAATTTGGTCACAGGTAGAGTTTAATGAAGAAATTCTGTTCTAGCTTATATCCAAGTAGTAGGAAGAGCAGGTCGAGACGGCATACCTTCAGAGGCAAAGGTGTTCTTCAATAATCCTGACAAATCCACTGCTATCAAGGGTATGACGTCAGAGATGAGCAACTAATGTAATTCAACGTGTTCTCGAAGACAATGCTCCTGCAAGCACTTTGGGTTTGAATTTTATGAAGTAATTAGAGACCTCCATACTTGCTATAACATATGTGAAAATAAGTGCAATTGTGATAAATATGTTATTGTTAGAGAATTTGGTAATGAAACACTTTGTATGGAAGAAACAAACAGTGAAATGGAAGGATCACAGGATGAAGAAACAGACGTGTATAAACAATGAACATGTACAGTACTTTGAAGTAGAGAACGCTATTTGAAATTTTCAACATCCGCATTTGGTGTCTGGTCTAACTGACGATGTGGCGTAGATAATTTCCTTCATCAATTCAAGACAAGGAACAATTAATGAAGAGATTTCCTTCCTTAGGTGGCGTGGTAATAGATATCTGTCTCATAATTTAATAGCTTAATTCTGAGACATATTAATATTTCAGCACGGAATCCCACATTTTAATTTTCTGATGAAATTAACATTTGAAAACATTGTGAGAAATGGAGAAATTCAGTCTGATATAATTTCTTCTTTTTTACCCTCTTTTTCAATCCTGTTACCCTTATTTTGCTCATTTGGGCAAATATTGTTATTCATTTTTAGTTTCTGTAAGTTTTGTCAAGGAAATCGATTAAGGAAGCTTGCAGATAAGACAAGGCTATATTTTAAGTAAGTTGACTTAATAGGCTAAATAGAAATAGTCAATAGTGGTACTAGTCTATTCTACACTGCTCTCCGATATCTTATATCTTAAGATTAAGATTATATCGCCAGTCAAATTCCGTCTCCGATATATTCTAATGTTGTTGTTTTTTTATATATTCCATAGACTCGGATTACGTCTGATTATAAATTTCTGTGTTACAGAGATGGAAGATTTAAACTCCCAACTGATATAGCTTGATTTTCTACATCTAGATATTGATTTTGTTACTTTGATGCTCATCTTTGTGTGTTTCAATGGTGACTTCTTTCTTCTTGTTGACAATAGACTACAATCTGGCTACAATCTTCCAACGGATCCTGTTAAAGTAGTAACGGCGTCGGACTTACAATCTGATAAAATTTGAAGGTTGTTGGTTCGAATCCCGGTTGCGCCTCTGATCACGTGGGTATATCTATTGACATAACATTCCATGGCCTCAGCTAGGTAGTGATACATAGGAAACGCATGGACTAGTGAACTTCGCCATGATATAGCTAATAGATACTTAGAACTCGATAAGTTTTATCTTATTTTTATTTATCTATTTATCTATTTTATTTCATTTTTTTATTGCTTTGTCTTTTATTTTGCTTGGGTATCGATATGTTCTTTGAGTTTCGAAAATGATCCTTAACTATTTATCTCAGTCTCATGAGCTAATACCAAAGTGCATATATTTATACTAAAATTCGTTGAATTTAATAACAATCATTAAGGGAGTTCGGGTCTTATGCAGGTTCTTCTGATCTACATAACTGATGAACTTTGGTATTACCTGCGAATAGTTTATTGAGATATCAATGTCGTCAGGTAAATTATTCATGTAAATCATGAAAATGATACCTCTAGAAGCAATGCATTTTACGACGTCGAACCCAAGTGGACTCGAATAACAGAGAGATATTAATGTTAGTACAATTTACTCAGGTCTCAGTGAACATCACCATGCTACACTGTTTGCTGTTTCTACCGGTTACCCCCTTTCAACCGATACTAATTATTGCTGGAAGGGATCACCTAGCACCACCCCGTATTCAGTGCATAATTATGTCAAGATTTTCAATATATTATAATGAATTCAAATATAATAAATACCACAAAACGGAATTTTCAAATAATCAAATTTCTTTCCAACATTGATATAATGATTGTAGCATCAGATGTATCTGGCTCCCGAAGTATCTTAAGGCTAATTCTAATTCGAAATATCATCGTTTGCGAGATAAATTCCAGTTTTAAAACTACTGTTTTGCACATAAAGACTGTTCCATCATAAGGACCTTTCCTTTCGAAACTGGTTGGTTCAGTTAAGTACATGAACAGGCGCATCGTGTAAATTTATTTAGATTTGCGCTATATTGGTCACCGTGTTCGTAGGAAATTCTTTACACTTGAACGAAGAATTACGGACGTTTCGTACCATAACCATTTCGTACCAGTCATTTCGTACCATAGTATTGGTCATTTCGTACCATGGTATTGGTTGTTTCGTACCATGTTGTAGTCATTTCGTACCATACGTCAAATGTTTCGTACCATGTTAAGAAAAAAATCTTATATTATTATAAGCCCGAAGGGTCGTATTATGTTATGGCCCCGGTCGTTCGTCCGTCTGTCTGTCCGTCTGGCCGTCCGTTAGCAATTTTTTGTGTGCGCAACTCCTCCTAAAATATCAATGAGAATGAGCTGAAACTTCGCACTGTTACTCCCTATGATGTCTAGTTGTGCATAAGACCTTTGAAATTCTAGTCACTCCAGTTGTTCTTAAGTCATCTTCAATTATCTGCCATTGTATTGAATGAAAATCACTGTATTTCTTGTGAGCACAACTTCTCCTTTATTCTGAATGGGAATGAACTGAAACTTGCTACAATGACTTTGTGTGATGACTACTTGTCCTTAGGACTAGAATTTGTTTGAAATGTCAAGTTGTTCCTGAATTATCTGCCCTTGACTTAACAAAATAACTTCAATTTACATTTCATTTTGTACAAAACTCCTACGTTATACATAGAATTTAACAGAAACTGGCCATAATGTATCTTTTTGATTTTAGTCTGTCCGTCTGTATGTCCGTCTGTCTGTCCGTCTCTCCGTCCGTTAGCAATTTTTTGTGTGCGCAATTCATCCTTAACTATAAATGGGTAAGAGCTGAAACTTTGCACAGTTACTCCCTATGATGTCGAATTGTGCATAAGACCTTCGAAATTCAAATCTTTCCAGTCATTTTTGAGTTATCTTGAATAATCTGCCCTTGAACTGAACGAAAAACACTTAATGTCTTGTATGCGCATCATATCCTACATTTTTCATAGCAATGGTTTTAAATTTAACAATGGTTTAGAAAGCTGTCATGTTTCTCAAGTGTATACAATATAATTCAGGTAACAAGATCTTTCTATTGATAAAATGCATGAGCTTTCATTCAAGCTAACATAACTGACAAAGCAAAGCTACTGAAAAGCCCCTTCGGGCGTATATGCGCCGCTCTAGGAAGCTCGTGTTTGAATAGTTTAATGCGCTTTCAACATTTATAAAATATTTTTATTTTCTATTTGCTTTATCTAATTTATCGATCATTAAACAAGTGAAAATAAATTAAGACAGTCCATTCAGGCAAACGGAGAGTTGATGATACAGTATTAGCGTATCAGCACATTACTTTTTTTCTAACAGGGGGATTGTGTTCATTAGAAGAAAATTAATAGGGAATCAGAACTGTATTTCCGTCAATATTGTATCATATTTAACCGATTAATTTGACAAAGTAACCATTAGCCAATTGCCACACAATGATATTTAAGACAGGTCCAAATATAAAGGAATTTGCAGACCACAATTTCACGAGGACGGAATGTTTTAAAATATTTGAGCCTGTGCGTGACATTTCCAACAATTTCTTAGGTGCGTGACTCGCACACATTTAGCACACTGGACAGCCATTCGGGGCAATTAGAATATACGCTGAATGTTTAAATAAGCCTTGGGTCAGTATCTATCTACAGAGCGCAGAGTGAAGACTGTGATCAGACTGTGCGGATTCACAGGCTGATCTGAGTCTTTACTTTGTGCACATGTGTAATGGTTGAAAATGTCACGCACGCGCTCATTTGTCTTTTGGAGAAGAAAACATTGTGATAATTATTGCTAGTCTCGAGCAATGTTTTCCTAAGTATTTTTCTTGGCGGGTGTAAAAAAGTGGGACAGTCAAATGAAAGGAAAATACCAATCTTATCATAATTAAACAATCAACAATCGTTCACCTTTCACAATTAGATCTTGATCTTACCTAACACGTCGCAAAGAATCTAATTATCAAATTCTCTGAACTTGATTGGGTGGTTTATTTGTGGTACGAGATGGCACGAAATGACTTATTATTTGGTACGAAATGACCAACGCATGGTGCGAAATAACCATTGTATGGTACGAAATAACCATAGAAATTATGGTGCGAAATGGTTATGGTACGATAGACTGTATACCTGAACGAATAATTGTTACATCATTAGGATGAAACCGTTTGAAGCGGGTTCAATTCTGTTGAGGTACAGAGGCGATGGGACTTATTTAAACTGGGTTGAAATACATGTGCCCTCGTTACACAACAAAGTTCATACCTATGAAAAGCAAATTTGAAAATATGTACTTCTTATGTAAATGACTCCCATTTAGCTCTGTCTACCAGCTCTGCACGTTACACATGTATACAGGCTTATAAAGTCCTAACCTGCCGATTTAAATACATCTCACTATTTAGACGATTCCTATGCCTATTGATAACCCATTCCTACACAATGACGCTTTAAGACACTCTTAAAGGAAAAAAAAAAGAAAAACAATTAGGAATATGAAGAAAGGGCTTATAACAAGATATTTCTTCTTTATACACGATGTTTTACAACCAAAAATACAAAATAATATTTTTTTTAAAAATGATAAGATAAAATAATAATTCCACCATAATAATTCCACCATCTAAGAACTATCGCCTGCAACTTCTTTAAATTTGCACTAGTCTTAAATTCTGCCATCTGGTAATGGGTAAATCTTTAAATAATGTTGGTTATCTTTATACAGACTGGTAGGTCTACCGCTGTCGACTAGGCCTAGCTTTGTATAAGTCGATGACGGGACAGATTCAAGCTTTATAAAGCCTATAAAGTCAAATCTTCCAAACTACAAGACAGGGAACCCAAAGACATGCAGGATCTATGTCAGCTCGATTAGCTCAGTTGGCAGAGCATTTGGTCATGGGTTCGAGCCCTGGGCCCACAAGATCAACTAACAAATTTTCTTTGTCTCTCGGGTGATACATCAAACCGAGGCCCCGTGTGTCTGAAACAGGTGTAGCTCTCAGCAGTTTCGCCCTGTTTCCTTGCACCATCCCCCGTAATAACTAACCGTCTTCTTGGTGCGTCGCTCATATAGGCATGTGCTAAGATAGCGACAATAAATATACGGAAATATAAACTGGTAGCCCGCTGTCTAGTATCGATAGGTCTAGGGGCAGTAACCCAGTCAAACGGAAATATATACACAGGAAGGATCCGTAAGATAAACTTACCGGAAACATCCTAACTGTCAAAAAAATGTAAACTGACTCAACCAGAGCTGATTCTGATCCTTATTTAACTGAGTATCCAGTTGAAATCCAGAAGATTATCTCCATATCCTGAAAAAATGTCCGGATTTCTCGACAACTGCCAAATCCCAAGATGCGACTGTATTGAACTGGGGGAGAGAAGAAATTTGGTTGCATCCATAATTTCTGGAGTTTTGGTATGACACAATAGTAAAGATATTATTCCCCCTCATATTGTTGTAGAAAAATTGACAGTGCAATAACAAGACATCCAGCGACATAATTTTGACGAATAAAGATCTAAAGGCTTGGATTTCAACAGGCTGATGAGATCGGGAGAGCATCACCTTTTCGAGCAGTGGCTTGAAGTTCAAAGAAAAGTGAAAAAAATCATGGAATTTGCCAAGACACTCTTAAAGTGAATTTAACTTTTTAGACTGTATTTGTTAGGACTGTGACAAAAGATTCTTTAAGTATGGTGTATCTGTGCACCAAGGCTCCTAAAGTTTAGGGTGCATAGAAAAACCGAATTGCGCCTGAAAACCGAATTACATCGAATTACACCGAATTACATTAAATTTCATAGAAATACAGAAGAAAAATGAGATTAAGGTCTGTCATATCCTGTCATATCAAAAGTATTGTGTCTCATGAATGATAGATATAATTTGACAGGGATATTAGAGTGCATTATATTTCAGTCCTATTATCATTTGAAATCACCGAATTTCACTTCTTCACAATATATCGTATGATTTTTTAAAAGTGGACTATAGATGATTACATGTGTAAATGGAAATCATAATCAGGCCAACTAAAATACGGATGGTCCAATCTTCCCATATAATGTGAAGAGTTCAGAATGTGTAATTCGGTTATTACCTTACTCAAACAGGTGTTGACTATATATTGTTCAAAATATGTCATTGTAATTCGGTTAACCGAAAACCATAATGGAGAACATCATAACAATTAAGACTTATCAAAATTAATTTTCAAGGTTAATAATTTGATATATGATAAATACATCATAACTCTATAGTCTAATTCACCTGCCAGTAATACCCGAAAGGGGAGTTGGTCAGTACATATGGATAGATAGGTAAAATTTTGTGAAATTTGGTGTAATTTGGTTTTCAGGCGTAATTCGGTTTTTCTACTGACCATAAAGTTTATATTATATTGAAAAGGTGATTAAAGAGTAATAGGGATGAGACTTCACTGTCAAACCGGCCCCTCATTAAATATACTCCCGGTCAAACAGGCCCCAAATCTTTCAAACTGGACAAATTATCCATTTTCTGTCAGTCAGACTGGCCCTTGAAACTGGCCTCAAGAATTTCAATGGGTTTTTATTGACATTTTGTTTCTCTTTTTGTTTCTTTTATTTTTCTCTTTTTGTTTCTTTTATTTTCAACATTATAGTTTGGGAGTTATGTTAAGCTAGGCAAGTAAATTTTACAGGTTAAACCTTGGGCAGACAGACAAACTGACAGACACACATACACAGGTAAAACAATATGCCCCAATATACATTAAATTTGCACTGCTTTAAGTGTAATCTTGTTTATTCTCATCGCTACCCCTTTAAAGCACTGTCATACGGTGCCTCGATTAAACATTGTTATCCAAACCCTTTTTGCTTGAGGGTGTCAAAAAGTGTCATTGTGTGGGAATGGGTTAAAGGATTAACAAAGCATCTTTGAGCAGTGTTTAACACTAACTTTTTAGGCAGGAATGCCGGCGGGATACCCGTCTTGAAATTTTGGAGTCCTTTCTGGAAATGAGAAGTCTCTGAAATTGGACAACTGCGGAGAATGATAAACAAGACAAATTATGATTAAAAAAGTCTTTTTAAAATGCCACATAATTTCTGGAAAGGACATAAAGAATAGTTGCAATACTGAAAATGGCTGGGTATGAATAAAGGGTCGGAAACTTTAATAGTTTATAGTTAAATACATTTATCATTTTACATACATCTTAAAATAACTTGGGGTAGGTTTGACGATTTGGGGGCCGATTTGACAATTTCGGGGCTGGTTTAACCTTTTTTTTATGCAGGGGCCAGTTTGCCCTTTTTTTTGGCCAGTTTGACCGTTTACGGGCGGGTTTGACTGTTTGCCAGGATGAGAGTATCAATTGTTGAAGAATTTCCAAAACATACATATTTGCAGTTTTCATAGATTTGCTATTTAAATGGCAAAGCCTCATTGATTATTAATTTGATAATCATTTATTTCAAGGTTTTACACTTTTTGGACTGAGGTTGATTATCAAATTACAATATCTAGAAAAAAATGAGTTGCTGATTTGATGAACATTCCAAAAAATCATTATTGGACTGAGAGCCTGTGTTTAGCCATTGTATTTACATTTGATACACAAAATAAAACTACTAAATGAGATTATGGGGACAATTTGGGCAAGGAACAGATATCTAATTAATCCAATTTAGCAATTCCAAATTTTGTTGATAAATGCCATATGGCCAGTTTTTGAAGCAAGGGCCTACCCAGACAGTCAGAATGGTCTCTTACTTGAGGTAGAGCATTAACTTTGCAAAAAGGAAGTTTAGAGTTTGATACACATAGAAAGTTTTAGAAAATTTGTTCAGTTTTTTAGTGGATGGTGGATTGTAATTGATGCAGCAGTCATGTATCCAGATCAGAGAGATTTTCATCATGCCTGTCATACATGTGGTGTTATAGGCACGGTAGCCTTCTTCTTGTAAGTATGGAATATAAGACAATTATGTAAGGATAAAAGCACTTCTCAAAGATATGGGGTATCACTCCATATGTTAATCTGATTCCTAACCCATATCCACACAATCCCAAACTTTTTATGAATTTATTTATCATGGAGACAAACGTCTTGAAAATGAAAATTGTTTGTAACAAGCAACTTCTCCTTTTCTTACAATGTTTTCTACCCTATCTGATCTGATCTTTAATTTAATTGCACTTTCGAATATTGCTTGCAATTTCTTTCGATTTTGAACAGTCCAAAATATTGTTGTCTGTTAGTAGATTAAATCATCAAGAACAAATGTGATTTAAAATGCCTGCTGAAGGCCCTCAGCAAATAAACATTTTTTTCAACTTTTCTTTCAAATAACTAATTCTTCTGAAGTTACTTATATTTATATAAAAATCAAATCAGCATGTGATAAAAGCTTTAGATGTGTTTCAACATCAAATTTAAATATTGATATTAGTGGTGGTAGCTATTTAGCTTTTATTTATCATGTTTTCATAGTATCTTCAACATGAGTTTACACTGAAAGACAAATTTTGAAATGTCTATGCTTGTTTGAACCGTTTTGATCTTTTTTAATCTAAACACAATTTTTTTCCATCTATTTGCCAGTTAAAGAGTACAGGTGATTCTCACTACAATGACTTTAATGTCATCAGTCAATATGGGAAAGTTAGAATCGTGTTGTACCAGTTATCAAACATGACCATTGATATCAAAGTAAATTTCTAAGATTATTGCTATATTAGATCCTAAATTGTAGTCTTGGAATGTCTTCACTCATTAGCAAACAACATAATTTAAATATTTAGACTGGTCTGAATAAATTTGAGATTGAATGAGAATACAGAGTACAAATTAACCCATCACCAGACAACAAAACTTTAGACTGGTCAAAAAAAGGATGTTGTAAGACAATTTTCAGAGACAAAATTTTAATATCTTTTGTATTTTAAGGTAGAAAACATTGTGGATAATGTAGAAATTGCTTGTAACGAGCAATTTCTTTATTTTCCACAATGTTTCTGTTGCTTTTTTTTGGGGGGGGGGGGGGCTTCAAAAAGCGTCACAGTGTTGGAATGGGTTAAAAGCATTTTTGATTTGAAAAAAATCCTTTTATTTAGCTATGTCTGGTATTGTCAGGAAAGGAGTAATTACTTTCTTCAAATAATTTATGGTTCTAACAACTACAAGTATGTTATCTTGAACTATATACCTTTGTGAAAACACCAATGTTTTGTTTGGTAAAGGGTTTAATACATTACAACAGAATTTTAGACTGGTCCAAATTAAATGAAGTTGAAGATAACATTTTCAAATTCGTGTTTTTCTGAAAATCATTATTTTTCTGGAGAGAAAACATTTTGGATAATGAAGAAATAGCTTGAAACAAGCATCTTTCTCATTTTCCAAAATGTTTTCATAAGTTTTTTTCTTGAGGGGTGTTAAGAAGGATGTGGAAGGATTTGATCTGATACTGTCAAGTTGACTTACAAAATATCATAAGTACAAAGAGCTTTTCCAGATGTAGTTTCAGTAAGAAAAAATTACCTATTTATATTTCAGAATCAATTCTGTATCTAATGGTCAGATCCGTGGAGACTCCTACAGTACTGGCTGTCTTGGTCAAACTGGTAGGTTATGATGCCCCGGTATAAATGATAGATCAATACATAAAAAAATGACTGATCAAAATGGAAATATACTTTATTACTCGTAATAAACACTCCAGTGAGCTTTGCAAAATGAAGACAGTGGGGACTTTTATTTTATACCTTATTTTCTTAGCAAATATTCTGGCCTGTGTATATACCTGTCCAGTTCTCTTCAAATTTGTGGATAATTCCCTTTAAACAGTTGTTTTAATCATGATTGAAAAGGAATAATTCTCAAAATAAAAGATCTCAATTTGTCAAGGTGCTTACTAGTGATAAGAAGGTCACAGGTTCAAGCTATACAGTCAGGGGTGGGTGGGGGTATTCATGCTCATAGGCAAGATGCTTAATAGCAATCTCCAGTCTAGCTAGCTGTAAAATTGGGCATCAGTGCACTGCGTTTAAGCCATTGTTTCTCTCTCAAGGATATGAAAACAGCTGGATCTAGTGTTTAAGGGCAACACTATGAACTTAAAGCTTTTGTTAGCTCCCCTGAGCACAAAGTGCGAGGTGAGCTATTGTGATCGGTCGTTGTCCGTCGTCCGTCCGTCCGTCTGTCCGTCCGTCTGTCCGTCCGTCCACAATTTCTTTAAAAATCTTCTCCTCCTAAACCAGTAGGCCAATCAAGCTGAAATTTTGCAGGGATGTTCCTTGGGTGAAGTTCTTCAAAAGTTGTTAAAAGAATTTAATTCCGTCAAAAACTCTGGTTGCCGCGGCATTTGAAAATGGGAATCTTTAGTAATTCTTTAAATATCTTTAAAAATCTTCTCCTCCTAAACCAGTAGGCCAATCAAGCTGAAAGTTTGCAGGGATGTTCATTGGGTGAAGTTCTTCAAAAGTTGTTAGAAGAATTTAATTTCGTCAAAAACTCTGGTTGCCGCGGCATATGAAAATGGGAATTTTTAGTAATTCTTTAAATATCTTTAAAAATCTTCTCCTCCTAAACCAGTAGGCCAATCAAGCTGAAACTTTGCAGGGATGTTCATTGGGTGAAGCTCTTCAAAAGTTGTTAAAAGAATTTAATTCCGTCAAAAACTCTGGTTGCCGCAGCATTTGAAAATTGGAAATTTTAGTAAATCTTTGATGTTGTTTTTTTCATAGACTTCAAGGCCAAAGGCCTTTATATTTTGTAAAGAGCTTAATCATATGGTCCTCTTCCAAGTTTTTGAATATTTAATCTCTGGGGTCAAAAATTTCAAAAGGCTTCTCCTCTTAAACTATAAGGTCTAGGATATTCATATTTGGTATGTAGCATAACTAGATGGTTTTGCACTATATCACAAAAACTTTTCATCCAAGGGTCAAAAACGGCCCTGACTAGGGGTCCAAAAATTTGGAAAAACGCAAAATTTGAGTATGTTTAAAAAAATTCTTCATTTTAAGGCGGAGGGCATTTATATTTTGAGTGTAGCATAGCCTGGCTGTTATCTATCAATTTTGATTGAATTATGCCTGTAGGTTAAAAAACACCCCTTCCCTGGGTGTCCAAAGTTCGTAAAAATGCTCAATTAGACCATGTTCAACAGTCTTCTCCTCACAATCTACAAAGTCTAAGGCATTCATATTTGATTTATAGCATAACCAATGATTCTCTACTATGTTAGCTAAAATCTTAGCCCTGGGATAAAACATGGCACTGCCCCAGAGGTCAAAAATTTTGGAAAACACCCAATTAGAGCAACTTCAAAGTCTTCTCCTTCTGAAATATAAGATGAAGGGCTTTCATATTTGGTATGTAGCATGACTAAATAATTTTGTACTATGTTACAGGAAAATATGCTCTTAGGATAAAAAATGTCTCTGTTCCTTGGATTGAAAATTGCATAATCGCATTGAAAGGATTCTTCTTAAATAGAAATGGAGAAATTGCTTGCTTTCTCACAATGCTTTTTTAAACCTTTTTCCCTGAGGGTGACAAATTTTGGAATAGTTTGGTAATCGATTAAACTATGAAGCCAAAGGCATTCATTTTCATTTTAAAGCATTACTGGATTGTTTTGTACAAAGCCAAAATCTTATATTTGTTTTCCTTATTTTGCTCAAGTTGTGTCTTTTTTATACAAAAAAATACTGTAATTTGCAGATGCCTCAGGTGAGCGATTTAGGACCATCATGGTCCTCTTGTTGCAATAGAACCCAAATATCACAGTATCATAATAATGTTCCTCAGGGAACTGTTTAAACACTATACAAAATCACTCTAATTTTCAATATTATGGCAAAAATGCCTTTATCAAGAAAAAGAAAATAAGTCTTAGACCTAGAACATAGTTTTACGATCACTCTATAATGAGTGATCGTAAAATTATGTTCTAGATATAAGATTTATTTTCTTTTTTTTGATAAAGGCATTTTTGTCGAAATATTGAAAATTAGAGTGATTTTGTATAGAACTCAAATAAAGTAGTATAGATAAACCCTTTCCTGTTCAGTCCCTGGTTTTTACGTCCCTTTGAATTCATAATTGAGAAAAAGAAGAAAATGCTTGTAACGAGCAAGTTCTTCTTTTTCCACCATATTTTCTACAGTGCAGAATGGCTATTTCTCAAATTGAATCCAAATTAAATTTTTGTGAGCAAAACCTTTGAACTTGGACAGGTATAAAATTTTGCAAAACAGGAAAGGGTCAAGGTAGAAGAAAATCTTGGTCATTATCTTAAGAGACTAACTATATGTATTAAGGAGAGTGGTTTTTTGGGAGATATAAGGTAACTTAGATCCAATTTCATGCATAACCACCCACTTAACAAGTTAAATGCTGCTGAGAAAGATATCTTTGGAAAACATTATAGGAAAATACATGTAAGAAAATGCAGAATTTCTCCTATTCCCTAAACGTTTTCCAATTTTACTCTAATCTGGTTTAAGTAAAATCTAATTTGATTATTGCATTTGCTTTACATTTGTACAAGTCAGAAATTTAGCAGAATGGTTATGAGGTGATTTTATCAAAGGAAGAAATTGAATTCATGGTTGTTATTTGTTCAAATTGAAAACATTTTTAATAGCATCATCTTACCCTCAGTGTAGTAAAATTTTGATAATATTTTTAAATTTTTTGTACTTGTAAATAATTTTGTAATATTATTATCGATTAACCCATTACCATACAATCCCAATTTTTTATGCCCACAATGAATAGTAGCAGAGAATACTTTGTGAAAAGAGGAGAAATTAATTGTTTCAAGTATTATCTCAATTTCTCACAATGATTTTTACCCTATATGATACTTTTAACTTTTAATTATTGCTTGGTAATGGCTTAACAGATTGATACAGAATTCAGGCATAAATCCCTCAAATAACTCCAAAGCAAATTGAAGAAGCTATAGTTCGCAATGTTATGGCGTAACAATGTTTCTTAATGTTTTACAGGTGCAAGAGTCTGGCTGTTCATTGGATTTCTGTTTGGGTTTGGAGCTCTTATTGCTTCATCTTGGATCCTGTTTGGAGTCTATGTTGTCCCAAATGGTAAGGGCTTATACCTATTAGCAAACAACATGCATCCGAATTAAAAGATTGCTTATGATGTTTTACCTTATGTCCATGAACTCATATACTGCAAACTTACCCCGTTTGATATCCGAGTTAACCCATTCTGAAACAAGACCTTCTTTTATGCCCCCCCCCCAAAAAAAAAAATTTTGGAAAATGTAGAAATTGCTTGCATCAAGCAATTTCTGCATTATCATCAATATTTCTGTACAAGATGACGGGAAAATAAAATTCTATGAACTTGAAATTATCGTCTGCTGCTTGTTTCAAATAGGTCCAGTCTAAAATTTTGTTGTGTGGGAATATGTTAAACTACCTTGTAGGAGATGGGTGTGACTAGTGATATGTCAGTAACATGTACATATTTTGCATATCTATTATTTTTCTGTTAGAAACATGTGACAGATGGCACATATATATACATGCAAGTTTTTTTTACATGCTTAGGTGAACCATGTATATAAATCTTAAAAATGATTAAACTCTTCCCTTTTATTGTAGATAAGCCTGAATGGCCAGGTATTGCTGTATTCTTACAAAATGCTCTCATATTTTTCAGGTAAGACATACTTTCTTTTTGCTCAAGCTGTGTTTGCGAATCATCATATAGCCACCTTTGTATATATATTTTCTTTAACAGAGTATGACACTAACAATCCCAAGATCCTAAGGATAAAAAATTATGAGGATTTCCAGCTATTCAGACAATACTTTAGAATTTTAAATAAGTATCAGCTGATGGTCCTGATTCGCAGAAGACACTTATATTCACTTTTACTTGTTCTTCTCTGAAATTTTAATGTTCATGATTGTAAGTAGAAACTCCTGCGTAGGATCCCTTTAACCATTTCCAACATGAGAAAATTTCAGACAGGTCCAAATTGAAAGAAGATGCAGATGACAATTAAAGGCTGATAGAATTTTAAAAATTCTTTGTATTTTGGGGTAGAAAACATTGTGGACATAGAAGAAATTGCTTGAATCAAGCAATTTCTTCTATGTCCACAAAATAATGAGGAGAAGGAAGAAATTGCTTGTAACAAGCAATTTCTTCAATGTCTACAAGGTTTCTACCCTAAAATGCAAAGGTTCTTTTAAATTTTTTAAAATTTTACCAACTTGAATTTGTTAACTGCATCGTCTTTTAAATTGGACCAGTCTAAAATTTTGTCCTGTGGTAATGAGTTTAAAAGAAAATTAGTTTAAACCCATGCGTAAATTGACTAAGATATTGGATTATTAAGCTTAATGATCTCAACATATCAAAGCCAGCTTTAGTTCTTTTTAAGCAGTTATCATTGCCTTACACAAATTTTAGACAATTGCTTTGAGCAAATACAAATTATGTATAGCTGAAAGACCATTTCAATTCAGGAAAAATCTATCCAACATGATAGACTGACAGGTTTGCAAGAGATGTTACCTTTGACTCTGATATGTAAACCTTGTGCAGAATTTTTTTGTAATTTTCAGCTTGGCTGTTTTGTAACAAAACATAGGCTTTTCAAGGTCACTTGTCCAGGGACAAGTATATACCATGAAAAATTTTGGAATGGTACAAAAAAGGTCTCAAAGATTAATTATCCTAATGTTTATATTGAAGGATAGAAAACAATATGGTTAATGAAGAAAATGCTGGGTTCCAGTCATGTCTACATTAACTAAGTTTTCTCCAAATTATCCATTCACTCTTTTGTGGACAAGTATATAATTTTCTGTATAAAAATATCTCTTGCTTGTCTGGTTACGAGGGCCACTGGAGAAAATTTGCATTTCCGCACCCTTGAAGTACTGTCATTATACCCCCAAAACTATGTTTGTTGGGTATGTAGGAGTCAGCTTGTTGGTCGGATGGTCCTCCTGTAGCTTTTTCATGTCCGCTTAATTTCTCGGCAACTATTGGACAGATTTCATTCAAACTTCACTGATACAATCAGTATCAAGCAAAGATGTGCATATTCTATTTTAGTTACAGTCCATTGAATTTTGACGGAGTTATGGCCCTTTGGTGAAAAATTGTGTCTGCTCAATTTCTCAGCAACTGTTGGACAGATTTGATTCAAAATTCACAGAAAGACTCGGTATAAGTCAGACATGTGCATATCCTATTTTGACCATGGTCCATTTATTTTTTTTACTGATTTATGGCCCTTTAATTAAAAAGTCTTTTTTGTTATGGCCCTTTTGCGGATAGCAATTGTATATGGACAAGTGCTATTGGGGGTATTAGTCCCCTTTGCAACAATTTCTAGTTACTTCCACATACTTGCTGTATTTGGAGTCAGATAAAATTTTGGCGTGACAAACTTGGCTTTTTCCATATCTCAATACTGAAGATACCTGCAAAAATTTTGACCTTTATGTTATCTGTCAAAAGATACTCTTACTATTAAAGTAGATGACTGCAATTATATAAGGATAATGCCCCTTTTTCAACTTCAAAATAAATCTGGTGATGAGTTGAATTAAATGTGTGAACACCATTTCCCTTAAGTGTTGTCTCATATGTCTTTATGTATGGTGAGAACACAGGATTCAGGGTTTTCTA
This sequence comes from Fragum fragum, assembly GCA_946902895.1. NCBI lineage: Eukaryota > Metazoa > Mollusca > Bivalvia > Cardiida > Cardiidae > Fragum > Fragum fragum. The sequence continues at coordinate 31,924,618 of OX336368.1, read as the reverse complement.
AATATGCCATGTAGACAATCCTTTTTGTAGCAGAAAATGTTTATCACGTCTTCTTTCAAATATTGATTTGTTATGAATAGTCATTTAGGGAAAACATTTATCTCTGGTAATATATGATACAAAAAAATCAGTTCTTTTGTGTAATTCCCTAAAACATGTTGAAATTGTAATCATAAATACCATATTTTATCTGCTTAAAGTATATTCTAGAGTGGCCATAGGAAGCATGCTAGTCACACGATATATATATAGAATGATATTAAAAAAGGTGAAGGTAGAACAATATTAAGTTAAGGAATCAAGAACACCTACTATTTACATGTTTTCATGTATTAGTACTTTGTTGAATAGGAGAGAGCAATTATTGTAAGTACGATTTTAGAGGTCTGTAAAAAAAAACGTAAGTTCCCATTGAACATGTATTGAAAATATTAATATTGAGCAATTACCATAGGCATTCGTGTTAGATTCCTGCAGTTAAGCAGAAAATGTTATGGTGTTTCACAGCACAATGGTGTTAAAGTTAGAGAGTCAAAGATCTATCATAAATAGCGTGTAAGATCAGGAAGATCGTGTAAATAGGAATTACCCAGACAAAATACTTCATTGGCAGCCATTAATCACTTACTTTTGTATAAATGGTTTTTGTGTAATGTTTCCGAGTTATTATGTTAATTGTGTTTTGCAAAACTATTGTGTTTAACCCTTCTGTACCACAAAATCTGGCCTTTTCAGATTCTGAAGAAAATGAGCTAAGAAAATCATTGTAGGAAAGAGAAATTGCTTGAAGTTTGCAATTTCTAATTTCCTCACAATGTTTTCTACCCTATATGGCTTATGTTTTATACTCACTTTGAAATTTTATCTGCAACACGCTTCAATTCAAAATTTCATCATCAGGTAAGGAATTTAATAGAGAATGTTGTAATGTTTTGCAGTGCAATGGTGTTTAAATTTGGGAGAGCTGAAGATCTGTGGGAATGAACAACAATAACTCTTGATTCTACTAACCATAAAATACTCATAGTTAGTGTCTTATAACTCTTTCACATTATCTAAACAGGGTGGAGCAACATGTAATAGTAAAACCTGACATTTCAGGACTTTTAGTAATTTGATTTACATACATTTGATCTCATTATAATAAATATTTTTAGCTCACCTGAGTATTAAATCCTTAACCCCTTTCCAACCAATCCTGTTTTTTGCCGGCCCCTCAACAAAAATGCTTTGGAAAACATTTTGGAAAATGAAGAAATTACTTGTTACAAGTTCGCATTTGACATGAATAAATTCTTTGTTACCAGTGAGCATATCAGGGTTAATGGCCTTTATTTTGCTTAGTTTTCATTTAAAGTAAAGTACCTTTTTATATGCCTGAAGGGCTGTATTATGTTATGGCCCTGGTTGTCTTTCCATCTGTCTGTCCAAAAGCAATTTTTTGTGTGCACAACTCCCCCTACAGTATCAACAGGAATGAACTGAAATGTGCCACAATGCTTCTCTATAATGTCTATGATGTGCATAAGACCTTTGAAATTCGAATCACCCTAGTCGTTCTACAATTATCTTGAATTGTCTTCCAATGAATTGGGAAAAAAATCACTGTATTTTATGTATGCAAAACTCCTCCTATGGTATCAATGTGAACAAACTGAAACCTACTACAATGTATCTCTATGGTGTCTATGATGTGCATAAGACCTTTGAAATTCAAATCACTCTAGTCTTTCTAGAATTATCTGCCACTGAATTGGAAAAAATCACTATAATTCATGTGTGCGCAACTCCTACAGTGTTAATGGGAACTGAAACTTGCTACAATGTATCTCAATGATGTCTAGTTGTGTATTAAACCTTAAGAATAAAGATAACTCCAGTTCTTTATCAATTATCTGCCCTTGAATGGATGAATTACACAATTTCTAGTGTAAGCCAATTTTCAAATGTTTACAACTTACCCCTAGTGTTGATTGAAATTATAGAAATTTACTGCAATGATCCTCCATGATGTGTACTTGTGCTTAAGATCTTTAACATTATGTCTTTCCTGTGATTAATGAATTATCTCCCCTTTATTTAGGGAATTGCTTAATATTATCATGTTTTTGTGTGCAATGTAACCCAAAGTACTGTTAATTCAAACATTGTTTCACAGTGATGAATCCTAGTGTTGAAATGGTGCAATATTTTCTTTGAGTGGTGGTATTATATGGCTTTTCTAAGCCCAGTCACAAGCGTAATCTTTGGAAAACTGCCATTTTTTTAGCTCACCTGAGCACAAAGTGCAAGTTGAGCTATTGTGATCAGTCGTTGTCTGCCGTCCGTCTGTCTGTCTGTCCATCCACAATTTCTTTAAAAATCTCCTCCTAAACCAGTAGGCCAATCAAGCGGAAACTTTGCAGGGATGCTCCTTGGGTGAAACTCTACAAAATTTGTTAAAAGAATTTTATTCTGTCAAAAACTCTGGTTGCCGCAGCATTTGAAAATGGGAATCTTTAGTAATTCTATAAATATCTTTAAAAATCTTCTCCTCCTAAACCAGTAGGCTTATCAAGCTGAAACTTTCCACGTTCCTTGGATGAAGCTCTTCAAAAGTTGATAAAAGAATTTCATTCAGTGAAAAACTCTTGTAACCGCGGCATATGAAAATGGGAAATATTAGTAAATCTTTGTTGTTGTTTTTTTCATTGACTACAAGGCAAAAGGTCTTTTGTATAGAGCTTAATGATATGGTTCTCTACCATGCTTTTAAATGTTTAATCTCTTGGGTAAAAAATGGCCCCGCCCATGAGGTTCGAAGTTTGGAAAAATGCTTAGAGCAATTTCAAAATACTTCTCCTCTTAAACTATAAGGTCTAGGATATTCATATTTGGTATGTAGCATAACTAAATGGTTTTGTACCATATCACCAAAAGTTGTCCTCCTAAGGTCAAAATCGGGCCTGAACTAGGGGTGCAAAATTGGGAAAAACAGAAAGTTTGAGTATGTTAAAAAAAATCTTCATTTTAAGGCAGAAGGCATTTATATTTTGAGTGTAGCATAGCTGGGCTGTTATCTCTCAATTCTGATTAAATTATGCCTTTAGGTTAAAAAATCACCCCTTCCCTGGGTGTCCAAAGTTTGTAAAAATGCTCAATTAGACCATGTTCAACAGCCTTCTCCTCCCAATCTACAAAGTCTAAGGCATTTATATTTGGTATATAGCATAACCAGATGGTTTTCTACCATGTTAGCTAAAATCTTAACCCTGGGATAAAACATGGCACTGCCTCAGAGGTCCAAAATTTTGGAAAACATCCAATTAGAGCAACTTCAAAAGTCTTCTCCTTCTGAAATATAAGGTGAAGGGCATTCATATTTGGTATGTAGCATGACTAAATAATTTTGTACTATGTTACTGGAAAATATGCTCTTAGGTTAAAAAATGTCTCTACTCCTGGGGTCGAGAATTTCGTAATATTTTGAAAGAATTCTTCTTCTTAAATAGAAATAGAGAAATTGCTTGTCAATCCCTTTCTCTTCATGCTTTCTTATACCTATTTTCCCTGAGGGTGACAATTTCTGGGATAGTTTGGTAAGGATTAAACTGTAAAGCCAAAGGCATTCATTTTATTGTAAAGCATTACTGGATTGTTTTGTACAGAGCCCAAAATCTTATATTTGTTTTAATTTTTTTGCTCAAGTTGTGTCTTTTTTATACAAAAAAGTACTGTAATTTGCAGATGCCTCAGGTGAGCGATTGAGGACCATCATGGTCCTCTTGTTATATCAAGTTTAATCTTACCTGTCAAGGTCAGTTTTGAAGGTCATTTTTATCATAAAAACTTATGGTAAAACATTATATTCCACTGACAAGCCCCTTTTGGTGTATGTGTGCCGCTCTGCAAATCTCTTTTCATGGTTTTGGATGGTTTACATGATCATATACATTTTAGTATCATCTAGTTGTAAGTCAACTTGAAAAAATGCTTTGTAATCTGGTTTGTAAAATTGAAGTTTTGCTCCACTCTGTTAAATCATGAAATATATTTTTCTAGATTATCACTTTCTTCATGGTACAGTCATAATTCATTAGTCTTTATATTTCAAATTGACAATATTTATTAAACAAATTTTTTATAATAACGTACATTTTCTAAGTTTCTTAGAAAAAGGTGAAAAAATACATGTGTGTTTCATTTCCTACCAAGTCAATTATGATTGTTTGATGAAGATGGTGATATTGTCTTGTAGATGACTATAGTATTCCTATTTATGTGACTGCATTTTAATCTTTTAGAAGGCATTCCGATATCCAAGTCCTATTTTCACTGTATACTAAGTAAAGGGAGAAAAATATATGGTTATTGATAGAGAAAATATTACTTAAAAGAAAAAGAGTTAAAAATTTTTATCAACTGGAAGAAAAGTTTCCATCAATTTCATTGAATTTGAACGAGTCTAAAAGGTTACAACTTGTAATGGGTAAAAATTACATGTATCAGCTATTTGCTTTGACCCTTACCTATTGCGGCTCTTACTTGTTTCTATTCTTACATTTGATTCTATATAACCCGCAAACACAATAAACCACAACTTTTAATGGTGCAAACATTCTTACATCTTAACATGATCCCTTTTACATATATGTTTTTTGCATGAATAATATTTACTTATCAACCAGAAATTGCATGGTTGATTTTAGTTCCTTTTATATGTGAAAAATTTTGAGTGCAATTAGCTATTAATGGTGAAATTGCTTTAAGACGGGTCTTTCTGACAAATATTAACCCTTTTCATGCTAAATCCAGAATATTCCTGCTTTGGAAGGAGGCATAAACAAAGATCAGACTGTGCATATGCACAGGCTGATCTTAGTTTACACCACCTGTTTGTCCTTTCTAAGCCAGAATTTTCATAAGATCAATTTTCAAACCAAGTATTGACCCTGGAAACCAGATCTACAGTCCTATCAGCCCTTTAATTAATGCAACTTTTGGACAGCGTTTTATTCAGCATGACAAGGGTTGATAACCACCTTCAACAGATACAGTGTATTGATCAATGTTATCACTACATCTGCTCTGATACTTTCAGTTTTGTCCTCATGGATCAACATACTACCAGTAATTTCATCTGGTATCTCAAACTTTCATGTGTGAATTGTGTGAAGTTAGTGTGCTCCTATCACCCTATCCAAATATTAATTAGTTATTTGGTTTGGCCATCATGTACACCTGGTGATAATTCTGGGATTTATGTTTTGCACATTCACTTTGAGCAGCATTGAAAAATCTTGAATAAATAGGATTTATGTATGTATGTATTACATATGTGATTCTTCTCAAACTTTCACAAATTTAGGACATTTTCATTGCATATACAAATGTGTAAATTTACAAACAAATTGATAGGAAATAGGGTTTTCTGTAAGCCTTTTTGAAACAGACATCAAGCAACTAGGAGGATATCAAGATGTGTCATCTTTGATTCATAACATTATTATCGGCGCTTAACGAATCTCCATGTAGCTTTTATTATCCCACATTCAATGCTTAAATAAATCATGAGACTTATATGAAGTCAATTTTTTGCTTTAATTTATTTTTAAGCTAATTAAATAAAATTTTCAGACCAGTTATGACAGGACATAGCTATTTTAAGTTAAGAAAAATTTCTAAGCCATTTGACAAAGCCAAATTCATGATTGAAAAAATGATAATTTATCAAAATCTAATAAAGTTACATCCTATTCATTATTTCTGATAAACTACCTACATAATGTAAAAAAAAGTGAAAAATATATGGAACAATTTTTACCTCCACTAGGTTTCCTAAAAGCCAGCGAGCTATAGTCATGACATTGTGTGACAGTGGCCACTGTGTGTCGGTCTGTAAACTTTTACTTTTGTGTCCATCCGTAAACTTTAATCATAAAGTCTTCTCACAAAGTTGTAAACAGAATTCAACCAAATTTCACAGGAATGGTCCTTAGGTGACCCTTAATCACATTCATTCATGGATTTTTTATCATATGAAAGAAAGTACAGAACAGAATGGTGAAAACTTTGAAAATCTTCATCTCGTAAAGTACTAAATAGAATTCAACAAAATTTCACACAAATGATCCTTGGATGATCATTTTTCAGATTTCTTTGATCAGATTTAAAACATAATTTTATGTGCTGGGCTAATTTCTCATATATGGTATATACTGAAAACTTTGAAAATAATTTTTCTCAGAAACCAGACAATTGATTTCAACCAAATTTCAAATCAATGATCCTTTGGTGACCCTTTGTCATGTATCTGTCATGAATTTTGATCAGATGAAAAACATGGCTTTTATGGCTGAAGTTAATTTCCATATATGGTATATGTTGACAATTTTGAAAATCTTTTTAGAAACCAGTTGATCAATTTCAATCAAACTTCACAGGAATAATCCTTGGCTGACTCTTTATAAGATATCGTCAAATTGACGTCTTGCAACTGTCAATCAAAAATTCAATTTATCAACCAAATCATTCTTTGAAACTGAAAGTGAATGTTGACCTCTGACATGTATCTCAAGCCATTTTGATTGTTTTTCATCTTAACCCTTTCCTGTATAATCACTGGTTTTTACGTCCATGCAATTTTATATCTAAGAAAATATTGTGATAAAAGAAGAAATTGCTTGATACAAGCAATTTCTTCTTTTATCACACTTTTTTCTACCACATAGAATGGTTTTGTTTCAAATTGCACTCACTTTTCATTGTCGTCTGCAAAATGTTTCAAATTGGGCCAGTCTAAAATTTCGAGAAACAGGAAGGGGTTAAACGCTGTAACTACAGCGTATGCAAGCAGTAATGACATTTAGGTTGCTAACCAATGATTTGTTTGATGTTCCAACCATATGAATAATGCAAAATAACAATTTTTGATATCTCAGTCAAACTGTCTGTCAGAGGTCAAATGGCATGACCAAGAGTTATTTAGTCAGTATGTATCTGATTATGGTAAGATCAAGTTTACATGTAAAGTTTCAAGGTCTTATTATCAAAAATTTGGCTATTTATTGGGCATAAGTATTTCAGAAATCTCATTTTTTTCACAAAATTTTTTTAACTGTAGTATATTTATTTTTTCATCCACCTTTTCTCCTAATTGCCATTTGCAACCTCTTTCAATTTGGGTTAACCCAGTCCCCCTCAGTGACTCCAGTAGACGTCCCTAAGGAAAAAAAGCTTTGGAAAACATTGTGGAAATTGAAGAAATTGCTTGTTACAAGCATTTTCTTCATTTCCACAATCTTTTCTACCCAGAAATGTGAAAATATCCAAAATTTCATTAACTTTAATTTGTCGTATGCATCTTTTTTCAATTTGGGGAAATCTAAAAAATTGACGTCTGGTAATGGGTTGATATAAAATTTCATTATCTGGTAGTGGGTAAAGTTATGATTTATTCCACAGGTTACATTCTGCTATAATGAATTGTGTGTGTTTTTCTTTTTATTTCAGTACTGTCATATTCAAGTTTGGAAGAACAGAAGATTTGTGGAGTTAGACATAGTGATGTGTAAATACAAAATTTCAGTGAGATCTGACATTATTCTTAGTGCTATCTTTTAAGTTTTAATAGTACAGTGGCAATACACTTATTGTTTAACCACAATTTTTTTTAGACAGGTCCGAATTAAAAGAAGTTGCAGATGACAGTTTTTAGTTGATTGAATTTAGAAATATTTGTGCCTATGGATAGAAAATATTGTGAATAATGAAGAAATTGCTTAAAACAAGCTGTTTCTTCATTTTATATAATGTTTTCAAAAGCCTTTTTCTCAAAGGGACATCAAAAAACTTCATTGTGTGGGAATGGCTAATCCATTACCCCTCAGTTCTGCTCTTTTATTCAGCTCCAGAAAAGGCCTTGGAAAACATTGTGGAATATTTAAAAAATCGCTCGTTACAAGAGATTTCTTTATTTTCCACTTCGTTTTCTACCAAGAATGACAGAGAAACTTGAAATTCCTTCAAACTGAAAATTGTCTGTGACTTCTTTGAAATAGGATCAGTATAGAATTTAGTAAAAATTGGTTAAACAGAGCCACCAAACAGTCTAGCCTTCACACTGAAACATCCTTCTTCAGAAGATTCTCCAACATAATATATCTATTGGCTGGTCTCCTACCAATGTATCTTCAAGTGTAAACAACTGCTAAGAGTATTTTTCTCCTTTTCCAACAACACTTTATACCCTAAAACACATTTTGTGCATCATGCTAGATAAATGCTTTCAAATTTCAGCTTATTCAAAACTTTTGTATACTGGAAATGATTGAAACTTTCTTTAAAAAAAATATGCAGGAAAAAGAAATATGAATACACACATTTATAAGAATAACAAGCACTTTCTCTTTGTTTCCAAGAGTAGATACATTTATAGAATGTTTGTAAGATATTGTCTGTAGACAACCAGAACATATTACTACAGCTTAATAGCTGTAGTAATGATGTCTTTTTAGCCTACAAACAATTTGACAGAAATACTATCCGAGAAGTGATTTGTTTCAATATTTTTTTGTAATGAAAAAAAAAAAAAACCCTAAGTTGTTGTAAATTATTTGTACTTATTAAATGTTTAAGAATCAAAATGGTTGTCCTAAATTAACCCATTACAAGAAAATTTTAGATTGGTCCATATTTGACAAATCAGACAACAGTTTAAATTGTGTTATCATTTGAAAATAAGTGCCAGTTATGGTAGAAAATTTAGAAAACAAGAGGCCCAGTGGGCCTTAACGGTCACCTGAGTAAAAGAGCATCAAGACAAGTGATTTTGTTTGAAAGAATTAGAAAAAGGTCCACCAAAGGAACATTCATGTGAAATTTGAGTAGAATCTACCTAGTAGTTTTAAAGAATTTTGCAATCAAAACTTCTGTTAGAAATTAATTTTGTTTCCATAGCAACCAGAGTTCATGGAACAAAATTATTTTTAGCAGTTTGGAAGAGGATTGTGCAAGGAACACCCCTGTTAAGTTTGGTTAAAAATTGGCCCAGTATTTTCAAGATATAGTTGTTTAAAGAAAAGTTTACGCATGCACAGATGCACGACGGACATAGGACCGCTGGCCTTTGGTTAGTGTAGCTGAAAATGTGGACTTTATTGTGTAAACATGAGAAATATGCAATATGGTTCCATTTCCATTACTGCTTGATGGAATTTGTTCATTTTGGTTAGCCTTCTTGCCTTCGTGTCAAAGAAACTCTGAGAAAATTTTAAAAGAATTGGGCCAAAAATGCGGACTTTATCGAGTAAACAAGAATTAACTTTAAGTGTACTATGAGAATTAATCACTCAGAGTCTCAATATTTTTTTCAAGAGTTCTGAATCAAAAGTTACCAAAAATGACCCCCTTTTGGTCCCCATTTTAGGCCCCCCTGACCTCCAGCCTTTTAATTTTCACAAATCTGTATAATCAGTACCCAATGATGCTTTTCACCAAGTTAGTTTGAAATTGGCTTAGTACTTCATCAGAAGAAGATGAAAATGTGAATTTTTTGACATGATGAACTTTGACCTCTGGGTGTGGCCCCATACATGACCCCAGGGACATGAATTTCACAATTTATAATATACCTGTCCTAGTTGTCATGCACACAGAATATTTAAGCTCTGGCATTAACGGTTTATTAGAAGAAGATTTTTAAAGAAGTACCAAAAGTTACCCCTTTTTGCCCCCATTTGGGCCTCTTGACCCCCAGAACCCCTATTTTCACAAACTTGAATTTGCATCCCCCAATGATGCTTTCTACCAAGTTTGGTTGAAATCCCCCCACCCAGTAGTTCTTGAGAAGAAGATGAAAATGTTTAAAAAGTACCAAAATTTACCCCCTTTTGGTCCCCATTTTAGGGCCCCCTGACCCCCTAGCCTTTTAATTTTCACAAATCCGAATAACCATTATCAAATGATGCTTTTCACCAAGTTTGCTTGAAATTGGCTTAGTACCGGTACTTCATCAGAAGATGAAAATGTGAATTTTTTAACATGATGAACTTTGACCTCTGGGTGTGGCCCCATACATGACCCCAGGGGCATGAATTTCACAATTCATAATATACCTGTCCTAGTTGTCATGCACACAAAATATTTAAGCTCTGGCATTAACGGTTTATTAGAAGAAGATTTTTAAAGAAGAACCAAAAACTACCCCTTTTTGCCCCTGATTGGGGCCCCTATGATCCCCAGAACCCCTATTTTCACAAACTTGAATTGGCATCCCCCAATGATGCTTTCTACCAAGTTTGGTTGAAATCCGCCCAGTAGTTCTTGAGAAGAAGATGAAAATGTTTAAAAGTTAACGGACGACGCCTTACGACGGACAAACGATGATTGCAATAGGTCACCATGACCATTCGGTCAGGTGACCTAAAAAATTGTATGTGAAATATTATGGGTTCAGCATGGCAAGAGTTAAAGGAAACCAGCTGGTAAAGGTAGAAGGACAATTGAGAACAAAGTCCACAAATCGCTGAAATAGCATAACAATGCCTTTTGCATGTCTCAAGGACAGGATTAATCTTTCAACAGTTAACCCTTGTCATTCTGTATAAAACCTGTTTCAGATTTGTATTACAAACAAAGGGCTGAAAGCACTGGTAATACTTTTGTTCAATCATCAATATTGCTTTTGAAAATTAATTTCATAAACAACTCTTACAGGAAAAGTTCAAACAAGAGGTGTAGACTAAGATTAGACTGCACTTATGTGCAGGCTAATCTTTATCTATACCTCCCACCAAAACCGGAATATTCCGGCTTAAGCATAAAAAAGGGTAAAAGAAAACCAGATGGAAAATGGAAGAAAAACAATGGAGAACAAAGTCCACAAATAGCTGATAAAGCAATACAATGCATTTTGCATGTCTTAAGGACAGGGGTAATCTTTCAACATTTAAGTATACTACAATTCATTTTGTATATTTTGAGCTGTTGCTTTAAATGTCATTTCCAAAAGATAGGTTTGAGATTTTTATTGCCTATTACAACATGGGCTTTTATTCTAGGAAGCAAAAGAGTGCGCACATATTGTGAACAGACTAAATAGTAACTTTTACTTCAAATAAGGACACAAACAAGTTAACCCTTGTCATGCTGAACCCAGGTTATTTCTGCTTTGGCAGGAGGTAAAAACTATGATCAGCCTGCATATATATGCAATGTGATCATGTTCTACACTACCTCTTTGACATTTCAACCAGAATTGTTCATTCATTGAATTAATCAAAGGCTTCATGGCTCTAGATTTTTCAGGATGGTAAGGGTTTACACCCCAGATGACAATTGAACCTTCTTTTATCCGGATTGAGACAAGAACTTTGGTCATGACAACAGCACAAAAGGGCTAATTGACCTATGAAATCAGGGAATATAACAAGAGGCCCAGTGGGCCTTAACGGTCACCTGAGTAAAAGAGCATCAAGACAAGTGATTTTGTTTGAAAGAATTAGAAAAAGGTCCACCAAAGGAACATTCATGTGAAATTTGATTAGAATCTACCTAGTAGTTTTAAAGAATTTTGCAATCAAAACTTCTGTTAGAAATTAATTTTGTTTCCATAGCAACCAGAGTTCATGGAACAAAATTATTTTTAGGAGTTTGGAAGAGGATTGTGCTAGGAACACCCCTGTTAAGTTTGGTTAAAAATTGGCCCAGTATTTTTCAAGATATAGTTGTTTAAAGAAAAGTTTACGCATGCACAGATGCACGACGGACACAGGACCATGACAATAGCCCCGCTGGCCTTTGGTTAGTGTAGCTGAAAATGTGTAAACAAGAGAAATATCCATGTGATGATACTACATACGAAATATCAAAGCTCCATCATCTTCAGAGTTAGTTTCAAATGATGGCATACTTTTGAGCCCTGTACCATAATTTAAAAAATCTTGCTAGAAGTCTTCTAGATGATGGTTGCTACGGACAAAATATAAAAACTCTAAGCAAAGCTGCCCAGTGGTTCTTGAGAAAACGATAAAAAATGTTTAAAAGTAAACGGACAACGGACAAACGATGATTGCAATAGGTCACCATGACCATTCGGTGGTGACCTAAAAATATGAATTTCTTAACATGACGAACTTTGAACCCTTGGCGTAGCCCGACACATGACCCTAGGTACTTAAATTTCACAAACTTTAGTATACCTGTCCTACAAGTCATGCACATAAAATATTTAAGCTCTTGCATGTAGCGTTAAATAGAAAAAGGTTTTTTAAGAAGTACAAAAATTTAACCCTTTCTGCCCCCGACTGGGGCCCCTTTTACCCCAAGCCCCCCCAACCTCTTTTCACAAACTGGAATTGGCATCCCCCAATGATGCTTTCGACCAAGTTTGGTTGAAATCCCCTCAGTAGTTCTTGAGAAGAAGATGAAAATGTTTAAAAGTTACCAAAAATGACCCCCTTTTGGTCCCCATTTTAGGCCCCCCTGACCTCCAGCCTTTTAATTTTCACAAATCTGTATAATCAGTACCCAATGATGCTTTTCACCAAGTTAGTTTGAAATTGGCTTAATACTTCATCAGAAGAAGATGAAAATGTGAATTTTTTAACATGATGAACTTTGACCTCTCGGTGTGGCCCCATACATGACCCCGGGGACATGAATTTCACAATTTATAATATACCTGTCCTAGTTGTCATGCACACAGAATATTTAAGCTCTGGCATTAACGGTTTATTAGAATAAGATTTTCAAAGAAGTACCAAAAATTACCCCTTTTTGCCCTCTATTTCTGCCCCTATGACCCCCAGAACCCCTATTTTCACAAACTTGATTTTGCATCCCCAAATGATGCTTTCTACCAAGTTTGGTTGAAATCCCCCCAGTAGTTCTTGAGAAGAAGATGAAAATGTTAAAAAGTTAAAGGACGACGCACGAGGGACGACGCACGACGACGGACAAACGATGATTGCAAGTTTTGATAAGACATTTATACTGTTCATGTCTTCAAAAATAAGACCCGCTTTGAAGTTTCATGTTTCTTCAGTTCAAATCTCAGACTCATGGTCTAGGGATATCTTGGCCCTCTTGTTTTCAATATGAATTCCTCAAGTCTAATTTCCTAAACTAGAAGGCAAAAAGGACCCTAAATCAATCACCTGCGAATTATTTCATGATTCCTCCCAAGTCGGACAAGCCTTACCCTGCCTAGCCCCCAGTATTGGGGGAATCATGTACAAGTTTTGAAAAGGGCCACCCAAGGAAAATTCCTGCCAAGTTTGGTCCAAATCGCTGTTGTGGTTAAACAGAAAGATTTAAAAAGAATCATCTCGTGAGTTCTCCAAGTCTGATGAGCCTTGTCTAGTCACACCCCCATTTTGGGGTGAATCAAAATTCACAACCAGGTTTTGAAAAGGATCATGCAAGCAACATTCCTGCCATTTGCAGTTAGATTTTTGAAGAATTATTTCATGATTTCTCCAAGTCTGACAAGCCTAACCATGCCCAGCCCTGATTTTTCATAAATTTAATTTCATGAACAAGTTTCAAAATGGGTCACCCAAATAATTTTCTTGCAAAGTTTGGTCCCAATTGGCTCTTTGGATTAGGAGGTGCAGAATTTTTAAAAGATGATTTCAGGACTTCTCCAAGTCTGCTCCCTTACCAAGCCCCTTTTTGTCTAAAATCAAAATTTCATGAACAATTTTTGAAATTGGTCACCTGCAAAGTTTAGTTCAAATTGACCAAGTTGTTTAGGACCAGAAGATTTCAAAAGAATGTTTTAAAAAAATCAAATCTGATAAGCTCTAGCCTGACAAGACCCCACCCCCCATTTTTTGCGTCTCAAAATTTCATGCACAAGTTTTGCCAAGGGTCATCCAAGTAACATTCCTGCTAGGAGAGCAAAAAAAACCTATCCATTAAAATCAAAACTTTTCCTTGGGTAACCTATCTGAAATAAAGTATGTTAAATATTTATAGTCCAGTAACTGTTGGCATTATTAGCTGGGACACCAATTTGAATAAAATTTTGCACAATACTCCTTTGTGACACGTCACAACTCCCAATCATTGTATACAATGCATAGATGTACTTGGCCATGGAAAAAACAGTTAAAGCCTCAATGGTTCATACATATATTTTAATCATACAAAATAAAATCTTAGATTACATTTAGCAATATCACAGTGTTAGATTGTTAAAGAAAAATTCAAGAGCACAAAGATTGAAAATACACTACTGTGGAACGCTATTTTCAGCAAACACTTGTACTTCCATGGTATCTAGCTCTTGAGGGTCAACCAATGACAATCAGGCTCTCAAGCATCTTAATACCTTATAACCATATATAACACAATAAAGACAGACAGAAGAACAGTGCGACTAGTATTCTGCAAAATAATATTTGTGACAAAAGATCTACAATAAGAAAGCATTTACATTGCATATCAAATGACATAATATTCAGATCTAAGGAATACTTTATGCTTTAACCTATCCCTACATAATGACTCTTTTAAATTTGCAACAAGAAAAAAGAATTGGGACAGTATTGTGCAAATGGAGAAATTGCTTGTGATTGTCATTATTTCATCATGATTTCTTTTCAGAAAGTTGAAAACTCTAAAATTTCATAAACTTTAATTCGTTGTCTGCAACTTCTTGTAATTTGGACAAGTCTAGAATTTCCCTGGTTAATGGGGCTCATTGTTGTGACCTGACAAATTTTCTGACAAAGTTTCATTAAGATTTAGCAATATTTGTGGTCCCTAGACTGTAAATACAGCATTGTTGTTAAGGCCCCTTTACTGATATTTGAACTAAGAAAGGTCCCATTTTCTGTACAATTCATCCTTATGACCTGAAATATTCCAATTAATTTTCAAAAGTGTTGAGCAGTAAATTGTGGCTCCTAGAGAGTAAACAAATGAATAGTTGATGGCGCCAAAGAGATAATGTACATTCAGGGATAACAAAAGCTTAGGGAAGCTCCATGTTGCATCTGCAACATCTATCAAACAAAACATTTTGTTGTCCTTTAAAGATTAAGACTCCTCTCACAATACTTGAACCAGACTACAGAAATAACCTTCCTTTTGTCTGGAAATGTATAGAAAAGAAGCTTATAACAATGAAAATAACTGTATTGTGTATATTGAATTTTCAACCAAGAAATTGTTGTTGTTTTTTTACAAAGCACATGTCTCCCTTTTAGGGTAAAGTGTGAATGTTTAAGTTTGAAATTTGACCATAAACTTTGAGTAAATGCATAATATTTTTACCTTTTGCCACTAAGACTGAAACTAAGAAGATGTTTTAACCCTTTCCTGCAAAATTATAGGCCTGTCCAAAATCAAAAGTTTTGCAGACAAAAAAATAAAGTGATTTGAATTAGAAAAATAAACACTCAATAGGATAGATAATATTGTGTAAAAAGAAGAAATTGCTTTTACAAGCAATTTTTTTTGTACAATATTTTCTCAATTATAAAAACAAAGGGATGCAAAAATTAGGGATTGAACAGGACAGGGTTAAATTCGCTCAAAATCTGCCCTGCAATTGGAGAGATTTTTATTCTAGCAAGTAAGTGGAGATTGAATTTTGACATTGAACTCTGACCTTGAGTAAAATAAAATCATTTTTATTTTTTTCACAACTCTGCCTGATACTAATTCAGTGTGAAAAATAACAAAAATGAATCCAATAGTTTCAGATATCCTGACAGTTCAAGTAAGTTACACTCAATTTTTGAGCTTGAACTGTAGCCATGAATTCGTAAGAAACAAAATCACTTTTCCTTCTCGCTACAAAGATGGGCATGTAAAATGACATTACTAGAATTGAGCCCACCAAATACTTCAACTTGAGCTGTGACCTTGACCTTGGAGCTATCTGAAAGTTTATTTCAAACGGCAAATCTAAAAATGATGGAGAACAAAAGTGCCAAGTTATTTGAAATCCATCCAAAAATGTAGGAGATATGCTCTAGACAAACTCAATTTGACCATGACCCTATCCTCTATCATGAGAATCAGACCGGTCCAAAGTCAAGGTCACAAAAATTTCTAAATGCATTCCCACACAATCCTGCATCTTAAAGCCCCTGAAAAAAAATGGCGTGGGAAAATATTGTAGAAAATGGAAGGATATTTTTTTGACAAGCAATTTCTTCATTGTCCACGGTATCTTCTATCAAAAATGACCTATCATTTTCAAATTTAAAATCATTGTCTTCAATTTCTTTCAATTTAGAGCAGTCTGAAATTTCGTTGTGTGGTAATGGTTTAAATGAAAAGGTCAATATCTTTATAAAAGCATAAAAGGTAGGACCAAACAGAAGTGTATAAAACAATAAACATATTGAATACATCAACAGTGAAAATAACTTGAAAAGAATCAAGTATTTGAGTGTAGATCTATTTGTGGGAGTTTTGATAGCTCATATAAAATTTCTTGTTCTGTTGGTTCTTTAAGGTTTGGTCTGAAAATACAAATACATCAGTATTAATAAATGGCATTCTGATTACAAGAGGGCCATGGTGGTCCTATATCGCTCCCCTGAGTATGATGGATGGCCTAAGGCTTTATGATATATAAAAAATATTTAAGCTCTACGCCTTATCATTTTGAAAAAAGAGATTTTCAAAGATTTTCCCCTTTAATCAAAGGTGAATATTTGATCCCACAAAATATTAGAGAGTACTGTAATTCATTGAAGTATTTAGGCAGAGGGTCAATAGGTTTTGATACATGCCAAACATTTACGCTCTAGGCCCGATGGTTTAGAAGGAGATATTCTCAAATATTCTTTATTCCAATCAAAAATCAGGGATAGAACAGAAAAAGGCTAATTTTTAGAGTACGGTAATTCTTTGAAGAGTTTTGGTGGAGGGTCAATAGGTTTTGATACAATCCAAATATCAAAGCTCTAGCCCTTATGGTTAGGGAGAAGAAGATTTTCAAAGATCTCCTTCATGATACATATTCATAATTTTTTGAGGTATTTTAGTAAGTCTATAGATGATGATTTATATCAAATACCAATTCTCTATCAAAGCTCTAGGCCTTATGGTTTGGGAGAGAATGACTTTCAAAGATTTTCTTCTTTCTTCCTATGTAAAATCAGGCAATGCACAGAAAAGAGCTAATTTTCAGAGTATGGTAATTCTTTGAAGTATTGTGGTAGAGGGTTAACAGATGATATTATATACCACATATCAAAGCTTTATAGTTTTGGAGTACACTTGACTCTCATGGCAACCAAAGTTCATCATGGATTTCAATTCTTCAAAAGACCGGTATTTTGAAAGAGCATGACCTAAGGATCTTTTCTGTGAAGTTTGGTCGAAATTCCATGATTAGTTTAGGAGGAGAAGATTTTTTGTGATTTGACAGACAACTGACGATGACCCAATCACAACAGCTCACCCAGAGCACTTTGTGCTCAGGTGTGCTAAAAAAAGATAAAAAGATAAACTTAAATCCAGTTTCATAATTATTGACAGTTCATTCCTATTGATACTGTAGGAGGAGTTGTGCACTCAAAAAATTGCCAATGGAGAGACAGACAGGACAGAGGGGCGGACGACCGGGGCCAACATAATATATATTACATAATACAGACCTTGGATGAATAAAAATTGATGGATTGCAGGTCACAGCCACAGAGCTCTGACGGGAAATTCCACTAAGATATCAAATGACCAGTAAAATGTAACAGAAAACTAACATGGATGTTTGGCAACCTAAAGATATTAACTACAGCTCACCAAACCACCAAAAATGCATCACATAAACGTTGGCCAATGTTGGTGTCCAAAGTTCACTTCAGGTATAAATGAATGATTTAATTGGTCATTTGATTGCTTGATTGAAAGTCTAGGTCTGTCAATTACCAACATTCTCAATATACTTGGCTATTAGTGTTAATCATAAGAAACACAAATACTCCCACAACTGTAATTCTTTTCAAGATGTCCTTGATTTTGACCTTGACTTTTGGAGAGAAAGATTGGGAATTAAGGTTTAAATTAACCTTTCACCAAATAACTCTAATTAAAAGTGATTTTTGTATTGGCTACCAACATACCAATGTTGAACATTTAAAATGTAGGGTGTTCAGGCTAAGATCAAGATTTGAGGATATGACCCTAACTTACCAAAAATGATCTTGTAACTTTAATGCTGTTTGAGTTAACCCATTACCAGATGACAAAGCTTAAGGCTGGTCCAAATTTTAGTTGATGAAAATTTTGATATTTTCTTTTATTTTTGGGTAGAAAACATAGGGGGTAATTAAGAAATTACTTGTAACAAGTAATTTCTTCATTATCCACAATGTTTTCCAAGGCTTTTTCCCTGGGCACTTCATTAAGTGTCACAGCGTGGAAACAGGTAAGAGGAAAATTTGTAACTTCAGAGTTACTTTTTGAACAGACAGACAGAGAGAATGGTAAAACAATATAGTCCTCATTTTTTGGTGTAGTGGCATTAAAAACAAGATAGAAACTTGATATTATAAATAACATATCACTGATTGTCAAACCTATAAATCAGACGACAAAATTTCAGACTGGTCCAAATTTTGAAAGAAGTTACAAACAACATTAAAGTTTTCAAAATCTTTGTCTCTCTATGTACAATCCATGGTGGGAAATAAAGGAATTACTTGTTCTTATTTTTCATTTCCAGAAAAACATGGATGCAGATGCAGACGACAACGTGAAAATAGCAATACCTTGAATTTTCTCCTAAATAGCCAAGCTAAGAATGTACATAGAATTAATCTCTCACCTGAAAATGTCATGAACAGTCAGGGTGTCCATACTAAAAAATGTACTTAATGACCCAGATCTGGGACGGGTCTCTGTCATAGACTGCTCACTGAACCTGTCCCACTTCATTATGAAGTTCTGAAATATAAGAGTTAAAAGCTAACATTATGATGGGCTGGTATTTAAAGATTTCGTGTACCCACAATTTGTTTTGAAACTTGCAATTTTTTGCATTGACAAATTTTACCTTTCATTAACAGTTTTTTGCAATGGATCAAATATGCCTATCATACATAGACTATCACTGAATGTGACAAATACCCCTCCCCCAAATGACTCTATGTCAAAGAAAAACATTTTGTTACTGAAATAAAACCTTTTTCAACAAATGGCTATAACTCCAAGAAAAGTAAATAGATTGTAAAAAAAAGAGGAATACCCAAATCTTTGGTTTATTAAATTCATACAGTAGTTTAAGAGATACTGAACAAACAAGATTTTTAAACAAAGGGCCATTACTCTAAGAAAGATTAATAAACTCGCATATTCTTAAACAAAGGGCCATAACTCTAAGAAATTAGATCTATAACTCTTTTGGATTTCAAAAATGATTATTATCAGATGCAACTTATCGTAACATTTTTCCTAATCAAAATAGCCTCAAATTAGCTTTTGTAAGGCTGAATCTACAATATTCCTGCATTGGCAAGATGGTTAGACTAAGACCAGCATGCAAATATGCAGTCTGAGCTTAGTCTAAACCACAAGCTTGACATTTAAATTCAGAGTTGTATACAGAATTGATAAAAAGTAATAATCACACAAAATAAGAGTTCATTCCAGTGTTGTCAGCCATTCGATTTAATTCAATTATCAAGAAAGATTTTATTCATCATTACAAGTGTATGGTAAATAAGCTTCAAGTTCTTACCTCTAAAATAAGTGCTGTGAATAAATTGAGGGCAAGAACTACAGATATCAACCACCAGGCAATGAAGAATAGGTATGACCATCTGAAATTAAACATATATCAACAAATTAGTGCAAAAACACTGTGTCTGTAAATTGTATAGTCACTTACAGTTTTTATGCACTAACCCATCAGTATATTTATTTGAAAAAAAAAAGAACAACTAAAACAACATAACCAGTAAGAGTTATTTTCAATACCAAAAAAGCCATCTTCGAACGCATTACCCTAGGGTAACAGAGTTACCAGGAAGCGGTTTAGTTCAAGCCTGCTCAGTGCATCTTCTACAGATGAAGATTGATGATTTGAGTGTGCGGGGTTAAACATCACTTTTCATATTATATTAGTAACAATGTGCCTACTGTTGCACCTTAACCCTTTCCAATTTTTTGAAAAATTTAAGAATGGTCCAAATGGAAACAAGAGGCCCATGAGGGCCTGAGACGCTCTACTGGTTATCAAGTTTTCCATTACAGAAATCTGATATTTAAGGAAGTTAATTACTCAAAGAAGAATGCATAAAGAAAAAAAGACCAGGACTTTATCCCCTTTATCATTTTGAGCAACAATTCTCAAGGCCCCTTTTCCCATGTTTCATAACAGATCCACTCAATTTCCAAAAGAAAGTTACCTTATGACCCTACAATCATCCTGTGAAATTTTCATCAGAACCTGACAATAATTGTGGACTTTATCACAAAAAAAGGATTGTTTTGAATGAAAATCAATAAGGCCCCATTACCTGTGTTTTCTGACAGATCAATTTCATTCCAAAAGGAACTTTCCATACAACCCTACAATTGTCCTGTAAAATTTAAAAGACAAGGCCCCTTTTCCCATGTTTCTTGAGGGATCATATCCGATTCTGAAAGGAACAATCCTTATGATGATACAATCATTCTGTGAATGTTTGAAGAGAATCCGTTGAAAATTGTTGGCTCTAGATTAAAAATGAGGATTTTTTTTTAAAATTCTTATATGGCCCCTTTCCTGTGTTTCTTGACGGATCATACCCAATTTAGAAAGGAACAATCCTTACGATAGTACAATCATTCTGTGAAAGTTTGAAGAGAATCCGATGAAAACTGTTGACTCCAGAGTGTTAACGAGGATTTCTTAAAAGATTTTTTATTAAATTTTCATAAGGCCCCTTATCCCGTGTTTCGTGATAGATCTGACCCCCATTCCGAAAGGAACAATCTTTATGATTGTACAATCATTCTGTGAAATTTAAATACAATCTGATGAAAACTGTTGACTCTAGAGTGTTAACGTGGATTTTTAATTAAATTTTCACAAGGCCCCTTTTCCTTTGCCTCTTGAAGGATCATGCCCTTTTTCAAAAGGAATGATCCTTATGATGGTACAATCATTCTGAGAAAGTTTAAATACAATCTGATGAAAACTGTGGACTCTAGAGTGTTAACATGGATTTTTTAATGGATTTTTTAATCAAATTTTCATAAGGCCCCTTTTACAACGTTTCTTGAGGGATCATACCCAATTTCGAAAGGAACAATCCTAATGGTGGTACAATCATTCTGTGAAAGTTTTAAGAGAATCTGATGAAAACTGTGGACGCTAGAGTGTTAATGAGGATTTTTTTGAAATTTTAATGAAATTTTAATAAGGCCCCTTTTCCCATGTTTCTAGACGGATCAATCCAAATTTCGAAAGGAACAATCATTATGTTTGTACAATCATTCTGTGAAAGTTTGAATTGAATCTAATGAAAACTGTTGACTCTAGTGTTAACGAGGATTTCTTAATTAAATTTTTATAAGGCCCCTTTTCCCATGTTTCTTGATGGATCATACCCGTTTTCGAAAGGAACAATCCTTATAATGGTACAATCATTCTAAGAAAATTTGAAGGGAATCTGATGAAAATTGTGGACTCTAGAGTGTTAACGAGGATTTTTAATAGAAATCTTTAATTAAATTTTCATAAGGCACCTTTTCCCATCTTTCTTGACGGATCATACTCAATTTCGAAAGGAACTATCCTTAACATAGTACAATCATTTTGTGAAAGTTTGAAGAGAATCCGATGAAAATTGTGGACTCTAGAGTGTTAACAAGGAAAAGTTTAACAGACGACGGAGGGATGCACACACGCAAGACGGGAAAAAGCCATCGCAATAGCTCTAGTGGCCTTCGGCCAGTAGAGTTAAAAATTAGATGCAATTTGAAATGAAACTATCCTATGTAGTAGAAAATATTGTGGGAAAAGGAGAAATTGCTTGATACAAGCAATTTATTCTTTAACCACATTTTTTCCTCAAGTATAAAATCACATAGATGTAAAATCTTGGGTTTGTACAGGAAAGAGTTAACATGACTTCCCGTCTTTTCGCATACAAGAAACAATTCAATCCAGTCCACCTGTTGCAAATTCCTTTTAGGCACGCAATCAATCTCAATTCTGTTTGTGAGTGACAAATACTGCATGCTTCAATAACATTCACAACATGCCAGAAAGAGAACTAGCTGACGCCAGAATTGACAATTTAACATTTAATAGATTCATATAACAGATAGATTGCTGGGCAAACCCACCGTCTGTGAAAAGAAGTTTGTCTGTAAATTGCCAAACTAACAAAGTCCTTCACATAAGACCAACATAAGGTTCAAAGTTCACTTCTGGTCTAAATGTATAATTTGATTGGTCTATATATAGACAGCTGTGATCTATCAATTAGGTTAGGCTACAGACAAGAGCTGCCAGAGGACAGCAGGGCTTGATTATTCTTCCTGCTGTATAGAAGCAAGAGGCCCATGAGGGCCTGAGACGCTCCACTCCATTTCCAAAAGGAAGTTACCATATGACCCTACAACCATCCTGTGAAATTTTCGTCAGAATCTAACAATAATTGTGTACTTTATCACATAAACAGGATTGTTTTGAATGAAAATCCATAAGGGTCCTTTTCCTGTGTTTCCTGATGGATCAATTTCATTCCAAAAGGAACTTTCCATACAACCCAACAATTGTCCTGTAAAATTTAAGACAATTTGATTATACTTGTGATCTTCATCACATCCACAAGAATGTTTTGAATGATAATCTGTAAGGCCCCTGTGTTTCGAATGCAACAATTATTCCATGCATCTTTGAAGAGGATCTGATAACTGTTGACTTTATTGTTTTAACAAAGATATTAAAATCAAGTTCTCATAAGGCCCCTTTTCCCTTGATATTTTACTGTTGGTTTTATCATTCTGTGAAAGTTAAAAGTGAATTCGATGAAATATTGGGACTGCATTATGTTTACTAGAATATTTAAAAAAACAACATATGGCCCCTTTTTACATGATACTTGATTGATTGTACCCAGTTCTGAAAAGAACCATTTAAGTGATTGTACAATAATTCTGTGAATTTTTAAGTGAATCTGGTGAAATCAAGTGACATCATTGTGTTAACAAGAATATTTAAGAAAGTTTTTCATAAGGCCCCTTTTTATGTGACACAAAGGAACAATCCTAATGATAGATAGTTTAAGAATATGATAAAGACTGAGGACTTTATTGTGATAAATTTTCTTAAGGCCCCTTTTCTTGTGTCACTTAACAAATCAGACCCAATTTACACAGGAACAATCAAAATGATGGTACAATCATTCTTTTAAAGCTTGAAGAGACTCTGATAAATACTGAGGAAATTCTTGTGTTAATGAAGATTTGGTAATAATTTTTCATACAGTCCGGACTCCTATTTTTCTTATGATACTAGACAGATCAGGCCCAATTTGGAGAGAAACAAGCCTAATGATGGTACAATCATTCTGTGAAAGTTTAAGCAGAATCTGATGAAAACCAATTGATGTTATTGTGGTACAAGGATTTTAAAATTAAATTTGATAATGCTCCTTTTTCTGTAAAACTTGACGGATCAGGACTAATGTCAACATCAACAATCATCATTATTGTACAATTATTCTGTGAATGTTTGAAGAAAATCCAATGAAAGCTCTGGACTTGATAACAAGGATTTATCAATGAAATTTTCATAAGGCCCCTTTTCCCATGTTTCTTGACAGTTCACACCCTGTTATGAAAAGAATGATTGTTACAATCATTCTGTGAAAGTTCCAACAAAATCTGATCAAAGCTGTGGGCTTCACCCTGTTAACAGGGATTGTTTAATTGGATTTTCATATAGCCCCTTTT
Organism: Fragum fragum; assembly: GCA_946902895.1. NCBI lineage: Eukaryota > Metazoa > Mollusca > Bivalvia > Cardiida > Cardiidae > Fragum > Fragum fragum. Next base: position 31,900,723 of record OX336368.1, on the reverse strand, counting down.
CCCATGTTACCTGATGGACCTGAACCAATTCCAAAGGGAACTATACTTACAAAAGAATAATTATCCTGTTTGAGTATAAAGACAACCTGAAATCTGTGGGCATAAAAGCATTAATTATGATTCTTTAATTGAATTTTCCTAAGGCCCTTTTCCTATGTTTGTTGATGGATCATACCCAATTTGAAAGAAACAATCCTTATGCTCAGGGCTCCGGAATCTGATAAATTGCCGGTCTGGACAGAATTTTGAATTGCCAGACCGATTGGAATCCCAAACAATAACACTAAAATCGGTCCGAAATTTTCATTGAAATATTGGTAAACTCGCTTATTATCTATCAAAATCAACTTTTAAACCAAAATAATTCATAGTTTCACACCTTAATTGCAGATTAAGGGATTAACAAAAGTGCCAAAAATCGATAATTAGTTTACCCGCCGGCCAGTCAAGTGCCCATCCACACGTGGACCTTATCCACAGTTAGCCAGTTTCGCGCTTGATCGAACTTCGGCTAATGAGTATCGGTTTGACTTACACACGTTCGAGGTCTTATCAAAATGCATCAATTTAAATTGCCTTTACTGGTTAAACAAAATTCTTTTATTATAATACGGGAGGCTTATATAAATCGAGACATGAATAGGCTTCAGCTGCCGTTCGTATAAATTTGGAAAGGTTCAACACAACGCTTTTTTGAAATTACTTTATCACAAGTAAGTGCGTGGGACCGGGTTTGAAGTTTGTATAAAAAAGTCATGGCGTTAATATTTGTTTTATTAATTTTAATTCACAGTAAGAAATGTAGCCTTTAGAATTCAAACAATAAGTGGTACCCGCAAAATGCCGATAATTTGAATATAAACGAAAATGTCGCTTAACAATATCGCTAGTTCCGTCCATAAAATTAAAGAAACAACGAATCATGAAATCTTACTTCAGGGGTGGAAAACGTCCGAAATTAACTACAATCAATAAATGACCGAGATTTGTCCACAAATTCTACTCTGAGAAAAAAGTGCAACACGTGGGCGACCCACTTGAGTTTGTCTCGTCGGTCTTTTTGATATACGTCACGACTCTGCGATCCCATTAGACCGGTACCACCGTCGACTTTAAGAAAGCCGACAGGTAGACCCCAAAAGACTGAATCAAGAGATTGGCTGATGGGCATTTAATGACATAAACCCCAACATCGAATCTGATTGGGTGATGGATTGTTTGTAAACAATATGGCAGAATCGGAACACGGTGTTCCTCATACATTTTACATGAAAGGGGTGACATTTCAAGGTTTTCTCGCACACAATTTCTATTGTTGCTGTGAGAAATGATTAAACATTAAAACTGATTACTTTAAAACTACAAAAGGAAGTTTTTATCGTATTGGGTGGATTCCCGCAGCGTATCCAAATTTTTCAACAAAATTTGCTGCGCAGGCGTAAGCCTCGTTTTCGATTTTAGTAAGGAAAAAACCTATCGGGCCAGGCTTTCCGTGTATGTACCGAAAATCGGTGTATACCTGTTGGCTTTATTACAGTCTAAAGTGGTACCAGTCTACGATCCCATGGGGTAGAATGGACTGACCTGACATTTTGTGACGTCAGCTGTGTTTTTCCATCATCAGAGGCTCGTGTCGAGAGAAAATCACTATGACTGTGTTGAATTTACAGAACTTGGGATAACTAGCTTATGAAAAAGTATGTCATTACTATAATTAAATTGGCGATGTTCGGGGGGTTGGGTGCCTCATCACGGAAATAAATTTTGATAATGTAATTTATTTGTCTATCTAATTTTAAAATATATTGGAATTTCCTGGACTGCTGTATATTGCTGGAATTGCAATTTATATTCAGCCGAATTTTCAAAAACAAAATGAAAGTAGGATCTGTCAGTTGTTTTCATCTATCTTCCACTCGTTGAAGATAATAATCATCTTCGGAAAATTTGAAAAGAATGTAACTACCGAATGAATGATGAACCCTGAAAGGCGGGGTATTCGTTTTTGCCAGGCGGCCGGGGGGGGGGGGGGCATTTGTTTTTGCCGGGGGGCAGGGGATATTCGTTTTTGCCGGCCGGCTGGGGGGGGGGGCATTGTCCTGGACCAATTTTAATTTTTCAAATTTCCGGAGCCCTGCTTATGATGGTACAATGGTACAATCATTGTGTGAAAGCTTGAAGTCAATCAGGTGAAATCTAGGGCCATGACGTGTTAACTAAGATATTTTTATTAAATTCTCATAGGGCCCCTTTCCCATGAAATTTGATGTATGAATGTTTGAAGAGAATTTGTTGAAATCTGTGGACTCTATTGTGTTAACGAGGATTTTTCAAATCAAATTTTCATAAGGCCCCTTTTTTTCCCAAGGTCCTTGACAGATCATACCCAATTTTTAAAAGGAACAATCCTTATGATGGTACAATCTTTCTATGAAAGTTTGAAGAGAATCGGATGAAAACTGTAGACTCTAGAGTGTTAATGAATTAAATTAAATTTTAATTAGGCCACTTTTCCCATGTTTCTTGATGGATCATACCAAATTTTAAAGGAACGATCCTTATGCTGGTGAAACCATTCTGTGAAAGTTTGAAGAGAATCCGATGAAAACAGTGGAGTATAGAGTGTTAATGAGGATTTCTTAATAGATTTTTCCATTAAATTTCAAAAGGCCCCTTTTCAAGTTTCTTGACAGATCATACCCAATTTCTAAAGGAACAATCCTTATGATGGTACAATCTTTCTGTGAAAGTTTGAATAGAATCTGATGAAAACTGTGGCCTCTAGAGTGTTAAAGATGATTTTTAATTAAATTTTCATAAGGCCTCTTTTCCTGTGTTTCTTGACGGATCAAACCCAATTTCAAAAGGAACCATCCTTATAATGATACAATCATTCTCAGAAAGTTTGAAGAGAATCGAATGAAAACTGTGGACTTAGAGTGCTAAATTTTTTAATGGACTTTTTCATCAAATTTTCAAAAGGCCCCTTTCCCATGTTTCTTGACAGATCATACCCATTTTCAAAAGGAACGATCCTTATGTTGGTACAATCATTGTTCAAAGTTTGAATAGAATCTGATGAAAACTGTGGCCTCTAGAGTGTTAAAGATGATTTTTAATTAAATTTTCATAAGGCCTCTTTTCCTGTGTTTCTTGACGGATCAAACCCAATTTCAAAAGGAACCATCCTTATAATGATACAATCATTCTCAGAAAGTTTGAAGAGAATCGAATGAAAACTGTGGACTTAGAGTGCTAAATTTTTTAATGGACTTTTTCATCAAATTTTCAAAAGGCCCCTTTCCCATGTTTCTTGACAGATCATACCCATTTTCAAAAGGAACGATCCTTATGTTGGTACAATCATTGTTCAAAGTTTGAATAGAATCTGATGAAAACTGTGGCCTCTAGAGTGTTAACAAGGATTTTTTTATTTAATTATCAAAAGGCCCCTTTTCCCATGTTTCTTGACGGATCATATCCTATTTCAAAAGGAATGATCCTTATGATTGTAAAATCATTCTGTGAAAGTTTAAAGAGAATCAGATGAAAACTTTGGACTCTAGAGTGCTAATATTTTTAATAGACTATATGGAGTGTGGAGTCTAGGGTATTAATGAGAATTACTTAATAAATTTTTCCATTAAATTTTAAAAAAGCCTCTTTTCCAGGTTTTCTTGACAGATCACATCCGATTCAAAAAGGAACAATCCTTTTGATGGTACAATCATTCTGAGAAAGTTTGAACAGAATCTGATGAAAACTGTGGACTCTAAGAGTGCTAACGAGGATTTTTAATGGACTTTTTCATTAAAGTTTCAAAAGGCCCCTTTTTCCATGTTTCTTGACAGATCATACCCAATTTCGAAAGGAATGATCCTTATGATGGTACAATCATTCTGTGAAAGTTTGAAGAGAATACCATGAAACTGTGGACTCTAGAGTATTAAAGATGATTTTTAATTAAATCTTAAAAAGGCCCCTTTTTCCATTTATCATGACGGATCTGACCCTATTTCGAAACGATCCTTGCAATGGTACAATCATTCTGTAAAAAAGTTTGAAGGGAATCCGATGAAAACTGTGGACTCTAGAGTGTTAACAAGGAAAAGTTTAACCAATGGACGTATGGACGCCGGACAGGAAAAGCCATCGCAATAGCTCTAGTGGCCTTCAGCCAGTAGAGCAAAAAACTATTGAAAGTCAACATACGGCAAAAAAACCTATCATGAAATCCTATGAAACATGTAAGGTTTAACAAAGTTCATTAAAACCCTATAATATAACTACTTGAGGTACTTTTTGAAAGTGGTCTTGATAGCAGAGTGATCGTAATGAGGAAGTTTGATCTTTGTGTGACTGTTGTCAAGTAATTTGTGTTTGTTTCATCTTTGTTATTTTAATATATTTATACTATAAATACAAAATATGACACTATAAAAAAATGTTTTATTGAGAATCTAATGTCTTTTTCAAGTTTACAATCTTTGAAATGTTCTACTTTCTTTCTTCTGCATTTTGATCCAATTCAGAAGTCTGACCTCAGATTTTTTATGTGTAAGTACAGGTTCAAAGTGTCAAACTGTTGATATCTCATATCTTCTATAATTCGAATAGCAAACATCAATTAAGTTGAAATAAGAACGCAGCAAGATAACATATCTTAACTTCTTGGACACTTCTTCACTTTCTACTTTATTACTCGAGTCAAAACACGTGACATATACAAATACCAATAAAGAATTAAGCAAGTTATAATTTCTAAAATTGTTGGCCACTTTAATCTATTTAATACAAATAACGCCTATCATAATAAGGAGTCTGTATCACACATTCAAAAATCTGTTGTATTGTATTGACGATGCATTCGTACCCAATTAGTCTTGCTCTTATAAAATGTGAAATTCGGACGGTTGGTCTCATGATGTGAAGTTAATGGTTTTTTTAGTGGGGTTTAAATAAGCTATAGTTGGCACTGAATTTAGTGGTCATAATTTTGAACAGCGGAAGCCCATTCTAGAGGGTTTTGCAACCATTTGAAAAAATAACAAAAAATTCGGTTCTGTCAGAATTCAGTCTTAATAGCTGGGTGCCAATATTACTAAGGTGGTTGTAAGGAAGGTTTTATACTGTATTTCTTAATCCAACAAGAGCTTTGTCCACAGTACACAGATCCCCCCACCGGTAGCTTTGATAATAACAAACGGCAATAACTCCAAAATTATGCAAGCAAGAGTTGGGGTTCTTGTGCACTGCACCTCTCCTCCATGAGATCTATCAATCTATGAAGTTTCAAGTTGATAGCTATTATACTAAAGGAGATATTCCCCGGACAAAATCTAAGTCTTTAAAATAACAAACGGCAATAACTCCAAACTTATACAAGCAAGAGTTGGGGTTCTTGTGCACTGCACTTCTCCTCAATGAGGTCTATCCACCTATGAAGTTCCAAGTTGATAGCTATTATACTTTCAGAGATATGCTCCAGACAAAATGTAAGTCTTTAAAATAACAAAGGGCAAAAACTCCAAACTTATGCAAGCAAGAGTTGTGGTTCTTGTGCACTGCACTTCTCCTCAATGAGGTCTATCCACCTATGAAGTCTCAAGTTGATAGCTATTATACTTTCAGAGTTATGCCCCAGACAAAATGTAAGTCTTTAAAATAAAGGGCAATAACTCCAAAATTATGTAGGCAAGAGTTGTGGTTCTTATGCACTGAACATCTCCTCATTGAGGTCTATCCACCTATGAAGTTCCAAGTTGATAGCTATTATACTTTCAGAGATATGCCCCAGACAAAATGTAAGTCTTTTAATTAACAAAGGGCAATAACTCCAAAATTATGCAAGCAAGAGTTGAGATTCTTGAGCACTGCACTTCTCCTAAATGAGGTCTATCCACCTGTGAAGTTTCAAGTTGATAGCTATTATACTTTCAGAGATATGCCCTGGACAAAATGTAAGTCTTTAAAATAACAAAGGGCAATAACTCCAAAATTATGCAATTGTGCAGTGCACTTCTCCTCAATGAGGTCTATCCACCTGTGAAGTTTAAAGTTGATAGCTATTTTACTTTCAGAGATATGCCCCGGACAATTTCGGGACAAACGGAAGGACGGAAGTACAGACGGACAGACAAATGCAAATCTATATGCCCCCCCCCCCTAAGTGGTTGGGGCATTAAAAGGTTTAAAAGATTCCACTAAAAATCAATGACAGAGTAATGAATATTTGCCTAGAAGATGATATGCAGGTCACAAAAAATTGTGCAAAGTTGAATGTCAGAGTAATGAATCTGTGTGAAGAGGCTGATACTGTTGTCACAAAAGCATGTGCAAAGTTTTAGAGCAATAGCATAAGTAGAAAGAGATTTATTTACCCATTCCCACACAGTGACGCTTTTGGACGCCCCTCAAGAAAAACAACCCATACAGTTGGAAAAATCTAAAAATCTGTAAACTTTTAATTGTCGTCTGCAACTCCTTTCAAATCGAATCAGTCTAAATGTTGTTATCTGGTAATGGGTTAAAGATATAACAGTTGCACATGAGGTTTTGAATAAGAATTTCTAGGTCCGAAAAGGGTTAAAATTTAACTAAAATGAATGTCAGACTATTGAATCTGTGTCTAGAGGCTAATATAATTGCAACAAAAGCATGTGCAAAGTTTCAGAGCAATAACATATGTAGAAACTGAGATATGACACTTGCACATAAGGTTTTACCAAAGCATTACGCCTATGCCAACACCCAGGTGACTGGAATAGTCCCTCTATTCTTTGAATAGTCAAGCTAAAAATAAGAACACATGAATTCTTTTACTTACTGTGAAGTATATTTTGCATATGCATCCAAGAACACAAACCAGTTATTTACCACCATCACATCCCATAACACAACTATTGAAGCCTGATTATTAAAAATACAAACAACTGAAACATGCATGTTTCACTACACAACTACAATACACTCAACTTCCAGGGATATCATTTAAGCCATTACTAGAGGATAAAATTTTATGACTTGTCCAAATTTAGAAGTTGCAGACAAGATTTTGAAGTTAAGTGTATTTTCATAATCTTTGTTTTTAGGGTAAAAAAACACTGTGGAAATAGAAGAAATTGCTTATTGCGAGCAATTTCTTTGTTTCCAACAATGTTTTTCAAAGCTTAAATCTGAGGGGCATAAAAATTGAGATTGTCTGGGAAAGGGTTAAAAGAATAGCTTTCTTATAATGAAATTGATTTAATGATTTTAATGATTATCAGTTAGCTATAAACGTAGTACATTTTGTAATTCATCTGGGAAGGTCAGTATCAATTATCAAATAAATAATCAAGATAGGAAAGTCTTCTACAAGAATCGTTATCAGATGTAACACTAGAAATGCGTCGCAGACATGGTTGCCCCTATTTAAGAGCTTGTCAGATGACCTTCACCTGTGACGTTGAACCTCGAAGTATCCAAGAGAAATTTGTCAAAAATTTTGCTATCTGGTGATGGGTTGAGGATACAGACATTGTAATTTTCCAGTTAAATTTGTCAAAAATTTTGCTATCTGGTGATGGGTTAAAGATACAGACATTGTAATTTTCCAGTTAAATTTGTCAAAAATTTTGCTATCTGGTGATGGGTTGAAGATACAGACATTGTAATTTTCAAGTTAGCATCATCTAATGCTGTAGAGCGGCTATGATAATTTATCCATTGAAAATCCTTTCATGGATGTCAGAGTTGTAAAGCAGATATTATACCCAAATTTTGGCTATTGACCTTTAAGAGGAACCTCTATCTTGGAAATATAGACAAAGAATTAAGATGGACAGACAGATGGAAATTATAATTTTTGATCATGGTAATCTTTGGGCCAGGGTAGGGGCATTAAACCCATCATCTGACAACAAAATTAAAGCCTCATCCCAAACGAAATAGGCTACATACATAGTTTCAAATTGGATCTGCGTTTAGAAATACGAGGACCATGATGATCCTATGTTACTCTCCTGAGCATTTACCTAATAACTAATGATTTCAGAGGAAAAAGTTTTTTAAAGATTTCTTTCTTTTTTCTTTGTAAATGGGGTCTGCCCAGGTGAGGTTCAAATATGATCCAAACAGTATCATATACAAACTTGGTAGAAGTCCTTTTGGAGATGGAACATACCAGTTTTCGAAGGTCTTGGGTTTAGGTTTCAGAAAAGATTTTTAAAAACTTCCTTTTTTCTCCTCTTTTACTGCAATGGCAACCAGAGTTTGTGTGGATTTGAATAACTTTGGTAGAGCATCCATCAAGTTTCAAAGAAATTTGCCCACCACTTGGAGGAGAAATTAAAACAAAGTGTGGATATTACACAGACAGCTGACTGTTAACAAGCAGACATTCAGTGATCACAATAGTACCACTTCAGAACTTCATACTCAAAGTATGCTATCCAGTATCAAATAGGATAGAGGCATTGTAAAAACAGAAATTTCTTGTTACAAGCTAAATTCCCCTTTTCCCACAATGTTTTCTACAGCTTTTTTGATCAGAATGTATAAATGAAGGTTTGTGTGGAAATGATTTTAATCTCAATCAGGTACTCACAGCAAAATCATCAAAATTGTTGGCCCAGTAATCTAGCTGTTCATAAGTTCCACATTTTGAGCTGCAAAAGAAAGTTTTTATAGTACATCATTATTGTAAAGTATATAAGAGTGCCTATGACATGGACACATGAATAATAAAGACTGTTCCAATAAGATATGCTAGTAACCTTGTAGCTAGTAGTAAGCTGTCAAAAGTAGACTTTATACGAACCTTAACTATAAAAGGAGAATAACTCATGCATTATGATGCCTAAGACATGAACAAATATTGAATACCGGGGGTAATCAGGATTATTTAACACAAAAACAGGCAGTAAAAGGTAGAATTAAAACAAATCTTTTCTGAAAAGGGGGATAACTCTGTGAAGAGTAAATCAAATACAGTTATTCAAAAAGCATAGGTACTTTGAGTCTTTCAAAGTTTTTAGTACGTTTTAGTAATATTTTCATGATTATAGAAATTATTTTTGGAAAAAAATAAATTGATGGTAACCAGCAATTTTCTCTTTATTCACTCTGTTTTTAACTTTATTTGGCACTAATTTTCCAATTTTAACCCACTTTGAAATGTTGCCTGCAGTTTGTTTCAATTTGAACCAGTGTAAAACTCTGTCTTAACCCTTTTACCAAACGAGAGAATTTAAGACAGGTTGCAGACAACAATATAAAGTTTATGAAATTTTAGATTTTCACCTTTTTAGATAGAAACCATTGTGAACAAGATGTGTTTGTGAAACAACATGCCCCCAAAACAGGAATTCTTTAGAAACGGGTGATTTTTATTGTTTTTTTCTTTGTTTTAGAGAAAAGGGTTAAAATTTTTACCTTGACCTTGATGAAATGACCTTCCCCAGTTGCGCCTTGTTGAGACCTATCTATATTGATACCAAATATTAGCATTGTAACTTAATCAGGGTTGAAGTTATAGGAAAAAGTTTAGTTGGCAGGTGAAGTTTTGCAGACAGACAGACAGACAGACATGGTAAAACAATATGCCCAATCTATCGATGCGGGGGCATAAAAATTGGAGAACATGCTTGTTGCAAGCAATTTCTACATTTAATACAATGTTTTCCAAAACTGCACAAATAAGCATGTTAATCTTTGACAATACCTCCTCCTGAAAAAGGACTATTTTGGGTTCAGCATGTCAAGGTTTATCTATATGTAATTCACAAGAGAAATATCCCTAGTCATATTTTTTCAGCAAGAATTATACTTTTAATCAAAGTCTGTTACATCATTTAAGCTATAAAGAACCTGAAATTTGAATATTTTCCCACTTTTCAAAAACAAGAGGACCATGATGGTCCTAAATCACTCCCCTACGTATGATGGTTCATGATGTTATGATATATACAAAATAGCAAAGCCCTCTGTCTAATTATTTTGGAGAAGATGTTAAGAATTTTCTTATTTTATCCTAGGTATATTGATGATCCCACCATATAGCGCTAATTTCATGAATACAGTAATTATTTGAAGTATTTTGTTAGAGGGTCAATAGACATCAATACATACCAAATATCAAAGCTCTTGGCCTAATGGTTTATGAGCAGAAGATTTTTGTTCTTTATTCCTTTCTAAAATGGACAATAAAGGGCTAATTTTGAGAGAATGATAATTCTATGAATACAGTAATTCTTTGAAGTACTTTGGTAGAGGTTCAATAGGTGATGATACATACCAAATATCAAAGCTCTAGGCATTATGGTTTTGGAGAAGAATTTCAAAGATTTCCTTCTTATTCCTTTGTAAAATCAGGAATCGCTCAGAAAAGGGCTAATTTTCAGAATAGGGTAATTCTTTGAAGTACATTGGTAGAGAGTCAATAGGTGACGATATGCACCAAACATCAAAGCCTTAGGCCTTATGGTTTTGGGGGAGAAGATTTTCAAAGATTTCCTTCTTTATTTCTATGTAAAAAAAGGGATCACACAGAAAAGGGCTAATTTTCCAAATACAGTGATTCATTGAAGTATTTTGGTAGAGGGTCAATAGGTGATGATGCATACCAAATAACAAAGCTCTAGGCCAAATGGTATGGGAGAAGAAGATTTTCAAAGATTTTCCTCTGTAAAATCAGGGATCGCACAGAACAGGGCTAATTTTCAGAGTGCAGTAATTCTTTGAAGCCTTTTGGTAGAGGGTCAATAGGTGAAAATATTTACCAAATATCAAAGCTCTAGGCCTAATTGTATGGGAGAAGAAGATTTTCAAAGAATTTCCTTTGTAAAATCAGGGATCGCACAGAATAGGGCTAATTTTCAGAGTGCAGTAATTCTTCGAAGTTTTTTGGTAGAGGGTCAATAGGTGATAATATGTACCAAACATCAAAGCCCTAGGCCTTATGGTTTTGGGAGAAGAAGATTTTCAAAGATTTCCTTTTTTATTTCTATGTAAAAACAGGGATCACACAGAAAAGGGCTAATTTTCCAAAAACGGTGGTTCTTTGAAGCCTTTTGGTAGAGGGTCAATAGGTGATGATGCATACAAAATAACAAAGCTTTAGGCCATATGGTATGGGAGAAGAAGATTTTCAAAGATTTTCCTTTGTAAAATCAGGGATTGCACAGATCAGGGCTAATTTTCAGAGTGCAGTAATTCTTTGAAGCCTTTTGGTAGAGGGTCAATAGGTGAAAATATTTACCAAATATCAAAGCTCTAGGCCTAATTGTATGGGAGAAGAAGATTTTCAAAGAATTTCCTTTGTAAAATCAGGGATCGCACAGAATAGGGCTAATTTTCAGAGTGCAGTAATTCTTCGAAGTTTTTTGGTAGAGGGTCAATAGGTGATAATATGTACCAAACATCAAAGCCCTAGGCCTTATGGTTTTGGGAGAAGAAGATTTTCAAAGATTTCCTTTTTTATTTCTATGTAAAAACAGGGATCACACAGAAAAGGGCTAATTTTCCAAAAACGGTGGTTCTTTGAAGCCTTTTGGTAGAGGGTCAATAGGTGATGATGCATACAAAATAACAAAGCTTTAGGCCATATGGTATGGGAGAAGAAGATTTTCAAAGATTTTCCTTTGTAAAATCAGGGATTGCACAGGTCAGGGCTAATTTTCAGAGTGCAGTAATTCTTCGAAGTTTTTTAGTAGTGGGTCAATAGGTGATGATATGTACCAAATATCAAAGCTCTAAGGCATACGGACAGATGGATGCCGGATATTAACTGATCACAATAGCTCACCTTCAGCACGTTGTGCTCAGGTGAGCTAATAAAAAGATCAATGTCTGCCATTTTGTTTATCTACAATAGACTAGGAACCATCTGACAAGAGACCATCTTGTTTGAAACCTGGTACTCTGGTCAGTTTCAAGTTGCTTTGGTAGTGAACCGGCAACAATCAAATAGGTCCATTGACAAATAGTAGTCTAAAACCATTCCCACAAAGTCCCACTTTTTTATGACGAAAAAGCTTGGGAAAATAGTAATAAAAAAAAATGAAGGCATTGTTTGTTACATCCACCTTCCTTAGGGCGTGTTCACGGGCAAGACACTTCATAGCCAGCCCGAGATTAACCAGCTGATTAATTGGGTAGCGGCGGATTTAAGCCGCTGCCTCTCTGTCAGAGAGAGAGTTCCAGAGCCTAACTAAGATTAAAGCCTTTGTCACAATCAAATTAAAACAAGTTTAAACAAATCATTGATACTAGTTATTAAATTTGTTAATAACATACAGCAAGCAAAAGTTTACAAACACAAGGTATTCATACAAGTTATGAGCATGCAGTACTGAAGTATTTTAGAACCAGTAACCAGCACTTTCTCTCTTTTATTCAAAACATTTCAGCTTTTTATCAAATGCTGAATTATTTGACTGAAAAAAGAGTTAAGTTTTACCTGTCCGTACTGTTACTGTATTTTATCACATCTTGAAACAGTTCCATGCCCAACATGGCAAAAAAATAATAGATGACCTGAAACAGAAAATCAAGAGCTCAAAATGTGATGGCAACCATTACATGCTTTACAGTAAGAGTTACAACTTAAAAAAGCAGTGAGTCTCCCGAGCTCCACCAATTCCCACACAATCTCTCGTTTTTTGCACCTTAAGAAAAAACATTTGGAAACACCCTAGAAAATGAAGAAATTGCTTGTTATCAAGCAATTTCTTCATTATCCACAATATTTTCTATCCGAAAGACAAAAAAAAAATATCAACTTGAAATAGTATTCTTCCACTTCTTTAGATTTGGACCAGTCTAAAATTTTGTTGTGTGGGAATGGGTTAATTGATGAATCTTTGAGCGCACCCACTGAACTCCAAGAGGAAGTCCAATTTGTATATCAAACAGCGTTATGTTGCAAAATTAATGGTTAGTAACATGTAACAAAAAGTGAAAAGGTTGGTTGAAGAGCTAAAAATAAAAAAGTTCCCTTTGTAGCCTTCATCAGGGCCATCATATGACAAAAGTTGTAACATATATGTTGACAGCTGAAGTTATTACCAGACAAAAGATTTTTGAGATAAGTCAGAGTTTGATCGATTCCCAGTAAACAACTCAAAATCATAAAGGATTGAGAATAACTACCCTAAATAGAAGAAACCAGTGCAAGAAATCTTCTTTCATTTTTCTACAAAGTTTCCTTTCAATTATAAATCTCAGGCTGGCAAAAAGTTGTATTTCATGAGGAAAAGTGTAAGAGCCTGTACTCATAGTGTAATCATACTTACAATGAGTATTCCACCAAAAGATTTCAAGTTTCTAATCAGATCAAACAAGGTATGTGCCACAATTGCCATTGTCTGTTAAGTAGAATACAAAATAGAAATCTCAAGAATTATTATGTCATAAAAGTCAATAATTTAATGAACAATAAAAATATACTATATCTCATTGAAAATGTACCAGTCCAGACAAAAGAATGTTTTACCTTCTTTTATGAATATTGTCTCAGTATGTCTTCTAAAGCATGTTTTGCATATAATTTGTGGATCGACAGCGATACAAACTGATCTCCATGGGAATTATGGCCAAGATATATTACATAGCAGTAATTTGCAAAAATTCAAAAGCTTTCTTTGGCTTGTCAAAGAAATACCAAGAGGCTGTTTAAAGCAATTTATCAAAGTTTTTCCTGTTCACCTAACCCTTTTCAGTTAAATCCCTGGTTTTTATGTCCCTGTGATTTTATGATTGTGATAACATTGCAGAAAAAGAAGAAATTGCTTGAAACAAGCAATTTCTCCTTTTCCAACAATATTTTTGATCATGTAGAATAGTTAGTTTTTAAATTGTACTCAATTTATAATGTTGTCTGCTACCCTTTTAAATTCGGGTGAGAGAAAGAGTAAATAGGTCAATATAACTTGAATATTATGTACCGTAATTTGTCCATATATTCTGACACTCCAAGAATTCGGACACTATTAATTATTTCATGAAATAATTAATTTTGTGCCTCTAATTTCGGACAAATGATGTCTGGAATTTATCTATTAATTCGGATACCGAATTTACGAACATAAAATATCAGGTTAACAAATACCACATCCATTATCGGCAATTTGGGATCTTGGCGATCAGTATCTCCAAACTGTCTGGGTAAAGTGTCAACAGGTGTATATTGTTTATAACAGTGACCGAGAATAGGCACGCACCTCGATATCCTTAAGCTACGAACCGTGAAGGTGATGCAATTAAAATATCACGCTTGGTTTCTCTCTCTGATTTCTTAATTTTATTTCCCCGACAGGACCTGCTCTGAAAGGATGGCTACGATTAACATGCGCGACCCTATAAAATTAATCAAATTGACCTGAACCTACTTTCGATTTTACTACACTTCCCTCGTATCCGGAGCTCATCGAGGGTATTGTCATCGGCCGTATCAAATCAAGAAAAAAATGCAATGATATGCTTTGAAAAGAGTCAGTCATAGCTACGACGTTTTCACTAAATACGGAAAGTGCGAGAAATTTAATTGTTAATTTGTCACAAAATTATTAACTTCTCATCCGAAAGGGGATATATAATATTGGTAGATTAAAATAAATTACCGATTCTGTTCCACGCTTTTTTTAATAATCCGAAAATTTAATCCCATACTGTTCAATCAAACACAAGTAACAAGTCTCGTTTGACAAATATAAAGTAAAGGTTTTTCGGGTACAGTTTATTTTACTACGAGGGAGGAAAGGTGATCAAAGGCGCCGCCGCCAGATGTTCAGCTATATTTGGGAGAGTTTCCGGAGTTGGCACGTGCCAGACGCGTACCCCGTGAGAATTCTCGGTGACCGAATTTTTACCCTTGTCATTATGCCGAAAGTTTACATGGTTTAATAGACTGTCTGAATACTCTCCAAACATTACGAATATAATTTTTTAAAAAAAGGATTTTTTCTCACAGGTAGGCCACCGCATTTACTTTAAATTTGCGGGCAATATTATGCGATGATTTATGTCAAGCAGATCAGAGAAAAACTGTCTTAACTGACCGATGCAGTGATTTTAATTGCGACAGTTTTATTTTAACTGCCAATTTACTTCTTATCTCATGGTGACTTTAATACACGAACAATTAAAATGTTAAGATTTTGTTTAGCTCTCCATATTAATATCCCCCTTTTTTTCAATTCAACCGACGATGATTGTACATAATGACAGAAAAAGAATTTACCATCCTCTCAAAACCGGACTTTGACTACCGAAACGTCGTTACAATTTTGCCTGTAGTTACGATCTTGTCGTATTCTTACGGTGATATGTGGGATTCTATCAATCGTTAAAACGAAGAAAAACAGCATTTTAGAAATGTAAATCGTTTATTAAGGTTTTAATCAGTGAATGATCATTAATTTCACGTCGTCTTCGTCAGTATCTTGAAACAATCTGAAAAAGAAGAAAAAAAAAGAAAAAAAAAAATTACGAACGTAATGCGTAACACATATCAAGTTTATTTACTGTTGAAATGAATTCAGTGTCTAAGCAAAACAGTTTGTGTCTCATGAAAATCGGCAATGGCTGTTCCTGGCCGCACGACGATTTATCTATAAATTCGGACACTGGCTTCAGTAATTATCTATGTATTCGGACACGAAAAAAAATAATTATTTAATTGTGTCCGAATATATGGACAAATTACGGTATGTACCTACTTGGGTCTTGGACAATGTGCATATAAAATTACTTATGAATTAGAGCATGGAAACAATTCTCAATAAAAGTTGGATTTGTGACCTTGACTTTTGACCTACGCAACCCCTCAACAATAGCACACTTACTTGGGTCATTGGCAACCCTTGTATAAATTTTCTAGTTTGTAGGTTCTTGAGTTTGAGCAAGGAAACTAAAGAGGTCTACAGACAGACATGGTAAAACCAATTTCCCCCCTCTACTTTAAAGGCGAAGGTATAATAACATGAAATAAAGGGTTATTTACAATTTAGCAAAAGTTCCAATTAGCTCAATCAATCCATTATCAAATAACACAATTTTTTAACTAGTCCGAATCAGAAGTAGTTGCAAATGAAAATTCAATGTTTTCACAAATGAAAGGTGCCAGATAGAATGGAAAAAATGTGAAAAAAATAGAAATTGCTCATAGCATAATGTTTTCTATAACTATTTTTCTCTGCACTTAAAAATGCAGGATTGTGTGGTAATAGGTCAAATGGTATACATATATGTGTAAAATCATACTTACTTTTATATGCCATATGACCCTTAGTAGTCTAAACATAATGAGTATGTTTATTAACCTCACAATATTCCATAAGGCCAAGTTTCCATGAGTTTCTTTGTTCCTGTATTCAAAATTCATATAACAATCATTTGTGTGTGAATAGGTTTATACATCAAGAAAGTAAATTTGGGTACTACTTTTTTTACCTGGGTTTTCATTAATGTCATTGATGTTTCTGTATGTCAAAATATCATTTTCGAGCCACTACATCAATATCACCAATATGTTATTTAACCTATTCCAATACAGTTACACTTTTAAACGCCCCTAAATATAAATTTTGGGAAACAAACTACAAGCAAGCCCTTCTTAATCCACAATATTTTCTACCCCAAAAGACAGATATTCTAAAGATTTCATCAACTTAAAATTGTTTGCAACTTCTTTGAGTTTGTACTGGTCTAAAATGTTATTGTGTGGTAATGAGTAACCAACTTTCCGTATGTATGTCAATCTATCCATCTATCATCTAAAGTTTAACCTGGAAATTTACCATTTGCCTTTTACTTAAAAACCATATAGCGTAAAATGCCCAAGCATGAAGAAACCTTTTTGAATTGGAACTGTTTATTTTACACTGATAAGAAAACAAAATATAGGAACTTAGATTAATCCCTCTCATTCTGCCTCCTGTTGGATTCACCAGCATCTACCTTATCAAAGTTATCTATAAAGGTCAAAGTTCTAAATCAAATTGCTATTTCAAAGGCCTTAGTGTTTACATCTTGTTTTAATAATTATTCAGTACAATAACTATTTAATCCATTATCACATGAGAAAATATTCAACTGGTCCAATTGAAAGAAGTTGCAGATGACAATTTCAAGTTTATGAAATTCTTATATATATGTTGGGTTTTTTTGTCTTTTGAGGTTGAAAAAATTGTGAACATTGTTAAAAGTAATTTCTTCATTGTCCACAATGTTTTCAAAAGCTTTTTTCTAGGGGGCGTCGACACATTTTCTATCGTGGGAAGGATTATTACAATGTTTAAATAGTATTTCACAACAAGTTAAGGTTAACAAAACATTTTCTTAACCCTTTCCAGTTTTACAAAACTTTTGACCTGTCCAAATTCAAAGGTTTTGCAGACGACAATTTAAAGTCTGTTTTATTTGAAAAATAACCCATCAGTAGGGTAGAAAATATTGTGAGAAAAGAAGAAATTGCTTGTGACAAGCAATTTCTTCTTTTCCCACAATGTTTTCTCAAGTATAAAATCACAGGGACGTAAAAACCAGTGATTGTACAGGAAAGGGTTAAGTATAATGAAGAATTATAATTTTAAGTGTAACATTAGAGTAATTCACTTACGTGAAAAAAGGAAAACCATAAAGAGCCACTGCTATCAATTCTGTACACTGAAGGAAAGAAATTTCAGCTACAATTCAATTTATATGATACCATATTAACAAGATGTATATGGGTTTTAAACATGCTCTATGATCTTGGAAAGTTTCTTTGCCTAATGGTTTTCGTTGTAGGAAAAAAATTCTCTTTATCTTTGATGCTTAAAAAACCTGAAGAAGTCTTAAATGATACAGACCATTATTGACAACCTAATTGGGCAAAAAATAGCATTCAAATACAAGAAGAAACAAGTATATAGTTTCAAAAGCAGGCCTCCTAGTAGGCCAAAACAAAAACAAAGTTTTTACAAAGGCTCTAATGTATGAAAATAAAGGCGTTTTTGAGCAAAAAATGAAAAAGTAAAGAGTAAACAAAGGCTGTTTCGTTGAAGTTCTTATATCTTTTTAAACCCACAGCCATACCAAAGTCATTTTTTGATGTAATATACTGTTTGAATTATGAAATATAATACATACCTTATTTAATGTACATACCTATTCTCTGTTTAACTACATATCAAAGAAGAGAAAATGCAGAACAAAATCCATTACTTGCTTTTGGCTAGCATGGCAACCAGTCCGAGCAAATATAAAGGTTTGGAGTAAGAATTACAGGCTATTTTGGCATTTTAAAGGTTTTCTGGGCAAATGTAAAGGTTTTAAAGTTTTGCTCTGAATTAAAGGTTTTTAAAGCTTTCACTAGGAGGCCTGAGTCTAAACAATTCATTTCCTTATATTCAAAGTTCAAAGAACCTACAATATTCTTTTTATAGGCAATTCAAATTGAGGAACATAATAAAAATGTTTAAGTTGCATACAAGAATAGACAGATTGCAGTTGTAATTCATAAAGTGATAGACCAATCAAAATATTCATTTAGAGTGGAAGTGACAATTATTTCAAATATTTTTATTTGTGGATGCTAATATAGGTTGCCCTTATTAGTTTGTTTTTTTGCTTTGTGTCTCTGATCATATTTTTTACAAAATACTGTCATTTGTAACCTCAGTCGACCTGCCCTGTCGGAGGTCAGTGGGTGTGGCCAGCAATCTGTCAATTTTCTACCTACCAATAAAAGTATCACAATACAGCAGTCATAAACATTGGCATAACTATAAGTATATCTTCTCCAACCCAAAAACAGTAATATCAGTGACTGTTCTATAAGGTAGTACAAGATAAACAGAAAGTTGATTATCTGAAACATAAAAATTAGAGGGTCATTATACACTGCAGAACAAGAACTCGGTCATCATTTGTTCACAGTTATAATTTTTGCTCAAAAAAGGTTTCTACCCTAGCTCAGATCTAAAACATCAATAAAGTCTGCAATGAAAACTGCAAAACAATATAACTTCACTTTTAAGTCGGTCAGATTAGCTTAGCTGGTAGAGCACTTTAATTCAAAACCTTGGCTGAAACAACTGAGAAACAAACTTTTCTTTGTGATGAATTGTTAAACAAAGCCTAATGTTACAGAACTTTATGTATGTTTAAGAAACAGGCAGAGTGCTCCGTAATATCTTTCTGCATCCTTGCACACTCCCCTGTATCAACTAAATAGCTTATGTAGGGGTTACTAACATTAATAAAAGCTTCAGCAGCAATGATAAATAAAATGAAAATACACATTTAGCTTTACTTTGAAAATGTTTTCTGCTAAAAGATCTGACATTTTGAAATAAATTAGATGGTTGTCCCAGGACAACTGCTGTCGAGCCCAAAAAGTTTTGTAGGTATCATGCTCCAGACAAGCACAATTTTAGTGTTTGACTTTGAGCTTTGACCTTGAACTTGAAGCTGTCAAAAAAATTCTTTCAAATCGTACATCTACTTATGATTGAGAATAATTGTGCCAAGTTATTTTGAAATCCACTCATAATTGCAGGAGGAATGCACTTGACAATCACAATTTTAGTGTTTAACCTTCAGCTGTGACCCCTACATAAGAACTATCCCGAAAATTCTTTCAAATGACACATCTACTCATGATCGAGAATTATTGTGCCCAGTTATTTTGAAATCTATCCATAATTGCAGGAGAAATGCACTTGACAATCACAATTTTAATGTTTGACCTTTAGCTGTGACCTTGACATCAGAACTATCCCAAAATTTCTTTCAAATGGCCCATCTACTTAAGATGGAGATTAATTGTGCCAAGTCATTTTGAAATCCATCCTCAAATGTTGGAGTAATTGTCTAGAAACACAATATTAGTGTTTGACCTTGAGCTGTGACCTTTACATTAGAACTATCATAAAAAAAAAATTCAAATGGCATATCTACTCATGATGGAGAATAATTGTGCCAAGTCATTTTGAAATCCATCCATATGTAGGAGTAATTGTCCTGACAAACACAATTTAAGTGTTTGACCTTGAGCTGTGACCTTTACATTAGAACTATCCCATAAATTCTTTCAAGTGGCACATCTACTCATGATGGAGATTAATTGTGCCAAGTCATTTTGAAATCCATCCATAAATCTAGGAGTAATTGTCCGGACAATTTTTTACTAACTAACGCACTTACACACATACACCGACTTGTAATAGTGACAACTATGTCTCGCTCACCGCAAGCGGGCTCAACAAAAAAATGGAGGTAAAGTGGGAAGCAAGCTTAATCAAGAATGCTTAATCAATTTCCACACAATTATGCGTTTGGGCACACCTCACAGAAAACAATTGGGAAAACATTGTGGAAAATAAAAGATACTTGAAAAGCTATTACTTCACTTTAAACTATGTTCTTTACCCCGAAAGTTAAAAATATCTAAAATTTCATAAACTTTGAATTATCTGCAATTTCTTTCAATTTGGACCAGTCTAAAATTTGTTGTCTTTTAATGGGTAAAGAGTATAATGGGACCTTCAAACAAACAGCAAAGATGGCCCTAGATGACTCACTCTCATACCGCTGCCTCGATGGTCGAGAGGAATAGGTGCTTGACTCATAATCTGAAGTTCATGAGTTCGAGCCCCACTATCACCGGGATGTGTTCATGGGCAAGACAATTAATAGCCAGCCCTAGTCTACCCAGCTGTAAAATTGGGTAGCAGTAGGATTAAGCCACTATCTCTCTTTCAACGATGTGAAAACATCTGGATTGTGAGTATTCAAGAACAATTCTATAAGCATTAGGTTTTCGTTGCAATCGAACTAGAATTAATTAGTATGGACTAGAATAATAGACTCTCATGCCACCAATTAGTTCAAATATGATGACTTACAAACCTTTACAAGTTTAATGGTTATAAAGACAAAAGCTTGGGATCAGATGAGCTGATATTTCCACTATGGCCACCTTTTAACTTTATAATGTATGGAAAGTCATTATTTTCAATATGAATCCTCATCATGACAAAACAAATATTTCATCAAGTTTAAGAGAGATCTAGCTTAAGTTGTAACCTGTTGAGGGGTAACAAGGAAACTATTGTCACATAGGTGCTTTTTCCCATGATATTCTTCATCACAAAAATATCAAATTTTCCAGCAAGTTTGAGAAAGATTAGATAATTTTTACCTGTAAATTGGTATACAAAAAATTGTCAATATCAACAATTTCCCCTAGTATTGATCACACATATTCATGACTTCCTCATGACTATACAAACATTTTCTAATGAAAAATTAAGCCTTAATTGTGACTTGTAGATTTCTTAACAAGGAAATTGCCGATAAACATTGTTTTTTCTTAATATTGTTCAGATTGTCCCCATATTCAATAGGGATCTTCCTTATGACCATACAAACAATTTCAGCAAGTACGAAAAAAATTGATGCAAAATTGTGACATGTAGAATGGTAACACTGGATTGTTGATAATGAATGACAATATGACACATGGCGTACATTCAAGTATCATAAAAGCTTACCATGAGAACATTGTGCTTAGGTGAGCTGAAAAAATATCAATCAATAGTCATTGACACATTGAAATTACTTACTCTCAAGGCAGATTTGCTGGAACTTAAGGATTTGTCATATTCTGTTGCTAATTCAACCTGAAGAATTAATGATAAAATCATACTATAAAGAAACGTTTAAAGTCAGTTTACTAAAACAAGAGGACCATGATGGTCCTATATGGCTCCCCTGAGTATGATGGCTCAAGGCTTTATGAGATGATATACAAAATATCAAAGCCCTACACCTAATCCTTTTGGAGAAGAAGATTTTTTATTAAAGATTTTCTCCTTTAATCCTAGGTATAGTGAAGATCCAACCATATTGAAGTAATTTCAAGAGAACGGTAATTCTTTGAAGTACTTAAGTAGAGGGTCAATAGGCATTAATACATACCTAATATCAAAGCTCTAGGCCTAATGGTTTAGGAGGACAACATTTTCTATGATATCCTTCATTACTCCTTTCTGGGATTGCACAAAACAGCACTTTTTTTCAGAATACAGTAATTCTATTAAGTATTTAAGTACAGGGTCAATAGGTATTATTACACACTAAATATTAAAGCCCGTGGCCTTATGGTTTGGGAGAAGGAGACTTTTAAAGACTTCTTTCTTTATTTCTATGTAAAATCAGGGATCACACAGAAAGGGCTAACTTTCAGAATACAGTTTATTCTATGCAGAATTTCGGTAGATGGTCAATAGAGGATGATTTATACAAAATATCAAAGCTCTAGGCCTTATGTTTAGGAGAAGAAGATTTTCTAAGTTCTCCTTCATATTTCCATGTAAAAATAAGGGATTACAAAAAAAAGGGCTAATTTTCAGAATACGGTAATTCTTTGAAGTATCTTGGTAGAGGGACAATAGATGATAATTTGTACCAAATATCAAAGCTCTAGGCCTTATGGTTTGGGAGAAGAAGATTTTTAAAGTTTTCCTTCTTTATTTCATTGTAAAATCAGGGATCACAAAGAAAATGGCTAATTTTCAAAATGCAGTAATTCTTTGAAGTATTTTGGTAGAAGGTCAATAGATGATGATTTGTACCAAATATCAAAGCTCTAGGCCTTATGTTGGAGAAGAAGATTTTTAAAGTTTTCCTTCTTTATTTCTATGTAAAATCAAGGATTGCACAGAAAAGGGCTAATTTTCAGCATATGGTAATTCTTTGATACATTTTGGTAGAGGGTCAATAGATGATGATTTGTACCAAATATCAAAGCTTAGGTCTTATGGTTTAGAAGAAGAAGATTTTTAAAGTTTTCCATCTTTATTTCTTTGTAAAATCAGGGATCGCATAGAAAAGGGCTAATTTTCAGAATACTGTAATTCTTTGAAATATTTAGGTAGAGGGTCAATAGATGATGATTTGTACCAAATATCAAAGCTCTAGGCCTTACGGCTTTGGAGGAGAATATTTTTTAAGTCTTTTCAATCTGTTGCCATGACAACCAGAGTTCTTCATCGATTTCAATCCTTTGAAGCATTTTGAAAGGGCATGACCTTAGGATCATTTATGTGAAGTTTTGTTGAAATTCCATGGTTAATTTAGGAGGAGAAGATTTTTTGTAATTGTGAACGGACGGATGGATGGATGGATGGACTGACAGGCAGACGACGGATGATGACCGATCACAATAGCTCACTCAGAGCACTCTGGTGAGCTAACTAGAGTACCGCATGCAGATGCCAGTGCTTGGTTGCAGGCCTTTTATAACTTTGACATGTTTATATTTAATATCTCAGATCAGTGAAGCACTTGTGAAAGGGTCTTGTTACAAGTAAAAGACATGTGAGATATGAGGTCCCTAGCTAAGTACAGTGATAGTAGAGACACATAGGAAAATATCAAAGCTGATAATGTATCAAAGAAAATTTTGCCGGAGTAGCATTCTTATTGAACACTATCTGTTTGATGATGAACCATTTCCTAAACTATTGCTTGTATGACATTTATGAAGAAATTGTGGGAACAGGAGAGATTCCTAATGATACTTACTGTTATTAAAACAACATTCAGTAAGGCCATAAAGTTTGCAAAGTACCCAAAGTACTTTGAACAAACAACTTTTTGTAGAGCTAGCAGCTTCGGATGATTTCTGAACCATCGTACACTGGGTTTCTGAAATTAGATAAAACAATCTTTGAAAGAGAATACAAATCATCAGAAAATCATTTTGAATGAATAGGGTTTAACACTGCTTTGAACAATCTTTAAGTTATACCAAGGCAAACTATTCATATGCTTCCTGGATATCACGAGTACTAAGTTGGGGCTCTGAAATGTCTTGTCCAAGGACAAACCCACCTGACCAGTGGAATGGTTACGGGTTAAACTATATTAAACCTTTCAAGAACAACCTATCTAAAGTGACCCTATAGGTTATGAGGAAATCAGTAGCTTGTCTCTACTTTAGAGTTATAGACTTACCAGAAATTAAGGCATATGTCTCCTTTCCAGTAAGACCCTTGGGGCACCTAAGTGGAAATAAAATTCTATTGGCAAATTTAATGGTACAAATCAGTAACAAACCTCTTTCTTGTCTGTATTTTTCTCCATCATTTGCAACACACCTAAAAACTGGTTCCAGGATAGAAACTGTTTCTGAGTGTAGCCTTCAGCAAGAGCCTATGAGTAAATAACAAATCACTTTCAGTAAGCATAGTAAATAGCATTTGCCCAAGTTTTTAGGGGGAAAAATAATTTCCACATCTTACTAATTTCATTAACCTATTTACATACAATCCAGATTTTTGACGCCTCTTAGGAATAAAGCTTTGAAAAAAACTGTGGAAAATGAAGAAATTGCTTGAAACAAGCAAAGTTATGAACAATGTTTTCTACCCAAATAACAAATACCTGTATTTTTTAAAGTTTCATCACCTTGAAATTGTCGTTTGCCTATTATAAGGTGACAATATTTTTCATTGGTCCAAATTGAAAGCAATTACAAACAACAAACTTGAAGAAATCATGAAATTACATCTGAAATTAAATATTGTAGGAAAAGAATGAACAGTGTGTTATAGTTTGTCCTTTCCTACAAAGTTTTCAAAAGCTTGTCCTCTTCAAGGTTGTCAAATTAGACATGACACAAAATGGACAAGTACATCATCATTTTGTCAAAATGGAAGTGCTTCATACTTTTATTTTCAACGTTAAATTTATCTTGACCTATAACCTATGTGACCCAAAAGCAATTAGAAACGTTGCAAACCAGACTTACAACCCCACTTGTATCTTGTCACTCAAGTAGCACAGTTGACCTTTGACCTTCATTATCAAAAAAAAAACATTATGGCACCTCCTTGGGTCGTGGATAACATTTATATAAAGTTTCAAAGTCCAAGGTCAAATGGCTTATGAGCTACAGCATGGAAACTTTTTGCAAACAAAGTGACCTTGGACCTATGTGACCCAAAAACTACAGGGTACTTCCTTGGATCATTGGCAACAGTTGTATGAAGTGTCATGAATGTAGGTTGAATGATTCAAGATTTAGAGAACAGCAATAAAAAGTCTAGGGACTTATGAGACAGGTGGATGAATGGATGGACAGAGAGACATTTTGATACAAATATACCCCATCTACTTCATAGTAGGGGCATTTAATGAGGTAACTCATTTGGGTCCTATGTGAAAAGGGTTCTTGAAAGCACTGAACGATATTCAAACAAAGTTTAATAAGACCCTGACCTATGACTTTGTGACACCAAATTAATAGGGCACATCCTTGGGTCAAGAACAACACTTGAGTAGGGTTAAAAGGTCCTAAATTATATATTCTGAGTTAAAGCAAAGAAATGAAAAAGACTATGGAAAGAAATATAGACAGACCAATGCACAGGCAATTGAAAGCAAAATACCCTCCCTCTTCTTTGTAACAGGAGAGGTATAATGAAGGTCTGTGTGGTAAATGGTAAAAGTAAACTAATGTCTTCTGATGATGGGTATTTTCCCTTTAACAGAAATACATTATATCTGATTCATTTAGTGTAGAAGCTGATGAAGTCAAAATGAAATAAAAGTTTGTTCTTTAATGGTTTTTAACACAAAATAATAGACATAAAACTTCAAATAACAAAGTGTATTCCTATCCGGGATAACTTGCCTCTATGATCGTTATCTTCATCTCTCGTCTAATGGTAGCTCTAGACACAACATTCTGTAGATCTCTAACAGACACTTTATTGCTAAAAATCAAATGAATTTTGTACAAAACTTCTACGAAATGATAGCAATACATTTTAAACCAGTTAACCAATTACCAGACGGCAACAATTTTAGATGGGTCCAAATTGAAAGGAGTTGCAGACAAAAATTCAAAGTTTATGAAATTTAAGTTTTCTTCAACTTTCTGGTTGGAAACATTGTGTAAAATGAAGGAAATGCTTGTAACAAGCAATCTCTTCATTTTCCACAATGTTTTCCAAATCCTGTTTCTAGAAGGGCCTCAAAAAGCGTTAAGCGCTGGAATTGGTTAATCATATAAATCCAGGTCATGTCATAAATTGTATAATACAGTGGAATCCTCTTAATTGCAACCCTGATAATAGCTTTTGTTTGTTTGAATTGGGTTTAACGTTGCTTTTAACATTCCTTCAGTCATATTGCGGTGGCTTGAACACCTAACAATGGATTCCTGTTATGTCTCGCACCAGTACCACCATAACATCCTTTCCTAGCCTCCAGCTGCAATCCCACTTAGGTTTACGATCATCCACCCATTCACCCATTGGTGAGAGTCAAATGTCGGAAAGGATATATGCCTCCAGAGATTGAAACCATGACACTCTATGATTGAAAATTGGTAGTCTGATGCGCTACTAACTGCACTATGACTGCAGCCCCTGATAATAGCAATTCACTGCTTAATTGCATCTGTATTAATGCACAAACATTAGTTTTAAAGAACAAATAGCTCCTTTTAATAGCAACTACAGTAAAACCTCGTTAATTTGAACGTCACTGGTTCGTAGGTATGTGTTAGTTCGTATACTTTACTCGGTCCCGATCTTTTTCCTTCTTTAGCTTTGTTAGAAAACTCTGTCTAATTCGAACGTCAGTGGTTCGTAGTTCGTAGGCCATTTCAAGTCCCGAAAGTATGATTATAGCACAAACTCCTATGTTTAATTTGTAGGTGTGATAAACTAATTGACACCAATCATCACTTACCTTGATTTTCACACCTGCTGATCTATATGACAAGTAATGTGTCATCGTGTACCTTTAGTTAAAAGGGGCTGATTGGTTTGTAAGGTGGGTAATTAATCGAATAAAGATTTGGTAATCATCGCCGAAAATTTGACGCAGCCCCATTAGTATCAGTGTAATAGGCCATTTAGAAATTCTAACCACTTTATTTTATTCTGCGGTTGCTTTCATCACAATCATTGGTCCTTAATCTTATGATTCGATAATAGAATACCCAGAGTGATTTGATCCAATGTATTTTAAAGGGAAATCACTCTGATAGAGGCCACCATTTTATACAAACACTGTGTTCAAAAAAAGCCAAGAATTAATACAGAGGTAAAGCATAAAAATACAAGAGGGGTAATTTTTAATTTGTGTTTTCTTCAATTAATATCTGCGGGTCTTGTTTAGAAAAAAATAACCAATCTAGAATCATTTCCTAAATAGGGGACAGATCGGACCATGTCAGATTCTGTGTAACTCAAACAGCCGACCTCTTGCCCTCCGTTTTGTTCGTACTACGCTTAATTCGTATAAATTTCCCCGGTCCCTTGCGCTACGAACTACCGAGGTTTTACTGTATTTCTATTAAAAAGATCCCGCTGTAAATAATCATTCGTATTTCAATAACATTTTCTTTCACTAATTAAGCATAAAATGCCATTGGAAATATAATTACGCAGAGTTTCCTGTCATATATACATAAATAAAGCTAGAAAACCCAACCTTTAAAGGTATAGCTTAACCCTTGTCATGCTATATAAATTGCCTTATTGAATTTGTGTTAAATCAAAGGGCTGAAAGCACTGATATAACTTGTTGTTCAAAAATCAATATTTTCTTTTAGAAATCAACTTCATAACTCTGCCAGGAAAAGTACAAGCAGGAGGGGAAGAGCAAGATCAGCCTGCAAATAAGTGCAGTCTGATCTTAGTCTACACCTCCTACCATAACCGGAATATTCCAGGTTCAGCATGACAAGTGTTAATTAATATATTGCTTACATAGAAGTTGAAGTCATGGTCTGAAAAGCAATTGGTTATGTGAGCTAAAAAATGACAATTTAAAGTGCAATAAGAGCATGGTCTACGGTGTTTGTTGCTCATTTGTTGGCTGCTAGATAGTAGATTTAACATCTAAATGGAAAAAGAGTCACAAAAAAGCATGCAGAGTTTCCTTCCTCTTATTGAGAAAATATTCACCATGCTTCAAATGAAAACCTTCAGAAATACCAGAGATATAACAAAATTTAGAATTCTTCGGATGACAAGGCTATGGCAATACCTCAGGTTTTCAATAAAAATACAGCCAAGCTAAAAATTTAAATAAACAAATGGAGAAGAAAACAAGATGTGTTTGTGAAATATCTTGTCCCAGTTACTGTTTTTTTTTAGATGTGACCTTGATAAATGACATGTACCTTGTCGTCACATGACCCTTACCTTGGTATCTGAAGATGTGTAACAATAAGATCTATCATCATCCCAATTATGACAACATTGTATCTTGCACAGCTTTGAAGAAATTTAAATGTGATGTTTTTTGGATAAGTTTTGCAGAAGTTTCACTTCAACAAATGACCTTGACCTTGTCACATGACCTCAACTTAGTACCTGCAGGTGTATATTAATGAGATCCATCATCAAACCAAATATGAGCACTGTATCTTGCATAGGCTAAAAGTAATTGTAAATGTTACATCAAGTTTTGCAGACAGACAGACAATAGTAAAACAATATGGCCCCAATCTGTCTATTATGAGAAAAAAAGAAATTGCTGAATACAAATAAAGGAGTCCCTCACATGGTAAATTCAATTTCATCATCATCATCAATAGTCGGATGGCCTAGTTGTAAACTTCGCTTTCTCAAGGATTCAAATGCTGCTCTCTGTCCAAGTCGTCGTCTCATTAAACTACTTTGTAATGAATCCTGAAGTATGTAAGAAACATGGAATATTTAACTTCAAGGTAATATCTTTTGGAGAAGCATGATAGGTAGAGGATAGGTAGAAACAAAACCTTTCAGTTTTGGTAAATTGGTGGATCGCCACTGTCAATCAAAGATTGATAAACCAATCATATTATATGCTTAGTCTTGAAGTGATCTTTGAACTCAGACAATCGTCCACAATAATTGTAAGCAATTTTGTTGGTTTGGCGACTTAGACATTATAACAACAGCTTATTCAAGCAGTAGTTACTATATTAAGGTCACCAACAAGCCACATTACCTTTCACTTACATGTTCCTGGCCATACATTTTGAGAATATACACTCTTTATTACCTTTGTCAAACCTTTTATCAGCAGCTTGGGGGCTAGGACAGTGATAAGACAATTTTCTAAATGTAGAATTGTCATTTTTCATGTCTGAAAATACCTTTTTGACTTGAGTGAGAATGACCTGTGCTTGATTAAGGGTTACAATGTTACTGACAAAGAACAATTTTACCAAATTATAACTTATCATGAATTTATAAATGTGGAGGTTACAGCTTAGGTGGGCTATGTTAAACTACTCAGCCCAAATTTTAGACATGTGGAATTTAAAGAGATTGCAGATGATGGCTAAAATTACTGTAAAATGTTTGCAGCAGAAACGCGGATGTTCCTGCATTATTGCTTGTCATATGACCTTCAGTTTTGTCCTTGAACTTGGAAAGTGCTCAACATAACTTTACATCTTCAAGGGGAACAACTGCTCCAAGTCATTTTGTAATCAATCAAATAATATAGAAGATTACACTCCTGACACAAACAATCAGTATGGATTACTAGTCAGTATTCATCTACTAGAACTAAGTTTGATCATTACTTACTTGAAAGTATCCTCTAAACTGGTTATAGATAATGGCTGTCAACATGTTCATAAAACAGTAGAGACCTGAAGGCAAATGATATTTATCAAAAAGAGTTATGAATCTGTGAAAATATTTTGGCAACAAAGGTCATAGATTGTACATTTGAGCCAAACAAATAAACCAATTACTATCATTAATACCCAAAGAAGTTATGATTCCCATAGAAGAGTATGCTCTAGGAAGACATCACTCCTAAATATCTATCACAAAACAAAGTTACATTTCATTAGTTTCCATTAGTTTCCACTAACAGCTGTGCTGTTATTGTCTCATGGTCGTATGGTATAGGTGCTCGACTTGTGATCTGAAGGTCACAGGCCCGAGGCCCATTGACACTGTGGTGTATTCATTGGCAAGACACTTAATATCTAATCTCGGTCTACCTAGCTCTAAAATAGGATAGCAGTGGATTTAAATCCAATGTTTTTCTTTCAAGGACCTGAAAACATGGATCTTGAGTGTTCAAGACAGGCTCTATAAGCTTATATATTGTGTGGTGTATGTGATCTAGAGGTAGAGTGTCGACTTCTTGATCACAAGGTCCTGAGTTCCCCAGAGCAGCTATCGATCTTGGTTCTTTCCTTGGCCCACACATTTGGCGCAAGTACTGGTGAAATTTTCAGGAAGTAGAATTGAGAGGGATTAATCTAAGTTTTAAGAACTTGTATCCCAATTGATGTAAAATAAATAGGTTTAAACCACTCTATAAGCTGAGAGCTTTTGTCTCAATAAAACTGAAATACATGCAATTAAACTAATAGCCGATTATTTATATTGAATATTCCTATCAGAAAATTGATAAACCCATTCCCACATAACCAAGTTTTGCTTCTCAAGACAAAAGCAATTTCTTCAACTTTTTTTTTAAAATAAAAGTCATCAACTTGAAATTGTTGTCTGCAACTTCTTACAATTTAGACAAGTCTTAAAAAAAATTCATGTCATAATGAGTACGATATCATGCACAGCTCAATATAAAGAGAGAAAATTTGATTTGATTTTTTCGTTTTCTTTATTACTCATTATTCACTTTGTGGTGAGTACATAACAATTGTCTACTTAACCCTTTCCTGTAAAATCCCGTGATTTTATGGCACCGAGATTTAATACTTTAGAAAATATTGTAGAAAAAAAAGAAATTGTTTGTGACAAGCAATTTCTTCTTTTTCCAACAATATTTTCTACACTACTAAAAGGTTATTTTTCGAATTGATTCAAATCAGATTTTTGTCTGCAAAACCTTTGAATTTGGACAGATCAAAATAATAAAAAACAGGAAAAAATCGATTCAAATAAGTGACAACAATAACAATATGGAAGAGAAATAACAAAATTTATATTGTCATCACTCCCTCATAGCTATGATCATTGACACGGGATAATTCAACAAACATCTTACCTATTATTAGGAAAATAATGAAGAATATTGCATATAGTCTATTTCTTCTGTATGCTGGAAGAGTAACTGAAATAAGAAAGAGATACTTATTTTGAAAGAAAATCTTAGAATTTGATGGATTGATTGGTTGAATGGGGTTTAACACCACTTTTAACAGTATTTCTGTCATATTGCAGCGGCTGGAGCATCTAACAATGGATTCCTGGTATTTCTCACACCAGTTCTATCACTACCTACTTTCCTAGCATCCAGTTACTCCAGGTTAACGATTATCCATCCATTGGTGAGAGACAAATGTTGGAAAGAATATGCGCCGCCGCCAGGGATCAAAGCCATGACATCAAATTATTGAAGATTAGGAGTCTGATGCCTTACCAACTGCGCTATGGCAGCAGCTCTTAGAATTTGCATTTAGAATTTGAAAGAGCATTGCCAATGCTTGGCTGCTGCCACTTCATAATTCATGTATAAATATTGGAAAATGTAAAATTTTTTGGAGGAGATGACTTTGAAAAATGACCTTAACCAATGACCTTGAACATTATAATAGCAGAAAGGTCTTGTGACAAGTGATAGACATATAATGAAGTCCCTAATTACAGTGAAGTTTTTTTATGAAGATGCTGCAGGCATGGACACAGACACCATTGATAATACAGCAATACCTCCAAACCAGCAAAGCTAAAAAATGCTAGTCTGTAGATGATATTTTCAACAATTATGCTGACCCTCTAAATTAAGTCAGATCAGCTTGCATCTGATGAAGAGGTGTTTTTTTTAAAAAATTAGCAAATACTCTCAACACATTACCACAAAATGACACTTTTTGACCTCCCAAAGAAATTTATTTCAGAAAACATTGTGGGAAATGAAGAAATTGCTTATTACAAGCAATTTTTTCTTTATCAACAATGTTCCCTATCAAAAGAAGGAAAAGGAAACATGCTTTTTGAAATTCATCAATTTTAGATTGTCATCTGAAACTACTCTGAATTTGGACCCATCTAAAACTTTTGAGCATGTATATGCCTCAACTGCTTTGTGAAAGTGTTGCAAATGTCACAAGCAGGCTCATATCAAACCAAATAATTAATTACTACACAAAAAAAATTCAGACTGGTTCAAATTCAAACAAGCTGCAGACAAGAATTTTTTGTAGGTGAAAATTTGAAAGATTTTGCCTATGAAGTAAAAAACATTGCGGACAATGAAAAAATTGCTTGCAAGATGCAATTTCATCATTTTCAACAAAGTGTTGCAAAGCTTTTCTCTTGATGGGTGTAAGGAGTGTGGGGGATTGGGTAAAACTATAGTATGATTATCAACAACCCTAACTAACTTTGTTGGGTAAAAAAGGAAAGATTGCTAAATTTTCAACTTGACAAGAATATAGTACTACTATGCCTAGAAGTAGGCAAAAGTTACAAGACTTTACTTACATTCTTAGTCCAAACTCCAACAGTCTTTGAGTGATTTCTAAATGAGTAACAATATGTACTAATGAAAGAGAAAGTAATGTCCCAGAGACAAACTGAATGTAATGTAAGAAATCCTACCATCAGGGTTATTTGCCGTTGTTAATAGCACCAACAAATTCATAAAAGACTCTGTTAAAGTTCTGAAGTACTCTGACTCATTTCCCTGAAATAATATGGATTAAACTATTAGCAGTCTATACAAAATAAAGGATTTTTGCAAAGCTGACTTATGGCCACCACCAGTATCTTGTCACTCAAATAAGACACTTTGACCTATGCTACCAAAAAAACAATAGAGCACCCCCTTAGGGGTCGACATTTGATCAATGATGGACACCGTCATAGCTAGATCACAAAAGCTCACCTTGAGCTCAGCTGAGCTAAAAAATAAAGAGATTGTGTGGGAATGAGCGGAGAAAGAGGACATAATTTCCAAATAAACACATCTTAAAACTATCTCACTTGACAGTAAAGGTTTCTATGAAATGAGCATTAATCTTGGTCTGATTAAAATATTTAAACGGAAAAAAATTTACATGTCAACACAAAGGCGCAAACTATAAGTTTTTGCCTCAAACAGTACTAGTAATAACAAAAAGAGCAAAATCAGAAAGTTTCTCTTCTTACTTTCTTTTAAAATCTTAAATTAAGTGTATACTGTCAATCTTGCTCAAACAACCACCACTATCAGGCGACTACTTTCATAAAGCGATCAGCATCAAAATTCCCGTCCCAAAAATAAAAGAAAGCCTTAATTGGACGTTTTTGATGAAATTATAATTAAACCCTATGTTGTTGGATCTCATTAGACTCATTGCAATTAGATGATTCTAGTGAGTTTCATTAACATAGGATTAAGCGAGAATCCTGCAATACTTCATGTGTGTACATGATCCGATCCTTGATATACATGTTTGTCACTAAAAAGTGTATAAAGCTACCATTCTCTTAACCCATTCCCACTCAATGACCCTTTTGGACGTCCCTCAAGTAAAACAATAGGGAAAACATTTTGTAAAATGAAGAAATTGCTTGTAACAAGCAATTTCTTCATTTAACACAATGTTTTCTACCCAAAAAGTTGAAAAAATCTAAAATTTCATCCAATTTAAACTGTCTGCAACTCCTTTCAATTTGGACCAGTCTACAATTTTGTTTTGTGGGAATGGGTTAAACAACCACATTTTGACCATCCCTTGAGTGGTCACTAAATACAAGTTTAACTGTATTTACCATTGTTGAGTTAGCCTTTGTAACATTTGAGAAAGCTATTCCGACCATCTGTCCATCTATGACATAAGCATTGGCATTATTTGTTCCTTTAGGCTTTGGGAATAAGAGCATACCAAACAGGGTAAATATGTACAAGTGTAAAGCCATTAGTAATAGCACCCTGAAATGGAGAAACATCTCTTCATGAATCAACATAAATATTCATTGGAAATGTGACCCACCTGACCATCTGTGAGAGACAAAAAGTACTGGTTATTTACTGTACATTTACCCTTGTCAAGCTGAATTGTACATAAGTACAAAAAATGCATTAGAATCAAAAGTCTGAAAGAACCAAAGATGTATCAAAACACTTTTATATTTGTTTTGTGGAATTCCTGAATGTTCCGTTGTTGCATGACGAATCACATCTGTATAGTTTTGTCATCCAGTTGAACACTTCCCTAACAACCCATTTTTTATGCCCCTTATGAAATGAGCTTGGGAAAACGTGAAAAAATGAAGAGATAGCTTATGACAAGCAATTTCCCAATTTCAAACCTTGCTTCCTACCAAGAAACACAAATATTTTTTCAAAAAACTGATGAGCCTTAGATTTTAAACCACAACTATTAATTTCTTTATACAAGTCTAAAAAATTGTTGATTGGAAAAGGTTAAATGCTCCTAAGGACTGTTATCAAGCATTATGCTACGCAGTTTGTTATCCCCACAATAGGCCCCTTTCTAATTTTAGCAAAAAAACACTATCTTTCCCAATCCCACATACCCGGTAATCCCACGTTTTACATCCCTCAAAAAGACTCTTAGGAAAACAAGGTTGAAAATAAAGAAATTGCTTGATACAAGCAATTTCTTTATTTTCACCCTTGTTTTCAACCTTAAGAAGCCGAGTTACTCAAAATATTCTCAACTTGAAATGTCGTCTGCAACTTCTTTGTATTTGGACCAGTCTAAATATGTTGCCATGTGGTAATAGTTTAAAATCATAGTGGAACTTCCTGTTTGAAAATAGAACTATGTAAAAAAAAATTTATTTCATTTTTTTTGTTCGTTCAAAGAATCTTATCAGAAGATATATGTCTAACTTAATATTACTCGAAGTTATTCTGAGAATAAAACTTTTTAACCCATTCCCACTATATCCCTCCTTTTAACGCCCCTCAACAAAAAAGCTTTGGCAAACATTGTGGAAAATGAAGAAATTGCTTGGATCAATGTCTATCCAAAAAGACAAAAAAAATTTAAATTCCATCAATTTGAAATTGTCGTCTGCAGCTCCTTTCAATTTGGACCGGTCTAAAAATCCACTGTGTTGGAATGGGTTAAAATGCACATTTCTATCTTAGCTCATTACTACTGCATTGTGCATATTGAGGCACTCAAGAATTAAGTCATGAACAACTTCATAAGAAAAGGAGTTATATCTTGTCTTATTTCTTTTTCACACCATGTTTCTACCATATCCTGCACTTATATTTATTTTCTATACACTTAAATTGTAATCTAATGTTTCTTTGAAATTTAGACCAATATAAAAATTGGTAGACTTGTAATGGATTAATTTAACCAAATAAAGATAACCTGACAGAAGAGTTTATCTTACCCTACAACCTGTGGAATAGTTTTACGTAAACAGTTGAGTATTTTTTTCATGAGAGATGAATTCTGTATAATAAACACAGGTCGTAACATTCTTCTGACTCTTACGACCTGAAGTAGAAAAAAACATATTAGGCAATTTTTTTAAACCTGTCCAGAAGTGCTCTCAATTTAACCAATCAGATATTTTAATTCATTACCACACAATGACTCTTTCTGAAGCCCCAAAGAGATATTGTCATGGAAAAGATAGGAAAAGGAATAATTGCTTGTAAAAAGCATTTTCTTCTTTTCTAACAATGATTGTACTCTATCTGGCACTTCTTTTCTGATATTAGAGCAATTTGAAATGTCATCTGCAACTTCTTTCCATTGGGACCAGTCTATAATTGCATTGTCTGGTAATGGGTTAAACCATTCCCAAACAGTACTACTATTAGATGCCCCTCATGAAAAACTATTGTGAAAAAAAATTGTAAAATGCAGAAATTGCTTGTAAAAAAAATCTTAAGTTTACACAATGTTTTCTAATCAGAAAGTAGAAAAATCTTAAATTCCATAAACTTTAAATTGTCTTCTGCAACTTCTTTAAATTTTCACCAGTCTAAAATCTTGTCATCTGATAATGGGTTTAGATAATTATTGATAATCATAGGATACTCTTGATTTGTCTACATAAAATTCAAAACCAAGCCAATGGTGAGTGAATTGGACTGATGTAACCAGAGTACATGTTTTCTGTTAAGTGCAGTTTAACTTGATCCTAATTGATTTAAAAGTGTAACAGCACATTCATTGTTCCCTCAGTTAGAGTAAGTTTAGTCCAACATAACACTTTGTTCACAAGAAGACATTCATTAATTTTTCTTTCCTTTTTTCTCTTTAGGATAATATAAATGAGATAATGGTAGAATTTCCCTTCCTGCAATGTTCCCAACCAAAGGATCATCAAAATTTTTAATAGCATGAAAGGATATCAAAAATAGAAAAAAGGTATCTGGATAGAAAATGTAAACCTTTGTCATGGGGCAAAATTCATTAGAAAATGCATTTAGAGTTATCCCCTTGTTGGTATAGATTACTCTTTTCATAGTAAACATATATTCCAGGTTTCAAGTTAAAGTGTTCTGTAATACCAGAGATATTACAAAATGACAACAACAGTGATGCAGACGCTGATGACTATCTAGCAACAGCAATAACTTGTCTTTTCTCAAAAAAAAAGCCATGCTATAATTCCAGCTTTAGCAGGTAGTATAGATTAAGATCAGCCTACAAATATGTTTTAGGTTTTTAGCAAGAGTTTTGTATAAAATCAATAAACAAAAAGAAATATTCACCCATAATCAGGGCCTTTCAGCGCTTTCAGTCCTATGATTTTAATACAATTCTGTGCAAAGACTTTACTTAGTCTGATATGGTGTAACCCTTTCACACACAATCCCACTTTTTGACGCCTCTCAAGAAAGGGCTTTGGAAAACATTATATAAAATGAAGAAATAGCTTGTTGTAAGCAATTTCTTCATTATCCACAATGTTTTCTTCCCTAAATTGTTAAGATTTTCAAAATTTCATCAACACGAAAATGTCTTTGTAGTCTGGTAAGGTATAGAGGCGCCATGACAGACAAATCTTATGTTAGATATCCATGTTTATCAAGAGGCTAAGCTTATTATCTTAAAAATATCAAAAGACATTTTCTTACCTCCCTACATCCAAACATCACAGACACGGCCCAATCTATATAGGAAGCAAACAAAATAAAAATCTCTAGTGCTAACCACTTGTTGCTGCGTAGATGCTGGTAACCATAGATACGGGACTGAAAAGTTTATCATATGAGATTTATGCATAACATTTAAACCCAACCACAGTCTTTTCAATACATCTGACAAAGAGAGACCTAAGGATCATTTCTGATGAATTTGGTAATATTTGAGCCAACTGTTTCTGAGAAGAAGATTTTCAAAGTTTTCACTATATACCATGTTTGGAAATTATCCTCATCAATAAAAGCCATGTTTTTCATCTGATTTCAATTATTTCAATGCATCATACAAAGGATCACCCAATGAGTATTCCTGTGAAATTTCGTTAAAATCCATCTCTTGGTTTCTGAGAAGATTTTCAAATTTTCACTTTACGACATATATGGAAATAAGCCCTGCCCATAAAAGAGTGTGTCTTT
The DNA here is from genome assembly GCA_946902895.1 of Fragum fragum. Classification (NCBI taxonomy): domain Eukaryota; kingdom Metazoa; phylum Mollusca; class Bivalvia; order Cardiida; family Cardiidae; genus Fragum; species Fragum fragum. The sequence goes on along the minus strand of OX336368.1, from coordinate 31,863,211 downwards.
TAGCCAATAAAACTGATTAAGGGTCACCCAAAAATTATTCCTTTGAAATTTAGTTGAACTCTTTGCAGGACTTTCCGAGCAGAAGATCTAAAATAAAGATTTACAGACAAGCGCATGAATGTACCAATGTACAATGTACACAATGCAATGAAAAAAGCTTGCTTGCTTTCAGCCAGTGGAGCTGAAAATGCAAGAAGAAGATATATTTGTGGAATATGCCCCTTTTTTACAGAAATATTAACTTAATAACTGACCTTGTCATATTACCGTCATTTTAAAATGATCAGATATGTATGGTTCAGGTCAAATATGAGCATCATATCTTTTAAAATTTGGAATAACTAAAAAATTCCGAAAAATTCAGGTTAAGTTTTGGCCAGACAATTAAACAAGAAAGAGCACTTAAAAACTTATGCAATTTCTTCATTTTCCACAATGTTTCCTTTCCAGAAAGTTGAAAAAAATCTAAAATTTCATAAACTTTAAAATGTCGTCTGCAACACCTTTAAATTTGGATCAGTCTAAAATTTAATTGTGAGGGATAATTCAATCAAAAATATTATCTGCAAACTTTTTTATAGTGTTATTTGGTAAAGCATCAACATACCTTGATAACAGCATCTGCCGTTAGAAACAGTAGACAAAACATCTCAATGCCCTCTGTTACACCGCAAGCTAATGCCAGTCTTTCTTCACGGGTTTTTATATCAGACGTCCAGGAAAATGAGGAGGGAAACTCAAAAAACGCCAGGACATGTAAAGTGGTGATCACTAGGTATCGACAGCTGTGGATCATAGTTTCAAAACACTCATGTGTCATGCTAAGAGAAATAACTGACCAATCACTGACCCCACCCACTGACTCCACTGGCATTGACAGTAAGTTTTGCTTCAATTTAGCAAGAGTTAACCCATTATCAGACAGCAAAATTTAGACTGGTCCAAACTGAAAGAAGTTGCAGATAACAATTTAAAGCGTACGAAATTTTGGATTTCTTTTACTTTAGGGGTAGAAAACATTGTGGATATACAGAAATTGCTTGTAACAAGCAATTTCTTCATTTTCCTCAATGTTTTCCAAAGCTTTTTTTTCTTGGGTGGTCTAAAAGCGTCACTGAGTGGGAATGGGTTAAGGCCAGTAGCATGTAACAAGAAAGTAGAATACATGTAGTCGGCTGGCAACCTATATGTCATAACTACAGTTCGAATAAGCTCTGGTTACAATATTGAAGTCACAAAACCAACAAAAAGCTTCACATAAATGGCAGCAAATGTTAAGAGTTCAGAACTCACTTCTGGGTCTAAATGATTAATTTAACTTATGGACTTATTATGACAGCCGTAATTGGTCAATTTCGGAAGAGCGAAAAGTATTGACTCTTGTAAACTGTTGACAAGGAATGTTCAAAAGTTTTTTGTTCTTGGATGATTTTCTTCGTTTTATTTATAATTTCATAATACTTTCTCTGAGTAACCTCTGCTTGATCCAATCTCGTTTTGAAATTTATATTTTCACTAAGATTCAATATGGTCCATTTTCATGTGATTGTTCACAAATTTAATGAATAATAATATAATTTCTTTTTCTGACAGTGTTTATCCCAATATATATGACCCATCAACCATATCAAAAATAGTCAATTAGGATCTATGTTACAAAACATTTGACAATAATTTAAATCATAACTCAATTCTGGGGCACTATTAAAAACATGTATACACAGAAAAACTTTTAACCCTGAAAAACTGAAATACTTTTTTGGGGCCAGACAAGAGTCGTTACTTAGATTGTTAAAAGATGGCACTTTTTAAATAAGAATGTGTAATAGACATGGATGCCCCTACTTAAGTGATTGTAACATGACCTTAAGCAGTGTAGTTGAACTTGAAATTATCGAACAGAACTTTATGCATGGCAAAAGTTCTCATCAAGGGGAAGAACAGAGACAAGTTATTTTGAAATACATTGATGTAGAAGATTTTCTCTGGACAAGAAATGGACGCGTACATTAATCAAGTCTACCACACACAAATACACCTACCCACCAATGTACATACAAACACGGATAACTCTATATGCCTGATGCCATTACATAATGGGGGCCCTAAATTAACTATTTTAATTGATATTTTCAGAAAAAAAATAAATCTCCTATGTCTCACCTTATTTTTCCACTTTAACCCATCACAAGAATCCCCTATTTTAAGGTATTTGGAATTTTGATGAGAAAAGGAGTACTTTAATTGCTTACATGGGCAGTTTCTCCTTTTCTCAACATATTTTCTACCCCATACAATACTAAACCCATTCCCACACAATAAAGCTTCAATTACCCCTCAATATAAAAGCTCTTAAAAACATTCTGGTAAATGAAGAAATTGCTTGTCACAAGCAATTTCTTGACTATCCACAATATTTTCTGAACCAAAATACAAGGATTCTTAAGATATCATCAATTTAGAATTGGCTTATGCAAACTTCTTTCAATTCGGACTGGTCTAAAATTTGATCATGTGGTATTGGGTTGATTTACAAATACAAACAACTTTAAATTTGTTGTCTGTATCTTCTTTTAGAATTTGGATTAGTCTCAAATTTTATTATCTGTAAGTTATTATTACAGAGGGTTTTTTTTAAAAAAGAGTTAAGTTTTCTAGTTCAAATCTTAACATTACATGCTTTTGGCAATACCTATTATGTCATATGCTAACAGTATCAATTCCATTGAGGTGAATTCTCTTATTATTATCAATCCTAACATGATTACTTATTTATTTTATTTTTTCACAACCAAACATACTCATCCAGACAAAATGGTGTTTGGCAATATCTATTATGTCATATCTAGAAATGTAAATTCTAATGAAATTCTCTTTTTATTACATTGTATCGCTTTTATCATTATTATTTATTTATTCAAAAGAAAATATACTCACACAGCAAAAATGGAGGAATGATAAAATCTGTAGAGTCTCAAAGAATCATAATCTACTTTGTGATTGATTGAACGATACTGAAAGAAAGAAACAATAGGGTACCATATAGTTGATCATTCTCGTAATTCAAAATTCAAAGAAGATGCAGAAGAGAATTTCAAAACCATACAAATTTTGTCTTTTGGGATATAAGACATTGATGATAATGAAGAAAAATCTTGTAGCTGGTTAAAATTGAAAGGAGCTGTAGACAATTTTAAGTCTACAAAATTTTAGATTTTTATAACTTTCTAGAGAAAAGGTGGCATTTCTTGCAAACTAGAATGGTGTCTAAGGACAAATGGTGTTGAACCTCAAAACTTTAGCCTTAAACTTTGACTTAAAACCTTCCTAAACAAAAGCTTAACTCATTCCCACACAATCCATATCTCTTACTACCCTTAAGAAAAACATTCAGGAAAATATGGTGGAAAATGAAGAAATTGGTTGATACAAAAAAAATCTTCATTACCCACAATGTTTCTACCCAAAAATGAGAAAGATATTAAGAAATTTCATCAACTATTAATTGTGGCCTGAATCTTCTTCCAGATAGGTCTATAGTTTTGTTGACTTGTCATGGGTTAAGATAAAAAATCTACTCATGGTGGAGAAAATTTAAGCAATTTGAATGGAAATCTATTCCATAATGCAGAAGCTATGCTCTAGACGAACCAGATAGATTGGAGGATCAACCAACAGATATGTCATTGTGACAATTATGTCTTGCTTGCAGCAAGAAGTAACATCAGGGATGCAGTATTTACATCCCTTGCAAGAGTTTCTTAACCTATTCCCACACACCAAAATGTATTACTCGTCCAAATTGAAGGAAGCTGTAGATGAGAATTTTAATTTTGTGGAATTTGGATTTTTCTGTATTTTTGGATAGAAAACATCAAGAATAATGAAGAAATTGCTTGGTACAAGAAATTTCTTCATTTTCCAGACAATTTTCTTGGGGGGGGGTATAAAAAGAAGAGAATGTGAGAGAATAGGTTAAAGGAATTAGATTAGAATATTGCCCCCTGTTAACTCTATAGATTCGTATGAAGAACATCTTAGTTGAAACTCACTGAGCAATTTTTGAGAAGTTATTCAGTTGAAAAGTTTTGATGGATGAATGGATGGTTGGATGGGTAGACATATGGACAGAAGACTCATTGCCAAGTCAATAGCCCATTGGTTGTTGGCCATAGGAGCTAGTTAAATGTGTCATACAGAATTTTTGTGATCAATGAACACAGATTGTCAGATAGCATTGATATTATGCAATTTATCTTCCAGTAAGGATGCTTAAACAAAAAAGTCTTCATTAAATCTCCACTTACTAACAGAGATCAAAATTCTTAGTTCTGGGATTATTTCAATCAAGTTTATTTGGAAAAGGGTTGACTTACATTTGAAGAATCCTCAAGAAAAACTTGGGCTTGCAACAACCACAAATCATCTGAAATATTGAAAAATTTATTTTAAACGGAGCAAACATAATTCAGCCTATTAAAACATGACTACATTTTATACTTTCTAGGTTGAAGGGATTAGTCATTGAAAATAAAAACAAGAAATGACTTCAAAAGATTTCCTACTTTATTCCTTTGAAAAATCAGGGATTGCACAGAAAAGGGCTTATTTTCAGAATACCGTAATTCTTTGAAGAATTTTGGTAGAGGGTCAATAGCTGTTGATACATACCAAATATCAAAGCTCTTGGCCTAATGGTTTGGGAGAAGAAGATTTTCAAAGATTTCCTTCTTTATTCCTTTGTAAAATCTGCAGAGAGATGCAGTACTCTATATATTTTAAGAATGTTTACCTACTTAATTGTCCCTGACCTTGTCTTGTCAGACAACAAAAGTTAAGGCTGGAATTTAAAAGAAGTTGCAGACAACATTTCAAGGTGTCTTAGAATATGAAAATAAGTGCCATAAAAGGCAGAAACATTTTGAGAAAGGAGGTATTACTTATTACAAGCAATTTCTTGTTTTCTCATAATGTTTTCCATTATCTTATTTCTTCAGGGTGTCAAACAGTGATATTGTATTGTAAAGAGGTTATGAAGACAGACATATGAATGAGGTCACATGATATGAGAGATACTTTTGTACAAAACGATGTCTTCAGGGCTCTGCAGACTCCCAGAATTTGGGGAGAAGTCACTTCTCACTAGTCTGAGAATTGGGAGAAGTTTTTCAAAATGGGGAGAAGTGGTGAGACTTTCAGGAGAAGTTGATAGCGTTAAAAATTAAGTTTTTGCGCATATTCCTCATTTCTATCAGAAAATAAAATAGCTTTACAACCAAGTAGTTGCATTTTATATTATGTATTATGCAATAAACATAGAAAAATACTGCTTATTCTTTCAGTCCTCAATAAAGATCTTATTCCTCTGAACAAATCCTTTATTTTACTTTTTTAGGTTTGAGAATTCAAGAGTTTGTTTCTGATTTTTTTTTTTTTTTTTTTTTTTTCAATATTTCATTATAGATTCATATATGATAAGAAAGTCAACTAATAAAAAAAATGGAAAAAGTGTATAGGCAGTCTGAATGAAATTAGTAGTGTTCCTATTTGAAGCAGAAAATGAGAAAAGATTTTATTGTAACAACATGTATTTCATCAAACCATTACCAGAAGAAAAAATTCAGACTGATACAAATTGAAAGAAGCTAAATAAGACATTTCAAACTGAGCTTAAATAAGAAAGAATGTGCCAAAGAGGGTAGAAACATGTGGGGAAAGGATAAATTGCTTGCTGCAATAATTTCCTCCTTTTTCCACAGTTTCCCATAAAAACATTTCAAGATGTCAAAATTGGGGATTGTGTGGTAATGAGTTAAAGACTGTCCACTTTACCTGATATCATATAGGGCCTAAAATTGTCATTAGTTAGTCAAAAAAGGTCCTCTGTGATTAAGTCAGTTATAATGTGTAAAGGGTAAGGGTTACTGCTGAGTACAAAAAACCAGACTGTGTACATGCAGAGGTTTAAAGTTAACACAGGATAATTTGCTCCATTTTATAGGATTGCATGTTATTTAAAGGAATTATTTACAACACAAGTAAGTAGAATTTAGTTTTGGGAAGAATGTATCATAAGAAGAAACTCAGGAAAAGATCGTAGCAGCCTTTAAATTGTTTGCCATAATTTTCTTCACTTGTTACAATTAAAGTAGATAATTCAAATTGAAGGACTCTAATGAAAAATAAATTTAATCTACGTAGATTTTCGGCAGAATTATTTCTCATCAAGATTTCAAATTTTTTAACAAAATTTTGACTTCTGGTAAATGACACGGCGTCCGTAAAAGTCGGCCATTATTCTCATTATGTGAAAGTAAGCAACAAATCTCATAGACTGATGATAAATTAATTTACAGAAATAATTAAAACTTAAGAAGGGAAAGGATTTTAAATAAAGATATCTAGTGCCGGTAGTATACAAAGCATTGCCAAAACCAATCAGCGTAGGTGTGAATAAAGCAAGCATGTTGACTATTAGCTGCCAGAACATAACCCTCTTTCTGATGATCTGCTGGCCTCGCAACTATCGATACACGCTTGAATTACGATCAAACGGCTTCTGACCGGCAGTTGTATAATTGCACACTGTCCCCTACTTTTATAGCCACTGGGCCAGATTTGGTTATCACCTATCGTATCCAGGCGACTTCCCGAAAATTCCGGGCGACTTCAACTTCGTTTTGATCAGCAAATCAGGCGAAGTTTTATGAAACCAGGCGACTTTTTAGCCTAAGTCGCCCACTCTGCAGAGCCCTGGTCTTTAACACATTAACCCTTTTCATGCTGAACCCGGAAGATTCCAGTTTTCGCAGGAGGTGTAGACTAAGATCAGACTGCCCTTATGTGCAGGCTGATCTTAGTCTATACCTCCTGCTTGTACATTTCCTGCTAGAGTTGCTTATGAAGTTGATTTCTAAAAAAATATTGATTTTTGAACAACAGTTCTATCAGTGATTTCAGCCCTTTGATTTGACAGCAATTCAGTAAAGTCATTTATACAGCATGAAAAGGGTTAAAAAACAAATTTTAGACAAGTCCAAAATGAAAGAAATTACAGAAAACACATCACAGTTCTTACCACAGAAATATATGCACCACATATGGTATAAGAAATTTGTGCTAAAAGGAGAAATTACAATTTAGAATTATTTCAATCATGATTGACGGATTGCTGACCATTCACATCGAGCACTGACAGAGGAATCCCCTTAAATATCAAAATAGTATTATTTTGCAAATTTTATGGCCAGTAACATGAAACAAAAACGTAAAATGGCCGATCAAGCTGTAATTACAATGTTTAACTTGCCAAACCAATAGAACTAGAGGCGCCCTGATTTGCTCCACAGGCCTGAATTTACTTATCATTCATGAGAAATTTGGTTTAAAACCATCTGACAGTTTGCAAGATTAACACTTTCAAAATTTCAGTATATACCATATATGGAGACAAGTACCCCAATAGAAGCCGTAATTTTCATCTGAGCCATATTTTATGAAGGAATCTGACAAAGAGTCACCAAAGGGATGTTCTGTGATATTTGTTCAAAACTTATATAATCGTTTGTTATCACTGTATACCACATATGGAAATTAGCCCTATCCATTTAAGCCAATCAATTCTTATTTTAGCAATCTTAAAAGGGGTCACCAAATGATCATTCCTGAGAAATTTGGTTGAAATCCATCCAATGGTTTCTGAGAGGAAGACTTTTAAAGGTTTACCCATATATGGATATTAGCCCCACCCATTTGAGCCATGTATTTCATCCAATCAAATTTCTTTGAAGGAATCTGATAAAGGGTCACCCAATGATCATTCCTGTAAAATTTGGTTGGAATCCATCAATTGGTTTCTGAGTAGAAGATTTTTGAGGTTTTACCATACATGTATATGGAAATTAGCCCCATCCATTACATGGGCAGGGTTTTCATTAGTTCCCAAAGGTCAAGAGTCATTGACCCTTGGGCCAAAATTTCTAAGAGTCAAAATTGAAATCCAAAGAGTCAAAACGCAATATGTCCTCCCTCCTCCCAGGGAGCAATTTAGAAAAAAAAGTTTTTAGCAATGGTGCCTTAAAAGTGATTTAATCCATGTTTTCATCCGATTAAAATTCTTTGAAGGAATCTAATAAAGGTCACCCAAAGATCACTCCTATAACATTTGGTTGAAATCCATCAAATGATTTCTGAGAAGAAGATTTTTGAAGGTTTCACAACATATGGAAATAAGCCCAGCCCATTTAGCCATGTTTTTCATATGATTAAAATTCTTTGAAGGAATCTGATAAAGGGTCACCAAAAGATCATTCCTGTAAATTTTGGTTAAAATCTATCCAATGGTTACTGAGAAGAAAATTTTTGCAGGTTTCACCACATATGGAAATTTCAGCCAGTTGAGCAAAAAACACCTTCATATAAATTTCAGCCAATATTGTAGTTTGAAACACACTTCCCATCATAATTAATGATTTGATAGGTATATTATTTCTTTGATTGACAGCTGTGATTTGTCAATTTTACCTAGCTTGTCAAATTCAGGATGGGGTGGTTTAATATTTGTTTTGAAATTGAAAAGTCTCAGTCCTTTCATTTGTCATACCAACAATACTTTTAACAACTTTTGTAGAGCTTTACACAAGGAATATACCTGCAAAGTTTCAGCCTGATTGGCCTACAGGTTTAGTAGGAGAAGATTTTTAATGGACAACGACCGATCACATTAGCTCACCTCGCACTTTTTGCTTAGGTGAGCTAAAACTCAATGTCGAAATAATCAAACAAATCAGCATTAGTTTAAGCTTTGATGTTGATATCTGACCAACCTGAACGAGTTGGAACATCTGATGAGATAGATGTTGAGTTTCTGCTTGGACCTTGTATAGATCCATATTGGACTGCTGGGCTAATGTCATTATCAGTCATATGATCGTGGTATGCATGATTGTTGGATTCATCTAGAAGAGCTTTTCTTTCAGTATCACCATCATCATATGTGTCAAACACGTAACTGATGCTACTTCCTGTCCGTATGTTTGCTGACGGGTTCAAATTACTGGCACCCTCTCCTTCTTCATCCATATCTTCATCTGAAATGAAATAATTTAACCCGTTAACACAAGACATAATTCATGAAAGTCCAATTTGAAATAAGTTACAGAGAGGGAAATAAGTTACAGAGAGGGATCATAAGTTCATGAAATTTAATTTATTTGGTCTTTTAGGGAAGAAAAAATTATGGGGAATGAAGAAACTGCTTTTAACAAACCATTCAATATTTTCTTACATTTTCTTTTAATGAATGGCATTGTTTAACATAATTTATGTCTGTACCATCTTTTTGACTTGAATGCTCCAAAGTTCGTAATCATGAAAATTCATAAAGAGTTAAGCCATTCCACACAATCCTGCTTTTTGACAAATTTAAGAAAAAATTTCTTTTGAACAGCTTTAGAAAACCATGTGGAAAATCAAAACATTGCTTGTAATATCTTTATTATCTACTATGCTTAAGTTTAAAATTTCATCAATTAAAAATTATGATCTGCACTTTCTTCCAATTTGGACCCGTCTAAAATTTTGTTGCCTGGTAATCAGTTATGATACAAATGTATCTGAAACAGTCCAATAAAATATGAAATTTTGTGTTGCACCATTTGGCATGATATTTGGTATTTCCACAAAAAGAATTTAAATACATTGTATATGGTTTCACTGTTTAGATTTTACTTGTGAAAAGATTATATACATTCCAACAACATTACAATCAAGATATGAGAGTTGAAACTTTTGGCTGAGCTGACCAAATCCTATTAATATAGATGGCTAGTTGACAACTATTATTTATTGTCAAAGCAAACTTATCCTAACCTTGAAAAAGAGTGAAAGCTTGACATTTCAAGTTTGATTAGAATCCCTTTGTTTTATCTTTGAAGTAGATTGATGTTTAAGTCTCAAATTTTCATTGGTCAAAATTTATAATCTTTGAATCTTGAATTTCATTGGTTATTTTAAGAATAATCTTTTAACATTTTTTTCCTTAAAATACTTGTGTCTAGGTAGTTAGAATGAATTATGGTTTTGATATTGAGAATTTGAATTAATTCCCAAAGAACTAGAATTTAGAAATTGTCAGTTGAAACAGTGCTTGTCTTAATGTTAATATCTTATGTAAATATATAAGTATCTACTTCATTAAAAGAAATACAGAAAGGAACTTTGGACTTTATCGTTTTATGTGTTGAAATCAAATATTAGCGCCAAGCCAGTTGCAATAAAGGTCAAATTCCCCAACCAAATTACTCAAAGCATGATCAGGGAAAGAACCCTCGGTCACATGTCAATCAAGCTAGGTGTAATCCAATGGACAGAGTTGTGTAAAAACCTCTTTACACACTAGTCTATGCTAAAAATGAGACAAATGCTGTTTACCTCAACAGATATCATGGGGTATTTGTTCGTGAAGTAAGTCATGTTAGGAACTGAAAGAACTTAAATTATATTACCGGTAATATTAGCGTTTCAATAAAAAAAGTACCCACAAGAACCTAAATCATATTCCACAAATAATAAAAGAGACGACAAAGAAGTTTCCAGACTGTTTAGCCATTGTATCACTTACTGCATTATCCTAAAATAACTAGAGGTTATATACATTAATTGTTAACTTGTTCTTTATACAAGACAAGATTTATAAATGTGAATCAGTGTGAAAGTAAAAGATCGATTTGCACATAAATCTTCAAATTTTAACAAGAGGATCATCAGCTTTTAAGTGCTTACCAAGTCAGTGGCAACAAATGACCAAAAAGCACAAGTGACCTTATTTCAACCCAAAGTGAGACTTAAAAAGCTGTCTTGGATATGTCGTCTGCATTTATCAAATGGGATACCTATTTCTACTATTATTTACCGTTATAGCTATTGGAAACCATTTTCGCACTTGGCAGATTACCAGACATAGGCGAATATAAGTTTTTCGCGTTTTGGTTGTCAATCAGTTGTTTGTTCCTCACATAGAAGGTTGTTTGTAAACCAAAATGTAATTTTAGCTTTGTTTAGTTGTAGTTACAGTAATTCTAAGGTTGAGCGGTGATTTGTAGTTTTTTCAATGAACAAGGGAGATTTAATGGAATTGATGCTCAGGCCTTTTAGAAGCAACTTAGTCCTCATAAGCTTCTATTTTAGGGTAATTTTCTAAAATTAATCTATCATAATCATACATTTGAAACCAGGCTCGTAAAGTTTATAAAAAAGATAGTCACAATGTTAATACATGTTTGTCATCTATGGTATCAAACAAACAAAAAAGACCGCTTAAATAATATTATTTGTTCATCAATATAATTCAACAAAGGAACAAAGAATCAGAAAGTCTTACTTCAAGAGTGGAAAATGAATCCAGGTTAGAGTTAAGAATAATAAATCACAAGTTGTCTACAATAACAAAATTAATGATCAAGTTTTATGCAAGTCCCTGAATTGTTGGAAAAATTATGACATATCTGAGTAAACTGAAAATTTTGACACACATTCTTTCCTACTTTTAACCTGTCTCTCTCTCTGACAGTATTCTAGTCTTTCTATAATTCATGAAGAGATAAATTTCAAGCCTATTTTAGTATTCATGTAAAAAAGAAAATAGAATAAGTTTAATAATAGAGCTGTAACGATACACTCGAATATTCGGTGAATCGAATATTTTTTTACCGGCGAGTACGTATCGTATTCGTCTGTCTGAGAACCGAATAGGCGAATACAAAATGTGAAATATTTTTCCGGGATGCCAAGTGCAAAAAAAATATCCAAAAGGTCATAGATATCCAACATGCACAAGCTATAACGACGGTTTCAGTAAATTTATGAAGAAAGACGTAAATCCTTAAAGCCTAGGCGGCTCCCGTAGTCGATTGACAGAGGACGCCTCTGATGCAACTTAATACATATTCTAGATACTAAATCAAAGAATATCTATTTCACTGGTGACAGCTATTTATTTGTTGCCTACAAGTGGCATTTTGGGTAGTGAATAGTAGATTAATTGGACAATCGACGCATGACTTTGACCGTCAACGGTCAGACCTCTGTTAATGCTAACAATCAAAAATCATCTTTTTTAAGTCAAAGTCTTAGATCTTTTAAACCTTTTAAATCAAGATTTTCAATTCAAATTCTAGTATTTATGGCCTAATTTTTCTATCTTATTGACCATTAAGTGCAGATTCTGAAGAAATTGAATGGCATAATCTTTCGGAGCAAAGACCATTGTCTTCAATTATGCAACGTATACATTACCTCCCTTTAAAAAATTAAAAGGTAAGCTATGGCTGCATGTCCAATATACCTTGAATGTTGGCTAAAATTTAAATATTTCATCTTTTCATTATAAGTGATCAATTCTGGTGACAAAAATTTTCATATTAATTGGTAAATTTGTAACAGATAGAAGTTCACAACATAATTCAAAATCTACAAATTAAAAGTACAAATACTTGAAATTCATGATATTGAGATAAGAAATTTGAAATGATCCAGCATCATACAATGACGGATCTTGACCTCACCCTTTGTTAGGCTTGAGTTTGCCACACATCTTTGATTGTTGTTACAGAAATAATAAAATAGATAGCTTTAAACAGCTGTCTGTATCACAGATAGTCATAAGTTTGTTTCATTCATTACTCAAAGAAATATATAGATAAATATGTCTGTTCCTGGAAAAAGTTGTATTCATGAATAAATATTCATATTCATGACCCTGTATCGTGATCTGTATTCGTATTCGTCACTTTCTGTATCGTTACAGCCCTATTTAATAAGAGGATAAAATTATTATTTTCAAAAAAAGAAGTTAGTCCATAAAAGCTTGACATTATTTTCCTCAGCAACAATTTCTTTTCATTTTATTTGACTTCTAATTTATGCAAGATAACCCATTAATCCGTGGTTACCAGTCAACTTGGCCCATCGAATAATTTAGCCTGGTCAACTCGGCCCAAAGACAAGTATATCACATAATATATATGAGACTTTTGTAAAATTAATGTCCCGTAAATTATTTCATTTAATATTAATTTATTTTTTTTTGTTAGACTAATATCATATTGTTACATTTTGGGAATCGGACCGATTAAAATGGTTGTTGTTGTGCAATGTTATTATTAATCTACAACCACAAAATCAAATTGGCTGTTACTACATAATCCTTCATATGTCGTATTCACAAAAAAGAAGCAGGTGAAAATAGCAGTGTTCCCCTCCCCTCCTTAAAAAGATATTTCTTTAAATGAAATTTCACACATCACTGTACACCATGTATTGGGGCTGAGTTGACAATGCTGAGGTATACGATGGGCCGAGTTGCCGGTAGGCTGAGAATGGGCCAAGTTGCAGGGAAAAAGACTATTAATTTCAACCTAGGGGCCCAGCCTGCCAAAATTCAATATTTAACATTAGAGGTATAGGCATTTTCTCAAAGGTCTCGGGGCCCAACCCAAAATCCAGGGGCCATGGGCAACTGGGCCCCTACTAGTCTTTTTCCTTGAAATTGATCGGTCACATTAATCCATTACCACATGGCAAGATTTTAGAATGGTCCAAATTGTAAGCAGTTGCAGAGGACAGTTAAAAGTGTATGAAACTTAAGATTTTTCAACTTTCTGGGCAGAAAACAGTGAAAACATAGTTGAAAATTACAGTAGCTTGTTACATGCAATTTCTTCTTTTTACACAATGTTTTTCCAATAATTTTTCTCGATTCAATTCAGGAATTCCAAATAACTATCGTATGTACACATACAGACTAATTCATCCTGCACTGTATTAAGTAATTTAGTGCCTCACAGTCAGTTTTAAGTAGTGGTGCTCCAGAATAGACCTGTCTACTTCATTCGGAAAGGAAGTAACTCAGTGATCGAAAACTCCCATTTAACCATGTAAGTTTCAAAGAAATTTCAATGAAAAATATCAGGAAAGTAAGTGAGTCTTTCTTTCAAACACCTACCTAAATGTGACAAAAAAGAAAGGTATCGACGTCTCACAAGAAAACAGTAAAAAGTTCCACCTCCAAGATATTCTAGGTTCTTCAGAGTTACACCCCTTCGCGGCTGTTGCCCAGCGGAAACCAGATTAATTAGACTAAAGCTTCGTCCTATCAGAGTAGGCTGGAACCTTAATGGCATTAATGCAAAAGATATAGAAATATCGTTTTCTGTGGTGCTTTCTTTTCGTCCAGATTCTTAAGATTTTTATTTAGATTTATAAGAAAAAACGTAATTAGATAAGGATTTTTAAGTGGGTAAATAAGAATCTTGAGAATTCTTAATGAGGAATTTAAGCGTAGGCCTACACAGCATAGTGGCTGAAACGAGTATAGCCTTGCCTACGTCGAATATTTTGACTCAAAATAACATAAATCGTTCTTTAAAATGTCTCAAAAATAATGTGAAATTAGGCAAAGCCTATGTTGCGGGCTAAAGAGCAACAAGAAATCACACAATGTGGATTTGGGTTTTAGGCTTTAATCTTTTGACTTTACTGTACAAAATTTATATCCTACTTCAGGTGATTCTTTATCCCACAGTTTCATGCTAATTAGTGTTCATACCAGAAATATCCTCCTTATTTCAGACGTAACAATATCTAAGTAGAACAATAAACATGATTTCAACATTTTGCAAGAGGTTTTGCAGTAAAGCCGAGAGAATTATTCTAAAAAAAGACTGCTGTACTGCATCATGATATGATCAATGGAAGGGGTCTCTCAAACTACAGTCACGAAGCTCTAATGATCCATCAGATGGTCCTGAGAGAGTCCTAAGGGGGGAGAAATCCAAAGGTGCAAGTTATCCCGAGATGAATATTGTAGAAACAACAATTGGTCATTAATTCATCAGAGTTGAAGATATTCATAAATATTATTCATACAGATTACCAGTTCCACAGACTCCAGATGATTATACATGTATATAATAACATTATATAATCAATTATTCATAAATGTTGTCCTCTCAGAGACACACGTTTTGGCAGTGCTGTATATTTTGGTCCATTTTTCCATGAGTCGTTTTTTTTCATTTTCAAACAAAATCTGATGTGTTTTTACAGATTTTGATGAAAGTTCACATACTTGTCAATCTTAACTCTACAAGAAACAAATGCTATTTGTTTGCCTAAGTACAGGGTGAAAATCCATTAAGCTTTCACTTGTTAGGACAACTAATACTTTCCAGTAATTCTACCATGGTGTTTAGGCATATTTTGTTTTCAACTTGTAACTGGTGTAGAGACTTGAACGCAAATATACATTTGAATGAATTTCAGCACACAGTGTCACTGTGAGAGAATATTACATGTAACAAGCGTAATCCTATGTTCTTTTGCCTAAGAAGTTGGTGCTTGTTACTTTTATAAAAGCCTGTCATATAGCCTACCGGGGCAAATAATAACATCTATATTTAAAAAGATTATCTTCTCAAGAAATACCCTATGGAAAACACCAGGGAAAACATTATTCACAATATTGTCTACCACAAAAGACAAAGATTTGTAACATTTCACCAACTAAAAATTTCACCTGCAATTCCTTTGAATTTGACCAGTCAAAAATTTGTCATGTAGGAATGGGTAAATCCAGCTGTTCTGGTCAATTCCTTCCATGGATTTGGCGAGATCTACACATACTAATTAAATTTGTGTACAATACGTTTATATCACTTAAAATTATCACCAGGAAACATGACTTAAACCATTCCCACACAGCCAGGTATTTTCATGTTCCCCTAAAGATAAAGGGTTTGGAAAACATTTTAAAAAAATAAAATTTCCTTGTTACAAACAATTTCTTAATTGTCCACATTTTTTTCTATCACAAAATGACAAATTAATAAATAAATGAATGAAAATAAACTATCGTGCGTTAATTAATAGAGTTAGTTGAAAAGAAAGCCAAAGGACATCGGCTAAAAACCCCTTCCAGTAATTAGACCGCCGGTTTGCAGTAGATCTATTCCAATAAAGAAGAAAAAAACAGAGCTCCTTTATCTCATTATGACTACGCTTATTCAGTTCTATTTTAAACTTGTACCACTCTCGACTTGTAAGTCAACGGTTTTGTTAGTGTCGACGGCGGCACCAGTTTAACGTAGGCTATCACCAAGAGTAATTCTCTCTCTCTCTCTCTCTCTCTCTCTCTCTCTCTCTCTCTCTCTCTCTCTCTCTCTCTCTTCTCTCTCTCTCTCTCTCTCTCTCCTCTCTCTCTCTCTCTCTCTCTCTCTCTCTCTCTCTCTCTCTCTCTCTCTCTCTCTCTATCTATCTATCTATCTATCTATCTATCTATCTACCTATCTATCTATCTATCTACCTATCTATCTATCTATCTATCTATCTATCTATCTCTATCTATCTCTCTCTCTTTCTATCTTCTTTCTTTCCCCCCTCTCTCTCTCTCTGATTGCCTCCTACGGGCCTTGTTGTTGTTGTTGTACGGTGTTTTCTAAAGTTTGACGCTGTATGTTTATTGACAAAGAATAAATATACAATCATTGTTCGCTTGGAGTAAGACTTGTGTAAGATTTCTTCGAAATGATTTACAAAGAGCCTGATATGCCAATACAAATCAGCCATGCTATTCAACAGGTAACAATGTCACAAATAGATCTGAAAGAGATAGCGGTTGCATTAAAAAAGAACTGTTTCTGATATAGCCTATGCTATTTTTGTCATGATGAACACGGAATGTTCCTGTTTTTTCAGGTGTAGACAAAGATCAGCCTGCACACATGTGTAGTCTAATCTTGGTCTTCACCACCTGCATTTTCCTCATATTCCTCAAATGAGAATTATTTATGAGAATACTTTTCAAGATGAATTTTGACCCTCAACCAGGGTTTCCAGTGCTTTCAGCTCTTTAATTCTAGTGTACTTTTTAAAAGAATTTTATTCGACATGACAAGGGTAACCATAGGTAACAATTTCACTAAGTAAATGTTTAAACGTGGTTTTATCAGATTGGTTGTTTCGATGGGGTTTAACGCAAAAGTATTTCAGTTATATCTTGGCGACTGGGGCACCTAATCACGACTCCTGGTGTTTCTCACACCAACATAACCGCAACATTCGATCCGAGCTAGGAGGCTGTCCATCCCTCATAGGCGCACTACCTATCATTTGCCAATAGGTGTGAACCAAATGAAACATGTCGCTGTGACTTTTGGCAAATGTTGGAAAGAATGTTGGCAGAGCAAGAGTTCGAACTCATAACCCAAGGATTGAGGGCACAACTCGATACCGACTGAGCTTAGCGGGCTCGATTGGCTGCATCAGAAATGGTCGCATTAACCTGTCATCGTATGCAAATTATAGTCCACTAGAATATTGTTGAAAGAAGATGTTTGTAAAACGCTGTTGACTGATAGAAACGGTCATTCCAGGAAAATTCCTTATCTGAATGTGTCAAATATAGTTCTACTATAGTAATGCTATTTTTTGTTCCTATGTATAATTTTTCTTTGATTTGTTTGTGTGGGGCTCAACGCCGATTTGAAGAATCTTTCAATGATAGACCTTAAAGCTTGTAAACCCGTAGATACGAGGTTTTGGGTAGCCCCGGGACGATATCTGGGCTTTCCTTTTCTATCTAGCCAATAGTTTTTTTTTTATCTATTCTCTCTTTCTCTCTCTCTCCGCCTGTTAAAACCTTTCCTACATGACAAAATTAAACTGGTCCAAATTCAAAGATTTTTTATTGATAAAATTCTAAAATGCAATATCTTTTGGGGTAGAAAATATTGTTGACAGTGAAGAAATTGCTTGTAACAAGCAATTTCTTCAAAGTATATGATACTTTCCAAAGCTTTTTTTTATATATGTGCGTGAAACCGCGTGGTTGAGTGGGAATGAGTTAAACGTTGGGGGTATATGCCAGTTAGACCAGTAGCGCCGCCGACATTATCAAAGCTTAATGTATTACTCGACGGTGGTACAAGTCTAGTTCTAAGTTTACAGGATAGGAATAGTCGAGTGATATTCCTAACTGTCCGATCACGTCCATGGTAACACGCACTTATCTCAAGACACACATCCCCAAATATCCATTTATTTCTTAATTTATAAATTTTAATACTCAGCGTAATATTATGGGAATCCAGTGTCCTAACTCAGTATGACACGCCCTGAAAAGAAGTAATATTTTCGAGTGAACATTCAAAGAAAATTAGATCAGCCATTCGAACTACCTGTTCAGTATTGTTTCGGCCCAGTCAGTTAAGGCAAAAATGGTGAAATAGGGTCATCGAAGATATTCAAAATCGTCGTCATAAATTGCTCGGAAATTTAATTCATCATTAAAAATGCACCAATCTTGAAAGCAAATATATTTTACATGGGACAAATGAAAAAAAATATGCACATAACTAAGATTTTCTTTTTAAAGCAGTGCCTCGTAGGAGCAGCACTGCAATCAATCACTGCAATAAAATAAGGATTGCTAACATGTCGTTCCTGATTACTTTTATATAATTTAGAAATTATTCAAGCTGAGGTCATGAGGTTTTGGTCACCTGACGCCTATATTTAATCATATAGTTAATAAACATGCGTATATAATTCGTGAATAACTAAAGCAAACATATAGCTTTTGTTGTTCACCCAGTGAAAGTTAAATCGACCTTACAGTGAATGAGACTATAATATAAATTATTCTTCTATATTCCTTGACGGGATTCGAGCCCTCGCGAATGCTGCAACGTAGTCTAGCCGTGTTACTTGTCCGACGTCCTTACCCACTGCGCTACCAAGACTTCCTTACCCAATATGCTGTCGGGACTACCTTGCCCAATATGCTACCTCGCTACTACGACGTCCTTAACCACTGCACTACCCAGACTTCCTTACCCACTGCCCTACCGAGACGTCCTTACCTACTGCGCTATCTACACGTCCTTACCCACTGAGCTACCAAGACTTTCTTACCCAATATGCTACCGAGACGTCCTTACCCACTGCGCTACCGAGACGTCCTTATCCACTGCGCTACCCAGACTTCCTTACCAAATGTGATACTGAAACGTCCTTATCAACTGCCCTACCGAGACGTCCTTACCCACTGCGCTACCGAGACGGCCTTACCTACTGCCCTACCGAGACGTCCGTATCCGCTGCGGCGCTACCGAGACGTCCTTACTCTCTGCGCTACCAACTTCCTTACCCATTGTGCTACCGAGAAGTCCTTACCCACTGCGCTTCCAAGATTTCCTTTCCCACTGTGCTACCGAGACGTCCCTTCCCACTGTGCTTCCGGGACGTTTTCCCACTGCGCTACCGAGACGTCCCTTCCCACTGTGCTTCCGGGACGTTTTCCCACTGTGCTACCGAGACGTCCCTTCCCACTGTGCTTCCGGGACGTTTTCCCACTGCGCTACCGAGACGTCCCTACCCACTGCGCTATCGAGACGTCCTTACCCTCTGCGCTACCTTGACGTCTTTACCCACTGAACTAACTAGACTTCCTTACCTATTGCCCTACCGAAACGGCCTTACCTACTGCGTTACCAAGACGTCCTTATTGACTGCGCTACCCTGACTTCCTTACCCACTGTGTTACCGAGACTTCCTTACCCACAATGATACCCAGACTTCCGTTCCCACTGTGCTTCCGAAATGTGCTTACCCATTGTGCAACCATGACGTCCTCACCAACTGCCCTACCGAGACGCCACTTCCCACTGCGCTACCGAGACGTCCTTGCCAACTGCACTACCGAGACGTCCTTCCTCACTGCCCTACCGAGACGTACTTACCGCTGCCCTACCGAGACGTCCTTACCAACTTTGCACTGAGACGTCCATACCATATGCGCTTCCCAGAATTCCTTACCAACTGCCCTACAGAGACGTCCCTACCCACTGCCCTACCGCGACGTCCCTACCCACTGCGCTACCGAGACGTCCTTACCCACTGTGCTACCGAGATGCCTTACCGACTGCTTACCCACTACGCTATTAAGACGTCCCTACTCTCTACGCTACCGAGACGTTCTTACCAACTGGTCTACCAAGACGTCCTTTCAAACTGCGCTTCCTAGACTTCCTTTCACACTGTGCTATCGAGACGTCCACACCCACTGCCCTAATTGACATCCCTTTCCCCTGGGCTACCGAGACGTCCTTACCAACTGCGCAACCCAGACTTCCTTTCACTCTGTGATTCTGAGACGTCCTTCTTAACTGTGCTACCGAGACGTCCGTACCGACGATGCCATTAACACGTCCTTATCCACTGTGCTACCCTGGCGTTCTTACCCACTGCGCTACTGAGACGTCCATACCCACTGCGCTACCGAAACGTCCATATCAAATTCCCTACAGAGACGTCCTATCCACTGTGCTACCGTTTTGGCCTTACCAACTGTGTTACCGAAACGACCTTATTGACTGAGTTACCGAGACGTCCTTACCAACTGTGCCACTAAGACGTCCTTTCCCATTGTACTACCGAGACGGCCTAATTGACTGTGTAATCAAGACGTTCTTACCCACTTCGCTATCGAGACGTCCGTAACCAATTTGCTACCTAAACGGCATTACCAACTGCACTTCCGAGACTGCCTTACTAAATGCGCTACCAAGACGTCCTTACCAACTGCCGAACCGGGACATCCTTACCCACTATGCTACCGAGATTGCCTTACCCACTGTGCTACTTAGACGTCCTTATTGGCTGAGTTTCCGAGACGTCCTTATTGACTGAGTTTCCGAGACGACCTTACCCACTGTGCCACTAAGACGTCCTTTTCAACTGCGCTACCAAGACGTTCTTACCAACTGTGCTACCGAGACGTCCTTATTGACTCAATTACCGAGACGTCCTTACCCAATGTGCTACCGAAACGTCCTTATTGTCTATGCTACTAAGACGTTCTTATTTACTGCGCTATCGAGACGTCCTTATCCCCTTTGCTACCGATACATCCTTACCCACTGTGCTACCCTGACGTACTTACCTACTGCGTTACCAAGACGTTCCTACCCACTGTGCTACCGAGACGACCTTATTAACTGTGCTACCGAGACGCCCTTACCCACTGTGCTACTGAGACATCCAAAATTCTGACGTCTTTCCCCGTGTGCCACCGAGATATCACCTATAATGTCCCACGTCCTTACCCACTGTTCTACTGAGACGTTCTTACAAGCCATGCTACGGAGTCGTCCCCAATTCCGATGTTCTTACCCTGGTTTGTCTGACGTCCTTATCTACTGCACTACCGAGACGTCCTTACCCACCGTGCCACTGAGACATCCCACATTCCGACGTCTTTATCCTCGTACTACCGACACGTTTTTACCCACTATGTTAACGAGACGTCCTTATCCAGTGCTACCGAGACGGGATTGGTGATGTATCGGTTGGTAAGGACGTCTCGGTAGCACAGTGCGTAAGGCCGTCGAAAAATTACAGGGTTAGGTGATTTTTGCCGCATCTGCGCGGGTTCGATTCCCTTCAAGGTCGAAAATAAATCCTTCATTTACTTAAGCTTTTGTTTAACGGTAGTTTTATATTTCTTATCAATTTACCGAAGTTGACATACTCTGAAGCTACTATCATCCTGCATCGTACCGTTACAACATGGCAAAATTCCATGGTCACGTTGCAACAGCTCTGTTTATATCCCAAAGAGAGGCAAAGAATTCTTTAAGATAAATGCACTGTGTGTGGTGTACCTTTACTGACTCTTATCATGAACATACATGGATGGCATGTGGACATCATTATTAAACATAGCTTGAAAAATGTATTTTAATATTGTAAGTAAACTTTAATGTTTTACCCGAATCCGCTATTTTGCTTTTATCGCGTTTTCGTTTACTTTATTTCATCAATGCGTGAAATTTTGGGTTTATGTGTCAATGGGTTTGCATTGAGCATTTCATTGTAATTACACATGAAGTGCTTTATGCACGTTTCAAAGATATCGTTCGTATGCGAAAGGTGAAAGATTGTTTGATTACTCTGTAAAAGCTGTAGCACTGGGAGATTTACTACAGCTCGTTAGCTTATCCTGTTTATATGTATTCGCTTGACTCCACTGACCACTATCTTGAAACATGAGTAAATTATTTTTCCCATTTAGACAATTCATAAGACAATTCGTAATAACTATCTAACCATACAATATTATGTAAGTTTTAAACCACTTTCGTGTCATTACGGCCGCAGTCATAGCGCAGTTGGAAGGGCGTCTGACTACTTCCTATCTTCAACTATGGGATGTCATGGGTTCGATCCCCGGCGGCGGTAGATATCCTTTCCGACATCTGTCTCTTACAAATGGGTGGATAATCGTAAACCTAAGTGGGATAGCAGCTAGAGGCTAGGGAAGAATGTAGTGGTAGTACTGGTGTGAGAAATACCAGGAATCCATTGTAAGGTGCTCCAGCCACCGAGATATGACTGAAATAGTGTAAAAAGTGGAGTTAAACACCATTCAATGAATCAGTCAGTCAATTACGCAAAATAAGGATGTGAGCATTTCAGCAAGTAAGTTATTTTCTTAATCAGCGTAGAAACAAGATAGAGGCGATCATGTTGATTTTCACAAGTTTATGAGCATGCGTAGAAATGTATGAATTTACATCCGACGTTTGGATCGATTTTAAATAGTGATTTTGTATCAACAAAATCGCAAAAATTTAACGCAAAAATATAACGTCATAACGAATGTAAAAACCAAGCGATCTTCCCATTTTAATTAAAACTTTTTATTGGACAATGGATTTTTATTGACACTGGCTATCCGTCAATTGACATGGAGAAGAACCTTGTTTCAGTATTTTTTCTCATTTCAAATCCTTGCATGGAAACAGATTTGTTTATATATTCCAATGCTTTATGTTATTTTGATTTTGCCATTTAGGGAACGTTCATGCAAAACATTGTTCCATTTTGCCTAGCGGTTAGCGGAGAAATGTTTTAAAAATTTGTTGCTTAACGCCGAACGACTAATTATGGCGACAGATCATTAACTTTCACTTGTCCTCAGGCGAGCTAACACAAATTCGTCAATCAAAAGTAGTAAATTTGATAATTTTTTTTACATGTTTTGGCATTATTTCAATAACCATGTTCAGATAATCGCAAAAAATTGTATTAATTGTATAAATTTGTCAAATGTACATGTACGCAATATTCTAGATATAAAATGGTTCAATGATCGTATGTTTAAAAATGAAATTTACAGAGAAACCGCAATTTTATGTTA
This sequence comes from Fragum fragum, assembly GCA_946902895.1. Classification (NCBI taxonomy): domain Eukaryota; kingdom Metazoa; phylum Mollusca; class Bivalvia; order Cardiida; family Cardiidae; genus Fragum; species Fragum fragum. The sequence continues at coordinate 31,839,954 of OX336368.1, read as the reverse complement.
CATCTTTAATACATCGTGCTACTTTACTTCTGGTTTCGCTTAGGATCTCTAATTTATATATCGCGGCTGTAGATTAAACAACCAATCCATCAATCAAACTCATTCATTAAGACTAGAAGTGCACTTTAAATCCAAACATTCCTTTCATTTATGCGCAGCATTTTATTCAAGCTGTAGCTACGGCGTTAGGGTCGCCATATAACCATTTTACTGTTTTCGGGGGTTTTGTACACATAATTCGAAAAATAAAGACTTGAATCTCAGCGGAACTTCCTGTCGTAGCAAAGTGGGCGGGGCCAGCAATCCATCGATTTAGATCGTTTCATTTTAATCAAGATCAATGTCTGAATCTTCAGTTAATGTTGTAAGGCAAGCCTTTCCCACTCTCTTCGCCAGCTTTAAAGACTCCTTCTTAAATAAGGACTTAAATTCACCACCATTTTTCAGTCCTGGTAATGGCGTTAGCACATCTTCAACAAATTTGTTTGCTGCGTCTTCAATCTCTCTGCGACGCTTCTTGGACTCGGGACTTGCTGTTCTGTTTCTATCTTCATACACCTTTGAAGCTAATTTAACGGCCAAATGACTTCCATCTTTTATCATTCGGGAAATTCTTTCAGCATTATCATCTTTGTACATGACCTTAAACAGTTCACAAACACTTGAGTGTCCCGTCTCTACCAATTTATTTCGAGAACCTGATGGAAGTGTGCTGATGTCAAGGCTACATTGCTTTGGCTCCGGTGGATTTTGGAGAAAATTCTCTAGGTGTCCAACAGGATTCTCATTTATCTGTTCCAACTTTTCCTTTAGCTTGTTAATCATGGAAGTGTCACAGTGTCTGATAAGATTCATGTTTCTACAAAAATACTGAGGAATATTCCTGTCTGACAAACAAGTGTACATCTTGTCAAGACATCGTTTTACTGCGAAAAGTAAGCTTTCTTTGTCCCAAAAAGTCTCATCTTCCGACTCGCAAATCCAAAATATAACATTTTTCCAGTGGTATGAAGTCAGAACCTTTGGAGAAGTTTCTAAAAACCCTTTTTGAAAAGCTTTCAAGACTTTCCAGCAAGTTTTTTGTACGTCGTTCATGCTTTTGGCAAGGAGAACCTCAGATTCAGAAAATGAAAGGCGAAAAAAGACATCAGTCTCCTCACTAACACACTGATCGTCAATCATCAAATGTGGGAGTGGCTTAGCAATTACCTGACACCCGGCTGCAATAATGTTATCTACTACATTCTTTGGAGGCCAATATCTACCCCTATAGATCCAGTCTTGTGCGACCCGAGGCCAGGTTTCTGATTTGAGGGCGTAGGCAGGAACATAATCCGTTGATTTTATCAAGACTGCCTTGTCTATTACTTCATGACTGACTTTATCCGTTTCCGAAATATCAACTGTGTACTTTTTAAAACACTCCATGTTTGTCTTCAATAAATCACCGAGAAAACAATAATCTTGATCAGACGATGATTGCAAATGATGCCCGAGCTTTTCACTTAGAAATCTAAATGCTTCAAACCTATCAAACTTATCAAAGTCCTTTTCGTCAAGACTGCTACTTGCAATGAGTTCATCTGAAATAGTCCGCCTTTCCTGTCCCACTGAAGATGAATGCGAATAAGTAAATCTTTTTGAACTTTTTATAGGAATTTGCGTAACGTGCATAAGCAGCCGACTGAGAATGAAATGTCTTTCGTTCATACTGCGAAGGGTATCTGCAAGAATGAGCCCGTCATCACTGATATCTGATTCGGTAAAAATATTTTTGTGTTCTCTGTCCATTTTGATTTTCAGAAAAGCCGGGTATTCTTGAATATATTCGAACAGGCTTTCATCTAAAGTCACATTCCCTGATACTATTAGTGCATCAACATCACCTACATCGTTCGGAGTGTTAACCTTGGTCCCTTCTGCACAGCTGCCTGTTAATACAATCCTCTCGTTCACTACATTACCCATGTCTTTCAGTAACTCTAGTATTTCAAGTTCATTTTGCAATTTCTTTCGGATTGATGAATCAATACTCTCGGCCAATATCCATAGTTTCTCATTTTGAGCCGAATAATCCATCTCTTTTTATCTAATCCTGGAAAAGAAAAGGAAATAGGTGATGATCTGATGAACATCCTAGTAGTGATGGACAGACATTTTTTGAGCTAACAACAGCTTTTCGACAATCACTTCATTTTGACTTCAGTTATTTATCAGTGGGAAAAACAGTCCACAACTAATCAGGGTTTCCTGCTGTCTATCTCGTTCTCGCTCAACTTATTCCGGTTTATCTCTTAATCCTATCTCCCTCCTTTCTCTTTGCCTATCTGATCGTCCGCCTGTATGTCTCTTTCTGTCAGTCTCGCTAACTATGTCTCTAACCCCTACTAACTCTGTCTCTCTTTCTGTATCTCTCTCCCAATCCCAATCGTCGCTCTCTATTGCCTGAAGTAATGCGTTTTTATTGACACCAAATAAAGGGAGCTTTTTCATATAACTCATGTTCAAACCTCTAATTATGCATTAAATAGATCAACTGGCTCGCGTCATTTTTTACTGAACTTCATTAACATTCAATTAGCTTGTTAACTCCACTGGCTGAAAACAAGAGAGCTAGTGTCATGGCGTGATGTCCATCGTGCGTCCGTCTGTAAATTTTTCCTTTAAAAATCTTCTCCTCAGAAAGTTCTGAACAGATTTCAACCAAATTTCACCGAAATGATTCTTTGGGGGGGAGGGCTTTCTCAAATTCATTCAAAGAACTTTGATCAGATGAAAAATATGGCTTTAATGGTTGGGCTAATTTCCATATATGGTAAACCTTTAAAAATCTTCTGAGAAACCATTTTAAGGATTTCAACCAATTTTCACAGAAATAATCCTAGGCTGACCCTTTATCAGATTTCTCAAAAGAATTTTGATCGGATGAAAAACATTGCTTAAATGGGCGGGGCTAATTTCCATATATGGTAAAACCTTTAAAAATCTTCTTCTCAGAATAATATTAATGGATTTCAACCAAATTTTACAGAAATGATTCTTGGGTGAACCTTTATTAGATGCCTTCAAAGAATTTTGATAGGATGAAAAATACGGCTTTAATGGGCGGGCCAAATTTCCATATATGGTGGATGCTTTGAAAATCATCTTCTCAGAAAAATAGTTGATGTATTTCAACCAAATTTCACAGAAATGATCCTTGGGTGATCCTATATCAAATTCCTTCAGAGAATTCTGATCAAATGAAAAACATTGCTTAATTAGGCGGGGCTAATTTCCATATATGGAAAACCTTCAAAAATATCCTTCTTAGAATTAGATTAAAAGATTTCAACCAAATTTTACAGAAATGATTCTTGGGTGACCCTTTTTCAGATTCCTTCAGAGAATTCTGATCAAATGAAAAACATGGCTAGGGTTAATTTCCATATTTGGCAAAAGCTTTGGAATTCTTTGTCTCGGAAACCAGTTTGATGGATTTAACCAAATTTTTACCAAATTGATCGTTTAGTGATCCTTTTTCAGATTATCAAAAAGAATTTTGATCGTAAGAAAAATATGGCTTAAATGGACAGGGCTTAAATCCATATATGGTATATACACAAAACGGACTGTTGATGGATTTCAACCAAATTTCACAGGAATGATCCTCAGATGACTGTTTGTCGGATTCCTTCATATGATTTCGCTTGGTTGAACAGCTTGGCTATTATGGTTGTGGTTTATGTCCATATATGGTATGCAATGAAATTTTTTAAATTTTGTTAATACCTTTTCATTTTCCCCTGTGAATGAATTATACATAACCTAACTTGACTTTTGTAAAAACAATGAAAAGGTTTAAACGCTTCTCTAGAATTGTTTCAAAGATTTGAGTGACAATTTATTTTCCTTATATCAGTTTATATTTGATTAATGGAATTTTTGCTTAATCAGTACATTCTTGCCTATGGCGCGATACAGGTGCTCAATCGCCTCTACTTTTTTCTATCTTTTTTTGGGGGGGGTGGGGTGGGGTGGTGGTGGGGGGGGTGCTGTTTATTTCTGTTTTTTGTTTTTTTCAAATTAGCGTCTAGGACGATCAAAATTTTACGGTCACACACAGTGCTCTCAGACGATCCTGAGGTCTTGAGTTCGGATTAACATCCTGAATGACATTACGTCGTTGGGCGTGCCATTTGTCATAACTGCAGATTGAATTAAGCTAAAGTTACGAGATTTTGCACGCCCAACGACGGTAGTCTAGTCATTAGTCATTGTGACTAACATCTTCTGTTTCTCACCAATTTGTTTGTTTGAATGGGATTTAACGCCCCTTTAACAATTCCGTCATCTCGCGGCGGCTGGAGTACGTAACACTGGATTCCTGGTATATCTCGCACCAGTACCACCATAACATGCTTTCCTAGCCTGCAGCTGCTCATACCACATAGATTTAAGATTATCCACTCATTAGCGAGAGACAAAGTCGGAAAGCATATGTGCCGCAGCGGGGATCGAACCCATGACACCCCATGATTGAAGAGTTGAGGTCTGATGCGATATCAACTGCGCTACTGTTTCTCACTAGTGGGCGAATGATATTGCCATATCATAATTAACATGCCTAAAGATGTTATCGTGCATGGCTTCCTAAGGAACCTCGGTGAGCTGTGAGCTTTGGTGACCTTATTTTTTTTTTTTTACACGATGTTTGCTTTCAGTGCTTTTTTTCTGTTGCTTTAAGGACCTGCTTTCATTGCCTTTTTTCTGGTGATTTGAGAACCAATTATACCATATAACACACTTAACCCTTTCCTTGACAGACACGGGATTTTCGTTGCTATAATTTCATACTTGAGAAAACATTGTGGAAAAAGAAGAAATTGCTTGTAACAAGCAATTTCTCTTTTTTCCACAATATTTTCTACCAAATAGGATGGTTTCGCTTCAAATTGTATCCAATATTCATTGTCGTCTGCAACCTCTTTCAAATTGGACCAGTCTAAAATTTAAAAAAGCAGGAAAGGGTTAACTAAAACCCGTGGAGATGCAAAATTGACCTATCAAGAAAATATTTCAAGAAATTGAAAGCCATGATATAGATTAAACTTAAAATAACAAAACTCTGAACTGGACTTTAAATCAAATAAATTTACAAAAATAGTGGTTTTATGCAAAGATGGACGACAAAAATTGTAATAACAATTTTGCTTCTAGACGCACGATAACTGCAGTAGCAATCCAAAATTTCTCGAAGGCCAACACGGTAGCTTTCAAGATAAATTTCATGTAGAAGTTAAAAATAGAACAGGATGATTTTTTTAAAAAGATAATTCAAATGTCCGTCAGATAAATAAAACTGATTTAGTCAGATGAAATACATTTTTGAGTTGCGGCAGACCGAAGGTGTGAAGCTAGTCATTGTCATCGAACGATTTTACTATCTCAGGTATTCCTTCGATGGGCACCGAGACGAATCACCACCATGACAGTCCCGTTTATTAAATAGGCTCATTCTGTGTTATCAGGTCAAATGATGACTTTTTTGACACTCTTTTAAAAAGTGGCTTCATTTTGAAAGGTTTCAATGAAAAATTATCGAGGATTCTTCCAAGCGAACTACATTCTACACGTAAATAGCCACGATACATACAAACAATTAGATCGTCAGTTTTGATTAAAAGACCTTAAATTCGAAAGGACAGTACTTATCTTCACATCATTTTGTATTTCTTAGAAATAAATCTTAAAATGCAATATAAATCTCTTATCGGTTATCTTTACATGAAACAAATAATCAACGAAGAAATTGGGCATTAATACCTATGATACTTGAAACACGCCGCATAAGCTATGTTCGGCCGTACGGGTCCGTAGGAAATTGTATAGACTATATTCACTTATTTTGGTATTTTTGAGTATAAATGCTATAATCTGTCATTAATACTAAGATAAATGTATTGAAAATTGATTTTGTGGGGTTATTTCTGATTTCAAATATAGGGGGTCAGACTTAACAGCCCCATAAAACCTACTGAATTCAGGATATTATCAACACCTTTTTGCTGTACGGCGCATGCGCACTTATCGATATCCCGCTTGATACTAAACGAGAATGTTGATTCTGGATTTAAATCCGATTTGTTGATTGATTTCGAGACAATCGATAAAGATTATTTGAGACGAGTTAGGCATTAATCCCTCGAGACAATGGTTATATCCCAGATTAATGACATATCTTCGAAAGGCTGATTTGACGTACGGACCAGATGGATCGAAACGCCGAATTAGGTCATGGTTTTCTCAAGAGGTCTTTACCGCAATTGCTGCGTTTCTTTTTCTGTTTGACATTTTCAGGTTAAAAAAAATGATTTTCTCGTCCAAAAATTGTGTTACTGCCCGGGGCCGGTACTGTCCGGCTTTCCCAAATTAAGTCAAATCATTTTTCGAACCAATTTTCTGTCATTCTCGCGCGACCCTTCTCGCGTTTCATGCAATGTAAGCAAATACATGTTTGAAATATTTTCAACTTTGAAGTCCAAGCGAATTGAGACATATTTTTCTGAAGATACCCACGATTTTTAGTTATATACCCTTATGAAGCAGAGAAAATATTATATTGATCACATCATCCGTATTAAAAAATGTTCGACCAAAACCCAATTATATTTTTCCTAAATGATATGTACTATCTTTTTCTTTTATCTGGAATGAGTATTATTTAGTTTAGTATTCATTTCAAATTTCAGCTGGGATTTGAAGTTCATTAATTTGTATAATCAAAGCACTGAAAGTACCTCTGATAACAAAAAGAAGCCAGATTTACGCAACGAGAAGTTTCTCTGTACCCAATTAATTCACGCCTCTGCTTTTGCTAGGACGATTTAAAAACTGATATCCAGAGCTTGTGCAACGCTGAGAAGAAATATGCTCTGATGTTTATAAATAGTGGAAAAATATTCATATTCTAAAGCACTATTCACTTCAGATTATCCACGATTCTTTTAAGTAACCTCTTTGATACGAAGTCAAATGTAAAATAAAATGTAAAATGAATGTAAAAATAGTGCCTAAATGCATGATCCAATCACAGTAGGCTTTCAAAATAGGACTCAAGCAGAATTTACTTGAATTGGTCTCCTTTACATGGATCAATCTCATTTGATCAGTCAAGGACCAATAGCCTTATGTTTATGTTTAGTAATGAATACCAAACAGTATGTCCATTGTCGCAACTCTCAGGCCTTTCAGGGCTTTGATTTGATTTGAACTGAACTCCAGCTTCCTTACATGCAAGATAATTGATGTGAAGACGATAACTAGTAAGCATTAGTGCGACAAGCCACTGGTGGCTCAGACTGAATGTTGTGGTTTTACTGGTGTTAGAAATGACATCATATGAAGCCATGATTAGTTGTACGATGTACACGTCGCCACGATATAGCCGATTTAGTGCGCCATAGTTAAATCTCATGCACCTGGTTATAGGCCTCTGTAAACTATTCCGAATCCAATGAAAATATATCGTGAACAGAGAGTGTTGGCTGTTCGTATAAATGAACTTGAGTGGCACCTATTAAAACTAAACAGACTCATTATTATAAGAAAAATAAGCCTTTTCCAATTTTAAATTAGCTACAGATGACATTTTGAAGTGGATGAAATAATTATATTGTTATATATGAATTAAAACGGTTAGTTTCCCCTTTTCGCCTAGCTTTCTATTTCATGCAGAATCACAGGTCGTAAAAGACATTCAATATTTGCTTTGAGTCAATTGACGTATCACTGGCTCGACCCACTGATTACGCTGGTCACGCCCACTGACTATCAACAGGAAGTTCCACTTCGATATGAAACGGCGTTATTTTCAAAATTTACGGTCAGTAGAATGTACCAAAAAGGCAAAATGGTTGGTTTGTGACTTAAATATCGCAACTAATGCTAGAATACCAATAAAATGCTCCACATATATGTTGGTCGGAGTTCAAAGTTCACTTCCGGTCTAAATGAATGATTGGTCGACTGAAAGTCGCGATCCGCCATTTTCGCTCCAAAACGATCTTTCAGTCCTCTCTTAACTTATCTGATTCCTTCTTATCCCAATTACATGTCTGTCATATCTCTGAATTGCCTTGCCTCTGGACTGTGATACCTAAGAGACCAGAAGCGAATCCGGAAATCAAATCTATGGCCGTTGACTTCTCACAAGTCACGAATTAATAAGGCGTCCTTACTGATCCACTCACGACCCCTTCATCTGATAAGACATTAAAAATCCGTTTTACGAGGCTACATACAATTAATGCACTGACAAAGTAGTCCCGTGTGATACACCATACTTTAGTACTTGTCGAGTGTGGTATTTCGTCATGCCTCTCGACATTGGCCAAGATAACGGTGATAGTGGCTTGTCTGTCAAAACATATACATGTTTAATGATATCGTATCGCGTGAGTCTCTTTCCTTCAAAGCATCGTCGACCTTTTTACCAATATAAACATAATTGTAGATAATTCGCTTCGCGTTGTCCAAGATTTTGAAAACTGCACACGTAAAAGTCGAGCACAATATCTAGAGAGTTCAAGGGAGGGCGCACGAAGGGTATAACGTCAAAACGTACCACGAAACTGAGATTGAAGCTTCTATATAGTCGCTCTCGAGTACCCAACAATCCATCATTTTCCACGACCCAGGGGGAGACAGTACTTTAAACCAACTGCTACCTAGTTTAACCATTTCCACACAGTGACGCTTTTGAACGCCCCATGAAGATAAACAATTGGGAAAACATTGCATGAAATGAAGAAATTGCTTGTAATAAGCCATTTCTTCGTTTTGACAATGTTTTCTACCAAGAAAGTTAAACAAAAATCGTAAATTTCATTAACTTTAAAATGTCGTCTGCAATTTGGACCAGTCTAAAATTATGTCATCTGGTAATAGGTTAAAGCTTGGTTAGCGGGGGCTTGATATAAAGCGCCATGAACTTAGTACCACCCCTGTGACGATAGGCCACACAACCCGTGACCCCAGACAACTAGCCAATCGCCTTTACCACTCGCCCTGACATATCGCAAGGGGTTGGAGGGGGTATCGTGACGTTGATATATTATATAACGATTGTCGTGCTAATGAAATCCTTGTTCTTAATTGTATAAAATTTTAAAGGGTTATTAGCAGTGAACTGCCTTTATTGTAGGTCGATATTTCCTTTGTTGGTTAAGTTAAAAAACAACTATGTCTTGAAACGCAAAGCAGGTGGTGTAAACTAACATTCATTTCGATCTTTTTCCTCTTGCTTAACTCTTTCCTGTTCAATCACTGGTTTTTACTTCCCTGTGTTACTATACATGAGAAAAAAATGTGGAAAAAGTAGAAATTACTTGTAACAAGCAATTTCTACTTTTTCCACAATATTTTCTTCCCTACTGAATGATTATTTTTCATATAGAATCGACATTAATTTGTAGTCTGTGAACCTTTGAATTTGGACCAGTCTAATTTTTTGTAAAACAGAAAAGAGTAACGCAGAAATATTTAGGATTCAGCATGACAAAGGTGAATAAAATTGTATAAATAACATATATTTCGCGCGGATTTAGCATGACAAAGGTGAAAAAATTATGAAAATAAAATATACATTTCGCTCACGAAAGTAATGAACGTTATACTCTATATTCTAGCTGTAGCTAGGAGGTTTTAGAAACCCAAATCAACACATTGGCGGGAGCATAGCCAAAAGGAGGTATTGAAGCCTCGATATTTTGAAATTCAAGAACTGTTGTTGAATGAAGTTGAGCTCTAGTTTTAGAACATTTTAATATGGTTCAATAACTTAACTTAATCAAGAACATATGTTCAAGAGCATATGAAGTTCTAAACCTAGGCTCAAGAATTAATACAGTACAAGAACTAATGTACAAACAATGAATCTTCTTGCGTTTAGGTTAAAGAACCTTCTGGTCTCTCGCCTTCCTGACCTTTCAATTATGCTTGTTCGAATTGTCGTAACCTTTCAGCTGTAGTTACGTCGTTCAGGACACTTATGAAACATTACATACACGTATCTTATTGTAGATCTGTGAGACCGGTTTAAAAATAGCACTCCCCGGTAGTCTGTACTACAGAGCCCAACAACGACAACAACTGACCATACATTCAGACAGACGAGAATTTGATCAAGTTAACCCATTCCCACACTGTGACGCGTTTTTAGGACGACCCTCGGGAAAAACAATCGGAAAAACATTGAGTAAAATGAAGAGATTGCTTGTTACAAGCAATTTCTTCATTTTACACAATATTTTCAACCCAGAAAGTTGAAAAAAATCTAAAATTTCATAAACTTTAAATTGTCGTCTGCAACTCCTTTGAATTTGGACCAGCCAAAATTTTGCGGTCTGGTAATGGGTTAATCATTTTGTACATGTATATTACCGATTCAAAATACTCACAGATTAATTTTAGTCCAGCGAAATCAAACATTAAACAATATCCATTTATCAGCGAGTTAAAACCCTAGGAAGTTTCACTTTATCGTGGTACAAGTAGGTCAATGGTTATTTTGGGATTTTCCGAAAAAACCGAGATAAGATGTATGGAATACCATCTGAGACACAATGTCATTGTCACTATACACGAGAGTTTTTATCGGTCTACTCTCGCAATCGTTCCGTTTTTCATCTTCTGTCAATCAAATTGATCTTTTTTCGGCATAGCAGTGTTTTAGTCGAGTCAAAAAATGAGTGCATTTTACTACAGAGATGGTAAGGAATGAATGACCCTGGGTTCAATTACGAGGCAGTTATTTACTTACTTATAGCGTTTACGTAGATAATGTTTACCACGCATGTTTAACCCATTCAAACTCAAGCCCTCCTTTTTACGCCCCAAAAGAAAAAAAATCATTGGAAAACATTGTGGACAATGAAGAAATTGCTTGTAACAAGCAATTTCTTCATTAACCACAATGTTTTCTATCCCCAAAGATGAAAAAATTGAAATTCCATAAACTTGAAATTGTCGTCTGCAGCTTCTTTCAATTTGGACCAGTCTAAAATTTTCTTGTGTTGGAATGGGTTAAAGCAGGTCTAAAATAGCACATAATATTTAAGCACATCTGCTTTTCAGGTTCACTGTATGCTTTAGAATATCTGCTTCAGTTGACTTCGGTTAGTCATTTCGAAGGTTAAGTAGTGTATTGTATTAATTACTGAAATGCAGGAGCAACAAGGAGCAGGAAGCATCGACAAAGTGGTGATGAGGTTAACGGTAGTCGAAACTTTTCGCGTGTTTCTATTTCTGTACGAGTTGAAAGGTTATTGTATGCTATCGTCAGTGTTTCGACTTTGAAAACCGAATCCCGATTGACCTCTGCTGTATCGGTTCTTTTATTCTGTAGAATTATGTGATCTGTCACACAAATATAAATGTCGACATTACAGAAGAATTCGGTTTCAGAATGGTCTACCAAAAAGTTAAAACAGTAAATATATCGTAGTAAAAAGGTCATTCTAAGCAAAGAAAATGAGACAAAGATACTAACCCAGCCTTACGAAAAATCAAATGAAAATCCTCGTTAGCACAATAAAGTCCACAGTTTTCACCGGATTCTCTTTAAACCTTCGCAGAATGATTTTACACAGATTTTAATTATTCCTTTCGAAAATTGGTCTGATTCGTCAAGAATCACGGGGAAAGGGGCAATAACAGTTTTCATTGGATTTTTTTCAAAATTTCACAGAATGAATGTTTAATCCTAAGGATATATTCTTTTCAGAATGGGTAAAGTCCATTCAATATCACAGGGAAAGGGGCCTTGTGAGAACTTAATTGAAATATCCTCGTTAACGGAATAAAGTCCACAGTTATCATTCTCTTATCTTCAATGATACGTGGAATAATTTTAGTATCGGAAACACGGGAAAAGGGGGCTTCCAGATTTTCACTTAAGACATTCTCGTTTACTTAATAAGGAAATATATTTTCAGATATGGAGTGAATCCGTCAAAAAAAAAAAAAAAAAAAAAAACTCGGGAATAACAGGACCTTATGGATTTTCACTCAAATTGTTCTCGTTTAACATTTTCCTGTTTTTAGGAATTTTAGACTAGATCTAGTCCAATTTGAAAGAAGATGCAGACGACAATCAAAAGTGAGTACAATTTCAAAAGAAACCAAACTAAAAGTTAGAAAAACGTCGTGGGAAAAGAAGGAATTGCTCGTTAAATGTAATTCCTTCTTTTTCCACAAGGTTTTCTCAAATACAAAATCACAGCGATGTAAAATCCCGTTTTTTCTTGATTACGGGAAAGGTTTAAGAAATAAGGTCCACAAATAATTATCGGATTGCCTTAAAACTTTCACTGGTCATAAGGCAGGTTTCGTTCGGACATTGAGTGGATCTATCGGAAAATACGGGAAAGAAGGCCTTTTAGATTTTCACTTATTTTTAGCGGTTTTGTAGGACAAAACCGTTATTTCATATCGATCAACCGGAAACAAGTTTTCACGCATTTCCGCTCATTTCAACGTATGCTCATAAACGTGAAGTGAAAATCTATGTGATCGCGTCCATCTTGTTTCATCGCTGATGAAGAAATGGCTTACTTGCTGAATGCCAATAGCCTCCTTTTAGTCATGAATATCAAGGAAAATGGTTTAAAACTTCGACTTAATATATCCTTAGTACATGGTCTAATGAATTGTCTACATGAGAGAAATAATTTCCTCGCGTTTCGAGATAGAATCTAGGTCAGTGGTTAGTGGAGTAGGCGAATACATGGTAAAAAAAACTCCTAATCCTGTCTGTTAGTTTTGACTTTGCAGGACTGAGCAAATTTACACCCCATATGTTTCATGTTACAATCCATAGTCGCGATTTAAGCGCCTGTATAAAACACGCTTTACCTCTCGAATTCGACTAAATATTTGAAACGGACGTGCAGTACTTCAAATGCTATAATAATATGCTCAAAGAAAAAAGAATTTAAATGTAAGCTTTGATTGCTTTACCTTTTATCATTTAACCTTTTACCACACAACCACAAATTTTGACGCACTGATGAAATAATATTAAAGAAAACGTTGTGATTAAATCAAAATAGCGATTTCGGTAAACAGTAAAAGGGTCACGATTGAATGGGGTTTCAACGCAGCTTTTAATAGTATTTCAGTTATATCGGGGCGGCTGAAGCTCCTAACCATGGATTCCTGGTAGTTCTACCACTACAACCTTATCGAGCCTCCAGCTGCTCATTCCACTTAGGTGCGCGATTTATTTACTCATCTTAATGTTACATGTTGGCATTAATGAGCGCGGTTACTAGTACTAAAACCGCTCTCAGGACTTTCAGTCCTTTGATTTTGTTTAAGTCCACAATTATTATTCAATCCTCTAAGTCATAACGATGGTTCATTCTGAAAAAGGAGTGGTTCTATAAGAAAACACAGGAAAATGTGCCTTAAGAATTGTTGCTCAAAATAATACATGGGATAAAGTCCAATTTGTTATTTTCACTGTATGCATTCTTCTTTCGGCGTTAACTGGAAAATGTCGTCTTCAGCTTCTTTCAATTGGACCAGTCTTAAATTTTGTCATCAGATAACGGACTAAAATATATATATAGGCAATAATTATAATAGTTTTAATGTTTGTGTCATTTTCTGATTTTCCATGAATTTATCTCTTCTTTTTTGTGAAATAATGAAAATGGAGTCTAGCAATATCGACAAATAACCGATTATATTCCATGTTAATTAGTTATATGAAATGGAAGGTATTCACCAATGGGATCATATTTCACAAAACCAACTGTGGAACAATGTGGAAAACCTAGTGCAAGAATAAAGAGTAGATGAGAGCTGCATTTCTTCACGGTGCTTGAGAAAATGTAGTGGATTTTACGAGTCAGAAAATAAGAAAGTAACCTGTAACAATATGTGTTGCTCCGTTTTGCCAGAGAAATCTTAACATTTCTCCATTCCAGTTACACCTTCTTATTTTGCAGATCGTTCACTGATCATTAAATGCTTTTTAACCCTTTCCCTTTCTTATCAAAAATTTAGACTTCTCCAATTCGAAAGAAGTTGCATACGATATTTTTAAGTGAGTGCAATTTGAAAAGGAACTAACCAAGATGTTAAAAAAAATTGTGGAAAAAGAAGAAATTGCTTGTTACAAGCAACATATTCTTTTCTCATGATGATTTCACAAGTATAAAACCACAAGGACGTAAATCAAGTGATTGTGCAGGAAAAGTTTAAATGATTTACTAATTAAATGTTGTCACAGATTGTATGAGGGCGAACAATAAAAAGAGGCTATATAATCAGGGGAACCAGCTTTATGATGACTCTGAAATACTTTTCAAACTGGCGTTGCACATGTTTATTCATTTTTTATACGAAAAAATAATCATGCTAGGGGCAGAAAACCAATGTTTCATCCTTTATCATTCTTCAAAATTTTGGACTTGTCCAAATTCAAAGGAGTAGCCACCGACAAAGTAAGTTCAATTCAAAATGTAATCACACAATATGAAAAAATATATTTTGGGAAAAGAAGAAATTGCTTGTTACAAGCAATTTATCTTTTTCTTTTCTTTTACAAAGATAATAATGGACACGTAAACATCAGGGGGTGTACGGGAAAGGGTCCAATCAAGGACTCCTAAACCATAAATAAATACCCTTATGACTATGGCCTCCAATCTGTTGGTTTTAGACTGTCATTTCGAGTAAATGTTGAATTATTGTAACTCTACAGGATAATTCAATACTTTAGTGTTATCAGTATTCAGAATCCACCATAAAGAAATTGAAGGATGAAAGCGAATAAAGAAGCTTCCAAGCTATCCATGGTAAACGAAACTTTTTTAATTACAACTTTGTACACAAACTAGACATTACACACGATTCATATCTTTTCCATTACATGAATAATTAACTGCGATTACCTTTTTTCAGTGGACAAAAATATTAGCATACATACATGCCAAACAATCGATGGATCGTGGGGGATCAATCACAGAATTAATCAACCAAATAAATCATTCATTTCCCCTTAAACGTCGTAACTACAGCTCAATCAAGCTGTAGTTACACTGTTAAGATCGCGAACCTACCATTTTTAATTTTTGTTTCTGACTATAAATTTGCAAAATAACGCCGTTTAACCCATTCCCTCACAGCAAAATTTTAGACTGGTCCAAATTGAAAGCAGCTGCAGACGGTAATTTCAAGTTTATGGATTTTTTTTTTTTTTTTTGGCTTTTGGGATAGAAAACATTGTTGACAATGAAGAAATTGCTTGATACAAGCAATTTCTTCATTTTCCACAATGTTTTCCTAAGCTTCTTTCTTGAGGGGCGTAAAAAGGAGGGCTTGTGTGGGAATGGGTTAATATCGAAGTGAATCCTCCTGTTGGAGTCAGTGGGCGTGACCAGCGATCCATTCATTGTTGTCATAGGCGAACAGTCATCGAGAATATTCTTGTTATTCTCGTGTTTTCTATCTGACGCCATAGTAACATGGTTTGAATGTGGTTATAGATATTAACCCATTCCCACAAAATATAATTTTGGACCAGTCCAAATTCATAGAGGTTGCAGACGACAATTTTGAAGTTGATGAGATCTTCAAAACCTTCGTCTTTTAAGGTAGAAACTGTGACATTGTGGAGAATTAAGAAATTGCTTGTAACAAGCAATTTCTTCATTCTACACAATGTTTTCTTAAGCTTTTATATTGAGGGGCGTTTAAAAGCGTCATTGTGTGGGGAATGGGTTAAATACCGTAATCATACATCTTCAATTTAACATTTCTTAAAATAACTACTGTTGTTTATGAAAGAAAATGAAGCTGTTTTTCGGGTTTTTCTTTGAGAAAAACTAATATTTACCTGATCAAGAATAGAATAAAGATCAAACTTGCAATACTTGCTGAATATTTTTTTTTATTTTAAGTCTGTTTAGATCAGATTGCCAATAGAAAATCTCACGGGAAACTTAATATATTTTATTTGGGGTAGCAACTAAATTGTGTACTTTTGCGAATTGCCAGATTGCTGACTATTCAACCAGGTATATTTTTTTATTGCAATAACAGACCAAAAGAAGAAAAGGTACTATTATTATACAATAACAACACATAGAATGATTATATATAATTAGACAACTCTTGTATAAAACTAAAAAAGTTTAATATTTCAAATTCAAAAAAAGAATTTTCTATAAAAGAATATATACAAGCCAAGACATGGAAGAGACCCGAAAAATCGAATTCACATTTGACATCTTTTTAACATATAAAGGAAAACAAATAATTCAACTACATTTGTAATTTTAAATAGACAAAACTCTCGTTTTTGAAATGCGCACACTATGATACATGCCAAGTTTTTAAATATTATTTTTTTTTCTTCAAACACAGCATTCCACAAGAAATTGTATTCAAAACCTTTATTGCTATTGATAATGTGATTTTGGTTCTTAATAAAGGTCAAGACATCGTAAATTTGAGACAGGTTGTAATGGCAATACCGTTTTTAATTTACTAAAGTCGCTGCGTTTTCCTGCTAACTGTAAACACATTAATGGCATTGTTTGTATTGGTTTGTTGACAGTTGATGGGAGATAAACACGAATTCAAAATTCAATTGCACATTCCTATATTTATTCATCATTTCCTTTTTCATCATTACTATAACTTTTAACCCATTACCATACAACAAAAGTCTAGACTGGTCTAAATTCAAAGAAGTTGCAGATGGCATTTCTAAATAAGTAGTTTTATAATAACCTATGTCTTCTATGGTAAAAAAAAACGTGGATAATGAAGAAATTGCTTGTAACAATCATTTTCTTCATTATCCACAAAATTTATCCAAAGCCTTTTTCTTCTAGGAGCGTCAGAAAGCGCCATCTTATGGGAATGGGTTACTCTATGAGAGGAAGCACGCTTATTGATACGCAACATTTTCCCCGACATAACAACTGTGAGGAACCTGCAAGTTATGAAATCCTGGATCATATGTAATGGTTATATATTTTTAATCTCTCCGTCTTTCTTTATCTGCGAGTAACCCCAACCTTCACTGGATTCTTTGTTTGGCAAAATGTGTGAACGATGAGCTCTAGCTTCTCCTGTAATCAGTGACAAAATCATATAAGTAATACCAGGAAAAAAAGCCAAATTTTCATTAACAATGCAAACTATATTGAATTTGCAGAATTCTCATTATGGAGAAAACATCTACTAATGATTATGTCATTTCTGTTCATAATATCTTTTACTTTAAAACATAAAATCCTTGAAAATCAGATCTACCAGAAATTATAACGCTAAGCTGTAATCTGAAACTTCATTTGCAGAATGAATAGAAAAATGAAAAAAATGTATTAATGCATCTATGCATGTACTACCGTTTTCCAATCACCCAATCCCAAATTTTCTTCGTGATTACGTTTCGTCTTCACCACTCGTTATCACAAATATGTATTCATAAACATTTCCCTTAAGATTTAAATATTTCTCTTAAAACCTCTGATGTACAACTTAAGCTCAAGTACAGCGTTTTCAACTTACTTCCGTTTCTGGAATTTTAGTAAGCTTCATTTTCCTAAGTACTTCCACAATACCGACTTTAGCTTCCAGAAGTGCTAGCCTCATACCAATACAGTTTCGAGGTCCATGGCCAAATGGGATGAAGGTGAACGGGTCCCTCTTTTGCTTTTCCTCGGGGCTGAATCTAGGAATCGATTTATTTGTCAATTTTCAAGTTGAAAGTAGAACGAGAAATTGAACCATTCCCAAACAATCACGCTTTCCGACGCCTCTCTTCCCCAAGAAAAGGGCTATTGAAAACATTCTGGAAAATGAAGAAATTGCTTGTTACAAGCAATTTTCTTCATGATCCACGATATTTTCTGCATAAAAGACAAAGATTTTTTTTGAAATCGTATTAACTAAAATTCTTCGTCTGCAACTTCTTTGGTTTTTGATAAGTCCAAAGTTTTATGGTCTGGAAATGGATTGAAATAGTATTTGTTCAACAGAAATCCCCATTTCAAAATCAAAATATCTCAAAAAGAAGTGGTCGTATTTACTAAAATCATATCAAACCCAAAGCAAATGTTGTTGAAATTCATTAGAATCGACTCAGTAGGACGATTCTATCGAGTCATAACAACATAGGATTAATCTAGAACTTCCATAGAACTTTGTGAAATAAACATTTGAAAAAGAGATCCAATGCAGTACAGGTCAACTGACGGATCGCTGGCCCCACCCACTGACTCCACCAGGAAGTTCAACTTCTCCATTAAACGGCGTTATGTTTCAAAATTTATTGCCAATAACATGCAACAAAAGTTTAAGGGTTGTTGACGACCTAACTGTCGTAACTACGACTTATTCAAGCTGTAGTTAAGACATTTAAGTTACCAAACCAACTAAAATATTTCCTGAAAATGTCGACAAATTGCTTAGTTCAAAGTAAACAGTCGGTCTAAATGAATGATGATTAATTCTTTGATTGGCAGCCGCGATTGATTAATTAGACCTGCTTTCGGGATATAACCTAGTTAGGTAGAATGATAATTCTTAGTAATACAAATCTATCAAGAGGTAAAAGTTTAGACCATGATCAGTCGGCACTTGTCGATACCTTTCGCACATCATAGAAGGTCAAATTTAACATCATACTTAAATTCTAAATTTGCTTTTATAAGACCTTAACTCTCCATCTTCATTTTATAAAGAGTGTATTGAATTATAAGAAAAAGCTAACAATTGAACACATTAAATGTCAGGATCACAAATTCGATCAATAAACTTCTTTTATGACGGTATCACTTAATGAGATATCAGATATTTTGAGACGATATTCGATATGATCATGTATTGTGTTGATCCCCTGAGTATCGTTTCAACCGGAATTCACTGTACTTACTTTCACCAATTACCAGACAAAAATGCTAAATGTTTCAAATTAAAATAAGTTGCAGAAGACTTTCAAATTACATTAAAATAAGAAAATAAGTGAAAAGTAAGGCAGATAACATTTTGAGAAAAAGAGAAATTGCTTGTTACAAGCAATTTCTCCCTTTTCCCACATAGTTTTCAGGGTGTCAAAGAGCGGCATTTGAGGTAATCGGACAAGTCAGTTTAATTTTCAACACCCAACAAACCTTTCGGGTATGAATTTTTCAGGTTCTGGGTAGAATCCTAGCTGATGATGGATCTGCCATATCGAGTATTGTACCATGGTGCCTTTCGTGATTGTAAACCCGTCTACTTCCACATCCCGGTCCTCAGACGGCATACGGTTCATTCTACATAGGACAGGTAAAATAAAACAAGTAAAAGTCACACACAAAGAACAATTATCAATCTGAAGTACTGCATGGTAATACAGAGTCCCTATCCGACCAGAGATTTATTTTTATGGGAATATGTCCAAGTCAAACATCTGTATTTTCTTTAAAAAAAATAATGAACCGTTGCAAGGCTCGCAATAGATCTGAGACTTATTATTTGGAACTCATACACCAATCATTCATCTACAAGCGTTTAGAAAACAGTTCTGAAAACTTGATTTTCCTGAAAACTTGGTTTTCAGTGAATGCTCTTCTAATGTTAATATTCTCGTCAGAAATCATACTGGGCCTGTACCAAAACCAACCTCAATAAACACAATAGTTTAAAAACTGTTTGACCAAACAGACAGATAGAAAGAGTGCAGAAAAAAACCCTTCGACTTCTCCGTTTTGGGACTTATCATAAGAATTGCGGACTATGTTGTTGGCATTCAGCATGATCTGTCTCAATAAAACTACTGTAATCTCTGCATAATCATAAGGACGCTCATATTCATACAATTGTTATTCAGGTACCCAGTAGGCAATTGATTGATTAAGTGATTGCATAGGGTTAAACACCATTTTTAACAGTATTTCAGTCATATCGCGGCAAGGGAGCACCTAACAATGGATTCCTGGTATTTCTCACATCAGAACTACCACTACATCTTTTCCTAGCCTCCAGTTGCTAACTCACTAAGGTTTACAATTATCCACTCATTGTAGAGAGACAAATGTCGGAAAGGATATGTGCTGCCGCCGGTGATCGAACCCATGGCACCCAACGATTGAAGGTTGGGATTCTGATGCGCTACCGACTGCGCTATGACGGCGGCTCCGAGTTGGCAATATAGATACTTTTAATTCCAAAGTATAGAGCTTAACTAACAATACTTAAATAATATACGACTGTTTGGATTTTTTTGTACCAGTATTTGGTGATGATCAACATTACAATAATTACTTCTACAAATAAAGCTTTGTGTCTTCAGTTGGTTATAAGTAAAAATATGAATGTTTGCCGCTATGTGAGTTTGTTTTTATTCTTTATCCTGTAATATTTTCCAGTGTCTTATTGCGTTTTAACCCATAACCCCACACTTTTTAGACTGGTCTAAATTTAAAGAAGAGGTAGACGACAATTTAAAGTTTATGAAATTTAGATTTGTTCAATTTTCTGGGTAGAAAACATTGTGGAAAATAAAGAAATTGCTTGTAACTTCTTAATTTTCCACAATGTTTTCCTAAGCTTTTTTCTTCGTGGCGTCCAAAAGCGTCCTTGTGTGGGAAAGTGCTAAGCGACTGCACACCCCATTGACACGATGAAATGGTACTAGAGAAAGAAAAGAAAAATATGCAAGTTAAATTTTAGACTTTGGTCCGTAGTTACCAACGATTCTAACACACAACTTTCAATGACATAGGATACATGAGAAATAAATAGCACGATCAATCAGATACCCGAGGCTTGATTTAGGCTAGTTTGTACATACAGTCCATGGACGAACTTATACATAAATTATAGTATAAAAACCTGCATATAGGGGGATATACATACAGTCCGTGGACAAACTTAAACATAAATTATAGTATAAAAACCTGAATATAGGCGGATACATACAGTCCGTGGATGAACTTAAACATAAATTATAGTATAAAAACCTGCATATAGGGGGATACATACAGTCCGTGGACAAACTTATGAATAAATTAATGTATAAAAACCTGCATATAGGGGGATACATACAGTCCGTGGACAAACTTATAAATAAATCATAGTATAAAAACCTGCATATAGGGGGATACATACAGTCCGTGGACAAACTTTTACATAAATTATAGTATATAAGCCTGAATATAGGCGGATACCTACAGTCCGTGGACGTACTTTTACATAAATTATAGTATAAAAACCTGTATATAGGGGGATACATACAGTCCTTTGACGAACTTTTACATAAATTACAGTATAAAAACCTGCATATAGGGGGTTACATACAGTCCGTGGACTAACTTATAAATAAATTATATTATAAAAACCTTCATATAGGGGGATACATAAAGTCCGTGGACAATTTTATACATAAATTATAGTATAAAAACCTGCATATAGGGGGATACATACAGTCCGTGGACAAACTTATACATAAATTATAGTAAAAAACCTGCATATAGGGGGGTACATACAGTCCGTGGACGAACTTATACATAAAATATAGTAAAAAACCTGCATATAGGGGGATACATACAGTCCGTGGGCGAACTTATACATAAATTATAGTATAAAAACCTGCACACAGGGGGATACATCCTTAACGTCTCACAAACCACTTGATCTAGGTAGGGCATCTCCATTATCTTGTCATACGTCACATCACTGTCCTGTAATTTAATGTCATCATTAAGAGATACTTTATCATTCAATTATATATCATTCGGAAGAAGGACCAGATAAAACATGTCCAGAATGGCAAAACTTGTATCACGGGCTTTGCGAAAAGAAGTATTGCCATTGTGGTCTCGATGGTTCACTTATAACATCTTTTCTCTTTTTCTGTCATTTTTCCAACTTCTAAAATTAACACATCATTAATTGGTTAAACTTATAAAAGAATTCGGGTTTTCTTATGCTATTCAACACTATTTGACAGCTTCAGTTGCACCAAACAAAGGCTGTATTTCTAGCCCAAATTCTAAAGGACAAAAGCATTACTGGATGATAAATAAACGTACTTTACAGACAATATACACAACACAAATCCAGGTCTTCCTTTGACAAATAATACTTTCCTGTGTTCGAGACTCAAGACAGCCGTACAATGAAGCAGAGAGAGTAATACCAGATAAAAATACGAGAAGATACTGTCATTTGAGCAAAAAAGAGATTCACGTCGTTATAGGCAAGAGCTAACTACTTAATATTTTATGATTTTTTTTATTTCTAGTTCGAAAAGGGTATTCATATATGAAATTCGAAGTTTTCGTAAGACGATAGCTATGAACCGTGGTAACAGTATATGTATAATTTAAGGTTCAAATCTATACTATGAATCTAATTGGTCGAGGCACATTTCTCGTCAAACCAGAGTCGTTGTTATGACTTTTTATCGCACTTGAAAATTTACTTGTTCGTTTTAGAAGATCATTCTCTAACAGACCACGAGGTATACAAAGCTGAAGTTTATAAATCGAGATATATTCAACTCATCTATATCGTCCTTGTAACCATAGAAACTCGTAGCTACAGCTTGATTCAAGCTGTAATACTAGGTCTTAGAATGACAATGACGAAACTTTAATTGGTTTCGCTGAAGTCATAAAAAATAAACTGATATATGTCAACTTACTGATTTAATAAATGTATCGACTTCCTGGATCAGTTTCTCTTGTATATCCGGGTGGGTGGCCAGAACGTAAGACATGAATGTAAGCAAAGTGGCTGTGGTCTCATAACCCGCTATAAATACAATAAATCCCTGGGCCAGTAACTCATCAGTAGACAGTTCTATAAAAAAAAAATCCATAAAACATTTGAATCCATTTCGTGAAATTCACGCTACAATTGTCAAAAAATCTAGTAAGCATCTAAAATTATTTGAATGTCAAAAAATCTAGTAAGCATCTAAAATTATTTGATACACCATTAAAGTAAATGCAAAAATGAAGTAATAAATTAATTCGGTAAAAAAAGCTGAACAAAGAATCTTTCCGGGTTAAGCATCAGAGAAGGAAAGAAAGAAACGAATAAAGAAAGAGAGGCAGAAGAATAGACGTGTAGATTAGATTGTAAAGATTGATAGATTAAATAGGTTGATAAACTAAGATAAGATCTGGAGTTGGATTAGGAGGATAGGGTTGAATTGGATAGGATTGGATTCAAAAGTACATTATAGGATTGATTTGATGTGATAGAACAGGACAGAAATCATTTGAAATTTATTTGACGTTTGTAGGAAGTTCGCATTGCGTTCCGATCTAAATGTACAATCTGGTTGGTCTGTCGATATTTTGATCTATAGCGGCGTTTCATCAATAACGAGTCTTTAAAAATTGAAGCGGGACTTTCTGTCGGAGTTAATGGGCGGGCCTAGGGAGACATAGGGTGGGGCCAGCGGCATTGTCCGACAGAACAGTTCCTTATGCACCTATTGTATAACTGTCTTACTTTTGCTTGTATCTTTGTCAACCTTTTGGTCCTCCTCCCAGTCGTTCATCATCAGCTGTAGAAGATCATTTCTTGAGGACTGGAAAAAGAACAGTGGAATTTCAAAAAAATGATATTTTCTTACATGTTTGCTCTCTCTCCGAAATAAAGTTACTACCGTTTTACAAAACAAATCTGTTATTTGCATCACACTCACGAGTAATAGTCGACTGGTACACAATATAGAAATTACTGACGCCAATTCTTAGACAGTAATTTACACATGCAAAGTAGTTAAGATTAGTCAAAACCATTTTTAATTAATTTGATTTGATAGAAAACATTGTGGGAAAAAAGAAAACGAATACATTTTTCATCATTAAAACTCTTGAAATATTTTTGATATCTGAACTTATTCAAATATTCTATTCTATATTATTTTCTTTTGCCTACAACTGACCAAACGCGGATGTCAATCAAAGAAAAAAGCGACAAGTCAAATCACTTATTTTGATAGGGAGTGGAATTGTATCTCCGAAATTGATCGCCATTCATGTGAAGCATTTTTGTTGCTTTGGCAAATTAATCGTCGTAGCTACAGCTCATTCAAGCTAACCGTTCTCCTTTCATGTAACATGCTACTGGCCATAAATCTTGCAAAATAACGTGGAACTTCATGTCGAAGTCGAAGGGCGGGGCCGACGGAGAAAGAGGGCGGAGTCAGCGATTTGTCAAAAGTACGTACATCATGTTTGCTCTTCCTGTCAGCAATGATATCCAGGGTTAGTTTGGAAAAGAACCTCAGGGCATTCATGGGATAGAAGATGCTGATCTTCAAGCATTTGTTCAGAAAGATTCCAAAATTTGGAAACAGTACTGAAAATCAAATCAAATCTGGAATGTATTCTAGATTCTAAAGTACAATTATGATTAATGGTTAAGATAAAATATGAATGACTTTATCTACAAGTGCATTTTTAAAAAAGAAATCTTAACTGTCATACGTCAATAGATTTGTATACAGTACATTATAGTATGAATAACCCTTTCGTGTACAAGCTCATGATTTTACATCTCTGTGATATTATACATTTGAAAGAATTGCGAGAAAAGAAGAAATTACTTGTTACAAGCAATTCCTTCTTTTCATACAAAATTTTCTATCCGGAAGGCTGGTAACTTTTCACATTTGAATACCGTCTGCAAGTTCTTTTATTTTGGACAAGTATAAAAAATGAAAAACAGGAAAGGGTGAAAACGAAAGATTTTAGTTTATATAGTTGCTCTGGAACACACAGTCAAAATGTTTTCAGAGGCAGTCGCTTTAACACATTACCAGACGGCAAGATTTAGACTGGTCCAAAGTGAAAGGAGTTGCAGACGACAAGTTAAAGTTCATAAAATTTTAGATTTTTTAAACTTTCTGGGTAGAAAACATTGTGTTAAATGAAGAAATTGCTTGCTACAATAAATTTCTACATTTTACACAATGTTTTCCAAATTGTTTTCCTGCGGTGCATCCAAAAGCGTCACTGTGTTGGAATAGGTTAAGCCGACTGCTTCCAATTTCACATCAGAACAGAACCCCAGATGAACAAATATCTATGGAATTATCCGTTATATTGCAACGATGCACGGAAAACACAATCCAAAAATATGTAATTCAAATAACGAGTGTATTATGTATGTATTCACGTTTGTTCGTGTATACCTCAAAATATATCATGTGGACTCAATTGTCAAGAAACGAATTGTTTAGTACACAATTAGATTAGTGGATCGATTGGTTTGAAAGATTGAATAGGATTAAACGCCACTTTAGACAGTATTTCAGTCATATCGCGGCGACAACAAAATTAGAAAATCAGAGATTATCCGAAAGATAGTAAACTCATGAATGTGTTAAGAAATCTTAAGCGTTTTTAGCCTTACAAATATAATGTCGATGCGCGAGAAAATGTCGTAACTACAGTTTTATTAAAGATGTAGTTACAACAGTTTGCTCGCGCACCGACTAATAGGCCTACTTCAAGATCAAATTAATTAAACGAAGTAAAAATCGTGCCAGTTCTTTTAATCAATTCTAAATCGACGTTGACGTCACTGTTGTAAGAATAAACAGAATCACCATGAATCAAAATTAAGAAGTAAGAAGATAATTACATGCTATAACAAGAAGTGGATTTTTCAGAGGATCCTTTCCGAACACCGATTTAGCTAGAGATATAAAAGGTTGATCCGGGTGTTTATAAGCGTCTGTTCGTATGCCAAAGGCTGTTCCAGCAATTACATCCATGGAGAAACATCCAAAATGACTAAAACGTTGACAAAAATAATCAATTTCATCAATTTTTGAGTTTTATAACATGCTACGTAGAGCCAAAATATTCTGACAAAGAGTTTGTTTAACATAAGGATACGCCAATCGTCAGAATGTCGTAAATACAACTTGATTAAAGCTTGATTGCTTACGACACCTTGGTCGCTAAAAGACGATATGCTCCACACAACTGATCAATCGCTGATCCTGCCCACTTACCCCGTTGGTCCCCCCCCCCCCATTGACTCCAACAGGAAGTTCCGCTTCGATATTCAACAGTCTTATTTCATGGCCAGAAGCACGTAACAAAAAAGTAGAATGGTTGGTTGGCGACCTAAGCGTCGTAACTACAGCTTGAATAAGCTGTAGTTATGGCGTTTAAGTCGCTTAACCAACAACAAAGCTTAACAAAAATGGCGGCTAATATCGGAGCTCAAAAGTCACCTCTTGTCTAAATGGATTATTTCGACGGTCGACTGATTATTTTATTGACAGCCGCAGTTGATTAGTTAGTCACTAGTATCCAATACGATCGAAATTTAAAAAGAGAAATTTATAATGCACGGGATATTATATTCAAAGTCTTATGACTTATATTTTTTCCTTAACCCTTGACCTGCTCAATATTTATCCCTCCTTCGCATTTTTTGGGGGGGTCAAATTAAGAACTACTTTATGTTAAAATGTTTGCTCAACACTGAAAGAATAAGCAGGAAGTGTAGACTAAGATCAGACTGCACATCTTTGCAGGCTTATCTTAGTCTATAAACCTGTCACAGCTATTGTCAAAAGAGGAATATTCCGGGATCAGCATGACAAGGGTTAAATATCTTAATGTTTGTTTATATATAAATATATTTCAATTGTCACAGATAATGTTTAAGCGAAATGTTAATTACTTCTAGAAGAAAATGGAAAGAAATTTCTTACTAATTAGTTAGTAAGCTGAACACAGTCTACATACAATTTTGAATCAACAGGTTCCCCAGATTCTGCCTTCTCTAGTAAACTCGAAACCAAATTGCCAGCTGCATACTTGATCTCTTGAGTCATCTATAACACGAAAAAGAAAATGAATAGTAAGGAACTACCAACTAGAAATTATCAATGGGAACCTTTTGACCATCCGTTTTATTCTAGGCGTATATCAAACTCAAAAATACTTTGATAAAAAAAACTGTTAACTTTGCAAACATTAACTATTCCCTCGAAAAAAGAGCAGAAATTGCGAGTATATCCCCGTTAAAATACATTCTGCTAGGTAAAAATATAATGTTCAGGGTTGATACTAAAACGGTCGCTAGGTTTACCATATTTCATTCCCTATTTATTTGTTAAAAATCTGTCCTTACTCATACATGTGATTTATTATGTTTGTATTTTGACGATGAACAACATGTGTTCAAGTCAAATTGTTGAATAGATATTCTGTTCTGTATTACTATATTACGACAATATTCGAAGTAAATGTTGCATGCAAACCTACTTATTCCATTAGAACTCGTCTTCCATATCTTAACCTATTCCCAATCAACGACGATTTTTGACGCCTCTAGAGAAAAGAAATTTGGAAAACATTGTGTAAAATAAAGAAATTGCTTGAAACAAGCAATTTCTCCCTTTTTTACAATATTTTCTACACAAAAAGTTGAAAATCGAATTTTGATATGCTTAAAAATGTTGTCAACTCGTTTCAATTTGGACCAGTCTAAAATTTTGCCGTCAGGTAATGAGTTAAAAAGGAAATGTCGTGTCATATTTTCAGTGAATTGTATTTTTTTTTTTCAATATTTTGAGGTCTTAAAAAATATAGAAAAAATTCATTAATAAAATTGTAGATAGAATATAGATGTTAACAACTGAGGGATCGCTGGCTACACCAATTGACCCCCGATAAGGATATTCAACTGATGTTTATTTGCATAATTTATGTCTAAGGACTTAACCCATTACCAGACAGCAAAATTTTAGACTAGCCCAAATTGAAAGAAGTTGCAGACGACAATTTAAAGTGTATGAAATTTTGGATTTTTTCAACTTTCTGGGTATACAATATTGTTGAAAATGAAGAAATTGCTTGTAACAAGCAATTTCTTCATTTTCCACAATGTTTTCCAACAATATTTTTCCTTAGGGGCGTTTAAAGATGTCACTGAGTGGGAATGGGTTAAAACAAATGAGCAAATCTCTGGTTGGCGACCCATATGTCGTTACTACAGCATGGATATCAAATGTCAGCATTTACTTACTGCCTTAATCATTTGATCGTCAACATATTTTCCGATTTCCGATTGACAGAGGCGACCCATCAATTAGCGGACAACGGCTTTCAATAATAGAAACAAATGGACGAATCAAATCGTCCATTTAGACCGGGAATGAACATTAGTCGACATTTATGTCAAGCTTTTTTATTGGTTTGTCAACTTAAATGTAGCAACTACTGCTTATTAAAGCTGTAGTCAGGACGTTTAGGTCACTAACCAACCATTTTACTTATCTGTTACACATTACAGACCATATATTTTGCAAAATAATACCGTTGAATATCGAAGTGGAACGTCCGGTAGGAGGCCTGTGGGCGGGGCCAGCGATGCGTCATTTAGAGGGTAATTTGGGAGTTTAGATACAGTCTTTGTCAAAACCTAAGGCATAGCACGTGGCTTTGTAAAAAATGCCTTGAAACGACAAGTCACCATCTATCGTAACCTAAAACCCTCTTCGATTTATGATTTCGATTATAACATGATAAGAACTTAACCTATTACACAACGACAAAACGTTGGACTGGTCCAAATTGAAAGTTTCAGACGGCAACTTCGAGTTGATCAAATTTTAAAAATCTTTGTGCTTTAGGGTAGAAAACAATTGTCGAAATGAAGTTACTTTCGATTTCTTCATTTCAACAATGTTTCCCCAAGCCATTTCTTTAGGGCGTAAAGTTGCCGGATTGGGTTGGAATGGGTTACATTAAATTTTGATCCAAGCAAGGTGGGATATAAATTTAGAAGTGACTGTTATATCCAATCTCCGACCCAAAATAAAGTCAGAAGTAAGATGTCATAGAATGTATAATTATTTACTATGAATCACGTTTTTCATTTATAGTTTCTCGGAGTACAATATAAACATGTGCGTGAAAAGGATAGACATGAAATCATAACAAGAAGAGCGTTACCGCGGGAGAGTTTAAATTGAAGATTTCTTTTGCAATTCGATCTGTGCTGTCATGGTTCAGTTAAATACCATCATCATAATAATGATTATGTATAATTTGTACTGTAAACTTGTGGTGCAGTTTTCTTTTCATTTTGCATTTATTTTGTATGTTGAAGTTTCGACAAAATGTACGAAATTAAGTTTTCGAAAAATAACTTCGAATGTCAGATTTCGCGATGAACGCAGGCCCACCACTAGGAAAACGTTTTACTTTCTTGATATCTATCGTCTTTCAATTATTCATTCTTTTATTCTCAATAATTAACCAATCGCAGCTGTCAATCAAGGAATCAACCGACCAATCAAATACTTCATTCAGCTCGGAATTTAGCTGTGAACTAAAAAATAGCCGCCATTTTGTTAAGCTTTTTTTGTTAGTTTGGCAACTTAAACGTCTTAACTTCAGCTTATTCAAACTGTAGTTACGACGTTTAGGCCGCCAACCAACCATATCATTATTTTGTTGCGTGCTACTGGCTATTAATTTTGAAAAATAACGTCGTTTGAAGTCAAAACGGGACTTCCTGTAGGAGTAAGTGGGCGTGGCCAAAGGAGTATCCATCAGCAAGTTCTTGATTTACGTACAGAGTATCTTACTAATACCACATTCGTATGGTGGTTTACTGAAGAGACAGTGATACGAACCATTTTAATTTTTCCCGGACTGTATGACGGTGTTAGTATACTTCTCACTCTTTTCCAGTGTGAGTCTCGAAGTTCAAGTAACATTAGATTTATCGGGCTTGGCTGAAGTCCTGGAATAGACTGAAATAAAATAAATGTATAAGAAATCGCTCAGATTAATGTAGAAAATGATAACTTATATTTGAAATATACATGTATATATAACGAATCTGAAAAAAAGCTCAACGAATACAGTTTCGACAAAAAGTTATTCGTCGGTGCGCGAGCAAAATGTCGTAGGAAGCTGTTTTGCTCGCACACCACCGTATTGCAATTTTTTTCTTTTTTCGAAGAAATGATACGAAAGTTAATCATGACTAGTATTAGACCGTGCAGTGCAGTAAGATAAACCAGAAGTAGTCTTTTTCGTGTTAATCCTTTCCTGTTTTCAAAATTTGAGACCTGTCTAAATCCAAAGGTTTTTAAACGAGTAGCCTTGACGACGTCGAATATTTCACTCAAAATAACAAAATCGTTCTTTAAAATGTCTAAAAATCTCATTTTGTGGGAGTTTTCATCTCGAAGAAAAGAACGCACTTCAGCCCCTTTACCTTGATGTTAAACAACTATTCAGACTTTCCAAAATAGGTTTTTGTTGCGTGCTTGTCCACTTTTGACAAAGGTTGAGTTAGTTTGTACTAACTTATCTTAGTTCCAAATAAGACTTTAATTTAAAGGTTTTAATCTTATTGAGTCGGTTTCGAACATTCACAATCCATGGGTCCCTAAGAAAGAGGCAGTCGAGTAGAAGTAGTGGGTGTGGCCAGCGACCCGCTTAGATTCGACTAGTTCAACAATACTTACATAAATCGTGTGTCGTTAGTATTCAATGGTATAGTCTTATCGAAACGAAAAGATAATAATACACAACGTAGAGTTTCTTTAGAAAATAACTATTGACCAATCGCGACCGTCAATCAAGGAATCAACCGACCAATCAAGTAATTTATTCAGCCCGGACCTGAGCCTATCAACTCCGACATTGGCCGCCATTTTGTTTACCTTTTTTGTTGGTTTGGCGGCTTAAACGTCGTAACTACAACTTATTCAAGCTGTAGTTACGACGTTTAGATCACAAGCCAACCATTTTAATTTTTTGTAACATGCTACTGGCCATAAATTTTGCAAAATAACGCCGTTAAAAATCGAAGCGGAAAGCCCTGTTGGAGTTCATGGTCGGGGCTTAGGGAGTCAGTGGGCGGAGCTAGCGATTGGTCAATTAAGCCCTTCCGGGACCTTTCAAACCATTTACAGGAGCGTGATGTCCAGTCACTGAGCAGCCTGGACAACCACTACAGCATTTGAAATATTCGCCGATCGAAAATCCAATTTTTTATTCCATCAAAATTACTAGGAGAAATCCGATGAATGACAATAAAAAGTCATTTTTGTAAAATTTGGTTGAAATCAAGCCAGTAGCTTCTGGGAAGAAGATTGTCAAATATTTCGCTTTATACCATATATGGAAATAGGTAGACGCCAATAAAAGTCTGTATCTACTCCGATCAGAATTTCTTGAAAAAATCTGATAAAGGGCAAGGTCAGGATCATTCTGTTGAAATTTGATTGAAATCCGACCACTAGTGTCCGAAGAGAATAATTTTAAAGGAATTGTTCACAGACACACGCACACACACAGCTCGAGGGACAAAACACTAAGACAATAACCCGCTATCTATACATTGTATAGACACTTACAACAGTATCGCGATTAATCCTCGATGTTTGGTCTCAGATAAAGATTCATAATATAAACTTACAAATCTATTTTGGAACTTCAAATGGTCTGATACCATGATTTTCTTTAAAAGATCCATGTCTGCTATGTGTATTGTCCGTATTGGACCAACCGCACCCCTGGGAATGAAATTGAGCAAAGTAGCATTAAAAACACATTAAAACTAAGAAAAAAAAATAAAATAAAATAAACCACTAGAGATATTAAGGGCGTTTTAGCACCTATATCGCTGCACAGATCTGAAATTACTGATTCAGAGAAAAAGGTTTTCGAGAATTCTATATAATCTGAAGGATCTTTGCTATATCCAGCAAATAAATCTTGTCGCTGAAAGCTTTGAATTAATTCCAGAGAAGAATTTCCAACTTTTTATCATTTTCATAAAAGCCAAGTCATGTAAATTTCATTTTACTACGTCAGATGCAAGTGTATTAAAACCTGTAACACCGATCTATAGAGCTAGCTTGTAGTGCTTTTAATCCATTACCAGACGACAATATTTTAGACTTGTCCAAATTGAAAAAAAGTTTTGGTTTGAAAAACATTGAGGGAAATGAAGAAATTGCCTGTCACAAGCAATTTCTTCCTTTTCCACAATGTTTTCGAAAGCTTTTTTTCTTTAGGGCGTCCAAAAGTGTCATTGTGATGGAATGGGTTGATACTTTCTTGGATGCATATATTACCAAAGAAATAGATCATTTTTGACGAATAGAGTATGAAGGGAGACAATCATGTAAGAATTAAGCACCAGATTCATTTACATCCCTTGATTAAACCTCGGATCCTATGAGAATATAATTATGGCCCACCTTTTCAACCAATTGGTTTTTTTTAAAGAAATCTCACGAGACGTCTCTGTGAAATGTGGTTGAAACCAACCAACTATATTCAACGTTTTCACTATATACCATACATATATACGGAAATTAGTCCGTACCATAAAAGGCATGTTTTTCACCCGATCAATTTTTTTCAATGCATCTGAGAAATTTGTGATTTTGTGAAAATGTTTTCACTGTATACCACACAGCCATCAAGCAATCCGATCTCTTTTTTTTTTTGTTGTTGCTGTTGTTGTTCATTGCAATTGACAAAGGGTCACCTAAGGATCATTTCTTCGAAAGTTTATAATTATTATGATCAGCCAGTTGTTTATGGGAAGAAATTATTCTAAGCTTTCATTATATACAATATATGCATTTGGCCCCGCCTATAATAGCTATGTTGTTCATCCGACCAAAATCCTTTGAAGAAATATAATTCTGGGGATTTGGGACCCTTCCTGTGAAAGTTGTTGCATTCTATCCGGTAGTTTCAGATGATTTTATTTTTAAAGTTTAAATTGATGTGCTTCATATGGTTACTGCCATCTCGTATATTGTGGCAGGAATATCCCACCATAGCCCTCTCCTGATTATTTGCAGCAATACTCACCCGTGGATTGGTCCATACTTTTTGTATGAATATTCGTCGTTTTCATTTGGAGTCTGAAAAAACACACACACAGATAATCAAATGCAGATACCGTAGAAACATCCAGATTTGATCATTCTAGGAAAGCCGTATTTAAGTTTCAAATGAGCAAAATTCCCCCTTTTCCCATAATTTAATATGAACGCGCTTCCTTATAAGCTGCTTTGTGACATGCATATCATCATGGTCCTTTTCAACCACAGAAATGGTAAAATGTATATCACTGATGACCCCGTTCGTAAATAGTAAGTAAACCTTGAAGGGACAATCTTAAAGTAGTCGCTACACCCATTCCCCCTAAATTCCGCTTTTGGACCCCCTTCTTTTTTTTTCTTCGAAAACATAGCAGAAAATACAGAAATAGCTTGTTACAAGCCATTTCTTCATTATATACTATGTTTTCTACTTGAAAAACAAAGATTTCCAAATTTCCAGCAGCTAAAAATGGTCGTTCGCAACTTCTGTAAATTTGGACCAGTCGAAAAAAAAAATCATCTGGTAATTGGTTAAAGCGCTGGTCGCTAAATACATTTTTTGTGACAAATGTCAAGGATCGATTCGAATGCTCATTGAGAATCTTTCAAAGAGTTCAAGCAGCATAGGATTCACGTAACCCATTACCACAGGACAAAATTTTAGACTGGTCAAAATTGAAAGGAGTTGCAGACGACAATTTAAAGTTTATGCAATTTTAAATTTTTCAAACTTTCTTGATAGAAAACATTGTGTAAAATGAAGTTGCAAGCAATTTCTTCATTTTAAACAATGTTTTATCACTCGTATTTTATTAGAGCGTCAAAAACTTCATTTTGTGGAAATGGGTTAAGATATTTTTTTCAAATGCATAATTTGTTAAAGCTCTGGCTTTTATACAAGGAACTTCGAATAAGGTCGCTCAAAAAATGTGGTAACTAGATTAATAACGGTGGTCGCTTGAGCAAGATTGATTGTATATAACTTTACATATAAACCCTTTCCTGGTCAAACCCGGGATTTTATCACGCTGTGATTTTATACTCGAGAAAATATTATGGAAAAAAGAAATTGCTTGTAACAAGCAATTTCTCCTTTTCCCACAATATTCTCTACCACATAGGATGGTTTCATTTCAAATTGAATCCCATCTTTTTTGTCGTCTGCAACCTCTTTGAATTTGGACCAGTCTGAAATTAAAATAAACGGGAAAGGGTTAAATTTTCCATTTCTCACCTTATCTAATGAATTAAGATAATCATATCAAGGGGGTAGTCTTACTTTTATGGTTTAAAAGCACTTCCTTTTTCAATGATCTAAATGAAGAAAATTTATATTATCCGTTACTTGAGAGATATAATGGCTTTAAAACCTCTAGGTTTATTTCTCTATTCAACAGCGATGTTGCTCTTTACCACACAATCCGAAAATTTCTACGTGCCTTATTTAGCTAGGGAAAACATTGTTAGAAAATAAGAAATTGCTTGTAACAAGCAATTTCTTCTTTTCTCTCAATTTCTTCAAACTAATATGGCCCTTATTTTTCAAATTAAGCAAAGTTTGTTTTGAACCTCGTTCAATTAGAAAAGTTTTTTGTCGTTTGGGATTTGGCTAAATGAAACCAACAGTATTATGGTCTAAATCATATTAAGCTTAGCTTTAAATCAGTCCATTTGCTAATGATATTCTACTTATTTTAGCATTTTTAAGCATCAATTCAAGTTTGGACCAACGGTTGTCTTCAGTTTTTCGTAAAGTGCTATAGACTTACCATTGTAAAAGCTCCTATCAAATTACCAAAAATAGGAAGAGGTAGTGGGCCTTTAATCTTGTATCTTGCCCTCCAGGCTAGGATTCGAAACCAGTCATACCTGTAATGTATAGTTTGTCATCCACTGAACCTATCAATTCATCAATGATACATTTCACAAAGTACGGGCTAAAATGTTTAATTTGAAATGTATTCTGTGTTTCTCTCAGATACAACAAGTCCTATTATCACCATTTTAACAATGATTGATCAGTGTTCGGATTGACAGACCGCGAATGTCAATCAAAGAATAAATTGACCAACCGAAACTCTCCTTTTCACCGGAAGTGACTTTGAACTTAAATATTGGCCGGCATTTATGCGAAGCATTTTTCTTGGGTCCACGGCGTAAACGTCGTAACCGTACATCTTATTCAAACTGTTGTTACAACGTTTAGGTTGCTAACTAACAATTTTTTTTTTCTCTGTCGGAGCTCAGTGGGCGTGGCCAGCGATCCGTCAAGTAGTTTAAGGTTTAAACAAAGTTGCAGTATTCATGATAAATGAAAAAGGGTTTTCACCATATTACAATTTTCAAACTTATCTCGATCCATTACCAGACAATCACACTTTTTGGCCAGCCGAATTTAAAGAGAGCTAAGAAAAATACTGTGAATATACGAAAATTCATTTTTCTACCCTAATAGCACTTATTTAACGATTCGAGAGCAATTTGAATTGTCGCCAGGAGCTTCAAATTAGACCATTTAAAATATGGCAAAGGAATAAGATTAATTAAGCTTCTAAAGGATATCGAAGTAGAAAAGTTTATGTAGTATTCCTTTGCTAAATTCCTCATCTGTAACCCGTTACGAAAAAAAAAACCTGCAAGGATTTGGGGGAATGCATCGAAACGTGCTAGACTGTGCGTAAAGCGCAGATTTACTAGGATCGAGTGTCTCGCTTGTGGGCGATACATTTATTAATGTTGAAACATTTCAACATCTTAAAATTATCTGCAACTTCTTTGAATTCAGACAAATCCAAAATTATGTCGTCCTGGAATGGGTTAAGTGGCATTTTACGGAACACCAGGGAGGTGTCCTTGTTTTGAGAGCCTATCCTTATCGTACGATACCAATGTCGGAGAGCAGTGTAGATGAGACAGATTTTACCAGTCTCGGTGCCCTGTTCTATGCTTTCGTCGTTCACTATTCTGGCAAATTGTACAAAAAGGAAAAATTGCATTGAAAGAAGTTTCGTGATGAACGACAGAAACGGCAAAGGAACAAACCTTTTTCCAAAAAAAATTGTGTATTAGCGCTGCAAATGCTAAGTATATAAATTGCTAATACTTACAGAATCTTCGTAAGTATCACAATCAGTATAGCATAGAAGATGCTGATACCAAATATCTCCATGGTTCGTTGTTTAACCCAATGATTCTCACTCCTGGAAAAACCAAAATATGCGTGTAAACATAGAATGCCCCTATAACGATCGAGTTTTCTGTATTATGACCTTGATAACTGACAATGACCTTGTCAGCAGATTGACCTTGAGAACACTGCGTCTTTAACAACCTTGTATTAAATGTAAGGAGGAATACATGTGTAAGGTTTTGTCAACAAATAGGAGTATGCTCACAAAAGACTCACAAAAAAAACCTAATTTATAATAACTAAACGCAATCATTAATTGTAAAACATTTTGTTCGCAAATCATACCATTTCAGTAAAGACAGGTATTTTTTTTTTTTCATCTATACGTGTAATTTACAAGTTTTATTAAAGGCAAATAGACCTTATCTTTAAATTTTCAACATTTTTTTCGTTTGTTTTAATTGGTTTTAACGCCTCTTTGAACAATCAGTCATATCGCGGCGACTGGAGCACCTAACAATGGATACCTGGTATTCCCCACATCACTACTACCACTACTACCACTACATTCTTTCAGAGCATCCACCTGCTCATCCCACTTAAGTTAACGATTATCTACCCATTAATGGGAGACAAATGTCAGAAAGGTATAGGAGTCTGACGCGCTACCACTATGACCGCGGCTCAACATTTTTGCATGAGCAGAAAACATTTCTACAAGTAAGTGTATGCAAGACCATTCATACAATAGACGGATCGTATGAAACGCCGACAAGGTTATTTGACTTAGGTAGCAAACGATTTTTTTGATGAAACTGAATCAAATTTGTGAAGAGACAAATAGTACAAGGGTCTTATATCGGGGGAATCTCCCCTAATAGGATTCATTCTTAAGGCATAATAATCATTCTGACAAAGTGACCTAGCTTTTGACCCTATGTGACCCAAATTCATTCTCGTAAAAGATATCATACAGACAAACATGCTGAATAAATATCAAGACATTTGAGCCCAAAATATTACCTTGTATAATGAATATGTGGCCTTGTTTTTGACCCCCATGAGGCCCAATTTTAAACTGATCCGAGATTTCATGAAGACAAAAATTCTTACCGAATATCAAAAATTTGCTTCAAAAACGTAACCTCTCGAGTGCATACAAGGTTTTCCTAGGACTAGACCCGGTGGCCTAGTTTTTGCTCTATGTGACACAATTTCGATCTCCTCCGAGATCTAATAAAGACAGACATTCGGACCAATTTTCAAAATATTTGAGCCAAACATGTGACCTCTAGAGAGCACACAAGGTTTGTAAAAGATTTGACCTGGTGACCTAGTTTTTGACCCAATGTGACCCAATTTCGATCTCGTCCGCAATGTAATGTAGACAAATATTCTGATCTTGTTTCAAGACATATGAGCGAAAAATGTGGCTTCTTGATTGTACACGAGGTAAAAGTTTACGACGTGCGCCAGACAAAGGCCGATCATAATAGTTCGCCTTAACCACCACGTGGTTAGGTCAGCTAAAAGCCAAACGTTCTTTGTACATATTACAAGTAATTTTTCCCCTTTCTCAAAATATCTTTAGATACGGATCACTAGATAATGCAGGGTACCACTTCTGAAGCGCTCGACGGCAATTCATTATGAACGCAGGGTAGGAAAAAGATGTATTATGGATTTACACACCTTTTGGAATTTCTGGCTGATGTTGTGAGAAAATATCGGGGGAAAATAGCGGCTGTAACTTCCTAAAAGTCCATTGAAGTCGCATAAATCGAAATCCACCACATTTGCTTTTTAAACGTCATGGCCCGTACTTGAAATAATGTAGCGAAATAGATTCTAGGTGCTTGAGTCGTGTATATTCAGCAACTCCATATATGGGAAAACGGGACTTGCGTTAGGGTAAGTAGAACCGCCCTACGACATGTAAATCGTGGGTTGTGCTCGCAGTGATAAGACATTTAAACGCTAATATTTGAGAATAATGCGAATAGACAGCCTATGTTGGTCACTGGACTCACACCTTCGGCTGTTTACATCGTTTAATTTTCAATTATAAGTTTACAACATAAACGGGGAAATATGAAATTTCATCAAGTTCTGCGCTTTATTAACAGTGGTATTGTGAAACTGAATGCGGTTTTCATTAAAGCCGTTTTGGCATTAGATAACACACACAAAAAAATAAATAAAAAGCAAAACAAAAGCTATGCTGGTATTCAGATTTTTTAACTTTACAATGGAAAATCGACCGCTTAAACGAACCAAATTCAAATAGAACCCCGAAAAATGCTCGAGATCACATACGTCATTCCCCATGTCTCATAATCAGATTTTTGCTTTCCCCGGAGAGAGGAAATAGTTTATTTTATCTGTTATCTAGGTTATTCCCGTGCACTATTAGGTTGAGTTCGTTTTTCAGTACGGTTTTTGTAGATCTCATAGTAAACACTATCTAATGCTGTGGGCCTGGGTCATGGTAAAAGTTATCGATCGCTGGCCCAACCCATTTACCGTTGGTCCCCCGCACTGACTCCGATACGAAATTCTACTTCGATTTAAAATGGCTTTAGTTTGCAAAATTTATGGCAAATATGGCAGTGAAACAAAAAAGTAGAATGGTTGGTTGGCGATCTAATAATCGTAATTACAGCTTGAATAAGATATGTAGTTAGGACTGTTTCACATAAATGGCGACCAATGACGGAGTTTAAACTTCACTCTCGGGGAATATAGGGAAGAGAACAATCGGGACTGTCAACCAAAGAATCAATCAACCAATCAAATCATTGATTTAGACCAAAGATAAACTTTGAACTCAAACATTGGCCGACATTTATATGAAGCATTGTGTTTTGGTTAAGCGTCGTAACTACAGCTTATTCGAGCTGTAATTACAAAGTTTAGGTCGTTAACCAACCACTTTATTTTTTGTTGTTTGTCACTGACCATTAATAGTAGAATATAACACCGTTATCCCATTACCACACAGTGACGCTTTTAAAGGCCCTCAAGAAAAATAATTGGGAAAACATTGTATAAAATGAAGAAATTGCTTGTGGCAAGCAATTTCTTCATTTTACACAATGTTTTCAACCCAAAAAGTTGAGAAAAAAAAAAAACACACAAAATTTCATAACCTTTAAATTGTCGTCTGCGACTCCTTTCAATTATGACCAGTCTAAAATTTTGTTGTGTGGGAATGGGTTAAATGTTTAAGTGGAACTCAATGGAAAAGGTTACGACACATTTACATATATGTAATTTCATGCAAATTGCCATTTCATATTTTGACACTTTGCCTTGTCAAAGTGCCATTTTTGTATCTAATGCGTTTTTATTCTGTCTGTAAGATCGTTCTAACTGAAAACCCATATTAAGACATTACTACACAATGACGCCCTACAGAGAGTTGAAAAAAAAAGCAACACTAAAATTGCATAATTCATAAGTTGTCTGCAACTCCTTTCAATGTGGACCATTCAAGAATATTGTCGTCTGGTAATGGGTTTATGCATTTACTTCTTATAGGCCAAAGCATTGGGCCTTGACCTACTTATCGATCGTTTTATCCCATAAAAGGTATAGGATGCGGGCATGAAGCTGTCACTTTTTAAGTTTTTTTTAAGGAAAATAATCAATAATATCCTCCGCCGCCATAGTATAATCAACAAGAAACTTTTCGTCAGATCTTCAGATATCGTCGTTGGGCGACCTAAACCTCGTAACTACAGATAACTCAATTATCTTTTTTCGCGGATTTGCTCTCAACACAATGCAACCTGTCACATTCAAGGAGGCGAAACAAGTAAAGATGTTTGTCATTTATTTTTAGTCCGTTACCAGACGACAAAATTTTAAACTAGTCCAAACTAAAGGAGTTGATGTCTACAATTTTTAGTTCGTGAAATTGTAAAAATCTTTGTCTTTAGGGTGGAAAACATTGTGGATAATGAAGAAATGGCTTATGAGAAGCATTTTTCCCTCAGTGTTTTCCTCATCTTTCTTTCTAAGTGGACGTATAAAGAGGGGATGTGTGAAAATGGGTTAAACTAAAAAAGTCGTATGAATGTTTTGCCTCATTTGAAAATTTTCTCACGGTGAAATGGGGTGTGGTGGGGGACACAGATCATATGTGATATATATAGGCCGCTTCGAACGAATTTATAGGCTTATAAACGTTATTGATACGACGGAGTTGGGTAGACGTAATGACCTTCTTAAATTGATTGGTGCCGAAAGCATAGCAGCCTGTAAGGGCTTGTATCTCGGGAATGTCAACATCAAACTAAATTGTGGTATGGTAGTTGCGATATCGTAGCCCTCTTACAGACAATCTGTGGGCGACAATCTCGCCCATAAATTATCAGAAAAAGAGCTACGATATCGCAGCTGATGGCATTGATACCAGTTATATGCATTGAACGATAGAGTAATATGCCATTTAAAGTAAGGTAGAATGATTTATCTAGTTCAAGTAAATGAAATTTTTCGTATTAAGTCAGCCAGTTCGCGGAGCCTGAACACGGTCAGCATATTTTATCGTTCCATGATAAGGCCTCATTATTAGTAACGATTTCTGCGATGCTAATTTTGGACATTACAATGAAATATGTTGCGTGTTGAGACAAGCCTTGTACTATAAATCATAAAATAATTCTCTTCCGTGGATGCGATGTTATTTTGGACTGACCGCAACCATCGTCTTTGGGCGTCAAGACCATAGCTTATTCTCAACTGAACCGTATTGCTTTGTTCGCTTACTAATGATAACTTAAATTCCGGAAATTCTCGTCTTGCGCTTTTCAGCGAACACTTTTGCTTGCAAAACTTTAAGTGTAAATTTGAAGTTCAAATAATCAAAATAACCCATTTCCAAACTGTGAATCCTGCTTTATCATGCCCCTAGAAAGGCTTGGGAAAACAATGTTTAACTTGAATGAAGAAAGTGCTTTTAACAATCAATTTCTTCATTTCAAACAATGTTTT
This sequence comes from Fragum fragum, assembly GCA_946902895.1. Lineage (NCBI taxonomy): Eukaryota > Metazoa > Mollusca > Bivalvia > Cardiida > Cardiidae > Fragum > Fragum fragum. The sequence continues at coordinate 31,798,927 of OX336368.1, read as the reverse complement.
CTTTCCAGCAAGATTTGTTGTCTGCAATTTCATTTAATTTGTACCAGTCAATTTTTTTCTCATCTGGGTTAAGGATATAATGTAACATGCAAATAGTCGTAAATCATCCTTCATTCCTAGCTGCGATAACGTAGCCCTCATTCTTATAATCTCTTGGCGAAACCTAGATTATCAGGAAGGGGGCTACGATATCGCAGCTTTTTTATTCCCAATTTTGCCATTATTAGTTTAAAGGCAGTCTACAAAAATGCAAGTACAACTAGGCCAATTAACAAAAGATGGATAATTACAGCTGAGACAACTCATCATATTTTGTGAAAATGAATCTATAAACATGGACTTCAGTAAACTCGAAATTAAAATGATAAATACCTTTATCTTTTTGTTAACGTGTATCTGATCCACCTTCGACACTAACTATAGCTCCCGACTGTTTATAATGCGTGTGTGATGAGAGAGAGAGTCAATACTGAACCCTCATTCAATACACACGAACCTTGAACGCTGCGTACTATATCATTATAGGCCGAACACTTCACAGTTGCCGCTGCAGAAAAATTCGTCCGACGACTTAGTCCAACCTCAGAAAAATTCATTAAATTTATCTGCTATAGACTAATTTATGCATTGTTTTTAAAGTCCGTATGTTCTTAACATTGTATGACACAGTGAACCTGGTGAAACAATTAAAGCGCGTGCATTCCCCTAAATTACCGTGAAACAATTTAAACAAATTACATGTATAACCGTTCTATGTGTTATTTTTACAACAATATCAAAATCAATGTGATATCAATATCAAACGTGCGTGATGCAGACAGTGTGATTGAGCAAGCTGGACAGTTACTCATGGCATTAGGTATAATGGGGAAACTTTCGGTCAGTAGGCTGTCTGTATGGCCTAAGTGAAAATTGGCTGTGTCGATGCTGATCTGACTCTTAACCCCTGTCATGCTGAATAAAATCCTTTTCAAAATTAAATAAAAATCAAAGGGCTGAAAGCACTGGTTGTACTTGCTGTTCAGTTGTCAATACTTCTTTTGAAAATTAATTTAATAAACTACTCTGGTTTCAAAAGGACAGACAGGAGGTGAAGACTAAGATCAGACTGCACTTATGTGCAGTCTGATCTTCGTCTATACCTCCTGCTAAAACCGGAATATTCCGAGTTGAGCATGACAAAGGTTAACTTGGCGCACTTTCAAAGCCCAAAGTTTCAGTCTTTCAGTCGTAAAGCCTCAAGTGTTTGTAATTTGAACAAGACGTGTTTATGAAACGTGACCTTAATAAGAGAGCTTGACCCGGACAACCTTGACTTTGTAACCATCTGATACTTATCAATACAGAGGACCTTTGTCCCAAATATGAGCCATCGTTCTTAAATGGTGGTTGAAACACAGCAAAATGTTAAGTTTTTGCTAAAAGTTTACCTTAATAATTGACCTTAACCTTATTGGATGACCTCGACTTTGCAACCGACTAATGCTATCAATGCAAAGAACTTATGATCCAAATAATAGCCATGTATCTTGAACAGTGTTTGAATAACAGCAAATGTTAAATTTTTGCGTAAAGGTGACCTTGATGACTGACCAAGACCTTGCTGGATGACCTTGATCTTGCTTAAACAGATGCCTATAAATTCAAGGAACCAATGATCCATACATGAGCCATGTATCTTGAATGATCTGTGAAATACTGAAGAGTGCTAAGATTTTGCGTTAAGTTGACCTTAATAATTGACATTAACCTTGATGAATGATCTTGACCTTAAAACCGACTGATGCATATAAATGCAAGAAACCTATGACTCAAGTATGAGCCACATAATCTTTAACATTATTTGAAAAAACAGCAAAATGTTAAGGTTTTTTGTAAAGGTAACCGTGATAAGTGACCTTTACCGTGATGGATGACATTGGCCTTACAAACAACTGATGCCTGTAAATGCATGGAAACTAAATTCCAAATATGAACCATGTACCTTGAATGGTATTTGAATAATTTCAAACTATTAAGTTTTGTGTTAAGTTTACAAAACGTGTGACCTTGACACGTGACTTTGACATTGGTAAATGTCTCTGATCTTACAATCTACTGATGCCTATCAATGCAAGGAACCTTTCACCAAAAAATGGGCTGTGTATCTTGAATGGTTGTTGAATAACAGCAAAATGCCAAGTTAACTATTCTTAGATAGACAGATGGAAATCGGTGAAACAAATTACCCAGATTTTATCGATTCAGGGCATAAAAATAATGACTGAATACAGCAGAAAACGGTGTGTGAAATTGAGAGATGGCTTGTAACAAGGCATCTCTCTTTTTCCTACAATGTTTTCCTAAGTATAACTTTACAGAGGCGTCAAAAGGCGTTATTGAATAGTTAAATTATGACTAAAGACCTAGTTTATTATTGAAATATGTCTTAAGGGTATCAAAACCCTGTAAGTTTCAGCCCTTTTTAATACACTTTTCATGAATCATAAAGTTTCGGGTTTTTCTTCAAAAACCTGTTTCATTTATCTTATTTCAGCTACTTTCAACGAAAAAGAAAACGAAGAGCAAAAAGTTATGTACAAAATTTGATGAAAGGCACCTTCAGAGTGCAACCCCCTTAGATTTGGCATGGCGGGATAGCTTTAAATCCCACATGAACCAATATGAAACCTTTTCAAACTCAAAAGGCTTGACAAAGTTTCAAGTTGAAGTAACCTGTAGTAACCTGTAAAAAGCACGCAAGCAGACAAAATACCATACTCTGCTTGATATCAAAAAATTGCACAGTGCATTCCGGTCTCAAGTGAAATCAGGGTCCTAGATTATGAAAACTTTTTTCGGACTTCGCTGAGAACTTCGTTAAGTTGACCTTAATAATTGACATTAACCTTGATGAATGTTCTTGACCTTAAAACCGACTGATGCATATAAATGCACGAAATCTATGACTCAAGTATGAGCCACATAATCTTTAACATTATTTGAAAAAACAGCAAAATGTTAAGGTTTTGTGTAAAGGTAACCGTGATAAGTGACCTTTACCGTGATGGATGACATTGGCCTTACAAACAACTGATGCCTGTAAATGCATGGAAACTAAATTCCAAATATGAACCATGTACCTTGAATGGTATTTGAATAATTTCAAACTATTAAGTTTTGTGTTAAGTTTACAAAACGTGTGACCTTGAAACGTGACTTTGACATTGGTAAATGTCTCTGATCTTACAATCTACTGATGCCTATCAATGCAAAGAACCTTTCACCCAAATATGGGCTGTGTATCTTGAATGGTTGTTGAATAACAGCAAAATGCCAAGTTAACTATTCTAAGATAGACAGATGGAAATCGGTGAAACAAATTACCCAGATTTTATCGATTCAGGGCATAAAAATAATGACTGAATACAGCAGAAAACGGTGTGTGAAATTGAGAGATGGCTTGTAACTAGGCATCTCTCTTTTTCCTACAATGTTTTCCTAAGTATAACTTTACAGAGGCGTCAAAAGGCGTTATTGAATAGTTAAATTATGACTAAAGACCTAGTTTATTATTGAAATATGTCTTAAGGGTATCAAAACCCTGTAAGTTTCAGCCCTTTTTAATACACTTTTCATGAATCATAAAGTTTCGGGTTTTTCTTCAAAAACCTGTTTCATTTATCTTATTTCAGCTACTTTCAACGAAAAAGAAAACGAAGAGCAAAAAGTTATGTAAAAATTTGATGAAAGGCACCTTCAGAGTGCAACCCCCTTAGATTTGGCATGGCGGGATAGCTTTAAATCCCACATGAACCAATATGAAACCTTTTCAAACTCAAAAGGCTTGACAAAGTTTCAAGTTGAAGTAACCTGTAGTAACCTGTAAAAAGCACGCAAGCAGACAAAATACCATACTCTGCTTGATATCAAAAAATTGCACAGTGCATTCCGGTCTCAAGTGAAATCAGGGTCCTAGATTATGAAAACTTTTTTCGGACTTCGCTGAGAACTTCGTTAAGTTGACCTTAATAATTGACATTAACCTTGATGAATGTTCTTGACCTTAAAACCGACTGATGCATATAAATGCACGAAATCTATGACTCAAGTATGAGCCACATAATCTTTAACATTATTTGAAAAAACAGCAAAATGTTAAGGTTTTGTGTAAAGGTAACCGTGATAAGTGACCTTTACCGTGATGGATGACATTGGCCTTACAAACAACTGATGCCTGTAAATGCATGGAAACTAAATTCCAAATATGAACCATGTACCTTGAATGGTATTTGAATAATTTCAAACTATTAAGTTTTGTGTTAAGTTTACAAAACGTGTGACCTTGAAACGTGACTTTGACATTGGTAAATGTCTCTGATCTTACAATCTACTGATGCCTATCAATGCAAAGAACCTTTCACCCAAATATGGGCTGTGTATCTTGAATGGTTGTTGAATAACAGCAAAATGCCAAGTTAACTATTCTTAGATAGACAGATGGAAATCGGTGAAACAAATTACCCAGATTTTATCGATTCAGGGGCATAAAAATAATGACTGAATACAGCAGAAAACGGTGTGTGAAATTGAGAGATGGCTTGTAACTAGGCATCTCTCTTTTTCCTACAATGTTTTCCTAAGTATAACTTTACAGAGGCGTCAAAAGGCGTTATTGAATAGTTAAATTATGACTAAAGACCTAGTTTATTATTGAAATATGTCTTAAGGGTATCAAAACCCTGTAAGTTTCAGCCCTTTTTAATACACTTTTCATGAATCATAAAGTTTCGGGTTTTTCTTCAAAAACCTGTTTCATTTATCTTATTTCAGCTACTTTCAACGAAAAAGAAAACGAAGAGCAAAAAGTTATGTAAAAATTTGATGAAAGGCACCTTCAGAGTGCAACCCCCTTAGATTTGGCATGGCGGGATAGCTTTAAATCCCACATGAACCAATATGAAACCTTTTCAAACTCAAAAGGCTTGACAAAGTTTCAAGTTGAAGTAACCTGTAGTAACCTGTAAAAAGCACGCAAGCAGACAAAATACCATACTCTGCTTGATATCAAAAAATTGCACAGTGCATTCCGGTCTCAAGTGAAATCAGGGTCCTAGATTATGAAAACTTTTTTCGGACTTCGCTGAGAACTTCGTTAAGTTGACCTTAATAATTGACATTAACCTTGATGAATGTTCTTGACCTTAAAACCGACTGATGCATATAAATGCACGAAATCTATGACTCAAGTATGAGCCACATAATCTTTAACATTATTTGAAAAAACAGCAAAATGTTAAGGTTTTGTGTAAAGGTAACCGTGATAAGTGACCTTTACCGTGATGGATGACATTGGCCTTACAAACAACTGATGCCTGTAAATGCATGGAAACTAAATTCCAAATATGAACCATGTACCTTGAATGGTATTTGAATAATTTCAAACTATTAAGTTTTGTGTTAAGTTTACAAAACGTGTGACCTTGAAACGTGACTTTGACATTGGTAAATGTCTCTGATCTTACAATCTACTGATGCCTATCAATGCAAAGAACCTTTCACCCAAATATGGGCTGTGTATCTTGAATGGTTGTTGAATAACAGCAAAATGCCAAGTTAACTATTCTTAGATAGACAGATGGAAATCGGTGAAACAAATTACCCAGATTTTATCGATTCAGGGGCATAAAAATAATGACTGAATACAGCAGAAAACGGTGTGTGAAATTGAGAGATGGCTTGTAACTAGGCATCTCTCTTTTTCCTACAATGTTTTCCTAAGTATAACTTTACAGAGGCGTCAAAAGGCGTTATTGAATAGTTAAATTATGACTAAAGACCTAGTTTATTATTGAAATATGTCTTAAGGGTATCAAAACCCTGTAAGTTTCAGCCCTTTTTAATACACTTTTCATGAATCATAAAGTTTCGGGTTTTTCTTCAAAAACCTGTTTCATTTATCTTATTTCAGCTACTTTCAACAAAAAGAAAACGAAGAGCAAAAAGTTATGTAAAAATTTGATGAAAGGCACCTTCAGAGTGCAACCCCCTTAGATTTGGCATGGCGGGATAGCTTTAAATCCCACATGAACCAATATGAAACCTTTTCAAACTCAAAAGGCTTGACAAAGTTTCAAGTTGAAGTAACCTGTAGTAACCTGTAAAAAGCACGCAAGCAGACAAAATACCATACTCTGCTTGATATCAAAAAATTGCACAGTGCATTCCGGTCTCAAGTGAAATCAGGGTCCTAGATTATGAAAACTTTTTTCGGACTTCGCTGAGAACTTCGTTAAGTTGACCTTAATAATTGACATTAACCTTGATGAATGTTCTTGACCTTAAAACCGACTGATGCATATAAATGCACGAAATCTATGACTCAAGTATGAGCCACATAATCTTTAACATTATTTGAAAAAACAGCAAAATGTTAAGGTTTTGTGTAAAGGTAACCGTGATAAGTGACCTTTACCGTGATGGATGACATTGGCCTTACAAACAACTGATGCCTGTAAATGCATGGAAACTAAATTCCAAATATGAACCATGTACCTTGAATGGTATTTGAATAATTTCAAACTATTAAGTTTTGTGTTAAGTTTACAAAACGTGTGACCTTGAAACGTGACTTTGACATTGGTAAATGTCTCTGATCTTACAATCTACTGATGCCTATCAATGCAAAGAACCTTTCACCCAAATATGGGCTGTGTATCTTGAATGGTTGTTGAATAACAGCAAAATGCCAAGTTAACTATTCTTAGATAGACAGATGGAAATCGGTGAAACAAATTACCCAGATTTTATCGATTCAGGGGCATAAAAATAATGACTGAATACAGCAGAAAACGGTGTGTGAAATTGAGAGATGGCTTGTAACTAGGCATCTCTCTTTTTCCTACAATGTTTTCCTAAGTATAACTTTACAGAGGCGTCAAAAGGCGTTATTGAATAGTTAAATTATGACTAAAGACCTAGTTTATTATTGAAATATGTCTTAAGGATATCAAAACCCTGTAAGTTTCAGCCCTTTTTAATACACTTTTTCATGAATCATAAAGTTTCGGGTTTTTCTTCAAAAACCTGTTTCATTTATCTTATTTCAGCTACTTTCAACGAAAAAGAAAACGAAGTGCAAAAAGTTATGTACAAAATTTGATGAAAGGCACCTTCAGAGTGCAACCCCCTTAGATTTGGCATGGCGGGATAGCTTTAAATCCCACATGAACTAATATGAAAGCTTTTCAAACTCAAAAGGCTTGACAAAGTTTCAAGTTGAAGTAACCTGTAGTAACATGTAAAAAGCACGCAAGCAGACAAAATACCATACTCTGCTTGATATCAAAAATTTGCACAGTGCATTCTAGTCTCACGTGAGATCATTGTCCTAGATTATAAAACTTTTTTCGTGCTCAGTTGAGAATTTACTCTAACTTCGATTTGGGATTAAAGATGTATATCTGCTTAGATCCTGTGGTAATTGAATGAAAATTAATGGCCATATTTTTAGTTTGTTACTTATTACGCTTAATATTCAATCAAAATTAAAACAAGATATTTATTCAAATTTGAAGTTTAACCCATTCCAACACAAGAAAATTTTAGACTGGTCCAAATTGAAAGAAGCTGCAGACGACATTTCAAGTTGATGGAATTTCAATTTTTTTCGTCTTTTGGGATAGAAAACATTGTGGTTAATGAAGAAATTGCTTGTTACAAGCAATTTCTTCATTGTCCACAATGTTTTCCAAAGCTTTTTTCTTTTGGGGCGTAAAAAGGAGGGCTTGAGTTGGAATAGGTTAAGTAAATTCTCAATTTAGCATGTAAAAAGTTTAACAATATCGGACCCTGGTCTCAGGTGAGATAAAATGAAATGCTAACATACAAACATTTTGAGTAGGTTTGAAACGAAAATCGACCGGTTGAAGGAATTTTAAAAGATTTCCTTCTTTGTTTCTATGTCATATGGGAACACCCAACAGGGCCCAAATTATAACACCAAGGGAATCACATGGAAAACCTCGGTGCAGCGCCACTAGAAGAAACTACATACGAAATACTAATGCTCGAGGCTTTCTTGTTTCATACAGATTTTTAAAAAGATTTCCATCTTAATTGCGTAAAATATTTGGTGCGCATTGCAGGAGACCGGAGGGGTAAAACATGAACAAACTTTACGAGGAGATGCTACATTTTAACCCTTGTCATGCTGAACACAGAATATTCCACTTTTTTGGCAGCAGGTTTAGATAAAGATCAGAATACACATATGTGCAGTCTGATCTTTATCTTCACCACCTGCTCGTCACTTTTACTCCAGAGTTGTTCATAAGATAAAAATTTAAGATGAACTTTAACCCACGACAAGTGCTTCCAGTACGTTCAGCCCTTTGTTTTAAATGCGACTTTGTAAGGGATTTGATTAAGCATGACAAGGGTTAAATATCAATGATCTATGACTTCCGATTTCAGAGAAGGTTTTTAAAGACCTTGTTTCTATGTATATGGGGTAGGCCCGGGTGCGGCCGAAATAAGATCCAATGGAAATCACTTGAACAGTGTACTAGGACATGGTATATACATGTACCTATCTACAAAATTGCAGGCCGTCTGGTTTCAGAAGTGTCGAGATTATAGCATGAATCAGATGAAGTTAAAACATTTAAGTCGAAAAACCAACAAATATGCTTTGCACAAATGTCAGGGGTTTAACATTCACTTTCGGTCAAAGGCCCTAGATAAGTTAGTGGCAAGTCTGACTCTTAACCATGAGTTCCAGGGTTCGATTCCCGGCCGCAGCAAATAATCTTTGTGACGTTTGTCTCCAATCAATGGGTTGACAATCGTAAACCGAGGAGGGAGGGCAGATGGAGGCTCGGAAACTATGTAGTGGTGGAACTGGTGTTAGAAATACCATTAACCCATGGTTAGGTGATCCAGCTTACGCAATATGACTGAAATACCGTTAAATGTGGCATTAAACCCCATTCAAACAGACTAACATTTTCCGTCCATTGTTTTTTCTTTAGTTTTAATCTACATTGGGATTTGTAATTTCATTTTGTCAAACATATTGAAATGTAAGCCAACAAACTGATATACTGTGTAACTAGTTTATTTCAATTAACTATTTTACCCACATAACAAATAAAAGTCATATCACTATACAATTAACATAGAGTAAAATCATATTGGATTTCATTTAAATTAGTATTACATAAAACATGAAGAATAATTAAAATAGTGGATTTCATTTAGCCCATTACCACAATGAAAATTTTCGACTGGTCCAAATTAAAAGAAATTGCAGACAAGTTTTAGTCGATGAAATGTTTAAAACCTTTTTCTTTTGTGGTTCAAAGCATAGTAGAAAACATAGAAATTGCTTGTGACAAGCATTTTCTTTATTTTCCACAATGATTTCCATAGCTAGGGGGGGGGGGGGCATCAAAAAGCTTCATTGTGTGGGAATGGGTTTGAATTAGCATTACATAAAACTAAAAAAATACAACTATTCTGAAGACTAGCTTCATATTCTTGATTTTCAATGGGATTTGACTAGATTTGAAAAGCTTACCTCTACTACATGGTGTAAATAAAGTCACTATCACTAAACAAGGCAGTAAGAAATTTACCCACGACAGGATGACAAATTTATGACTGATTCAAACTGAAAGAAGTTGCAGACAACAATTTAGAGTGGAAAGAATTTTAAACAACTGTTTTTCTGGGTAGAAAATAAGTAAACTAGTATTCCTCCACAGGCATGAATGTACTTATTAAGCAAATTTTTTTCATTATTTTAAAATAAACTGAATATGATGAAAATAAATCTAAATCATTGAAATCTTTGAAATAGTTCTAGAGAACCATTTCAAACATTTCATTGTTTTTTTTAAAAAATTCAAGTCAAGTTATGTTAAATTCATAATGTAGAATTTTCACTGTATACCATATATGGACATAACCAACCACCATAATAGCCATGTTTTTCAACCAATCAAAATTATATGAAGGAATCTGACAAACAGTCATCTGGTTATCATTTCAGTGAAATTTGGTTGAATTTCATCAACAGGTTTCTGAGAAATTTATAAAGTTTTCAGTATATACCATATTTGGAAATTAGCCCTGCCCATTAAAGCCATATTTTTCATCCGATCAAAATTCTTTTTCATAATCTGATAAAAGGTCACCTAAGGATCGATCTGGTAAAATTTGGTTGAAATCCATCCACTGGTTTCTGAGAAGAAGAATTTTAAAGATTTTACCATATATCGAAATAGCCCCGCACATTAAAGCCATGTTTCTGTGAAATTTGGATGAAATCCATCTACTGGTTTCTGAGGAGAGGACTTTTAAAGGTTTCACCATATATGGAAATTAGCCTCGCCGGTTAAAGCCATGTTTTTCATCCGATCAAAAATTCTTTGAAGGAATTTGATAAAGGGTCAACCAAGGATCAATTCTGTGAAATTTGGTTGAAATCCATTCACCAGTCTCTGAGAAGAAGATTTTCAAAGCTTTCACCATATATCAAAATTAGTTCCGCCCATTAAAGCCATATTTTTCATTCGATCGAAATTCTTTGAAGGAATCTGATAGAGGGTCACCCAAGAATCATTTCTGTAAATTTGGCTGAAATCTGTTCAGTACTTTCTCAGGAGAAGATTTTCATAGTAAAAGTTTACGGACCGACAACCAGAGGGAAGATCGGACGGACGCACGCAGGCACAACGGACACAACGCCAGTTGAGCTAAAAATGAACAAATTGCTTCATTTTCAATATTTTGATTTACCAAACAGTTTTTCTTTTGAGTTTTTAAGGTGGGATTGTGCAGAAATGAGTAAACCTGTTGATTTAAAGAGGCATCAGACAGACATCAAAAAACAGAGACAAAAATTGTAACAAAACCAGGTTTCCAGTAAGTTGTCATATCCCTGCATTCACATTCCTCATCGAGCAATAGAATATGTTTAAGTAGAGGTGCTTTAACGCCTCACTCACTCCACCAGTCGGAATTTAGTTATTATAAATATCATTTAGCTTTCTTGAATATACAGAAGGCAACTCATTCAAAAAAAAGAATTACTCTTTTTTCAATTAAAGGGAGGCAAAATTATTCTCAGTCAAGCAGTATCAATTATTTCATCTGATCAAGTATTTTAAAAGAATCCAAAAGGGTAATCAAAGAATCATTCCTGTGAAATTGTGTTGAAATCCATCAGATTGTTTATGAGAACATTTTCAAAAACTTTACCATATATGGATATTATCTCTACCCATAAAAGCCATGTTTTTTATTGAATCATAATTCTTTGAATGAATCTGATAAAGGATTACCAATGGATCATTCCTGTGAAATTTGGTTGAAATCAATACAGTCCTCCCTGAGAAGAATTTTTAAACTAAAATTTTACCAACAGATGCACAGTCCAATGCATAATAGACACAATATCAAGACAATAGCCCTTTGGCTATCAGCTAGTGGAGCTAAAAACCATGACCTTGAAATGCTTCTGATTACATGATTTCTGGTCAGGAAATGTTCACATTAAATTCAGAAAGTATTGACAAACTAGCTTTTGAGCGCCTGATTTGCTCCACCAGCCCCAATTTACTTATCATTCCTCAGAAATTTGGTTGAAAACTATCCTGCAGTTTGCAAGATCAAGATTTTTAAAATTTCATTATATACCATATATGGACACAAGCCCCCCCCCCCCCCAAAGCCATAATTTTCATCTGGGCAATATTTTTATGAAGGTTTCTGTCAAAGAGCTACCAAATGATCATTTTGTGAAATTTTGTTGAAAACATTAAATTGTTTGTAATCTGTAAAGATTGTAAGTTTTCACTGTTTACCATATATGGAAATTAGCCAAATCCATTAAAGCAATGTTTACAGCAAATACATTCTGTTTTGAGCCTTCTAATAAGGGGTCATAAAAGATCATTTCAGTGAAATTTGGTTAAAATCCATCCAATGGTTTCTGAGAAAAAAAATTAAAGCGTTGACCATATATGGAAATTAGCCATGCCCTTTAAAGCAATATTTTTCATCCCACCATAAATCTTTGAAGGAATTCGATAAAGGGTCACTTGATGATCATCCCTGTAAAATATGGTTAAAATCAACCCTTTCGTTTTCTTAGAAGATATTAAACGGCTTATTTTGCAGAACTTATGGCGAGTAGTATGTAACAAAAAAGAAGAATGGTTGGTTGGCGATCTAAGCATTGTAACTTAAGCTTGAATAAGCTGTACTTACGACATTTAATGTCACCAAACAAGCAAAAATGCTTCACATAAATGGCGGCCAATATTGGAATTTAAAGTTAACTTCCAGTCTAAATGAATGATTTCATTGGTCCACTGATTATTTGATTGACATCATCTATTGGTCAATTGACTGACCTGAACACATTTGATTGACCTGATCACTATTCACTGACCTGAAAACAATTCACTGACCTAAAGTTCTTAATCAAATGGTGAGTAGGTGGTATTGTTTTATAAATATGCCCAAGCATTTAGCATCTTCTTGTGACCCTCTGCAAAACTATTCTGTTTTTAAGAACCCTGAAGAAAAAAGGCGTTGAAAACCATGTAGATAATGAAGAAATTACTTGTTACAACCAATTTCTTCATTGTCCACATTGTAGAAATGATCTTCTGCAACAGCTTTTATTTTTGAATAGTCTACATTCTTCTTGTTCGACAATAGGCTAAATAGTATAGGGGGAGCTATAATTAGGGAGGGATAGATTATTTGTGGAAATATGACAAATTGTTCACATAAAATATTTCTTTCTCTTTCACCATTCTTTTCCTTAATAGTTTAATACATTACATATTGATAATGGAACACTTATTTCTTATTAACAGCCTATTTGTCGTAATTACTATCGACAAGATATGAGATATGTCGTCAACACTATCCATTCTCTCAACATCAGACATATTATTGCCAGAATTGCACTCATGTACTATTGAATATCTCCAAGGAAAATGATGAACTGAATGATTATAACAAATGAAAGCTTTATCTTTCTGTCAGATTTACTAATGAAATGTCTCCTCTTCACTGTCCATTCTTCCAACACCATTAGACCGTACTCTTGTCAGCCCTACACTCTCAGAATCAGATCTGAAACAGAATCCTACTTTTTTAACACTTTCTTGTTTTCCGAATTTTAGATTTGTCAAAATTCAAAGGTTTTACAGAAGACAATTCAGATTTCATCTTATTTGAAGAAGGAGTCAGTCAGTGGTTAGAAAACATTGAGGTATATGAAGAAATTGCTTGCTACAAGCAATTCCTTCATTTTCCACAATGTTTTCACAAGTTCAAGAACAAGAGGACCATGATGATCCTATATCGCTCCCCTGAGTAGGATGGCTCAAGGCTTAATGATATAATATACAAAATAGCAAAGCCCTACACTTAATCATTCTGGAAAAGGTTGATTTTTAAAGATTTTCTCCTTTAGTCCTAGGTAAAGTGAAGATCCAACCATATTGAACCAATTTCAAGAGTGTGGTAATTCTTTTAAGTACCAGCAGAGGGTCAATAGGCATAAATACATATCAAATATCAAAGCTCTAGGCCTAATGGTTTAGAATGAGAACATTTTCTATGATATCCTTCATAACTCCTTTCTGGAATTGCACAGAAAAGGGCTTATTTTCAGGATACAGTCATTCTATGAAGTATTTTGGTAGAGGGTCAATAGGTATTATTACACACTAACTATTAAATCCCTTGACCTTATGGTTTGGGAGAAGAAGATTTTTAAAGATTTCCTTATTTATTTCTATGTAAAATCAGGGATAAAAAAGAAAAGGGATAATTTTCAGAATATGGTAATTCTATGAAGTATTTTGGTAGAGGGTCATAGATGATGTTTTATACATAATATCACAGCTCTAGGCCTTATGGTTTGGGAGAAGAAGATTTTTAAAGATTCCTTCTTTATTTCTAAGTTAAATCAGAGATCTCTCACAAAAGGGCTAATTTTCAGAACATTGTAATTCTTTGAAGTATTTTGTTAGAGGGTAAATAGATGATGATGTATACCAAATTTAAAAAGTCTAGGCCTTATGGTTTGGGAAAAGAAGATTTTTAAAGATTCCTCCTTTATTTCTATGTAAAATCAGGGATTGCACAGAAAAGGGCTAATTTTCAGAATACGATAATTCTTTTAAGTATTTTGGTAGAGGGTCAATAGATCATGATGTATACCAAATATGAAAGCTCTAGGCCTTATGGTTTGGGAGAAGATGATTTTTTAAGATTTCCTTCTTTATTTCTATGTAAAATCAGGGATCACACAGGAAAGGGCTAATTTTTAAGAATTCGGTAATTCTTTGAAGTATTTTTGTAGAGGGTTCATAGATGATGATTTGTACCAAATATTAAAGCTCTAGGCCTTATGGCTTGGGAGTAGAAGATTTTTTAAGTTTTTACACTCTGTTGCCATGGCAACCACAGTTCTTCATGGATTTCAATTCTTTGAAGTTTTTTGAAAGAGCATGACCTAAGGGTCATTTCTGTGAAGTTTTATTAAAATTCCATGGTTAGCTTAGGAGAAGAAGATTCTTTTTGTAATTGTGAACGGACAGACGGACAGACAGACGGACGGACGGGCGGACAATGACCAATCAGAATAGCTCATCCAGAGCACTTCATGCTCAGGGGAGCTAAAACACAGGGACGTAAAAACAGGGATTGAACAGGAAAGGGTTAATATCTATGCAAATACGAAAATTTTGTTTCACTCAAACAAATTTACAGATATTGACTTAGCTGTGAGTGAGTTACTTAGTTGAGCCAAAATGGGCATTTGTCCCTGAGTTGTGTCCCTTACTCTTTTTTCAAAAATATGTTAAAAACAGCACATGGACCAGGGTTCATGTTTGACTCATAAAGCAGGTTTTTGACCCTAAAAAATTGAAGATGACCTGTCCTAGAAATCAATAGGGATCACCTGCATTCCATGATTAATGTCTCTGCTTAATCTATCATATCTAGAATAATTCTGTGTCAATTTATGATCTGAAAAAGGTTTTGCTTACTGACATAGGACTGAGAGACCATCCTGGAGAACAAGGCACCATGCTATTACAAACATTTTTTAACAGAGTGAGACTTCTTTGTTATTTGTTTGAATTGTTGCAATTAAAAACAATTTTTGACAGAAAGGATTTTTTTTGTTCTTTGTTTAAATGGTTGCTATTACAAACAATTTTTGACAGAAAGGATTTTTGTTCTTTGTTTCAGTGGTTGCTATTACAAACAATTTTTGGCAGAGTGGATTTTTTTGCTCTTTGTTTCAATGGTTGCAGACCCCTGTAAAACAGGCATCCTGCTATTCTGAATTTAGACCATTGAATTCAGTACAAACTCCAAGTAATGCACTATTTTGAACCCAACATAAAGCAACCAGTAGCTTCATGTCTCGGAGCATCCATAAGAATTTCATGTACCAAAAGTGTCACATTAATTAAGAGCAAATGCATCAACAATAAAAATATCCGATATTTGATTAAGACCACCCTGGTTATAAGACCTCTTTCAGGAGTGGGCATAACAGAATGGTATTACTGTATACTCATGATGGAGAACAACTGCTACAACATTTCGAAATTGATCCATAAGTGTGAGAGTTACTGGTATTCTTTAGACAAGCTCAATTTTAATATTTGACTTTGGCCTGTAACTTTATGCAAATTGATTTTTAATGCCATATCTACCAATGAATGTGATGTGAATTGACTTTTAATGTCATATCTACTCATAATTGAGAGCAAGTGTTCAAAATTACTTTAAATTCTTTGTTCCCCACCTTCTAAGACAGATGCCTGACAGAAGGAATGATGGATTGAGGAACAAACAATGTCAAAACATTACACCTTGGCCCATTTTTGGAGAATAACAGAACAGAATCTTCACAGAAACTCATAGTAATGAACATACACTAGAAATGGTGCCTACAAAAAAAATTACCACATAATCCCTAATTATGATGATTTCTAGGAAAGCAACATATGCAAAAATTGTGAGAAAAGAAGAAATTGCATGTTAAAATGCTGATGCTATATCCTCAGATTTTACAAGATGGCATCAAATTTACCAATCATCAACTAATTGACATATCATAACTATCAATCAAAGAATCAATCAACCAATCAAATTTTTCAATTAGACTTAAGTGAACTTTGAACTCTGACATAGACAGACAATTTTGTGAAAGATTTTGTTTGGTTTGGTAAATTCTTATGTCGCAACTACTGCTTATTCAAGCTGTAGTGACAGCATTTAGGTTGCCAACCAACCATTTTGCCTATTTAGTACATGTTACTGGCCATAAATTTTTAATATCTTTTCAGTGTTAGTTGGTGTAGCCAGTGGAGTCAGTGGGTGGGACCAACAATCTGAACAACAATCAATTGTGAACAGACATCCCTAAAAAAATTATCATTTTAATGATACAACATTTAAATAAACCTTACCCATAGTGCACTTCTTCATCAGAGTCATTTAACATTGAAAGACCTGGGTTATCCTTAAAATGAGTTTCTGAAATAAAAGATATAGAACTACATATTCATTTATTCATCTTTTGGGAAATGAATACATTTCAACCCATTACCAGACATCAATATTTTAGACTAGTCCAATTTCAAAAAAAGATGAAATTTCAAGTTTGTGAAATTATTCAAATCCTTGTCTTTCTTGGTAGAAAGAATTCTGGCATTTGACCTTGTTAAGAGACCTTGACCTTGATTTTACAACTAACCAATTGATATCAATGCAAGAATTCTATATCCTAAACATGAGCCATGTTTATTCAACAGTGTTTAAATAAGAGCAATATGTTAACCCTTGTCATGCTGTATAAATTACCTTACTGAATTGCAGTCAAATCAAAGAACTGAAAGCACTGATAAAATTATTTTTCAAAAATCAATATTTCTTTTAGAAATCAACCTCATAAACAACTCGGGAAGGAAAAGTATGAGCAGGAGGTATAGACTAAGATCAGCCTGCACATGAGTGCAGTCTGATCTTAGTTTACACCTCCTGCCAAAACAGGAATATTCAGAGTTCAGCATGACAAGGGTTAAGATTTCATATCAAATTTACACAACTTGTGACCTTGATGAATGATGGAAGACCCTGATCTTACAACCAACCAATGGATACCAATTCAAGAATTCTATATCCCAAATATAATGCATGCCTCCTCAACAGTGTTTGAATTAGAGCAAAATGCTATGTTTTTGTGTTAAGTTTACAACATGCAGATAGATGGACAGACAGACAGACATCAGAAAAACAATATGACCATGATCATAACAAATCAAGATACTCACCAAATACTGCATTTTGTGAGGGTGAATACACAAAAGCCATTGTGTACATATAAATGTTGAGTAGTCCATAAAATGAGACAAATTCTGTGGAATTTTGGTAATGTGTAGATAATTCGGCAACAAAATTGTCCTGCAATACTGCACGGCCATACCGTAGCACTGTGATAGTAATACTTATAGATAGAACAATCAACATCAACAATGTCATGAACTTCAGTCGTAAATCTGAAATATAAAGGACAGATAAAGGATAATAGATCATTCACATAAATATCCATATTCTAACTAAAACGTTATGGAAATAAAGAAATACTGGCATCATTTTTAATCAGAAAATCTTTAATACATATCATCGTATATATAGTTGAATTTTTATTGTTTGAATGGTGTTTAATGCCACTTTTAACAATTTTTCAGTCATATCCTGGCGGCTGGAGCATCTAACGATGGATTCCTGGTATATATTGCACCAGTACTACCATTACATCCTTTCCTAGCCTCAAGCTGCTATCCCACTAAGGTTTACGATTAGCCACCCTTTGGTGAGAGACAAATGTTGGAAAGGATATGTGCTGCCGCCGCCACAGGCAGTGAACCCATGACTGAAGATTGGGAGTCTGATGCACTACCAACTGGGCTATGACTGCACTATAGCTGAAACTGAGTTAACTCATTACCTTACCAAACAACAAAATTTAAAAAGATTTGATACAGAATGGTAGAATTTATGTCAATACAAACTTAACCCTTGTCATGTTGTATAAATTACATTAATGAATTGCTGTAAAATCAAAGGGCTGAAAGCACCGACAGAACTTGATCAATATTCAATATTTCTTTTAGAAATCGATAATTCAAAAAACTCTGACAGGAAAATTACAAACTGGAGGTGCAGGCTGATCTTGGTCTACATCTGCCCAAACTAGAATATTCGGTGCTCAGCATGACAAGAGTTAAGCTAACAAGATTGACAATCTCCAGTGCTTCATACTATATCAGAAAAATATTTCAAGGAAAAGTGGTAGTGCTTGACCTTGTGGGCAATAGGACCAGCAAACCCATTACCATGTTACAAAATTTTAGACTAGTACAATTTCAGAGCAATTAAAGATGGCATTTACATGTAGCAGAGATCTTTGGCTCTCTGGCTAGAAAACCTTGTGGGAAATGAAACAAGAGGACCATTGGCCCTAAAGCACTCACCTGAATCACTGACGGCAGGAAATCAAAAAGACAAAATGTTATAATTTTCGCAAAAAGTGACCAGTTATCAAATCTTGTCTACGAAATCTACAACAAAAATTCTTTCAAATTTTAAGGTATTTGTGCCATAAAAGTAGCATGGACATTGCAAGGAAGATTCCTTTAGTATTATACACCTAGTGACAAATTTTTCTATCCTCCGTGACCAAACTTCGACTTGGCTGATTTAGTCGAGACCAACCTTCTGACCAATTATGATTAGACGTTCAAGACAAAAATTTGGGCACTAGAGTGCACACAGGTTTTTCTAAGATTTGTCTTTGACCAAAAAAACAAAACTTGACCAAGATATTATAGAAACAAATGTTTTGACAAAATATACAGACATTCTAGTCAAAAATTTGCCCTCTAAAGTGAATACAAGGTACATGTATTTCCTAGTGACCTAAATTTTGACACCCTGTGCCCCAATATTGAACTTGGTCAACATTTCAAGACATTTGAGCATAAAAATGTGTTCTATAGAGTGTAAATGAAGTAGGATTTAAGCTAGTGACCTAGTTTTGTCCCAACATGACCCTCGTTAGTGCTTGGTCCAGATATGTTGTAGACAAACATTCTGACAAAATATCAATTATTTATATCAATATAATTAAGTAAAAAAAAGACCTCTAGAGTGCAAATAAGTTATTTCTATATTTGACCTAGTGACCTTGTTTTTTACAAAAAGTCACCTAATTCTGAACTTTGAAAAAAATGCTTGGGAAAACATAGTGGAAAACTTCTTCATTTTCTGCATTTACCATAATGTTTTCTACCAAGAAGACAAACAGATTTTGGAAATTTTGTAAATTTCAAAATGTCATCTGAAACTCCTTCCTATTTGGACCAGTCTACAATTTTGTTGCTAGGGAATGAGTTAAGCAATAAATCAGCCTTTACTTACCAAAGTATGGCATTGACCTCAGCTCAGCATATGCTCTGACTAGTAGATACATCAGGTATAACAAATATATACCACCAACTATGAAGAAAAATATTTTAAAACCCTGCAAAATTAAACAAATCTTTTAAAACCTTATTCAGAAATATTATTTTTAAAAACAAGAGCACCACCTACGGGTGCCTACGCTCGTTTGTTGGGTGTTGGATAATGGACAAAATGCATCCAGAGTTATCCCCATTGAAAGTATATGTTGCTCTTTTGGTAGTGAACAAGTGTGTCAAGTTTCAAGTGAATGCCTTTAGGAGAACCAGAGATATCACAAAATGTCAAAGTTTTCGCATGACAATGACAACAACGACAACACCAAGGCTATAGCAATACCTCGGTTTTCTCCGAAAACAGCCAAGCTAAAAATGTCAGAAGAAGTTGAAACATTGTAAGACAAAAGTCATCAAAGACCAGTTATGCTGCAAAACAAGAGTTTGTTATAAAATGTATCAAGCTTGAAAAACATAGAAATATGTAAATTAGTTACTTTTTCCCATATCACTTTTTTCTCATTAATATGATATAAAGACTAATTTGAGAGGTCAGTGCAAAACACTTATAACTGCCTATATGTTTATAGGCAGGTACAACTTTTTTGCACTGAACAATTAAATGGTCGGTAGCTTGTGGTGAATAATGTTTAACCCAATAAGTTAACAGATATCAGATATAAACCATTTTCATGATGCAAAGGAAAAATATATACAGCCCCCTTTTTGCCTGTAACATGAATTGAAAGTAGTGCATGGTCTGTGGCTTAATTTGAATTTTGAAATTTCACCTAATTCTGCCCAGTAAATAAGAATGAGCAAAAAGCTATTTATGACATTAAGTCCCCTTTTTCCATAATGCAACATTGAATTAAAACAGATATATCAGTAAATTATCAATAGGTATTCATATCTTAAGTTTTTATGAAAAGTAATCTAGGGGTTGTATAGAAATCACCTTAGATGGACTGAAAGTAAGAAATGTATAGCTATAATACATTAAGCCTAACCATTACAAAATTTGTTTGAATGAATCAAAAATGAATAGCCCGGGGATTTTAATTATCAACTTAAATGTAAAATACATTAAATTCTGACTAGAAAATTAGAAGATATAAGCAAAATGTGTTTTTTACAGAATGCCCCCATTTTGCATGACACATCTTAAATTGGGAAACAAAGAAAATATATCATGTAAATTTTCCAAGGAGTTGATATAAGAGGGGTTATGATAAGCATTGTTACTTGAATAGTATAGAAATTTCAGGAATATTAAGGTCACAGATTAAGTTTTCAACAAGATGAACATAGTAAAAACAATATGCCCCTGATCTATAGATATTGAGCATAAAAAGGATTGGGCTATATTCTGTAAATGCTGATGATTCACTCAAGATATGATCAATAACTTTAACCCATTCCCAGACGGAAAATTTTAGACTGGCCTAAATTGAAAGAGTTGCAGACGACAATTTCAAATTGATAAAATTTTGGAATTTTTTTACTTATGGGATAGAAAACCTTGTGGATAATGAAGAAATTGCTTGTGACAAGTAATTTCTTCATCTTCCACAAGGTTTTTCAAAGTTTTATTTCATTTGGGCATTAAAAAAGTCTCGGTCAAAATGAATGGGTTAAATTTTCATTCTGATTTTGAGCATACCCACACACATAACGACAATGAAAATTGGAAGCGATTTAAAATGAAACCATCCTATGTGGTAGAAACCATTGTTGGAAAAGTAGAAATTGCTTGTTACAAGCAATTTCTCCTTTTTCACAATGTTTTCACAAGTAAAAAATCAGAGGGACGTAAAAACTAGGGATCAAACAGGAAAGGCTTAAGTGGAAAATTTATCAAAGAATCAAACTTAATATCATATGAGTTTCAATTCCCTATCTCTTAAAATAATAACATATTTTAACCCATTCCCACACAATGACACTCCGTGACAACTTTCAAGAAAAACAATTGGAAAAACATTGTGTAAAATAGAGAAATTGCTCGCAACAAGCTATTTATTTTTATTTTCCACAATGTTTTCTAACCAAATAATTGAAAAAAACTAAAATTTTATAAACTTTAAAATGTCCTCTGCAACTCCTTTCAATTTGCACCAGTCTAAATTTGTGTTATCTGGTAATGGGTTAAAGCCTAAAATGAATGACAGCTAAATAGTCAGTAAATAATGAGTCAATATCATCCATACAAGGGTAAGAGCATATACCATAAAGTTACTGGTGTCCAATCTATAATAATATGTGGGATCTTGTAATTCATTATATTCCTGCCAGGAGGCCAGTGTAACAGCAGATATCCATATTAAACCAACCACTAATACTTTGGGCAAATAGAATTTGAAAAATCTTCTATCAGTCTGAAAAGTAATAAACATAAAACAATAAATGTGAATTTTAACCCTTGTCATGCTGTAAAAATTACCTTACTGAATTGCCGTAAGATTAAAGGGCTGAAAGCACTAATAGAACTTGTTAAAAAATCAATATTTCTTTTAGAAATTGATTTCATTAACGATTCTGGCAGGAAAATTACAAACAGGAGGTGTAGACCAAGATCAGACTGCACTTATGTGCAGACTGATCTTGGTCTACATCTCCTGCCAAAACCAGAATATTCTGGGTTCAGCATGACAAGGGTTAAAACTGATTATGAGATGTGATTCAAAAACAGGATTATTTTTAGAAGAGATTACAGACAAAAATAAAGTTTGTTTTTTTTCCAAAAAAACGAGCATTAGGCATCAAAGGAATTGGGCCTAACTATATTTCATGAATATAATATTCAATATTTTCTCAAAATAGTGTTTGAATAACAGCAAATGTAAAGTTTTTGGGTTAATTTGACATTGAAAAGGGACCTTGACCTTAATGGTTGACCATGACTTTACAACCAACTGACGCAAGGAACCTATGTCCCAAAATGTAAAGTTTGTTGGTTAAGTCAACCTGGACAAGTGACCTTGGCCTTGATGAATGACCTCAATCTCACAATCAACAGATGCATTTCATTGGCAGAAACTTATGTACTAAATATGAGCCTTATATTTTGAACTGTATTCATTTAAATGAACAAGAGATATTTTAGCTTTTAGGCCTCAGATGACGATTCAAATTCAACTTTTGTTAGTAACATAGAATGCCCTCAAGACAAAAGTTTCCACACGGGCCCTAAAAGCTGTTTGTCACAAAAGTTTCTTCAACAAGCCTCGGCAAAAGCCTATGACTTGATGAAATTCTGTACCTGATATAAACATGTAATACATAATGCAGTCAAAACAAAAGCAATTTCTTTTATGTAAGTTGAAGGTCAAGATTATAGGGACAAGGTATGAAATGATAGCCTATGACTTGGCGAGTGTAATCTGGTGGTCTTTGCTGTAAAGTATTAGAAATATGAATAATATGTCAAAGATCAAGGACACAAAGTCAAGGTACTTGGTTTGAATTGGAAGTATATCACCAGTGGAATGTGCATGTGATATTTGGTATCACCAAGTGAGAGGAATCACAATACATGAGCAAGGTTAAAGTTTTTGAAAAGTAGGTTAAAATTCAAGGACTGAGTCATTTCTCTAGACAAATATATGAAAAATATAATAGCCCTATAAAAAGGTGTTTAGATGAAGGTTAGATTAAACTTTGGGTAGAAGATTTTGGCATAAGTTTTTAAAACTAGATCAAGGTCATAAGGTCAAAGAATCAAAGGTCATGATCTTAAACAAATGCCTATGCCCTATTTTGTGATTTTGTAAAGATGAGCACTCTAGGGTTAATGTTGACTGAAAATAAAAGCTGAAGTAAGCGGGAAAGTCAAATGACATTGATACCATTAGGAGAGTGTATAACTATAATTCTTCTGAGAATTTTGTCCAGCCTGAGCTAAAATGGGTTAAAAAACTGATGTTTCAGCTCTATTTATCCTGCACATCCTAACCATAGCTTAATCTTGTTTCATTTTCAAGATGGCCACTTTCAGTGTAAGGGGTCATAAATGGAATTATAGAACAGCCCTGGCTAAGAGTAACCTTACCTGTCTGACTCCATGGTATAAACACAACCAAAAGAGTAATAAGGCACATAAAAATGAAGCTTGGAAACAACCATCCAGCATACCAGGGACCCAGCTATCAACCAAGAAGGTCAATGGAAATATTGGATCTGAAATATAAAACAATCTGAAAGTTAAAAACATGTTATATCAAAAATTGATACATGTATTCAATCTTTACAAGAAATAAAGTAAATGTTGGCGCAAAATTACAAATTGAAAGTATATTCAAATTGTCGACACAATGAACAAAGAGACTAGCAACTTAATGAATGCACAAAACAGGTAATAATTATCGGGAATCTGGCCAAAACCCCTGACTCTGCTGGCAACCGCCACTGACTCCAACAGAAGTTTCACTTTGATATCAAAAAGTGTTAGATGTAAAATTTACAGTCATTAACATGTAATAAAAAAGTAAAATGGTTCGTTGGTGACCAAAACATCTATAACTAGAATAAGCTTCATATAAACAATGGCCAGTGTCATTCAAAGAGTGCTTTCATTCTAAATGAATAATTTGATTGGTTGATTTATTCTTTGATAGACAGCTGCAAAACAAATTGGTGAATTCAGACTGAAGTCAATTTCTAATGTTAAAGGCATATTATAGTAATAATTATGCTTGTTCCTTTTCAGCCAAAACCAGATGTTAAAAAAAGTGTAATTCATGGAATTACAGATGACCATTTACGATGCTTGATAAGACAATGGTCTTTAACCCATTCCAAGACAACAAAATTTAAGACTGGTCATAATTGAAAGAAATTGGAGATGACAATTACAATTTGATTAGATTTTAAAATTCTTGTCTATGAGTGTAAAAAAGGTTGTGGAAATGTAGAAATTGCTTGTTGTAAGGAATTTCTTCATTTTCCCCAAGGCTTTCTAAAGAAATTTTCTTCATGGGCAAAAATTAAAAATTGAGTCGGAAAAGTTAAGGAGAATGTTTGCAGCTTTCACCTTTATCAGTCAAATAAAGTTAGATGTAGAATGGGGCCATGGGCCTGATTCAATAAAATTTATAAAAGTGCAGAGTCTATAAGCAAACTTACCATTATATAACAAAAGTAGTGGAAGAAGAAGGGACATCCATTTCTGTTCCATTGACCAATCTCTAAGTGAAAACTTCCTCAGGGTGTGAGCAAACCAACACTGGTAAGAATAACAGGGTGTATCAATAAGAAGAAGAGGTGTTTTATCTATTTTCTTATTTCATGTTCAATTACAATAGTCAGGAGATAGATATAAAATGGCAAGAAATAAGTAAAATACCAATGCTTTAGGCTTTCTAATATTAGAGAATTTCTTCTTTGTTTCAATGTAAATTAGGGTATGACCTATAGGCCCAATACAACCAAAATGGAATCACATAACAAACTTGGAAGAGGTATAGTGGATGATGCTATAAACCAAATATCAATGCTATAGACATTATTCTTTCAGAAAAGATGATTTTCAAAGTTTCCCCCTTTTTCTTCAATGTTGAATAGGATGCTCACAGGTGGAGCCTAAATATGACATAACATAAAGAAAAATGCAACATACAAAATATCAAAAATCTCTGCCATCTGGTCATCAAAGGTGTTTAATGATTTCATCATTTTCACCCTTTTTGTACCATGAAAACCACAGATAAGGGCTGATTTCACTTGAAAAATGTTGGAAGAGCTTTACCAAAGAAAAATTCATGACAATTTTCATAGAGATTGGACTGTTTGATTGGGAGGCGTTATTTAAGAAAATGAGTACTTTGAGCTCAATTAAGCTAAAACTACAGGCTTTAGAGCACCTAATTTTCTCCATTGACCTTAGTCTACTTCTCATGAAAGTAATTGAACAGTCACCCAAGGATCATTCTCTGCCATGATAATAGCTTGCTGGCTTTCAGCCAGTGGAGCTAAAACAACTAGCATACAGATGGATTGATGGGCAGACATGGTAAAATAGCTTGAAAAAAGAACAGAATGTTAAAGCAACTTACAGTGACAAGGAATGTAACAACTAGATATGAGAATCTCATCCATATCTCCATCTTTGTGAAGGATGTGTTGTAACTCTTGAACTGAAAAATAAAAATCACTGAAATTTTTATCTAAAATTTAAACAAGAGTAGTTCAAGGAAAAAAACATAGTTCTCCCTAGTGGAAGCTTGTCACAAAAAATATAGTAAATATTATGTTATGGATAAAACAGTAAATAGTGTAGGTTGGGGTAAAGGTCACAGGGTCAAGGACCTTGGTCACATATGAAAGTTTAACCCCTAATAAGGATATACATGAAGAAGAGGCCCAAGACATTCTGTGTCTGTCCACTGCAAAAATAAGATTTTCATGACAACAAAAATTACATCTATATTTACAAATGATATTAAATATTGTCTTTGATTGCTTTTCAATTCATCTTTAATACTTAAAGTTTGGACATTTAAGTGCCGATGTTTCTTGAAGAAAAAGTAAATGCAATAATCCTAATTCAAATATTACACTGTAAATAGGTTCATAAAAATGACCATACAACTCAAGAATTTCATGTCATCAGACACAAAGAGAATTGGAACTTCATTCAAAGTTAATTCATTCCAACACAAGCCCTCCTTTTTACGCCCATTAAGAAAAAGGCTTTGGAAAACATTGTGGAAAATGTATCAAGCAATTTCTTCATATCCACAACGTTTTCTATCCAATAAGATGAAAAAAATTATCATTCCATCAATTTGAAATTGTCATCTGAAGCTTCTTTCAAATTGGACCAGTCTAAAATTTTGTTGTGTTGGAATGGGTCAAGAACGATTCGTATGACATGAATGAAATGTCAAGGGCTGACTGTGATACTTATCTAAGTGTCTATACTGTGTATATAACAGTACACGTATCACAATTTACCCTCGATATGTGAAATTATGGAAGTTGAATTTCAGTCTAAGAAGATTTTGAGCATTTCTTATAATCACCTATTGTTGTAGAAAATGAGCAAATAATTGTCCATTTCTAGCAGTATTTTGGGTTAAACAGATAAAAGATAATTATTAGAATAAAAACAATAATAATCAAAGCAATATTAGCAATAAGTTTTTTCAGTACTCACATAGAAGATGATATTTTTGATGTTGAAGTGTGTTTGCTGCTCCAGACCATGAAAGTTAATATTGATGATATAGTAAGTATAATCTAGATAACCCAGATGTAATAATATTAGGTCATCACACTCCTGTAACAGAACAAACTTATTCTGTAATAAGCTTCAGAATTTAACAGCAGGGTTTTACACTAACACCAGTCCTTGATGAAAACATTGGAAAACATATTGCTAAATTGTCCTTTGGAATATCCACACATATGTTTTGCATGATATAAGAAATTTTCAAGGTTAACAAATGTGCTATACTATTTTGAATTCCGTCTTTAGTTGCAGAAGATATCTTCAGAACATAAAGATTAGGATACACAGGAACACACAGGTATAGTCTAAATGCCATCCATCATTCCTAATTTTTAAGGTTATTTGAATTCCTTATCAGCATGGGCACTGAAATGGTTTAATGCTTTCACAAGAAAACAGCAACAACAACAAAAAACACAGATAAATAGACATAATAATTTAGTAATACTGCGTCAATTTGAATTGTCATTAATCATGAAACAAATTTCTTTTACTATAGTATGGGATGCGTGACATGAATAGGCTTCAGTTGCTGTTCGTATAAAGTCGGAATAGCTCTGAACAATGCTTTTACAAGTAAGCATGTGAGACCGGGTTCGAAATTTGTATAAAAAAGTCACATAGTTAATATATTTATAGTTTTTCTTTAACCCTTTCCCGTTTTTAGAAATTTGAGACCTGTCCAAATTCAAAGGTTTTGCAGACTACAATTTTAAGTTGAACTTATTTGAAAAATAATCAGTCAGTAGGATAAAAAGCATTGTGGAAAAAGGAGAAATTGCTTGTTACAAGCAATTTCTTCTTTTTCCTCAATGTTTTCACAAGTATAAAAGCACAGGGACGTAAAAACCAGGCATTAAACGGGAAAGGGTTAAAGGTCAGAAACGCTGCCGATAGAATTCAAACAATAAGTGGAAATCCGCAGAATGCAGATAATCTGAATATAAATCCAAACAACTGCTTAATTATATCGCTAGTTTCATCAATAAAATCAAAGAAACAACAAATCATGAAATCTTACTTCAGGGGTGGAAAACAACGGAATAATAAATTGCAAATCAACTACAATTAAGAAATGACCAAGATTTGTGCACAAATTCTACTCTGGGAAAATAGTGAAACATGTGGGCGACCCACTCGAGTTTGTCTCGTCAGTCTTTTTGATGTACATCACGACTCTGCGATCCTACGGGGTAGACCAGACAGCTGTGTTTTTCCATCAACAGAGGCTCGTGGTGAGAGAAAATCACTATGACTGTGTTAAATTAATAGAACTTTTGATATCTAGCTTATGAAAAAGTAAATCATTACTGTGATTAAATCGGCAGTACTCGAGAGGGGGTGTGTGTGGAAGCATACGTCACAGAAATATTCTGTAAAACCCGGAAATTTTAATAATTTAATTTATTTGTCTATCTAATTTTACAATTGTGTATATTGCAATTTCATGGACTGCTGTACATTGCAAGAATTGCAATTCATACACAGCCGAATTTTCAAAACAAAATGAAGGATCTGTCCATTGTTTTCATCTATCTTCCACTCGTTGAAAATGAAGGCAACTACTGAATGAATGATGAACCCTTTTATGTATGGAAAAGGTGAACAAGAGCCATGTCAGACATGGCCATCACCCGGTAAAAAGCTTGATAGTAAACTGAAGCCAGTTAGATTTAGGCACTGCATTTCTTCTCAATTAGTTCGATAATAGCTATTATTCTTTCAGACATATGCTCAGGACAAATCTAAGACTTTAAAACAACAAAGGGCAATAACTCCAAAATTATGCAAGCAAGAGTTGTGGTTCTTGTGCATTGCACTTCTCCACAACGAGATCAATCCACAAATGAAGTTTCATGTTAATAGCTATTATGCTTTGAGAGATATGCCCCACACAAAATCTTAGTCTTTAAAACAACAAAGGGCAATAACTTCAAAATTATGCAAGCAAGAGTTGTGGTTCTTGTGCACTGCACTTTTCCACAACGAGGTCAATCCACCTATGAAGTTTCAAGTTAATAGCTATTATACTTTCAGAGATATGCCCCACACAAAATCTTAGTCTTTAAAACAACAAAGGGCAATAACTTCAAAATTATGCAAGCAAGAGTTGTGGTTCTTGTGCACTGCACTTCTCCTTAATGACATCTATCCACCTATGAAGTTTCAAGTTAATAGCTATTATACTTTCAGAGATATGCCCCACACAAAATCTTAGTCTTTAAAACAACAAAGGGCAATAACTCCAAAATTATGCAAGCAAGAGTTGTGGTTCTTGTGCACTGCACTTCTCCTCAATGAGATCTATTCACCTATGAAGTTTCAAGTTGATAGAAATTACACTTTCAGAGATATGCTCCGGACAAGTTTAGTGACGGAAGGACGGAAGGACAGAATGACGGAAGGACAGAATGACGGAATGAAGGAATGACAGACAGAGACCATTACTATATACCCTTCGCAGAAACGGCGGGGGATAAAAAAGGGGGGATAAAAAAGGGGCGCATTGTCCTGGACAGATCTAAATTTCCAAATTTCCGGAGCCCTGTTCCTAATGATACATAGTCTCTCTTAAAAAAGATATGGGCAAAAATATAAGGTCTATACTTTACCTGTTTACATGATAATAGCCTAGTCCTGTTGTGAGTGTCTCCACTCAGTTTTGGGTTATTTGTTTGTAGAATGCTTTCATCTTCACCTTTAATTCCACCAATAAATACGCTCACTGTGAAAGACTGTTCTATTTTGGTACCTTTTGAAGGAAAGATGTAAGTAAAAAACCTTTAGAAGTCATACTTTAATTTGAGGTACTATAGATATGTCAAACAATGGCCATATCTATATTTAGCCTTTATTGTTTTGTGACTTATTGCTGGTGATAAATTTCGCAACACCTTATCCTTACCACCAAAATAATTAATCTTCACCAAATTTTTACCCATATTTCAAAGACATAAATGGCTAGAAACAGCTAAAATCACAAAGTGGTAACAGTATATCACATCTAATTGGTATTTGTTTTACTGTAAACACCTTCAAAACTTTTAACAATTTACTGCATTCCCAGTTTTGGTTTAGTTAATTAGTACACTGCAACTCCATTAAAATGCTGTCTGCTACAGAGCTGAATCCATGAACATGGGGTCTGCTAGGCTCTTGAATTTTTTTTTAGGGGGGGGGACATTTTTGGTTGCTGTCGTGATGGTTCCCGATTTGAAGTTAATGCTGAATTATCTGCAATTTTTACCATCTAATGAAAAAGATGGCAGCCATATAAAAATCGAATTACCTTAAGCCAGGTATGTATTAGCAAGGTAAGTATTTCACACTTAAGAATAGACGGTAGTGGTGATTAATGCCTTAGGGCATAGTTAATTGATTTAGGTTTAATAAATTATTAATATTGATAAATCAAGCATAGGTTTTTAAAAATCTTGCATCATACCTGAATCCAATTCAAAGGGGAAAAATTTGAAAGCCAAAGTACCAGCGATAACTTTTTAATTCCACAAACAGAATTACGACGAATGCTCCAAAGTGAAACTAGGTATCCAAAATCTCGGAATTATGTTGATTATGTTGACACATGAAGAATTATAACTAAATAGTGTGTTGTTTACCAGTTACATATTTTTATTTTTAATCTAATTTCCTTTATGTGCAGTTGCTCTAGGTAAATTGCAATTCATGAATGCATAGGTTATTAGATTTAGATAATTTACTGTTAGTTTACTTTTAACGATGGTATACTGTATACATATGAATTGGTAATGATGCATTTTACAACACACCTTTTTGCAAAGTGATAGATATTATAAACAAAATCAGCCAAAACCATTCCCACGCTTTCTCGCTTTTTTACACACCCTAAGTAAAATGCTTTTGAAAATATTGTGGAACATGAAGATATTGCTTGTAACAAGTAATTTCTTCCTTAGCCACAATGCATTGCACCCAAAAAGACAAACAATCTTAAAATTTCATCAACTGCGAATTGTCATGTGCAACTTCTTTGATTTTGGACCAGTCTTAAATTTTGTAGTTTGAGAATGGGTTAAATATGAACAATAATATTTTATAAGAGTTTCAAAACTTCTAGCCCTTCAAGTTTAAACAAAATATTGGTTGAATTTGAAGGGACCACTTCTGTAGACACCTTTAACCCATTACCACACATTGCTGCTTTTTGATGCCTTGAACAAAACTTTGTGAGAAAAAAAGAAATTGCTTGTATCAAGCAATTTCTCTTTTTTCACAATGTTTTCTACCTTATTTGGCAATTCATTTCCAATTTTGGCTAAGTTTCAAATGGAGTTTACATCCTCTTTCAGTCTAAACCCATTCCAACACAAGAAAATTTTAGACTTGTCCAAATTGAAAGAAGTTGCAGACGACAATTCTTTGTTTTAGGAATTTGAAAAATCTTGGGTCTTTTTGGCAAGAAACATTGTGTAAAATGAAGAAATTGCTTGTACAAGCAATTTCTTCATTTTCAACAATGTTTTCCAAAGTTTTTTCTCAAGTGGCATAAAAAGGAGGGCTTGTGTTTGAATGGTTTAACTTTTGTTGTCTCTTAAGGGATTAACAGTTAACTATAGAATATTATTTTTTCTTGCCTTGTGAGTTAAAGCTGACGACTTCAATGATTTTTAGAAATTTGATGGAACAATGGCAGAGAACTGAGTGAAAAGTTCAAGCAACCAACCATAAAATATTCAAAAGTGTTTACCTTGTGTGTTATCTGTGATGATTTTAGCTATCAGCCAGAATTGTTGATGGAATGTTGACAGCGGGGGAGACTTCAAGGGAAATGGACCAGTCTGAAATGATTCAAAATTCATTGTACATAATTATGTACAGTGGGGGCACCATTTCCATTGAGCTCTTTTGAAATCCATCCACCTGTTCCTAAGAATTTCTAAAAGTTTCACCATAAATGGAAATAAGCCCCGCCCAATAAAGCCATGTTTTTCATCCGATTAAGTTCTTTGAAGGAATCTGATAACAAGAGGGCCGTTGGCCCTGGGGCGCATACCCGAGATAAAGGCTCTTTTTCTTTCAACAGTCTAATTTCATGTTAAGGTTAGGATTATGAAATAAGTGGGCCACACTTACGTATAAAGACTATGAACCTGGGGATCCAAAAGTCTAAATTACAAATTCCAAGGCTTTAGTGCTGATTTGAAAGAAAGAAAAAACTTTTTCCTCCCTCTTGATCCATGGGTTATAATTTCAGAAATAAGAAAGAAGTCTGTGAACTGATGCTTCATGCCTATACCCCCCCTCCCCCGGCTCCGCCCCTGGAGACCCGAGGATCTTGATTTTAGCTATTTTGTAAGAGATCAATATACTGATATTTCATGCAAAATATCAAGGCTCTACGCCTTCTGGGTCAGGAGGAGAAGATTCTTATAGAATATTTTAAAATTTCACTTTTGTTGCCATGGCAACCAGAGTTTCAATTCATTTAGCTATTTTTGAAGGAGACCACCTAAGGAACATTTCTGCCAAATTTGGTTCAAATCGGCCCATTGGTTTGGGAGGAGATGTCATTTAAAAAATCGTTCTTTATTTCTATATAAACCCCACCACCCTGGGGCTCCGCCCCTGGGGACCCGAGGATCATGATTTTTGCTTTTTTGAAAGAGGTCAATATACTGATGCTTCATGCAAAAATTTCAAGGCTCTTCGCTTTCTGGGTAAGGAGGAGACGATTTTAGAGATTATTTTAAAATTTCACTTTTGTTGCCATGGCAACCAGAGTTTTTAACGGATTTCAATTCTTTTAGCTATATTTGAAGGGGACCACCTAAGGAACATTTCTGCCAAATTTGGTTCAAATTGGCCCAGTGGTTTGGGAGGAGATGTCATTTAAAGAAATTGTTGACGGATGACGCATGACGGATGGATGCCGGACGAAAGGGGTTCACAATAGCTCACTTCAGCACTACGTGCTCAGGTGAGCTAAAAAGGCACCCAAGGATCATTTCATGAAATTTGGTTGAATTCTATTCAAAACTTTCTGAGGGAAGGATTTTATAGTAAAAGTTTACGGACTTATGCATGACGGATACAAATCCATAACAATAGCTGACTGGCTTTCAGCCAGTGGAACTAATGAAGAAAAGGTTTGCAACAACAATTTCTGTCTTTCTACAGAATGTTTTCTACCCAGAAAGTTGAAAACCTAAAATTCCATTAATGTTAAAATGTTATCTGCAACTACTTTCAATTTGGACCAATTTTGCTGTCTGGCAATGGATTAAACAATAATGAATTCATCTACTATATGACCTGCAGCATAGGAGTGCATCAAACCAGTTGAATAAGATATTACATAATTTTTTTACACTAACCATGCAAATGAGCTAAACCCTATGGTCAATTACATAGAAAAAGTGACTATATTGATTACCGAGAATGATATCACATTGTATGTATTCTGGTCATTTTACAAACATTGTTATATGTTTTGCTTAATATCCTAATTTAATCATTTTCCAGAATTTGATCTATTTATTGTGAGTATTGGGTTCATATCATAAACAGAATATCAAATTTGTGGTCATAAAATACCTATTTCATCAAACTTGTGTCTTGAAAATAGATAAAAACTTTGCTAAGCATTGCTTTTACCTGTTTATAGATGAATGGTATAATTAACCCTTAACTGATCAACAAAATTTTAGGACTGATCCAAATTCAAATGCTTTGCAGACGACACATTGAAGTCGATCTTGACTTAAAAAATAATCATTTAGTAGGGCACAAAACATCATGGAAAAAGTAGAAATTGATTTTTACAAGCAATTTCTACTTTTTCCACACCATTTTCTCAAGTTTATAAAACAAAGGGACGTAAAAACCAGTAATTGAACAGGAAAGGGCTAATTTGCTAATTCATTACCACACATTAACCTATTCTAAAATAATGATTCTTTGATGCCCCTAAAGAAAAACAATTGGGAACACATTATGTAAAGTGAAGGAATTGCTTGTAACAAGCAATTTCTTCATTTTACACAATGTTTTTTGCCTAGAAACTTGAAAAAATCTAATATTTCATAAACTTTAAATTGTTGTCTGCAACTCCTTTCAATTTGGACAAATCAAAAATTCCGCCATCTGGTAACACATTAACCATCTTGAAGAATAACGACACTGACAATAGACAATCAAGGATTACAAAAGCACAACATCAGCATGAAGTGCACAGGTGATCTAAAAGTTTGAAATGTATTTTAGAGAAAAATATGGTATAAAGCATTGTTGGAGAAAAGCTTCTTACAAGCAACTTCTTCCTTTCCCACTGTGTTTTCCTCAGCTATTTGAATTCTTGCATAAAAAAGTTTCCATGTACAGTACATGTAATAGGCTAGTATACGATTCAGGAATTTTGCCTTGTATCCAAGCTCTCATGACCGAAGTTGACAAAAAAGAAATGATGATTTAACCCATTACCACTCGATCCCCCATCTTTACTGCTGAGGGCAAATTAGCATTGAAAACATTGAAGAAAAGAAGAAAATGAGGATAACCAGCATTTTATTCTTATCTCACAAAATTTTTACCATATTTGATACCGAATTAAAAAATTTGGCCACATTTAAAATGTTGTCTGCAACTTCCATTTGGGCATGTCCAAAAATTTTGTTTGGTAATGGTTTAAACAGTCATCACTCCCTCTTATCTGAAGCTTAAATCCTGCATTAGATCCATTGCATGAGGCTCAGACAATATTCAGCTAAACATTGTCTACCGTACCTTATGTCTATCAATCAGGAAACAATTACAAGGTACATGAATTAAAGATTAGGGTATAAGATTTATTTAACCCATTCCTTCTCAATGACTCTTTTAAACGTCCCTCAATATGAAAGGTTTGGATAACATTTGTGGAAAATGAAGAAATTTCTTGTTACAAGCAATTTCTTCATTATCCACAATTTTTCTACCCCAAAAGGCTAAGACTTTAAAGATTTCATCAACTTAAAATTGTCGCCTGCAACTACTTTAAATTTGGACTGGTCTAAAATTTTATTGTCTGGTAATGGGTTAAAAGGATAAAAAAAGAACCAAGAACTATTCTACTAACCTTCATGTCAATATTGTCAGACTTTTGAGTCATGGCTGATAAGTTCTGTGACACAGTGTCTATTATGGGAGGGCCTGAAATACCATTGTGATTAATTATTCAAAACATTGCTCAAGTTAATATCAAGGAAATAGGTCATTTATTCTATATTTAACCTATTCCAACTCAATGGCTCTTTTAGACCCCCCAAATAATAAAAGCTTTGTAAAACTTTGTGAAAAATGAAAAAATTCCTTGTTACAAGCAATTTCTTCATTATCCACAATGTTTTCTAAGAAAGCCCAGTTTTAAAGGTAAAAAAAAATCCCCAAATTTCATAAGATTTAAACCATCATCCGCAACGCCTTTGAATTTGTACCAGTCTAAAATTTTGATGACTGGTAACGAGGCAAATTTGCATGACATGATACACACAACAATTTAATATTTTTTGCAATTGCATTATTTGTCTTACCCATTACCACATAATCCCAGTTTATATGCCACCTAAGGTTTATATTACGAAAAGCATTTTGGGAAAAGGAAACATTCCATATAACCATAATGTTTTCCATTCTCAC
Organism: Fragum fragum; assembly: GCA_946902895.1. Lineage (NCBI taxonomy): Eukaryota > Metazoa > Mollusca > Bivalvia > Cardiida > Cardiidae > Fragum > Fragum fragum. The sequence continues at coordinate 31,763,491 of OX336368.1, read as the reverse complement.
AGTGTTTTGCTTTTCTATTCCTGTGTGGCATGTATTATAATTTTTTTAAAATATTGAGCAAATTTGAAATATTGTCGGCAACTTCTTTGAATTTGAATTACTAAATTATGTTGTCTGGTAATGTATCATTTTTCCCTTCTTATCCTTCCACAGTTCTGTAATCTTTATCATACAGAGCTTCAAATCTAAAACAAAAATTAATTACTTTAGGGCTTGTGCTAGCCTACAATTCAGACGTCATTGACGCCTTTATCATGAAATTCTAGTGGTCAGAACTGTTTTTAAAAGGGTCAAAACAACAAAAAGTAAAAATAAAAATAATAACAGCAGCTCACTGCTCAACCCTTGTCATGCTGTATAAAATCCATTTCAGAATTTAATTAAAATCAAAGGGCTGAAAGCACTGGTAGTACTTTTGTTCAGTCATCAAAATTTCTTTTGATAATTAATTTCATTAACAACTCTGGTAGGAAAAGTACAAACAGGAGGTGTAGACCCAAGATCAGACTGCACTTTTGTGCAGGCTGATCTTTGTCTACATCTCCTGCCCAAACATTCCGTGATCAGCATGATAAGGGTTTATTGCACCTGGTTTTAATAACAAACAATAGATTTAAAGAACTTATTGTTTATTGCAACAAAAGTGTTGACAATTTGGTGTTGAAAGTAACAGGATTCCACTTCATGTATCTTAAACAAGAGGACCAGTGGCCCTGGCGCTCACCTGAGATAAGGCTCTTTTTTCTTCAAGGCCTAAAACTAGCTTGGTTGGGAGAAGACCTCCTTTAAATTTCAGCTAAAATCAACTTATGTTGCTATACCAACCAAAGCTTTCAACAGATTTCAAATCTTTTGGTAATTATTAAAAGGGGGCAAACTAACGTAAATTTGTGCCAAATTTGGTTTAAAAAGGCAAAATAGTTTTGAAAGGGGTTGCCTTCTTTGATTCTTTTTAAGCCCAATTGCCCTGTGGCTCTGAAATTTTATTAATTTTGAAAGAGGTCAATGTACTGATGCTTCATGCAAAATTCAAGAATCTTCGACTTCTGGGTCAGGAGGAGATGTATTTTTAATTTTTTCAATTTTATTTTTGTTGTCATAACAACCAGAGTTTTCAACTGATTTAAATTCTTTTGTTGAAATCGTCCCAGTGGTTTGAGAGAAGATGTTGTTTTCTTTATTTCTATATAAGTCCCCCCTATGGCTCCGCCCCTGGGTACCCGAGGATGATGATTTTAGCAATTCTGAAATAGGTAAATGTAATGATGCTTCATGCAAAATATCAAGGCTCTTTGCCTTCTGGATCAGGAGGAGATAATTTTTAAAGATTTTGATAAAATTTCAGTTTTGTTGCCATGGCAGCGAGAGTTTTAACGGATTTCAATTCTTTAAGCAATTTTTAAAGGGCACCACCCAGGGAACATTTCTGTCGAATTTGGTTGAAATCCCCTTAGTAGTTTGGGAGAAGATGTAATTTTAAAAATCCTTCTATATTTCCATATAAGCCCCCCCCCTCTGGGCTCCCCCCCCGGGACTGGAGGGTGATGATTTTAGCATTTCTGAAAGAAGTCAATGTCCTGATGTTTCATGTAAAATATCAAGGCTCTATGCCTTCTGGATCAGGAGGAGATAATTCTTAAAGATTTTATTTAAATTTCTGTTTTGTTATCATGGCAACCAGAAACTTTAACGGATTTCAATTCTTTAACCCATTCCAACTCAATCCCTCCTTTTTACGCCCCTAAAGAAAAAAGCTTTTGAAAACATTGTGGAAAATGAAGAAATTGCTTGTAGCAATTTCTTCATTTTCCACAATGTTTTCTATCCAAAACGACAAAAAAGTTCAAAATTCCATCAACTTGAATTTGTCGTCTGCAGCTTCTTTCAATTTGGACCAGTCTAAAATTTTGCTGTGTTGGAATGGGTTAAGCAATTTTTTAAAGGGCACCACCCAAGGAACATTTCTGCCAAATTTGGTTGAAATCCACCCAATGGTTTGGGAAAAGATGTTGTTTTGAAAATCTCTTTTCATTTATACATAAGCCCCACCCCCTCTGTGGCTCCGCCCCTGGGTACCCGAGTGTGATGATTTTAGCAAATCTGAAAGAGGTCAATGTACAGATGCTTCATGTAAAATATCAAGGCTGTATGCCTTCTGGGTCAGGAGGAAATAATTTTTACAGATTTTATTTAAATTTCTGTTTTGTTATCATGGCAACCAGAGTTTGAAAGGATTTCAATGCTTTTAGCAATTTTAAAAGGGAACCACCCAAGGAACATTTCTGCCAAATTTGGTTGAAATCTGCCCAGTGGTTTTGGAGGAGATGTTTATTGCAAAATTTATCTCATTTCAAATGGTTTATTATGAAAATTGACTTAGAATTTCGAGTTGAAATAGCCTGTTTTGACTCATAGAAGGTTAGACTGTCCTAGGAGAAAAATTTCCAAGGATCAAAACAGGATATTTTCATACATTGCATTTTTGAGTGTCAAACCCCTAGGTTTACAAATGCCCTGTATTTGTCATTCAAACCCTGTGTTATGGATACTTATCCAAAACATCTAATTCAGTTGATTCCAATAAATACCAACAACAAAGAATTTGTTCAAGAAATATTAGAAAAAAAAGATTATACCAATTACCACACAATGTTGCTTTTTGATTCCCTGAAGAAATACGGTCATATTGTAACAAGCAATTTCTCCTTTTCTCACAATGATTTCTAACTCATTTTCTAACTCATTACTTATCTCCCAATTTTAGCACAGTTTGAAATGTCATCTGCAACTTCTTTCAATTTGGACCTGTCTTTGATTTTGTCATCATGTTACAGGTTAAATAGTCACTTCGCCCTCTTATCAAGAGCTCTGATTTCACAGTTAGTTGTATTCATGCATTTAGTGATAGAATATATTACCAGAGATTAATTTAGAGGACCTAATATAAACTTTCAATTTTATTGACAATAATATTGACTGGAGGTAGTGATAAAGCTTCAGTAACACACAAATTATCTATTATATTGTCAATGTGTTCACTGACAATTGTGGGAAATATTGAAGTTTGACTATTATACTACATCAATATTATTGTCAATAACATTGATTGAATGTATTGATCAAGCTTCAGCTACACACACATTATCAATTATATTGTCAATGTGTTCTCTAACAATATCATTGTTAATTTGTGGGCGATATTCAAGTTTGATCATTATTAATATCATTAATATGAATCAATATCATTGTCAATAATATTGATAGTGTATAGGCCTCTGTAGTAGTATTCATTTATTTAGCAATGAAATTAATTGCAAAAACTTACTTTGCCCCAAATGGGGGAAATAAAAATGTGCTTAAACTTGAAAGGTATTAACCCTTGTCATGCTGAACCGAAATATTCCTGCTTTGACAGGGGGTATAGACAAAGATCAGATTGCACATAATGAGCAGTCAGATCTTAGTCTATACCACCTGCTTGTCCTTTCAAGCCAGAATTGGTTATAAGATCATTTTTCAATATAATTTAAATATTGACCTATAATTTGGTGCTTCCAGTGCTTTCAACCCTTTGATTTTAATGCAAATCTCTTGTATAATTCAGCATGACAAGGCTTAACCCATTCTCACACAATATAATTCAAGAATGGTTCAAATTGGAAGGAGTTGCAGACAACAATTTAAATTATATGAAATTTTAGATTTTTTCAACTTTCCGATAAGAATAAGTGATTGATAATGAAGAAATTGCTTGTGACAAGCAATTTCTTCATTTTCAACAATATTTTCCAAAGTGTCATTGTGTGGGAATGGGTTAAGAGTACATTTTTGTTACTCAGTATCTACTGACACCATGAATTTCAAAGAGACCAGATTTTTCTAATTGAGTATGTGACTCCTATAATGATCCGTCTTGCAGAAAGTACAAAATGAAAGTCATTTCCTACCTGCGACTCCGATAAGAATTGTAACTCCATAGCAGAGGAAGAAAAGTAGGAAGACCATCACAAATTGTCTTTTGTTGAGTGAATACAGGCGCATCTGAACTGATCTAAAATATATTAAATGTGATGTATTAAATATTTTTAAAAGCAATTTCATATACCATATAAAACTAAAAGGTTGTCTAGGGAAAACTTGTTTCGTGTCTGCACACATTTGACCTTCAGTTTTGAGATTGACCCTACTTAAACAAATATTGAAAATGGCATATCCACTCATTAAAGAGAACAGACCCTTTAGCTTTGTCTGTGGCTTGAACACCATTTTTGCGGGTTTTTTAACTATGTATCTTGGGAATGATATAACCCTTGTCACGCTAAATAAAATTCTCTACAGAATTGGAATATAATCAAAGGACTGAGATTACTGGAAAAACTTATTGTTGAAATTTTTAAAGTTATCCTAAAATCATCATTGGCTTAATATGGACAAGTGTTGACAAAGATCAGACTGCATGTGCATGTCTATACCTCCAGCAAAAACAGCCTACAGGTTAAGCATGACAAGGATTACAAATTGTACAAATTAATTGCTATCTTTATAAGAAAAGGTCAGTTTACACTTAAACCTTCAAATGTTGAAATCTTTAACCTACTCATGTTTTGGTCTTTTTGTTGTTTTGACCCCTTCAAATCAGTTTTGACTCCTAGAATTTCATGGTCAGGAAGTCAATGACCACTCAATTTCAAATGCTTGCATGAGCTCTGATTACATTTTATATATGTTGTTCAGGGTCATAAGACTTCATTGGTGACTTCATTGAACTTGTTTCAAATGGTTTTATTTCATCTAATTTTTTTTCTTTTGTCCACCAAAACCCCATAATTAACACTTTATGGAATAGGCTAAAAAATAGACATGTGTCACAGAGATAGATGCCCCCACTTAACCCTTTCCTGGACAAACCCGGGATTTTACGTCTATGAGATTTTATACTTGGGAAAACATTGTGGAAAAAGGAGAAATTGCTTGTAAAAAGCAATTTCTCCTTTTCCCACAATATTTTCTACCATATAGGATGGTCAGATTTCAAATCGCATGCATTTTTCATAGTCGTCTGCAACCTCTTTCAAATTGGACCAGTCTAAAATTTCATAAAACAGGAAAGGGTTAAGTGCTTGGCACTTATGTCACATGACCTTCAGGAGTATCCTTGAACTTAGAAGTATCCACCACAACTTTAAGCACGACACTGGTAGTTATTATTGAAATTGATCAATTAATGTAGAAGATATGCTCCTGACAACATTTGCACACACAGTAACACACAAACCTACCGAGGCACACTTACATGCAGACAGAGTTAATTCCCTTTGCCATTACATGGCAGGGCCATACAAACAAATTGTTAGAAAGAAAAAAAAATAGGTGTTTTTCTGGAATTTATCATTGTAAAAATTAATCATAGCAACTTAAACAACTAAAACACTAATATATTGAATTTTATATTGAAGAATCATACTTGTAAAATCCAAGATCCATATATTTAAGAAAAATAATGAAAAATAAATTGAGAGTCAATCCCTTAATTATCCTCAAAATCATTTCTTTTAGAGAAAACACAATTTTGGTCAATAATCAAAAATAACTCTTTTATCTGGTAGCAAATTTTTGTTGGCTATACATATTATTTTATACTCCAATTAATTTGAAATTGCTAGTCCCTGTCCGATTTGAAAGGGGGTGCCCCCAAGATATTCATTGTAAAGTCAAATGTTATCTAAAAGTAGAGATCATGTGATCGAATAACAATAATGAAAATTTAAATCTAAACAATTTTACCAGCTAACATTATATAATATGAAATTGTTACAACTGATTTCTTCATTTTCCATAATGTTTCACGAGCTGTTTTCTTCTGGGCATTAAAGAACATAATTATATGGGAATGGTCAAAGTCACAATCAGCTAGGGGAGAAATATGAACAAGGATCTGTAAATGTTACCTGATTTGTTTCAAAGCCTGTTCATTGTTTTTTAACTATTTACAAAAATACCCAGGGGTCAACACTAACCGTGTCCCGGGATCCCTGAAAATTGGAAGGGACCCCAGCAATCTCAGGCTAGGGATTCCTTCAGGATCCTTCAATATTTCTCCAGTACAATAGATCTTAATTTATCAACTAATGCATCTGATTTTTTGTTTGCTTGTTATAGTAGAAAACATTGTGGATAAAGAAGATATTGCTTGTAACAAGCAATTTCTTCATTTTCCACAATGTTTTCCAAAGCTTTTTGTTCAAGTTGGGCTTAGAAGGGCAGGATTGCGTGTGAATAAGTTAATGTATGTCAAGGAGGGATCCCTGATTATTTAGAGGAAACCCTGAAGTAATAGGAAGGGATTCCTGTGGGATCCCATTGAAGCAAAGTTTATGTCGACCCCTGAATACCCAGCATAATTATGTCATCAGAAAGTACCAGAAGAAAACAAAAGAAGCCAATCAGATGATAAAACATGTGGGAAAACAACAAATAGTTTTGGTGTGACAATTTCAGCAGGGTCTCATTAACCTAATTCTGGGACAAATATCAGCTCCATTCCAAATGGCAAGAAGCATCTGTATTTCTCAAATTAGAGCAGATAATATCAAATTGTATGCAGCTTTTCAAAAACTCCAAAGTTTTCATTAGATTGGTAAATTTAACACATCTACAGGCATAGAGCAGAGAAGAAAGTTTTATAAAGCCTTACTTATTTTATATAAAGTGATTTATTTTATATAAAATAATGAAATATTTAAATATTTAAATCTCCTTAATTTTCCAAATATTACAATAATTCTATGGCTTCTAGAATTATTGGTCTAGATTCTCTCAAATTTGACACTTTTCATATTTAAATGATTTGAATTTTAATGTCAAACTATTAGCATTTTGAATAAAAATGACTACGAAATCAATAGTGCACTGTTGTAGAGTTGCAAGAAAATGGGTACTGGGAGATTAAGTAAATATTTCTAATGTCTTAAAATCAAATGTCACTATTAGGGTAGAAACACGTAGATTCGGAAACGGTTCTATATAGATACGACCAGAAAATGACCTTCTATGACTATTCCTGGACCAAACGAATTCCGTGGGCGTCAATTTCTCGCAGTGTCAAGTAATGGGTGGCTTATATCTTAATTTATCGGTTCTTTGAATTTTGCTAAGCAACATATCTAATGCATCGAATTAAGGAACGAAGTGAAATGCCTTACTGTTCCAAATCCATTTTGACAATCGATAAAAGGTGTCATCTTTGTTTACATACGACGATTTCTGGTGACGTTTAAACTAGACTGTAACTAGTGATACTACATTGCTTCGGAGGTGTACAGTTTACGAAATGCGAACCAGTTTATCCGACATTCGTTACAAATCGGAGATCGCCCGAGGATTGCCGTACCAGTATTAAAGTCAGGATGCAGTTATACCAACTTGTATGAAGAATTTAATGACTTGCTTTCAGATTTCAACCTCACTCAGATGGTAACAGAAAACACCAGAGGAGAAAATACACTGAACCTTTTCCTAACATCAAACCACACCTTGATTAAACATGTAAAATGTCTCCCAGGTATACCAGACCATAGTATTGTCCCAATTTTTGCAGATAAAAGCCACAGATGACAAAACAACAACCTAGACAGGTTCATCTGTACAAAAAAGCTGACTGGAGTAGCTTTAAAATCTACATGGAGCAAGTAAAAAAATGAAATGCTGAAAGATAATCAATCTAAATCTGTTGAAGAAATTTGGTTAAAATTTTCAGATGCAATCTCCACAGGTATCGAGAATTATGTTCCAACAAAACGGCTTGGCCACAAGAGATCTCTTCCATGGATTACACAGCCTATAAAACGCCTTATCAGAAAAAGGGATCAACTCTATTTCAGATTGAAGAAAGAAGGAAACAATAAGATGAAGCTCTAAAAAGAAACATCAAAAATCAAATAAACTTGAGTTTCCTATATTAATTGTATTGAATATATTTTAGGCCTAGATGGAACCACTGAAGACAAAGAGAAAGCCAATTTTCTTCCTCTTTCAGCAAATACCCAATTATGCCGAACATTACTATTTGCACTAGTGGAGTACAAAAACTTATCATGTTTCCAACCTGAAACCAGACAAAGCAGCAGGACCAGACAACATCAAACCTCTTGTACTAAAAAACTTATGTTATCAAATTTCCCCGATCTTACAAATTCTCTTTCAGATATCCCTAGACACAGGCACTCTCCCCCAGCTTTGGACAAAAGCAAACGTGACTCCACTCTTCAAGAAAGGAAACAAAGAAGATCCTGCAAATTACAGACCTATATCTTTAACATGTATATTGTGTAAAGTTCTAGAACACATTGTAGCCTCAAATCTAACTGAACATTTTGACAACAATAATATCCTTTATGACTTGCAGCATGGATTTAGAGAAAGGCGTTCATGCGAAACCCAGCTACTTCAACTGACCGACCATCTTGCCAGAAACCTTACTGAAGGAAAACAAACTGATCTAGTTTTATTAGACTTCAGCAAGGCTTTTGACAAAGTTAGCCACTTAAAACTTTTGTATAAATTGCAGGAACATGGTGTTAACAATGCTACCCTTTTGTGGATTAAATCTTTTCTAATAGACAGAACACAAAAAGTAGTTTTAGAAGGTGGATGTTCATCAGAAGTACCAGTCACGTCTGGAGTACCTCAGAGATCTTTACTAGGGCTTCTTTTGTTTCTTTTGTATATAAATGACCTTCCAAATAACATCACACCCCAAGTTCGTTTGTTTGCAGATGACACTGCCGTTTACTTAGCTATAAACAACATGCAAGACTGTTTGACCCTACAAGAAGATCTAGACAAGTTAATGCAGTGGGAGAAAAAGTGGGAAATGGAGTTTAACCCCAGCAAATGCATTGTCCTAAATATTACTAAAAAGAAGAAAAAGATTTCCTTTGATTGCAGGTTACATGGGCTAGCACTAGAGACTGTGGACAATGCCAAATACCTGGTAGTTACAATATCTGGAGATCTTTCCTGGAACAAACACATTGACAATATAACATCAAATGCTATTAAACTGTAGGTTTTCTCCGCAGAAACATCCAGACCAAAAATAAGAAGATCAGAGAAATAGCGTATAAAACTTTAGTGAGACCCCAGGTAGAATACGCATCAACAGTTTGGAGCCCCTACACAAAAATCTATATCAACAAAATGGAAAAAAGTACAACGTAGAGCGGCAAGATGGGTTCAAAATAATTTATCTTATTATTACAGTGTTACCTGCATGCAGAAGGAGCTTGGTTGGGAAACTCTTCAACACAGACGAGACATTTCCAGAGTCACCATGTTTTATAAAATCGTTTATAATTTTGTTGCAGTGCCAGTACCAGCTTATCTCGAAAGACCAGTGAGGACCACCCGACATATGCACACATCATCTTTCAGACAGATCCACTCAAATGCAGCCTACTTTAAATATTATTGGTGAGAGACAAATGTCGGAAAGCCGGATATGTCCCTACACAGTGATACTATGGAACAGCCTACCAGAAACAATTGTACCTCAACCTGATATTGCAGCGTTCAAAAAGAGTCTTGACTCTTTTCAGATAGTGAGCCGTCCCTGAATGACCAAAATATGTTTTATCAGCTCTTTTAATATAACACTCACAATACTTTTAAAATTTTGCACCATAACAAATGACCAACAGTTTTTATTCTAGCACAGACGCGCATCTACCAGTAATACCCGAAAGGGGAGTTGGGCAGTATATATAGATAGATAGATAGATGAAGTCGGTAGACTCCGCACCTACATGCCCGACTGACATCGATTGATATATTGCTTGAATGGGGTTTAACGCCGCTTTTAACAGTATTTCAGTCATATCGCGGCGGCTTGAGCACCCAACAATGGTTTCCTGGTATTTCTCACACCAGCACTACCTCTACATCCTAGCCACAAGCTGCTATCCCACTTAGGTTTACGATTATCCACCCATTGGTGAGAGACAAATGTCGGAAAGCCGGATATGTGCCGACACCGACCGACTGACATCGAAGCCTTCGGAGAGCGCCTGAGGATGTGTGTGGGGATTCATGAATTTGATAAGTATGTATGCTCCTAACCAAACCCGTTGCGTTTTTCCGTTCCGCTTGGCCATGAAAGGTTTCTTTTTTCGTTGGAGTGGGGTTTAATGTCACTTTTAACAATATTTCAGTCATATTGTTGCGGCTGGCGCACCTAAGGACTGGATTCCTGGTATTTCTCCCACCAATACTACCACTGAAACCTTTACAAACCCCCAGCTGCACGTCTCACTTAGAAAGATTACGAATATCTATCTATTGCCGGTGGAACACAAATGTCGGAAAGGATATTTGCCGCGAACGGGGATCGAACCCGGGACCGCATGATTAGGAGTCCGACGCGCTACCAGCTGCGCCATGCTCGCAAGAAAGGTTTCGTAACAAACATTATTGCTAATTTTTTGCTAATTAGAATTTACAGCTTAATGTACGTTTCAAATTATTTAACACAGTGGAGATAATCTTTCAGGTTATTCAGATATCTATGATATTTTGGTTTCTTTTAAAATTCATGCTTGAAAGACTAAATCATATCCAGTTTAACCCATTATCACATATTTCGTTCAGACTGATCCAATTGAAAGAGGTTACAGACGACAACTCAAAGTCCATGGAACACCTTTAAACCACCTTTGAAACTTTGAGATAGACTAGATTTTGCATAATCATGTGCTCTTGTTAGAACTCCTCCTACAGCTTCAGACAGCTTCGCTTTATATATGTACATTGAAAAAATAACTATTTGAATTGAAGAAGTGCAACACGAAAATTTAGTGAAATCTATCAAGAATTACAGAGTTATTCCCTCTATTTTGACTTAATATTTGCCCGGACAACTCCCTTACAGTTTCCGTCCTTTTTACTAGGCAGAAGTGTTTAATAGAAATGTAGATATGCAAGACGCAAATTTTATGAAAAATCCACCAAGAATTACAGAGTTATTTCCTCTGATTTGACTTGTCCGGATAACTCCCTTACAGTTTTTGTCTAATCACTTTGGGCAGTGTTGCTTATAAGGAGTTGTAGATGCAACTTTCGTGGAGATTCTGTGAAGAATTGATAGGTTATTGTCCCTGGTTCACATTAAACATGTCTGTACGTGCGACTCCTATCATGATCCATCCGATATGCTTGATTCTTGGCTGAAGTGTTCATAAGGAGATGAAGATGTGCAAGAAGCAGGTTTTTCGAAAGCTCGATCGAGAATTATCGAGTTATTAACCCCGATTTGACTTTACAATTGGTTAGCATTAAGGATTACAAAAATTATGTCTCTGATTCTAAGACACAAGTTTTACGTGAGTATTGGACTAATGGTTACTGAGTTATCATCCCTAAATTTACACGACAGAGTTATAGCCCCTGTAATATGAAACATGAGGGCGGTGATGATTATCACCTTTAAAACATTACCAGACAGCAAAATTTTAGACTGGTCCAAATTGAAAGGAGTTGCAGACGACAATTTAAAGATTAGGAAATATTGGATTTTTTTTTACTTTTGGGGTAGAAAACATTATGGAAAATGAAGAAATTGCTTGTGACAAGCAATTTCTTCATTTTCCACAATGTTTTTCCAAAGTTTTTTTCTTTGGGGCGTATAAAAGCGTCACTGGGAATGAGTTAATGCAGGCTTGATAGGGGAGATTATCAGGGTTATGCTGCAGTAGGCTAATAGAGATCGAGGACGTTTAAAACTTGTGACGAGAAGTTGGTAGAAAATTATCAAAGATCATCACCTAAAACTTGATAATTCGAGTTTTATTATTGTTTAACCCTTTCCCGTTTTACTAAATTTTAGACCTGTCAAAATTCAAAGGATTTGCAGACGAATACTTAAAGATGATTTGAAAAATAACAATTGAGTAGGCCAGAAAATATTGTGGAAAAAGAAGAAATTCCTTGTTACAAGCAATTTCTTTTATTTCTGCAATGCTTTCTAAATCATAAAATCACAGGACGTAAGAACCAGGGATTTTAGCAACTATTAAAATACTTTTTTACTGTATCAATATTTCGCCCGAAAAATGAAAATATCTGTAAACTTAATCAATAGAAGTAGCTGAAAACAATTATTTTTCCCCCGACTTCACATAACAGTACAAGCTGTGATATAAAACCCTTTTAAACCGTGATCTTAAATGTTTTCCGTCGTTTTAGGAATCTCAGCGATCCATTTTTGAATTTTTGTTCGAGTCTAAGATGCTTATGGCCATCTAGCTGCGATATCGTAGCCCTCTTTCTGATAATTTGTTAGCGATCATATTCACCAACACGGCCTAACAGATTATCAGAAAGAGGGTTACGATATCGCAGCTAACGGTCACCTGCTGCTACGACGCCTGTGTTCTTTCTTTCCAGTCATGAACGGGGTTCATACTTTATACCTTCAACACCGGACCAAAGTTTTCCAATATGATAACAATAATCTTTATCTAAACAGAAAATTATAGAAAAGTGGAGTGTTTGTGCGAACAAGAGGAATTACATGTTACAGTTAGTTTATCAGCTTCTCACAACGTATTCCACCCTATGTGATATTTATTGTCACTTTTGCCCGATTTTGAATTTTCTTCAACCAGTTCTAAGTTTAAGTGGATCTAAACTGATTTACAGTCTTTTAACCTGCAGACGACACAATTTTAGACTGGTCCAAATGGAAAGAGGTTGCCGACGAAAAATCAAAGCAGTTTTCAATTGAAAAATAAGGGGCATATGAGGTAGAAAACATTGTGACAAAAGGAGAAATTGCTCGTTACAAGCATTACAAGCGATTTCTACTTTTCTCGCAATGTTTTCCAAGAATTCTTTTTCTTCAGCGTATAAAAAAGCGGGATTATGATGGAATGGGTTAAAAGGTAGAGCTCTCACAATATACCTGTTCACGGCGAACACTTACCTTTCACAGCGATCATGTTTGTAGGTGGGCGCAATGTATTTTCCAAATGCACTAAAAATATCCGAAAACTGGGATAAAAAAGCACGTGCGTTGTTTCCTAGCGACGGACCAGAAAACGAATATGTTACATCCATTTTATTGAAAGTTTTTAATCCGTTTTCACAATTATTGCTGCGAATTACTCATTGTGTTCGTCTGATAAAACTGCTGTCACTATGAATTCGTTATTATCCTAGTCTGCTACATTTGAACAGACGACAAAAATGCATACACTCAAGATATAAATCTTCCTATCTTTATATACAACATTTCGTATCCCTGAATCCACTAAAAACTGTTTTGTACACCAGGTCCCTCTATTATCGATCTATCGACAGAAATTTATAAGGAAAACAGCAAGCAGTATACGTATAGACGTCAACATATGCATATTTTCTCTGCACCCGGTTATTACGTTTTGGAATTCGCCAACACAAAAACACGGAGCTATTTCCAACAGATTCGCGTTAGGCATTAATCAATAATCGTCCCTTCCCTTCTGTTAACATAGAACCAGTCTTTGAAGCAGACGAATCGGAAAATTCAACAATACATAGTCTAAAAGTCGATACCGATCTTGCCAGAAGGGGTGGGAGTATCACTTTTCCAATCAACATACCATTATTCGAAGATGTGTTCGTAGTTTTTACGTTAAGGACCCTGCAGTTGAATTTTTAGAGACAGATGTACAATAAACCTTGTCTAGAAGACCACCTTTTTTGAGGCATACAACGACATTAGTTTGTATAAGTATATGATTTGATTGGTCATTCTTGTTCTTTTATGGTATCGGAGAAACTTGCCCGAGTTTTTACTTAGTGCACATAGGAAGTAGAAAACACTAAGTATAGGTTGATATTCCATCGATCACTTTGTTGCCGCCTATTAGATTTTTACGCCCCTCTAGAAAATAGATCGTTAAAAAATGTGAAAAATGAAGAAATTGTTTGTTACACTCAAGTTCTTTATTATACACTATGTTTTCCTACCCCATAGCATTATTTTTTTTCTCAAAATTTCACCATCCATTACATTTTCCTCTGCAACTTCAATTTTGAAATTTAGGTCATTCTAAAGGTGGTAATTGGATACTACGAGTTTTGCTGTACACGAAAATGTTTCAAATACATTGTTTTTGGTACGAGCAATCGTCTCTCGCGGCTTTCAATTTCCTCAAATTCTACCACAGCCAGACGTTTCCTCTTCCTAGGAGACAAGAGTCTATGCCGGTGTCTACTATTGTGACGAATTCAAGAAGGAACATCATTCAACTGGGCTAAATTAAACAACAACAACAACAAAAAAAATTGGCAGACGACTAAAAACACACAAAACATGATAGTAGTTCATCTAAAACAAGTGGTTGACAATACCGTGGGCAACAGAGAATAAGATTTCTACAGTCAATTCAACCTTTACCAACAGCGGAGCTAGCATCACAAACCAACGTGCTATTCATCTTTTCAGTCTCGCAAGAACTGACGGATCCCGACTGTCAATCAAAGAATCAATCGAAAATTAAAATTGGACGAAATACCGCCGTTTACATCTCGATGGAAAGATTCGATGTTGTTCATCTTGCGTAGTCGACACAGTCTAACAAGGGACCTTATGTTCGGTAAAGCGGCCTCGTTTTTATACGCCCGAAGGATCGTATTATATTATGGCCCCGGTCGTCCGTCTGTCTGTCCGTCTGTCCGTCAGATAGCAATATTTCGTGTGCGCAACTCCTCCTAAACTATCCATGGAAAGGGCTGAAACTTGGCACAATTACTTCCTATGATGTCTAGTTGTGCATAAGACCTTTGAAATTCAAATCGCTCAAGTCATTCTTGAGTTATCTTGAATTATCTGCCCTTGAATTGAACAAAAATCGCTATGTTTTGTGTGCACAACTCCTCCAAAACTATCAATGTGAATGAGCTGAAACTTGGCACAATTACTCCCTATGATGTCTAGTTGTGCATAAGAGCTTTGTAATTCAAGTCGCTCTAGTCATTCTTGAATTATCTGCCCTTGCATTGAACGAAAATCACTATGTTTATTGTGTGCACATCTTATCCTACATTATTCATGGCAATGAGCTGAAATTCCCAACAACGACTCTGTATGATGTCTAGTTGTGCATAAGACCTTTGAAATTCAAATCGCTCTAGTTTTTCTTGAGTTATCTTGAATTATCTGGCCTTGAATTGAACAAAAAAAAAAAACAAAAAAAACACTTTATTTCTTGTGAGCACACTTTCTCCTAGATTTTGAATGGGAATGAACTGAAACTTGCCACAATGTCTCTGTATGATTTCTAGTTATGCTTAAGACTAAAATTTGTTTGATATGTAAAGTTGTTCCTTAATTATCTGCCCTTTGCTCAACAGTATAGTTTAGAATTAAAGTTTTGTGTGTGTGTGTGTGTGTTCACAACTCCTCCTACAAATTCTATTGGATTGAACTGAATCTTGCCACAATGTATCTCTGATATTTAGTTGAGCATAAGACTTCAGAAATTCAAAAAGCTCGGGTCTTTTTTGAATCATTTGCCCCTGAATTGATTGAATTCAAATATCAAGGTCATTTTGAGCTCTAAAAACCCCAACTGAACCATTGTTATAGTTTATTTGTCAGTTTTTAAAGGTAATATTTTTTATTGCTTTTGGTGATTACTTTCTGTTGAAACTTGTTTCAAGGTCATTGGTCAAGGTCATTTTTTATGTCAATTGTATTCAAATGATAGAATTTAATCATTGTACAAAATGTTGAATGATAAATTATTATAAAGCTGTCTTATTTCTCAAGTGTAGACAGTATTATTTAGGTGATAAGATCTTTCTTTTGACAAACATTCAAGCTCAGGTTACTGACAAGCCAAGGTTACTGACAAGCCCCTTCGGACGTATATGCACCGTTCTGCGAAGCTCTTGTTATCTGCTTATGGCTGACTCGTTTAACCCTTTCCCGTTTTTCGTTTTTTATTTCATTTTCTTTTTTTTTTATTTTAGACTGGTTAAAACTGAAAGAGGTTGCGGACAATGTGAAACGAAACCAATATATGTGACGGAAAACATTGTGGGAAAAATGCTTTTTTCCACAAATTTTTCTCAGCTATAAAATCACAGTAACGTAAAATCTCGGGTGTGTACAGGTAAAGGTTGTTAAAACCAGTATTCCATGACCACTCATTCAATAGCCCCTATTTCTTTCCTAACCAATCTTAGACTCGTAAGGTTCTGAAAAAGGCTCAAGCTGACAGACTGACAACGGAATTTTTGCCAGGAGAAATATTCAAAAGAAAGACAACATGATAAAAACGGAACCTGGCAAAAAACGGAATATGCCTCTTTTATAGATACTTTGCCGGGTCGTTTTCTCAAACACGGGATATTGCATGACTTCGCAAACATAGTGGAAAAGGGGGGGGGGTACGATTGGCAACCTTTTTCTCCCTTTCACGCTTCAGTTTTGATTTCTGCCTACAGGCACCTTAAAAATTCCTGATTCTAAATTGTTAAATAGAACAAAAAAAAAAATAGTTTAGTCTGGCTTAAGAATTTTTTTACCGAGAAATTAATGCCGTGTTTGAAGTTTGTCGCAAGGGAGTATGTAGTCTAGAAATCTTTCAACTCATGCAGTAGATGACGATAGTATTTTAGTATGATCCTAATTCATATAAGTTGCAGACATCAATTTTAGTAATAAAAAAAATAAAGAAAATGCTTATTACAGGCGTTTCTTCATTTACCTAATCGTAAATCTAAGTGCAATGAGCAGCTAGCGGCTCAGAAAGAATGTTGTGGTAGCACTGTTGTGAGAAATACCAGGTAATACCGCCGCGATATGACTGAAATACTTTTAAAAGTGGCGTTAAACCCCATTCAATCAATTCAATTCTTCATTACAAAATTATTTTCTGAAGCCTTGCGTAAACGCAGGATTGTGTGGGTTAACTATGTCGTCTGCAGAGAAAGGATATTGGCAATATATTGATCACCGGAGTCTGCCATATTCCATTGTTAGCAGTTATAATTCTCACCCAATCAGTTTTCATTAGCGCTTGTGATCGAGACCTCATATTTGTTGAAAGATCAGTTTATATTAGCTAGCTCCATCAATAATCAATATCCGATCACAGTAATTAATTCTTCAGCCAATCATTACCAGATGGAACAATTTTAGACTGGTCCGAATTCATGGACGTTAAAGACGACAATTTTTAATAAATGACATCTTAAAGGTTTTGTCTTTGGGAGTAGAAAAGATTGTGGATAATGAAGAAATCCTTGCAACAGGTAATTTCTTCATTTCCACAATGTTTTCCAAAGCTTTTTTCTTGGTGGTGTCTAAAAGTGGGGTCGTATTGGAATGGGTTCATTGTTATGAAGTATGTATCAAGGATCCCTTGTTTTTACTATCTCCCGAGAGAAAATTCTACACGTAATTTCATAAATATTGTCTTTGGGCGACCTAAAAGTCAAAAATACAGGTTTATTCAAGCTATATTTACGACATTTTGGTCGGTCACTGACGTTATGGTAAACAGTCATTCCTTCCATGACGGAAGGCTTAAAGTCGCTTGTCTTTTGAAACTTTTTATTAGACCGAGTGAAAGTGCAAAGCAGTTTACTTGGTGTAAGTTTTTACCATCAGAGCCACATGTGAGCATAAACTTCATAAGTATAGACCCTATACATTGTATAGACATCACAACTAACACTCGACTTGTACATAATGTGTAGGAAGCGCAAGTATATGTTTTGCTTTTGTGTTTTTATTTATTTTATTTTATTTTTCAATTTCCAACCATGTGAGTTTCAACTTATGAAATTGAGACCCCCAAGGCCGAAAGGTACCTTCAGGATTCCACCAAGGTAATGTGACATTTAAGTCGAGAAAGGAAATTCTGGAAACAGAGAAAAGTTTCGACCCATGTCTCTGCTTAGACTGATTTCGGCGTCAGTATATTTTCTGGATCTAGTATAGTCAATCTATCTTACTATAATTTATATTCTCGAAATACTGTAGGCTAAGATCCGACCTCCTTTTCAAATACATATACATGTATTTGTTTCAGGCTAAAAAGGAGTTATGATCCCACACAGTTCAGTCTAGGCCAATCTTTCTTTATTGAATCGGGACATATCGATGGTATCGTAAGTATCCGTATATTGTACAGAATTTCACGATGTTTTTGCACTAAGCCATCGAATTATGTCTTTTGAAAGATCACAATTATGTCTATGGGAAAGTCTGGATTAAAATCGATGGATTTTGAATAAAAGGATGTTTGTTTTGTGATACCTATACCAGTATTATCGACATGTAAGACCACAAGGTAACGCACTGGAGTAGATTTGGTTATTTGACGTTTTCAAAATCTTACACAAATTAAAATTCAAAGGGGTAGCAGACGACAATATAAATGAAAGTAATATTCAAAAAGAAAAAAAGATATGATCCTATATGATAGAATATTGTGGTAAAACAAGAAATTGCTTGTTACAAGCAATTTCTTCTTTTTCCACAATGTTTTCTCAAGTATAATATCTAAGGGACGTAAAAATCAGGGATTGCACGCGGAAAGGGTTATAAGATGATATTATTGTATCTATATAACTTTAGTTGTAGCCATGCTTTCTTCTGATCAACATATTCTGAACGAATCTGATACAGGGTGACCAAAAGATTATACACGTGTACCTGTATATTTTGGTTGAAATCAAGCAAACAGTTTCCGAGAAGATTTTCAAAGTGTTTATTATATAACATATATGTGGTAAGTTCCGTCCACATAAGCCATGTTTTTCATCTGATAAGAGTATGTAAGCAATCTTATATAGGTTCGGCAAACGACCATAGTTTTGAATTTTGGCTGATGTTAAGCCAGTAGATCCTGGGGAATACATTTTTAAAGTTTATTTGGAAAATGGCCCACCCGTAAAGTCATGTTGGATAAAAATTCCTCGAGGGAATCTAGGTAAGGGACACCTTAGGATAACTTCAGGGAGATTTGTTTGAAATCAAACCAGCCCAGCAGTTTCCGGGGGGGAGGGACCATTTATGAAATAAGCACCGCTCATAAAAGCCATCGCATGTGTGTGTGTGAGTGTGTGTGTTTACATTGAAACAAGTCTTAAAGGAATCCGATAAAAGGTCACCTACAGAGCATTCCCTCTAACTTTGAAGGAAATTTCTATTAACAGTTTTTTTTACAAGATTTCAATGCTTTCCCATATATGGAAGTTAACCTATTCATAAATGCCATTGTTTTTCTTTTTTTGTTTGTTTGTTTGTTTGTTTGTTTTTGTTTCGAACTTCTGCGAAGGAAAATAATAAAGAGCCACCCAATAATCATGTCTGTGAAATTAAACTCATCCAGTAGTTTCTTGGGGAGAAGATTTAACAAGAGGCCCATGAGGGCCTGAGACGCTCTACTGGTTATCAAGTTTTCCGTTTAAGAAATCTGATATATAAAGAAGTTAATTACTCAAAGAAGAATGCATAAAGGAAAAAAATGGACTTTATCCCCTTTTTGAGCAACAATCCTAAAGTCCCCTTTTCCCGTGTTTCATGACGGATCCCCTCCATTTCCAAAAGGAAATTAGCTTATGACCCTACAATAATCCTGTATTTCAAATGCAACAATTATTCCATGCATCTTTACATCAGAATCTGGCAAAAATTGTGGACTTTATCACATAAATAGGACTGTTTTGAATCAAAATCAATAAGGCCCCATTTTCTGTGTTTTCTGGTGGATCAATTTCATTCCAAAAGGAACTTTCCTTACAACCCAACAATTGTCATGTGAAATTTACATCACATACACAAGAATGTTTTGAATGATAATCTGTAAGGCCTCTTTTCCTGTGTTTCAAATGCAACAATTGTTCCATGCATCTTTGAAGAGAATCCGATAAAACTGCTGACTTTATTGTGTTACCAAAAGATATCAAAATCAAGTTCTCATAAGGCCCCTTTTCCCGTGATATTTTACAGTTGATTTTATCATTCTGTGAAAGTTTAAAGTGAATCCGTTGAAATATGTGGATTTCATTATGTTTACTAAAATATTTTTAAAAAATCATATGGCCCCCCTTTTTTTGGTGAATCCGATGAAATCATGGGACATCATTGTGTTAACTAGAATATTTAAGAAAGTTTTTCATAAGGCCCCTTTTTATGTGACACTTGCCATAATCAGATCCACTGTCAAAATCAACAATTGTAATGATGGTACAATCAATATGTGTAATCTTTGGAATTTATTGTGTTAATGAGTTTATAATGAAATCTTCATTGGCCCCTTTTCCCATGATACTTTACAGAACAAACCAAATTTCAAAAGGAACAATTCTAATGAAGGTACAATAATTCTTTAAAAGTTGAAGAACATCAATGAAAACAGTGGACTGAATTGTGTCTAGAATTTTTTGTAATTAAATTTTCATAAGGCCCCTTTATTCGTGAAACCTAACAAATCAGACAAAATGTACGAAGAAACAATCCTAATGATAGATAGTTTGAAGAAAATGATAAAGACTGGGAATTTTATTGTGATAATGATATTTTTGTAATAGAATTTTCATAAGGCCCTTTTTCTTGTGTCACTTAACCAATCAGACCCAATTTACAAAAGAAAAACCCAAATGATTGTACAATCATTCTATTAAAGTTTGGAGAGATTCTGATAAAGACTGAGGACATTCTTGTATAAATGACGATTTGATATTAATTTTTCATACAGCCCTTTTTCCTATGTTACTAGACAGATCAGGCCCAATTTGGAAAAATCAACCCTAATGATGGTACAAACAATCTGTGAAAGTTTGAACAGAATCCGATGAAAACTGCGTACGTTATCTATGTGTAAAGATTTTGAAATAAATTTTTCATAAGGCTCCTTTTCCTGTGATACTTGAAGGATCAGGTCTCATGTCAACATCAACAATCGTAATTATTGTACAATGATTCTGTGAAAGGGTTTGAAGAAAATCCAATGAAAGCTCTGGACTTGGTTACAAGGATTATAGATAAAATTCTCAAAAGGCCCCTTTTCCCATAATACAAGACAGATCAGGCCTAATTTGAAAAGAAAGATTTAATGAGGATCTTTCATTAAAATATCAAAAGTCCCCTTTTCCTGTGTTTCTTGACGGGTCATACCATTTCGAAAGGAACGATCCTTATGATAATACAATCATTCTGTAAAAGTTTGAAGAGAATCCGATGAAAACTGTGGAGTCTAGAGTGTTTACGAGAATTTCTTAATAGATTTTTCCATTCAATTTTAAAAAGGCCCCTTTTCCCGTAGTCCTTGACGGATCATACCCGATTTCGAAAGGAACGTTCCTTATGATGGTTCAACCATTCTGTGATAGTTTGAAGAGAACCCGATTTAAACTGTTGACACTAGACTGTTCACGAGGATTTTTTAAATTACTTTTTCATAAGGCCCGTTTTCCCGTGTTTCTCGACAGATATAACCCGATTGCGAAAGGAACGATCTTTATGATGGTACAATCATTTTGAGGAAGTTTGAAAAGAATCTAATGAAAACTGTGGACTCTAGAGTTTTAACGAGGATTTTAAAATAAATTCTAAATTAAATTTTTATAAGGCCCGTTTTCCCATGTTTCTTGACGGATCATACCCAATTTCGAAAGGAACGATCTTTATATTTCGTACAATCATTCTGTGAAAGATTGAATAGAATCTAATTAAAACTGTGGACTCCAGAGTGTTAACGAGAATCTTTTAAATAAATTTACCTAAGGCTCCCTTTCTTAAGTTTCTCGGTGGATCATACCCAATTTCAAAAAGAACGATCCTTTTGATGGTACAATCATTCTGTGAAAGTTTGAAGAGAATCCGATGAAAACTGTGGAATCTAGAGTGTTAACGAGGACTTTTAATAGACTTTTCAATGAAATTTTCATAAGGCCCCTTTTCCAATGTTTCTTGACGGATCATATACAATTACGAAAGGATCGATCCTTATGATGGTACAATCATTCTGTGAAAGTTTGAGTAGAATTTGATTAAAACTGTGGAATCTAGAGTGTAAACAAGGCCCATTGTTCCGTGTTTCTTGACGGATCTAACCTAATTTCGAAAGGAACGATCCTTATGATGGTACAATCATTCTGTGAAAGTTTTAAGATAATCTGATGAAATCAAATGACTCTAAACTGTTAACGAGGATTTTTTTTAAATATTATTTTCCACCAGGCCCGTTTTCCCGTGTTTCTTGACAGATCTAACCCAATTTCGAAAGGAACAATACTACCATATGGTACAATCATTCTGAGAAAGTTTGAAGAGAACCCAATAAAAACTGTGGAATCTAGAGTGTTAACGAGGACTTTTAATAGACTTTTCAATGAAATTTTCATTAGGCCCCTTTTCCAATGTTTCTTGACGGATCATATACAATTACGAAAGGATCGATCCTTTTGATGGTACAATCAATCTGAGAAAGTTTGAAGAGAACAAAATGAAAACTGTGGAGTCTAGAGTGTTTATGAGGATTTTTCATAATGTTTTTAATTAAATTTTCATAAGGCCTGTTTTCCCATGTTTCTTGACGGATCAAACCCAATTTCGAAAGGAACGATACTTATGATGGAACAATAATTCTGCGAAATTTTGAAGAGATTCCGATGAAAACAGTGGACTCTAGAGTGCTAAAGAGGATTTTTATTAGAATTTTAAAATGAATTCTTAATTAAACTTTCATAAGGCCCGATTCACCATGTTTCTTGACGGATCATACCCAATTTCGAAAGGAACGATCCTTGTGGTGGTACAATCATTCTGTGAAAGTTTGAAGAGAATCTGATGAAAACTGTGGACTCCAGAGGGTTAATGGATTTTTTAAATTAAATTTTAATTAGGCCCCTTTTCCCATGTTCTTTGACGGATCTGACTCAATTTCGAAAAGGAACGATCCTTATGATGGTACAATCGTTCTGTGAAAGTTTGAAGGGAATCCGATGAAATCTGTGGACTATAGATGGTTAACATGGAAAGTTAACGGACGGACGACGGACGGACGAACGACCGGACGCACGTACAGACGGGAAAAAGCCATCGCAATTGCTCTAGTGGCCTTCGGCCAGTAGAGCTCAAAACAAAATACAGACCGACGCATCGCACTCATGTCCCAATGCAATATGTCTTGGAATGGTTAAATTTGTATCTGCAGGTAAATGGATTTAGCTTTAGCGTCATGAATGAGCTACTAGGTGTTCCTACCCGACCATCCGAACGTCGACTCAACAACCAAAATTAGTATATTCTAATAGGGATCTGCCTCTTAACAATTTATATGTTTTTTTTTTTAAAAAACAGTAGAGTGGTAAAATGGACCTGTCACTTAGAGCCCCTTTTGCTTGGTTTATGAACCTTTCCCTGACGACAAAATTTTAGACTAATACAAATTAAAAGAAGTTGTTAACGACATTTTAAATGCGGCCATATCTTTAAACTCTATGTCAGATAAATTTTGTGAAAAAAGAAGAAAATGAGGGATATCAGCATTTTCTTCTTTTCAACGATGTTTCCATGCTTGTTATTTCTTCGTGAGTAAAAAACCTGGATTGAGTGTTAGTATGTTAAGCCAGACATGTTATCCGTGTAAAAGGATTAAAACACACATTTCTTTTGACTATTCGTGAATATTCCTCGTGGCATTACTAACATTTTCAGAAAATTTGAGAGAGAAAGAGCCAAACTGCGGCCTGTATCAGGAGTCTTGGTATTATTGACGCCGGACGACGGTCATTCAATGACCATTTAACCTCATCTCGGGTAAAATACTTCAGGTGAGCTAATAATAGTTGACCTCCGAAAAGAATCGCGTTAAAAATCGTGTATCGTCATTTGATAGATTTATAACCTTAAACGGCAAATCGTTTCAAGATAAAATCGATTTATCTATAAGTGAATAGAAACTAGTTTCAAACGGATGTCGCTTCCATTTTTGTGCACAAACTGAAAATTTAGAGTTTTGGGTGCACAGGCAAGCATTTATTCTGTTTCTTCAGACAAACTTAACCCTTATAAACGAGATAATAAAGAACGAGTTCTCTAACAATGTAAACACCATAAGACTTTAGGCACAAGTCCTAGAAGTGAACGAATACAAACTACCCATTTCCTCAACAGAATACTTTACAAACGTAGCACACTATTGCAATAATACTTATAAGTAGGCCCCCAGACACAGCGACTAGACCTATAATCACACTCCTAGCCTCTGTCCGGGGTATTTCTATACCAGTTAAAAAGGGCTCTACTTCATCTGGTACTCCCGGAGGAACACTGAACACTCCAATACTAGTATCACGTAACAACGCCGGAATCAAGCTCAACCAAAAAGTAGTGTGTGGTTCCCCAGATTGCTTTTTTATAGAGTCTCTGGTCATATTTGTAGTGAACGCCAAAAACGTTCGGTTGGCGTCATAACGTGGCCATGTTAGCGGTTCTCTTTCCATGGGATGTGTTGACCAGGTGCCCGTTGTTTTGTTCCATGCTGGAGTTGTTTTATTGCTTAATATTGGTGACGGCTTGTTTGGATCTCTGAAGGAAAAAAAATATGTATATAATTGAAAATCATTTCCAATGCAACTGGCTCACACGGTTAAAAAAATTCTTGAAATTGATCAATCGCGGCTATCAATCAAATATTCAGTCAACCAATGAAATCATTCATTTAGACAGGAAGTTAACTTTGAACTCCCACTTTAACCGCCATTTATATGAAGCATTTTTGTCCGGTTGGCGACTTTAACATCGTGACCATGGCTTATTCAAGCTGTAGTTTCGACATTTAGGTCCCCAACCAACCATGTGGAGGCCAGTGGGCGTGGCTAGAGATTCGTATGAATAATAAATACAAAGAGAAAGATTCTCAACAGCTTCATTACATACCATAAACAAAGAGGCCTATGAGGTCTCAAAATACTCTCTGAAAACATATTCAATAGCATGCCAAATAGAAATAATACAAATCATTCACAGAATTCTTAGGTACGAAACAATCATGATTTAGCACATATATTTAATGTGTGTTGGAGTTTAGATAATTTTTATTTCAGCATACCTATAATCTTGCGATAAACTAAAACAAAACCTGATGACTTTATCGTGATAACGAGGATATTCGAGTTAAATTTCCTATAAGGTACCCTTTTCCGTGTTACTTGACGGAATAAACAAGATGTTAAAGGAGCACTCCTTATAACAGTACAACTTTTCTGTGACAGTTTTGAGATCTACTGAAAACAGTGCGTTTTACCGTGTGAGTGGGGGTGTTTTATTCTAATATTTATGCAGCCTCTTTCCAATTAAACTGGATTTGACACAATTCCAAACGGGGCATTACTCATGGCTGTACGATCATTTGATACAAGTTTAATGAAATATATGGATGCAATGGTGTCAACTAATTCCCGCTTAATTCTGCCCTTTCATACCATGAAAAAAAAACAACAACAACAAACAAACACTAGAAACCATTGTGGGAAACGAAGAAATACTTGTTACAAGCAATTTCTTCATTATCCAACATAGTGTCTACACTTAAAAACTAAGAAAATTCAAATGTTCATAAACAAGAAGTCGTCGTCTGCAACTTGTTTGATTTTGGACCAGACTAAAATGTCGTCGTCTGTTAACGGATTAACAAGACAAGAGGACCATGATGGTTCTATATCGCACACCCAATTCGTTTGATAGCAAAATGCTTTATGTTATATACCAAATACCAAAACTCTATGTCATACGGTTTGCGAGAAGATCTTTTTAAAAGATTTTCTTCTTTATTCCTTTATAAAACCAAAAATCTGCAACATAGGGTTAATTTTCAGAGTAGAGTTATTTTTTGGAGTACTTTGCAAGAGATATAATAAGAAATGATATTTACTGAATACCAAAGCTCTAGCCTTTTGGTTTTGGAGATATTCTTTTCAATTTCCTTCTTTAATCCAATGTAAATCTGAGATTGCACAACAAAGGTATCGACTCATTCTTTGAAGTATTTAGGTAATGGTTCTTTAGGTGTAGATATATACCAAATGTAAAAGCCCTAGTCCTATTTGGTTTGGAGGAGAATATTTTTTTTTAAGAGTTGCTTCCTTATTTCTATATAAAATGGAGAAGCGCACAGCAAATGGCTATTTTTTAGAGTAGGATCTTTTTTTAAGTATTTTGGAAGAAAGTGATGATGTGTACCAAATATCAAAGGTCAAGGTCATATGGTTTTGAAGATTTTATTTTTTCACTCGGTTGTCATAGAGACCAGAGTTCTTTACAGGCAACAATTCTATGGAGAATTTGAAAGAGCATGTCCCTAAGGGACATTTCTGTGAAGTTTGGATGAAATCCAATGGTTGGTTTAGGAGATGATTTTTTGTAAGTGTGAACAGACGGACAGACTACGGACGATGAGTAATCACAATAGCTCACACTAGCGCTTCGTGCTTAGATGAGCTAAAAAGGTTAACGGATGGTAAACACACCATCGCCATAGCTCTTCTGGCCTACAGCAGTTTCGAGGGAGATTTTGCAACCAGGAACAGCATTCACCAAACTTATTTCAGAATAGATTAAATATGAAATTGGCGCCGTCATTTAAAAAGCCACGTTTTTCAACCTATAGAAAATACTCCAAGGAATTCAATTGACCAATCGCGTATGTAAATCAATCAATCAGTCGACCAATGAAATCATTCATTTAAACTAGGAGTTCAGTTTGAACTCGGACATGATCCGCCATTTTGGTGAATCATTTTTGTTTGTTTGGCGCTTTGAACGTCGTATTCAAGCTGTAATTACGACGTTTAAGTCGCCAACCAACCACTCTTCTCTTTTGTTACATGCTACTGGCTATAAATATTGCAAAATGACGTCGTTTAAATTCGAAGCGGGACTATCTGTCGGAGTCAGTGGGCGTGACCAAAGAAGTAAGTGGGCTGGGCCACCGATTCGACAATTATGAGTTATCCAAGAATAAGTATTGAATATTGATCCAGTAGTTTTATTGGTGAACATTTTTACATTTTTCATTCCATACTTTATATTGAAAGTAGCCCCAGAATTCAAATTACATGCTTTTCCAGCGATTTAATTTGAAGGGATCTTTTATAGGTCACACACGGGTCATTCCTATCTAATTTGGTTGAAATCCGGCAGGATCCAGTCGGACGGGCAATATTTACTATGGCATGTAGCTAGAAAGTAGGTCCAAACTATACCCACCCAGTTCTAACAAAACTTGAAATCCATCTCATAAAGTTCTCTGCAAGTAGAAGATCCCATTCGGTTAAATCCTTCCTTTGTAACTTAAGTTCTTGAGTCATTCTCGTTGGGAGACCAAACACAAATAATGTTTCTAGTCCTACGCCAAGCCTGGAAAGCCACGGCGAATCCCAGATCTCAAATATCGGGGTATAGTCAAATCTAAACATATAGGTGGAGGCGTTGTCATTCCTATCGAAATGAGAGTCACAAACCATCAAACTTGGTATGAAAAAATTTAATTCGTATGATATCTGTTGAAGGCTTTTAATCATATCATCACTGACACTCGGATCCGTCCAGTTTGTATAATAGAAACTAACAACTTCCTGAACGTGTTTAGCAGAAACAAACGAAACTTCGGTGTCATATAGGGCTTCGTGTGTCTTATACAAATGTAAGAGAAGTTTTGGAATCAGGATGAACTCAAACTCATTTCGCTTTATATCGACCCCGTATATGTTAGTTTTGTTGAACTTCGACAGTAAAATATCCTGCAATAAAATGTCACCGTTGTGTTTGTTGTAACTAATTATAATGTCTAATGACCGAAAGAAATCATAAGAGTCTGATCCATTAATATAATTCGGCATCAATAACTTAGCAGGATGATCCGTTAGAAATTCTCCATCAACAGTCGGTCCAATGTTATTCAATTCGGCACCGACCTTCAATAGCCTGTTACTTGGCGTGTCCTTAATGCACTCTACCATCGACTCATTATCTACAACATGAAACTCATCCACGAATGTGATACACTCCAACCTTTTCCCGATCAGTTTAGCATTCGGTTCATGTATCGCCCATGGACTCCGACTATTTCCATTTATGGCGATGATTCTGTGAAACAATCCACGATTACCTGGATACAGTCCTTGAAACAAGGCGCTTGCTGCCCCAGCTGTTTGTCCTAATAGAGTAATATTCTTCACATCACCACCGAACGATGCTATATTATATCTTATCCATTTGATAGCGAAATGTTGGTCCCATAGACCATAGTTACCACTAACCAAACTGTCTCCTGTAGAGAGAAACCCGAATACACCAAGTCTGTAGTTCACTGTAACAACAATGATGTCACCATACGCTGACAGAACCTCCGGTGCCACATCATTCATAGACCCAACTTTAAAATCACCGCCATGAAGATAAATCAACACTGGAAACGTTTTTTTTGGGTTGATCGTGCTCTCCGACGGAGCGAAAATATTCAAATACAGACAATTCTCTGACGTTTTCTGTCTCGTCCTGCCAAACCCAACCTGTAAACACGATGGCTTGATCTGGGTCGCATTGTAAGGTTGTTCAAATCGTTTTGGTACACGCGGTTTACGGAATCTCCAGAAGTCGAACGATTCCTCGGCGTAGGGTATCCCTAAGTAAGATACATACTGGTGAGTTTTGTCTCTAAAGTGAGTCTTTTCTAATTTGCCAATAATGATTCCCATATCAGTTGACGCATAATGAAGTAATCCAGAAACTGAAAGAGGAATACAGATTGATATAATGAATCCAAGCATCTTCTGTTAAATCCGGTTTAAAAGGATATTATTCACTGAATCGTAAGTATTTCTATCTGTCAAATATAAATGGTCGTGTTAAAAAATTTTCCCAGCGCATCATGGATCGGAGAAACCTCTTAATTGAAATGTGACTTAATGTCATTACAGTATGATGGATTACGTATATCGATACAAACAGAATTAGTAATGCCATATGAATGACAACCAGGGGTAAATACGAGCTGTGATCGGTTATTGACAGGTCACGTGATCGTATCTCCCAAGGGCCGGGGAGAGGCGAGTTGGCGCCCCGGGGCATACTTATGATACATCTCGTTTGACTTCAAATGTTATTGTAAGGCTTGACTTTACTTGTACTTGTATGACGAGAAAATTAATCAAAACTGCGAGTTCCAACTGATTCGTAAAACATCGGGATGGGGGCTAGGAAATTATTTGCGAAAATACGAGATCTCACAACGCAGGGCTGGTTTGGATCTTATTTGATTAAAAAAAAAAACAAAAAAACAAACAAGCAAACAAAACAACAACAACAACAACACACACAAACCCCAACAAAAACCATAAGACACCACCAGTAACAAAAGTTGAAAATTATAGGCTGGATGGCTTTTGGGTTAAAGATCTCGAGAGCAATCAGTTTAAAGTATTCTTGCAGGTCCATTTGGTCCATCAACTTGAAATTGTCGTCTGCAGCTTATTTCATTTTGGACTAGTCTAAAGATTTTTTTGTATGAGAATGGGTAAAAACTCCTTAGCAACAAGATCTGATTTTCAGGAGTGGACTAGTCTTAGAATTTATCACCACATAATGTGATTTAGTAATAATGATTAAGCATACCTCCAAGTGTTTTTAGTGATTTTTAATACTTAGTCACCATTCTTCACTTTCCTTTTCTTCAGTATCATATGTTGGGGGGGGAGTGCTCACAGAAGTAAAGAGTTCTTTTAAAAACTGTCAAACAAGGCAATACAATATTCATCGAATAACCTTTTTCTGTCATATTAATAAGCCCCTTTACTGTAACTCTTCTGAATACCTATAACACGCAATTCTATTTACTGTAATCTTATTACAAATTTGTAAGAAATTTCATTTAAATGATAAGAAAATTAATAGCTTTAACACATTCTCTCACAATTCCCCTTGAAGCTGTAGTTACAACGTTTAGGTTGCAAAGCAACAACTTTACTTCTGTGTTACACGGATTTTTTTTTCCAAAATAACACTTTACTAACCAATTTAAACTTTCAGCCTGCATCAGTAAGCAAGGCTAGTGGTCGGTCAATTAAGGATCTGTGCTAAACCCTTCTCATGCTGTATAAATAACCTTACTGAATTGCTGTAAAATCAAAGGGCTGAAAGCACTGATAAAACTTCTTACAAAATCAGTAGTTCTTGTAGAAATCAATTTCATAAACAACTCTGGCATGAAAAGTACAAGAAGGAGATGTAGACAAAGATCAGACTGCACTTATGTGCAGGCTGATCTTGGTCTACACCTCCTGCCAAAACCGGAATATTTCAGGTTCAGCATGACAAGAGTTAAACAAGAGCCATGTTGGACATGGCCATCCCCCACCGTAAAAGCTTGATAGTAAACTGAGTTGTGATTCTTGTACTCCTCCCTAATGAGATCTTTCCACCTATGAAGTTTCAAATTGATAGCAATTATACTTTCAGAGATTTGCTCCTGACAAAATGTTAAAGTTTAAAACAACAAAGGGCAACAACTCAAAAATTATGCAAGCAAGACTTGAGGTTCTTGTGCACTGCACTTCTCCTCAATGACATCTATCGACCTTTGAAGTTTCAAGTTGATAGCAATTATAGCTCCGGACAAGTTTTGTGACGGAATGACAGAAGGACGGACGGAGACCATTACTATATCCCCTTCGCCAAAACAGAGGGGGATAATTAAAGCTCTTCCCCTTTTACAGTTTGCATGATGGGACTTTAACCCTTTCCTGTTCAATTCCTAGTTTCTACGTCACCGCGTTTTTATACATGAGAAAACATTTTGGGAAAAGAAGATATTGCTTGTAACAAGCAATTTCTTCTTTTCCCAAAATGTTTTCTACATTGTAGGTTTGTAACTTTTTGAATTGCACTCATTTTTAGCTGTCATTTGCATCTTTTTTTCAATATGGGCAAGTGTTAAATTTTGAAAAAAGAGAAAGGGTTAACATCAGAAAACATGATTTTTTATTGTTTTAGAAGAAATAGTAGGCTCTAACATCATCCTTAACCCATACCAGACAACAAAATTTTAGACTGGTCCAATATTAAAGAAGTTGAAGATGTCAATTCTTTTGTTGATGAGATTTAAAAAAAAAAAAACATTGTTGCTAATGAAGAAAATGGCTGTAACAAGCAATTTTGTCATTTATTACCACGTTCTCCAAAAGTTGTTTTTTTCATCTCAGTGGCGTCAAAAAGCATTATTGTATGGGAATAGGGTTTATAAAGATGGAAAAAAATTAAGCTGGTCCAAATTGAACAGGGTTCAGGTAACTATTAAAATTCGAAGCATGATTGAACTGAAACATAACTGCTTTATGGTGTAGATTTACTGCAGGAAAAAGAAAAAGTATTTCTTGCTTTTTTACTGAACTTCTGACTACATGCATGTTTAATCCATTTGTGGAATTGGAGGGGATTAAGGGGGGGGGGTGTCATTTGATCCCCCTCTATGTAGCTAATTATTATATATTCATAGAAATAAATTTGCTAATACAGCGTGAGAGACCAGTTCTATTAAACAACAATGTCCATTAAGGGACCATAATCAAAATCCTATTTTTTAAAGCAAAAGCTCTCAAGAAGTGAACGTGTTTAGATATAAAGTAAAATCACGACTAAACCCCATGTTGTTGGAACTCATTTGAATTGTTTCAGAGAGATGATTCTAATGAGTCCTTACAATATAGGATTAAAATACAATCTGTAATAATTTATGCATGCAACAAATCAATCATTCATATCTTTGGTAATTCTCTTAAATGACTACTTTTTGGTCAACCCTTGAATGCTTGCTTCATACAAGATTTACTGTAAAAGGAAAATGACCTCCCCCCCATTGATAAGATTAAAACCACTTTACAGAATTACCTGATATGCCATTATAATTAGCCCTTCAAATTGTGGGTTACAACTAAATTATGGGGAAATCAGCACTTTTTGCCTATCCTGAGTCAAAGGTAGACAACTTCGTTTTTAAAAGCAAACTATTATGATACTGGGTACTTTCCCTTTCAAACAGTTGGTTTGAAATGGTACCCACAATTTTTTTAAGACTTATGGAAGAGTTATGTTAATTTGTAGTTTAGGATTTATTTTTCATCTGGATAAAGCCTGGGAATAGAGAAGTCTTTTTTCTTTATTATTTCAGACTGAATTTATTCATAACTAATCTATCATAACTTTCATTGAGTGAAAGCAAAAGCTATATTTTCACAAGCGGTGATTACCAGTAACTTGTGAAAATATAGGTTTTGTTCTGCAACTTGAAAATATAGCTTTTTTGTACACAAAATGAAAGATATGTCGATCACAAAATATATGGTAATTCTACATTTTTATGCAAAAAAAGACAAAATACTATCTTTTTTATTCATCAAAATCTCCCAAAGCATCTCATTCTGCATGTGATTTAGGTAGCAACCTGATGACATCATTATGAATGTGCTCCGTTGATTTGTAAACCTACCATATCAGACAGTTTATCATTTGATAATTTCACTAGTATGTAGGTGAAATTAACCCTTGTCATGCTGAACTCGGAATATATCTGTTTTGGCTGTTGGTATAGACTAAGATCAGCCTGCACATAAGTGCAGTCTGATCTTAGTCTACACTTCCTGTCTGTCCTTTTCAAGCAAGATTTCTTTATAAAAATCAATTTTCAAAAGATGTAATGATGATTGAATAAAAAAAAATCAATGTTTTCAATCCTTTGATTTTTATTTAATTCTGTAAAAGATATTATCCAGCATGACAAGGGTTAACAAGTGATAATCCAAAGAAATCTTGATAATCCACTGGAATGCATTTATCATTGTGAAGGGACAAACCTAAGAATAAAGTTATGTGTTTGTAGCTGTGGGGTAATGTGCCCGTTTTGCGATCAAGAAGTCTGGAGTTCAATTCCAAGTTTTTTCAATTAATATTAAGTCTTTTTTTCTTCGAATTCAATAGGTGCTAATATTGAAGTAATCTTGTTGAAGCAGAATCAAGAGTGATTTAACTTGATAATAAAATCTTGTTTCCAAATTGATGTAAAATAAGCCAGCTTAACTCATTCCAACACAATCCCAACATTCTACATTCCTAATGATAATTTCTTTAAAAATAAATGGTTGTCCCAGGACAACTGCTCCATCTACTGATGATGGAGAATAATTGTGCCAATTTATTTTGGAATCCATCCATAATTGAAGGAGTAATGCTCTTGACAATCAAGTGTTTGACCTTAAGCTGTGACCTTGACATCAGAACTAAAGTCTAAAATTTTGTTGTCTGAAAAATAACAGTTTCATGTCAAAGGGGATCTTCCCGCCTGAGCTCAGTGGGCAAGTCCAGTAATCTGTAAATTGTCAGCAGAAGTACATCTGTAAATACTTCATAATCTAGGGTGTTAAACTGTACAAACTCTTATAAATTGAGTACTTTTGATTTAATCTTCAGTTAATTATAAACCAACTCGTAATAGACAGACACATTAATCTAACAAATTTCATGTAAAACAGTTGATTATTAACTTTTAACACCTTCTCATACAATCTATGATTATTATAACTGAAGATTAATTATTAGAGAGAAAATGAGAAATTTCCCTTATTCAAACAATGTCTCTATCTGAAAACAGCTGTATTTTTCATTCAAATCTCTCTACATATTTGTCTGCTATCTCTTCCACTTTGGAAAGTACTCACAACTTTCATCTCATCTTGGGTTAACCGAATTAGTCCATTTCCACACAATGACGCCCTTCAAGAAAAATATTGTATAAAATGAAGAAATTGCTTGCAACTAATTTCTTCATTCTGCCAAGAAAGCTAAACAAATCTGAAATTTCATAAACTTTAAAATGTTGTCTGCAACTCTTTTCAATGTGAACCAGTCTAAAATATTTCCATACTGACATTTTCAGAAATGTGACCTTGACATTTGACCTTGATAGATAACTTTGACATTGGTATCAACAGAAAGGTCTCACAAAAAATGAATACACATGTGTAATGTGAAAAACCTATCACTTCATTCTTAATACTATGGTCATTGTTTTGGTTTTTATTCAAGATTATGACCTTGACCTATAAAACTACCGCATCCTTGGTATCAACGGAAAGGAGTCATAATAAGGTATCACATGTGAAATATCAAACACAAACCTTTAATAAATGAAAATTTAAAGCCAATGTTAAAGGTTAGTGTTTTTTTTTCAAGTATGACCTTGAAATATGACCTTGATCTTTGCAGATGACCTTGAGTTTAATATCAACACAAAGGCCTTACTACAAAGAATGCACATGTGAAATATGATAGCCCTAGTACTTTTTATTAAAAAGCTATGACCAATGTCAATGTATTTCAGAAGAAAGTGACCTTTTTAAAGACAAACAGATTGGACAAAACCTATATGCTCTAAATGGCATGTATTGCTTTAGACAATTCTGGTGAACGACTTAAGTTAGGAAGTTATTGTATGTTCAAAATTTCACCAAACAGTAGCCATTTGTAGGTCATTTTAGGCATAGTTAATAATAAAAAATTCTAAATGTGATTGATTGAATTGGGTTTTAAATTCCACAACTTTGGTCATATTGAGAGAGGCCAATAATGAACCCATTACCATACAGCAAAGTTTTAGACTGGTCCAAATTGAAAGGAGTTGTAGATGACACTTTAAAGTTCATGAAATTTTAGATTTATCAACTTTCTTGCAAGAAAACATTGTAGAAAATGAAGAAATTACTTGTTACAAGCAATTTCTTCATTTTACACAATGTTTTCTCAAGTGTTTTTCTTGGGGGACATCCAAAAGCATCATTGTGTGGGAACTGGTTAAAGTCTCAACCAAATGACTGGAGAAGTGGGGGACCAAACAAGGCACCCCTGACACTAGAGTTTAGGGTCTGCAACTTTTTTTAACTTGGAGTGGTCTAAAATTTTGTTATCTAAAAATGGGCTAAGGAGAAAATTCTGTTAACCCATTCCCACACAGCGATGCTTTTAAACGCCTCTTAATAAAAAAGTTTTGGAAAACATAGTGGAAAATGAAGAAATTGCTTGTCACAAGCAATTTCTTCATTCTCCACAATGTTTTCTACCACAATAGACAAAGATTTTAAAGATTTCAACAACTTTAAATTGTCGTCTGCAACTTCTTTGAATTTGGACTGGTCTAAAATTTATTGTGTGGGAATGCTGTTAAAGCAATTCTACAATTATACTTTTCCATATTATTCTCATTATCCTGATAATTGATAGATCAAATTATACGGCAGGGGGGGGGGGGGGGGGAGGACTGCGTTTTAGCATAACAACTCCACTTCATCCGCTGTTTCATTTCTTGGAACCCACCAACAGCGTTATAGCGGAGTTGCAGTGTCCTTTTCTATATTATCCTTAATTGCCTCAAATTATCTGTAAATACGGCACATCAGTTGCTTAACCCATTACCCCACAGAAAGAATTTAGACAGGTCAAAATTGAAAGAAGTTGCAGATGACAATTTAAAGTTTATGGAAATTTGAATTGTTTAATCTTTCTGGAAAGAAAACATTGTGGATAATGAAGAAATTGCTTGTGACAAGCAATTTCTTCATTTTCCACTATGTTTTCCAAAGCTTTTTCCTTGGGGCGTCTAAAAGGGTCACTCAGTTGGATTGGGTTAATCAACAAAGATGCTTGACATTAATGTCAAAATTCCTCACTTACTTCTGGTCTAACCCATTACCAAACAACCCTGCTCTCTTTGTGTGCTTAACCCATCACCACACCAGAAAATTTTAGACTTGTCCAAATTGAAAGGAGTTGCCAAATTGAAGGGAGTTGCAGACAACAATTTAAACTTTATGAAATTTCAGATTTTTTCGTCTTTTTAGAAGGAAAACATCGTGGAGTTGAAGAAATTGCTTGTCACAAGCAATTTCTTCATTTCCCACAATGTTTTCCAAATCTTCTTTCCTTGGGGGTGTCTAAAAGCATCACTGAGTGGGAATTGGTTAAGCAAAATACTTCAGGAAACGTAATGGGAAAGTGATTGTAACAAACAATTCTCTTTTTCTCACAATATTCCTTATCACATAATATGGCCCATACTTTTCAATTAAAACCATCTTTGCTTTTATAGACTGCAATCTCTCTCAAATTGAACTAGTCTACAATATTGTTGCTTTGGAAAGAATAAATGAATGTTATAACTGGTCAATTGACAGTCACGATCTTTTCATTAGTATTGGAAAAGATTAAATTAAAAGTCTAGATCATCAAATTGATTTTTGAGTTCTGTGTTAACTTGAGCCTCCAAACTCTGCTCAATCACGTCAAAATGCAGATCATACTGCTGGTCTAGACCCAAATACGAGTCACTCATTAAGTATACAGTGTAGATCACACGGCCAACCGTCTCTGGCATATACAACGACATCTGTATGCTAGATTTGCCTGCAAAATAATAAATTTTATGAATTTACCCATTAGCAGAAGTAAATTTTTTAATCTAGTACAAGTTCAAAGAAATAGTGGGTGACTGTTTTTTCTTGCTAGAATTATAATAAATCTTTCTCTTTTAGGGTATGAAAACATTGTAGATGATGATGATGACAAACAATTTCTTTATTTTCAAACTTGTTTTCTGTCCCCCAAAAACAGAGATTTTCAAAATTCTATCAGGTTGAAATTGTGGTCTGTTACTGCTGCTCTTTGAATTCCAACCAATCTCAAATTTTGATATGTGGTAATGTGTTCAACAAATCTAAACAAGTTAAGAAAAAAATTTTGTTGACAGTTTCCCAGAATATACAGTATTTTCATACAAATGAAATCACATCTCCTTTATACCCAAGCATATTTTCAGGTCATTTAGAAAGGAAGTTTCATTTCAAAAGTAATAAACATATCTTTTGCAAATGCTTTAGGACTCTACCATTTCTTTTTTTTCAACACTGTTTTCTACCAAGACAGTCGAAAAAACTTAAATTTCATAAACCTTAAATTGTCGTCTGCAACTCCTTTCAATTTGGACTAGTCTAAAAATTTGCCGTCTGGTAATGGGTTAAATTTTTATCACATTTTACGTATATACATAGAATAAGAATCACCTTGAAAGATCATTCACCAAACTCAATGTAGTGTGACAGCAAAAATATAATACAAAATTATTGTACAGCCTTATATAAATCTAGTCCAAGCTGTTTTTGTCAACTACCCTCGTTTTAAATTGAAAATAGAATCTTTGCAAAGCTGACTATAACTCCCCAGCAGCATTTTGCCACTCAGATAGCAGTTACCCTTTGACCTAGGTAACCATTAAGTAATAGGGCACCTCCCAGGGTCATTGATAATATTTGTATAAAGTTTCAAAGTCCTAGGTCAAAAGGCTTATGAGTTGGGGCACAGAAACAGTTCTCAATCAAAGTTTAATTGTGACCTGGACCATTGAGATCCCTAGCCTTGGATCATTAGCAACAATGTATGATGCTTCATGATTGTAGGGCAGTTGGTTCCAGAGCTAGAGCATGAAAACAAAAAAGAGGATGGATAGATGGACTAAAAGACAGACAAACATGGTGACCCCTCTACTTTGCGGAGGGTATAATAAGTAAGATTAAAGTGATAGCTAATCAAACCTCTACCTCTAATATATGGTACCCTTTTTAAAGCTACCAACTCCTTATTTTCTATATCACCTATGATAAGGAACCAGCCTTCATCTTTAGGTTTGGGGAACTTTGGAGCATGAGCTTTAGAGTCATTCCTCTGAAAATAAACAAGTTTACAATCATTTGAGAACAGGTAGTTCACATTTGTCATGCTGAATAAAAATCCTTGTTCAAAATTGCTATAGTGTCAAAGGGTCAAATGCACTGAAAGGCCATAATTGTGGGTCAATATTTCTTTAGTAAATTCATTCTATATTAATCGCAGCTCTGGCTTAAAATGTCATGCATGTACAGGCTGATCTTTATCTATACCTCCTGTCAAAGCATGAAATATTCCAGGTTCAGTACAACAAGGGTTAGTAATCTTATCAATCCTCTTCACCCATTACCACATGGCAAAATTTTAGACTGGTCAAAATTCAAAGAAAGAGCAGATGACAATTTCAAATAGAGAAAATGCTGAATGTTTTTGTTTTTACATGTGAAATGAAGGTTGAAAATGAAGATATTACTTGTCGCAAGCCATTTCTTTATTGTCAACCTTTTTTCCCCCAAATCATTTCTTTGGGGCATTAAAAGCAAGTGTGGGAATGGCTTCATTTTACTTCCTAGAGAATACAACAAACAATTAACCCATTCCAACAAAATCCCACTTTTTCATGCCCCTCAAACAAAAATACCTTGTTAACATTTACCAAAACATAGACTGAAATTTTGGTTGAGTGGGAATGAGTTGTTTGGGAAATAGCTACATGTTGGTAATAAGAGAAAGATTAGGATATGCAGTGGTTACTCTGGAGGGGATAATGCTGATCCATGATGTGGAACATTCTTCTTTGAAACAATAAATCATACTTGATCCAAGATCTGAAAGAATGCCCCTTAGGTGAAAACTTTGTTAATCAAACTTTTCTGCAATAACAATTAGAATCCTGTTTTTGCAACAGGATCTTTGAAGGCTAAGAATATTAGTTTGGATAAGCTGAAATTCATTCAACCCTTTCCTGTTTTACAAAATTTTAAACCTGTCAAAATTCAAAAGTTTTGCAAACAAAAATGTACAGTAGATTTAATTTGAAAAATAACCATTCAGTAGGGAAGGAAATATTATAGAAAAAGAAGAAATTGCTTGGTACAAGCAATTTCTTCTTTTTCTACAATGTTTTCTCTGAGGGACATAAAAACCAGGGATTAAACAGGAAAAGCTTAACTCATTACCAACATCCTATTTTTTCTTTATTAACCTTTGTTATGCTGAACCCGGAATATTCCGGTTTTTGCAGGAGATGTAGACCAAGATTAACCTGCATATAAGTGCAGTCTGATCTTGGTCTACACCCCCTGCTTGTACTTTTCCTGCCAGATTTGTTTATGAAATTGATTTCTTAA
The DNA here is from genome assembly GCA_946902895.1 of Fragum fragum. Classification (NCBI taxonomy): domain Eukaryota; kingdom Metazoa; phylum Mollusca; class Bivalvia; order Cardiida; family Cardiidae; genus Fragum; species Fragum fragum. Next base: position 31,724,380 of record OX336368.1, on the reverse strand, counting down.
AGAAATATTGACTTTGGAACAACAAGTTCTATCAGTGCTTTCAGCCCTTTGATTTTACTGCAATTCAGTGAGGTAATTTATTCAGCATGACAAGGGTTAAGAAAATAATGTGAAAAATACAGAAATTATTTGTTACAAGTAATTTCAGAATTTTCCACATTGTTTTCTAGTACGAACAAACAAGATATATGATGTTCTATCAACTTCAAAATAGTCTTCTGCAACTTCTTGTACACATTCCTACACAATCATGCTTTCTGACACCCCAAGAAAAAAAACTTTGGAAAACATTGTGGGAAAAAATTTCTTGTTTTAAGCAATTTCTTCATTATCTACACTGTTCTTTACCCAAATAGACCAAAACATACAACATCAACTCAAAATTCTTTTCTGCAACATCTTTAAATTTGGACCCATCTAAATTTTGTCATCTGGTAACGGGTTAAATATTTTTTATCCCAAGGACTTTTTACAAAATAATAACAACAATAATGAAATAAACGGAGAGAATTCACAGATGACAGCCTTTTAAGTGATAGCTTTATATGAAACAATAAATTTCATTACCATCAAGGACTTTAAGGGAGATTAAATCTTTTGAAAAGCATTTATTGAAAACAAGCAAAAACTGTATACAGTTCACATACACATTTTTTATGACATAACTAATTTTCTACCCTATGAATTTCAGTTTCATACTTGTGAGAATGTTTGACATTATTTTGGGACGGACAGAAGGACGGAAGGAAGGACGGATGGAAGTACGGACGGACAGACAAAGGCAAATCTATATCCCCCCCCCCATTAAGTGATGGAGGCATAAAAACGTTCAATAAGAGTAAATTACAGAAGAGCTGGCTATAAAATGCCTTGCCAAAAAACACATTCCATTATGGATCGGCTCACACCCATGACTTCTGGATCACTAGTGAAGCAACTTTGCTATTTAGTTACTGAGTTAGTCTTTCAAATCCATTACCACACAATAGAATTTTAGACTGGTTCTAATTCAAAGAAGTTGCAGACGATAATTTGCTGTTGGTAGAATTTTGAAAATCTTTGCCTTTTAGGCTAGAAAATATAGTCGGTATTGAGGAAATTGCTTGTAACAAACAATTTCTTCATTGTACTCAATGTTTTCCAAACTCATTTTTGTTAGGGATGTCAAAAAGCGAAATTGTGTGGGAATGATTTGTTGTTTGATTACAGGTTAGATTAATAATATTAAATTTAATATCTATATCTGCGAAACTGAATATCATGCCAGATTCTTCGTCTTCTGGGCAAAACAATTAGCAATAAAATTTCAATTTCCGGAGGATTGAATTCTTGATAAGCTGCAGTAAAAATAATAAAGCCATTAAATATGGTTACTTGTTTTGACTTTCTTTTACCCATTACCAGATGACTCAATTTTAGATTAGTCCAAATTTGAATGAAATTGCAGATGATAAGTTCATATAACATTTATAATGTTTGTCCTTCAGGGAATAAAACATTGTGGGAAATGAAGAAATTCCTTATTACATTTACCGATTTCAACACAATCATGCTTTTTGATGCACCCAGAGCAGTCAGCTTTGGAAAACATGGGAAAGAAGTAATTGTTTGCAATAAGCAATTTATTCATTTACCATAATACATGTATTTTCTACCCAAAAAGGCATTGATTTTTAAAATTTCATCAGCAAACATTTTTGTCTGCAACATCTTTGAATATGGACCAGTTCAAAATTTTGTCAACTGAGAATGGGTTTTAAAACTATAGCTAAGAGGACCACGATGGCCCTTTATAGCTCCCCTGAATATGATGGCTCAAGGCTTTATGATATATAAAAATATCAAAGCTCTAAGCCTAATTATTTTAGAAGATTTTCTCCTTTATTCCAAGGTGTGTATTTGATCCAACAATATGGTGTTAAATTTCAGAGCACAGTAAATCTTTGAAGTATTTTGGTAGAGGGTCAATAAGCATTGATAAATGTCAAGTATCAAAGCTTTAGGCCTAAGCTTTAGAAGGAGAAGATTTTCAAAGATATTCTTCTTTTCTCCTATCTAAAAGGGATTGCACAGAACAAGGATAATTTTCAGAGTACTGTAATGCTTTGAAGTATTTTGGTTGAGGGTCAATAGGTTTTGATGCATACCAAATATTAAAATTCTAGGCCTTATGGTTTGGTAGAAGAAGATTTTCAAAGATTTCCTTCTTTAATCCTATGTTAAATCAGGGATCCCACTGAAAAGGGCTAATCTCAGAGTACAGTAATTCTTTGAAGCATTTTGGTAGAGGGACAATAGATGTTGATATATACCAACAATCAAGGCTCTAGGCCTTATAATTTGGGAGGAGATATTTTTTAAGTCTTGTCACTTGGTTGCCATGGCAACCAATGTTCTTCATGGATTTCGGTTTTTTGAAGTATTTTGAAGGAGCATGATCTAAGGGTAATTTTTGTAAAGTTTGCTTGAAATAAGTTAGTTAGTTTAGGAGAAAATTTTTAAGTAAATAGTGAACACTGACAGACAGATGGGTGGCTGGACAGATGGACACCGGTCAAGGACGAATCACAATACCTCACCCAGAGAACTTCATGCGCAGGGGGGCTAAAAAGCCGCATTGCTTTGGAATGGTTTAACCCTTCCCCAGATAATCCCTCTTTTTAGGCCCTTCAAGAAAAAAGTTCAGAGAACATTGTGGAAAAAGAAGAAATTCCTTGTATCATTATCCAAAATGTTTTCTATCCAAAAAATCCAAATGAATTTAAAATTTCATCAACTTGAAATTGTTGTCTGCAGCTTCTTTCAATTTGGACCAGCCTAAAACTCAGAAATATCTTCACTATTTTAAACAACAAATGATGCTTATGACATAGAAAATGATTATTATTAATCTGAAAATAATATAGCCTTCATTAATCAAACAAATTTTAGACTTGCCCAGACTGTGAGAAGTGGCAGACATTTCAAACCATTGTAAAATTGGAAAATAAATGCCAAATTATAAAACAGTGTTAGAAAAGGGGAAACTGCTCCCTGCAGGCAATTTTTCCTTTTTTGCAGTTTTCAATGATCAATATTTCTTCAGGATATCAAAAAGCAGGACTGTGTGGTAAAAAGGTGAACAAGTTCTGTATATTCCCACACAATGACTCTTTCAAACGCTCCCCCAAATAATAAACTTTGGAAAACATTGTGAACAAGATATGTTTGTGAAGCACAATGCCCTCTACAAAGGATTAAATGTTTGACCTTGGTATGTGACTTTGATCTTATCAAATAACCTTGACATGAGGAGATGCATATCATGGAGACGTATTATCATGCCAAATATAAGCATTGTATCTTGAATAGGCTGGTAGTAATTGGCAATGTTAAGTTTTTTTGTTAAGTTTTGTGCAGAAAGACGGACAGACGGACAACGGTAAAACAATATTCCCCGCTCTTTCGATGCAGGGGCATGAAAATGAAGAAATAGCCTGTAACAATTACATTTGCTTGTTACAAGCAATTTCTTCATTATCCACAATGATTTTTATCCAAAAAGATGAAAAAAATAAAAAAATTCCATCAAATTGAAATTGTTGCCTGTTCCTTACAATTTTGACTGATTTGAAATTTTGTTGTGTGGGAATAGGTTAATCTGTCTGAGGCTTCACCTGTCCTTTAATCAAACTACAGATTTTTTAGACAGGTCAGCATTGAAAGTGCTTGCAGATATCAGTTCATATTGTGTTTAAAGTGAAAAGTAAGTGCAATATAGGGTAGAAACATAGTAGAAAAAGGGGGCCATTGGTCCTAGAGTGCTCACCCAAGATAAGGTTCTTTTTCTTTCAAAAGTCAAATTCATTGTTAGGGCTAGCATTATGATAACTGAATTTTCGACTGATTTCAATTCTTTTAGCTATTTTTAAAGGTGACCACCTAAGAAACATTTTTGATAAATTTTGATTGAATTGGCTTGATGGTTTGGGAGGAGATTTTGTTTAAAAATCCTTCTTTATTTCTATATAGAAACCCCTATGGCTCCACCCATGGGGACCCAAGGGTAATGATTTCTGCCATTTTGAAAGAAGTCAATATACATGTGTTTCATGCAAAATACATTTGTATTAAAGCTCTAGGCTTCTGAGTCAGGTGAAAAAAAATGTTAGAAGACTTTTTTTAAATTTCACTTTTGTTGCCATGGTAACCAAAGTTTACAATTCTTTTATCTATTTTTAAAGTGGACCACTAATGAAAATTTTAGCCTTCGGTTAAAATTTTCCAGAGGTTTGGGAGATGTTATTTGAAGAAATTGTTGAAAGACTAAAGACGGACACCTGACAAAGGGTGATCACAATATGATGGGTCAGCGCAAAACAGTTGTAACTGCTTATAAACATTCTACCTAACAAATGTTTCACACTGAACCTACAAATAGCTCACATGAGCACTTTAAGCTCAGGTGAGCTAAAAAGTGGAAGTGCTTGTTACAAGCTCGGTATTTTTTCCAGACATATTTTCTTTAGCAAGTCAGAAGTTCAGACTGTGAGGTGATAAAATTAGATAAAACAAAAAGCTATAGATGACAATTTCAAGTTGATGGAATTTTAAATCTTTTAATCTTGTTGTATAGAAACCATTGTGGATTATGAGTAAACTCCTTGATATTACAGCAATTTCTTCATTTTCAACACTTTTTTCCAAAAACATTTTCTTGATGGGCGTAAAAGGGAGGGATTGTGTGGTATTGGGTTAAAATATAAAGACAAACCCAAGATGGGGATGAGAGAAAAGGACTTATAAAGTCTTTATTCTTAACCTCTATGAAAAAACTGCAACCAAACAACTTGGTGGAAGGTTGGATTTTTAAAGTCCACACCATGTTGCTACCTGCAGAACTTGAAAGCTCATACCAATGCATGTAATTATTTTCAAAATTGCCATTTTTTTTACCATTTTTTAGCCAATCAGAATTTACTAAATTTGGCATACACATGTCAGGTTTTATTGAAAGGTTAAGGAACTTGAATGTAAGCATGCCAAATTAAGTACAACTATCTGCATTTTCATTTAACCCAAATTTTGCATACTAAAGTTAATTGATATCTGTCGCACTGCCTTGTAGGAGGTCAATAGCTGTTGCCAGCAATCCCATATAACAGAAAACTCTTAACCCTTGTCATGCTGAATAACTTTTTTTTCAGAATTGTATTAAAATCAAAAGACTAAAAGCACTGGTAGTGGATGTAGGGCTGTGAATCGTTCTCATTGTACATATTCTGAGACAAAATTCATAAAAAAAACCTCTACCTTTATTTTATTAAGTCTGTTCAGATTAACTTGTAAGACATATTCCTGATCAGAATGTACACACATCCATTGGTCATCTGGTATTACACCTCCTGTAACACAGAAATAGGTAATCTGCAAAGTACTAGACGGGAAGTGGGATAATGGCATTTTTAACCCTTTCCCATTTTTAGAAATTTTAGACTGGTCCAAATTGAGAAAGGTTGCAGACGACAATGAAAACTGGACCCCAGTTGGTTAAGCCTCTTGTGGCAGTTTGCACTTGTTGAACTCAGAGAAGACCTCAAAATTTTGTCTGTTAACCAATTCCCACACAATGACGCTTTTAAATGCCCCTAAATCTTTGGAAAACATTGTGGAGACTTAAGAAGTTGCTTGTTACAAGCAATTTCTTCATTATCCACAATGTTTTCTACCCTAAAAGACAAAGATTTTGAAGTTTTCATCAACCTAATTTGGCGTATGCAATTCTTTGAATTTGGACTGATTCAAAATTTTATCATCTGGGAAAGGGTTAACTTAAGCTATCAAAGCTGATGCTTGGGTAGCTAAAAATATAATTTCATGAACTAAAATCTGTTTGAATTTGGACCAGTCTAAAAAATTTTAGTCTGGTATTGGGTTAAGCTAGAAGCTGGTCACAGACATAGATGCCCTCAAAAATACATTGTATTTCCTTTGTAAAAGAAGTACACCACAAAACATTAAATAACCTGAAAGTTTGAACATTTGATCCACAATAAAGGATTTCTTGAAAAGGTAAATCTCATTAGTTGACATACAGTTTTGCCTTTGATTTGAGTGAAACAACTGAAATTTTGCATGACTAGTGCTCAAATTGAAATAACAACAACCCTAAATAAAAACAACAACAACAAAGTCTTTTCTGTTAATTGACCTTCAGCTGTTACTTTAACTTAGGACATTTCGAGAAAAAAACTTTTCACATGACACCAGTATATATTTTAGATTTTTCAAAATTTCACTTTTGTTTCCTGGGCAGTAAGAGTTTTTCACACATTTGTTTTGCGGTGGTATAATAAACATGAATTACTTGACAACAGTCAAACAAATGATCAAATCTCAGTATTACAACCACCGCATTATCAAGACCACTTCCAAAAAGTACCACAATTGGCCGTATTAGATGGGTTTAACTGAAGATTACATTTTCCTTCCAAAAATAAATCTGTTCCTTCCAAAAATAAATTTGTTCCTGAACATACAATCCCATATTTTTGCAGAAATTTTTACATAAATCAAGCAAACAAAATTTTAAAGAGCAGTTACCTTGATTGTGGATATCTATCTGTCTTTCTTCCTGGGCACCTTGGCTGCCCTCCCACCAGCCTTTTACACTAAAACTGACCCCAATCTGTGGTAATTTACACAATACTTGGTAAATCTGTCCAAAAAATTAAGATACTAGATGAGACTTCCAGTTGATTCCTTACCAAATTACCTTCAAGGCTTTAACAAATTACCTTCAGGTTTTTAACCCGCTCCCAAACAATCCCTGTTTTCATGTCACTGTGAATTTATAATTGAGAAAACATTGTAGAAAAAGAAGAAATTGCTTGGACCAAGCAATTTCTTCTTTTTCCACAATTTTTTTCTACCCTGCTGATTGATTATTTTTCAAATTAAATCCACTTTTAATTTTGTCTGCAAAACCTTTAAATTTTGATATGTCTAAGCTTTTGCAAATCAGGAGAGTGTTAATCAATGGTGTTTCTTTTTTATTAATTACTTTACTATTACAAGTGTTCCACCTTTGACCTAGTGACCTAGTTATAACCCAAATGACCAAAATTTGAACTTGTCCTACATGTTCATTTTGACTGGATATCAAGACATAGCTTATTGAGTGTACACAAAGTTTCTGTAAGATTTGAACTAGTGACCTATATTTCAAAGTTACCTGACCCTGTGACATTTTAAAACTACCTGACTCAATGTCAATCTTGACGGAGATATTTTTAAAACAAACATTCTAACCAAATATCAAGACATTGATATTTGTGTGCCCTCTAGTATTTCTAAGATTTGTCATAGTTACCCATTTCCTCACCCTTTTTGACCCAATATAGAACTTGTACAAGATATCATTCAGTAAAATCATTCTGACCAAATATCAAGTAAATTGTGCCAAAAATGCAGCAAGATGTTAAAACACAATGGACGATGTTAAAAGCTATACCATAAAAGCTCACCTTGAGTATTTTGTACACAGGTGAGCCAAAAGATAAAAACAAGAACTGGGGTATCTTTTAATGAAACTACTTTGTATGCAAGCATTTAGAATAATTCCGTATTCAATTCTTTTTTTCCTATAGAGGTATGAAATGTAATTTCAAACCAATTAGAATGCAGGAATTTTGAAAGATGAAACTAAAATTATATCATAATTGACCAATTGTACCTGTCAATCAAAGTATCAATCGACCGATCAAATCATTGATTTCTACCAAAACTGACCATTGAACTTTGACATTGACAACATTTGTGTGAAGCATTTTAGATGGTTTGGATACTTAAACATTTTAACTACAGCTTGAATAAAATTTTTTATTTATTTCTATTTTATTTTAATTTGGGTAGCAAACCATACATTTCACATTTTCTTTACATGTTACACAAATTTTACAAAATAATCCTATATAAAATCGGAGTCAGTGGGTGTGGCCAGTGGAGTCAGTGGGTGTGGCCAGTGGAGTCAGTGGGCAGGGACAGCTATCCTACAATTAACCCTTTCCTGTTTTACAAAAGTTTAGACTAGTCTAATTTCAAAGGTTTTGCAAATGGCAAATTTAAGTTGATTTTATTTGAAAAATAACCATTCAGTAGAGAAGAAAATATTCTGGACAAAGTAGAAATTGCTTGTTACAACCAATTTCTACTTTTTCCACAATGTTTTCCAATGTATGAAAATACAATGACGTAAAAACCAGTGATTGAACAGGAAAGGGTTAAACAAGGTACCGGTAGTACCGGGACTGACAACACCAACAACTATTACCTGATCTATATGCTGTCTCTGCATCTCTTCCTCTAGCATAGACAGAAGTACATCATACTTGTCTTCACATACAGCCATCAACTCTGGTAAGGATTCTAATGGGCCTCTTGGTCCTGCTGAGCCTAACTTTCTAGGAACTTTTTGGGGTCTAAAGCAGTAAACATGGTAAGGTGTGACATGGGGTAGAGTAAGCAGTGTAGACTCATGCCACCATCTGGCTTGCACTATCATCTGAATAAGCTGTGTTATATTTAGAGAGGTAACTAGCCAGCCCTGGTCTGCACTAACATCCAACATGGCCTGTAAATATAAAGGCAGTTACAACAGTTCAAATTGTAGAGCTGGACTCAGCAAGGCAGACAGATGAATAAAGTAACTGACATAGTGGGCATGTATATTTCATGATAAGATAGATAGAACTATATTTTTGTTATTCAAAACTTACCAAACAGTTTTAATTCTTTAATCCATTACCGCAGAATGATTCTTTCTGAACTCCTGAAGAAATACAATCATGGAAAACTATGTGGGTAAATGCTTGTAATAAGGAAATTTCTCCTTTTCTCACAATGATTTCTACCCTATAAGACACATACTTTCTAATTTTGAAGCAATTTCAAATGTTGTCTGCAACTTCTTTCAATTTGGACCTGTCTAAAACTTTGTTGTCTATTAATGGGTTAATACTGGAAGAGGTGAACATGAGAGTTTGTTTTGAGCAATAAAGATAAAGATGTTTTCTTTTCTTTCACATTCATGTGTTGAATATTTGACAGGGTCAACTTTTCAGTACCTGACAGATTCTAATGGCCTGATCGAGAACAGACTTGAGATCGGTGTTATAATCACTGGATGGTAGTTGTGCTTGACCAAAGTGAGCCTGCAGTAGAAGGTTGGTTTTTGTATGGGGAGAGTCCATTGTGTGCGGGTTCACATCGAGGGGTAATTGCTTGGCTAATTCACTGAAATGAAATTTAACCAATTACCAAATCGCAAAATTTAAGTCTGGTCTAAATTGAAAGAATCTGCAGACAACAGTTTAAAGTTTATGAAATTCTAATTGTTTTTAACTTTCTGTGTAGAAACTATTGTGGAAATGAAGAAATTTCTTGTTGCAAGCAATTTCTTTATTTTTCACAATGTCTTCCCAATTGGTTTTCACGAAGTATGTCAAAAAGCCTCACTGTATGGGAATGGTTAGATGTTAATTTAAAAAGGCAATAATTTTTGACACACTGCCTGGATATGAAATGAGTACATTTATAATGAACAATTAAGTATTGAAGAGTATTACCTTGAATGTATACTTAATCAGTTAAAAAGCAAATAAAACATTGATCAGTCTAGTATCTGGAGGCTAGCCGTCATTATTCATTGTGATGGTAACTCATCACAAGTTTTCATCTTCATTGTGATATTTATCCATCACTGGCTTACATTGAAGAAAAAGATCTAAAAATAGCATTCGAAATAATGATGGCAATCCATAACAGATAAGGAAAAATTGTGATGGTTATATATCAACTGATATTGAATTCTGAAAGTTTTAAATACTTTGTAAAACCATGAAAGGCTTTGAAAAAAAGTGATGATCAAGTGCAAAAAGGCATTACATGCACATGTTTTGTGTCAATGAATTGCAGACTGGTTTTATTCACAGAACAAGGTGTTTATTAAAATTCAAAGCATATTCTAAACACCCTATGATGGTGTGATGATATAAACAATAAGAGTGCCATAGTAACAATATACACCGCCACTTTGCTGCTGTTTCACAAAAATAATTGTAGACACTACTTATTTTGACAGAACCAAATTAAAAACATTTGCAAGTTTCATTTAAATCAAAACAAAAAGTTAGGAGGAGTTGCGTTCACAAGGCTGCGATTTCAATAAGCCCCAGAGACTAAGTTTTAAGGGGGCATAATTCAGGGAAATTAATGAACCATAAAATCCTTACTTCATGCACATCTACCAATTTAGGTTATAACATCCACCAAGTTTCATTAAGGTCCAGCCAGAAACTTTGGAGGAGTTGAATTCACAAGGTTGCAATTTCAATAAGCCCAAGAAGTTTTAAGGGGGCATAACTGAGGCAAAAATCAATGAACCATAAAATCCTTACTTCATGCACATCTACCAATTCAGGTGATAACATTGACCAATTTTCAAAAAGATCCAACCAGAAACTTAGGAGGAGTTGTGCTCACAAGTAACAAGCAATTTCTTCATTTTCTACAGTGTTTTCCAAAGCTTTTTTTTCATTAGACGGGTTTAAAAGCGTCACTGTGTGGGAATGAATTAAGCTAGAGTTATTTAGGAGGAGAAGATGTTTAAAGACAAGAGGACCATGATGGTCCTAAAACACTCACCTGAGGCATCCACAAATTACAGTCCTTTTTCGTATAAAAAAGACTTAACTTGAGCAAAATAAATAAAACCAAATATAAGATTTTGGGCTTTGTACAAAACAATCCAGTAATGCTTTCCAAAAAAATGAATGCCTTTGGCTTTATTGTTTAATCCATTACCAAACTATCCCAGAATTTGTCACCTTCAGGAAAAAAGGTTCAAAAAAGCATTGTGAGAAAGGGAATGACAAGCTATTTCTCCATTTCTATTTAAGAATTCTTTCAATGCGATTTATGCAATTTTTGACCCCAGGAGCAGAGACGTTTTTTATCCTAAGAGCATTTTTTCCTATAACATAGTACAAAATTATTTAGTCATGCTACATACCAAATATGAATGCCCTTCACCATATATTTCAGAAGAAGAAGTCTTTCGAAGTTGCTCTAATTGGATGTTTTCCAAAATTTTGGACCTATAGGGCAGTGCCATGTTTTATCCCAGGGCTAAGATTTTAGCTAACATGGTAAAGAACCATCTGTTCATGCTATATACAAAATATGAATGCCTAAGACTTTGTAGATTGGGAGGAGAAGACTGTTGAATATGGTCTAATTGAGCATTTTACGAACTTTGGACACCCAGGGAAGGGGTAACCTACAGGCATAATTTTAATCAAAATTGATAGATAACAGCCAGGCTATGCTACACTCAAAATATAAATGCCCTCCACCTTAAAATGAAGATTTTTTTTTAAACATACTCAAATTTTGCGTTTTTCCCAATTTTTGGACCTCTAGTGCAGGGCCATTTTTGACCCAGGGAGGACAACTTTAATACGTCCCTCACACCTTTGCGTATCGACCCGCGTAAGCGTGGTGTATCACGATAAGAAAGGAACGCTGTGACAACGTAGCAGGAACGCGAGTTTACGTAGCGCATACGCCTCGATACGTAGCATGATCTCCTTGTATGCCGAGGGTCGACGTATTTTTAAGTGTGCACTTAAAAATGAGTAGCACGTACGTGACAGCTCTGATACGCCGCGCTTACGTAGTGTATACGCCGTAGAAACGAAAATAACGTAGCAGTTACGTAGCAGGAACGTAGCTCTTACGCCTTGTACGTGGCACGAACGAAAAGCTAATCATGCCGCGTAACCACGGCATAAACCCGCATATGCGTGGCGTATGTGCGATGTTAACCGCGTTGTCACTACGTTTTCTCGCGTACGTACGTGTTACGTATGTTTTGTTTCTATTTCGTTGCAGTTGCGTTGTCGGAGTTTCTATGGCGTTCAAAGAGTTTGTGTCTGAATAGCGCCATAGTATCAGTATCCTTGGTCTGCTCTCATTATTTCCAAAGTCATGGACCAAGAAGATTATAATATTGCTGTTGTCGGACTTGCCTGGACATTTTGCTTACAAAAACAAACTGAAACAGCTATTAGGTGGCATCTTCGGCTGCTTTCTGATGAATGACTACAACGACGTGAAATAAACAGTTCTATACCCCAAAGTAAACAGTAAACGTCGTGATTACGCAGCAGCAACGCAGCGCGAACGAATGGAACGCCGTGCTTACGTAGCGGTTACGCCGCGACAACGCCTTATACGCCACGCTTACGCCTCAGAACTTGGTACTAAAGCCGCTGGATCTCCATACAAACATGGGAACGCAGCAGGAACGCCGCGGAAACGCAGTAGGAACGTAGTACATACGCCATACCATTGAGATGGATCAAAATATGCCTTGGTCATCGGCGTTTGATCCACGTAAAACATTTTTGGCCCAAACGCCGCAGATACGCAAAGGTGTGAGAGCAGCATAAGTGATATAGTAAAAAACCATCTAGTTATGCTACATACCCAATATGAATATCCTAGACTTTATAGTTAAAGAGGAGAATTCTTTTGAAATTGCTCTAATTAAGCATTTTTCCAAACTTCGGACTTCAGGGGTGGGCCATTTTTGACCCCAGAGATTGAATATTTAAAAACTTGGTAGAGAATCATATGATTAAGCTCTATACAAAATATAAAGGTCTATGGCCTTGAAGTCTATGAAAAAAACAACAACAAAGTTTTACTAAAATTTCCCATTTTCATATGCCGCGGTTACAACATTTTTTCACGGAATGAAATTCTTTTAACAACTTTTGAAGAGCTTCACCCAAGGAACATCCCTGCAAAGTTTCAGCATGATTGGCCCACTGGTTTTGGAGGAGAAGATTTTTAAAGATATTTAAAGAATTACTAAAGATTCCCATTTTCAAATGCCGCGGCAACCAGTTTTTGATGGAATTAAATTCTTTTAAGAACTTTTGAAGAACTTCACCCAAGGAACATCCCTGCAAAGTTTCAGCTTGATTGGTCTACTGGTTTAGGAGGAGAAGATTTTTAAAGATATTTAAAGAATTACTAAAGATTCCCATTTTCAAATGCCACGGTTACAACATTTTTTCACAGAATGAAATTCTTTAAACAACTTTTGAAGAACTTCACCCAAGGAACATCCCTGCAAAGTTTCAGCTTGATTGGCCCACTGGTTTAGGAGGAGAAGATTTTTAAAGAAATTGTGGACGGGCAGACTGACGGACGACGGACAACGACTGATCACAATAGCTTACCTCGCACTTTGTGCTCAGGTGAGCTGAAAATGTGTTGATGACGGACAGCACATGAAGGATGACTTACAATGAATGATCCTAAAAGCTCCCCTTTTTGTTGCCCTCAGGTGACTTAAAAAGACAGATAAAGTAACTGTTCTGAGCTTGCCCATAAGGCAAAAATTAATGTTTTGTTATCAATAGATACCTGTTTGTACCATCTTCATTGTGTCTTACGGGAAGTTCTGCATATTCTGATGCATTCTGGAAAGATAAAAAAAACTTATTACAACATATATTTTCTATTCATCAAGATGAAAAATTTGATTAAAACAGATTTCTGAGATATCCTCAAGAACAGTTTGTTATCTTGAATGAAATTATTTGACGTCGGTGAGGCCATCTCAATAAGAATTCATAAGATTCTAACTAAGCAGCCTTAAAATCTTAATTCATTTGAACACCTAATCTTAATAATAAAAATAAGAAAAGAAGGCATCTCTGGTTATAGTACTCTAAATTTGCACATTAACTGACTTTAAACCATTCACACACAATTTCAATTTTTAATGCCGCTCCAGAAAAAAGTTTTGAAAACATTGTAGAAAATGAAGAAATTTCAGAAATTGCTTGTTACAGGCAATTTCTTCATTATCCACAACATTTCTTCGCAATTTGCTAAGATTTTTAAAATTTAATGACTTAAGTATTGTCAACTGCATATTTACTTCACTGAATTTGGACTAGTCTAAAATTTTGTAGACTGCCATTTCAAGAAGACAGAAAGAAAAAAGTTAGAGTAGTCAAAATTGAAAGAGGCTGACAAATCAAAATGTGCTTATTCATTGCTTTTTCATAGTCACTCTGAACCCAGAATGTCTCTGATTTGGCAAGAGTTACATCTTCTTGTGCATTTCATGAATAACAAGATGCATCTGTGAAACACTATGTCCCTGTAACAGCCATTTTACTAAAAGGTAACCTTGATAAGTAACCTTGACCTTGATGTATGGCCCATCAATGCAATGAACCTATGTCTCAAATATGAACCATGCATATTCAACAGTGTTTGAATAACAGCAAATTGTTAAGTTGTTTGACCTTGATAAGTGACTTTTGTTAAGATGGATGACTTTGACCTAAAAAACCAACTTATAGATGCAAGAAAACTATGTCCCAAATTATGAGTTATGCATCCTGAATGATGTATAACAGCAAGATGTCAAGATTTTATTTAAATTGACCTTGTAAAGTGATGGAATGACAGAAATGAGGGAATGACAGATGGAGACCATTTCTATATCCCCTTCGCCAAAATGGCAGGGGATGAAAACATATTAGCTTTCTATAATGGCTGCAAGTGCTTTCAGGTCTGTGATATAAATGTGTTTTTGGAAACAGACTTTATTCTGAATGACAAGGGCTAAATTGGAAATAAGTACCATACTTGGTAGTCAATATTCACAACTAGAGGCATTTCAGCCCCAGAATCTCACCACTTGCCTGAATTAACTTATCATACAGGTAATTTAAATTTCTTCAACACAGGCAACCCAAGAAAGAATTACTTTTTTTTTCTGTTTACTTATAGTAAGGCAACTTTTTTAGTTACAACAAAATATTTCAATCAAACATTAACAGGTATTTCCCTTGTATCTCTATGTGATCTCTATCTGATATTTAGCCTGTCTCCTAAACAATTTTATAAAACTAGCTTAAATATTACTTCTAATAAAGGTTTAATAATAATTGAGTTTAGCCCCATCCATTAAAGCCATGTTTTTATCTAATCAAAATTTTTACAGTAAAATCATGATGAGTCACCAAAGGATAATTCCTGTCAATTTTCATAAGAATCAATCAACTGTTTGTGCGTAAAAGAATTTCAATGTCTTCACTATATACCATAAATGGAAATTTGCCCATCCACAGGAGCCATTTTTTTAGGCTGATAAAGGGGCACCCAAGGACCATTCCAGTGATATTTGGTTGAAATCAACTTGTGTCAGAGAAAAAGAATTTCACCATACAATATATATATAAATTAGCATCACCCATAAAAGCCACATGTGTTTTATCCATGAAAATAACTCACTGGCTTTTAGCAAGTCAAGCTTAAAAAGAAAACAGAGAAATGCATATAAAAAATTTAGAACAAAGGATCAGTAATTAAAAGTTTATCATGAAAAATAGAACAAGTACCTTGAGTAGTTACATGATTTGCCACATACAAAGAGCTATAAATTGTAGCTTACAAAGTACTCAAAAAGATCTTATCATTCACTTACAACTATACTCCGATGCATCATTGCTTAATATAACATGAGTTTTAAATGAGCATAAAATACTCAAAGCAATGGTACATATATTTGCAGCTGCCTTAGTAACTTACAAGTTTCAACCCTTTCCTGTTTTTCGAAATTAACTTGTCCATCAGTTGAAAGAGGTTGCAGACAACACAGAATATTGGATGCAATTTGAAATTTTTCCACAATGATTTTTCAAATATAAATTTACAGCTACATAAAACCCTGTATTTGTACAGGTAAGTGTTAACCCATTACACACATCCCCAAAAAATCACATCAAAATTCAAAGAAATTCCTAATTTTTAGTTTATGGAATTTAAAAATCTTTGTCTTTTGTGATGGAAAACATTGAGGATAATAAAATTTAGTAAGTATTCTAGAATCATTTCAGAATGTGGCCAGGATGTCTTGCTGCTATTCAAGAATTATTAAAAAAAATTGACGAGGACATCTTGGTCAACAAATTCAGCAATATTCTAGAATAAGCAGGGAGTTTGGATAGATGACATGTCTAACAGATTCTGAAATATTCTCAGATCATTGGAAGATTTGTTCAGGCTGACTTGCACAGTAAATAATTATATTCTTGAATCATTAGAGAATTCTGTCAGAATGTCCTTCCCTACATTATATAACAATATTCTTGAGAGAATTTGTTAAAAATCAAATTCAGCAATAATAACTATTTTTGAAGGTAACAAAACAAAGAAGCAACAAGTTAACAATAGCAATCAAAAACAATCACTTTTGCCATAAGAAGAGATGATAGCATGTTGCATTCTTTAAATCAAGAGGTCATGATGGTCCTAGATCGCTCATCTAAATTGTCTGCTGTTAAAAATGCAACTAGAGACAAATAACCATAACCAGTTTCATGAAGATTGAGCCAAAACTGTGACTTCTTTATTGTAAATAAAGAAATTGTCATTATGGCCCCTTTACCAGTGTTTTCCTATAGAACCTTACCATAATCTATAAGGTTAATCTTTATGATCTAACAATTATCCTGACAAAGTTTCATAAAGATTGAGCGAAAATTATGGCCTCTAGAGTGTTAACAAAGAAATTGTCATTAAGGCCCCTTTTCCAATAGGGCTAATCCTTGTGACCTAACAAATATTCTGGCCAAGTTTCATGAAGATTTACCCTAAATTGTGGCCTCTAGAAAGTAAACAAAGAAATTTTCATGAAGGCCCCTTTCCTGTGTTTTCTGAAAGAACCTTCCCATAATCAATAGGGTTCATCCTCAGGCCCTTGTAATTATTCTGGCCTAGTTTCATGAAGATTGAGCCAAAACTGTGACTTCTTTATTGTAAATAAAGAAATTGTCATTATGGCCCCTTTTCCAGTGTTTTCCTATAGAACCTTACCATAATCTATAAGGTTAATCTTTATGATCTAACAATTATCCTGACAAAGTTTCATAAAGATTGAGCGAAAATTATGGCCTCTAGAGTGTTAACAAAGAAATTGTCATTAAGGCCCCTTTTCCAATAGGGCTAATCCTTGTGACCTAACAAATATTCTGGCCAAGTTTCATGAAGATTTACCCTAAATTGTGGCCTCTAGAAAGTAAACAAAGAAATTTTCATGAAGGCCCCTTTCCTGTGTTTTCTGAAAGAACCTTCCCATAATCAATAGGGTTCATCCTCATGCCCTTGTAATTATTCTGGCCTAGTTTCATGAAGATTGAGCCTAAATTGTGGCCTCTAGAAAGTAAACAAAGAAATTGTCATTAAGACCCCTATTCCTGTGTTTTCCAATACAACCTTCCCATAATCAATAGGGTTCATCCTTATGACCCAACAATTATTCTTGCAAAGTGTTAAGAAGATTGAGCCAAATTTGTGGCCTCTATTGAGGCCCCTTTCCTGTGTTTTCCGAAAGAACCTTACCATAGTCAATAGCATTCATCCTTATACCCTAATAAATATTCTGGTCTAGTTTAATGAAGATAAGTTTATGAAGATTGAGCCTAAATTGTGGCCTCTAGAGTGTAAACAAAGAAATTGTCATTAAGACCCCTATTCCTGTGTTTTCCAATACAACCTTCCCATAATCAATAGGGTTCATCCTTATGACCCAACAATTATTCTTGCAAAGTGTTAAGAAGATTGAGCCAAATTTGTGGCCTCTAGAGTGTAAACAAAGAAATTGTCATTAAGACCCATATTCCTGTGTTTTCCAATAGTATCCTCCCATAATCGATAGGGTTCATCCCCCTGACAAAACAAATATTCTGTCCAAGTTTCACGAAGATTGTGCCAAAATTGTGGTCTCAAGAGTGTAAATAAAGAAATTGTCATTAAGGCCCCATTTCCTGTGTTTTCATTTAAAAGCTCCTTCCAATAATTAATAGGGTTCATCTTTATGACCTAATAATTATTCTGGCAAAGTTTCATGCTGATTGAGCCAAATTTGTGGCCTCTAGAGTGTAAGCAAAGAAGTTGTCATTAAGTCCCCTTTCCTGTGTTTTCAAATAGAACCCTCCCATAATCAATAGGGTTCATCCTTTTGACCTAACAATAATTCTGACCAAGTTTCACGAAGATTGGCTTAAAACTTTGGCCTCTAGAGTGTAAACACTTCAATTGTTGACGCTGCACACCGCACGATGGACGACAGACATTCAACGATCACAAAAGCTCACCATGAGCACTTTGTGCTCAGATGAGCTAAAAATAAAGTTGAAATTTCCAAAAGGTCCTCAATTCTCTTTTTTGTTTTTTATCCGAAAGAATTTCAAATCATAATTAGTATCAAACATGTTTAAACAGTCAAGATTTGTGAGAAATTATTTAGTTCAGACAATTATGAATGTATCTTGAGAATCTACAAGATTCAGTTAGCAGTAACAAGATATGATAAAAGACTCCAACAATGTGCCCTAGAGCTTACAAATTCATTTTGTAAAATACCAAAGCGGTTTTGAACATTTTATGTTGTAGTATGTTAGATAATGTCTGATTTTAATGGAGCTTAATAAACAATGCATCCAACTGTGTTACAAGTATTATTCTTCTAAAATAAAGTATCTAAAAAGAAGAAAATAGTTAATGGAAAACAAGAGAGCCATTACATTGGTCCAAATTCAAAGAACTTAAATATTCATGGATTTTTTTTCTTTTCTCATTAGCTATTGCAATAAAGAGTTCTTCATAAATTGCATTTTTCTGAAATCCATTATTATATTTCTATGTAAAATCCATGATACTAATCTGAGGGCTAATTTTCATCATTGATATATAACTTTAACTAATTTGATCAAAGACCACAAGGCAATGCCTCACACTAATTTTGAACAATTTATGTGTAATACTTTAAAAGAAGTTAAAACAAGAGACCTATGGTGGCCCTTTATCACTCACTTGAGAGACTATTAAATTCCAGAAGGCAGGATTCACTACTAAAATGAAGGTGAATCAAATGTTTTTGATGATGTCAGTGCTAAGTGACAAGACCAAAATAATCAATACGAAACTTATTTTTGGTAGCTGAGTAGCTTCCTCACATGAAAGATTCTATTTCCACAGAATGGCATTTGAATTCCCAAGTCTCTAGTTAATATGGAAGTCAGTTGTTTCTAAGGAAGTGGCTGGTTGCTAAAGAAGTTATCATTTGCAAAGAAAGCCATCAGTTTATAAACATGTCTGTGGTTGCTAACAAAACAAGAACTTAAAAGATTTTTTTCTTTATAACTCTATTTAGTTGGAAGTAAAAGGAGGTAAGTAAAATGACCTCTAGGGCTACACTAGTGACACCTTGTCCAGGGTCTGTATGACCCTTGGGGGTCATAGTTTCAGCAGGGGTCATAATTTCATCAAACTTTCAAGAGGTCACCTAGGCACTGCTACATGCAAATATCTAAACTCTAGGTTTTGACGATTGAGCAAACTTGGTAGAGGTCTACTACTTAATACTTCATATAAGAAATCAGAGATGCAGGCTTTGTTGTTCTGGAGAAGATGTGGGGGGATTTGACCCGCAAAACATGATTTGAACTTGGCACAGGTCCTCTAGATGATGCCATTCTACAGATGACAGTAAGATAGACAGACTACAACAACATCCATCCATCCATCCTAAAAGCATCACCCTAGGATAATTTCTGTAAAAGTTCATTGAAATCAGTGGGTAGTTTGGAAGAAAATTTTAATAGTATTTGCACATCATTTTATGTAAATCCAAGTAACAAATATAAACGGCTAATTCTCGTCTCATAGTTTTACGGTCAAATCTGGTCATCCAGTCACCCTGATTCAGCATGCACCTGTCTTAAACAGCCAGTTCAGTTTCCCACCCAATCTTTTTTTATCAATGAATCAACCTGTATTAAACAAGAGTTACACTCAAAGGCCACCAAAATTGTGTCCCATTCTTTCATACAGCCTGAGTTTGCAGCCCAATTGGACAGCTGGTGGCAAACTTTACCAATAAGTAATTCTTAAGATGAAGCATTGTTTATGGAAAATAAATTTGAGTGTCAAAATCAAATAAACATGTACAGCAATCATCAATTCACAGGTGTTTTGCAGATAACAATGTTGCAATCGAAATGCGTAGTTTTGATACAAACAGTATTTCATTTTAGTCCTTTAACTCTTTTCAATAGGATAAAGGATAAAGTTTAATACAGTACAGCAATGGAAAGTAGTGTTCATACAAAGAAATTCAGTGTCATTTCTAAATCAAAACATTTTTACAATTTTTTTTTTTTTTTTCAGTTTTGGAAGTGAGAAAACAAACTTGCTCTAGGATCTATTCTACCAAACTTCTCATTGGAAATTGTGAACATCAGCTTGATTGATAAACTGTCTTGTTTTACAATAAAAGAAATAAACAGTCTCAACCCAAATTGAGCAGTACACTGCAGCTCCACTATAATGCTGTTGGTGAGGTCCAAGAAATGAAACAGCGGAAGAAGTGGAGTTATTATGCTATAACGCTGTTCCCTCCCACCCGCCGTTACTCAAATTTTCAACCCTCGGAATCAGAACTAAACACCCGATAATTCGTGATAAAATTCCTGTAACAAGTTTAATTCTATACAAGTTACTAGTCGGGAAATGAAAAACAACAACTGTAGTTAGGAGATTTTAGAAGAAACCGACGAGATTCAGTAGGCGGAGAATTAAATTCTAACCTTACCTTCCCGGTCTATCAGGATTGAATGATCCGTAAATTTCTACAGGTCTACAAATTGTGGTTCTCTTTCTCCCAAAAATAAGAAGCTAGAACTTTTACCTGAGACATATTTTATTATTATGATAGTCGTCGGCATTAATCTAATTGAATTTAGTTTTACACAGACGTAAATATTTCCATCCTTAGACAAAAGGGATAAAATCTAAGTATCTCGCATAGCGACAGCTCCTTGAAGACTGACGAGTTGTTGAACACCTGGGGTTACTGAAGTGTTGAGAAAAAGTTGCGTGGATCAACCTTCAAACCTCTTTCGCGGTAATGGACTTGGTCTAATTTCTTTACCATTGTTAAAAATACGGCAACAATAAATCGACAAAGAACTCTATCTGAACCTAGTCATTTACGAATCGGGAATTTAAACCGACCAGTTGCATATATACAAAACTGGAATAAACTTTGTAGGGGCTTACTTTTAAAGGTAAAAATGAAGGTCATAATAACTGAAAAATATCCGAGATGGTGGAATGTCTGGTTTCATAACGACAAGAGTAAACAAGAGGACCACGATGGTCCTAAATCGCTCCCCTGAGTATGATGGTTCATGGCTTTATGATATAAACAAAATAGCAAAGCCCTCTGCTTAATTATTTTGGTGAAGAAGTATAAGGATTTCTCTTTTAATCCAAGGTATATTGATGATCCCACCATATAGCACTAATTTCCTGAATATGCTAATGCTTTGAAGTATAGACATCAATACATACCAAGTATAAAAGCTGTAAGCCTAATGGTTTAGGAGAAGAAGGCTTTCAAAGGTATCATTATTTATTCCTAACTAAAATTAGGGATTGCACAGAAAAGGGCTAATTTTTTAAAGTCATTTGGTAGAGGGTCAATGGCTGATAAATGTACCAAATATCAAAGCTCTAGGCTTTATGGTTTGGCAGAAGAAGATTTTCAAAGATTTCCTTCTTTATTTCTATGTAAAATCAGGGATTGCTAAGAAGAGGGCTAATTTTCAGAATACGGTATTTCTTTGAAGTGTTTTGGAAGCGGGTCAATAGATGATGATTTGTACCAAATATCAAAGCCCTAGGCCTTATGGTTTGGGAGTAGAAGATTTTTAAAGATTTCCTTCTTTATTTCTTTGTTAAATCAGGGATCACAAAGAAAAGGGCTAATTTTCAGAATATGGTAATTCTTTGAAGTATTTTGGTAGAGGGTCAATAGATAATGATGTATACCAAATATCAAAGCCCTAGGCCATACCGTTTGGGAGGAGAAGATTTTTTAATTTTTTTCATTCCGTTGCCATGGCAACAAGAGTTCTTCATGGATATCAATTCTTTGAAGTATTTTGATAGAGCATGTCCTAAGGATCATTTCTGTGAAGTTTTGTTGAAATTCCATGGTTAGTTTAGGAGCAGAAGATTTTTTTGTAATTGTGAACGGATGGACGGACGGACAGATGGATGGACGACAGACGATGACCGATCACAATAGCTCCCCAGAGCACTTCGTGCTCAGGGGAGCTAAAAATTCGGTCAGCAAGAAATCTCATGGGGTACATGTTTGGCACATGTCAACTCCGGAAACTCTCCCATAAATACCTTTGATCACCTTTCCTCCCTCAGAATAAATAAAACTGTACCCTAAAAACATTTACTTCAAATTTGTCGACGAGCTTTTTGCCGTGTATTTGATCATACAGAATGGCATTAAATTTTCGGATTATTAAAAGCAATGCGGAAAAATAACAGTAATTTATTTTAATCTTCTTATATTAGCTATCCCGTTTCGAATGAGAATCTTCCGATATTATGACTTTTAAAATTCATGTATTTTCTGTATTTAGCGGAAACGTCCCAAATACGACTGATTGTTTTCAAAGCACATTGTTGCGTTTTTATCTTGAAGCCACTATTCTCTACGAGCTCCAGATACCAGCAAACTATGAAGTGAAATAAAATGTAGGCTCAAGTCAATTTGTCTAATTTAACGGTTGTGCAATACTTTAAGGACACGTCCTACCGGGGACTGAAGAAAATTAAGAACGCCGAGAGTGAATCAATGTGATATTATAATCGCACCACTTTCAAGGTTTGTAACTGAAGGATACCGAGGTGCGTGCCTATTCTCTATTGATTTGAAAAATATCAATGATAAAAGGCATTGATCATCTCAATGTCAAACAGTAAGACCAAACAATCAAACCAATTTTGTAATTTGAAACACTACGCGTATCATCAATCAAACAAGGCAATTACCTCTGAACTAATGCATTAATGGCCATGACCGTCCACGTAAGGTGTTAAAAACTTACCTGGCTTTGGGTAATTATCGATAACCCTTTTTATTTGAGAGGGCCGAAGACGGGATGAAAACATCGCGGCCAAATCAGCATTAACGTTGTATCTCAGCATCTGCAACCCAAAATCCCCCCCCCTTCCCAAATTTTGGGAGCCGAGCGGGTCCCGCTTAAAATGGAGTCGGCGCTGTGCCGGGTAGCGTTAAAGAGGAGTTGCAGTGTATTTTGACAATTGTTTAATAATGATAATAATAATAATCCTTCTATCACCTTGAAAGGCTGACCTGTATTCACCCATTACAAGATGACAAAATTTAAGACTGGGCCAAATATAAAGATGTTGCAGACGAAATATTTCAGTTGATGAAATTTTGGATTTTTTATTCATGGGTAAAAACATTGTAGATAATGAAGAAATTGCTTGACAAGCAATTTCTTCATTTCCATAGCCTTTTCAACAAAGCCGTCAGAGACGGATTATGCTCCCTGAATAAGGCTTTTGTCACAGAACTATATGCCATTATTGGACAAAAAACTTTTTATTGAATGCAACTATAGTTTGAGAGTTCACTTCACAAGAAATTTGGAAGTTTGACTAACATTGAAGGAAGCTGTTTGGCTTCACAGGCATGATTCTAGTTAAATTCAATATCATTATATGGTAAAGGGTTAAATATTTTACCTTCACTATCTAAGTTATCAATGAAAAATGTCTCCATACAAAAAATGAAGACTCTAACTTGAGTAGTCTTGCAGAAACAAAAGACTGATTTATTTTAGAATAGGATATATACAAAATGTAAAGCTACATGGCATTAAGCCCCCTTTTAGCATGGTAAGGCTCATTGGATCAAAAATTGAAATAAAAATTACCTTTTAATGAACAACATTTATGTAAAGTAACAAGAAAATTTGGCAATTAGTGAAGGAGGAATATTTGAAAATTAATGACCTTGACAATTTGACCTTGACCTTGACCAATGACCTTGAACTTAGTACCAACAGAAAGTCCATGTCATAAGCAAAGCACATGTAAAATATGAAGAGCATGTCACTTACCATTGTAAACTTATAGACAATGTTAAAGTTAAGCTTTTCAAAATTTTGACCTTGAGAAATGACCGTGAACTTGACAGATGACCTTAAACTTTGTATACTTATGGGCTCTGTTAAAGTTAATTTTCTTGAAATTTTGACCTTGAGAATTGACCTTGACAGATGACCTTGAACTTAATTCCAACAGAAAGGTCGTGTCATTAGCAATGCACATGTGAAATATGAAGGCTATATCACTTACCATTGAAAACTTATAGACAATGTTAAAGTTAAAATTTTCTAATTTTGACCTTGAAAAATGACCTTGATCTTGACAGATGACCTTGAACTTAGTAGAAACAGAAAGTCCATGTCAAAAGCAATGCACATGTGAAATATGAAGGTTATATCCCTTAACATTGTAAACTTATAGACAATTTTTAAGTTAAGATTTTCTAAATTTTGATCTTCAGAAATGACCTTGACCTTAAATGATGACCTTGAACTTGGTACCAACAGAAAGGGTTTGTCACAAGCAATGCACATGTGAAATATGAAGACTTCATCTGTAAGCAATCAAAAGTTATTGCCAATTTTAGTTTTTGCGGGGAAAAAAGACAGCTAACGTAAAGGTAATAACATTAAGGCCCGTTTTCCAATGATGCATTTTTTCAAGCGAAAATTCCCGTTCGTTTAAGGTCAAGGGGATCTGATTTGCTACTCAAATATGAAATTTCATGAAATTCTGACAATTAGACTTGGAGAAATTGGCAAAAAACTAGTTTTTACATTAAGGCCCCTTTTTCCATGACGCAGCCTTGAAATAAAAAAAATAAAAACAAGGTTCTTGGAAATTTCCTAGGAAGATTATATATGAAGTTTCGTCCAATTAGGCCCAGGGGTTGCTGAGATATGACTTCGGACGGATGCACAGGCTGGCCACTATAATTATGCTCCCCTCGAAAATTTTTTCGGGGAGCATAAAAAGATATTTTCCGGAAGGGGTGAGGTGGGGGTGGAGGTGGGGGAGAGGTGGGTGTCAGAGAGCATCATTATGTTGGAAACGATTTAGCCAGCACTTATCTTAATCAAGATTTTTTTTTCTATAAATAATATACATTCGTAGTATTACGCCATTTTCAAAATGGACAGTTGTTTGGAGGAGAGAGGTTTTGGAAAACATACAAGAGGCCCATGAGGGCCTGAGACGCTCTACTGGTTATCAAGTTTTCCGTTAAAGA
The DNA here is from genome assembly GCA_946902895.1 of Fragum fragum. Classification (NCBI taxonomy): domain Eukaryota; kingdom Metazoa; phylum Mollusca; class Bivalvia; order Cardiida; family Cardiidae; genus Fragum; species Fragum fragum. The sequence continues at coordinate 31,699,074 of OX336368.1, read as the reverse complement.
AATCTGATATTTAAGGAAGTTAATTGCTCAAAGAAGAATGCATAGAGAAAAAAAAAGAGGGCTTTATCCCCTTTATCATTTTAAGCAACAATCCTCAAGGCCCCTTTTCCCATGTTTCATGACGGATCCACACCATTTCCAAAAGAAAGTTACCTTATGACCCTACAATCATTCTGTGAATATTTCATCAGAATCTGACAATAATTGTGGAAAAATCAATAAGGCCTCTTTTCCTGTGTTTTCTGATGGATCAATTTCAATCCAAAAGGAACTTTCCTTACAACCGGACAATTGTCCTGTGAAATCTAAAAGACCATTTGATAATGATTGTGATCTTCATCACATATACAAGAAATGTTTTGAATGATAATCTGTAAGGCCCCTTTTCCTGTGTTTCGAATGCTACAATTATTCCATGCATCTTTGAAGAGAATCCAATAAAACTGTTGACTTTATTGTGTTAACAAAGATATTAAATTCAAGTTCTCATAAGGCCCCTTTTCCCGTGATATTTTACTGTTGGTTTTATCATTCTGTGAAAGTTAAAAGTGAATCCGATGAAATATTGGGAATTCATTAGAATATTTAAAAAAAATCATATGGCCCCTTTTTACATGATACTTGATGGATTGTACCCAGTGCTGAAAAAAAACATTTGTACAATCATTCTGTGAAATTTTGAAGTGAATCCAGTGAAATCAAGGGACATCATTGTGTTAACCAGAATATTTAAGAGAGTTTTTCATAAAGCCCCTTTTTATGTGACACTTGCAATAGTCAGATCCACTGTCAAAATCAACAATTGGAATGATGGTACAATCAATCTGTTTAATCTGTGGAATTTATTGTGTTAATGAGTTTATAGTGAAATCTTCAGAGGGCCCCTTTTCTCATGATACTTTACAGAACAGACCAAATTTCAAAAGGAACAATTCTAATGAAGGTAGAATCATTCTTTAAAAGTTAAAGAGAATCAATGAAAACAGTGGACTGAATTGTGTCAAGAATTTTTGTAACAAAATTTTCATTAGGCCCCTTTTTCCATGAAACTTAACAAATCAGACCCAATGTACAAAGGAACAATCCTAATGATAGTTTGAAGAAAATAATAAAGACTGAGGACTTTATTGTAATAATGATGTTTTGTAATAAAATTTTTATAAGGTCCCTTTTCTTGTGTCACTTAACCAATCAGACCTAATTTACAAAGGAACAATCCAAATGATGGCACAATCATTCTATTAAAGTTTGAAGAGATTCTGATAAAGACTGAGGGCATTGCTGTGTTTATGAGGATTTGGTAATAGTTTTTCATACAGCCCCTTTTCCTATGATACTAGACAGATCAGGCCCAATTTGGAAAGAAACAATCCTTATGATGGTACAAACATTCTGTGAAAGTTTGAACAGAATCTGATGAAAACTGCAGACTTTATCTTGGTGACAAATTTGTAAAATAAAATTTTCATAAGGCTCCTTTTCCTGTGATACTTGAAGGATCAGGTCTCATGTCAGCATCAACAATCGTGATTATTGTACAATGATTCTTTGAAGGTTTGAATTAAATCCAATGAAAGCTCTGGACTTGGTTACAAGGATTATAGATAAAATTCTCAAAAGGCCCCTTTTCCCATGATACTAGACAGGTCATGCCTAATTTGAAAGGATTTGTTTGAATGGGGTTTAACGCCGCTTTCAACAATCTTTCAGTTATATCGCGGCGGCCTAATTTGAAAGGAAAGAACCCTCATGATGGAATAATCATTCTGTGAAAGTTTTAACAGAATCTGATGAAAACTGTTGACTTTATTGTGGTACAATGATTTTAAAATTAAATTTTAAAGCTCTGGACTTGGTAACAAGGATTTATAAATGAAATTTTCATAAGGCCCCTTTTCCTGTGTTTCTTGACAGTTCAAACCCTGTTATGAAAAGAATGATAGTTATGACCTTCCAATCATTCTGTGAAAGTTTCAACAAAATCTGATCAAAGCTGTGGGCTTCATAGTGTTAACAGGGTTTTATTAATTGAATTTTCATATAGCCCCTTTTCCCATGTTACTTGATGGATCTGAACCAATTCCAAAGGGAACTCTTCTTACAAAAGTATAATTATTCTGTTTGAGTATAAAGACAACCCCATCTCATCTGTGGACTTACAAGCATTAATTCAGATTTTTCTAATTGAATTTTCCTAAGGCCCCTTTTCCTATGTTTCTCAATGGATCAGACCCAATTTGAAAGGAACAATCCTTATGATGGTACAATCATTATGTGAAAGTTTGAAGTCAATGAGGTGAAATCTAGGGCCATTATGTGTTAACTAAGATTTTTTTATTAAATTTTCATAGGATCCCTTTTCCCATGAAACTTGATGGATCAAACCTTCTTCCTAAAGGAACAATCCATTTAATGTAATAATCATTCTGGGAATGTTTGAAGAGAATTTGTTGAAAACTATGGACTCTATTCTGTTTACGAGGACTTTTTCAATCCAGTTTTTACTGGGCCCCTTTTCTCTCCGGTCCTTGACTGATCATACCAAATTTTGAAAGGAACAATTCTTATGATGGTACAATCATTCTGTGAAAGTTTGAAGTCAATCAGATGAAAACTGTGGACTCTAGAGTGTTAACAAAGATCTTTGAATTAAATTTTAATAAGGGCCCTTTTCCTATGTTTCTTGAGGCATCAAATCCGATTCCGAAAGGAACACTCCTTATGATGGTACAATCATTCTGTGAAAGTTCGAAAAGAATCCATTGAAAATGTTTGGCTCTAGATTATAAATAAGAATTTTTTATCAAAATTTTCATAAGGCCCCATTTTCCTGTGTTTCTTGACGGATTATACCAAATTTGGAAAGGAACAATCCTTATGCTAGTACAATCATTCTGTGAAAGTTTGAAGGGAATACGATGAAAACTGTTGACTCCAGAGTGTTAAAGAGGATTTCTTAAAAGATTTTTCGATTAAATTTTCATAAGGCCCCTTTTCCCCTGTTTCCTGATGGATCTCACCAAATTCCCAAAGGAACAATCCTTATGATGGTACAATCATTCTGTAAAAGTTTAAATACAATCTGATGAAAACTGTGGAATCTAGCGTGTTAACAAGGATTTTTTTTATTAAATTTTCATAAGGCCCCTTTTCATGTGTTTTTTGACAGATATTACCCATTTTCGAAAAGGAACGATCCTTATGATGGTACAATCATTCTGAGAAAGTTTGAAGAGAATCAGATGAAAACTGTGGACTCTATCGCAAAATGAGGATTTTTAAAGGAATTTTTAATCGAATTTTCATAAGGCCCCTTTTCCCATGAATCTTGACAGATCATACCCATTTTCGAAAGGAACGAATCTTATGATGGTAAAATCATTTTGTGAGAGTTTGAAGAAAATCTGATTAAAACTGTGGACTCTTTGCGTAAACCAGGATTTTTTAATTAAGTTTTAATAAGGTCCCTTTTCCCATGTTTCTTGATGGACAATACCCAATTTCAAAAGGAACGATCCTTATGTTGGTACAATCATTCTGTGAAAGTTTGAATTGAATCTGATGTAAACTCTGGACTCTAGAGTGTTAACAAGATTTTTTATCTAATTCTCATAAGGCCCCTTTTCCCGTGTTTCTTGATGGATCATACCCATTTTCGAAAGGAAAGATCCTTATGATGGTACAATCATTCTGAGAAAGTTTGAGGGAGAATCTGATGAGAACTGTGGACTCTATCGCAAAAACAAGGATTTTTAATTGAATTTTTAATTAAATTTTCATAAGGCCCCTTTTCCCATGTTTCTTGATGGATCATACCATATTTTGATAGGAATGATCCTTATGTTGGTACAATCATTCTGTGAAAGTTTAAATACAATCTGATGAAAATTGTGGACCCCTTTTCCCGTGTTTCTTGATGGATCATACCCATTTTCAAAAGGAACAATCCTTATGATGGAACAATCATTCTGAGAAAGTTTGAAGAGAATCAGATGAAAACTGTGGACTTTATCGCGTAAAACGAGGATTTTTTAATTAAGTTTTTTATTAGGTCCCTTTTCCTGTGTTTCTTGACGGATCTGACCCAATTTCAAAAGGAATGGTCCTTATGATGGTACAATTATTTTGTGAAAGTTTGAAGGGAATCTGATGAAAACTGTGGACTCTAGAGTGTTAACAAGAAATTTTTAATTAAATTTTCATAAGGCCCCTTTTCCCCTGTATCATGACAGATCAGACCCAATTTCGAAAGGAACGATCCTTATGATTGTACAATCATTCTGAGAAAGTTTTAAGAGAATCCGATAAAAACTGTGGACTCTTTTGTGTAAACGAGGATTTTTAAGGAAGGAAAATTTTAACGGAGGGACGACAGATGGACGGACAGACGGACGCCGGACGGGAAAAAGCCATCGCTATAGCTCTAGTGGCCTTCGGCCAGAATAGCTAAAAATTGAACCTTACTGAGCACAATTTCTTTTCTAACATAGTAACATCCTACTGGAAATTCCAAACTGGGTAACACTGATGGATGCCTACAGAGTCCATCAATTAAACACCCTATTTGATAGAAAATATTGTAGAAAAAGAAGAAATTACTTGTCAAAAAATTTATTCTTTTTCCACATTTTCTCAAGTGCAATATCACAGGGACATGAAAATCAGGGATCGTACGGGAAAGGGTTAACAGAAAGTAAAAGGCATCAATGGACTTGGGCTTGGCCTTTGGAATCAATGGCAGCATTTAACTGTTTACACTTGAGTAAATATTGCCTTTACTTTAGGTAATTTATTTTCTCTAAATATTTTACTCATAATGCTACAGCAACCATGCTTTTTGTTCATTTAACCCTTTCCCTTAAAATCCCTCACTCTTACATTTTTGTGATATTGTACTTGCAAAAATATTGTAGAAAAAGAAGAAATTGCTTGTAACAAGCAATTTCTTTTTTCCCACAATATTTTTTATCAAATAGGATGGTTACTTTTTGAATTGAACTATTTTCATAATGTTGTCTGCTACACCTTTGAATTTGGACAAGTCCAAAATTTTGAAAAACGGTAAAGAATTAAATACTGTAAAAAGTATTAAATACTGTAAGCAAGAAGACGATCTAGGATCAAAACAGTAAATGTCAACGAGGAGCTACAATCCATCTACTTACTGATAAAATTTCGATGAGCTCTGGTATGGTATTTTCAGCTTTAAGTTCACTCTGGAACATTCTCATAGTCACATGGGTCAGGTAATAGTAGGAGGCTATCCGACCAAAGGTCATGGGGGTCACAGCATAGTTGTCCTGAAAAAGGTTAAGAATGCATTGAAAAAGATATTCATGGTAAGATGATGATATAAAATAACGTAGAATGATTCTTCTCATCAAATCATAGCCTGACCACCAAGCTTACAGGGTATATGGCTCTCAAAGAGTCAAGATTTATGACAAAAAGGAACCCTGAAATCTTATGTTTAAACTTTTTACAGACCCCTCTTTAAATAATTTCAGAATAGGTTTTCACAAGACCACTTTGAAAAATGCCTAGCTGAAAACGAAAATAGATTTCAAAATTATCATTAAGTTGGCAACATAAAATAGCAGGCTTCGGCAGTGTGACATATTCTGAAATTATTGATGGCTATCTTTCTTCAGTGGATCAAAATATAGGACTATGTTGTAATGGATTTAACAAAAGGTAATGATTACTCTAGGTTGCTCAACTGAGCAGGGGTCTGTACACAAATTTAATGAATATTTATTAATTCCTTCTCCTACAAGAGCCATAGAGCCTTTAACCCATTCCCACTCAGTGACGCTTTTAGACGCCCCAAAGAAAAAGAGCTGTGGAAAATATTGTGGAAATAAGAAATTGCTTGTCACAAGCAATTTCTTCATTCATCACAATTTTTTCTTCCTAGAAAGTTGAAAAAATCCAAAATTTGATAAACTTAAAATTGTCGTCTGCAACTTCTTTCAATTTGGGCAAGTCTAAATTTTGCCGTCTGGTAATGGGTTAAATTGTTACAATATCCAGTTATTTTACCAGACAACAAAACTTTAGACTGGCCAAAATTGGAAGAAGTTGCAAAAATTTATATCATTTTTGGGATTTTCTTTTTGTAATCATGGGTGGAAAACATTGTGAGAAGCAATTCCTCCATTTTTCATGATTTTTTCTAGGCTTTTTTTCTTGGATGTCAAGAGTCTTTAAAGCGGGATTATGTTGGAATGGATAATGATATAGAAACTTAATATACCAGCATCACAGAAGTGTGTTTGCACGTTGTTGAGAGATCATATGATTTTCAAATTTAACCTTAATTCTTGAAAAATATATCTGCTAGAAAATGCCATTTCTACATAACATATATCATTTTTCAAAAGGTTGTTTTTCAAATAGATTTGGTTAACAAGGAATAATAGACATAATATGTGACTATACCTCTCCAATCTCCAGGCAATAAGAGCTTTCCAGTTCAAATAAAGCTTTCTCCACCAGGGAGGATAGAAACTTGTTGATGGATTCATGATCTGTGTCATCCAGGTTATAATAACTTAAAAGAGAATATTATATTTTCTTAAAACATTACCGCATGGCAAAATTTTAGACTTATCCGAAATTGAAAGAAGCTGCAGATGACAATTTGAAGTTGACTTAACCCATTCCCACTCAACAAAATCTTAGACCAGTCCAAATTTAAAGAAGTTCCAGACGACAATTTTAAGTTGATGAAATTTTAAAATGCCTTGGCTTTTGTGATAGAGAACATTGTTGACAATAAAAAGAATTGCTTGTAACAAGCAATTTTTTTATAGTCCACAATGATTTACGAGGCAATTTTCTTCAGGGGAGTAAAAAGGAGGGTTTGTGTGGGAATGGGTTATTTTTATTTTTTTTCGTCTTTTTGGATAGAAAATGTTGTGGATAATGAAAAAAAAACTTTAAATAAGCAATTTCTTAATTCTACACACTGTTTTCCAAATCTTTTTTTCTTAACCCTTGTCATGCTGAACCCGGAATATTCCGGTTTTGGAAGGAGGTGTAGACTAAGATCAGACTGCACTTATGTGCAGGCTGATCTTAGTCTACACCTCCTGCTTGTACTTTTTATGCCAGAATTGTTTATGAAGTTGATTTCTAAAAGAAATATTTTTTTTTTTACAATAAGTTCTATCAGTGCTTTCAGCCCTTTGATTTGACAGCATTTCAATAAGGTAATTTTTACAGCATGACAAGGGTTAAGGGGTATTAAAAAGGTGGGATTGTACAGGTGCTTTTCACACCCCTAAAAAAACAATTTGGAAAACATTGTTTAAAATGAAGAAATTGCTTCAACAATGTTTTCTACCCAGAAAATTGAAACAAGAGGCTAATAGGGTCTTATAAGTCACCTGAGTCCTTAGAGCAAAAAAACAGATAAAAGTCCGCCAGATTATGCTACATACTAAAGATCAAAGCTCTAGGCCTTTTAGTTTGGGTGAAGATGATTTTTTAAAAGTTTTCACTAAACAAGCCTATGTTAAACTTGGGACATCTTGGAACGGGCTAATTCTGACCCTGGGGCCATAATTTATACAATCTTGATGGAGGTCTACCAGATGATGCCTCATACCAAATATTAAAGCTTTAGGCCCTCCTATTTGGGAGAAAAAGAGCTTTGAATTTTCATTATATAAGCCCTATGTAAAATTTTTGACGTCCGGGAATGGGCTAATTTTAATCCTGGGGCAATAATTTGTACAATCTTGATAGAGGACCACCAGATGATGCTGTATACCAAATATCAAAGTTCAAGGCCTTCCTGTTTGGGATATCACTATATAAGCCCTTTGTAAAACTTGTGTTGTCTGGGAATTTGCTAATTCTGTCTCTGGGGCCATGATTTATATAATCTCAATAGAAATCTACCAGATGATGCTACATACAAATATAAAAGCTTTAGGACCTCTAGCTTGGGAGAAGAAGATTTTTGAAAATTTTTACTATATAAGCCTATGTTAAACTTGTGACGTCTGGGAACGGGCTCATTTTGACCCTGGGGTTATAATTTATACAATATTGGTAGAGATCCACTAGATGATGCCACATACCAAATATCAGAGCTGTAGGTCTTTTGGTTTGGAAGTAAAAGATTTTCAAAGTTGTCACTATGAAAGCTTATGTACCCCGCCCCCCTCCCCCCCTAGCAGGGCCATTTCTTGACAATTTTTTTTTTCTGTACAAACTTGATGGTCCTTGCACTAAAGGTTCTAAATCCAAATGTAAATCTAACGTGAGAGCCAGTTCATAACAAGAAGATTTTCAAAGATGTACCCTTTTTGGCTCCTTATGAGGACCAAAGGGGATATAACTCCATTATGTGTACAAATGTGAAGGGCCTTCCCATAAGGATGCTTCCTGCCAAGTTTTGTTGAAATTATCAAAGGTTTCCTAAGAAGAAGTAAAAATGTAAAAAGTTAAAGCACGACGCACAATGCATGAAGCATGACAATGGACAAAACACTATGCAATAGGTCACCTTAGTTTGTGTGACCTAAAAATCTAAAATTTAATAAACTCTAAATTGTTGTCTGTAAATCCTTTTAGTTTGGTTAGGTCTAAAATTTTGTCTTAAGCCATAATTTTACTTTAGCTTAAAAATCTATCCTGTCTAAAACTCTGTTCATTGGTAATAGGTTAACATGCGGTAAATTGAGTCTTCCATAGTTTTTTTATCGTTACAAAAACGGTTCATCCATTTATTGGTGAATGGAATACAATGGAACCAAATTTGTAAGGCATCAAACAAAAGAGAATAATCTTGAGAGAAATATTAAATATGGTCAACTTGCACATACTATGCCAGCTGGGAAGGATCAGATTGTTTTTTACTTCCAGGCAGTCTTTCCAAAAAAAGTGGGAGTTATTTTGCCTTACTTATATTTTACCCTCCGGTTTACCATTATACCAAGCCCAACTGACATTATTATAAGCAATTTCTTCATTATCCACAATGTTTTCTACCCCCCAAAAAAGCCCTAAAAAACATCAACTAAACTTTGTTGTCAATACATCTTTGAATTTGGACTAGTATAAAATTTTGTCTTAAGGTTATTGATCAAAGTCTGATTGCAGACAATTTAACCTTTCCCCCCTTACACACACAAACTACATTCTCTTAAATGTGATTGAGTGGCATCTCTCTTTCATTTTATCTATATCCTCAAAAATGTATTTTAAAGATAATCTAATGATTATCAATGCAACAGTACTTTATGCTCAATTGGAGAGCTAAAAACGGCAAGAGAGCCTTCCAGTGAAAACGCAAAATATTTAAACCTTTTGCCAACAGAAGCAGGAGAGACCTAGTTATCCTATTTTCAAAGCTACAAATGCCAATCTATTTCTGAAGGAACACAAGATAATTTTTGTAATGCATGACACTGGGGACCTAATTATCATCTTTCACTGCAAGGAATGCTCTCCTATCTGATGTACCTGATACAATTTGACATACATACACAACTTATCCATTTATCTTTCATTGTTCAAATTGTTTCTGTCAGTTGCAAACTACATCAGTTGGTGTTATTTTTTTCTTTAATTTAAGACATGAAAACATTTTTCATGGAAATGAAGACTCTAAAATCCTAACCTGACACTGTATGAAGCTGCAAGGTGTGATTGGGATTAATCGTTTTGTTATTAACCTCCATTAAACAAACAAAACTAGAGGCACTTGAGCGCCTGTATCGCTCCACAGGCATGAATATTCTGATTAAGCAAATTTTTCATTAGTTTGAATTAAACTGAATTTAATCAAAATAAATCTAAATCAATTAAAGCTTTGAAATAGTTTCATTGTTTTTAAAAAAATCAAGTCTAGTTATGTAAAATTCATAATGTAAAATTTTCATTGTATACCATATATGGAAATACCCAGCCACCATAATAATCCAATCAAATTCTTTGAAGGAATCTGATAAAGGGTCAACCTAGGATCATTTCTGTGAAATTAAATGAAATCCATCTACCAGTTTCTGAGAAGAAGATTTTCAAAGCCTTCACTATATATGGAAATTAGCTCCACCAATTTAAGCCATATTTTTCATCCGATCAAAAGGAATTTGGTAAAGGGTCACCCAAGGGTCATTTCTGTGAAATTTGGTTGAAAACCATCCATCGGTCTCTGAGAAGAAAATTTCCAAAGCTTTCACCATATATGGAAATTAGATCGGCCCATTAAAGCCATGTTTTTCCTATCAAATTTCTTTGAAGGAATCTGATAGAGGGTCATCCAAGGATCATTTCTGTGAAATTTGGTTGAAATCTGTTCAGTATACTTTCTGAGGAGAAGATTTTCAAAGGAAAAGTTTACAGACGGACAGAACTAAACTTGTGAGCATTAAAGTAATAAATGATATTTTAGTATTTTATGTCAAAACTAGAACTGTCACAAAACTAAAACTGTCACAAATCACTTATACCCCCACAAGCATTTTTGGGCTTAAGTAGCGCAGATGATCTTTGGCCTATGTTACCTCAAAACAATAGAGTACTTTCTAGGGTCATGGATAATATTAAAGTATCAAATTCAAGAGTTTTATGGGTTAGAGCATGGAAACAGTTATCAATCAGAGTTCAACTGTGACTCTGATCTTTGACCTATGTGACTCAACATAGGGCACTTCCTTGGATCATTTTTAACAATTCCGTGAAGTTTAATGGCTGTAGGTCAATTGGTTATGGAGTTAGAGTACAGAAACGAAAAGGTCTATGTATGGATGAACAGACTGATGGACAGACAGTAAAACCAATTTACACCCCTCTACTCTGTAGATGGGGGTATAATGAGTTGTAGATTCCTTCTTTTCAAACCCAGAAAGTTTTCAATCATTAGAGGTAAGATGTACTACGATACTAGGAAAATTGGCAGCAGTCAAGCTTATAGCCTAGAAGCTCTATGTTTATGTTGATGTATTTTTACCTGGAATGATTTTACGCATGCAACAATTCATAACAATTATCAGCTGAGCGAGAGGGAAAAAGCAGCATACATTCTACCTAGGTTGGGTTATTGTACCCTAAAGTTTTGTGTCACTGGTGTAAAGTTCAAGGTTACTTGTAAAAACATCATCATGGATAGAAATATTTCAGTCTTTTAAAGTTGCTCATGTTGAGGTAAGTAAATTATCTTTTGATGGAAATTAACCCTTGTCATGCTGAACCCAGAATATTCCTGTTTTGGCAGGAGGTATATAAAAAGATCAGACTGCACATATGTGCAGTCTGATCTTTGTATACACCACCTGTCTGTCCCTTTCAAGCTAGAATTGTTCACAAAATCAATTGTCAAAAGAAATATTGACTCTCAATTAAGAGCCTTACAGTGCTTTGAGTCCTTTGATTTTCATGTAATTCTCAATAAAGATTTTATTCAGCATGACAAGGGTTAATATTGCAGAATATTTTCCATGTTATATTCCTTACTTTCTATGTACATCCACCGTAAAGGTCCACGAAAATTGACTTTGACCCTTGCTTCTAAGGCTTGATCAACTACAGATTATCGTAGAGTCTTTTGGTACAGGAATTTTAAGTTTCTCTAATACTGTGGGCTTAACCCTTTCTTGTACAAACCCAGATTTTACGTCCCTGTGATTTTATAATTGAGAAAACATTGTAGAAAAAGGAGAAATTGCTTGTGAAAAACAAATTCTCCTTTTCCCACAATATTTTCAACTTTTAAATTACATCCAATTTTAATTGTAGTCTGCAAACTCTTCAAGTTGGACCAGTCTAAAATTAAACAAGATGTGTTTGTGAAACACAATGCCCCCGCAACAGGACTTAACTATGAAAAGTGTTGTTGACTTGATTGAGATGTATCATCATGCCAAAATTTATATGAGCATTGTATCTTGAAAAGGCGGGTAGTAATTGGCAATGTAAAGTTGTTTGGTTTAGTTTTGCAGACAGACAAAAAGACCGACAGATGGAAAGACTGCATGACGGACAGACAGACGGACAACAGTACAACAATATGCCCCCGATATTTCGATGCTCTGGGGCATAAAAAAAGGGAAATTGTTAATGAGAAAGGTTCAGGATGTGAATGTAAAACTATTCTAAGTGTGCATACATTGTGCACACACTTAGAACAGTAATAAATTCGCCAGACTCTTTGTATAAGATGCCAACAATCTATTCACATAATATGTTATCCATTACTGAATAGCATCTTTGAATTAAATAAAATGCATTTCTAAATGAATATGATCTAAATTTTGTTAGTTTGTGTGAGTTTGAATGATCATTTAAATAATTTTTCAGTTGCTTTGATTGATTGAGGGACCACTTTTAACAGTATTTCAGCCATATAGTGGCGGCTGGAGCACCTAACCATGGATTCCTGGTATTTCTAATTGTACTGCCACTTAATCCTTTCCGCATGTCTAGCTGCTCTTCCAACTTAGGCTTACCATTATCGACCCCATGGTGGGAGACAAATGTTGGAATAGATATTTGCTGAAACCGCAGTTCAAACCCAGGACCCCATGATTGAGAGTCCAATGCGCTACGAACTGCCCCATGGCCAAAGACATCTTTTCAGTTAAACTATATCCCAAAATAGCTAAACATGCTCAATATTCTAGTATCTGCTGGCTAGTAATCCCATCTTATTATGACAGTATATCACAATTTAATTTTTCCTAATAAATGAATTTTATTCTCTATCGAAACCATCAATCTAATTTCCATTGACTTATAAGAATCCTGATGACATTTCTCTTACATGAATCAAAATTTTGAGTTATATCAATGCTAGACATGATTTAATGCTGAAGCAGCTACCCAAACCAATTTCTTAGATGGTTAGAAAATGCTTTAAATTTCTATTCTCTGTCGTAAAAAACAACATAATGTTGATTGACAAAATGTTCATACAGGATAAAGCTACAGTGCATTTAGCTATCACACTTTTCCTAAATCTCATCACAGTTTTACAAAGTGACTTAATAAACTTTTATAATTCGAGTACCTCCAATGATACACTGTCACTAAATTTCTGATAAGTGACAGTTTGCCGTCATTCTACTAAGCCTATTTTTAGTTTTTTTTATTGTATTTTTCAATGCAGGAGGATAAATATTTTTAGACTGTACCAAATTGTAGTGGCAGTTGACAATTCTAAAAATTGCAAAAATTAGAAATTAAGCGTCAAGTAGGGAAGAGACCATTGTAAGACTAGAAATGTGTAAATGACATGGATACATGCTTCAGTGCTAAATGACACATGACCTTCAGTTGTGACCTTGAACTAGGGAGTATCAAACAGAACTTTATATGCATGACACTTCAGTACTCATCAAGGTAAACAATTGTGTAGCAGATATGCCCCATATGGACAGAAGCATATGCCTTTTGCCATTACCGGTACATTCCATAGGTACAATAAGGAGACATTGACTGTAACATTTATCTCAATGATTTTCAGGCTAATTCTATTTCTTCAAGATGTCAAAATGCCTAATTGTATCATAATGGTTAACCAACAAAATTACATGTACTTATTACGAAATATCTATTTTTTTCTGTCCCAATTGTTAATACATAAACCACCTCTGTTAACCAGAGGTCTGGCACAGTACATCTTAATTACAGAATCTCATGGTGTTCCTACCTAGTTTGGGAGAAACAGATTCTTTGAGAATCTCTAAATGCCAAAATGCCAAGTATTTATAGAAAATCTCCTGGGCAAACAACATGCTTCATAGTGCATTTGCTAGTTCTCATCCTTTACAACTTGAAACAAAAGAATCAATGCCTTAACCCGTTAACCAGACTGCAAAATTTTAGAATGGTCCAAATTGAGAGGAGTTGCAGACAACAATTTAAAGTTTATGAAATTCTAGTTTTTTTTTTAACTTTTAGGGTACAAAACATTGTGGAATATGAAAAAATTGCTTGTAACAAGCAATTTCTTCATTTTACACATTGTTTTTTACTTTGTTTTTCATGAAGGGCTTCAAAAAGCGTCACTATGTTGGAATGGGTTAAACAATTATGATTCTAGACAAACAAAGCTTTTTAAATTTGGGGTGTCACATTAAGTTGTACCATACTGTACTTACCATTTCTGTAGTATTATATATTATGATGTAATATAACCATGGCTTTTTAAGTTTTAAACAGTTATTTCTCATTTCTTCTCTTTTTATGTTTCTAAAGGATTGGAAAATAATTTTTAGATTCATTCACATTTAAGTGTAAACGAAGAAATAAAATTTTACATGCATTTTCAACAAATCATAATGCCAAATATTTCTATTTGTCTACATGTCTATATTGTAAGAAAATAAGTTTTTATCCATGCTAAAACAAAATCAATTAGACAAAGTGTTAGATAATCCATTTTCAGTCTTTGAAGCAGGTGGTTGGCATATTTTCAATTAAGAAATCCCTGTTGATACTTCTATTTTAACACAGTGATGTAGGGCTGTTAAGAGCTGGATAGTGAAAAATTGAAAAAGAGGCATCATTTATTAAAATGGAAATAGTCAGGAGTTACCTCCCTTGATAGTATAGAGTGCAATTTTTAAAGTGAACATGTATTCCGAGTTTCAAACCAATATTTCCAAACACAAGAAACTAAAAAATGTTTTAAAACAAGAGGACCATGATGGTCCTATATCGCTCCCCTGAGTATGATGGCTCAAGGCTTTAAGATATGTACAAAATATCATCAAAGCCCTTCACCAATTCATTTTGGAAAAGAAGATTTTCTCCTTTAATCCATACCAGCATATAGCGCTAATTTCCAGAGTATAATAATTCTTTCAAGTATTTTGGTAGAGGGTCAAAAGGTATTGATACATACTAAATATCAAAGCTCTAGGCATAATGGTTTAGGAGAAGAAGATTTTCAAAGATATCCTTCTTTTTTAATTTCTTAAGTAAGGAATTGTACAGAAAAAGCTTATTTTCCAAAAACAGTAATTCTATGAAGTATTTTGGTAAAGGTTATACATACAACATATTAAAGCTCTAGGCCTTATGACTTAGGAGAAACAGGTTTTCTTCTTTTTTGTATGTAAAATCAGGGATCACCAGAAAAGGGCAAATTGTCAAGATATGGTAACTCTCTGTAATATTTTGGGAAAGGGTCAATAGATGAGGATTTATACCAAATATCAAAGCTCTGTGCCTAAGGTTTGGGAGGAGAAGATTTTTAAAGATTTTTCACTCTGTTGCCATGGCAACCAAAGTTCTTCATGGATTTCAATCCTTTGAAGTATTTTAAAAGAGCATGACTTAAGTATCATTTCTGTGAAGTTAAGTTGAAATACCATTGTTAGTTTAGGAGGAGAGGATTTTTTTGTACTTAATAACGGACAGATAGACAGATGGACAGTGAATGACCGATCACAGGTGAGTTAGGTGAGCTAAAAAGGGGGGATTTAACTTTTAAGTAAAACCCCCATTGTTGGTAAAGATTGTTCCTTTGATACTGAGCATACAGTAAAACTTGTTGTTTTAGAGAATGGTCTAATAATACAGGGTTTCCTGATGACACATATGAACAGAAGGATCTAAATGATTGCATACATAGAATATTTCAAAATTCTCACTTAATCTGATATTGGTCAAACTCATTAGAATTGTCTCATTCAGATGATTCAAAGGAATTCGAACAAAATTGAATTCAGTAATAATTTCTTTTAAGCAAGTAATTATTCTCTTTTAAAGAGCTTTTGTATTTGGAAAGTATATGTTTATTATGGTTGCTAATTGAAAATGGTCACTTAATAGAGTTGGTCATTTGAGCAAGATCAACTGTATATTCAATGTTTTTTTTGCAAATATCTTCATAATCAATAGATATATATTACACACACTAACACACAGAAATTTATGTATAAAAGGGGCATTTAAAAGTTAGTATGATAGTAATCTTTTATATTTTCGTTGATCAGTCTGATACCTTAGCATATTCCAATATCTTCAAAAGCAAGAGAAAAATCACAAAATGTTTAGAATTTTAAGGTAAAAGGGGGTCATTATTTTTACAGCAGTTAACTGAGATTATATTTCTTTTCGGTAACACAGAATCAAATTGTAGTAAGAAAAAAGATATAAAAGTTTTTGCATGTAGATGCTGACAGCATCATGGCTAAAACAATATCTCATTTTGTCTAAAAAAAAAAAAAAAAAATCAGAAAAATAATTTAAGGAGAAGAAGAAAATGCTTGAAACTTTTCAGTTTTTTTCTAATTTTATTCAATGTTCAAGAACTTCTCTTTGTTGTGATAAATTCTTATTTTTATGGAAGGGATGTGTAAGCCAGTACATGATGAAATATCTTCGTCCTTTCTAACTTTTTCCATTTCTTTCCCCCATGAAACTCTCACTGACGTAGCAGAGTATTGTTGGCTGAAATGAAAACCTTGTAACTACAGCTTACTTATGCTATATATTCAAGGCTTTTGCTGCCAACTAAGAATAAACAAACTGACAACTGATATGCCAGGTACCTGTGTACTATCCTTTGCACAAAGCAATATATTTCCTTTTTGCAAAACATTATTTGCACTATCTGTTGTGGTTTTGTAAAGTACAAATGCCTCATTTTCTTAGTCAAAATAACACAAGTCATGATAGTACGATTTTTTATGTTTGCAAGTATTGTATGAATTCCATGTACAAGAAAATTTTAGAGTGGTCCAAATTGAAAGGAGTTGCAGAATACAATTTGAAATTATGAAACTTTAGATTTTTTCAACATTCTGGGTAAAAAACTGTAATCATTTGGGGGAGCAAAAAAGAGTCATTGTGTGGGAGTGGGTTGACCCATTACCAGATAACAAAATTTAAGACTTGTCCAAATTTAAAAAAAAATGCATGCAACAATTTAAGCTTTATGAAATTTAAAAATATTTCTCTTTTGGTGTAAAAAACATTGTGGACAATGAAGAACAAACTTAAAAAGCTGAAAAGGGATATTGTGCAGCTGGTGTAGACTAAGATCATGCAGACTGCACATATTTGCAGGCTGATCTTTGTCAAAAACAAATATTCTGGGTTCAGCATGACATGGACTAACCAAAGTCTGCTTTTTTAAACCTCTCAAGAAAAATACTTTAGAAAAAAACATTGTGGAAAATGAAGAAATGTTTTGTTACAATGTCTTCTAGTGATTGAATGGGGTTTAATGCCACTTTTAACAGAATTTCAGTCATGTTTCAGCAGCTGGAGCATCTAACCATGGATTCCTAGTATTTCTTACACCAGTACTACGATTACATCCTTTCAAAGCCTCCAGCTGCTCATTCTACTTAGGTTCAAGATTATCTATCCATTGGTGGAGGACAAATGTCAGAAAGGATTATAATTCACTGAATCCAGAGATCAAACCCTGGACCTTGTGATTAGGAGTACACACTATCATCTGTGATATGGCTGTTAGAGCTATGTTTTCTATCCTACAGGACAGATTTCGAAAATTTGATCATATAAAAATTGTCATCTGCAACTTATTTCACCCATTCCACACAATTCAACTTTTTTAATCCCCCCAAAAAAGGATTTTGAAAACGTTGTGGAAAATAATGAAATTGCTTCATTATCCACACTGTCTTCTACCCTAAAAGACAAAAATCTTTTAAATTCCATTCACTTTAAATAGTTTGTCTACAACTTCTTTCAATTTAAATGGTAATGGATTATTTCCAGCTATAGAATGGATATTAGTTAATTCTAAACCTTCATGTACTCAGTCAGAATTTTCATGCTGACTATAAAATCTTTATTGAGAGGTACATCAAAATCAAAGGATTGAAAGCAATGTTAGGCTATACTTGTGGGTCAACATTTCTTTTGACAATTGACAATATTAACAACTCTTACTTGAAAGAGACAAACAGGTGGTGTATACAAAGATCAGACTGCACATACGTGCAGTCTGGTCCTTGTATATACCTCCTGCAAAAATAGGAATATTCTTGGTTCAGCATGGAAAGGGTCAATTAGAATTATGAATATATTGATTACTTCAGACACATATAATAAGAAAACAAATTAATGGCTTTGGCATAATACACCAACAAAAAGGTGCCTTCTTCAAGAAAGAGTAACCTCTGCTTTTCATTATTATATCTTTATTTCAAAATATATCACCTCCAGGAAAACTGAATTCTTCAAAGAAATCTCCAATAAAACTGTAGAGGGATAGTCCATATATTAATTCTGATACACATGTAGATGAACCTTACCTATTAATTTTCCTTCATAACCCTTATATATGGACAAAGTATATAAGGAATCAAATTTAAGAAGAAAGCCGTACTAATGAACCTTTGTAAAATCATATGGAACTGCATTCTTTCTTTGTGCTAAAAGTGGTCCATGAAGGCCTTTGGAGCTCTATTAAAACACTGAAAACAATTTTTCCCTATGAGCTACTTGGGAAAGGTCAAAGTCAACAAGTAAAATTCAAAGCCAAAGACTGAGATGAAATCATAGAAAATAAAAAGTAATAGCCATTTCTTTTCAGACAAAGGCCACTAGGTGAAAGCAGACAACCTGTTGAAGTTCTTTTCAAAATATGATCATATATACCGTATAAGCAAAGCCATTTAATTTAGTCAGGTCAAAGGTCAAGTTCATCCAGTAGGCAAGTGAAAACCTTTGACCTGTTTAATTGTTTGGTAAATACTATCATCATAGTTGTTAATTTTTTTGAAAATATATATTGACTCTGATGCTCTTCCTGATAAGTATGCACAATTCAAATTTAATAGTCCTGGGTGTGGAACTATTTATCATTGGTATAGACTATCTTAAGACCTCTTTTCCTTTGTTGCCAGAGTTGACCAATTTTTGTAAGGAATGATCCTAATGATTCAATCAATTCAGTATGAGGAATTTTGAAGAGACCCTTGTTTTAACCCATTACAAGACAGCCAAGTTTTAGACTGGTCCAAATTGAAAGGAGTTGCAGACAACAATTTAAAGCTTATGAAATTTTAGATTTTTCAAATTTTTGAGTAGAAAACATCGTGTAAAATGAAGAAATTGCTTGTTGCAAGCAATTTCTTCATTTTACACAATGTTTTCCCAATGTTTTTTGAAGAGCGTCCAAAAGCGTCATTGTGTGGGAATGGGTTAATAGTACCAACAGGAATATAAGACCCATTTTCATGTTTCAATTGAGGGAATACAATTTGAAAATGATATATCCTTTTTGGCACAATAATTCTAACTACAATTGGAGAGCCTTCAATTAAAATTGTTGATTTTCTTCTGATAACAAGAATGTAATAATATAGATGTATTAATAAATTTCATAAGACCCCTTTACTAGTGTCTATTGAAGGAGTTGCCCGCTACAGGATCTCAAATATTCTTTTAACAGTACAATCATTCTGGGCAAGTTTGAAGAGAATCAATTGAAAACTGTGTGGTTGATTGTGTAATAAGGATAGTTAACTTAAAGTTTCAGCTGGCACCTTTTCCTATATTACTTCATGGAACTTGCTTATTTTCATATAAATAATCCCCATGATGGTGCACAATTATATCAAAATTTGAAGAGAATCTAATGAAAATTAGATTTAAAGACAGACCCATGGACAGACAAATGCAAGAAGAATGGGAATACTCTGTTGTTGGTAGGGCTCTTAAGGCCTTTGACCAGTTGATCTTAAGATTTTTCTTTGCTATATAGGCCTAAACTAAAGAGATAGCCCTCTTTGAATCCTGTAGTCTTGCTAATGTGGATTTTTATGTAAGTACATCAACTAATGTTAAAATTTTATGCTAAGTATCAAGCTTCTGTGAGCAAGACTAATCAGATTTTTTCTCAAATCTTCATTCTTGTAAATTGTTACCATGATAACCAGATTTTTTTTTATTTTATAACCTAAACTGTTTTCAGCAAATATAAAGTTGACCACCAGTTCTAAGATAATTCCTGATAATAACATTAATTTTTGAATCCAATCAGGCCGTTTCATTTTGGATGTGTTTAGGAGAGCTAAAAATTTTCAAGATACTGACCTCTTTACAACAGAGGTTACAAGTATACAGTTGTAGTGTTTATTTAACCAGTGAAATGATTGCTCTACAAATAAGATAATTTCTATTCATGAACAGATCCAAGAATGTTGTAACAATAGTCATAATTGTTCCATTTCATGTTTATCTTTTACTATTACAAATCCTGGATAGTTTAGCAAAATTACCTTACTGTCTATCCTTTAAGTGGGAAAGTACAATAAATTGCAAAGAATTCATTTCACTGGTTCAGCGCAAAACAGTTGTAACTGTTTGTGGGCAGTTACAACTGTTACTCACTGAACCAAAAGTTTTGTTTAGGTACATATTTCAAAGATGATCAGTAACTTCTCGCATCCTGCTAAATTATATTACATGTGTTGTTCAAGGCTTACAATAAATAAGGCCAAACTCTGTCAAAATTATATTAATGTTATTGTAATTTTTTACCCTTATAATGCTGAATTCAGAATGAAAAGGCTTAAAGACTTTTACATTGAAAAAGTAAAAATATTTTCATAGATCTATGACTGTTGTTGTGTGTTATATTACAAACATTTACAAAAAATTTAAGTTTTAGGATTTAAGTCACCATCAGTTTCCATAATGAAATATTTCCTAACTGAGAATAAAAAGAAAAATAATTAAGAGAATCTATCTAAAATGAGATGATAAAGCCTATGGCTGTTCAATTAAGACAAAAACATTGGCTATAATTTATACAATTAATGACACTTGTTTACAAACAAAAACATTTAAAATCACAAAACTGGTTCCAACTAGTTACCGCCACTTATTAACCAAGACAATCATACTTTTTGACACTCCAAGAATAAAAAAGTTTTGTAAAACATTTTGGAAAATGAAGAAATTGCTTGTTACAAGCAATTTCTTTATTATCGATAATAGTTTCTTATCCAAAAGACAAAGAAAATTAAAATGTTATCAACTTGAATTTGTCAACTGCGACATCTTTGGATTTTGACCAATCTGAAAATTTGTCATTGGGTGATGGTGCAAGTGTTCTCAGTTTATGACCTCTTCTTAACCTGCATTCGGTCTTTGTCAAGTGACACATTATTGTCTTCTGAATATATATAACCTGATTTCTATATTCGACAAGTGATTTGTACGCCAATGTATCGAAATAATGAGTTCAATCAAAATGTCTCAAGTTTCGAGGCAATCTCTTCTTCCAACTTATATTATAATAAAATATCAGCTAATCATGGCAGCTCTAGAAAAGCTGACACAATTTTTTTTAAAGCAGAGCTATTGTCTATATCATAAATTTTCTTGGTTTAAATGTGTCTTTTAAATGCAGTTTCATTTTAAGGCCCTTTGAAGTGACCATTAAGTTATAATATGGCATAGTTCATTTTTTCACATGCTTCCTGGGTAGGATTGGGCTCTTGAAGGACATACCTGCAAGACTAGGAGTGTGGGCAAAATTCTTACCTGCAACCCTAGACATTCTCTTAAATTATGACTCTGCCATCCTGACCACTGGGCCTCACAGTACCCTGGTAGTCTTGTTTGTCTTTTAAGCTCGCCTGAGTACAAAGTACAAAGTGAGCTATTGTGATTGGTCATTGTCCCTTTTTCGTCCGTCCGTCCACAATTTCTTTGCAAATTTACTCCTCCAAAAGCAGTAGACCAATCAACTGAAACTTTGCTGGGATGTCCTTCAGTGAAGCTTTACAAAAGTTGTTAAAAGAATTTCATTCCTTGAAAAACTCTGGTTTGGCTACTTTCATTTATTGTGATGCACCTAGCCATGGTTTCCTGGCATTTCTTACCTAAGCACACAGCATTCTATCTGAGCAACGAGTTGCTCATCCCACTAAGACATACCAACCTATCATGTGCCAATTGGTGGGAGACTAAAGTCGTATGTTGCAATAACTTGTCAGTTGTGAGAAAATGTTGGCTGAATTGGGTTGGAACACATGATCGAGAGCATGGTGTACAACCAAGAGAGCTAACCAGGCTCAGTCCTTGGTAGTTTCTTCACTGTATCTAATAATTTGAACAGAAAGTCCAGTGGAATTTGTGGACAAGGTCGACAACGACACCTCAGTATACCTGTTTTATGTCTTAACCCATTCCCACACAATGACACTTTTAAACGCCCCACAATATGAAAGCTTTGGAAAACATTGTGGATAATAAAGAAATTGCTTGTTACAAGCAATTTCTTCATTATCCACAATGTTGTCTACCCTAAAAGACAAAGATATTGAAGATTTCATCAACTTAAAATTGGCGTCTGCAACTTCTTTGAATTTGGAATGGCCCAAAATTTCATAATGTCGGAATGGGTTAATGTATTAATACTATGAAATTAAGGATATATTTTTCCAAGTAAAGTCCTTGCCAAGAAAATGCCAGTCAAGCCTTTGAGAAAAATGTAACAGCATGGCCTGAATATTCTTATATCAAACAGGATCTGGATTTCTGCCAAATTGATATAATATATCAAACTAAATAGCTCATTCCAACACAATCCCTCTTTAGGAAGAACACCCCCCCCCCCCCCCTAAAAAAAACAAAAAAACTTGGTAAACATTATAGAAAAAGAAGAAAATTGCTTTACAAGCAATTCCTTCATTATCCAGTATTTTCTGCCCCAATAGACAAACACTTTTGAAATTCCATCAACTCAAAATTATCGTATGTAACTTCTATGAATTCGGACTGCTCTAATTTCGTCTTTAGGCACTGAGTAAAACATCTCAAAAAGGTTTCTGATCCAGTACAAGTAACAATAGCCCATTGAGGAAACCTCTTATCTAAAATTAATATACCCTTATTTTATGGTACCAGATTGATGGATCATCCCTATGAATCAAACTAGAAATATAAAACAGACATGAATGCCCCTGCATGATTGCTGGTAACATAACATTCAGTCTTAACCTTGAACTTGGGAATATCAAACAAAACTTCAAGCATGGCCTTAGTACATGGGTAACAACTATCCCAATTCATTTTGAAATCCATCTATTAATGTAGGAGTAATGCTCCATACAAGAAATGTACACACACGCACAGAGTCTGTCACCATTACTTTGGAGGGGGCATAAAAAAGGAATGATCAATCATTAAGGCTGGGAGTGAATTTTGACCTCTGACAGTTTAAACTTTTGCCATCTGAGGGTTGTTTACCTGACAGACAGACAAATGAAGGGGTGGGAACCATGCCATATTAATAGGTCTATTGGCCAAAGGCCAGTAAATTAGAATTGAATCACATTTTATTATCTTCTGACTGCAAACAAACTCAGTACTGTGATTCTATGAATTCATTGTCATACATATACTTCATTCTGGAAAGTGTCATTATATCATAATTTTGTTGTAAGCTCTAATTGACAACTTCATCTATATCACCAATTTCTCCACCATCATCATTGATGGTTTAATTGGCACCGTTAGGGTATCCTTTCTCAGATGATGAGACTTTTTCTGTCAAATTGTATCCTCTTTCATGTACTATAGTCTGATGGCAATAATGTGTCACCTAACGAAGACCACCTTATGTCTATACTCACAGTATAGAGTTTAAAATATTTAAAATTAACCTATTCCCATAGAGACATTTTTTGATGCCCTCCACTAAAGATAATTTGGAAAACATTTAAGATAAAGAAATAGCTTGCAACAGGCAATTTCTTCAATTTACCCACTGTTTTTACCCAGAAAGTTAAAAAATCCAACATTTCATAGCCTTTAAAATGTCGTCTATAAGTCCTTTCAATTTGAACCAGTCTAAAATTTTGCCTTCTTGTAATATGTTAAATATTTTATTTGTAAACAAGTAACATTTAAAATAGATGTACAGGTTAGAGTGAGTGATCAAAGCTCAAATTTACAATGAGAATGATAGGTGATATCAGTTTATCAAGACTCATACATTGTTGATCTATAGCCGGTGAAGTATATTTATCTTTATCTTGCATGACTGTGTCCATTTTTGTACAAGTTTCAGTCTCATACAAACGGGGCATACATTGAAATATAAGCTCTTAGTAATGCAACAGTAAACATGGTAGGAAAGGAGAACTTAATTGCACAATGAACTATGTGAATTACCCAGACAATAAATTCGGTAAAACTGAGCTTTGTTTTCCGTACAGACTGATGCACATTGTTTTCAAAACAACAACTACCGTTTGCCAAGGTTGAGCAATGTGCAATATGCAAAATTTGGCAGATAACTTGTGTTGTTTTTGGCATGTTGTTCTGTAGATGTCATTACATTCAGCCAATCAGTAGAATCATTAATTAGTGTGGCAATTACTTCTTACTGCAACTGCTACTGATATGTGTTGACATGCACTAATTACACCTGTAGGTACACTACTTTCTTGTCATCCCTTTCCTGTTTTGCAAAATTCTAGACCTGTCCATATTCAAAGGTTTAGCTGACGAAAATTTAAAAGGGATTTAATTTGAAAAATCATCATTCGTTTGGGATGAAAATATTGTTTTTCTACAATTTTTTCTCTAGTAAAAAATCACAGGGATTGAACAGGAAAGAATTATCTTGATGACAATCTATGATGACAATACTGGCTATTTCCAAAATAATGATCAACAAACTGATATAAGCATAGCTTGAAATCATGACAAAGACTCGAAATTTAAAAACCATACATAACTACTTGCAAAAGGCCCTGCCCAGGCATGGACTGGTACCAATGCCAACTTTAACAAATTTGAACACACAGCAGGATTTCCATTCTATATGATTAAAGTCTTACTTTTTTAATCTTAAAGTACTCGGTTTTGATGTTAAACATTTTTCAAATCAAAAATCGAAACTGTGTGACAGAAAAACATTGGAATGTTATCCTTTTCAAGTAAAATATATGAGGAACTCTGCGTCCTGCTTCCGCCATAATTTTTTTGATCTACCTGTCGGTTTTGTTAAAATCGACAGCCGTACAAGTCTATGTCCAGACTTGGCACTTCATCAATTACCAGTAGTCAAAATTTTAGACAAGAGGGCCGTTGGCCGTTGGCCCTAGGGTGCTCACCTGAGATAAAGCCTTTTTTTCTTTCAACAGTCTAATTTCATGTTAAGGTTAGGATTAAGAAACAAGAGGGCCACAATTACATATGGACCTGGGGATCCAAAAGTCTAAATTACAAATTCCAAGGCTATAGTGCTGATTTGAAAGAAGGAAAAAACTTTTTCCATGGGTTATAATTTCAGAAATAATAAAGAAGTCTGTGAACTGATGCTTCATGCCTATACCCCCCCCCCCCCCCCCCTGGGTCCGCCCCTGGAGACCCGAGGATCATGATTCTAGCTATTTTGTAAGAGATCAATATACTGATGCTTCATGCAAAATATCAAGGCTCTACGCCTTCTGGGTCAGGAGAAGAACATTCCTAAAGATTATTTTGAAGTTTCACTATTGTTGCCATGGCAACCAGAGTTTTAAACAGATTTCAATTCTTTTAGCTTATTTTAAGGGGGACCACCTAAGGAACATTTCTGCCAAATTTGGTTCAAATCGGCCCAGTGGTTTGGGAGGAGATGTCATTTAAAAAATCATTCTTTATTTCCATATAAACCCCACCCCCTCCGACTCCGCCCCTGAAGACCGAGGATCATGATATTAGCTATTTTGAAAGAGGTCAAAATACTGATGCTTTATATAAAATATCAAGGCTCTATGCCTTCTGGGTCAGGAGGAGAAGATTTTTAAGATTATTTTAAAATTTCACTTTTGTTGTGCCAAATTTGGTTGAAATTAGCCCAGTGATTTGGGAGGAGATGTCATTTAAAAAATCTTTCTTTATTTCTTTATAAACCCTACCCCCCTGGGGCTCCGCCCCTGGGGACCTGAGGATCATGATTTTAGCTATTTTGAAAGAGGTCAAAATACTGATGCTTTATATAAAATATCAAGGCTCTATGCCTTCTGGGTCAGTAGGAGAAGATTTTTAAAGATTATTTTAAAATTTCACTTTTGTTGCCATGGCAACCAGAGTTTTTAACGGATTTCAATTCTTTAAGCCATTTTTGAAGGGGACCACCTAAGCAACATTTCTGCCATATTTGGTTCAAATCGGCCCAGTGGTTTGGGAGGAGATGTCATTTAAAAAATCTTTCTTTATTTCTTTATAAACCCTACCCCCCTGGGGCTCCGCCCCTGGGGACCTGAGGATCATGATTTTAGCTATTTTGAAAGAGGTCGAAATACTGATGCTTTATATAAAATATCAAGGCTCTATGCCTTCTGGGTCAGAAGGAGAAGATTTTTAAAGATTATTTTAAAACTTCACTTTTGTTGCCATGGCAACCAGAGTTTTTAACGGATTTCAATTCTTTTAGCTATTTTTGAAGGGGACCACCTAAGCAACATTTCTGCCAAATTGGCAGGAGAAGAACATTCTTAAAGATTATTTTGAAGTTTCACTATTGTTGCCATGGCAACCAGAGTTTTTAACGGATTTCAATTCTTTTAGCTATTTTTTGAAGGGGACCACCTAAGGAACATTTCTGCTAAATTTGGTTCAAATTGGCCCAGTGATTTGGGAGGAGAAGTCGTTTAAAGAAATTGTTGACAAACGACGCACGACAGACAGACGGCGGACAAAAGGTGATCACAATAGCTCACATGAGCACTTCGAGCTCAGGTGAGCTAAAAAGTTCAAATTCAAAAATGTTGGAACCCACAATCTTTAGTAGATGAATATTTTTTACTTTTTGGGTTGAAATTAGTGTGGATATGAAGAAGTTGCTTGTAAAAAGCAAAGTTAGCAAAGTTTTCCAAAGCTTTTTTCTTAAAGGGGGGGGGGTATATCAAAAATCATTATTTAATCGGAATGGTATCAAAAAGTTCCATTGTGTGATAATGGGTTAAAATATTCAATCACACATAAAAGTCTACATTATCACTCATACCTAGAGTCATGACAATATATTTTTCAGCCTGAGATTGCTTAAGCAATCTGAGGCTTAAGTTAACACGGTTAAATTCCAACCTATGCAGAATACAGTTCAATTAATATCTTCTGCTGTATGAAAAGTAGATTGGATCGGATTAGATCACAGGACTTTGAGTATTTATTAAACCTGATTGAAGGCGCCGTCTGCATGCAAGCACTGATATCTCTTTTGAGAGGTCCAAATTATAATGTAATCTTCGTAAATGACCGCTGCCTGCTCTCTCACTCCCTCTCTCATTTCTACTATAAAGAATATTTACATAACCAAAGAGGTCTGTGTGGTAGAATACTCATATCGCACACAAAAGCCTCCTAGTTTGAACCTGGCTGCACACTTCTTTTCTCTCCCTCTCTCTCTCTCTCTAGCCCCAATGGCTGAAAGCCAGCTGGTATTGTCATGATGTGGTGTCCATCATTTGTGCGTCTGTAAACTCTTACTTTAACCCTTTCCTGTACAATTACTTGTTTTTACGCCCTTGTGATTTTATACTTGAGAAAACATTGTGGGAAAAGAAGAAATTGCTTGTAACAAGCAATTTCTTCTTTTTCCACAATATTTTCTACCCTACTGGATGTTTTTTTCTCAAATTTAACCCACTCTAAATTTCCGTCTGCAAAACCTTTGAATTTGGACAGGTCTAAAAAATGTTAAAACAGAAAAGGGTTAAAATCTTCTTCTAAGAAAGTACTAGACAGAATACAACCAAAGTTCACAGAAATTATCCATGATCAATATTCCTTCAAAGAATTCAGATCAGATCAAAGAAACAAATGATATATTCAGGTTTATATATATAAATTCAACTTTTAGTTGGTAGGTTGCGTCTATTAGCACACAACTTGGGCATTATCAACCATAGATCTGGGTTGAAAGTGACACCATGATAATTCGAACATCAGCCCTTTTCTGCCCAAGTTATGCATATCTTGTGTATAAATATCTCAGGCTTTCAGCGCTTTGATTTTTTCTGAGAGTATTTCATTCCTATAATCTTTATTCAAATTGATTAATAGGTTAATTACTCATCCCAAATGTATACCAAAATCAAATCATACAAAGTCTAATTTCTATCAAAATGCCTGATACTTTATTAGAACATTTTAGTTGCAGGGCAAGTTTGTGGTCAAAGCAAGTCAGAAATTTTTCTTCGGGGTTACTGTACTTCTAATTCCATCTGCCCTTAATTTATGACTCAAAATGCATGTTTTAGGGTAAGATCAAAGATCTATCTAGATAATCATGAACTTCAAAGCCAATCCTGTTACTTTTATAGACCTTCATTAATATAAATTATTTTTATAGAAGGTACAAGACATTTTACCTAGATACAGTGCCAGATGAATGACTATGGATGATAAATCCATTACCAGAGAACAACATTTAAACTGGTCCATATTGAAAAGTTCTTTGCAGACAACACTTGCTGCATTTTCCACAATGTTTTCCTGAACTTTTTTTTCTTGGGAAGCATAAAAAGTGGGATTATTTGGGAATGGGTTAAATGACTAAAAAGTGTTATAATAATTGTGCACTGCACTTCTCCTCAGTGAAAAATGAAAGAAAATATTTTGCCTTGACCATGTCATTTGACCTTGACTATACCATTTTACCTTGACCATGTCATTTGACCTACATGCTATTCATTTGAAGAATACTAATATCGCTTAATTTTCATTTCTAACAATATTGGACTTGTACATATTTATTTTTAGCATTCCTTGAATGTCTGGCTTGAAGCATTAGAGGATGTCTCCCAAAACAAAGCAAACAAAACAATTGTGTCTTAATGCTGTTGTTTACAACACAATCAAAGGTAAAGAGTTAACCTGCAGTATAACTATGATAGAATTTCTATGACATTGAAACCATTCCAAAAAGCAAAAAAATTCTATACCTGTAATTTCGCAATGTACGAGGAAAATTCCGTAGTAGGCTTGGTGCCAGGAAAACAGGGTACTGTTGCACAAAAATACAACCTGTTCTTTAATCAGTGTTTACGACTATCACTCACAGCTGTTTGGGAGAATTATTTCTAGCCAACCATTGGATGTCAATCCTTTATGAAATTTTTTTCTAATTTCCTTTCCATTTTTACACATCTATTTTTATCTAAAAGCATCAATTATTTTGCCCAGGTCATTTTCTTGTTTTGTTTCTTCTGATTAATGAAATGAAATTGGAACTTATCTAGCAAATCTCTGCAGGGGAGCTTAGATTTTTTATAGATTTAATAAATAAGTACTTACCTGATAAATAACTTTTGACACTTAACCCATTTACCCACATAATCCTGCAAATTATAGTCAAGAAAAATATCTGTGGTACACAGTAAATAAAGAAATTTCTTCATTGTTCAAATGTTTTCTGCCCTTAGAGTTTTTTTTTCTTCTAAATCAGCTGCAACTTCTTGCAAATTGGACAAATGTAACACCCACCCCCCCAGTCCATCACACACACATACACACACAAAAAAATCTGAGTCAATCTCACAGAGTTTATCTCCGCTTTCCCTACCAAGTAAACTGCAGATAAAATGAAATCTCTCTCAATCAAACATATTATGTGAGCGTCTAAAGCACACCTAGTTGAACATACGTACCAAGTTTCAAATTGATGATTTTAATAGTTGCTGAAAAAGTGGGACAAAAACCTACCACACCTCCATCACAAACACATACACACACAAAAAAATCTGAGTCAATCTCACAGAGTTTATCTCCGCTTTTCCTACCAAGTAAACTGCAGATAAAACTGAAATCTCTCTCAATCAAACATATAATGTGAGCGTTGATGATTTTAATAGTTGCTGAAAAAGTCGGACAAAAACCTACCACTATACCAGACAATGTCTGAATTGATGCTTTTAAATCAGTAAGCACCATGTAATTTACATAGTTGATCTTCCATATCATGCTGCAAAAAATGTTATGGAAATTATACTACTATATCAGACAAAACACGAATTAGATTACTTGCAGAACTAATTTCAGAAAGGGCAATGTGGCAACCCTAGCTGAGCCTCTATACCAAGTTTAAGTCAACACTATTAGAAGTGCTGAGAAAAATGTGACAAAAACATACCACTTTACAAGGCAAAGTCCGAAAAATAAACTAATTCCTTTATACAATGCTCTTCGATGTAGTGAATACATTCTCTGTGATGGCATAATTGACCAATCGCTAGTCCCACCCACCTCTTTGGGGACGCCCATTGTCTCCGATAGGAAGTCCCAATTTGTTTCATAACAGCTTTTCTTTTTGCAAAATTTATGGCCAGAAGCATGTTACAAATTAAATAGATTGGTTGGCTGGAGACTAAACATCGTAACTAAAGCTTAAATAAGCTGTAGTTACGACGTTTAAGGTGCCAAATCAACAAATTGCTTCACAAAAATGGATGCCAACATTGGGGTTCAAACTGAACTTCCAGTATAAATAAATTATTTAATTGGTTGACAGATTATTTGATTGACAAATGGGTCAATTATGTCAGTATCAACAAACGTCAAAGTTTTCTGCTCAATGAAATGGTGAAGAAACCAAGGCTAAAGCAAACAAGAGGCCCATGAGGGCCTGAGACGCTCTACTGGTTATCAAGTTTTCCGTTAAAGAAATCTGATATTTAAGGAAGTTAATTGCTCAAAGAAGAATGCGTAAAGAAAAAAAAAGAGCTTTATCCCCTTTATCATTTTAAGCAACAATCCTCAAGGACCCTTTTCCCATGTTTCATGACGGATCCCCTCCATTTCCAAAAGAAAGTTACCTTATGACCCTACAATCATTCTGTGAATATTTCATCAGAATCTGACAATAATTGTGGACTTTATCACATAAACAGGATTTTTTTTAATGAAAATCAATAAGGCCCTTTTCCTGTGTTTTCTGATGGATCAATTTCATTCCAAAAGGAACTTTCCTTACAATCCGACAATTGTCCTGTGAAATTTAAAAGACAATTTGATAATGATTGTGATCTTCATCACATACACAAGAATGTTTTGAATGATAATCTGTAAGGCCCCTTTTCCTGTGTTTCGAATGCTACAATTATTCCATGCATCTTTGAAGAGAATCCAATACAACTGTTGACTTTATTGTGTCAACAAAGATATTAAATTCAAGTTCTCATAAGGCCCCTTTTCGCGTGATATTTTACTGTTGGTTTTATCATTCTGTGAAAGTTAAAAGTGAATCTGATGAAATATTGGGACTTCATTATGTTTACTAGAATATTTAAAAAAAAAATCATATGGTCCCTTTTTACATGATACTTGATGGATTGTACCCAGTTCTGAAAAGAACTATTTAAGTGATTGTACAATCATTTGTGAAATTTTGAAGTGAATCCGGTGAAATCAAGGGACATCATTGTGTTAACCAGAATATTTAAGCCAGTTTTTCATAAGGCCTCTTTTTATGTGACCCTTGCCATAGTCAGATCCACTGTCAAAATCAACAATTGGAATGATGGTACAATCAATCTGTTTAATCTGTGGAATTTATAGTGTTAATGAGTTTATAGTGAAATCTTCAGAGGGCCCCTTTTCTCATGATACTTTACAGAAGAAACCAAATTTCAAAAGGAACAATTCTAATGAAGGTACAATCTGATTCTTTAAAAGTTAAAGAGAATCAATGAAAACAGTGGACTGAATTGTGTCAAGAATTTTTGTAACAAAATTTTCCTAAGGCCCCTTTTTCCGTGAAACTTAACAAATCAGACCGAATGTACAAAGGAACAATCCTAATGATAGTTTGAAGAAAAAGACTGAGGACTTTATTGTAATAATGATGTTTTGTAATAAAATTTTTATAAGGTCCCTTTTCTTGTGTCACTTAACCAATCAGACCTAATTTACAAAGGAACAATCCAAATGATGGTACAATCATTCTATTAAAGTTTGAAGAGATTCTGATAAAGACTGAGGACATTGTTGTGTTTATGAGGATTTGGTAATAATTTTTCATACAGCCCCTTTTCCTATGATACTAGACAGATCAGGCCTAATTTGAAAAGAAAGAATCCTCATGATGGAATAATAATTCTGTGAAAGTTTTATCAGAATCTGATGAAAACTGTTGACTTTATTGTGGTACAATGATTTTAAAATTAAATTTCATAATGCTCCTTTTCCTGTGATACTTGACGGATCAGGTCTAATGCAAATATCAACAATCATTATTATTGTACAATTATTCTGTGAATGTTTGAAGAAAATCTGATGAAAGCTCTAGACTTGGTAACAAGGATTTATAAATGAAATTTTCATAAGTTCCCTTTTCCTGTGTTTCTTGACAGTTCAAACCCTGTTATGAAAAGAATGATAGTTATGACCTTCCAATCATTCTGTGAAAGTTTCAACAAAATCTGATCAAAGCTGTGGGCTTCATTGTGTTAACAGGGTTTTATTAATTGAATTTTCATATAGCCCCTTTTCCCATCTTACTTGATGGATCTGAACCAATTCCAAAGGGAACTCTTCTTACAAAAGTATAATTATTCTGTTTGAGTATAAAGACAACCCCATCTCATCTGTGGACTTACAAGCATTAATTAAGATTTTTTTAATTGAATTTTCCTAAGGCCCCTTATCCTATGTTTCTAAATGGATCAGACCCAATTTGAAAGGATCAATCCTTGTGATGGTACAATCATTATGTGAAAGTTTGAAGTCAATCAGGTGAAATCTAGGGCCATTATGTGTTAACTAAGATTTTTTTATCAAATTTTCATAGGGCCCCTTTTCCCATGAAACTTGATGGATCAAACCTACTTCCGAAAGGAACAATCCCTTTAATGTAATAATCATTCTGGGAATGTTTGAAAAGAATTTGTTGAAAACTATGACTCTATTGTGTTTACGAGGACTTTTTCAATCCAGTTTTTATCGGGCCCCTTTTTCCTTGGTCCTTGACTGATCATACCAAATTTTGAAAGGAACAATTTTTATGATGGTAAAATCATTCTGTCAAAGTTTGAAGTCAATCAGATGAAAACTGTGGACTCTAGAGTGTAAACAAAGATCTTTGAATTAAATTTTGATAAGGCCCCTTTTCCTTTGTTTCTTGAGGAATCATATCCGATTCCGAAAGGAACAATCCTTATGATGGTACAATCATTCTGTGAAAGTTTAAATACAATCTGATGAAAACTGTGGACTCTAGAGTGTAAACAAAGATCTTTGAATTAAATTTTGATAAGGCCCCTTTTCCTTTGTTTTTTGAGGAATCATATCCAATTCCGAAAGGAACAATCCTTATGATGGTACAATCATTCTGTGAAAGTTTGAAGAGAATCCATTGAAAATTGTTGGCTTTAGATTATTAATGAGAATTTTTTATTAAAATTTTCATAAGGCCCCTTTTTCCTGTGTTTCTTGACGGGTCATACTAAATTTCAAAAGGAACAATCCTTATGATAGTACAATCATTCTGTGAAAGTTTGAAGGGAATCCGATGAAAACTATTGACTCCAGAGTGTTAAAGAGTATTTCTTTAAAGATTTTTCGATTAAATTTTCATAAGGCCCCTTTTCCTGTGTTTCCTGATGGATCTGACCAAATTCCCAAAGGAACAATCCTTACGATGGTACAATCATTCTGTGAAAGTTTAAATACAATCTGATGAAAACTGTGGACTCTAAAGTGTAAACAAAGATCTTTGAATTACATTTTAATAAGGCCCTTTTTCTATGTTTCTTGAGGAATCATATCCGATTCCGAAAGGAACAATCCTTATGATGGTACAATCATTCTGTGAAAGTTTGAAGAGAATCCATTGAAAATTAATGGCTTTAGATTATTAATGAGAATTTTTTATTAAAATTTTCATAAGGCCCCTTTTTCCTGTGTTTCTTGACGGGTCATACCAAATTTCAAAAGGAACAATCCTTATGATAGTACAATCATTCTGTGAAAGTTTGAAGGGAATCCGATGAAAACTATTGACTCCAGAGTGTTAAAGAGTATTTCTTAAAAGATTTTTCGATTAAATTTTCATAAGGCCCCTTTTCCTGTGTTTCCTGATGGATCTGACCAAATTCCCAAAGGAACAATCCTTATGATGGTAAAATCATTCTGTCAAAGTTTGAAGTCAATCAGATGAAAACTGTGGACTCCAGAGTGTAAACAAAGATATTTGAATTAATTTTTAATAAGGCCCCTTTTCCTATGTTTCTTGAGGAATCATATCCGATTCCGAAAAGAACAATCCTTATGATGGTACAATCATTCTGTGAAAGTTTGAAGAGAATCCATTGAAAATTGTTGGCTTTAGATTATTAATGAGAATTTTTTATTAAAATTTTCATAAGGCCCCTTTTTCCTGTGTTTCTTGACGGGTCATACCAAATTTCAAAAGGAACAATCCTTATGATAGTACAATCATTCTGTGAAAGTTTGAAGGGAATCCGATGAAAACTATTGACTCCAGAGTGTTAAAGAGTATTTCTTTAAAGATTTTTCGATTAAATTTTCATAAGGCCCCTTTTCCTGTGTTTCCTGATAGATCTGACCAAATTCCCAAAGGAACAATCCTTATGATGGTACAATCATTCTGTGAAAGTTTGAAGAGAATCCATTGAAAATTGTTGGCTTTAGATTATTAATGAGAATTTTTTATTAAAATTTTCATAAGGCCCCTTTTTCCTGTGTTTCTTGACGGGTCATACCAAATTTCAAAAGGAACAATCCTTATGATAGTACAATCATTCTGTGAAAGTTTGAAGGGAATCCGATGAAAACTATTGACTCCAGAGTGTTAAAGAGTATTTCTTTAAAGATTTTTCGATTAAATTTTCATAAGGCCCCTTTTCCTGTGTTTCCTGATAGATCTGACCAAATTCCCAAAGGAACAATCCTTATGATGGTACAATCATTCTGTGAAAGTTTAAATACAATCTGATGAAAACTGTGGACTCTAGAGTGTAAACAAAGATCTTTGAATTACATTTTAATAAGGCCCCTTTTCCTATGTTTCTTGAGGAATCATATCCGATTCCGAAAAGAACAATCCTTATGATGGTACAATCATTCTGTGAAAGTTTGAAGAGAATCCATTGAAAATTGTTGGCTTTAGATTATTAATGAGAATTTTTTATTAAAATTTACATAAGGCCCCTTTTTCCTGTGTTTCTTGACGGGTCATACCAAATTTCAAAAGGAACAATCCTTATGATAGTACAATCATTCTGTGAAAATTTGAAGGGAATCCGATGAAAACTATTGACTCCAGAGTGTTAAAGAGTATTTCTTAAAAGATTTTTCGATTAAATTTTCATAAGGCCCCTTTTCCTGTGTTTCCTGATGGATCTGACCAAATTCCCAAAGGAACAATCCTTATGATGGTACAATCATTCTGTCAAAGTTTAAATACAATCTGATGAAAACTGTGGACTCAGAGTGTTAACTATTATTTTTTAATTAAATTTTCATAAGGCCCCTTTTCCGTGTTTCTTGACAGATCATACCCAATTTCGAAAGGAATGATCCTTATGATGGTACAATCATTCTGTGAAAGTTTGAAGAGAATCCGATGAAAACTTTGGACTCTATCGCGTAAACGAGGATTTTTAATAGATTTTTGATTCAATTTTCATAAGGCCCCTTTTCCCATGTTTCTTGACGGGTCATACCCAATTTCCAAAGGAACGATCCTTATGATGGTACAATCATTCTGTTAAAGTTTGAAGAGAATCCGATGAAAACAGTGGACTTTATCGTGTAAACGAGGATTTTTTAAGTAAGTTTTAATTAGGCCCCTTTTCCTGTGTTTCTTGACGGATCTGACCCAACTTTGAAAGGAACGATCCTTATGATGGTACAATCATTCTGTGAAAGTTTGAAGGGAATCCGATGAAAACTGTGGACTCTGTTGCTTAAACAAGGATAAGTTTAAGGGACGGACGACGGACGGACGGGAAAAAGCCATCGCTATAGCTCTATTGGCCTTCGGCCAGTAGAGCTAATTATACCGCTCATTCCAAACAAGATTACCATGATGGTCCTTAATCGCTCACCTGAACACAGACATTGTCTTCAAAACTCCTTTTCTCTTGATTTTTTTGGATTTCATTACAAAAGAACTAATGTCAAATGGGAAGAATAAAACAGTTACCGGTAATCTCAAACAAGAGGGACGCTCACCTAAGATAAAGGCTCTTTTTCTGTCAACATTTAAGCCATTATCACACAGCAAAATTTCAGACCGATCACTTGACTTAGTCTCGGGTAAATATCGCATTTAACGGGAATAAAGTTGACGCATGCGCTGTGAAAGCGTGAAAAGGTCTATTGAAGAAGTTGCAGATGATAACTTCAACTTTTGCCTTTAGGGTAGTAAACATTGTCCACATTGAAGGAATTGTTTATTACAACCAATTTCTTCATTGTCCACGTTTTCCAAAGCTTTTTTATTGAGGGGAATCAAAAAGATTGATTGTGTGAACATAAGGTTAGGATTATGGTACAAGAGGGCTTAACAATCTTTTTCGATACTTTACAGCCCCTTCCCCTAGCCTAAGCTCCTAGGGCCATTAGGGAAATGATTCAAGCAATTTTGGAATAGGTCAATTTACTGATGTCTAAAGCAAGATATCAAGGCTTTATACTTTCAGGGTCAAGAGAAGAAGATTTCTAAAGATTTTTTTGAAAGTTTTATTTTGTTGCCATTGCAACCAGAGTTTTCAACCAATTTCATTCCTTGAGCTTTAAAATGGGGCCACGTAAGGAACATAACTAAGCACAGTGGTTTGGGAGGAGATTTTGAATAAAGAAATTGTTGACGACAGATGACGCATGACAGACTTACGCTGGATGAAAGGCAATCACAATAGCTCAAATGAAAACTTTGTTTTCAGGTGAGTTAAAAATAGAATGCCAATTTTTTAAAGGCCCATTTTCATCCGATATCTTTCATCTGTGATATGTAAAACCCTGGCATTTTTCTTCAAGAGGTATCTATAGATATATTTGATATATGGTTCTAAATGCTAACAATAAATCTGTACTTCAGGAAGAAGATAACAGACCAAACCAGGTTAACCCAAAATTAGAGAGTAACCTTTTCCTGTTCAATCTCTGGTTTTTACGTCCCTGCAAATTTATAATTTAGAAAAAATCGTAGAAAAAGAAGAAATTGCTTGTCACAAACAATTTCTTCTCTTTCCACAATATTTTCTACCCTACTGTATGGTTATTTTTCAAATTAAACTCACTTTAAATTTTGTCTGCAAAACCATTGAATTAGTACAGGTCTAAAATTTAACAAATCAGGGATTGTTAGAAAATAGTTTAAGTTCAAAACTATGTACATTAAAAAATTATATTATACAGTACATGTAATTACCATGAATAGTTTTTATTCATCAGTTATGGTTTAACCTATTTTCTAACAATCCCCTTTTCAAGCCCCTGTGACAATTTTGAGAAAGAATTCAAAATGCTGAATAAATCTGAAATCCATTCATAATTATAATTATGAGTAATGCATGGCTCAGAATTGCAGACAAATTTTATTGATTGTATGAGATTTTAAGTCTAACAAATTTTTCAAAAATTTAATACAACAAGTGCATCAAAATTGTTTATGTGTGATTATGTGTTTAACCCATTAATGGACAGCAAAATTTTAGACTGGTCCAAATCGAAAGGGGTTGCAGATGACAATTTCAAGCTTATAAAATTCTGGATTTTTTTCACCTTTTGGCTAAAAAATTTTGTGGACAATAATGAAATTACTTGTAACAAGCAATTTTTTCATTTTCCGCAATGTCTTCCATAGCTTTTTTTCCTGGGGGCGTCTAAAAGCACCATGAGTGGGAATTTGTTAGGTCTTGTACAAATAACTGAAGAGCAAACTAAGACCAACTCATTGATACTTTTAGATGCCTCCCCCCCCCCTCTCCTCCTACTGAAACATAAATTGTAGATAATTGCTTGTAATAGGTACGTGTAATTTCTACAAAGTTTTCCAAAGCTTTATTCTTGAGGGGCATAAAAAGCAGCACTGTTTGGGACTGAGTTAAGTGAAGAGAGACTGTATTTGTTAACAAGCATTTCTTTGCTAATCTTTCTACCCCATTTGATTCTAAGTTTTTAATCACCCTCGCATAACCTTGATTTATCTTGTCTTTTGTTGAAAAAAGGTATCATGCATTTCCAGCTGAACAGATAAGTAGAATTATTTAAGAAAAGTTAAACTCAACCATATATAATGAACTTATGCTGTAACCAATATCCACTCAATTTTTACTTCCCTCAAGAAAAACCAAAGTTATCATTGTGGAAAATGAAGAAATTGCATGTTACAAGCAATTTTTTCATTTCGCATAATTTTTTCTACTTAAAAAGAGAAAAAACTTCAGATTTTGCAAAAAGTTACAGTGGCATTTGCAAGCTCTTACAATTTGGACCATTCTATTCTTTTCTGTGTAGGAATGGATTAAATTTATGAGCTTGTACTTGGGAATTAAATATAAATTCCTGGGGAAAAGTGGTAATACATACCAGATACAGACCTGATAGAGAAGAGTTATGATTATATTGTATATCAAAAGGAAAGTAGCTTATTATATTGACTGATTGACCAATCACAGCTGTTAATCAAAGATCTGATTGACCAATCAAATTATTCATTTAGACAGGGGTGAAGCCGGAACTCTGACATTGGCCGCCATTCATGTGAATGAGTTTTGTAGGTTTGGCAACTTAAACATCGTAACTACAGCTTATTCAAACTGCAGTTACGACGTTTAGGTCATAAATGGACCATTTTACTTTTTTTACTACATTTATTAGCTATTAATTTTTGAAAAAAAATAACGCTGTTTAAAATTGAAGTCGGACATCCTGTCAGAGTCATTGAGCAGGGCCAAACAAGACAGTGGGCAGGACCAACGATAGGTCATTTAATGGATGGGTTTCTCAGCCTATCAACATCTATGGACATTTTGGTAACAAAGTATTTGAAAAATATGACATTACAAAATAGAATATTCTGGATGATTAACACGGGTGGAAGCTAATTAATATGACCTGTTGAAGTTGTACAAGAAAAATTATCATCAAATCAATCAGGTCAATAAATTTGAAACATAATAAACTTTTAATTACCGGTAACTCATTCCCACTCAGAGATGCTATTTGACGCCTTCAAGAAAAGCACTTGGGAAAACATTATGTAAAATGAAGAAATTGCTTGTAACAAGCAAATAAATCATTTTCCCACAATGTTTTCTATACAGAATATTGAAAAAATCTAAAAAATTCATAAAATTTAAATTGTCTTCTGCAATTCCTTTCAATTTGTATCAGTCTAAACTTTTGCCATTTGGTAAGGGGTTAACCCATTTCCAAACAATTATGCTTTTGGTCACCCCCAAGACTATCATCTCGTATATATTAGGAAAGAGAAAAAAATTAATGTTGATACTTTTTCAAAAAAATTTGAATTTCTTGATATTGTATTGCATAAGGCATTTACTATGACTTTTGATTACAGCGCAAAAACTCAAAATTTGGTCTTTATATAATAATTTTTTGTTTATGTAATTGCACTGTGATGTTTTAAGCCAGCAGTACCAAAAAACTCAGAAATTTTAATTCTATTAATTTTAATGATTTATTAAAATAGCTGTTAGTCTATTTTCTGCATTAAAAAGACTGAAAACTGGCAGTAACAAATAACAAAACAGAAAATTGGCAGTAAAATTTAAGAGAAAAAAAATAATATTAAAAATTTTATGGTCTGGCAGAAAGTCTGGGATTCTTGTACAAAAAGTAGAGAAAACATAAGACATTAACAGGTGGTATGAACACAGAGTACAGGTAAATCTGGCAAGGTATTTAAAGAAATTTAATTAGATCACTCTATCAATTAACAAGGTAGCATGTAAGTAGGTTACATTGGTAACTCTGCTCATCTTAGATTTATATTAAAACATGCTGGTCTCCCTTGATATGAGTCAGGACATTTAAACCATTACCAGACGGCAAAATTTTAGACTGGTCCAAATTGAAAGGAGTTGCAGACGACATTTTAAAGTTTATGAAATTTTAGATTTTTTCACTTTTTTGGGTAGAAAACATTATGTAAAATGAAGAAATTGCTTGTAACAAGCAATTTCTTCATTTTACACAATGTTTTCCAAATTGTTTTTCTTTAGGGGCGTCCAAAGTGTCAATGTGTGGGAATTGGCTAAACCAGGCAGAACCAGGATAAATCTTAAACTAGGCAAATACTCAAGGGATGACCAAAAAATGGTTGCTTAACCCATTCCCACACAATCCCTCCTTTTTACGCACCTAAAAGCTATTGAAAACATTGTGGATAATGAAGAAATTGCTTGTAGCAATTTCTACACTATCCAAAATGTTTTCTACAGAAAATGATGGAAAAAAAATAAAATTCCACCAACTTGAAATTGTCATCTGCAACATCTTTCAATTTTGACCAGTCTAAAATTTTGTTGTGTGAAAATGGGTTAACCCATTCCCGTTTTGCAAACTTTTATACCCGTCCAAATTCAGATTTCGCTGACAAAAATTAAAGTTGATTTTATTTGAAAAATAACCATTACTCGGGTAGGAAAGAAGGAATTCCTTGAAACAAACACTTTCTTCTTTTTCCACAATGTTTTCTCAATCATAAAATCACAGT
This sequence comes from Fragum fragum, assembly GCA_946902895.1. NCBI lineage: Eukaryota > Metazoa > Mollusca > Bivalvia > Cardiida > Cardiidae > Fragum > Fragum fragum. The sequence goes on along the minus strand of OX336368.1, from coordinate 31,658,417 downwards.
GACGTAAAAAAAAAGGGATTAACCAGGAAAGGGTTAAGTAAGGTCGCTTAGTACAAAGATATGAAGGATTAATTCAATTGCCTACTAAAATTATTATAGAATTCTTGCTGAAGCCTATGTTGTTGGACTCACTAGAATTGTCTCACCTTTAAATTGGATTGCAGAGATGAAGAATTCCAATTATTTTCAAATACATAAATATTTGCTACACATATTTTTGGTATTGAATTACAATTATTTACAAAGATTATAACTCTAGAATTTAAAATCACATGACTCATTTCACTTTTTAGTTTCAAAAATAAATCTTGTTATTCACTACGCCAAGCTATCTTGTTGTAATAAAAGCTATCTTGTTGTAATAAAAGTAGTTTAGTTCTTGAGCCAGTTCAAGAACTTTCCTGTTTTTTGAAATTTTAGACTTGCCCAAATTGAAAAAGGTTGCAGACGACAATGAATATTGGATACAATTTGAAATGAAAATCATGTATTGTAGTAGAAAATATTGTGGAAAAAGGAGAAATTGCTTGTTACAAGCAATTTCTTCTTTTTTCACAATATTTTCTCAAGTATAAAATTACAGCAACGTTTAATCCCGTGTTTGTACAGGAAAGGGTTGATAAATATTTTGTAAATAATTCCTGGTACTTTGATTGAAGCTTCTGTTGTAGCTGATCATCAAAGCTCCTAGATGATCTAAGTAAATTGAGCCATAAATGAACAGAATGTTTCAAGAAGAAAACAGTACTCATGCATAAATGTTTTTTAAGGTCGGGGAAAATCAGATTGTATATAACATTATCAAAATGATTTTAGTTACCAAATAGACATTTATTGAAGACAGGACTGAGGAATACTAGTGAGTAGAATTTCATTCAATGTAAAGAATGTTCTTACTCCACCCAGAATATTTATCATATAACTGTTCTCACTTTCTTCAACAGTTTGACTAGGGATTAACCCATTACCAAACAATAAATATTAGACTGCTCCAAACTGAAAGGAATGGCAAACGACAATTTGAAGTTCATGAAATTTTAAAAATCTTTATCTTTTTGGGTAGAAAACATTGTGAGTAAAGAAAAAATCCCTTGTTACAAGCAATTTCTTCATTATTCACAATGTTTTTTGTAGCTTTATTCTAATGGGGCGTCTAAAAATGTCATTGTTGGAAGGGGTTAACGTGACGCTTTTAGACGCCTACAAGGGAAAAAGCATTGGAAAACATCAAGTAAAATGAAGAAATTGCTTGTTACAATTTCTTCATTTTCCACAATGTTTTCTTCCCAGAGAGTTGAAAAAATCCAATATTTCATGATGTTTGAATTGTCGTCTGCAACGTTTTCAATTTGGGCCAGTCATAAATTTTGCTGTCTGGTAATGGGTTAAGCAAGGAAGTTTTCAAAGTAGATGTTTTCTGTACACACCATAATCTATATAATTCTTAGATTCACTCATCATTTTCACCTGCAAATAGCATTAGAGCTGAATCTTGTAAAAAATATTTTAGTTCTTGTAAAAAATATTTTAGTTATGAAACTAATTCTAGTAGTATAAGAACTGGTTCAAGAACTAGTTCTAGAATGTTCAAGAATGTTAAATGGCTGTTCAAGAACTCTAAAGTTCAAGAACTAGTTCTTGAACTGGTTTCATATCCTGAATGTTCAAGAACTAGTTCTTGAAAGCTGGTTCTTAAAAGCCATTTAATCAAGTTAAACATTCAAGAACTGGTTCAAGGGCTATTTCTAGTACTTGAACTACCATTTAACGTTTATGAACTTCTAGATTGTTCAAGAAGTAGTTCTCGAACTTTTTTGCAGGGTCTTAACAATGACAACAAGACTCAAACTAAAGCAATATTCAGTTTTCTATGAAAAGCAGAGCTGAAAATATGTGTATTCTCGCTGATACCCATGTGAAACCTTGCATGTAGCACTTGTACTATGAATATCAAGATATCTTTACCTTCTTTCCTTTATCTGATATGATAAAACAAAAGCCTTATCTGCTCTTTTTCACGTCTCCAATTTCCCTAAAATTCAATTAAGGTAAAGTTTCGAATACTTGATTTTCAACAGATCTTAGATAATTATATGGCACATCACAAGAAAATGCTCCTCTTGTGCACTACAAATAAAGTCCATCCCATTTAACAATATGCAATCATACTAAATACTCGATAGTTAGTGTGCTGGAACTACCATTACCACACGAGAAAATTTTAGGCTGGTCCAAATTGTAAGAAATTGCAGACGACAATTTCAAGTTGATGAAATCTTTAAAATATTTGTCTTTTGGGACAGTAAACATTGTGGATAATGAAGAAATTGCTTGTTACAAGCAATGTCTTCATTTTCCACGATGTTTTCCAAGGATTTTTTCTTGAGGGACGTTAAAAAGCGTCATTGAGTAGGAATGGGTTAATCCACTTCTAAACTCTAATCTATGGTCAAAATTGAAAGAATATACAGACAATATGCAGCTCAGTGTACATGTATTTGAATGGAAAAAATAATGGACAGAAAGCATTGTGAGAAAAAAAAAATGCGTATCACAAGCCATTTCTATTTCCAAGATATTTCTGTTTTATTTTTAGCTCATCAAGAACTTATACTTAGTAATCTAGCACATGTAAGCATTATAGCCCTCAACAAATCAAATGCAATCAAATGGAGTTTGAAATTCCAAAAGAAAATAATCTTTATAAGCTTTTAAAAGATGACCAGGTGAACAAAAAATACATCTTTGGTAGAAATCCCTCTATTAACCAATTACCAGACAGAAACGTTTTAGACCAGCCAAAATTGAAAGGAGTCACAGTCTATAATTTAAAGTTTGTGAAATTTCAGATTTTTCGAAAAATGAAGAAAGTGCTTGTTGCAAGCAATTTCTTCATTTTCTACAATGTTTTCCCAATTGGTTTTCTTGAGGGGCATCAAAAAAGGTCATATGTGGATATGGGTTTAAAAAGATTCAAGAAAAAGTTTACAAAAATACATTTAAGATAAGAACTGACAGACACACCAATTAAAGACATTATAGCCTTGCTGAAGGCTTAACCCATTACCCCACAATAATGCTTTTTGATGCCCCTCAAGAAAAGGATTCAAGAAAAAAATGTGAAAATGTAGAAATTGCTTGTTACAAGTAATTTCTGCATTTTCCATATTGTTTTGTAACAAGATTTCATCTTGATAGAATTTAAAGTATCTCTGTCTTTCTGGTTACAAAACAATATGGAAAATGCAGAAATTGCTTGTAACAAGCAATTTCTGCATTTTCCATATTGTTTTCTTTAATCCTTTTTTTGTTACAAGCAATTTCTGCATTTTCCATTTTCCAAGTTGAAATTGTCGTCTGCAATGCCTGTCTAAATTTTTGCGTCTGGTTATGGGTTAAGTGGAGCTAGAAGTTTCCTATCTGATTCTTTAGCAAGATATTTTGACTCCTTGTAAGAAGAGTTTGGAGATAGGATCTGCACAACAATATAGAACAATTGAGAACAGTGGACTAATTGAATTCAATAGTCTGTGACACTTTCAAGGTATTTGGTCTTGATTCACTTGATACTTGTGATAATGTATTCAACATAGAATGCTTGTTCAACCAAGCTTTACAAGTTTAACAAGTTCATAAAAGGAATTTGAAAATAGCAAACCTGCTTTTTTTCCTTATTTTTAAGGCTGGCCATTCTTGGCCATTAACCTTGAATGAAACAAGAATATTAGTCTGGAAGTTTAGTCATTGTTCTATACACTTTTAGAAATTCAAAAACTTGCATTACCTTGAGGAGACTGCAGCCACTACTTTATCAACCCTTCTCATGCTGAATAAAATCCTGCATTAAGTTCAAAGGGCTGACAGCACCGAATGCACTAATTGTGGTTTAAATTTTTTTTGAAAATTTATTTCACAACTAACTCTTGTTTAAGCAGACAAGCAGGAGGTATAGACTAAGATTAGCCTGCACATATATATGAATATTTTGGCTTTAGCATGACAAGGGGTTAAAAAAATGCTTGATGTTACAATTGGATGTAAATAAGCTTTTTGTGAGGGATAAGTTTTTTTTAAAGCACTGGGCCTTATGATTTGGAATGAAAAGATTTTTTAAGAATGCCTCTTTTATATCTAAGTAAAATCAGGAACCTACAATAAAGGACTTCAATCAATCTCATAGTAATGATTCTAGGCATTTTGATAGGCTACGATAAGAATATTGTTATACCCACTAAGAAAATCTGCGAATTCCTCGGTTGTTTTTCAATAGCAACCCCAATCTTAAAATGCTTTCTTTGGGCTGAGCCAAAACATACTCATAAGACCACAGTTGCTCCATCCAAGGCATACGACATTGGATTACAAGTGACTTTTGTTAATAAATTGAATTATTTGAGGCTGATTAATAGCAAAATCATCAAGAATTTGATTGAAACTGCATATTTTCAGCGAATGCTGTCTCTGGGGAAAAAAGACCAATTTCTCTAGTCTACATTATTTCACATGAAATGAATTACATATTGATTTTACAGATTTTACATCTACTGGATGTCTAGTATTGACTTGTTGGATTTCGATAATTCCTATATATGACTTCTGAGAATTTCTGGAATTACGTAATTTTGACCCATTTTGTGCATGCAATGGTGGTGGAATAAATTTTTGGATATCAAAGATGATGTTAGAATGGATGGCCTTGTGAGGTATACTTACAGTTTAACCCATTACCAGACAACAAAATTTTAGACGTGTCAAAAATTAAAAATGAGTCGAAGAAGACAGTTTTAATTGAAATTTTAGATTTTTTCAACTTTCTGGGTACAAAATATTTTTGAAGATGGTGATACAAATGAATGATGAAATAATTGATTTCTATGTTACAATGGTTAAAATTTTGTATGTATTACATGATCTAATGAACACTTGATCAAATACAGTTTATGGTGATAGTTATTCATATCAAGGACTCTGGTATTGTCTACAATCATGTACAATAATAGGACCCTAGTCTAGTCTTCAGCAGTAATTTATATTAACCCATTCCCAAATGACAAAATTTTAGACTGGTCCAAATTTAAAGAAGCTGCAGACGACAATTTCAAGTTTATAGAATTTCTTAAACCTTTGTCTTTTTGGGTAGAAAACATTGTAGATAATGAAGAAATTGCTTGTAACAAGCAATTTCTTCATTATCCACAATGCTTTCCAAAGCTTTTATATTGAGGGGTGTTTAAAGGTGTCATTGTGTGGGAATGGGTTAAGGATCTTCAACATACTACATTTTTTCACCAACAAATTTTGACAAAGCTCAAGAACAGTTCTTTCCTACCAAGTTTTGTACAAATTGACTTAAAACTTTAGGAGTAGAAAATTCTAAAAGGGTAATCAAAGGAAAATGACTGCCAAGTTTGGTCCAACTTACTCAAGGGGTTTTGAAGGAGAACATCTTTAAAGAATTATTTCATGATTTGAATAATTCTGAAAGGTCAAGCTCTACCACATGTTCCATTTTTTTTACAAATCAAAATTTCATGAATAAGTTTTGAAAAGGGTCACCCAAGGATCATTCCTGCCAAATTTGGTCCAAATCGCTCTGTAGTTTAGAATATTTTTAAATGATTTATAACATGTTTTCTCCAAGTATGATAAGCCCATTTTTTCACAAATCAAAATCTCATAATTCACGTTTAAAGGGTCACTCTAGGAACATTCATGCATGTTTAGTCTAAATTAGCCCCGCGGTTTAAGGTTAGAATATTTTTAAAGAATCATTTCATGATTTCTCTAATTTTGATAAGCCCAGTCCTGCCAGTCAAACCCCATTTTTTTGGCAAATCAAAGTTTCACAAACACGTTTGGAAAAGGGTCTGTCGGTCACCCAAGGAACATCCCTACCAAGTTTGGTTAAAATTGGCTTATTATTATGGTTACAGGGGAGAGAAAAGAGTTGTTGACAACTTCTGATGCACAGCAGACAACACACACCGGACACAGGATAAACACAAATTGTGCTCAGGTGAGCTTTAAAGTTGCAGACATTTCAAATTGTACGAAAACTGGCAAATCAGTGCCAAAAAGGGTTGAAAACATTGTGAGAAAAGGAGAAATTGCTTCCTAAAAGTAATTCATCCTTTTCAAACAATGTTTTCCATGATTGTCTTTCTTCATGGTGTCAAAAAGTGTCATTGTGTGGTAATGGGTTAATCCAGATGGAGGAGTTCCTGATTTTGAGAATAATTAAAGAATTTTTGAAACTTATCTACCAATAAATAAAACATCTATATTACTTGGTTAATTCGAGCAATTTCCTCATTTTCAAAAATGTTTTTGGGAAATCTTTTCTATAGGGTCATACAAATGGGGGTATTTAGTTGGGACCAGTGGATTGGATGTATGATCCAGATAAATAAATGGACTGACAAACTGATAACCCAAAGGAAACAAAAGTTTAGTTCATACAGACTATTTGGATAGTCTGTAAGGTTGGTTACCAAGAAATAAATTGTTCATACAATACTCCTGTATACATGTATAGCACTTTTTCCTGCCAGCTCTAACCCATTACCACTAGATAAAATTCTAGACCAGTCCAAATTCAAAGAAGTTGCAGACAACAATTTTGAGTTGATGAAATTTTTAAAATCTTCGACTCTTTGGGTAGAAAATATTGTGGTTAATGAAGAAATTGCTTGTAACACATTATCAACAATGTTTTTTCCATAAGCTTTTATATTGATGGGTGTTTAAAAATATTGTGTGGGAATGGGTTAACTTTCGTCATGGTCATGGTGTCACTACAGCCTTTTACCAGCTAAAGTTACAATATTTTTTTGCTCATTAACAATCATCTAACAATTTAACCGGATTAGCTCAGTTGGTAGAGCACTTGACTCCAAAACTCAAGATCACAGATTTGAGCCCTGGGCTGACCATTTCTATCGATAAACTATTTGTCTTTTCGATGAGCCATTAAACTGATCGAGGCCATGAAAAATGCAGAATTTGAATCCTGCAGAAATAAAGTGATAGATGGTACTATACAATCAAGCTGTTATAGAAAATGAAAATTAAGTTAACCCTTGTTTTGCTGAATAAAATCTATGTCAAAGAATACATTTAAATCAAAGGACTGTATGTACTGGAAGCTCTAAGAACTATTATTTCCCTTGATATATAACTGTATAAACAACTGTGGCTTAACAGGAAAAAGCAGGTGGTGTAGACAATGATCAGACTGCACATATTTGCAGGGGGATCTTTGTTTATGCCTCCACAAAAAAAAGGAATATTCCGGGTTCAGCATGACAAGGGTTCAGAAGAGAGTCAGAAATGGCAACGGCAAAAACTCAACTAAATGCTAAAGGACAGGTGACTAAGAACATTCAGTTGAGTTATCAAAATTCCTCCACAAATGTAAGAGGATACGTGTTAACATAATGTGGATGTTTTTTCTGAAGATGCCTTTTTCTATGACACAGCCTAAAAATCATAAATCCAGCTTCAATTTCGGTAGCCAAATAAACAAACAAATGCTTGTAATAATGTTGAAGGACATCATTCAATTCGGGTCCAATCAATTAATTTGATTTGGTTAGTTCATTTTTTGATTGACAGGGTGACCAATCACGGCTAATGAAATAAACAGTCCACCAACAATATCATTAATTTAGACCAGAAGTGAGTTTTGAACTCTGACATTGGCCGCCATTTCTGTGAAGGACTTTTTGTTGGTTTGGCATAAATGTTGTAACTACAGCTTATTCAACTTGTAATTTGGACGTTTAGGTCTCCAACCAACCATTCTACTTTTTTGTTACATGCTTCTGGTCATAATTTTGCAAATAATGCTGTTTAAAATCGAAGTGGAACTTTGTTTGAGTCAATGGGCGGGGCATATGTAGTAAGTGGGCGGGGTCAGCCATTGGTTGATTGTCAGGGAGCAATAACAATCTTGATTCTATACCATGCAGTTACTTTGATACGGGAAAGTAGGGGCTGGGGATGAATTAGAGTATCGGCCACAATGATTGTCAACAGTTAGCCATCATACACTACACAGTCTTGAGTCATATTAGTTTGTACTTCAATCACAATTCATGAGAATGTCCAAGATCTGTTAGTAAATGATAATGTTTGTTTGTTTGAATGGGGTTTTATGCCGCTTAAAACAATCTTTAAGTTATATCGTGGCGGCTGGAGGACCTAACAATGCAATCCTGGTATTTCTCACACCAGTACTACCATTACATCCTTTCCTAGCCTCCAGCTGCTATCCCAAATAGGTCTACCATTATCATTGATGAGAGACAGTGCCATCCTCGAAATGATAATGAATAATCATTAATGGATAAGATAGAAGGTCAATTAAAAAAATGGAACGGATTTAGTGGCATAAATTTTCTTGTGATCAACAAATGACAGACTATTTTGTCGATGAACATGCCAATAATAGCAATGTAAATATTTACAGAAATCTTCAGAGACAAGGCCCCTTGTGACAGTTTTACATAGCAACTCAAGTCTGTTCCAAGTATTCTTTATCCTTTAATAGTTTTAATACTTGTAACCCATTCTAAAACAATGAACCTTTAGACTTGTCCAAGTTGAAAGAAAATGAACAAATTCCAAAGAGGGATTAAATTGAAAAATAACTTTCATATTAGGTAGAAAACATTGTGAGAAAAGGTGAAATTGTTTAGGTTGATGAAATTGTCTTTTAGAATACAAAACATTGTGGGCATTGAATAAATTGCTTGCAATATGCAATTTCTTCTATGTCCACAATGTTTTCCAAAGCTTTTATCATGAGGGGCATAAAAAGGAGGGATTGAATGGGAATGGGTTAAAATGAGCATTGCATCGGTTCACTTCTAATACCTTGTAACTACAACCTGATTAAAGCTGTAATTACAAGGTATGAAAAGTATAAACAATTGATTGCATCTTCAATTATCTTGAAGTAACCTGAAAAATGATTTGTTTTATTGAATCAGGATTTATCACATTCCCACACAATCCTACGTTCAAACGCCTGTCAACAAAAAAGCTTTGGAAAAAATGTAGAAAAGGAAGAAGTTGATTCTTTCATTGTCCATTCTGTTTTCTTTCCCAAGAGATAAGGATCTTTGAAGATTTATCTGCATGAAATTGTCATTTGTAACTTCTCTCAGATTGGACCAGTCTAATTTTTGTTGTCTGGCATGGCGTTAAGTGACAGAGGGTTTGTGTAAAAACAAAATATGGAAAACCCTGAAACAAATCAATTCAATGAAAGGCCATTATATAGTTTGACAAATAGTTTTCAGCATATTATCCAATTGTCTCTCATTGATCAGTGAGTCAGTATTCAGGGCCTTTATTTTTTTCATCACCAAATATTGTCTTTCACTCAACTCTAAAATTTCGTCTTTATCTTCATACCTTTGAGATAGAACCCTTGAATTTTAGAATACCATGTCATAAGGAATATTATGATGCATAGCAGAATCTGGTTAATTAGAATATCACTGGTTCATAGGTTTATGTTTGCACATATACCTTCTGCAGTCCCGATATTTTTCCTTCTATATTTTTCTTAAAAAACTCTCTTAATTTGAAAAAGACAACAAAATTTTAGACTGATCAATATTCAAAGTAGACAAATGACAATTTTTAGCAGATGAAACTGTTTTTGTTGTTGTCTTTTTAGGGTAAAAAACATTGTGGATAATTAAGAAATTGCTTGTAACAAGCAATTCTTCATTTTCCACATTTTTTTGAAAAACATTTTTCTTGAGAAGAGTTAAAGAAAGCAGGCTTGCATGGGAATTGTCTTATATAAAACAAGACTAAGTCCACTAATCAGGGATCATCAAAATTAAAATACACAACCATCAATGAGTCCATTTCGGCAAGCCCTATGTCTCAGGCTAACCAGAGCCCCTTCATTATGCGATTCATGGTTATAAAGTGAAATAGGCCGATTGATTCGATGAGAGTAAAAAAAAAACTTTGGTAAAAAGATCTTCAATGGTTTAATGAACCCAATTTTCCAGAATATGTAACTCGACACTGACTGGCGTGTGCCATTATCTTTATAGTGCTTGTAAGACAAGTGCCTCTAATTTAGAATCACTTAGAATTACCTTTACAGTGCAATGATTAAATGTGCTTGCTGATTTAACCCAGATGGGATGTCAAAGGGCAACTAAATTGGTCTACTGATTGGGGTCCATTGTTTTAATCTTTACCAAATAGGCTCACTCTTCCTTATATTTTAGTCTAGTAACATTCACAGAATACAACTGTTTCTTTTTACATAACTACAGCGAGAACCCTTGTCTTGCTGGACAAATTTCTTTTTCAGGACAGCCTAAACCCATTACCACACAATCCCACTGTTTGAGTACCTGAAGAATCATGGATATAGAAAACTTTTTAAGAAAGATGGCATTGCTTGTTATGAGCAATGCAATTTCTCCTTTTCTCACAATCTTTTCTAAAGGAGTCATTGCTTGATTCAAGCCATTTCCCCTTTTTCACCAAAAATGTGTTCTACCATTTTGGCACTTATTATTTTAAAAAAAAGTGCAATTTGAAATGTTGCCTGCAACTTCTTTCAATTTAGACCAGCCTAAAATTTTGTCATTTGATAATAGGTTAAAATGAGAGACTGAGAACAAGGGAAAGGCTAGCTATTTGCTGTTAAAGTTATCATTTCGATGAATTTATTTTAAAAAGAAAATACAGCTTTAAACAAACAAATAGGTTGAGAAGACTAAAATCAGACGTTTGCATAATTATGATTTTCGCAGGCTTGTTTTTATATATACCCCTGCAAAACCAGGAATATTCTGGGTTCAGCATGACTAAAGCATTCAAAATACATATTGGTGGGTTAGCGTGAAACAGTTGTAACTGCGTATGAACATTATAGGCAGTCACAAATGTTTAGCACTGACCCATTGGTATGTACTGTTATTACAATGTTTTGATGGTCAAATTGCATTTGACCTCTTAAGAATTGATGCTTCTTTCCATGCTTCTAGAACTTCCATCTTAAACAAAAAGCCTCAGGTTGATTGAATGGGGTCAACGCTACTTTCAACAGTATTTCAGTCAAATCGCGAAAGCTGGAGCACCTAACAATGGATTCCTGGTATATCCCACACCAGTACTACCACTACATCCTTTCCTACCCTCCAGCTGCTACCCTTCTTAGGTTTACGATTATCCACCCATTGGTGAGAGACAAATGTCGGAAAAGATATATGCCGCCACTGGGGATCGAACCCATGACACCCCATGATTGAAGGAGTCTGACATGCTACCGACTGCGCTATAAAAAAGCCTCAGAAATTGTGGCTTAAAAATCAACTTTATCACATGTATAAATATTCACACTAAAATAATTATTTTCATTGCAATAATATATGCTCTGTTGGTATCACTTCTTTCAAGACTTATGAATCAGTGAACTAAAAAGACTTTTTTATCTCTGAAACCTCTCAACAGGGATCTAAATTGTGAGTGAAAGTACATGTCTTTAATTGAGCTCTAATGAGTTATTGTGTTTTGTTTAATTGAAGGCCAATAGATAAAAGGCTTCAGGTGTTTTTGTTTGGCTATTTGTGGTTTTACTCATCCATGTCAGGTAGATTACCTCCATTATCTCTACTCACTTCTGTTGGCTGATGGGCTTCGTTCACCCACATCTCAATTAGGATTCTTGAGTGCAAAAAGACTTTCAGATAATTAATCCATTACCAGATGACAAGATTTTAGACTAGTCCAGATTGAATGAGGTTACAACCATCTAGCAGTGGGATGCTCAACAGTTTTGAACTATTCATCTAGACCTGGTTGTGTCTCTAACCAATGGGTAGATAATCAAAAACCTAAGTGGCATAGCTGCTGGAGGCTACAAAAGGATGTAGTGGTAGTACTGGAGTGAGAAATACCAGCAATCTATCGTTAGGTGCTCCAGCCGCCACGATATGACTGACTGTTAACAATGGCGTTAAACCCCATTCAATCAATCAATATAATTCAGCATGACCAGGGCTAACCCATTACCAGAAGACTAAATTTTTACTAGTCTATATTGAATGAGGTTACAACCATCTAACAGTTGGATGCTCAATAGTTTTGAACTATCAATCAAGACCTGACTGTATGTGGTACTATTTTATCAAAATTTGAATATCCTCAGTCATAAAATACATTATCAGACAACACAATTTTAGACTGGTCCAAATCAATAGAAGTTGCAGCCTATAATTCCTAGCTCATAGAATTTTGAAAATCTTTAGTCTTTTGGGGTAGAAAAATTGTGGATAAGCAAATTTCTTCACACTCAGCAATATTTACAAAGGCTATTTTCTTGGGGTGCAAAAAAAGGGAAAATGCACGAGAACAGGTTAATTACTTTATCATGACCAATCACTTTTATTACTTCATGTATGAATTGCTTTTTAATACCCCTCCATAAAAAACCTTGGATCATGAAGAAATCACAATTATTTGTAAGTCATCAATGATTTCTACCCTAAAAGATAAAAAAAAAAACATAAAAAAAAATCCAATCAACCTAGAATTGTCATCTGCAACTTCTTTCAATATTGGACCGTTCTAAAATTTTATCATTCAGAAATGGATTATTAATCACAAAAATTTTGACTGGTCAGGTCAAAATTCATAGAAGTTGCAAAAAACAACTCAAAGTGCTCAAAATTTAGAAACATTAGTGTCAAACAGGATCATATTAACCCTTTTCATGCTGTATAAATAACCTTACTGAATTGCTGTAAATTCAAAGGACTGAAAGTACTGAAAGAACTTGTTCAAAAATCAATATTTCTTTTAGAAATCAATTTCATAAACAACTCTGGCAGGAAAAGTACAAGCAGGAGGTGTAGACCAAGATAACACAGCATGACAAGGGTTAAAAACTGTGAGGAAAGGATAAATTGCTAATATGTTCCATGCAACTTATCATTTTACCACAATCTGTTTTGATCCATACTTCAATATGATTACTATGTGGGTTTCTGTGGTAATTGGGTAAGCAATTTCTCCATTTCTCATGTCTTTTACCCTGAGAGGCATTGATTTTTTTAACCCTTGTCATGCTGAATAAAATCTGTCTCAAAAAATTACATTTTATTCAAAGGACTGTAAGCACTGGAAGCTCTTAGAGAACTACTATTACTTTAGACAATTAACCCTTTCCTGTTCAAACCCGGGATTTTACGTCACTGTGATTTTACAAGCAATTTCTCCTTTACCCACAATATTTTTTACCACATAAAATGGTTTAATTTCGAAAAGCATACAATTTTCGTTGTCGTCTGCAACCTCTTTCAAATTGGACCAGTCTAAAATTTCAAAAAACAGGAAAGGGTTAACTTAAGAACAACTCCTGCTCACCAGGGACAAGCAGGTGGTGTAGACTTGAAAATCAGACTGCACATAATGTGCAGGCTGATCTTTGTCTACGCCTTCTGCCAAACCAGGAATATTCCAGGTTCAGCATGACAAAGGTTAATTTAACCCTACCTTGTATTATTGTCTGCATTATTGGGAAAATATTGTGTAACATGAAGAAATTGCTACCAGAAAATTTCATACATTCTAAATTGTTGTCTGCAACTACTTTCCAATTGGACCAGTCTAAAATGTCATTTTTGCATTGGAAGAGCAAAGTATGACCATTGGCTGGCCAATAACGGTACATCTGTTCATGGATAGCTTTAATCATGGTCAGTTAACCTGGTCATTAAGTCTTCCTTTGAAGTTTGAGCCAGGTGATGACCGAAGCAGATGGCTTCATTGTCAAACCTCACTCTCATCTGCACCTAAACTACATGAGGGAAGGTGACTATTTGAATAACTGTACATTGAATACTGTGATGTTCCTGTTTTCAAATGTCATGACAGCTAGCTAAAGATTTTTGGGGCCAACTTGTTTTGTTTGTTTGAATGGGGTTTGATGCTGCTTTTAACAATTTAAAAGCGGCGGCTGGAGAACCTAACAATGGGTGCCTGGTATATCTCGCACCAGTACCACCATTACATCCTTTCCTAGCCTCCAGCTTTGGATTTGCCATGGGACACAGTCTGCCTTTAGGGTCTTATCTACTGAAATAATCTAGTCCTGAAATTCAGAAGTATAGCTCTAGTAATGGGTTAAGGTTATTGTCTGTAGATTTTGATCTGAACAATGCGCCATAAATGTACAGTCATTATGGGGCTCATTACATAAATGATTCAAAGTTAACTAACCAAAAAGATGAACATCATAAACTGGCCTGGATTTATTATAAAAATTATGCTATAATATATACAGTGGAATCTTTTTAACCCTTTCCTGTACAAACCCCAATATTTACGTTGCTGTAATCTTATACAGTGGAATCCTCTTAAATGAAACTCTGATAAAAGCATTTCACTGCTTAATTGTAACTGACTTTATGCACAAACCCTAGATTTACAGAAGAAATATCTCCTTTTAATAGTGAGTTCTGGTTAATTGCAACAAAAGTGTGATGCAATTAATTGGATTCTACTGTACTTGAGAAAATATTGTGGAAAAGAAGAAATTACTTGTAATGAGCAATTTCTCCTTTTCCCACAATTTTTTTCTGCCACATAGGATGGTTTCATTTCAAATAGCATCCTATCTTCATTGTCGTCTGCAACCTCTTTGGACCTGTCTAAAACTTCAAGAAACAGGAAAGGGTTAATTGAAATCCTGATTATAGCAATTCATTGCATAATTGCAATTGGCTAATTGCACAAACATTAGATTTATAGAACAAATCATTCCCTTTAATAGCAACTTCTGGTTATTTGCAAAGAAAAATATTGTCAAATTTTAGTTGCAATTTACAGGATTCCACTTTTTTTCTAAGAATGATTCTTGAAATTGCTTCCATTTTAACCTTTTACCACGCAATCATGCTTTTAGAAGCCCTGAAGAGATATTGTTTGGAAACCTTTGTGGGAAAGGAAGAAAATGCTTGTAACAAGCGATTTCTTCCTTTTTGGACAATGTTTTGTATCTTATTTGGCACTTATTTTCCAGTTTGAGCACAATTTTAAATGTTGTCTGCAACTTGTGTCAATTTTTACCAGCCTAAATGTTTGTTGACTGGTAATTGGTTAATATGCTCCTAAAAGTGAGCCACTGCCTTAATTTTCTTGGGTTAAAATAAGCAAAAACAGTATGATTATAATTACTTTTACAATTTATACAGTACTGGTAGCATGGAAACAGCATCTTACAAATAATCAATCAAAATATTTACTGTCTCAGGCCCATAGGAACAGGGGGCTAAAAAGGGGGGGGGGGGCTTAGTTCCCCCCCCCCCTCCAAAAAAAATAATAATTTTGACAAGAATGCATATGGAAAATGCCAACCATATACACAACATATACACACTAAGAAAATCTCACAATTCACTAACACACACACACACACACACACACACACACACCAATCTTGAAATGCTTCAAACAGGCCGATGCATAACTAAATTTGATGTGCTTTTTTAAAAAAAAAAAAAAAATCTTTATTATGAATATTCCATTTCTAGGCTGAATTCTGCAGGATTTCATGATTGCCCTGATTTCTATCATACAATTGACTACTTCAGATTAAGTATCTGGTATGTAAATGACAAGTTAATCAAACAACAGACAAATGTAATCTAGAGTTGTCATATATGTGGCAATACAACAGACAAATGTAATCCAGAGTTGTCACATATGTAACCCATGTACATGTGATCTGTTGGACAAAATGGGACCTCCTAGGTGTTCTTTATCTCTTTCCTGTTTTTCAAAATTTTAGACTGACCAAATTTGAAAGAATTTTCAGACAACAATTTGAAAAGTTACTAACCTACAGGTTAGAAAATATTGTTGGAAAAGAAGAAATTGCTTTCTGCAAGCAATTTCTTCTTTTCTCACAATTTTTTCTCATATGTAAAATCACAGGGATGTAAAACAAGAGGACCATGATGGTCCTAAATTGCTCCCCTGAGTTTGATGGTTCATGGCTTTATAATATATACAAAAATAGCAAAACCCACGGTCTAATTATTTTGGAGAAGATGTTTAGGATTTTCTCTTTTAATCCTAGTTATATTGATGATCCCAGCATATAGCCCTATTTTCCTGAATATGGTTTTGCTTTGAAGTATAGACTTCAATACATACCAAATATCAAAGCTCTAGGCATAATGGTTTAGGAGAAGAAGGTTTTCAAAGATATCATTCCTTATTCCTATCTAAAATTAGGGATCGCAAAGAAAAAGGCTAATATTCAGAATACGGTAATTTTTGAAGTATTTTGGTAGAGGGTCAATGGCTGATGATATGTAACAAATATCAAAGCTCTAGGCTTAATTGATTGGGAGAAGAACACTTTAAAAAATTTCTTTATTCTTTTTTAAAATCAGGGATTGCACAGAAAAGGGCTAACTTTCAGAATAAAGTTATTCTTTGAAGTATTTTGGTAGAGTTAATAGGTGATGATACATACCAAATACCAAAGCTCTAAGCCTCCTGCTTTTGGAGAAGAAGATTTTCAAAGATTTCCTTATTTATTCCTTTGAAAAATCAGGGATCGCACAGAAAAGGGCTTATTTTCAGAGTACCTTAATTCTTTGAAGTATTTTGGTAGAGGGTCAAATGGTGATGATATGTACCAAATATCAAAGCTCTGGGCCATATCGTTCTGGAGAAGAAGATTTTCAAAGATAAGCTTCTTTTTATCTTTGTAAAATCAGGAATTGCACAGAAAAGGGCTAATTTTCAGAATACGGTAATTCTTTGAAGTTTTTAGTAGAGAAATATCAAAGCACTAAGCCTTTTGTTTGGGAGAAGATGATTTTCAAAGATTTCCTTCTTAATTCCTTTGTAAAATCCGGGATCGCACAGAAAAGGGCTCATTTTCAGAATATGGTAATTCTTTAAAGTATTTTGGTAGAGGGTCAATAGGTGATGATATGTACCAAATATCAAAGCTCTTGGCCTTATGGTTTAGGAGGAGAAGATTTTCAAAGATTTCCTTTTTAAAATCAGGGATCGCACAGAAAAGGGTTAATTTTAAGAGTACAGTAATTCTTTTAAGTATTTTGGTAGAGGATCAATAGGTGATGTTATGTACCAAATATGAAAGCTCTAGGCCTTATGGTTTAGGAGGAGAAGATTTTTTAATAACTGTTTATTGACGGGCAGACTGACAGACAGATGCCGGACAATTACTGATCTCAATAGCTCACCTTGAGCATGTTGTGCTCAGGCGAGCCAAAAAGGGATAGTGCAAGAAAGGGTTAAAGCAAATAGTTGGATAAAGAGATTGGTTCTAGTAGAGGTTGACCAGAGGCCATACTTCAAAAATATATATCAAATTAAATCAAGTTGAACCAATCATTACAGAAAACTGCAAAAAGCACAAAGTAATAGACCCACAGTCCGGAACTGTTTCAAAACTATTTTTTTACCTTTCCTAATAGAACTGTTCTAGTACTATTGTTCTGATAATATTCTCATTTTACATTGCTGAAGAATTCTACAAATGCCCTAGAACTGATCCAGAGTTGTTCTAGTACTGTTCTGGAACACTTGTTCCCAAACAATAAAAGAATCATTTTAGAACTGTTCTAGAATATTTCCCAGAGAAGGTCAGTCTGCGTATTTTGCTTTGTGAGTCTAACCTGGGTTGGCATACCTTTTTAGTATGACAAGTCATAGATATTTAAATCATAAAACCCAGATAGGGCTTAACCCTATCCACACTATCCTTTTTTAATGCCCCTCACAAAGAAAGGTTTGGAAAACATTGTGGAAAATGAAGAAATTGCTAGTATCAAGAAATTTCTTCATTCCCACCATTGTTTTCTACCTAAAAAGTAAGAGATACTTAAATTTCATCAAATCGAAAATATTGTCTGCAACTGCTTTAAATTTGTACCAGTCTAAAATTTTATTGTCTTGGAATGGGTAATATAAACAACCAGTCTAAAACAGTAAATATTATGGATAATTATTTGACAGATCAAATCGGACATATTATAAAGATCTGGCAGTAGATTATCAGACTTAATCGTGTGATCAAAAAGATAAACTGTATGATATAGAGGTGGTGACTATTATATCCCTAGTATGATACTATATATCGGGTCTTTAATGGTTGCATGCAGGGGGACAAGACATACCCCATGTCGTGAATTGTCAAAATGCCACATGCAACGACCCAAATATTTGGCCAGAGTCCTGATGTCGAGATGTTCTCTAAGTTGGTAAATTATACTTTGATGCTCAAAGGTTTTGTTTAACGGGTATAATATTGTATTGATCCTCTACAAAATGACAAAATTTTGGAGTGGTAAAATATCAAAGAAGATTCAGACGACTCTTTGTCTCTATAGAAGGTTAGAAAACATCGTGGTAAATAAAGAATTTGCTTGTTGCAAGCAATTTCTTCATAACTTCCAAAGCAATTTTCTTGAGAGGGGTAGAAAAATGGGATTGTATGGGAATAGGCAAGACACAAATGAGCAAAACAACTAGGAAAGTGGAGTGCTAGGGAATTCTAAGCTTACTTTTTGTTTTGCATAAATAGCTTTGTTTGTTTTTGATTCTTAAATCATTCTCTAAAAGTATCTACAATAATCAACTTGAAACTTCATTAGAAGATATAATAACCTATTAACAGATGACAATATTTAAGACTGGTCCAAACTGAATGAAATTGAAAACAAAAATTTCAAGTTTATGAAATTTAAGGATTTGGATTCAAATGATGGTCCTCATATTGAGAGCTTAACCCATTACAACTCAATCCCTCCTTTTTACGCCCCCGAAGAAAAAAGCTTTGGAAAACATTGTGATAAATGAAGAAATTGCTTGATACAAGCAATTTCTTCATTATCCACAATGTTTTCTACCCAAAAAGACGAAAAAGTTCAAAATTCCATCAACTTGAAATTGTCGTCTGCAGCGTCTTTCAATTTGGACGGGTCTAAAATTTTGCTGTGTGGGAATGGGCTAATGGGCAATGGCAGCGGCCAAATGAAACTTAATCCTTGTCAAGCTAATCCTGGAATATTCCTGCTTTAGCAGGTGGCATAGACAAAGATCAGCCTGCAAATATGCGCAGTCTTATGTTAGTCTATACCACCTGCTTGTCCTTTATAAACCAGAATTTTTCCAAACAAAGTATTGGACCTGACAAGCAGATCTACAGTGCCATCAGCCCTTTGATTTTAATTTCTGAAAAAAGATTCTATTCAGCATGATAACAGTTAATCCATGAGGATAAAGTTCACACAATGCTGGTTCAAAAGTACTGTTTTGTAGCTAATCACCAAAGACAGTCGCCTATGTTGTGATTTTAAAGGTTTTTGTTGGTAAACAAGGGACATTTTACCCTAATGAAGTTATACAAAATTAGTTGTGTTCTTGAAACAGGTCAAGAACTTCCATAACTAGTGCTTGAACCCGTTCAAGAACTTGTTCTGTTTCTTTGATGCAAGCTTCTGTTGTTGTTGATCACCTAATCTCCTAGATGATGTAGGTAAACTTGACAGTGCCCAGACTAACCAGATTAACCAATTCCCACACAATGACGCTTTTTGATGCCCCCCAATGAAAAAATTTAGCTTTAGTAAACATTGTGGACAATGAAGAAATTATTTGTTACAAGCAACTTCCTCATTATCCTCTACGTTTTCTACTCCAAAAGAAAAGATTTTTCAGATTTCATCAATTTGAAATTGTTGTCTGCAACTTTATTCAATTTAGACCAGTCTAAAATCTTATTGTATGGTAATGGGTTAAATGTTTCCAGAAGAAAACAGTATTCATATAAAAAAAAGTGGTTTTAGAACTATTTCTAAAACTGGTTCAAATTCAGCTCTCTCCTTAGTTTGAGGTCTAGTTCTTCAACTGCCATTCTATGTACGTGATTTTTTAAAACTAAAGTTCTAAAAAGTTAAAGAACTTTTTTGCAAGGCTTTGGTAAATATTTCTTTGAAATTCAATTTCAAAAACAACTGTATCTTGAAACGGCAAACATATGGTGTAGAATTAGATCAAACTGCTCTTATGTGTAGACTTATTTTGTCTATTCTTTTATTAACCAATTCCCTGGCACACAATGATACTTTTAAACGCCCCTCAAGAAAAACAATTGGTAAAAGATTGTATAAAATGAAGAAATTGCTTGTAACAAGCAATTTCTTCATTTTACACAATGTTTTCTACCCAGAAAGTTGAAAAAAAAAAATCCATAAACTTCAAATTGTTGTCTGCAACTAATTTCAATTTGGACTGGTCCAAAATTTTGCCATCTAGTAATGGGTTAACGGTCTATCTCTGAAAGTATATAAACCTTTTGGTTATAATAGATCTCGATAAGAAGTTCAGTACCAACAGTCATAACTATGGCTTTCTTAACTTTTGTCATGCTGGACCCAGAATATTCCTGTTTTTGCAGGAGGTATAGACCAATACTCCACCTGCTTCTCCCTTTCAAGCCAGAGTTGTTTAAAAGATAAATTTTCGAAATCAATATTAACCAACAATTAGTGATTCCAGTGTCTCAGCCCTTTGATCTTTAAGATATTCTGGATAAGACTTTATTCAGCATGACAAGGGTTAACACTTGAATTATTTGCCACTTGGCTTTTTCAGAAGTGTAAAAGAGATTACATTATAATGTCGTCATTGAGGGTCTAATTTTCTGGTGTTTTTTACAAATGATGACCATGATGACCATTACAGCATGGCCCCTCTTAACCCTTTCCTGTTCAAACACGGGATTTTACGTTCCTGTGATTTTATACTTGAGAAAACATTGTGGAACAAGGTGCCAAATTGTCACAAGATACGCCTGTCACACTGCTTGATATTAACTGGGGGTTTGAATAGAACTGATGTTATTTTAAATGAATATTTTTTGTCAAACAAAGTATGAAAAACAACAAAGGGCAATAACTCAAAATATACTCTAGGTAAAGTTATGGTTCTTGTACACTTCACTCCCACTTGGTCAGCTCTATCCATCCATGAAGTTTCATGATTCTAGCTATTATACTTTTAGAGATATACTCTGGACAAGATTCAAATTTGAAAAACAACAAAGGGCAATAACTCAAAATATACGCTAGGTAGAGTTATGGTTCTTGTACACTGCACTCCGACTTGGTGAGCTCTATCCATCCATGAAATTTCCTGATTCTAGCTATTATACTTTTAGAGATAGACTCCATACAAGATTCAAGTATGATAAACAACAAAGGGCAATAACTCAAAGAACAGGCCAGGTAGAGTTATGGTTCTTGTGCATTGCACTCCCCCTTGGTGAGATCTATACACCCATGAAGTTTCATGATCCTAGCTATAATACTTTTAGAGATATACTCCAGACAAGATTCAAGAATGAAAAACAACAAAGGGCAATAACTCAAAAAATAGGCTAGGTAAAGTTATGGTTCTTGTACACTGCACTCCCCCTTGGTGAGCTCTATCCATCCATGAAATTTCATGATTCTAGCTATTATACTTTTAGAGATATAATCCAGACAAGATTCAAGTACGAAAAACAACAAAGGGCAATAACTCAAAATATACTCTAGGTAAGGTTATGGTTCTTGTACACTGCACTCCTCCTTGGTGAGATCTATCCATCCACTACATTTCATGATTCTAGCTATTATACTTTTAGAGATATACTCCATACAAGATTCAAGTATGAAAAACAACAAAGGGCAATAACTCAAAAAATAGGCCAGGTAGAGTTATGGTTCTTGTGCACTGCACCCCCCTTGATGAGATCTATACACCCATGAAGTTTCATAATCCTAGCTATTATACTTTTAGAGACAGACTCCATACAAGATTCAAGTATGATAAACAACAAAGGGCAATAACTCAAAGAATAGTCCAGGTAGAGTTATGGTTCTTGTACACTGCACTCCTACCTTGTGAGCTCTATCCATCCATAAAATTTCATGATTCTAGTTATTATACTTTTAGAGATATACTCCCGACAAGATTCAAGTATGAAAAAAAAAACAAAGGGCAATAACTTAAAAAATAGGCCAGGTAGAGTTATGGCTCTTGTGCACTGCACTCCCCCTTGGTGAGATCTATACACCCATGAAGTTTCATGATCCTAGCTATAATACTTTTAGAG
This sequence comes from Fragum fragum, assembly GCA_946902895.1. Lineage (NCBI taxonomy): Eukaryota > Metazoa > Mollusca > Bivalvia > Cardiida > Cardiidae > Fragum > Fragum fragum. The sequence continues at coordinate 31,636,231 of OX336368.1, read as the reverse complement.
ATATACTCCGGACAAGATTCAAATATGAAAAACAACAAAGGGCAATAACTCAAAAAATAGGCCAGGTAGAGTTATGGTTCTTGTGCACTGCACTCCCCCTAGGTGAGATCTATACACCCAAAAAGTTTCATGATCCTAGCTATAATACTTTTAGAGATATACTCCGGACAAGATTCAAGTATGAAAAACAACAAAGGGCAATAACTCAAAAAATAGGCCAGGTAGAGTTATGGTTCTCTGCACTCCGTATTGATGAGAAGAATATAACTGCCAAGTATAAAGTCAATCAGACTTACGGTGACAGAGTTATGCTCCGGACAAAGAAGTGGACACCGCCCGGACGCCCTGACAACCGGACGCCCGGACACAACAGGTGATCCCATAATACGTCCCGTCTTCGACGGGCGTATAAAAAGGAGAAATTGCTTGTGACAAGCAATTTCTCCTTTTTACACAATTTTTTCTACCACATAGGATGGTTTTATTTCAAATGGCATCCAGTTTTCATTGTCGTCTGCATCCTCTTTCAATTTGGACCAGTCTAAATTTCCAAAAACGGGAAAGGGTTAAACCATTCCCATACAATGACACTTTTCTACGTACTTCAAGAAAAACAATTTAGAAAAAATTGTGTAAAATGAATAAATTGCTTGAAACAAACTATTTCTTCAATTATCTCATTGTTTTGTACCCAAAAAGTTGAACAAAGCTAATATTTCATCAACTTTAAATTGTTGTCTGCAAGTCCTTTCAATTTGGATCAGTCTACAATTTTGGAGTCTGGTAATGGGCTAAGATCGGTTTTGATATATATCACAAGATATTTACTAACAGCTATTTAACCCATTACCACACAACAAATTTTAGACTGATCCAAATTGAAAGGAGTTGCAATTGAAAGTTAATGAAATTTTAGATTTTTTTAACATTTTCGGTAGAAAACATTGTGGAAAACGTTTCCCAGTTATTTTTCTTGATGGGCCTCAAAAAGCGTCATTGTGTGGGAATGGGTTAAAAGAAAGTACCAATGCAAAAATCTATTGACTAATTTAGAATAAAAAAAACAAATAAGAATTCTGTGACTTGCGTGACTTATATCGCTGTACTTTAATAATTAGAATTTGATAGGTGTTTGGAGATTTTCCATGTAACTGTACATATAGGAATGTCAAGCATGTCATTTTGATCCCAATTAAAATTAGATTTGATCTTGGCAAACGATTTTACCAAAGTTGAAGCAAAAAAGGCTGCATTGCTGGTTTGCAAGTTTTCCAAGTTTTCATCAATTTTTCAACATTGTTTCAGTTATGCTAGCTGCATCAGCCAGTGCATCTAATCATGGATTTCTCAGACCACAATATTATAAATCTATACAATTTCCCATTGCTACTACTTTTTATTCTATGTCCAATTAAAGAAGATGCTATTTTGTTGTATTTCAAATTATACCCAATCCTAGAAGAATTAAACTCAAAATCCCTGCACTAAATTTAGAAATACCATCTGTTTTATTAACACATTACCAAATGATAAAATTTTAGACTGGTCCAAATTTGCAGATGATAATTCTTAAATGATGAAATATTTATAATCTTTGCATTTTGCGGTAAAAAACATGGTAGAAAATGAAGAAATTGCTTCATTTTTGACCATGGTTTCCAAAGCTTTTTTCTTGGGAAGTGTCTAAAAGTGCGATTGTGTAGGAATTATAATAACATTTAATAGAGGTGGTGACAAGAGTGACTAAGGTAGTTCTTGTAAACTGTCAAAAACTAGAAATTGTGACAAAGGGGACTTATACCGCCCGGGCTTGTCCATATACAAGTGCTATCCGTCAAAGTGCTGTAACAAAAAATGGGCTTTTTAATTAAAGGGCCATAAATCCGTCAAAAATCAATGGTCCATAATCAAAATAGGATATTCACATGTCTGACTGATACCAATATACTGAGTCTTTCTGTGAAATTTGAATCAAATCCATCCAATGGTTACTGAGAAATTGAGCTGACACTTTTTTTCACCAAATCAATGGACCGTAACCAAAAAAGAATATGCACATCTCTGCTTGATACTGATCGTATCAGTGAAGTTTGAATAAAATCCATCCAATAGTTGCCGAGAAATTGAGCGGACACAAAAAAGCTACAGACAGACAGACGGACGGACTAACAAGCTGCTTCCTATATACCCCCCAAACATAGTTTTGGGGGGTATAATAACAAGAATTGACTATATTTAGCCATTACATACCAATGCCTAAAGAAATACTTTAAAAAATTCTTGAATTTTGAGTGACCTCATGATCCGGTTAATAGAGCTCATAATGACAGCTTAGACTATCATCAAATGATACATAGGAAAATTTTTATTACAAGTCAAAATCCTCTCTAAAATGAAGTATCTGCACTGAGAGTTTTCAGTCATTTATTTTTTCAAAGTGGCAACTTTGACTAAAGCTCATACCATTATTGAAGAAATTGGCATTTAAAGCTGCTTGATTGTAGCCAGTGTCAGCATAAATACTTCTTACTTTCTTCTGTCCACACATGCAACATTCCAATAACTTGTCTTTTCTTTTGCCGATATATGAGGCAAAAAAATCACTGCCAATCGTCTTTACAGAAACAAGGACCATGTTTCCTTGCCTATAACTGGCTTGATCAATGGTGTAATTGCCAATTTCGAACAAAATATACAAATGCATTGCCCTTCAATGTTTCGAAAGATTTAAAATGTGTAGAGGGCACTGAGTAGAGGTTTCGCTTCGGAATTCTAGCAAATTTGGAAGTCATTACTTTCTCTATATTTTGTTTTGGGAATCTTTCAACCCGGTTCATACATGAATTGATTCTTGGAATGTGAGAGACCAGGAACCAATGCATGCGTCGGATTCACATCTTTTTCAATACGGGAACAGTAGTGGACCTTGAAATATATACATTGAAAATATTTGAAATGCTAATCGGTATTTTAAAAGCATTTTTAACCCAATAATTATTTTCAAAATTGCATTTTTAGTGATTTACAATACTTTTTTAAGCAAAATACATCTTATCTGTAGCTCTGTGTCATTTGTGACCTTCTGCCGGTCAGAATCTAGTACAATCGGAACCACTCTGCCATTCCCGTAAGCATAGATCGGCCGAGAGATGCTCCGAATGAATCTATAAGGCAAAGCGATACCAGTCTAGGATATCAGTTATGTAAAAATAAAAGTACCAGTCAAGGTCGTGACCTTAATCACATGGCACATCAGTGATTCAGCTTTTTCATGAATGGGCTTATATAGCACTACAAGAAATTATGAATAAATTCATGGGCAAGGATAAGTTGTTCAGGTCGTTGCCTGGTTCCTAGAAGGAAAGAACAAATTAGGCTGATTCCAAGATTACAGTCAGTATCCTGACTGCAATAAAAATTAGTCTTCTCACAATTCCCACACAGAGAAACTTTTAAACGCCCCTCAATATGAAAGCTAAGGAAAATATCGTGGAAAATGAAGAAATTGCTTGTTACAAGCAATTTCTTCAATATCCACAATATTTTCTCGCCCAAAATACAAATATTCTAAGAATTTCACAAACTTAACATTGTCGTCTGCAACTTCTTTGAAATTGGACTGGTCTAAAATTTTATCGTGTGGTAATGGGTTAATTGTTATTTGATATCACATTTGGAAATATTTCAACCATTATGAACAATTAACCCATTCCCCCATGATCCCACTTTTGGATAACCCTCAGGAAAATACTATGGTTAATAATGAAATTACTTGTGACAAGCTATTTCTTAAGTTTCCACATTGTTTTCTATCCTGAAAAGCAGAAGTTTTCAAAAGTTTATTAATATTAAAGTTGCCATTCGCAACTTCTTTGACCAGTGTAAAAAATTTTCATGTAACAATGGATTATGATATTGACTATTTTGGCACAATTTGTGAAATATATAGGTTAGGAATGAACATTCCAGTATCTTATTTCAAGGTGACAATATTACAGTATCTCTCAAATATGCGATACTAATAGTTACATTGCATGACTACATGCTCACTAATACCCTTGTTGGGGTCAATAGTGTCATTGGTAGCTTGTTACTTTTTATATCAAAATGGATTGTAACAGAGCTTTACTCAGACAACAAATTTTTTCACTAGCCCAAATGCAAAGAACTTGCACACGACAATTTATATGTAATGAAATTTCCAAAACAGCTATCTTTTGGGGTATAAAATATTGTGGATAATAAACGAATTGCTTGTAACAAGCAATTTCTTCACTTTCCACAATATTTTTCTACTTAAGTGAATCTAAAAGAAACATTATGTGGAAATGGGTTAATGTAGTTGAATTCAATTATATCTTTAAAACAGTATCACTACTAACCAACAAAAATTAGCAAAAAAATTATAAACAGTCAAAAAATTCATTTTTTTAACAAAAAAACTCAAAACAAAAAATGCAAAACTTGTGGTAAAAGGAGAGGTCAAGTTTGTACATTATCCCATAACAACACAATCCTATTGTGTGACACATTAAAATTTTGAAAATAATGTTTTAACTCATTTCCACACAATCACTCCTTTTTAAGCCCAAGAAGAAAAAACATTTGGAAAACATTAGTATCACTTCTAACCAACTGTCAAAAACAAGTAATTGTCGTAAAGGGGACCTATACCGCCCATCAGCACTTGTCCATATACGAGTGCTATCCAAAGGGCCATTAAAAAAAATGGACTTTTTAATTAAAGGGCCATAACTCCATCAAAAAAATCAATGGACCATAACAAAAATAGGATATGCACATGTCTGACTTATACCAGTCTTTCTGTAAAATTTGAATCAAATCTGTCCAATGGTTACTGAGAAATTGAGCTGACACAACTTTTCACCAAAGGGCCATTAACTCCATCAAAAATCAATGGACCGTAACCCAAAAAGAATATGCACATCTCTGCTTGATACTGATTATATCAGTGAAGTTTGAATAAAATCTGTTCAATAGTTGCTGAGAAATTGAGCGGACACAAAAAAGCTACAGACAGACCGACAACTTGTTTCCTATATATTCCTAAATATAGTTTTGGGGAGTATAATAACAAGCCCCAGAAGAAATAACATTTGGAAAACATTACGCATAATGAAGAAATTGCTTGTATCAAGCAATATCTTCATTTCCCACAATGTTTTTTGAAATTCCATCAGCTTGAAATTGTTGTCTGCATATTCTTTCAATTTTGTTGAGTTGGAATGGGTTAAGAGAAGCAACTATTGCTTGTAACAAGTAATCTTTTCTCTTCTTACAATATTTTCTACTGGATTTGTGCACAAAACTCGGTCATAGTTAATTGTAGCCAATAAGTGATTTATCATTCAGAACTTGATTTATTTTCCATCCTGACGTAAAATTTTCTAGTTTATTGTTCTTTGTTGAATCTTATTATGGAACTAACAGTATTATTAGAGCAGCCTTTTTCATTTATTTGCTCCAACAGATCAAATTATCTGCATTCTGCGGATTTCCACTAATTATTTGAATTCTATCGGTTTCGTTACTTACCTAAAATGACTAACGTGTATTAAAATCTTGACTTTATTTTATAATACACTTTTCAAGCCCGGTTTCAAACACATGCTTTTAATTGATTTAAAAATCACCCAAAAATATAAGTATATGAGGACTAAGTACCATCCAAAGACCATCGATCCCCAGGAATCTCCCATATTCATAAAATAAACTACAAGTCATTTTTGGACCTAAGAATTACCGTAACTACAACTAAACTAAGCTATAATTAGAATATTTTGGTATCCAAATGACAGTGTATGATCAGAACAAAAACATGATCATCAACCCAAAAGTATTTGCCTATGACTGGTTACCTGGCGAGTGTGAAAATGGCTAGTCTATATAATGTTAAATAATCGCTGCATTAAGTATAAGAGAAAGAGGTAGCACGCTTTGATATATGCAGACAACATTTACCACATGAGTCAGTCATAAGCCTGATAAGAACTCATTGATGATAGTCTAATTTCAGTAAAGGTGTGAAAGTTGTCGTCAAACTGGTGATTGGTGGATGTTAGATGCAACTAATAAGCAATAATTACGCCATTTTTGGCACTTATACTATAACTTTACCTTATCAAGCCCCTTCATGAGAATTTCGCAGGCAATAATTTATGGACTTCTTTTCTGAAACTTCCATGAGAATTTAAAGAACATGGGACGCCAGGACAGACTTTGAAAATCCAGTACTATCCTGCATAATCTGGGAGAAATAGCATGTCTGTGAAATACCATCGAAAGAAAAAAGACAGACAAAAAAGTCTTTAATCCTCAGATGTGGTCAAGTCAACCACATACTTTGCTGAAACACATTAATCAGTCAAGCTCAATTTTGAACTAGATGTAGTCATTTGACAGTTACATAATTTTTTCAACAGCAGAAATATTATAAGCCATCTGCTGACAGGTATCGGTAAATAAAAATTGATGAAAATTCATTGAGAAATAGAGAAGTCATTGTGTGTCATTGGATTTGTTTAATGGTGACCATTTTAATTTCCATCTTGTAAATAAGCAATCAAATGAATTGGAACTTATCCTATGTATCCGCAGTACAAACAGGTCATTACTTGTAAAAAAAAAATGTCTCATAGATCTTATTTTGTCAGCCATCTTGGACATGATCTAAAAAAGAAATCTTGTTCAAGGTATTGACAAGAAGCGTGCATGAACAAATATAGTAAATATTTATTGCTTGCAAAATAGTTTGTAAAATTACAACCAATTTGTTGGATATCTTTGTAATGAGCAATCTGGGTTATTTGAATTTCTAATTTGTTGATGAGATTTGCATAAAAAAAACTGAAGACAATTTGTTAACGTTGTAATACTATGTTAGCCCATTTCCAAAAGACAAAATTTCAGACTGGTCCAAATTCAAAGAAGTTGCAGATGACAATTTAAGTTGATGAAATTTTTATATATTTTTTTTTTTTCATAGGTAGAAAACATTGTGGATATTAGTAAGAAATATCAGTGATCTAAAAATTCAAATTCGATAATGTCTGAAATATAAATGAGCGGCATCCATACACAAAACTGGAAGAATATCAGCAGAAAAATAAGAGCACCAGATTCAGATACCATTACGCTTGGCTGTTCAAGTGCCAGCAAGTGGGTTAAATTTCTAAGTAAAAAAAGGGGGCATTATTCATTCAAATGCATGTAGAATTATCCCCCTTGTTGGTTTAGATGGCTCTTTGTATAGTGAACATATATTCTAAGTTTCAAGTGAATGGGTTCAGTATTACCAGAGATATGACAAAATATCAAAGTTTTCAGATGACAACGCTGACGCAACTGCTGACACAGACACAGACGGTGACCTGGTTATAGCAACACCTCAGGTTTTCTAGAAAACAGATAACCCTTTCCCGTTTTTGGAAACTTTAGACTAGTCCAACTTGAAAGAGGTTGCAGACGACATTGAAAACTGGATGCCATTTGAAATGAAACCATCCTATAGGGTAGAAAATATTGTGGAAAAAGGAGAAATTGCTTGTTACAAGCAATTTCATCTTTTTTCACAATGATTTCTTGAGTATAAAATTACAGGAATGTAAAATCCCATATTTGAACGGGAAAGGGTTAAGCTAATAAAGAAGCCATAGTATGTCAAATGCACCTAGTTTCCTCCCCATCTAGTAAATGAGCAGAGACATTTGAAATCAAACTCCCTTGAGAGATAGAGGGCAATTGTTGAGAAATAAAGAAGTAATTGAGAGTCAAAGTATCAGATTGATGACAGATATACAGACAGATAACTTTATATGTTGTTTTGCCAACCCTGTTTGGCTTGGGCCCTAAAAATGTTGTAAAGGAACTTGTAGTGCAAGCAAAATCAAACTTCAATGAGGACTCAACCATCCAACACAACTTTGTCTCTTAATCTGCCCCTTCAGAATACTTTGGAAAACACTGTCGCAAAAGAAAAGTTGATAGTTAAAATCAATTTCTTTCTACGCTAGTCTGTTTTCTATATCCTAAGAATTTTCTTTTATCTAAGTCCACACCCTTTTTAACCCATTACCAGACAGTTAATTTGTTTGAATGGAGTTTTACGCCGCTTTCAACAGTATTTCAGTTATATCGCGGCGGCTGGAGCACCTAACAATGGATTCCTGGTATTTCTCACACCAGTACCGCCATCACATCCTTTCCTAGCCTCCAGCTGCTATCCAACATAGGTCTACGATTATCGACCCATTGGTGAGAGACAAATAGTGGGAAAGGATGAGTGCCGCCGCCGGGGATTGAACCCGGGACCAGACAGTTAAATTTTAGACTGGTGCAAATTGAAAGGCGTTGTAAACAACATCTTAAAGTTGATGGAATCTTTGATGTTTTTAACTTTCTTGGAAGAAAACATTGTGTAAAATTAAAATATTACTTGTTACAAGCATTTTTTTTCATTTTACACAATGTTTTCCTGATTTTTTTCTTCGAGGGCGTCTAAAAGCATCATTGTGTGGAAATGTGTTAAACAGTTCTCTCTTTCAAATTCTAACGTCTGTCAATGTGGTTTACTGTCAAACTCTAACAAAAAATTAAATAGGAAAATGAGCAATAGGATTACAGGCAGCATCCAACAATTGGGAAAAAAGATCATGCAGGAACAGTATAATCAACACCAAATAATGGGAACCCTTAAACCATTAGCATCACTGCATCAGCCAATCACACCTGTATGACATCATCTGTATGCAAATGAGGTCATTTGCATACAGTATTTTCAGGCCAACCTGTGAAATGACTTGGTTGATTCTTGTGCAATAAAAGGCTTAATTTGCAGACTCTGTACTTGTGATAAAGATCATGATCCTCTTAGAAGAGACAGTTATAAAATCTTTTATTCACCTGAAGCTGATTATAGAATAGTTCACCCTCCACCAGACAGCAAAATTAAAGACTAGTTAAAAATTGAAGAAGTTGAAGGTGATGATATCTGGCTGGTGAAATATTAGAAAGGGTAGAAACATTATGGATTATGAAGAAATTGCTAAATTTTCCACAATGTTCTATAAAACTTTTTTCCTTTGCGTATAGAATGAGGTTTTAGGCTTGAAATCTGGGTATCTTTCCTATTTATCAGATTTAAACTCCTTTTAACACATTACCAGACGATAAAAATGTAGAAATTTTAATTGCTGAGTAGTTGCAAATGCCAATTTTTAGTTGATTGAATTTTTAAAATCTTTACCTCTGGGGTAGAAAACACTGTGGATAATGAAGATATTGCTTATTACAAACAATTTCTTCATTTTCCACAATATTTTCCTGAGCTTTTTTCTGAAGCAGAATCAATTAGAATTGTCGCAAAGCAGACGTATACCCCTACCAGCACTTTATAATTCAGGTAGAAAAGTTGACCTTTGACCTTCATTACCTAAAAACAAAAAGGCATCTTATTGGGTCATGAACATTGTGTATAAAGTTTCAAGGACCTAGGTCAAATGGCCTTAGAGTTAGAGCATCAAAATGGTTTTCAATCAAAGTTCAATTGTGACCTTGACCTTTGGCATCCAAAAATGATAGGGCACCTCCTTGGGTCATGGATATCATGTGTATTAAGTTTCAAGGCCCTAGGTCAAATGCCTTACATGTTAGAAACTGTTTTCAATCAATGTTCAATTGTTGCCTGATCCCCAAATATAGGGCACTTCCTTGAGTGATTGGCACAAATTGTATAAAGTTTCAAGGTTGTAGGTCTATTGGTTCTTGAGTTACAGCAAGGAAACAAAAGAGTTTATGGATGATTGATTTAATGGGGTTTAACACCACTATTAACAGTATTTCAGTCACATTGTGGTGGCTGGAGCACCTAACCATGGATTCCATGGTATTTCTCGCACTAGTATAATCGCTGCAGCCGGGGATCAAACCCCAGGACCCCATAACTAGGAGTCATTCTGGCTACCACTGCTATGGCTGTTGCCAGTTTATGGATGGCAAATTGACAGACAGATAGATAGACAGACATGATGAACCAATATACCCCCCTCTACTTTGTAGGCGATATAAGAAGCAGGATTGTAACCTTTTATTGTGGTCTTCATCCATTACTTACCTTTTATCAACTATTACCAGACATTCCCGCTTTTTTAGACACCGAGGAAAACATTGTGAGAAAAAAAGAAATTTCTTGTAAAAAGCACTTTCGATCTTTTTTTCTAAATACATTTGTCACCTTTTAAACTCTTTATTTTAAGATTTACAAACCGTTTTGTTGTCCCTAACCTGTTTCAAAATTGACCAGTGTCAATTTTGTTGTCTGGTAAATGGTTAAAATTATATCAACCATTTCAGACACTGATACTCATCCATAGCTGTAATTGAGTGTTGAATCAGTGCAATAATAAACATAACTGGTATATTGGAAATAATGACTCTTGCGGAATAAACCTTTCTTCCTTGATGGTTTATTTATTAGTAAAAATTTAACTCATTTGCACATAATCCCACTTTTTGAGGCCCCTCAAGAAAGAAGCTTTGGAAAACATAGTGGAAAATGAAGAAACTTTTTACAAGTTATTTCTTCATTATCCACAATGTTTTCTACTCCAAAATACTCTAATAATTTTAAGAAATTTCAAAAAAATGTCGTCTGCAACTTTTATCAATTTGGACCTGTCTAAATTTTGTTTAGAAATGGGTTAAGAGATAAAACACAAAAGATGGTGTTAATATGGCTGAAAATTGTGAACCCCTCCTTATGAACACCCTGGAAATACGGGCATCCTGCTATTACAACCGTTTTTTTTAAAGAACAGAATTCTAGGGCTAATATGAAAGGAGAAGAACACTTTTCCTCCCTCTGGATTCATGGGTTACAAATTTAAAAATATGAAAGATGTTGATGAACTGATGCTTCATGCTAAATATCAAGGTTGAAGGCCTACTGGGTCTGGACTGGAGAAGATTTTTAAAGATTGAACTTTCATTGCTAGGGCAAACAGAGTTCTTCCCCTAGATTTCTATCATTTTAGCTATTGTGAAAGAGAACCACCTAAGGAACATTTCTGCTCAATTTGGTTGAAACTGGTCCATTAGTTGGAGAAGAGATGTCATTTAAAAATCGTAGTTCATTTCAATATATACCCAACCCCTGGAGCTCCGCCATTGGGAACCCAAGAGTAATGATTTTAGCAATTTTGAAAGGGGTCATTATACTGATGCGTTATGCAAAAAGTAAAGGCTCTACTCCTCCTGGGTCAGGATATTTTATATTTTAAAATTTCACTTTTGTTGCCATGACAACCAGAGTTCTCAACGGATTTCAATTCTTTTAGTTATTTTTAAAGGGGGCCACATAAGGGACATTTGGTTCAAATTAGCCAAGTGGTTTGGGAAGAGATGTTGTTTAAAGAAATTGTTGTTGGACAATGCACGACGGATGACGGCAAAACAAAAAGTGATCACTAAAAATATATGAGGCTCTTTTACCATATGTACATAACTTACAACAGTATGCTTCAGTATTTGACAAAATTGATAAGTACTCAAAATTCACACTCTCATGGCAGCTAATTGCTGACAATACATTATTTCACCTTCAGTGTGTTAATAAATAATTGTACATATCCTTATATACCGAAAGAAGCTTTTGCAAACATCAAGAGATACCTTTCAACTTGTGGCCCAGCTGCTTGTGGAAACATGGCCTTTGATGTATTCACTTGAAATGAAGAATAAATCCTCCACAACTTGGGAAAAAAGTTTCCGAAATAAAAAATTAATATACTATCTTTTGTCATTTATACATACATATAAGTACTTATTACACTGACTATTATTTTCTTGCTTTAGATATAAAATTCTTGAATTTCTAAATCTTTAATGTTAAGGTCCAATTTTATGCAATTCTGTATTTAATACCTTACTGCATGTTGTACATTATGTTGGTGAAATAAAAAATATGTTATATCATGTTAATGAAAGCCCCTTTTTCATTGATATCTATAGGAATGATACAATATTCAATCTGCATCTTCCATATGAACATATGAAAATTGACAGTATGTTTGAGAAAGATTGGGTCAAAATTGTGACCAGTAGAGTGAAAATACTGAACAGTTGACAACAGATGACAATTTAACACAGACATTTAGATACCCAAAAAGCTCACCAAGAACAATTCTTGCTCATTCGAGTTAAACATCTGTCTTAGCATCACAATAAAGTCAGTTACATATGAATGTCAAAATTACAAATCAGCCTTAACCCTTGTCATGCTGTATAAATTACCTTACTGAATTGCTGTAAAATCAAAGGGCTGAAAGCACTGATAAAACTTGTTGTTCAATAATCAATATTTCTTTTAGAAATTGATTCAATAAACAAACCTGGCAGGAAAAGTACAAGCAGCAGGTATATACCAAGATCAAACTGCACTTATTCCGGGTTCAGCATGACAAGTGTTAATACTAGGCCATCTATGTATCATGCAACCATGTTTTGTTACTCTTAGAATAACCAAGCTGAAAATACACAATTTTCAATGGAAAACCAAACAAATAACCCTGTTTTGGAAATAATTACAAGTGAACTAGTTGAAGGCGATAATGAAACTCTGTAATGAATATTTTCTCTAAACTGTTTTCTCCAAACACAGCTTCAAGGAAAAACCAAATCAACACTTTACTATGTAAGGGCTGTGGTGTCATATATTCATCTTATCTAAAATCTATTTTCATATTCAAAGCATTGTCACATAAGTGAATTATATCGGATGGAAAAGATATATACTTATCAGCTAACTATCAAACAATTAAATTTGTTTTATCTAACATTATAATGACAACATTTTATCAATGTTTTTTCTTTTTCTGTCTATTTGTGGGAAATAAAGAGAGTAGAGTGTTCATTTAAGCAAATTCAATTTTCTCGTAATGAAACAACAATCTCCACAGCACACACCAAACTAGTAAACATGAGTATTAGAACATATCAAACAGTGATGAAATGAACCATTTATTTCTGTCTGCTCGATATTAACTCATTCCCAAAAGTGATGCTTTTGGATGCCCCTGAAGAAAAACAATTGAGAAAACCTTGTGTAAAATGAAGAAATTGCTTGTTACACGTAATTTCTTTATTTTTCACGATGTTTTCTACCAAGACAGATAAAAAAATCTAAAATTTCACTTACTTTAAATTATCTTAAAAACTCCTTTTAATTTGGACCGGTCTAAAATTTTGTCATCTGGTAATGGTTTAAGCAGTAGGCATAAATTACAAATGATATTAATCATCTATAGATCAGTTAGACCAACAAAATAATCTGATAGTTTACTTTAACCTATTCCCATGCACACAGTGATGCTTCTTAACAATCTTAAAGAAAAAAAAAAAAAAAAAAACAGGGAAAACACTGTAAAATGAAGAAATTGCTTGTTATAAGCAATTTCTTCATTTTAACCCATTCCCACTCAAACCCTCCTTTTTACGCCCCTCAAGAAAAAAGCTTTGGAAAACATTGTGGAAAATGAAGAATTTGCTTGGATCAAGCAATTTCTTCATTATCCACAATGTTTTCTATCCCAAAATACGAAAAAATTCAAAATTCCATCAACTTGAAATTGTCGTCTGCAGCTCCTTTCAATTTGGACTGGTCTAAAATTCCATTGTGTTGGAATGGGTTAAACAATGTTTTCTACCCAAAAATGTGAAAAAATCTTAAATTCCATAAACTTTTAAGTGTTGTCTGCCACTCCTTTCAATTTGGATCAGTGTGAATTTTTGCCCTCTGGTAATAGGTTAACAAGCTGGTAGGAAGAATACAATGTACAAGTTTACAGTCTTCAGCTATTTGGAGGAAAATAAAGAATATTTCAAGGTTTTAGTGCAAAATACATGTATAGATCCATTCTATGTGTTTGCTCTATAAGCCCTCAATATTTATGACTTAAATGGACAGCCACTGTCATAGTGCAGTCGGTACAGACTCCTAATCTTCAAACATGGGGTGTCATGGGTTCGATCCCCGGCCGCGGCACACATCCTTTCAGACATTTGTCTCTCACCAATTGGTGGATAATCGTAAACCTAAGTGGGATAGCAACTGGAGGCTAGGAAAGGATGTAGTGGTAGTACTAGTGTGAGAAATACCAGGAATTGTTAGGTGCTCCAGCCATAACATGTCATTTTCCAATCTTATAAAATCAATGGGGGGGGGTGTTTAAGCCTATATTAATGTGGACACATGCTTCTCTGTGATCCATCAAACAGCCATGTTACTAGAAAGGATGGACCATGCCACAAGACAAAACCAATTATAAGATGGCAAAATTTCAGACTGGTCCAAATTGAAAGGAGTTGCAGACAACAATTCAAAGTTTGTGAAATTTTAGATTTTTCAACTTTTAGGGAAGAAAACATTGTTGAAAATGAAGAAATTGGTTGTTCCAAGCAATTTCTTCATTTTACTCCATGTTTTCTCAATTCATTTTTTCTCAGGGGCGTCCAAAAGTGTCACTGTGCGGAAATGAGCTAATTCAGAACATAAGCTGAGAGTGATATCCAGAAAGCACATAGAGTAAGTGAATTTTCCATTAGTTTTCAAAGTAGCATCAACCAGGGCTCCGGAAATTTGGAAATCTAAATCGGTCCGGGACATTGCCCCCCCCCCTACGCCGACAAAAACGAATACCCCCGCCTTTTTTCACCTTTCCCGTACGTAAAAGGGTTCATCTTTCATTCAGTAGTTGCCGCCTTTTTCAAATGTTCCGAAGATGATTATAATCTTCAACGAGTGGAAGATAGATGAAAATAACTGACAGATCCTACTTTCATTTTGTATTTGAAAATTCGGCGGAGTATAAATTGCAATTCCGGCAATGTACGGCAGTCCACAAAATTCGAATATATTGTAAAATTAGACAGACAAAATAAATTACATTATTAAATTTCGGGGTTTTACAGAGCACGCCGATTTAATTATAGTAAATATATACTTTTTCATTTTCATAAGCTAGTTATCCAAAGTTCTGTTTATTTAACACAGTCATGTCGATTTTCTCTCAACGCAAGCGTCTGTTGATGGAAAAACGCAGCTGACGTCACAAAAATGTCGGGTCAGTCCATTCTACCCCATGGGATCACAGAGTCCTGACGTAGATCAAAAAGACCGACGAGACAAACTCGAGTGGGTCTCCCACGTGTTGCACAATTTGCCTAGAGTGGAATTTGTTCACAAATCTCGGTCATTTATTTATTGTAGTTGATTTCCGATTTATTATTCGGACGCTTTCCACCCCTGATGTAAGATTTAATTTCAGTGACGGAACTAGGGATGTTATTAAGCTGTCATTTTCGTTTATATTTAAATTATCTGTATTCTGTGGATTTCCAATTATTGTTTGAATTCAATCGGCTATGTTTCTTACCGTGAATGAAAAACTATAAAACATATCAACGACGTGATTTCTTAACCCGGTCCCACGCGCTTACTTGTGATAAATTAATTTCATAAAAGCGTTGTGCTGAGCTATTCCGACTTCGACCGAACGGCAACTGAAGCATGTTCATGTCTCGATTTATATACGCACCCCATGATATAGTAAAAAAATCAGTTTCACGAGTAACGGCAATTTAAATCGACGCAGTATTAGATGTCCATTTCTTCGAATGTGTGTAAGTCATACCGATTCTTTATTGCAAATAGTTTACAAAACTCGATACCCGAAGTTCGGTCAACCGTGAAACTGCAAATTAGGTCCACGTTAGACTGACAGGCGGGTAAACTAAATATCAATTTTTGGCACTTTTGTTTATCTCTTAATCTGCAGGTAACATTTGAAACCCCTGAATTATTTCGGTTTCAAGTGGATTTTGATAGATGGTGGGCGTATATCAATATTTGAACGTGAAATTTGATGAAAATTTCGGACCAATTTTGGTGTAATTTTTTGAGATTCCAATCGGTCTGGCAATTCAAAATTCGGTCCAGACCGATTTATCTGATTTCCGGAGCCTTGGCATCAACCTTATACATGTCTTCAGTGAAATAATATAACCTTGATATGTGACCTTGACTCTGACAAGATTTTCTCTGGCATTTACTTATCCGGGGACAAGATACCTTGAAAAATGTGCTTGTCCACAAGTAGAAAATCCCATCCCTGGTAAGTCGGACATTAAAAATCTACATCCCTGGTAAAACAAACCATTAGTCATTTTCTGTGTGCCAACATTCTATGTACGGTTTCGAAAACTTGAATGTTTTTTGTTGGAAGACTTGTTCCTTCAATAAACTAATTTGAGGACAACCCGGAGAACAGTGAATGCATCGGAATTTTATTTGAAAAATAAAAAGAGTGTGAAAATTTAAGTTGAAGTTTGATTCAATTGTCTGTAATGGTATTTTAAACAGGGCAGACTGGTTCTAGGAGACTGTCACTCTGTCACTAGTGATAACCAACTAATATGTTACACAGTCTAGAAAAAAACACAGTTTGTACAGTTTTCTGTAAACGTCTTTTAATTTCAATACTATGCACAGAAAGTTTAACCCATTCCCACACAATGACGCCTTTGAATGCCCCTCAAGAAAAACAATTTGGAAAACAATGTTTAAAATGAAGAAATTGCTTGTCACAAGCAATTTCTTCATTTCATACAATGTTTTCTACCCAGAAAGTTGAAAAAATCTAAAATTTCTTTACTTTTTAAATAATGTCTGCAACTCCTTTCAATTTGGACCAGTCCAAAATTTAGCTGTGTGTTTATGGGTTAAGTTCATTTTCAGTTGAAATAATACAGTCAGACCAGAATGGTTGTCTGAGGACAATTGTGTCAAGCCTTCAATTATTTAACCTTCAGTTGACCTTGACCCTGGATCTGAATAAATGTTTGAAAGCCATACTTCTCATGTTTGAGCACAATTATCAGCTTATTTGTAGAAATCTATTGATTATGTAGAATATAAAATATTAGGCAAAACAAAATTTTGACCTTCAATTAAAAATAATTTGGTTAATTTGTTAAATGGGGTTTAACACCAATTTAATATTTTTCAGCTATATCCGGGTGGCTTGAGCACCTAACCATGGATTCGTGGTATTTCTCTCACTAGTACATGTAACTACCATAGCATCCTTTCTGAGCCCCCATATGCTCATCCGACTTAGGTGTATGATTATCTACTCATTGGTGGGAGACAAATCCCTGAAAGAATGACCTTGGCTTTGAAACTACCAAAACAAATATTCTAAATGGTACATCTACTTATTATGTTAAATTTGGATCAGTCTAAAATTTTGTTAAACAGGAAATGGTTAAGTACCAGTACTAATATATTTAAATTTTTTAATGCTTTAACCCACTCCCACACAATGAAATTTTAGACCAGACCAAATTCAAAGAAGTTGCAGACGACAATTCTAAGTTGATGAATTATTTAAAATCTTCTTCTTTTGGGTTGGAAAACATTGTGGATAATGAAGAAATTGCTTGTAACAAGCAATTTCTTCATTTTCCACTATTTTTTCCGAAGCTTTCATATTGAGTGGTGTTTAAAGGCGTCACTGAGTGGGAATGGGTTAATGTCAAGAAAAAGTATTCAAAATTCAAGTGTGACCTTTACCCTTCTTGAACAAAGAATTATATAATCACATATCATTGTGATAAGCACTTTCTTCATTTCTCCACAATGTTTTCGACCAAGAGAGAGAGATTTTTGAAGTTTCATCAACCTGAAATTGTCATCTTCAACTTCTTTCAACTTGGACAAGTGTAAAATTTTGTCATCTGGTAATGGATTAAACAAAAGAGCTTAATTCTTATGAAATTTTGCAAAACACATTATAATTACTTAATAAAGTCCAAAAATATAATCAGAATATCTTGAAACAATAAAAGTATGTTTTACAGGGTTGATCAAAAACTCAAATGAATTGTTAAACCACATTTTTCCCCTTTCTGACTTAAATTGAATTTAGATTCAACTTTTGAACTACTTGAGAGAACATTTAACTGGTAAGACCCAATTGATAAAACTACCATATTTGGTGATAAAGGGTCAGATAGTCCTTTATTCGATCATTAACGGAGTGTGACAAAATATCTGCACCAGGTGGCTGTGAAGTGTGGCTCCTTAAACAGACGGCACACGACTACCTCCTCCTTTATTTTGATTGGTTGGATAAAAATTTAGCCGCGTGCCTCTCTCATCCAACTTTATGGAGGGTAAACAAATAATTTAAACCCTTTATTACCTAGAGCTATATTATCCAAGGTGATTTACCTGAAAGCTCATAATCATCAAGCCAAATCTCTAGACTGCAGTCATGTAATTTTGAAAAGGGTACTATTCTGACACATCAGAATAAGTCCTTAGTATGATGAGTTCAAAATCAGAAACAGGAGAAAACATTCCAGGAAAAACAGTTGTTGTTTGTTTTTTATCCTTGTTATGGTGAATCCAAAATATTTATGTCTTGGCAGGAGGTATAAATTGACATCAGCCTGAAAATATGGTCAGTCTGCCAAATTTGGTTCAAATTGGCCCAGTGGTTTGGGAGGAGATGCCATTTAAAAATCGTTCTTTATTTCTATATAAACCCCACCCCCCTGGGGCTCTGCACCTGGGGACCAGAGGATCATGATTTTAGCTAATTTGAAAGAGGTCAATATACTGATGTTTCATGCAAAATATCAAGGCTCTAAGCCTTCTGGGTCAGGAGTAGCAGATTCTTAAAGATTATTTTGAAATTTCACTTTTGTTGCAATGGCAACCAGAGTTTTTAACGGATTTCAATTCTTTTAGCTATTTTTGAAGGGGACCACCTAAGGAACATTTCTGCCAAATTTGCATCAAATTGGCCCAGTGGTTTGGGAGGAGATGTCATTTAAAAAATCGTTCTTTATTTCTATATACACCCCCCCTGGGGCTCTGCCCCTGGGGACCAGAGGATCATGATTTTAGCTATATTAAAAGAGGTCAATATACTGATGCTTCATGCAAAATATCAAGGCTCTACGCCTTCTGTGTCAGGAGGAGAAGATTATTAAAGATTATTTTAAAACTTCACTTTTGTTATAATGGCAACCAGAGATTTTAACGGATTTCAATTCTTTTAGCTGTTTTTGAAGGGGACCACCTAAGCAACATTCTGCCACTTTGGTTCAAAATGGCCCAGTGGTTTGGAAGGAGATGTCATTTAAAAAAAACATTCTTTATTTCTATATAAACCCCATCCCCCTGGGGCTCCGACCCTGGGGACCAGAGGATCATGATTTTAGCTATTTTGAAAGAGGTCAATATACTGATGCTTCATGCAAAATATCAAAGCTCTAAGCCTTCTGGGTCAGGAGGAGAAGATTTTTAAAGATTATTTTAAAACTTCACTTTTGTTACCATGGTAACCAGAGTTTTTAATGGATTTCAATTCTTTTAGCTGTTTTTGAAGGGGACAACCTAAGCAACATTTTTGCAAAATTTGGTTCAAAATGGCCCAGTGGTTTGGGAGGAGATGTCATTTAAAAAATCATTCTTTATTTCTATATAAACCACATCCCCCTGGGGCTACGCCCCTGGGGACCAGAGGATCATGATTTTAGCTATTTTGAAAGAGGTCAATATATTGATGCTTCATGCAAAATATCAAGGCTCTACGCCTTCTGGGTCAGGAAGAGAAGATTTTTAAAGATTATTTTAAAAATTCACTTTTGTTGCCATGGCAACCAGAGGTTTTAACGGATTTCAATACTTTTAGCTATTTTTGAAGGTGACCACCTAAGGAACATTTCTGCCAAATTTGGTTCAAATTGGCCCAATGGTTTGGGAGGAGATGTCATTTAAAGAAATTGTTGACGGAAGAAGCACAACGTATAGACGCTGGACGAAACGTGATCACAATAGCTCACTTGAGCACTTCATGCTCAGGTGAGCTAAAAAGACGCAGACAATAGCTTTAAGTTGATGGAATTTCAAATTTGTTCATCTTTCTTTTAAGAAAACATTGTGGAGAATGAATCTAGAAACTCCTTGTTACAAGCAATTTCTTCCATGCCCAGAATATTTTCCAATGCTTTTTTTTCTCAGTGTACGTAAAACAGAATTGTGTGGGTATAGGTTAAAGCTAGCAATAAATGCTAGCAATTGTACCACATACGGGGTAAGAATACTAGAAACTTGTCATGAAAAGAGAAATTCTTTAGACTAGATTTTAGACTAGTATGTTTTCTTGCATGTAATCTCCAAAGGTTATGAAACCAATAATGATCCTAAAAAAAGGTAAACTCAGAAAACAGAACAATTTAGACTGGTCCAAATAATAAGACTAAATAATAGTTTATTGAAGATGACAATCCACACTAACAGCAGTAACATCTCCTCCCAAACCAAGCAGTTTCTCTGTTATCCACAATGTTTTCTATTCAAAATGACCAAAAAATTTAAAATTTCATCAACTTGAAATAGTCATCCGTAGCTTCTTCCAGTTTGGCCCAGTCTAAAATGTTATTGAGGGTTAATGGGTAAAACTAAGCAACACTGGTCAACTAATGCAATAAAGAAATGGGAGAAAAAATGCATACAATACAACAGTCCTGCAGGTGGAATTCACTAAGTCATTTACAAATATATTGAAAGTACTGTTTACATGGTAACCATCTGCAGACAACAGAATTTTAGACTATTCCAGACAAAAAAAAATTGCAAACAACAATTTCAAGTTAATGGAAATTTAATATCATTTGTTTCTAGGGGTAGAAAACATTGTGGATAATAGAGAATTTTTTTGAAATAAGAAGTTTCTTCATTTTAAACAATGTTTTTCAGAGCTTTTTTCATGAGACATGAAGAAAGCTGGATTGTGTGGGAATGTCTTAATCCATTCCAACTCAATCCCTCCTTTTTACGCCCCTCAAGAAAAATACTTTGGAAAACATTGTGGAAAATGAAGAAATTGCTTGTATCAAGCAATTTCTTCATTATTCACAATGTTTTCTATCCAAAAAGACGAAAAAATTCAGAATTCCATCAACTTGAAATTGTCGTCTGCAACTTCTTTCAATTTAGACCAGTCTAAAATTTTGCTGTGTGGGAATGGGTTAACCTATTTTCATACCAACTTTTGATATTATCTGCCACATCTTTTAATTTGAACTTCTCTAAAAGTCTCTTAACCCTTTCCTGAACAAGCCCGGGCTTTTATGTCACTGTGATTTTATACTTGGGAAAACATTGTGGAAAGAGGAGAAATTGCTTGTAACAATATTTTCTACCACAAAGGAGGGTTTCATTTGAAATTGCATCCACATTTCATTAACTTCTGCAACCTCTTTGAATTTGGACTCACCGGAGTCTAAAATTTAAAACAAAAAAAAACAGGAAAGGGTTAAGTGGTAATGGGTTGAGTGTTAAAAAATGTTCTCATTGACAGTAACTATTGTGCATTTTGATAAGATCATAGTCTGTGTGCTTTGTTGAAAGTTTTGGAGGGAAAATGAATTAATTCTTCAGTCTTTTTATTGTAATGATAAAACCCCAGGTGATTTCATGCTCATCAACAGGTGGAAATTGACAAAGGCAGAACTCAAATGGTATTCAAGGTTCTTGAAAAAAAGTGCATCTTCCTGTTATTGTTTACCTCAACAAATCTATTCTTTAAATTAACCTGTAACCACATAACAAAACTTTAGACTGATCAAAATTTAACCCATTGTCAGATCACACAATTTTAGACCAGTCCAAATTGAAAGGAGCTGCAGATTTTCAAGTTTAAGAAATTTTTAACTTTTTTTCAACATTCTGGGTAGAAATCATTGTGTAAATGAAGATATTGCTTGTTACAAGCAATTTTTTCATTTTACACAATTTTTTCACAATTGTTTATCTTGAGAGGCATCCAAAAGTGTCATCATGTTAGAATCGTTAAAGAAGTTTCTGACAATTAACAATTTCAGATTGATTAAATCTAGAAAATATCTGCTATAGTGATTAAATGATTACAAGCAATTTCTTCATTATCCACAATGTTTTCTACCCCAAAAGTCAAAGACTTGAAAGATTATATCTTCTTAAAATAGTTGTCTGCAACTTCCTTGAATATGGACTGGCCTAAAATTTTGTCGTGTTGGAATGGGTTACTCTCCATACCAACATAACAAATCAAAGTGTTATTTCTTCTATGTCCACTATGTTTTCTAGGTATAGTCTCCTTCATAATGTCTCTTGTTGTATATATACATATATTTTATTTGTAAATAAAGGCCTCCGCCAATAATATTGCATAGAAAACAACAATACAATGACTATGTAGAGTTGCAATGACACAATTTATAAAAAAAATTTAGCTTACTTGTCTAAGGAAGAATTCATCTATACTTTTCTTTAAATTGTAAAAAGATATTATGTTGTTTCTACCATTGTTACAAGAAAACAATTCATATTGCCTCTATGGATAATAATATTGAGGGCTTAAATCAAAACATAGTATGACTCTATACAATGTATAGAGCCATACTATGTTTTTGCTCTAAGCCACCCATATTAACCCACTCCCACACAACAATATTTTTAAGACTGGTCCAAAATCAAAGAAGTTGCAGAAGACAATTTGAAGTGGATAGAATTTCAAATATCTCTGGCTTTCTCAGAAGGAATCAATGTGGAATATTATTATGCAGATATTGCTTGCAACAGGCAATTTTTACATTTTCCACATTGTTTTTCTGAGTCATTTCTTGAGGGGCATCAATTTATTAAAAGCAGGATTGGGTTGAAATGGTTAAAGACTCAATTTGATCTAACTTTAAACTGTTGTAATTTTAGTATTTAATCATGAGAGAACTTGATAGTTTAAAAAATGGACAACTTTTTATTTACATCTGAGTGCAAAAACATTGTAAGTGTTTATACATTGCATAAACACTTACAATGTTTTTGCACTAAGCCATTGATATTTGCCATCTGAGACAAGATACTTATAATATGGTAAACCAATCTGTTTGCCCCGTAGATTCCATTGATTTTCAATGAAAGAGAAATTTAAATCAATTAGGCATAATAAAAATGCCTTTAATGGCGTTCATTTCCCATTTGAGTCTTCGTCTTCTAAAACATATTACCGTGATTTTCACAGCGATAAACTGGTAATCATCAAGTTATCGCAATGATTACAGGTTTATCAGTATGGGCTATCAACATTTAACCCACAAACAACGGGTACGATAAAGACAAAAATAAAATATTTATATTTTATACGTTTATAATGTGACCAGGAGGTAGTCCTGACTCCAACATAACAATAGACCATGATCAGATAATTCCATTTAACCCATTCCAACTCAAGCCCTCCTTTTTACGCCCCACAAGAACAAAGCTTTGGAAAATATTGTGTACAATGAAGAAATTGCTTGTCACAAGCAATTTCTTCATTATCCACAATGTTTTCTATCCCAAAAGACGAAAAAAAATACAATTCCATCAACTTGAAATTGTCGTCTGCAGCTTCTTTCAATTTGGACCAGTCTAAAATTGTCTTGTGTTGGAATGGGTTAAACTCCTTTACACTTAACCCAATATCAGACAGCAAAATTGTAGACTGGCCCAAATTGAAAGAAGTTGTAGATTACGATTTAACCCGTTACCAGACAACAAAATTGTAGACTGGTCCAAATTAACAGGAGTTGCAGAGGACAATTTAAAGCTTATGAAAACTTTGGAAAAAATCCTTTGAGGAAGAGAACGTGGATAATGACTAAATTGCTTGCAACAAGCAGTTTCTTCTATTTCCACAATGTTTTCCTAAGCTTAGGGGTTTAAAACATTGTAGATAATGAATAAATTGCTTACAACAAGCAATTTCTTCATTTTCCACAATGTTTTCTTCAGCTTTTTCCTTGGAGGTGTCTAAGAGCTTCACTAAGTGGGAATTTGTTCAAGTTTGTCCCACCAGTAGAGCTATAGAGTCTTTAGGGGATTTAGTTTCATACAGAAACAAAAATATGTAACATCTCTTCATGTTAAAGGCAAATGTTAAATAAGTAAAGATTGTACCAATTATATTGAACTAGTTTGTCTGCAAAAATTGATACCATACTTTTTCATGCCTTAACTCTTTCCCACACAGTGAGGTCTTTAGACGCCCTACAAGAAAAAAACATTGAAAAAATGATGGAAAATGAAGAAATTGCTTGTAACAAGCAATTTCTTCATTATCCACAATGTTTTCTACCCAAAAGGACAAAGATTCTTTAAATTTAACCAACTAAAAATTGTCATCTGCAACTTCCTTCCATTTGAAAAAGTCTAAAATGTTGTCGTCTGGAAATGGGTTAAACAAGAGGGCCGTTGGCCCTGGGGCGCTCACCTGAGATAAAGGCTCTTTTCCTTTCAACAGTCTAATTTCATGTTAAGGTTAGGATTATGAAACAAGTGGGCCACAATTACATATAAAGACTATGAACCTGGGGATCCAAAAGTCTAAATTACAAATTCCAAGGCTTTAGTGCTGATTTGAAAGAGGGAAAAAACTTTTCCATGGGTTATAATTTCAGAAATAAGAAAGAAGTCTGTGAACCGATGCTTCATGCCTATACCCCCCCCCCCCCGGGTCTGCCCCTGGAGACCCGAGGATCATAATTTTAGCTATTTTGTAAGAGATCAATAAACTGATGCTTCATGCAAAATATCAAGGCTCTATGCCTTCTGGGTCAGGAGGAGAAGATTCTTAAAGATTATTTTGAAATTTAACTTTTGTTGCCATGGCAACCAGAGTTTTAAACGGATTTCAATTCTTTTGCTAATTTCAAGGGGGACCACCTAAGGAACATTTCTGCAAAATTTGGTTCAAATTGGCCCAGTGGTTTGGGAGGAGATGTCATTTAAAAAATCATTCTTTATTTCTATATTAACCCCCCCCCCCACCCTGGAGCTCCCCCCCTGGGGACCTGAGGATCATGATTTTAGCTATCTTGAAAGAGGTCAATAAACTGATGTTTCATGCAAAATATCAAGGCTCTACGCTTTCTGGGTCAGGAGGAGAAGATTTTTAAAGATTATTTTAAAATTTTACTTTTGTTGCCATGGCAACCAGAGTTTTTAACAGATTTCAATTCTTTTAGCTATTTTTGAAGGGGACCACCTAAGGAACATTTCTGCCAAATTTGGTTCAAATTGGCCCAGTGGTTTGGGAGGAGATGTTGTTTAAAGAAATTGTTGACGGACGACGGACGACGCACAACACACGACGCACGTGCTCAGGTGAGCTAAAAACATATTAGACAGATTGTCACTGTTGATCAAAAAATTGATCATCCATTCAAGTTATAAATTGAAAGAGAAATTTGAACCCAGACATTTATCATGTTTTTAGCTAGCTAAACATCAGCTTTGATTGCTTAAGTTAACAAATTTTGAGGACATCTCAGAGTTCAACGAGTGCAAACTGCCACTGGAGGCTTAACCAC
Organism: Fragum fragum; assembly: GCA_946902895.1. Taxonomy (NCBI): domain Eukaryota; kingdom Metazoa; phylum Mollusca; class Bivalvia; order Cardiida; family Cardiidae; genus Fragum; species Fragum fragum. Next base: position 31,610,752 of record OX336368.1, on the reverse strand, counting down.
TAAATCCTTTGAATGCCTACATCATAAAAAAGTAGTACTTGTGTATTTAAAGAATATTATAAACACTAATTAAATTGCAGTGACCGCTTTCAAAAGCATGCTATTTGACCCATTCCCACTCAATTCTGCTTCTTAAGCATCTCAAGAAAAATGCTTTGGAAAACATTATGGACTTCAAAAAATTGCTTGTAACAAGCAATTTCTTCAATGTCAACAATGTTTTCTACTGATTTCCACCAACCTGATATTGTCGTCTGCCACTTCTTTCAATTTGAACCAGATTTTGTTATTTTGTAATGGTTAACACCTTGGTTATTTTAACCTCGTTTATTTACCATGATAACCTTTGGAAAGATGATTACTGAACAAAACCATACTTTAAATGCTAGCTTACAGTATTTTCAGTACTTTGATTTTTGTTTGCTTGGTAACTTAGATATACCATATTAATTAAGGTGGCCAAACAAAACCTTACCCTTATTTCTAAATTCCTGACCACAAATAAAGTTTGTTATTATAAGCCAACATGTTGTTTGATTTGTTTGTTTGAATAACCAGTTTAATACCACTTTTAACAGTATTTCCGTCATATCACTGCAACTGGAGCACCTAACCACGGATTCCTGGTATTTCTATCACCAGTACTATCACTACACCCTTTCTGAACCTCCAGCTGCTCATCCCACTTAGGTTTACAATTATACAGACATTGTGATTGAAGATAAATTTCAGAAAGAGTGACTGGGGATCTAACCTAGGAGTTATTTGAACAGTTGACCCATTGATTTATCCCATTCCCACACAGTGAAGCTTTTTGATACCCCTCCATAAAAACATTTCGGAAAACATTGTGTAAAATTAGGAAATTGATTGAAGCAAGCAATTTCTTCATTTTATACAATGTTTTCTACCCAGAAAGTAGAAAAAATCTAAAATGTCATAAACTTTATATTGTCGTCTGCAGCTCCTTTGAGTTTGGAACAGTCTAAAAATTTTCCATCTGGTAATGGGTTGAGAGTCATGGATCATGCACATTGAATATCATACTCACTTTTGACCCACTACCATTAATCCATTACCACAGATTTCCTCACTTAATTTAGCCCTATCAAGAATTCATTTTAAGAAAGCATTGTGGAAGAACAAGCAGTTGCTTTTAACCCATTCCCACACAATGACACTTTTGACAACCCTCAAAAAAACCAAGTGGGAAAACAGTGAATAAAATGGAAAAATTGCTTGCATATTGTCCGCCAAGAAAAATGAAAAAAAAATCTAAAATTTCATGAACTTTAAATTGTCGTCTGCAACTCCTTTCAATTTGGACCAATCAAAACATTTTTCTGTCTGGTAATGGGAAAAGAAATAATGCTATGTACCCCAATACATGACAGTATTGTGGCAATTTCAAGCCACTTTGAAATATATAATGTTCTCTACAAGCTTCTTTTAATTTAGACCAGTCCAAAATTATGACATCTCACCAAATTGAGAGAAGTTGCAGACAACAATTTCATGTTGATAGAATGTTCAATTCATTTGTCTTATAAGGTAGAAAGCATAGTGGACAATGAAGAAATTACTTGTAACAAGCTCTACCATGTTTTCTGCCAAAATGGATAAAAAAAATCTCATGTTTAATTAACTTTTAATTGTTGTCTGCTATTCTTCTCAATTTGGACCAGCCTAAAATTTTGCCATATGGTAAAGGGTTAAGAGGAGTGAAAAAGAGATATTGTGTGAGAATGGGTTAATTGATTCAAAGAAAGGAAGCAGAATGCCTATCTATTTATAGATGAATTATGATCTGTACAGTTACTGTCAGTCCCATACAAAACACCAGGTAAGGCCTGGCTCACCTTTACAAATCTATTAGCGTAAATTTCAAGCCTTATCATTGGCCAGCCCATTCTCCTTATTGTTTTGTTGTTTAGCAGTACGGAGAGTACAATATTAAAGATAGGCTCACAAACTGTTGATTCGCTAGTTGATTGTGGGACAGCTGTCTACGTGTGCATTACTATATTTGGATATTTTACTACTACGAGACTTTGGCTTTAATAAACAGATGGTTAGTTATAGTAATGTAAACTAATTACTATACTGTAATGCTGAATATTGAATTTATAATTACAGTTTTGTACTGTTTACAAAATGTAAGAACTAGTTTTGTTTTGTTGAGATAGGAATAAATAGTTATATGAGCAAAACATAATCAAATTTATGTTTCATGGAACCTATGAATTATTCAAGGTAATATTGTAAGTAAAGAAGAAATTATTATTTAAAATCAATCTGTTCTATTCCTCTTTTTTTTTCAACAGTTATTTCTACTAGATAATCTGAATATAGGTTTTTTTTATCCACAGCTTCTTTAACCCTTTCCCACACACTATTCCACTTTTTACATCCCTCTATAAAAGAGCTAGGAAGAACAATTTGAAAAGAAAAAAATTCCATATGACAAGCAATTTCTTCCTTTCCCACAGCATTTAAACCCATAGAGAATAGGATTTTCAAAATTTCATCAAATCATAATTTGTGCATGTAACTTCTTTCAGTTATGACCAGAACAAAATTTTGTTGAATGTTAACAGGTTAATAAGTCTTAACCCATTACCACATCAGAAAATTCAAGACTGATCCAAATTGAAAGAAGTTGCAGACAACAATTGACACTTTGTGAAATTTTAGATTTTATCATCTTTCTGAATAGAGAATGTTGTGGAAAACAAAGAAATTGCTTGACTCAAGCAATTTCTTCATTTCACACAATGTTTTCCGAATTGTTTTTCTTGTTAGGGGCATCATAAAGCGTCATTGTTAGGGAATGGGTTATGTCAAAATGCTTCAGTCTAGCAATTGGTTAAATTTGCTTATATAAGAATTCTTTTCATTTATTTCTATTTTGTTTGATTCATTAATTGAAGTAAAAACTGAATTTCTGTTTTACAGAGAAATAAGTTACCAACTGAAATCTAAATGGATTATGGCTTAAGGCTGTGCTGACTTTATAGTAATAGGCTTATATATAGAAAAGCTCATAATTGGCTTAACTTTGTGCTCAAAACAACAGCTTAAGTTGGAGTTGAAATCAAGAGGACCATTTTGTTGTATTATGGACTTCTATGGACTTTGTGGGTGATCTAGCATACTAAAGGAAAGTGTTTTAAAAATAATTAGTCAACCACATTAAATTGTGACAGAAAATAGACGCAAATCTTAACGATAAAAATTACATGATGATCATTCATGGGAAATTATTCCCACGGTCATAAGAGAGTTTGTTTATATGGGTGTAATATATACATCAAGGTTTATTATAATATGGTGTGAAATTACCTGGATGTTATAACGTTTTCACATTTTCATAAAAGGTAAAAATTTATTTCATGCTTTGCAAACTCCTTCATCTAACAATATTTTACTATGTATGGTTCTTTCTTGAATTTTGTTTTATAATCTTCTCATCATTTCCTTACATTTTACTATTTTTTTCCAAATTCAAAAGGGTAGCAGACGACTTACAAACTAAGTACAATTCAAAAAGTAGCCGTTGTATATATTGTGGATAAAGAAGAAATTGCTTGTTACAAGCAATTTCTGGTGTTCCCAATTTTCCAACCCTAAGAATTTTTTTTTTCCTGTTCAATTTAATGCCCCAAAATTTTTTCAAGGGAAGTCCAAAATCTTGCCATTTAGTATCTAACCCATTTAGACAACTAAATATCAGACTGGTCAAAGAAGTTGTAGACAACATTTTTTGTTGCTGATGGAATTTTAAAAATCTATTGTTTGGGGTAGAAAATATTGTGGATCATGTTGAAATTGTTAATGAAGGGTTAATGAACATCAGTCTTTCATCCCTTTTTCTTAATTTCAGACTCAACAAGTGAAACAGACAACAAATTTTCGACTGGTCTTAATTCATAAAGGTATCAGACAACAATTTTTAAGTTATGAAATTTCAAATATCTTTGTACTATTTGATAGAAAACATTGTGGATAATGAAGAAATTGTTTCTTCATTATCCATAATCTTTTTGAAGGCTTTGTAAAAAAGCAGAATGGTTTAGGAATGAGTTGAACTATCTATTTTCTCTTTTTACAGTGAGTGACAGCTCCTAACAGTATGGATGTGCCCACCAGCGCTCTGATCTGGTCAATACTTGGGCTTATGACATTACTAAACCAACTAGTGACTACAAAAGGTAAGTAACTCTTTCTACTTGAAGTTTCTTCCCATGTTACAAAATTTATCAAATTGGCATAAACTAAGGGAATAAGGCATTTCAAAAGGCTAGGTGAACTAGTTTTTAAAAAATTTGTCAGAGTTCAACAGCATTTAAAGATTTGATCCAATCCCACACAATCCCAATTTTGGATGCCCCCAAAGATAAAATCTTTGGAAAATAAGAAAATATTTAGAAAGACAAATATCGTTAAAATGTCATTAACTAAAATTTGTTATTTGCAACTTCTTTGGATTTGGAATAATGTAAACTTTTGTTTTCTGATAATGGGTTAAGTCTATAATGGGTAAAGTCTATAGAGTTGCTCTGGAATACAAAATCCAGATATATTCATGCCTTGAGTCTTACTGCTGGGTTAAGCCTTTAAGGACTGGATGGATATTGGGTGTCTTGCCCATCATCTCACCCTTGTGATGTTGGGTTTGAGCCTGTGACCCCAAGATCACCAGTCAATATTCTTACTGATTAAGTAGATGTAAGGTAGAAGACATTGCCTGCAAATGATTAATTGCCCTTAACAAGTGTTTTCTTTTTCTCACAATATTAATTTCTTTCAAGGGATTAATTGTGTTGTTATTTACTCATTCCCACTCAGTGACACCCAACTCACTTCAATTTGGACCAGTCTGAAATTTTGTCCTGGGTAATGGGTTAATGGATAATCCATTACTATAAACAACAAAACTTTAGACTGGTCCAATTTGAAAGCAGATGCAGATAACAATTTTCAGTAGATGGAATTTTAACAATATTTGTCTATTTGGGTAAAAGACATTGTGAAAAAAAGAGAAATTGCTTGATACAAGCATTTTTTCATTTTCCACAATGTTTTCCAAAGCCTTTTTCTTGTGGGGCTTAAAGAGACGGGATAGTGTGGGAATGGGTTAAAAACAAAATTCCTGTACCAGGAGCAGTGTAATTAGTATAGTAAGTTGATTTTTCGATACTTTTTTTTAGTACTAAATGACAAGATTTTTGACCAGTCCAAAATGAGATAATTGCAGAAGACAATTCAAAATGTGTTTGAATTTCGCTTGAGAATTTTTGTGCAAAAGATTCAGATGGACCGATAGATCGGATGTGGCTATTTGCTTGCCCTATTCCAGACATGCTAAATTTTTAAGTTCGACCTTGAGCTGTGACCCTGGAGCTATCTGAAAATTTGTTTCAAATGTCACATCCAAACGATTGTGCAAACTTATTTCAAAATTCATCCATAATTTTAGGAGCTATGCTCCAAACATGCCCAATCTTTATGTTTTACCTGTCAGAGACTTTGACTTTGGAGCTATCAGAATTTTTTTTTTCAAATGGCACAATATCTGCTCATGATAGAAAATAATTGTTCCAAGTTATTTGGAAATCCATCCATAATTGAAGGAGCTATGCTATTTTAATGTTCGACCTTGAACTGAGACCTTGACCTTGGAGCTATCTGTAACTTTTCTTCAAATGGCACATCTGCTCATGAAAGAGAACAATTGTGCCATGTTATTTCAAAATCCATCCATTATTTTAAGAGCTATGCTCCAGAATTGCTTGATTTTAATGTATGACTGTTACAGCCAGGACCTTGACCTTGGAGATATCTGAAAATATTTTTCAAATGGCACATCTACTCATTGTAGAGAACAAATGTGCAGAGTTATTTCGAAATGCATCCTTAATCTTAGGAGCTATGCTGTGAGAATGCTTAATTTTAATATTTGACCTTGAACTGTGACCTTGACCTAAGAGCTATCCAAAATCAAAGAAAAACGAGTCTGCACAATATCATAAGGAATTCACAAGTAAAATTTCATTCAATTTGGCCCAAGGGTTGTGGATGCCAGACGGACAGACTGATGGAATGACAGGCGAACAGACAAAGCGGTGCTATATTCAGGGAGGATAAAAAGGATTGTTGGGAAATTCTTTCAATTTGGACCAGTCTAAAATTTTGTGACATGGGAAGGGGTTTAAAGGATTAAGGATTTCATGAAAGGCAGTAGCATTTAATAACCAAAATAAATCACAATGAAAACCCGCTAAAAAGCCTATCTTCATTCCATTGAGAGTTGAAAGTTAATCATTTCAAGTGATAATCTACTCAAAAATATACAATCACCAATTGAAAACATGGCTATTTATGCAAGAATAGATTTCATTTACAACAACTGAAATATGATATATTTGAAATTATCAGTAATAGTCCAAAAATCAAATAATGGCAAATTGAGACCATTATGATTTTACAGCAACTCAATCACTTCACTGAATATACAATGTCTGTTTCTGGCATCAATTATTAGGTTTAGAATGACTTTGGTAATCAATTCTCACTTTATTCAGTTTCAACCTTTAATAGTGAAACAATTAGACTGTAAATAACTAAATAATTAGAGTTTTTCCCCTTTTCCCAACAAAATATAACATGTTGTAGGATTTTTTTAACCAAAAATTCAGTGAATTACACATAATTGCACCTATACCTGTCATTTTGTGGAAATATGGCCTTGACAATTGACCTTGTGACAATTGACCTTGACTTCAATAGATGACCTTGACTTAATCATAAGCAGTCTGATCTTAGTCTACACCTCCTGCCAAAACCGGAATATTCCAGGATCAGCATGACAAGGGTTAATACCTCTGATCATGAACATTTATAGTAATCCTCTTTACTTGCAACTCAGCTTCTAATGAAAGGTCTAATGATCTTTAATAGTAAACACCAACTCCTTTGTATACAAAGTAACATCTACATTGTATACAATTTAGGATATATCCAGCTTTTTGTTTGACTTCATGTCAAAATATTGGTGGATGTCATGAATTTACCTGACAACCAGGTGTTCGGATCAACAGCCAGCCAAACTGGGCCCATCATGCATAATGTCATAGGTCAATATACAAGCAAAGTTCGTCATAAACAATTATTCTTTTGGTATCAGAAATTTGAGAGGGATTTTACCATTACTATTTAGACATATTTTATCAAACCCTCTACGACCGGCAAAATTTTAGACTGGTCCAAATTCAAAGGAGTCGCAGACTACAATTTAAAGTTGATGAAATTCCAGATATTTTTTTACTTGCTTGGTAGAATACATCAAGAAATCTCTTCTCTCAATGTTTTCCAAAGCTATTTTCTTGAGGGGTGTCAAAAAGCAACATTGTTTCTGAATGGGCTAAATGCTCCTAAAGAGTTGAACAAGAGTTGAGAGACAATCAAGGAACAGTAACCTTTGTCATGCTGATCCAAGAATCAGCCTGCAAACATGTTACAAGCAATTTCTTCATTATTCACTATCTTTTCTTCCTTAACCCATTGCCAGAAGTTAATTTTTTCATTAAACCCACCAATCAGGATTATTGGAGTGAGCAAGTGACCTGTTCATGTAGTCAGCCCCTGAGCTGTCCTTATGTAACAGTGTTTCCAACCAATTAATGCATTTCTGGATCGGATTTTTATTCCATGTTACAGTTTATCCTTCATGACAATGCAATAAGGGATTCTTCTTGGAATTATTATTAATTTTGTGCTGTAAACGTCCATAAACCCCTAGGGGGTCAAAGGGCCTATGGAAGGAACAATGAAGTTGACTAGTGAAACGAGCAGTAATTCCAGCAACATTTTTCACACAAAATGTACTTTTGTGAGCAATAGAGAAAAACAAGGACAAGGCAATAACTCATAAAAACAACTTCCTAGAGCATCTGTTGACTAAATTGATTGATATTGATTAATATCCATTGATATTTGTCATAATGTTAAAGCTAACAACACTCTAAGCATGTGAAATCTGAAAAATTGTCATCAATTAGGGAACAAGTGCAGTGTATTGACACTTGTTACAGTACTGCACAAACTCTTAAAACCACAAGCATAACATGTGATCTATCACTGCTATCATTATGATGTAGCAATTATAATACTTGAAGGAAAATAACACACTTGAAAAGGTGCATTTAAAAAATTTAATAGAATTAATCCTTATAAAACAATCCTTGTGTTCCAATCAATTTTTTCTTTTCCTAATGTTTTTTTTTTTTTCTTGAAAAGGTTGATATAAATGCTATGGAAAAAATAAGGAAAATGAAGTATGTCCTTTAGAAGGTAAGTGCAATACTGTTATAAATGTCAAAACAATACAAACGCTGCTTCATAAGAACCGCTTTTATCCATGAAATATATCAACCATTGTCATGCTGAACCCAGAATATTCCTGTTTTAGCAGGAGGCATAAACAATTAAAGATCAGTCTGCACATATGTGCAGTCTGGTCTTGGTCTACACCTCCTGGTTGTCCAGAGTTGTTTAAATGATCTGCATCAAGATCTTCCAGTCCTACCAGTCCTGCCAGTCCTTTGATTTGAAAGCAATTCTGTATAAGATTTTAATTCAGCATGACAAGGGTTAACATGAACAAACCTTAATATGAAAGGGTTGTCTGTACATACAATCTGTTACCTTGGTAAGCAATCTCTCAACAGATTGGTGATGTGATACTCTGGATTATTGTCCAAAGCACCAATTCTATCCTAATGCAATGTACATTATAAACAGTTGTTTGATATTTCAGGAACAAATTTGCCTGTAGCACTGAATACAGTCGAGTTGAGAAACTCTTGAGTTGCTATAAAAGCTCTTCTGGCCTATGCCACGTAGCACTAAATGCAGACGTGCTGAGAACTTTTGAGTTGCTTATCATGAAAGCTCATCTGGCCTATGCCCTGTAGCACTGAATGCAGACATAATGGGAAACTTTAAGTTGCTATAAAAGCTCTTCTGGCCTATGCCCTATATCACTGAATACAGACTTGCTGTGAAATTTTGAGTTGCGTTAAAAGCTCATCTCGCTATGCCCTATAGCACAGAGTACAAACATGCTGGAAAACTTTAAGTTGCTATAAAAGCTCTTCTGGCCTATGCCCTATATCACTGAATACAGACTTGCTGGGAAATTTTGAGTTGTGTTAAAAGCTCATCTCGCCTATGCCCTATAGCACAGAGTACAAACATGCTGGAAAACTTTGAGTTACTATAAAAGCTTTTCTGGCCAATTCCCTGAGTACAGTCCAGTTCAAAAATCTGAGTTATTATAAAAGCTCTTCTGGCCCAGGCCCTGTAGTACTGAATACAGTCCAGCTGGAAAACTCTGAGTTGCTATATAATAGCTCTGCTGGCCTCTGCCCTATAGCACTGAATACATTGCTGTTGGGAAATACTCAGTTGCTATAAAAGCTCATCTGGTCTATGTCCTATAGCACTGAAGAAATTCCTGCTGTGAACAGTTTAACAGGAAATTTTGAGTTGCAATATAATAGCTCTGCTGGCCTATGTCATAGATTGCTGAAGACAGTCCTGTTGTTGAAATTTGGACAAGAAATTTGAGTTGCTATAAAAGCTCTTTTGGTCCGTGTCCTGTAGCATTGAATACAGCCCTGCTGATTACCAATTTTTCTGATTACCAATTTTTATCACACAACTAAAAATTTTCTTCACAGCCTTGGACTAGTATTAGATCTAAGGCTAATCAGATCTATAATAGCTCTGCTGGCCTATGTCATAGATTGCTGAAGACAGTCCTGCTGTGGAAATTTGGACAAGAAACCTGAGTTGCTATAAAAGCTCTTCTGGTCCGTGTCCTGTAGCATTGAATACAACCCTGCTGATTACCAATTTTTCTGATTACCAATTTTTTATCACACAACTAAAAATTTTCTTCACAGCCTTGGACTAGTATTAGATCTAAGGCTAATCAGATCTATAATAGCTCTGCTGGCCTATGTCATAGATTGCTGAAGACAGTCCTGCTGTGGAAATTTGGACAAGAAACTTGAGTTGCTATAAAAGCTCTTCTGGTCAGTGTCCTGTAGCATTGAGTACAGTCCTGCTGATTACCAATTTTTCATCACACAACTAAAAATTTTCTTCACAACCTTGGACTAGTATAAGATCTAAGGCTAATCAGAACTTTGACTGGTGTTTATAGAACAACACTGTATGCATGCAGATTTCTTGATGGTGAACAAAAAGTCTAAGGCAAAAAAGCAGTGTAATTCAAACAATATTGAATTCACTACCCTTTTGATTCTAAAACAGAGAAATCATAAAAGTTCAAATTCTTTGCTGATAGAGGACAACAAACTTGTGACTGTGATTTAGCTCTGAAAACAGCTAAAAATCATCCATACTAGTCATAATGAATTGAAGTTTGTCATCCTCACTGCTCTTCTATTTACTCACCACTTCAGATACTACATGTTTGTTCAAACGACATTTCCACTTCTGAGTAAACAGTGTGATAACAGCGCCTTCAACCTCTTTGTTTGTACTCCACTTAGAAGACCAACAATAGGTTTCAGCTTTTACTATAGCCACGCAACCTTTAAACCCTTTTGGGTACCAGTTATCTTTAACTAAAGTTGTTTCAGTTTAACTACAAAGGCCAGTCAGATGTACACAGGCAAGCATATTTTACCCAATATGAGATCAAGTTGCCTGTATTTTTACATTTGAAATAATGACTAATACAGGAAGTCATCATTTCAAATGAATCGCTACTTAAACGGCAAAATTTCTTAACACAAAATTACCACTCTATTTCTAAGTTCCGAGACATGTAGGTTTGCTGATTGATCATCTTTTTCATCTTTGGTATACACAAATTTCTAGGTTAAAGTGCAAAACTATTGCAATAATCTAAAATATATATACTTTTACAATAGTTATGTACTATAACCTCCAATTTATTATGTACAAAGATCCCCTGTACTTGGTCTGTTTAAGGCTTATACCAATTACCATATGATTTGGCAATTTCAGACTTGTCCAATTTGAAAAAAAAGTTGGAGAGATTCAAAATGAGGTAAAAAAGCATAGTGAAAAGGAAAAATTACTTGTTTCAAGCAATTACTTCTTTTGACCCTTATATTTCCTTAACCATACTTCTTCAGGGTGTCAAAAAAAGGGAAAGTGTTAACTCAATGAAAAGTCTAAGAATATCAACTTCAAATGTTTCAACTACAAAAGTACTGGTTTTGCTTCTGTACTGGTTTTGCTTCCGAAGTGTAAACTGACTTTACAACCAAATGTTTCAATCAATGTATATTTTTAATATTTTGCAGGGGCAGCCATCAGTGCATGTTTCAACAGTACAAAACCTTTACAAATAAATTGTGGAACAGGAAATATGCTACGAATAAAACAAGCTTTTTATGGACATAGTCAGACAGGAAGTTGTTTCTTCCGCCCTGGAGACTGTACACAGACTGATTACCAGTCATATCCATGCATCGGGAACCATAACTGCAGCATTCCGGTACCAAATGGCAACTTTGGTCACAAAATTCCATCTTGCGGTGAAAACAGTACTTATTTCCAGGTTGAATACGAATGTGAACCAGGTGAGGTGTTTGATATGTGACTCATAACACAAAGGTACAATTGAAGGTGTCAATAAAAAAAAATCTACTGACAAATCAAATTATCCATTTCAGGACACCAATCTTTAATTCACTTTTTGTTTTATGGCCCTGATGGTATATTTTACAAAATATTGTCAATTATAACCTGGGTCGACAGTTACTGCCATGTTGGAGCTCAGTGGGCAGGGCAAGCAATCTATCAATTGACCAATCCCTGGCCCTTCCCACTAACTCCATTTGCAACTCCTATCGACTCTGACAGGAAGTCCCGCTTTGATTTTTTAAGGCATTATTTTGCAAAATTCATGGCCAGTAGCATGTTACAAATAAGTAGAATAGTTGGTTGGCAACCTCAATGTCCTAACTACAGCTTGAAAAAGCTGTAGTTTCAACTTTTAGGTCGCCAAACCAACAAAAAGATTAAAAAAATGGTGGCAAATGGTGGCATTGAAAGCTCTGGTCCCTGCTGAATAAATGATTTGACTTTTATAGGGTAATAGATTTAAATATACATTGTTGTGAGATTTGTCTTTATAAGATGTTAAGTTAACTGCTAAAGATTTCCATCATAACACAGCATCACAATTTAATTAAACATTTGAAAGGGAAAACTACCACAGATCAATTTAGAGCATAATCTACTTAACATCCAAATAAGGTAATAAACACCTAAATGTGATTGCTAAAGCCCATCAATTGGGTTTTATGTTGGCAAGTCTCTCCAAAGGGTGACACCAAGAAACATTTAATTTCAGTAGTTAAGGACCACCTTGTATCTATGTAAATGTTTTGGCTAATTTTCTGACCAATGTTTGCTATTTATTTCATTCCCACTCAGTGACGCTTTTAGACGCCTCCAAGGAAAAAAACTATGAAAAACATTGTGGGAAATGAAGAAATTGCTAATGACAAGCAATTTCTTCATTTTCCACGATCTTGTCTTCCTAGAAAGTTGAAAAAATCTGATATTTCATAAACTTTAAATTTTCGTCTGCAACATCTTTCAATTTGGACCAGTCTTAACCCATTCCAACTCAAGCCCTCCTTTTTACGCCCCACAAGAAAAAAGCTTTGGAAAACATTGTGGACCATGAAGAAATTGCTTGTAACAAGCAATTTCTTCATTATCCCCAATGTTTTCTATCCCTAAAGAAGAAAAAAATTAAAATTCCATCAACTTGAAATTGTCGTCTGCAGCTTCTTTCAATTTGGACCAGTCTAAAATTTTCTTGTGTTGGAATGGGTTAATCTTTGAGTCTTGTAATGGGTTAAAATACTTGAATTATGATAATCAGATTAGTTGTTTTTTAAATGGTCGATTTGACAGAAAATGATGGCTATTTGTACTAAATAATTGACAACTGTTCCCACTATAGTGACAAGAGGGAGTTAACTAATTCCCACATATTGATGATTTTTGACTGCCCCAAGAAAAAAAGCTTTGGAAAACATTGCAGAAATTGAAGAAATTGCTTGTTACAAATAATTAGTAGCCGCCGTCATAGCGCAGTTGGTAGCGCGTCGGACTGTCATTCTCGAGGTCCCGGGTTCGATTCCCGACGGCGGCACTCATCCTTTCCGACTATTTGTCTCTCACCAATGGGTTGATAATCGTAGACCTATGTGGGATAGCAGCTGGAGGCTAGGAAAGGATGTAATGGTAGTACTGGTGTGAGAAATACCAGGATGCCATTGTTAGGTGCTCCAGCCGCCGCGATATAACTGAAAGATTGTTGAAAGCGGCGTAAAACCCCATTCAAACAAACAAACAAATACAAATAATTACTTCAATATACAAAAGGTGTTCTACCCGAAAAGTTAAAGAATTCTAAAATTTCATCAACTAAAATTTGTCATGTGTAACATATCAGTAAAATCAGTCACATATGGCTGTATTGTTGTTTACTGCTTTAAACTTACAAATCATTAGCAACAACATAAATGCCTAAATTAGGGTGATTGATTGAATGGAGTTTAACACCACTTTTAACAGTATTTCAGTCTTATCACGGCAGCTTGAGAACCTAACCATGGATACCTGGTATTTTTTACACCAGTGCTTAAAATACTGCCTCCAGCTGCTCATCCTACTTAGGTTTACGATTATGCATTCATAGTGGGAGACAAATGTCGGACAGGATATTCGCTGGGATTGAACCAAGGACTCCATGACTAGGATTCCTTTGAGCTACCACTGCGCTAAAGCTGTGACTAAATCAGTGTGAAATTGAAAATGTAACTATTAACCTGCTGAAAAAGTGTTACAAGCAATTTCTTTATTTTTCACAATATCTCCCGAAGATTTTTTTCTTGAGGGTTGTAAGATGAGATTGTGTGGGAATGGTTAATGAGACTAAGCCATCTTTCCTGAGGCTAAAATTAATGTCTTGACTCTTAAATTGGCAAGATTAGCTCTAAAATTAGCCATTTAAAACGTAATTGTGGTCAACAACTGTCGTAAATGGGATTTAATTTGACCATTTTGGACTAGACGCTCTTATTACATGGTCACTCAACACCACCCATCTGTCACTTCTTTAGAACACTTTCACTACTATGATTAACCCATTACCACACAATCCAGAGTATTGACACACTCAAGAAAACTCTTTACAAAAACAATATGAGCAAAGAAATATTAATTATGACTAGCAATTTCTCCTTTCTCAAAATGTTTTTCACTCTTTATGACGTCTACTTATCATTTTTAAAGCAATTAAATTTGGAATGTTCTATACAGGCCCATTTCTGCAGACCATTCTAAAATTTTGTTGTCTGGTAGCTTCAGGGTTTAATAGCAGTTCAACTTACATCAACCCATTCACACATAATCCAACTTTTTTTCTACCCTTTAAGAGTAAAGCTTTGGAGGGGAAAATTTTACTTTTACAAATTTCTTCACTTATTAGTGTCATTAATGTTTTTATACTCAAAAGACCAAAATATTTGTAATTTCCCAAACTTAGAATTATCATCAGCACACCCTAAAACTTTTCGTGGTACCGGGTAATATATTAATGAATCAACTTGCTTTTGCATTGTTTGAATTTGACTTAATAATTAAATGAAAATGAGAATCAATATTGTTAAATTAATCATTCACTCACACATGTCTTAAGTTCTTACCTAAAACAACAAGCAATTTCTTCTTTTTCCACTATATTTTCTTCCCTACTTTATCCTTGCCTGTTTTTCAAAATTTCAATCTTGTCTAATTTGAAAGAAATTCCAGACAACAATTAAAAGTGAGTGCTATTTAATAGAAACCAACCCACAGGGTAGATAATATAGTGGGAAAAGAAGAAATTGCTTTGTAACAAGGGAATTTCTTCTTTCCCAAAGATGTATTTTCAAGTATAAAATCACAAGGACATAAAAACAAGGGATTGTGCAGGAAATCCACTTTCAATTTTTGTCTTCAAATACTGCAAATAAATAACAATCTGCAGGTTGTCTGAAAATGTTCGAACTTTGACACTTGGATATTTTAAAAAATATATGTTTCTTTGATGCTTTTTTAAATTTGGCATCATAAGGTTTAGTGTCCTTAAACTTTGTTATCTTGCCAAATGAATAATAGAACTATGGTGGTCTAATGGTCTGTAGCGGGAATGTGACAGCTGTTTACAACCACGACGGCAAACTAGTAGTTACCTTATTTGTTCTCCCGATTCCAACAATGTGAACGCTTGAAAAAGGTGATGACTGTAAACACATCATTGAACACTTATACAGATGAATTCACAAATGCAACTCTCCCTTAAAGAGAAATATCTGGGGAGAATGATTCTCTTAACCTATTATTACACAACAAAATTTTAAACTGGTCCAAATTGAGTGAAGTTGCAGACAACAGATTATAGTTTAGTGGCATTTAGAAAATCTTTTGCCTTTTAGGGTAGAACACATTATGGACATTGAAGAAATTGCTTGTTGCAAGCTATCTTTTAATTGTCCACAATGTTTTCCAAACCTTTTTCTTAAGTGATGTCAAAAAGCGCCATTGTGTGGGAATGGGTTAAGCCTCTATGGCTCTCCTAGGGACAAAGTTTTTCACCAAAAGAATATACAGACCCTTCGATAAATATTTTCAGGAAAAGTCCCCTATGAAAACTTCTAGCTTTACCGAATAGACAATTAAAATAAAAATACCCATGGCTCTTAAAATAATTTTGAAATTTATTTTCATTTTTTGTTTGGTAAAGATTTCTATTATGAAAAGAATTTTGTGGAAAATGAAGAAAATGGTAGTAAACATTATACACACCTAACTTTTCGATATACAAAGTGTCATGAAAATTGATATTCTGTTAATATTTTTTTTTATAAAGCCATTTAAAAAGTGTTGTGTTGGTAAAGGGTTAAAACAACAAACCATTGCAAATAGCCTGATATGGTAATCAAAATAATGGCTCAATTAAAGCCCTCATTATTACAATGGAAATCAATAGCATGAAAATAAAGGTTGCTGAATTATTGATATGAAAATAGTTCACATGTCAGGGTGGGTAATACCCATGAGAATATGAAAATTATGTATAATTATTTGGACATGAGTGGTGGTCTAAAAAGTTGTACTGTACAACCTTAGGAAACATAAAAAGTTTGTGTGGTATACCGTGAAGAAAATTAACTCTTGTTGAATATTTCTGTTTTGGCAGGAGGCCTAGATAAAGATCATATGTGCAGTCTGATCTTTGTCTACACAGCCTGCTTATCTCTTTAAAGCCAGAATTTAAAAAAAATCTAATATTCTTTTAACCAAAAATGGGTGCTGTCTGTGCTTTCAGCCCTTTGATTTTAATGCAATTTGGTAGAGTATTTTATTCAGCATGACAAGGGTTAAAACCAGAGGAAAAACTAGATTACTCTCAATGAGGTATAATAATCCTAGTTTAACCCATTACCAGATGACAAAAATTTAAGACTGGACCAAATTGAAAGAAGTTGCAGACAACAATTTTAAGTTAATGAAATCTCTTTGTCTTTTTGGTATTTTGGATAATGAAGACATTGATTGTTACAAGCAATTTCTTCATTATCCACAATGTTTTCCCAAGCTTTCATATTGAGGGGCGTTCAAAAGCGTGGGAATGGATAAATAGAAAGTCTAACTTCTCACTATTAGTCAAGTACAAACTTTCAACCAGGAGCCAAGGACAATAGTTCTATGTTAGCCCTAAGTCTAACTTAAAAGCCTAAGTGCAAACAAATATAGGTCAACCCCAAGGTTTTAACTTTGAACTATTAGAGCCAAGTACAAACAGTCTGAATCTAAGTTGGAACAAACAAGGTCCTAAGAGCCCTGTCACACTTCACGGCGATTGCACGGCGATTGCACGGTGCTCTAGCATTTTTCAGAGCGCCGTGGGATCGCCGGAAAACATCAATAATTTTCGGGAAAATAGAGATACATGGCTATGCTACGGCTCTCCTACGGCGTTCCTTCGACGATTTTACGGCGATGTATCGCGTTCCTTCGGCGATTGACTGCACTTCTAAAGCGCTTCTACCGCGCTCATGGAGACGTCATGGCGCATGCACTAGGCTCTCACGATTGCACTGCGCTGCCGGTGCACTTGAGACACTGTAGGAGCGCAGTAGAGACGCAGGGGATGCGCGAAGAGCGTGGTATAGTCGCCGTGCAAGAGCCATTGCCTGCCATGGCGCTCTGACTGCGCTCACATCGCGGTGTCGCGGCGCTCTTATGGCGTTGTAGGAGACCTCGTGGCGCGGCTAAGGCGACCGAACGACGATCCTACTGCGCACTTACCACACCGCGCTCCCAGGGCGATTGTTTTGTGCATGTTCAAAGTGCGCCGTCCCTCGCCGCTCTACGCGACTGCTCGGCGCTCCCACTGCGCTCCCGCAGCCATCATGGCGATGTCACGATGTCCTCACAGCGCTCTGGAAATTTTTTAGATCGCCGTGGGAGCGGCGTGGGATCGCCACCCTAGTGTGACAGGGGTTTAACTTAACAAAAGGTCTACCCTTTATCCAAGAGCCAATTACAGAAATCCTGGTCAACCACAAGTCTAACTAATTTGCATGTATCATGTACAACAATGCTAGGTTAACCACAAGTAAAGTATAAAAACTCTTAGGATAACTTTCAAGTGAGAGTCCAGTACATAGAGTGCTAGTTTAACCATAAGGCTATCTTTCAATTATAGTCAAGTACAAAAAGTGCTAGTTAAACCCTTAGGCTATCTTTCAAGTAAGTTTGAGTTTGAATGTGGTTTAATGCCGCTTTTAACAATCTTTCAGTTATATCGCGGCGGCTGGAGCACCTAACAATGGATTCCTGGTATTTTCTCGCACCAGTGCTACCACTACACCCTTTCCTAGCCTCCAGCTGCTATCCCAAATAGGCTTACGATTATCTGCTCACCTGGGACCCTTTGAATGATAGTCCGACGCTCTACCAACTGCGCTATGACGGCGGCTTTCAAGTAAGATTCCAGTACATAAAGTGCTAGTTTAACCCTTAGGCTATCCTTCAAGTAAGAGTCAAGTACAAAAAGTGTTAGGTTAAGCCTTAGGCTATCTTTCAGATATTAGTCAAGTACATATTGCTCGAGCAGGTAAACGTGTAAACCAAGTACAAGGAGTCAAAGTTGCTTGTAAACTGTAAGTCAAACTTTTAGCCATGAGTCAAGTACAATCAGCTGATTTACCCTAGGTCCAACTGATGGCAGAGGCATGATCAAACAATCCTAGGTTAACCATAATTCTAACTTTTAACCATGAGTCAAGGGTAAAAAATCCTTTGTTAACAGTTCGACTCACTTTTAGTTAAGAACAGTCATCACTGAATGGTTAACCCATTCCCTAACAATGATGTTTTTTGACCCCATGGTCTTCAGGTCTTATGTTAAGCCGAAGTCTAACTTATAACCATGAGCCAAGAACAAACAATCTGCAATAAAAAACAACCTTTGGCTCTACTATAACCTATATAAGAAAGATTTATGTACAAACAGATTTAGGTTTACCAAAATGTTTTCAAATGACCATTTGTAAAGTACATGCAGCCCTAATTATTATGTTAATCTCAACATGAAATCCGTGACAGCTTTAGCAATCTCTTCAGTAATATCATTTAATTTTTTAACAAACCAGAAATGTGCTTCGTGTTCATGTTATTCTATTTAGAAGCTTTCTATTTTGTTAGCGAGTCAGTTCTTATCAAGTATCTATATCATTTTACATTTCTTTTCAGTGATACAGACCATCGACATATGCCGCACTTCAGTGATCAACCAACAAAAAGGATTTATCGTAACTCCAAAATATCCCAGTCATTATGACAATGACTTAAACTGTTTAACAACCATATCAGTGGATTCTTCACAAAAAATCAACCTTACGATCATTGACATGGACATCGAAATCAACGGCACATTTGGATGTTTTGACTGGATGTATGCATTCAACCAGTTTAGAAGTGTGACATTATGTGGAAAGCGTAGCAATGAAAAACTAAGTTCCTTACAGAGTAATGAAATATCAATACGTTTTCAGTCCAACTCAAAAGTTAGTAAAAAAGGATTTTGGATGTATTTTGAAGGTAAATATAATAACACTCTAAAATCATTTTATTAACTCATTACATTTTTATTCTGTATCTAACCCCTTCCACACAATCCTGCTTTTATAAGCTTGTAAAGAAAAGGCTTCGGAAAACATAGTAGAAAATGAAGAAATTGCTTGTATCAAGCAATTTCTTCATTATCCACAATGTTTTCAATCCAAAAGGACAAAAAAATATAAAATAAAATTCTATCAACTCTGTAGCTTCTTTCAAATTGGACCAGTCTAGAATTTTGCCATCTGGTAATGGGTTAAAGTTTTGCTGAACTGTTCCCCATATTCAATGTACATCAGGGTACAATCCATCACATGCAGTTTCAAGCAATTGACGGATTGTTGGTCAGGCCAACTGCCTCCAAAATGGAGTTTGACTTTGAAATCAAATATCCTCATTTGACATGAAATGGTTGGTTGCCAACCGAAATGTTGCAATTACAGCTTAAATAAGCTGTAGTAATGATGATTTACCCATTCCCAAACATTGACGCTTCTTGACACCTCAAAAAGAAATGCAGTAAGGAAAATATTGGGTAAAATGAAGAAAATGTTTGCAACAAGCAATTTCTTCTTAAATCTCCCAAGAAAGTTGAAAAAAACTAAAATTTCATGAAGTTTAACCCTTCATTTCAAATTGCATCCGATTTTCATTGTCTTCTGCATCCTCTTTCAATTTAGACCAGTCTAAATTTTCCAAAAACAGGAAAGGGTTAAATAGTCATTTGCAATCTCCTTAAATTTGGACGAGTTTAAATTTTGTCTTGTTGTAATGGGCTAAGTCCTCATTCACCACCAATGTCAGAGTTCAAAGTTCACTTATGATCTAAAATGTATGATTTGATTGGTCTATCAATTTTGTGATTGACACCCATAATCCGTCAATTATACTTGAGTGCCTAGTAAAGACTCAGATCAGCCTGCTCATACTTTCAGACTCTGAAGAAAGGTACCGACTCAAATTTTCTTTAGACCATCCACCAAATTCTGAATGACGATCACTATTTGAATGCCCTGGCTTATAATTTTATGAACATGTTCAAGGGTCGGCACATAATTTATATATATCGTAAGCGTCTGTACATTTATTGGCAAGTACAAAAGTTTTGTGTTTTCCCTGGATATGAAATTGATGAAAATGTGAAGGCTTGTTCAAGAAAATATTCACAAACAGAAAAAATTCTGGGAAGTTGCAGAACTGATACAAATTTGAATAATTCTTTTTGGGTTAAATACAATGAGGATAATGAAGTGATTGCTTATAGCAAGCGATTTCTTCATTTGCCTCATTGATTTCAAACCCTGTTTCTTGTGGGTAGTAAGAAAGTTGGATCCTGTGGGGAATGGGCTAATCAATATCATGGGATGATTGAACTGTCTATAGGTACAAAGAGTTTGAGTAGAGTACAAAATGATGTAACATTACAGTCTGTTATTCATCATAATAATTGCCATTTATTAGGAAGTGATTTCATTCAGAACAATTTCCAGCTTTTTCCTTTACTTGGTTCTCCGAACCTTAAAATTAACCCATAACCACACAAAACTACATTTAAACCCATTCTCACATTTTTTTAGACCAGTTCAAAATCAAAGAAGTTGCAGACAACAATTTTAAGTTGATGAAATCTTCAAAATTTTTGTCTTGTAGGATAAAAAACAGCATGGATAATGAAGCAATTGCTTGTAACAAGCAATTTCTTCATTATCCACAATGTTTTCCAAAGCTTTCATATTGAGGGGCATCATAATTGCGTGTTTTCAGAAAATTCTCCTTTCTCACAATTTTACCAACAGAAGAATTTCCAGTTTTTTCCTTTACTTGATTCTCCAAACATTATGATTAACCCATTACCACACAATACCACATTTCAAGCACGCTGGAGATATATAGCTTTTGAAAACAGAGGGGAAAAGAAGAAAGAAATTGCATGTTATCAGAAAATTCTCCTTTCTCACAAATTTTCCAACCTCTAGTTCTTGTTTTTTTAATTTAAACCTTACTTTATTTTGTCTCCTGGATCTGCTTTCAACTAGGACCATGCAGTCTAAAATGTTGAGAAAAGGTTAAACCAATGGTATCATAGTGCAAAGCAAATAAAGACAAAGTCATTATTACAATAAATCTGACAGTACTGCAAGTAAAGCCTGCAAGTAAAGCAAAAATACCTAGGAAACCATTGAAAGTCATGATGTTATATAGTGAATTACTTCTTCTCTTCAACATGGCTCCTCAAAACAGTAAATTATTAACCCTTGTGGGGCTGAATAAAAATTCTGTTAGAATTGCACCAAAACCAAAGGACTGAAATCACTGGAAGCTCTAGTTGCAGGTCAATATTTCATTTAAAAACTGATTCTATTAACAATTCTGGCTTGAAAGGGACAAGCACGAGATGTAGACTAAGATTAGACTGCACACATGTGCAGGCTGGTCTTTGTCTATACCTCCTGCCCAAACAGTAATATTCCAGCTTCAGCATGACAAAGGTTAATTTGTTTTGCTTTTTTTCCCCTACACAGCATATCCACCATTATCTACAACAACAACCACAACAACGAAAGTAGTTACAAGTAAGTTAGTTACCCGCCAACCTACACAAGGGGTAACAAGCTGGTCAGGGGATACTTCACCAGGAACCAGCACAAATAAAGCACCAACAATTACTAAAGAAAAGCTGCCTTTTGGTAAGTAATTCATTTCTCTGTCACCTAGCTCTCACAGCTTTTGTTTTTGGGAATAGAGAAAAGCTAAAAAACAAAATATTCTACTCCAAAAGGTTTCATTTGGACAAACATAGCACATTTAAATTCCATCAAAATTGTGAGATATTTTCTATGATTGTTTTCGATTTTAACTAAATATAATTTTCTGGTATTCATCGTTATGGTAATCCATTATGATACTATTGAGAAAGTCTTTGAAATATTCAGGAACAGAATAGAATATTAGATATATAAAATCTTCTGACCTTTTGCAATACAATAAGATATAAAGTACTTTGCTAAATTCCCTCTCTTCCATACTAGGGAATCAGGAGGTTTCTCCTTACATCTAAAATGTCTAAAAGAAAAATCATACTCTGTACTTAAACCTCTATAAGTGCTCAGTGATATAGAAAATAATGGAATTCCTTAATCCATTACCAGACGACAGAGTTTTGGACTTGGTCAAATTGAAAGAGTTTGCATATGTCAATTTTAAGTCTATGAAATTTTGATCTTTTCAACCTGGTTGGGTAGAAAACATTGTGTAAAATGAAGAAATTGCTTAATACAAGAAATTTCTTCATTTTTACAAAATATTTTCCCAAATGTTTTTCTAGAGGGGCGTCCAAAAGCGTCATTGTGTGGGAATGGGTTAAAGAGTGTACAGAAATAAGCATCTCATGACAATTTTAAGGTCCATGCATTCTATTGGGGCTAAGAATGCCTAAGTGATAGCCTATATCCACTCACAAAGAAATGCTTTTCAAAGAGAGGTGTTTCTGCATGATACCCTTATTTTTACAAGCCACTTTTCATTATTCCTAATGGTTTCTACCAAAAAGGTAAAATAAAAATAAATCCAAAATGACATTTCTCTTCTGCAAAATAGTTGAATTTAGACCAGTCTAAAATTTTGAGGTCAGGAAACGGGTTACCTTGACAGACTATAATTTTATGTGTGTTTGTTACAGTTGCTATTGTTGCTGGTGTTATTGGGACTCTGACATTCATACTGATAGTGCTTCTTGTTTTACTTGGTATAAAATGGTGGACAGAGAAGAAACAGACGGCATACAAACGAAATGCAAATGATCCAGAATACCTTGATGCAAGAAACCCAGCATTTCGTAGTAGCACCGGAACGGAATTCCAAGGGGTAGAGATATATTACAACTGTTGATGGATCAATTCTACCATATTGTGATTGCATTCAGATTTGAAAAAAATTTAAGCACCTTTGAATGGCATGCTGCATGATATCATGTTATAAGATTGACGGGTCCCTGGCCTTGCCCACTTGCCTCTGACAGGAAGTTCAACTTAAATATTAAACAGTGTTATTTTGCAATATTTTTCTAGTATGTAACATGCAACAAAAAAATAAAATGGTTGATTTGAACCTCGTTGCAGTCTGCAGCGCAGTAGTTACTGTATCTACTGCCAGACCCTCAAAAATGATTCACTTAAATGTTGACCAATATTGGAGTTCAAAGTTCAATACTAGTCAAACGTGCAATTTCATTGGTCTATCATTTTTTTGATAAATAGCCAAGATCTGTCAAGATCAAGTTCTGGTTCATTGATAGAAGTTGATATCGAAGCTACAAAATGGCAATTAAACTTTGCAAAACATGATATATTCTCATCCAATCAAGAACTCTGATCACTCAAAGAAGATGAAGTTTTTATCATTTCATAATCTTTAATCACATATCCGTAAGCTATCTTTTGTCTGGTTGATATTGTAACACTATTCAAGTGCCGTATGTTTAGTATATCAAACACACAATTTTCATCAGGGATTCTGTGTGGAATTAAACTGAGTGTTCTGTGATATAAATGATTACAGCATGACAATATTGTCTGAAAGCTGTGTACATATACTGCTTTGTTGGTGCAAGTATTTAAGTGTGTTTGAGAATGAACATTATGCATAAGACAATGCAGTATATCTGTGAAGTGTACACTAATAGTTCTGGTTTCAATACTCTGCATCAAATATTAAGAGATTTCTACAAGGAGATGCAAAAACAGTTCTGTTCAACAATTACATGGAGTGTACTAGACAGTGTTTATCAAGAATTTATACTTGCGGACTATATGAATACAATATTTATGTAAACAATTTTATGTCAAGGATATCACAATTTTATGTCATGGATACCATGAAGTTGCAACTAATCTGTGCAAAAAACATTAATTCTCATTCTAATAAGACATTTTCTACGAGAAGATGCAATATTTCTGTCAAATGTACATGTCACTGTGTGAAGTGCTATTGTTGAAGTGCTGAACTTGTATTTATTGTTTGTCATTGCTCCAACTTCCATTAGTAATGCATAAAATTATAATGAATTTAACACATCTTTCAAAGGCAGTTCTTATATATGAGCCTGTGCGTGACATTTCCAACAATTTTGCAGGTGTGTGACTCGCACACATTGAGCACCCTGGACAGCCATTCGGGGCAATTAGAATATTCGCTGAATGTTTCTAGAAGCTTTGGGTCAGTATCTATCTACAGAGCTCAGAGTGAAGAATCTGATCAGACTGTGCGGATGCACAGGCTGATCTGAGTCTTTACTTTGGCGCACATGTGTAATGGTTGGAAATGTCACGCACGCGCTCATATGTCTTAACACTTTCCTGTTCAATCCCTGTTTTTTACGCCCCTTTGGTTTATAATTGAGACAATATTTTAGAAAAAGAAGAATTAACTTGTAATAAGAAGCTAGAGAATGGTTATTTTGCAAATTGAATCTAAATAAAATTTTCTCTGCAAAACCTTTCAATTTGGAACAGTGTAAAAATTTGTTGTGTTGGAATTGGTTAATCTAACTTTTGAAAAAACAGTATGTATTAATCAGAAATACATGTGCAATGGGAGAAATGCACATCTTCTGTGATAAAGCAATTGGACTGCCACTTGTTAATCTAACCAATGTTATAAATATAGATCATAATACCGTCATTCATATTAATCCATTTCCACCCATTGATGCTTTTTGACACCCCTCAAGAAAAACAATTGAGACAACATTCTGTCACTTCAAGAAATTGCTTGCATTAAACAATTTCTTTATTTTCCACAATGTTTTCTACCCAGGAAGTTGAATAAAATCGAAAAAAAATCATAGACTATGAATTACCAACTACAACTTCTTTGAATCTGGACCAGTCTAAAGTTCTGTCATCAGAGTGGTAATGGCAGGTAACGGGTTAAAGCAGTTGTGTGCTCATTAGGTTTATAACTATAGAATTAGTCAGAAATTACAAGGGTTTTCCATAAAAATTGCAAACTGATTCAATAATTCAACTATCATTTTTAAACACTTCCTGCAAATAATCATTAAATTACAATAAATCATCAGATATTAGGTATTTAAGTTCTTGAAACAGGTTCAAAAATTTCTGGAACAAAGGTAAAATATCAATAGTTGATTCATGCACTATTAATTAAATGATTTATTGCCTTATATTTCAATTAATGAAACTTTGGATTAAACTTGCAAATTTTAATCACTATTTTACCCTTGTCATGCTGAGCCTGGAAGATTCCTGCTTTGGCAGGAGGTGTAGATTTACCAGACGACAGAACTTTAGACTGGTCCAAATTGAAAGGAGTTGTGGACAACAAATAAAACTACATGAAACTTTAGATTTTTTTAACTTTTAACTTTGAACTGGGTAGAGAGCAATTTATTCATTTTACACTATGTTTTCCTAGTGTTTTTTTCTTGAGTGGCATGAAAAGCGCTATTGTGTGGGAGTGACTTAAAAATCCTTGATTTTATCATGAACTTGGGAATACTGCATCATTATGTGTTCAAAATTATTTTATTGATGTGCAATAGAGTGTATATAATCATTTTAATCTGTACATAGTTTGTATATTATTTGTAAATAATGTGAAACTATTGATATTTATTAATTTATGTTACCAAGCAACCACTAATTACATGTAATATTTTTCAACAATATTTCCATTTGTTAACAACCCATTCCCACACAATCACTCCTTTAATGCCCTTAAAGAAAAGCTCTGGAAAACATATTGAAGAATGGAGAAATGGCTTGTTACAAGGAATTTCTCATTTCTCCACAATGTTTTCCATCCCACAAGTACAAAGATGCTTTAAATTCAATGAGCTTTAAATAGTTGTCGGTAACTTCTTTCAATTTTGACCAGTCTAAATATTTGTCATTTGGAATGGGTCTCAACTCCCTAAGAACTTTATAAAAATAAGAAGTGTTTCTCAAAAATACCCTTATTTTCTATCTGTGAACGGTTTCATGTAGAAACTGTTACTGATTACACTTTGATCTATTCCCATTTAATCTCTCCTTTAAATCTCTCCAAAAAGAATTTGGAAAACATGGTAGAAAATGAAGAAATTGCTTGTTACAAAAAAGTAAAAAAGATGTTTTTAATTTTCACAAACTTAAAATTGTCATCTGTAACTTTTGACCAGTCTAAGATCTTGACTTCTGGCAATGGGTTTACATATAACCACACAATTCTGCTTTTAAATGCCCTCAAGAAATATGATTAAAGAGAACTTTGTGGGAAAAGGAGAAATTCCTTGTAACAAGCACTTTCTTCTTATCTCATAATGTTTTCTACCCTTTCTACACATGCCTTCAAGTTTTAGCGTAATTTGAAACTTCATGTACAACTCCTTTCAATTTGGACAGACTTAGAGTTTGTCAACTGGTAATTGGTTCAGATTGATCGTATAAATGAAGGTGTATAAAGAGCTTTAACCCATTCCAATACAGCAAAATTTCAGACTGTTCCAAATTGAAAGGAGTTGCAGACTAAAATTTAAAGCTTATGTTTTTTATTTCTTTTTTTTTTTTTTCTCTAATGGTATAGAAAACATTGTGGATAATAAAGAAATTGCTTGTAACAAGCAATTTCTTCATTTTCCACAATGTTTTCCAAAACCTTTTATCTTGGGGGCATCTAAAAGCATCATTGAGTGTGAATCGGTTAACCCATTCCCACACAGTGACTCTTTTAAACGCCCCTCAATATGAAAGCTTTAGAAAACAATTGTGGAAAATGAAGAAATTGCTTGTTACAAGCAATTTCTTCATAATCCCCAATGTTTTCCATCCCAAAAAACAAAGATCTAATGGATTTCATCAACTTTAAATTGTCATCTTTAACTTCTTTGAATTTGGACTGGTCTAAAATCTTACTTTGTGGGAATGGGTTAATCTACTGCTAGACAATATATTTTAGTCTGGTCCAAATTTAAAGAGGTTGCAGACCGCAATTTAAAGTTTACAAAATTTTACAGTTAATTTTTAACTTTCTTGGTGGGAAACATTGTGTAAAATGAAATAACTACTTGTTACAAACATTTTCTTCATTTGACACATTTTTTCCCCAAATTGTATTCCTTGAGGGGCGTCAAAAAACGTCACTGTTGAAGAGATGGATTAAAATAGTCCAAGAAAACACCTTGTAAAACACTACCTTTCCATTCATTAATTTCCATTACCATGCAAAGTAATGCTCATTACATTTAATTAAACCGTAATGTGCAGTCCTCAATTGGCTCTGTAATGGAATTTAAAGTTTAATTACGCAACTACTTTTAGGTTTTGTCTCCATAATATAGGACAAAATTGGACTCAAACTGGCGCAGTGTTTTGGGGTTTTTTTTTCTGTTTTTTTCATTAACTCTTTCCCACTTTTTAAACTTTAGATTGGTCCAAATTGAAAGAGGTTGCAGATGACAATGAAAATTGGACATAATTTGAAATAGAACCACCTTATGTGATAGAAAATATTGTGGGAAAAGGAGAAATTGCTTGTCATGAATATTTTTTTTTTTCCATAATGTTTTTATCAAGTTGGAAACCACAATTGAATAAAACACTGGGTTGTTAAGCTTTTACAAAGTTACAAAATTTTACACTCATTCAAATTGAAAGTAATTATAGACAACATTTCAATTAGCAATTAATCTACTCTAAAAAATAAATGTCAAGTTGGGTAGAAAATATTGTGAGATAAGTATTACAAGCAGTTTCTCCTTTTGTCACTGTTTTCTTCATTTTTTTCAGTGCATAAAAGTAGTAATGGGTTTATTAAAGCATATCATTATGTTGGTTTACTTTCTTTTATTGATTCCCAAAATTGTCAATGTTTAGAAATTCTGATTTTGTAACATACTTATCGGAAAACATGATTAATGAGGCAAAAATTGCAAAACTGGTTTTCAGTACAATATAATGTACTTAGTTTATTGAATTTGAATATCATTGTGGGAAGAGAAGAAATTTCCTTTTACAATGCCTTTTACTCTATAACTTGCATTTTATCCTAAATTCACCAGATTTTTCAACTCTTTACTATTTTTCAAAATTTTAGACTTGTCCAAATCCAAAGGGATAGGAGACAACATCATAGATAAAGTACAATTAAAAAAGTAACCCATCCTAAATGATAGAAAATATTGTGGGAAAAGAAGAAATTACTTTTTCCCACAATGTTCTCTTGAGTATAATATCACATGCCATGTGGTAATTGGTAAATATTGAAGAAGATATAAGTGGTTGTTTCTTATGTCAATAAGTGTGATGAATTTCTTTATTAAAGAAATTAAAATACTGATAAAGAAAATGAGATTTGTTTTTATTCTTTTTGCTTCAGATGAGAAGTTTCTACATAATTCAATCCTTGTTTACCTATAATCAATACTTTTTGATGCACCTTCAGGAAAAAGTTTTACAAAACATTGTGGAATATAAAGAAATTCCTTGTTACAAGAAATTTCTTCACTATCCACAATGTTTTCAACCTGAAAGGACAAAGATTTTTGAAATGTCTATAACTAAAAACTGTCTGCAAGTTCTTTGAATTCGGACCAGTAAAGTATGTTGTTGAGTGGTTAAATGGGTTGACACATTATAATACAATCCAATATTGTTACGTACAGAAGAAAAATAAACATTGAAAACATTGAAGGACTAGAAATGTATTGCGGACTAGAAATGTATTGCAGACACAGTTTGTTTGAATGGGGTTTTACGCCGCTTTCAACAATCTTTCAGTTGTATTGCGGCGACTGGAGCACCTAAAAATGGAATCCTGGTATTTCTCACACCAGTACTATCATTACATCCTTTCCTAGCCTCCAGCTGCTATCCCATATAGGTTTACGATTATCGACCAATTGGTGAGAGACAAATAGTCGGAAAGGATGAGTGCCACTGTCGGGGATCGAACCCGGGGCCTCTGGATTGACAGTCTGACGCGCCCCAACTGCGCTGTGACGGTGGCTATTGCAGACACAGATACCCTCAAATAATTGCTTTTTGTCTTTACCTACAACTCGGGGAATCTGGTACTCTTCAAGGGCATAACTGTGCCAAGTTATTTTGAAATCCATGAATTAACCCTTTCCTGTTTTAAAATCTTTTAGACCTGTCCAAATTCAAAGGTTTTGCGGACGAAAATTTAGTATGGATTTAATTTGAGAAATAACCGTACAGTAGGGTAGAAAATATTGTGGAAAAAGAAGAAATTGCTTGTTACAAGCAATTTCTTCTTTTCCCACAATGTTTTCTCAAGTATAAAATCAAGAGGACCTAAAAACCAGTGATTATACAGGAAAGGGTTAATGTAGAGGATATGCTCAAAACAAGAATAGGATGCACATACTAACACACACACACAAACACAACAACCCTCTCGCACAAGCATCCAGGAAAGAGATAACTCAATATGCCCATTGCCCCTCTATGGCGGAGGCATACTAAAAAGAAGAAAGTTCCTGACTTTCTTGGAAAAAAAAATTTAGTCTGATGATTTTAAAAACCATTCTGAAGATTGATCTCTGAATTAACCCATTACTAGATGGCAAAATTTTAGACTGGTCCAAATTGAAAGGGGTTACAAAAGACATTTTAAAGTTAATGAAATTTGACAAACTCAACTTTCTGGAAAGAAAACAATGTTTAAATGAAGAAGTTGCTTGATACATGCAAATTTACCATTTTAAACAATGTTTTCCCAGTTGTTTTCCTTGGTGGGCATCAAAAAGCATCATTGTGTGGGAATCTGTTAAAGCTGTAAGAGCAAACAACCTTACACTTATTTTGTAGCACTATAAATGAAACTAAAAAATACAATGATACTCTTGACTCCCCTTAGAAAACAAGAGGACCATGATGGTCCTAAATTGCTCACCTGAGGCATCTGCAAATTACAGTACTTTTTTGTTTAAAAAAGACACAACTTGAGCAAAATAAATAAAAAAAATATAAGATTTTGGGGGAAAATGAATGCATTTGGCTTTATAGTTTAATCCATTACCAAACTATCCCAGAATTTGTCACCCTCAGGGAAAATAGGTTTAAAAAAGCATTGTGAGAAAGGGAGTGACAAGAAATTTCTCAATTTCTATTTAAGTAGAAGAATTCTTTCAATGCAATTTACACAATTCTCGACCCCAGGAGCAGAGACATTTTTATCCTAAGAGTATATTTTCCTGTAACATAGTACAAAATTATTTAGTTATGCTACATACCAAATATGAATGCCCTTTACCTTATATTTCAGAGGGAGAAGACCTTTGAGGTTGCTCTAAAAGGGTGTTTTCCAAAATTTTGGACCTCTGGGGCAAAGCCATGTTTACCCCAGAGCTAAGATTTTAGCTAACATGGTAGAGAACCATCTGGTTATGCTATATACCAAATATGAATGCCTTAGACTTTGTAGTTTGTGAGGAGAAGACTGTTGAACATGGTCCAATTGAGCATTCTTACGAACTTTGGACACCCAGGGAAGGTTTTCTTTTTTACCTACAGGCATAGTTTAATCAAAATTGATAGATAACAGCCAGGCTACGATACACTCAAAATATAAATGCCCTCTGCCTTAAAATGATGATTTTTTTTTAACATACTCAAATTTTGTGTTTTCCCAATTTTTGACCCCTAGTGCAGGACCGTTTTACCCTAGGGGGTGACTTTAAGTGATATAGTACAAAACCATCTAGTTATGCTACATACCAAATATGAATATCCTAGACTTTATGGTTTAAGAGGAGAAGTCTTTTGAAATTGCTCTAATGAAGCATTTTTCCAAGCTTTGGACCTCAGGGGTGGGTCCATTTTTGACCCCAGATTTTTTAAAAACTTGGTAGAGAACCATATGATTAAGCTCTATACAAAATATAAAGGCCTTTGGCCTTGTAGTCTTTGAAAAAAAAACAACAACAATGATTTACTAAAATTTCCCATTTTCATATACAGTGGTTACAAGAGTTTTTCACCAAATGAAATTCTTTTAACAACTTTTGAAAAGCTTCACCAAAGGAACATCCCTGCAAAGTTTCAGCTTGACTGATTTACTGGTTTAGGAGGAGAAGATATTTAAAGAATTATTAAAATTTCCCATTTTCAAATGCCGTGGCAACCAGAGTTTTTGACATATTTATATTCTTTTAACAACTTTTGTAGAACTTCACCTAATGAAGATCCCTGCAAAGTTTCAGCTTGATTGGCCTACTGATTTCGGAGGAGAAGATTTTTAAAGAAATTGTGGATGGACGGACAAACAACGGACAACGACCGATCACAATAGCTCACCTCGCACTTTGTGCTCAGGTGAGCTAAAAAATGGAAAACAAGCAATTTCTTCATTTTCCATGACAAATTGTATTGAGAAAGTGAAAAAAATTAAAAATTTCATAAATTTTAAATTGCTGTCTGCAACTCCTTTGAATTTGCACAAGTCTAAAGTTTTGTTGTTTTGGAATGGGTTTAGCTCACAAGGGGTCATTAGCCATTCTGAAGATTGATCAGTGAACTACAGCTGTATGAGCAAACAAACTTAAGCTTATTTTGTAGCACTATATTTGACCAGATACCATTTAAGCCATTCCCATGCAATGATACTTTTTGACGCCCCATGAAAAATAGATTTGTTACTGGAATTTCTTCATTATCCACAATGTTTTCTACCCAAAGAGTAAAAAAAATCAAAAAAATTAATCAACTAAAATTTGTCGTCAATATGGACCAGTCTAAAATCTTGCCTTCTTGTAAAGTCTGGTTAAGCAGAATTTTGTTAGTCATTTTTTTCAGCTAGGCACTACTAGCTAAGTAACTGCATAAACTTCTGCCCTTGTATTCCTCATCCATTCGAATTCAAATTTCCAGGAATTGTCGTTCAGGCAATGTATTGTTGTATATCATATTTTTTACTATTCCAAGATTTGCCCTGGTATTTACTTTTTCCAGAACAAGTGGCCTAAAGATTGTAAAATGTACATATCAGCAAGAAGAAAAGTCTATGTCTGATGAGTCAAACAAGGTAATTCTGTACCACTGATTACAGCACCAAGGTCATTACAATACCTTGGGTATTCTCTGTTAAGAATTTATCATAAAAACAAAATCAAGAATACCAGAGCCAGGTAATTCAGTACACAGAAATCCTAGAAATTTAAATCAAATGAAATGCAAAAAGTTAAATTGGAATTAATTACGCACTAGATTAAACCCTGATCACTTGCCACTTTCAAAGTGTTTCCATCAGAAATATCATGAATTACTCAATCATGCAGATAAAGCAACCATTTCCCCATCTCAGGAAAAAGTACAGAAAAGCTAAAGAAACAAGAGTAACAGCAAGAAGATGCCTGGCACTTCTAAAAGAGTTAGGGTTAGTGGTCAAGAGCTTGTAGATGCCCGATGCTCTGCTTTGCAGTAATGACTGAAGAATTCAAGAGGACAAAGATGGCCCTAGATTGCTCACCAGAGTTCTAAACCCTATACCCACCCACTTTTTGAAGCCCTCAAGAAAAAGGCTTTAGCTAACATTTAACAAGCAATTTCTTTTTTCCACAATGCTTTAAACTGCCCCGAAAGAAGAAGCCTTTTTTAATGGCCTCCAGAGCGCAAACCATTTGACCTAGTGAAACCTATTTTTTGACTCCATGTGACCCAAATTTGAACTCTGCCAAGAGACCATAGAGACAATCATTCTGACCAAATAGAAAGTTACTTGAGCAAAAAATGTGGCTTCTAGAGATCAAACAAGACCTTTGACCTTTTGACCTAGTTTTTGACCCCATACTGTATTTCACTGAGAAACCATGAAAACAAACATTCTAGCCAAATATCAAGTCATTGGAGCCAAAAATGTGGCCTCTAAAGCGTTTCTTAGATTTAAGCTATTGACCTAGTTTTTGAACCATTGTGACTCATATTCAAACTTTGGAAAGAAACCATGGAGGCAATAAATCACACAAAATTCAAAGACATTTAACAAAAAAAGTAATTTCTAGAGTACAAACAAAATATTTCCTTGATTTGACCTAGTGAACCAGTTTTTTACCCCACGAAACCTAAATTTGAACTTGCCCAGAAAACATGGAGACAATAATCTGACATAATTTGAAGACATTTGAGATAAAAATGTACATTTGATTGTGCAAATAAAGGATTTCTATGATTTGACCTCATGACCTAGTTTTTGACCCCATGTGACCCAAATTCAAACTTTGCCAAAAAACCAATAAAACAGACATTCTGACTATATATCAAGTCATTTGACCTGAAAATGTAGCCTCTTCAGTGCAAACAAGGTATTTATAAGAGTTGACCTTGTGACCTAGTTAGTGACCCCATCTGTACAAATTTTAACTTAGCCGACAGACCATGGAGACAATTATTCTGACAAATATTTAAGACATTTGAGCAAAAATGTGGCCTCTAAGAGTGCAAACAAGGATTCTTTAAGATTTAACCTGGTTACTTAGGTTTTTTTTACCCCATTTGACCCAAACTTGTACTTTGCCGAGAGACCTTGAGGACAATCCCTCAGACAAAGTTTGAGAACATTTGAGCCAAAAAGTGCAAACAAGGATATATTAAGATTTGATCTAGTGACCTAGTTTTTTACCCCTTGTGAACTAAAATAAAACTTTGCCTAAAGATGTTTGCAAACTTTGTCAGAATGATTGTCTCAATCATTCTGACAAAGTTTGCAAACATCTGAGTAAAAAGTGTGGCCTCTAGAGTGCAAAAAAGATGTTAAAATTTCATCAACTCACAACTTATATCAATTTGGATCCCTAAAAGTCTGCTATAAAATATCTTTAAAACCCTAATAACACTTTATCTTCAACAGTATACTTTGAGAAATACCAGGCTCTAAAAAGATCATATTTTCTAACTTGCCAATAACTTTAAATCAAAATGTATCAAAAATATAATGTTATAACTTTGTTATAACTTTGTAGGTGGGGTCAAAGGAATAAGAGTGAGAAAGAAGTGGGGTTTCATCAACAAGTTCCATATGTACAGAACTGGATTAAAACCCATTCCCGCACAAAATTTTTTAGACTGGTCCCAATTAAAAGAAGCTGCAGAAGGCAATTCAAAGCTGGTGGAATTTTGAACTTTTTCGTCCTTTTGAACATAAAACATTGTGGATAATGAAGACATTGCTTGATACAAGCAATTTCTTCATGTTCAACAATGTTTTCCAAAGCTTATTTCTTGAGGGGGCGTAAAAAGGAGAGCTTGTGTGGAATAGGTTAAACTTTGTAATGGGAAGACAAACAGTGATTATCAAATTTTATTATTCACATACAGATTGTGAAAACTGTGGCTATATTAACCCTTTCCTGTTTCTCAAGATTTAAGACCTGTCAAAGTTCAAAAGATTTGCAAACAATAGTTTAAAATTGATTTCATTTGAAAAATAATCATTTAGTAGGGTAGAAAATATTGTGGAAAAAGAAGAATTTGCTTGTTAAAAGCAATTTCTTCTTTTTCCACAATGTTTTCTCAAGTATAAAACTACAGGGACGTAAAAACCAGGGATCGAACAAGAAAGGGTTAATATAAACATCATGGCTGAAATGAAAATAGTCAAACCCAAAAATTTCAGGAGCCTCAGATGACTCTATGTTATTATGGGTTCAGCATTACAACGCAGAGTGTTGTAACAGGTTGCAGCGTAAATATGTATTTTCTTATTCAAGTAATGACATATAAGCATTAATCCATTACCACATATTCCCTCCTTTCTATACCCCTCAAGAAACAAGTTTGGAAAACATTGAAGAAATTGCTTGTATCATGCAATTTCCTCTTCATCCACAATGTTTTCCAAATAGATGAAAAAATTTAAATTTCCATAAACTTGAAATTGTTGTCTGCAGAATCTTCTATTTGGACCAGTCGAAAAATTTCATGTGTGGAAATGGGTAAAGTGTTTTAGCCTAAAGCTTAATTTAAGAGGGATGATGGAATTGAATTTAAAAGAAGAGACATGTCAATCAAATAAATCATCAATTGGAGACTATGATAATTTGTTTGGGTAAATTGTCCAAGGCAAAGTTTTAGACTGGTCCAAACTGAGAGGAGTTGCACAGATTGTAATTAAAAGTGTATGAAATTTTAGATTTTTGTTAACTTTCTGAATAGAAAACATTGTGTGAATGAAAAAATTGCCTGTTACAAACATTTAACACTATTTTTTCGCTGATTGTTTTTCTTGTTGGCTTGAAAATGTGGCATTTTGTGGGAATGGGTTAATTCAATTCATCTGTATTTTCATTTTGACTATTACTCACTCATATCTAAGGACAAAAGGTTTCCTGATCACTTTTCTGCCTAGCAGCAATTGTCTATGAAGTAAGCATTATGTGTGCTACACAAAACTTAGTACACAAATCACAAAAGGTATGACAAACAGTATACATGTTTGTACATTCACTCAGACTTGAAAACAACTTTAGCTTAACTCATTACCACAAAGCAAAATTTTAGACTGGTCCAAATTCAAAGGAGTTGCAGACGACAATTTAAAAGTTATGAAAATTTAGATTTTTTTTAACCTTTTGGGTAGAAAACATTGTGTAAAATGAAGTGATTGCTTGTCACAAGCAATTTCTTTATTTTCCACAATGTTTTCAAAAGCTTTTTACCATGGGGGCTTCTAAAAGTGTCACTGAGTGGGAATGGGTTAAAGGATCAATATAAGCAAGCTAATTTGGTTTTAATAGTATATTTCATTTCTACCATACTATTTATATGGTAAGACAATCTTTGTTTGTCCTACCTTTTGGGAAGCAAGATGGGCATGTGTAAAGATTGTTTCTAATCTTTGTAACAAATCTCTTAACCCATTCCAACTCAAGCCCTCCTTTTTACGCCCCTCAAGAAAAAATCTTTGAAAAACATTGTGGAAAATGAAGAAATTGCTTGTATCAAGCAATTTCTTCATTATCCACAATGTTTTCTACCCCAAAATACTGGCAAATTTAAAATTCCATCAAATTTAAATTGTCGTCTGCAGCTTCTTTCAATCTGGACCAGTCTAAAATTTTCTTGTGTTGGAATGGGTTAAATAAACAATTGCTGCTATTAAAACCATTTACAGACGGTAAAATTTTAGGCTGGTTCAAATTGAAAGGATTTGCAGACAACAATTTAAAGTTACAGAAATTTGACATTTTTTAAACTTTATGGGAAGAAAACATTGTGAAAAACTAGTCTTCATTTTACACATTGTTTTTCAAATTGTAATTCTTGAGGGGCAATAAAAAGAGTCATAGTGTTGGAATGGGTTAAGAAATTGAAATTGGTAAGAAAGTAATGTTACTAGTAAATCTGAAATATCTTAACCTATCCAATTCAATGACAATTTTAGACGCCCAAAAGAAATAAAACTTTGGAAATCATTGTGAAAAATGAAAAAGTTGCTTCTTACAAGCATTTTCTTCATTATCTACAATGTTTTCAACATCAAAAGTAAAAACTATCCAAAATTTAATCTGTGTTTAATTGTTGCCTGCAACTCCTTTCAATTTGGACTAGTCTAAATTTTTGCCATCTGGAAATGGGTTAATGCATATAGTATAAGGGTGAAATGAAAGCTTACCTGGGGTTCATGATGAGCCGTCTAAAAAAATATGTCCATGTGATGTAGTCCATGGCATCCTGTTTGGAGGTAATTGTACCAGCAACAATTTCTGCATTGAGATGGTCCGGTAATACCTCAAGTAAACTGAAAATAGAGTTATATCATTGTAGACAAATCACACAATCCCCCTTTTTTATGCCCCTGAAAAAAATATAGGGAAAATAGATGGTTGTCCCAGGACAACTGCTGTGGAGCCCACAAAGTTTTGTAGGCATCATGCTCTGGACAAGCACAAATATTAGTGTTTAACCTTGAAGCTATCCAAAAAATCTTTCAAATGGCACATCTACTCATGATGCAGAATGATTTTGCCAAGTTATTCTGAAATCCATCCATAAATGTAGGAGTAATTGTCAAGACAACAGGCGGACTAATGCACTAACGCTCTTATGTTCTAACACCTTCTTGTCATAGTGACAACTATGTCTTACTCACCGCAAGCAGGCTCAACAATGAAGAAATTGCTTGTTACAAGCAATTTCTTTATTATCCACAATATCTTTATCCAAAACGACAAAGAATTTAACAATTCCGTTAACTTAATTTGTAATCTGCAACTTCTCTAAATTTGGACCAGTCTAAAATTGTGTTGTTTGGTGATGTGCTAATCATTAGTTAACCCACTATCAGATGAAACAAGAGCTGGTCACAGTCATATGACAAATGCCCCCAAAGGACAGGGTCAAGCATGTGG
Organism: Fragum fragum; assembly: GCA_946902895.1. Classification (NCBI taxonomy): domain Eukaryota; kingdom Metazoa; phylum Mollusca; class Bivalvia; order Cardiida; family Cardiidae; genus Fragum; species Fragum fragum. Next base: position 31,573,134 of record OX336368.1, on the reverse strand, counting down.
CACTTTGATTTGTTTTGTAAACACAACCACATGCATTTGTGATCTATACGTCTGGGTTTTTAATAAATGAAATTTTAATACATATAATAATTTCTATAAATACAGAATGAAATTGAGAAATGCATTATGGACGGATTTTTCTGAGGTCAAAAGTAGGTCAAAGGTCAAGGTCACTGGGTCAAAGTCATCTAAAGTGGTCCAACCAATTAAGCATCTGTCCAAATATGGAAGCAATCCATTGAAGAATAAGAGAAAATACAATTTAACCATTCCGAACGCAATTTAACCATTCTGGACTCCCCTTTGACCCCAGATTGTTTGAGATAGACCTTTGAGATAGGAACCTGGGTCTTTTTCGTGACACGTTGGCTGAAGGTGGTGAATATTTGTATGAAAGAAATTTGTACCTGCTTGCATGATTAAAGAAGTTACAGAGCAGCCAAGGCAAAAAGTTCCAATTTTTTACCTTTGACCCCAGATTGTGACCTTGACCTTTGTGATAGGAACCTGGGTCCTTTTGGCCACACATTGTCTGAAGGTTGTTAACATTTGAATGAAAGAAATTTGTATCTGCGTACATGATTATAGAAGTTACAGAGCGGACGCGGCAAAAAGTGCTGATTTTTTACCTTTGACCCCAGATTGTGACCTTGACCTTTGAGATAGGAACCTTGGTCTTTTTTGCCTCACGTCGTCTGAAGGTGGTAAACATTTGTATGAAAGAAATTTGTACCTGCGTGCATGATTATAAAAGTTACAGTACATACTCGGCAAAAAGTGAGATAGGAACCTGGGTTTTTTTTCGCGACACATCATCTATAGTGATGAACATTTGTGCAAAGTTATATTGAAATCCACTATTGCAAGTAGAAGTTACAGAGTGGACACAAAAGCGGGACGGACGGATAGACAGATGGACAGTTCGATTACTATATGCCTCCCTTTGGGGGCATAAAAAATTCATACTGGTCAAATTCGAAGAAATTGCAGTTGACAGTTTTTTGTGTCTGGATTTTTTAAAAATTTGTCTTTTAGAGTAACAAAACAATGTGGATAATGAAGAAAGAGCTTGTAACAAGCAACTATTCATTTCCCATAATATTTTCCAAAGCTTCGAGCTGTATCAGGTAAGTCAAAGTTTCAAAATAATTACAAACAGGATATTCAATGAGTGGTACTGAAATTTAAATTTTATTTAATGAGTCATCTATTAACTGATAACAAATAGGCTTTTGATTATGTTTAACCCTTTCCTGTATAAACACGGGGTTTTCATTGGCTTAATTTTATACCTGAGAAAACATTGTGGAAAAAGAAGAAATTGCTTGTAACAAGCAATTTCTCCTTTTTCCACAATATTTTCTACTACATAGGATGGTTACATTTCAAATTGTATCCAATATTCATTGTCGTCTGCAACCTCTTTCAATTTGGACCATTCTAATGTTTCAAAAAACAGGAAAGGGTTAAACCCTTTCCTGGTTTTTTTCCAAAGTGAAAGAGATTGCAGACAGCAATGAAAATTGGATGCAATTGGAAATGAAACCATCCTATGTGGTAGAAAATTTTGTGGGAAAAGGATAAATTGCTTGTTACAAGCAATTTCTTTTTTTCCCACAATATTTTTTTGAGTATAAAACCAAAATGACGTAAAATCCCAATCATAAAATTGTTTTGTACAGGAAAGTGTAAACTATATTAGCCCTTGTCATGCTGAATAAAATCTAATTCAGAAAATATATTTCAATCAAAGAACTGTTAGCACTGGACGCTCTTACACAGAACTAGTATTTATTTCGACAATTAATTTTACTAATACCTGTGGCTTAATAGGGACAAGCAGGTTAATTAGACTAAGATCAGACTTCACATAATGTGCAGACTGATCTAATTCTAAAACACCTGCCAAAATAGGAATATTCTGAGTTCAGCATGACAAAGTTAGATAATGAATCAAATAAATTTAGTACCTTATGAACACATATTTCATTTTATTAATATGACCCAAGTTTTTGCAAAAAATCCGAAAAATTATTGTACTTTTGATGCTGATTGTTAAATGATCTTTATGAATGATTGATTCATTGATTGATTGGAGGGGTCTAATGCAACTTTCAACAGTATTTCAGACATATTGCGGCGGCTGGAGCACCTAACCATGGACTCCTGGTATTTATCACCCTAGTACTACCACAATATACTTTTAGAGACTTGAGCTATTCATCCCATCTAAACGATTATTCACCCATTAGTGGGAGACAAATGTTGGAAGAGATATTCTCCACTGCTGCGGATTGAACCGGGGACCCTGTGTAAGGAAGTCCTTCACGCTACCACTGGGCTATTGCTGTGGCCATGATCATTATGATGGTAACGAGATAGAACTATAATTTAAAGATGAAACTCTTAACAAGACAAGTTTTAGGCTGAAATCAAAGGACTGAAAGTCCTGAGAGCAATCCATGATTAGGAGCTCAAGCCACCCCAATATAACTGAAATTCTATTAAAAGTTGCGTTAAACCCTATTTTTAAATCAATCATGACCCATTACTGTTTACCGAAATCACTATTTTGGAATTAATCACAACGTTTTCTTCTCAAGTGCGTGAAAATTTGTGCTTGTGAGGTATAAGGTTAAATGATAAAAGGTTAAAAAAATCAAAGCTAATATTCAATTTTTTTTCGTCGAGCGTATTATTATCACAATTGAAGTACATCCATTTCAAAGATTTAGTCGAATTCGAGAGGTAAAAGGTGTTTTATTTGATGGGGTCAATAGGCGCTTGAATCGCGTCTATAACAGGGTTGTAACGTGTTACATATACTGTGTATACGGGGTGTAAATATGCCCAGCCCTGCCAGGTCAATACACCAGCAGACAGTTTACATGTATTCACTAACTCCACTAACCACTTGCCTAGATTCTATCTTGAAACGCGAGGAAATTATTTCTCTCATTTTGACAATTCATTAGACAATTTACCAAGGATATATTAAGTTTTAAACCATTTTCCTGGATATTCATGACTAAAAGGAGGCTGTTGGCATTCAGCAAGTAAGTTATTTTCTTCACAAGCAATGGAACAAGATGGAAATGTGTCAGAACTTGTTTCCGGTTGATCGATATGAAATACCGGACTATGTGATAATGACTCATTCCAACACAGTGATGCTTTTTGACACCCCTCAAGAAAAATGCTTTGGAAAAACAAGCAATTTTTCATTACCAACAATTTTTCTAACCCAAAATATCATCATTTTCAAATTATCGTCTGCAACTTCTTTGAATTTGGGCAAGTCTAAAATCTTATTGTGTGGTAATTGGATAACAGGTTACACCAGCCTTTCTTGAATATCTAAACTTCTCATTCTGGTTAGGTACAAAATAGACCAAGGGAAACTATTGCAATAAAATTCATTCTAATATGAAATTGAAGTTGTTTCCCTTTACAATTTGCCCCTTCCTTTTTTTGACTTACTCAGTAAAAGCAAATGTTTTTGCACTGAGTTAGCTAATAACAATAAATAAAAAGCAAATGTTTTTGCACTGAGTTAGCTAATAACAATAAATAAAATTTGAGAGTTCCCAAATTCGAAGAGGTTAAAGACAAAATATAAATTTTAAAAATAACCATATATGGTAGCATGGTAAAATATTGCGAGGAGAAATATTTACAAAATTATAACTTTTGCAAGTACTTTCCTCTTTCTCCGCATCGTTTACTTAGAAGTCCTAAAATATGTTGTTTTTTTTTTCAAATTGCAATCTGCTTGAAATTTCATCTGCATCTTCTTTGAAATTTGATTAGTAAAGATTTCTTTTGTCTGGCGATGGATTGATAAGAAGTTTTACATACTTTGATTCCACTGGAAATGGTTCATAAAGGAACTTTTTGTAGAAATGTTTCTTGATATCATGGACTAGAATCATGGCCACCCCTTGGTCATCAAACTGGGGTCGTCCTGCACGTCCCATCATCTGTAATACATCTGGGAAAAAGAGAAAAATACAATCAGTTCATCTTGCTGAAGCTATCACCTCTATCATAAGACCACTTTCATAGATAGACCGAGATGAGATATCACAATACTAAGAGCAAAAACATAACTATTATCATCAGAATGTATTTTCTCTGTAAAAATATATCAACTGAAATGTTAGGTGCAGATTTTAGACCTGAGATTAAACAATTTTTTTGTATTCACTCAAACTTGGAGATGAGATTAAGGCTGATCTTCTATTGTAAGTGCACACACAAAACACGAGCCGTCAGAGACGGATTGTGCTCCATAAAAATATAGACCTATAACAAAAAGTATAAAATAAACAGGGAAAAGGGTTCAGATGAAACGATAACGCAGATGCAGGTAAATTCAATCATATTCTAGACATGCTAAATTTTAAAGTACATCCTTCGGCTGTTACTGTGACCTTTGAGCTATCTGAATATTTGTTTCAAATAGCATAACTGCTAACGATAGAGAACTATTGTGCAAAGTTATTTTGAAATCAATCCATAATTTTAGGAGCTATGCTCCGAACATGCTTAATTAATGTTTGACCTTGAGCTGTGACCTTGACCTTAGAGCAGTCTGATCTTTTTTCAAATTGCACATCTTCTCAAGCAGTATTAAAATCCATCTATAACTGAAGGAGCTATGGTCTAGACATGCTTAATTTTAATGTTCCACCCTAAGCTGTGATCTTGACCTTGGAAATATATGAATAAATTTTTCAAATGGCACATCTACTCATGATAGAGAACAATTGTGTAAAGAAATTTCGAACTCCATCCATAATTGAAGAATCTATGCTCTGGAAATGCTAAATTTTTAAAATTTGACCTTGAGCTGAGACCTTAACCTTGGAGATGTCTGCAGATTTGTTTCAAATTGCACAACTTCTCATGAAAGAGAATAAATGTAAAGTTATTTCAAAATCCATTCTTAATTTTAGAAGCATTTCTCTAGACATGTTTTTTTTTAACAATTGACCTTGAGCTGTGACCTTGACCTTAGAGCTATCCAATTATTGCTATCTACACATCTACTCATGCAAGAGAGCAATTGTGTAAATTCATTTTGAAAATCCATCCATAATTGAAGGAGACATACTCTGGAAATGCTTAATTTCAATGTTTGTCCTTGATTTGTGACCTTGACCATGAAGCTATCTGATTGTTTGTTTTTTCTCGTGATAGAGAATAAATGGGCAAAGTTATTTCTAAATCCATCCATAATTGAAGGAACTATGCTGGGAACAAAGTCAATCATAATCTTTGACCTTGAATTGTGATCTTGAACTTGATGTTATCAAAAAGCCGGGAAAAGGTGTTGGTGCAATATCAAAAGGAATTCACATGTGAAGTTCCATCAAATTTCGCCCAAGGGTTCTGGAGATATTGGAATGGACAGAAAATGAAAGGGTGGATGGAGAGATGAAGCGGCGGCTTTATGCTTGCCCTTCCGGCAGCATAAAAATATGAAGTTGTTAATTATTACAGATCATGTACAGGAACTCAATTGATAGTATTACAAACATAGTTTTATAGACTTTGGCTTTGATTAGTGGAGTGAATTTTCAGTAAAACAAGAGGGCCAAGATTGCCCAAGATCCCTCATCTGATTTAACCTTCCAAACCATTATCACACAACAAAGTTTTAAGCTAGTCTGAATTGAGCGGAGTTGTAGACAACAATTCAACAGTAATGAAATTTACAATTTTTCATTTTTGTTGGTAGAAAATGTTTTGAAAATGAAGCAATTGCTTGTTACAAGCAATACCTCATTGTCGACCATGTTTTCCCAATTGTTTTTCTTAAGGGTGTCAAAAGGCATTATTGTTTGGGAATTGGTTAAGCTAACTAATCAACTCAAATTTGAGAACAATGAGACATTTTACAAAGTCAGATGGATATAAAAACACAAGAGGGCCGTTGGCCCTGGGGCACTCACCTGAGAGAAAAGCTCTTTTCCTTTCAACAGTCTAATTTCATGTTAAGGTTAGGATTATGAAACAAGTGGGCCACAATTACATATAAAGACTATGAACCTGGGGATCCAAAAGTCTAAATTACAAGTTCCAAGGCTTTAGTGCTGATTTGAAAGAAGGAAAAAACTTTTTCCATGGGTTATAATTTCAGAAATAAGAAAGAAGTCTGTGAACTGATGCTTCATGCCTATGCCTTCCCCACCCACCCCCGGCTCCACCCCTGTAAACCTGAGGATCAAGGTTCTAGCTAATTTGTAAGAGATCAATATACTGATGCTTCATGCAAAATATAAAGGCTCTACACCTTCTGGGTCAGGAGGAGAAGATTTTTAAAGATTATTTTAAAATTTCACTTTTGTTGCCATGGCAACCAGAGTTTTAACGGATTTAAATTTTTTTAGCTATTTTTGAAGAGGACCACCTAAGCAACATTTCAGCCAAATTTGGTTCAAATTGGCCCAGTGGTTTTGGAGGAGATGTCATCTAAAAAAAATCGTTCTTTATTTCTATATAACCCCCCCCCCCCGGGGGCTCCGCCCCTGGGGACCCAAGGATCATGATTTTAGCTATTTTGAAAGAGGTCATTATACTGATGCTTCATGCAAAATATCAAGGCTCTACGCCTTCTGGGTCAGGAGGAGAAGATTTTTAAAGATTATTTTAAAATTCACTTTTGTTGCCATGGCAACCAGAGTTTTTAAAGGATTTCAATTTTTTTAGCTATTTTTGAAGAGGGCCACCTAAGCAACATTTCTGCCAAATTTGGTTCAAATTGGCCCTGTGGTTTGGGAGGAGATGTCATCTAAAAAATCTTTCTTTATTTCTATATACCCCCCCCCCCCTGGGGCTCTGCCCCTGGGGACCCGAGGATTATGAATTTAGCTATTTTGAAAGAGGTCATTATACTGGAGCTTCATGCAACATATCAAGGCTCTACGCCTTCTGGGTCAGGAGGAGAAGATTTTTAAAGATTATTTTAAAATTTCACTTTTGTTGCCATGGCAACCAGAGTTTATAACGGATTTCAATTCTTTTAGCTATTTTTGAAGGGGACCACTTAAGGAACATTTCTGCCAAATTTGGTTCAAATTGGCCCAATGGTTTGGGAGGAGATGTAGTTTAAAGAAATTGTTGATGGACGACGCACGACACATGACGCACGACGGACTCCGGACAAAAGGGGATCACAATAGCTCACTTGAGCACTACGTGCTCAGGTGAGCTAAAAAGGTTGTAATTGAATGAGAAAAGAAATGATATTGCCATTAATGTCATCTTCTGCAATATTCAATGGGGGCTCTTCTTTCATGACAATACAAGCATTTACAGTTAGTATGAGAAAGATTGATCCAAAATTCTGATCTCTAATAGTGTAACAAGGAAACTGTCAATAATGCCCCCTTTTCCTTGATGCAAGTCAGAATGTTACCATATTCAATAGACATCTTTCTAATGATCAAACAATTCTTTTCAGTAACTCAGAGAAAGTTTGCGGCAAATATTGAGAACTCTAGACTGGTAACAAGGAAATTGTCAATAAGGCCCCTTTTCCCTTGATATTAGTCAGAATCTCACCACATTCAAAAGGATTTACCCTCATGACTATACAAACATTTTCAGCAAGTTTGAGAATGTTGAGCTAATACTGAGACCTGTACTGAGTGGTATCACTGAATTGTTCACAATGCACAACAGACGATGCATAGCACATGACAGAAAACAGACAATTAAGTTCACCATATGCATGTTGTGCTGAGGTGAGCTAAAAAAAAAGATATTTGAAATTGCTGAAACAATACACACTGCTTTATTCATTCAGACATAATCCCATTTTCTACAACACCACCCCTAGAAAATGGCTTGAAATTGGTGGAAAATGAAAAAATTATTGGATACAAGCAATTTCAACATTTTATGTAATATCTTCTCCCCAAAATAGTCAAAAGAAAATCCCATTTCACAAACTAGAAAGTGTCGTCTGCAGTTTCTTTAAATTTTGACTAGTCTAACTTTTTGTTGTCTGGGATAATGAATAAACCCTTGTAATGCAAAATAAAATTCTTTTCAAATTTGCAATCTAATTAACCCATTACCAGATGACAACATTTTTGACTTATCCAAATTGAAAGAAGTTGCAGACGTCAATTTTTAATTACAGAATGTGAAAATATTTGTCTCTTTATAAAGAAAAAAATTGTTTTATGTATTTGTAATAAGCAATTTCTTCATTTTCCTAAATGTTTTCCAAAGTCTTTTTACTTCAGGGGTGTCAAAAAGTGTCACTGCCAGGGAAATGGTTAGCCCATTCCTGAAGGACGGGTCTAAATTGAATGGAGTTGCAGACGACAATTTAAAGTTTATGAAATTTCATTTTTTTTACCTTTGGAGTAGAAAACATTGTGGATAATAAAGAAATTGCTTGTAACAAGCTATTTCTTCATTCTCCACAATGTTTTCTAAAGTTTTTTTCCTGGGGGCGTCTATAAGCGTCACTGTGTGGAAATTGGTAGAGGATGGATAGCACTAGATGTGCTTAGAGTTAAATTTTGTTCAAATTCTTTTTAAAAATAATCATATAAATAAGTCTGACCAGGGCTCCGGAAATTTGGAAATCTAAATCGGTCCGGGACTTTGCCCCCCCCCCTCCTGCCGGCAAAAACGACCCCCCCCATGCCGCAAAAACGAATACCCCCGCTTTTTTTTCACCTTCCCCGTACGTAAAAGGGTTCATCATTCATTCATTAGTTGCCTTCTTTTTCAAATGTTCCGAAGATGATTATTATTTTCAACGATGAAAACAACTGACCGATTCTACTTTCATTTTGTTTTTGAAAATTCGGCCGAGTATAAATTGCAATTCCGGCAATGTACGGCAGTCCACGAAATTCTAATATGTTGTAAAATTAGATAGAAAAATAAATCACATTATTAAAATTTCCGGGTTTTACAGAGTACCGCCGATTTAATTATAATAAAGATATACTTTTTCATTTTCATAAGCTTCTATTAATTAAACACAGTCATGTCGATTTTCTCTCAACACGAGCGTCTGTTGATGGAAAAACACAGCTGACGTCACAAAAATGTCGGGTCAGTCCATTCTACCCCATGGGATCACAGAGTCGTGACGTACATCAAAAAGACCGACGAGACAAACTCCAGTGGGTCGCCCACGTGTGGCACAATTTTCCTAGAGTGGAGTTTGTTCACAAATCTCGGTCATTTATTTATTGTAGTTGATTTCCGATTTATTATTCGGACGTTTTCCACCCCTGAAGTAAAATTTAATTTTATTGACGGAACTGTCGTTTTCGTTTATATTTTAGTTATCTGTATTGTTTGAATTCTACCAGCTATGTTTCTTACCGTGAATGAAAAATTTTAAAACATATATTAACGACGTGATTTTTTTATATAAATTTCAAACCCGGTCTTGCGCGCTAATTTGTGATAAATAAATTTCATAAAAGCGTTGTGCTGAGCTATTCCGACTTTGAACGAACGGCTAGACTGGTACTACTGTCGACTTTAATAAGGTCTAACGAACGGCAACTGAAGCGTGTTCGTGTCTCGATTTATATACGCATCCCATGTTAAAGTAAAAAAAATAGTTTCACGAGTAACGGCAATTTAAATCGACGCAGTTTTCTTCGAACGCGCGGTAAGTCAAACCTATTCTGTATTGCAAGTAGTTTACAAAACTCGATACCCGAAGTTCAGTCAAGCGTGAAACTGCAAATTAGGTCCACGTGCGGATGGGCATTTGACTGGCCGGCGGGTAAACCAATTATCGATTTTTGGCACTTGTTTATCTCATAATCTGCAGGTAACGTGTGAAACCCTTGAATTATTTTGGTTTCAAGTGGATTTTGAAAGATGGTGGGCGAGTTTATCAATATTTTAACGTGAATTTGATGAAAATTTCGGACCGATTTTTGTGTAATTTTTGGGGATTCCAATCGGTCTGGCAATTCAAAATTCGGTCCAGACCGGCAATTTATCGGATTTCCGGAGCCCTGAGTCTGACTCAAAGATACAAGTAAGCGGCGTATACATAGATCATACTGCAAATTTATGCACGTTCATCTGTATCTATATACCTCCAGGTTCAGCATGACAAGGGGTAACCCTTTCCCGTTTTTTGAAAATTTAGCCTTGTCCAAATTGAAAGAGATTGCAGACCACGATGAAAATTGGTTACAATTTGAAATGAAACAATTCTATATGGTAGAATGCATTGTGGAAAAAGGATAAATTGCTTGGTTCAAGCCTTTTTTTTCTTTTCTCACAATGTTTTTTCAAGTATAAAATCACAACGACGTAAAATCTCGAGTTTGTACAGGAAAGGGCTAACAAGTTTTTCATTGCTCTTTTCAGTCAAGAATGTTATTGAAATCAGCAGTTAATATTTTCACATAACCTTGACATGAATTAATATTTGACCAGCTCTAATTAAAACTAAAATAAATTGGCAAATCAATAAGTCTGTTGATAATGTTAGCCTGAAAATCAATGATATTGAATTAATTGCTTCCTATCCATAGTTAACAATACTTCCTTTATTGATATAAGCTATAGTTACAAGATTGTTGAAGACATGAACAATTACAACACAAGAGCAAACCCTAAATGTGCCTAATTGTCCTTCAGCTTTGCTGTTTGGTACAGGATAGTAAAATAAACGAGAGCTTAATAAATTTCAATCATTTTCAATCAAGTCACTAGGTATCGCTTATGTAACACAATTTTCCCTATATATTTCTATTATTTGAAATATATTTCAAAATGATTTTTTTCTAAATCCTTTCCTGTGCAACCCTGGTTTTTAGGTCCCAGTGATTTCATTATTGAGAAAACGTAAAAAAAAGGAGAACTTGCTTGTCATTAATCTTTTTAATAAAGTCCACTTTAAATTTTCTCCTGCAAACTCTTGAATTTGGATAGGTCTAAAATTTTGCAAAACAGGGTTAAACTAGATAAGAGGGTCAAAATGATCATAAATCGCTCACCTGAGAATGATTTAAATGAAGTCCTTACCTGCCATGCAGATTATTCTTAAAGAATAATTCCATGATTTCTCTAAGTCTGATTAGCCTGACCCAGCCACACCTACATGTTTTTGTAAATTGAAATTTCACCAACAACATTTAACAAGGTGCCAAATTGTCACAAGATACGCCCGTCACACTGCTTAATATTAACTGGGGGTTTGAATAGAACTGATGTTATTTTAAATGAATATTTTTTGTCAAACAAAGAATGAAAAACAACAAAGGGCAATAACTCAAAATATACGCTAGGTAGAGTTATGGTTCTTGTACACTGCACTTCCACTTGGTGAGCTCTATCCATCCATGAAGTTTCATGATTCTAGCTATTATACTTTTAGAGATATACTCCGGACAAGATTCAAGTATGATAAACAACAAAGGGCAATAACTAAAAAAATAGGCCAGGTAGAGTTATTGTCTTTGTGCACTGCACTCCCCATGGTGAGATCTATCCATCTATAAAATTTCATGTTTCTAGCTATTATACTTTTAGAGATATACTCCATTGAAGATTCAAGTATGAAAAACAATAAAGGGCAATAACTCAAAAAATAGGCTATGTAAAGTTATGGTTCTTGTAAACTGCACTCTCACTTGTTGAGCTCTATCCATCCATGAAATTTCATGATTCTAGCTATTATACTTTTAGAGATATACTCTGGACAAGATTCAAGTATGAAAAACAACAAAGGGCAATAACTCAAAATAGTCGCTAGGTAGAGTTATGGTTCTTGTACACTGCTCTTCCTCTTGGTGAGATCTATCCATCCAATAAATTTCATGATTCTAGCTATTATACTTTTAGGCATATACTCCGGACAAGATTCAAGTATGAAAAACAACAAAGGGCAAAAACTCAAAAAACAGGCCAGGTAGAGTTATGGTTCTTATGCACTGCACTCCCCCTTAATAAGATCTATACACCCATGAAGTTTCATAATCCTAGCTATAATACTTTTAGAGATATACTCCGGACAAGATTCAAGTATGATAAACAACAAAGGGCAATAACTAAAAAAATAGCCCAGGTAGAGTTATGGTTCTTGTAGACTGCACTCCTACCTTGTGAGCTCTATCCATCTATAAAATTTTATGTTTCTAGCTATTATACTTTTAGAGATATACTCCAGACAAGATTCAAGTATGAAAAACAACAAAGGGCAATAACTCAAAAAATAGGCCAGGTAGAGTTATGTTTCTTGTGCACTGCACTCCCCCTTGGTGAGATCTATACACCCATGAAGTTTAATGATCCTAGCTATAATACTTTTAGAGATATACTCCGGACAAGATTCAAGTATGAAAAACAACAAAGGGCAATAACTCAAAAAATAGGCCAGGTAGGGTTATGGTTCTTGTGCACTGCACTCCCCCTTGGTAAGATCTATACACCCATAAAGTTTTATGATCCTAGCTATAATACTTTTAGAGATATACTCCGGACAAGATTCAAGTATGAAAAACAACAAAGGGCAATAACTCAAAAAAAAGGCCAGGTAGAGTTATGGTTCTTGTGCACTGCACTCCCCCTTGGTGAGATCTATACACTCATAAAGTTTCATGATCCTAGCTATAATACTTTTAGAGATATACTCCGGACAAGATTCAAGTATGAAAAACAACAAAGGGCAATAACTCAAAAAATAGGCCAGGTAGAGTTATGGTTCTTGTGCACTGCACTCCCCCTTGGTGAGATCTATACACCCATAAAGTTTCATGATCCTAGCTATAATACTTTTAGAGATATACTCCGGACAAGATTCAAGTATGAAAAACAACAAAGGGCAATAACTCAAAAAATAGGCCAGGTAGAGTTACGGTTCTTGTGCACTGCACTCCGTATTGATGAGAAGAATATAACTGCCAAGTTTAAAGTCAATCAGACTTACAGTGACAGAGTTATGCTCCGGACAAAGAAGTGGACACCGCCCGGACGCCCGGACAACCGGACGCCCGGACACCCGGGCTATCCAAGGGTTATCCAAGGAACATTCCTTCTAAATTAGGTCCAAATTGACCAAATGGTTAACCCATTCCAACTCAATCCCTCCTTTTTACGCCCCTCAATAAAACAGTTTTAGAAAACATTTTGGAAAATGAAGAAATTGCTTGTATCAAGCAGTTTCTTCATTTTTCATTATGTTTTCTCTCCAAAAAGAAGAAAAGTTTTAAAATTATATCAACTTTAAATTGTCGTCTGCAGCTTCTTTCAATTTGGACCAGTCTAAAATTCTTTTGAGTTGGAATGGGTTAAAGAGAAGAAGATTCTTAAAGAATTACCCATGATTTCTTTATGTCTGATAAGCCCGGCTCTGCCATGCCCACATTTCGCGGGCTTAGTGCAAGACGGTTGTAACTCACTTTTTAGCTTTTTTACAGGAGAGGGTAAAAACTGAATAAAATTAAAGTAAAAAGATCTTTTGTAGAAATATTGGCATATCTAAAATCACTTTCACTAGATATTAATTGAATTATTTTTCAAAATTGTGCTAGATGTTTCTTAAATATGTAATTTGCAAAAGTTTGAGTTACAACCGTTTTGCACAAAAAAATGAGAAACTTGAAATAAATTTTTCATGCAAAAGGGTTGTAACTCATTTTTAATAAGCTAAATAATGCCTTTGAAAGAAATTTTTGATTCAGCAAAGTCTATATATTTTTCTTGAAGATATTTCTTCACTTACCCAAGTTTATTTCCATATATTTTTCATAGTTTATTCGCAAAAACAGGCAATACATGTAATGTTTACTACCTTTCAAATGAATTTCTTTTTTTTTTAATAAATATCTAATTTGCTTGGTTGACAAAACAAAAAAATGTCAGTACAAGCAACCAAGGTATGTCTAAGAGGTTCCTAGTATAGTACATCTTAGAACAACAAAGCCCACTTTAGTGTCTCATATATTTAACACAGACACATGAAGTCATTTTTTGTCCAAGGACAAGCAATTTTGACCTAGGACCATGTAACTTTACACATATACACATGCCATTGACCAAAGGAAGTATCTTTTTATTTGGTAGCAAAGGTCAGACTAAGGTTCTTATATTTTAAACCATTTTCAAGCTGTAAGATAGACTAAGGATTTGACCCTAGGGACAATTTAACTTTACACAAGTGTCGCAGTTGATTCAACTTAGATGACTTACTTTTTTGAGATCATTTAGAGTAAAAAAACTTTATTGGTTGGCAAAAATCAATGTTCTGTAGTGGGGAGGAAGGATAGTCCACTGCTTTGTGACAGTTTTATTCTTACTGTCCTAAAAAGGTCTTAGTAGTCTGAAGAACTTTTTGTGCTTAATGTAGCTTAGTTAGACAGCTTATCTTGTATTACATGTATATCCTGTCTCACCAATGGGTGGATAATCGTAAACCTAAGTGGAATAGCAGCTGGAGGCTAGGCAATGATGTAGTAGTAGAACTGGGGTGAGAAATACCAGGAATCCATTGTTAGGTGTTCCAACCACCGCATTATGACTGAAATACTCTTAAAAAAGGCGTTAAACCCCATTCAATAAATCAATATATATCTTGAACCGACTCAGATGATTAAAATCATATCAAGGTTATTAAATTATAGGTAGGATAAAAGAACAATTAACTAATAGCTGTGCTGAAATAAAAGATTATTAGGCACATTATTGTATAGGAATTCAAAGAGGTCAAAACAGCTTTTGGATATACAAGAAAAAGTCCCTGCATTGTTTTTATTACGATGGATACAAGAGGGCTGGAATGCTCAAAATAGTTTACCTGAATTACAAGGAAGTGAATGAAAGGAAAAGAAAGTGTCAACTCATAAATATTATTTCTATGCCCTTGTCATGCATTAGCAATGATCATAGAATTATCAGTCTGTGTGTTGGTGTGTGTATCCAGTTTTTGTACAGAGCATATCTTCTACATAAATTGGTGGATTTCAAAATAGTTGTTCCCCTTGAACAGTACTAGTTTCATGCTTAAATTTTTACAGGATACTCCCAAGTTTAAGAAGTCACAACTGAAGGTGGCCATGTGACAAGCAAAATCATAGGGGGCATACATTTCTGACACATTTCTACTTTGACTTTGATAAAACAAATAACAATTATAATAACATCTTGATGAAACTTTTCCCCAAAGTTAAGTTTAGCTTCAGCACTTTAGATTCTTTAATCAAAATTTATCAGCCCAATCTAGCAAGTTAGTAACAATTTCAAAATTTAACTTTCTAAAACTTACAAGGTGTACACAAAAGCAAAATCCACCCTCAATTTCCTTAAAATTTCCATCAGTTCAGGAGAACATTTTTGACAGCATGACTACAGATGATCCTAAAAGTCTTCTATTGAGCAGGATGTCCTAAGATAAATGAAGCAGGTCATTAATTTAATTTTCTTATTTTCAAAACTAGAGTTTTACCAAGATGACAAATATGCCAAACACCTTTTCTTAAAAATTATATAGGACTCATTTCAAATGATATCAAGGCAGAAATATGAAACAGAAATTTTGGTTCTTGATAGTCTATTGACATACTTTCAAGCCTTTTCCTTGGTTAAGTACAAAGTAAGTGTAGAATGATCAATATGATGAGTGTAGACATTTTTAGCGTCAAAATAAGGTAAACAGGCAGACAAAAGGTCGACACTTATTTAGTTGCTCATGATATGCATATGACAAGGTTGTAATTTTGTTGAAATGATATATCCCTGTTAAAGGAGGCTTTTCATTCCCCATGATGCAGATAATCGATAAGAAAGAATTCAAGACACTGATAAAATGAGCCATTTATACTTACGGAGGAATTGCTGGAGGAATTGCATAGCAATTCGTAAAAGCTTTGAATTTAATGGAAAGTTGCAGAAATACTAAATAGCTTTAGAAAGCTTGTTAATCCAAGTCATGTCCAATGAATATAAGAATGTAGTTGTAAAGAAGTCAATTTTCAAATAAAGAAATAATAAACAAAATATAATGATTTCTGGAATTGCTAAATTAGCAAAACCAGTGCCACTAAGTCATCACCTAGTGACTGAGAATAAAAACCTGAAGTTTAGTCAATCTTGCCATGCAGTAATACAGATAATGTTAAATATGTAATTTCACATCAAATCTCCACTTTTTTCATGACATGGGTACTCCTAAAATAAACAAAGAAAACTATTCTCTGGAAGGGGATAAGAAAATTAGGTATGATGTTTCAACAACCTGGTTACTACATTGTATTGAGATACTATGCAAGGGGAACAGATGGACAGACAACAAGAAAACTATATTCTTTGACAGAAAGGATAATAATATATATTGTTTTTGGTCTTTAGAGCTTGCTTGACATAACCTGTTTAGTTTTCTAGAAGAATACTACCTCACAGGGAATACATGTGTGCCAACTTCTCTGGCCGTGATAAGCTACAATAACTCTATGAATTTGAGGCATACCAGGGAAAAAGACTGACAATTTTAACTTAGGGGCCCAGCTGCCAAATATTCAATATTTAACATTAGGGGTATGGGCATTTTCTCAGAATATTCAGGGGCCCAGCCCAAAAGTTAGGGGCCAAGTCTTTTTCCCTGCATACTGGTAGTTCATTCAACACAAATCTAATCATTACACAAGTTATGTAAAAAGAAATCCAGATATCTTCAAGTCATAAGTTTCTAAGAAACAAATAAATGATTGATATTTATCACTATTTTCATGGTGCCAATTGAAAGCTGTTAAAATTACAGGGTACAGAACAAAAAAACATTAAGACCAAAACTCAATAAAAAATTTATTAAAGTTAACAATTTATTTCAAAGCAAAAAGCTTCTCAAAAGGTCTCAAAATATTACCGACTAATATAGAATCAAAACTGTTATCAATTTCATAGTATAGGACATGATTTAACTTTTTCAAATTAATTTTTACTGCAAAACGGTTGTAACTCATGAGTTACATTCGTTTTGCATGAAAAATAAAAATTGTTTTGAGATACAACCTCTTGACCACTTTTCAATTTCTCTTTAAATAATGGGAATTTTCTTACAATATTCGAAGGGATTGTGTATTGGTATATGTAGGTAACAAATATGGAAAAAAACATTTTTTGATAAAAAGTGAGTTACAACCCTTTTGCACCAAGCCCGCGATTTTTTCGTTAATCAAATTTTCTCAAACAAATTTTGAAGAGTCACCCAAGGAACATTCCTGCCAAGTTTGGTCTGAATTGGCCTAGTGGTTTAGGAGGAGAAAATGTTTAAAGAAATTGTTGATGAAGGATTGCGCCTGTGTACAACGGACAACCGACTGAGTGATCCTTAAAGCTCCCCTTCAGCATATAATGCTGTAAAATTCTTTGAATTCTACTCATATTAATTCCTAAAGTGCTGAATCAGGAATATTCCTGCAGTCTGATCCAAGTCTACATTAACTGTTTGTCCCTTTTCAACCAAAGTGGTATTAGTGCTTCTAGTGCTTTCAGCCCTTTGATTTTAGTGCTATTCTAAACTGGATTTTATTCAACATGATGTAAAATCATATTAAAGTTCTTTTCACTGTAAATATTAAAGGGGAAAGCTACTGTGAGGAAGGCAGTTTTCATTTTGGCAAATATGGTATGTACCTGTAATAGGAAAATCCACATATCTCCTTGTTTTCCCATCATAATATTCTGTACCTTTGACAACCACCAAGTGAGCAGGAAAGTTGACACCCCAGGCCAGTGTGCTTGTGGCAATGAGTACCTACAATATTAAAACATGAAAGCAATTGAAACAGACTGAACTCTTTTTCTGCAACCAGCAATATCCTTAACAAGAGCGGTCGGAGACGGATTATGCTCCTAAAATAAGGCTTTGTCACAAAACTGTATACCATTATTGGTCAAAAGACATCTTATTGAATGCAACTGTAGTCTGAGAGTTCAGTTCACAAAAAAATTGGAAGTTTGACAAACATTGAAGGAATCTGTTTGGCTTCACAGGCTTGATTCTAGTAATATTCAATATTATTATATGGTAAAGGGCTAAAAATTTTACCATGACCATCAAAGTTATCAATGAAAAATGTCTACATACAAAAAATGAAGACTCTTACTTGAGTAGTCTTACAGAAGCAATAGACTGATTTATTTTTAAGTAGGAAATATACAAATGTAAAGCTACATGGCATTAAGCCCCCTTTTAGCATGGTAAGGTTCATTGAGTCAAAAATTGAAATAAACATTACCTAGGGCACTTAATAAACAACATTTATGTAAAAGTAATATGAGATTTTCGCAATTGGTAAAGGAGGTATATTTGAAAATGAATGTTCTTGACAATTTGACCTTGACCAATGACCTTGATTTTGGTATCTGCTGAAAAGTCTTGTCACAAGTAATAAGCGTTTGAAATATGAAGGCTGTATCACTTACCATTTTAGAATTATGGACAATGTTTAAGTTAATTTTTCAAAATTTTGACCTTGAGAAATACCTTTACATTAGCCAATGACCTTGAACTTAGAACAAACAGAAAAGTCATGTCATAAGCAATGCATATGTAAAATATGAAGGCTATATACCTTACCATTGTAAACTAATGGGGGATGTTAAAGTTAACATTTTCGAAATGTTGACCTTGAGAAATAGCCTTGACCTTGACAGATGACCTTGAATTTAATACCAATAGAGAGGTCATGTCATAAGCAATGCACATGTAAAATATGAAGGCTAGATCCCTTCCCACTGTAAACTTATGGACAATGTAAAAGTTAAGATTTTTTGAAATTTTAACCTTGAGAATGACCTTGACAGATGACCTTGAACTTAGTATCAACAGAAAGGTCATGTCATAAGCAATGTGCATGTGAAATATGAAGGCTATATCACCTACCATTGTAAACTTATGGACAACGTAAAAGTTGATTTTTTTCAAATTTTGACCTTCAGAAAATACCTTGACCTTAACAGATGAACTTGACCTTAGTACCAACAGAAAGGTTTTGTCATAAACAATGCACATGTGAAATATGAAGGCTATATCTCTTATTAATCAAAAGTTATGGCAAATGTCAGTTTGTTGTGTAGAAATGGAGAGCTGACATATAGCTTACTAACATTAAGCCCCTTTTTCCATGAAGCATCTTATTTTCGCAAATTTCAAATAATTAATGGTCAAGGGCATCTGATTTGCTACTCAAAAATGAAATTTCATTAAAAATGATTATCCAATCATTGTTGAGAGACAACATCTGAAGGATATATTGATATATTTCTTGAAGGTAAACAAAAAGCATAATTGTGTTGGAATGGGTTAATTTACCTGTATTTTTTGATTCACAAACAGTTCTTCAGTAATTTTTCTGTCCCTCTCTATCAAACCAGCATGATGTATACCAATACCAAAGGCCAAGGTCAGTTTCAAGTTTGGGTCTCGGATACCACTGATAATGTTCTCCATCTGCAAATAGAAGAATAAAAAATCTTGCTTCCAGAGTTAGAAACCATGTATTAGACACTCTGTTCCACTATGTAGCCACAATTATTCTTAACCAATTATCAGACAACAATTTTTAGACTTGTCTAAATTGGAGTGAGTCGCAAACGACAAATTAACAGGGTTCCATGTGACGAAATTTACTGGTCCAAATTGGAAGAAGTTACAGATGATAATTTTAAGATGACGGAGTTTTAGAATCTACATTGTGGATAGTGAAGAATGCATGTAAAAAGCAATTTCTTTTTCATTTACAATGTTTTCAAAGGCATTTATCTTGAGGAGTGTAAAAAAGTCTGAAAGTATGGGTATTGGCTAAAGTTAAGGAAATTCTAGATATTTTTAACTTTCTGGATAGAAAATCAAAAAGTGTGACCGTGTGGCAATGGGTAAATCGAAACAAATAATTAAAAGGATAGAAAAGACTTTTTTTAAGGATAACTTCAACATCCAAGTCTAACATTGTTTTCAAGTAAGGATGAAATGTTTGTTCAAATACGGAATATGGAGGTCACACTTGCAGGTGACATGATACAATAATTTCATTCTTATGGATTCATTTATTTAGGCCTTTAAAAAAAGATAATTTTTCTATAGTTCACTGTGATTAAAATGTCACTTGCTTACAAACAAAAATCTTTACAATCACATCATTACCATCTGTGTTATATAAGCTATAAAATGTTTACTTTTTAACCTATTGATGCTTTCTGATGCCCCTCAAGAAAAGACAGTTGGGAAACATTATGGAAAATAAAGAATTTGCTTGTAACAAGCAATTTCTTCATTTCCCAAAATTTTCTACCCCAAAAGACAAAAAAAAGTTCATAAACTTCAAATTGTCGTCTGCAACTTCCTTCAATTTGGACTAGTCTAAAATTTTACCATGTGGAAATGGGTTAATCTACATTATGTGAGTGTAGACACAAGTCAGTCTTTGTCAGGTGACACATTATCACCGTTGGAGTATACAGTCGATCAACACTTTCAACATCAGGTTTAATTTGTAGAAGTTACCCAAACCAATAACCTGATGTCAAAATTGTGACTGGTCCAAATTCAAAGATGTTGCAGATGATTAGTTTTTCTTAGTGAAATCCTAAAAATTCTTCATCTTTTGGATAGAAAATATTGTTGATAACAAAGAAATTGCATAAGGCAACCAATTTCTCAATTATCTAAAAAGATTTTGAAAAGCTATTTTCTTGAGGGGTGTAAAAGAGGGGAATTGTGTTGGAATGGGTGAAAGCCTCAGGTCTACATTTACAACAAATGTATTCTGACAATACCATACCATTGACAATGTATAATTTCATTTCTGTGATCATTAATAGTTTTGTAGGACCGCTACTCTGTTATTATCCCTTGTCATGCTGAATAAAGTCATCATCTGAATTTGCTTTATAATCAAAGGACGGAAGGCACTGGAGCACTACTTAAAAGTCAAAATTTATTTTGAAAATTTATTTCATAAACAACTCTGGGTTGAAGGAGACAGACAGGAGGCGTAGAATATGATCAGACTGCACTTACGTGCAGATTAATCTTAGTTTATACCTACTGCCAAAACAGGAATATTCTGGGTTCAGCATAACAAGAGTGAAGAGACATCTGAGTAGCATACACTAAAGAAAAAGAGGGTAATTGCAAAATATATTTTTAAGCACTTAACCAATTACAAGACAAAAAATTTTTGGACTGGTCCAAATTCAAAGAAGTCCAGCCATGACAAGGGTTAATGAAACTAATACCAAAACAGGTTAACAATAATTTGTCCATGGACATGTACTAAAACCTGAGTCTTCCTGTTTTTAACACATAACTTTTTATGGTTTGGCTAGATAGTAGTTTGCACACAGGACAAAGGACATGTGTATTTCCGTTTATCTATCGTCGCTACAATAGCACATGCCCATATCAGCGATGCCCCCAGAAGACGGTTAGTTGTTACGGGGGATAGTGCAAGGATACAGGACGAAACTACTGAGAGCTCTGCCTGGTACTTTAACGTGCTCGATGGATAGCACCGTCACACGGGGCCTCGGTTTAACGTCTCATCCATGAAGGACATACAGAAGGGCTAACACCTTTATCTACCTTATGCTTAAATAAGGGAATTAGTTCCTGTTAAGATTTCATCTTAGAATTACTTCCCTTTGACAATTCAGAAGATCCAGAATTTTCCTTCCTACTCATGAATTCCTTCAAGACATCTGACAAGATCTTTTAAAAGAAATTTGCCAGTTTATGAAATGAAAAGGTTATTAGTTTAAATTAAAGCAATCTGTTTTAACCTGACTCTAGGTCCCGGGTTCGATCCCCGACGGCGGCACTCATCCTTTCTGACTATTTGTCTCTCACCAATGGGTCAATAATCTTAGACCTGTGTGGGATAGCAGCTGGAGGCTAGGAAAGGATGTGATGGCGGTACTGGTGTGAGAAATACCAGGAATCCATTGTTAGGTGCTCCAGCCGCCGCAATATAACTGAAAGATTGTTGAAAGCGGCGTAAAACCCCATTCAAACAAACAAATTAACCTGACTCTACATAACAAAATTTTAGACTGAATTGAAAGAAGTTACAGACAACAATTCTAAGTTCATGAAATTTATCTTTTTTGTCTTTCAATGATAAATTTTTGTGCCATTTTTTTTCAAAAGCTAAACAATCCTTATTGGTAGAAAATATTATTGGAAGAGGAAGGTTTTCACTTCAATGTTTTGCTCAATGATATTTTATGGCTAGAAATTCAATTGAGTGTATGGACAGGGATTAGTATTGAATTTGTACAAGCTGAAAGAAGTTAGTACAGAATATTTAACTTTAACCCAATACCAAACAACAAAATTTCAGACTGGTCCCAATTCAAAGGAGTTGCAGACAACAATTTAAAGCTTATGAAATTTTAGATTTGTTTACTTTTTGGGAAGAAAACATTGTGGATAATGAAGAAATCGCTTGTAACAAGCAATTTCTTCATTATCCAAGATGTTTTCCAAAGCTTTTTTCTGAGCGTCACTGAGTGGAAATGAGTTAAAGCAGTTCTGAAAAGGATTTTATTCAGTATAACAAGGGTTAAGTATAGAAATAGCTTTAGATTGACAATAATTCTCTGGAGCAAGATAAAGAAAGATTTATCTTGTCAAGCAATTATTCCCCTTCATAAGAAATGATGCCCTTTAGCACATTTAATCAGAACCTTATTTAGAAAATGGATACAAAACAAAATTAAGATTTGTCTTTACCCATTTCTGTGTGAGAAAGTTTTAAATTGATCCAAATTGAAAGGAGATGCAGACTACAATTTAAGTTGACAAAATTTTTTAGATTTTTTCAACTCTCTGGATAGAAAACATTGTGTAAAATGAAGAAAATTCTTGTTACAAGCAATCTCTTCATTTTTCACAATGTTTTCCCAATTGCTTTTGTTGAGTGATGTCAAAAAGCGTCACTGCTTGGGAATGTGTTAAAGTAATGTCAGTTGTTTATGTAAAATCTTTTCTACTTGTTCACTTCTGCTGGGTGAAAATTAGTCAAGATATTGCAGAAGTTCTAAAAAATAATTGACCTGACAAGAGTTTAAACAAAATAGAAGCCAGACTACATTCACCATTGACAAATAAACTCTGTAAATAAAAAATATACAATATATGTTTGTGAAACATCATGGCCCCATAACAGTATATTTTCAGAAATGTGACCTTAACCCATTCCCACACAGTGACGCTTTTGGACGTCACTAAAAAAAACAATTGGGAAAGCATTGTGTAAAATGAAGAAATGGCTTGTGACAAGCAATTTCTTCATTTTCTACAATGTTTTCTACCCAGAAAGTTGGAAATATCTAAAGTTTCATGTACTTTAAAATGTCGTCTAACTCCTTTTAATTTGGACCAGTCTAAAATTTTACCATCTTGTAATGGGTTAATAAGTGACCTTGACCTTGATGGATGATCTTGAACTTACATCCAACTGCAAGTAATCTGTCCTAAATATGAACCATGAATTATTTTGCTGAGGTAACCCCCCCCCCCCCTAACTCCTTGTCACAAACATATCAAAGCTCTAGGCCTTATGGTTTGGGAGAAGAAGATTTATAAAGTTTCCTTCTTTATTTCTATGTAAAATCAGGAATTGCACAGAAATGGTCTCATCTTATGAATGGGAAAATTCTTTGAAGTATTTTGGTAGAGGGTCAATAGATGATGATTTATACCAAATATCAAAGCTCTAGGCCTTATGGTTTAGGAGAAAAAGATTTATAAAGTATCCCTTTTTTATTTCTATGTAAAATCAGGGAACGCACAGAAAAGGGCTAATTTTCAGAATATGGTAATTCTTTGAAGTATATTGGTATAGGGTCATAGATGATGATTTGTACCAAATATCAAAGCTCTAGGCCTTACGGCTTGGGAGAAGAAGATTTTTATAATTTCCTTTTTCTTTTTCTATGTAAAATCAGGGATAGCACAGAAAAGGGTTTAATGTTCAGAATATTGTAATTTTTTGAAGTATTTTGGTAGAGGGTCAAAAGATGATGAAGTATAACAAATATCAAAGCTCAAGGCCTTATGGTTTGGGATAAGAAGATTTATAAAGTTTTTCCTTCTTTATTTCTATGTAAAATCAGGAATTGCACAGAAAAGATCTTATTTTCAGAGTGTGAAAATTCTTTGAAGTATTTTGGTAGTGGTCAATAGATGATGATTTATACCAAATATCAAAGCTCTAGGCCATATGTTTTGGGAGAAGAAGATTTATAAAGAATACCTTCTTTATTTCTAAGTAAAATCAGGGATAGCACAGAAAAGGGCTAATGTTCATAATATGATAATTCTTCGAAGTATTTTGGTAGAGGGTCAATAGATGATGATTTGTACCAAATATCAAAGCTCTAGGCCTTACGGCTTCGGAGGAGAAGACTTCTTAAGTTTTTTCACTCTGTTGCCATGGCAACCAGAGTTCTTCATGGACTTTTATTCTTTGAAGTATTTTGAAAGAGCATGACCAAAGGACAATTTTGTTTTCTGGTAATGGGTTAATAACAAATACAGCATAACAAAAAAGGATATGCATACCTCTGCTGAACATTGAATAAAATTCACACAGGAGTTTATGAGGAATGGAGTGGACAAAAGGTTATAGACAGACCAAAGGACCGATGGACTGACCGACAAGCAAGACTCCTATATACACTCAACGCCCCCCCTAACAGTTTCTTTTTGAGGGATGGCTTGGTGTAATGATGATACGTCATACACCATCAAATTATTTTTTTCTATTGAAGCAAAATGTAGGCAGCCAATTTTGCAACTAACATTGTCTGGTATTTCAGACAAACTACTCTGTCAGACTATTTTAAAATGATCTCCTTTTAAATGGGTATGGCTATCACAAGATCAATTTTTTTTGTAAGAAAAAATATAATAGAGTTTGTTGACCAGCTGGTAACCTTTATAGATAGATTTAGAACATAATTAATCTTGTTCTGTTATTTTTCTTTTGAGACAAATTAAAGCCACAGGCAAAAAAACACCAAAGTAAGGCAGTGTTTGAAAAACTAATTACATTGTTAGCTAGAAGCTTATTTCAAGTACAAAAGGTCTTCATATCTCTTTCTGCTCAAGGGATTTCAATCCAATCTGAAAATATCAACAGACAGGAATTTATTTATAACAGTACATCATGCAGATATTTTGACGAAAAGAATGATCATTCCATTCTGTTTCATATGAATAAAGAAGAATGCACAGTACTTCTGTTTTGACATACCAGAGTAAAACTGAGTACAATATCACAACCTATGATGTAAGGAATAAGGTGAAGAACCTTCTCTTGGTTTGTGAAGTAAAGAACAAAGTAGAAAGGCCTAAGCTTGGCTAGTGTGATGTAAGGAATAAAGGGAAGATTTGTTTGTTTGAATGGGGTTTAACGCTGCTATGAACAATTCTTCAGTCATATCACAGCAGCTGGAGCATCTAACAATGGATTCCTGATATATGTCTAACCAGTATTACCATTACATCCTTTCCTAGCCTTCAGCTGCTATCCCACTTAGGTTTATGATTATCAACCCATTGGTGAGAGACATATGTTGGAAAGGATTAGTGCCGCAGCCAGGGATCTAACACATGACACTCCATGATTGAAGATTGGGAGTCTGATGCTCTACCAACTGTGCTATGATGGCAGCTTAAAGAGGAGAACCTTCTTCCGAAAAGCTTATTCTTAGTCTACAATCATGATCACAATTTTGAACACCTTTACCAGTTCGCTATTGAGGCAGTCAGACTATCAAAATTTTATTCAACTAACTTCACCGGATCCAATGTTTGCCAAACCAACCAATCCCCTTTTTTATGTTTTTGAGCTTTGGATTGGAAAGCGTTTTCACAAGCAATTTCTTCATTATCCACAATTTTTTTAAGCAAAAAGACATTGACTTTTGAAATTTCTTGAACTTGGTTTATACAAATTTATTTTAATTTGATTGCGACGAAATCTTTAAGCTTATAAAGTCACTCTCAAAAACCATAACCCAGATGTATTCACGTCCCTGAAGGAGAGACAGTGGCTATACCCACTGCTACCTGATCTTACAACTGGGTAGACTGAGGCTGGCTTTTAAGTGTCTTGCCCATGAACACACCCCGGGTGACGGTTGGGCTAGAACCCACGACCTTCAGATCACGAGTCAAGCACCCATACCACTTGGCCATTGAGGCAGTCTTGAACGTAAGATTGTCAAAATTCTTTCAAATGGCACATCTACTCATGATGGAGAATAATTGTGCAAATTTATTTTGAAATCCATCCACAATTGTAGGAAAAATGCTCCAGACAAGCACAATTTTAGTATTTGACCATGAGCTGTGACCTTGAACTTGAAGCTATTGAAAAAATTCTTTCAGATGGCACATCTACTAATGGAGAATATTTGTGCCAATCTATTTTGAAATCCATCCATAAAGGTAGGAGTAATTGTCCAGACAAATTTGGACGGACGGACAGACTTAAGGACTAACTTACACACATACACCGACTTGTCAAAGTGACAACTTTGTCTTGCTCACCACAAGCAGATCATCCTATCATCCCTTGGGAAAATTTTTATGAGCAGCTCCCTAATCTCTGCTCCTACTATTGCCATTGCTGTGAAACAATGCACATGCCTCAGTTGCCATAATAGCAATCCCTTAGCAAATATTCTATAATCTGACATTCATTTCAGTTGATACTTGACCCCTCTTGACTTTGTTAACCCATTCTCACACAGTGATGCCCCTATAGGAAAGCAATTGGGAAAACATTGTGTAAAATGAAGAAATTGCTTTAACTACCAATTTCTTCATTTCATACAATGTTTCCTGTAGAGAAAATTGAAAAAAAATCTAATAGTTTGCAAGCTATGAATTGTCGCCTGTAACTCGATCCATTCAATTTGGACCAGTCTAAAATTTTGCCTTCTGGTAATGGCTTAAAGTTATAGGTGCAAGTCCCTCCAACTGTTACACTGAAATAATTTATCAAATATTCATTACTCCGACTTTCATTCAGTAGAAGTATGCCAAACATCGACATTAACCCTTGTCATGCTGAATTAAAATTCTATAAAGAACTGCTTAAAGGACTGATAGCACTGGAAGGCCTTAACCCTTTCCTGTTTCTTGAAATTTTAGACTGGTCCAATTTGAAACATGTTGCAGACAACTATGAAAAGTGAGTGCAGTTGTAACATTGTATGTGGTAGAAAATATTGTGTTAAAATAAGAAATTGCTTGTAATTTCTTAGGTATAAAATGGCATGGACGTAAAAACCAGTGATTATACAGTAAAGAGTTAACAAGAGTTAATGTGTCTTTTGCAAATTGATTATTTAAACAACTCTGGCTTAAAGGGGACAAACAGGAGGTATAGACAAAGATCAGACAGCACTTACTTATATACTGATCTTTGTATACAACTACAGTCAAAACAGGAATAATATGGGTTCAGCATGACAAGGGTTAAATGGCTGTTACCATCCAGCACTCAGAATGGTAGAGCGTTGGTTTCCATTGACAGCTCTTGTTTCTTAAAAAAGACAGTTTATTCTTTTAACTATTTATCATTCTCTTTGAGAACCTAATAACATGTGTTTACTTGGTAATTGTTTCAAAGAAATTCTCTTGAGATTCATGAATATGTAAATGTAGTTGTCTAGATAGGATTGAAGGTTTGAATAATTCAAACAAAACTCTTTCTTATGTTCAACCCCCGGAATTATTTCAGGAAACAAGAATGATAAATAATGTATAACTTGACTCATAAGTTATGGAAATTTCTCATGAATATGTAAATTATAAAACATAACCCTCAAAGTAAAGGATACTTTTGTTTTAAAAAGCCAAAAAAGCTTTCTAACATATACGGGGATATCATTTGCCCAGTGTAGTACCGATAAAAGTAACTAGAAGATGGCCAAGATGGCCCTAGATCCCTCCCTGAAGACACTTTTTTAAGCTAACGCATCAACTCAAATTTGAAAATTTGCAAAGTGAAAAGGATGTAAAAGCAAATTCTACAATATTCAATTGGGTTTTTCATGACAATACAAGCATTTACATTTACCATGAAAAAGATTGAGCCACAACTGTGACCGTTAAAGTGGTAACAAGAAAATGGTAAATAAGGTTCCTTTTCCCTTATCCCATTCCCACTTGCTAAGAATTGAACAAAGTTGCAGATGACAATTTTTAGATGATGAAATTTTAAAATTCATAATATCTATGGACAGAAACCATTGTTGATAATGAAGAAATTGCTTGAAACAAGCAATTTCTTCATTTTCCCCAATGTTTTCCAAAGCATTTCTACACTAGGGGCGTCAAAAAGCATTATTGTGTGGGAACGGGTTAATATTAACCAGAATGTCACCATGATAAATAGGGTTCTTCCTTATGACTATACAAACATTTTCAGCAAGTTTGAGCAAAAATTGTAACCTCTTTAGTGGTTACAATTTAAAGAAATTTTCAATAAGGCCCCTTTTCCCTTAATAATAGTCAAATTTCATTGTAATCAATAGGGTTACAACCACTCACATCACTTTTTAAAGCGGTCGTTTTAGCTGGCTGGTCTTAATTCTTAATGCTTTTATGGTTAATCTTGGCCTACTTAGCTTACCCTCTTCTTTTTCAAAAGTATAGGTTCACAAAATCCATCTGTAGATAAATCAGATACTTTATTTGATGTTTCTTTTCAAATGTGAATTTTAAACTTTAATCATCTTTAAAGCAATCTTAATATTTCTGCTTCTTAGAATGGAGTAAATTTAACAAACCACAAATAATTGCCCAGATTAACTTACTTAAAATCTTGTGAAAAACACAAACAAGAGGGCCAAAAGGGCTCTGAATCACTCACTTGAGAATTATTTTAGGATTTCCATAAGTCTGATAAGCCCTTCCCTGCCAGCCCGTATTTTTCACAGAACAAGATTTCACATACAAGTGGGCAATCAATTGGCTTGGGAGAAGATTTTCAAAGAATTATTACATGTCTGATAAACCTGTTCTACCTCACCCCTATTTTTTCACAAATAAATACTTCACTAACAAAGTTTCTAAAGGGTCACCTAAGGAACATTCCTGTCAACTTTGGTCTAAATTTGTTCAATTGTTTAGGAGGAGAAAATCTTAAAAGAAATATTTCATAATTACCTTAGGTCTGATAAGCACTGCCCTGCTACACCCCAATTTTTGAATGAAAATTTCATCAACGATTTTTGAAATGTGTAACCAAAATATCATTAATGCCAAGTTTGGTAAAAATTGGCACTGTGGTTAAGGAGTAGAAGATGAGTAAAGAATTATATCATGAATTTACTATGTCTGATAAGCCCTGTCGCACCTCAATTTTTTAAGAAATCAAAATATTTAGGAACAGGTTTCCAAAAGGTCAACCAATTAACATTTCTGTCAAGTTTGGTAAAAATTGGTCTGTTGGTTTAGGAGGCGAACATTTTTGAAAATCATTTCAAGATTTTTCTAAGTCTGTTAGCCCCACTATGCCACACCCCAATTTTACGCATTTCAAAAATATTGAGAACCAGTTTTGAAAAAGATTCAACCTAAGTTCATATCTGCCAAGTATGTCCAAATTAGTTAAGTGGTTTAGGAGGAGAAGATTTTTCTGATCAGACAGCACATAATGTACATGCTGATCTTAGTCTATACTTCCTACCAAAGCTAGAATATTCTGATTCAGCATGACAAGGGTTAAACTTTACATCAATATTATAAATTGAGTTGGATAACCTCACAGTTTGCTGGCTTCTTTAATGCTCTGCATCACAATTTGTCTTGTTCAACCATTGGTGAGAAACAAGACAGACATGACCTGTCTGATTTGCTGAGGTCACGAAATAAAACAATCAGAAAAAATATGATTTTCTCCTTCACATGAATATTTATCTGTTTATTGCATTTAAACATAGCCTCTTCATCTATTCAGAAAAATCTCCTGAGAGCTCAGGAAGTAAAATACTGTATTATTCAAACAATTGCCAAGACGATTATAAGTATAGTGAAGGACTATCAAAAAACTTTGGAGTGCAGCTAGGCAACTATCAGAGTTTTGGGGGTAGACCATTATTACTTGAGGTTTGTGGTATGAAGATGAACAGGAATACAAAACAGTATGAAAATTATACTTTATTTAGGATTTATTTACCATCTTTTAAAAGCCAACGTCAATTTAGTTCTGCATTTGCATCGGAAATTAAACAGCCCAAAGGTAGGGTATTAGAAATTCCCCAGTACTGCAACATAGTCACAATGAATATATAAATGTCTAATAAGTTGAACCTCCCAACATCACCCATCATTGTCATTTCTGTATATGCAGGATAATAAAGATAGACCTGTTACAAAGTTCAATCCATTTTCGAAAGACCTGAAGAAGTTTGACTTAAAGCTAACTCTAATAACGTTTGACTTGTACCCATGTCACCTTGATTGATTTATGAAGCCCCAGATCTGATTAAGTACGTAGTAAAGAATCATAACGGAAACAGAAATTAAGGCAAAGTCCATTACGACGTGTTCAACTTGACAATGTACAGACGTGTCAGTCACCAAGGAGATAGCACTCGCATTTCAGTTAAAGAAAATCACAAGAATAAGTGTTTTGTTATGGTTATTATTATCATATACTAATTTCCTAGCATTTCACTTAGTATAACTGGATATTTTAACTTATTAGCATTGAAAAACTTGAACATGATATACATTTATCATAACTTCTTTTTACGGCCCTAAACAGGGAGAGTTGACGGTAAAGGTCTTTCTTTGCTCATTCTAAGTTTCGTGTCTTTTTTTACCCAAATCACCTTATCCTTATTGATAGGATTTCATATAAATATTTTCTTGGCTTTTACTCATTACTTAGGTGAGAATTTTAAATACAAGCAATAAGTTGGTACTTGCAGATAATTTCATTGTTATTGTTTAAGTTCTTGGTAGTTTTTTTTTTACCTTAAAACGTAGGCCCTTTGGATTAGGCCATTAACCCATGACATCCCATGATTGAAGATTAGGAGTCTGACACGCTACCAACTGCACTTTGACGGCGGCACAAATTTAAATAGCAAAGTTAAATATTGATACAAAAGTAAAGAATATGCAATGCAAATTGAATGAAAGATAATTATGGAGTCGCCATGATGATTTTTAACTTTGTGATAGGAATACATTATTTACACTATAGACTCGAAATCAAATATTTTTTTATATCATATAAAATGTCAATTAATCATGAATTGATTTTGGATTATATAAGGTATAAGGTATATAAGGATTTTATTAGAATATGGGCGATTAGTTATTAGAATAAATACAGAACCTTAAATGTCATAGAATCTGTCAAGCAGTAACTTTTTTTACCATGTAATGGCTATACTAGAACTTTAACCTATTACCAGACAACAAAATTATAGACTGGTCCTAATGGGCCCCTACCGATATCCAGAGTTACTCCGCTTAGTTTTAGTATTAGAGTGACCTCCCTTAAATCTTTGGGTAGTTCCGGTGAAAAAATCCATGATATCGGTATCGAAAATATTAACAGGTTTTTGCCAGCTCTTACTATGTGTCATTATTGTTGAAACCCTAAATGATCTAGAGGCTACTTTATTTTAACAGCTGAGCTTAATTTTTAAAGCTAAGTGACGATTTATGTGTTTATAATCGTAAATGAGCCAGTTTGAAAGTGTATTTTTCGGATATACCCTAATTCCGGATATACGTATTAATTACCATAAAACGAGCTTTTTTGATCGAAATAAATACAATGATACTCACGGAAATACATTCCGTTATTTCCTTTTTTAAAAAAGGTTTCACATGTCAAGCGGGGCTTTGAATTTATAAGATATCTGTCATTTTATAAACGGGAACTGTTACAAAGAAGCTCTCCATACGTCTTCATTTCATGATCATGGGAATTTACCAAATACCCTTTTCTTTGATGAATATGAAATAAATTTAATCAGAATTCACTGTATGATCCTCAAAAAGCTTTGTAAAGTGTCTGGAGGCTTGTGGAAATGATTGCTGCCTCTGTAGGTCCTCCTAAGATATATCATTCGTTTCTTACCAATGGCAAGTAAGATATATCATTAATTTCTTATCAATCGGCAAATGATAAGGCCATTGTGTTGGAATGGGTAAACCAAACTAATTCAATCATCCTGCATTTAGCATTTGATATTAGATGTGTGCACAAATTATATTTTTCATATAAAATGTATTCTGGTTAACCCTGGTTTATACGTCCCGTGGCTTTCAAATTGAGAATGCATTGTAGAAAAAGAATATGCTTGTTGCAATGTTTTCCTTTTTCACAGTATTTCTGCCATGATGAATGTTTTTTTTTTTTTTTTTTATTTATTTATTGTTTTATATATCATTTCGTGTATTTAAGTATTTGAGAAAAAGTGAGAAATAAAAAAGTGAAGATATAAAAAAGATGACCGTAAGAAGTTTTACAAAGATACTAAGACATCTTTTTGAACGTATTAATCCATTTAGTTGATACCAAAATATTATTACTATATTGAGATATATCATGCAATGACATATATGGTACTAAATATTCAAATCTTTTTGTTTTAAAAAAGTGATCTTAAACATGTTTTTTTTCCTTCAGATTTTTCTTACTTAAACATTTTTTCCAATTTTTTCTAAATGAGAAATATTTTAAGATAGATTTCCTTTACCTCTTGCATTTATAATCCTATTGAAACTGTACAAACTCATAATTTCCTTAGAATTAGAGGGAATAGCAAACGACTTCCTTTGTTACTTGTAATAAGGGGATATCGGGTGAAAATCAAAAGCAAATAACCGATCATTATGAGATATATCCAGTGTATATCCAAAATACCACCCGTGGTCTATTACGCAATCAGAGATACCGATCAGAAGCGTGAAAGTTACTTGGATTAAAACAGCAGATTATGAGAGGACATCATTAACTTTTAAATTTGATTTACCATTAAACCCTTTACAGAAAAAAAATCTCAGAACGAAAGAGGATACGAACAAAATTTTAATAGCCATGTGTACCGAAAATAATGGATCTTTCAGATGTGGAGAAAATCGGCGTAAAAAGTACTCTTTATCGCGATATTGTTATTCTTGGTTGTTGTTGTGTGGTTTCCTTGTTTTAATAAGTCTTTTCAAGTTAAAGAAGTAAACGCAATGATTTCTTACAAAGGACGCATTTGCATTTTTTTTCAAAAATGAGAAGTAAAATATGAAAACTGGACGAGAATGAAATTGGTTCCTAGGTCGGGAGAGAAAAACGATTAAAACGTGTCAACGTTAATATAAACTACCACAACAATTCAATATTCTAAGAGTATTATAAGAGTACTCAACATTCCACTATATCAAATTCTAAAAAAATATCTTATTCTACGCAAAATAGGATTATTTATTCTCTGATAGTGTACTTTCACTTAGGGACCCATTTTGCATATAATATATGGACAGAAAGATAAAACATTAATCAATCTTTAGAACTAGATAAATTCCAAAAAATATCAGTCAACCGACTCCCTTGTTAATTAGTCAAAAGAAGGACATCTGGGCAGTCATGTGAAAATCAAAGCAAATAGCCGATCGTTATGAGATATATCCGGATTATCAACCGTGGACTATTGCGTAATCAAAGATACCGATTCAAAACGTGTAAGTTACTTGGATTAAAACAGGAGTTTATGGACGGACATCGATAATTCTTAAGATTAACTTACCATTTAAACCTTTGTAGATGAAAAAAACTCAGAACGAAATAGGATACAGACGTAATATTAAAAAGCATTTGTATCAAAAATAACGGATCGCTCATATTTGGAGAAATTCCTTGTAAAAGTACTCCCTTTATCGCAATACTTTTGTTTCCCCTGTTGTTGTTTCGTCTGTTTGCATGTTTCAATAGATATT
Organism: Fragum fragum; assembly: GCA_946902895.1. NCBI lineage: Eukaryota > Metazoa > Mollusca > Bivalvia > Cardiida > Cardiidae > Fragum > Fragum fragum. The sequence goes on along the minus strand of OX336368.1, from coordinate 31,539,155 downwards.
CTCAAGCCAAGCAAATAAAAGCAACAATTCACCATGAAGGATACTTTTGCTAATTTTGTTTCGAAAATGAGAAGTAGAATATGAAAATTAGATGAAACTCGGACGGGAAGACGATTATAACGTGTCAATGTAAATAAAAACTACCAAAACATTTTCATAATCTATAAGTATTACAAAAGTAATCAATATTCTTATGTGTGAAATACCGAAAAATTAATTAATTCTCTCCAAAACGGACGCTTTTAGTCTCAGCCCTTATATACTCTATGTTGAAATTTAAACCGGAACTACCCAGTAGAATCAAGGGAGTTAATTAAAGGGCAATTTTCGGGAGAACTCCGTATATCGGTAGGGGCCCATTGAAAGATTTTGAAAACAATATTTCAAAGTGTGCTAAATTTTCGAAATAGCTGCCAAATATGCTAGAAAAACTTATGAGAAAAGGAGAAATTGTTTGAGACAATTTCCCCCTCTCCCATAAAGTTTTCCATAAAGATATTTTAATAGGGCTTCAAATACAGGATTGTGTGGTTAGGGTTAAAAAGCTAATATAATATACCTTGTCACATAAAATTAGTACTTTCAGCAATGGAAACTTTGTTGCGTAACTCAATATCTGACTACAAAATGTAAGACAGAATACAATTCAAAGATAATAATTTTACAAGGGATGATTGAAAAGCCCATGGCCAAATGCAGTAAGAACAGTTTTTACCTTTATGTTTACATTTATATTTCAATGCAGTCACCTTGCAGTTAACCCATTACCAGACAAAAAAAGTTTAGACTGTTCCAAAACAAAAGAAATTGCTGCTAAGACAACAATTTAAAGTGGATAGAATTTTAAATATTCCTATCTTTCTTGGCAAAAAGCAAAGTGGAAAATACAGAAATCACTTGTAACAAGAGCCATGTCAGACATGGCCATCCCCCGCTGAGCTTGATAGTAAACTGAAGCCAGTTAGATTTAGGTTTCTTGTGCACTGCATTTCTTCTCAATGAGTTCTATAATAGCTATTATACTTTCAAAAATATGCTCATGACCAACTTTAAGTCTTTAAAACAACAAAGGTCAATAACTCCAAAAATATGCAAGCAACAGTTGTGGTTCTTGTGCACTGCACTCTATCCACCTACGAAGTTTCAGGTTGATAGCTTTTATACTTTCAGATATATGCCCCGGACAAAATCTTTGTCTTTAAAACAACAAAGGGCAATAACTCCAAAATTATGCAAGCAAGTGTTGTGGTTCTTGTGCACTGCACTTCTCCTCAATCAGACCTATTGATCTATGAAGTTTCAAGTTGATAGCAATTATACTTTCAGAGATATGCCACGGACAAGTTTAGTGACGGAAGGACGGAATGACGGAGACCATTACTATATTCCCTTCGCCGAAACTGCAATGGATAACAAGCAATTTCTACATCTCCCACATTGTTGTCTTGAATTTTTAAATTGTTAGGAGTGTTAAAAAGCAGGATTGTGTGGTTATGGGTTCAACACTTTGTCCAATGATGTTAAAGCATTTGGATACCTTCTCTGCAAAGGTAGATTCTTGCCCCCCTCCCCACAAAATATCAACTGTTTATACATCAGTATATAGTGACCTCCAAGTTCTTCTGTCATTCAGTATAACAAGGAATATAATGTGATCTCTTGTATCCAAGAGGACTTCCCACTATTATGGCTGTTGTTTTGACTAAAATTCGAAGTGATGAACTCTAGTTTGATATATGGGGACAAGCAGCTTTAGAAATTTCTTCGGATTCCACTAATACATGGCAAGATTTTCCTTTGACATGTGGCACTGTGCTGGTTTTTTGCATTCAGAATCCTTGGGACCCATCTGGCATGATATTGTCATTTGCAAATCATTGTGGATAATTGCATTGACTCATTCGACTTAGATATCTACCTGCGTAGCAATGTACTGCTTTGTAATTTGATGATCTGTCATAATCATATCATGAATCTATAATAACTTGAACAGTGTCCTTTGACGTGACTCTTGGTGGCCTGTCAGGATGGGGGGGGCACATCTCTATGACACTCTCTACCCTTTTCTGCGCCATGGTAGTCGCCTCATTCCCACTAATTTAATCCTCCCGATAAAAAAGTTTTGGTAAACAATGCGGAAAAAAGATGCTTGTAATGGTTTCTACCCATGTAGAAAGACAAGCAATTTCTTCTTTTTCCACAATATTTTCTACCCAACTGAATGGTTATTTTCAATTTAAATCCACTTTAAATTTTTGTCTGCATAACCTTTGAATTTGGACAGATCTAAAATTTTGTAAAACAGGAAAGGGTTAAATTATGAACAACCTCTGTAGAAATGGGTTTATCTTGCCTTTATTGGTCCATTAAGCAGTCAGTAAGACAAATTTGTTTCCATGGTGATTATATATTCTTCTTTTACTGGTTGGAGAAAATGGCAATGAAATATTGCATCCAAGAAACAATAAAACAAGTGTATGAAGAGTCTATACCAGGGTTATTTTATGGCTTCAAATCAGAGGTCAAGGGAATAAAAAAGTCATATTTAACCCATTACCAAAGGGCAAAATTTCAGACTGGTCCAAATTGGAAGGAGTTGCAGACAAAAATTCAAAGTTTATAATTTTTTTTAGATTTTTTCAATTTTCTGAGTAGGCAAACAATGTGTAAAATGAAGAGATTGCTTGTTACAATCAATTTCTTCATTTTACACATTATCATTTCCCAACTGTTTTTCTTGAGGGGCGTATTGTGTGGGAATGAGTTTATCTTACTGATTCGAGTCACCTTGTAAATACATTTCTATTTTAAAAATATTTTGAACATTAGTATACTTGTATACATAATTTTTTTCCCCAAGTCCACATATTTAGCTTTCACCCTTTCCTGTTCAATCCCTGTGATTTTATACTTGAGAAAACATTGTGGGAAAAAAGTAATTTCTTCTTTTCCAAAAATATTTTTACCGCTTAGGATGGTTTCTATTCAAGTTGCATCCAATTTTCATTGTCGTCTGCAACCTCTTTTAATTTGGACCAGTCTAAAATGTAAAAATTAGTGTTAAGGGTTTAAGATTTGTATGGGACCTCAACAGTCTTTCAGTTAAAACATTAGTATTCTGAAGTATTGCATGGCAATACAAATTCCCTACAAGCTTTATATATATCCCTAGAGCAGTATCTTTTTGGGATGTTACAGGGATTATTACCCCTCCAAAATATTACAGTTGTATCAGATTTTATGAGCAATTCTTAAACACACACACATACACACTAACGTAAAAAACAGGCGTCTCCTTTTGTTGTTTGCCAAATTAGACTTGATAAAGTAATCTGTTCCAAGAGAATTAAGACCAGAAAGCCCAAGTAAACTTTGAAAAAAAGCTTTCAGTAAAAGAAAGACTGAAATTTATTGGTATTTTTCAAAGTCCAGCTTATGTATCTTCCACAAAAATCAATGAACTGGAACCAAACTCGAACTTGTTCTGTAGCTCATTGACGATGACTCACATACCAGAAAATCAGCTTAATATCTCCGAGAGTTAGAGAAAAAGTCTGGAAAAACTGAAATTTCCTGGTAATTTTCTAAGTTCAGCATCCGTATCTTCCATAAAAATCAATGAACTGGAACCAAACTCAAACTTGTTCTGTAACTCATTGATGCAGACTCACACACCGAAAAATGCTTAATATTTCCAAGGGTTAAGAAAACAAGAGGATCATGATGGTCCTAAATCGCTCCCCTGAGTATGATAGTTCATGGATTTTTCGATATATACAAAATAGCAAAGCCCTCTGTAGAAGATGTTTAAGGATTTTCTCTTTTAATCCTAGGTATATTGATGATCCCGCCATATAACCCTAATGTCCTGAATAAGGCAAAGCTTTGAAGTATAGACATCACTACAAACAAAATATAAAAGCTCAAGGCCTAATAGTTTAGGAGAAAAAGGTTTTCAAAGATATCATTCTTTGCTCCTATCAAAAAGAAGGGATCCTACAGGAAAGGGCTAATTTTCAGAATACAGTAATTCTTTGAAGTATTTTGGTAGAGGGTCAATATCTGATGATATGTACCAAATATCAGAGCTCTAAGCCTAATGGTTTGAGAGAATAAGATTTTCAAAAATGTCCTTCTTTATTCCGTTGTAAAATCAGGGATCGCACAGAAAAGGACTAATTTTCATGATACAGTAATTCTTTGAAGTATTTTGGTAGAGGGTAAATAGGTGATGATATATACCAAATATCAAAGCTCTAGGCCTAATGGTTACGGAAAAGAAGATTTTCAAAGATTTCCTCCTGTATTCCTTTGTAAAATCAGGGATTGCACAGAAAGGGCTAATTTTCAAAATACGGTAACTCTTTGAAGTATTTTGGTAGAGGGTCAATAGGTGATGATACATACCAAATATCAAAGCTCTTGGCCTTATGGTTAAGGAGGAGAAGATTTTTTTAAGATTTCCTTTGTAAAATCTGGGATCGCGCAGAAAAGTTACGGTTACGGAAAAGAAGATTTTCAAAGATTTCCTTCTCTTCTCTATTCGCCGCCGTCATAGCGCAGAAGGTAGCGCGTCGGACTATCAATCTAGAGGTCCCGGGTTCGATTCCCGACGGCGGCACTCATCCTTTCCGACTCTTTGTCTCTCACCAATGGGTCGATAATCGTAGACCTATGTGGGATAGCAGCTGGAGGCTAGGAAAGGATGTAATGGTAGTACTGGTGTGAGAAAGACCAGGATTCCATTGTTAGGTGCTCCAGTCGCCGCGATAAAACTGAAAGATTGTTGAAAGCGGCGTAAAACCCCATTCAAACAAACAAACAAACAAATCTCCTCTATTCCTTTATAAAATCAGGGATCGCACAGAAGGGGCTAATTTTCAGAATATGGTTATTCTTTGAAATATTTTGGTAGAGGGTCAATAGGTGATGATACATACCTAATATCAAAGCTCTTGGCCTTATTGTTAAGGAGGAGAAGATTTTTTAAAGATTTCCTTTGTAAAATCTGGGATCGCACAGAAAAGGGCTAATTTTAAGAGTACAGTAATTCTTTGAAGTATTTTGGTAGAGGGTCAATAGCTGATGATATGGACCAAATATCAAAGCTCTAGGCCTTATGGTTTGGGAGAAGAAAATTTTCAAAGATTTCCTACTTTATTCCTTTGTAAAATCAGGAATCGCACAGAAGGGGCTAATTTTCAAAATACGGTAATTCTTTGAAGTATTTTAGTAGAGGGCCAATAGGTGATGATACATACCAAATATCAAAGCTCTAGGCCTTATGGTTTAGGAGGAGAAGATTTTTTAAGATTTCCATTGTAAAATCTGGGATCGAACAGAAAAGGGTTAATTTTAAGAGTACAGTAATTCTTTGAAGTACTTTGGTAGAGAGTCAATAGGTGAAAATATGTACCAAATATATTAAAGCTCTAGGCCTTATGGTTTAGGAGGAGAAAATTTTTATAAATTGTTTATGGACGGACAGACGGACGCCGAACAATTACCAATCACAATAGCTCACCTTGAGCACGTTGTGCTCAGGTGAGCTAAAAAGTCCAGAGAACTGAAATTACCTGGTAATTTTCTAAGTCCAGCATCTGTATCTTCCTCAAAAATCAATGGACCAGAACCAAACTCAAAGTAGTTCTGTAACTCATTGACACAGACTCACATACCAAAAATCAGCTTAATATCTCCACGGGTTTAGTAAAAATGTCTGGAAAACTGAAATTTCCTGGTAATTTTCTAAGTCCAGCATCTGTAATTTCCTCAAAAATCAATGGACAGGAACCAAACTCGAACTTGTTCTGTTACTCATTGAGGAGGACTCACATACCAAAAATTAGCTCAATATCTCTGAGGGTTAAGGGAAAAAAGTCCTGAAAACTGAAATTTTGTGGTAATTTTCTAAGTCCATCATCCTCATCTTCCGCAAAAATCAATGGACTGGAATTAAACTCAAACATGTTCTTTAACTCATTGTTTGACATGGAATCACATACCAAAAATCAGCTCAATATCTCCCAAGGTTAGGAAAAAAAGTCTGGGAAAACTGTTATGTCCGGATTGACAGAGGGATGGACAGGCAGATGGACAGACTGACGGAGCGCAAACCTAAAGTCCCCTTTGGCTTTGCCGGTAGGGGACTAATAAAACAGTGAAGTTCACTTCTTTGGATGCACTTAGAATCACATTATGCAGTCATTTAGTTGGTTTGGTAACTATTTAAGCTGTAGTTTAGACCTGTAGGTTGCCAAGAAACTATTTTACTCTTTTGTTACATGTTACTGGCTACAAACTTTGAAAAATAACACCGTTTAACCCATTGCCACACAATAAAATTTTAGACTAATCCAGAGAGAAGTAGCAGACAATAATTTAAAGTTGATGAAATTTTAAAAATCTCTGAATTTCGGGCTAGAAAACACTATGGATAATGAAAAATATATTTGTAATAAGCAATTTCTTCATTTTCAACACTGTTTTCCATAGCATTTTTCTTGAGGGATGTCAAAAAGTACCCAGTTGGAATGAGCTAATATGTAAGTGAAAGTTTCTGTCAGAGTCTGTGCCAGCGATCTGTGAATAAGGCCCTATATTCTATCCATGAGCAATGGACACATCTGAACCTATCATACCCATAATAATCACATAGAAAGTCCTTACTTTAACCAATAACCAGACAGCAAAATTTTCAGACTGGTCCAAATTGAAAGGAGTAGCAGACAACAATTTTAACCCTTTCCTGTATAATCACTGGTTTTTACGTCCAGGCAATTCTATACTTGAAAAAATATTGTGATAAAAGAAGAAATTGATTGATACAAGCTATTTCTTCTTTTATCACACTATTTTCTACCACATAGAATGGTTTTGTTTCAAATTGCATTCACTTTTCATTGTAGTCTGCAAATTGTCTCAAATTGGGCCAGTCTAAAATTTCGAGAAACAGGAAAGGGTTAAGTTTATGAAATTTTAGATTTTTTCAACTTTCTGGGTAGAAAACATTGTGGAAAATGAAGAAATTGTTACAAGCAATTTCTTCATTTTACACAATGTTTTCCAAATTATTTTTCTTGAGGGGCGTCCAAAAGCCTCACTGTATGAGAATCGGTTAAGACCTTATCAACACACTATAAAAAGGAAAGAAATAAGATTGGCGTAATATCTTCCTGGAACTAATGTACCATAAGGTTTGCATGTCAATTTCGATCGACAGTCATCACATGAACATTCAAATTCCAAGGGAATCAGTCCGTCAGGGAACCACAATTCTTACTAAATAATGTTGCCGGTAATGACAATCTTCTTCAAATTCGCTTCAATAACGATTGGTTTGATTATTCACAATGTTTTCTCCCTCAAAGGACTAAGAACAATTAAAAATTTCATCAACTACAAATTGTAGTCTGCAACATCTTTGATTTGGACCAGTCTAATATTCTATCGTCTGGTGATGGGTAAAAAAAGTTTGCAAGTTGAAACAGCTATCAGCTGATTTTTAGGAATTTCATTTTCATTTTAACATTTTACAATTTGAATTTTCATTTTAACATATTCACCAGATGACAAAATTTGAGACAAGTCCAAATTATAAGAAGTTGCAGAAGATTTTAGATAATATTTGCGAAATAAAGTAAAAAAAAATTTCGAGAAATGGAAAATCTGCTTGTTACAACCAATGTCTCCCTTTCCCACAAAGTTTGCCATGACTATATACTACAATACCTATTACCCGACAAAAGTTTAGACTGGTCCAATCTGAAAGAAGATGCAGACAACAATTTTTAAACGATGAAACTTTATAAGTGTCTGCCCTTAAGGATAGAAAACATTGTGGATAATGAATAATTTGCTTGTAATCATTTTCCACATTGTTTTCTTAATTTTTTATTATAAGGGGCCTCTAAAAGTGTCTCGGGATTGATCTAAATTAATTGTTTCGAACTTTACTAGAAATTTTAAGATAATGATTCTTTACAAACTCTTAACTAATGTTAAAATCTAGTACAAGTTACTACACTTTATTAGATCTGACCTGTAGGGTAAAACAAATGAAAGTTATTTTTTGGTTTTTTTTTCAATTTGCTTACTGGACAGCTCAGCAAATAAAGATTTAAGCTGTCTTTTAACAAGAAGAGTTCAATTTCATATTTACTGGTTCAAATCTTAATTTTGACCTGAAAAAGAACAATCATGGAGTCTTGGAATAGATATGGGAGTTTAGGAGGAATAAACATCTTTGATCTGACTCTAACATATGTCATGGTTAAGCCTTGTTCTATTGAACCATTACCCATCAAGCCTGTCTATTACAGGAATTTGTTGCCATGGTGATTATATTCCTCTTCTTTTATGGGAAGAAAATGTCAGGAAAAATTACATGACTTTGTGAAATGCTCCATTTTCATTTTGATCTGTATCAAAAGTCTTTTCTGATTGTATAAGTCTTTAACAACAAGGGATCCAGTCGCCCTGGCGCTCACCTGAGATAAGGCTCTTTTCTTCAAAGCCTAATACTAACTGGTTGAAATTGGCAAAAAATTTTGGGAGAGTTGCCTTCTTTATTTCTAATTAGACCCCATCACCTTGGGGCCCTGAAATTCTAGCAATTTTGAAAGAGGTCAATGTACTGATACTTCATGAAAAATATCAAGATTCTATGCCTTCTGGGTCGGTAGAATTTTTGAAATTTTACTCTTCTTGTCATGGCAACCAGAGCTTTCAACAGATTTCAATTCTTTAGTTGAAATTGGCCAAGTGGTTTTGGAGGAGATGTTGTTTTAAATAATCCTTCTTATTTTCTATAAAAGCCCCACCCTACACACACACTTGGGTGCTCCGCTCCTGGGGACCCGAGGGTAATGATTTTAGCTATTCTGAAAGAGGTCAATATACTGATGCTTCATGCAAAATATCAAGCCTCTACAACTTCTGGGTCAGGAGTAGATAATTTTTTAAAGATTTTTTTTTAAATTTCACTTTTGTTGCCATGGCAACCAGAGTTATCAGCAGATTTCAATTCTTTCAAAAAAATTTTAAGGGCACCAATTAAGGAATATTTCTATCAAATTTGGTTAAAATTGGCCCAGTGTTTAGGGAGAAATGTTGTTTTAAATATCCTTCTTTTATTCTTTATAAGCCCCCGTTTATTTCAGGTAAATTTAAATGATTTGATTGTTCATTTGAATTTTTGATTGACAGCTATTGTCTGTCAATTGTTCTATCATAAAATTCATTCTTTAGGCCTTATCATTGTAAGGCTAATAGTACAAAGATAGTTAATAATTATCACTTGATTTTAACCAGCCTAAATTTTAATTGTCTTGTAAAGGTTTAAACTATTTGAACTATGCTATAGCTTTAAACACTGAACACAATTATGTTAGAGCTTTAAGTCCTGAACATCCTTACAAAGTTGAATTGTTCTATCCTAATATCAAGATATTTGAGCAAAGAATAAGGGATCTTAAGGGCGCACACAAGGTTTTTCAAAGATTTGACCTGGTGATCTAGTTTTGGACCAAAATTGACCCAGATATGAACTTGGCCTAGATATTATGGAGACAAACATTCTAGCCAAATATCAAGTGTGCAAACAAGGTATTTATAAGATTTGACCTAGTGACCTAGTTTTTGACCAGTAGGGACTGTAATTCAAACTTGGCTAAGATATTATAAAGAGAGACATTCTGACCAAATATCAAGGCATTTGAGCCAAATATGTTGCTTCGAAAGTGCAAGCCAAGATTTAACCAAGTGACTTAGATTTTAACCAAAAGCAAGCCAAATTCAATCTTGGCCAAACTGTTGTAGAGACAAACATTCCAACAAAGTCTGAAGACATTTGATCCACAAATACAGATGTTGACACATGACCCAATATGGATGATGGACAAAAGGAGACAGACATAATCCTGATCACAATGAGCATGTCGTGCTCAGGTGTGCTAAAAATACAATAATATCATATGATGGACAGAGCATTGCCAATTGCAACAGCTCCCATTGACATGATGGTTCAGCGCGAAACAGTTGTAACTGCCTATGTGTTTATAGGTAGTTACAACTGTTTCGCACTGAACCGTCATTTACTGTCTGCCAAAATAATTAAACCAGAATCTACGGAATTACCTACACTAAGAAAAGAGAATAAGGCTTATAAAACCTCAGTGAAAAAAAAAAGCCAGGACAATGTTACTTCTACTTTATTGTTAAAAGCTCTGATAAAATGCAAACATATTTCTTTTAAAATTAACAATGAGCCATGAACAACAGGAATGTTATGAAAAAGTAAAATAAAATATTCACTTATATGATTAATAAAAGACTAGATATTAGTCCATCAAGCACCCATGGTAACTTTCTTTTTGAATGTCTGAGGAATCATTTATAGTAAAAGATTTTTCTCACAAGTTTTATTTCCTAATTTATACTTATTGTGTTAGTGTAACTATAACAGTGAAGCTTTTCGATGCCCCTCAAGAACAATGATTACGAATACATTGTGCAAAATGAATAAATGGCTTGCAACAAGCAATTTCTTCATTTTACACAGTGTTCTCTACCAACAAACTCAAGAAAATATTTTTAGAAATAACCGAGTATCTGTGAGGTATGTTTCTTTTCTGTAAGATCCCTGGTTTTAACATGCCTGTGATTCATACACAAGAAAACATTGAGGGAAAACAAGAAATTGCTTGTAACAAGCAATTTCTTCTTTTCCCACAATATTTTCTACCCTGTAGGTTTGTTACTTTTCGAATTGCACATACTTTTAATTGTAGTCTACAACTTCTTTCAAATTGGACAAGTCTAAAATTTTAAAAAAACAAGAAAGGATTAACATTACAAATTTCAGACCCTTCTAAATTAAAAGAAGTTGACATCAAGTTGATTAAATTTTAATTAACATTTTTGTCTTTCTTAATAATGAAAAAATTGCTTGTTACAATCAATTAATTCATTTTCCAAAATGTTTTCCATTGCTTGTTAAAAGCAATTACTCCATTTCTCACAATGTTTCCAAAGATTTTTCACTAGGGGTGCAACAAGGTAGGATTGTGTGGAAATGGGATCAATTTGCAGTACCAAAACAGACAACAGCAAAGCAGAGTTCAACAACAACAGAGTGATGACAATACCTTTACTTATTGATTGCATGGGGTTTAACACTGTTGTCAACAGAACATCATATATATTGCAGTGACTGATGCCATCATGGTTCTCGTATTTTCTCACACCAGTACAACCTAAACATAGGATCCTGGAGCCACTAGCTGCTCATCCCATATAGGCATATTTCTTGTCACTCAAACACTGGAGAGATGTAAAGTATCTATAGAGATAGAAATAGAGATATAAATACTTTAACCCAAAGGGACACTGAGGCTTATGCTAAGGGTACCACAACAGCTCTTCTGATAAATTCTAAAACTTCTAAGCTGGACATTTGTTTTACTCTTTGACCTAGAAGTTAAGCAAACAGGTGTGAAAAATTTCATCAAAATCATCCAAACAGCGGTACAGAGATTTCATCTAGACAAAAGAGACACTCTCACAGATGCCATGAACAATAGCAAAGTGAATGCTTTCTGAAGAGCCACAGATTGGGGAGAAAGAATAGACCTTAATAGGTATAAATGAAATAACTAAATCACAGAAAAAAAACAAGGTGTCAAATTGTCACAAGATACGCCCGTCACACTGCTTAATATTAACTGGGGGTTTGAATAGAACTGAGGTTATTTTGAATGAATTTTTTTTGTCAAACAAAGTATGAAAAACAACAAAGGGCAATAACTCAAAATATATGCTAGGTAGAGTTTTGGTTCTTGTACACTGCACTCCCCCTGAGATCTATCCATCCATGAAGATTCATGATTCTAGCTATAATACTTTTAGAGATATACTCCAGACAAGATTCAAGTATGAAAAACAACTAAGGGCGATAACTCAAAAAATAGGCCAGGTAGAGTTATGGTTCTTGTACACTGCACTCCCACTTGGTGAGCTTTATCCATCCATGAAATAACCTGATTCTATCTATTAAACTTTTAGAGATATACTCCGGACAAGATTCAAGTATGAAAAACAACAAAGGGCAATAACTCAAAAAATAGGCCAGGTAGAATTATGGTTCTTGTGCACTGTACTCCCACTTAGTGGGCTCTATCCATCTTTGAAATTTCATTGTTCTAGCTATTATACTTTTAAAGATATACTCCAGACATGATTCAAGTATGAAAAACAACAAAGGGCAATAACTCAAACAATAGGTTAGGTAGAGTTATGGTTCTTGTACACTGCACTCCCAATTGGTGATCTCTATACATCCATGAAATTTCATGATTCTAGCAATTATAATTTCAGAGATATACTCCAGACATGATTCAAGTATGAAAACCAACAAAGGGCAATAACTCAAAAAATACGCCAAGTAGAGTTATGGTTCTTGTGCACTGCACTCCCCCTTGGTGAGATCAATAAACCGATGAAGTTTCATGATCCTAGCTTAAATACTTTTAGAGATATACTCCGGACAAGATTCAAGTATGAAAAACAACAAAGGGCAATAACTCAAAAAATAGGCCAGGTAGAGTTATAGTTCTTGTGCACTGCACTCCCCCTTGGTGAGATCTATACACCCATGAAGTTTCATGATCCTAGCTATAATTCTTTTAGAGATATACTCCATAAGATTCAAGTAATAAAAACAACAAAGGGCAATAACTCAAAAAATATACCAGGTAGAGTTATGGTTCTTGTGCACTGCACACCCCCTTGGTGAGATCTATACACCCATGAAGTTTCATGATCCTAGGTATAATACTTTTAGAGATATACTCCGGACAAGATTCATGTATGAAAAACAACAAAGGGCAATAACTCAAAAAATAGGCCAGGTAGAGTTATGGTTCTTGTGCACTGCACTCCCCCTTGGTGAGATCTATACATCCATGAAGTTTCATGATCCTAGCTATAATACTTTAAGAGATATACTCCGGACAAGATTCATGTATGAAAAACAACAAAGGGCAATAACTCAAAAAATAGGCCAGGTAGAGTTATGGTTCTTGTGCACTGCACTCCCCCTTGGTGAGATCTATACATCCATGAAGTTTCATGATCCTAGCTATAATACTTTTAGAGATATACTCCGGACAAGATTCATGTATGAAAAACAACAAAGGGCAATAACTCAAAAAATAGGCCAGGTAGAGTTATGGTTCTTGTGCACTGCACTCCCCCTTGGTGAGATCTATACATCCATGAAGTTTCATGATCCTAGCTATAATACTTTTAGAGATATACTCCGGACAAGATTCAAGTATGAAAAACAACAAAGGGCAATAACTCAAAAAATATACCAGGTAGAGTTATGGTTATTGCGCACTGCACTCCGTATTGATGAGAAGAATATAACTGCCAAGTTTAAAGTCAATCGGACTTACGGTGACAGAGTTATGCTCCGGACAAAGAAGTGGACACTGCCCGGACGCCCGGACACCCGGACGCCCGGACGCCCGGACATCACGGGTAATCCCATAATACGTCCCGTCTTCGACGGGCGTATAATTAGAATGACTTGATTGGAATGGTTTAAATAGAATGAGCAGGTAAAATGTAAACTTTGATCAAACTTCCAGCATTTAATCCTTTAACCCTTTCCTGTTTTATGGAAGTTTAGACTGGTCCAATTTGAAAGAGGTTGCAGACGACAATGAAAAATGCATGCAATTTGAAGTCTGACCATCCTATGTGGTAGAAAATATTGTGGGAAAAGGAGAAATTGCTTGTTACAAGCAATTTCTCCTTTTTCCACAATGTTTTCCAAAGTATAAAATCACAGTGACGTAAAATCCCGGGTTTGTCCAGGAAAGGGTTAACCCATTACTAGATGGCAACATTTTAGACTGGTCCAAATTGATAGAAGTTACAGACCACAATTTATGTTTACGTACTTTTAGATTCTTTTAACTTTCATGGTAGAAAACATTGTAGAAAATGAAGAAATTGCTTGTTACAAGCAAATTCTTCATTTTCCACAAAGTTTTCCCAATTGTTTTTCTCGAGAGGCGTTTAAAAGCATCACTGTGTGGGAATGGGTTAACAGATCAACATGCATTATTCCCACTCAATCCCTCTTTCTAGGACCCCAAATAGAAATGTTTTGCAAAATATTGTTGAAAACGAAAAAAATGCTTGTGAATTTTTGTTGCCGATGATGTTACAAGGATTCTTAATTTTGATCAGCTAATAGTTTTTGTCTGCAACTTTTTCAAATTTCAAAGGTCAAGTTTCAGAAGTTTAACCTAGATTGATGTTCATGATATTAACAGGTGACCTTGACCTTGGTATCAGTAGATGTGTAACAATGAGAGCTGTCATCTTGTCAAATATATGCACTGTCACTTGAATATTAAAGAAAATACAAGAAAATATTAAGTGCAGAGTTAAGTTTTCAGAAGACAGACATTAAGACAGATGGATTGATAGACAGACAGTCTATAACAAGGTATAACAATATGCCCTAGACCAGTGCGGTGGCATATTATCTTTTACTAAGCCTAGGTGTTAAGAAACAGAAAATATGAGCAAGGTTAAAAAAAATTAAAACAGGCCTTAGTGAAAGTCAGGAGTTATGGTATTTGATCTTATATGAAAGCCTATCACCTAATCAATAATGGCTGTCCTAGGTGTGAGAAATTATAAAGTACATATATCAGCAATGTTAAAGTCAAGTTGTTATAAATTAGGTCAAAGGTCAAGGTTTATTGACTGATTGATCTGAAAATTGCACAGCAATTCTAACTCTCTTGCTGTGAATCTATCTAACAGCAACATCCATATTTTTGTCTCATGTTAATAGACCAGAATTGAATTTGATCAGTGATGCTTAATTCATTCCCACCCAATGGTGCTTTTTGATGCCCCTCAAGAAAAACAGTTGGGATATAATTGTGTAATATGGAGAAATTGCTGTTTCAAGCAATTTCTCTATTTCAACAATTTTTTCTATCCAGGAAAGTTGAAAAAATCTCTTTCCTAAATTTACATTCTTGTTTGCAACTCCTTTCAATTTGGACCTGTCTTATAATTTGCTGTCTGGTAATGTATTAACCCTTTCCTGTTAAATCCCTGGTTTTTACGTCCCTGTGATTTTATACATGAGAAGACATTGTGGAAAAAGAAGAAATTGCTTCTAACAAGCAATTTCTTCTTTTCCCACAATATTTTCTAAGGTGTAGATTGGTTACTTTTGAAATTGCATCCAATTTTAATTGTTGTCTGCAACTTCTTTCAAATTGGAGCAGTCTAAAATTTCGAGAAACGGGAAAGGGTTAAGTTGCCAAACAAACAAAAATACTTCAGGCAAAATTAATGTCAACAAATATTGGAGTTCAAAGTTCCTTCTTGTCTAATTGTATGATTTGATTGGTCTATCAACTTTTTGATAGTCGTGATCTATCAACTGTTTCAAGAGAGTGAAAGTAAATAAAAAATTAAGAAGATAAAATTTTACCATGATTTAAAATTTGCAAGAACAATATAAGAATTATCGATTAACCCACTTCCACTCTTTTTTACAACCCCAAAGGAAAAAAAGTTTGAAAAGAAAATGTGGACAATGAACCAATAGCTTGTAAAAAGCAAATTCTTCATTGTTCACATTGTTTTTCTACCCCTAAAAAAAGACAAAGATTTCTTTAAGATTTCATTAGGATAAAACTGTTGTCTGCATCTTCTTTCAAACTAAACCATCTAGAAGTATATCATCTGGTAATGGGTTACAAAAAAGTATTGCACAACAAAAAATGATTGTATCACAGCAATTACTTGCACTGTCCCGAACTATTTCATTGATGGTTTCATTAAATAGCACTAATACTATGTAAACCATCACAATACATATTTAACCCTAGTAATATTGAGTAACACTCCCATTTTAACCCTTGTCATGCTGAATAAAATCTATCTGAATTTACATTAAAATCAAAGGCCTGAAAGCACTTGAAGCACTGGGTCAGAGTCAAAATTCATTTTGAAAATCATATTTTATGAACAACTCTTGGTTGAAGGAGACAAACAAGAGGTGTAGACTAAGATCAGACTGCACTTATGTGCAGGCTAATCTTTGTCTATACTTCCTGCCAAAACAGAAATATTTCAGGTTCAGCATAACAAGGGTTAAAAACTGCATTGAAAACGAAGGTCTGAAAGCAATGGAAGACTAGATTGAAGGTCAATATTTCTATCTAAAATTAATTTTTTGTATAACTCTGGCTTATCAGAGATAAATAGGTGGTAAAGACTAAGATCAGACCTGCACCTATGTGCAGGCTGATCTTTATACCTCCTGCAAAAATGGGAATATTCCAATTTCACCATGACAAGGGTTAATAAATATCACATATGCCACAAGTAAACACTCAGATCAACCTCTGCATAGTCTGATCAGTGTCTTCACTTTTTACTGTGTAGAAGAATGCTGACTCAAGGCACCAAACCTTCCCAAATACTCAGTGATTCACGATTTTTGACACCTTTTAAGAAAAAAGCTTTGGAAGATGTTGTGTAAATGAAGAAATTGCATATGTTAAACAATTTCTTCACTTTCTGCAATGTTTTCTACCCAATAAGACAAAGGTTTTTAAAAATTTCATCAAATTCAAGTTGCAACCGACAAGTTCTTTCAATTATGACGAATCAAAAAAAAAATTTTGTCAGAGAATTATAAATAAATGTGGCTGATCTGTTTGCTGTTTGCCAGTGCTAAAGCACATGCATTTTTTTTACCCATTAACAGATGACAAGATTTCAGACTGGTTGAAATTGAAAGAAATTGCAGAAAACATTTCAAATTTTGCTAAAATTGGAAATATGTGCCAAATTGGTTAGAAACATTGTGAGAAAAGGAGAAGAAGGAGAAATTGCTTAATACATGCAATTTCTCCTTTTTCAACAATGTTTTTTCCAAGATTGTATATCTTCAGGGTTTCAGAAAGTGTTGTTGTGAGATAATGGGTTAAAATTGTGCACAAGCTTAATTTGTAACGTTTTTTGATGATGGTTGATCACTATGTCATTACAGCCATTTGTTTATTAATCCTTGTCAGGCTGAATAAAATCCTTGATCAGAAATGCATTAACCCATTCCCACACAACAAAATTTTAGACCAGTCCAAATTCAAAGAAGTTGCAGACGACAATTTTAAGTTGTTGAAATTTTTAAAATCTTGGTATTTTAGCTTAGAAAACATTGTGGATAATGAAGAAATTGCTTGTAACAAGCAATTTCTTCGTTGTCCACAATGTTTTCCAAAGCTTTTATATTGAGGGGTGTTATTGTGTGGGAATAGGTTAAACTGCTGATGGTATTGCAGATCCGGTTCATGTTCAATATTTAGTTTGGAAATTAATCTAATGAAAAAAATCTGGTTTAAAAAGGACAAGTAGGTGGTGTAGATTAAGATCAGACTGCACAGATGTGCAGGCTGATCTTTGTCTATTCCTCCAGCAAAAACAAGAATATTCAGGGTTCAGCATGACAAGGGTTAAATCTTTAAGAATATCCAAAAACTAAAATCTAGAATTTGGCTTCAGATGATGAATTTATTATAACCCTTAGCATACTGGTCCCAGAGAAGGTGACATAGAAAGTCTACACAGATGTACAGTATGATCATAGTCTTCATTTACTGTTTGTTTTGTTTTCACTTCTGGGAGCATTTTAATCCAATGACCAAAAATTGCCTCTAATGAAAAAGAAAACATTGTTGAAAGTGAAGACATTGCTTGTAACAAGCATTTTTTCATTTCCCTCATTGCTTTCTTCTTAGAACTATAAAGATTCTTTAATTGTCATCATTTTCAAATTGTCCTCTGCAGCCTCTTTCCTTTTGGACAAGTCAAAAATTTTGCTCTACCATATGGGTTAAAAAGTAGGACATTACGTCTAAGGTTGAAAACACTGCTCTTCTTTGATCAGGCTAATATATCTTTGGCAGTTAATAGAAACAAAAGAGAGAAAATTGTTTGCCTGAAATATTGATTGTAATGAAGGGGCAGCTTGCCAATTATGTAGTAATTATATTGTATCATTTTTGTTAAGTAACACATGTTGCGATAATGCATGTAAAAAAACATATCTGACGTTTTCTATCAAATCCTTCTTATACTTTAACATAGAATTATCTTCAATAAAGTTCCCACATTTCATGCCATAATTCTGAACACATTTACGGTAATGATGTAAGAATGCTGTTGATTGGTTAACTTTTAGCACCTTGTATTCCTCTCTGAAAGGTTTACTAATATGGTGGATGCCAACTTCAAATACTTTAAGGGGAGACACCATGACTTTGGTCCTGACTGTACTAAACTGACTTCGTCCTAATTTGGACAATGAAATCAGGTCCGAGTCACCTTCACCTTTAGGAGAAAAATCTATACTATAAAAAGCACTGTAAAAGCTTAAACCACAGGTGTTTTCATTGCTGAGCAACTTTTCAACACTTTCATTAATTTTCAAATGACCATCATGAGGTACAATAGCTTCATCTATATCTATTATTGCAACAAAATTGGATAGAGACATTGCACGATACATACAGTCATTGTGAGCATTCAATTGCCCATTGTACCAAATATCATTCCTCCCATTGATTGGTAATTTCCATTGTATCACTGTTACCACATTTAATCTTTTATAGTACTTCAAAACTGTAAGAATCTCTGGATTACTTATTTCTTGAACATAAAAGATAAAATGCTGAAAGCCTAGAATTCGATGAAGTTCTATAAACTCTACAAATCGAATTGTACTTATATCACCAAACAATGGTGGCACACAAATGCTATAATTATATGAAAGCTTGGGTAGGTCATAGGAATCTACTGTGGCCTCCAACATGACACTTGAATTTGAAAGACTGTAAGCATGCTTTAACGTTCTCCAATGAACTGCATGTTTTGACTCAAGTCTTGTCACTGGGAGTCTGACTATATTTGTTGATTGTTGATACACACCAATTGAGCACACATTGGTTAAGTTCTCTGGCACAAGACAGGATACTATAAATCCACCATATTTCTTACCATGATTTTCACAAAGCTCGTACAATCTTCCTTCTACACTAATCCATTCCTTTGTTGATTTTTCTACATTGAAGTAACAGTACACAGGAAGGAGTCTGGATTTTTTGTAATTTCCAAACATGGCCATTATCCTTACAGATGGTGATGACTGTCTTTCATCCAAGTAAGCAGAATATATATAGCTAAACTGCTGAATTCGTTGAAAACTTCTATTTGGGTATTGTGCAGAAAGGTAACAAGTGTCCTCTACCATATATTTCTCTGTTGTTTTGATGATATCTAAGCTAGGTCTTTGGACATTGATTTTAGATAAAGAAAATACTCTCTGTGATCCATTTTCATCCAATTTAGACTCTAACATTCTTCTTTTCATATCTGGAATGTCTTGCTCTTTCCATTGAGGGTGTACATGGTATTTAGGTTTCTCTAAAACCTTGAAGACATTATTTGAGTAGGAATCTTTCAGATTTTGGCTAATTTCTATCTGTAGGCGTCCATAAAACACATAGAGCAAGGAGAAATAGATGCTGCAGAGAACAAGGATGTAACATTTGAGAGTGATTCTAGTCTTCATTGTCATAAAAGAAGGATATCTCTCATCACTTCCCAAAATTGAAACCTGTAAATAAAGAATAGAATGATAAAATGGCTGTCCTATTTACACCTAGTCATGCAAACCTAGAGTACTTCTTCTTTGGAACAAAGCATAACCACACATTACACACATCAGCCAAAGATTTGTCCTTGATATTTAGCCTCAGTTGCTTACAAACAAGGTGTGTTTGTGAAACATCATGACCCCATTGTAGCCTTTTTCGGAAATGTGACCTTGATAAGCAAACTTCACCTTGATGGATAACCTAGACCTTACAAACAACTGATACCTATCAAGGCAAGGAACTAATATCCCTAATATGAGCCATGTACATGAATCTGCATAAGTGTTTAGGTAAGAGCAAAATGTTAAGTTTTTGCATTTACAACTAGCTGACTGATCAACAGACGGACATCAAAAACAGCATGCCCCCGATCTTATTGATGAAGGGCAAAACAATCAGTAAACAAAATTAAAACATGATCTTACACTAAATTTGGACCTTGGAGATGCACTTTTTTAATCTTGTATAATTACTATATCAACTATCGAAAAGAAAGGTTTCCTACGCAATAAGAAGCAAATATAAGATCTCAACTTTCTATTTTAATTTTAGAATTCCATTTATCACATGAGTATGAGTTCAGATTATTTTGCAATATAATTAGTATCAAGAATTGTCTAAATCTTTACAACTTGTGTTCTTTTTACCTGAAATGGCAAAATTTTAGACTAGTCCAAATTGAAAAGAGTTGCAGACATTTAAAGTTTATGAAATTTTAGATTTTTTCAACTTTCTGGTCAGAAAATATTGTGAAAAATGAAGAAATTGCCTGTCAAAAGGAACCAATACTTTAATTGAAACTGTCAAAAATGGATTTTTTTTCTGACTTGTCCACAATTTTTTCCCAAATTTTTTTCCTGAGGGACATAAAGAAGCATGATTTTGTAGGAATAAGTTAACTAGAAACAGTATAGTCTTTATCAGATGAGTATATGAGCATTTAGAATCAAATTTACATCATGACTTTAACCCATTACCAGACAACAAAGTTGTTGACTAGTCCAAGTTGAAATAGAATTTTGGATGTCAGTTTCAAAAAGCAGTGATTGTCTATGATGTAGGCAATATGTGTTTTCTACAAAAATCTCAAAGGGTAGCACAAACAATTCAGCATATCTTGTCTTGGAAATAACTTAACCCTTGTCATGCTGAATAAATTCATTTTGGAATGGCATTAAAATCCATGGGATGACAGCACTGTTAGTACTTGTTGTTCATTCAACAATATTTCTCTTGGAATTTAATTTCATAAGCAACTGTGGCATGAAAAAAACGAACAGGAGGTGTAGACTAAGATCAGACTGCACTTATGTGCAGGCTGATCTTTGTCTATACCTCCTGCCAAAACCGGAATATATGGGTTTAGCATGACAAGGGTTAAGTTTGAACAAAATCAAAAGAAGCAAATCAATTCCATTTTCAATTCCGTTTTAAATAGATTTTTGACTTGAGTTTCCATTTTCATTATAAAAATCATCATATGTTAGAACATTCTTTGTTTGTCCTACCATTTGGAAAGAGATGCACACACTTGCAAAGGTTGCTTCTAATGTAAGTAACAAATCTCTTTAACCCATTACCACACAGCAAAATTTTAGACTGGTCCAAATTCAAAGGAGTTGCAGTCGACAATTTAAAGTTTATGAAAATTTAGATTTTTTCAACTTTTTT
This sequence comes from Fragum fragum, assembly GCA_946902895.1. Taxonomy (NCBI): domain Eukaryota; kingdom Metazoa; phylum Mollusca; class Bivalvia; order Cardiida; family Cardiidae; genus Fragum; species Fragum fragum. Next base: position 31,517,721 of record OX336368.1, on the reverse strand, counting down.
GGTAGAAAACATAGTGGAAAATGAAGAAATTGCTTGTCACAAGCAATTTCTTCTTTTTCCATGATGTTTTCAAAAGCTTTTTACCTTAGGGGCGTCTAAAAGCGTCACTGAGTTGGAATTGGTTAATGATCGCAGCTTGTACTATTGGTGAAACTAAAAATTTCTTTGTTTTTCTATGTATAAAACATAGTGCAAACAATATCTTAATTATCCAAAATGTTTTCTTATGTTGTTTTTAAAGAGGAGTTTAAAAAGCAGGATTGTGTGCCAATTGGTTGATACTGTTTCGTTTTCCATCAGCACCATCTTTGAAAAAAGGTAGTAGAAATAAGAAAAAATGTTCCTTCTGTCAGAGAATCTAACTTTTTTTTTTGCATTCATAAGATTTAGTTGAATATTAAAGTCTCAAATTCACCCATTACCAGATGACAAAAATTGGGCAAAGTTCAAAGAAATTACAAATGACTGTTTTAAGTTGATGCATTTTTAAAAATCTTTTTCCTTGGGGTAGAAAACAATGGAGAAAATAAAAAAAATGCTTAAAAACAAGCAATTTCTTCGTTTTCCACAATGTTTCCAAAGATGTTAAATTAAGTGATGTATAAAAGAAAATGGATTGTGTGAAAATTGATTACAGTCAAGATATTGTAACAAACCCCTTAGGTTTAAGATCTGCTTTTATATCCAATCAGTGAATCTATTGTTTTAATTAAATTGCTTACAAACTAATTTAAGCATACATTATCAGATTGATAATAAATTATCTAATACGTTATCAGCGTTACAAAATCTTGTTACAAAGTAGAATATCACTATATGTGATAACACCCCCCCCAAACAGCTCTATGTCACAAAAAAACATTTTGTCATTGGAATTGAGCCTTTTTCATCAAAGGGTCATAACTCCAAGAAAAATAAATCGACCATAACCAACTGGTACATGCACATTTTAGGTTGAAACTGAGTGCACATGTGAAATTTGAGTCAAATCAATCTAATATTTGATTGTTGATCGAATGGGATTTAAAGCCACTTTTAACAGTATTTCAGTTATATCGCGATGGCTGGAGCACCTAACAATGGATTCCTGGTATTCCTCACACCAGTACTACCACTACATCCTTTCCTAGCCTCCAGCTGCTTTCCCATTTAGGTTTATGATTATCCACCTATTGGTGAGACACAATTGTCGGAAAGAATATGTGTCACTGCCGGGGATTGAACCCATGACATCCCATAATTGAAGATTAGGAAGAGAAAATGAGTGGACAAGATTTTTCCTCAAAGGGTCATAACTCTGTCAAAAGTAAATGGACTGCAATCAAATTACAATATGAATAGCAGTATTTGATACCCAGTCTGTCTGCAAAGTTTGAATCAAATCCTTTCAGTTGTTGCTGGGGAATGAGGGGGCAGAGTAAAAGTGACAAAAGGAGGGACCAACCAATTCAAACTCTTCAAAATCCAGAGCATTTTGACCTGACAGTAAAAATCAACCATATAACACTTTGCTGGAAAAGGACATTTTTATAAAATCTAGGGGCGCTTGAGTGCCTGTATTGCTCCACAGGTTAAGCAAATGCACTATAGTGTTTTCAAGAATTCAATAAACCAAATCATATTCACCATGTGTGGCAAATAAATCTTGTCAATAAAATCTTTTGATATTTCAAACATTTCAATGTTTTACAAAAGTCATTTCATTTACTGAGCCAGGCGGATGAAAAAGGTATTGACAAATTTTCAAAAAGAATTCACTGTATACCATATATGGATATAAGCCAGGACTATAAAAGCCATGTTTTCAACCAATTAATTGATGGAATCTGAAAAAGAGTCACCAGAGGATTATTCCAGTGCAATTTGGTTGAAATCCATCCACTAGTTTCTAAGAAAAATATTTTCAAAGGTTTCACCATATATGGAAAAGTTGAATATATTTATTGCCTTCCATAAATGGTTTCACCCCTTACCAGACAACAAATTTTTAGACTGGTCCAAATTAAAAGGTCTTGCAGAACAATTTAAAGTTTATGAAATTTTAGATTTTTTCAATTTTTCGGGTGGAAGACAATGTTGAAAATGAAAAAATTGCTTGTTGATCAAGGGAGCTCAAAAAGTGGCGACCATGATCAAACTGCATGAATTGCTAAGGTCAATTCTGGGATAAGACTTTTGACCTTGACAGATTGTCTAAATCTAGAATGGTCATTCTATCTAACCATATGTTAATTTTCTAAATACTCTCTGTTATTGACCTCTGCTACATCAAATCTATTTCAAGTATTTGTTGAAGCGAATACCTAGGAAGTACCTTTTCATCTGCCAGGTGACATATTATTGGTTATCTTATTAAATGTTGACATAGTACTTGGTCTTAAATCTTAAATTCGTGTTTTGTCATTATTGATACTTAATTCCTGTATAAGTTCATTATATCCCGTCTCTGCATATAGTTAAGACAAGTTTGTTGTTTAAATTCAGTTTAATGCCACTTTTAACAGTATTTTGGTCACTTCCTGGAGCCTGGAGCACCTAGCCATTGATTCCTGGTATTTCTCACAACAAGCAGTACTACCACTACATCCTTTGTGAGCCTCCAGCTATTCATCCCATGAAAAAAGGGATGTTAGAGGCCAAAGTCCATACATTAACCCATTCCAACACAATCCCTCCTCTTTACTCCCCCAAGAAAAAAAGCATTGGAAACATTGTAGAGAATATCAATCAATTTCTTCATTTTCAACAATGTTTTCCATCCAAAAAGATGAGAAAATTCAAAATTCCATCAACTTGAAATTATCGTCTGCAACTTCTTTCAATTTGGACCAGTCTAAAATGGTGTGTGAAAATGGGTTAATAGACCTGCTGGACTAAAAATCACTGCAGCAAAAACAGCCCAAGGCACTTTGATGTGATCCTGTGCAATTTTTTTGTCTGTCTCTCTTACTTTCATTTTTTGGTACTGAAATGAATCAATGGTAAACAAAAAGCAAAGACTAAGATCTGACTGTAATATAAGTGCAAACTGATCTTTTTATAATTTGCTGCCATATAATGATGGGAATTAGCCAGGACCTGTAGAACTTAGAGTAACCCATTGCCACACAATTTTGAAGTTTGACATTTTTAAGAAATTAGATTTATCTTTAAATTTGTCTTCTTCAACATCTCTACTTTTTGACCAGTCTCAAATTTGTCATCTGTTAATTGATCCATTACAATATAATGACACTTTATGATGCCCTAAAGAAATCTGATCATAGAAAACTTTGTGAGACCAGAAGGAACTGCTAGTAACAAGCAATTTCTCCATTTCTCATAATGTTTTCTACCTTATTCACCCTCGAATTTTAGTGAAATTCAAAATGTCATCTGCAAGTTTTTAGATTTGGATCAGTCTAAAATCTTGTAGTGTGGTGATAGTTTAATAGGATAATCAATCAGACCTAAAACCATCCTGTATTATAAGTCAAAGATTGATGATATCTGCCATTGACAATTAGATGATTCAAAAGCTCTTTGGGGAAATCTTGGCTGGAAATCTCTGTATTTTAGATTACATGGTTTCCTAGAATTCTCATACTAAGCCTTATCTGGTTTCCATTTCGTCCTATTGTCTTTGACAATCTGTTATATCTTGGCATCTTTATGGTGACCAGCCCTAGATTGGCAGGCAGTTAACCCATTCCCACTCAATGACGCTTTTAGACGCCCCAAAGAAAAAAGCTTTGGAAACATTGTTGAAAATGAAGAAATTGCTTGCAACAAGCAATTTCTTCATTAGCCACAATGTTTTCTAACCAAAGAGTAAAAAAATCCAAAATTTCATAAGCTTTAAAGTGTCGTTGCAATTTCTTTGAATTTGGGGAAGTCTAAAATTTTACCATCTGGTAATGAGTTAACTCTTTATAAACTAACACTAGTGGTCCCATACAAGTGAGTACATGGTATTTCTCACTTGTCCAAGGAGAAGTAGTAAGCAAAATTTCATTTATCCAACTTGAAAATTTAGCTGCCTTAAATGTCAAGAAATATTACTGGAAATATTGGACCAAAAATTTCAGATGTCTGCAACATCTTCAAATTTGAACCAGTCCAAAATTTATTTGTGTGATAATTTGTTAAATTTGGAACAATAAAAAAAGGTTGACATCTTGGAAATGACTTAATGAACTTATATAGAATATATAATTATGCTTGTCCAAAAGCAAAAGCCTAAAGAAAATCTGCTTGTCTACTGCCAGAAGGAGTACAGTTTTACTTGTATTAAGGCCAAAAAGTGGTCGCTGAAGAGAATGGCTGCTTTTTACATTTTTTGTGACATGGATCAATTTGGTTGCGTATGATTTTTTTCAGAACTCTCACTTAATCAAACTCATTAGAATTGTCTCAAATAAAATAGGATTTATTTATTTTTTTTTTTTCAAAGTATTTTTTTCAACTTCTCAGTAGCTCATGATTTTTTGGGAAAGGGAATTATGATTTTGGTCACATAATAAAAGTGGTTGCTTAATAGAGGTGGCTGCTCAAGCAAGATAGACTGTACCAGTGGGACAAGTTGTTCAAAGGAATTTGATAACCCTGTGCCTCGTCATTAGCAAATGCATATTGATGAGACTTAGCTTCATGGAAAACTAGAGGCTATAATTGGAAGCAATTAATTGCCCCCAAAGACTTCATGTCACAGAAAAAAAAAATTGCCACCCAATATAAAAGCTTTTTTCAGATTTTCCAACAATGGGACACAGCTCAAAGAAAACAAAGGGATTGTAACTAAAATCTTTGCCTCATACTGATTGCACAAGTAAAATTTGAATTAAAGAATTGAAGAACTGAAGGAGAACAAAAGTAGACAAGATTTTTAAACAATGGGTCATAACTCCAAGAAAAAGTAATGGAACTTTCACAAAATAATATGCTTACATCTTTGCTTAGCCCATTACCATTTGCAAAATTTCAGACTGGTTAAATTGAAAGAAAATGCAGATGATGAATTTATGTTAATGAAATTTTTAGATTTTTCAACTTTCTGGGTAGTAAATATTGTGGAAAATGAGGAAATTGAATCAAAGCGTCATTGTATGGGAATGGGCTATTACTGAATGCCTGTGTGAAATTCAATTGATTCATTGATTGAATGGGGTTTAACGCCGCTTTAAATAGTGTGTCAGTCATATCACGGTGGCTGGAACACCTAACAATGGATTCTTGGTATTTCTCCCACCAGTACTACCACTAAATCCTTTCCTAGCCTCCAGCTGCTATCCCACTAAGGTTTACAATTATCCACCCATTGGTGAGAGACAGATGTCAGAAAGTATATGTGCCGCTGCCGGGGATCGAACCCCAAACATCCCATGATTGAAGATTACCGGTAGGGGTCTGACGCGCTACCGACTGCGATATGGCGGCGGCGGCATGTGAAGTTCAAACAAAATCCATCCATTAGATTAGGAGAAAATGGGCAGCAACCATTGGGCCAACTAAAAAGCTGAATCTTACCTATCCACCAAGAATGTACTAAACATGTTAGGAACTAACAATAAACAAGAGGACCAATATGGTCCTAGATTGCTCATTTGAATTGTCTGCTATTAAAAAAATGCAACTAGAGACAAATAACTATAACCAGTTTCAGGAAGATTGAGGCAAAAATATGACATCAATATTGTAAACAAAGAAATTGTCATTATGGCCCCTTTTCCTGTGTTGTCCTATCGAACCTTTCCATAATCTAAAAGAATCATCTTTATGACCTAACAATTATCCTGACTGAGTTTCATGAGGATTGAGCCAAAATTGTGGCCTCTAGAGTGTAAACAAAGAAATTGTAATTAAGGCCCCTTTTCCTGTGTTTTCCAAAAGAACCTCCCTATAATCAATAGGGTAGAATCCTTGTAACCTAATGATTATTCTGGCCAATTTTCATGAAGATTGAGCAAAAATTGGGGCCTCTAGAAAGTAAAGAAATTGTCATTAAGGCCCCTTTGCTTGTGTTTTAAAAAAGAACCTTACAATAATCAATAGGGTTCATCCTTATGCCCTAACAATTATTCTGGCCTAGTTTCATGAAGATTAAACCTAAATTGTGGCATCTAGACTGTAAACAAAGAAATTGTAATTAAGGCCCCTTTTCTTGTGTTTTCCAAAAGTACCTTCCTATTATCAATAGGTAGAATCCCTGTAACCTAACAATTATTCTGGCTAATTATCATGAAGATTGAGCAAAAATTGTGGCCTCTAGAAAGTAAAGAAAGAAATTGTCAATAAGGCCCCTTTTCCTGTGTTTTCTGATAGAACATTCCCATAATCAATTGGATTCGTTCTTATGCCCTAATAATTATTCTGGCCTAGTTTCATGAAGACTGAGCTAAATTTGTGGCCACTAGACTGTAAACAAAGAATTTTGTCTTAAAGGTCCCTTTTCCTGTGTTTTCTGATAGAACCTTACCATAATCAAAAGGGTTCATCCTTGTGACCTTACAATTATTCTGGCAAAGAATATAGGATTGAGCCTAAATTGTGGCCTCTAGAATGTAAACAAAGAAATTGTCATTAAGCATTAATGTTGTTAAGCGTTAATTGTCATTGTCATTCCTGTGTTTTGGAAATATCCTTCCGACCTTATAATTATCCTGGCAAAGTTACATGAAGACTGAGCCAAATTTGTGGCCTCTAGAGTGTAAAGAAAGAAATTGTCATTTAGGTCTCTTTTCCTGTGTTTTCAAATAGAATCCTCTCATAATCAATAGGGTTCATCCTTATGCCCTAACAATTATTCTGACCAAGTTTCGTGAAGATTGGGTCAAAACTGTGGCCTCTAGAGTGTAAACACTTCAATTGTTGAAGTTGCACGACACACCAGGGACATTCAACGATCAAAAAGCTCACCATGATCACTTTGTGCTCAGGTGAGCTAAAAACTTAAAATTTGAAGATTCAGTCATGGACAATCATCCCATTACCAGTCCACACAATTTTAGACTATTCCAAATTCAAATATGTTGCAGATGACAAATTCTAGTTGATGAAATTTTCTTCCTTTTTCCAAAATGTTTTCCAAAGCTTTTTTTTAGGATGTCAAAAAGTGTGATTGCATGAGAATGTGCTTAACCATATTATCAAGGAGCATCTTGGCTTGACCGAACCTCTGTATGAGTGTCTCAATTCTTTTCATGTTGTCCCCTCCATGTTCTCACCTTGACATCGTGCAACTCACCTAACTCATAACTAGATGACAAAGTTTTAGACTGGTCCAAATTGAAAGAAGTTCCTGATGACATTTCAAATTGCACTAAAAGTGTGATTTAGGCTCGAAAACATTGTGAGAAAAGGAGAAATTGCTTGTTACAATCAATTTCCCCTATACCCCCAAAGTTTTCCAGGGTAGTATTTCCTAATGGGGTAAGAAAGCAAGATAATGTGTTGTAATGGGTTTATATCTATAATCAAAGCCCTACATTTTCTCTAATTTAGATTAAGTTATCCTCAAGTTATCCTCCTGATATACCATCCACAGCACAAAATTTAAAATTCTACAATATCCAGCATTTTCCAAAATTTCCTCAATTATGGAGAATTCCAAGTTGTAATCAATGAAAGTTCAAGCCACATAGAGGATCTTGACATGTGATAAATTACAATGTAAAACTTCTTGGTTTTTCCCTTTGAATGCTTATTGATTTCCATATTTCTTCAAACAAATCAACCCTATACCATATAGCATTGTCGATGGTCGATTTGTTCCATTTCAATTGTATTTAAACTATCCAACCAGGTTCTTCCATTCCCACACAATCACACTTTTGGTCGCCCCTCAAGAAAAACAATCAGGAAAACATTTGGGAAAATGTAGAAATTACTTGTAAAAAGCAATTTTTTCATTTTACATAATATTTTCTATCAAGAAAATTGAAAAAATCTAAAATTTCATAAACTTTACATTGTCGTCTGCAACTCCTTTCAATTTAGACCAGTCTAAAATTTTGCCTTCTAGTTATGGGTCAAATCATAATGAAAAAAAGTATTGATGCTGAAAAACTCTGAATTTTTTGTGACAGTTGGAACTACAAATGTATCACAAACATGGATGCCCTTGCATAATGGCTTGTCACATGACCTTCAGTTGTGACCTTGAACTTGGGCATACACAACAAACTTTTATGCATAACGCTTAAGTACTTCAAGGGTAACAACTGCCAAGTTATTATGAAATCCATGTATTAATGCAGAAGATATGCTCTGAACAAGAATAGGACACACACAATAACACACACTACCAAAAACACCACAAGTACACACACACACACACAAAGACAGCTGATTGATTGATTGAATGGGGTTTAACGCCCCTTTTAACAGTGTCTCTGCGGATGAGCACCTAACCCCCCCCCCACACACACACAGAGGTAACTATAATGCAGGAAAGAGCAGAAACTGACTTTTGTGACCTTGAATGTGTGTATTGCTTAGCTAGAATCACACTCTTGCACTACCATTACCATTCACCTCTGTATGGGCTCAATTCGTCATTTCATCACACACCCCAACTGATTTCCATCTAAAATCTGTCGTATCAATATGAATGGTTTTTTCGGTAGCTATTCAGATGAGATGATTTTAAAACAAAAGTAGTTTGTTGTTTTACAGGTAATTATCAAATTTTAATGCACATATAATGTATCTTGAATAATATTTATCATGTTCAAACAGTTTTATTTATTGCAAATCAAAAGAAAAACAATGTATCTTTCATAACTTGGTTTGACCAGAATCTTGTCATCTAGCCCATTGCAGAGGCGTTTAGTGAGAGTAACGAGCAACAACCCTGCTTGGAGATTGAGCTGACATTTGCACACTTGACTAAATGAGGTATATGTAGTGACCTTTGACACTTGCCATGCTGACCCTTGAATATTCCTGCTTTGGAAAGATATTGATAAAGATCAGTCTGCAAATGTGTGCAGTCTGATCATAGTCCACACCATCTGCTTGTCCCTTTTATTCCAAGATTTGTTTTTGATATGTATTTTCCACATAAGTTCTAACCCTTGTCATGCTGAACCCGGAATATTCCTGTTTTGGCAGGAGGCGTAGAGCAAGATCAGCCTGCAAATAAGTGCAATCTGATCTTGGTCTACAACTCCTGCTTGTTCTTTTCCTGCCAGAGTTGTTTACAAAATTGATTTCTAAAAGAAATATTGATTTTTGAACAACAAGTTTTATCAGTACTTTCTGCCCTTTGATTTTACAGAAATTCGGTGAGGTTATTTATACAGCATGACAAGGGTTAACCTTCAATTAGTGCTTCAAGTGCTTTGATCTCAACTCAATTCTGTAAAGAATTTTATTATTCCCAACAAGATTTAATTGTTTCATCAATGGACACATCTTCTTGCAACCCCAACATTAGTTTTTTGACAAATATCACACCATCTGAGTCATAACTAAAGTCTTTCAAAGAATGTTAGAATTCAATGCCATTCTTGGAACCTCAGAAAAAGTAATGCATTCACCCACAAGGCAATGAAATCATAGACCGGGCAAAGAAGTTGAAGAGAAAATTTCAATAATAATTTAGAATGAAAGCATTGTGCCTGAGCAGAAAAAAAAAAATTCTTGTAAGAAGCAGTATCTCCTTTTATAACCTTTGTCATGCTGTATAAATTACCTAACAGAATTGCTGTAAAATCAAAGGGCTGAAATCACTGATAGAACTTGTTCAAAAATCAATATTTCTTTTAGAAATCAATTTCATAAACAACTCTGGCAGAAAAAGATCAAGCAGGAGGTGTAGACCAAGATCAGACTGCACTTACGTGCAGGCTGATCTTGGTCTACACCTCCTGCCAAAAACGGAATATTCTGGGTTCAGCATGACAAGGGTTAAGTAAGTTTTCCTAATTACAATTCCTCCAGAGATAAAGGCTCTTTTTCTTTCAACAGTCAAATTTAAAGTTAATGCTAGGATGATACCGGAGTTCTCAACTGATTGCAGTCCTTTTCGGTATTTTGGAAGGGGGCCAACTAAGAAACAATTCTGCTAAATTTGACTGAAATTGGCCTTGTGGTATGGATGAGATGTCGTTTAAAAATCCTTCTTTGTTTCAAAATACGATCCCCCTGGAGCAGAGCCCCAGGATACCAAAGGGTAATGATTTTAGCTACTTTGAAAGAGGTCAGTATACTGGTGTTTCATGCAAGATGTAAAAGCTCTGCTCCTTCTTGTTAGAAGCAGATTTTTAAAGATGTTTTTTAAATTTCACATTTGTTGCCGTGTCAACCAGAGTTTTCCAAAATTTTAATTCTTTTTGCTAATTTATAAGGGACTACATATGGAATAATTCTGACATTTGGTTGAAATTTGCCCAGTGGTTTAGGAGGAGATGTTGTTGAAAAATACTTCTTTGTTTCTATATAGAACCCTTCCCTGCCAAATAGGTTGAAATTGGCACAATGGTTTGGGAGGAGATGTCTTTTAAAAATCCTTCTTTGTTTCTATATAGAACCACCCCCTGGGCTCCACCCCTTGGGACCCAAGGGTAATGATTTTAGCTGTTTTGAAAGAGCCCAATATACTGATGTTTTATGCAAAATATCAAGGCCCTAGACCTTATGGTTCAGGAGAAGAAGATTTTATTCTAAATTTCACTTTTGTTTCCAGGGCAACTGGAGTTTTCAATTTAGGTATTTTTGAAGGGGACAACCAGAACATTTCTGCCAAATTTGGTCAAAATTAGCCCAGTGGTTTGGGAGGAGATAATGTTTAAAGAAATTGTTGACTGACAAAGGAGGGAAAATGGACTGAAGTTGATAACAATAGCACACACGAGCACTTTGTGCTCAGAAGAGCTAAGAAGGTTTGTACAGTGATGTGTGTCCAACATAGAATTAATTCTTTCCTGTTTTGCAAAATATGATCCCTGACAAAAATTTAAAGTGGAATAAATTTGAAAAATAACCACTCAATAGGGTAGGAAATATAGTGGAAAGAAAAGAAGTAACTTGTTACAACTTTTTCTCAATTATAAATTCACACGGACATATAAACCTGGGATTGAATAGGAAAGAATTAAAATATTAGCCTGCACTAGATGACCATTTTAACACTATTAGACAATTGAAATCCATATAATCAATAATGGTTTCTACATTAATTGACCAATCAAAGGATAGCGCTTAAATAAAACCAGTCTACAAGGAAATGATTGTCTTCCGGTGATAACAAAGAGTGTAACAAAAGACAATTGATTTCACATTTAAACACTCAAATAGTCAGTGCTAACAAAATTTGCTTCAGAATTTTATAAAACTATCAAATTATAGTACAAAAACAATGCAGACAGGAGATTTGTTTGTTTGTATTGGGGTTTAACCCATTTCCACACAGTGACGCTCTCAGACGCCCCTCAAGGAAAACAATTAGGAGCATTGCATAAAATGAAGAAATTGCTTGTAACAAGCAATTTCTTCATTTTACGCAATGTTTTCTACCAAAAATATTGAAAAAATCCAATATTTCATAAACTCTGAATTGTCGTCTGCATTTCCTTTCAATTTGGACCGGTCTAAAATTATTTCGTGTGGGAATGGGTTAAATCCACTTTTAGAAGTATTTAGATCATATTGTGGTAGCTGGAACACCTGACCATGGATTCTTGGTATTTCTCAGACCAGTACTACCACTACATCCTTTCTGAGCCTGCAGCAGCTAATACAAGTTAGGTTTATATTTATCCATCCATTAATGGGAGATAACTGTTGGAAAGGGTATTTGCCAAGACCAGGGATTGAACACAGACAGAAGAGCATAATTATACAGCTTATTACATTTTTTTCTTTGACCTTTCAAAAATAAATTTAACACATTACCAGACAACAAAGTACTAGGCTGGTCTTAATTCAAAGAAGTAGCTGCAGACAACTTTTAGGTGATGAAATTGTCAAAAATGATTTTCTTTTGCTTATAATAAGTAATTTCTCCATTTTCTACAATGAGGGACATAAATAAGTGAGATTGTGTGGGAATGGGATAATGAAAATACAGGAAGAAGGACAAATAAAGCTTATATATTATCCCTTGTCATGCTGAATAAAACCCTCTATAACACCCTGTTAAAATCAAAGTACTGAAAGCACAGAAGGCACTAATTTTGGGTAGGTAATCATTAAGAAAATTAATTCAAAGATCAATGCCTGCTTTAACTGGACCAGCAAGAAGTCTAGACAAAGATCAGACTGCACATATGTGCAGCCTGATCTTTGTCTAGACATCCTGCTAAAAAGGAATATTCCGGGTTCAGCATGAAAAGGGTTAACAATTATTAACCTTTCAACAAATAAATCTAACAACCAGTTTTATCCTCTAAGTCATCACTTACTTTATGTACAATAAATATCTTGAAAATGGACAGTGTTAAATTTTATTGGTTAGGAAGAGACCTGATATAGGTAACGGTCATCATAGGATGGAATTTTTTAAGTGATATTTATCAATGGATTTATAAATGTCTAAAAACAGTCATTATCACCACCCATTAACATTTACTTACCCAAGCAACTGGCCATATTTATTAGGGACCCTATGACATTTTAATCATTGTAAACACTAACAAGAGGTTGGTTACCATATGACCAAATTTTAGACTGGTCCAAATCGAAAGGAGATGCAGACAACAATTCACAGTTCGTAATATTTAAGATATTTTCAACTTTCTGGGTAGAAAACATTTTGGAAAATGAAGAAATTGCTTGATACAAATAAATTCTACATTCTACACAATGTTTTCACAATTGTAGTCCAAAAGCAATTCCTTTTCTGCAATGCTTTCCTAATCATTTTTCTTGAGGGGCATCATTGTGTGGGAATGGCTTAAAAGAAATGAATCAAATAGTAACTTACTGCAAAGTTTGGAATCTTAAAAAAATATTCCCCAAAAAGACAATTCTTTAAGAAATGTATTTGATATTTGCATATATTGAAAACTTAAATCACCTATTGTCATGGTTAAAGAATACTAAGTGCAGACAGCAAATCTATAGGTGAAATGCTCCAAGCAACTACACATGTTTATTGCTTTGACCCATTCCCATATGACAAAATTTTGGACTGATCCAAAATTCAAAGCAGTTGCAGACATAATGTTGATGAAATTTTAGATTTTTCAACTATCGGCGTAGAAAACATTATGGAAAATAAAGAAATCGCTTGTAATAAGCAATTTCTTCATTTTCCACAATGGTTTCCCAATTGCTTTTAATGAGGGGAGTCAAAAAACGTCACTGTGAGGGAATTGGTTATTTCATTAAAAAGTGCACATCTCAAGTTCTTAATGGGGTTAATGCAATACTGTCATAAGCATCAATATGAATATAGGTGCTTACAACAGTGTATAAGCCCTTAATATCAGGTTCAAGATACATGTGAAAGTAACACCAATGGTTCATGATCCATTAAGAGATAATTAAGCATGTCTAGTCTTTCTAACCATGGCGAATCCATCCACAAAGCAATGTTATTGATTTCTGGCTGACCAAACAAGGGACACACTGCATGAGATGCCATTAGCACAATGGCAATTTTATGAAACCTCTAATGCCTCTCTGGTTACAAGATCCAATTACAAAGACCAAGCTTCCAATTACATGAAGAGATGCTTTCCACAAACATGATTGGCCTTTCCTATTGCTAATAGCTGTACATGGCTATTCACAGACATATGTTCTTTCCTACAATATTGAGATTTCAAAACTTACAATATTCTTGCTATGTTCTTCATGATAAAAGCTGAACATTTAGTAGACAGTATTCAATTCAGGAGAACACAACGAATATACTTTTTGATGTCACAAATACTGAACCAATTCTAAGCCATGTCTTGCCAAAGACTGTTTGGTGTAATAAGCAGCTATTAAAATCATGGATTTTAACCAATTACCATACAATAAAATTCCAGACTAGTCCATATTGAAAGGAGTTGCAGAAGACAAATTAAAGTTTATCATTTTCTAGATTTTTTCAACTTTTACAAACTTGTGGAAAATTAACCCTTGTCATGCTGAATCCCCAATATTCCTGTTTGAGCAGGAGGTGTAGACAAAGATCAGCCTGCACATATGAGCAGTCTGATCTTAGTCTACACCACATGTTTGTGCCATTCAAACCAGAATTGTTCATACAATCAGTTTTAAATTTAAATATTGGCCTGCAACTAGTGCTTCTTATGATTTCAGTCCTTTGATTTTGGTGCAATTCCAAATGGGATTTTAATTCAGCATGACAAGGGTTAAGGAATAGCTTCTTGCAAGCAAGTTCTTCATTTTCCACAGTTTTTTCCAATGCTATTTCCTTAGGGGCATCAAAAGGTGTCACTGTGTGTCGGTTAAACAATTATCAAGTAACTGTATTCTAACATATTTCATATAGCAGAATTGATATAAGAGACTTTGTTTTACTGAAAAAGTTGTCCCCTACCATGGTATTTACAGCTACATAAATCTAACATAGGGCCCCTTTTTGACACCCTGAAGAAATAATGGTTATGGAATCTGTGTGGGATAAAAAAGAGAGAAATTGCTTTTGACAACATTTTTTTTTATCTTACAATATTTCCAACCTTTTTGGTAATTAATTTCCACTTTAGCTCAATTTTGAAACATTGTCTCCAAATTCTTTCAATTTGGATCAATTTGGATCAGTCATATCATTTTTCATCTGAGGTGCGTTCTTTTCGTCGAGATTCTTAAGATTCTTATTTAGATTTTTGAGATGAAGCGTTCTTTAGATTAAGATTTTTAAGCCGCTAAATAAGAATCTTACGAATTCTTAATGAGGAATTTAAGCGTACTCGACATTGGCTTAAACGAGTAGCCTTGACAATATCGAATATTTTCACTCAAAATAACAAAAATCGCTCTTTATGACGTCTCAAAAATCTTATTTAGCGGGATTTCTCATCTCGACGAAAAGAACGCACCTCAGGTAATAGGTTAAATACAATATATATTACAATTTTGAGAATATGATAGACCTTATATCAAGCCATCCCTACACAATCCTGCTTTTCTATGCCTAGGAATAAAAAAGTTCAAGAAAACAATGTGAAAAATGAAGAAATTGCTTGTTACAAGTAAATTCTTCATTTTCCAAATTGTTTTCCACACAGAAAACAAAATATATTTGAAATTCTGTCAACTTAAAATTACCACCTGCAACTTGTTTGAATTTTGACCAGTCAAATTTCGTTCTTTTGTAACGTGTTAAAGAGCAAACAGTTATCAGCAGAATACCCTCAACGTACATGGCAACATTATACACTAAAGATGTTTCAAGATAAAGGTTATGTCAGACCCAAGTCTTAATGAGATTACAGCCAAAAGCAACATAAATGAATAGCATAAAAATTATTTAAAGACAAAAGTTAAATGATAAACTGTATCTTAATGAGATTGCAGCCAATAGCAACATGTCCTAATTTAAGAGGACCATAATGGCCTCAGTTGCTCATCTAACTGAGCAAAAAATCAAAATTTATACATTTATTGACATTGTGAGCAAAAACAAAAGTGGGGTATGCCTGGGCAGAGTCATAACAAAACCCTAGGAAACATTACTCAACAACTTTTGATGAAGGTGAGGCTACATGCATTAATATGAACTTTTCAAACTTACTACATGTATTCATCAGCATATTTTAAAGGTACCCTCCTTCGTTCTTTGTAAAATAGATTAAGGCCTGGTGAAGTGGTGGTGTCAAAATAGGACAGCTGGGGTATGTTTAATAACTTCAGGACAGAGCCACAAGGTCATGAAACAAACAAAATACACAATAACTCTAGGCCTAATTATTTATCACAGTATGTTTTTCTTTGATTTTCCTACTTTTTTTCTATATAAAATAGAACAAGCCCATGCAGAGCTGGAATGAGATTCCAAGTCTAAGAGGGATTCAGCGGGATGGCAAATGCAAAATCAGATATTACTAGGCTTTACAGTTATCAGAAGTTAACTTCCTTCCTTTTTTATTTAAATAAGGTGTGTATAGGTTAGCCCGAGCGGTATCCCAGGGGCATTATTTGAATAACTTAAGTTGAGGATATGCCTTATATGAGTTATTAAACCTCTTATTGTTACATTTTGCCAGGAGAGGATTATCAAAGATTTCCTTTCTTTTTGTAAGAAATGAGGGTACAATATTAGGACTAAAGGGGCATTATTTTCAATTTTTTAGAAGAGGGTCACTGTGGAAAGTCACATGTTAAATATTAAACCTCTAGGCATAATGGTTTGTCAGGATAAAATTTAAAAAATTCTCTTCCATTATTCTAAGTAAAATAGTTCAACCTTTCTATTGCCATAGCAACTATTTTTTCTTTTATAAAATGAAATTCTTTCTACAATTTTAGAAGAACCTATCCAAGGGAACACCCCTGCAAAGTTCTAGCTTGATTTGCCATCCAGACAGACATCATATCATCATGTATGCTAAAAGCCAAATTAAACACAATCTAAATTCCAAGATGGACAATATATGTATGGCCTCTAAGACTCCAAGTTAGATTTCAGACAACAGCAAATTATGCTGCCAGTTGTAAAAATCACAACAGATATTTAAAAATAAATGATATTTTAAACCTTGTTTAACCCTTTCCCAAACAATCCCTCCTTTTTACGCCACTCAAGAAAATAGCTTTGAAAAACATTGTAGAAAATGAAGAAAATGCTAGTATCAAGCAATTGCCTCATTATCCACAATTTTTTCTATCCAAAAAGACAAATTTCTTTTTTTAAAAAGAATTAAAATGCCGTAAGTAGCATATCCTCCTTTTATTTATATAAATCATAAGATATTGTTAGACAGAGGATATAACAGACATTCTTTAATGCTTTCAGGTGGATTATCGAGAAATAATGGTAGATTATCATTTGATAAACTCACCGCCTATCCAGTGAAATTATCAAAATCTTATGCCCCCCTTTCGTTCATTTCACCCTATCTGACTTTATCTAAGCAGAGCCAAATAAGTGACATCATCATAAGCGTTGCATAGCAGTCACATGCAAAATGACGCGCTTTAAGAAATTTTGTCCTAAAATTTGTGCATTTTGTTTAATTTTTGTACTAAAGAAATAGAACAATCGTTTGTTTTTCGAGTAAGATCGATTTGATATTTGATTTCATGAACAACGAAAGCTACTTTTTCACTCGTGGCTTTGCCACTCATGAAAATATAGCTTTTGTTGTTCACTCAATGAAATATAAATCGATCTTACACTGAAACAAACAATTATCCTCTATTTAATTCTAAGAGGGATAACAATCATCGGTAACTGATACCCTGAATAGAGTGTATATTAGGTAGAATAGATATTTCAAGACATTAATGATAGACCCTAAATGAGATAACAGTCCCTGAGAGTGTGAATATGAGGCAGATCAGGTATTTTCAGACATTTATGATAGACCCTACATGAGATAACAGTCATGAGAAACATTCCCTGAAAAAGTGTATATAAGGCATATTAGGTATTTCAAGATATTAATAATAGACCCTAAATGAGATAACAGTCAATGACAGTGTGAATATCAGGCAGAATAGGTATTTTCAGACATTAATGATAGACCCTAAATGAGACAAAAATCATGAGCAAAATACCCTTAAAGTGTGAATATTAGGTATAACAGATATTTGAAGACTTTGATGATAGATTTTTAATGATTGATTGATTAAATGGGGTTTGACACCACTTTTAACAATTTTTCAGTCATATGGCGGAGGCTGGAGCACCTAACAATGGATTCCTGGTATATCTCGTACCAGTACTACCATTACATCCTTTCCTAGCCTCCAGCATGCTATTCCACTTAGGTTTACAATTATCCACCAATTGGTGAGAGACAAATGTCGGATGGATATGTGCTGCCGGGGATTGAGCCCATGACATCCTATGATTGTGATCCCCAAGGCATACATGAAATATGATGACCCTACAACTGATAACCCTGATCAAGTTTTGGTAAATGTTAAAGATTTTCATTGATAAACACACAAAAAGACAAATGGACTACCTACAAACAGACACAGTATTCCTGTAATCTATGCAGGTTCATAAATGATCAAAGACAAAAAATGATACAAGACCAAAATATTTCCATTTCTTATCCGATCAAAACAGAAATCTATTTAAAGTAAAACATGCATTTTGTGTCACACAATTTTATCATCACAGGGATTTGGCAACTTTGGTATGTAGTAACAAAAAGACACGAATCTTCACGGAAAGTTGATATAGGTTAATAGAACCAGGATTACAACAAAGCCTGTTTTAAAAGCCCAAAAAATCTTTAGTAATTTTTATCTTTTCCCATCCCTTTTGACTCATTCTTCTTATGCAGTGAATAAGTAGATTACACAATTCACCATTTCTATGAATGACGTTTTTAGTATAAATGTTGTATATCTTCAAGTCATACGCAGATTTCAACATTATTTTTTTTTTATTTAAAACCCATTATCAGACATTGCCTCACTTTGAGGCAATGTAGAAATATAGCCATAAAAACATTGTGAGAAAATCAAGAATTTGCTTGAAATAAAAAGTTTATCCATTCATACAAGGGTTTCCAACCCAATTAGGCACTCTCTTTTAAATTCAAACTCATCTTGAATTGTATTTTTCAACTTCTTTCTATTTAGACCAGTCTACCATTCTTTTGTCTTGTAATCATTTAAGCACTCATTAAATTTCTATAGTAGGGGTTCACAAGTGTCAAAATGTATCTCAAGGCTTAATAAAATCTGTATCTAAAAGCAAGATTTTGTTCAGCCTTTTACTGAAAAAAAGAAGCTAGACTATCACAGAATGTGATTAACCCACCCTACCCAAAATGGCTCTGTGTCACAGAAGAAACATTTTGTCACTGGAATAGAGCTTTTTTTTCAACAAAGGGGCATAACTCCAAGATAAGGCCATAATTGAACATGCCCATCTTTCATTGAAACTGAGTGCACATATGAAATTTGAGTCAAATCCATTCAGTAGTTGAAGAGAAAATGAGCAACTATTTTTTTTTCATCAACAGACCATAACTTTGTTAAAAGTAAATGGTCCTCAACTAAATTGCAATATTCACATCTGTTCTTCAAGATACCAAGTCAGAATCAAATATACGCTATGTTGTTGCTGACAAATTGAGCTCACAAGGAAAAAGCTACATACAGATACAGCAATGTGAGAAATTAAGGAATTGCTTGTATAATAAGCAATTTCTTCATTTTCCACGTTCTTTTCACGAACCATTTTCTTTTTGATGGGTGTAAAAAAGTGAGATGGTCTGGGAAAAGTGAGATGGTCTTGGAACTGCTTTAAGTAAAGTGCTAAAAACACTATGTTTCATTATGAAAAACAAACTTTAGGTGCTGTGTGCCTATCTATTCAACAATTTAATTTGGTTGTGATTTAATTTAACCTATTATCAGGTGACAAAATCATAGAATAGCCTTTTTTGAAAGATTTAGCAGAAGTTATTTGAAATTGAAAATTTTAAGAAATATTTGCCTTTTTGGGTAAAAAACATTGTGAACATTAAAGAAGTTGCCTTGTACAAGCAATCCACAAGGTTTACCTAATGTTTTTCTTAGGGGCGTTGAAAAAAGCATTGTGTGGAAATGGGATAAAGCTTTAGAAAGTTTCCAATGCTCCCTCTCTGAGAGACTTTGTTTTTCTAATTACGACAAGAGGGCCATTGACCCTAAAGCACTCACCTGAATCAAAGTATCGGAATGTTAAACAAGGGATAAATCTATTTGAGAATCATTCGATGATATCCTTAGTATATGCAACACATGAAACCTTTAAAGCTTCATGATTTGCCACAAGAAAATTTAGAATAAATTTTTCTACTTTGTTTCTGTTATGAAATAGGGTACATCCTGGCAGAACCCATATGTTGAGATAGGGTACATTCTGGCAGAGCCCATATTTAGCCCTAGCAGCATCTCATGAACAATTCTACTAGGAGATACTACAAACAAAATATCAATGCTCCAGGCTTTCATGTTAGGAGAAAAAATCTCTCTCAGTTTCTATGTATACAGGATAGGCCTGTGTGGAGCCCATATACAACCCAAGGGGTTTGAAATGAACAGACTTAGAAGATATGCCTCTAGAAGATGCTACATATATCACTTACCAGAGCTCTAGGCTTTCTGGTTACAAAGAAGAAAATTATTAATGTTTTCTGTCATTGTTTCAATATAAAATATGGTGGGCAAAGAGGTTTTACATGAGCAAACTTTGAAAAAGTCCCTCAGGGGATGCTACATATCCATTCTCTAAGCTGTCTGATTTCAGAGAAGATTTTCAGAGAATTTCTTCTTCGTTTCAGAGGGTCTAGATGACATCAAAATCTGACCACAATTGGGCATCACATGACCAAACTTGCAAAAGTCCAAGGATGCTTAACACCTAATATCAGTGCTTAACAGTTTCTGAGAATATGAACAAACTTGATAAAGGTCCCCTAGGAGATGCTGCATACCAAATATCAAATCCCTTCAGAGGGGGAGATTTTAAAAGAAAACATTATATTCACCTTTTTGTTGCCTTAGCAACCAAAGTTTAGGGTAACTTTTGGTATTTAAATGATTTTAGAAGCGCTTCTCCCAAGGAACATTCCTGCCATTAATCAAGATTGGCCCACTGATTCAGGAGGTGAACATGTTAAAAGAAAACTGTTGATTGACACACAGCCCCAACAATAGACATTGGGATATCACAATATAGCTTACCTTGACCACTTTATGTGAAAACAACAGACATTGGGAGATTACAATATAGCTTACCTTGAACACTTTATGCTCAGGCAAGCTAAAAAATAGTTTTTTTACTGTACTTCAGGATAAATAGCAAAGGTTGTTAATGACTTGGGTATCTAATGTGACCCAATAACTGCCTGCTTTATCCATCAAAGCTAGTGCTTGTCAAAATTCACATTCAATTATCAATTAATTACATTATCTAATGACAATTTTCATGTTTACTATTAATGTGCTAATTTCTATGAAACATAAATACTTATAATAAAGTCTAATTTACTGTTACAGTGTATTGTATCAAATAGTTTTGCCTTTGAGGGCAAGTAATTCATCCCATAGCCGGCACTGACAGACTCCATAAAAAAGTGTCCACTTTGAACTATTCTAGCTCTTCCTTTGAGGAAAAGCTAATTAAGTTTAAAGTGAACATTTTTTTAGAAGGATTTAGATCATTGCTTGAGCCATGAAGTTTTTGTGTCGTGGCAACCTCTTTTGGTGGTCTTAGTGTTTTAAATTTCAAAGCATTAGTGATAAGGTCAGCTTAATGCATTTCTCAACCTAATTGTTCAAGGGAGGCAACTTATGTAATGGAGTTAGTATGCATGATCTCCCAAGCAAAAGTACAAGGAAGAGGACTAACACAACTAAATAACTCACTCATAGCAGAAAGCTTTACCATTTCACTAGTTGTGAGTCAGTATTTCTTTTTTTTTAAAAATCAAAAGATTACTCTAGTGATATTTGGTTAATATTTGTGAAATAGTTTCTAAAAATATTTCTGATTTGATAAATATGTAATTGATACACAAACACATAATCTCACCAATACATGACACCAATAATGACATGACAGCCTCCTGGCCAAAGGAGTCTAGAAATTAATTGATGAATTAAATCATAAACTGAATTTTTTATGAAATGGCACTTGAGAGTGTTGGTGAGTAGCAGTTTTTTGTGTGTTTTTATCAACCACCAATTTATCCGGTCATTTGTCTATTAATATAAGTTTTTTTAAAGAACAGCCCATATAGTCAATGACCACATTTTTTGTTTACAGACACCTTCCCACATGCCAGAGAACAGTTCAACTACCATTGGGGTTTGAAAGCTCTCAAATAGCTTATGAAAATCTACAAAAATGAAGTGTTACTATTCCAATTTACAGAATTTTTTTACCCTTGTCATGCTGAACCAACAATATTCCTGTTTTGACAGGAGGTATAGAAAAAGATAAGACTGCACATAATATGTTCAGTCTGATCTTTGTCTACGCCACCTGTCTATCACATTGAAGCCCAAATTGTTTAAAGAAAATAGTTTTCAAAAGAAATAATAACCCATAATCAAGTAAACAAGTGCTTTCAGTCCTTTGAATTGGATATAATTATAAGATGGCTAATTATTCAGCATGACAAGGGTTGAAAGAGAGAAAAGTCTGATCAAGCTACACGTCAGCCCGATTAGCTCAGTTGGTAGAGCACTTGACTTCAAACCTCAAGATCACGGGTTTGAGCCCTGGGCTGACCATATCAACTAACTTACTAATTGTCTTACGGATGAGACGTTAAACCGAGGCCCCGTGTGACGATGCTATCCATCGAGCACGTTAAAGAACCAGGCGGGACTCTCAGTAGTTTCGTCCTGTATCCTTGCACTATCCCCCGTAACAACTAACCGTCTTCTGGGGGCGTCGCTCATATGGGCATGTGCTACGGTAGCGACGATAAATAAACGGAAATACACACTCAAGCTACACAATCTGACTAGGAAAGATACTTCATATACTTGCTCAGAGATCCCAATTTACATGATGGGTCACAAATCACAATCTTACTTTCTTACACCCCTCAGAACATAAAATTTGTTAAACATTGTGGAAGAGAAAGAAATTGGATGTTCGTAGACAATTTCTTCATTTTCACAAAGTTTCTACCAAAAAGACAAAGATCTTTTTAAATTTCACAAAATGAAAACATTTTCTGCAAGTTCTTTTAATTTGGACCGGTCTTAATTTGTCTTTTATGGGAAAGGGTTAACCCAGTACCATTTAACAGTGACAGAAGCCGAAGATGTTCAAAACTGCAACTTCTGTCACTTATTGATAGAGTAAAACCTTTCCAACACAATTACTCTTTTTCACACCCCTCCATAAAAAAGCTTTTGAAAACATTGTAGAATACGAAGGAATTGCTTGTAATAAGCCTGGTATTGATAAGTTCCAGAAAAATAATTCTCAAGAAAAGAGAAATTATTTCTATCAAGAAATTTCTCCATTTTTTTCTGGACGGTATCGTCAAATTTCAACCTTAAAACTTCTTTCAAGCTGAATCTGTATTTTCCTGTTTTGTTAAGTGTAAAATCATTAATTCTAATCCTAGTCTTTACCACCTGAATTGTTTATGAAACCAATTTTTAAAAGAAATACTGGTGCTTCTGGTGTCTTGTACACTTTGACTTAAATGAAATTCTGAACAAGGATTTAATTCAGCATGACAAGAGTTAAAAGGCACTAATATAATTTTAACGCTGTGTTTATTCTTCATTGAATATAATTTCGATTGGCAAGAAATTAATTATAAAACTTTAATGAAGTCAATTTAAAGTGCTAGAGGCGCTGTGGAAAAACAATAGAATTAACCCATTACCAGGTGGCAAAATTTTAGACTGGTACAAATTGAAAGGAGATGCAGACGACAATTGAAAGTTTATGAAATTTCAACTTTCTGGGTTGAAAACATTGTGTAAAATGAAGAAATTGCTTGATTCAAGAAATTTCTTCATTTACACAATGTTTTCCAATTGTTTTTCTTGAGGGGCATCAGAAAGATTCATTGATTAGGAATTGATTAACCCATTCCCACACAGTGACGCCTTTGGAAGCCCCTCCAAGAAAAACAAAATGTTTTCTATTGAGAAAGTTGAAAAAATCTTAAATTTCATAAACTGTCTTTTGTAGTCTTCAATTCCTTCCAATTTGGACCATTTTTGTCAAGTGGGAATGGATTAAAGTTGTGGATAACCTAGGATAAGCATTCAGGAAGAAAGATTAGGAAGACTTTGTATCTGATAATTAATCTTTTCCAACACAGTAGCAAATCCTACACATTTCTTTTATATTACCATTTTTCAATGAGATGATGCTAACGAGTCCGAACAACAAAAGATTAAGCATGAATTCTGTAATAGTTATGTATGCCATCGAATCATTCCTTCAATCCTTCTTTAGTAAGCAACCATTCTAATAAGTGACCACTATTTGGTCGTCCTTTGAGTGGTTGTTTAATACAAGATTTACTGTACTAGCTACTTTTCAAGTTCTTGATTGGCAATTAGTAATTAAGTTATTAAGTTATTAACTCCAGTCTAAATTCCCTTGTCATATGACATGAAATACTATTGCCACTTTAATTAAACAAATTACTTTCACATCACCAAGAATAATAGTACTAACCTTTTCCAGTCAATATCCATAAACATGTGTGACAAATCTTATCTAATAACTAACATTATGAGTACAGATCAGCTGCAATAAGTTCTTATCAATACAATTCAAATTATAACATAAGATCAAATATTACCATATATGACCCAAAATGTTTTGCTGATATTTTGGACAATGTTTGTCAACCGTAGTGATCTAGGATGTGAAAGACATCTCGGTTTTCCCAATATTACACTGTGCAAACAATGTGATGCCGGCACTAGGAAATATTGATTGCAATATCACTGTTCTCTGGAATTCCCTTTAAGCTTTAAATCCATTATTCAAGAGTTAAAAATCAAAAAAGATTTCAACCGATAACATGCCCCACTTGAAACATTGAATAATGCTGTTTTACTAAAATTGTTATTTAGATATTTAAAGCAAGCAGTGCAAAATTGAAATATTCTTTTAAACTCATTACCAGATAGCAAAATTTTAGACTGGTCAAAATTCAAAGGAGTTGCAGACGTTAATTTAAAGTAAGCGACATTTTAGATTTTTGTAAACTTTCTTCATAGCAAACATTGTATTAAATGAAGAAATTGCTTCTAACAAGCAATTTCTTCATTTACACAATTTTTTCTCAAAAGTTTTTCTGGAGGGCGCCGAAAAGTATCACTGTGTGGGAATGGGTTAATATTATTATGATGGTGAGAGACAAATGTTGGTGCAAGACAAATGTTGGTTAGAGGCAAAAATTGATGAGGGACAAATGTTGGTGTGAGACAAATGCTGGAGAGAGACAAATGTTGGTGCGAGACAAATGTTGGCTAGAGACAAATGATGGTGCAAGACAAATATTGGTGCAAGACTAATGTTGGTGCAAGACAAATGTTGGTTTGAGACAAATATTGGTGCAAGACAAATGTTGGTGAGAGACAAATGTTGGTAAGAGAAAAATGTTGGAGAGAGACAAATGTTGGTGAGAGACAAATGTTGGCTAGAGACAAATGTTGGATAGGGACAGTTGTTAGTGAGAGAAAAATGTTGTTGAGAGACAAATGTTGGTAAGCGACAAATGATGCATGTTGCAATGACTTTTGTCATTTGTCAGAAAAAACTTTGGCCAAGAAAGAACTTTGGGCAATAAATCTTTCAATTCAAACCCCGGGATCTAGAGGATCAAGAGCATGTGGCACTATCAACTAAGCTTAGTGTTTTGATTGGTCATAACTTCTGAAAGCAAGAAATTGGATTGAAATCCATCTAATAGTTTCTGAGAATAATATTTTCAAAGCTTACACTTGATACCATGTTATGAAATTACCTTTGTCCATGAAAAACATGTTTATTATCCTATCAAAGTTCTTTGATACGACTCAAATAAAGAGTAACCCAAGGATCATGCCTGTGAAATTTAGTTGAAATCTATTCAGTACAGGATGAACATTGGACACATTACCAGAATAATTATAAACTTGCAGGCATTCATCCAGTAGAGCTTAAATCAGGACATCTCATTTGATCATGATAAAAATATATATAAAGGTTCATTGTCCTAGGACACACAGCCTTTGCACTAAGAACACAGTGACAATTTTCAGTTTATTCATGACATATTGACATTTGATTTCACTACTTTGCTTTTAATCTTCAAGTTCCATTAAAGGTAGTTCATGAGATTTAATGCCTTAGGTTGTATGTATTGTAAGACACAACCCTCAAGCAGACATTAGTCAGCAATCTAGTTTCTCCAGATCAGTGTAGATATAAATCAATCACCTTCAAGAGGCTCTAGACCATGCTAGACACATTTCACTCACACCAGAACCCAGATCTAATTAGTGCTATTCACCACAATGAAGAAATATAATGAGAGAAAATCCCCTCATTTTCACCATGTTAGTTCTACAACCACCCTTTCAATCAATAATTTAGGGGAAAATAAGAGTATTGCCTTTTCTCTGATTCTGACATTAAAATTTTTAATTCATTTAACAATTCACTTCAACAATATAAATAATTTGCTCCACAAGACTTGTAGGTTTCTTGAAACCCTCATAATTAATATGTGTTTTTTTTTTTATTAACTAGAATTGGAACAACCATGCCAAAGAGTTAACCTTGAGCAATGACTTTGACCTTGGAACTATGCAAAAATTAGTTTCAAGTAGCATAATGCCCCAAAAATTAGTTTCAAATAGCACAATAGCACATCTACTCATTATGGAGAACAATTGTGCAAAGCTATTTTTAAATCCATTTATAAATGTAAAACAAGCTCTGTACAAGCTCTATTCCGTGTTCTTTACCTAGTGTTTATCTGAAAATTTGTTTTAAATCAAGGCACATCTACTGATGATGGAGAACGATTATGGAAAGTTATATGAAATCCATTCATAAATATAGACAATATGCAGCATATTGCTCTGGACAAATTCGACGGAATGACATAGCACCAACTATGTCTTGCTAACTTAAAGCAAAATTCTTGATCCATTCCCAATTTTTTCAAGGTAATCACTAGGGAAAAATGTAGAAACTGAGGAAATTGCTTGTTACACGATTTCTTCATTATCCACAATGTTTTCTACCCAAGGATTTTCAAAATTTCATTTACCGAAAATTGTCGTCTGCTACTTTCTTTAAATTTGGACCAGTCAAAAATTTTCTCTTCTGGTAATGGATTAACTATCCAGTACATAAAGTTCAAAACTTTTCCACAATCCTTTGTCAAATATCAAAGTTCTAGACTCTCCTGTTTGGGAGAAGAAGATTTGTACAAATTTCACTTTATATATATAAGCCCATGTTTAATTTGTGATATCCTGGATGGGCTTATCTTAATCCTGAGGCAATAATTTTTACAATCTTTATAGAAGTCCACCAGATGATGCTGTATACCAAATTTGAAAGTTCTAGGCCCTCCTGTTTGGGAAAAGAAGAATTTTGAAATTTCACTATATAAGCCGTTTGTAAAACTTGTGATGTCCGGAAATGGGCTAATTCTGTCTCTGGGGCTATGATTTATACAATCTTGATAGAAATTCACTAGATGATGCTACATACCAAATATAAAAGCTTTAGGCCCTCTAGTTTTAGAGAAGAAGATTTTTGAAATTTTCACTATGTAACCATATGTTAAACTTGTGACGTCTGGGAACGGGCTAACTTTGACCCTGGATGAATTCATTGTCAAACAACAAAATTTTAGATTGAGCTGACATTAAGCGATCCCAAAAGGTCGCAATTAAAAATCTTAATTATAATCAATCTTTTCTGACTTCAACATAGCAGACGATCTTGATTTTAAACTAATCTGCTTTTCTTTTGACATTTGTTTATAATTACAATGCTTGTTACTAGTGATTTCTTCATTTCATCACATTTTCTTGAGGGGGAAAAAAGCTGGATTGTTTGGGAAACAGTTGATAACATGGTAATATTTTGGATCAATAAAATTCAATGCCATCTTAACATTGTAATTAATGTGACATGCAATATACTAAACACTTTTTTACTTGAATTAACCTTTGTCATGCTCAATAAAAATCCTTTTCAAAATTGCATGGAAATCAACGGGCTTACTTGAAGCACTGAAACTACTAGCTGTGGATCAATATTCATTTTGAAAATTAAATTAAAATGAGCAAACAAAAATTGGAGCACAAAATGCTGATAGTATGAAGTAGGTCACATGCAGAAAAAAACTTGGTATAAATTTTATCAAAATCAGTCGATTGCAGGAGAAGTAGCGCATACAAGATAAAGTTGACGCTTACCCATCCAACTTAAGGGTACTGCTTGATGGAGCCAAAATGGGATCCCTGGGCTAATATTTTAGTAGAGACTACACAATGTGAAATACAAATTTTGGAACCTTTAGATCTCTGGTTTCTCAATAGAAGAACTTTACAGATTCTCATCTTTGTTTCTATGTACACAGGCTGAGCCCCTAGGAGCATTATTTCAACAACTTCAGTAACCAGTAAATGTCATATGCAAAATTTGGAAGCCTTAGGTCTTATGCAAAGGAAAATTTTACAGATTTCCTCCTCAAACACTTCCGTGTAAAATAGGGTTTGCCTAAGTGAGACACACTTTGCTTAAGTGAGACACACACTTCCCCCCCCCCCCCCAAAAAAAAAAAAAACACACAAGCTGCATTAATTTAAAACCTTTAGTAGAGGGTCCACAGATAATGTCATAAGCAAAATTTGGAAACACTGAGTGTTATGGTTTCTCAAAAGAAGATTTTTTAAGATTTTCCTCATTTTTGGCCTTTCTCTTGCCATGGCAACCACAATTGTTGATGGAATGAAATTTTCTTAACAGCTTTGGTAAAGCTTCACCAAAGGAACATCCCTGGCAGGTTTCAGCTTGATTGGTCCAATGGTCTTGAAGGAGATGTTTAAAGAAATCATTGAAAGACAGATTTAAGGACCATAGACAATGATGACCAATCACAATACCCTGCCTTGAGCACTTTGAGCTCAGTTCAGCTAATAGCACTTTATCAACTTAAAATGGCATCTGCAAAGTCTTTTAATTTGTATTGGTCTAAAGTATTGTTGTCTGGTAATGGGTTATCAAGCAAATTGATGGCTTTTCTATCAAAATGATATCGGTATATATTTGTATCATCATCATTTTGATTTTTGAATCATTGCAAATTTAAATGTCATTTTTTTTAGCAATTGTTAAGTCCATGAAGTAGTTTTACCAAATAAAAAATGACAAAATTTTAGACTGTCCAAATTGGAAAAGTTGCAGAAGACATTTTCTGGTTGGTTGAATGTAGAAATTCTTTGGCTCTTAGGGTAGAAAACATTGCAGACATTTAAGAAATTGCTTGTCACAAGCAATTTCTTAAATGTCCATAATGTTTTCCAAAGCTTTTATTTTGCAGGGAGCGTCAAAAAGCAGGATTGTGCAGGCAAAGGTTAATTCAAAATTGAAAAGATATGTACCTCAAATTACAGTATAGGAAGGATGAAATAATGCCAATAAAATAAAACTCCCTCAGGCATCATCACTGAAAGGTCATCCTAAATTCATGGTATCTTGGAGTCATCAAGCCATTATTTCTGTGTCTTAAAGATATAATTTACAGGCTAACAGACAGACCCTCTAATGGACTTTGTCATTGTCCTTTGTTAACTGGGAATTCAAGACCTTGCTCTGTTAATACCAAAGTTTGTGGCAATTCATTGGATTCAAGGTAGCAAGGGTACCAAATAGGGGTATTAAAATTATATTTGTACAGTTAGACCAAAAATCTTGTCTCATGTACAGATGGACATAACTCTTGTCTCAATTGATGAATTCTTTATAATAATGAATAATTGAAGGGTATTTTAAATTTGAATTAAAGGTTTCTTCAATGGTAGAAAAAATTGTAAGTAAGCAAAAACTGTAACTGACAATTTCACATGTTGAGTTTGCTAAACACACATATATCCCCACCACACCCACCCCAAAAAGTTAATTTTTGAATGTGATCTTGATATCTGACTTGACTTTGGCAAATGACCTTGACCTTGATGTAAACAAAAAGCCTAACCACAAGGGGTACACATGTGGAATAAAAAAAAAGTCAAACTGGCTTGACAAAAAGTTATGGCCGATGATTACATTTTATCCTAGATAAAATAAATAATACAATGAAAAATGACTATCCAAAAATCATGACTTTGGTTAAACCTATATGACCTAACTCCATGAAAATATACATGTTTAAAGTAATGGCTAATGTTTAAGTTTTCATTCCAGATAATTATGACCTTGACATGACTGTGTTGTTGACCAAGAAATATGATCTTGCCTTTGTATCAACAGTCTAAAAGGAATAAACATGTGAAATATGAAGCACATTAACGCCTAGTCTTTCAATTATATAAGGAGTAATTTGCCTTCTATTTTCTGAACTCAGAATACCATCTGTATACTATGGGAGTGATAAGCTATGTTCAAAGAAGTTCCTTGGATGTTTGTTATTATTTTGAGTTAACCTTTTAACCCATTACCAAATCACAAAATTTTGGACTAGTAACTTTATTTCACGTAACTTTCAGAAGTATTTCTGTAAAATCACGGTTGGTAGGTGCACCCAACCATAGCTTCCTGTCATTTTTCACACAAGGATATGTACATGTTCAACTGCAACAATGAATATGAGCCATTATCTGCTCAAACAAGTTAACATACAAATCACTTATCATATTTTCATCAGTGAGTGATAAATGACACATGTGGCAATGACAATTTTTTGCCAAAATTGGGGTCATACCCAGGACTCTAGAATAGAAAACACCTATTGAGGCAACCAGGCTAAGCAATGTGTTATGCTTAAATAATATCTATATGAAAAATGTTTTCTACACCAAAATGAACATATCACATTACTCTTCCAACAGTACTTTCAGTGCTTTAATTATAGTCTGGAAACATATTTTTGTTGACATGATATCAGTTTAAATCAACTGGCAAATTATTGGTGCAACAAAAGCCATACCAGCTGTGTCAACACTGCTGCATTCATTTAGAAATCACAGACATCTAACTTATTTAATGTACCTGGCACAATAGTAAAAGATTCAATCAAGAAAAAAATCAGACAAGGGGATCCAGGAAACAAAAGTCAAAACCAACAATTATCTGGTTTCCATGGCGATATTTCAAAGGAAGCTCTGAAAATGTCTCATTGGAGCCATTTCAGAAGAATGCTTAGACAGTTTTATTACAGTTTGGTCCCACACTATAACATAAAAGGCCTGGAGGTTAAAATTTTTGCTTGATCTTTAATCATGGAAAAAGAATTGTTATGGTTCATAAAGAAATAGTTTACTGTTTAACTGAATCCATCTTTTGATATTATAAATCTACTTAAAATTATATCAGAAACATAGCAATAGAAATTCTATACCAGTTTGAAGAAAGCCTTATTTGCTTCTGTCAGCCTTTTTTTTTTCCACAGAAACTTTATGCAGCTTTTTTGCTACTAGTATATCTAAATCTATCAGGATCTATATATAGAATTACGTTAAAAATCTATTGTCTTTGAATTATATAACAGGGGTACTGATTATCCAAAACATATATCTTACCCAATCAGAGCCCTGCTTATGAATATCAATTTCACTTGTAAATGAGATTATGGGCATGGAACATGGGCAATATATACAGTCATATCCCTGACCTAAACTTTGTAAGGCGTAATTTCCTGTTCAATTCCTAGTTTATACGCCCCTGTAATTTTATAATTGAGAAAACATCATAGAACAAGAGGGCCGTTGTCCCTGGGGCGCTCACCTGAGATAAAGGTTCTTTTTCTTTCAACAGTCTAATTTCATGTTAAGGTTAGGATTATGAAACAAGTGGGCCACACTTACATATAAAGACTGTGAACCTGAGGATCCAAAAGTCTAAATTACAAATTCCAAGGCTTTAGTGCTGATTTGAAAGAAAGAAAAAACTTTTTCCTCCCTCAGGATCCATGGGTTATAATTTCAGAAATAAGAAAGAAGTCTGTGAACTGATGCTTCATGTCTATACCCCCCCTCCCCCGGCTCTGCCCCTGGAGACCCAAGGATCATGATTTTAGCTATTCTGAAAGAGGTCAATATACTCATGCTTCATGCAAAATATCAAGGCTCTATGCCTTCTGGGTCAGATTAACAGATTTCAATTCTTTTAGCTATTTTTGAAGGGGGACCACCTAAGGAACATTTCTGCCAAATTTGGTTCAAATCGGCCCAGTGGTTTGGGAGGAGATGTCATTAAAAAAAATCGTTCTTTATTTCTGTATAAACCCCCCTGGGGCTCTGCCCCTGGAAACCCAAGGATCATGATTTTAGCTATTCTGAAAGAGGTCAATATACTCATGCATCATGCAAAATATCAAGGCTCTATGCCTTCTGGGTCAGGAGGAGAAGATTTTTAAAGATTATTTGAAATTTCACTTTTGTTGCCATGGCAACCAGAATTTTTAACGGATTTCAATTCTTTTATCTACTTTTGAAGGGGACCACCTAAGGAACATTTCTGCCAAATTTGGTTCAAATTGGCCCAGTGGTTTAGGAGGAGATGTCATGTAAAAAATCGTTCTTTATTTCTATTTAAACCCTACGCCCCTGGGGCTCCGCCCCTGGGGACCCGAGGATCATGATTTTAGCTATTCTGAAAAAGGTCAATATACTGATGCTTCATGCAAAATATCAAGGCTCTACACCTTCTAGGTCAGGAGGAGAAGATTTTTAAAGATTATTATAAAATTTCACTTTTGTTGCCATGGCAACCAGAATTTTTAATGGATTTCAATTCTTTTATCTATTTTTGAAGGGGACCACTAAGTAACATTTCTGCCAAATTTGGTTCAAATTGGCCCAGTGGTTTGGGAGGAGATGTCATGTAAAAAATCGTTCTTAACTTCTATATAAACCCCACCCCCCCTGGGGCTCTGCCCCTGGGGACCCAAGGATCATGATTTTGGCTATTCTGAAAAAGGTCAATATACTGATGCTTCATGCAAAATTTCAAGACTCTACGCTATCTGGGTAAGGAGGAGAAGATTTTTAAAGATTATTATAAAATTTCACTTTTGTTGCCATGGCAACCAGAGTTTTTAATGGATTTCAATGCTTTTAACTATTTTTGAAGGGGACCACCTAAGGAACATTTCTGCCAAATTTGGTTCAAATTGGCCCAGTGGTTCTGGAGGAGATGTTGTTTAAAGAAATTGTTGATGGACGAGGCACGACACATGACGCCGGACAAAAGGGTTTCACAATAGCTCACCTGAGCACATAGTTCTAAAAAGAAGAAATTGCTTGTGACAAGCATTTTTTTCTTTTTTCTACAATATTTTCTATCTTGCTGACAGGTTATTTTTCAAATCATATCTACTTTAAATTTTCGTTTGTAAAACCTTTGAATTTTTTGCAGTTTTAATATTTTGCTTAACAGGAAAGGGTTAACAAAATATGGTCATATATAAATAGAATTAAGTCATGGGAGCTGTGCATTTTTTGTTGGTGTTAGGAGTGTAGAAATCCATTTTGCCGAGCCAAGCTCCTAGAACGTTAGTGTATACATCAATTATTCTTGACTTATCATGCTCTTAGATTAATTCATTTCCACACAATAACACTATTTGGCGCTCCCTATGAAAAGCAATTGGGAAAACGTGTACAATGAATGAAAATGTTTATGTAAAAAAGGGTGTGCTATGGTGGAACTAAATGCAGACCCCAGGGAATTATTTTAATGACTTTAGAAGAGGGTCATAAGACAAAGTCACATGTAAAATTATGATCCTCAAGGCCTCATGGTTTCTCACAAGAATTTTAAATATTTCCTAGTTTGTTTCTTTGTAAAATAGGGTGCACATGTGAAGAGGCCAAGTGCGACCCCAAGAAGCATTATTTCAACAACTTTAGTACAGGAACACCAGACAATGTCTTATGGCTTCCCAAAAGTAGAATTTTTAAAGACTTCCTTCTTTGTTTCTATGTAAAATTGGGTGTACCTGGGCGGTTCCATAGTTAGACCCCATGGGAATAATTTTTTTTAATTTCACAAAAAATGTCACTTAAAAGTTACAAGCAGGTGGTGTAGGCTGATCTTTGTCTATACCTACTGCATAAACAGGAATATTTCAGAATGAGCATAACAAGTGTTAAATGCATTTAAGCCTTTCCTGTTTTGCAAAATTTTAAACCTGTCCAAATTCAAAAGGTTTTGCAGAAACATATTAAAAGTGTATTTCATTTGAAAAATAACCATTCAGTAGGGTAGAAAATATTGTGGAAAACAAAAGAAATTGCTGGTTACTAGCAATTTCTTCTTTTTCCATAAATATTTTCTCAATTATAAAATTACGGGGGTGTTAAAACCAGGGGTTTAAAATGAAAGGGTTAAAAACACTTTCTTATGACAGTTTCATTTTTGGCAGTTATAATTTCAAGTTTGTAACTTTAGAATGATTGAGTGTTATTTGGCCACAGATGGTCTGTAAGAAATTATTAGTTATAATGCAATCAGACTGGTGTTGGTCTTTTCCACAAATATCACACTTCTATCTAATTACATGGACCCAGTCTGAAAACATCTAGAGCCATTTTCTTCAGAGATAGTTTGAGAAGGTGATCAAAATATCCCAGCTACAGCTTGAGTAAGCTGCAGATACAATAATTTGTTATCAATAGGAAGCCAATGTGAGAGAACTTTGTATTAACCCATTCCAGACAACAAAATTATAGACTGGTTCAAATTGATGGAAGTTGCAGACATTTCAAATTGCTCTAAAAAATAGTGCAAGATAGTGTAGAAAACATTGTTGGAAAAGGAGAAATTATTTATCATAAGCAATTTCTCCTTTTCCTACAAGAATTTCTATGATCTTCTTTCTTCAGGGCGTGAAAAGATGTCATTTTGTTGTAATGAACATTGTGGAAATAAAGAACTGTTTGTAATAAGCAAATTACTTCACTTGCAATAGTGTTTCTACCCTAAAAATTAAGGATTTTATTATTGCGTTAACTAAAAATCATTCCCTGCAACTTCTTTCATTGGGACAAGTGTAAATGGGTTAACCCATGTCCACACAACACAGCACATTCCTCAGGACGTCCAAAAGCATCATTACATTGGAATGGGTTAAGCTGGTGAATTTTGGAATTTCTTATTTACCACAATGTTTTTAATGATAATATCACAGGAACAAAAATCAGGGGATGTATAGGAAGGGTTTAAACATCTTAACTACAGCTTATCTAAGCTGAAGTTACCATGTTCGGGGTTGCCAACAAATGATTTACTTTTTGTTTTCAAACTAACTTTGTTTAACCCATTCCATCTTAATCCATTATTTTACGCACTGAAAAAAAATATTTGGAAAATATTGTGAGAAAAAGAGAAATTACTTGTAACAATTAATTTAAACCTTTTCTAGCAATGTTTGTTACACCACAGCAATTACTTTTTAATTTGATTGCACTTTTTATTCAACAACAATTTCTTACAACTTGGAACAGTCTAAAATTTTGTTGTTTAGTAATGGTTTAACTCATTACCACAAAGTAAAATTTTAGACTAGTCCAAATTGAAAGGAGTTGCAGAAAACAATTTTAAGTTTATGCAATTTCAGATTTTTTTAACTTGCTTAGTAGAAAACATTGTGGAAAATGAAGAAATTGCTTGTAACAAGCAATTTCTTCAGTTACACAATGTTTTCCCAAATGTTTTTCTTTAGGGGCGTCTAAAAGTGTCACTGTGTGGGAATGGTTTAATATCTCAGTCAAACCGACCTGCCGAATGTCTGGGCATGGTCAGGGATCTATCAATTGTCATTAGAATTGATGCTTTGTACAGTTTCAATCACATCTTTGGTGCTAATATATGCTAGTCAACATGTCAATAGGCTACCACATTATTGTAACTACAGCTGAAACTCCCAGTCAACACTTTATATTCAACAGAATATTTAGAAAGATACCGGTTCTTCAATCTTCATGCTGTCAAGTGTTGGGAGTGATCTGGGTTTCTGCACCATTGTCTCCAAAACATCATAAAATGTCCTGCGTTTTCAAAACCATCGGGGCACTGTACCCCTCGCTTCCAAGGCCTTGGTAGCTAGATTGTTAGCCTGTGATCCATCAGTTTTGTAAAATCTTCCCACTTTTTTTAGACCATGGGGACATATGTCTCCTTACTTTAAAAGTCTTGGCAGACCAATGTTATGGTCAACATTTATAGAATATATTATTTTTTTCTTTTTATTTTTTAACCAATTACCACACAATCATGCCATATAAGTCCAGCTATGGAAAAACATTGTGAAAAAAGGAAAAATTGGTTGTTACAAGCAATTTTATCTTTTCACACAATGTTTTCTAACCCATATGACCCTCATTTCTCTTTTTAACACAACTTTATTCTTATCATCTGCAAACGTTTTCAATTTGACCAGTCTAAATTTTGTTGTGTGGGAATGGTTTAACTCCTGTTATGCTGAACCAAGAATATTTCTGTTTTGATAAGGGGTAAAGACAAAGATCAGCCTGCACAAAAGTGCGGTCTGATCTTTGTCCACACCGCCTGTTTATCAACTTCAAGTCAAATTGGCTACAGAAATTAATTTTCAAAAGAAATATCGAGCCATAATCACGCCATCAAGTGCTTTCAGTCCTTGGATTTTAATGAAATTCTATGGGAGCTATTACATGAAGAGGGTTAATAGGTACAATATTTTCAGAGTCTACTGGGGTCATTGAGAATTAAGTGTAACCAGTTCTAATATACCAGACACCTGATAACTTGGCTAGTCCTTACAGAAAGTGTTTATTTATGTAGATGTGAATAATTGATTGGATGAGCCTTTAATTTTACTGGCATTTGCTTGCCTACAAATAACTGGGGAATTAAAAGTGTTGCTAATTTGCATAATTAATAGTATGAGAACTGCAGGAGAATTAGAATAGACCAGTAATATTTGCCTAAAGCCATGATGTGATTTAATCAATTTATGGATGAATGACTCTTGATTTGGGTTTCTTTCATTTTTTATAACTTGAATGCATAAAAAATCCAGGAAAAGGTCAAGTGAAATATATAATGTCTTTGTAGTAGCCAGAATAAAATACATTATACATTAAACTATGGTAAATCAATACTTTCTTTAATGCTTTCGGTTAGAATATCAAGATATGTGGGTAGATTATCACTTGATTATTTCAGCAAAATAAATTTAATCATCAAAATGACGAAAAATCTGTTTTTGTAGATTTATCCCCCTTTTGTTCATTTCAGGCTAATGAACGTCATCTATAACAAAGACATTGATGATGTCATCAGGTTGCCCTGTAATGTATTTGCTAAATGACATGCTTTTGGAAATTTTCCTCTTACAAGATGTGTTTTTGAAACACTATGCCCCCGAAACAGGAATTCTTTAGAAACGGGTGATTTTTTTTTTTTTTTTTGATTTAAGGAAAAGGGTTAAAATTTTGACCTTGACCTTGATGAAATGACCTTGCCCAATTGGGCCTTGTTGAGACCTATCTACATACCAAATATTAGCATTGTAACTTAATCAGGGTTGAAGGAAAATGTTTAGTTGGCAAGTTAAGTTTTGCAGACAAACAGACAGATGGACAGACAGGTGGACAGACCGACAGATGGACACGGTAAAACAATATGCCCACGATCTTATCGATGCGGGGCATAAAAAGAGGTAATATTCTTTTCTCTGGTTGCATTAAAGAAAAAGCATATGTAGCTTTCGCTGTTCACTCATTGCAATATAAATTACTTTTACACTTAAACAAACAATTCTCATCCATATATTCCATGTGTAAAATTGTCAATCTTATTTTAAGTTGCCAAACCAACAAAAATGCCTTTCATAATTGTCAGCCAATGTAAGAGTTCAAAAATCACTTCCAATCTAAATGAATAATTTGATTTGTCTATTGAATCTTTGATTAACAGTAGCAATTGGTCCATGACAATATTATCTGGACTAAGAATAATATAATACTTAACCCTTTCATGTTTTGCAAAATTTTAGTGGATTTAATTTGAAATATAACCATTTAGTAGGATAGAAAATATTGTGGAAAAAGAAGAAATTGCTTGTTACAAGCAATTTCTTATTTTCTACAATGTTCTCTCAAGTATAAAATCCCAGGGTATTAAAAACCAGGGATTAAATTGGAAAGGATTAAACCCAAGTACATCCCATCCAGCTTTTTCACGCCCGTTGAGAAAAAAACTTTGGAAAAGTTTTGAAAAATGAAGAAATTACACTTGGCAAGCAATGTCCTCATTGTCCACAATGTTTCAACCCCAAAAAGATTTCCGAAATTTCATCAACCAATAATTTTCATCTACAGCATAGGACCAGTCAGAAATTTTGTTGTTTAGAAATTGCTTAACCCTTGTCATGCTGAATATAAACCTGCTTAGAATTGCACTAAAATTCAAAGCACCTAAATCTCGGGAGGCACCAGTTAAAGGTCAATAAATCTTTTGAAGGCTGATGTTATAAACAATTCTTGCTTGAATGGGGCAGACTATAATTATTAGACTACACACATGCACAGGCTGATACCTCCTGCCAAATCAGGAATATTCCCGGTTCAGAATGACAAGGGTTAAGATAATAGTCTATCTAAATAAGTAGGAAGTTCATTTGCTAACAAAGCATATTTTCACAGAAACGATGAGAGGGAAAAAGTCTTGGATAAACCCCTTATCTTAACCCATTACCAAGCAATAAAATTTTAGACTGGTCCAAACTGAAAGAACTTGCAGGTGACAATTTAGATTTTTTTTTTCAAATTTCTGGTTAGAAAACATTGTAAAAACAATGAAGAAATTGCTTGTGAAACAATGTTTCTGAAGCTTTTTTCTAATGGAGTGTCAAAAAGTGTCATTGTGTTGGAACTGGTTAAACCATATTCACTGGCTGGGCATAATTCAACAGATATCTTATTTTGAGGTGGAGAAGTATGATGTCATCAGCAGATGGACAGAGTCAATGCCTAAAACAATGGACATATGTGGATAGACTTAATATGTGGCCACAAGACATTTCAGTCATGATAATGAAGCTTAAATCTAGATGGAGATGTTTTTTACTTTGTTTAATTTTCATTTCGCTTTTTTAACAATTTGTTCTCCAATATTGTTCTATCCAAGGGCCCAGGGTATTAGACAGCATAAGGTTTAACCCATTCCCACACAATGAAGATTTTTGAAGCCCCTCAAGAAAAAAATTGGGAGAACATTGTGTAAAATGAAGAAATTTCTTGCAACGAGCAATTTCATTTTACACACTGTATTCTACCCAGAAAGTTGAAATAATCTAAAATTTCATAAACTTTAAATTGCTGTCTTCAGCTCCTTTCAATTTTAACTAGTCTAAATGTTGTTGTCTGGTAATGGGTTAAAGACTCACCAATTCATTCTTTCGCTGTACCCCAAGTTGGCTCTCAAGAGCTCAGCTGTTAATAGGCTTTCACCCATGTTGTCTCACTTGTTGTCTCAAAGATGGCATAAAAATATCCAATAAAAGAATGCACATGTATTCATGAATAACCAAGAGGAACAGACTGATGTTACGACTTATGTTATAAATTATGAATGACATGTAAAGAGATAACTCTATTGTTGTCTTCGAAATTCTACCTATCATTTGATAGTAAATTCAATGGTTCATTTATGATCTAATAAACATACTTACTCCTGGGAAATGAGAAAAAATAATCAACTTTCAAGGACAGTTAGGTTGTGTTGCAAATAAATCTTGTCAATGAAATATTTTAATGTTTCAATTGCTTCATTGTTTAACAAAGGTCAATTCATATAATTTACTGAGTCAGATGAAAAAGCTATTATAAAATAAATCATATAAAAGCTATGTTTCAACCAATGAAAATTAGTTATGGAATCTGAAAGAGTAACTAAAGGATCATTCTAGTGAAATTTTGGTTGAAATCAATCAATTGTTTTCTGAGAAAAAGATTTTCAAAGTTTTACCATATATGGAAACTAGCCCCGCCCATTTAAGACATGCTTTTCATCCAATCAAAATTCTTTGAAGGAATCTGATAAAGGGTCATCTGAGGATCATTCCTGTTAAGGGTCACCAAAGAAACATTCCTGTAAAATTTGATTGAAATCCATCAACTGGTTTGTGAGAAAAAGATTTTTAAAGCTTTCACCACATATATGGAAATTATCTCTACCAATTAAAGCCATGTTTATCACTTGATCAAAATTCTTTAAAGGAATCTGATAAATGGTTACCCTATGATCATTCCTGTAAAATCCATCAACTGGTTTCTAAGAGAAGATTTTTAAAGGTTTCACAATATCTGGAAATTAGCCCTGCCCATTAAACCCATGTTTATCATTTGATCAAAATTCTTTGAAGGAATCTGATAAAAAGTCATTAAGGATCAATTCTGTGAAATTTTGTTGAATTCTGTTGAGTACTTTCTGAGGAGAAGATTTTTAAAGTAAAAGTTTTAAGTCCGCAGGACAGACACAAGGCATAGGTAATAGTTGCTGGCATTCAGCCAGTGGAGCTAAAAATAAATTGAACGGAAAGAATCTAATATAATGTATGATATTAATACTATGCTTGTAAAAATGATTTTCATTTTTGGCATATCTTCTATCATTGATACTACAACATTTTCTGCCCTAAAAGCTAGTATACCTATTTTCAAATTGTAATTGTTGACTGCACCTTCTTTCAATTGACCAATTGCTGGCCCAACCACTTACTTTATTTGCCTCACCTATAGACTCAGACAGGAAGTCCCACTTAAATTTTTTTACAGCTTGATTAAGCTAGTAACCATTTTTTAGTTGCCAAAGAAAAAACAAGAGGACCATGATGGTCCTAAATTGCTCACCTGAGGCATCTGCAAATTACAGTACTTTTTAGTATAAAAAAGACACAACTTGAGCAAAATAAAACAAATATAAGATTTTGGGCTTTGTACAAAACAATCAAGTAATGCTTTATAATAAGAATGAATTCCTTTGGCTTTATAGTTTAATCCATTACCAAACTATCCAAGAATTTGTCACCCTCAGGGAAAATTATAAGGTTTGAAAAAAAAAACCCAGAGATTAAATATTTAAAAACTTGGTAGAGAACCATATGATTAAGCTCTATAAAAAAAATATAAATGCCTTGGCCTTGTAGTCTGTGGAAAAAAAAGACAACAAAGATTTTCTAAAATTTCCCATTTTCATATGCCACAGATATAGGAGTTTTTCACAGAATGAAATTCTTTTAACAACTTTTGAAGAGCTTCACCCCAGGAACACTCCTGCAAAGTTTCAGCTTAATTTGCCTACTGGTTTAGGAGGAGAAGATTTTTAAAGAAATTGTGGACTGACGGACAACGACCGATCACAATAGCTCACCTCGCTAAAAATGTTTCACAAAACTTGCAGCCAATGTAAGAGTTCAAAGCTCAATTCCAAGCTAAGTGGGTGATTTGATTGGTTGATTGATTCCTTGAGTGACAGCCACGATAGGTCAAATATCACAAGTAAAAATTTGCTATGTGGTAACGAGAAAATGGTATACTGGCAATACTAAAATTGAGGTTTCGATTATCCAAAGCTCATAGTTGAAGTGAACTTCATCCCTACTTTCAAATTACAAGCTACAGTCCAATGAGAATGTCAATATGATTAACAATTTATAACTTCAGTTACAAGAGATATTTGGCATAAATGACAAAATGACGAGCAAATTCGGTTCAAAACTGTAAAATCATTACAAACTAAACATATTTGAATATCTTGAGTGTTTATGTGTGACATTCCAATATTTTTATGCTTGTATTAGTATTTAAGTGGATTGTTGAGATAATTTCTAAAATAACCCTCTCTCTTATCAAAAGCCCTCAAAACACTTAGCTGAATAATAATGTATATTTCATGGGTTATTTGAATTTCAAAAGAGAACATCTTACATGCTTGCATGTTTCATTTCATCAAATCACAGCTAAAATAAATGATTATCTAAATTTCTTTTATTTTTTTTAATTTGTTACACCAATATTTTAGATTCTTGAATAACAAGTAATCTATTTGTATAGATACTTTAACAGAAAAAGTCTTAACTTAATCTAATCTGTGATGAAGGTCCTTTGACATTATAAGTATTTGATCAAGCAGTGTACTGGTAATAGCCATGTATTTTTATTTCAAACCAAGGTTGTTAAAATAAATTACCATTTCCTATGTTTAACCCGTTAACAGATGACAAAATTTTAGACTCGTTGAAGTAGAAAGGAGTTACAGACAACAATTCAAACTTAATGGAATTTTAGATTTTTTCATCTTTCTAGATACCTTCAACACTATGAATTCCAGCTATAATGATACTAAAAAAAAAAGAAAGAAAAAAAAAACAAGAGGACAATGATGGTCCTATATTGCTCCCCAGAGTATGATGGCTCAAAGTTTTATGATATATACCAAATATCAAAGCTCTAGGCTTAATGGTATAGGAGGAGAAGATTTTCTGAGATACCCTTCTTTATTCCTATCTTAATTGAGGGAATGCACAGAAAAAGGCTAATTTTCAGAGTATGTTAATTCTTTGAAGCATTTTGGTTAAGGGTCAATAGATGATGATATAAACCAAATATCAAAGCTCTAGGCCTTATGGTCTTGGAGAAGTTTTTTATAAGTTTTGTCACTTGGTTGCCATGGCAATCAAAGTTCTTCATAGATTTCAATTGATGAATTTTGAAAGAGCATGACCTAAGGATCATTTCAGTGAAGATTGGCTGAAATTACTTGGTTAGTTTAGCAGGAGAAGATTTTTTGTTATTGTGAGCGGACGGACAGATGGACAGATAGATGGATGGACAGATGCCAGACGATGACTGATAACAATAGCTCACACAAAGCACTAAAGCACAGAGCTAAAAAATTGACACCTTTCACTTAATGCGATTCTTTTTGTTCGAAAAGTATTCCAAAGAGTATAAAGAGACCATCAATTTTTCCAATTATCATTCTGTTTGTTTTCAAAGCTAATTTCTATCTTGACAAACTTATTTTAAGAAGTATGCCAAAGCTTTTGTTATGAAAATAATGTGAACAAATTAACTCATTAGGAAATAAAAATTGAAAGT
The DNA here is from genome assembly GCA_946902895.1 of Fragum fragum. NCBI lineage: Eukaryota > Metazoa > Mollusca > Bivalvia > Cardiida > Cardiidae > Fragum > Fragum fragum. The sequence continues at coordinate 31,474,803 of OX336368.1, read as the reverse complement.
AATCCTAAACTCTTGCAAAACATGAATGTTTCTTTCACACAGCTTAACCCATTACCAAATGATTTTTTAGACTGGTCCAAATTCAAAGAAGTTGCAGGCAATAATGTTAAGTTTATGATTTTTTAAAAGTTTGTCTCTTGAGTAGAATATATTGAGGACAGTGTATTAACTGCTTGATATTAGCAAATTTCTTTGTTTTCCACAATGGTTTCCAAAGACATTTTGTTGAGGATCATAAATAGGTGAGTTATCCTGGAAAGGGTTCAGTACCATGCACAGATCCAAGACAGCCAAAAGCACAATCTTTAGCCCTTTTCTGGTTTGCAAAATTTTAGACCTGTCCAAATTCAAAGGTTTTGTAGATGAAAAGAGGGTTTAATTTGAAAAAATTGTCTTTCAGTAGGGTAGAAAAACCTTTATTTTTCAATTTAAACCGACTTCGTTTTGCTGTATGTATCTTCTTTCAATTTGGAATAGTCTAAATATTTGTTGTGTGGTAATGGGTTAGTCAAACATGACACAAAATCCTCACAAACCATAAGAGCATTGCATGTAGGTGAAAGCTCTGACTGAAGGCAAAGAGGATGGCAAAACATTAACAGGACCGAAGGATCAATTGATAGAATGGGGTTTAACTCCACTTTAAACAGTATTTCAGTCATATCGCAGTAGCTGGAGCACCTAACAATGGATTCCTGGTATTTCCCACACCAGTACTACCACTTCATCTTTTTCTAGCCTCCAGCTGCTAGCCCACTTAGGTTTACGATTATTCACCAAATGGTGAAAGAGAGATGTGGGAAAGGATATGTGCCGCAGTTGGGAATCGAACCCATGACATCCCATGATTGAAGAATGGGAGTCTTGTGTGCTACCAACTGAGCTATGACAGTGGCAAGTAGGATCAAAAATTCAAGTATGACCATTCTCGGTATACACTTGACCTGTGGCAGTGTTCAATCTAAAGGGGGCCATGGCTAAAATGGCCCTCTAAAATTCAAAATGCCCCCCTTCAAAATGAAGACTGGGCCCAAATGGCACACATCACACATTCAATAAGACTTCTCTGAGTGAAGTCATGGAAATAATGTCTTAACTTTTTCTAGTAGATTTATTTTGTTCAAACAGTATATTTATTATCAAATTGTTATGGTTTGTCACATTTAAAACCTTGTAATTCAATAGCTTGTCTATGTATTTGTACCACATGACCCCCTTGACCAAGAGCCATGGGCCCATTGGGCCCCCTATGATACAAAGCTAGATTGAACGCTGCCTGTGGTATAGAAGCCTGAATCGATCACAGCACGCTGGCCCTCACACAGAAATCAATCATTACAAGTGTGTATCATATGATATGCATTGGACCATTGGAATCAAAGATATAGGAGGGGTAAAAATTTGACCTTGATTGTGACCTTGACCTCAAAAGGAGCCTAAATCAAGCATGCATGCTTGCTCTAATCAGAATCTACAATTGGAAAAACATTATCAGAAAGGATTGTGTGATAAGTGAAAGGTAAAATATTGACCTTTGACCTGCTATGACCTCAATCTTAGGACTTGGAGCCTGAATCAAGAATAGAACATTTGCCCTCATAAGCAAGTAGTGATATATCATAATTAGGATTGCGTGATAAGTGAAAGGTAAAAATTTGACCTTTAACCTGTTATGACCTCAACCTTTAGACTAGGAGCCTAGATCAAGAAAAGAACACTTGCTCTTATTAGCAAGTTGTGATATATGAGAATTAGAATTGAGAGCTAAGTGAAAGGTAAGAATTTGACCTTTGACCTGCTATGATCTTGACCTTTAGACCAGGAGCCTGGATCAAAAAAGGAGCACTAAGTCTTGCTCTTATAAGCAAGTTGCGATATATGAGATTTATCATTGAGAGTTGAGGGAAAGGTAAAAAGTTGACTTTTGACGAGCTATGACCTGGATTTTTAGATCAAAAACAGGATACTTGTTCTCATTTGCAAGATGTTAAATATTAGAATTGGGATTGAGAGATAACTGAATGGTAGAACAAACCAAAATCAAGCTAAGGGCAAATTCCATCTTTATCCCATTACCAAATAACAAAATTTTAGACTGCTTTAAATGGAAAAAGTTGCAGATGAAACTTTTAAAAATCTTTCTTTTTCTGAGTTAAAGGCAGTGGGGGAAATAAAGAAATTGCTTATATCAAGCAATTTTTTAATTTTCCACAACGTTTTCCTAAGCTTCATTCTACAGGCGTCTTGTGTGGTCATTTGTGGGTCAAGACACACAAGTTTGTAAAACAATATGAGATCCAGACTATAGGGTACAGAAAATAGGCCCAGTTAAAGTTTGTCACGCTAACAACATCAACGCTTAGTTCAATGCCAACTATGTAACAACAGCTTGATTTTTGTTCTCCTAAACAGCAAAACTAAATACTCAGTTAATATCAGTTGTTTGGCCAGTAGCATTGGCATATCAAGGTTTTCAATATAATATATCTTTTACAGGAAGACACCTCTTTACTTCCTTTTTTCTTTTTTGTTGTATTAACAAAGATCCTACCACAGCTTGATTACCACTAACTCAATCTACATTTGTAAATAAACAAAAGTAGACTCATGTATACTGTCATCTTTCCTCTATATTTAACCCTTGTCATGCTGAACCCGGAATATTCTGGTTTTAGCAGGAGGTGTAGACTAAGATCAGACTGCACTTATGTGCAGGCTGATCTTAGTCTACACCTCCTGCTTGTACGTTTCTTATCAGGGTTGTTTATGAAGTTGATTTCTTAAAGAAATTTAATTTTTGAACAACAAGTTCTATCAGTGCTCTCAGCCCTTTGATTTGACAGCAGTTCAGTAAGGTAATTTATATAGCATGACAAGGGTTAAATTTGAATTAAGCTGTAGTTAGAGTGTTTAACCCTTTCCTGTTTTTCAAAATTTTAGACCAGATTCAAAGGTTTTGCAGACGAAAGTTTTACATAGATTTCATTTGCAAAGTAACCATGTACACGCCCGGTAATCTCGGGCTCCGTCTCTTTTTGGAGAACAGTACAAAAAGGAGACAATGATACTTCCGATATGGAGCCAAGAACCGGAACTGAACAGAAAAGGTAAGTAAAACAGTTCAACTCGCGTACAATTTGATCTCCCATTGACCTATCATACATTTTCCCAAGACGTCCAGAGTTTCATACCACATAGAAATGATTATTTTACCCGTTGGCGGTGATAGATTTCAAAAATAATTCCGTTTGTGAATAGAAACATGAATCAAAGTTTTGACATCGGACCCGACCAAACACGAAAACGCGTGTTGAAATCGTTAAATCCATGTTATCAACAGTTCTGAAAGATTTAAGTTGCTATGACACTGAAATAAATGATAACGTGTCGATATAAAACAATGTTACCACAAAGAGCTGCGTTTCCCTACCCCTTCTACGGATTTTCTTAGATGAGAAGGAGACCAGGATGCGGTGAGGGAGACAAGATTCAGAGGGAGAGGCGATGCATATGAAAGAGTACAGTGAATAATTTTCTAGGACTGTAACTTTATGAATATTACAGGACACTTTTTCTTTACCTTGTAAACAGTAAATGTGTCTGTCAGACTCTCTAGAACTGCCATATTTATATCAAAGTCGCAAGAATCGAGTTACACAACTCACCAATGAATTCATACAAAACCCACGCTTTGAGCTCATTACACACTGATTTATTTTCTGCTGACTTGTGTTAACTTTGAGATCACACATGAAGTGAAATGACCAAAATCACTCACACAGCGCTCCAATGATTCATTCCATACACTCGTCCAAACCATTAAAAACGCTCAAATTATTTCAAAAAAATTTAAAAACTTTCCAAAATGAGCAGCATTTCATTCAAATCGATAACAATTTTCCACAATTTTTTTTTTTTTTTGCTGCTGTGGGTTTTAAAGCGTCTGATTGGTCCGTGAGGACAAACAAATACAAAAGCATGTATATTTTAATAAAGAGAGTTAATAAATCTCATTCTATCTATATATACTGCCTCACTCCCCTTTCGGGTATGACTGGAAGGTGCGTGTCTGTGCTGGAATATAAACTGTTAGTCATTGGTTAGGGTGCCATATTTAAAAGTATTGTGAATGTTAGATAAAGATTAAGATCTGATAAAACATATTCTGGTCATTCAGAACGACTCACTATCTGAAAAGAATCGAGACTCTTTTTGAACGCTGCAATGTCAGGTTGCTGTTTCTGGTAGGCTGTTCCAAAATATCACTGTGTAGGGAAAGAAAGAATATTTAAAGAAGAAAACACTCGTGTGGATCTGTCTGAAAGATGCTGTGTGCATATGTCGGGTGGTCCTAACTGGTCTTTCAAGATCAGCTGGTACGGGCACTGCAACAAAACTATTAACGATTTACAAAACATGGTGACTCTGGAGACGTCTCGTCTATATTGAAGAGTTTGCCAGCCAAGCTCCTTCTGCATGAACATTATTTTGAACCCATCTTGCTGCTCTACGTTGTACTTTTCCCTTTTGTTGATATGTGTTTTTGTGTAAGGGCTCCAAACGGTTGATGCGTATTCTACCTGGGGTCTGACTAATGTTTTGTACGATGTCACTCTGATCTTCTTATTCTTGGTCTGGATGTTTCTGCGAAGAAAACCTTCGGTTTTATTTGTCTTTGATGTTATATTGTCAATGTAAGTGATCCATGAAAGATCTCCAGATATTGTAACTCTTAGGTATTTAGCATTGTCCACAGTCTCTAGCACTTATCCATGTAGCCTGTAATCAAAATAAATCTTTTTCTTCTTTTTAGTAATATTTAGCATTTGCTGGAATTAAACTCCATTTCCCACTTTTTCTCCCACTGCTTTAACTTGTCTAGATCTTCTTGCATAGTGATACAGTCTTGCTTGTTGTTTATAACTAAGTAAACGGCAGTGTCATCTGCAAACAAACGAACTTGGGATGTGATGGTATTAGGAAGGTCGTTAATATACAAGAAAAACAGAAGAGGACCAAACACCGATCCCTGAGGTACTCCAGACGTGACTGGAACTTCGGATGAGCATCCACCTTGTAAGACTCCTTTTTGTGTTCTGCCTATAAGAAAAGATTTAATCCACAAAAGAGTAGTATTGTTTACTTCATGTTCCTGCAATTTATACAAAAGTTTTAAGTGGCTAACTTTATCAAAAGTCTTGTTGAAGTCTAACAAAACTAGATCAGTTTGTTTTCCTTCTGCAAGGTTTCTGGCAAGATGGTCGGTCAGTTGCAGTCGCTTGGTTTCACATGAACACCTTGCTCTGAAACCATGCTGTAAGTCATAAAGAATTTTTTTTTGGCAAAATGTTTTGTTAGATTTGATGCTACAATATGTTCAAGAGCTTTACACAGTATACATTTTAAGGATATAGGTATGTAATTTGCAGGATCTTCTTTGTTTCCTTTCTTGGCCAGTGGAGTCACGTTTGCATTTGTCTATAATTGGGGGAGGGTGCCTGTTTCAAGGGATTTCTGAAAGAGAATTTGGACGATTTTGGATTACTTTCCTTTAATTTCATTCAAAAGTCGCTGCTCCCACTCATTCAATTTCATTCTGAAATCATCTCCAAATCATCCAAAAATTGTCAATTTCAAGGTGTTATTAAATGTAGCAGTGAATTTGTTTACCTTTTGACATAATCTAAGATACAGCGCCCTCTAAATATAAAGAAAAAACTTAAAGCAAATCAATTATGTAAGCATTGAACATTTGGTTGAGAACAGTTATTTTCGCCCTCTATCGAATTCATTGTGGCATTGATTTGTTGGGGATTTGGGGTTTATTACAGGCTTAAGTTTTCAGAAAATCATAGAAAAGGGGTCGGTTTTGACGTTCGAAGAGGGACTGGGGAAACATAAGAGTATGGGGTTCTAAAAGAAGTTTTTCAGTACATTTTTATATGCATCGCCTCTCCCTCTGAATCTTGTCTCCCGCACTGCATCCTTGTCTCCATCTCATCTAAGAAAATCCGTAAAAGGGGTAGGAAAAACGCAGTTCATTATGGTAACATTATTTTATATCAACACGTTATCATTCATTTCACAGTCATCGCCACTTAAATCTTTCATTGTTGTTGATAACACGGATTTTAACGATTTCAACACGCATTTTCGTGTTTGTTCGGGTCCGATGTCAAAACTTTGATTCAAGTTTCTATTGACAAACGGAATTATTTTTGAAATCTATCACCGCCAACGGGTAAAATAATCATTTCTATGTGGTATGAAACTCTGGACGTTTTGGGAAAATGTATAATAGGTTAATGGGAGATCAAATTGTGCGCGAGGTGCACTATTTTTCTTACCTTTTCTGTTCTGTTCCGGTCCTTGGCTCCATATCGGAAGTATCATTGTCTCCTTTTTGTACTGTTCTCCAAAAAGAGATGGAGCCCGAGATTACCGGGCGTGATGTAGCAGGGCAGAAAATATTGTAGAAAAAGAAGAAATTGCTTGTTACAATGTTTTCTCAACTGTAATATCACAGGGATGTAAAGTCCAGGGATTGAACAGGAAAGGGTTAATTCACCAAACCAATAAAAACAAGAGGCCCATGAGGGCCTGAGACGCTCTACTGGTTATCAAGTTTTCCGTTAAAGAAATCTGATATTTAAGGAAGTTAATTGCTCAAAGAAGAATGCATAAAGAAAAAAAAGGGGCTTTATCCCCTTTATCATTTTAAGTAACAATCCTCAAGGCCCCTTTTCCCATGTTTCATGACAGATCCACTCCATTTCCAAAAGAAAGTTACCTTATGACCCTACAATCATTCTGTGAATATTTCATCAGAATCTGACAATAATTGTGGACTTAATCACATAAACAGGATTGTTTTGAATGAAATCAATAAGGCCCCTTTTCCTGTGTTTTCTGATGGATCAATTTCATTTCAAAAGGAACTTTCCTTACAACCCGACAATTGTCCTGTGAAATTTAAAAGACAACTTGATAATGATTGTGATCTTCATCACATACACAAGAATGTTTTGAATGATAATCTGTAAGGCCCCTTTTCCTGTGTTTCAAATGCCACAATTATTCCATGCATCTTTGAAGAGAATCCAATAAAACTGTTGACTTTATTGTGTTAACAAAGATATTAAATTCAAGTTCTCATAGGGCTCCTTTTCCCGTGATATTTTACTGTTTGTTTTATCATTCTATGAAAGTTAAAAGTGAATCCGATGAAATATTGGAAATTCATTATGTTTACTAGAATATTCAAAAAAAAAAATCATATGGCCCCTTTTTACATGATACTTGATGGATTGTACCCAGTTCTGAAAAGAACCATCTAAGTATTTGTACAATCATTCTGTGAAATTTTGAAGTGAATCCGGTGAAATCATGGGACATCATTGTATTAACCAGAATATTTAAGAGGGTTTTTCATAAGGCCCCTTTTTATGTGACCCTTGCTATAGCCAGATCCACTGTCAAAATCAACAATTGGAATGATGGTACAATCAATCTGTTTAATCTGTGGATTTTATTGTGTTAATGAGTTTATAGTGAAATATTCATAGGGCCCCTTTTCTCATGATACTTTACAGAACAAACAAAATTTCAAAAGGAACAATTCTAATGAAGGTAGAATCATTCTTTAAAAGTTAAAGAAAAACAGTGGACTGAATTGTGTCAAGAATTTTTGTAACTAAATTTTCATAAGGACCCTTTTTCTGTGAAACTTAACAAATCAGACCCAATGTACAAAGGAACAACCCTAATGATAGTTTGAAGAAAATGATAAAGACTGAGGACTTTATTGCAATAATGATGTTTTGTAATAAAATTTTTATAAGGTCCCTTTTCTTGTGTCACTTAACCAATCAGACCTAATTTACAAAGGAACAATCCAAATGATGGTACAATCATTCTATTAAAGTTTGAAGAGATTCTGATAAAGACTGAGGGCGTTGTTGTGTTTATGAGGATTTGGTAATACTTTTTCATACAGCCCCTTTTCCTATGATACTAGACAGATCAGATCCAATTTGGAAAGAAACAATCCTTATGATGGTACAAACATTCTGTGAAAGTTTAAACAGAATCTGATGAAAACTGCAGATTTTATCTTGGTGTCAAATTTTTAAAATAAAATTTTCATAAGGCTCCTTTTCCTGTGATACTTGAAGGATCATGTCAGCATCAACAATCGTGATTGTTGTACGATGATTCTGTGAAGGTTTGAATAAAATCCAATGAAAGCTCTGGACTTGGTTACAAGGATTATAGATAAAATTCTCTAAAGGCCCCTTTTCCCATGATACTAGACAGATCATGCCTAATTTGAAAAGAAAGAATCCTTATGATGGAATAATCATTCTGTGAAAGTTTTAACAGAATCTGATGAAAACTGTTGACTTTTTTTTGGTACAATGATTTTAAGATTAAATTTCATAATGCTCCTTTTCCTGTGATACTTGACGGATCAGGTCTAATGCAAACATCAACAATCATTATTATTGTGCAATTATTCTGTGAATGTTTGAAGAAAATCCGATGAAAGCTCTGGACTTGGTAACAAGAATTTATAAATGAAATTTTCATAAGGCCCCTTTTCCTGTGCTTCTTGACAGTTCAAACCCTGTTATGAAAAGAATGATAGTTATGACCTTCCAATAATTCTGTGAAAGTTTCAACAAAATCTGATCAAAGCTGTGGGCTTTATTGTGTTAACAGGGTTTTATTAATTGAATTTTCATATAGCCCCTTTTCCCATGTTACTTGATGGATCTGAACCAATTCCAAAGGGAACTCTTCTTACAAAAGTATAATTATTCTGTTTGAGTATAAAGACAACCCCATCTCGTCTGTGGACTTACAAGCATTAATTAAGATTTTTTGAATTGAATTTTCCTAAGGCCCCTTTTCCTATGTTTCTCAATGGATCAGACCCAATTTGAAAGGAACAATCTTTATGATGATACAATCATTATGTGAAAGTTTGAAGTCAATCAGGTGAAATCTAGGGCCATTACATGTTAAATAAGATTTTTTTATTAAATTTTCATAGGGCCTCTTTTCCCATGAAACTTGATGGATCAAACCTACTTCCGAAAGGAACAATCCATTTAATCTAATAATCATTCTGGGAATGTTTGAAGAGAATTTGTTGAAAACTATGGACTCTATTGTGTTTACAAGACTTTTTCAATCCAGTTTTAATCGGGCCCCTTTTTCCCGTGGTCCTTGACTGATCATACCAAATTTTGAAAGGAACAATTCTTATGATGGTACAATCATTTTGTGAAAGTTTGAAGTCAATCAGATGAAAACTGTGGACTCTAGAGTGTTAACAAAGATCTTTGAATTAAATTCTAATAAGGCCCCTTTTCCTATGTTTCTTGAGGAATCATATCTGATTCCAAAAGGTACAATCCTTATGATGGTACAATCATTCTGTGAAAGTTTGAAGAAAATCCGTTGTAAATTGTTGGCTCTAGATTATTAATGAGTATTTTTTTATTAAACATTTCATAAGGCCCCTTTTTCCTGTGTTTCTTGAAGGATCATACCAAATTTCAAAAGGAATAATCCTTATGATAGTACAATCATTCTGTCAAAGTTTGAAGGGATTCTGATGAAAACTATTGACTCCAGACTGATAACAAGAATTTTTTAATTAAATTTTCCTAAGGCCCCTTTTCCCCGGTTTCATGACATATCAGACCCATTTTCAAAAGGAACGATCCTTATGATTGTACAATCATTCTGAGAAAGTTTGAAGAGAATCCCAAGAAAACTGTGGACTCTATCATGTAAACGAGGATTTTTAATGGAGTTTTTTATTGAATTTTCATAAGGCCCCTTTTCCCCGTGTTTCTTGACGGATTATACCCATTTTAGAAAGGAACGATCCTTATGTTGGTACAATCATTCTGTGAAAGTTTGAAGAGAATCTGATGAAAACTGTGGACTCTATCTCGTAAACGAGGATTTTTTAATTAAATTTTCATAAGGCCCCTTTTCCCGTGTTTCTTGACGGATCATACCCATTTTCGAAAGAAACGATCCTTATGATGGTACAATCATTCTGAGAAAGTTTGAAGAGAATCCAATGAAAATTGTGGACTCTATCATGTAAACGAGGATTTTTAATTATATTTTAAATGAATTTTCATAAGGCCCCTTTTCCCGTGTTTCTTGACGGATCATAACAATTTTCGAAAGGAATGATCCTTATGTTGGTACAATCATTCAGTGAAAGTTTGAAGAGAATCTGATGAGAACTGTGGACTCTATCGCGTAAACGAGGATTTTTTAATTAAATTTCCCTAAGGCCCCTTTTCCCGTGTTTCTTGACAGATCATACCTATTTTCGAAAGGAACGATCCTTATGTTGGTACAATCATTCTCTGAAAGTTTGAAGAGAATCTGATGAAAACTGTGGACTCTATCGCGTAAATGAGGATTTTTAATTGAATTTTTAGTTAAATTTTCATAAGGCCCCTTTTCCTGTGTTTCTTGTCGGATCATACCCATTTTAGAAAGGAACGATCCTTATGTTGGTACAATCATTCTGAGAAAGTTATAAGAGAATCCAATGAAAACTGTGGACTCTATCGCGTAAACAAGGATTTTTAATAGAATTTTTAATGAATTTTCATAAGGCCCCTTTTCCCGTGTTTCTTGTCGGATCATACCCATTTTCGAAAGGAACGATCCTTATGTTGGTACAATCATTCTGTGAAAGTTTGAAGAGAATCTGATGAGAACTGTTGACTCTATCACGTAAACAAGGATTTTTTAAATGAATTTTCATAAGGCCTCTTTTCCTGTGTTTCTTGTAGGATCATACCCATTTTTGAAAGGAACGATCCTTATGATGGAACAATCATTCTGAGAAAGTTTGAAGAGAATCCAATGAAAATTGTGGACTCTATCATGTAAACGAGGATTTTTAATTATATTTTAAATGAATTTTCATAAGGCCTCTTTTCCTGTGTTTCTTGTAGGATCATACCCATTTTTGAAAGGAACGATCCTTATGATGGTACAATCATTCAGTGAAAGTTTGAAGAGAATCCGATGAAAACTGTGGACTTTATCCCGTAAACGAAGATTTTTTAATTAAGTTTTAATTAGGCCCCTTTTCCGGTGTTTCTTGACGGATCTGACCCAATTTCGAAAGGAACGATCCTTATGTTGGTACAATCATTCTCTGAAAGTTTGAAGAGAATCTGATGAAAACTGTGGACTTTATCACGTAAACAAGGAAAAGTTTAATGTATGGACGACGTACGGATGAAAGGACGGACGGCCGGACGCACGGACGCCGGATGGGAAAAAGCCATCGCTATAGCTCTAGTGGCCTTCGGCCAGTAGAGCTAAAAATACTTCACATGAATGTCAGGCAGTGTTTGGAGTTCAAAGTCCAGTCTAAATAAATGATTTGATTGGTCAACTGATTCTTTGATTGACAGACCAAGTCCGTCATCTGATCTCCAATGATCTCCAAGGTTGTTATGGATCAGACTAGAGCATGTCTGAGAGCAAATTTCACATTTGATCACCAACAGATGTGGGAGACCACAATAGATTCACCTCTGTTCTCTGGCAATGACAGCGACCAAGTACTATTTAGCTCTTTCCTGTACAATTTCTTGTTTTTACATCATTTTGATTTTTATACTTAAGGAAACACTGTAGAAAAAGAAGAAATTGTTTGTAAAAAGCAATTCACTCTTTTCCCACAATATTTCTTACTCTGTAGGTTCTTTGAATTTGAAAATAGTATACAATTTTGAAAACAGGAAAGGGTTAACCCATTCCCACACATCATTATGATGCTTTTTGATGCCCCTCGTGGAAAAGAATTGGGAAAATATTGTTTAAATTGGAGAAATTGCTTGCAAGAAGACATTGCTTGCAAGAAGCAGTTTCTTCATTTACACATTGTTTTCTACCCAAAAAGTTGAAATAATCTATTATCTAATAAACTTGAAATTGTCTTCTGCAACTCCGTTCAATTTTGACCAGTTTAAAATTTTGATGTCTGGAAATGGGTTAATTGCTAGTGGGTATCATATGTTGCAACTATATTACTAGCACAGCATCGACTGGTTGTGATATGATTTCAAAATGGAAATCATTATAATGTATTGTTACAAAAACACTATGTCTCAAGTTTTCGGTCACTTAACCTTTATCAAGAAACAAATTAAAACTTTCAAGAATTCAATGGTGTTATGTACAAAGATATGGAGGAAAGATGTAGTTTTAATTCTTGAAAGTTTTAATGTTTCTTGATAAAGGTCAAGTGACGGAAAATTTGATATAAAGTGTTCTTGTAATAATATATTATACATTAATTCCCTGTGGAATATTACGTCTTGAAGAAGAAATCATTATACATTTTGTTGATTGGTAAAACAGCAGAGTTCACAATATGATGCTTCCAAGTCAAATGCTAGTATCACGTGGGATGTCCACAAGAATCAAAAAGATCTACAATAACTGTTTTGGACTCAAACGAGGGTCTCAATTGATCTGTTTATAATATAAACATGAACAAGTGAAAATTTATCTTAGGCATGAATCTTTAAGTTTATCAACACCATTTTTTAATGTAAACACATCCATTTATCATTAGGGAACAATTGGGTGCAAACCAATAAACCCAGTCCCACACAACTATGCTTTTTGACGCCCCTCAAGAAAAACATTTGGGAATATATTGGGTAAAATGAAGAAATTGCTTGCAACAAGCAATTTCTTCATTTTACACAATGTTTTCTACCCAGAAAGATGAAAAAATCTAGAATTTCACAACTAAAAGTAAATGTCTGAAACTCCTTTCAATTAGAACTAAAATCTTGAAGTCTTGTAATGGGTTTAATTATTCAAAAGAGAAATAACTTGGAATGTGATTAGCTTGTTAAGATTTCTTTTAATAAATAAAATTGATTCAATGACCCAACATGCTCACAAGGGCCATTTTGAAAATACATAGGGAATATTATGTTACGATAGGTATACAACATCTTGTATTTGCTTCGAGCTGCGGAGGCAAAATTTGATATTTCACGACACAGAAGGTTGAGTCGAATATCAGATTTTCAGCCTGAGCAAGAAGTAAATACAAGATGTTGTATCACAATCTTACCATAATATTCCATTTATCATACACCAATCGTAACATAATATTCCATATTATTTCTTATTGAATAAATTTGATAAAATAATAAAATGAATTTGTATATCTACGAGTCTTTCCCTTCTCCTATACCATTCTGATTATGTTGATTCTTATTATGACATACAGAATGAAAGTAATGCCATCTTAGAGTACCTTATATGGAATTGTATTTGACACAATCAGATATGGATTTAGTTTCTGACTTGTCCAATTTTGTCTGTGTGGATGTATATATATATATATAGGTATATAATAAATAGAAGTATCAACCCTAGTCATATTTTGCAGGCTAACGAGGATCAAAGGTTTTTTTACATAGATTTTTCTGAATGTATAATAGGGAATCTATGTATCCATATACACTGTAATTCATTTCTGAAGTACTAAATTTCAGTTAACCATTGTCATGCTTATCCAGAAATATTCCTTTTTTCTGCAGGGGGTATAGACAAAGATCAGCTTGCACATAAGTGCAGACTGATCTTACTCTACACCACCCGCTTAAACCTTTTGGTGATATTCATTTGTGTAATCAATTTTCAAAAAAAATGTCAAAGTCCTCTATAAGGGCTTTTTTTTTATTGGGTTGGAAATTACTTGGAATGAGTTAAAATCTGTGATCACACACACACACAAAAAAAATCAAGTAATATTTATAAGCAGGATAAAAATAATGTTCAGCAGTAAATTTTCTTTCTCAGAAAATTCCTGTATAGACTAATATTCCCAGTTTTGATTAGGAAGCCCCATAGATTTTTCCCTCAACCAGACTCAATAATCATTACCATGATTTATCAGATCTACTTTATTTCGGAGAAAATTGGAGAATATCCCCGAAATGAATAAATGTTGCAGAAAATTGGGGTCGTCCCCTCTGTTTAATAAAATAAATAGGAAATGCTGAAGAGTCATTTGTCATTATTGGAATTAATTTGTATATACCGGTACCCCGTTTTACTTCTATGGCATATTTAGCTGATGACCAAATGTGTAATTTACATACCAAGACAAGAAAATCTTAGACTGGTCCAAACTGATAATCTAAATCTAAAGTGCATTTAAATTGAAAAATAAGTGTCAATTTGGATAGAGAACATTGTGTTAAAAGGAGAAATGATCTGAAACATACGATTCCTTCTGTTTTGATAATGTATTCCATTTCTACTTTTCTTGAATGCATTAACACATAGCACTGTATGGTTATGAGTTGAATTTATATTTTCTGAAGAACATTTTAATACAGTAAAGTAAATGATAGGGGTTGTGTTATTTATGAATTCTCCTTTTGCAAAATTTTCTTACCTGTCTTAATTTGTTTCCTTCTTTTCATCTTCGCTCCATTTTCTTCATATTTATTGGTCACTCTGCATTGATTCTTTACATGGAAACTTCAAAAGCAGTCGCGTAAAATATTTGTTACGGAATTTCTCCTAATACATACTCCTCTGGTAGCATTGCAAAACACTGGCAGAGATTTACTATATACCCTAACTTCTCGGTAATATGACTCAGCCCAACAATATTTCTGTTGTTTTTTTTCTCAAAATGCCCCTTTTTTCTCACAAGGCCCTTTTTCCCAAGTTTCTTGATGGATCAGACCTAATTTTGAAAGGAACAATCCTTCTGGTATTATGTGAAAAAAGTGGACTCTAGATTGTAAATTAGGATTTTTAATTAAATGTTCATAAGACCCCTTTTCATGTGTTTCCTGACGGATGGACCCAATTTCAAAAGGAAGAACTCCTATGATAGGACCAAATTTTAAAAGGAAGAATTCATATGATGGTACAATCATTCTGTGAAAGTTTGAAGATAATCTGACGAAAACTGTGGACTCTAGAATGTTAATAAGATTTCCAATTTTTAACAAGGCTACTTTTCGATTGTTTCTTGACGGATTTGACCCTATTTCAACTATATCACTATAGCTCTTCTGGTTTTCGGCCAGTAGTGATAAATTATTTGTAACAAGCAAATTTTTCATTTTCCATAATGGTTTGCACAGCTTTTATTCTTGGTGGTGTCCAAAAGTATCATTGTGTGGAAATGAATTAATGTCTTAAGCTTGAGCAATAAACCAACAACTCTACCAGGACAGTATTTTCTTCATGGGACTTTAAAATTATGTGTGAACTTGAAATTTGACATATCATAACACAAGTTTCACTCTACACAAGTACTTGTGATGGATATTGAAGTCAAAGAGGAAACAGACACACAATGAAGGCCTTTTCATGGCAAAAGATTTGACCTATTCCCATACAATCACATTTCTTACAAGAAAAAAAGTGAAACATTGTGGAAAACAAAGAAATTGCTTTTTACATGCAATTTCTTCATTTCCAAGAATATTTTTTACCCCGAATAAATCTTTATTAACTCAAAGTTGCCATCTTCAATCTCTTTTCATTCTAGGCCAGCTTTGAATGTTTTTGTCTGGTGGTGAATAGATTAACCTATTACCAGATGACTAAATTTTGGACTGGCCCACATTGAAAGAAGTTGCAGCGAAAATCCAACAATCCATATCTTTGAGGGTAGAAAACATTGTGGATAATGAAGAAATTACTTCAAGCAATTTCTTCTTTTTCCATAATGTTTTTCAAAGCTTTTTTTTGAGGGTGTGATAAAGTCAGATTGTGTTGGAATGGCTTTAAAAAAAACGACCAGTGCTGGTGAATACCAGTGTGACTACTAAATTCTAATATTCTCAGTTGGAGTGAAACCCCATACCTCCATTTCTGCCATATGTAACCACTGTTTGGGGTCATCCTCCCCTGCTAGAAAAGCTATCAGGTCCAGGGCTGTCAGTCTAGTCTGTCTCCTTGACGACACAAACACAAGGACAGGCTTTGCAGGAGAATGAGACTTGATTGCTGAAATAACAGTGTGTTCTTGAGAGAATATCAATTTACAAAACTTTATTTAACCCATTCCAGCTCATTGACAGTTTTCGATGCCCGCAAGAGAAGCTTTGGAAAGCACTCTGGAAAATGAAGAAAGTGCTTGTGAAACTGCTTGTTACAAGCAATTTCTTCATTTTCCTCAATGGTTTACCCTAAAAATGAAAAAAATCCAGAATTTCATAAGCTTTAACCCATTACCAGACAGTAAAATTGTAGAATGGTCTGAATTGAAAAGAGTTGCAGACTACAATTTAAATTTTATAATTTCATTTTTATCTTTTTATCTTTCTGGATAGAAAACATTGTGTAAAATTAAGGAATTGCTTGATAGAAAACATTGTGTAAAATGAAGAATTTGCTTGTTACAAGTAATTTCTTCATTTTACATAATGTTCTCCAGATTGTTTTTCTTGAGGGGCGTTAAAAAGCGTCATTGTGTTGGAATGGGTTAAGTGTCATCTACAACTCGTTTCAAATTAGACCTGTCTGAATTTTTTCTATCTGATAATTCGTTAAGTTATAAAGAAAATATTATTTGTTTTGATGGAGATATGTTAACAAGAGGACCAAGAGGAATAGTATCAGTCTAATGGCACATTAAGTTATGTGAAATAGGGGCTATACAGAGGACAAACAGTGGGCTTTTCAATTAATTTATAGGAGATCCTTTTCAGATAATTTTCGTATGTCCAACACTTAATTCAAATCTTTATCAAGAAAGTTCAAGATCAATCTTGCTTTACAATTAATTTGAAAAATACAGCTCAAACATTGACTAACAACTCCAAGAAGATGAGCAAAATGTAACATAAAAACCAAACACCATCTGCGTAAGTATTTTAGATAATACAGTCCTAGATTTCGTTATACACTAAAACCCCTCTAATGCGACCACTTGCGGTACTTTCTGAAAGTGGTCGTAATAGAGGGGTGGTCGTAATACTGAGGTTTGGTTGTTTGTTGTCAAGTAATTCATGTTTATTTCATTTTCATTATTTGAATATATTAATACTATAAATACAAAAATGAAACTATAAGAACATGTATTACAGTGGAATCTTATGTCATTTTCAAATTCACGATCTTCTATAAGTTCTACTTTCGCAATTCTCCATTTGATCCATCTGATTCAGAAGTACGACCTCAGATTATTAATGCGTAAGTACAGGTTCAAAGTGTCAAACTGTCGATATCATATCTTCTACAATGCGAATACCAAGCATCAATTACGTTGAAATCAAAATTTAATTGCTAATTAACTGTTCGGAACGCCGTAAACAAACTAATCGTAACTTTTCAGATACGTTTTCACTTCGAATTTATTACTCGAGTCATAACCTGTGACACATTCAAATAACAATTGAAAATAATACAAGCTATAATTTCTGAAAGTAATCGGCTACTTTAATCATAACACCTATTATAATGAGGGTTCGATATCACATAATCAAAAATACGTGTAATCTTGTATTTACAATGTATTCGTACCCAATTAGTGTCGCTCTTATCAAGTGTGAAATTCGGGTGGTCGGTCTCAATATGTGAAGTACTGGTCGTTTTAGTGGGGTTCAAAATAGTTTATCAGCTATAGTTGGTACTGAATTTAGTGGTCATAATTCAGAATAGCGGGGTGCCTGTTTTAGAGGGGTTCGCGACCATTGAAATAAAGAACAAAAAATTCCCTTCTTTAAAAAATGGGTCGTAATAGCGGGGTGCCCGTATTTCCGGGGTGGTCGTAAGGAGGGGTTTTACTGTACACAATTTCAGACAGAATGCAGATCAAAGGTCAAGGTTTAGGATTAAACATAATCCTAGATGAAATTAAGCCGCCCTTCAACAATTGTACTTGACATATCAAAGTCTTAGATTTAAATTTCAAAAAGTAGGTCAATCTAAGGCCAAGGTGAAAGGCTGGACATGCAACATGAAATTTGAGATAATGCGAATTCAGCAATGATAATTAATTATTCTAAATAAGTAGGTCAACAACAACAACAAAACCAATCACCAATTGCCTATTTGAGAGCATACAGTTCTAGATTTGAATTTTCAAATTTTCAGAATGTAAATCAATGGTCAAGGATTTGACATGTTATGATAAATTATAAGGAATATTGTGCATGTAAACAGATACACAAAATTATGTCATTTGACATTCCCAAGACAATCTTAAGACATGTAATAAAATTTGGCCCCGATTCAGTTCCAAGAGTATTCTTAGTTTGAATACTTTGAATAGACCACCATAATTATGACAAGGTATATGACAATACTACATTTAACCAATTCCATCTCAATCACTCCTTTTAACACCTCTCAAGAAAAAGGCTTTGGAAAACATTGTGGAAAATGAAGAAATTGCTTGTATCAAGCAATGTCTTCACTATCCACAATGTTTTCTATCCCAAAAGACAAAACAATTTAAGATTCCATCAACCTGAAATTGTCATCTGCAGCTTCTTTCAATTGGACCAGTCTTGAATTTTGTTGAGTGGGAAAGGATTAAACCATTTAACATTCTCTGTAAAGTTTGATTAAATATAATAGTAAGTTTAGAAGATGTAAGGAAGGACTGAAAGAAGCTTGAATCTAATCTATAAGAATTGTTAATCTAAAGAACTTTCTGCTCAGGTGGGTTTAAAACAAGCCAAATAAGTAAAAGGGTAAATGTCCATTAAGCATGCCGTTTGGTCCAGATTCATTTTTTTTTTTCTAAATTGCAAATGTTCTAAAGATAAAGGCTTTTGTGCCATGAATTTTGAAATCATGCAAAAGAAGTGAAATTGTGCTTTCAAAATGTTCTGTTTATACCAGTTTTGACCAATGACCTTGAACTTGAGGCTATCTCAAATTTTTGACCTTGACATATGACCCTCAAGCAGTCCCAAAATAAATTTCGAATCGTACTCATGATGAAGAACAACTATGTTATTACTTAGAAATTCTTCAATAAATGTACAAGTTATACACTGGACCAGCTCAGTTTTTATCATACAAATGTGCCATTGACCTTGGTCTGTGACCTTGAACATGAAGCTATCCAACAATTTGTTTCAAGTAGAACATCTTCTGGTAATAGACAATAATTCACTGTGTTAGTTATTTGAAATCCATCTTTCAATGTAAGAATTATGCTACAGACAAGCTCAATTTTAAGATGAAACCTTGACCTGTGGTCTTGAACCTGAAGCTTCTTTTGTTTCAAATGAGACATCTACCTAAGATGGAGAATAACTGTGCAAGCATTATTTTGAAACCCATCCTTTTATGTAGAAATAATGTTCTGGACAAACTTAGACAGAAAACAAAATAATGGATAGAAAACCACCACAAAAAATATACTTCTAGCTGTAGTTGTGGGGGTAAACTATTCCATATTTTAGGTGGTTTTTGGAGGGGAGGGGTGTTTGATGAAGGTATGGTCCCCAACTTTCATCTGAATACTTTTTTCACTACAATTACATGGTAGGTAAATTAATTAGAAAACTCTTATTGTCGCAGATCTGACTTATATATACCCCACTTTTACTCAAGTAGCAATGATGACCTTTATTCTGTGTTATTAAAAAAACAATAGGGTATCTCCCTAGGTCATAGATAACATTTGTATAAAGTTTCAAAGTCCTAGGTTAAATGGTCTATGAGCTACAGCACAGAAACAGTTTTCAATTAAAGTTCAATTGTGACCTTGACATTTACCCCAAAACAACAGGACACTTCCTTTGATCATTTGCAACAATTGCATGATGTATCTCTACTCGTAGGTGGGGATAAAATAATGTTATATGGCACTCACTAATAGTTTGTCATTATACAACATGTTACATTCTTAGGTGGCAAAAAACCAGTGAGATAGCTGTGGAAAAAATAGCTCCTCAAAATAGCTGCAAGAAACATAAGTGCTTAAACAATGAGAAACAGTTAAACCCATGGTCCTATACAACATTAACCTATTCCCACTCAGTGACGCCTTTAGACGCCCCTCTGGAAAAGTGTTGGAAAAATAGTGTGGACAATGAAGAAATTACTTGTTACAAGCAATTTCTTCATTATCCACAATGTTTTCTACCCCAAAGATAAAGTTTTTTTTAAAATTTCATGAACTTTAAATTGTTGGCTGCAATTCCTTTCAATTTGGACCAGTCTAAAATTTTGACATCTGGTATTGGGTTAAAATTTGACATATATAAGGTTTATCAATATAAAGAGCAATTTCTGTTAAGCAGGTTGAAGATGAAAGTCTAAGGGCAATAGTATTAAATGAAAGTCTATCACTTTGTGAGTGTATAGACAAATATTTGATGCCTTGAATAAAAGGAATGAGAAATATGAGCAAGGTTAAGTAGATCAAAGGTCAGAGTTACAATGTCATGATACTTGGACTTAATTAAAAGCCTATAAATTGGAACATGTATCTTTAACATTTGATGGTCCTAGGTGTGAGAGATCAGAATGAAAATGAGCAAGGTTTAGGCTATAGAAAAGTAGGTCAAACGTCAACGTCACAGGGTCATTGTACTTAATCACACTGTAAGCGGATTCATACATAAGTGTGATTAGGTTTTTAGGTTCATACCTCCATGAAAAGAAAAAATATTCTCTTAATTTCTTATAATTTAATACCATTGAGCGAAAAAAACAAAAGCTTTACAAATTTTAATACCTTTTTGTTTGGGACTATTTTGTGCCGAAGCATACAAAATTGCTGCATGATCAAAATTTTGTTCATGGAGTTATGAATAAATTTTTTCAACCAATCAAAAGGCTCGTTTTTGATAGACGAAACTAAAAATTAAATTATTTAGAAATTAAAAGGATAATAATTTAGTTCAAGTATTTATTAAAATGTTCAAAACAAGGTCAAGGGAACTGGGTCATAGGTTATGATCTGAAATGAGAGTCTATATACCCAAAGTGTGTTTGTGTAAAACTTGAGCCCCCTAGGGTCAATATTTACTAAGATATAAAACTTAAACTAAGAGTAACACCAACACCAACATCCAAGGGTATGTAAAAAGCCCTCTCAAGATTTCCATCTCGGGAGAGCTACAAGAACTATAGAATCTAGGAAGATACTGATAAAGATTTTAATAATTGTACTACCAATATTCTGTAAAATTGAGAAATTGCTTGTGACAAGCAATTTCTTCATTTTACACAATATTTTCTACACAGAAAGTTGAAAAATCTAAAATTTCATAAATTCTAAATTGTGGTCTGCAACTCCATTGAAATTGGACCAGTCTGAAATTTTGCTGTGTGGGAATTGGTTAAAAACTTATTTTTATAAAGTTTGTCATACTCTACCTTTGACAGTCTGTAAGTAGAATATTTCTAATTTTGGAAGAGGTGCCTGTGCACCCATGCAATTCGACTTCAGTATTCATCATCTCAAAATAGCAGGTTCGATCCCTAAGCTGATCATACTAATAAACTAATGGTCCTTCAGATGAAATGTTTAAACAAGGCACTGTGATTTCATAATTGAGAAAGTATTGGAGAAAAAGACAAAATTGCTTGTAAAAGGCAATTTCTTCTTTTTCCACAATATTTTCTACCCCACTGAATGGTTATTTTTCAAAATTAAATACCTTTAAATTTTCATATGCAAAACCTTTGAATCTGGAAAGTTCTAAAAAATTTGCAAG
The DNA here is from genome assembly GCA_946902895.1 of Fragum fragum. NCBI lineage: Eukaryota > Metazoa > Mollusca > Bivalvia > Cardiida > Cardiidae > Fragum > Fragum fragum. The sequence continues at coordinate 31,453,069 of OX336368.1, read as the reverse complement.
AGAGGAAAGGCTTAAAGAACTAAGTTGGGGCTCTCAGCCTTGATCTATCCCTGTAACAACTAATTGTCTGCTGGGGTCGTCACTCATATGTGCTATGGAATTGGCAGTAAATAAATATGAAAAACAGACATTCATACTTACATTGAAAGACTGGTTTATTCATGGTGGCCATCCTCGGACAGTAGTGTTGACCAGGAAATCCTTGTATGTGGACCTCAAGAGGGACAGGACGGACAGATGGACGGAAATTATACAAACCAACCTACAATAGATTAAATATGATATAAGCTGGCTATAAGAACCACAGTCAATTACCAGACAACAATGTTTGGACTTGTCAAAATTGCAGATGACAATTTCAATTTAACCCATTCCCAGACTACAAAATCTTAAGCTGGTCCAATTCAAAAGATATAGCAGATGCCAAATTTTCCTTGATGATTTTTTTTTTTTTTAACTTTCTTAGAAATAATTGTAGATAATGAAGAAATTGCTTGTAACAAGCAATTTCTTCATTTCCACAATGTAATACAAAGCCAATTTTCTTGGGGGCGTCAAAAAGCATAAGAATGGGATTGGGATTTTAAAAATCTTTGTTTGGTTAGAAACTATTGTGGTATATAAAGAAATGGCTTTTTACAAGCAATTTTTAATTTCCAACAAAAACTTCAAAAGCTTTTTTTTCTTGAAGGGAGTAAAAAAAGGGAATTATGTAGGTATGGGATATGCTTGTAGTGCCTTATTTTGCTTAAATCCCACAAATTAATTGTATATCAGATAACAAACAATATCACTGGTCCATAAATCAAAGACGGTCTAGACAAAACATTAAAGTTTGTTTGAACTGAAAACAATCTAGCTTTCTGAAGAGTTGAACAAGAGGACCATTGGCCCTAAAGGGCTCATATAAGTCGATGACTACAGAAGTAATCAAAGGGCTTGTGACCTAATTTCAAAGTCACCTGTTAGTAAAATCTTGTATAAGAAATCAGAACTGAAAAGATATTCTCACAAAGATCAAGGATTTTTGTGCCACAAAAGTAGCATGTACATTGAGAGGGAGATTTGGGTTCAAAGAACTAGATAATCACTTAAAATAAAATAGGGTGTGGGGTGTTTTGCTGGTTGGGTTTTTTAAGATTTCAAACTATGTTTCTATGTAAGAATCAGGGTGTGCTCATGCAGAGCCCAAACGTGTCTTGAGGGTTAACGCATGAATACCTTTAAGAGGTTCACCAGGAGATTCCATATACTAAATATCAATACTCAAGGCTTTCTCATTTCAGAGAGGATTTTTTCTTTCTTTGTTTCTATACATCAATACTCTAGGCTATCTGGTTTTAAAGAAGATCTTTAAAGTTTTCCTCCTTTGTTTCCATGTAAAAATAGGATGAGCCCCAGCGGCACCCAAATAAGACCCAAGGAGCATCATAAGAACTAACATAATAGAGGTCCCGTTAAAGTTGCTGCATACCAAATATCAATGCTCTAGGCTTTCTTATTTCAGAGAAGAGATTTAAAGTTTTCCTTCTTTCTTTCAATGTAAATTGTAGTGTGTACCTGCAGAGCCCAAATATGACCAAAGGGGCATCATTTGAACAAACTAAGTGGTGCTGTGTACCAAATGTCAAGTTTCATCAAGATTGGCTTTCTGGTTCAGGAGAAGATGTTTAACCCATTCCAACACAGTGGAGTTTTAGACTGGTCCAAATTGAAAGGAGCTGCAGACGACAATTTAAAGTTGATAGAATTTTGAATTTTTTCGTCATTTTGGGTAGAAAACATTGTGGATAAAGAAGAAATTGCTTGGTACAAGCAATTTCTTCATTTTCCACAATGTTTTCAAAAGCTTTTTTCTTGAGAGGCGTAAAAAGGAGGGATTGAGTTGTAATGGGTTAAAGATTTTGTTGACAGACACACGACGACGACACACAACAATGACTCTATATGTGTCATATGTGCAGTCTGATCTTTGTCTATACCCCCTGCCAAAACAGGAATAGACTGGGTTCAGCATGATAAGGGTAAACATATTTTCACACAATCCTACTTTTTGATACCCTCTAGGACAAAAGTGACGCCCCTCAAAAAGCTTTGGAAAACATTGCGTGTAATAAAGAAATTGATTGTTACAAGTAATTTCTTTGATGATTTCTACTCAAACGGTAAAGATTTTCTAAATTCCACCAACTTGAAATTTTGTATGCAATTTCTTAAAATTTGTACCAGTCTAAAGTTTTGTAGTGTGGTTTTGGGTTACTGTAATTCAACAACCACAATGCAGCTTAATCTGCATCTTTTATGTTTTCTCCCAAAACAGATTTAAAGTGACAAAAGATCTTTCAACAGTCTGCATAGCAAATAAGAAATTAATTTTGTACACATCATCCCCAGAAACAAGTTTCTGTCAAATTTCAATTTTAAATTAGACAGTTAAAAGAGATTAGGCAATGAATGAAATACAAAGTGTTTCTAATGCATTTATCTTTATATCTAAAACAAATTGAAATTCTCATCTCTGACAACTTGTAGTTTCTTAAATGGGGAACATTTCGTGACTCGTACCATTATCAGACTACCTAGTCCAAACTGAAAGAGGTTGCAGATGATGTTCCAAGGAATGTATAATCTATGCCCACACAATCCAGCTTTTTCATGCACTTCAAGAAAAAAGCTTTTTCTAAAACATTTTGGAAAATGAAGAAATTGCTTCTAAAAAGACACTTTGAAAATTGCTCCTGGAGAGATTCAATTGTCATTTGTTTTTTTACTTAGGCATTACTAAACAAACTTCTCTATAACACTTATATTTTCAAGGGGAAAGACTCCACCAAGTTAATTAGAAATCAATTCACATAAATGGAATATGATTATAATCTTGACAGACATATCGGATACTTGACCTTCATCTATGACCTTGACCTTTGATATACCGAAACAAGAGGCCCATAGGGCCTTATCTGTCACCTGAGTCCAAAAACAAACAAAAACAAATAAAAGTCCACCAGATTATGCTACATACTAAATATCAAAGCTCTAAGCCTTTCAGTTTGGGAGAAGAAGAGTTTTAAATTTTAATTTAATAAGCCCTATGTAAAATTTGTGACGTTGGGGAATGGGCTAACTTTAATCCTGATCATTTTTACAATCTTGATAGAGGTCCACAAGACGATGCTGTATACCAAATATCAAAGTTCTACGCCCTCCTGTTTGGGAGAAGAAGAATTTTAAAATTTCACCATATAAGCCTATGTTAAATTTGTGACATCCGGGAATGGGCTAACTTTAATCCTGAGGCAATAATTTTACAGTCTTGATAGAGGTCCACAAGACGATGCTGTATACCAAATATCAAGCCGCCGTCATAGCGCAGTTGGTAGCGCGTCAGACTGTCAATCTAGAGGTCCCGGGTTCGATTCCCGACGGTGGCACTCATCCTTTCCGACTATTTGTCTCTCACCAATGGGTCGATAATCGTAGACTTATGTGGGATAGCAGCTGGAGGCTAGGAAAGGTTGTAATGGTAGTACTGGTGTGAGAAATACCAGGATTCCATTGTTAGGTACTCCAGCCGCCGCGTTGTAGCTGAAAGATTGTTGAAAGCGGCGTAAAACCCCATTCAAACAAACAAAACCAAATATCAAAGTTCTACGCCCTCCTGTTTGGAAGAAAAAGATTTTAACAAATTTCATTATATTAGCCCTTTGTAAAACTTGTGATGTCCAGGAATGGGCTAATTCTGTCTTTTGGGCCGTGACTCATACAATCTTGATAGAAATTCACCAGATGATGCTACATACCAAATATAAAAGCTCTAGGCCCTCTAGTTTGGGAGAAGATTTCTTAAATTTTTATTACCTATATAAAATTTATAAGCTTAAAATTAGAAATAAACAAGAGGCCCATGAGGGCCTGAGACGCTCTACTGGTTATCAAGTTTTCCGTTAAAGAAATCTGATATTTAAAGTAAGTTAATTGCTCAAAGAAGAATGCATAAAGAAAAAAAAGGGGCTTTATCCCCTTTATCATTTTAAGCAACAATCCTCAAGGACCCTTTTCCCGTGTTTCATGACGGATCTACTCCATTTCCAAAAGAAAGTTACCTTATGACCCTACAATCATTCTGTGAATATTTCATCAGAATCTGACAATAATTGTGGACTTAATCACATAAACAGGATTGTTTTGAATGAAAATCAATAAGGCCCCTTTTCCTGTGTTTTCTGATGGATCAATTTCATTCCAAAAGGAACTTTCCGTACAAACCGACAATTGTCCTGTGAAATTTAAAAGACAACTTGATAATGATTGTGATCTTCATCACATACACAAGAATGTTTTGAATGATAATCTGTAAGGCCCCTTTTCCTGTGTTTCAAATGCCACAATTATTCCATGCATCTTTGAAGAGAATCCAATAAAACTGTTGACTTTATTGTGTTAACAAAGATATTAAATTCAAGTTCTCATAAGGCCCCTTTTCCCGTGATATTTTACTGTTGGTTTTATCATTCTATGAAAGTTAAAAGTGAATCCGATGAAATATTGGGAATTCATTATGTTTACTAGAATATTAAAAAAAAAATCATATGTCCCCTTTTTCATAATACTTGATGGATTGTACCCAGTTCTGAAAAGAACCATCTAAGTATTTGTACAATCATTCTGTGAAATTTTGAAGTAAATCCGGTGAAATCAAGGGACATCATTGTGTTAACCAGAATATTTAAGAGAGTTTTTCATGAGGCCCCTTTTTATGTGACCCTTGCTATAGTCAGATCCACTGTCAAAATCAACAATTGGAATGATGGTACAATCAATCTGTTTAATCTGTGGAATTTATTGTGTTAATGAGTTTATAGTGAAATATTCATAGGGCTCCTTTTCTCATGATACTTTACAGAACAAACCAAATTTCAAAAGGAACAATTCTAATGAAGGTAGAATCATTCTTTAAAAGTTAAAGAGAATCAATGAAAACAGTGGACTGAATTGTGTCAAGAATTTTTGTAACTAAATTTTCATAAGGCCCCTTTTTCCGTGAAACTTAACAAATCAGACCCAATGTACAAAGGAACAATCCTAATGATAGTTTGAAGAAAATGATAAAGACTGAGGACTTTATTGTAATAATGATGTTTTGTAATAAAATTTTTATAAGGTCCCTTTTCTTGTGTCACTTAACCAATCAGACCTAATTTACAAAGGAACAATCCAAATGATGGTACAACCATTCTATTAAAGTTTGAAGAGATTCTGATAAAGACTGAGGGCATTGTTGTATTTATGAGGATATGGTAATAATTTTTCATACAGCCCCTTTTCCTATGATACTAAACAGATCAGGCCCACTTTGGAAAGAAACAATCCTTATGATGGTACGAACATTCTGTAAAAGTTTGAACAGAATCTGATGAAAACTGCAGACTTTATCTTGGTGTCAAATTTTCAAAATACAATTTTCATAAGGCTCCTTTTCCTGTGATACTTGAAGGATCAGGTCTCATGTCAGCCTCAACAATCGTGATTATTGTACAATGATTCTGTGAAGGTTTGAATAAAATCAAATGAAAGCTCTGGACTTGGTTACAAGGATTATAGATAAAATTCTCTAAAGGCCCCTTTTCCCATGAAACTAGACAGATCACGCCTAATTTGAAAAGAAAGAATCCTCATGATGGAATAATCATTCTGTGAAAGTTTTAACAGAATCTGATGAAAACTGTTGACTTTATTGTGGTACAATGATTTTAAAATTAAATTTCATAATGCTCCTTTTCCTGTGATACTTGACAGATCAGGTCTAATGCAAACATCAACAATCATTATTATTGTACAATTATTCTGTGAATGTTTGAAGAAAATCCGATGAAAGCTCTGGACTTTGTAACAAGGATTTATAAATGAAATTTTGATAAGGCCCCTTTTCCTGTGCTTCTTGACAGTTCAAACCCTGTTATGAAAAGAATGATAGTTATGACCTTCCAATCATTCTGTGAAAGTTTCAACAAAATCTGATCAAAGCTGTGGGCTTTATTGTGTTAACAGGGTTTTATTGAATGAATTTTCATATAGCCCCTTTTCCCATGTTACTTGATGGATCTGAACCAATTCCAAAGGGAACTCTTCTTACAAAAGTAAAATTATTCTGTTTGAGTATAAAGACAACCCCATCTCATCTGTGGACTTACAAGCATTAATTAAGATCTTTTTAATTGAATTTTCCTAAGGCCCCTTTTCCTATGTTTCTCAATGGATCAGACTCAATTTGAAAGGAACAATCCTTATGATGGTACAATCATTATGTGAAAGTTTGCAGTCAATCAGGTGAAATCTAGGGCCATTACGTGTTAACTAAGATTTTTTTTATTAAATTTTCATAGGGCCCCTTTTCCCATGAAACTTGATGGATCAAACCTACTTCCGAAAGGAACAATCCACATAATGTTATAACCATTCTGGGAATGTTTGAAGAGAATTTGTTGAAAACTATTGACTCTAGAGTGTTAAAGAGTATTTCTTAAAAGATTTTTCGATTAAATTTTCATAAGGCCCCTTTTCCCGTGTTTCCAGATGGATCTGACCAAATTCCCAAAGAAACAATCCTTATGATGGTACAATCATTCTGTGAAAGTTTAAATACAATCTGATGAAAACTGTGGACTCTAGAGTGTTAACAAGAATTTTTCATTAAATTTTCATAAGGCCCCTTTTTCCCTGTTTCATGACAGATCAGACCCATTTTCGAAAGGAACGATCCTTATGATTGTACAATCATTCTGAGAAAGTTTGAAGAGAATCTGATGAAAACTGTGGACTCTATCTCCTAAACGAGGAATTTTTAATTAAATTTTTATAAGGCCCCTTTTCCTGTGTTTCTTGACGGATCATACCCATTTTCGAAAGTAACAATCCTTATGTTGGTACAATCATTCTGTGAAAGTTTGAAGAGAATCCAATGAAAACTGTTGACTCTATCGCGTAAACGAGGATTTTTAATGGAACTTTAATTGAATTTTCATAAGGCCCCTTTTCCCATGTTTCTTGACGGATCAACCCAATTTCGAAAGGAAGGATCCTTATGATGGTACAATCATTCTGTGAAAGTTTGAAGAGAATCCAATGAAAACTGTGGACTTTATCAAGTAAACGAAGATTTTTTAATTAAGTTTTAATTAGGCCCCTTTTCCCGTGTTTCTTGACGGATCTGACCCAATTTCGAAAGGAACGATCCTTATGATGGTACAATCATTCTGAGAAAGTTTGAAGAGAATCCGATGAGGACTGTGGACTCTATTCTGTAAACGAGGATTTTTAATTGAATTTTAAATTAAATTTTCATAAGGCCCCTTTTCCCGTGTTTCTTGACGGATCTGACCCAATTTCGAAAGGATAGATCCTTATGATGGTACAATCATTCTGTGAAAGTTTAAGAGAATCCGATGAAAACTGTGGACTTTATCGCGTAAACGAAGATTTTTTAATTTAGTTTTAATTAGGCCCCTTTTCCGTGTTTCTTGACGGATCTGACCCAATTTCGAAAGGAAAGATCCTTATGATGGTACAATCATTCTGTGAAAGTTTGAAGAGAATCCGATGAAAACTGTGGACTTAATCGCGTAAACAAGGAAAAGTTTATCGTACGGAAGCCGGATGGACGGACGGATGGCCAGACGGACGGACCCACTGACGCACGGACACCGGACGGGAAAAAGCCATCGCTATAGCTCTAGTGGCCTTCGGCCAGTAGAGCTAAAAACTATTCACCTGACACTTGCATTTGTCAATTCAATTACCTCATTTCCAATGCTGTTTACCAAAGCAGTTTTCCTGAGGGGCCTCAAAAAACATGATTGCGTTGAATACAGAAGAAGCTTAAACAAAATATCTCTGATCTTTTAATGAGGGCCATACATCATAACTACTACAATGACCTGTTTGATTGTTCACCTTTTTCTTTCAATAAATGCTACAACTACATATGTTTTTGATTATGACTAATAACTATTGACTCTTAATTTCTTAACCATTCCCACAAAATCCCAATTTTTTGAAACCCCTCAAGAAAAGGGCTTTGGAAGACATTATGAAAAATGAAGAAAGTGCAATTTTTCATTATCCGCTATGTTTTTACCTGGAAATAGAAAGATTTCTTCAACTGAAAATTGTCTTCTGAGACTTCAATCAATTTGGACCAGTCTATAATTTAGTAGTCTGGTAATGGCTGAAAAAGGATGTGAGAAAAGACACGCTAGTAGCAAGGATTATCTCCTTTTCCCAAATATTTCCTAATTTTTCCATCCTTTTATCTTAACAGAGATCAAAAGTTTTTTACCTTTCTAACAAGCATAAATTATAATCTGAGTTATTTGGTTAACAATTTTCCAGATGACAAAACTTAAGTCTTTTGTGTCAGAATGAAAGAAATGGCAAACCACAATTTAAAGTTTTGGAAATTAAGAAAAAATTGCCTTTGAGGATAGAAAAATTGTGTAAAATGAAGAAATTGCTACAAGCAATTTCTTCATTTGACACAATGTTTTCTAAAGCATTTTCTTGACAGGCATAAACAAGAAATCTTGGAGTCAAAACTTGGCTTGCACTTCCAAGTAATCTACAGTAAACTATAAATTTCTCCTTCAATGGACATATTCTATAAGCCCAATAGGGCAAATGTAGCTGAACCTTCTCACCAAGTTTCAAGTGTTTCAAGTCAATACTCTTAATATCTGTTGGGAAAAATGGGACAAAATTATACCAATATACCAGGAAATTAAAAAAAAAAGAAGAAATAACCTAAGTCATAAAACAAGAAGAAGATAACTCGCTGACCTAAATTTGGTAACCAACAGGTAGCACAATCATCCAGTTGAACCTCAATACCAAGTTTCAATAGCGTGATTTAACCCATTCTCACACAACATAATTTTAGACTGGTCCAAATTCAAAGGAGTTGCAGATAACATCATTAAGTTCATGAAATTTTATATTTTTCAACATTCTGGGTGGAAAACATTGTGAAAAATGAAGGAATTGCTTATTGAAATTGTTGGAGGGATGGACAGACAGAAGTAAACCAGCTCTTCTTTGATGTAGGGGTACAAGTTGCAGGATTATGTCAGAATAGGTTATGTTCTACATACAGGATGCTGTCTGTTTTTACTGCAGCTTAATTCAGGCAAAAAGTTTTCAATTAAAACTGCCATTTTATCTGGGAAACAGTTTACCTCCCAAATTTGATTTTCTGAGGAATTAATTGAATGTTTACTATCTCATGAAAGAATAAATTGTTAAATTTCAGACAAAATTATTTTACAGAGTGCATGTTTCATTTTCAATTTTTTCACATTAACACTTACTATAATTATAGAATAAACTCATAATGGTAAACAACATTTTTTCATTCAATTATTCCTAACCTTTCAATAAGACCTTGACCTTTTCAAAAGATCTTGACATTGTCAAAGACAGATGTCTGTTGATCAGAAGAACCTGCAAAAATCAAATCTGGGCATTGTACGAAATAATATAAATATTCATATCAAAATATAAAATTAAGGGTTAGAAATTTGCCCCCTTAGATGCCCACAGTAAAGAACTATGTTCATACCAAATACAAACATTGTAAGTAAAACAGTGTTGAAGCAAGAGGGAAATCAAGTTTTTCAGGATTAGGGTAAATAATGTGACATTCACCAATTGACTCTTATTACCTTAGATATGTATTGGTGAAAGATATCTACACACCAAGTATAAACTTTGTATTTGTTTCAGTTTTGATAAATGAGAAAAATGTAAAGTTTGCAGACTAAATTTTTGACATACAGCTAGACATACACTGGTAAAATACCATACCCCAAACAAGAGGTGTTGGAGACGGATTATGCTCCCAGAATAAGGCTTTTGTCACAAAACTGTATGCCATTATTGGAAAAAAAATTCTTATTGAATGCAACTATTCTTTGAGAGTTCAGTTCACAAGAAATTTGGAAGTTTGACAAACATTGAAGGAATCTTTTTGGCTTCACAGGCCTGATTCTAGCAAAATTCATTATCATTATATGGTAAAGGGTTAAATATTTTACCTTGACCATCAAAGTTATCAATAAAAAATGTCTCCATACAAAAAATGAAGACTAACTTGAGAAGTCTTGCAGAAACAATAGACTGATTTATTTTAGAGTATGCAATAAACAAAATGTAAAGTTACATGGAGTTAAGCCCCCTTTTAGCATGTAAGGTTTATTGGGTCAAAAATTGAACTAAACATTACCTAGGGCACTTAATAAACAACATTTATGTAAAGTAACAAAAAATTTTGGTAATTTGTAAAACAGGTATATTTGAAAATTAATGACTTTGACAATTTGACCTTGACCAATGATCTTGAACTTAGTACCAAAAGAAAGGTCATGTCCTAAGTAATGCACATGTAAAATATGAAGGCTATATCACTTGCCATTGTATACTTATGGGCAATTGTAAAGTTAAAATTTTCGAAATTTTGACCTTGAGAAATGACATTGACCTGACTGATGACCTTGAACCTAATACCAACAGAAAGGTCATGTCATAAGCAATGCACATTTGAAATATGAAAGCTATATCACTTACCATTGTAAACTTATAAACAATACCAAAGTAAAGGTTTTCGAACTTTTGACCTTGAGAAATGACCTTAATCTTAACAGATGACCTTGAACTTAGTACCAACAGAAAGGTCATGTCATAAGCAATGCACATGTGAAATATGAAGGTTATATCACTTACCATCTTAAACTTATGGACAATATTAAAGGTTTTTTTTAAATTTTGACCTTGAGAAATGACCTTGACTTCAACAGATGACCTTGAACTTAACAACAACAGAAAGGTTTTGTCATAAGCATGCACATGTGAAATATGAAGGCTATATCACTTACCATTGTAAACTTATAATCAAAGTTAAATTTAAGATACTTGAAATTCTGACCTTGACACATGACCTTGACTTATGACCTAGAACTTAGTACCAATAAAAAGGGTTTGTCACAAGCAATGCACATGTGAAATATGAAGACTATATCTGTAACCAATCAAGAGTTATGGCCAATATAAGTTTTTGCAGGATAAAAAGAGCGCTTACATAGAGATAATAACATTGAGGCCCCATTTCCCATGACATGTTTTTTTAAACGTAAATTTTCTATAGTTTAAGGTCAAGAGGATCTGATTTGCTACTCAAATATGACATTTCATAAAATTCTGACAATTAGACTAGGAGAAATTGGAAAAAAACTAATTTTTACATTAAGGCCCCTTTTTCCATGAAGCAGCCTTGAATTGAGAAAATTCAATTCTATATAAAGTTTCATCCAATAAGGCCCAGGGGTTCCTGAGATTTGATGTTGGACGAATGGACGGGCGCACAAGCCGCGTACTATATGCTCCCCCGAAAATTTTTTCGGGAGCATAATAATTCAATTTTTAGTTTTGTCTATAAACAACAAGCTTTCTGATTGGTCAAAGAAATATACCTCCATGAACAAAATTTTGAATTTTGCTTCCACACAAAATCGTTCCATAGAAAAGAATCAAATTTGTTAATTTTTTGCTTTTTTCACTTGATGCAATCAAATGTTAAGAAATGGAGAGATTCATTGAGGTATTAACAGAAAAACCTAATCACACTAATGTATGAATCCCCTTTGTGTATTCACACAGTGTGATTGGTTTATTTCGGTTCATACCTCCATGAAAACAAAAAATATTCTCTTCATCTCTTAAATATTTCAGTATCAGGGCATTAATCCATTTTCAACGGCAAAATTTTAGACTAGCTCAAATTGAAAGGAGTTGCAATTGCCAATTTAAAATTTATGAGATTTTAGATTTCTTCAGCTTCATGGGTAGCAAAGAGTGTTTAAATTGAAGAAATTGCTTTGTTACAAGCAATTTCTTCATTTTACACAATGTTTTCCCAAATGAATTTCTTGAGGGGCAGTCAAAGGTGTCACTATGCAGGAATGGGTAAAGGTGTAGAGGAGACCGAGATCTTACCTGTCCTATCCCGAGCCAATCAGCCAGATCCCTAGCATTAGCCAAAGCGGTGGAAAGTCCTACAACTCTCACTTTTTTTTCTACATGGGAAGAAATAAAGTTGGTTCTCGATACAATTACCTCCAACACGGGGCCCCTATCATTTCCTTAAACAGAGACAAATAATGCGTGAAAAAAAGTGCACTCCTTACTAAATAATATCTTAATAAACCTCAAGTAAGAAAGCTTTTTTATGCTTTTTCTGAAAAAAAATGTAGCTAAGGGCACACTAAGCTAGTGCAAAGGTTAGTTTGTTTAACCCTTTCCAGTTCAATCCCTGTTTTTACGTCCCTGTAATCTCATAACTGAGAAAACATTGTACAAAAAGAGGAAACTGCATGTAACAAGCAATTCCTTCATTTTCAATGATATTTTCTACCCTTCTAAATGATTATTTTTCAAATTAACTCAACTTCAAATTTTCGTCTGCAAAACCTTTGAATTTGGACTGGTCTTATTTCAAAACAGGAAAGGGTTACGCTTGCTACTGATAATCAAACTTTTGTAAACTAGAAGAGCTTTCGCACCAGTGACCTGTCAATTTCCTTATGATACAGGTAATACAGTTATATTTTTTATACAGCAGGCAACTTACTTTAGAAATATCACACTTTTTTGCAGTTTACCTCAAGGATGGCAAATAAGATACTCTCAGTCAAGCCAATTCAATATTAATTACTTTGCAGAGATAGTGTGGGAATTGGCTAATTAACCCATTACCAGATGGCAAAATTTCAGACTGGTCCAAATGGAAAGGAGTCACATACAAAAATTTAAAGTTTACGGAATTTAAACTTTTTCAACTTTCTAGGTTGCAGCAAGTAAATTCTTCATTTTCCACAATGTTTTCAAGATTCTTTTTCTTGAGGGTGCATCAAAAAGTGTCATTATATGGTAATGGGTTACTTAACTCTTGTCTTTCTCAATCGGTTTCCAAGAATGCTTTTAAATCTAAGGACTGAAAGCACTGGAAGCAGAGGGTATTAATTTCAATTAAAAATTAATTTCGGAAAATAATCCTAATACTAAAGGTTCAAATGGGTGGTGTAGACTAAGATCAGACTACACATATGTGCAGGCTGATCTTTGTCTTTACCTCCTACCAAAACAGAAATATTCCGGGTTCAGCATGAGAAAGCATAATATATGAAGGAAAAGAAGCTTAACCTCCACATTTCAAATATCATTAAACCTATAATTTTTTCAAGAATTCTGATAAAGGGTCACAAAAAAAATCATATGAAATTCCTTTAAAATCCATCCTCTAGTTTTCTACGAAGAACATTTTCAAAGTTTTCAGTATATACCATAAATGGAATTTAGCCCAACTAAAATTAGCAATGTCTTTGAACAGATCAAAATTCTTTTAAAGAATCTGATAGAGGGTCTCCAAAGAATCATTTCTATAAACCTGGTTGTAATCCATTAACTGGTTTTTGAGAAGAAGATTATCAAAGTTTTCACTATGTATTACATATAATTAGAGGCGCTTGAGCACCTGTATTGCTCCACAGGCCTGAATGTACTGATTAAGCAAATGGTGTTTTCAGGAATTTGATATAAACTGAATCCAAATAACTGGTGAATCAAACTTGTCTCTGAATTTTTTTAAATAGTTCTAGAGAACTTTTCATAGTTTTACCAAAGTCAAATTAGCCCCGCCTATTAAAGCCATTTTTCCATCTGATCACATTCTTTGAAGGAATCTCATAAAGGGTAACTCAAGGATCAATTCTGTGAAATTGGTTTGAATTCTGTTTATTACTTACTAAGAAGATTTTTTAAGTAAAAGTTTACCAACACACGGACAGATGCAGGCCCGGACTGATGCACAAAGGAAACTACACCATAACAATAGCCCTCTGACTTTCAGCCAAAGGAGCTCAAAACAGCCTCAGTTTGCAAAAAGAGCTAAATGGTAAAGTCATTGAGTATACAGATACAGAAAAACTGCTTAGGATCCATGTTATAGTATGTTGAACTGGAAAATTCAAGTCCAAAGTATATTACATAAATGAAACTCATAACAATATCTTTTATCAAGAATTAAACAAGAGGGCCGTTGGCCCTGGGGCGCTCACCTGAGATAAAGGCTCTTTTTCTTTCAACAGTCTAATTTCAAGTTAAGGTTAGGATAATGAAACAAGTGGGCCACAATTACATATAAAGACTATGAACCTGGGGTTCCAAAAGTCTAAATTACAAATTCCAAGGCTGTAGTGCTGATTTGAAAGAAGGAAAAAACTATTTCCATGGGTTATAATTTCAGAAATAAGAAAGAAGTCTGTGAACTGATGCTTCATGCCTATACCCCCCCCCCCCCTGGGTCCGCCCCTGGAGACCCGAGGATCATGATTTTAGCTATTTTGTAAGAGATCAATATACTGATGCTTCATGCAAAATATCAAGGCACTATGCCTTCTGGGTCAGGAGGAAAAGATTCTTACAGATTATTTTGAAATTTCACTTTTATTGCCATGGCAACCAGAGTGTTAACGGATTTCAATTCTTTTAGCTAATTTAAAGGGGGACCACCTAAGAAACATTTCTGCAAAATTTGGTTCAAATTGGCCCAGTAGTTTGGGAGATGTCATTTGAAAAATCATTCTTTATTTCTATATAACCCCCCCCCCCCCGGGGCTCCGCCCCTAGGGACCCCAGGATCATGATTTTAGCTATTTTGAAAGAGGTCAATATACTGATGCTTCATGCAAAATATCAAGGCTCTACGCCTTCTGGGTTAGGAGGAGAAGATTTTCAAAGATTATTTTAAAATTTCACTTTTGTTGCCATGGCAACCAGAGTTTTTAACAGATTTCAAATCTTTTAGCTTTTTTTGAAGGGGGACCACCTAAGAAACATTTCTGCCAAATTTGGTTCAAATTGGCCCAGTGGTTTGGGAGCAGAAGTCATTTAAAAAATCCTTCTTTATTTCTATATGAACCCCCCCCCCCTGGGGCTCAGCCCTGGGGGACTCGAGGATCATGATTTTAGCTATTTTGAAAGAGGACAAATATACTGATGCTTCATGCAAAATATCAAGGCTCTACGCCTTCTGGGTCAGGAGGAGAAGATTTTTAAAGATTATATTAAAATTTCACTTTTGTTGCCATGGCAACCAGAGTTTTTAACAGATTTCAATTCTTTTGGCTATTTTTGAAGGGGACAACCTAAGGAACATTTCTGTCAAATTTGGTTCAAATTGGCCCAGTGGTTTGGGAGGAGATGTCATTTAAAGAAATTGTTGACGGACGACGCATGACGCACGACACACAACGCACAACGGATGGACGCCGGACAAAAGGGGATCACAATAGCTCACTTGAGCACTACGTGCTCAGGTGAGCTAAAAAGTGTCTAAGTCTGGATGGTTGCAAAATTTATTTTAATGCCTATACAATACTACATTAAGATTACTGCAGTATAGATTGGCAAAACTATAATGTTAAAAGTTAACTCAACAGAATTCAACCAAATTTCACAGAAATGATCCTTGGGTGACCCTTTATCAGATTCCTTAAAAAATTCATCAGATGAAAACACGGCTTTAATGGGCAGGGCTAATATGAATGCATACAACTTATACATTGGTAGAGGAAGAAATTCAAACATGCTCTTATTGAGCATTTTTCATAACTTTGGATGCCTTGGGAAGGACCATTTTTTCCAAAGGGGTATAACTTCAAGAAACATGGTAGATAACATCAATGTTATACTATGTTTTTAATATAAATGCTCTAGGCTATAATATTTAAGAAGAATTTTTTTACGTATTTTTTTACCCCAGGAGCAGAGACGTTTTGATCCTAAGGGCATATTTTCCTGTAACATAGTACAAAATTATTTAGTGATGCTTTGTATCAAATATGAATGTCCTTCACCTTATCTTTCATCAGAAGAAGACTTTTGAAGATGCTTTAATTGGGCATTTTTACAAGTTTTGGACCTCTTTGGTTGGGCGATGTTTTATGCAAGAGCTATGATTTTAGCAAACAAGGTAAGAGACCACTTGGTTATGCTATATACCAAACATAAATTTGTTAGACTTTGTAGATTGGGAGGAGAAGACTGTTGAAAATGGTCTAATTTTGCATTTTTATAAACTTTGGACACCCAGGGAAGAGACGGTTTTTACCCTACAGGCATAATTTAATTAAAATTGATAGATAATAGCTAGGTTATGCTACATTCCAAATATAGAATGACCTTGGCCTCAAAGTGAAGATTTTTGTTTAACTTACTCAAATTTTGCACCTTTCCCTATTTGGTCACCTATTGCAGAGCCGTTTTTGACCCTAGGAGCACAATTTTATGTGAAATAGCTACATACCAAATATGAATGTCCTAGGCCATAAAGTTTACAAGAAGTCTTTTGAACTTGCTCCAATTAAGCCTTTTTCCATACTTTGGACCTCATGGGCAAGGCCATGACCTGAGGAATTAGACTTTTGAAATATAAGTACACTTGGCCTTGTAGTTATTGGAAAAAAATCAAAGATTTACTAAATTTTCCAATTTTCAAATGCTGCAGTAATCAGAGTTATTCATGGAATGAAATTCTTTAACAACTTTTGTAGAGCTTCACCAAGGGTCATCCCTGCAAAGTTTCAGCTTGAATTTCTTTTAACAACTTTTGTAGAGCTTCACACAAGGAACATCCCTGCAAAGTTTCAGCTTGATTGGCCCACTGGTATTGGAGGAGAAGATTTTTATGGAAATTGTGGACAAAAGAACATAGACACATAGACGGACAACAGACAATGACCGATCAAAATAGCTCACCTATCACTTTGTGCTCAGGTGAGTTAATAAAAGCTTAGGAAAATATTGAAAAAATTCTTCATTATCCACAATGTTTTCTTCCCAAATAGACAAAAAAATTAAAGATTTTGTCTACTTAAAATTATAGTCAGCAACTTCTTTGAATTTGGACTGGCCTAAAATTGTACCTGTGGTAATGCAAACTGTTTGATATTAGAATCCTATAAATTACTGAATTTCTTCATTAACCCAATCCCACATGATAAAATTTAAGACCAGTCCAAATTCAAAGAAGTTGCAGAGGACAATTTAAATTTGATGAAATCTTCAAATCTCTATTGGGGTGGTAAACATTGTTGGCAATAAAGAAATTGCTTGTTACAAGCAATTTCTTCATTTTCCACAATGTTTTCCAAAGCTTTCATAAGGGAGGGGGGCATTCAAATGTGTCACTGTGTGGGAATGGGTTAATCTACCCTGTTTAAAAGTATTAGTGTTGAAATCCAATATATGTCAATCCTCGGATTTGCAAAACGTATCCCACAAAAAGACTTTCCGATTGAAGTTGAGGAAAATTTACACTTTTTTCCTTTTCATTCAGTGTTGTCTATTTCTTTATCCATTACTTACTTTGTATCAAGCAATTTCTGCATTGTCCTCAATGTTTTCCAAAGCCTTTTCTTGAAGTTTACAAAAGGCAGAATTGTGTGGGAATGGGTAAAGTTGTAAAAAACATGAAGTTTACATATGTTACCTATGTTTTGTATTGATTGCTTTTTTAGTGTATATTCTAATTTGGTCATTATAATGTTTTGTAATTTACTGTTTTTGTCACTGCCCACATGGAAGATTGTGATACTAAATGTGTAGCCTTTATAACTAGAGACATGGTAATCATTTATCATTTCCAAAAATTTACAGCCAAAAAATTCAATCAGCTGCTAATCCCATTTAGCTGCGATCCTCTTCATTAGTACATTTGATACAAAAGCTAGGTGATGATATGTGTTGGCAGCGCATCATTTGCACTCAAAACCCTAAAATTTGGTGCGCTACACATTGCTAACTGGGCTAACTGGATTTAAATTAACAAATTACCATAGAAACAATTTTTACACAGGTTCAATTATTCAGGCCAAGTTTCAAGCAGATTTAACCAAAACTGTTGCTTCTACACTGTAAACAAAGAAATTGTCATTAAGCCCAGTTTCCTGTGTTTTCAAACAGATCTTTCCTCTAATAAAAAGGGTTGATCCTTGTGACCTAACAGCTATTCTGACCAAGTTTCATGAAGATTGAGTCAAAAATGTGGCCTCTAGAGTGTTAACACTTAAATTGACGTTGAATGACGGACCACAAACTTTCAAAAATCACAGCCAATCAATTCTTTTTTTGGCAATCCAATAAGGGGTCACCAAAGGATCATTTCAGTGAAATTTGGTTGAAATCAATCCAATGGTTTCTAAGAAGAAGATTTTCAAATCTTTCACAATATATAGAAATCAGCCCCGCCCATTAAAGCCATGTTATCTGTCCTATCAAAATTCTTTGAAGGAAACTGATAAAGAGTCACCCTGAGTCACCATTCCTGTGAAATTTGGTTGAAATCCAATGGCTGGTTTCTGAAAAGAAGATTTATGAAGCTTTCCACATATATGGAAATAATCCCCTTCTATTAAAGCCATATTTTTCTTCCAAACTAAATTCTTTGAAGGAATCTGTTAAAGGGTCACCTAATGATTATTCCTGTAAAATATGGTTGAAATCCATCAATTGGTTTCTGAGAAAATTTTTAGAGGTTTCACCATAGAAGGAAATTAGCCCCGCCCTTTAAAGCCATGTTTTTCATCCAACCAAAATTTTTCAGGGAATCTAATAAAGGGGCACCCAAGGATCATTTCTTTGAATTTGGACCAGTCTAAAATTTTGTAAAAACAGGAAAGGGTTTAAGTAAAAATGTATGGACAGACAGATGGACAGACACACGCATGCACAGATGCACAACGGACACAATGCCATGACAATAGCTTGCTGGCTTTCAGCTAATAGAGCTAAAAATTGCTTTTATAAATGATTTCTCCTTTTCCTCTAAGGTTTTCTATGATCACATTTCTTAAGGGCGTCAAAAAGCAGTATGTGTTGTGATGGGTTAGGACAGTAAACATTGTGAGCAGAAAAGGAAATTACGTCTTACAGGTACCTCTGATTTTCCCACAATGTTTTCCAAATTAATCGCCTCAGGGTCAAACTGAGCAGAAACATTTATGGAAAAGGAAAAATTGCTTGTAACCAGCAATTTCTCATTCTCCCACATTATTTTCTACCCTATGTTACACTTATTTTTCAATTCAGTCACACTTTGAGATATTCTTTTGTAACTTGTTTGAATGTGGGCCAGTCTAAAACCTTTTATCTTTAGTTAACAGGTTTAACCAATTACCAGATGACAAAATTTTACACTAATCTGAGATGAAAGAAGTTGCAGGCAACTATATTAAGTTTATGAAAATTCAGATTTATCAACTTTCGGGACAGAAAAACATTGTGGAAAATGAAGAAATTGCTTGTCATAAGCAATTTCTTCATTTCATACAATGTTTTCCCTATTGATTTTCTTTAGGGGCATCCAAAAGTGTCATTAAGAGAAAATGGGTTAAAGCATTCAATGCCTGCAAAGTAGAAAACTTTATTGCTTTGACAAGTTATTTTTTCTTCATTTTGCCTGTCTTATGTGTAGGCTGCATTGTATCATTCAATATCTAATTTTATATTTTGTTAGTTTCCATAATTTCTATAACAGTGGGTGATGAGGCTAATTAAAACCATAAACCATTAGTACTGGGAAATATCTACCTAATAAATGGATCTCGTCTATCATAATTAGCGACACCGCCTTCACATAATTCCTCGTTTGCCAACTCCTTGACACGCCATCCCACTTCTCGGGTGTCGTTATAATTAAGTCTGCCTTAGCGATCGCTCGCATATCAGGGGTGACATCTCCTGTCAGCTCTACCACTCTGTAAAATACAGATGAACTAATTCAATTTTCTGTTCAATATTGATTTCGGTTTTTCAAGAAAATTTAGTTACTCATCATTCTATCTCTAACACTTCTCCACCTTTTTCATGTTTGAACCCTTAACCCATTACAACACAATGACACTTTCTGATGCACCAAAGAAAAAAAATATTACGAAAACATAGCATTAAAAGAAGAAATTACTTGTTGCTTGTTACAAGCAATTCCTTTTTTCACAATGTTTTCTACAATAAAGACAAATAATTCCATCAGCTTAACATTGTCATCTGCAGCTTCTTTCAATTTGGACCAGTCTAAAATTTTGGGTTAACCCATTCCCACAAAATGACGTTTTCTGATGCCCCCAAGGAAAAATAAATCTTAGGAAAACATTGTGTGAAATGAAGAAATTAAAAGGAGTTGCAGATGACAATGTAAAGTTTATGAAATTTAAGATTTTTTCAACTGTCTTGGTAGAGAATATTGTCTAAAATGAAGAAATTACTTTGCGCTCGGATGTACTGTGGCATGGAGGTGACATGTGCTTTTTTTCTTATTTAGAAAAAAAGAAGAAAGAAAACGAATTGCTATCTCATGGGAACGAGATACACAAACAATCAAAGTCGGTCTTTATTAATTTGAGCTATTTATAAAATTTAGGGAAGTAGCCTGGTTGGATGATTATCTTGTTGGAATGACTTACAACCTCGTGCGCACGATATAGAGTCAGATTTTGATTGGCTGTGTATCTCATTTGAGATAGCAATTCCTTTTCTTTCTTCTTTTATTTTTATAAACAAGAGGACCATGATGGTCCTAGATCACTCACCTGAACTGTCTGCTGTTAACAAAAATGCAACTAGAGACAAATAACTAAAATCAGTTTTTGAAGATTGAGGCAAAACTGTGACTTCTATATAGTAAACAAAGATTGTCATTATGGACCCCTTTCCTGTGTTATCCTATAGAACCCTCCCATTATCTATAAGGTTCATCTTTATGACCTAACAAGTACCCTGACCAAGTTACATGAAGATTGAGCAAAAATAATGACCTCTAGCGTGTTAACAAAGAAATTGTCATTAAGGCCCCTTTTCCTGTGTTTTTTAAAAGTACCTTCCTATAATCAATAAGGTTCATCTTTATGACCTAACAATTATTCTGGCCAATTTTCATGAAAACTGAGCCAAAATTGTTGTCTGTAGACTGTAAACAAAGAAATTGTCATTAAGGCCCCTTTTCCTATGTTTTCCAAAAGAACCTTCCCATAATCAATAGGCTTCATCCTCATGCCATAATAATTATTCTGGTCTGGTTACATGAAGATTGAACCTAAATTGTGGCCTCTAGACTGTAAACAAAGAAATTGTCATTAAGGCCCCTTTTCCTGTGTTTTCTGATAGAACCTTTCCATAATTGATAGGGTTCATCCTTATGACCTAATAATTATTCTAGCAAAGTTTCATGAAGATAGAGCCATATTTGTGGCCTCTAGAGTTTAAACAAAGAAATTGTCATAAAGGTCCCTATTCCTGTGTTTTCAAATAGAACCCTCCCATAATCAATAGGGTTCATCCTCATGACCTTACAATTATTCTGACCAAGTTTCATGAAGATTGGGTCTGAACTGTGGCCTCTAGAGTGTAAACACTTTAATTGTTGATGTCACACGCCGCACGACGGACGACTTTGTGCTCAGGTGAGCTTAAAAAACAAACTCACAAACATTTTCCGTTTCATACAATTCTTGAATAAAAAAAATTATTTAAAGAACGGTTATTGATTCTTTTTTTATTTAGACCTAAAGAAAATCCAACTTCTCAAACCTTTACCTTTTTCTTTTCCCCCTTTTTTTTTTTTGTATTTTTGCGATAAAAACACTATTGAAAATAAATATTTATTAATGTGTGCATGTATTTGCAGCAAACATATTCATATACAAGCCATGGTTTAACAATTACACAAAAAGAACGCATATTTTGTATAGTACTAAACGAAATCAATTGTTTGCAGACGAATTTTCCTTATTTAATTAGTCCTTTCCCACTCAATCCTGAATCATCAACTGTCATTTTTTTTATTTCATAAAGTCAAACACTGTTTTCTGGACTGTAGAACCACTGTAACTGTCAAAACTTCGCATGACTTTCCACAAGCTGTTGAGATTTGTCTGCATGGCCGAGTTCTGCTCTACGAATTTTATGACGTTGGTGAGATGTTTCGTGCTTCCGTACGTGAGATTGTAAGATCTGCTGGTTCGTCATCGTCGTCGCTCATAATATCGGTGGATCTGTCTTCATAGTCGGATAAAGGATCGGCTGTTGCCTTTCGTTTGTGTACCAGTTGTAGAATGGAACGGTCACTCAGGCTATCAACAGTTTCTGCAGAACTGTCGAAGTTGATGTAGTCGTTGGCTTCCATTCTGTCCTCGTATGGTAGTTGTGACAGAAGACGTCGTAGTTCGGAAAGTGGCAGGTCGTCAGAAGGATCGTTATCTATGTCAGCAGTCTCATCGGAGGGGAGAATCTTCACATGTCGCCAGCAGTTTTCAATGGTAAAATGTTTCACCGACGTCCAGGCTTCTTTCACGTTTGTTATGGCTTGTTTAAGGGAGATTGTCTGTTCTTCATTGTCTTCTATACATTGTAGAAAGTGGCGGATGAGTAGGTTGCGATAGTAACTCTTGAAGGTTCTGATGATGCCAGCGTCCATAGGTTGGATGTGGGCGGTAGTGTTTGGTGGTAGGTACTTTACGGTGACGTTGGTCAGGTTAAAATTTTCGGATGAGTGGCTGGTCGCATTGTCAGTAAGAAGGATAACTTGTCGTCTCTCAAGTCGCATTCGGCTGTTGAATTTCATCAGCCGGTCTTGGAAGAGGAGCGTTGTCATCCAGGCTTTCTTGTTGAACGCATAGGTGACGTAGATTGTTGGGTCGAATGTCTTCCCGAATGAACGTGGTCTGGCACTCTTCTCTATCACGAGCGGTTTGAGTTTATCTGTACCTGTAGCATTTGTACATAAGGCGACAGTAATTCTGTCTTTTTGCTTCTTCTTCCAGCTGATTGGACCTGTAGCGAGGGTGGAATTTGGCTGCAGTCGGTAGAAGAGACCAGTTTCGTCCATATTGTAAATGTTGTTTGGGTCGTAGTCTTTCAAGTCTTCTTTGACCTGTAATCTTCCTTCGGCGACAATCACAGGGTTGGCGCTGTCTGCTTCACCATGGGACTTGTGGAAGGAGATCGTATGTCGCTTCTTAAATCGCTGTAACCAGCCTCGTGAGTAATTGAAGTCTTGAATATCAAGGTCTACGCCAAATTTCTTTCCCTTTTCTATCAGCATCTCTTCACTGATGACAGCTCCCTTTGCACGTACGTCTTGGAACCAGAGGAAAAGGGCATTCTCTAGGTTGTCATGTCGACCGGTACGCTGTCTCAGGCTTGATTCTGTGTCTTTAGGAATGATTTCCCATTAGCTCTGTCACTGACTGTTGACCGACCAAGTTGTTTCCCCAATTCTTTTGCAAAGTGGGCGGCGATTTCGTCTTGTGTGGCTTTTTGGTGTGTTTTCTTGTACTCGACGATCTCTTTCTTCTCAGCGAATGACAATTGCGTTCTCTTATGTTTGGCTGGCGGTGGCTGTGACATTTTTTCAGTTTTGGTAATGATAATAAAAATAACGAAGAAAATTGTTTCTCGCATTTATTAAGGACACTTCTCAAACTTCTCAGATTTCTCAAACTTCTCAAATTGCTCAAACATCTCAAATAAAGACAACCGAATTCAATAAAACATACAACACCGGTACATAGTTAAATTTAAGTGTGAAAAACTTGCCAAAGGCATTTTATTTACATTAAACACTATTAATCAGAAGGTGTAAAAAATCAATAATCGAGTCTATTGTGTAACTTATATTGTTTACAACAACTGCGGATAAAGGATTTTACGACACCCTTTACGGCATGTCAACAACCGTAAAACATGGGCTGAGAAAATTCCAATAAACCGGAGCAAAATTCATTTAAATTTCGAAGATTTGTTCCGACAAATGTCTGTCGGTGTCGGTACTTGAATATGCCGTTCAAACAGGTCAAAATTACGTTAGGTCAGGTTTGTTCCCAGTGTTTTTTTGTCGTTAACTGAGTTTGCCGGTATAACGACGGTCGGTGTATCTTGGCCTGACTGTACAATCAATCAGTGTAATCTGTGGAATTTATTGTTAATGAGTTTATAGTGAAATCTTCATAGGGCCCCTTTTCTCATGATACTTTACAGAACAAACCAAATTTCAAAAGGAACAATTAAGGTACAATCATTCTTTAAAAGTAAAAGAGAATCAATGAAAACAGTGGACTGAATTGTGTCAAGAATTTTTGTAACAAAATTTTCATAAGGCCCTTTTTTCCGTGAAACTTAACAAATCAGACCCAATGTACAAAGGAACAATCCTAATGATAGTTTGAAGAAAATGATAAAGACTGAGGACTTCAATGCAATAATGTTGTTTTGTAATAAAATTTTTATAAGGTCCCTTTTCTTGTGTCACTTAACCAATCAGACCTCATTTACAAAGGAACAATCCAAATGATGGTACAATAATTCTATTTAAGTTTGAAGAGATTCTGATAAAGACTGACGACATTCTTGTGTTTATGAGGATTTTAAATTAAGATTTCATAAGGCCCTGTTTCACGTGTTTCTTGACGGATCATATCTGTTTTCAAAAGGAACGATCCTTATGATTATTCAATCATTCTGAGAAAGTTAGAAAAGAGAATCCGATGAAAACTGTGGACTCTAGAGTGTAAACAAGGATTTTTAATGGAATTTTAAATTAAAGTTTCATAAGGCCCCTATTCCCATGTTTCTTGACCGATCTGACCCAATTTTGGAAGGAACAATCCTTCTGATGATACAATCTTTCTTAGAAAGTTTGAATTGAATCTTATGAAAACTGTGGACTCTTATCTTGTAAACGAGGATTTTTTAATTAAATCTTAATTAGGCCCCTTTTCCCATGTTTCTTGATGGATCATACCCAATTTGGAAAGGAACTATCCTTATGATAGTACAATCATATTGTGAAAGTTTGAAGTGAATCTGATGAAAACTGTTGACTCCAGAGTGTTAAGGAGGATTTCTTAAAAGATTTTTTGATTAAATTTTCATAAGGCCCCTTTTCCTGTGTTTCCTGATGGATCTGACCCAATTCCCAAAGGAACAATCCTTATGATGGTACAATCATTCTGAGAAAGTTTGAAGAGAATCAGATGAAAACTGTGGACTCTAGAGTGTTTACAAGGATTTTTATTGAATTTTTTATAAAATTTTCATACGGCACCTTTTCCCATGTTTCTTGACCGATCTGACAAAATTCTGAAAGGAATAGTCCTTATGATGGTACAATCATTCTGTGAAAGTTTGAAGGGAACTGATGAAAACTGTGAACTCTAGAGTGTTAACAAGAATTTTTAATTAAATTTTCATAAGGCTCCTTTTCCTGTGATTCTTGATGGATCATACCCATTTTCAAAAGGAACAATACTTATTATGGTACAATTATTCTGTGAAAGTTTGATGAGAATCTGATGAAAACTGTGAACTCTAGAGTGTTAAACGAGGATTTTTATTGAATTTTAAATGAAATTCTCATAAGGCCCCTTTCAACATGTTTCTAGACCGATCAATCCAAATTTCGAAAGGAACAATCCTTATGTTGGTACAATCATTCTGTGAAAGTTTGAATTGAATCTGATGAAAACTGTGGACTCTAGAGTGTTAAACGAGGATTTTTTAATTAATTTTCATAAGGCCCTTTTTCCCATGTTTCTTGATGGATCATACCCGTTTTTGAAAGGAACTATCCTTATGATTACTCAATCATTCTGAGAACATTTGAAGAGAATCCGATGAAAACTGTGGACTCTAGAGTTTTAACGAGGTTTTTTAATGAAATTTTTAATTTAATTAAATTTTCATACGGCACCTTTTCCCATGTTTCTTGACGGATCTTACCCAATTTCGAAAGGAACAATCCTAATGATGGTACAATTATTCTGTGAAAGTTTAAAGAGATTCCGATGAAAACCGTGGACTCTATTGCGTTAACGAGGATTTTTTAATTAGATTTTCATAAGGCCCTTTTTCCCATGTTTCTTGATGGATCATACCCATTTTAGAAAGGAACAATACTTATTATGGTACAATCATTCTGTGAAAGTTTGAAGAGAATCTGATAAAAACTGTGGACTCTAGAGTGTAAACGAGGATTTTTATTGAATTTTTAATTAAATTTTCATAAGGCCCCTTTTCCCATGTTTCTTGACGGATCTGACCCGATTTCCAAAAGGAACAATCCTTATGACGGTACAATAATTCTGTGAAAGTTTAAAGAGAATCAGATGAAAACTGTGGACTCTAAAGTGTTGATGAGGATTTTTTAATCAAATTTCAATTAAGCCCTTTTTCCCATGTTTCTTGACAGATCTGACCCAATTTTGAAAGGAACGATCCTTATGATGGTACAATCATTCTGTGAAAGTTTGAAGGGAACCCGTTGAAAACTGTGGACTCTATTGGTAAACAAGGAAAAGTTTAATGGACGGACGACGGACACACGCAGGCACACACACATGCATGCACGCACGGAAGACCGAAAAGGAAAAAGCCATGGCAATAGCTCTAGTGGCCTTTGGCCAGTAGAGCTAAAAAGGAAACTTGTTACAACGGTTTCCTTAATTCAATTTCTCAAAAAAGACTCTAAAACGAAAAAATAATTTGGATTTTTTTTTTATTCTAAATATAGGACAAGAGTGCCATATTAGTGGAAAATAGTTGTGCTATAGTGGTGGAAAATGAAGCAATTTCTCTATTTTCTACAATGTTTTCTACCCAGAAGGTTGAAAAAATCCTGAATAATGCTCTGTGTGATACCAAGTTTTTCAATTGCATATTGTGACACAAGAAAAATGTGTCTACTCAGTGTGGTTGATTCATTCAATCAGAAGTTACTGACTAATTAATTTATCAATAATTTCCATCAAATGGCAATTACTTTGTGAAAAATCAATGCACTATAAACATGATAGAATATGCACATGTCTGCCTATAACCTAACCAATTCCATCCGGTACAAAAAAATGGGAAAGAATTTTCATCAAAGTGCAATAACTCTGTAAAACAAGATGTGTTTTTGAAACACCATGCCCCCGAAACAGGAGTTCTTTAGAAACGGGTGATTTTTATTGTTTGTTTTCTTTGTTTTAGGGAAAAGGGTTGAAATTTTGACCTTGACCTTGATGAAATGACATACCCCAGTTGCGCCTTGTTGAGACCTATCTACATACCAAATATTAGTATTGTAACTTAATAAGGGATGAAGTTATAGGAAGATGTTTAGTTGGCAGGTTAAGTTTTTGAGTAGTGTTTTAGGGAAAAGGGTTAAAATTTTGACCTTGACCTTGATGAAATGACTTTCCTGAGTTGCGCCTTGTTGAGACCTATCTACATACCAAATATTAGCATTGTAACTTAATTAGGGATAAAGTTATAGGAAAATGTTTAGTTGGCAGGTTAAGTTTTGAGTAACGTTTTAGGGAAAAGGGTTAAAATTTTGACCTTGACTTTTATGAAATGACCTTCCCCAGTTGTGCCTTGTTCAGACCTATCTACATACCAAATATTAGCATTGTAACTTAATCAGGGTTGAAGTTAAAGGAAAATGTGTGGCAGGTTAAGTTTTGCAGACAGACAGATGAATGGACAGACAGACACCGGTAAAACAATATGCCCCTGATCTATCGATGCGGGGGCATAAAAAGAGGGCCAGTGGCCCTGGAGCTCACCTGAGATAAGGCTCTTTTTCTTCAAGGCCAACACTGAGTCAGGAGAAGACCTCCTTTAAAATTAAACTAAATTCAACATATGTTGCCATGCCAACCAATGCTTTCAACAGATTTCAAATCTTTTAGTATTTATTAAAAGGGGAGTAATCTAAGGTAAACTTCTGCCAAATTTGAAAGAGGTCAATGTACTGGTGCTTCAAGAAAAATTCAAGATTCTTCACATTCTGGGTCAAGAGGAGATGAATTTTCTTTTTTTTTTAATTTTATTCTTTTAGTCATAGCAACCAAAGTTTTAAACTGATTGAAATTGGCCCTGTGGTTTGTGAGGAGATGTCTTTTCAAAAATCCTTCTTTATTTCTAAATGAGCCAAAAACCCCTGGCACTCAGCCCCTGGGTACCCAAGGATGATGATTTTAGCAATTCTGAAAGAGGTCAATGTACTGATGCTTCATGCAAATATCAAGACTCTACCCCTTCTGGGTCAGAGAAGATAATTTTTAAAGATTTCAATTTTGTTGCCATGCAACCAAAGTTTTCAACAGATTTCAATTCTTTTAAAAACAAGAGGCCCATGAGGACCTGAGACGCTCTACTGGTTATAAAGTTTTCCGTTAAAGAAATCTGATATTTAAGGAAGTTAATTGCTCAAAGAAGAATGCATAAAGAAAAAAAAGGGCTTTATCCCCTTTATCATTTTGAGGAACAATCCTCAAGGCCCCTTTTCCCATGTTTCATGACGGATCCACTCCATTTCCAAAAGAAAGTTACCTTATGACCCTACAATCATTCTGTGAATATTTCATCAGAATCTGACAATAATTGTTGACTTTATCACATAAACAGGATTGTTTTGAATGAAAATCAATAAGGCCCCTTTTCCTGTGTTTTCTGATGGATCAATTTTATTCCAAAAGGAACCCCTAAAATTGTCCTGTGAAATTTAAAAGACAATTTGATAATGATAGTGATCTTCATCACATACACAAGAATGTTTTGAATGATAATCTGTAAGGCCCCTTTTCCTGTGTTTCGAATGCCACAATTATTCCATGCATCTTTGAAGAGAATCCAATAAAACTGTTGACTTTATTGTGTTAACAGATATTAAATTCAAGTTTTCATAAGGCCCCTTTTCCCGTGATATTTTACTGTTGGTTTTATCATTCTGTGAAAGTTAAAAGTGAATCCGATGAAATATTGGGAATTCACTATGTTTACTTGAAAAAAAATCATATGGCCCCTTTTTACATGATTCTTGATGGATTGTACCCAGTTCTGAAAAGAACTATTTAAGTGATTGTACAATCATTTGTGAAATTTTGAAGTGAATCCGGTGAAATCAAGGGACATCATTGTGTTAACTAGAATATTTAAGAAAGTTTTTCATAAGGCCCCTTTTTATGTGACACTTGCCATAATCAGATCCACTGTCAAAATCAACAGTTGGAATGATGGTACAATCAATCTGTGTATTCTGTGGAATTAATTGTGTTAATGAGTTTATAGTGAAATCTTCATAGGGCCCCTTTTCTCATGATACTTTACAGAACAAACCAAATTTCAAAAGGAACAATTCTAATGAAGGTAAAATCATTCTTTAAAAGTTAAAGAGAATCAATGAAAACAGTGGACTGAATTGTGTCAAGAATTTTTGTAACAAAATTTTCATAAGGCCCCTTTTTCCGTGAAACTTAACAAATCAGACCCAATGTACAAAGGAACAATCCTAACAATAGTTTGAAGAAAATGATAAAGACTGAGGACTTTACTGTAATAGTGATGTTTTGTAATACAATTTTTATAAGGTCCCTTTTCTTGTGTCACTTAACCAATCAGACCTAATTCACAAAGGAACAATTTAATTTTAGCCTGAGTGACCAAATATGTCCTAGATATCATGAAAACTAACATTTTGACCAAATATCAGGTCATTTGAGCCATAATGGAAGCATCTAGACAGGCCACATGTTGTTTCTATGATTTGAGTTTTGACCCTACAGGACCCAATATCATTGAGATGAACTATCTGACTAAATATCAAGAGATATAAGCCAAGAATGTGGCCCCTAAAAGCATAAAGAAATTTCTGTCACTGATATTTGACCTTGTCTCCTACTTTTTTATCCTAGATGACCTTATATCAAAATTGTCTGAGATAACATTAAACAAACATTATGACCAAAGAAGAAAACATAAGCCAAAAATAAAATCCTACAGAGCACAATAAATGTCTAAGATAAGACAGAGTGACCTACTTTTTGAATCTACATGACCAAAAGAGAAATTTTAGAGACAATATTGAGGAAAACCTTCTGTCCAATTGTCAAGCTATTTGAGCAAAAAATGTGGCCTCTGTAGTGCATACAAGGTGTTTCTTGCATCTCACCTAGTAATCTATTTTTTTACGCAGCAGGACTCAAAAATGAACTTGTCTGAGACAAACATTCTGACTAAATATCAAGGCATTTGAGTCAGCAATGTGTTCTCTAGAGTGCACCAAAAGATTTCTAAGATTAGATCTGGTGATCTACTTTTGACCCCATGAGACCAAATAACAAATTTGTACAAGATATCAAGAAACAAATGTTCTGACCAAATATCAAGACTTTTTGGAAAACAAGGGTACAGCCTATGGATGCTCAGTTGTCTGTTGTTGGATAGTTGATTAAAAATCTAAATTTAAAACACCTCTTCGAAGTACAGGTAACTCCTTTTATAATGAAAATATATTTCAAGTTTCAAATAATTGTCTTCCGTAATACAAGTGATATTACAAAATGTCAAATTTTTTGCACTATGACAAGAACTGTTTAGAACAGCGACAAGGCTATAGAAACAGACAAGCTAAAAATGCAGCCTTTTACCGATTCCCACATTACAAAATTTTAGACCTGTCTGAATTCTAAGAAGTTGCAGACAACAATTTTTTTGTTGATGAAATCTTTAAAAACATTGTCTTTTTGGGTAGAAAATATTGTCCAAAAGTAGAAATTGCATTTTTTTCATTTTTCACGTTTTTCAAAGCTTTCATATTGAGGGGCGCTTAAAAGCGTCATTGTGTGGGAATGGGTTAAGATGCACACAAGGTATTGTTAAAAATTTGAATAAGTGATCAACATCACCCAATATCAAACTTGACAAATGTACCATGAAGATAAAACATTCTGATCAAAACTTTTGAGCCAAATACTTGTTCTCTAGGGTTGACACAAGGTATGTCTAAGATTGACTAAGTGATTTTGAAAGAGCATGACCTTAAGATCATTTCTGTGAAGTTTGGTAAAAATTTTATGGTTTGTTTAGGAGAAGATTTTTTTTTTGCATTGTGAACAGATGGACGAACAATTGACAGACATTTGAAGATGACCAATCACATTAGCTCACCCAGAGCACTTTGTGCTAAGGTGAACTAAAACGTCTACAGATGGACAGACAGACAGAGTTCCCCCCCCCCAATAACTTTGTAGGTTGATGGTATATTTAAATCCAATAAATGTAACCATAATCAATAGGAGTCTTCCTTATGAACAAAATTTATATCTTTGAGAAAGACTGAGTCCCAATTGTGACTTGTAGAGTGGTAACACTGAATTGTAGATAAACCTCACAATGAGCATGAAGTGATAAGGTGAGTCATCAAGCCTATTTTTCACCCAACACATCTTCTAAAAGAATCTGAGGAGAATATCTATTGAGTTATTCCTTTAACCCATTACAACTCAATCCCTCCTTTTTACGCCCCCCCAAGAAAAAAGCTTTTGAAAACATTGTGGAAAATGAAGAAATTGCTTGTATCAAGCAATTTCTTCATTATCCATAATGTTTTCTAACCAAAATGACGAAAAAATTCGAAATTCTATCAACTTGAAATTGTCATCTGCAGCTTCTTTCCTTTTGGACCAGTCTAAAATTTAACCGTTTTGGAATGGGTTAACCCATAACCACTCAACAAAATTCAAGACTGGTACAAGTTGAAAGAAGTTGGAGACAATAATTTTTGGTTGATAAAATTCTGAATTTTTGGTTTTTGGGGTATAAAACATTGTGGATATTGAAGAAATTACTTGATACAAGCAATTTCTTCTGTGTCTACAATGCTTTCCAAAGCTTTTTTCTAGAGGGGAGTAAGAAAGAGGGCTTGTGTGAGAATAGGTTTACCAATTACAAGACAACAAATTTAAGACTTGTCCAAACTCAAAGAAGTTGGAGACAATATTTCAAATGCGCTAAATTGGAAAATAAGTGCCAAATATGGTAGAAAACATTGTGAGAAAAGGATAAGTTGCTTGCTACAAGCAAGTTCTCCTTTTCACTTAAAGTTTTCCATGATTGTATTTCCCTCAGGGCATCAGAAAGCGTCATGGTGTGGTAATGGGTTAAATGTTAACATTCTATAATGTACATGTAGTTTCAGAAAAAAATGATGTTTAAACAAGAATTGATGGACACAAAAATACATATATAAAACAGATGGTTGCACAACATACATTATTCTATGACATGAATTGATAACCTAGTTAAAATCAGGCTAAGATATAAGATTGGTCTTCCTGATTTGTCGGAGTTCTAGAAGAGAGGGGGAAATGACTTACTAAAATTGTAATTGAGCCATGATGTTACATTTTTAACCATTTCACATGTGCACTAAGTAGTAAAGACTTAAAAAAAACCTGTGCATCCCCAGTCTGATCAGAGTCTTCACTATGGGTTCTATGGAAATACTAACCAAAAGTTTCTTTAGATGTTCAGCATATCATCATTGTCGTTATAAAAACCTTGCAACTACAGCTTAAATCAAGCTGTAGATACGAGGTTTAAGAACAACAAAAACAATATATTCTGAATACCTTGAGTGGCTTTCCATACTGCTCAATGTCTGTGCTTCATGCACATGTGAAATGGTTAGAAATCTTGGTCACCGAGATTAACAAAATTATCCGAAAAGTTTAGTCTTCAATACCTGTGCATAGAACAGTCAATGCTGAAGATTAGTGAAAATTTCCAGTGAAGAATCGAATATGGATGTCTTGATCTCAAAATGTAAACAAACATGATTTGAAATTGATAAGAAAAACACGAAATACTCTTTCCAGAGAACTACACTCATACCTACCTCTTGCATATTTATATTCAAGAAGGCTCTTGTTTGCTTTAGCCACCAATTAAATGATAGACTGTTTAAACTGTTTTTCCTTCCTTGGAGGGAAGATAAAGTTTTAAGAGTAGAATACCTCCATCTTTTTTTTTTTAACCCATTCCAACATAATAACATTTTTTGATACTCCTAGAAAACAACTTTGGAAAACACTGTGAAAATAAAGAAATTGCTTGTTACAAGCAATTTCTTTATCATCCTTCATGGTTTTCTATTTCAAAAGACCAATACATTTAAAATTCCATCAACCAAAAAAAAGTCATCTGCAACTCCTTTGAATCTGGACAGGTCAAAAATTTTGTTAACTGATGCCAAAAAATCACAGTATTATTAGATATTCCTATCTAACACACAACAGACATGCAAACATTACACTTACTTTTTCCCCAATTTTTCTTCTATTCTTACTTTCCAGTCCTCAATCCTCTCTCTGACAAGAGCTTTTAATGGTGCAATGTACACAGCCTGAAATTATATACATCTGATCATTACCAAAAGTTTGTAATTGACGGATAGCTTGCCCCACCCATCAACTCTGCTGGCACCACCTAATGACTTCAACTTTGGTTTCAAATAGACTTATTTTGCAAAATCTATGGCAAGCAACATATAATTCAAAAAGATTTATAATGGTTCATTGGTATCCTAAACATCCTAACTACAGCTTGAATAAGATGTAGTTAAAACCTTTAAGTCACCAAACCAACTAAATTTGTCACATACATGTTGGCAAATGTTGAGAGGTCAAAGTTCGATTTCTGCCTATATCAATAATTTGATTGACAGCTGTAATAGTTGACCATGTCAGATAACCTTGACTTTTGACATAAATATATGCTTAGCCAATAAAGGTACCTTCAAACATGGTATAACTAATTCCAATAGTTTTGAAGTAAAGAGAAATTATCTTGGAATTATCTCCGAATAAGTTTTCATCAGACAGACACGCGGATATTAGTAAAACCAAAAGTTAATTATCATTCAATGCATTGGAGTAAAAGCAGTTTATTTCAGTATAATCACAACTTTTAGGTAAGTCACAAGAATGCGTGGTTATAAAGTCTTATTTTATTCATGCTACCTAAAAGCTCTTATTTACCAACCATTGAATTTCCTAATTTGCGAATTTTTACCGATGGATCATCTCTTTTCATGTATAAGTCTGCCACACTAACAAGAGCCATTTAAAGAAACGTTTGTCAAGAACAAATTTTTTAGTGTTGTCTTAGAGCATTTGATCTATAGAATCAGGTAAAACTGATATTAAGTTGAAAGACAAAGTTTACCTTATTTGTGGGTGATTCTCTAAAGACCCTGAATATGGCTAGTTCTGCAGCAATAGTTTTCCCTGACCCTGTGGGAGCCCCAAGTAACACATTATGATCTGTATGGTACAGAACATGGAATAGCTGGGTCTGTATAGGATTAAAATGGGTGAACTTGTACAGGGTCTCTAACATGGGGTCCATAAGGGCTGTAACTGGGAGGGGGTGTAAATTTAACAACTCTGTAATATAAAGAAGTAATCAATCATTAGTAATCAATCATTAAGCTTATGCATTTAACCCATTTCAAGTTTGAAAAAGTTTAGACTGGTCCTATTAAAAAAGAGTAGCAGACAACAATCTACAGCTTATGAAATATAGGATTTCTTTTTTACATTTTGGGTAGAAAACATTGTGGATAATGAAGAAATTGCTTGTAACAAGTTTTTCTTCTTGTGTGCGTCTAAAAGCATCATTGAGTTGGAATGGGATACAAATATGTCTACATTCAAGGCACACAATCCATCCATTATATGTGTTGGAGAAAAAAAGAAATGGAAAATGTTATATGAAGAGAAGAATTTGCTTGAAATAGTTTTCTATCTCATTTTTCAATTTAAACCAACTTTGTTTTGTCTGAAACCTCTTTCACTTTGAACCAGTCTAAAATTTTGTCATTTAGTAATAGGTTATTTCTAAGATTATTTGTTTTGTTTTTTTTTTGAGATACTCTGTTTAACCCATTCCCACACAATGATTCTGTTTGTTGCCCTAAGAAACAAATCTTTGGAAAATATTATGTTAAATGAAGAAATTGCTTGCTACAAGCAATTTCTACATTGTCCACAAAGTTTTCTACCCTAAAGATAAAAAAGTGGAAATTTTCATCAACTAAAATAAGCCATCTGCAACATCTTTAAATTGGTAACAGTTTTAAAATTTTGTCATCTGATTTCAATTCTTTTAGCTTTTTCTAAATTGAACCACCTGAGGAACACTTCTATCAAATTGCTTCAAATTGGCCCAATGGTTTGGGAAAAGATGCCTGAAAATCTTTCTTTATTGTATATATAAACCCCACCAATCTGGGGCTCTGCCCCTGGGGACCCCAGAGTCATCATTTTAGCTATTTTGAAGTTGTTTGTTTGAATGGGTTTTACGCCGCTTTCAACTATCTTTCAGTTATATCGCAGCAGCTGGAGCACCTAACAATGGAATCCTGGTATTTCTCACACCAGTACTACCATTACTTCCTTTCCTAGCCTCCAGCTGCTATCCCACATAGGTCTACGATTATCAACCCATTGGTGAGAGACAAATAGTCGGAAAGGATGAGTGCCGCCGTCGGGGATCCAACCCGGGACCTTTAGATTGACAGTCCGACGCCCTACCAACTGCCCTATGACGGCGGCTAGCTATTTTGAAACAGGTCAATATATTGCTTCATGCAAAATATCAAGGCTCTACGCCTTCTGGGTAAGGAGGAAAAGATTTTTAGAAGAATTTTTCTAAAATTTCATTTCTGTTGCCATGGCAATCAGAGTTTTAAAAGGATTTCAATTCTTTTAGTTATTGTCAAAGGGGACCACTTAAAGAACATTTCTGCCAAATTTGGTTCACATTGGCCCAATGGTTTTGGAGGAGGTGTTGCTTAAAGAAATTGTACGACAGACAACGCACGCCAGACACTGGACGGACTCTGGACAAAGGTGATCACAATAGCTCACTTGAGCACCTCAGACTCACATGAGCTAAAAACACAATGACCTTGATGGTCCTATATCTCTTATCTGAGTATGATAACTCTAGGCTTTCTGGAGTTTGCGTTGCTTCTAATATGGCACTTTTGAAAACATTTTCATGACTCAACCCTTTTCTGTTTTGCATAATTTTAGACCTGTCCAAACTCAAAAGTTTTGCAAACAAAAATTAATTTGGATTAAATTTGAAAAAATATTATTCAGTAGGGTAGAAAATATTGTGGTAAAAAAAGAAATTGCTTGTCACAAGCAATTTCTTTTTTTCTACAATATTTTCTCAATTATAATTTCACAGGGATGTGAAAACCAGGGATTAAACAGGAAAGGGTTAAAACTTACATTTGACAAAAAGTTGTAGAATACAATTTAAAATTTTTAGTAGGCAATCTGGCTTGCATTAGATAAAATGTCCAGGTAATTTGTTAATCAAATGCAAAGAATTTTGGGTTCATTACCTGTATGGGGAGGGTGTCTCTCGGGTAGGATCAGATGTTGGAAAGAGATTGCACACATTGACTCAGATCCAAGCCAGCGGTCTGATATGGCCTTCACATAGTATTGCACTGGTAGAGGTTCAAATATAGGTATGGTGAAAACCAGCACTTGAGGTTCCTTGCTATACATCTGTTCAAACAAAATTTTATATAACTTGTCTAGGAGATTAATCCATTCCCACATACTCCTGCTTTTTTGTACCCCTAGAGCAAACAGCTTTAGAAAACATTATGGAAAGCGAAGAGTTGGCTTGTATCAAGCATTACCTTCATTATCCACAATGTTTTCTACCCAAAATGATAAAAAAATCATCAAAATTTCATCAACTAAAAAATTGTCCTCTGCAACTCCTTTGAATTTGGACCAGTCTAAAGTTTTGTTGTTTGCAAATGAATTAATCCAAGAATCATTCCAAATAACCGCAAATATGGAAAATATATGGAAAATATACTCCTTTGCCTGTTTGTATAGGGTTTAATACCACTTTAACAGTATTTTAGTCACATCTTATCAGCTGCAGCTCCTAGCCATGGTTTCCTGGTATTTCTCACACCAGTACTACCACATCCTTTCCAAGCCTCCAGCTGCTCATCCACTTAGATTTACGACTATCCACCTATTTGTGGGTTTAATTCAAGGGTTGTCCAAAATAATAAGATGTGATTGCAAGTAGAGGTGCAATAGTTCATTGAAATCTTACCTTCTAGGAGGTATAATTGTTAAAAGATTGATTTAATTTGTTTAACCCATCACCACAAAACCAAAATCTTAGACAGGTCCAAATCATAAGGTAATGCAGACTATACTTTTAAATTCATGGAATTTAAATCTGTATTAACTTTGAGGGAAGAAATATGGTGGGAAATGGAGAAATTGCTTGAAACAAGCAATTTCTCCATTTCCCACCATTTTCTCCAAACTGTTTTTCACAAGGGTTGGAAAAAGAAAAGGTTGTGTGGAAATTAGTTAACGTCATTGTGAAAAAAATGGGCAAAACTTCCTTTTAGAAGATATTTCGGCCATTTAAAAATGTTAAAAGAGTAAGAAAGAGAAAAAAGATTTATATGCCTCAAGTCAATCAACTTAGGTACAAAAAAGTAAGTATGCAGGCTGAGGAGAAAACATTTAACAATTGTCATGATATGTTTATAGAACAAATGAATGGGGTTTATGGCAAATCTGCCCTCAAATCATTTGTAGTATACAGAAAACATCAACAAATACAAATACAGGTACAGTCAAATCTGTTCTTAGAAGTTACCGCTGCCTACAGACAAGGGAATATTGCTATTCACAGTACTCTTTAACCCTTTACTGTTCAATCCCTGTCTTTAACATCCTAGTGATTTTAGAATTGATGAAACATTGTGGAAACTCAAGAAATTGCTTGTAACAAGCAGTTTCTTCTTTTTATACAATATTTTCTTCCCTACTAAATGATAATCTTTCAAATTGAATTCATTGTTAATTTTCTTCTGTACAAACTTTGAAATTTGGACAGGTCTAAAATTCGCAAAACAGTAAAGGGTTAATTGCACAGGAAAACCTGGACTGGTTATATCACAGAGGCTACTATACCTAAGTCATCCGCTAACTCAGATTTGAAAGAACATCTAGGGTGTATAGCTGAACGATTCAATGTTAGTTTCATCTATCAAGATACTGGGATTTTGATTGGCTGAATTTTATTTTCATACTTTCATGAAAAATAATTGAGAAAGCAATAATAAATCCATTAACTCATCCCCACTCAGAGACGCTTTTAGACAGCCCCCAAGGAAAAAAGTTTTGCATTGTGGAAAATGAAGAAATTGCTTGTCACAAGCAATTTCTTCATTATCCACAATGTTTCTATTCAAAAAGATGATACATTTCAAAATTCCATGAATTTCAAAATATTGTCTGCAACTACTTTCAATTTAGACTAGTCTAAATTCTTTCTGTGTGGTAATGGGTTAAAAAATTACTCAAAACTGGTTATAATTCTGCTTTGTTTAAATAATAAGAAATGAAGAAAATGTTGGGTTTTTTTTATTTTCATTGAGGTATGAACATAGAGACTTAATCATACTAGTGTATGAATCTGCTTCATGTATTCAGACAGTGTGCTTTACTTTTAAGTTCATACCTCAAAGAAAACAAAAAACAATGACATTCTCTTCATTTCTTAACCCATTACCAGACAACAAAATTTAGACTGGTCCAAATTCAAAAAAGTTGCAGAAGACAATTAAAAGTTAATGAAACAATTAAAATTATTGTCTTTTAGGGTAGAAAGCATTGTGGACAATGAAGAAATTGCTTGTTACAAGCAATTTCTTCACTCTCCACAATGTTTTCCAAAGCTTTCATAAAGAGAGGTGTTTAAAAGCGTCATTGTGTGGGAATGGGTTAATTGAATAGTGAAATAACAAGCCAACTTACCTGCTTTTTATGAAGAAGATAGTATTCCGAATGATAGATATGATTATTGACAGGATCTTCGACCCAAATCCAGAAAGATTCAGCTGAATTACCATGAACCTGAAATCAAAACATGGATTCATCCCAATGCAATTCCCCTTTTAAATTCCCCTCATTGTAAAAACTTTGTTACAAGCAATTTCTTCATTATCCACAATGTTTTCCACTCCAAATGGTAAAGATCTGAAAGATTTAATCAACTTAAAATTGTCGTCTGCAACTTCGTCTGGACTGGTCTAAAATTATAAAATGTAAATGGATTAGCTTTCTTTGAATTGGACAGGAAAATTAACCCATTCCAACAAAGAACCACATTTTTATGCGTAAAAGAAAAGTTTCTATAGAAAACATTGTGAGAAAAGAAGAAATTGCTTGTAATAAGCAATTTCATTTTTTTTTCACAAAGTTTTCTACCTCATTTGGCTCTTAATCCAACTTTGTTTTGTCGTTTGCAACCTCATTGAATTTGGACCAGTCTTTGATTTTATTGTTTGGAAATGAGTCAATAAGGTGTCAAAGCAGGTACTATCGCTCTAATGTACAGGCTACCTAAGCCTACAGTACCTACAATAGACCTTTTCACAAAAAGTACGAGAAGACTAAAAAGTCTAACCATTAGACGCATTCAAACAACAACAATTTTCTACTGCCAGGAAGATTTACATCTGGTTTTGTTTTCCTAAGGCCTTATATTAATGCATAGTCATTTATCTTCATTTTTTGATTATATAAAATGAAAAGCATGGGTTAGATAAGTCAGATAACATTGTTGGAAACGTAATATTTGTTCGTTATAATATTTTTTCGTCAGTGGTCTTGGTTTTTAGTATTGTTCTTCAGAGGCATAAAAAGTACTCTTTATTAACGGCCTGAAGGAATTAAATATTGTCCATTGTTCGTATATAAGGCCTACCATGTGTAGGCGGGTTTGCCATAATTGACGAGTGTATACGTGTTAGGGGGTTAAAAATAATTTTCAAATTTTCTTATTACATTAGAATTATTATTGTAGGAGAGGATAATTTTTGCCAATCTCGAGATTCATAATATTTCCTAGGGCCTGGATACAAGGTCTTTTTAAACTCAATTTGGTTACTGATACACAATAATGTCATCAATATTATTTGCTGCAATTGACCTGCGTATGTCTGCTCATAGGTTGAAAATTCTAATTTTTAACCTTTAAAATTTTCACTTGTTCAAAATAGCCAATAAATACAGATTTATATAATGATAATTTATCGACTCTCCACAACCCATCATGTGACCTAGTCTTGAGTAAATATCAAATTTAACGAGTTTTGGCTTGATGCATGCACCTAGAGAGAGCATGAAAAGGTCTATTTAAGCCAGTTCTCTGATCAGCAGGTAAAGTTCCCTTGTCCTGTTGAATAATTACCCTCTTCACCATAATTTAAAATGTTGTTGTAAATAGATGGATGTTGTATTAAAAGATTATTCCCAATGGAACAAGTACAAGCAGGTAGTGTAGGCTAAGATCGGACTGTACGTCTGTGCAGGTTGATCTTAGTCTGTACACCTTCCAAAGCCATTGTATAAGCAGGAATATGGAGTTATGTTAATATCAGCCTAATAATTTGTAGGTTGGTAGAGTATCACAAGGCTTGAAGAATTCCATGAAAACTTTTGACTGTGGTTTAACCCTTGTCATGCTGAACCCAGAATAGTCCTGTTTTGGCAGGAGGTATGGACAAACATCAGCCTGCACATATGTGCAGGCTGATCTTAGCCTATACAACCTGCTTGATTTTTTAAGCCAGAATTGGTTATAAGATAAATTTTCAGTATAAACATGACCCATAATTTGGTGGCTTCCAGTTCTTTCATACCTTTGATTTTTATGCAATTCTTTTGTGAGTTTATAATACAGTGTGACATGGGTTAAATTAAGATTTCAATTTTCCAAGGATTCATAACAATTTTTCTTCTTTATAAACTGAGTATTAAGTATTAGATACTACCTTATCATCCCATTTAAACATGGGTGTGATGACCAACCTCACTCTGAGTACCGTCCTTGTGATTGGCTGAATTGTGGCCTCTAATTCCAATAGGGGGAGCTGATGTACACATCGCTTCACAACTG
Source organism: Fragum fragum (assembly GCA_946902895.1). Taxonomy (NCBI): domain Eukaryota; kingdom Metazoa; phylum Mollusca; class Bivalvia; order Cardiida; family Cardiidae; genus Fragum; species Fragum fragum. The sequence continues at coordinate 31,412,119 of OX336368.1, read as the reverse complement.
ATCCCATTTTTACATGGTGCAACATGTGACCTATAAAGGATAACATACTGTTAATGTAATGGACCAATCGCTGGCCTCATCCACTTACTCATTTGACCACGCCCACTGACTCCGACAGGGAGTCCTGCTTCGATTTTCAACGGCGCTGTTTTGCAAAATTTATGACCAGTAGCATGTAACAAAAGAAGAATAGTGGGTTAGCAACCTTAAAATCATAACTACAGCTTGAAAGATTGGTCTAATTGGGTGATTTCATTGATTGACAGGTTATTTGATTGACAGCTGCAATTTTTCAATCATAAGATTAGAATTGACTGAGAAAGGATGTACCTCTGGATTTAGCTTCTATCTGTTTTTATCAACAACTCTTTCGAAAGTTTGTATAAATCAGTTCAACATAGAAAAATGAAGAAGATATACAGCAATCCATTTAAAAAATATGACTTTTTCTTTGGTAAACCTATTTCCATCTAACATTACCTCTTGTTGCTATATTAGGAGATAAAAATGGAATAAAACTTTCATACATTATCCTGGTACCAAAAGAAAGTGTCAACAAGTAATTTATTTATTTTTTCATTTTTTTTTTTGAACACTTGATCCAAATAAATTGTTTTAGTCTCATTATTGAATAGGGAAAGCTAGCATTAACAACAACATAGAGCTCTTACCTATGCATATATATATTAAAATTTTTAAAAGATTTTTAATCAGTTTCTATTTTCCTTTCTTACTGTAATTTCAACTTTTTCAATCATTTTTTTAACAAATTGGTTTTTAAATTGGCTTGCAATGTTATCTATTTATTTATTCATTTTCTTACCAAGTTCTTTCGCATCCATATCCCTCAGTTTATCAACACTAAACCTTCTTGCTTCAATCTTGTTGATAATTTCTGTGGTGAGTATGGAGAACTGTCTTAGTGGAGTCTCAAACCCCCAGATCCTCTTGTCCACGGTCTTACTCAGGTTTAGAAGTCTACTTGCCATAATTGGCATTCCCTTCTTGAGACATATCTCAAATAAGGATCTCAGAATCCTAGCTGCATTCTGCGAGTAAATAAATATCAACTTATATTAGACTCGATATTAAGATAGAGTTTTATATGGCATATTTCATAAAACAACCTTCCAGGACAACCAGGGAAATACAGACACCCTGTTATTATGACTAATTTTTTGACAGAAAGGAATTTTTTGTAATCAATTAAATTTGTTGTGATACCTGTAAAGCAGCCACTGACACATATCTATATTTTTGTAAATTTTTTTTTTCTTTAATCATGTTGCATTGTTTTCTCTTTTTCCTGAAGAATAAACATGTTACAAGCTGAACCTTAGTCTGAATTTGTTCTTACAATATTTTTGTTGGCCATGCAGATGATAAATCATTTACAAAATGAGCCCAGAAATCATTCCTTCCCTTTTCTATTCTCTCTTTTCCTGTCTTTCTGATTCTGTTAATACTAAAACATCTTATATTTAATATTAGAAATACAAATTTATTGATTTCATCTTACCACTATTGTTCATTTCACCAGAAAAAGAAGCTCGCATACTATGCACAGAACTTTTTATAGAATTTATAAGCATCTGGTTAGACCCTCACCTGCGCAACATATGACTGGTCTGATACCAGTGAAAAGCTGTCTGGGAAGTGTCTAGACACAAATCCCTGTAGTAGGATGTTCACTTTACCATAGTTATTCTCCACACCTCCTGGGACCTGCATCTCACAGACCTCATGTAAGATGTTTTCTAGTTCATCTGACTCCTCGTCTCTCACCTAAAAATAATCATAGGAGAACAAAATCTCATACATATCTTAAAAAAACTCTAGCTAAGAGGAATTGAGGAAAATCAAAGCCAGTTATTCTCTCTTGTAATGTTAAATTCAGGTAACTCCACCCTGGCAATTTGATTGAGGTAGTTAACATTATCATTTTGTAACAAACTTGGTCAGGGACAGAAATTACAGGCAAATTGTTGGTTGGTGACCTTAACATCCTAACTACAGCTTGAATAACAACAAAAACATTATACATAAATGTCCACGTTCAAAGTTTACTGCAAATTTAAGCAAATGATTTGGTTAGTCAATAAAGTCCTTTTTATTGGAGGTGGTGATAAGTCAGTTGACAGATTTCTTGCCATGTTAAATAAACCCATTACCAGACAGCACAATTTTAGAGTGGTCCAAATTGAAATAAATTGCAGGCAACATTTTAAAGTTTATGAAATTTTACGATTTTTTCAACTTTCTAGGTAGAAGAAATTGCTTATCACAAGCAAAGTCTTCATTTTACATAATGTTTTCCCAGTTGTTTTTCTTGAGGGTTGTCAAAAAGCATCATTGTGTTAAAAGGCAGGTTGCGTGTGAAGTCAATTGACATTAGTTTGCATAATATATGACCAAAGACATAAAACAGTAAGCAAATCATTGATTTGCAACCTAGATATGGAATGAATTTGTAAATGGAAAATTTGATTGACAATCGTTATCTGTCATTCCAACATAAAATTTGATGAACAAATGGTGAATACTCTTTTCATTTCCCTCTATCAGAAGATATAGGTTTAAATGGAATAAAACTTGATGAAAAACATGAGCTGGTTAAACACAAATGCAAGTAACTTGCAGTATGAATGCATATTGACAAAAGGTCAATCGCCAAGATTCACTATCATTATCTTAACCCATTCCCAGATAAAGATACTTTTGACACTCCCAAGAAAAAAATCTCTGGAAAATATTGTGGAAAATGAAGAAATTACTTGTAACAAGCAAGTTCTTCATTATCCACAATGATTCCATCCCAAAACTAAAAAAGAATCCCAAATTCCATCAACCAAAATTTGTTGTATGAAATATCTTTATACGTGGACCATTCTTAAATTTTGTCATCTGGTGATGGGTTAATAGATATGGAATAACATGTAAATATCAAGCAATCACACATGAGCCTAAGCGTCATATTGCCAACAATTTTACAAGTGCACAAAGTGAAGACTCAGATCAGCATGCGCATCTGCACAACCTGATCGGTCTTCACTATGCACTTTGTAGACATCAAGTTTCTGCAGATGCCCAGCAAATATTCTAAATGTATCTTGAGAATTGATATAAATTACATGCACAGGCTAAAATCAAAATAGTGTTCACCTTTATTTGGTCAAATTCTTGGGCGTTTGACACTAGAGCAAATACGTCAGCCTCAGTCATTACAGGCTTTAAGTGCTCATTGATCACCTGAAACAAAGGCTTCAAGAGTACTTACAAAACTTTCATAATTCAACTTATGTGATTTTGTACCTTTATGTTCACTTTCAGTAACAAAGCTAAACAAACATAAATAAGATTTTGAATATGTAATTCGCATAATTAACCCTTGTCTGTCATGCTGAACCCGGAATATTCCGGTTTTTGGTAGGAGATGTACACTAAGATCAGACTGCACTTATGTGCAGGCTGATCTTAGTCTATACCTCCTGCTTGTACTTATCCTGCGAGAGTTGTTCACAGAGTTGATTTTTAAAACAAATATTGAATTTTGAAAAACAAGTTCTATCAGTGCTTTTGGTCCTTTGATTTGACAGCAAGTCAATGAGGTAATTTATACAGCTTGACAAGGGTTAACACATTAAGCTTGTATTAAGACAATTATTACAAAAAGATGAGGATAAAGGTAGAAAGGTTGTGAGAAAAGTTATTTCTCCTTTTTCAACAAGAGTACCAAAAAGAGATGCAAGCACTAGGCTGTTCAAGTGCTTAATATAATTACATTTTCTAATCAGAAAGAGAGGCAAAATTTGTTAAAAAATGCATTTAAAATTATCTCCTTGTTATAGATTGCTCTTTTGATAGTGAATTTATAATTCGAATTTCAGGTGAATGTGTTCAATAATACCAGAGATATTACAAAATGCCAGTTCTTCTAAACTGAAAAGGGGCATGATTTGTTAAAGAATGCATTAAGAATTATTCACCTTGTTTGTATATAGTTTTTTTTATAGAGGACATATATTCCAAGTTTCATGCAATTTAATTCATCACCACACAATCTTACATTTTGCAAATTTTGATGCTCTTACCAAAATTAGTTATGTAGTGAAAAAAGGAGAAATTACTTGTACTAAATACTTTCTCCTTTTCTACCAATGAATGTTTAATACTCCACATTTCAAAATCAAAAGCATTTTAGTTGTTATCTGTAACCTCTTCTAATTTTGGCAAACTTAGATTTAATTTGTCTGGAAATACATTACATTGACATCTGCAATAACTCTTAAATCTGAATCATTTTGGTTTTTTGCTGTCTAGTTATGAGTGAATTGACTTATCCTACCTCCACTGTGTCATATTTGATGTAGAAATGACTAGCTATCCTGCCCTGGTCAGTGGAGGCAAAATATTCTGTCCGTTCATCAAACCTGACCATCCTAGCCTTGTCTAGTTTGCGTCCAGCAGTAAATATCAGCTCTCTCCTGTACTCTGTCAGGCTGGGGTCCATCTGAAATACGTAAAATTTTCACATACATTACATTTATTTACTTTATACATGATATGAATGTAATATTTGATTTGAACATTTAATAGAAAATTTGTCCGTTAAATTCAAAGAAGCAACAGTATTCAAAGGATTTTTTCCACAAGAGGCTTAAAGAGGAAGAGATGAATCATAAAATATTGAACTACAAGAGTATAACTGAGACCCCCTGCAGAAACAGGCATTATCTATAATGAATGTCCTTAAACTTTATTGAAATTTTCTTCTGAATAATTCTTCAATCCATTAATACAGAAGTTGTGCATAAATATTTGAACCTGGCATGTGACCTTGGCCATGAATAAGAACCAAATATTATTTTTTTCCAGTGTAATGTCTTCTCAAGATGAAGAACAACTGTTTGACCCTTTCCCATTTTTGGAAATGTTAGACTATTCCAAATTGAAAGAGGTTGCAGACGACAATGAAAACTGGATGCAATTTGAAATGAAACCATCCCATGTGGTAGAAAATATTGTGGAAAAAGGAGAAATTGCTTGTTACAAGCATTTTTTTCTTTTTCCACAATGTTTTCTAAACATAAAATCCTGTATTTGAACAGGAAAGGGTTAAAGTTTATTTTGAAATCTATCCCTAAAATTAATAAGTTATGCTCAAGCCATGCTTTATTTCAAATAATTCTAACATTTGGCCTCAATATCATTGGTGACCTAAATGTTGAAACTATTTCAAATGTTTGTCAAAAGAAATATGTACTCAAAATGTTGATAAACTGTATGAACTTATTTGTAAAACGATCATTCAGTAGGGTAGAAAATATTATTGAAAAAGAAGAAATTTCTTCTTTTTCCACTATATTTTCTCTAGTATAAAAACACAAGCGCGTAAAAACCAGGGATTAAACAGGAAATGGTTAACCAATTCTCACACAATAACGCTTGTTGATGTTCCTCATGATAACAATTGGTAATACATTGGAAAAAATGTAGAAATTACTTGCAACAAACAATTTCTTTGTTTTCCACAATGTTTTTTACCAAGAAAATTGACAAAATCTCATAAATTTCATAAACTTAAACTTGTTGTCTGCAACTCCTGTCAATTTGGACCAGTCTAAAATGTTGATATTGGGTTAACTTAAATCCTTGATACTATCTAAGGAATTGTGGGACATCCACTCAAAAAAAAATGTTCCAAGTAACATATTGGCTTGCATTCGACAAAAATAGGAGCAATGCTGCAAACAAATTCTTACGGAATCTGGAGAGATGAGGTAAAAACAAGAGGGATTAACCACTTTACCTGAATTCCTCTTCAAATTTGTCATAAAACAGTCATAATTCTAAACAGAGAAATTTATACATATATTGAATAGTGATAGTGTTCCATTACTTTTTGAAATTCCCCACTCATCCGTTTTTATTAAAGGGAGGTCATAAATAATGTACCTCAACACTTTTGTAAGGGACTCCATAAGCCAGAGGGTTACAGGTAAGTCTCACAAATAGGTATGTATAACTCAGCCATTTCACAGCTTCCTCTACATTGGTCACTGTTCCAAGGGCAATCTGTGAATAAAATGAAAATAGTTTAACCCATTACACCATAATAAAGCTTTCTGACGCCCCAAAGAAATACTATCATAGACAACTGTATTTTTTATTTTCCCTTAGACAAACTTTTACACAGAATGAAAGTTAGCTCATTACAAGACAGCAAAATTGTAGATTGGTCCAAATTCAAAGTATTTTACAAGTATAATTCAAATGAAATATAAGTATTATATCGAGTTAAAATAATCTTTAAAGAAGGATTTGTATGTAATAATGGGTTTGAACACTGATTTAAACAATCATTCAGTTACATCTTTGCAAAGCTAACTTATACATGAGCTTTGAGGTAATTACCAGAGCTATGACAGGGCAAAGAATTGTTTTGCAAATGCAGCCAGGATTTGTACCAGCAACTCTTGACTTTTCTCTGATTAAAAGCCTGCCAACCCAACCACTGAGCCATGCAGAGTCCCTCTTTAGAACAAGAGGGCCAAATTTGGCACAAATGGCTCAACTGACAATTTTTGATCTGATAAGCACTACCATGCCGTATTTTTATACAAATAAAGATTTCATAAACAATTTCGAAAAGGGTCATCCAAAGATCTAGACTCAAAATAGGCCCAATAGTTTAGGAGGAAAAGATTTCATGATTTCTTAAAGTCTGATAAACCTAATCCTGCCACACCTAAATATCAAAATTTCATTAACAAGTTTTGAAAAGGGTCACACAAGGAACATTCCTGCCAAGTTTAATCCAAATTGGCCCAGTGGACTACAAGGAGAATTTTTTTAAAGAATAATTTCATGATTTCTCCAAATCTGAAAAATCCGCCCTGTCACACTCCCATTTTTTCAGAATTCAATATTTCATGAGCAAATTTGAAATGAGTCACCTAAATAACATTCTTGCTAAGTTTGGTCCAAATTAGCCAAATGTTTCAGGAGTAGATTTTTATCGAATTATTTGTTGATTTCCACAAGTCTAAGCCTGGCCCCGCCATGTACTCATTTTTTTTGCAAAACAAAATTTCAAGAACAAGTTTTGAAAGTAAGGAGGAGGAGATGTTTAACCCATTCCAACACAGCAAAATTTTAGACTGGTCGAAATTGAAAGAATCTGCAGACGACAATTTCAAGTTGATGAAATTTTGAATTTTTTCATCTTTTTGGATAGAAAACATTGTGGATAATGAAGAAATTGCTTGATACAAGCAATTTCTTCATTATCCACAATGTTTTCCAAAGTTTTTTTCTTGAGGGGCGTAAAAAGGAGGGATTGAGTTAGAATGGGTTAAAAAATGTTGACAATTGACATTGAGTAATCCTAAAAAGCTCTCCTTGAGCATGTTGTGCTCAGGTGAGCTTAAAAGTGAAATGGCTTATGATAAGGCATGTCTCTTTCTCACACAATATTTCCCTTATTCAGTTTATGTCAGGGTGTAAAAACACGAGTTCATAATTAATAGGTTAAAGGGACACACAGAGGATGCATCAAAGCAGGAGAAGATTAAAACATTGAGGAGAAAAATAAATATATAAAAATTTTTACTTGAAGGGGTTAAGTTAAATCATCAAAGCAACACTTTCATAGCAACAAAAATTGAATGAATTTACAAAATCTCTTTCCATTGAAATTGCTTGATCATGAGACATAAATGACTAAAAATTACTTATCTTGCAGAGTGAGTTTTTTTATCTCAATTATTTTGATCAAACTCCTTAAGATGATTAATTATTTGCATGTATGCTGACTTGATAAACACAAATTCATTGAAAAAGAGTTTGGCACAGACTACAAAAGTTAAAATGTTTTACTTTTGGTAACTTTCCTGAAAATTGACTAGTTTTCCATATAACTTTACTATTTCTGTAATACTTTCAAATGGATTTAATGGATTAATGAAATTTTTCCATGAATTATCACTTGTTCTTTGTGAAAGCAGAGCTTTTATAGTAACACAAAGCTGTTCCTGTAGGTTTCTGCTCATTTGTTTAGTCATTACACATCATGATTATTACATGTCAATCAGGACTCCTGTTTCCAAAACAGACATATAGGGGATAATTGCTGTTTTCAAAGTGAGGTCGATTTATCTTTCGTTGAGAAAACAGTGACAGGCCAGTGATGTAAGGATCTTTCACCAAAAACATTACATTCTATATCTTTAAGTCATTACTATACAAAGACACTTTTTGATGCCCCAAGGAAAAACACTTTGGAAAATATTCTGGAAAATGAAGACATTGCTTGTTACAAGCAATTTTTTCATTATTCACAATATTTCTTACCCTAAAAGCCAAAAAAACGTCATCTGCAACATCTCTGAATTTGAACAAGTCTAAAATCTTGTTGTCTTGTAAAGGGTTAAAGTATAAATCAGACAAAATGTGAACTTTTTTCAAATTCTGTCAAAAGAAAACATTTAACATGAATATAATGTTTTTTAGAGTAAGATCCATGTAATGTAACAAGATCTACAGTATGGAACTAAAATAAACTTGTTGAATATATTTGTTTTTGATTGTTATGAGCAATTGACCAATTGCGACTGTCAATCAAATGATCTGTCGACAAATGAAACGACAAATGAAATCATTCATTTAAACTGGAAACTCAGTTTGATCTCTGACATTGGCCGCCATTTTGGTGAATCCTTTTTGTTGGTTTGGGGACTTAAATGTCGTAACTACTGCTGAATAAAGATGTAGTTGAGAAATTTCTGTCGTCAGCCTACCATTCTACTTATTTGTAACATGCTACTGGCCATAAATTTTGTAAAATAGAGCTGTTAAAAATCGAAGCGGAACTTCCTGTTGGCGTCAATGGATGGGTTTAAAGAAGTCAGTTGGCGGGGTCTACGATTGATTGTCATCTAATGTGATAACTAAGCAAATAAGCAGAAGCCAATAGCAACAGGTTTTTGGTACAACAGGTCCTTGATTTTATCTATTTGCAGGTGACTAGTTTTACCCATTCCCGCAAAATTCCCTCTTTTTTGCGCCAAAAGAAAAAGACTTAAGAAAATATTGTTAGAAATGAAGAATTTACCTATTTGCAATTTCTTCATTTTTCAAATTTTTTTTCTACCAAAAACAGACGAAGAATTCTTCAAATTTCTAAATCTTCAAATTGTCATTTGCAACTTCTATCAAATTGGACCACTTAAAATTTTTGGGGAAAGGTTTAATGTTCACTGACACAATATCTTTTATATTTCATTAACATCATGGGTTTTTTTTCCACAAGACACATCACAAATAAACATTCATACCTCTGCATTCAAGTTATCTGTCAAACTATTTATAAATTGGCTTTCTATTGGATTCTGTTGTGTCATCAATGACAGATAGTGTGAGAGTTTGTCATGGGTTGTAATGATGGTGCCTTGACCAAATGTATCAAACTGTGGTCGACCTGCTCGACCAAATATCTGCATAACGTCCAAAATACCAAGGTCTACAAATGATCCTTTCTTAGCATCATAGATTTGGGTCCCCTGTAAAATATAAATACAAATACTTAGTTTTAGTTTTATTGAAGAACACACAGCAACAATGATTACAATACTCAAGAGTCTTCCAATAGAGTAAAATCAAAATGTGAGCTTTGTGCAACACAGTCATAAGTGCCTTATGTGTTACGCTAAGCCCTTTCTATGTGTTCAGACATTCAACAGTAGAACATGAAATGATAATCAAAAGTTGATCTAGCTTATCATTTCTTATGCTCCTAGACTGAACATGAATATATAGCCTTAAATGTTATTTACTATGAATTACAAATTCATATGTTGTTGGGGTTTTTCTTATTGTATTTTTTTTTGGGGGGGAGGGGCCAATTTTGCCATACTCCTAAACTTATTAGCAGTCGCACAAAGGAGATTGTTTTGCAGATTTACGCATTCCCACATCATCCTGATTTTTTACCACTCCTAGAAAATATTCCTATTCTTTGGTTATTTCTTAAATAACAGCCAATTAAACTGTCATCAGCAACTCCTATAAATTTGGACCATTTATACATTTTGTTATCTGGTAATGGGTAAAGCAACATCGAAGATTTATCAGATCAATACCTTTAGACATTTGAGGGTCGACAACAGCACAGTGCTAAGTTTCTATATACTGTAAACACATTTAATGAAAATCATACAGTCTTCAAATATTCAAGAATTTCTACATTTTTTGCCAAGTAAATCAATCCTAGAATGTACAGACACATTAATGATTAAATATTTCCATTGTATAACATTTCCTTACCTTTATAATGACAGCATGAGCAGGTAGATTGACTCCCCAGGCCAGAGTTGCTGTACACACTAGAACCTTGATGTGGCCTGCTGCAAAATATCGCTCCACTAGATTTCTATCTTGACGCAACATACCAGCATGATGAATACTGAATCCATCACAAAATAGCTCTTTCATCTGCTTATTGCGAGATTTCATCACCTAATGAAGAAATGAACAGATGGATTGACCAGAAATCTGTTAAAATCAATTAGACTAAATTGAATGTTTTCTTCAACTGATATTTTTCTAATATGACAAGCTTTAAACAAATTTAACAATATAAATGTATTTACAATGCCATTGCTCTGTATAAAAATCACTCTAACAAATTAACTATAGGGAGTTCACCTTGAAACCATCACAGCACAATCCTATTTTCTACCACACTAAAGAAGATAGGTCAATAAGACACAGTGCAAAATGAAGGAATTACTCATTACATGCAATTTCCTCATTTTCTACCCTCAAAAACAGAGATATTTCAAATTCTATTTACCAGAAACTACCGTTTGTGGCTCCTTTGAATTGAAAAAAAATTGTCCCCTGGTAATGGGTTAGTTGAGGATATAGCTTCTCAAGACAAGAAGTTATCAAAAATTGTGGAAAGCAGATACTTCTATGAAAAGCAACTTCTCTTTGATTGAATGTCCCCCTTTTTTCAATTTAAATGCACTTTGAACAGCTGTCTACAACTGCTTTCAATTTGTCATCTGGCAATGGTTTAATTCCAAAGCAATGGCAAAGCATTGGAAAATATTTTCTCTTTGGACTTGGTTAACGTTCTTCTTTAAAGTCTAAAAAATGTGTCATGGATCAATAAAAGCAAATGCATATACAAAACTCTACATACATTTTTCTCTGCATCACCATATTGTGGACTCTGTTCAGGGAGAAACATTTTGATATCCCCATGTTGTTTGGCTGCATCACGAAGTAGCGACGCTGTTCTGACTGTCTCATTTCTAGCATGGACAAACACCATAACCTGGTAACCTTTCCTCACTTGATCCATGACCTCGTCATAACAAACAGTATTAAAGTCCTGAATCTGTTGTATTCTGTTTGTGGTCTTGATACCTTAACAACCAAAGTAAGATGATTATAACCCTGTCTACCCATTTACTTAATTCCACTTTTCACAATCCTCAACAAAATTCTAGAAATGTGTCACAGAAACAGATGCCCCCACATAATTGCTAGTCATGACCTTCAATAATGACCTTGAACTTGGAGTATCCAATACAACTTTACACATTATTTAGAAATCCATAAATTAATGTAGTAGATATGTTCCACACGAGAATTGGACACACACTTTGACACACATAGAGGTAACTCTGTATGCCCATTGCCATCACATGGACGAAAAATAAATTTCAAACACTTTAGAAAAGGCTTCTAATAAGCAATTTCTTCATTATCAACAATAAATTCTACTCTAAAAAACAAAGATATTTTTATTAAATTTTACCAAGCAAAATTGTCATTTGCAACTTTGGGCCAATATAGAATTTGTTATCCAGTGAAATAGTTTGTTAACCCATTCCCACACACAGACACCTTTTTACATCTAACATTACAAAAGCTTAGAAAACATGGTGGAAAATGAAGAAATTACTTCTAACAAGCAATTTCTTCATTATCCACAATCTTTTCTTTAAAAAAATTCATTAGATAAAAATCATTGTCTGCAAAAGGGTTAAATGTTTTGGTTTTTTGTTTGTATTCACAAATACATTATCTGTTGAATCTTTAACCCGTTACCAGATGACAAAATTTTAAACTGGTTCAAATTGAAAGGAGTTGCAGACAACAATTTAAAGTTTATGAAATTTTAGACTTTTTCAACTTTCTTGATAGAAAACATTGGATGAAAACATGGCTTTAATTGGCGGGGCTAATTCCATATATGGTGAAAGCTTTGAAAATCTTCTTCTCAGAAACCAGTTGATGGATTTCAACCAAATTTCACAGAAAGGATCTTTGTGTGACCCTTTATCAGATTCCTTCATAGAATTTTGATTGGATGTAAAACATGGCTTTAATCAGAAGAACTTTCTGCATGTATGTGCATCTTATATATTGAGGTTATGATAAAACAAGTGCTTTAAAATATTTTTCAATTCATTTACCAGCAACCCATTGACCTTGAGAGCTCTTTCTGACTTTCACCCTCATAATACTCACTTACCAATGAAGGCCATTCCTAAAGGTACGGGTCTAAACCTTCCATCAAAAAAGAACAATCCAAGATATGGGTTTACATGTAAAAATCTTGCCACATCTAGGTAGTTTGGTAGTGTGGCAGACAGACCTACTATACGAATCATACTCTGAGATGTCTCCACCTGTAATCATGGAAAAATCAGTGTTTCAAAACCAGAGAAAGATCTCAAGACATATTAGTTATAACATGTCTTTTAGATATCAGTACCACTCAACTATATTTAATTGCTAAATTGAGATAGAGAGAAGACTAAGTCTACTGAATAAACAAGCACTGGATGGAAAGACAAACAGGCAGGCAACAATTTACATTATTTCACGGTTATTCATGTAACCTGGAAAACTTTTGACCAGAGATGGAGGGAACGAAGTTCCAGACTATATACCCAATATCAGACAGTAAAATTTTAGACTTGTCCAAATTGAAAGGAGTTTTATATGACAATTTAGCTTTTTTCAGCTTTCTAGATAGATAACACTGTGTAAAATGAAGAAATTGCTTGTCCCAATTGTTTATCTTGAGGGGTGTCTAAAAGCATCACTGTGTGAGAATGGGTTAAAAATAGCTAAAGGTTGATGGCAATAGTTTAGAATGTCATCCCTGACGCAGAGGAGTCAATAGTTTTCACAGTTACACCAATCTCATAAATTATTCTTATGGCCCTGTCACACCTTAAGGCTTTAGTGTGCCTATCTAGCTTGGAAAATCAACTGTCTTGAAAACATCTGCATAAGCTGGCCTAGACAAGTTTTTTTTCTTTTATAATTTTCAGCTTGTTCTACACATTAGGGACAAGCTGGAAGCATGATAAACTTTGCACCAATGTGCTTTTAACTGCTTGTAGTGTGTGTGAACGTTCCAAGAGCGTGTCATAAGGAGCAAATGCAGAATGTTTGCCAAGCCTATGATAACAAAGTCAGAACACAATGAGAAATTTTGTACATGCATAAAAAATTATCGAGGTACACATACTCAAAATATCATAGTATGTGCCAGCGTGTTACAGCATGCTGTTAGCGTGTGTGAAACATACTGATAATTTATTCAACATGTTGGGAGCATGTGATTTAAAACCCAACATGATATGTACATGCTGGCTAAAATCTTAAGGTGTGACAGGGCTATGAAGTGATATGAATGTGAAGCCTTCAAAAGATAAATCAAATTACCTGCTAGCACTAAATCTTGATACTGAACTGAAAGTCAGATTTCAAATTAATCCATTACCACATAATGAGGTCTTTTGGCACCAAGAAGAATTATGGAAAACTTTGGGGAAAAGGAAATAATGCTTTTACATTATCTGGCACTTATTTTCCAATTTTTGCACAAATCATACTGTAATCTAAATATCTTTCAACTTGGACCAATCTAAAATTTTGTCAATTTTGGTAATGGGTTAAGATTAAAGACACTCTTACCTGTCTCAGGGTTCTAGCTACCAAACTCTCAATAACTGAGCCTCTATCATCATGTAGTAAATGGACCTCGTCTATAATCAACAGTTTTACAAGTTGAGCCAGGGCTACATCTCCTGTACTCTTTCTTGTAACTACATCCCATTTCTCTGGGGTGGTCACCATCATCTATTACAAATAGAGCCATACTAAACCCTTACCTATTAGTTTCATGGTTTTTATCTCCTTGTGATTCTATTATTAAGAAAACATTGTAGAAAAAGAAGAAATTGCTTGTAACAAACCATCTCTTTTCTTCCACAATATTTTTTACCTTACTGAATGGTCATTTTTCAGAATATTTTCGTCTGTAATACCTTTGAATTTGGAAAGGTCTACAATTTTGCAAAATAGGCAAAGGTTAAAGAACACATGATAAGGCTGGACTATTTCATTACCCTATTACAACATCATTGACATACCAAGGAAATACAAAATGATATCTTGATAAGTGACCTTGGCATTGACAGATGACCTTACAACAAACTGATGCCTTTCAATGCAGGTAACCTACAGTCGAATCTGTGTACAGCAGCCAGTCAAGGGAGAGGGCCAAATTGGCTGCTGTACACAGATTGGCTGCTGTTCACAGTATCAATAGGGCGGCCATTTTGTCATACCATTTTGGGTTAGCTCATTAACAGATCACAAAACTTTAGACTACTCCAAATTCTAGGAAATTCTAAACTTACATTTCAAGTGTCTTTTAAAAAAAGAAAAGGCACTTTGTACCATTTGTACCATTTAAGCTAGAAAATATTGTGACAGAAGTGAAAATATCCTGAGAAATTCTCGTTTACGTTAAGCAACATTTTGGAACTGGGTACAACCTACATCAAACTCACAAGCAATAATCCTAGAAGAACGTTCAGAGTCAAGCATACAAACCACTTTCACACGATACTCTAGAGAGAGGAACTTACGTTTAAAGAGTGACATGATAGCAAGATTTGACATCAAAAGCAAGCTTTCATCTGTTTTTAGGACCTCAAGAAATCGGTTTTCTAAATGTGTAAACAACCTATAATGCTCAAGTTCATTTTATTTAAAGAGACCCGACAACTTAAAAAATTCCGTCTTCTCTGATCAATAATCATCGCTCAAATAGATCAAATCGACCAAATAAATATTAATGGCTAATTACATGTCAATTAATCAACTACACGAGATTAAGTTGATAATTGATTGTTTATATCTTGTACATTACAAAAAGGCGACTTCGGCAGTTACTATAGTAGTGATTATCGATTTTTCAAACACGAATAATTAAGTCGCGTGTTTTGTTAGATGACCGTTGTTTAGGTGCGATATACTGTTGACAATAGACCAATTAAGGTGACCGCTGGCCGCATTTCAGGAGATCACGCTATTCACAGTGCAATTAAAGAAGGAATTTGCACAGGGGGAACTCGAGTGGCCGCTGTCGGCAGATTGGCCGCTGTGCATAGTTGGCCGCTAACACAGATTTGACTGTATATCTAAAATATGATTAATAAATGTATCTTCAATGTGTTTGAATAGGAGCAAAATGTTTTTGATTTAAGTCTATAACTCCCAGACAGATGAAAGGACAGACATCAGTAAAATAATAAGCCCCCAATTGATGTGAGGGCATAAGAAGCCTAGGAAACATCATAGAAAGGAGATATTATTACATGTAACTTAAATTTTCATAATGTTTTCAACATTTTCAACCTTTCAATTCTAAAATGTTAAAATGACTTTAAAATGTTCTCTACAATGCCATTCATTTCGATTCAGCCTCAAATTTTGGCATCTGGAAATAGGTTAATGTATCCAATGTTAACCTATTACAACATGACAAAATTCAAAAAGAAGCTGAGGACAACTTCTAATGGATTTAATTCAAAATTATTTTAAAGTGGATAGAGAAGAAGTTGCTTCAACTCACCTGGAGGATCATTAAAGGTAATGCTACAAACATTACACCATTACATGATTACAAAATTTTAGACAAGTCAAAATTCAATGTGATTGTGTATGAAAATTATCAGTTAGTGAAATTTTCAAAATATTTGTCTGGGATAGAAGACGTTGTGGATTAAGCAAAAGTTGCTACATACAAGCAATTTCCTTATTTTCAACAATGTTTGCTAAAGCTATTTTCTGAGGGGCATATCACCAGTCAAGTTTCTCACACCAATCCTAAGGAGTTCTAGTCTAATGGACCTCTCACCTGTGTTTTCAGGATTTCACTCTTTGTTAGAGACATATCACCAGTTAACTCTCTCACAGAGATCCCAAGGGGTTCCAGTCTACTACCAAAATTCCTCACCATTTCTGCAGCAAGGGCTTTCATTGGGGCCACATAGATTATCTATTAAAGTAAAATTATTTGACTGAAAAGTATCTGTAAGGTATTTAAAACACTTTCTAACACAGCATAAAACCAGTGTTCAATTTTGATTTTGTTTTTTCATTTCAGGGGTTCAAATGGGTGTTCAGCATTTGACTATGGGGGTTACTTAGCTAAGATAAAGCCAAATGTAAGTACTATGTAGATATAAGATATTTTTGTTTCCTTAACCCATTACAAGACAACTAAGTTGCAGATGATATTTCTAAATTGTGCTAAAATTGGAAAATAATTGCCAAATAGGGTAGAAAACTGGGAGAAATTGCTTGTTACATTTTAAAATTTGCAACCACAATCAAAATCCCTTTTTAAACATCAAAAGCTCTCATAAAGAAAAAGCTGAACACATATCATATCTATATATAATATTGTTTGAACTCATAAGAATCATCCCAACAACATAGGATTTAATTAAGCAATGAAGAGTATATTATTTTGTTATCATGGGGTTAGGAACTGAAAAAACTAATCACACTGTATGAATACGCAAAGTGGATTCATACATAAGTTTGATTAGGTTTATCGATTCATACCTACATGAAAACAAAAAACATTCTCTTCATCTCTTATAATTTAACAGCATCAATTAAAAGCAAAAACTTAACAATTTTCAATATCTTTTTGTATGGGACTATTTTTATACAGAAGCATACAATATAGCTGTGTGCTCAAAATTTTGTTCAAGGAGTTATGAATAATTTTTTCGAACAATTAGAATACCAAATTTTGATAGACAAAACTGAAAATTAAATTATTAAGAAAATGGTAATAATTTAATTAAGCAATTGAATCATTTCTTCATATATTTCATAAAAATATGTTTTAATTGACCATTCTCTTAAACCTTCACATTTTGGTTGTTCTATGAGTGGTACCTTAACCCATCCCTGTTTTTCAAAGTTATATACCTGTCCAAATTCTAAGGTTTTGCAGACCAGAATTTTAAAGTTGATTTAGTTTGATTGATTGATTAAATGGGGTTTAACTCCACTTTTGATACTATTTCAGTCTTATTGTGGCGGCTGAAGCACCTAACAATGGTTTCCTGGTATTTGTCACAACAGTACTACCACTACATCCTTTCCTAGCCTCCAGCTGCTATCCCACTTAGGTTTATGATTATCCACCCATTGGTGAGAGAAAAATGTCGGAAAGGATAAGTGCTGCAGCTAGGGATCAAACTCATGACATCCCATGTTTTAAGATTGGGAGTCTTAAGCGCTACAGACTGTGAAATTAGGGCGGCCCATTTAATTTGAAAATTAACCATCCGTTAGGGTAGAAAATATTTTGAAAAAGAAGAAATTGCTTGTTAAAAGCAATTACTTCTTTTTTTGGAAAGTTTTTTCAATTATAAAAGCACAGTGACAAAGAGCTAGGGATTCAACAGGAAAGGATTAATACAAGATATACTGTACATTCTCACCTTAAATTCATCTTTCTTGATAACTCCCTGTGAGATGTGTTGTTTTATGGCATGAAGTATTGTCAACATAGCAATGTTAGTTTTACCAGCACCAGTTGGGGCACATATCAGAAGATTCTCATTCGTCTTGTATGCAGTGTCAAACACTACAGACTGAATTCTGTTCAGCGCCTTTGTGTTCTTGAAGGCCATCTGAGCTATCTATAACAAAAAAGAGCTTGTCATGCTTTGAACCTCCATGCAACATTGACCATGAGTGGACTGCTTGATAATCCAATTACCTTTTTGTAATCATTTTTGTAAGTAAAAAGGAACTGTTTGTGCTATTTTATAAATCAAACTTTTGTGCATAAAGAAAAATAGAATTAAGCAGTGAATTATTGTTAATGCGTTTGCAATCAAGTGCAATTAAGTGGAGTCCTTTTAACAACTACTTATGGTTTATGTTGACTTAACCCTCTCCCATTTCTCATAATTTTAGACTGGTCCAATTTCAAAGAAGTTGAAGATGACGATTAAAATTTGGTGCAATTTGAACAGTAACCAACCTACAGGTTAAAAATTATTATGAGAAAAGGAGAAATTGCTTGTTACAAGCAATTTCTTCTTATCCCAAAATGTTTTCTCAAGTAAAAAATCACAGCAACATAAAAACCAGGGGTTGAACAGGAAAGGGTTAAGACTAGATGGCAAGTACATGTTTACCTTATCAATCCCTTTTTTAATATGCATTGTACAAAATAAATTGATCATTTCTTATTACAGGTACAAAAATATTTCTTTTTAAGTCATCTTTGTTCATGCTATATAAATTTTATCAGCTTTATTAGAAATGGATAAAAAATATCAGTCTCGAGTCTGTGATGCTGAATCCCAACACATTCTAAGCCCTTAGAGACCACTATGGGAGATGACCATCTAATAAAATGGGTTTTAACTCATTATCAGATGGCAAAATTTTAGACTGGTCCAAATTAAAAGAAGTTGCAGACGACAATTCAAAGTTTATGAAAATTCTGACTTTTTCAATTTTCTGGGTAGAAAACATTGTGGAAAATGAAGAAATTTCTTGTAACAAGCAATTTCTTCATTTTCATAATGTTTTCTAAAGTATTTTTCATGAGGGGCATCCAAAAGTGTCATTGTGTGGTTTGTTATGGTTAACACTTATCTATAGCCGATATTCTTTAACCCGTTATCACACAATCCCATCATGTCATGGAGAAAATATAGTTCTTTTAAACACCCTGAAAAGGGGATTGCTTGTCACAAGCAATTTCTTCTTATTCCACAAAATTTTCTCAAGTATAAAAACTCAGGGACGTAAAATCCAGGGATTAACCAGGAAAGAGTTAAATAGCACATCTACTCATGATGGAGAACATGGAGAATGAAAATCTTTAACTGAGCAAGAATGTTTGAACTTTTTCTAGTAATTAAATTATTACCAGACAACAAAATTTAGACTGGTCCAAATTGAATGAAGTTGCAGATTACAATTTTTAGTTGATGAACTCTTAAATCCTTTTTGCTTTTTGAGATTGAAAACATTGAAGACAATGAAGAAATTGCTTGTACCAAGCAATTGTTCATTGTCCACAATGTTTCCCGACGCTTTTTTTTTCTTTAGGGCGTCAAAATGTTTTATTGTGTGGGAATGGGTTAAATATAACAGCAAGCAATTTGTAAACAAAGCAAAATACACACCGAAATAAATACAGTTGTTAAACCAGATTATTCGCAATCCAGAATTATTTTGATGGGAATGGATTTTTTGTTCATAAATTGTACCTTATAGTCCTGAAATTGGCGTTCTGGAACCATACGAAAATGATCAGAAACAAAATATTAAAAACCTGAAAAGATATGATTCAATTATCCGGATCAAGCCTTTACCATCCCAACGTATTGCTTTGATTGGACTTTTGACATGTATGAATAAACAAAGTTGTTATCTGGTCAAAGTTGATAGTAGATATTCAAACCTTATACCCGGGTCAATGTGACGACCTGAAAAGCGGTTCGAAGCCTATTGTGCTGTTCATTTAAATATTCCTATAATTATTTCTCAGAAAATTAAAACCAGCACTTCCGCCGGCTGCACTAGAAAACTTCTTCCAATTTGTCACTATCAAGTCAAAACCCCATTCCCCCCATGTCCATTGAGAAAACTGCTCTTTTTAGGGAAATAAAAGCTTGTTACCTGACAACTGAATATTAAACAAAGCTAATGAATATTTTAAGTTATATGAGGTAAATGATTTTTGGTGCAGTTTATTTTACTTCGGGCAGGAAAGGTGATCAAAAGCGCCGCAGCCAGATTTTTTGCTATATTTTGGAGAGACAAGTTTACACTTGCAAGATGTGTACCCTGTGAGAATTTATACCCTTGTCATTATTTGGAAAAATTCACTACGATTTAATCGGCTGTCTGAACCTTTTTACATTATTGATATAATGTACAAAAAGATAAAACGATTTGTTTTTCTCACAGCAGGTAGGCTTTACTTTTTTAATCAAATGCAATAACGAACCATGATTACGCATTGTCAGATTTAGTAGTTTTGTATCAACCGAGAAATGTAAAACTGTCCTAATTGTCAAATAACATTATTATCATTACAGCAGTTTTCTCTTACCTCCCCTGTAATACAAAGGCACAGGAGATATAACCTTCATACAAAATTGCTTTTCCGGAAATACGCTTACTCCAGACAATACCCACGAAAACCAAAGTGTTTGGATTAACGCGTCATGACTGTATTGAAAGTAGAAAAAATCTAAAATTTCATAAAGTTTAAATTGTCGAATGCAACTTCTTTAAATTTTGACCAGTCTAAAATTGTCTTGTGTGGTAATGGGTTAATGGCTATGAACTAGGGACTTCTACAGACCTCATCTAACTCTGCTATTTTCACCCGCTGTGCTCCAATATTTGTAGGTGCTGGGTCACTAGGGGGAAGATTGACTTTCTCAAACACTTTGTTGTTCTCCCTTGATAGATTGGATGGTAAGTGCATCTGAAACAAAATAAACGGCGCATGACTTAATAGTTTGAGGGGAGATAATTCAATTTGAGTCAGAAGCACAGCACATGCATAGCTAACCCATTCCTACACAATCCTGCTTTTTTACGCTCCTCAACAAAAGCTGTGGAAAACATTGTGGAAAATGAAGGAAATGCTTGTTACAAGCAAATGCTTCATTGTCTCTAAGTTTCTTTTACCCTAAAAGACAAAGATGTTGACATTTAACCAACTTAAAATTGTCATCTGTGTTCCCTTTAATTTGGATTGATCCAAGATTCTGTTATGGGTTAGTGAGTAAAATCATATGAAGATTGTCCAATTTTTTCGAAGACTGGACGTATTATGGGATCACCCGTGGTGTCCTGGCGTCCGGTTGTCCGGGCTTCCGGGCATTGTCCACTTCTTTGTCCGGAGCATAACTCTGTCACCTTTAGTCCGATTGACTTTAAACTTGGTAGTTATATTCTTCTTATCAATACGGAGTGCAGTGCACAAGAACCATAACTCTACCTGGCTTATTTTTTTAGTTATTGCCCTTTGTTGTTTTTCATACTTGAATCTTGTCCAGAGTATATATCTAAAAGTATTATAGCTAGGATCATGAAATTTCATGGGTGAATAGATCTCACCAAGAGGGAGTGCAGTGCACGAGAACCATAACTCTACCTGGCCTATTTTTTGAGTTATTGCCCTTTGTTGTTTCTCATACTTGAATCTTGTCCGGAGTATATCTCTAAAAGTATAATAGCTAGAATCATGAAATTTCATGGATGGATAGAGCTCATCAAGTGGGAGTGCAGTGTACAAGAACCATAACTCTACCTAGCCTATTTTTTTAGTTATTGCCCTTTGTTGTTTTTCATACTTGAATCTCGTCCGGAGTATATCTCTAAAAGTATTATAGCTAGGATCATGAAACTTCATGGGTGTATAGATCTCACAAAGGGGGAGTGCAGTGCACAAGAACCATAACTCTACCTGGCCTATTTTTTGAGTTATTGCCCTTTGTTGTTTTTCATACTTGAATCTTGTCCGGAGTATATCTCTTAAAGTATAATACCTAGAATCATGAAACTTCATGGATGGATAGAGCTAATCAAGTGGGAGTGCAGTGTACAAGAACCATAATTCTACCTGGCCTATTTTTTGAGTTATTGCCTTTTGTTGTTTTGCATACTTGAATCTTGTCTGGAGTATATCTCTAAAAGTATAATAGATAGAATCATGAAATTAATTGGATGGAAAGAGCTCACAAAGTGGGAGTGCAGTGTACAAGAACCATAACTCTACCTAGCCATTTTTTTAGTTATTGCCCTTTGTTCTGTTTCAATCTTGAATCTTGTCCGGAGTATATCTCTAAAGTATTAAAGCTAGGATCATGAAACTTCATGGGTGTATAGATCTCACCAAGGGGTAGTGCAGTGCACAAGAACCATAACTCTACCTTGCCTATTTTTTGAGTTATTGCCCTTTGTTGTTTTTCATACTAGTATCTTGTCCGGAGTATATCTCTAAAAGTATAATAGCTAGAATCATGAAATTTCATGGATGGATAGAGCTCATCAAGTGGGAGTGCAGTGTACAAGAACCATAACTCTACCTAGCCTATTTTTTTAGTTATTGCCCTTTGTTGTTTTTCATACTTGAATCTCGTCCGGAGTATATCTCTAAAAGTATAATAGCTAGAATCATGAAACTTCATGGATGGATAGATCTCACCAAGTGGGAGTGCAGTGTACAAGAACCATAACTCTACCTAGTGTATATTTTGAGTTATTGTCCTTTGTTGTTTTTCATACTTTGTTTGACAAAAAATATTCATTCAAAATAACCTAAGTTCTATTCAAATCCTCAGTTAATATTAAGCAGTGTGACGGGCGTATCTTGTGACAATTTGGCACCTTGTTCAACCATGCAGACATACTATTACAGCCTGTGCCTGACATTACCAACAATTTCTTGTTTGTTTTTTGTATTGGCTTTAACACTTTCAACAGTATTTGAGTTATGTTGTGGCAACTTGTGCACTTTACCATGGATTCCTGTTATTTCTCACATCAATAGAACCTGAAAATTTGATACTAGCAACCAGCTGCTCATTCTACTTTGATGCAATACTTATTATTTACCAATTGGTGAGAGACAGATGATGGATATCACAACAACTTTTGTCACATGTCAGAAAGAAAGTTAGCCAAGCCAAAACTCACTCTCTATCCTGGGATTGAAAGCACACAATAGCATTACAGAGTGAGATAACTGGCCAACAATTTCGCATGTGCAGGAAACTGCAGTGAATTTGGACCAGTCTAAGACTTTGTCGTTTGGCAATGGGATAAATGGATTCTAACATGAAAACCCTTTTGCTATTGAAATTAAAAGCATTTCCTGACATCAAATATTAATTGTGATTTCAAAATCATACAAATTCCCTTTCTACAACTTAATTGTCTGTAATTGTTTAGTAATTGTCTTTCCTCTCTTTATCAAATTTGACAAAACCTCCTTGATTCTATTCAACAACTTTTCCAAACCGTATTTCAAGCTGCATACAGCATGATACAGTTGTATCCTCTTAATAAATGTAATTCACTACCTAAAAGCAACTGACTTTATGCACAAACATTAGATATAAGGAACAAATAGCTCTTTTTAACAGCAACTTTTTGCTATTTGCAATAAAACTATGGTGTTGCAATTAACAGGATTCAAGTGTATTTATGACATTATATTGTACCTTTACTCCTCCAATAAAGGCAGATGACAGCCTAGCCTCCTCCATCTTATCAAACACATTAGGAAATCTCTCCCTAGGCTTGTAGGAGGTCTTCCCTGAGAATAATGGAACAGATGTGGCAGACTTTAGTGCGGCTTCTCTGAAATAGGAAAGACATTGCTTAACCCTTTCCAGCTTTTTGAAATTTTAGACAGGTCCAAATTGAAAGAGTTTGCAGACGACAATGAAAATTAGATGCAATTTGAAATTAAATCATCATATGTTGTAGAAAACATTGTTGAAAAAGGAGAAATTGCTTGTTACAAGAAATTTCTTCTTTTACACAATGTTTACTTAAGTATAAAATCTCGATGATGTAAAATCCAGGGTTTGTACAGGAAAGTGTTAATCCATTACCATATCAAAAGAATTAGACTGTTTCAAACTGAAAAAGGCTAAATACATCAATATCTAAGTTCAATATATTTTGAAAAGAGAACACTTATTTATGCATGTCGCTATGACTTTTATCAAATGACATTGAGAACGTTGGCAAAGGCAGAGATAGATCCTTGGATTCAGAGCTCAGAGCCCTACTGTCTGAACTAACATGGCTCGGCATGAAAATTCTGAATAGCATTCAAATAACCATTATATTTCAAAATGAATAGCGAATAAGTATGAAAATGTGAGCTCATTTGGAGTGGGGTATGTAACCTGTAGATTTATCATTGTTGTCCTACCTCCGACCTCCATTGTCAAAAAATCATTAGACCATTCAAGTCAGTTATTCTCACTTGAAGTGAATTTTTAGACCTCAGACATTAATTCAGTTTGGTGGTCGGCTATCCTTAAAATTCTACAGGACTTATGTTGACTACTCTTAACTCATTACCATACAACAATACTTTAGACAGGTCTAAATTAAACAAGAGGGCCGTTGGCCCTGGGGCGCTCACCTGAGATAAAGGCTCTTTTTCTTTCAACAGTCTAATTTCATGTTAAGGTAAGGATTATGAAACAAGTGGGCCACAATTACATATAAAGACTATGAACCTGGGGATCCAAAAGTCTAAATTACAAATTCCAAGGCTTAAGTGCTGATTTGAAAGAAGGAAAAAACTTTTTCTATGGGTTATAATTTCAGAAATAAGAAAGAAGTCTGTGAACTGATGCTTCATGCCTATACCCCCCCCCCCCCCCTGGGTCTGCCCCTGGAGACCCGAGGATCATGATTTTAGCTATTTTGAAAGAGGTCAATATACTGATGCTTCATGCAAAATATCAAAGCTCTACGCCTTCTGGGTCAGGAGGAGAAGATTTTTAAAGATTATTTTAAAATTTCACTTTTGTTGCCATGGCAACCAGAGTTTTTAACAGATTTCAGTTCTTTTAGCTAATTTTGAAGGGGACCACCTACGCGATATTTCTGCCAAATTTGGTTCAAATCGGCCTAGTGGTTTGAGAGGAGATTTCGTATAAAAAATCATTCTTTATTTCTATATAAACCCCACCCCCCTGGGGCTCCGCCCCTGGGGACCCGAGGATCATGATTTTAGCTATTTTGAAAGAGGTCAATATACTGATGGTTCATGCAAAATATCAAGGCTCAATACCTTCTGGGTCAGGAGGAGAAGATTTTTAAAGATTATTTTAAAATTTCACTTTTGTTGCCATGGCAACCAGAGTTTTTAACGGATTTCAATTCTTTTAGATAATTTTTGAAGGGGACCACCTAAGCAACATTTCTGCCAAATTTGGTTCAAATCGGCCTAGTGGTTTGAGAGGAGATGTCATTTAAAAAATCATTCTTTATTTCTATATAAACCCCACCCCCCTGGGGCTCTGCCCCTAGGGACCCGAGGCTCATGATTTTAGCTATTTTGAAAGAGGTCAATATACTGATGCTTCATGCAAAATATCAAGGCTCTACGCCTTCCTGGTCAGGAGGAGAAGATTTTAAAGATTATTTTAAAATTTCACTTTTGTTGCCATGGCAACCAGAGTTTTTAACAGATTTCAATTCTTTAGCTATTTTTGAAGGGGACCACCTAAGGAACATTTCTGCCAAATTTGGTTCAAATTGGCCCAGTGGTTTAGGAGGAGATGTCGTTTAAAGAAATTGTTGACGGACGACGCACGACGGACGACGACGGACAAAAGGGGATCACAATAGCTCACTTGAGCACTACGTGCTCAGGTGAGCTAAAAAGACGACAATTTTTAATTGAAAAAACTTAAAATTTCATTGTCTTTTGGGATATAAAACATTGTGAATAATGAAGCAGTTGCTTGTAACAAGCAACTTCTTCATTTTCCAAAACGCTTTCCAAGACTTTTTCCTTGATGTGGCGGGCTTGTTTGGGAATGGGATAAACCGATCTATCTCACCTCTGAGCCCTCATTTCTGCAGGGTTAAACCCTCTTTCCTGCTCCTCTATATAAACTCCTTTACTGGCCAATTTCTTCTCCTCTTTCCTCATCTGTTTTAGCAGCTCTCTCTCTTGTTTTGACTACAAATATTATACAAAAAAACAGTGATCACATGACTAAAAAGCATTTATCTTTTATCGAATGGACAGCTGTCTGAATAGATGAATTCAACAACCTATTACCTCATAATCTTGAAATTTAAGACAATCTAAGCTACACCTCTTTGGAAATGTGGATAAAGGCAGTAATCAATTCTAACCAACAGTTTCTCTGACTCTCACAATGTTTTTTTCCAAATTATATGCCTCTTACATTTCAATTTCCTGGTAGCAGCAAATATCCTTTCTGACATTTGTCTCCCACCAATGAATAGATAATCCTAAACCTAAGTGGGATGACCAGCTGGAGGCTCAGAAAGGATGTAGTGTTAGTACTTCACTTGTGACAATTTTGAAGGAATGGCTTTCTTGAATCACAATTAGTGACATTCTTTAGTGAGGGTAGAGGAAAAGCTAGTTTTGCTTTTGTGAGAAAAATTTAAAGGATAAATGGAATTGGAATATGATAGAGGTTTATGTTTTTCTTTATATTTATTTAATTATTGGTAAATAGGCTTAAGCTCTTGGATCATACTTTAAAGAACAGTTAACACAGTGGGTAACTACACGCTTGTACAGAATATCAATTGTCACAATGCCAAACTGGCGTACTTCCTGGTTGTAAGGTGTGAATGTCTCCTATTAACTTTGACCAGACAAACACTTTGTTTATTCACACATGTAAATTAGTCTAATCAAAGCAATACATTTGGATTTTTAAAAGAGCCGGTTAATTGAATCGTATACATTTAGATTTTGAGCATTTTGCTCCCAGTAATTTCTTTCTGGATCCTAAATGTGAATCTCTGGATTATACAATACAATTTATGAACAAAAAATTTGTTTTCATCAAAATTTTTCAGGATTCCAAATAATTCAATTTAATGACGTCCCTATAAATCTGTTACAGTAAAGTTATACATACCTGTACAGTAACTTGTGCTCCATAAGCAGGTCTGCTTGCTCCTTCTAGTTTAGGCCCTGTGAAGACATGTAAATTGTAGGCTTATTAATACTGTACAATTTGTCAGCAAGTTTTGACAAACAATATCTGTATTTAAACAGAAATTTAAATACAGCAGTATAATCTAAGTCTAAGAGAACATTTAGCCATAACCATAGTTTTTGACAGCCATCCATTTAATCCATTCCCACACAACAACGCTTTTGGATGACCCTTAAGAAAAGTAATTGGGAAAACATTTTTTAAAATGAAGAAATTGTTTTTTTCATTTTACACAATGTTTTCAGCTAAGAAAATTGAAAAAAATCTAAAAATTTCATAAACTTTAAATTGTCATCTGTAACTCCTTCCAATTTGGACCATTTTGTTGTCTGGTACTGGGTTTAACAACTACAGGTACTTTAGCCCCTGTATTGCTTCAAAGCCTTGAACTAACTGATAACAAAGAGCATAAGTTCAAACATGACAAGTAATATGTATAAAAAATGACTGTGTTACCCTTGCAAAAGTAACCCATAGTACAAGGGAAACAAGTCACTCATTCTAGACATATAGTGTATCTTCTTCAGAAATAAGGCCCATGCACAGAAAGTATACATTTTGATTGAGCAAAGTTGGTTCTATGGAACACCAAAGAATTTTTTATGTTAAATTTTGTTGGCATCCACTTGATAGGTTTTGAGACAATAATATTCAAATTTTTCAATATATACCATATGGAATTAGGCCAGTCCTTAACCCATTCCACGCAATCCTACTTTTTAACACCCCTCAAGAAAAAAGTTTGGGAAAGCATTGTGGCAAATGAAGAAATCACATGTTTTCTACCCCAAAAAACCACGGGTTTTTTTGTTAAAGACCATCTAATAATTTCAAAGGAGATGAATTCAAAAGACGTAAGGATACACCAGACACACACCATGAAAGAAGCTCACAATCAGTCCTTTGGAACTTTAAGATCTGCATCATTGAACTTAAAGACTAAACTGTATTTAATTTCAAATGCAATCTTTGGCAACACTTGTGAAAAAGTCCATAGAGTCAAAGACTTGAAAAAAATGATGAAACAATAATATAGCCCATTTAACTCATTCCTTTACAGTGACTCTTTTTAGGTCCCCTCAAGAAAAATAATTGTGAAAAAATTGTGGAAAATGAAGAAATTGCTTGCAACAAGCAATTTCTTCATTTTCCACAATGTTTTCTACCTACAAATCTGAAAAAATCTAAAATTTCATAAATATTAAATTTCGCCTGCTACTTATTTCAATTTGGACCAGTCTAAAATTTTCCATGTGGTTATGGGTTAATGGATAAATTTATCACCACATGTTGTCTGGTCTCACATACAGACTTGAGACAAGATCTAGACCTACTTACTTTTCATTAAGCTCACTGGGGTCTCATCTTTTGTCAAAGCATTTAGGAGTTTTTCTCGGTGTTGTAACAAACTTTGAATAAGCTCAAATCTATCAAATCCTAGTAACTCAAAAAGCTGAAAAAGACACAATTTTATACTTAACTTCCAAACAAATTTGCTAAATCTAATTTTAAGCCTTGGTCTGCATTTGACCAATCAAATGCAGCAAAATTTCTAATACAGGCCTCATTTTCCACAACAAACATGGCTTTTTAACCCTATGTTGGACATGCTTAAGGAACATCATGAGAAAAGGAATATCTGCTTCTTACCAGTAATTTATCCTTTTCCTAAGATATCAGCTATCCTCTATGTTACCTTTTTTCTCAAATTAAAAAAACTTTTGATTTTCATCTGCAACCAGTTTAACCTATTACCACACAATCCTGCTTTTTCACATCCCTCAATTAAAAATTCAAGAAAACAATGTTGAAAATGTAGAATTTGCATTTCACACGTTGCTACATTTTCCACATTGGTATCTACCAAGAAAGACAGAAATATTTGAAATTCTCCTCTGCTAACTCTTTCACTTTTGACAAGTCTAAATTATTGTCGTATGATAATGGGTTAAACTTGGATCAGCCCTAATTTTGGAAAACATTGTGAAAAATTCAGAAATTGCTTGTGATAAGCAATTTCTTCATTATCCACACTGTGTTTTCTACCCAAAAAGGCAAATATTTTTAAAATTTCATTTTTGAATTTGGACCAGTCTAGAATTTTGTTAAGTGGTAATGGGTTAAAGTAGAGTCATTTTCAAAGATGATTACTTAAACATTTATGTGATGTAGCAAGTTATTTGTGTTTCCTTTTTCAAGACTTATTCAGTTTTTTTGTTGGTTTGAAATATTTCAGTATATTACTACATAATTTCTTTTTTTTCATAACCAAAAAAAAATAAGAAAAGTTTTTCCTGTATGCCACTCCACATCCAGTTTCAAAACTTTTATAGTAACAGATACTGGTCCATTTCTCAAGAAAATATTAATAAAGGGCGGGGTAATTCTTTATTTGGGTAAATTGTCTGCACAATTTGACTTTGAACTTTCTACATAATAGATGCAGAATTGGAGGAATATTTCTCTGGTTTGTCCATGAAATTATACATGAGAAAATCACGAAAATACAGTAGAAAGGAAATATCTTAATTGAAGAGTACAGTGACATCTTATGATTGAGTCTTGCACAATTTACCATATTACAATGCACCTAAACAACAATTGAAATGAAGGAGTATTCAGCACAAAATCACAATTCTTTTGGTACATAGATGAACAAGCATGCAGGGGCTCTTTTGACTGACAACTTACATTTTCAAATTTTGTTCTAAAACTTTGAACATTCTATATGGACAGGTTTAAAATTTTGAAATTTATGAAAATGGTAGGTTCATCTTAGATAATTCTCAAATTCTTACCTCATTCTGTAATTCAGAATCGGGTCTTGGTGAGGTCAGAACATCAAATACAGTGGAAGTTAAATCATCAATACTCAAACCAAACTCAGTCACACCCTCATTTCCAAAATATTTCCTAATCTCCTGTCTAAGCCAATCTGCATCAAACTTTTCTTTTGACGAGGCTGCTACATTCTTCTGTTCAGCCACTGAAGACTTGCTGGAGGCTGTGTAGTGTAGATTCACTTCACGCTTATTTTCATCTTCAGATTCGGAGCTTGATAAATCATCATCAACAGTATCTAATGAAGGTTGAACAAACTTTATCCCTTTACCAAACTCCTGAACAGCAGCAGCCCCCTCTGCTTCCTCCCTCTCTTGAGATGTCAGAGATTCCGCAACATCATCAGACAGCCATGACGTAATTCGGTTTACAATGGTACAGGCTTTTGTAGCCACAGATGCAGGGAAGGGACCAAATACACCACGTAAACTGTTAGTTTCCTTTGTACCAACTTTGTCAACAAATTTAAAGGTTTGAAATAAGAAGACAGCAGAACTTTCAGCAACATCTTGTTCAGCAGTGTCACCAACTGTAATAAAAATGTTTGTTTGTAATTTCCCAGGTAAGAAAAAAAATTTTCTTGGCAAAACAAAGAGAAATCACCTTAACATTTGGTTTGAACAACCTTGATAATTAGCATTGCTTCAAATAGATTACAAAGACAAAAAGAGTTAAGCTTCAATATCTTATTTACTAGTTTTAAATCTTCATTTTACAATAGTTGAGAGACAACTTCTTACAACTTAAATGTACCCCTATGCAGTCTGTTTCAGGCAATTTCTTCATTATCCACATCATTTTCTACCCCTTAAAGACAGACATTTTTGAAAGCTTTTTATCAAAATGTTGTCGTCTGCAAGTTCTTTGAATTTGGCCAGTCTAAGCTTTTGTAGTCTGGTAATGGGTTAAAGAATAATAAATTTAGAGTCACAGAAATTGTGAACATTTCCTTTTGGCAGTTTACCTAACTGCCTGGCACACTTTAGAAGATCCTTCAAAACAGCCTTTACGTCTTGCGGTGAAGCATCACTCTCTTTTTCTATTCTTTTGGCTAACTTCTGCCATCCTGACCCTGCAAAACAAAATTAAATGTTAAATTGACACATATATAGAATTATATGAAATAACTTCTTCATTGATGTGTAGAAGACAGTCAAGATTAACCCAAAATCAAAGTTGTTGCAGACGACAATTTTTGGTTAATGAAATTTAAGATTTGTTTTTACTTTTTGGATAGAAACAAATTTGGATAATTAAGAAGTTGCTCATAACAAGCTTACAACAATCACTTTCTTCATTTTCCACAAAGTTTTCCAAAACTTTCTTTCTTGGGTACATCAAAAAGCATCATTGTGTGGGAATGGGTTAACCCTCAAGTCAATTTATATTTGAGGACATTTCATTCCTTTTCCTTCAATACATGAATTTACTAAGAACTTAACCCTTGTCAAGTTGAATGCTGAATATTTCTGTTTAAGCAGGAGGTATAGATCAAGACCAGCCTGCACTTATGTGCTGTATGATCTTAGTCTACACAAGCTGATTGTCTCTTTCAAGCCAAAGTAATACATTTAATAAATTTTCAAAATAATTAACAATAACTTAATGCTCCCAGTGCTTTCAGCTCTTTAATTTCAATACAATTCTGTAGATGATTTTATCCCACATTCCAAGGGTTATCTTTGTGATATGTTTAAAGAAATCTTGACGATAGTTAATCCTTGTCATGCTGGATAGGATTATTTTCGGATTGTAGGGCTGAAAGCATTTAAAACACTGGTAACCAGTCAAAATTTCTTCAAAATTACTAATATAATTAACCCATTCCCACACTATCCTGCTTTTAATTAGCCACAATATTTTCTACCCCAAAAGACCTTTTTTTTGTTTCATTTCAGCAACTAAGAAAGTCATCTGCAACTTCTTTCAATTTGGTCAAGTCTCAATTTTTGTGTGTGTGTGTGTATTTGAATGTGTTAAACAGGTCCAAAGTAAAAAGGCTGCAGACCATAATTAAAAAAAGATTAATGCTGTACCACAGTAGAAAATATCAGTCTGGTCCAAATTGAAAGAAGTTGCAGTCTACAATTTTTATTTGGTGATATTAACATTACCTTATAAAAGAGAAAACATTGTGAACATTGAAGAACTGCTACTTACAATCATTTTCTTCATTGTCCACAATGTTTTCCAAAACTTTTACTACAGGTGTGTAAAAAAGCAGAATTTTTTGGGAATGGGTTAAATTGAAAAAAAAGTGCAAAATAGAGTACAAGCAATTTCTCCTATTCCCAAAATGTTTTTTCATAGCAATAATTTCACAGGTTGTGTCAAAAAGCAAGTATATATGGTAATGGGTTATAATCTTTCAATTTATTCTGGTAACAGTTGAATAATTAATTTTTTTACAATTATTGACCCATTTCCACACAATGTTTTCAACTCAGAAAGTCATAATTTCTAAACAACTTCAAATTATAGTCTTCAAAGGTTCTTCACAGTGTCATGAAGGCGATACAGTTATACCTTCAACCATTGTCTTCTTTTTCGTGACCAGCTGTCGTTTCCTCTGTAGCTCATTATACGGAGGCGAGTCTTCATCATTTATCAGTCCAGTATACGCCCTCAGGGCACCAGACAGTCTTGGGAGACTGCTCATTACCTGTAGAAATTAAAGAACATTCTTTGACTTAAAACCCATTCCCACACAATAAAATTTTAGACCAGCCCACTTCAAAGAAGTTGCAGATGACAATTTTGTTGGTTAAATATCGAAAATCTTTGTATTTTGTGTTAGAAAAAATTGCGGATAATGAAGAAATTGCTTGTGACAAGCAATTTCTTCATTATCCGCAATGTTTTCTGAAGGTTTTTTTTTTCTTGTGGGCATCAGAAAGCATCAAAATGTGGGAATGAGTTAAATGTATAAGAGTCTAACCATTCAGTCCACAAAATTCATTGGAGAAAGTCTTTATATGCTGTCGGCTAATCCTGTCACTTACAATTTTTCTTTTCAAAGTGACGCAGTTAAGTTGTACTTTGTTTTTGTTTTCATAAAAAATCATTGCATATCATCTCATTCTTCATCTTCATGGAGCAAACATTTAAAAACTATACCAATGTCTTCGATAATAGATAGATTTCTGAGAGAGAATTCATATTAGAGTCCAATAATGACACGAGTCAGCCCCTCCTATTCCAGACAGTGATGGACACTTAAGACGTAGTATGATAATCAGTTTTTAAAATTCTAGAAAAGATTAAACCCATTCCCACACAGTGATACTTTTGGACGCCCCTCAAGATCAACAATAAGGAAAACATTGTGTAAAATGAAGAAATTGCTTGTAACAAGCTATTTCTTCATTTTCCACAATGTTTTCTTCCCAGAAAGTTGAAAAAACTAAATTTTCATACAATTTTAATTGTTATCTGCAACTCCTTTCAATTTGGACTAGTCTAAAAATTTGCCCTCTGCTAATGCGTTAATAAAGTTTTGTTAAGTTTCACTATATTCTAACGCAATTTCGTCTGCTTAACCTGCGCATTGATCAAAAGAATAAGTTGCAGCACAATTTAGAATATAATCAAAGTACTGTAAGCACTGTAATACTGAATACTTAAGTCAAGTTTAACGTTTGTAAAGATGTTTTCTTCTTACATTTAAATGTAGTATAAAATAAATAAAAAATTGGTTTGGCCAGACCTGACCATAGTAATTACAGCTTGTATAAGCTGTACTCACAACGCTTAAAGTATATGCAGGAGTTCGAAGCTCAATTCTCAAAACATGAGAGATTAATTAAAACTTTCCGGCAAATATGTAATTGCGATTACTAAGTAACCTTATTTTATCAAATGAGCCGCTGCCAAGTGTTCAGCTATTTCAGGTCGAGTTTCTGGAGTTGACATTGTCATTCTGTGTATACTCTTAGTAGACATATCTAAGCATTTCATCTCCGGGATTTAGTGCAAAAACTTAGAGAATTTTTCATGTAACAGGTAAGCTTTACTTCAAAAGTGAAACACAAACTTGCATTGGGTCGGTATAGGAAGTTTGCGGTCTTATGACAGATGTTTTCTCCTATATGTTTGAATTACTAAATAATACTTCACTACTTTAGCACATGGTTATTGATGAATTATCAATTGTGGAACAACCTGCCAGTAATACCCGAAAGGGGAGTTGGGCAGTAGGATAGATAGATAGATAGACAACCACAATCTGGACTTACCAAAAATCCAACAGATAACCAATTTATTTGAAATTATTTGGATTTTAATGTCTCATTTCTAGCAATGTATTTTGGTTTAAACATCTCGCAGCGTTAATTGTGAAATAACAATTATCCTGAACGAACATTCAATTAATACCATCGGCATCCAGTTGGGCTAAAGGCAGTCTTTGGTGTTCATTTTGTGGTTATACTAATCGGTCTCTCAAGACCGATAAAAGATGGGAAAAAAACATTCGAAATCCGCGAGGGTCTTCCATCGATCGGTCCATGGTAAATTTTACCTAGTACATGTATGTAGCTTTTACTAGTTGATGTCTCTGATTATCCGAGATTTTAGAGTATCCGAATAATGGGTTACTTTAACCACGCAAGCTTATAACACAAACCTATCCCGAATGAATGACTTAGGGCAAATTTTAAGAACACATGTTTAACTCACAATGTAAGAAAGAAATTAAGAAATCCCTTTGCTAGATAGGGATGATTTTCTCTCATTCAGAATAGGGCATGTTGCACAATTTTTAGCAGAAATCGCCAAGCATCTAAACAATCAGATTTTACAGACGCTTGTTGACATTACTCTAGTAAAATTACTTTATTTATTAAACTAGTTATGATCCCAGATCAGCAGTTGTCTCTGTGGCGCAATCGGTTAGCGCGTTCGGCTGTTAACCGAAAGGTTGGTGGTTCGAGCCCACCCAGGGACGCTTTACTTTTGTTCATGAGCTCGAACCCTTTCGAAAGTGAATGAAGATGATATACTAAAAGAATTCCGTCGAAGCTGCAATAACTTGTGTAATTTATGTAGAACAAAGAACAAGAAATTCATCATCGAATATTGTTTGAAAATCATTTCTAATTTGTTTCCGATATAATCTCATTAAAATTTTAATTGCATTACTGATTGACTTAGGACATGTAAAATTAAATGCTTGCAGTGTTATAAACGCGGCAGTCATGCTCTTGATACAAGCAATTTCTCCATTTTCCACAATGTTTACCAAAGTTTTTCTTGGGAGCGTAAAAAGGAGGGCTTGTGTGGGAATGGGTTAACCAAATTATCCTACAATATTTGTAAAAATGTACATTACCTTGACCCATTTTCACACAATTACGCCTTTTGACACCCATCAACAAAAACAATTGGGAAAATATTATGTAAAATGAAAAAAAAATAAAAAAAAAAATGAAACAAGAAATTTTTCCATTTCCCACAATGTTTTCTAGCCAGAAAGATGAACAAATCTAAAAATTGTAGTCTGCAAAAAATCATGTAAATTGTCATCTGCAACTCCTTTCCATTTGGACCAGTCTGAAATTTTGCGGTCTGGTTATACAACGTAGGTGACGTGAACTCACGTTTTAGTTGACAGACAGCTGTCTTGTTCGTGCTGGACGTGTCTCCTTGTGCGCCGGATTGACGTTGCTGGTCGGCTGTCGGTATGTATGCTGGTGCTGTTCATATAAGAATTCTAATAAAGAATTCAACGAGATTGTTTCTTTGCAGTTGACGGATCGCTGCTGTGAATCACAAAGTAGTTAAGCCAATCGGATAATTAATTATAACCGGAAGTGAACTTTGAATTCCAACAGTTAGGTTATGCATTTTTTGTTGATTTGGCGAACTAAATGTCGTTTAGGTCGCAAAACAACTATTTGACACTTATTTTATGTCCCTAAGCCAAATATTTCACAAGACCAGACTTTTATTACCTCAATCGAACTGACTTGTTCAGTAGGTTGAGCTAGAGATCGGTCAACAAGACACGCGTATTTCGTTTCGATACACGTACACAAAATCCTCCGGCTCCAAATTCGACTTATTATTTAAGTGATGAATAGAATATTTTTTTGTTTTCATGGAGGTATGAACCGAAAAAACTAATCACACTGTATGAATACGCGAAGCGGATTCATACATTGTGTGATTAGGTTTTTCGGTTCATACCTCCATGAAAACAAAAAATATTCTCTTCATTTCTTATAATTTAATTTCCGAGCGAAAAATGCAACAACTTAACAAATTTTGGTACCTTTTGTAGTGAACTATTTTGTGCGGAAGCATTCAAAATGGCTGCGTACTCAAAATCTTGTTCATGGATGTATGAATTAAATTTTTCGACCAATCAGAACGCCCGATTTTGATAGACGAAACTAACAATTAAATTATTCTCGTACATACTAGAATTTCTGTAACCAAACTAGAACTTATCTATAAAAAGAAAAATGTCTTGTTGAATAAGATACTTAGATAATAACATCTGAAGCAGACTTGATTTTTAGCTAGCAAAGCGTCAGGTTTGATAACCTAAGTTAACAGACCAAATTTGAGGTCTTCTCAGAGTTCAGGGAGTGCAAACTGCCACCGGAGGCTTAACAACTGAATGCCTGCGCCATAAAAAGTAGTTCTTATACATTACAGGAATATTGCAAACTCTGCTTGCAAGTTCATCTCCTAGGCATTTTTAGCTTTGGAAAACATTGTGGACAATGAAGAAATTGTTTGTTTCAGGCACTTTCCTCAATGTCCACAATGTTTTCTACCATAGACTGTAAATATTTTCTAACTTGAAATTATCGTCTGCAGATTCTTTTAATTTTAACCTAAGTCTAAGATTTTGTCATATTATAATGGGTTTATTCCCGGTTTACTTTAACCCCGTTTGTTTATGATAACCTTTGACAAAGAAATTTACTCATCGAAACCATGCTTTGCTAGCTTACAGTAATTCAAGTGCTTTGATTGAAGTCCCCTACAACCAGAGTCTCATCACTGTTATCGCATTCGAATATGGCCATCTTTTCGAACCAGAATAACAAATCAATCCTTTGTTCAACTTTCTTAAAAAAATCAGGTACTGGTCCTGGTGTTTTCATTAGCGCAGCCTGTCGTCTCAAATAAACCAGAATAACAAATCAATCCTTTGTTCAACTTTCTAAAAAAAATCAGGTCCTGGTCCTGGTGTTTTCATTGGCGCAGCCTGTCGTATCAAATAAAACAACATATGGTATTTCTGAAGGGACAAAATAGTCGTAAATACATTAATATCCCCCGTCCAAAAGATGTACGTGGCCGCCCTTCCTTCCCCCTGTATTCCCATCCGCCCGAGGTTAAACGTGAACTAATTGGCTAAATGTTGATAAAAATTAAGGGATATTGGGGTAAAGGTACCCAACACAAGATTTTCATGGGAAAAAAAGCCGCCGTCATAGCGCAGTTGGTAGCGCATCAGACTCCCAATCTTCAATCATGGGATGTCACGGGTTCGATCCCCGGCGGCGGCACATATTCTTTCCGACATTTCTCCCTCACAAATGGGTGGATAATCGTAAACCTAAGTGGGATAGCAGGCTAGGAAAGGATGTAATGGTTGAACTGGTGTTCAAAATACCATGAATCCATTGTTAGGCGCTCCAGCCGCCGCGATATGACTGAAATACGGTTTAACTGTGTCAATCAATCATGGAGAACAATCTCAAAATGAGATGATAACTCTTTAAGCGTGCATGTTTGCCCTTCATCTAAAAAGTAGATGTTTTAAAGTTGGTTAAATTAAAATGTCAATATTGACTTAAACTCGTTTTATTACAAATATAAGGCTACTGGATATCGATAATATCGAATTTTTATCACTTCTATTGCATTTTCTTCATCCAGTTGGGGTCTTTGCACCAAAACCTGTGTTATTCTGCAATTTTCACGAGGCTTTCTGCGAAACAAGATAAGAGCTTAAAAATTGAAAAAAAAAAAAAAAAAAAACACGAAAACTTTCGTTGTTTTACCTCGAATTTTACCTTGACTTTGAACAATTGACCATCACTAGAGCCACGGACGGACGAACAAACGTAAAACAGTAAAATGAATTGCATCCCTTCTTTCGATGCTGATGCATAAACATGTCATCCTAACTCTGTACCGTTTCATGTTTAAATCAATCATGTACAACCTACATTTGAATCGACTTAATCTTATCTACGCCTTTTATGGGTTTTTGCATATTCAAAACCGCTATTTTAAATCGATCCAGTTTTCACGCATTTCCACGCATGCTCATAAACTTGAAGTGAAAATCTGCATGATCGCCTCCATCTTGTTTCATCGCTCAGTAGTATTTTAGTAAAACCGCGGTTGGCAGGTGCACCAAACCATGGCTACAAGTCATTTTCACACAATGCCATGTACGTGTACATGTACAACTGCAACAATAAATTTGACCCAGTAGCTGTCCATCCAACTTAACGGGCAAATTAGTAATCATATTTCCTTCGGTTAGAGATAAATGACGCGTGTGGCAATGGGCTTTTTTAGCCGAACTTAGGATCATGCCCAAGATTCTATAATAGAAAACACCCTTTATTACCTACTAAACCAACCAGGCTAGGCGAGACGTTATGCTTAAATAAGATAATCTATATGAAAAATGCAATTGGGAAAAATCATTGTGTAAAATGAAGAAATTGTTTGTAACAAGTAATTTCTTCATTAAATAAAATGTTTTCTACCCAGTAAGTTGAAAAGTATAAAATTTTACAAATTTTAAATTGTCGTCTGCAACTCCTGATTTGGACCAGTCTAAAATTTTGCCGTCTGGTAAAAGGGTAAGCGCGTAAACAGTCATTATCGATTCCACTGAATCAAATACCCTTACACGTCTCGAATTCGAACTTCATTTTTGAAACGTGCATAATTAATTAGAACTTAATGTGTAACAAAAGTAAAACGCTCATGCAAAAAGAATTGAATGTTAGTTTCGATTTTCTTGTCCTTTGACCATTACCACACTACTCATGTTTTCACGCAAAGATGAAATAAACACGAGAAAAACATTATGGTAAAAGTAAAGCTAAACAGTAAACTTCGCATACAATATGATAACACATTTTTCAATCAATAATTTCAGGGCTTGTAATTTTCTTTTATAGAGGGTCATAAAGAAAGCCTTCCTATATTGTAATAGCACAAGTATCACATAGGGTGTTTATTTGAATAATATTGGTTACATGATTTCTTGCCGGGGTATATGACGATTTATTCCCGGCTGGAGATAATGATGTCACCTTAGCCGCAGTCGTTCTGTACTAGTATACCGCCAAGAAACCGTATAACGCATTTATTATACATGTACTACAAATGTAACACAATCCATGATTCGAGCCTATTGTGGAAGCTTATATATTTCTTTCATGAAGAAATAAGTATAGTAGCCACGGTCCGAATCCGTAAAATTATGTTGATGG
Source organism: Fragum fragum (assembly GCA_946902895.1). Classification (NCBI taxonomy): domain Eukaryota; kingdom Metazoa; phylum Mollusca; class Bivalvia; order Cardiida; family Cardiidae; genus Fragum; species Fragum fragum. The sequence goes on along the minus strand of OX336368.1, from coordinate 31,372,677 downwards.
GTCGAAGATAAACACGCCCATCTGCTTCCAATACTTTCTTGAATGAATATTTTTGAGAGAAAGATGCGAAACAAGATATTTGATTTGTTAAGATAGTATTTTGGTCCCATATAAATAGGGAAGCAATGCGCAAGACGGGGGAGAGCCGGGAGTTTGAAATGGGATAGATCTCGTATATGACTGTTGGAGCTTATGCTCCCAGAGTAGTTTAGAAGAAATAAATATTGTATGATGTATACAGAAGCTTGGAGTTATTGTTAATCTATCCACTATACGATCACTGAGAAGAAACATTGTAGAAACAGGAGAAAAGGCCATGATTATATTACACAAATTTTGAAACTAAGTTTTCATCGCGTTATTAATATACATGTAGGGTTCTTAACAATAATGCCCGCTTCTTATTAAAGTTTGTGATGTCATGTATTCCACGAAAAAGAGAAAGTGTGGATTAACATGAAAGTATTTTTTTCCGAGTTATGTTGGTGGTCCTGTTTATGTTTCATAGCTCTCTTGCTACGGCTTCATCTTTGGTTTGAGTCCAACTTCTTGAGATTCTGTTTAGCGCATTGGTGATTATCTATACAGGAAATATATGTTTGGTAAAAAATGCATTGTGTGTGTGTGTTTTTTTTTGTGCGTTTAATGACTCTGGTCACAGTGAATACATCGGTGGCATGCAGTCATCATTAATCATCGGAACAACGCTACTGATAAGTCAACAAAATCCGCTCTCAGGACTTTCAGTACCTTGTTTAAAACATGTAAATTCACGGATCAACACTGTCAATAAAAATCAATTGGCAATCAAATCATTCACTTAACCCTTTCCTGTTCAATCCCTGATTTTTAAGTTCCTGTGATTTTATAACATTGTAGGAAAAGAAGAAATCGCTTGTAAAAGCAATTTCTTCTTAATTTACAAAATTTTATACCCCACTGAATGATTATTTTTCGAATTAAATCCATTTTAAATTTTCGTCTAAAAAAGCTTCGAATTTGGACAGGTATAAAATATTGCAAAACAGGATAGGGTTAAACCTATTTAAAAGTGCTAGGCTGAATTCCAACACTAATTTGAAACAATTCTAGTTGGTGAGCGACCCAAATTTTTTAAGTACAGCATGTTTAAGCTTTAGGAAAAGTATATAGGTCCCCTCTAACAAAAAGGTTTAATTCTTTGTATCTTACCATACTTTTGCAAAAGATTTTCGTTTTATATCTCAGTCAAATAATCTCGTCGGAGGTGGATTGTCGTGACCCGTAATCCGTGAATGATGTGTTATACTGTTTCTTTCTTTCATATATTTTATTTGAATGTTTATTTACTGTTTAAGGTATCTGTGTGTATCTTAATGCGGATTATCTTCATTTTAAAAAGTAAAAAGATCTGTTATACAACTACCTAAGCTCAATTGAGCTAAGAGACCTTTATGTCAGCTAATGCTGGCAGTGTATGGTGTATGCCGAGTGCCATCTTGTGTGAACTCTAGAAGCTATTTTAATTCTTGGTCTTGAAACTAGAACATATTGTTCGTGTCTGTGATATCTCAGACAAGTTACTTCGAGATTGAACGAACATGGGTTAAAGGCTAGGTATACCTTCTTCTTTAATTATAAACAAACGTGAGTGCAGTCTAAAGCCCCCCCCCTCCCCCATTGTTTATGGCTCACTTGCATGACAACTTCAGTACAATAACAGTGTCTATATACGAGGCGATTGTCGTGCTTATAAGCTCTCTGATGTTTTCTGTATAACGTCTACGTGCTTACGTGAATTTGATCTGTTAACTCGGTACCTGACAACAAAAATTCAGACAAGTCAAAATTCAAAGGAGCTGTAGACGACAAATTTTAGTTGACGAAAACTTATCTTTTTTGTCTTTTGAAGTTAAAAACATCGTGGATTCTGAAGAAATTGTTTGTAACAGGTAATTTCTTCATTGTTCACACTGTTTTCCAAACCTTTTTTGTATTAGGGGCGTCAAAATGCTTTACTGTTTGGTAATTGTCTGAATTCGCTTAAATTCTTTTATATTCTGTAAACTAATTTTGCAAAATGTTTTCATAGAAATGAATCAATTTGTTACAGTTCCATTTGAAATTGTTTTGTAAAATATCTGAATATATTTATTGAATAATTTCAGGAGGCCAACTAATGAAGTAAACTACTCGCAAATTATCACCATTAACCCATTACCACACAACAAAATTTTAGACTGGTCCAAATTCTAAAAAGGTTGCAGACGACAATTTCAACTCGGCAGAATTTCGAAAATCATTGCCTTGTAGGATAGAAAACATTGTGAATATTGAAGAAAATGCTCGTTAAGAGCAATTTCTTCATTGTCCACAATGTTTTCTAAAGAATTTTCTCGGGATGCGTGAGAAGCGATATAGAGTTGGAATGAGTTAACATCACTTATTTCGGAATATCTTCATAACCAATCCATATATTATGCACCCTCAAGGCTCCTTGACCAATATCACCATTACTAGATGAATCGAAGGAAGTATCTAATGATGACACTTCAAACAAGGATGGATAAATGTTCACAACCCCTTCTTCTTCTTCCGGAACACTCGTTATATCAAGTGTTTTATGGCGTTCTTCAGTATTAGGTATATGGGTTGTCTCCACAGTTTTTTCATTGGTCGTTTCAGTTGGCTCGTAAGCAAACTGTTTCTTCTTATTGGTGATGTTTGCTTTAGCCTTCACTAAATTGTCTGCCTTGTATCGAACAGTATCTCCTTCCTTTTGTAAATAAAGCTGACTTAGTTCATACTTTGAAGGAGTTTGATTTGATTTTGCGGATTTAGTAGCCTCTCTCCTTTTTATATGTCTTCTCCTTTTGTAGTTATGTTTTCCAGGGGAAATTCCATTATCAAGTTGGTTCCCTTTTTTGTTCACTGCATTATTTAAACTGTTTTCGCCGACATCGATGTTTTTGCTAATAACGAACTGTCTGTTTGATCGAGGAACAATAAGCCTATCTTTTTCACTGAAGTTGACATGTTTTGCATGAGATGCGCCGTTCCTTGGACTATTTCTTTTCCCAACCGTCAACATCTCAACCTTTTCTGGTACATTGGAATTTGTTGGCACAGCAGGAGTTTCGACTGACTAAGAAAACAACAACAACAAAAAAGATTGTGTGTGACATTTCAAATAATTTAAAATACGCGCCAAGCAAAGACTAAGATCGGCCAGTGTAGGGTGACTAGAGTCTTCAATTTTCGCTGTATTGTAGGTACTGACTCAAAGACTTCAGGAAATAGTCTCCGTACACTGTGTCGACATCCAGGCTGCTGAATGTCTGCACTTCGAGCACATTTGAAATTTTTGGAAATATCATTCTATGACTCATATCAAATGTAAGTAAACCTGGCAACTGGTGAAAGGGGACCTCCTATTTTTTCCTGTAAAACAAATACCTAAAAAGTGGTTAGAACTCGCAGAAATCAACCTGATGTCGCATTCTGAAGAAAAATAACTGATAAAATGACCTACGACTCGGGAGATAAATAAACCCGTTTAATTCGTTTTATATCATATGGATGATATAACTGTGTCAATCATGCAATGCGATTTAGGTAGCATGAAAATGACGTCATGTAATATTATAACATCATTTTTACAAACAGCGTAGTATAAAGTGATTAACTTTTATCAATTTTTCCCAAAGATTTGCAGTATATTACAAAAAATACATAATTCTTGCTCATAACATATCTAAATCATGGAATAAGTCATGATATATATAAAGAGTAAAATAAACCAAGGCTTTGCCACACATTTAATATCCTCTATGAATATTAATGTATGATGGCCGTCAACGAGCGATAAGTATCGCCCCTGCTCAGTCTACACTGTCTATGGAGTTTGACCAGGGTTATTAACTTACTTTTCGCACTTTTCAGAGTTTCTTTTTTCGCATTGCGGATAATAATTTGAAATTGAATCAAACTGGAACTTGTCATAGGAGGAAACTTAATGCCCCGCCAGAGCCTTTTTTATGAAAAGTTGAAAAGAAGGTAATTCTTCTATCAGCAGATAGAATACGGGGTTTTACATTCCTGTGATTTTATACTTGAGAAAACATTGTGGAAAAAGAAGAAATTGCTTGTAACAAGCAATTTCTTCTTTTTCCACAATATTTTCTACCACATAGGATTGGTTCATTTCAAATATCATCCAGTTGTCATTGTCGTCTGCAACCTCTTTCAATTTGGACTAGTCTAAAATTTCCAAAAACGGGAAAGGGTTAAGACTTAACCCATTCCAACTCAGCAGAATTTTAGACTGGTCCAAATCGAAAGAAGCTGCAGACCACAATTTCAAGTTGATTGAATTTTGAACTTTTTCGTCTTTTTGGATAGAAAACATTGTAGATAATGAAGAAATTGCTTGATACAAGCAATTTCTTCATTATCCGCAATGTTTTCCAAAGTTTTTCTCTTGAAGGGCGTAAAAAGGAGGTATTGAGTTGGAATGGGTTAAAAAAAGCGTGTTGCAAACCTTCAACATTTGATAAATTTTGTCAATATAAAATCGATTATTGTTTAAATAAAATAAATGATAAAAAACACAAAATTACTTCAACGAGTCGTGTTTTGAAAAAAGGCTAAGTTAAAGGAAATATGATTATTCTTCCAACTGTAGTTGAATGTTAAATGTTGACCAAACTTGTTGCAAAACATTAAAATGTCATCAATACATGTTTAAAGTGTTATTAGTTTTGAAGTGAAATTGTAGGAGTTCGCGATACTAAATTACTTGAATGAGCCTTGTATAAGAAAAGTGTCAGCCCTGAAGTGAGATAATCCTTCTGCCTCGGGGAGTTGAGACTTGAAAACTTGAATATGTAATCAATAAATACACAATGAATTATTAGATTTGGAGTGAGTTCGAGGCACAGAATTAGTTCCCGAGAGCCTTGCTTATGAAAAAGTGTCTAAGTTCAAGGGGAGGTAATTCTTCTTCCAATTAGAGTTGAGACTTGAAAAGGGCGTGTTGCAAATCTTTAACAAGTGATCTATATATGTATAAAGTTGTATGGGTTTTGAAGCAAAATTGTAGAAGTTCGCGACACAACACACGGACGAGGGGCAGCCATACAAACAGACGGATAGTCTGACCCAACTATACCCTTGAAAATATTTGTTTTGCAGGGGTATAATTAATGAATCATCTTAGCAACTTTAACAGTGGATTTGTTTTCATGGTATTAATCTTTTACCTGGCAATTCAGGTCTGTTCAATATAAAAAGGTTTGCAGCCGATAATTCAAATGAGTTTAAATTAAGAAAAAACGGCCACGAAGAAAGAAAAAAGAATTAGAAAGGAGAAATTGAACTTTAAAAGTAGTTTCTCTTTGTCTCAATGTGTTCTCAAAAGCTTATCTTCTTCAGCGCGTCAAAATATAGGATTGCGTGGCAGAGGGACCATGCAAACTCGTGGATGTATTAAAAGCGAATAACTTTATGATAGCGTCTTTCAATCGAAAATTGATTGGCCAAACAAATCGTTATATTTGAATAAGCTATGAATGCAGCTGCAAAGTTTTAGTTGTCAAACCAACAAAAGAGCTTTTCATAAAGGTTGGAGTTTAACATTTCACTTCCAGCCTAAACCAATGATCTGATTAGTTTTATTGATTGACAACTACGATCCGCCAATCTACACTCATCGGTCGTCTCTATCCAATGGACAAAAGGTGTCTATCTATTAACCCTTTCCCGATTTTGGAAATTTTAGACTAGTCCAAATTGAAAGAGGTTGCAGTCGACAATGACAACTGGATGCCATTTGAAAAGAAAACATTAAATGTGGCAGAAAATATTGTGGAAAAAGGAGAAATTGCTTGTTACATAAATATTCTGGTTGACGGATCGTTGGCCCCTCCAACTGAGCTCCGACAGGAAGTTCCACTTCGAATTAAACGGCGTTATTTTCCAAACCTTATTGTCCGTTCCCTGTATTAAAAAGTAATATGGTTAATCGCCGACTTAACACCGTATTTTCAGCTTGATTAAACCACGATAAATATTCTAGTTGACGGATCGCTGGCCCATCAACAGAGCTCTGACAGGAAGTTCCACTTCGATTTAAACGGCGTAATTTTTCAAACTTTATTGTCCGTTTCATGTATTAAAAAATAATATGGTTGGTCGCCGACTTAACACAGTATTTTCAGCTTGATTAATCCTTTCCTGGTTTGCAAAATTTTAGACCTGTCCAATTCAAAGGTTTTGCAGACGAAAATTTCAAGTTAATTTGGTTTTAAAAATAACCACCCAGTAGGGCAGAACATATTGCTGAAAGCAAATAAAGAAATGTCTTGTTACAAACAATTTCTTCTTTTTCTACAACGTTTTCTCAATTATAAGATCACAGGCATGTAAAAAACAGGCATTGAACAGGAAAGTGTAAGACTGTAGTCACGACGTTTAAATCGCTTACTCAAGAACAAACCCTCACATAAATATCGCCCCGCCTATAGATGGAAGTTAATGGCTGAAGGTTGAAATTCGATATCAATCTAAAAAAATGTAACCAAATACTTACCGGCTTAACACTTCCTTTAATTCCACGTCCGCAACAGCAAAAGAGAACGGGTATCACGATGGCTATAAATACCACCAGAATGGAACCGAGTACGATGGCAATGATATACTCTGAAAGATGAGTTGATAAACGGATGACGGATTTGGAATATTTTTAATACAAACCCAAAATACTAATTAACATATCAAAGAATCGCGACTATCAACCAAGAAATCGTTTGACCAGTCAAATAATGCATTTAGACCTTTCCCGTTTTTCCAAATTTTAGACTAGTCCAAATTGAAAGAGGTTGCAGACGACAGTGAAAATTGGATGCAGTTTGAAAAGAAACCATCCTATGTGATAGAAAATATCGTGGGAAAAGGAGAAATTGCTTGTGACAAGCAATTTCTCCCCTTTCCACAATATTTTCCCAATTATAAAATCACAGCAACGTAAAATTCCGGTTTTGAACAGGAAAGAGTTAAAGCGGTAGTGAACTTTGAACTGTGACATTTATGTAAAGCTTTTTAGTTAGTTAGGTGAATTAAACATCGTAACTGCAGCTTATCCCAGCTACAGGTAACAACGTTTATGTCGCAAACCAATCATTTACTATTTTGTTACAAGCTACTGACCACAAACTTTGCAAATCAACGCCGTTTTATATATACATGTATTAGTTGAACATCCTACTGGAGGTCAGTGGGCGTGGCAAGAATGCTAGTGATTATATTAACTGCAGAATAGAATATAAAACTGTCAACAATCTACATTGAGAGATAATTTGATAATGAGATATCTTATAGTAAAATAATGACATTAAATGCAAAATTGATTTCACAGAGAACGACCAAATGAATTAATGGTGTTATTTATCGATCAACTATATCCATTTTCTTGTCATTTGGTAAGACTGAAATGCGCAGAGCTCATAGACAAAGCCTATCCATTCAGAGAAAACGATCCCCAACCCTAAATGGGTCGACATTGTCTATGTATAATTACAACTTGTCACTTGTCGCTTGCCTCTCTTGAGGTTTCCTAATTTGAATACCGCTACAAATTACCTCCCCTGAAACGTCACAGAACTTATTCGTAAATGATACTACTTGATCTTCCGACACATGGCTTTCAAGTACAACAGGGTATTTTACAAGAGTGTAAGATGTATATAATACAGTAAATCTTGTATAGAGTGACCACTCAAGGGACGACAAAAAAGAAGTCTCTTAAGGGAATGGTCGCTTGCCAAAGATATGAAAGATATATTCGATTGCAGATATTAATTATTACGGAATTCTCGCTTAATTCTGTATTGTTGGGACCCATTAAAATCGTCTCGAGGAGATGATTCTAATGAGTTCTAACAATATAGGATTCAGTGGTGATTTTACTTTCAAGCAAAATGCATTCACTTCTTAACCCATGTCATGCTGTATAAATTACCTTTCTGAATTGCTGTCAAATCAAAGGGCTGAAAGGACTAATAGAACTTGTTGTTCAAAAGTCAGTATTATTTTTAGAAATCAACTTCATAAGCAACTCTGGCAGGAAAAGTACAAGCAGGAGGTATAGACTAAGATCAGCCTGCACATAAGTGCAGTCTGATCTTAGTCTACACCTCCTGCCAAAACCGGAATATTCCGGGTTCAGCATGACAAGGGTTAAGAGCGTTTGCTTACAAAAAGGGGATTTCGATTATGGTCGCTTAATAAACGTGATCGCTTTAGGAACGTGGTCGCTCGAGCAAAATCGAATGTATTGCGATAAGTAACGGTATGGTTATTCGAACAATCAATAAATTCTAACAATTAGTCGAATAACCCTTTATCTTTTCTTTACAGAAAAGGCGGAAAATTGATTATCATACAGAAAGAAGGCAACAAGCAATCGCATAGGCGATATGGCATCTTGACTTACCGTTTTTCAAACTATCGTCGTTTGAAGTAGACTGAAGTGACGTTGGAACCGACATACTAGTAGAAGTAAGAAATGTAGTTGAAGTTGTAGATGTAGAAGACGTCGTTGGAGTATCGGTTGTAGTGGACGTTGTAGGGGTGAGACTTGAAGCAGACGTTGTTAGAGCGGTGGTTGAAGTAAAGGTAGATGGAGCGAGGGTTGAAGCAGACATTATTTGAGAGGTGTTTGAAGTAGACGTTATTGTATTGGCGGTGCTAGTGGACGCTGTGGGAGTGTTGGTTGTAGTAGACATCGTTGGAATCGAAGTTGTTGTAGCCGTCGTTTGAGTTGTGGTTGAAGGTGACTTCCACATAGCCGTGGTTATAAAAGACGTCGAAGTAAGAGTCGAGGATAGAGTAGAAAGCGTTGGAATAGTGGTTGTTGTAAGCGCTGTTAGAGTTGTAGTTGTAGTAGATTTTGTTGGATTCGTGGTTGTAGTTGCCGTCGTTGAATTTGTGACTGTAGTAAGCGCTGTTAGAGACGTGGTTGTGATAGGCGTCGTCGGAGTTGTGGTTATAGTAAACGCCGTTGCTAGATTCGTTGTTGGAGTAAAAGTCGTTAGAGTTGATGTTGAAGAAGGCAGCGTTGTAGAAGACGTCGGTATTAGAGACGTGGTTGGAGTAGAAGTTGTTAGAGTCGTTGATGGAGAAGACGTCGTCGTTAGAGTCGTTGTTGGGGTAGACGTAGTTGTTCGAGTCGTTGTTGGAGTAGAAGTCGTAGGAGTCGTGGTTGTAATAGATGTCGTTGTTTGAGTCGTTGTTGGGGTAGAAGTTGTTGGAATTGTGGTTGTAGTAGATGTTGTTGGTGGAGTCGTTGTTGGGGTCAATGTTGGCGTAGAAGTCGTTGGAATTGTGGTTGAAGTAGATGTCGTTAGACTCGTGGTTGTAGTTGATGCCGATGGTAGAATCGTTGTTGGAATAGACGTCGTTGGGAAAGTGGTTGGAGTCGGCGTTGTGGTGGAGATTGTTTCGGTTATGATTGGTTGGCAATACCTTTTGGATTTTGGGGGACAATCGATAAACAGCCTATCTTCACCTGGGATAAACAAAGTCCCAAATTTATTACTAGTAAGTGAAGAGTGAATACACCAAGCTTGGTGTGTGTGTGTGTGTGTGTAAATCTTATTCTAACCAATAAAAAAAGAAAAGATAGTTTCATGCATTTGGTCTCTTGTTGCAATATTTCTTTGATTATACAAATGTCAAATTGTGTTAAAATAAAACAAAACTGGATATCTTTCCATGCATTTATCGGGGAAAATCGGGGTCTCCGTGCAAAAATGGCATACAACGGACAAAAACTTCAATTACTACTTGCCAAAATTTCAGAAAAAAATACTTTTTTAGAGGGAAACGTTATTTTCTGCTATTGAATCGCTCTACTTTAAGCGTACCAACGTCTTCTTAGCCGGCTTTCCGAAATACAAACAACAAAAATGGTTTAAAATATTTGTTGATGCTATTATATACCAATACATTCAAAGCATTAATTTAACTCTTGTAATGCTGAATAAAATTCTCTACAAAATTTCATGGAAAATCAAAGAGCCGAAAGCACTTGAAGCATGCATTGAGAGTTGCAAAATTGTTTTGAAACTAATCTCATAAACAATTCTGGCTTCGAAGGGACAAGCAGAAGGTGAAGACTAAGATCAATCTTCACTTTTGTGCAGGCTGATCTTTGTCAATACCTCCAGCCAAAACAAGAATATTCCGGGTTCAGCATAATAAGTGTAAATACTTCGGATTCATTAATTAACAATATATATAAATGTATTCTCAAAAAAGATAGAAGATTACCTAAATTATCATAAATTATTCCTTCAATCGAGACGAGAGTTTGTCAGCCTTTTTGTTACTTTTCGAATGTCAAGTTAGAAATGTGTAATGGGCATGAACATGAATATATACAAGAAACACATCAAATATAAAGAGCAAAAGTGAAAACTTCACATTCCGAATGTTTGCGATTAAAATTTCGATTTAAGACAAAGCGCATGAGTTTTCTTATGCACCAAGAGCACGAAACGGTTGGCTATTCGTCGAAGAATACTAATTCCTCAATATTAGGGTGTTATATTGATAAACGTAAATAAGGTTAGGGTACACTAAATAAAGATCAACATCAGGATCAAAAGATAGTACTTATGTTTTTAATTTCGACTGTATCCACATCTAGCATCTGTAACAGCAACACAACGCCTCATCATGGATCTTAGAATGTTTATAGAAACTGCCCGAGGAAGACGTCTCCATTATTTAACAATGGTTATCATCCCCTAACTTCTGCGGTGAATTAACTTACTATCGGACAGGGCGGCCTAGCTTGTCCCAGATACGCTCAATCGGATTGAGACCGGGGCTGCGTGAAGGCCGTCTAAGACTTCGTTACTAGCATATCTAAGAAAGTCTTGCGTTAGAAATGCTGTGTTTGATGTTCCCTTGCCTTTGATAAGTAGGTGTCCATGCTAACCTGTTGCGCCTATGATAACGTGTAAGAATCAGTCCATTAATGTGGCCTTACCAGCTGCTCGCAAACGGTTCCTAACTTCTTTGGCTGTAACTCTAGCACCAAACGTCTCTCTATTTGTGTATGTTGCTAACGTACATGTGTTTCGGAGATGTCATAGTCGTATTTCGCGATCATCTTACTAAGACATCCGTCGTACCTATCCGGGTCTTGGCTAAGACATCAATAGCATCGCTCTAGGTCTCGGTCGGTCAGCAACTTATTCGGGTGTTGTACACGAGTTCTCAAATGAATTACTGTTTACCACGAGCAATCCATTGCTCTGGCAACAGCGGTAACTGACTGACGGGCAAAACCTTTCCAGTGACTTCTTGACGTTGCTCATTTGATTCCACAATCGGGTCGACGCCAAACTTTTTTATTTGCTTAAGCTCGTAGGTTAAATTTGTACCAAATGGCAGCAATGTTTGTGACATGCACGTGCGATAGTTGTTTTCCGTTTTTCAAATTATACACGGGAAAAGTAGGTCACACATACGGGAACTTCAACGGTTTTCATTTTGCACAGTATATCATACAATGGGTGTTTATGGGCCCTGTACAGCTCATTTATTAGTGAGGTGGAATCGTTAACTGAGATAGGTCGAGGTTGCGGGTTCGACTCCCGATTGTCACTTGTGCATGTCCTTGGCACACACAGGAAGCGCATGAACAACCAAACTTCGCCGTGAAATGACTGAAATTCTGTTAAAATCATCGTTCAACCCCGTAGAAACAACAAACGGGTATCGTCCACTCCTTTGCTTAACGTTATTACATAACCCTACATTATAACCCTTTCTCACAAATAAAAAATTAAAAATTTAGACTGGTCCGAATTCAAAGAAGCTGCAGACGGCAATCTCTAGTTGATGGAAATTAAAACATTTCATCTTTTAGGACATAAAACATTGTAGATAATGAAGAAGTCGCTTGATATAAGCAATTTCTTCATTTTCAACAATGTTTTCAAAAGCTTTGTATCTTGATTGGCATAAAAATGAGGGAGCGAGAGAGAATGAGTTCAGAAAGAATTTAACTGGAGAGCCGGGCAGATTTGATATGTAGATGAATCTTTTGATGAATTCTGTATCTACATCATATGCTTAGTTTAAATGCGACTCATCTTGCCAAAAGGGACCTCCAGGGAAGCACGTAAAGTACCGACCCTGATCACCATGCGTGGCCTATGCACATTGGCCATAGTCGAAATTTTCGCCCTTGGTATTTTTTCCCTGAAGCTAGAATGATCGAACGGTTTTTCTCGAAATACTATATCTGAATGACCTCATATAGATCCAGTCTCTTTTTCAAGTGTTTATATCACGAAATTTCGGCGAGGCCCCTTTCGCTTGACGGGTCCCATTTATGTGAAATACCTTGAAAGCCGATCCAGAACTTTCCATTGTTCGACAAGGCTGAGTTTTCAAACATCACTGTTATATATGTAGCATTAATCGTCTGTGTTCTCATATTGTAATCATTGTTGTCAGAGCATTGGAACCTTATCTCGTCGACCGTACTGTTAATGCTGATAGTCTGGTCACATGTACCGGAACTGAAATATATAAAATTGTAAGTAGAGAACCAGCTACTTACATACTCACAGACGATAACAGAGGGGTACTCGAAAGATAACAAAATAGATTAATAAAACTGTGAACTGCTGATTTCTTACAGTTTCATTTTTTATTATATAAGAGATGAAGAGAATATTTTTTTGTTTTCGTGGAGGTATGAAACGAAAAAAAAAAAAAAAAAATACAAATCACACTGTATGAATACGCGAAGCTGACTATGCGCGCCTTAATCAGAGCTAAAACGTTTTTCCAAATATCCTTGAATAAGGATTAAGTTTATCGTTAATAATTCAAATACCTTGCTATTTTGAATATAAATTATGGAGTGTCAAGAGTTACTATATAGATAGTATCAATAAATTATAAAACATTACATACTTTATATTACTTGCCTATTCGAAAGTTCTAGGTGGATTACAAACACAGATATCGTCGTGTCACATGCGTCAGATTCTACGGAGCATGCGCAAGACGTGTCTGCTGGGGAAATATTATTCGGATATCCCCTATTCTGTAGATAGTACAGTTGACCTTCGACCTGTGAAGCTGACGCCGTATCGCATATCGAGCCAATTCTCCCTCCTGAAATGTTTATAAATCTTAAACCTTGTCTTGCTGAACCCGGAATATTCCAGGGTTTGCAGGAGGTATAGACAAAGATCAGCATGTAAACTATGCGCAGCCTGACCTTAATTTACACCTTCTGCTTGTTTCTTGTAAGCCAGAGTTGGTCATATTTTTTTCAAAAAAGAAATTAAGCCACAATTAGTGCATTCATGGCTGTCCGCCCTTTGATTTTAATGCAATTCCCAGGAAGATTTTATTTAGCATGAAAAAGGTTTAGCTGAACTACGTACGGAATGATTCAGTTTTTGATTATTTAATTTTGGTTTCCTCTAACAAGATTCAAGCGTTTTGGATACCTGATTGTTTTTTTCTTTTTTCAATGAACAAAATTTAGAACAATCAACTATAGTGTATATGGTTGCGTTCACAGTATAGTTTCATAAAGTTTAACCCCAAATTAGTAGAATATTAGCCTTTTTTCTTGCTTGGCATTACATCATAAGAAATGACAAGAATATTTTTGATAGATATATGAACCTAAAATCTTATTCACACTAATGTGTGAATCCGCTTGGCATATTCATAAAGAATGATTAAGTTCTTAGGTTCATACTTTAATAAAAAAAAAAAAAAAAAAAAAAAATTCCTTCATTTCTTGATAGAAAAATAGGCGTAAATATTTGTCTTTTTGCGCAGACTGAACATTATGGATAATGACAAATATTTTATCAAGTAATTTCTTCATTTTCCAAGATGTATTCTTAAGCTTTTTCTTGAGGGCGTGAAAAAGCGGGTGTTGTGGGAAATGATTTTATTAAGATTCGCGAACCAGATAGACAAGTTTCCTCATAACATTATCAAAGTATTTGTAATAAAAGGTGTTTGCGAAACCCCATGTCCCCGCAACAGCCCTTTTCGGAAAAGTGACATTTATAAGAGACCTTGATCTCGTCACATGACCTCTACCTTGGTATCTGCAGATGAGTATTGACGAGATATATCATCAAGCCAAATAAGAGCATTGTATCCGGAATAGGCTTGAAGAAATTGTAAATGTTAAGCTTTTTGGTAAGGTTTTTACCCAACCTTGACCTTGTCAAATGACCTTGATATTATCACACGACCTTGACCTTGGTAACTACAGATACGTATCAATGAGATTTGTCATCATCTGAAAATGAGAACTGTATCATGAATAGGCTTGACAAAACTTTATATGTTATCTTTCTGGTTACGTTTTTTGCAGAAGTTTGACCTTGATAATTGACCTTGTCCAATGACAAATAACCTTGATTATTAGTATTTGCAAATGCGTGTCAATGAGATCTTGTATCATATCAAATATGAGCATTATATATTGAAATTGAATGCGTAAATGTTAAATGTTTTGGTCAAAGTTTTGTACTAGTTTGACCTAAAGAAGTGACCTCTACCTTATAACATGACCTCGACTTTATTAACTGCATATGCGTACTGATGAGATCTATCTTCATGACAAATATGAGCATTGTATAGAGAAAAGGATTGAAGAAATTGTACACGTTTAGTTATCTTTACTTTGTCACAAGACCCAAACCTTTCGTAACGATGAACACTATTATCAAGCATAGGCACTTGGAATCAGGAATTTAAAGCAACTTACAAAAAGTCTCTCTCTATATATAATAAATATTAACAAGGTAGTGCAACTGCACTGTTGACAAGCATCAGTGGTTCCGTCATGGGAGATGTTTCACTCGCTGGAATAAGGAACCAGCGATGCTTGTCAAAACATCCGTTTCCTTAAAAAATGGCAGCTGCAATACCTTGTTAATATTTATTATAGGGAGAGATATCTTAGTAAGTTATTATAAATTCATGAATCCAAGTGCCTATGTTATCAAGCTAAATATGATAATAATGATAAAATATCTTGAATATGCTTAAATTCATTGTAAATCTTAAGTTTTGCAGACAGACAGACCAACAGAACGATAGACGGACAACGGTACAGCAATATTATAATGTCTGTATTATACTTCCTTTACTCCCAAAAACTTACTGTCAACACAAAAGAAATCCATGTGAAGGTATTGTGTTACTATGAGGTAGCTCGTGTTACATTTCTCCTGGCTCAACTCGTTCGGTATGGTAACGTCGCTGTTACATTCCTGTAGTCCGCTACACCTCTCGAAGAAGTATCGTGACTCCGGCTCCCACGTGCAGTCATCGTTTTCTAGTTGACAACAGCTATCCGGGTCCGTGTCTGTGTATATAAGGGAGCACGTGCCGTCAAAAAGTTTTGCCCCGTAATACAGATTGTTCACAAGGATCACGTGATTGTCGTCACAGGATGAGAGCAGCTCAGACTGGTAGCAATCTGAAAAGTTTCTACTGTCAGCTTCTGGTAAATCTATATCCTGACCTGTGTGGAAAACAATGATCGTAACTCATCCTACATAGAAAGAGTAATCCATTGAAATTTAAGACATAACTATCCTTTTTAAGCTTTGATAGCTTAAGCTTACAGAAAAAATTGAGGTCATCTCAAAATTCAACGAGTGCAACTCTTTCAAAAGCTTGCTATTTAACTCACTCCCACTCAATTCCGCTTTTTAAGCATCTGAAGAAAAAAGAGCTTTTGAAAACATTGTGGACAATGAAGAAATAGCTTGTGATAAGCAATTTGAAGAAAAAAGAGCTTTTGAAAACATTGTGGACAATGAAGAAATAGCTTGTTATAATTCTTCATTGTTCACAACGTTTTCTACCTTACACAGCAAAGATTTTCTTAACTCAACCATCTTGAAATTTCTTTTCAATATTAACCAGTCTAAGATTTTGTCCTGTTGTAATGGGTTTACTTCTGGGTTACTTTAACCTCGTTTATTTATCATGATAACCTTTGGCAAGGAAGATTACTTAACAGAGCTTACAGTACTTTCAGAACTTTGATTATCATTATTATTAGAGTCATTGCATGTCAGTGGCAGTCAGGGCTGAGGGGATAAATTGCATATATTACATATGACAGGACTTTGCTCCTTAAAGACAGATAGTGACGTGCTATTTATGTGAGAGAATGGCGAAACCATGGAGTTTGACAGGAAACGAGTTTAAACCTTTACTCTATTGCAATATTAAGATCTGTTCTAATTTAAGGGTTTTGCAGACGACAATTTTAATTCGATTAATTCATGAAATAATCACTCAGTATGGAAGAAAATATTGTGGGGGGAAAAAACAAATTGTTTGTTGCAAGCGTTGCAAGCAATTTCTTCTTTACCAAAACGTTGTCTCAAGTATGAAAATAAATTAAACTAGGGATTGAACAGGAAAGGGTTATTTCAAATTTCCAATACATTAGTAGGGTAGATTTATTCTTGGAACTAATGAATTCAAGACGAGTGTTTTTGAAACATCGGTGTTGATTTTAACTAAATTCTCAGAATAAAATTAGCAAATCTAGCGAGACGTGTACTCATTTCGATACGATTAAGTATACTGTCAAGATTGGAAGAAGAAATGAAGTAAGATAACTATTTTGGGCGGAGAAAAAATCGCTTGAACAAAAGGGATTTTATTTTTGTGATATCTTGCAAATGTTCAACAGACAAGGACAGAACTTCTCGCAGTTTAAAACTTCAAATACAATGTATCTTTTTTATCAACATAATTGATAAATGATATCAATCTAGAACTAAATATATCGATGAAAAGACGTGTATCAAATTTCAAGACCATACTAATTCATCTATTGTTTAGTTAGTGTGATCCTGTGCACTTACAAAGCTTTATGCTGAATTCAAACGGCTTGTTTTTCAACAAAGTTCTCCCCCCTCATAAAACAAAACAAACAAACAAAACAAAACAAAAACCCAACCAAGCAAAAAAAAAAAAAAAAAAAAAAAAAATGATAATAATAAAATAAAAAACAAACAAAAAAACATACGCGGTGTAATAAAGATAACGTGTTTCTTTGTTTGAATGGTGTTTAATGGCACTTTTAACAGTATCTCTGTCATATCTCGGCGGCTGGAGCACCAAAATGTGGAATCAAGGTATTTCTAAAACCAGTACTACCACTACATCCTTTCCGAGCCTCCAAATACTTATCCGATTTAGGTTTACGATAAGTGGGAGACAAATGTCGAAAAGGATATTTGCCACGACCGGGGATTGAACCCTGGACCTCATGACTGAGAACCCGAAGCGCTACCAACTGCGCTATGACCGAGGAAAGAGATAACGTCTTTACATTAGCCTGAAAATTCTTGCAAGAAGAGAACATACTTGTCAAAAAGTAAAAAAGCCCCATACTTTTTTAACAACAAATACTGGGATGTCTGATTGACACACTGTTACACTCTAATCAGAGTCTTTACTTTTGCCCCAAAGTCTCCTTAACCCATTCCAAAACAATCACTATTTTACAGCCCTAAAGAAAATGACTTAGGAATACATCAACCAAAAATATCATCTACTTTGAATTTGGACCAATTTGAAAATTATATCATGAGGGAATGGGTAAAACCACGATAATTTTTTTTCCATGCACTATGTGGCTGTCCAGGCTGCCCTGTGTG
Organism: Fragum fragum; assembly: GCA_946902895.1. Classification (NCBI taxonomy): domain Eukaryota; kingdom Metazoa; phylum Mollusca; class Bivalvia; order Cardiida; family Cardiidae; genus Fragum; species Fragum fragum. The sequence goes on along the minus strand of OX336368.1, from coordinate 31,354,948 downwards.
AGACAGGGTTGAAAATGTGGATTATATCATTAAAGTGTTATTCAATATTGTTTTGTTTTTCTTTGTAACTATCGTTCGGTCCTATTCCTCCATTGTTGTATGGTACGTTTTTCCCGTCTTACGCTCTTGTTGTGATAAACAGTTGCATAAACAAAGCACAAAGAAGATATTTTGGATCAGTCGGCTGCTTGGTGATAGATAAAAGGGATATTGAAACAATTACAAGATGTGATGATGTGTCACTTGACGAAGACCGACTTGCGTGTAAGCTCATATAATGCAGCTTAAAAAGTGAGGGTATTGTAGTTTATATACAAAGAATATTTAAATAGCGACGGATAGACACTGATTGATTATAACAATACAGTCGCTAATTAAATGAACTCAGAGGTTACTGACATTTTATTCCCGGTGAAGTACATGTCCGTCATACTACAATGAGTGAAAGGGGTGGCATAATTATTATAAAGTGTAGCTTAAGTAAAAACAGGAGATAATTTTGAAGCTACTGATTCGCAATAATCTTATTCAACCCATTACCAGACGGCAAAATTTTAGACTGGTCCAAAATGGAAAGGAGTTGCAGACGACGATATAAAGTTTGTAGAATTTTAGATCTTTTAAACTTTCTGGGTAGAAATTTTGTGTAGATTGAATAAATTGCTTATTAAAAGCATTTTTTTTTGAAATTTTGAACAATGTTTTCCCAATCTTTTTTCTTAAGAGGATTCAAAAAGCGTCATTGTGCGGGAATGGGTTAAATATCAAATGTGTATGACACATGCCGCAAGAAACCTACAAATTGCACATGAATTTGTCATCATATAGAGTGACTTACCAATAATCTTAGTAGAAAAAGGTTGAATATTATAACTGACGAACAGACGCATAGCAATCATTTGGGTAGGGTGGGGGTGGGGTCGCAAAGATGTGTTCGTTGAATACTTCTGCCCCGGAAATGGCATTTTTCCCCATGTTTGACCGTTATATGTGTATCATTGAGCTATACCTTCATACCAACTATATATGAACACTGTACCGTATATAATTTGTGAGTTGTAGAAAAAAATTTGGTTCACAGGTCAGGTTTTGGATCTTGGCAAAATTTAAAGTTGATATAATAAAGAACAATAATCAAAATGAGCAAAGTAGAGTTATGCTTCTTTGTTACGGCACTTCTTGACAGGATCTATGTACCCATGAAATTGCATAATTATAGGTATTTTATCTCCAGAGATATGTTCCGGATAAAATCTTAATCTGGAAACAACAAAGGACTATTACTCAAAAACTATCCATAGCAGGGATATGGCTCTTTAACACTGTACTCCCATTTACTAAGATCTATCTACCCATGCGATTTCACAGTCACAACTATTATACTTTCAGAGAAATGCTCCGGATTAAATTCAAGGCTGAACATCAATAAAAGGCAATAACTCCACAAGTATGTAAGGTAGAGTTGCTCTTGTACACTGCACATTATATTCATGTAATAAAAACAGTCGCTTAATTGAGAGTCAATCGGACATAAGAAGCCAACGTTATGAACCAGACACAAAACTAGTTCAGTTGAAAATAAACTGACGGGTAATAACTAAAAAGATGAGCAAAATAGAGTTGTATTTCTTGTGCATAGCACTTCCCCTTGATAGGATCTACGTACCGATGACATTTCATAATAATAAGTATTAATAATAAGCATTATACTCTAAGAGATATGCTCCGGACAAATTCAAATCAGGAAAACAAAAAGGATAATAACTCAAAAAGTAAGGGAGGTAGAGTAATTGTTCTTGTACACTACACACCGTATTTATTCAATGAGTGCAACTTTCAAGTTTCAAGTCAATCGAACACAAGGTGTCAAAGTTATGCTCCGAACAAACAGTTGAGACCCGCCTGCTCGGACGCCGTGATAGATCCCATGACTAGCGTGTGAAAATAACAAAACAACATACAAACAGTAAATAATGTAACTCTAAAGTTTGAAAGAATTACAGCAACTTAAACAAATCAAGATTCGCGGTCTCAGTGAGAAAAACCAACACACTATTCAGTGTACATGCACTTGAAAAGATTAAAACGTGGGCCATTTAAACAATTGCGATTCAAGATATATTTGTACAAATATCGCATATCACACAATCTTTCTGAATGATTGGTTTTAGTTAAAACGGACAAATTCATAAAAGAATAATGAAATACAAAAAACATTTACGCTTATAAATACACACATGTGTACTAACCTTGAAGCTTTGGTATCCGAGTAAGAAGGTACAAGACGTTAAATAGTCCTACACGTAAAATAAACAACATCACTATCATCGTTCTGCAGAGCTATACTCATTTCAATCACAAACGCTCTTAATATAGTATTACAAATAATACTACTAGTATTCAAATCCTTAACTTCACAGCAGTTAGTTTCGTTTTCTATTTCTTTAACTAATGGCTTATACACTTTGAATTTGGTTGAGGTCTTTACATTCTTTCCTGAGCTTTTTTTTTTAAATATATATAGTTGTGTCCGTAATCTGTACAAGTCGGCAGATCTGACATAACCGACCGTCGAAGTGGGCTGAAAGTGACACCTCCGATAATCCGAACAACAAACATTTCTGCCCATGTTGCATATATAAATATATAGGTATATATGTCGTGCCCATTCTTAAGAATGGGCATATTCTCAAGATTTGGCACAACATATATAGATTATCGGAGGGGTCACTTTCTGCCCAGTTCTAGGATCGATTATAGGCAGTCTGCGACCTGCCCACTTGTACGGCTAACGGACACAACTGCCAACTTTCAGTCGATTTTCTTCCCTTTTTACGGATATTTTACGCATGAGGCCAATACAGTTAAACTTGTATTAAGCGACCACTCAACAGACTTTCAAAATGATATTAATTAAGAAATTGGTTGCTTAATACACTTTTTTGGCCGTCGTAATAGCGCAGTCGGTGGCGCGTCAGACTCCTAATGTTCAATCATGGGATGTCATGGGTTCGATCTCCGGTGGCGGCACATATTCTTTCCGACATTTGTCTCTCATCAATGGGTGGATAATCGTAAGCCTAAGTGGGATAGCAGCTGGAGGCTAGGAAAGGTTATAGTAGTAGTACTGGTGTGAGGAATACCAGGGGTCCATTGTTGGGTGCTCCAGCCGCCGCGATATGACTGAAACACTGTTAAAGCGGCGTTAAACCCCATTCAATCAATAATACACTTTTTTGTATATGAAGGTTCATTCTATTGCGAACCCAAACTATTGTAGAATGTCTTATAATCCATTACCACAAAATAATGCTTTTAACGCCCCTAAGGAAAAAGAATGGGAAATCATTGTGTAAAATGAAGTAATTGCTTTCGCAATATTTTCTATCCAGAAATGTGAATCTTAAATTCCATAAACTTAAAACCGTCGTCTGCAACTGCCTTGGACCAATGTAACATTTTGTCGTCGCTAATTGGTAAATCATATCGTAATTCGAGTAATTAAAATCGTCTCATTGAAACTATTCTATAGAGTTAGAACAATTTAGAACATAGTTACGATTTTTTTCAGTAGATACGTCCACTTCTTAAGTGCTTTAGTCCTTGGAAGGTGAATATGGTCTCTTAATGTAGGTGGTCAAATAAAAAAATGTTTGTACAATGTATCTCCTGACACGAAGTGTTGCAGTCAGTCTAATTGGAGTTTCAATTTGTGGTAGAAAGCTCCAGTATCAAGCTTTGACACTAGTAGAGAAAAAGATAAGTTTACCAAGTCGTGATAATTGTAAAAGTTATCAATTAAATTTCCGACTCTTTTTTTGTATTCTAGATACAGAGAAAGCGATTATAAGCTACTTGAAATTCATGAACAAAATTTTCAAGTAATCACAAATAACTCAGTAAGGTAGTCAAATTTAACCCATTACCACATAACCTCGTGTGTGTTTGTGTTCGTGTGGTGTTTGTGTTCATGTTTGAGCACCAGGTTAAGTTTTTCCTCACTTCATCGCGTTATCGTCTTAATCTTATTTCTAGCTAAATTTATGTTGTCAGATGATGTGTTAAAACGTGACACGATTCTGCCAGAAATACGAACAAAAAGAAACACAAGAAACACCTGATTTCAGAGGAATGAAATCGTCTCTTAATATGGTCGATGTATTTTGTTGGTATTTCGTGTACTTACTTTGTTGGCTACAGAGTTTTGATTGGGCGCAGCATATCAAATACCTCTCCCAGTGTTAGCTAGGAAATATCTGAGCGGTTAATGCTTGATCAGTATTATTAATTCAAGAACCCCTCCTCCCAATCTTTCTCTCTTTCACTCTCTCTGCCCCCTCTCTCTCCTAGGCATACTGAAGTTTCGATTTATTAAGAGTGCTTTTCGCTATTACCAGACTTACTTTAAGAAAATTGGTTATGTTAGAAATGAGAGAGAGAGAGAGAGAGACAAACAGATAGGCAGACAGACAAGAAGACAGACAGAGGATTAATTGTATAACTGTTCTTTCCTTCTAAGTGATATTATTTTTTTATTATGGTTTAAGCGGGCATTCTTTGAAGAAATGAGACCACGTTTTTTTGTTTTGTTTTTGTTTTTGCCGTTGATTACACTAATATCACTATCAGCGTTACGTCCACCGGACGTCGCGCACAACGTAATTTTAAGATTACCTCGATGTTACAGCTCTCCATAAAAATTGTTCTCTGCAAAGGTTACAGGGTTTCTTGGATGGCATTTCCTTTGCTTTCTTTGCCCAACGGTTGTTATTCAGAAATAAATCAGCAGTCGTATAGGCAACGGCAAACGAAACACAAAAAAAGTCCAGGAATTGTCCGAAACATTATCCTAAGAGTTGTAAGCTATATCGGAGTATTAAAAAGGAGGAGACGTAACGCTATCAAAGTCAAAGACTCTTTGAATGCAAATAGAGCAATATGCGTTATTAAGCCTTTTCAACACTATGACGCTTTTTGACGCTCCGCAAGAAAAAAAGATAGGGAAGACATTGTGAACAATTTACCACAATGTTTTCTACCCGGAAGAACGAAAAAAATCTAAAAATCTATGAACTTCAATTCGTCTTCCGCAAACACTATCGTGATTGTGACTTTTAAGGTGGTAAATTATACAATCGCATTTCTGGACTGTAAGGTGACCAATCCCCAAAACCTGCTAAATATAAAGCAGTTTTGAAATTAAAACTGCACACATTAACTTAAAATGAAATTAGTAAGTGTCAATTTTTCGCGAAGCTTATTATATGTTACAAAACCATGCTTTGACTTCAGAATCTTCGTAATGGTTTGATAAGTTTGAGACACTCTTTGTAAATTAGTTTTCCACAAACTCTCCTCGATTTTTAATAATTTAGCCCCCTTCTATATCAGTGTTTGATATATACTTTTCACAAGTCTCTTTCCACATTGGAGTCGTGCTCGATTTGTTAAGTGCTCTGAGTTATACAATGTAACGGTATAGGTTTATAAAAACAAAAGAACTATTTTATGCTATGATTTTGTTTTAACTAGTTTGTAAGATCTGTTTTATGCTACGATATTATTTTACAAGTTGCGCAGATCTTTAATTCAGCAAGTAAGTAAACGGGTTGCGACAGGTAAAAATATGCCTTTTTTATCAATTGACGGTTGGCCGTTGACAATAAAAATCGATTGAACAAATAAATTATTTATTTTTACGGACACTCTAGACATTTATTTAAATACAATTTCATTGATGTGCGGCGTAAATACTGCTACTACCTTTCGACAACAATATTCAAACTTTCGTTGTTTGATAGGTCAATCGAACTACCTTGTCTGATGTCAGTTGGCGTGACCGACGATCCGGCCATTGACGAGTCGCCGCAGACAGTAATATTAATGATAATTAACCCTTGTCATTCTGATCCCGGAATAATCCTGTTATGGCAGGTGGTGTAGACTAAGATCAGCCTGCACACATGTGCAGTCTGATCTAAGTCTTCACCATTTGTTTGTCCAGTCGCCGCGATATAACTGAAATACTGTAAAAAGGGGCGTTAAACCCCATTTGATCAATCAATCAATTTCTCCTATCAAAATTGCATGCATATTCAAGGTTTTAAATAAACTTATGGTTCATCATGTGAATAGAAATACACCCTCAACTGTTTGAAAAAAAAACGATAAATGTAAATGCGACTTTGCAAAATTTCAAATAATGTTTGTAAATTAATATGGATGTTTTATCCTTTTTTTTCTATAACCGAGTCTATTAATTAACCCATCCCCAACGACGAAATTTTAGACTGCGATTGTCCAAATGAAAAGTAGTTGCAGACGACAATATTTAGCTGATGAAATTTTGAAATAAGATGGTCTTTTGGGTTAGAAATCGTTGTGGATAATTAAGGAATTGCTTGTAATAATCAATTTCTTCATTTTCCACCACTTTTTCCAAAGCTTTATTCTTGAGAGGAGTAAAAAGCGAAATTGTGTGGAAATGGCGCATGTTGCAATAACAAGGGGTCATGTACACTCCTTTTAACAGAGAGAGTTTTTTAAAGGATCGATTTCAAAATCAACCTAGTAATCAATAAATAAAGTATGGCTGGTAGAAACCTGGCGGCTCGAATTACTTCTTCCTGCTTTTAGTGTTCTGTATGATCATATCTTTAATACAATCTTGACTTTGATAAAAAAAAGAGGATTGTAAGCATGACCTGTAAAGCTAGGCTGCTTCTTTTTTGCGCGCATTTTGGGTAGATTTTTATTGTGAACTTCTATAGTCGCTAGTAGGACAGTTCAGAAATGTTTCTTTTCTCATTGAGGTATGAACCTTTAGACTTAATCCCACTGTATGATTATTCGAAGCGGATCCTTATATAAGTGTGATTACTTTTTTAAGTTCATGCTTCAACAGAACATATTCTGTTCATTTACTATAAGGTATTGCAATCAAGCAATATATGGAAAAACAGAAAAAAAAAAAAAAAAAAAAACAACAACAACGCCCCCAACTTAGATTTCAAATAGTCGCGAGCTCAAAATTTTGTTCATAGAAATATGGGAGAATATCAGCCGATGACAATGATATCGCTTGATAGAATCTTGATTGAGCTATAATTAAATTATTGTTTTATGTCTACTAGAATAGAAGACATAGTGAGAAAACAGGGTAGACTACAGGTTCTCGAAAATATGCATAAGCCATGTACTAAGAATAAATTTGCATTAATCCGTGGTGACATACCGAAAACAACTGCTTATCTTCTTCATCCATCTAAGTAAAGCAAAACACGACTATATTTAAATACGTGAATTTCATTATCGATTAAAAAGAAAACCTATATGGTAAACCCATTCCCTAACAAATCCGCTTTATACCCCCCCCCCCAAAACAAACAAACAAAAAAGATATGGAAAACATTGGTGAAAATATAAAAGCAATTTTAAGCAATTACTTCAATATCTGCAATGTTTTCTATCTAAAAAGGTCAAAGAATTTGAATAAGTGTAGAATTGTGTCGTTTGGTAATGGGTTAAACATCAAAAGAAAAATGATATCTAAAAAAGGGACCAGTACTTTCAACATAAGTTAGAGTAAATGGTGTAATTTGAAAATTGACAGCAGAGTATCAAAAACAAGTAAACACACTTTTAATTCAACAGCGATGGTGGGTCACCTGACGACGTCTATAGCAATAAAAAACAAGGTTTAACCCTTGTCATGCTGAATTACATACTATACTATATAGAATTGCTTTAAAGTTGAAGGACTGACAGTCCGCTTGAAGGTATTAATGTGGGTCAATATTTTTTTTGAAAATTGATTATTTAAAAACTGTGGCTGAAAGACATGCAGGAGTTGTAGACAAAGATCAGACTGCACTTATGTGCAGGCTGATCTTTGTCTACATCTTCTGCCAAAACAGGAATACTTAGGGTACAGCATGACAAGGGTTAAAAATTGATATACCGAGAACATTGATAAGCAATCGATGGACGATAACTGCTAGGAATAACACAGTCGGTAATGTTGTGATTTTAAGGGTTTTTGTTTGTAAACAAGTGACAATTTATAGAATGGCATGATCTAGTTGCTTCAAATACATGCTTATCAACTCCATAAACGGTGGAGATATCTTGAAAATGAATATTGACAAGAAGTATTGATCAGATCACGTGTATGTACAACAGTGCCACCAAAGTATCTTAGCGACAACTGACAATAGCGTCGATTTTCATTTCGATACAGAGGTGCGTTCTTTTCGTCCAAAATTTTAAAATATCTTAGAAAAAATACAAAAATCTTTGAAAATCTCATAAAAAAGAACGCACCTCTGGTCTTATTTGAAATTATGGTCACGCAGTATTTATGAGCTTTAAAACTTTTAATAAAGAAAACTTTTTTAGCGTTGCTAGACATTCTTGCTCCAGGGAAAACAAAAATAAAATATGTTTATCTTTTGATTTACAAACACTTTTAACTGTCTTTTCAAATTTGCTCTTTACACAAAGCTGATCGAATCTGACCCACCTATTTGGAAGATACCACCAGGATTTCACATCCTCCCTGCATCATCACTATCTTTATAAGGCTTCGAAATAGGTATGTAAAGAATAAGTAGTTAAAGTCATCAAAACCAATAAAGCTGTTAATTTTTGCATATTTCATTATCTATAAATAGAATAATAATATATAAATGAATACATAAATACATACATATTTGATTTTAGGCCTATAAATAAATGTTCCATTTATAAAGAGTCCAGTTCGGGTCGCATTGCAATATTTTGAACTCTGAATGGGATTGATATACGTGTATGGTAAATGTTTTAATGAAATTTATCAAATCGGCCTCCATGCAGCACGAAATTGTAACGAAAGACCACTTTACTTTACATTGGTATACTTAAATTTTGTTGTGATCGGATGTCTGCTGTTTGAAAAAACTTGAATAACGGAAAAAGGACCCTGTTACTATTTTTAACCTAGACTCGAAGTATCGGGTTTGTTTAACAGTTGATTGTTTCTTCTTCTTTGACAACATTTCTTTCTTGGTTGATACATTTGTTTCGTTTATCTCTGATTCTTTTAGACTGAGACATCCGTCTGTCAACGCAACACGGCTATCCAGAGACTTTTTCTCGGAGTTGTTGAAATGATGATGATCGTGGTCCGCGTTATGAATTTGGTCACTCTTCGTTTCTGTCTCTACAGAGCGCTGTCCATAAGATTTGTTTGAGTCTGGTTTATTAGCCGACGATATTAGCGTGCCACTTTTTATGCTTAAAGTCGTGGTTCTACTGTTTCTTCTTTTAGAACCGCTTTTCGACTTTAAAGAACCTTTAAGCGAATTTCGCGAGCAAGCAGATCTAGGTCGTTTCCTTTGTTTTGGGACTTTCGCAGAGGCCACAGAAGTCGAGTCCCCTTTGCTTTTTTTCTTCAGCAAGTTGTTTTGCCTTGGTAATTTATTCACTGTTTTTTTCTCTAGATATCTTGTCGCAGCTGGTCTTTTGTATGATGACTGATTCTTCTTCTTCCCCTTCTTCCGTTTTCTTTTCACCTTTGCACTATGAGTAACTGCATCGTTTTGAATGGTATTGTTATTTGGAGATGTGTCAACTTGTGGATTTTCCTGTAAAAGAAGTTCAGGACGGCTAAGGAATTAATTTTCTTAATAAATGTTTTTCATCAGTTGTTTCTAAATATGCAAACACAGAGCGCAGGCAAAGGTTAGACTGCATTTGTCCACTCTTTATGCCGTAGTAAGAACAGTTCAGGACTAAAAGGTTTTAGTCCCCAATAATTAAAGGATCGCTGACCACGCCCTTTGAACTTCGATAGGAAGTCTCATTTAGACATTAAACGGCGTTATTTTACTAAATATGTGGCCATTATCGTGTACAAAAATATTAATCGGTGGGTTGGCGATCTAAACTTAGTAACTACAGCTTTCAAACGTTTCATGTAAATGTCGGGCAATGTTGGAGATCAAAGTTCACATCCTTTTTCAATGAATGATTTGATTGGTCGATAGATTCTTTGATTGACAGTCGCGATCCGTCAATGACAGAAAATCCCTGTTACAGTATATAATGTTTTTCGTTGGAAGGAATGGTATCATATCGAAGTATCAATGCAGAGTCGGGTCACCAATCTGAAATGAATCACGACGTTGCTCGAAAAACAAACAGGTAAACAACAACAACAACAACAACAACAACAAAAACACAATACACTCTACCACATCTCTATAAAAGCCGGTTTCCAAAGCAACACTGTTGAAGTTGTGTTTTAAAGTAGTTAACCCGAAACCTCTACAACTTTTTATTTGTAGATTCATTTTCCAAAAGTCTTTGGAAATGGGTAGACATCTGATGACTCGATATATCACTTACAGCGAAATTATCCCGAAAATAATCTTTAGGGTCCAATCTCGTTAAATACGGATAAAACATAGGGATTTTAATGGAAATTAACTTTAGCTCGAATGTTTTCCAAGAAAACCCGAAGTAATACTTTATAGTCTAGATGTTTATTACGTACAGGTCAGCGTCTACATCGGCGTCATCCAAGAGACTTTGACATTTCCCAATATCTCTACTTTCGCTGTACTTAGGGACCTCTTATTTAAAATGTCTCTTAGATGTGACAAAACCTCTCTGTTGATTTAACCCGTTCCCACACAATGACGCTTTTAAACGCCCTTCAAGGGAAAAAGCTTTGGAAAACATTGTAGAAAAAATGAAGAAATTGCTTGTTACAGCCAATTTCTTCATTATCCACAATGTTTTCCAACCAAAAAGATGAAAAAACTCAAATTTTATTAACCTTAAATTGTCTTCTGCAACTCCTTTCTATTTGGATAAGTCTATAAAATTTTGTCGTCTTTTAACGGATTAAATAGCAAGGTTATTCGCTAAAGTCCAAGTCAAGGATCGTCTTCGATATAAAAACTCTGATGTTTTCCCATATCTCCACTATCACAGTATTTAGGGGCTTCATAATCAACATGTCTATTACATTTGACATTTCTGCTTATATAAAGAGCAAGGTCATTTGCCAAGGTCATATTCCAAGGGCAACTCGGACAATAATTTTGATATTTCCCTTTATCTCTTCTCTCACGGTATTTAAGGACCTCTTGTCGATGGTAAACATATAGGTAGTCTGTTTCGCGCTGAACGATCGATATTCACACGACCTTTCTGCTTATATAAAGTGAAGCGTCATTGGTAAAGGCCAAGGTCATATTCAAGGGACCTCTTCGTTGACCTTTTCCAATATCTCTTCACCCGTATGTGGTGTCCCTGTTTAGCCGAAATTTTGCAGACATAGAGTATCTACCATGCTACCATATCGGTTAGTGAAATCATAATAGGTTTTCACAACTGGATTAAGTAGTTTAACCCATTCCCACACAGACCCTCCTTTTTACGCCCCTCAAAAAAAAAAAAAAAAAAAAAAAAAAAAGATTTGGGAAATATTGTTAGAAAATGAAGAAATTGGGTGTACCAAGTAAATTCTTCGTTATCAACCAATGTTTTCTATACAAAAGGGCGGAAAAGTTTAAAATTCCATCATCTTGAAATTGTCGTCTGTAGCTTCTTTCAATTAGGACAAGTCTAAAATGTTGTCATGTGGGAGTGGGTTAAGTGCTTATATGCGCATTACATAATTTGATAGTGAAAAGAGAGGCTACATCTACTCGTCCTGACAAAGAGACACACTGGGAATTAACTGATCGCTAGTCCTGCTTACTGACCTCGAACAAGACAGAGATATCAAACGACATAAGTTTGCAAAATGTTTAAAACAAATGGAAAATTGTTATTTGGCGACCTGAATGTCACACCTATAACTTGAGTAAATTACAGTTACGGCTTTTATGTCGCCAAACAATAAAGATGCGTGATACAATACAATCTCTGTATTTCATAATATAGGCCTCGGGCCCATGTTATTTTACAAAAAGATGTCAAGGTGATACAGAATGTTTCTGGAAATATATTGTAAAATATCATGGGCCGGAGACCTATATTATGAAATAACGAAATTGTATTGTATTGCTTGATATGAGTGCCGAAGGTCAATATTTACTTCCAGTCTAGAATAAAGAGTTGATTGGTCAACCGAATTTTAATTGACAGCGGCGATCCGTAGATTGTTGCACGACTTTAATAATGATTAAATGTATATTCTATGTGTCCAAAGATGAAAGGGATGTATCCGCTTTGCTTAGTCGCTATAACACTCTTTTCTCTTAATTCTGGTATCATTTGTTCAAACACCGGCTTGGCTAACGTTATTTCCGAGATTTGTCTAAAGCCATCGGTACACTCATCGTTTGCCCATCACTAATTGGCGGGGTTAAGTAGTGCACTTCAGTGGAAAAGCAGCGGAAAGACCGATGTGTTGAACTGTGTGATAAACGACAGAAAGCCCTGGTTAGGTGCACAAGCCGCTTCTATATAACTTAAACAGTGTTGAAAGTGGCATAAACACTGACCCAGTTCTTCAACTTTTGTGTCGAATGTTCAGACACTTATGGCATTCTCGAAGCCCCACGGCTCTTTTAACAAAAATAAATAGAACTTACAATATCATTCACTCGCTGTTGGGCTAGTTTCTGGAACCTAAACCACATGATACAGAAGGCTATGCATAGTAGTGTGAAAAGGAAGCCAATTACACAGATAACACCAATAAGGACTGAAAAAAAAGAAAGAAAGGATTAAGAGATGAAGAGAATATTTTTTGTTTTCGTGGAGGTATGAACCGAAAAGCCTTATCACACTGTATGAATACGCGAAGCGGATTCATACATTGTGTGATTAGGTTTTTCGGTTCATATCTCCATGAAAACAAAAAAACACTCTCTTCATTTCTTATAACTTAATAGCATTGGGCGAAAAAAACAAAAGCTTTACAAATTTTGATACCTTTTTTTATAGGACTATTTTGTGCGGAAGCATACAAAAACGCTGCGTGCTCAAAATTTTGTTCATGGTTTTATGAATAATTTTTCTCAGCAAATCAGAACACTCGTTTTTGATAGACGAAACTAAAAATTAAATTATATAACAATAACACGGCGAAAAGTTGGAAGTTTATACATACTTTCATTGTTCATTTTGCAAAGAAACCAATAACTAGGTGACCAACACATTATTTTGTTAGTGATCTTTATAAAGATGGGTTAAATATCCAGGAAACTTAGACAATTTATATATTTTGAAATATCTGCTATTAATTATCAGAATCATTAAAAAATGTATGCATCTAAACTAAAGTTAAGAAAGTTCTGGGTCATTTTGGACCTTTTTTGTGTTCGAAGAAAGTTTGAGAACCCTGAACAGTTTCTAGGAAAAGAAAACAGTGATGAAACACCCATTCGCCTTCCTTGACCAGACAAAGTTCGGGATCAATATATCGATGGGTCAGCGCGAAACATTTATAACTGCCTATACACATGTAAGGAAGTTACAACTGTTTCGCGCCGATCCATCGATAAATTTCATCAATTATCCAGGAATACCTACCTAAATAATAAATTGATTGTTTTTGTTCATTATCCAAATACCAACATTTTAAATTTAAAGAAGTTGCAGACGATAATCTTTAGTTGATGAAATTTCTAAATCTATACTTTGGGTTGAAAAAAAATGTGTATAATAGAGAGTTTGCATGTAACAAGCGATTTTTTTATCTTCGTTCTTTACAATGTTTTGCAAAGCGGGTGTAGTAATAATCAGACAATTGTGACGTCATCAAAAGATTAGATTATGAATCCATAAAATAAATTGATGTAATTTAGGCAAATTTTCCTGCATATCCGATCATTTCTTTTCACATTTCGACAAGGAAAAGCGGTTTTAGACTTTAGACTTTATTATTTGATAAGAACATTAGAGTATGGATATTTGACCTTTTGTATGTGATATGTCTTAATTTCAATGAAACATATTTATTTTTTGAAGCAAAACCAAAATATCTTTTCACAATACTCAAACAGCGTATTCGGCGATGATTGTTGACTTTGATATATAACTGACCCATACGATATTTCTAAATAACCATTTCCTGTTTTGCAGACGAAAGTGGATTTAATTTGAAAAATAACCACTATGTGGGGTATAATATATAATTGAAAGAGAATAAAATGCTTGTTACAAGCAATTTCTTCTTTTCCTACATTATAAAATCAGAGGAACGAAAAAGCCAGGGATTAAGCGGGAAAGTGCTAGAATCAATAAAAAGTGAATTTAGGGATATTGCGTTATTGGTCCTAGTGTTAGTGTTAGGCAGAGCTAACTGTAACCACAAGAAAACTCGCTCCGTAAGAGGTAACAATTCTGGCATGATTGTGATAGAAAAACTACATGCAAGTGATGTCTTATTCTATAATTACCGGTAGAAAATTGGTTTTCTGACTTGGTTATAACAGAACCAGGTAAGTTAGGGGACACTTCTGATGGAGTTGTTGTTGTTGGATCTGGGATGACTGTGATCACAGTAGTCGGTGATGTAATGACACCAGAAATGTTTGGCGTGTCGATTCCAGTAGATATGGTAGTCGGACTTGTGATGGGTGTCGCTTCCCTGGTCGTTGTTGTTGTTGTAGTAGTTGTTGTAGTTTTTGATGTTGTTGTGCTTGTAATTGTTAATGTTGTCGATGTGCTTGTTGAAGTGGTTTGTTCTCTCGACACAGCTGGACAGCTTACTGTTAGAGATGAATCTTCAGCTGGAATCAGAAGTCAACTCGTGTTGTAATTAACCAAATTTTTCTAGATTCAGAAGCAATCAGTAAGATCAAATCAGTAATTGGCCAATCGCTGGCCCCGCCCACTTACTTCGTTAGCCCCGCCCATTGACTCCAACAGGAAATTCCGCTTCCATATTTAACGGCGTTATTTTGTAACATTTATGGGTAGTAGCATGCTACAAATTAGTAGAGTGGTTGGTTGGCGACCTAAACATTGTAACTACAGTTTGAATACGCTACAGTTACGATGTTCAAGTCGCTAAACCAATAAAAAAATGATTCACATAAATGGCGGCCAATGTAGGAGTTCCAGTCTAAATGAATGATTTCATTGGTTGATTGATTATTTGATTGGCATTAGCAATTGGTAAGTTCCAAGTTTGTTATGTAGTTTGTTTTATCTCGAAATCAAAGAGTGTAATTTAGCTTTAATTTCGTTTTCAATAAGATTCAGGCGTTTTGATTGGCTTAAATGTTCTTTAACAAAATTTTGAGCACGCAACTATTTCGTATGGTTATACAAAAGGTAGATCCATAATTTTTTACTCAATAATATAACAATGTTTGCTCTGTTTTGCTTGATAACATTAAATTATAAGAAACGAAGATAATATGTGTTGTTTTCATTGAAGTAAGAAACTTAAACACTAACCACGCTGCTAATATATACGCTCCTCGTATTCATACAGTGTGATTAAGCTTTTAGGTTCATACCTCAATGAAAATAAAATAAAAAAAATCTTCATTTCTTAAATGCAGACAATTTTTGATTCTGCATCGAACCTCCATTGAAAATCTTAACATGTTCTCTCTAAAATATGACTTAACAGAGCATTGGTTTATTATATAAAAGATGGACCACTGGCCACACCAGCTGACTTCAACAGGAAGTTCCAATTAGATATCTAACCGCGTTATTTTGCAAAATTTATGGCCAAGAAAATGTAACAAAAAAGAAAAATTGTTGGTTGGCAAAGTTCACTTCCGGTCTAGATGAATGATTTGATTGTTGGATTGATTCTTTGACAGACAGCCGCGACTGGTCAATTTATGAGTAACCATTTGCATTGAAACAAGTTTGACATGTCTCTAAACCCATAACCACAACCTTCTATGTTTTTATGCGATAAAGAAAAATACAGAATTTTTCCTCGACAAATCTTTCTACGGATTTGTCTCATATTTTCCAGTCGAAATGCATCTAAATGATATCTGTAACCTGTTTCAATTCGTATCGAAAGTTGTCGCCTAGAAATTGACAGTTGTGGCTTGTTATACCCACTGCTAATGAGAATACCCGAGCTGATGTAGCATCTTTGTGTGGATAAGAACGAGTTAAGAACAGTTTGCACCCTCATTTATTTTGATCACTGTCATCCGTCAAATATTCTAGAAATGAAGTGCTGATACCAAAGCGTCTCAGTGAAATGTTAGTAATTGTAATTGAAATTGTCCGGCTAACGTTTTAATCGGTATCAGTCACAGCTAATTTGAAAAGGGTAGCAAAGCGCTAAATGTATGGGTATATCGGTTGCTGTCATCGCGTCATCCTTTCTATGAAAACGATAAAGAACAGATTTCATCTGAAGTGCAGTCTTTTAAAATTACAAGTAATGCAATTACTTCGAAAAATGTAAAACAGAGTGTACCGTAAAATCCGACCCAGAACTGTCCACCCGGAGTTGTTGCATTGTTGGTCCATATCAGACGGATGAAATTGGTCGAGGACTGTTCTTCTTGTGCCTGGTAGTTATTGTTGTAATCACAGGCGAATGTCGCATTGGTACCCCCGTCCTCAAATGTGAGAGACTGTTGACAAACACCATTTCTGTAATATAGTGTTACTCGTATAGAGACCATTATTCAGTATATAGTCTATAACAAGTCGTGGTTTTCTACTTTGTTGATTATGTTATGTTCTAGTTTTCCGGTTCAAGCAAATAGGATTGGAAATGTGAACTAGCAGGCATCCGCATGTTAATAGCCGTAGTTACCCGATCGATGCCTTTAACTTGTTTTAAACGTGAAACTAGCGCATGGTTTGGCAAGCCCTTACAGTGGAATGGTTCGTTAACGGTTATGACATGGCTATAATAGGAACAAAACATGGTCCATCCACAATCAACAAAATTAGATGCCTTACAAAATTTATAATTGGGGAAAATAAATTTGTCAACAGAGAAACGATTGATAATTAGTTGTGTCAGTGTAGATCGGTTCATCTTTCATTTTGTAAACAACAAAAGCATATTTCCCCTCGTGGATTCACCACGAGTGGAAATATATGCTTTTTTGTTTACGAAATGAAAGATAAATCCATCTTACACGAAAAACAAACAATCTTTATTTTTCGCTGACAAAATACGATAATTTGGAGGTAGTTTATAAAAACGCGTCATTTTGCATGTGAATTCCAAGGCAACCTCATGACGTCACCAGTGTCTTTCGCCCCGTACAGACGACGTTCAGTAGAGCGCACTGACTGAAGGCAGGGCTAAATCTCCAAAAGCAGTGAGTTTACCATTTTGATAATTTCACTGCTTCCGGTGAAACTTTGGAGTTATAATCTACCGAGAAATCTCGATAATCTACCGGAAAGCATTTAAGAAATTGCTCACTCAGAGTAAAGGTTTGTGTGAATGTAGTATATTGTTATTGTCTTAGAAATGTCCTGTGTTTGTATGGTACAGTCACACACACTGTCTCCGGATGGCATTGCGGCCGGATAATCTTGACTTTGTATGTAAATGGGCTTGTTAGAACCTTCCATCAATTCTTGGTCAACACACATCTTGCCAATGCGACTAGCTGAAATTGTATAATTGGAAATTTACAGGATTGTTTTAAAACTTTTGAAAACCATTTGTTTAATCAAAACATAGTAAAGTAAACAATCTTAAAATAATGATGAACCGCGATTCTATTATAAGAGTGATCCTTGGAACTTCAAAAGGCTTATTATAAGAAATGTTGTGCCAAAAAAATGGAAATCACTATATTAAAGTTTAATTATATCTGTAAGTTCTAGTGAAAGAAACAACGGATTGTCAAGGTAAGGTAACCTGCATTCGCAATGCAATTAGAATAAATTCAATAATAGCAATAATAAAAATAAAAATACTGTTCAAATAATTTTGCCAACGAACACTTTATTCGCAACGATCATTAGACTATGAATTGTCGTTGGGCAAGCAGAATGTCGTTACTACAGCTTTATTCAAGCTGTAGCTACGACATTTTGCACGTAACGACAAAATATATCCCGGACATGTCACGAAAATTCGGAAAAGTACTAGTATTTCACACGTTGAGCAGGTCGATACGTTCTATTTTTGTTTTTTTCATAGTAAAGTTGTCATTCTACCTTACTATAGAAATACGAGCTAATTTTGATATCTGCTAGAATCTATTCATCAAAAATTTGTTCTCTTGGCCTCTTTCTTTTTGCGTAAGGGGTTAAATATTTGCCACAATTTAAATGAGATAATACTAAAATATTTTCCACTATTTAAATGAGATAATACTAAACTGTTTGTTACAAGCGCTATTTACACCTAATTTGAATACAGCAAAAGTACCTTCGACGCAGAAATAATTAAGCCGAATATACTGTGAGTAGTCTTTGAACCCAGAGCTACATATTGTACTATCAGAGTTGGTCTGGCCGATCGATTGTTGTTGGTTACAAGAATTGAGACCATCGCAGTCTGAATACAGACGCGTATCATCATAGCCTGCTTGTGTCGCGTAGAGACAGTCTCCCTCCTCATACCCACAACATTCTGGATTCGAGCCGCTGTCTGGGTCTACAGGACAAGCGTTGCTTTTTGGTTTGGACCCACCAAGTACATCATTCACTAGAATAATTTTGGACCCATCACAAGAGGCGCTTATGAATTCATCTCTACATGCTGTGTATGTCCTATTGTCTGTCTCTGGATATTCCAGAGCAATGGCTGTAAATAAAAATTGTCTGAATTTGTAGTAAACGGGCTTTTTTTTTAAAAATTATTAAGTTAATTGGGTTTATAAGTTAATTGAATTGCTTCAGTGTAATAAACCTTTTCCCGATTCGCAAAATTTTAGACCTGTCTAAATTCAAAGATATTGTAGAAGACAATTAAAAGTAAAATTTATTTGAAAAAATAATCATTCAGAACGGTAGAAAACACAGGGACTCAAAAACCAGGGATTGAACGGGAACGTGTTAAGTGTTTAGGTACATACCTCCATTAAAACAAAACTTATTCTCTTTAATTCTTAACTCAAAACCACGAGCCATTAACTAATGTATGAATCTAAGTTTATAGGTTCATACCTCCATTCAAACAAAACTTATTCTCTTCATTTCTTAATTGGAAATCATGAGCTCTTCAAAGTTTCTCGTTTAAAATGCGATATTTCACGAAGTTCTGTTCCTAAAATTTAATTGTATTGTTATAGAGTATTTCTATATATATATCATTTTATCTTTTCAATGATAAAAAGTGATCTTTTAGCGTCGTCTTATCAACATTTCAACTTAATCAACCCATACCCACCTAATTTCTTTTTCCACGCCCCCAAGAAAAAAAAACTTTGGAAAAATATTGTCTAAAGTGAAGGAAATACTTCTTACAAGTGATTCCATCAATATCCACCTTTTTTCCTTCTATGCCCTCAAAATTAAATGCTTTCGAAATACAATCTTAAAATTGTCGTCTGCAAATTCTTTAAATTTGGACCAAACTAACATTTTGACGACTGGTAATGGGTTAAATTCTGTCCAGTTGTTTAGGAAATATTGATAAAAATAACGTTGTCCTTGTAACCTCCTGGGCTAACACGGGGAAAACCAAGTGACTTTTAAAAGTTTTTTTTCTTTTAAGATCTGAGGTCAGACGCAGGAAAGGAACCGACTTTCTGCAACATTTTACAGTTTAGGAACCTTTGTCATACTGAACCCAGAGAACTCATGTTTTGAGAGGTGATATAGACGAAGATCAGCCTGCTCGTAGTGCCGTCTTGTCTCAGTCTTTACCACCTGCTTATCTCTTTTTTTTTAAATTCAATATTAATAAACACTTAAACACAACATGTGCTTTCAGCCCTCTGATTTTGCTGCAAATTGAAACAGATTTCATTCAACGTAGGCTTAACCAATAAATCCATTGAATTCTTACGCCATAAAATTTAGTTCTTATGTACTTCAGAAATATTGCAAGCCCTGTCTGCAAGTTCATCTCTTATGCATTTTTAGCTCACCTGAGCATGCATATTATGCTTAAAATGAGTCTGATTAGAGTCTTCATTATGCAATCTGCTTTGTAATTAACTTTATTCAAATTGCAGAGAACTCATGCTTAGACACGCTATCAAACTTATTCCCACCCAATCCCACCTTCTAAGCAACTCAAGAAAATGCTTTGGAAAACATTGTGGACAATGAAGAAATTGCATGTTAAAAGCAATTTTTCAATGTCAACAGTGTTTTATATCCTACAAGGCAAAGATTTTCTAATTCCACCAACTTGAAATTGTCGTCTGCAACTTCTTTGACCAGCCTTGTCATGCTGTAATGGGTTACCTCCTGGGTTACTTTAACTTCTTTTGTTTATCATGAAAACCTTTGCCAAAGAACACAATGCTGTGCTAGCTTACAGTGCTTTCAGTACTTTTTTTTTTGATATACGTGAAGTGCCGTATACTTACAGTGTAACACTAAACAGTTGATTGCAACTAGCGTGTGTGTTAGTTCCATTCGAATTGGTAAGTGTAAATAAAATTCCGTACATGGTATTTAAAATATAACCTTATTCGAATAAATAAAGGGAGAAACATGTCTGCAACGATTCAAAAGCCCACTAGTGACTAGATTTATAGCCCTGTTTTTATATGATCTTCAGGAAGAGTCATAACTATTCTTCGCTTGATTGGATAAGAATGAAAAGACAATATCATTCCCCTTTTCTAGTACAGCCTTCAAAAAAAGAAATATACAATCGAATAATGGCAAATAAACAAATAGTGATATCTGCACGCGACACTTTTAGTGACTTTGCAATGAGTGGAAATTATGTTGAGCGCTTTTTCAGAATAAGAGCATTATCGTCGGAGAAATACAAGATTTTAAGTTTGAATAAAAAGTAACGGGGATTTTGTAGCTCGCCGACATTAGATTTACTAATCCATTTACTCTTGTCATGCTGAACCTGGAAAATTCCTGCTTTGGCAGGAAGAATAGACCAAGATCAGCCTCCACAAATGTGCAGTCTGATCTTAGTCTACCCCATCTGCTTGCCCTTTTCAGCCAAGGTTGTTTAAAAGATCAAATTCAAAATGAATATTAACCAACAATTAGTGATTCCAAGGTTTTCAGCCCTATGATCTTTAATTGTAATTCTGTTGATGATTTCATTCAACATGATAAGGATTAATAGACGGCAAAATCTTAAATACGTCCAAACTAAAAGGAGTTGCAGACAGCAAATTCAAGTTAATGAACTTTACATTTTTCGACTTTCTGAGTAAAAAACGTCGTGGAAAATGAAGGAATTGCTTGTTGCAAGCAATTTCTTCATTTTCCACAATGTTTTTCCTTTGGGACGTCAAAAAATGTCTTTAAGTAGGAGTGGGTTAACTCGCCTAATGTAGCCTTACAGTTTTATTGATCAATTTCGATTCAACGCCTCCAATATCCAGGTAATCCAATGAAATCACAGACTGCATTCGTCAGTGTGAATGAAGAGTCCAAGTCAAAAACAGTCTTCAATTGACGGATCGCTTGGCAACGCCCACTGATTTCCAAAAGGAAGTTCCACCTAGATTTTAAAATGCAGGGTTTTTTTGCCAGTTACATGTAACAAAATGGTTGGTTGGTTAGTTGGCGACCTAAACGAACAAGCTTTAGTTACGATGTTTAAGTCTCCAAACCAACAAAAATGCTTTTCATTTATGTCGGCTAATGTTGGAGCTCAAAGTGCGATTCCGGTCTAAACAAGTGATTTGATTGATCGATTGATTATTTGATTGACACCATGATCCGTCAATTGGACAGATCACGTTATTCTGAACGCGGTGCGGGAGTATGTTTTGCCCTCCTTTTCGGATGATGCGACGATAGCTAATGTTTTTCCTCTGAAAGTCTTAACTGATAACAGGCCAATGAAAGAAAAGGCGATGCAATGTGCCATTTTCAGAACGCCAGCATAGGCATGAATATAATAATAGCTTGTTACTTTTCATTTCCCAAAACACCGGCTATGAAGAAATGTTTCCATAAGTCGTTTTCAAATCTGACAAACATATCGCTGATTTTAATTTTTTTTGGATGATATGTTTTGAGATTGCTTGTACTAATGCTTTACTAAGAATGTTACCCAGACACTACTTTCTCAAAATAAAGCACTGTTTATTGTCGTTTTCAGCCATTTTTGTCTAAATTTGCTTTCGGCAAATTTTGAATCCACATTTTGCGGGATAAGCTCAAAACTATTACACTTACCTCCGGCCATACGATTTATGGAATGACGCCCGAGGGTGATCCCTCTTTCTTTCAAAAAAATGTGTAGTCTTGTTTTGGAATAAAGTACTGTTTGGACATATAATGATGCCTTTCTGTAGATTGGTAAAATACCTTGATAAAGCCTTTACTGTACGTAACGCATAAGTTTCCAACAAAATTTCAGAATACTTACGAGAAGACTCACCCCTAAATTTATGATTAATCTATGGATAAGTTTACTGTTAAGTTTCTGAATATTCTTGTCTGAGGGATATGAAACATGAGAAACAAGTTGCTATGGATCTAAACCAGAAAGTATCAAAACACTCATTTTTTTACCAGCAGTATCCTCATCCTTAAAAAAATAATACATTTTAGTTTTTTATTGGATCTTTAAAGATAAAGGATAAGATGATTACCAATCATCAAAATTTCAATGCAAGATTTTATAAAACAAATATATAATATAATAATACCATTACCACCCAATGACGCTTTCTGATACCCTGAAGAAATACGATCATGGGAAACGTGTTGGCATGTTTCCCTTTCCTGACAATGTTTTTACCCTGTTTGGCACTTTTGTTGCAATTTTAGCAAATTTAAAATACAGCCTTTCAATTTTGTCTAGTCTATCATTTTGTCGTTTAGAACTGTAAGATGTTACTAGGAGACAATCGATCCCATGTCAATCGACATTAGACTGGCGAACCTGTCCCATATACGACGCTCACCAACCAAAACCGATATTTACTTTTCCCAAAGTATTCTAGCCCAGTTTCAAGGCATTTAGCCTAAATTGTAGCCTCAAAGAGTGTCTCAAGGGTCTTCAAATATTTGGCACAATGTCCTAGTTATGAATCTAAAGTAATCCGGATTTACCGATGTCCGAGATTTCAAGACGAGTAATATTCAAGACCAGCTCCGCATTTATACGCGAGACAATATTGTGAAAAATGAACAATTTGCTTATAATATGCAATTTCTTCTTTTTCCGCGATGATTTTAATGAAGAAAGACATATTTTCAAAATTTCATCTTACTACTTATTTCATCTACTTACAATTGTCGTCTGTAAGTTTGTTTGGATTTTTTTTTTTTTTTTTTTCAATTTGGACCAGTCTAAAATGTTGTGATCTTGTAATGAGTTTCGACCAAAATATAGCCTTTCTATGCACACATAATTTTCGTAAGATATTCGTAATGCTCAATTAATTTTTTACCCCGCCAAATTTGTATAGACACTTAACCCATGACATGGCCCAAGAGTCTTTTATTACGTCTCAAGACATTAGAGCCGAAAATTTACCCTGTAGTGTTTTAGCAACATAGTTTTATTCTATCTATAATGATTTACATTATGTTAACAAGGATCGGCAATACATAAGTAATTGATTTGTTCTTGAAATTCCAAACACGACGCCATACCATTTAATGAACCTAACTGAACGTAAGCAAGCTATCCTACATTTTCGTTTTTACGAACGATGTCTGTTCATGTATAAACACTTTCTAAAACAATGTAGGCAGCCATTTTTCAGTGTCCCCGATTTACGAAAAACTTAAATTACTTTATTCATTTCTTGGATAAAGGTATTAAAGGGTTCGTTATTATCATTCGATTGTGTAACCAGGGCTCTGAATGGTCGAGATATCTGTCCCGTCCAATCAATGCCCCTGTTATATTTTATTCGAATTTCGGGTTTGTAAATGAGATATCTGTCCCGTCCAATCAGTGCCCCTGTTATATTTTTTCGAATTTCGGGTTTGTAAATGAGATAGTGGATGTGTTCGGTGAGTATGTTCTCTGCTTTTTGATAATATCTGTGTATTGTCTTTCTTTAAACATCGATTCCAAGTTTCCGCAATTTTACGTCTAAATCCTCCGGACGAACTACAGAAGAGCTGCGTACTATCTTATACAGTTGCATCTGTCTACACGCGTCATATGAGGAAGGCTTTCTTTGAATTTTCTTTGGTTTATCGTGAAAAGTTCTGACTTTTCTCGGAGATACTGCGCCGTCTGTAGAATCTTTGTTTTTACTTACTTTCATTTCATCCGATTTAGACACTCTGTATGTCAAGTGATTTTCGATCCGTATATAAGCAAGTCATTTGCTTGCATAAACTTTCATCAAACTGAATTGATACTCTTCAAATCAACAGACTGTGAGCCCCTCGCTTGATAAAGAAGCTGAAATTGAAATTCACTTACCTTTTTCTTTGCATTCTTTTTCCTGTAGTATATGAAAACAGCTAGCATTACCAGACCCATTAAAAATAGAAGTCCAACGATCAATGCCAAGAGAACAACTGAAAAATAATGATTCTCTTTTCAAATGGCGCATAGAAACCGTTTTAAAAGGTCATAAAATCAGATTGGTACAAGTGAAAAACAAATAATGAACATACCCACAGTCGGCGACCAAAACCTATCATTTAGAGCTTGATTTAAGCTATACTTGCGAAGTAATGGTCGCCTAATGACGAAATAATTTCGATTATTGAAATTCTGTTGTCTGACATGTGAATAACTGAATAAACGAAGAAAAATAGTAATAGACAAATTGTAACTCGAAATAAGAATTTGAGACTATTTAAAACATGACCAACCCGATCACCTGCCAAGACTGCGAACTCACGGGCCGCTGACCAAGCCGATTGAACTTCGATATGTCTGTTCAACTGATGTTGTTGATTGCTTGAATGGGATTGAACGTCACTTCTAACATTATTTCAGTCATATCAAGGCGGCTTGAGCACCTAACAATGGATTCCAATAAATCGTTGGTCGGCGGACTAAACGTCGTAGCTTTAGCTTGAATAAGCTTTTATTAGGTCGCTGAACGAAATGTTTTAAGAAAACGTCAATTCACCGTCGGATCTGAGTTAACTTGCGTGATGTCAAATTGTTTTAAATGTCAAAAACGAAACAGGTGTTTCTTATAAATACTTTTGAAATATATGAAAATATTCATAAAAATGACGACATTCAATATAAATCTTAAACACATATTTTCATTTAACGATTGGTAGAAAAAGAGTGGTAAATTTTCCGAGATAGATTTTTAAGAATTCCTCCGCGTCGATATATCTTAGTTCTGTTACTTGCAGAATAGTGAATAGCTAACTACAAGTTTTTACCAATTAGTTCTTCTTTATCATCCGTTGTTGATTGTGATCCTTCATTTTGTGAAGAATCTTCATTGGAATCATCCGCCGTTGTTTCTGAATTATTTTTGAAAGTATCTGTTAGGGTAACTCGGTCTGTGAATTTCGGGGTGGTAGTCGCAACAGCAGTCGTTCGATTACTGACTAACATATTTGATGTCGTTGTAGGTGTAGATTCGGTCGATGTCGGTTCTGAAGTTGTTGTAGGACTTAGAGTGGTAAGGATCGTAGTTGGTTCGGTAGATGCAACTGAACTTGTTGGACGAAATATATTTTCCGTTGTCGACCAAGTAATTGAAAATACAGAATCACTTTTTGTCGACTCAGGAGTTATTGTTTGACTTCGTGTAGAGTCTTGAGTTGTCATCTCAGTAGTTTTTGTCGCATTTCCTGTAAGATCGGTTGATATTAGTTCATTAGTGGTATTAGTATTTGTAGAATCAGTTGTTGTCAACTCAGAAGACGTCATTCTGGTAGAGTTCGGCGTTGTCAACTCTATTGTTGTTGTAGGACTAGCCGCTGTTCCAGTCCTTGTCTGCTGAGTAGTCATTGTCAGAGATAGAGTTGAAGCCCTCTTAGACTCGAATACCGATGCTGTTGATATCATTGTAGACGAAGTAACAGTCGTATCATTTTGTGTTGAGATTAGCATTGAAGTTGTTATCCGAACTGAGGATGTTGATATTTGTGCAGAAGTCGTTTTTGTGTAAGACTCGGTCGTTGTTGTTGACGGAAGCCTAGGGCTTGTCGATGGCTCTTCAGTTGTTGTAGACGACATAATCGTTGTTGACGGGTATTGAGGGCTTGTTGATAGCTCTGCAGCTGTTGTAGACGACATGGTCGTTGTTTTTGACGGATGCTGGGGGCTTGTCGATAGCTCTCCAGTTGTTGTAGACGACATAATCGTTGTTGACGGATATTGAGGGCTTGTCGATAGCTCTGCAGTTGTTGTAGACGACATGGTCGTTGTTTTTGACGGATGCTGGGGGCTTGTTGATAAGTCTCCATTTGTGGTAGAGGACGTGATCATTGTTGTTGACGGATGCTGAGGGATTGTCGATAGCTCTCCAGCTGTTGTTGTAGACGATATGATTGTTGTTGATGGATACTGGGAGGTCGTCAATAGCTCAGTGGGAATAGGAGTAGAAGTTGTTGAAGTTACTATTGGTGAGATTGATGTCGTGGATGATGTTATGCTAGTGTTGCAGTGAACCTTCTCTATAGCCGGGCAGCTGATTGTTAAATTTCCATGAGCTGGTACGAAAAGAAATATTTGTTACCCTTTTGGCGAAAAGTGGACCACTGTGTTCGTAAAACAAATACTAAAATGGCATTGGATCAAGCAAAGTTAAGCAAAGATCCAATTACGAAAATGGTTGAATATACATAGTAAGGTAGAATACTCATTCTAGACTAAGAAAATCGTAAAAGAACGTTAGTTTCGATCCTGGTTTGCTTGTGAAGTCCGCACGTGCTAATGATAATTGAAGCTTCATAATGTTAGCCTATATTTGAAAGGGCTATTAAATTCGAGTTGGCGTAAGAAAACATCAAATGGGTCAGACGTTGATAAATGCATTTAAGAGATGAAGAGAATATTTTTTATTTTCATGGAGGTATGAACCGAGAAACCTAATCACACTGTATGAATACGCGAAGCGGATTCATACATTGTGTGATTAGGTTTTTCGGTTCATACCTCCGTGAAAACAAAAAATATTCTCTTCATTTCTGATAATTTAATAGAATCGAGCGAAAAAAGCAAAAACCCTACATCTTTTGACACCTTTTTGTAAGGGACTATTTTGTGCGGAAGCATACAAAATCACTGCGTGATCAAAATTGTGTTCATGGAGGTATGAATTAATTTTTTCGACCAATCAGAACGCTCGTTTTTGATAGACGAAACTAAAAATTAAATTATTGTATGCTATTAATAATAATACGTTAATTTCATGATGGTTACACAATAACACTATTCTTTGTAATCCTGAAAACCCTGTTTTTCCACTGTCGTCTTCGCTTATTGAAATAATGCGATGATTTAGGTGATGATAATTATCAAAGATGAAAATCAAAGTTCCGAAAGCACTGTAGGCTAGGAAAGATGACATTGTATAGTATGTTTCCTTGACAAAGTTAATCCTGCTAATGATATGAGGTATAGTAACAAAGGGAACATGTTGTTGTCCATCTTGGTCCCTCTATTTAAATGTTATGGAATTCTTACAAAAATATTTCTTCTTTATCATACCTTTTGTCATCTGACATTACACCAAGGAGAATATTTTAGGGTCGAGATACATGCATGAAAATGTAAGGCATATACCAAGTAACAAGCAAATTTATTTCGCACATATTTTATTTAAATATCGAGGTGGTTATTATTCAATAACACTTGTACCATCGTTACAATATATGTAACTACACGGCCAATCGCAACTGTCAACTAAAGAATCAATTGAAATCATTCATTTGACCGAAAACCAACTTTAACCTCCAACATTGGCCGCCATTTTCGTGAAACCATTATAATGAGTTTGGCGACTTAAACGTCGTAACTGCATCTTGTATAAGGATTATGGAGGACAAACAGCTTTAAAACAATTCTTTATGATCGTTGTACGATAGCAAGAACTGACTGCAAGTCATTTAGGGACTAAATATTGATAATTTGAAGAGGTCGGTAGAAGAAGATAGAAGAGAGAAGAGGGTAGTATTATTGAAATATCTGTTAAATTTTCATAATTGCAACTTCACCCATTACGAGAAAGCAACATTTTTGACTAGTCCAAATTGAAAGGAGTTGAAGACGACAATTAAAAGTGTATAGAATTAAAAAATATTCTGGGTAGAGAACATTATGTAAATTGAAGAAATTGCTTGTTACAAACAATTCCTTTATCTTATATAATGTTTTATACAATTGTTTATCTTGACGGGCGTCATGCGTGGGAATGGGTTAAGACCTTTCTTCAGGTGCATTGAGTACCTATTTGAAACAGCAAAAATAGACAAACGGTACTCTTAAATATTAAATATTGATAAATGATAAAGTTAAGGATGTGGTGCGTTTTGAATTGAAGATAGTATATTACTGTTAGTATTTATTCATTATGATTTATGCTATACTATAACCATACTTTGTGGAAAGGTAATAACTACAACTGCCGGCAATTTGCTCTACTAAATTTATTTGATGAAATATTAAAAGAATATTAAATGAATAGTTACGATGGGTTTTTATTGAAAAGAACTCACTGTAAAATCCGATCCAAAACCGTCCATCTTCCGTCAAAAGGGTATTTGTAAAATTGACCGTCAAGTAAGAATCTGTTGTTTCCTGATCGACGGAAATGCTGTAGGTGTTGTCGTTACAAGTCCACTGTAACAGAATGTTACCTTCATCGTCACCAAACGTCAAGAGCTGTGCGCAGTTTCCGTCCCTGTAACACAATAAATTGTAATTTTATATACAATATTACTTTTTAAGGGTGCAAAATCTTTACGGCTGTAAGTCGAACACAATACGAAACTTTTTTGAAGAAGGAACGTCTCCCTTTACCACAATGTTTCTAATGTTATACAACTCCATGTTCTATATCCTAGCATGTGTTGATATTCCAAACGAATTCATAAGTGTGCCAAGTTAAGACTCAGAAAGGCCTAATCATCTATACAGACTGATCAGAGTCTTCACAATGCCCCCTGTAGATAAACACTTTCTCAAGATTTTTTTCCAGCCAATCGGCGATTGTATGGACTGTCAAGGCCTGCTAGCGCATTTGAAATTGTTTGACACATCATGTAATACTTGTTCATTTGAATTTGTTGTCCTTCATAATCAAAACTTAATACTCTTACACTCCCGGTAATCTCGGGCTCCATCTCTTTTTGGAGAACAGTGCAAAAAGGAGACAATGATATTTCCGATATGGAGCCAAAGACCGGAACTGAACAGAAAAGGTAAATAAAACAGTGCACCTCGCGTACAATTTGATCTCCTACTAACCTATTATACATTTTCCCAAAACCTCCGGAGTTTAATATCACATAGAAATGATTATATTATCCGTTGGCGGTGATAGATTTAAAAAATAATTCCGTTTGTGAATAGAAACTTGAATCAAAGTTTTGACATCGGACCCGATCAAACACGAAAATGCGTGTTGAAATCGTTCAAATCTATGTAATCAACAGTTCCGAAAGATTTAAGTGGCAATGACTGTGAAATGAATGATAACGTATTGATATGAAATATGCTGTGTGGGTGAATTTGAATGGTTTTGATCGATGTAAATGTCAATTTCACGATGTTACTAACTGTATACTATTTAATC
This sequence comes from Fragum fragum, assembly GCA_946902895.1. Lineage (NCBI taxonomy): Eukaryota > Metazoa > Mollusca > Bivalvia > Cardiida > Cardiidae > Fragum > Fragum fragum. The sequence continues at coordinate 31,325,201 of OX336368.1, read as the reverse complement.
TGTAAATTCATTCCATTCATGAACCACCTATGGTTTTGATCTGCTCTTTTCAGTCGAAGTAAATCTTCGCCCCCCCTTTCTTCCAACTTAACATCTGTAGCTTGTAATTAACAACCACCCCTTTTTAAAGAAGTGTGAAAATTATAACTAAACCACCGATGTTGTTATAGAGCTTTTACCACGTATAAGGCACAGAACGTCCTTTTATTGCAGATCTGAATTCCTTCCGCGTATCATATTTCTAAGAATCTAGTGTATTTTTTCAAATTTTGCGATGACCCGAATTCTCAAATTAGCTATTTGTTTTACTTTGAAAATGTTTCGTTAGAATAGATTTACAAGAAATATTACACGTTTACTTTATATTCACCATTGTGGCCCGGTACGTCAGTTTGGAAAAAGGAGAAAAATATAGACCAGATATAAATATGGCTGTTCTAGAGAGACTGAAAGACACATTTACTGTGTAAAGGGGAAAGGAAAAGTGTCCTGTAATATTCATAAAGTTACAGTCCTAGAAAATCATTAGCTGTATTCTTTTATATGCATCGCCTCGCCCTCCGAATCTTGTCTCCCGCACCGCATCCCGGTCTCCTTCTCATCTAAGAACGCATTTTCGTGTTTGATCGGGTCCGATGTCCAAACTTTGATACAAGTTTCTTTTCACAAACGAAATTATTTTTGAAATCTATTACCGCCAACGGATAGTACAATCATTTCTATGTGGTATGAAACTCTGGAAGTTTTGGGAAAATGCATAATAGGTTAATAGGAGATCAAATTGTGCGCGAGGTGCACTGTTTTTCTTACCTTTTCTGTTCAGTTCCGGTCCTTGGCTCCATATCGGAAGTATCATTGTCTCCATTTTGCACTGTTCTCCAAAAAGAGATGGAGCCCGAGAATGCCGGGCGTGAATTAAATCAACTTTCGTTTTTTTTTATGAAATACTTTTTAAATGATATAGATAATTGACCCATAGCGGATGTTAAACCAAAAATTAATCAACCAAACAAAGTTTGAACTTCAATATTGGCCGAATATTTATGTGAAACATTTATGTTGGTTAGGCTACTTAAACGTCTAAACTACAGCTTTTTCAAATTATAGTTACGACATTTGGATCACCAACCAACCATTTTATTTTTTTGATACGTGCTATATAGCCATGAATTATGGAAAATATCGCTTTTTTAATATTGAATTGGGACTTCCTGTCGGACATAGTGTACGGGATCAGCGATCCGTGTATTGTATTACGGAAATTCTTTAACCCCGATTTGAAAATAAATTAAAAAGGTACTCGTCTGTAGCTAGGTTCCGTTCTACAGTGAAGATATCAATAGCTGATCCACATTGATCAGTTTCAACAGAACAGATCACTTCACTGACGGTAGCTGGAATGTTTGAACTAGGGTACCCTGGACTCCATATGTACAAGGTTGTTGCCTCGCCTGATAAACTAAGGCTTTCCTGCATCTCGTCTATACGATTTTCTGTATGGAGAAGAAAAATTAAGTTTTATTTCTTGACTCTTGTGATGCGAAACGCAGAAAATTATATTTCCCTTTTTTTGCACAGCAGGCAATTATGTGCAGACTGATCTTTGTCAATACCAACCACTTTACCATTTTAAAGCCAGAGTTATTCATAATATAATTTTACAAGATAAATATTAATCCATGATTAGGGATTTCAGTGCTTTGGTCTTAATGTAACTCTTAAAAGTATTTTATCAAGCATGACTTAGAATAATCTTATTTCATTCTGTTTTAGAATAGTCGTGATTGCATTCTTAAGTGAAACAATTAAAAGGCCAGTCATTGGTCCAGTTGACCAATCGCTGGCACCGCCCACTTACTCCGTTGGTTACGCCCACTGACTCGAACCGGAGGTCCTGCCTCTGCGGCGTTATTTTGCAAAATTTATGGCCAGCAGCATGTTACAAAAAATTAGAATGGTTAATTAGGGACCTCAAAATCGTAATTACAGCTTGGATAAGCTGTCGTCTAGACGTTTAAGTCACCAAACCAGAAAAGCACTTCACATAAATGGCGGCAAATGCAGGAGTTCAAAGTTAAAATGATTTCATTGGTCGACTGATTTTTTGTCAATTGACGGATCTCTGGTCACGCCCACTAACGTTCGACAAAGGTAACAAACGACATTATGTTGTGATACTTGTGGCAATTGACGTAAAATAAAAAGCAAATCGATGGTTCGCAACCTAATAGTCATAACTACTGTTTGGATAAAAGTACATGTCATTATTCCAAAGGCCAAGGTCACAGTATGCTATCAAGGCTTTTTGACACCATCCAAATCTCCTGAGCTTCTGGCCGATTTGACAGATAGTTGGTTCCGCCCACTGACTCTGCTGGCCACGGCCATTAACTTCGACAGGAACTTCCACTTCGATGTTAAACGGCGCTATTTTGTTAAATCTATTGTCAGTCATATGTATTTTTTTCTCTCGCGCGCCATAGGTCATATCATAAATATATATATATGGTAAACAGAGCATCTCACCATCAATGCAGTAATAATCTAAGAACATATAGTTCGAGAAGATTTGAAAATTATCCCCGCAATAACTATATGACGACGCTCTCTCCGCAGGGAGGATACAGCTATTTTCTCCATCGCATTTTTCAAAATACTTCGTGTTGAAGGTAGTTGGATAAAGGAAGATACAGTCGCTTTCATCACTAGTACAGCATTCGTGTGAGATGATTTCGTAGCAGTTTGTAGCTATCTCTTTAGCCCCGACAAACAAAGTGTCTATGGCGATAACTTGTGACACAGGACATGTTGTGTTAAGATTAAATTGCCCATAACATTGCTGGTTACTGGTATACAATGGTGCTTCCAATAATACACAGGAACCTACAAGTATTGAATCGGTATATGGTCATAAATCCCAACCAACATATTGGCGTGTTGTTGTTCATTACTTTAATGAACAGACTAATGCTGGCCCCATCCACTAATTGACTCCTACATGAAGTCCCAATTCGTTTATTTCAACGGCGTCATTTTGCCAAACACGCAACAGAAATATTAAATAGTTGGTTGACGACCTAAACGTCGTTACTTCAGCTTATTTAGCTGTACTTAAGAGCCGCCTATGCAAGCTAATATGTTTCACAAGATGTCGTAGCTCAAAAGTTCATTCCCAGTTTGAATGAATGATTTGATTGGCAGCGGTGATTAGTCAACTGTCAAGCTGATCTGAAGGTCCAGCTCTACCAAGTGACCCAACTCAGTAAGATGACAAAATTTTAAAATCGTTTCAATTTTAATGCGGTTACAGACGAAAATGCAATGTTGTTAATATCCTACGAATCTTTTTATTTCATTGTGGAAAAGGACAACTCTTCTTTTTAAATAATATTTGCCCATGCTATTTCCTGGAAGGTCGAAAAGATGGAAATTGTGTGTGACTGTCAATCAAAGAATCAATCGACCAATCAAATTATTCATTTAGACCGAAAGTGAACTTTGAATTCCGATATTGGTTTGTTTGTTTGTTTGAATGGGGTTTTACACCGCTTTCAACAATCTTTCAGTTATATCGCGGCGGCTGGAGCACCTAACAATGAAATCCTGGTATTTCTCACACCAGTACTACCATTACATCCTTTCCTAGCCTCCAGCTGCTATCCTAGGTCTACGATTATCGACCGGTCACCCATTGGTGAGAGACAAATAGTCGGAAAGCATGAGTGCCGCCGTCGGGGATCGAACCCGGGACCTCTAGATTGACGGTCCGACGCGCTACCAACTGCGCTATGACGTCGGCTTCTGATATTGGTCTAAATTCATGTGAAGCATTTTGGTTGGTTTGGCGTCATAAAATTCGTAACTACAGCATATCCAAGCGGCATTATAGTCGTAAAACAACCATTTAACTTTTTGGTAAGTGGCCATAAATTTCACAATCTAAAACCGTTTAACCCTTGTCATGCTGTATAAATTACCTTAGTGAATCGCTGTAAAATCAAAGGGCTGAAAACACTGATAGAACTTGTTGTTCAAAAATCAATATTTCTTTTAGATATCAATTTCATAAACAACTCTGGCAAGAACAGTACAAGCAGCAGGTATAGACCAAGATCAGACTGCACTTATGTGCAGACTGATCTTGGTCTATACCTCCTGCCAAAACCGGAATATTCCGGGTTCAGCATGACAAGGGTTAATATCGAAAGGGAACTTCCAGTAGGAGCTCAGTGGGCGTGGTTAACGATTCGTCAACCATTCAGCGACCAGATAGAAAGTCCACATCAAAACTACAAAACTTGTAACAATATACATGTATTGAATCTGATATTAAAAGATAATTTTCTATCAATTTAACCCTCAGTTAAGTTACAATCAAGATAAAAAATAATTAAGAAAATGAATATTTTAATTAATAAAAGAAAATAAAAAATAAGGGGTTCTCACCAAAACCATTTAACAAAACGATAATCCCAAAGGCTTCAATGATAAGAGACATTTTTAACATTAAGATTTGTAATTGATATGTTATGAATGTAAGGAATTTGTAAACGCTCTGTTGACTAATTTTTCTTTGAGATTAAGGAAGGGTTATTTTTCTTAGTAAGAAATAAATTTAGATTTACTTCTAACTACAGTTCTTAAACTGGGTGCTTCTGCCAGTGCAAAATTGCTTAATGAAATAGCAAATCACCAGATGGGGTTATTAAACATTAATCACATGTTAAATTGATGTTTGACAGAACATCAAAGACATTCTAGGCAACAAATTGTCGGTTGGCTTCAAAGAAACCCGTTATTCAAACTGTAGTTAAGAGATTTGCTTGTCAATCGTTTGACTCGTAAGCTCATCGCTAGAGCGTCCTTTCAGATCAGTAAATCAAAGAATTAGACGACCAATCAAATTATTCTTTTGTTGAATTGGCCTTTGATAAAATTGCACGAGACATTCATGAAAAATATCCTTAGCAAAAATGAAAACTTGACACTATTGAAGTTGCCCACGTTTTAAAAAACAGTCTAAGCTATGATTGATTGATTGAATTGGGTTTAACGCCCATTCCGACAATACTTCATTCATATCGCGGTGACTGGAGCACCTAATTCCTGGTAATTCTCACGCCAGTAGTACCACAACATCCTTTCCGATCCCCCAGCTGCTTATCCCGTTTAGGTTTACGATAACCCACCCGTTGGATAGAGACGAATGTCATTGGTCGCCTTTTATGTGATTTTTTTATTGGTTTGGCAACCTAAATGTCGTAACTAAATATTATTCAAGTTGTAGATATGACGTTTAGGTTTCTACTTTTTGTAACGTGCTACTGGCCATAATATTTTTCAAATTGCGTTTAAAATCAAAGCGGGTCTTCCTGTTGGAGTCAATGGGCGTGGTCAACGGATTTAGTGGATGGGGTCAGCGATTGGTTAATTATATGTCGATCACCAACATTTTTGCCAGAACACTTTTGCCAGATCGTTGGTCCCGCTTACTGACCTCCGACAAGGCAGTTCGTCTGAGGTTATAAGAGATATTATTAACCTCGGTCAAAGCGCAGTGGTACCGCGTCGGACTCTCACTCATGAGGTCCTTGGTTCGATCACCGGTCGCAGCAAATATCCTTTCCGTCAATGGATGGATAATCGTAAACCTAAGTGGTATGGGGAGCTGGAGGCTCGGAAAAGGTGTAGTGGTAGTACTGGTGTGAGAAATACCGTGAATCCATTGTTAGGTGCTCCAGCCACCGCGGTACGACGGAAATACTTTTAAACCCCGTTCAAACTAAAATAAGCGATATTTTTAAGTAAAATGTATGTATATGGTAAAGGACATAAAACAAAACGCAAATCGGTGGTTGGCGATATAAACATCGTAGCTACAACTTAGAAATGACAAATATAGTTACGGCGATTAAGTCACCAAACAAAGTGTCTTCATTTAATATGAACTAATAGAAAACCCCTTTCTTTCAAAATTTCTGCCCTACTTTAACGGAAATGGTGGTTTTCAACCTAAACTTTATTAAATACATTAAATATTTGTAATTCTCGTTAAATTTCCTTAACTATTTTCCTTTACAACACCTGTTTTCAGGTTCCTGTGATTTTATACTTGAGAAAATATTTTGGCAAAAGAAGAAATTGCTTATTAAAAACAATTTCTTCTTTTCCTACAATTTTTCTGCCCTATGCTTACTACTTACTATTCTGTGCTTTTTTTTTACAAGCATTTGTTTATTTTCAAATTGCACTCACTTTTTAATGTCATCTGCAGACCAAAATTCTGAAAAAACAGAAAGGGCTAAAGAATAACACTTCGTACAAAGCGACGGTTATCATGGCAACTAAAGTGAAAAAGTTTACCATTCTTTTCCATATTGCATTTGATTCCATAACCATTCCGGAATTTTCGTTTAGAATGATCATATCTGGTGAAAAGTGATAGACAAAAACACATCTTTTGCAACTATTCCTCATTTATCTCGTTGAGCACTCAAGCTCTATCGGGATCTTCACTTTTTATTAGCTAGTAAAGCGTCAGCTTTGAAAGCTTAATTAATAGACAACGTTTTGAGGCCTTCTCAGAGTTTGATGAGTGCCAACTGCCACTCGAGGCTTAACTACTAAATCCATTGAATGCCTACGCCATAAAAAGTAGTTCTTATGTGTTTCGAGAATGTTGCAAACTCTGCATGCACTGCTTTGTATCGCCAAATGAATAAACTTTGTTCAAACTGTAGAGAAACGCATGCTAGTAAGCCCATTCCCAATCAATTACACTTTTTAAGCATCTACAGAATAAGATTTGGAAAATATTGTGGACAATAAAGAAATTGCTTGTAACTAGCAATTTATTCAATGTCCACATTTTTTCTACTCTACGAGACAAAAATTATCTTAATTCCACCATTTTGAAATTGTCGTCTGCAACTTTTTTTCAAATTGAACCTGTATTAAATTTTGTCATATTGTGATGGGTTAGCTCCTGGGTTACTTTAACTTCGTATATTTATCGAAATAACCTTTGACAAAGAAGATTACTGAATACACGCATGCTTTGCTAGCTTACAGTGCTGCAGTACTTTGATTGTGACTTTACGGGCATATAATTTGTTTTTGTAGTCGAGTATAGTGAATTATTGTTGTCGCTAATTTGACAAATAAAGCGAATGACCAATCATCCATTCGGATCTGAGCTGCTTATCTCCAACACATATTTCGCATACAGTTCAGCTTGTTCATGTCTGCCAGCAAAGGTTTGCTAAACCCATTCCCACGCAATGGTGCTATTTGACGCCCCCAAGAAAACAACTTGGAAAACTTCTGAGTCAATTTCTTCATTTTCAACAATACTTTCTACCAAGAAGTTGAAAAATTCTAAAATTTCATAAACTCTCAATTGTCGTCTGCAACTCCTTTCAATTTAGACCACCCTGAAATTTTGTTTAATGAGTGTCAGACGACTTGCTGCAAAGTAATGCCGTCATATGGTGTCTTAGACAATGAGGCTACTAGTGAAGAGAATTTAACCCTTTCCCGTTTTTGTAAATTTTAGACTAGTCCCAATTGAAAGAGGTTGCAGACGACAATGAAAACTGGATGCTATTTGACATGAAACCATCCTATGTGGTAGAAAATATTGTGGAAAAAGGAGAAATTGCTTGTTACAAGCAATTTCTTCTTTTTCCACAATTTTTTCTCGAGTATAAAATCACAGGAAGGTAAAATCCCGTATTTGAACGGGAAAGGGTTAAAGAAAAGTGATTGTTTGAAGCCGTATACCTACACATGAAGTTTAATCCTTTCCCGCTCATTCCCGCTTTTTGACATCCCCAAGAAAAGAGAGTTTAGAAAATATTGTGGTAAATGAAGACATTGCTTGTGACAAGCAATTTCTTCGTTTCACAGTATATTTTCTATCCTAAAATAAAACAAATATAAAATTTCATCAACTTTTAATCGTGATTGCAACTTCTTTCGATTAGGACTGGAATATTATTTTTCCTCCGGTAATGGGTTAATAAAATGCCAACTGTAAATCAACGTGATCCAGATCAACTAGTACTTTGCAATTAATAATAGATTCAAATATTGGAAATTCATGAAGCCTTTTGAAGTATACCACGCAAAGTTTGCTAAGCAACAAAGCTCCTTTAACTTATAATTTCCATGTTTTCAAAATTTGATCATAATAATGGCGAAAATTGGTTGATTGTTATCAGTTTGACAAGTTTTAAGAAAAAAATCCTGTATAATGATTACTAGACTTGTAATGTAGAACAAACAGGATGACCCCTAAAATTGGACGCTGAGAAATTACGGCCCATTCGTCCATAAGAATCTGCCAAAGCTCCTGGAGGGTCCTTGGTTGGACCTGGCGAACCGAAACTCGGACCTGTAGCTCATTCTACATGCGTTCTATAGGATTCAAGTCCAGAGAGCGAGCCTGCCAGTCGAAACGTGTAATACCACAGTATGGTGTACACCAAGTGCCAAGCCGAACCCCTTGCTCCACCATTCCAACAGTTCACCACATCTCTTCTGCCAATAAATGTCATCTCCAATAAGTAAACGCTTGAATTAAGAATCGAAAATGAAAAATTTAAGCTGTACACAAAACTCGTACATGTAGAAAATGAGAAAAGAGAGAAAAGAAAATGGGGATCCTCTATTTGTACGATTACAACTTAGAGGGTAGAACGTAGAACGTAGAAATTGCGTGTCAGATTTGGTAATGATTACTTTAAAATTTCTGGCAAAACATTACTTTACTATTTTAAACAATTATCATGGTTTTTGTGAAAAGTTTACTCCTTTAGGATATCGAAAAAGTTTGGTTTTCAGCAAACTTTGAGTAGTATATTTACGTACAATATAGCGTTTCAATGCAATGAAAGACTTATTCTCTTTTAACATTTGTTTATTCTACTACCACTCTACTAGATTCGCTCTCATATACGGGTCTACTGAAATCAAGATTAATTGAATCTGTTTAACCACAGCTTTATCACAACATTTTGTTCTCTTCGACGTTTCAGTCTTCGTTATCTTTTGAGTTGAATTCATCAACACTATCCAGTTCAACGTCGAGTTTAGTTATTTTTCTATCTAAATCTCGAAGTCGGCCAATGGATGAACTTTGTACGATTTTATAAAGTTTTTGGTATTTAGAATATGTAGCGTCTTTCATTTAGGCCTATCTGAAATCGATCTACTACTTTCTGTTCTGGGCTGCGATAAACTGGTTACATTCGAGTCTGTGTCATTCGCCGCAGTCTCTGGTTGAGTGAGTGTTGTTGATTGAACAGAAGCTCTACCAGGACTTATAACCAAGGAACCTTTTTTAGGATTCTTGCTTTGGGTGTCAATTGTTTCGTCTTTGGTTTCTTTGTTTTCGGATGGTTGATCATTTTCAATGGGTTGGGTGAAATCGAATGTTACACAATTCGCTAATTCTGTTTCATTAAACATATTCGTTGTTTTGTCTTCTCTTTTTCTCTCTTTTTTTGTGCTTTCGTCTTTTTCTATATTTTTTCTCTGTCTTTTCGTGATTCTCGACATTCTCATCTTGAATGGCTATAAATTGACCGATATTCTTCGCCAGGGAGTCTACATAAGGATCAGTTTGATTGACAGTATTTTGTTGAATGATCTCGCGGTCTTCTGTTCTATCATTTTCCAGTGTATTCGGTTCTTTCAATGGCTCGTCACATACCAACTCTGTATCAATACTAAAGCTCATGGTTTGTTCGAAATTTTCACTTTCTTTTCCATGCTTTGAATGTTTTTTATGTTTCTTTTTTGGCTTTTTGTGTTTTCTATTTTGTAGTTCTAAATTTTCGATAGTTTCTTTGTGTTCACGCTGATTTGGAAACTCAACAGAAACTATGTCCAGTGTAGCGTGAGTCTCTACTTTTTCTTGTGCAATATTTCCTGATTCGTGTTTGACAATTGTTTCGTTTTCCGTTATATTTTGGGTCGTTTGGGAGAATTCAGCCTCAGTAGGATTTAATTTGTTTACGGTAGATTCATGACGCTTTCGTTTTTTACTATGTTTATGACGTTTCTTTTCTTTCTTTGGTTTACTTATCGTCTCTTGTTCTTCAGGTTGTGGGTCTGGCCCTCCAGAACGGGAACCTGGAGTGTTAACAGGCGGCAGAGAAATCACCAACGGCTGAGTTTGTCCCTCAATTTCCAGAACCTGTCCATTTAGTTTTAAAGATATCATTTGTTTGCTTGTTTTTTCTGCTGGGGAGGATGGTCTGTCCAATTCAGATGTAGACGTTGCAATGTCAACTTTGGCGGTAGGGATAACAGCAGTTTCAATTTCTTCGTTTATTATTTCATGTTGCAAATAAGGTTCGCCACCAATTTGCTTTGTCGCCCTTGTTGATTCTACATCTTGTTCCTGTAATTGGTGATTAGATGCATTTAATTTTTTCAACATCTAAGATAAAAGAAGTTTGCAATATTGCGAAGTGACCAATCGCGGATTTCAATCAAAGAACCAATCGTCCAACCGACAAGTCGAATAATTCATTTAGACAAAAAGTGAATTTGAACTCCGACATTGAACGACACTTATGCATAGCATTTTTGTGGTGATTTGAACGTCTTAACTACAGCTTATTCGAGCTATAGTTACGAAGTTAGGTTGCCAACCAAACATTTTTTTTCATATTGCTGACCCTACATTTTGCACAATAAAATAACGCCGTTTGATATCTAAGTGGTACTTCCTGTCGTAGTTAGTGGGCGGGACTGACGGAGTCGGTGGGCGGGTGGAGCAATCCTTCATTTATCGGAAATAAGAGATGATATCGGTTCGCATTCGAATATGTCAATCATATTTCAGTCATATTTAAGGAAATATCATAAGAAAATGATTTAGTGTCTAAAAATGGCAAAATACTGGAAGGGATAATTTCCTATTTCATAAACAATTTCGCCCGAACCGTAATCAAATAAAACCCGGTCTAAAGTGGTGTTGGGCGGTGGCATATAGGTGACATGTTTGTCAGTGACATAGAGGTGACATGTTTGTCAGTGGCATAGAGGGGACATGTTTGTCAGTGGCATAGAGGGGACATGTGTGATTTCCTTTTATTTATATGTTTCCCGTGAAATTCGGGTTTATATTGTTGTTTTTTAAAAAACGTAATTGTTTTAAAGAACGGTTAGAACATTTTTTCTGTAAGAAAAGAAAGAAAGAAAACGAATTTCTATAGCCAGGAGACGAGATACACAGCCAATCAAAGTCGGTCTTTATGTCGTGCGCACGAGACAGTAAGTCGTTCATCCAACCTGGTGACTTCTCTAACTCGGCATCCGTTTTAAAGATATATATAGCTCAAATACGTAAAAAGACCGATTGATTGGTTGCCTATCTCGTTCCCATGAGACAGCAATTCGTTTCATTTTGTTTCTTCTTTTTCTTCTTTGTTTTTTAAGTAAAAAAAGCGTTCGAACTGTTCTTTAAGAGGATTAAGAAAGAAAGAAAAACGAATTACGATCTCGTAGAACGAGATAATTAAAAAAAAACAAAAAAAGCACATGTCACTTCTTTGCCACCATAGTTTTGATTGTTCGCACTTAAATCAGTAAGAAAGTGACATCCGGGGTATTCCATAAAAAAAACTTGAAAAAGAGACTGGATTTTGTAGAGGTCGGTCATAGGTAGCATTTCGAGTGTAAACATATAGATTGGTTAAATAACCATCTCTGTGAAGAGCGAAAATTCTGGACCCTTTTTAACCTACGATAATTCGCGCGGTCTCGCCACACCGATGATTAACCAATCGCGACTTTCAATCAAGGAATCAATCGACCATTCAAATCACTCATTCAGTCTGGAATCGAGGTTTGAACTCCAACATTAGCCGCCATTTTTGTGAAACTTTTTTTTATTGGTTTTGTGACTTAAACGTCGATACCACAGTTTTTTCAAGCCTTAGTTCCGACGTTTAGGTCGCCAACCAATTATTCTACCTTTTTGTTACATTCTACTTGCCAAAAAAAAAAAAAAAATAACCCTCAATTTAAAATCGAAGCGGGACTTCCTGTCGGAGTAAAAGGGCTGGGCCAACGTAATAAGTCAGCGGGGCCAGCGTTTGGTCAATTCGCGCATCCCTGAGGGATACAAATTTATCCCTCACAAATATCACTAAAGAAAGACAAATAAATACTATAATAAAATAAAACGAATGAATGTATGGTTAAATAGACAATAATATCAATAGATTACTGAGTATAACTAAACAATTAAATGAATATTTCAAATAAACAAATAAGTAATAACCTTTTTTTCCTATATGTCTAGAAATATGCAAATCTTTATGTGCCTTTAACTATTATCACCTAAACCACGTTGTTGTTGTTTTTTCTTGATTTTCTAATGAATTCATTGACTCTAAATAATTTACCTTGATTGTCGAGCCTTTTTTACAGTAGTATAAGCAGAATGCGACGATTAAAATCGCTATCAGAACTAGCAATCCTATAACCAGGTACAGTAAGATATCTGAAAAAGAGGGGTAAATCAAATCTTAATACGTGTTTGTTGTTGTGTCGTTATTATCACTTTGGAGTCATAGAGTAAGACCACCGTTACCATTTTATCCACTCCCTCAAAGTGACGCTTTTTGACGCCCCCACAGAAAGGAAGCTTTGCAAAACATTGTGGAAATGAAGAAATTGCTTGTTACAAGCAATTTCTTCATTATCAACCATGTTTTCACCCGAAAAGTAGCAGAGAAATAAAAGATTAAAAAAAATCATCGACTAAATTGTCGTCTGCAACATCTTTGAAATTGGACCAGTCTAGAATTTTGTTGTCTAGTAATTGGTTGATTACAAACAGATTTGTACGCAATAACTAGGACTAACTCGATATCGATGTTTAGTCTAAAAATGTTCGCAGGGACGAAACTGGAGATCTATTTTATTTTATATTTATTGTCTGTGGCTACCAAAGTGTCGCAAAAGGGGCCTGAATAAAGCTATATTTACGACATTCTTTGGCGTTTAAAGACAATAACTTGTACATCCTAATGGTTAATTGAGCTGAGTGACTTTCTAAACGGAACGAAGTGAATTTGATTCAGAACATAAAAATGGTGCATTATTTATCTTTTTTCCAATGAATTAGGCAATATCGTGTAAAAGATGGTGAGCAGTTGTACTAACATTATCATTCAGTCAGTACAGGCACACCAATATAACGATGCTCTGCACTGTGAAGCCATTTAACTTTTCATATTAATTCATTCTGTTTGAGTTTAGTGTAAATAGAATAATACAAAGCCTATTCAAAACCGTTAATAGTAACGAAATCACCTGAAATAATTTGAAATGTCTATGCTCTGAAGTGAGGACGTCACAAGGAGGCCATTAATGGCAGCTAAACGCATAAATGAGTGTTTTATTCCTCCAAGACTAACTTTTTTGCAAAGCCGAACAACACACAGAATGAATTTCAGCGGATTGTTGTTGTCAAAACGACGTCAACATCATGCTATAGCCATGCTCAAACAGGTAGCGCAGCGCAACGCATACTCAAACAGACAGCGCAACACAACGCATCGTGCCTGAAAAGGATAATGGAGCATGCATGTATAGCGATGATTATTTGCCAGAGGGAATCAGCTGAGTTGATTTATGAGGTTTATTTGCTATCTGGTTGACGTAAAGGTGACGTTATTTGAGTAGAGTTGTTTAAACAGCCGATTAATGAGATACTTGACCACATAATTAATTTAAATGTACTCTGAATTTGGCACTGTTAAGACAACAAATAGTCGTCGTTAAAAGAGGAAATTTCAATTTTGACGTGATGGTTCAAAATGTTAACCGTAACTCAAACAAAATCAAACGTTTCCAAATGAAACGAATACAAGATTAAATATGAACTGTTCCATTAATCAAAACTTTTATTTTTGTCAATCTGAGTGTAGTTATCAATCTTTTTTTTTAGTGATATTTTGCGTGGTATTTATAAAGGCGCCCAGTATAGTAGGCTAGCATTCTCGTTCGATGGCTACTTAAACGTCAGAAATTCCGTCTTATGCATGCTATATTTACAACGTTTAGGTCATAAACCAAGTATCTCCTTCTTGTAAAATGATTCCGACCCTAATTTTACAAACTATTTTATTTTGATTTTTCAGTTAAATTGCCTTTTCAGAGGGATGTTGTTGTGATGGGACCATATCTAGCCTATATTGTGTTATTAAGATCTTGCAATTGATCCACCTTTATAAGAAAAATTAGAAGAAAAACATTACACTGGTATCTTATTTATGAATAAATGCAGCATAAAATATTTCAAAATATTTCTAATCTAACGTCATCTTCGATATGTGTCTAGAGCAATGTGCCGGTATATAAATATATAAAATGATCTTCCCAAATGTCCAAAATCGCAAGTTAGATATTAAACGCATTTTTTTTTCGAAAATCTCAAGTTAGATATTAACCATATTTCGTGGAAAATCGCAAGTTAGATCTCGACCCTATGTCCAATTCAAAACCTGCTTTTGTTATGCGATATAGGTAGTATTTGCAGAAATATTGCCAGTTTATCCCCCGCTTAATTGTTATAACTTTCTTCTTTCTAGCTTTTTAACTTTCGAAAGATGTATTGGTTAATAGACAACGTCAACGTCCGTGTTTTGCTACAATCAATGTGATTTATTTGTGAGGTAATGATTCATTGATTGCGATTCAGTTATATCATGACAACTGTTGCACCCAACCATGGTTTCTTGTCACTTAACAATACCGTAAATCCGAACCAACGCTTGATAAGGATTATCATACCAATTCAGTCCATTTGAACACCATAATCTTCGAATGTCCTAGGAGGCCTTATCCCTTTCCTGTGTTTTTTTTTTTTTTAATTTTAGACTGGTCCAAAATCTAAGGTTTTGCAGACGTAAATTCAAAGTTGATTTGATTTGAAAAATAACCATTTACTTGGGCAGAAAAAATTGTTGAAAAAGGAGAAATTGCTTGTTACAAGTAATTTCTTCTTTTTCCACAATGTTTTCTGAATGATAAAATCACAGGGACGTAAAAACCAGGGATTAATCAGGAAAGGGTTAATATACCTTCAGTGGTCTATCAATTTCGAATCTACAATTTTAGGATGGCCACTATCAATCAAATTCGACTGATCAATCAAATATCTCATATACACAGGAAGTGAAATTTTAACTCCAACTTTTACGTTTAACTTTTTGCATGTTTTTGCGCTGTTCAAGATGTAGTTACGACGTTTAGGTCTCCATTAAACAATTTTACACTTTGCTTCATGTTACATCCATCTTTTTTTTCTCAAAATAATGTCTTTTAAGCCATTCCCACACAATGACGCTTTTTGACACCCCCAAGAAAATCCAATTTCCTATCGGAGGTCAGTGGACGTAGATAGTAACCCGTCTATTAACGTAGGTATAGCAGTATGAAAAGCTTACTTGTGGTCTCATTATCATCAGATGACGAAGACGACTGCGCTTGACCTTGCTGGTTTGTTGTTGTCGATTGACTTGTTGTTAACAATGTAGTTGATAGCGTGGTGCCAGTTGTTGTAGGTGACTTTGTCGAAATACTTGTGGTTGGAGGCGATGATTCAGTGGTTGTTAAATTTGTTGTTGGACGGGTTGCCGTTATTGTTGTTGTTGTAATTGATGTAGTAGAAGGTATCGTTGTTGTACGAAGAGGCGTCGCTGATTTCGAAGTTGATGTGGTAACAGGCGTTGTTGTTGCGGCATTTATTGTAGAAGAATGTATCTTTGTGGTGGTAAAAGGATTCATAGTTGTCGATGGCACTTGGGTAGGTGGTTTAGTTGAAATCGTTGTAAGAACAGACGTGGACGTTGTCGAAGTTTTCTGGCCAGAAGATATTGCTGTTGTAGAATCTGTTACGATAGTTGTTGTGTGATTTGTTGTCAGACTTGGTGTTGAGCTACTTTCCGATGGAGAAGTTGTTGTTGTAGTAGCTTGTTTTGTACTGGTAATGACCAAGGAAGTTGTCGAGGCCTGTGTTGAGCTTGATGTGGACGGAGAAACTTTAGTAGTCGCACCTTGTGTTGGGCTAGTTGTTGAGACAGTTGTAGTCGTCCTAGACTGTGTGGAACTTGTTGTGGGCGGAGAAGACGTTGAACCTTTTCTTGAGCTTGTTATGATAGGCCAAATTGTCGTAGCTTCTGTTGTGTACGGGGAAGAAGTGGTTGTCGTAGCTTGTGTGGAACTAGTTGTGGACGAAGATACTGTAGTCGTAGAACTTTGTCTTGAGCTGATTGCGGTTGGGGCTATTGAAGTCATCATAGAAGAGGTAGTTGTAGAACCTTGTCTAGAGCTAGTTTTGGTTGTCTCAACTGTACTTATCGTAGCTTGTGTGGAGCTGGTTGTGGACTGACAGGCATCTATAGTCGTAGCTTCTATTGAGCTTGTTGTGAACGGGGAGTTTGTATTTGTCGAAGCTTGAGCAGAGCTTGTTGTGGACTGAGAACATGTAGTTGTAGAACCTTGTCTTGAATTAGTTGTAGTTGATGCACTTGAACTTGTTGCACCTTCCGTGGGACTAGTTGTAGCTTCTGTTGAGCTTGTTGTGTACGGTGAAATTGTAGTTGTAGAAGTTTGTTTTGAGCTTCTTGTGGTTGGTGAATTTGAAATCGTTTTAGCTTTTGTGGGGCTGTTTGTGGTCGAAGAAGAGGACGTAGAGCTTTGTCTTGAGCTCGTTGAAGTTATTGCAATTGTACTCCTCGTAGCTTGTGAAAGGCCGGTTGTGGACCGAGAGGTTTCAATAGTCGAAACCTCTAATGAACTTGTTGTGTACGAGGAGGTTGCAGTTGTCGTATCTTGAGCAGAGCTTGTTGCGGGCGGAGAAGATGAAGTTGTAGAACCTTGTATTGAGTTGGATATAGTTGACGAACTGGAACTCTTTGAAGCTTGTGTGGAGCTGGTTGTAGACCGAGAGGTTTCAGCAGTCGTAGCTTCAGATGAGCTTGTTGTGTACGGAGAGGTTGCAGTTGTCGTAGCTTGAGTTGACCTTGTTGTGTAAGGAGAAGATGAAGTTGTAGTACCTAGTCTTGAGCTGGTTGTAGTTGATGCACTTGAACTCGTCGTAGCTTTCGCTTGGCTGGTTGTGTACTGAAAAGTTGCAGTTGTAGAATCTCGCATTAAGGTTTTTGCGGTTGGTGCAATTGAAGTCGTCATAGCTCGTGTGGAGATAGAAGTGGACAGAGAAGATGAAGTTGTTGAACCTTGTCTTGTGCTGGGTATGATTGTCTCAAATGTACTCATCGTAACTTTTGTGGAGCTGGTTTTGAACTGAGAGGCACCAATAGTCGTAGCTTCTGTTGAGCTTTTTGTGAACGGGGAGGTTGTAGTTGTCATAGCTTCAGCATAGCTTGTTGTGGACGGAGAGGATGTTGTTGTAGAACCTTGTCGTGAGTTGGTTGTAGTTGATATACTTAAACTCGTCGTAGTTTGCGTGGGGCTGGTTGTGGACTGAGAGGCATCTATAGCTGTAGCTTCTGTTGAGCTTGTTGTGAACGGGGAGGTTGTATTTGTCGAAGCTTGAGCAGAGCTTGTTGTGGACGGAGAAGCTGTAGTTGTAGAACCTTGTCTTGAATTTGTTGTTATTGATGCACTTGAACTTGACGTAGCTTGCGAGGGACTTGTTATATCTTCTGTTGGGTTTTTTGTGTACGGCCAAGTTGTAGTTGTAGAAGCTGAATTTGAGCTTGTTGTGGTTGGTGAAATTGAAGTCGTCATAGCTTTTGTGGAGATAGTAGTTGACGGAGAAGATGTAATAGAACTTTGTCTTGTGCTGGTTTTAGTTGTCGCAACTGTACTCACCGCTGCATGTGTAGAGCTGGTTGTGGACTTGGAATTTTCAATAGTCGTAGTTTCTGTTGAGCTTGTTGTGAACGGGGAGGTTGGAGTTGTCGTAGCTTGAGCAGTGCTTGTTGCGGACGGAGAAGATGTAGTTGTAGAACCTTGTATTGAGTTTGATATAGTTGACGAACTGGAACTCTTTGAAGCGGAGCTGGTTGTGGACCGAGAGGTTTTAATAGTGGTAGCTTCTGTTGCGCTTGTTGAGTATTTGGGAGTCGTAGTCGTCAAAGCTTGAATGGAGTTTGTTGAGGACAGAAAATTTGTAGTTGTAAATGCTTGTTTTGAGCTGGTTGTGGTTGGCGCTATTGAAGACGTTTTTACTTTAGTGGAGCTGGTTGGGGTCGAAGAAGAGGAAGTTGTAGAACCTTGTCTTGAGCTGGTTGTGGTTATTGCAGTTGTACTCCTCGTTGTAGAACCTTGTCTTGAGTTGGTTGGAGAAGATGTAGTTGTAGAACCTTGTATTGAGTTTGATATAGATGACGAACTGGAACTCTTTGAAGCGGAGCTGGTTGTGGACCGAGAGGTTTTAATAGTGGTAGCTTCTGTTGCGCTTGTTGAGTATTTGGGAGTCGTAGTCGTCAAAGCTTGAATGGAGTTTGTTGAGGACAGAAAATTTGTAGTTGTAAATGCTTGTTTTGAGCTGGTTGTGGTTGGCGCTATTGAAGACGTTTTTACTTTAGTGGAGCTGGTTGGGGTCGAAGGAGAGGAAGTTGAAGAACCTTGTCTTGAGCTGGTTGTGGTTATTGCAGTTGTACTCCTCGTTGTAGAACCTTGTCTTGAGTTGTTTGTAGTTGATATACTTAAACTCGTCGTAGTTTGCGTGGGGCTGGTTGTGGACTGAGAGGCATCTATAGCTGTAGCTTCTGTTGAGCTTGTTGTGAACGGGGAGGTTGTATTTGTCGAAGCTTGAGCAGAGCTTGTTGTGGACGGAGAAGATGTAGTTGTGGAACCTTGTCTTAAATTTGTTGTTATTGATGCACTTGAACTTGACGCAGCTTGCGAGGGACTTGTTATATCTTCTGTTGGGTTTTTTGTGTACGGCCAAGTTGTAGTTGTAGAAGCTGAATTTGAGCTTGTTGTGGTTGGTGAAATTGAAGTCGTCATAGCTTTTGTGGAGATAGTAGTTGACGGAGAATATGAAATAGAACCTTGTCTTGTGCTGGTTTTGGTTGTCGCAACTGTACTCACCGCTGCATGTGTAGAGCTGGTTGTGGACTTGGAATTTTCAATAGTCGTAGTTTCTGTTAGGCTTGTTGTGAACGGGGAGGTTGGAGTTGTCGTAGCTTGGGCAGTGCTTGTTGCGGACGGAGAAGATGTAGTTGTAGAACCTTGTATTGAGTTTGATATAGTTGACGAACTGGAACTCTTTGAAGCGGAGCTGGTTGTGGACCGAGAGGTTTTAATAGTGGAAGCTTCTGTTGCGCTTGTTGAGTATTTGGGAGTCGTAGTCGTCAAAGCTTGTATGGAGTTTGTTGAGGACAGAAAATTTGTAGTTGTAAATGCTTGTTTTGAGCTTGTTGTGGTTGGCGCTATTGAAGACGTTTTTTCTTTAGTGGAGCTGGTTGGGGTCGAAGGAGAGGAAGTTGAAGAACCTTGTCTTGAGCTGGTTGTGGTTATTGCAGTTGTACTCCTCGTTGTAGAACCCTGTCTTGAGTTGGTTGTAGTTGATATACTTAAACTCGTCGTAGTTTGCGTGGGGCTGGTTGTGGACTGAGAGGCATCTATAGCTGTAGCTTCTGTTGAGCTTGTTGTGAACGGGGAGGTTGTATTTGTCGAAGCTTGAGCAGAGCTTGTTGTGGACGGAGAAGATGTAGTTGTAGAACCTTGTCTTAAATTTGTTGTTATTGGTGCACTTGAACTTGACGCAGCTTGCGAGGAACTAGTTATATCTTCTGTTGGGTTTTTTGTGTACGGCCAAGTTGTAGTTGTAGAAGCTGAATTTGAGCTTGTTGTGGTTGGTGAAATTGAAGTCGTCATAGCTTTTGTGGAGATAGTAGTTGACTGAGAAGATGTAATAGAACTTTGTTTTGTGCTGGTAGTTGTCGCAACTGTACTCACCGCTGCATGTGTAGAGCTGGTTGTGGACTTGGAATTTTCAATAGTCGTAGTTTCTGTTGAGCTTGTTGTGAACGGGGAGGTTGGAGTTATCGTAGCTTGAGCAGTGCTTGTTGCGGACGGAGAAGATGTAGTTGTAGAACCTTGAATTGAGTTGGATATAGATGACGAACTGGAACTCTTTGAAGCTTGTGTGGAGCTGGTTGTGGACCGAGAGGTTTTAATAGTGGTAGCTTCTGTTGCGCTTGTTGAGTATGGGGCGGTCGTAGTCGTCAAAGCTTGTATGGAGTTTGTTGAGGACAGAAAATTTGTAGTTGTAAATGCTTGTTTTGAGCTGGTTGTGGTTGGCGCTATTGAAGACGTTTTTACTTTAGTGGAGCTGGTTGGGGTCGAAGAAGAGGAAGTTGTAGAACCCTGTCTTGAGCTGGTTGTGGTTACTGCAATTGTACTCCTCGTAGCTTGTGAAGGGCTGTTTGAGGACCGAGAAGTTTCAATAGTCGTAGCATCTGATGAGCTTGTTGTGTACGAGGAGGTTGAAGTTGACGTAGTTTGAGTAGAGCTTGTTGTGGAAGGAGAAGATGAAGTTGTAGAACCTTGTCTTAAGTTGTCTGTAGTTGATGCACTTGAACTCGTCCTAGCGTGTGTCGAGCTGACTGTGGACTGAGAGTTTTGAATTGTCGTAGCTTCTGTTGAGCCTATTGTGTATTGAGAAGTTGTAGTTGTTGAACCTTGCCTTAAGCTTGTTGTGGTCGGTGCAATTGAAGTCGTCATAGCTTGTGTGGAGATGGATGTGGACGGAGAAGATGAAGTTGTAGAACCTTGTCTTGAGCTTGTTTTTGTTGTCGCATCTGTACTTGTCGTAGCTTGTTTGGAGCTGGTTATGGACTGATAGGCTTCGATACTCGTAGCTTCTGTTGAGCTTAGTGTGTACGGGGTGGTTGTACTTGTCACAGCTTGCGTTGAGCTTGTTTTAGGCCAAGAATATGTAGTTTTAGAACCTAAACTAGGTGAGGTTTGGGTAAATGTACTCGTCGTAGCTTGAGTGGAGCTGGTTGTTGACCTAGAGGTTTCGTCAGTCGTACCCTCTGTTAAGCTTGGTGTGTAAGGGGTCGATTGAGTTGTCGTAGTTTGTGTTGAGCGTGTTGTGGTTGGCGCAACTGTACTCGTCTTAGCGCGTGTGGAACTGGTTGTGGATGAAGAAGAAGTTGTTGTAGTTGTTGTTGAGCTGGTTGTGATTGTGGCACTTGTAGTCGTCGTAGCTTGTGTTGAGCTGGTTGTGGTTCTTGTACCTGTAACGGAACTGGCTAAGTAGCCTTGAATTTGAAAACAGGAGTTCAAAGTTCAAACAAACAAGACACTAAACCCGAGTTTTTAATTTTTAGGATCAAATTTTGCATGACGTGTCACACAACTAAAACTATCTGCAATCTGTAAGGCGAAAAGCCCCCCC
The DNA here is from genome assembly GCA_946902895.1 of Fragum fragum. Lineage (NCBI taxonomy): Eukaryota > Metazoa > Mollusca > Bivalvia > Cardiida > Cardiidae > Fragum > Fragum fragum. Next base: position 31,303,795 of record OX336368.1, on the reverse strand, counting down.
CCCCCCCATGTGTTTCGTAAAACCGATTATTGACAAGAGATTAGTTCCAACAGAGGACAACAACATGTCGCAATCCGAAATAAAATACATAATGAGGGAGAATGGACTTTCAAAATTCAGAAAATCTTCACAGAGCTAAAAGTTGCGATTCCGGTCATCCTGCGCAATTTGCGCAGTCTAACCTTGGTAGATTCATACAGTATTTTTATGTTAATAATCTGAATACTTTCATTTTATACTTTTAACTATCTTAATGTAATTAAGAACTACATCATGGATTAAGCTAAATCATAAATTTTCACCTGACAAAATTGATGCAACGATAAATCCGAGTACGAAACTTGAATTAAATAAATTCATTTTCTTTGCCATTTAAAGTTCAATATCAGTTAAATATAATAGTACAACATTTGTAGAAATTGCACGGCATTGTGACTCCTTTATTTTCCAAATGGAATATCGTATTCGCTCACGATATAGGGAGCGATATACACTTGTTCTAGCTCTTCATTGATTGGTAAATGCCCTTTTGAACAAAACTGGATTTATATAATGACATCTGTTGCGTTAAACAATGGCTTCCTGTATATCCTCAATAAGCACACTTATGTTCAGCATTAGATCAGAACCACCAGCTCAAAAAAATCGACTTGTCAAAATTGTAGGTTACATTTGTAAAAAATGTAAAAAATGGGATAGAAAATAGTGCTTGTTACATGTAAATTCCTCTTTTCTTACAAAGTTTTCCAAAGCTATATTTCATTGTCGCTTACTTATACCTGATTGTGTCGTCATGAGGTAAATGTCGCTAACATGTTTTTGAGGTTTTGCACAACTTACTTCAAGTTTACACTATCCCCGCCCTAATCAGGCAGACCAGCTGTAGCGACAATTATAATTAAATCTTTATTTAGAGAAGGTAGCTTATGTAAGAGAACAGAAAAACTGTATGAATACGCGAAGCGGACTCATACATAGGTTTGATTAGGTTTTTCGGTTCATACCTCCATGAAAACAAAAAAATAATTTCTTCTTTTCTTATAATTTAATAGCATCGGGCGAAAAAAGCAAAAAACTTTACAAATTTTGATACTTATTTGTATGGAATTATTTTTTGCAAAAGAATGGCTGCGTGCTCAAAATTTTGTTCATGGAAGTATGGATATTTTTTTCGACTAATCAGAACTCCCGTTTTTGATAGACGTAACTTAACATTAATTAAATTACTAAGCCTCAACACACAAAAGCAATGCCATGAAGTGCTTATTTACACTAAGGCCTTCTGAAAGAATCAATGCTAATCAAAGAGGTGATGATATCCATCATAACCTAAATCCTTATTTTGATCATTGTAATATCAAATGATGATGGTGAATAAGGTAATTGATGAGCCAACTGTTAATGATAGCATAAGAAACAGATAGAATGTAAAATACCGTTCCATAAAGTCATGCATATATAAGTGTGTATATATATATACACACACGCACACATATGATAGTAGTTTATTTTTAGCTAAAAACGCATTCGGTAAGATATACACAGTCACGAATGGTATCAATCAAGATACTATAACTCATTATTTGACATCAAATATTTTTTTCAAAAATCGCTTAAAGCAAGAGATGCTTTCGATAGTATGTGTGTCATGAGGAATTGCATTCCAACATTCCATGTCAAGAAAAGGACTTTTTTTTTTTCAAAATACTGTTCTTGGAGCACATTTATTAAATATCTAGTTGCCATATCCTGGTCGTAAACTATAGTACTTGTTGTCGTTAACTTTTTTGTTAGTTTGCGAGTTGAAAACGTCGTAACTACACCTTATTCAAGCTGTAGTTACGACGTTTGGGTCACAAACAAACCGTTAAGTATCGAAGCGGAATTTACTGTTGAGTCAGAGGGCGGGTCCAACGGAGTAACTGACCAATCGAGGCAGTCAATCAAGGAATCAACCGACAAATAAAATAATTTATTCAGCCCGAACATGAGCTTATCAACTTCGACATTGACCGCCATTTTTTTTTACCTTTATTGTTGGTTTGGCGACTTAAACGTCGTAACTACAGCTCATTCAAGCTGTAGCTACGACGTTTTGGGTCACAAATCAATCATTTTATGCTTTTGTTACATGCTACCGGCTACAATTTTTACAACAAAACGCCGTTAAAAATCGAAGCGGAACTTCCTGTCGGATTTAATGGGCGGAGCTTAGAGAGTCAGTGGGTGGGGCTAGCAATTGGCCAATTTGGCGGGTCCAGCGATTTGTCAAATTTTGCAAGTCAGTCCATGATACAACGTGTAATACACGTGACCCGTCTGGCGACAAAAAGCTGCCCTGTAAGTACAAAAAGTATCGACCATAATCACACTGCGAGGACAGCACAAACTGACCAGGGTCAAAACAATTTCGATTTTCAGAATCTAAAATGGCCATTCTACCTAACTAACTTATTCAATAAGGAATATGATCCCTTTTTTACCTCATCTGGGTCAAATCGCTTTCTAAAATTGTCTTGTGGATCAACAAGAAGGTTCATTTTCGTATCATATAAATTTGTTTTCTTATATAGATTATTGGCCTTAACCCATTATCAGACGGCACAATTTTAGACTGGTCCAAACTGAAAGAAATTGCAGACGACAATTTAAAGTTTCTGAAATTTTAGATTTTTTCGACTTTCTTGGTAGAAAACATTGTGGAAAATGAAGAAATTGCTTGTCACAAGCAATTTCTCCATTTTCCAAATCGTTTTCCAAATTGCTGTCTAGAGTGGCGTCAAAAAGCGTCATTGTGTGGGAATGGAATAATGAGAGTCAACTAGTCGTACTTTTCCTTCATTTGAAGTCGCCCAGTCGTCCGAACTCGTTACGAAAGTTTTAAGTTACGGAATTTCTCAATTGAGATATATCTTGCCACGCCCACTGGTTCCGACTGCAAGTTCGGTATAGATTTTAAACGGCGTTGTTGTGCCAAATTTATGGTCAGTGGCATGTAACAAAGAAATTAAATGGTTGGTTAGCGACTTGAATGTAGTAACTTCAGCCTAAGTAAGCTGTAGGCAAACGCACAAAATTGTAATATAAATGTCTGATTTCACTTCCATAAACGTTTTGATTGGCCAATCCCATATTTGATTGACAGTCGATATTCATAAAATGTGTGGAATGTGTATCTAAAAAAAAGAAAAGATTTAAAGTAGGATTCGTAGAAGATGTTGTTAAACAATTTCACCATATCTCTCGATGTTTCCTCTAACTATTCTTTCTAGGTGCGTCAAAATGAAGAATTAAGAGACAATATTACATCTCTTTTAACCAATTACCAGATGACAAATTTTAGACTAGTCCGAATTCAATATAGCTGCAGCCGACAATTCTAGGTTTGTGAAATCTTAAAAATCGTTGTCTTTTTGGGGCATAAAACATTGTGGATAATTAAGAAATTAAATTCAATCACCAATTTCTTCATTTTCCACAATGTTTTCAAAAGCGTTCATATTGAGAGGCGTTTAAAAGCGTCACTGTGTGGGAAAAGGCCAAGACATGGGTATTCTCTCATTAATAACTAATTGCATATAAATTGTTTCAGGCAGATAATTTGACTAAATTGAAAACAAAGGGGTTTTAAAAACTCGTTTTAAAAAAGAGTTCAAATGATTTTTTCACTTCCTCTTTGTTCCGTATACTTCTTTTCAATGACTGCATATGCTTAACTCAAATTTACATTGTCTTACAAATAAATCTATAGATCGTAAGAAAATGTATCCAGTCACAAATTTGAACAATAACTTCTATAATCAAAGGACTGAAAGTACCGAGAAGTTGGGATTCGCTGAAAGGTTCATAACTGTGGAATTCGGTTCAAATTCATTTATTACTTTATTACTCTCTCCTTTAAACTTAAACCAGCATTCCCATTCGTGTACATATGTGCGTGAATAACGCACAAAAACATAAATCCACATACAGAAATCAAAAACTAGCATTGTCTTAACCCATTCCCAGAAAGTGACGCTTTAAATGACCCTCATTATGAAAGCTTTGGAAAACATTGTGGAAAATGAAGAAGTTGCTTGTTACAAGCAATTTCCTCATTATCCGCAATGTTTTCTGTCCAAAAAGACCAGGATTTTAAAGATTTCATCAACTTACAATTCTCGTCTGATACTTCTTTGAAATTGGACAGGTCTAAAATTTATCGTGTTGGAATGGGTTATAAGCTCGTGTCACGCACAGCAAAATTAGAATTTTTAATTTTGATCAACTATAATACGTGAACTCCTTCTAGAATCTTGAAAACAGAGAATAACAGCTTCTACAGTAAGAAATCAATGACCAATATGATTATTTGACCCCAAACTCGGCCAATTCTGTAACGATCATACTAAACTCACGTAGATTTTCACTTCAAGTTTATGAGTATACTTAGAAATTTGTTTCAGGGTGATCGATTTGAAATACCTGTTTAGACTAAAGAAAAAAAGAATATTTGAAGTGTTGTGAGTAAAATTCAAAAGAAAAAAAAGACGTTAACGTTATTGTTTGCACACGGTAGTTTTGCCCTTTTCCTAAAAATTCCTATAATTTGATGAAGATAGAATCAAATTATCTTCGGCGCCCTGTAGTCACGCGATTTCCTTATTCGTTATTCGGCTTTAGAACCGTAAAAAATTTTAAGTAAAAAGGACCAAGCTGAAAGCTAGATGACACTTGTTAAAGATTTTGTGCGTTATTAGTTTAAACTTGTAGATAACGACATAATAAAGCGTATTTACATGTATTTAGTAAATAAATAGAAACCGGAAGTTGATATGTTTACATTCTAATTTTTCAAAATATTCTACTTTCGTTTTACATCTATTTGATTTTTATTCAGTAAAAGCTGTAAAACCCACAATAATGTGTTTGATCGATGCCTACGATCCGCCTTAATTGCTCTCGAATGTTTTAAAGCTCGGGGCGGCGTGATTATTGTAAAAATGCATTTGCTGCCATAGCAATATTTGTAAACATTGCCTATCTATGGTCACATGACTACCACATGTCACTTGAGATCACGTAATTACCAAACACGGAACGGCGAATCACACACACACAAAAATAATAATTACTGCGCTGATTATTAACTTATTTTTCAATAATTTAAAGCAAACTAAAGTATGTTTAGAAGTCTCTAAACGAATTTTATATCATCCTTTTATTGTGCCATATTATTGTCTTCGGCTACAACTAACTGATTGTCCGTGGCAAGTTGAGATGAGAAGTAGCCCGAGGTGTATTCATATCTAAGAGATCACGTGATATGTGTTATCAAAAAACCCGAAATGAAATTGCCTTATGTTCATTTTGCGGTTTTGTGAAATCTAAGTTGGAATTGCTCCGCATTCCAACTTGAAAATAGATAAACCCGCTTTCTTTAAGGTTCCAGCGTTATTTGACCAATTGACATTGTGTACTTGTTTTATATTTTTATTAGTGATGAAGAGCAAAAAGTGCCGACACTTGTCACACGCTGCAGGCTGATCAGGGTCAATACTTTTCACTGGTCATTAGATCATGTTGTTCATTCGTATTTTTTGTTGTTGTATCTGTTTCTTGTGGGGGTTGTGTATATGTGGTTTTGTTGTTGTTACCCCTTGGTTTTTCCCTTTATTTCCAATCCCAATTGATTTGTTAAGCATATGGTCGTCTCGTTAACCCATTCACACACACACAGTGACACTTTTGGACGCCCCTCAAGAAAAAAAAATGTGAAAAATATTTTGTAAAATGAAGAAATTGCTTGTAACAAGCAATTTCTTCATTTAACACAATGTTGTTTTTTAACTCAGAAAGTTGAAAAAATCTTTAAGTTCATAAACTTTAATTTGTCGTCTGCAACTTCTCTCAATTTGATCCGGTCTAAAAATTCGCCGTCTGGTAATGGGTTAAATTGAAGAAAAAATTGTTGTTCATTATTTTCAACCCGGATTGCAATTACATTAAAGGGAAGAAACTTGAATTATTCTAGTACTCGTTTGCTCCCATTTCATTAAAAGAGGGAAAAAAAGAAGAACTGAAAATCCTGGAAGTTTTTAGCTAGCAAAGCGTCAGACAAAATTTTGAGGTTTTTAGGAGTTCAAACGAGAGCAGACTGCATCTTGAGGCTTAACCACTGAATCCATCGAATGCTTACTCTCCTTTGCGCACTGCTTTGTATGGCCACATGAGTTAAAGTTATTCAAATTTCAGAGGACTCCGTCAAAAGCATGCTACTTAAAACTTTCCCACTAAATCCCGCTTTTTAAGCATCCATAGAAAAAAGCTTTGGAAAACATTGTGGAAAATGAAGAAATTGCTTAAAACAAGCAATTTCTTCAATGTCCACAATGTTTTCTATCCTATAAGGTAAGGTTTCTAAATTCAACCAAGTTGAATTTTTTTATCATGAAATTATTTTGAAAAAGAAGAAAATCTAACAAAATTATGCTTTGCTAGTTTATCACCATTATTATCATTATCATAGCATTTTATACTGTAGATCTAGTATAAATCTTTGACATTTCTTTTCAAAAGTCTGAATGATTCATTAGATTGACAAACTCTTCTTTGATACTGAAATTCATCAAGCATTCGTATTGTTAATTTCATCAACCATGTCGTCACTGGGCGATAAAATGTCGTAAACACAGGCTGAATGATGCTGTATTTACGGAATTTTAGTCGCTCACTGACGATTTTTTTTTAATAAAGCTTGGCGTTTGAACAAGCAAATAAAAAAGCGGGGACTATAAATGATGATTAATAACGTCGTAGACGATGCCTTAGGAAACGCCGAAATATGTTACTCGTTATTTACGTCCAAAAGAGTCGCGCTCTTTATAACAATTGGCCAATCGCCACTGTCAATCAATTAATCAGTCGACCAATGAAATCATTCATTTAGTCGAGAAATTAATTTTCAATTTCGACATTGGATGCTATTTATTCGAAGAAATTTTGTTGGTTTGTCATCACTTTTTTGGTCCTGCTGAGATGACGATCGGTAACGCTTAACCCATTCCTGTTCAATCCCTGGTTTTCCGTCCCTGTGATTTCATAATCGAGAAAACATTGTAGAAAAAGAAGAAATTGCTTGTAACAAGCAATTTCTTCATTTCTACAATTTTTTCTACCCTACTGAATGGTTATTTTCAAAATTAATTCCAATTTAAATTTTCATTTGCAAAATCTTTGAATTTGGACATGTCTAAAATTTTGGAAAACAGGAAAGGATTAATGAAGAAGGGTTTAATCTAGCATTTTGATAAGTTCGTTGTTTTTTTCGTTGAAATTGTCAATAGATAACGAACCGAAAAATCTCAATAACGCATCGGAGAGCATTAAAGAGTCAAAATACAAAGAGCAAATTTGATGATAATGCTTCCCAGCTGTCTAAAAAATTTGTTCGAAGACGTGTATCAATTGTTTTTCTTTTGATTACATACAGCGCTGTCTAAGACTTTGGTTTTTTTTTTTCTAACTAGAAAAAAGAGGGTTTTTTTTTATTTCACGAACCTGTTATCTGCATATGCACTGAATCTATTTTCACAATCTAACTTTGTGTGAAAGTTTCAATAATATTTCATAGATTTTGTTGCTAGATCCTTTTCTCACACCATCCTCCTGAACAAAAAATCTCTGGCAAAAATTAGGCAATTGCTACATCGTTTTCATTTTTGTTTTCAGACTTGTTTGATTAAAGATCATCGGGCGAACAAGCGTATGCATTCAGTATAACTACATCTTTGATTCGAGAGAATATTTGATTGTTGTTCGTCTTGATTTCCTGCTTTCCCCCTAACTATTTTCTGAGAGTAGTTAAAAAAAATTGTTTGTCCCACACTATATTTAGGGCCGCCGTCATAGCGCATAGCGACATTAAACTTCGGCTAGGATATCAAATGGCTCTTTTTGCAGAACGTATAGTCAGAGACAAAAAACAAAATGGTAAATAGTTGACAAGCGACCTAAACGTCGTAATTACATATTTAAGTCACCAACTCAGGCACAAAAATGGTTTAAAATAATGTTGGAGTTCAACGTTGCATTTTCGGCATCGAAAATGATTTGATAGATCAATCAAATTTTGGATTGAACGCTTCTATCCGAGTTATATTTGTTTGATGGAAATATATGACTGTCTAAATGGATGGATATTGAAAAAATCATAATTCCGCCATTCTATTTAACGCACACCAAAAGTACTAATAAATGGATAAAAAGATAGATATATATGTAATAGATAAAGAAAAAAAGTAGAATCTATGGAATGACAAATCTCATGCATTTTCCCGGCAGTTGTCTTGATGATATTAAACCACCTTTTCATTTTTTTCATAGCGGTAAGAAACTAGATGAACATCATCACACTTTTTTACATGCAGTGTATTTTAACTTAATTCTTCGAAATACCTCGACTGTCGCCCAAATATTAATTCGACAAATGAAATCATCCAATTAGACTGGACGCAAACTTTAAACTCCGACATTGGCCGCCATTCATGTGAAGCATTTCTGTTGGTTTTGCGACTTAAGCGTCGTAACTGCAGCTAAACAACCATTTTACCTTTTATCACATGCTACTGGCCATAAAAACCGCTGTTAAATTCGAAAAGAACGTCCTAACGGGGTTAATGGGCGGTGTCAACGGAGTAAGAGGGCGGGGTCAGCGATTGATCAATTGATTTCATAGATATAAACGTATTTACGTACATTGCTATTTTGATGTCACGACGTCATTCATATTGACAACGTTCCTTAGATACAACGGAACGCCGTTATCAAATGACGGTTTTTTTTCTATTATTGAGGACTGACATTAAGCATAAGAAATGTAGCGGAAAATGTCACAGAGTTTGTCAAAGTCACTGCATGACTTTTTTGAAAGTCAGTCACGGACAAAAGATGAAAGTTTTCTTAAGTCAGTAGACTATGTTCCGAGTGCAGGAAGATTACCAAAACAGCTTGATGATCTAGTCAAATCCGAACAACAGACGCTTAGCAATGACAAACTAATAGAGGGATACGTCGTTATTAAACTAGAAGACGAGAAGAACTCTTCGATTCAATCCTCTGGTAAATTTAAAGACAGGAATGATTCCATTGATATTAATACCAAGAGTTTTTACGAAGGGAGCAATAATTTTGTTGAGGAAACTAATTCTTCTTTAGAAGACGAAAGACACATATCAGTTGATACTCTGACATCGATATCTGAAGTAAAAAATGTCGAGAATATGGATATCACAAATATACAAGAAGGTGTATCGGTGTCGGACTACGTAAAGTCTGTGAAGAATAATTATGGTGAAGATAAAGAGGGATCTATCGAAAGTGGTGATAGCTGTTCCGACGGTGTTGTTACATCAACTAATAGCAAAGGAGAAAGAAAGTTTTTGGTCAAAAACGCGGAAAGAATAATAAACATGGGCACCGTAATTGAAAACCGAATTCATTCTGACAATGAATCGTGCAAAGGAGAAGAAGATCAACCAACCCCAGTCTCTGAATTAACACGTGAAAAATCTCCGACTGATCATGAAAAATGTGACAGAGACGATCCCATATTCCTCAATGAGAAGAATGCAACTGCTCACAATATAAAATGTTTGAAGCATAACCAAGATCTTTACGAAAAAGAAACTGAAAATTTGCAGAATTTTACTAAAATTAGAAGTATGCATTCTAGATTAAATTCAAAAGGAGCTAGTGACATCGACAATAACACCGACGAATTCTTGAACAGTGATATAAAAATTGACGACTCTCCTTTTCAAGATGTACCGGATGACGACAGCCAATTTGGAAAAAATGTTACTGGTGAAAGTTTTATTGTACAGTGTACAAAACTAGGCGTCGATAAGAAAAGGCGCAATACTGATAAAGACTATGATCTCGATGATGGTGTATATGATGAATGCGGTAGTGACTTTTGTGATCTTGACGAAGATAATAAAGACAATGGTGATGAAGATAACAAGTCAAATGACGATGAGTACATTGTTTCTTCGGATGATACTGATGACGATAACAGTGGATCACAATCAGATGCTTACGAGTCGTGTGACGAATGTACCGATGATGAATATGAGCAGATAAACACAGAGAGGGACCGAGAATCAATAGAAAATCTCACAAGAAAAAATAACATGAAAGTGAGTTCTGTAACACAGACGGAAAAAGAAGAGAAATCAAAGCATTTTAAAGAAAACGATGGAGAATGTATTAAAATTGACCTTCCTAAGGTGATAAATCATAGATTAACACCCTTGATTCGCAATAGATCGTGTTTTACAGATGATCCTCTCGATGTTAAAATAAAACCCGACGCTTTGAACAAAGTGCACAACACCCAAGTTTTTATCCGTGTACCATCGGGTGTACTGGGCGATGGAGTAAGACCTGAAGGCCTTGTGCTGAGCCATGAAAACAATATTGGTGACGATACACCAGTAACAGTCGATAGCATGTCCAGGCTTCACCATTATTCTGCCGAACTTGAATGTCCGACCGCAACCACTGGAAAAATAACCGAAACTCCGAGATACAGTTCGGTTGTTCAAGAGCTGGCATCACGTGCACAGTCTGGTGCTGCAACCGAATTAAGTAATGTCTCAGGTAGAAAGAATCCTCAAGCCAAATTGGACAGCGAAGTTCGAGACCTTGAACGAAAAGCCAGGATTGCCCAGTCTGCAAAAATAAATTCAATCAAAAGAGCCCTGCCGCCGATTAAAAGAGGTATATGTTGTTTTTGTTTGTTTGTGTGTTTTCATGGGCACGACCAAAAAAGACATATGCTCGAGAAAACAGGCCTACCACAATTAACCTCGCTTATGATTACAGTCAAGCGATTCGATTTGTTGTTAAAAGAGGAATAATTTAACAGAGTTCAACAGAGTCCAAATGCCATCGTTAGATAATAATCTTATTTTTTTAAAATTCTGTATGAATCTTTTTTAACGGGTCGATTATCTACGCAAGACTAAGGAATTTATATACAAAAAAGAACAAATTTCGAGTGTGTTCAACCTTATTCCGCTCAATGCCTCCTTTTCGAGACCCCAAAATAATTTCAATGAAAACATCGTCAGAAAAACGAAAAGTTGCTTATAAAAAGCAATGATTACTTTTCTAACAATGCTTACCATCCTAACTAGAAATTATACTTATTTGTGTGATCATAGTTTGAATTGTCTTTTGCACATCCTTTCTCTTTCGACAGGCGCATTTTTGCTCTAGAAAAGCGTCAGCTTTGATAGCTTAAGTTAATAGGCAAAATTTTGAGGTCGTCTCAAAGTTCAACGAGTGCAAACTGCCACTGGAGGTTTAACCACCAAATCCATGGAATGCCTACGTCATAAAAAATAGTTCTTTTGTAGTTAAACTCTATTCAAATTGTAGAGAACTCTGCTTTGCTAGCTTAAAGTACTTTGATTTTACTCTTGGTAAAGTGTAATTTGTCGTTTCAGACCGACGACCAATCGATGGTCGCCTTAAGTCCGGGGAGACAGCCACATGTACCACGAGGAAAATCGAAAAGGACCAAACCACGGTACTATAAAAATAGTCTTTATTTGTTTACCAAGATTGGTGAATTGACCAGTCGTTGGCCCCGCCAAATTACTCCATTTACTACGTCAATCTACTCCGAATGACAGTCCCGCTTCGATTTTTATCGGCGTTATTTTGCACAATTTAGGGCCAGTAGCGTGTACAAAAAGAGTAGAAAAGTTAAAATAGCTCTAGTCATGACGTTTAAGTCATCAAACCAACAAAAAATTAACAAAAAAGGCGGTAAATGGCGGAGTTCAAAACTCCATTCTGGTTTAACCCATTCCAACTCAATCCCTCCTTCTTACGCCCTTCAAGGGAAAAGCTTTGGAAAACATTGTGGAAAATGAAGAAATTGCTTGGATCAAGTAATTTCTTCATTATCCACAATGTTTTCTATCCAAAAAGGTGAAAAAATTCAAAACTTCATCAACTTGAAATTGTCGTCTGCATCTTCTTTCGATTTGGACCAATCTAAAATTTTGTCAAGTGGGAATGGGTTAAGTAAATGTTTTTAGTGATCGACAACCGCGATTGATTAATCGGCCGATTGCGTTTATCAGTCCAATATTCGATTGACTTCTCAAATCATTCATATCGACAGGAGGTTAACTCTGAACTATAAACATTGACCGACATTTATGTGAGGCACTTTTGTTGGTTGGTGACTTTAACGTCATTTAGGTCGCCAACAAACCACTTTACTTGCTTGTTTCATGTTACTGGCCATAGTTTTATTTTTTCGAAATATCACTTCCTGACGGAGTCAGTTGGTTAAGCCGCCGATCCGTCAAGTCTGATTGGCTGAAACTTATCTTCATAGAAAGAAATGAGTAGAGAACTAGATTTTTACTTGTTTGAATACTTTTAACAGTTTTTCAGTCATATAGCAGATGCTGGAGTACCTAACCAAGGTTTCCTAGTTTTTTTCTCACACCAGTGCAACAGCTACATCCTTGCCGAGTCTCCATCTTCTCACTCCACTTAGGTTTACTATTATACAAATATCAGAAGGAGATCATACCCGGGACCCAATGTGTAGATTTCAGACGCGCTTCCAAAGAACTAGCTTTCATCCGTTTTTGAAGGAACTAGTTTATTCAGCATTACAAAACTCACACACAGAGGTTCCTAGAAAACTAATTAGAATTAGTAAATAATATGTACTTTTTGATTTTACAGATGATCATAAAGTGTACTTAGAAAAAAACAACAACAAATGTCTGAAAAAGAGATTGTATACAGCAAAGATCATTTAGAAAATGTATTCCGATAATATTATTCAATAGATTGGCAATTCAAGATTCACCTATTATACCATTAGTGTGAAGCTTAACCAATTTCCATACAACGATGCTTTTTGACTTCCCTTAAGAAAATACACTTGGAAAAACATTGTAAAAAAATGAAAAAAATGCTTGCAACAAGCAATTTCTTCATTTTCAACAATCTTTTCTAACCACAAATTTCTAAAAAAAACTAAAATTAAAAAAGAAAAAAAAAATAGCTTGTCGTCTGCATCTCCTTTCAGTCTAAATATAGCCGTAATTGGTTAATCCAATATCACTCAGTTGGCAGTATGACTAGGGTTTATATTTTAACACATCCCCATACAATCTCTCCTTTTTGCGCCCCTCAAGAAAAAGGGTTGGAAAACATTGTGGAAAATGAGTATCAAGCAATTTCTCCATTATCCACAATGCTTTCTATCCAAACAGACGAAAATTTACGATTCCATTAACTTGGATTTGTCGTTTGCAGCTTCTTTCTGGGCCAGTCTAATATTTTGTTCTCTGGTAACGGGTCAAGCATTTCCCAGGTCCCTCCCCGCTTGTTTAAATTTATTGGTATTTTGCTGGAAATGTCAATCAAAAGTAGATTGACTAACGACCATCGTCTGACATCTTAGATAAACGTCCTGTAGGGGTGCTTTTTGGTTGTCTCCCTTTGAATGGACGTACCTAGTATTTCGACAAGTTCCGTGGCGTGAAGCGTTTTATCACATTTTTTGACCCTATGTAATGTATGGCCGGAACTAGTCCTATAAATATCAAGTTTATTGGAATTGTCAACTTTCGAATTTTGGATTTACAATCGGTAAATTATTGGCTTGAAAAAGTGCTAGTTCATTCAGAAGTATATTTGGGTTAATAATTGGGTTAAAGATTCTGAAGATAAAGATACTTGTTGACGGATCGTTAGTCCCAGCAATTGAGCACCAACAGGTAGTTCCTAGCAGATATCAAACGGGTTTGTTTTGCAAAACGTAAATTGTTGGTTGGCGACATAAACGTCGTAACTACAGCTTGAATTAGATGTTGTTGCGACGTTTATGTCGCCAAACAAACAACAACAACAACAACAACAAAATGCTTGTAAACAATATCAGCCATTGTCGGAATTCAAATTTCAGTTCCGGTCTTCATTAATTATTTCAGATTAGTCGATTGATTCCATGATTGACATTCGCGGCGATCCGTCTAAAACAAGTATTTAACCAAAAGCAGACTTATTTCGAAGCTTATTAGCTGGATCATTCCGCGAAAAGCATAAGTTCGCATTTACATTACAGTCTCTTTTTACATGACATATCACGTAAGTTTCGATTTTACGTCAATAAGGACAAATCCTAATTGTTTTAACCTTTCTTTTTGTTGACAAGACAGAAACCAAATTATCACCTATCAACCATGTTAATGTCACATTTAAAGTTAACATGCCTACGCTGAGCAGAGCAATCCGGCCAAGGGGGATGTCAAAAACAAGAGGGATATTATTGTCATAGTCCGCTCGTCCGGTTAAAATGTGAATTAAATTGAGAACAAACTAACGATTGATCAGCGTAGCGAAATATGTGATTACAAGAGGTGAGAGGGAAATAATATCCAAGAACAGTCTCTCTAAAACCCTATCAAAACACGAGGCACGAACTGGCCTTTCTAGAAACAAATTTCTGTTGCTTGAAAGGTCTCGTTTTCCTATATTCATGGGTGTTTTTATAATTTTATGCACTCACGCACGTTTTATTGGCGTATGGGCTCAGTTTCGAGTACCTAGGATTATCCACGTTTTACGCTTCTTTTTTAGCGTATACGACTGATGGTTGACTTTTGACCCGTTTGGCACGCCATACCAAATAATGAAACATGGTGCATTGCGAAATCACATTCGACTCTAATAGAATGACTTATTTACTTGAGGGGAGCTTACTACTCATGATTCATTGGTTTTTTCAGGTTTGTGGCGTCAAGAGCCAAAGAAAGTCAGCCGTTCCTCGGTTATTACAATCTTCTGTATGTTACCATGATGGGAAGGTTGATGTCTCCATATATAGTGAACGTGGTCTAATAAACCAATCAGATCCCGTACATCTCAACATCAACTTTATCAGACAACCGCTGGGACCCGCAACCATCGTCAAGAGTGCTATAAATAAACCGAACGGTGTAACAAAGGCGGGATTACCATCGAGAACAGCTCAAGGCGGAGTTACAAAAGACAGGAGCCTTAACCGGAAAGCAAGGACATCGCATGTAACACGAAAAAACTTCCCCAAGCTGCTTTCACCAATTGAGAATCCGCCAAAATTACAAAGTCCTAAGATGGTCGAAAAACAAGTTAAAAATGATGTAAGGAAAAAATCTACGTATAATAGAAAGAAGGGGATCCCCTCTCGATGCAAGAATCTCACCAATATTTGGAGTAGTAAATTTGACGACATTGATTGGAACATTGTGGAAAGACGAGCACAAAAACCACCCTTTAATACACATATTGATCCGGATGCTTCACAGAGACACATAAAGTTTTTCATGGACTTTTAAACTGCATTTATCCTTTACTGCCATATGCATAAAGTTTAATGAAATTAAACACCTATTTAAAATAAGCCACCCTTGTTATTAAAATATAAATCTTCACACGAACAACGCATTTGTTTTCAGGGCCTTAAAAAAGAAACTTAATTCAAATCAGTATTTTAGTTTAAAAAAAAAATCTAACAAACAATCAAACAAACAAACAAACCATGTTGCATGCCTTTGTGTTTGCTTGCGTGTGTGAATTGAAATGTAAAGTGCATCACTAATTTCTTTCATATATCACACTGTTTCTGGTCATATTTGGAAGATAACCATTCATAAAGGGAAGAGGATTTTGTGGAAAGAGAGAAATTGCTCGTTACAAGCAGTTTCTTCCTTTTCCACGATCTTCTCTCAAGTACTAGAATAAAACGCCAGGGCGTAAAAACCAGGGATCGAACAGAAAGGGGTTAATTCAATAATCAGCATAATAAGCTTCTGAAAACTTGTAGCCACTGTTTGATTCAGACCGTGACAAGTTATAGATGCTGGTTTTCGATGCGATAATCAAAATTAAAATGAATTTTAGATAAGTGCCATTCACTCAACACCTCCGTAAACCCCATCATTTCACTAAATCCGAAACCAAATCAACGGTTGGCGACCAAAACCTCTACGTGACCGCAGTTTACTAAAGCTGTGATTACGGTATTTGATCGCTAATCGGCAGTACTATAAACCATAACATACAACAAACTATCCCTAAAAAATTAATAAACAAAAAAAAAACAATAATTAAAAAATGAAATATTAGCCAAACATATTTTCCCCGTATAGATGTAGGTGTTTTTGTTAAACCGTTTATTTCATGTTTATGTATCTATTTGCCCATATTGTGGAATTGGATGTAAATAAAAGTTCTGTTCTGTTCTGTAAACATATCGATTTTGAGGATCGTCGATGGGCGAGCAAAATGTCGTAATTACAGATTGAATAAAGCTGTAAGTACGACGTTTAGCTTTCCAACCAACGGCATCTTTGAGTGCGTTGATGAAACATATTTGAAAAAAAGTCGGATAAAGCACAGGCCATTTATGAGAAGTATTTCGAGAATAGTCATGTAATAGAAAGAATCACAAAATATGGCAATAGTGAGATTCCCACACAATGACCCTTTTGACGCGAATGAAAAAAAATTGGAAAACATTTTGAAAAAAGAAAATATTGCAACAAGCAATTTCTTCATTTTGTTGCAATTTCTTCATTTTCAACGATGTTTTCTACCCACAAAGTTGAATGAATCTATATTTTCAAAAAACTTAAAATTGTCGTCTGCAACTCCTTTTAATATTGACCAGTGTAAAATGTTGCTGTCTGGTAATGGAATAAACCAATATCAGTCAATGCGCAGTATGATCAAGGTTGATAATTTTAGTACAGCCCAGGTCCTTTACTGCTTGCTTGACACCTAATGGTATTTTGTCGGAGATTGCAAACAGAAGTAGAATTGCCGATCGATTCATTCATTCAGTGCGGATTATTTTTGTAAAACCATTAGGACGGTTTCAGGGGAGGTAATTTGAGGGTCAATGTCGGACTTTAAAACTCATTTCTGGTCTAAATAAATGATTTTGATCGTAGACTGGTTATTTGATTGACATTCGCGATTGGTCAATTTTGAATCAGTATCGTCTTCTCCTACTTTAAATGGTCACATTGTACGGCTTGACCAAAACTACTCCTACAAATAATCAGGTTATTACAATTGTCAACTTTCTCCTCAAGAGAGCGTTTAGAATTTACAGTGTGAAAACCACATGCTTGAAATGGTGATGGCTCAATCAGAAGAACATTTGAGTTAATAATTAGTCCGAAAACTTCTAAAGATCCAGATGTTAATTCGGAGAATAAGCCAAAAGCAAAAATATTCAAGCCTTATTGGTTTCGAGTCTAGGTTGGGAAATCTTGCAATACAAGAAAATCGTCTGATTGTAAAAACCTTTACTGCTGAGAACATTGATATTCGGATTGAAGTCTTTACTAGGCGCATATTAAATGTCAGGCTATGCACAGTCGTATAAGACAAGAGCCCAAGAGCAGCAAATGGTGCAGACCTTGCATAAGCTGTAATTACAGCGTTCGTGCTGTCAACCAAGGAAAGCGCTCAAAGTAAATGTCGTAGATTAAATTACTCTTCTGTTCTAAATAAATACTTTCATTGGTCATTCCATTTTTGATTGAAAGTGGCGTTCCGTCAATTACAAGCCCTTTAATCCGTTTTCACAAGAAAATTCACCCCAGTCTCGTGATATCCCTCGGCATCCAAAAAATATGCACTATTTGTACTAACAGCACTATTGGTCACAGTGCCCATAAATAACATAATATTAAGCAATTCCCTAAACAAAGGGGAGACAATTTATTAATCACCGGAAAGACAAAATGTTAAAGATCCTAAGCAAAAGTAAACATCATGGAGAATCATTGCAGTAAATTTCAATCCATTTCAATCAACACTAGGCATAAGTTATAACTATTTGAAAAGTCACTTACACTAGAAATTAGGCAATTTTTCAATTCAAGGGCAGATAATTGATGAATAACAGGAGTTTAATTTTAAAGGTTTAATGCACAACTAGAATATGCAGATTCATGATGCAGTTACAGCTTCTTTTGATTGAAACTGTAGGAGGAATTGGGTAGACAAGAAATATGGTGATTTATTTCAATTCAAGAGCAGACAATTCAAAAAAGAACTGAAGTGATTTAAATTTCAATGGTCTTATGTATAACTAGACACCATAGAGATAGATTGTAGCAAGTTTCAGTTTGTTCTCTTTGATACTGTATGAAGGAGTTACGCACACATGAAATATAGTGTTTTTTTTTCAATTCAAGGGCAGATAATTCTAGAAATATTTGAGTAATTTGATTTTCAAAGGTCTTATGCACAAGACAGTATAGACATACCTTGTAGCAAGTTTCAATTGTTCACATTGATACTGTAGGAGGAGTTCCGCAAACATGATTAAGTGAGTTTTTTTTTCAATTCAAGGGCAGATAATTCAAGATAACTATAGAAAGACTAGAGTGATTTGAATTTCAAAAGTCTTATGCACATGAAAGACATTATAGACATCATAGAGAATCATTGTGGCACATTTAGTCCATTCCTATTTATATTGTAGGAGGTGTTGTGAACAGAAAATATTGTCAAGGGACAGACAGACGACTAAGGCCATAACATACTACAGCCCTTCGGGTGTATAAAACTATGACCTCAAGAGTGCTGCAATTTTACAAAGTGTCTAAATTTTTAACCAAAGGTACCTAATTTCAAACTAATCTGTGATTTTATGAAGACAATCATTTTACTATTTTCCGGCTGATGTGGCATCAAATCAACTCCTACAGAAAGATAAATGGATGGCCAATGTAAAACTAGAGTTGTTTGAGCACCTGTTTTGCTCCACCAGTCTGAATTTACTTATCATATAGGTAAATAACTTTTGACAATACAGGAGGGAACCGTTTTCAGAAAGAATTACTTTGGTTGCAATTTACCTTTAAGGAGGAAACTTTCTTTCATGCAACAAAGATTCTCAGTCAAACTGTATCTACCATTTCCCTGGCATCACTATGCGATGTATACTTGAAATTGACAAATTGTGAATATCAATCAAATGACCAGTCAACCAATGAAATCATTCATTTAGACCTGAAATGAGTTTTGAACTCCGACATTGGCTGCAATATTTGTTCATCTTTTTTGTTGGTGCGGCCACTTAAATGTTGTAACTACGGCTTATTCAAGCTGTAGTTAAGATGTTCAATTTTTTGTTACATGCTACTGGTAATAAATTTTATAAAATAATGCTGATTAAAATCAAAGCGGGACTTCCTGCCAGAGTCGGTGGTCCTGGCAAACGAAGTAAGTGGGAGGGGCCAGTGATAGGTCAATCAGGCCAATCCTCCCTAGCAATATTACTGCTAAAAATCTGTTAAAGGATCAACAATAGATCAGTATTGTAAAATTTCATTGAAATCCATCCTCCAGTTTTTTCAAAGTTTTCACTATATATCCTAAATTGAAATAAAATCCACCAATAAAATCCATGTGTTTTATTCCATCAAATTGTTTTGAATAAATCTGATAAAGAATCACCACTATATCTGTGAAATTTGGTTGAGATTTATCATCTGTTTTCTGACAGGAGACTTGCAAAAAGGATTTATTTTATACCATATGTGGAAAATAGCTCAGCCCTAAAGAGGCATGTTTTTTATCAGACTATTTTTATTCAAGGCAACTGATAATGGGATACCAAAGGATCATTCCTGCAAAATTTGGTTGAAGTCAGTGCAATACCTTCTGATGAAGGCATTTTGAAATTTAAGTTTTTTGACACACTATCTGTACAGCCACTTGCATTTTTAGGATAATTTACTTGGAAATATCATGGGGACAAGGTGACTTTGGTAATTTGACCTTGAACTGTGCCCTTGATAGTCCAATTGATACTTTCTGAAGAAAATATTTTCATAGATTTCATGATTTACCATATATGGAAATAAACCCTACCCATAAAAGCAATGCTTTGTCATCTAATCAAATCTTTTTAAGGAATTTGAAAAAGGATCACCAAAGGCTAATTCCAGCCAGTATTTTTTTGAGGAGAAGATTTCAAAGACAATATACTCTTTATTGGAAATATCTCCATCCATAAATTCATTCTTTGAATGCAATTAAGACATCTTCCCCATCAATAAAGGCATTCTTTGAAAGCAATTAAGACATCTTGAAGGTAACTGAAAAAGTGTCTCTTAAAGATCATTATTGGTTGATTTTCAACTATTTACTTCTGAAAAGACTTGTTAAGCCATTCCAACTCAATCCCTCCTTTTTACGCCCCTCGAGAAAAAAGTTTGGAAAACATTGTCGAAAATGAAGAAATTGCTTGTATCAAGCAATTTCTTCATTATCCACAATGTTTTCTATCCAAAAAGATGAAAAAATTCAAAATTTCATCAACTTGAAATTGTCGTCTGCAGATTCTTTCGATTTGACCAGTCTAAACTTTTGCTGTGTAGGAATGGGTTAAGGACAAAGATTACTGATGGACAGACCCATGAATTGCTTGGATTCTGAGAAGACTGTAACAATTTTTAAATTAGCCCTGTCCTATTTCCATCTGATCAATTTTTTTCAATCTAATAAAGGGTCACACAAAGACCATTCCAGTGAAGTTTGGTTGAAATACATCCATTGGTTTCTGAGAAGTTTTTCAAAGTTTTCACCATATATGGAAATTACCCCTGATCCTTAAAGCCAGGTTTTCATCAAATCAACATTCATGGAAGGAATCTGATGAAGGGTCACCCAAGGATCATTTCTGTGGAATTTGCTTGAATTCTATTCAGTACTTATTGAGGAGAAGAAGTAAAGGTTTACAGATGCACTCTCACACAACGGACACAATGCTATGACAAGAGCCCCACTGGATTTCAGCCAGTTGGGATAAAATTGAAGAAATTGCTTGCAACAATCCTTTTCCACAAAGATGACAGAAAGATGAGAAATTTTAAATTTCATAAAATTGACGTCTGCAACTCCTTTCAATTTGGACCAGTCAAAAATTTGAATATGAATCAGGATGAAGTACTGCACTAGGACATGATCAGAACAAAACAAAACAACCTCATAAAGAATTGTTATTCAGTAAGATTGTGAAGATATGAGAATATGTCGGAAAAGCATAAAAAGAGGCAAAATTACGAATAAATAATTTAATGTATCTAAATTACTTCCAAATATTGAGCAATTGTTAATCTGACTATTTTGTACATCTTATAAAACATGTTTATGAAAGACAAATGCCCTTTAAAGGCCAATTTTCTAGAGTAGGAACTTGATAATCAAACCTCACCTTTTCCAAAGATCATGACATTTTCAATAGTATTTGACCTTGCATGATCAGTATATGTTCTGATTTCTATACAAATATGACTTAGGGATTACATGAAAAAAAGGAAACACGAGAGTGCTGATGTAAAGTCAGGTTACTAATTCCATTTTATAAAATTCCAAGATCTATTGTAAATCTTTCTTTAAAAACAAGAGGACCGCCTACGGGTGCTTATGTGCGGCTGTTGGGTGCTGGATAGTAGACAAAATGCATCTAGAATTACCTCCCTTGATAGTATAGGTTGCTCTTTTGATACTGAAAAAGTGTGCCAAGTTTTAAGAGAATGCCTTTAGTAGAACCAAAAATATAACAAAATGTCAGTTTTCGCATGATGGCAACAACAACAACCACAGGAAGGCTATCGTTATACCTCGAAAAACAGCCGAGCTAAAAATGCACTTTGTCCTGATGCACTTTGGAACGCATCTGCAGTTTCTTAATTTTTCAAGATTTTTCTTCTAAGATTTTTTCTTTCTATGTAAAAAAAATAATCTAGTATTGGGTGATAAAATCCTGAGATTTTTTTTTCTTTCAATGTGGAAAAGTTATATCCTAATGGGAGATGAAGTTTAAAATCCATCAATATGTTTAGAAAATATGCTCTAGACAAGAATTGAACACATATTAATACACACAAAAACACGCTAACCCATCCAACCCCAGATATACACTCATTATAATTCATATACAGACAGAGGTAACTTTATTTGCCTGTTGTCATTACATAAAAGTTCATAAAAGTCATCAATATTTACTTTTCATCCTGATTGGCCTGACAAGACTGACCAAAGTCAATATTTTACCGTTACAGAATAGTCCTCTTATGAGTCACATATTACCAGTCGACAAAATTCTACACTGATCCTGATTGAAAGAACTTGCAGACGACACTTGATGAAATTATAAAAATCTTTGGCTTTTATGGCAGAAAATATTACAGAAAATGGAAAATGATTTTAGGCAAATTCTTCATTTTCAAAAATGCTTTCCAAAGATTTTTTCTTGGGGGGCGTTTAAAAGCGGCATTGTGTTGAATGGGTTAGCATTATTGATTATTTAATCAGGGGATATATAATTTTATGAGCTCCTAGATATTATGAATAACAGGAGCACTGCCTATGGGTACCTACGCTCAGCTGTTGGGTGCTGGTTAGCGGATAAAAAACCTAAGTCAAAAAAGGGGCATAATTCACACAAAATACATCTAGAGTTATCCCCCTTGATAGAATAGGTTCCTCTTTTGATAGTGTACATATGTGACAAGTTTCAAGTGAATGCCTTCGGTAGAACCAGAGATATCACAAAATGGCAAAGTTTTCGTACGGCGACGACAACAACGGCAACACAGAGGCTTTCACAATATCTCGGGTTTTCTCTGAAAACAGCTGAGATAAAAAGACACCTCAAAAAAAAAACCCTAACTCTTTACAAAGAATTTTTCTCCATTTCAAAACATTTTTCTGTAATGCAAAAGGATGTTTCTATTTTTAGCACATAACCATATTAAATTGTCAAAAGCAATCCACCTTTTTTTTATTTGGACTCGTCTGAAATTTTTCAATCTTAAGATTACACTATTCCAAAGTCTGCCCCTCCCCCTAAAGGAAAACATGACAAAACAAGAGCACCACCCACGGGTGCCAACGCTTGGCTGCAGGTGCTGGATAATGCAAAAATTCTAAGTCAAAGGGGCATCACTCTTACAAAAACACTTTCAGAGTTATCCCCCTTGATAGTCTAGATAGCTCTTATAATGGTCAGTACACATGCCAAGTTTCATGAGGATATCTTCAATAACAACAGAGATGTGACGAAGTTTAAAGTTTGTCACGCCAATGCTAACATCAATGACGCCAAGGTGATCACAATACCTCGGATTTTCTCTGAAAACAGACGAGCTAAAAATGTTTATTAATACAGTAATATCCTTTTAACTGCAATTCTGATAATAGCAATTCATTGCTTAATTGCTTTAACAGTAATGTAACAGGATTCCACTTTACTGTAAAATAAACCATGTTGAATGTTCTTTGTCTAAAAAACACAGCTGTAACAACAAAAATAGAGATGTACAAGTTATAGTGAGAGATCAAAGTTCGATCTTGCATGTAAAGACAAAATTGACCTTTGATCACTCACTATAACCTGTACATCTATAGCACCTTCCACAGAAATATAATTGATGTGCTATCAAAGCATAGAAACCAAGCTCGAATAATTTAATTGTTAGTTTCGTCTATCAAAAACGAGCGATCTGATTGGTCAAAAAATTTAATTCATACCTCCATGAACAAAATTTTGAGTATGCAGCGATTTTGTATGCTTCTGCACAAAATTGCTCACTACAAAAAGGTATCAAAATTTGTTAAGTTATTGCATTTTTCGCTTGTTGCTATTTAATTATAAGATATGAAGATAATATTTTTTGTTTTCATGGAGGTATGAACCGAAAAACCTAATCACACAATGTATGAATCCACTTTGCGTATTCATACAGTGTAATTAGGTTTTTCGGTTCATGCCTCCATGAAAACAAAAAATATTATCTTCATCTCTTAAATAAATTGTAATCAAAATGCTTTGGTAATCTGGTAAGTGATGTATTGTTACACTACACCCAGTCCCGAGGCTGTTTCAAAATGTTTGTTATTTCTTCTTGCTTAGATCCTACTGGTACCTGATGGCAATACTCCCACCTCTGAAAAAACGATCACAAATTTAGCTATTTGAATATTTTTACTTGTAAACATTTTATCGAAATAATTTTCAATTGAAAATGCATACGAAAGAGAATACAGAGATACTGTGGTTAGAAAGCCTAAACGTTATACTTTTGGTTCATCTAACTCATTCCCAAACAATAAAATGTAAGACTGGTCAAAATTGAAAGAATTTGCAGATGACATGAATTTGATGAAATTCGATAAATCTTTGTCCTATAGAGTAGAAAAAATTGTGGACAATGAAGAAATGTTGCTTGTAACAAGCAATTTCTTCAAATTCACTTGTGTTGCCATGGCAATCAGAGTTTTTAACAGACAACTTAAGAATCATTTCTACAAAATTTGGTTCAAATTGGCCCAGTGGATTGGGAGATGTCATTTAATGAAATTGCTGATGGAAGAGGCACGATGGCCGGACACTGGACAAAAGGTTATCACAATCACTAACTTGAACACTTCATGCTCAGGTGAGCTTAAAAGTAGTGATGATAGCAAGTTCTACCATATTGTGTTATCAAGTGTATCTCCTACAGCATATAAAGGCTGACACATCAATAAAAAGGACCATATTGGGTTATCTATTGTATTTCATAAGCATGTAAAGGCAGGGCCATCAATAAATGCTAACATAAATGATACTTGGTGTGTTTCTGACAGCATGTAAAAGGCATGTTAAAGGCAAGGACATCAACAAAATCTACCATTACAGGTATGTGTTATCTAGTGCATTTCTGACAATATTTAAGACAAAGATAAAAAAAAACAATTCTGCCAGCCATACTGTTTATCTGGTCCATTACTGCAGGGACATCAATAAAATCTATTATAGTGTTTTATCTGGTATATTAGTTAAGTTAACCCATTCACACACCATAAAATTTAGGCAAGTCCAAATTCAAAGAAGTTGAAGACAACAGTTTAAAGTTGATGAAATCTTCAAAATCTTTGTCTTTTACAGTAGAAAACGACGTGGATAATGAAGAAATTGCTTGTAACAAGCAATGTCTTCATTCTCCACAATATTTTCCAAAGCTTTCAAATTGAGGGGCTTTTAAAAGCGTCATCATGTGGGAATGGGTTAACCCATTCCAACTCAATCCCTCCTTTTTACGCCCCTCAATAAAACAAAAATCCATCAACTTGAAATTGTCGTCTGCAGCTTCTTTCAATTTGGACCAGTCTAAAATTTTGCTGTGTTGGAATGGGTTAAAGCATGTAAATGCAGGGCCATCAGTAAAATCTACCATAGTTTTTTATCTTGGGTTCACTTCTTGCAGCATGTAAAGGCAGGGAATATCAATAAAATTTAACAACTGTGTATCTGATATTTTTCTTACATTAGGCAGAGACAGGATAATCAAACAGTGTCATCTATTGTAATTTTCATAACATGTAAATACAAATGCATAAAAAAAATCATACTATGTTATCTGGTCTATTACTTACAGCATGTAAAGGCAGGGACATCAATATACTTTCATATCTAGCTCCTGGGGTATTCATGCCAAACTTTGTACCTCTATCATACATCAAGTTGAACTCTACATATCTACCTCGCCGTAACAACTGCCATTGTCTAATATATAAAATGTGCTTACAATGATTTCATGCAGTGATTTGAGTATAATCAGAAATGCATTTAAGAGGATTCCACTGCATAGCAAATAAAAAGCTGAGTTTTTAAAAGTCTTTACCCTAAGACCTACTATGTGTCTAGTAATTATTCAATAGATCAATTGCTGCTGTCAATCAATGAATCAGTGGACCAATCAAATCATTCATTCAGACTGGACATAAACTTTGAACTCTGACATTAACCCTTGTCATGCTGAACCCGGAATATTCCGGTATGGGCAGGAGATGTTGACCAAGATCAGCCTGCACATAAGTGCAGTCTGATCTTGGTCTACACCTCCTGCTTGTAATTTTTCCCACCAGAGTTGTTTATGAAATTGATTTCTAAAAGAAACATTGATATTTAAACAAGTTCTGTCAGTGCTTTCAGCCCTTTGATTTTACAGCAGTATAGTAAAGTAATTTATACAGCATGACAAGGGTTAATGTGATAATTCTTGGGGGGAGGGGGTGCTGTCGGAGCTCAGTGGGCGGGACTAGGAATGTCGGTGGGACGGGCATCGATCTGTCAATTCTATGGCCCATTAAACTCATAGCCTGTTTGAACACAATCACAGGTTATCATGACTTTAACTACATTGTAAGGAAAAAGATGACATTGAAAACTTTTCTAGAAATCATTTCGAAGTTACTAATTACAAATCAACAAAACTGTAGACCAGTCAAAACTGACTGAAGTGGCAAACGACAAAGCACTATGCATTTTGATAGTAATAGCAATAAAGGGTAGAAAGGAATAATTGCTTGTTGTTTGTATGTTTTTAACACTTTTCTGTTTTGTAAAATTTTAGACCTGTCCAAACTCACAGGTTCTGCAGATGAAAATTTTATTTGGATTTCATTCAGTAGGGAAGAAAATATAATGGGTAGAAAGAAGAAATTGCTTGTTACAAGCAATTTCCAATTTTTCTACAATATATTCTCAATTCTAAATTCACAGGGACTTTAAAATCAGGGATTGAGCAGAAAGAGTTAAAGTTATCAATTTTGGTATGCCAGAAACGGGAATAAGTGGTAAAAGGTAAAGTTACCTGTCTGCTAAGGAGTAGCCTTTATTTTTGTTTTTCTTCACAATGGGAATGTAACAGGGAATGACTGCTTCTGCACAGGCCTGTCAATTAACACAAGTACCTTTTAAAATTACAGCAAAGCAAAATCCCGGATTTGTACAGGAAAGGGTTAACTAATTACCAGACAATAAAATTTTTAGGCCAAATTCAAAGAAGTTACAGTATCAAGTTATTAATATCTTGAAACATCTCTCGTCTTTTTTTTTTGGATATGAAACATTGTGGAAAATGAAGAAATTGCTTGTATCAAGCAACTTCCTCATTTTCCACAATGTTTTCTTGCACTCTTTTCATCAGGGTTGTGAAAACGTGATATTGTGTCAGATTTGGTAAACTTAAATTTTTTTCTGTTCTTAATGGATGGTAATATAGTCTTATCAACTTGGACAAGCAAAGTTTTTGAAGATTTTTTTCTTTCTGTTTTTACATTTAGTAAAAGTTGACACAATTCATGACATATTTTACACATTACAGACAGAATGATTTGTCAAAAAATATTAAATAGGTTAATAAATACACTTTCAATGATTTTATATTTCCTCCTACCAGAAAATTAAGAATGAATAAGATAAGGCTAAAATAGCTACAAATTACCCAACTTACCGATACAAAATTGAACACGCTGTCTGGACTACCATCCTCTAAATCATCAAAAAATATACCGCCAACACCTCTACTCTCTCCTGCAATTTAAACTTAAATAATTACAAGAACATTAGATAAGAGGGCTAGTGGCACTTGGGCTTACCTAAGATAAGGCTTTTTTTCTTTTATTGCTAATACAATCACAGTTTATAACAGCTTTCATTGAATGTCTAAGCAAAATGCCTGCCAAATTTGGTGGAAATTGGCACAGTACTTAGGGAGGAGATGTCAAAAACTGTTGACAGATTACACACCGGATGCCAGATAGAAGGTGATCACAATACTTCACCTCTAGCACTTTATGCTCAGGTGAGCTTAGAAAAGTTGCAAGCCAAACTTTTCAGTATTGCAGTATTTTTAGAAGTCTTTCATGGTGGAAAATATTTCAGATTATGAAGAAACTAATTATAACAATCAATATCTTCAATATGCATAATATTTTTACAACATTTTTTTCTTGAGGAAGTGAAAAGTATGATGTGTTGGAATAGGTTAAACAAAATATGTTAAACCTCTTGTTAGAGAAAATTTCAGAACCAATTTTTTCCTTGTTTTTTTTCAGAGCCTCCAGGAATAACTTTGGAAAACATGGTAGCAAATGAAGAAATTGAATGAAACAAGAAATTTATTCATTTCCCCTTTTCCCACACAAGCCCTCCTTTTTAACCCTTTCCTGTTTTGCCAAATTGAAGACCAGTCAAAATTTAAAGGTTTTGCAGACGACAATATAAAAATTGATTTTATTTCAAAAACAAGGTCCCAAACTGTCACAAGATACGCCCATCACACTGCTTAATATTAGCTGGGAATTTGAATAGAACTGAGGTTATTTTGAATGAATATTTTTTGTCAAACAAAGTATGAAAAACAACAAAGGACAATAGCTCAAACAAGAGGGCCGTTGGCCCTGGGGCGCTCACCTGAGATAAAGGCTCTTTTTCTTCCAACAGTCAATTTCATGTAAAGGTTAGGATTATGAAACAAGTGGGCCACAATTACGTATAAAGACTATGAACCTGGGAATCCAAATGTCCAAATTACAAATTCCAAGGCTTTAATGCTGAT
This sequence comes from Fragum fragum, assembly GCA_946902895.1. NCBI lineage: Eukaryota > Metazoa > Mollusca > Bivalvia > Cardiida > Cardiidae > Fragum > Fragum fragum. The sequence goes on along the minus strand of OX336368.1, from coordinate 31,275,317 downwards.
TTGAAAGGAGTAAAAAACTTTTTCCATGGGTTATAATTTCAGAAATAAGAAAGAAGTCTGTAAAAGTATGCTTCATGCCTATACCCCCCCCCGGGTCTTCCCCTGGAGACCCGAGGATCATGATTTTAGCTATTTTGTAAGAGGTCAATAAACTGATACTTCATGCAAAATATCAAGGCTGTACGCCTTCTGGGTCAGCAGGAGAAGATTCTTAAAGATTATTTTGAAATTTCACTTTTGTTGCCATGGCAACCAGAGTTTTTAACTGATTTCAATTCTTTTTGCTAATTTTAAGAGGGACCACCTAAGAAACATTTCTGCCAAATTTGGTTAAAATCAGCCCAGTGGTTTGAGAGGAGATGTCATTTAAAAAATCGTTCTTTATTTCTATATAAACCCCCCCCCCAGGGCTCCACCCCTGGGGACCCGAGGATCATGATTTTAGCTATTTTGAAAGAGGTCAATATACTGATGCTTCATGCAAAATATCAAGGCTCTACGCCTTCTGGGTCAGGAGAAGATTTTTAAAGATTATTCTAAAAATTCAATTTCGTTGCCATGGCAACCAGAGTTTTTAACGGATTTCAATTCTTTGAGCTATTTTTGAAGGGGACTACCTAAGCAACATTTCTGCCAAATTTGGTTCAAATCGGCCCAGTGGTTTGAGAGGAGATGTCATTTAAAAAATCGTTCTTTATTTCTATATACCCCCCCCCCTGGGCTCCGCCCCTGGGGACCCGAGGATCATGATTTTAGCTATTTTGAAAGAGGTCAATATACTGATGCTTCACGCAAAATATCAAGGCTCTATGCCTTCTGGGTCAGGAGGAGAAGATTTTTAATGATTATTTTAAAATTTCACTTTTGTTGCCATGGCAACCAGAGTTTTTAACGGATTTCAATTCTTTGAGCTATTTTTGAAGGGGACTACCTAAGGAACATTTCTGCCAAATTTGGTTCAAATCGGCCCAGTGGTTTGAGAGGAGATGTCATTTAAAAAATCGTTCTTTATTTCTATATAACCCCCCCCCCAGGGCTCCGCCCCTGGGGACCCGAGGATCATGATTTTAGCTATTTTGAAAGAGGTCAATATACTGATGCTTCACGCAAAATATCAAGGCTCTATGCCTTCTGGGTCAGGAGGAGAAGATTTTTAATGATTATTTTAAAATTTCACTTTTGTTGCCATGGCAACCAGAGTTTTTAACGGATTTCAATTCTTTGAGCTATTTTTGAAGGGGACTACCTAAGCAACATTTCTGCCAAATTTGGTTCAAATCAGCCCAGTGGTTTGAGAGGAGATGTCATTTAAAAAATCGTTCTTTATTTCTATATAACCCCCCCCCCCCCTGGGCTCCGCCCCTGGGGACCCGAGGATCATGATTTTAGCTATTTTGAAAGAGGTCAATATACTGATGCTTCACGCAAAATATCAAGGCTCTATGCCTTCTGGGTCAGGAGGAGAAGATTTTTAATGATTATTTTAAAATTTCACTTTTGTTGCCATGGCAACCAGAGTTTTTAACGGATTTCAATTCTTTGAGCTATTTTTGAAGGGGACCACCTAAGGAACATTTCTGCCAAATTTGGTTCAAATCGGCCCAGTGGTTTGAGAGGAGATGTCATTTAAAAAATCGTTCTTTATTTCTATATAACCCCCCCCCCCCCCCCCTAGGGCTCCGCCACTGGGGACCCGAGGATCATGATTTTAGCTATTTTGAAAGAGGTCAATATACTGATGCTTCATGCAAAATATCAAGGCTCTACACCTTCTGGGTCAGGAGGAGAAGATTTTTAAAGATTATTTTAAAATTTCACTTTTGTTGCCATGGCAAACAGAGTTTTTAACGGATTTCAATTCTTTGAGCTATTTTTGAAGGGGACTACCTAAGGAACATTTCTGCCAAATTTGGTTCAAATTGGCCCAGTGGTTTAGGAGGAGATGTTGTTTAAAGAAATTGTTGACGGACGACGCACGACGATCGCCTGACGGACGCCGGACAAAAGACGATCACAATAGCTCACTTGAGCACTACGTGCTCAGGTGAGCTAAATATACGCTAGGTAGAGTTATGGTTCTTGTACACTGCACTCCCACTTGATGAGCTCTATCCATCCATGAAATTTCATGATTCTAGCTATTATACTTTAAGAGATATACTCCGGACAAGATTCAAGTATGAAAAACAACAAAGGGCAATAACTCAAAAAAATAGGCCAGGAAGAGTTTTGGTTCTTGTGCACTGCACTCCCCCTTGGTGAGATCTATACACCAATGAAATTTCATGATCCTAGCTATTATACTTTTAGAGATATACTCCGGACAAGATTCAAGTATGAAAAAACAACAAAGGGCAATAACTAAAAAAATAGGCTAGGTAGAGTTATGGTTCTAGTACACTGCACTCCCCCTTGGCGAGATCTATACACCCATGAAATTTCATGATTCTAGCTATTATACTTTTAGAGATATACTCCGGACAAGATTCAAGTATGAAAAACAACAAAGGGCAATAACTCAAAAAATAGGCCAGGTAGAGTTATGGTTCTTGTGCACTGCACTCCCCCTTGGTGAGATCTATACACCCATGAAATTTCATGATTCTAGCTATTATCATTTTAGAGATATACTCCGGACAAGATTCAAGTTCGAAAATCAACAAAGGGCAATAACTCAAAAAATTGGCTAGGTAGAGTTATGGTTCTTGTACACTGCACTCCAACTTGGTGAGCTCTATCCATCCATGAAATTTCATGATTCTAGCTATTATACTTTTAGAGATATACTCCGGACAAGATTCAAGTATGAAAAACAACAAAGGACAATTACTCAAAAAATAGGCCAGGTAGAGTTATGGTTCTTGTGCACTGCACTCCCCCTTGGTGAGATCTATACACCCATGAAGTTTCATGATCCTAGCTATTATACTTTTAGAGATATACTCCGGACAAGATTTAAGTATGAAAAACAACAAAGGGCAATAACTAAAAAAATAGGCTAGGTAGAGTTATGGTTCTTGTGCACTGCACTCCCCCTTGGTGAGATCTATACACCCATGAAATTTCATGATTCTAGCTATTATACTTTTAGAGATATACTCCGGACAAGGTTCAAGTATGAAAAACAACAAAGGGCAATAACTTAAAAAATAGGCCAGGTAGAGTTATGGTTCTAGCTATTATACTTTTAGAGATATACTCAAAAAATAGGCCAGGTAGAGTTATGGTTATTGTATGGTTAAGAAGAATATAACTGCCAAGTTTAAAGTCAATCGGACTTAGGATGACAGAGTTATGCTCCAGACAAAGAAGTGGACACCGCCCGGATGCCCGGACAACCGGACGCACGGACACCACGGGTGATCCCATAATACGTCCCTTCTTCGACGGGCGTATAATAATCATTCAGTAGGGTAGAAAATATTGAAGAAAAAGAGGAAATTGCTTGTTACAAGCAATTTCTTTTTTCTCACAATGTTTTCTAAAGTATAAGAAAACAGAGACGTAAAAACCAGGGGTTGAAAGTAAAGGGTTAAAGCCCTCAAGAAAAAAGCTTTGGAAAACATTGTGGAAAATAAAAAAATTGCTTGTACATTGCAATTTCTTAATTATTCACAATGTTTTCTGTCCAAGAAGACAAACAAATTTTAAATTTCATCATTTCCACACTGTTTTCAACCCATTCCCTCGTAATACCACTTTTAGTTGCCTCAACCAACTAGAGCAATTATTTAATGTGATTATATGCGCCTTCAGCACCTTGTCACAAAACAATCCTTTTCACATAAAGCTAAATAGTTCAGTATAAAAGTTGATTATAAAGTAATACAAGAGCATAGAAGATAAGTTTGAGTTGCGAAACTGTGGGATTTATGCTTCATACAACAAAAGTACAATACAAATTACAAGATCAAGGGGAGACAATCAAGGAACCAATGATTGTAAGATCATCAAAATTGATCATGCAAATTTCAAATATACACAAAATTCTTGAGCAGTGCCTACTGTAACTTGATAGTAATGCTATGAACAATGATGATTTAGTATTAATTACAATTTCAAAGGAAGATAATAAGGAAACAATCATTACAGCATGTTTGATTGGATTTCAGTGCACACAAACTACAGGAATATTGCCACAGACAACAATAAATCAGTGAAATTTACACAGGTTCAAGAGGAGATAATTCATCAAACAAGTATTGTCATGAAAACTGTATATGCTAAAATTTTCTAATAACAGCACCATTCTTGTTTGAGTTCAGAGCATGCAATTCTCAAAGGTATTGCCAAGAATAATTCAGTTGAATTCCCAAAATGAAGGGAGGTAGGGGTAATTCAGTACCAAAAACGCTTGCAATGGCACACAAGAGAAATACTCAGATATTGGAAATTTAGTAAAATTTATGTGTTCAAGGGGAGATAATTCAGCAAACTAATACAAGTTTTGTCATTCCCCATGCACAAGTTTACTCTATCAAATACATTGTATTTCACTCGGTACATGCAAAACTGTTGGAGAAATGCTCTGGTTATCTGTAATTAGTAAAATTTATGAGTTCAAGGGGAGATAATTCAGCAACCAGTACAAGTACCGCCATGAAAATTTCACATACAAAAGTCACATTACCAGTTACATTGTGTGTAAATATGAGCTTAATACAAGTAATACTGTTGAAGAATTCTGCAGACAATTAGAATTCAGATTTACACATTCAAGGGGAGATAATTCAGAAACAAATGATAGTATGGTCTTGAAAATTTCACTCGCAACTTTATACTACCAGGTACATTGTGTTTAAATTTGAGTTAATTGCATGTAATATTGAGGGAGAAATGCTCTGGACAACAGTAATTAGGTAAATTTTATGTGTTAAAGGGGAGATAATTCAATAACCAGTTTGAAAAGGGGATTGAAAATGCAGGTACACAACTCCATGTAATGGTTAACATTATGTGTAAATGTAAGAGTCTTAGCCTCAATAGTGTAGGAGAAAAGCTCCTGACAAAAATATGTCCACTGATGGAAAGACTTATGGACGAACAGCCATGGCGATTCCAATATACCACCTTCCACTTTGTTGTGGGGTTACAAAAAGGTTTTGGAAAACTTTGTTTAAAATTAAGAAATTGCTTATTACAAACAATTTCTTCATTCTCCATAATGTCTCCTTCCCCTTCAAAAAACAAGATTTTCTTAACTGCATCAAATAATTTTTTTGTCTGCAGTGTCTTTAAATTTGGCCAAGTCTACAATTTGTCAGGTAATGGGTTATGGGTAATACCTAGATTCAGGCAATCAAATCCTGGATTGTGTGAGAAAAGATGAAGAGACCTACCTCTGTGTCTGATATAGAAATACTCATCACACCATTTCTTGAACTTAGGATAGTACTCCCTATTATGTTTATCACATGCATTCTTCAGGGTTCTGTGAAAATGGACCACATCCTATCAAAACAGAAAATTAGCAAGATTAACAGAACCAAACCTATTCATGTAAAGTCGAAATTTACACCAGTTTTATACCCTTTTAGAGCTGACTTTGTTTTAATGGTGTTTAACCCATTCCCAAACAATCCCCCTTTTTCACACTCCTCAAGAAATGCTTTGCAGAGCGGCACATATACCCAGAAGGGGCTTGTCAGTGGAATTAAATATTTTACCATAAGTTTTATGATAAAAATGATCTTCAAACTAATCTTTACAGATAAGACTAACTTGATATCAACAAAAATGCAGTACCCCAAAGAATATAATTGTGACTGGTCTTACAAGAGGAAAATCTTGAAAGTGTAAACAGTTTAACCTAGTGAGACTGGGCAAATGGTTCAGGCTTAGCAAGGTTGGAATTTTCACTTTAAGAATATCTTTTGTATCTAGAAAGATTATCCTTACAATATGACAATTTTGTAATGCCAGTTGTGTTTGACCTATGCACTATTTCAACAATAGGATTAATCACTGTGAAACTCTTTTAGTATTAACAGCACTATGGATCACATTGCACACTAAAAACATAATGTTAAGCAATTCCCTAAACAAAGGGGAGTCAATTCATTAATTGCTGGAGATACAAAATGTTAATGATAGTACACATTATGGAGAATCATTGTAGTAAATTTCAATCATTTTCAATTGACACTAGGCACAAGTTATAACCAATTGAAAAGTTAAGCAATTTTTCAATTCACAGGCATATAACTGATGAAGAACTGGAATGATCTTAATCTTAAAGGTTTAATGCACCACTAGAGACTATGCAGATTCATTTTTGATTGAAACTGTATGAGGAGCTAGGCACATAAGAAATAAAGTGATTTATTTCAATGAAAGGCAGAAAATTCATGAAGGACTGGAGTGATTCAAGTTTCAAAGGTCTTATGCACAACTAGACATGAAAGAGATACATTGTTCCCTTTGATACTGTAGGTGGAGTTGCGCACACATATGAAATATGGTGATTTTTTTTTTTCAATTCAAGAGTAGATAATTCAAGACAATTCTAGAATGACTAGAGTAATTTGAATTTCAAAGGTCTAATGCACAACTATGCATCATAGAGATACATTATGGAACATTTCAATTCATTCCTATTGATACTGTAGGAATAGTTGCGCAGACATAAAATGTAGTAATTTATTTTTCTATTCAAGGGCAGATAATTCTTGAACATCTGTAGTGATTTGAATTTCAAAAGTCTTATGCACAACTAGACATTATTGAGCATCGTTGAGGAATATTCAGTGCATTCCTAGTGATACTGTGGTCGGAGTTGCACACATCAACAAGAGGCCAAAGAGGGCCTGAGACGCTCTACTGGTTATCAAGTTTTCCGTTAAAGTAACCTGATATTTCAGGAAGTTAATTACTCAAGGAGAATGCATAAAGCAAACCCCCCCCCCCCCCAAAAAAAAAAAAAACAGGACTTTATCCCCTTTATCATTTTGAGCAGCAATCCTCAAGGCCACTTTCCCCATGTTTCATGACGGATCCACTCCATTTCCAAAAGGAGGTTATCTTATGACCCTACAATCATCCTGTAATATTTTCATGAGAATCTGACAATAATTGTGGACTTTATCACATAAACTGGATTGTTTTGAATGAAAATCCATAAGGCCCCTTTTCCTGTGTTTTCTGAGGGATCAATTTCAGTCCAAAAGGAACTTTCCTTACAACCCTTCAATAGTCCTGTGAAATTTAAAAGACAATTTGATAATGATTGTGATCTGCATCACATACACAAGAATGTTTTGAATGATAATCTGTAAGGCACCTTTTCCTGTTTTTCTAATGCCACAGTTATTCCATGCATCTTTGAAGAGAATCCAATAAAACTGTTGACTTTATTATGTTAACAAAGATATTAAAATCAAGTTCTCATAAGGCCCCTTTTCCAGTGATATTTTACTGTTGGTTTCTTTATTCTGTGAAAGTTAAAAGTGAATACGATGAAATATTGGGAATTCATTATGTTTACTAGAATATTTGAAAAAAATCAAAATCATAAGGCCCCTTTTTACATGATACTTGATGGATTGTACCCAGTTCTGAAAAGAACCATTTAAGTGATTGAACCATCATTCTGTGAAATTTTTAAGTGAATCTGGTGAAATCAAGGGACATCATTTTGTTAACCAGAGTATTTAAGACAGTTTTTCATAGGGCCCCTTTTTATTTGACACTTGCCACAATCAGATCGACTGTTAAGATCAACAATTGTTATGATGGTACAATGAATCTGTGTAATCTGTGGAATTTATTGTGTTAATGGGTTTATAGTGAAATCTTCATAGGGCCCCTTTTCTCACGATACTTTACAGAACAAACCAAATTTCAAAAGGAACAATTCTAATGAAGGTACAATCATTCTTTAAAAGTTAAAGAGAATCAATTAAAACAGTGGACTGAATTGTGTCAAGAATTTTTTGTAATAAATTTTTGATAAGGTCCCTTTTCTCATGAAACTTAACAAATCAGACCCAATGTACAAAGGTACAATCCTAATGATAGATAGTTTGAAGAAAATGATAAAGACTGAGGACTTTATTGTGATAATGATGTTTTTGTAATAAAATTTTCATAATGCCCCTTTTCTTGTGTCACTTACCAAATCAGACCCAATTTACAAAGGAACAATCCAAATAATGGTACAATCATTCTATTAAAGTTTGAATAGATTCTGATAAAGACTGAGGGCATTGTTGTGTTAATGAAGATTCGTTTATAATTATTTCATACAGCCCCTTTTGCTATGATACTAGACAGATCAGGGCCTATTTGGAAAGAAACAACCTTAATGATGGTACAAACATTCTGTGAAAGTTTGAACAGAATCCGATGAGAATGCGGACTTAATCTTGGTGTCAAGATTTTAAAATAAAATTTTCATATGGCTCCTTTTCCTGTGATACTTGAAGGATCAGGTCTCAAGACAGCATCAAAATCGTAATTATTGTACAATGATATTCTGTGAAGGTTTGAAGAAAATCCAATGAAAGCTCTGGACTTGGTTACAAGCTTATAGACAAAATTCTCAAAAGGCCCCTTTTCCTATGATACTAGACAGATCAGGCCTAATTTGAAAAGAAATAATCCTCAAGATCGAATAATCATTCTGTGAAAGTTTAAACAGAATCTGATGAAAACTGTTGACTTCATTGTGGTACAAGGATTTTAAAATTAAATTTCATAATGCTCCTTTTTCTGTGATACTTGACAGATCAGGTCTGATGTCAACATCAACAATCATTTTTATTGTACAATTATTCTATGCATGTTTGAAGAAAATCCAATGAAAGCTGTGGACTTGGTAACAAGGGTTTATAAATGAAATCTTCATACGGCCCCTTTTCCTATGTTTCTTGACAGTTCAAACCCTGTTATGAAAAGAATGATTGATATGACCTTACAATCATTCTGTGAAAGTTTCAACAAAATCTGATCAAAGCTGTGGGCTTCATTGTGTTAACAGGGATTTTCTAATTGAATTTTCATATAGCCCCTTTTCCCATGTTACTTGATGGATCTGAACCAATTCCAAAGGGAACTATACTAACAAAAGTATAATTATTCTGTTTGAGTATAAAGACAACCCCATGAAATCTGTGGACTTGAAAGCATTAATTAAGATTTTTATGATTGAATTTTCTTTAGACCCCTTTTCCTATTTTTCTTGATGGATCAGACCCAATTTGAAAGGAACAATCCTTATGATGATACAATCATTATGTAAAAGTTTGAAGTCAATCAGGTGAAATCTAGGGCCATGATGTGTTAACTTTTTATTAAATTTTCATAGGGCCCCTTTTCCCATGAAACTTGATGGATCAAACACACTTCCGAAAGGAGCAATCCATTTAATGTAATAATCATTCTGTGAATGTTTGAAGAGAATTTGTTGAAAACTGTGGACTCTATTGTGATAACAAGGATTTATAATCAAATTTTCATAAGGCCCCCTTTTCCTGTGGTCCTTGACGGTTCATACCCAATTTCTTAAGGAACAATCTGTGAAAGTTTGAAGAGAATCGAATGAAAACTGTGGAGTCTAGAGTGTTAACGAGGATTTCTTTATAGATTTTTCCGTTAAATTTTAAAAAGGCCCCTTTTCCCATGTTTCTTGACGGATCATATCCAATTCCAAAAGGAACAATCCTTATGATGGTATAATCAGTCTGTGAATGTTTGAAGAGAATCTGATGAAAATTTTGGACTCTAGAATGTTAACGATGATTTTTTAATTAAATTTTTATAAGGCCCCTTTTCCTGTGTTTTTTGATGGATCATACCAAATTTCAAAGGAATGATCCTTATGATGGTACAATCATTCTGAGAAAGTTTGAAGAGAATCCGATGAAAACTGTGGACTATAGAGTGTTAACAAGGATTTTTAATTGAATTTTCAATGAAGTTTCATAAGGCCCCTTTTCCCATGTTTCTTGACGGATCACACCCATTTTTGAAAGGACCGATCCTTATGATGGAACAATCATTCTGAGAAAGTTTGAAGAGAATCCGGTGAGAACTTTGGACTCTAGAGTGTTAATGAGGATTTTTTTATTAAATTTTCATAAGGCCCCTTTTCCCTTGTTTCTTGTTTGATCTGACTAAATTTGAAAGGAACAATCCTTATGATGGTACAATCATTCTGAGAAAGTTTGAAGAGAATCCGATGAAAACTGTGGACTCTTGAGTGTTAACTAAGATTTTTAATGAACTTTTTCATTAAATTTTCATAAAGCCCCTTTCCCCTGTGTTTCTTGATGGATCATACCCAATTTTGAAAGGATTGATTGATTGAATGGGGTTTAACGCCGCTTTTAACAGTATTTCAGTCATATCGCGGCGGCTGGAGCACCTAACAATGGATTCCTGGTATTTCTCACACCAGTACTACCACTACATCCTTTCCTAGCCTCCAGCTGCTATCTCACTTAGGTTTACGATTATCCACCCATTGGTGAGAGACAATTGTCGGAAAGAATATTTGCCGCCGCCGGGGATCGAACCCATGACACCCATGATTGAAGACTAGGAGTCCGGCGCGCTACCGACTGCGCTATGGCGGCGGCAAAATTTTGAAAGGAACAATCCTTATGATGGTACAATCATTCTGAGAAAGTTTGAAGAGAATCCGATGAAAACTGTGGACTATAGAGTGTTAACGAGGTTTTTTTAATTAAATTGTAATTAGGCCCCTTTTCCCAGGTTTCTTGACAGATCTGACCCAATCTCGAAAGGAACGATTCTTATGATGGTAGTTCAGGCTACTCCTTTATCCCTAATACTGTTTTTCAAAATCTTAGACTTGTCAAAATTCAAAGGGGCAGCAGACAACTTTATAAAGTAAGTATAATGCTACAAGAGGTCATTGCCCTAAAGCACTCACCTGAGTTGATCACTGCAGAAATAAAAAAGAGCACCACCCAAAGGTGAGAACGCTCGGCTGCAGGTGCTAGATAATGCACAAATTCTAAGTACAAAAAAGGGGCAAAACTCTTACAACAATGCTTTTGGAGTTATTCCCCTTGATAGTCTAGAAAGCTCTTGTGATGGTCAATACACATGCCAAGTTTCATGATATCTTCAATAATAACAACAGATATGACAAAGATTGAATTTTGTCACGCCAATGCCAACGCATATGTATAGAATATATAAACTCTGCATGTATATGGCAAGGGAGGATTCTTTAAGTTAGACTTTAGAGACTATCAATAGTTTTTGACCCCATGTGACCAAATATCGATCTTGACCTAGTTTCAATTGAAACAAACATTCTTACCAAATATCAAGTTCTTTGAGCCCAGATGTGGCATCCAGGGTTCTAATATTTGACCCAATGACCTAATTACCCCATGTAATCCAAATACAAACTGGCAGAGATATTGTGAAGAAAATCCTTCTGACAAAATATCAAGTCATAATAACTTAAATGAGGCTTCATGGCATTTCTAAGACTTAACCTAGTCCTCTTGTTTTTACCAAAAAAAAACAAAAAACAAACCATTATTCAATCTTGGCCAAGATATTATGGAGACAATATTTTTGACCACTTATCAAATCAGCTGACCTTAAAATGTAGCCTATAGAGTGCATACAAGGTATGGAAAAGATTTGACCTTGTGACCAAGTATTTGACCCCATGTGACTTGACCCATTCCCACTAAGTGATGCTTTTAGACTCCCCTTAGAAAAAAAAGCTTTGGAAAACACTATGAGAAATGAAGAAATTGCTTGTTACAAGCAATTTCTTCATTTTCCACAGCGTTTTCTACCCAGTTAGTTGAAAAAACCCACAATTTCACACACTCTCAATTTTCATCTGCAACTTCTTTCAATTTTGGCCAGTCTGACAAAAGTTCTGACAAAGCTTGAAGACACTAGACCCAAAAATATGGCCCCTAAAGTTTAAACAACGTATCTCATATTACCTTGTGACCTAGTTTTGACCAAATGTGACCCTAATTGTACTTGGCCTGGTAATCTAGGTTTTGACTCCATGTGATCCAAATTTGTACTTTGCTGAGAGACCATAGAGACAGATATTGTGACAAAGTATGAAGACATTTTAACCAAAAATGTGTCCTCTAGAGTGCAAACAAGACATTTCTTAGATTCAATCTAGTAAACTAGTTTTTACCCTATGTGGCACAAATTAAAACTTTGCCCAGAGACCATGGAGATAAACATTCTGACAAAATTTGGAGACATTGGAGCAAAAATGTGGCCTCTAGAGTGCAAACAAGATGTTAATACATGACACACGATGGATGACAGATTACAGCTGACGAACACAGCATGATCACAAAAGCTCACCTTGAGCACTGTGTGCTCAGTTGCGCATAAAAGTAGCTATCTTATATGAGGAAAAGTATATTAGGAAAATAAGAAATTGCTTCTAATAAGCAATTCCCTATTTTTCTACAATGTTATCTCAAGTATAATATCACAGGGACATTAAGATCAGGAATTGTACAGATAAGGTTTAATAGAGAAAAAATCTGCTAAACTTTTGGAGAATATCCTAAAAAGTAAAAAAATATTACAACAAAGATTTTCAATAAAAATGCCTTGTCATCGCAATGTTTCTAGGATACTCTCAAACTGCCTAGCCTAAATGGAGAATGTGAAACCATTAGTCCTGCAATCCAAAGGTTAAAGTGAATATCAAAGGTTATTAGTGTTAAAAAACATGGACAAGCATATAGGCAAAATCACTACCAAGGTAATTATTAAGTCATTAATCCAAATTATAGGAAATCTGTAGCTGGTCATATCAGGATGTGTCACAAAAATGTGATTTGATTTACACTTTAACTTGTTCAATTCATATATCGCACACATCATTTGTACAATATTCTATGGTAAGTTTACAGTCCACCTCATATTTTCAGGGATTATAAATAACAGATTGACAGATAGACAGACAGACAGATAGATAAAACCACATGGCTCTTCTGCTTTTATTCTATATGCAATTAGACTTAACAGCTTAATGGTTTAAATTCCTAATTTGCTATTAAACAATATTCTAAGTTTAAGGCTCATAACCTATGGTATTAACATAGACAAAACAAAATGCTCAAGTGTTTGCATGCAGACAAAATGCTGCAATCAAGGCTATAGCTAAACCCAGGGCCACAGATAAAGGGCGTAATTCGTATTTCTGATTTAAATATTTCACCAATACTGCCTTAAAACACTATGTAGTAGGCACTCATTTAAATCGCCTCAACGTCAGGATTCAAATGTGTACGCACTACATAGGTATCTACTGAGAAATAAGGAGTTTAGAATGCTGTTACCCCCTCTTATTTAGATCGCTTCTTGAAAATAAATTGTAAACAAGAATTCAGCAGAGTGGCACATGTGCCCCTTTAGGGGCTTGTCAGTGAAAGAACAATGTAATTTTTAAATATTTTTCTTAGTCAAAAGCAGCTAATTTTGAAACAACTTTAGGGATCAAAATAACTGTTGACTTATGCAAGACTGAACATTATTGAGATCCATTGCTGCAAGTTTGAGATCATTCCTACAGAAACTGTAGGGACAGACAGACAGATGGATGATTGGGGCTAAAACATAATAAGACCCAGGTTCATAAAAATGAAGAAATTGTGACAAGAAATGTATTGATTTCCAATAATGTTTTTTACTTTGAAAGACACAAAAGCACTAAATTTCACCAAGTTCAAATTGTCTTCTGCAAGTCCTTCAAGTTGGACTACCCCAAAATTTAGCTGCCTAATAATGTTTTAACCATTCCTACTCAATGATGCTTTTGAAACCACCAAGAAGAAAAAGATTTGGAAAACATTGTGGAAAATGAAGAAATTGCTTCATTATCCACAGTGTTTTCTGCTCCAAAGTTCTTAGACTAGTCCAAAATTTAGTTGTTTAATAAAGGATTAAAAAAGGTATACCTCTGTTTCTAGATATGTTGGGGTGAGATCAGTTCCGCCACCAAACCACCAATGTCTTTTTCCAGCATCATCTACCACTTCAAAGTATCGATAGTTAAAATGTACCGTCGGTACATTGGGATTTTTCTGAGATGTAAATGAATAAAAAATTTACTGAACAATTTCTGCACAATTACGGTTTCAAAAAGTCCAAATCATTCATTTAGACCAGAAGTGAACCATGAACTCTTATATTGGTCAGCATTTATGTGAAGCATTTTTTTGCTTCTAGCGACTGAAATGTGGTAACTAAAGCTTATTCAAGTTGAAGTTACAAAGTTTTAAGTTGCATCCCTACAATTTCACATTTTTGTTACATATTACTAGTCATTAATTTTGCAAAATAATGCCATTTAATGTTAACCCTTGTCATGCTGTATAAATTACCTTATTGAATAGCTGTAAAATCAAAGGGCTGAAAGCACTGATAAAATTCGTGTTCAAAAATAAATACTTCCTTTGGAAATCAATTTCATAAATAACTCTGGCAGGAAAAGTACAAGCAGGAGGTGTAGACCAAGATCAGATTGCACTTATGTGTAGGTTGATCTGGGTCTACATCTCCTGCCAAAATAGGAAAATCCCAGGTTCAGGGTTAACCCTTTCCCATTCAAATACGGGATTCTACGTTCCTGTGATTTTTTACTCAAGAAAACATTGTGGAAAAAGAAGAAATTGCTTGTAACAAGCAATTTCTCCTTTTTCCACAATATTTTCTACCACATAGGATTGTTTCATTTCAAATGGCATCCAGTTTTCCTTGTCGTCTGAAAATCCCAGGTTCAGGGTTAACCCTTTCCCGTTCAAATACGGGATTCTACGTTCCTGTGATTTTTACTCAAGAAAACATTGTGGAAATAGAAGAAATTGCTTGTAACAAGCAATTTCTCCTTTTTCCACAATATTTTCTACCACATAGGATGGTTTCATATTAAATGGCATCCAGTTTTCCTTGTCGTCTGCAACCTCTTTCAATTTGGACTGGTCTAAAATGTCCAAAAACGGGAAAAGGTTAAAGTGGATCTCTTTGTCTGACTCAGTGGGTAGGGCTAGCAATTCGAGTAAATTTTGAATGTGTGTAAGAATAAGAAGAAAATAATTTGTAACAAACAATTTCTTCATTTTCCACATCTTTTTTATTGGGGGCATCAAACAGTGTAATTGTGTGGGAATGGGTAAACTCACTTACAGGATGTATAACTGAACTGATGCCTAGTGCATAAAATGGTAGAGTTTGGCCTTGGAAATCTTTTCCTCTGAAAAATGAAAGAAAAGAAATTCATGTAAATAAAAGCAAATAGCATGGACGTAAACTTTAATATCTGTAAATCAATGTTGAAAAAATCAAGTCAGAAAGTAACGCAATAATACAAGAGTGACAAAGTTAGTCATCGATCTATGCTGGAACAACAACCAATATAGGGATTCCAACAAAATCCCACCTTTTGATGCCCCTCAAGAAAAAGCCGTAGAAAACATTGTGGAAAATGAAGAAATTGCTTGTCACAAGCAATTTCTTCATTATCAATAGTAATTTCTTTGACAAAAAGACAAAGAATTCCAACAAGAGCTGTCAGACGACAGCAACGCTCAACTATTCTGAGTGCTAGATAATAACAACAATCAAATGTCGACATAAGGCATAATATCTAAGAAGTAATAGAGATAAAAAATCTTTCAAATAAAATTTTAAGTCATCATGAATTTCTAAGTCCAAATAGTAACGAATGTTTGCATAAAAGATGATATGATGATCACAAATGCATGTGCAAAGTTTTAAAGCATTAGCATTAGTAGAAAAAGAGTTAGATACATTAAAGAACAAAAGGGTAAAAATTCCATTAAATGAACATTAGAGTAATGAATCTATATTTAGAGTCTGATATTATTGTGACAAAATCATGTGCAAGATTTCAATGCCATAGCATTATTGGAAGGAGAGTTATTAAAGATATATGACAGTTTCACTCAATGTTCAACCAAGAGTTTTTAAGTGAAAAAAGGGTTAAAAAACTCACTATAATAAATGTTATTGGTAGAAAGAGAGTTATTCAAGACATATGACAGTTGCACTTAAGGTTTAACCAAGAATTTCCAAGTCAGACAAGGGTTCAATTCCACTAAAATGAATGTCAGAGGGTTATAAAAACATGTGCAACGTTTCAGAGCAATAGCATTAGTAGAAACTGAGATATTACACTTGCATATAAGGTTTAACTAAACCATTATTTTGGCGCCTATGCCCAGGGCTCTGCAGACTTCCAGAATTTGGGGAGAAGTCACTTCTCACTAGTCTGAGAATTGGGAGAAGTTTTTCAAAATGGGGAGAAGTGGTGAGACTTTCAGGAGAAGTGGATCGCGTAGAAAATAAAGTTTTTGCGCATATTCCTCATTACTATCAGAAAATGAAATGGATTTACAACCAAGTAGTTGCATTTTATATTGTGTATTATGCAATAACATTGAAAATACTGTGATACTTTTGTATTTTTCTTTTTTTAGGTTTGACAATTCAAGAGTTTGATTCTGAATTTTTTTTCTGAATATTTCATAATATATTCATATATGATAAAAAAAAAATCAACTAATAAAAAAATGCAAATAGTGTATAGGTGGTCTGAATGAAATGAGTAGTGTTCCTATTTGAAGCAGAAAATGAGAAAAGATTTTATTGTAACAAGTGTGAACATGTATTTAATCAAACCATTACCAGAAGAAAAAATTCAGACTGGTACAAATTGAAAGAAGCTAAATAAGACATTTCAAAGTGAGCTTAAATAAGAAAGAAGGTGCCAAAAAGGGTAGAAACATGTGGGGAAAGGATAAATTGCATGCTGCAATCATTTCCTCCTTTTTCCACAATTTCCAATAAAAATATATTAAGTTGTTAAAATGAGGGATTATGTTGTAATGAGTTTAAAGTCTGTCCACTTTACCTGATAACATATAAATGGATAAAAATTGTCATTAATTGGTCAAAAAAGGTCCTCTGTGATTAAGTAAGTTAGAGTGTGTAAAGGGTAAGGGTTACTGCTGAGTACACAAAAACCAGACTGGGTACATGCAGAGGTTTCAAGTTAACACAGGATAATTTGCTCAATTTTATAGGATTACATGTTATTTAAAGGAATTATTACCAACACAAGTAAGTGAAATTTAGTTTTTGGAAAGAATGTAACTCAGGAAAAGATCGTAGCAGCCTTTAAATTGATTGCCATAATTTTCTTCACTTGTTACAATTAAAGCAGATAATTCAAATTGGAGGATTCTAATGAAAAATGAATTAACTCTACGTAGATTTTCGGCAGAATTATTTTTCATCAAGTTTCAAGTTTTTAAAAAAGATTTGACTTCTGGTAAATGACACGGAGTCCGTAAATGTCGGCCAATATTTCATTATGTGAAAATAAGCAACAAATCTCGTAGACCGATGATAACTAAATTTACAGAAATAATTAAAATTTAAGAAGGGAAAGGATTTTAAATAAAGATTTCTGGTGCCGATAGTATACAAAGCATTGCCGAAACCAATCAGCGTAGGTGTGAATGAAGCGAGCATGTTGACTATTTGCTGCGATATCGTAGCCCTCTTTCTGATAATCTGCTGGCCTCGCGACTATCGATACACGCTTGAATTACGATCAAAGGGCTTCCGACCGGCACTTTTATAGCCACTGGGCCAGTTTTGGTTATCACATACGGTATCCAGGCGACTTCCCGAAAATTCCAGGCGACTTCGACTTCGCTTTGATCAGCAAATCAGGCGAAGTTTTATGAAACCAGGCGACTTTTTCGCCTGAGTCGCCCACTCTGCAGAGCCCTGACGCCCTGGTGACTGGAATAGCCCCCTTTTCTTCGAATAGTCGAGCTGAAAATTCATTAGTTACCTGTTGTCTTCAACTTCATGGAACATAAACAGCTCTAAAATTTCTTATCTTGTAATGAATAAATGACATCATCTGATCACATTAAATTTTCGATCATTGATTTTTTCCTTGAGACTTGAAGAACATTTTTAAGTTTCATGTGAGATAAAGAATCAATCACTCAATTTTTCCGTGAGGCAAAGTGATCTTTACCTTTCCTGGAATAGAAAATTGTTATGCTCTTCAAGGTTGACCGACTTGTTACAACTCTAGACTTGATTAAGATCAGTTGTATCAAAGAAAATCTGATGACTGATCCTATATATTCAACCCATTCCCACACAATCCTGCTTTTAGATGCTCCCTGACCTCTCCATGAAAAAACAATTATTTCTATTCCATCTGGCCTTCATTTTTCAATTTTACCCTATTTTAAATTGTTGTCTGCAATTTGTTTCAATTTGGTGCAGTATAAAATTATGTGGTAATGAGTAAAAGGAGGAACTCAACAAAATATTATATATCAGCTCATGAGATAAACATGGCGGTCCTGGATGAAAGCAGTGATTTGATTAGTCAATTGCTTTTTATATTAAATGTGGTATTACAATTTCCATTGATTCTGGCATTACAAATTTAGGAAAATAAAAAGTTCCATGTATGCCAAATGCTTTGGTCAAACAAATGTTTACTAATCAGTTTTTCTTTGCATCCATATCATTGTCATGTCAATATTCATGTAGTTTCACCTTGATTTCATTTGCTGAACAGCTGCTGGAGACAATTTTCCGTGTACAACAGATATGTTAACACCTGCTTTCTCAAAAACCTCTCCATCTTGTAAAACACAAGCAATACCTCCTCCACCCTGAAATATGGTGGACAGACAAGTAATGGAAAGCTAGTCATGTCCACCTCAAATTGACAGATCCCTGCTGTTGATGAAATCTGACAGACCAATCAAATCATTAAACAAGAAGTTAAGTTTAAACTCCGACATTGGTCAACATTTAGTGAAGTATTTTTGTTGGTGTGGGGACTTAAAAATTGTAACGACAGCTAATCTCAGATGTAGCTATGACATTACTGATCATCACATGCCCATTTTTTTTCTGCCAATACAGTCAAAACTGTGTTAGCGGTCACCTGAGAATAGCGGCCAACCTGCAAATAACAGCCATCCCATTCCGCCTGTGCAATTTGCTCTTTAAAATCACTGTGAATAGCGGTTATCTGTCGTATGTGGCCAGTGGTCACCTTGAATTGTCCAAGTTGCACTTTATGTATATCCCTTTAAACAGTCAAGCCACCCAACTAACTACTGACAGGTGTTGAGTAAAAAAATCAATAAAGTGTCTGGCTAAACTTGTGCATAAACTTTTAAAGTTAGATAAACATGATCACATCACTTAAAGGTGTACTCTTTTAACCCATTCCAACTCAATCCCTCCTTTTTACGCCCCTCGAGAAAAAAGCTTTGGAAAACATTGTGGAAAATGAAGAAATTGCTTGTATCAAGCAATTTCTTCATTATCCACAATGTTTTCTATCCAAAAAGACGAAAAAATTCAAAATTCCATCAACTTGAAATTGTCGTCTGCAGCTTCTTTCAATTTGGACCAGTCTAAAATTTTGCTGTGTTGGAATGGGTTAATGTGTATTTGGTTGAATTCAATTTGATATATATTGATTATGATAAATCAAATTTGATGGATTTTATATGAAGTCTAATTACCTTTTCAGTTTGTAAGTTGCAAAGATGGGTAGTTTAACCATACAGCAAAATTTTAGACATGTCCAAATTCAAAGAAGTTGCAGAAAGGATTTTTTTTCTTTAAAACTTAATAATCCTTGTCTTTTTGGTTTGTAGCATCATCGAAAATGAAGAAATTGCTATGTCTTCATTTTCCACAATGTTTTCTAAAGCTATTTTTGAGGGGCGTAAAAAAATTGGATGGTGTTGGAATATGTTCGGGGCTGGATCCGAATATTCTTTCTACCCTGAGTTCATCAAGCAGTTCATACACATTGTATACTGGTATTTAGGAAGCATAAAGTTGAAATAGAATATTTTGGCGTATTAATTCAATGGAATGTCTGCCTCGATCATAAGTCGTTCAACGTTTTATCTTGCAACAAATTATCATACAACGATCATAATGTCCCGCAAGTGTTTAACACTAGACATCAATGTTCTTCAGTTTCTTGATCCCCGATGGTCATCACTTCCAAGTTCAGGTTTGGACAAATAAAAAAAGAAATGGATAATACTTTGTTCAGAATACATAAATATTTGTATTTACTATTTTTTGTTAATTAGAACACATGTCTTTTTTCTGTATTTTGTACATTTTATGCGGCCATTCTGATAAGAAGACATTTCCTTGTATAATGACTACTCTATGTTGAAGTGGGTTGTAGAAAAAAAACTGATCTGTGTTAAGCAGCAAAATGTCGTATGTTGCCAGTTTTGATCCGTCTCTTAGCTGGCTGCATACAACAGTAACAACTGTATTTTTTTTCTTTCAACATAATTTGTGAAATTGCATGTTGCAGAGTCGTAGACAAATTTTCAAGGTACCTTTCCACATTAGTTTTTAGATTAGGGTTATATGCCTTTCACTTGTATACACTATTTCAGTGAAAATGGGTATACCGGCTTATTGTAATTTTTTATGCTTATCCATGATATTTGTGTAAAATGGTGTTACTTGTTATCTACACTCATTTACACACAAGGTGACATTTCTTAAGAACACAATGACAATGAAAGTTATATAATGCAACAAGTTTATTGAATTTCCCTTTTGAAAAATGGAAGCCATTA
The DNA here is from genome assembly GCA_946902895.1 of Fragum fragum. Taxonomy (NCBI): domain Eukaryota; kingdom Metazoa; phylum Mollusca; class Bivalvia; order Cardiida; family Cardiidae; genus Fragum; species Fragum fragum. The sequence continues at coordinate 31,254,654 of OX336368.1, read as the reverse complement.
ACTCATTCCCACACTACAAATTTTTAGACTGGTCCAATTGAAAGAAGCTGCAGACGACAATTTCAAGTTGATGAAATCTTAATTTTTGTTTGTCTTTTTGGAAAGAAAATATTGTGGAAAATGAAGAAACTGTTTGTGACAAGCAATTTCTTCATTTTCCACAATGTTTTCTAAAGCCATTTTCTTGAGGGGTTAAAAAGGAGGGATTGTGTGGGAATGGGTTAAATTTAATGCTTCAGGCAAAGTCACATGACCTCTTGCCTAACTGACCTTGAGTCTTTATCAAACCATTTTACTCTTTTGTCACATGTAACAGGTCATAAAATTTTGCAAAATGACACGGTTCAAAATCTAAGTCAACATCCTGTCAGAGTAAAGTGAGAGTGGCCAGCAATCTATATGAATATAGAACTCTTTACTAGTCAGTCTTAATGTATTTAACCCATTCCAAAAAAAACAAATTTCAGAATTGTCCAAATTCAAAGAAGCTGCAGATGACAATTAGCAAAACCTTATTTTTTCGTGTCTTTTGAGGTTAAAGACATTGTGGATAAAAAAGAATTCGCTTGTAACAAGCAATTTCTTCACTGTCCACAATATTTTCCAAAATTTTTCCATGGGAGTGTCAAAAAGCAGTATTGTGTGGGAATAGGTTAATGTTTTATAAACTCCTTCCCCAACTATCCCTCTTTTTATGCATATCAAGAAAATAGCTTTGGTAAATATTGTGGAAAATGGAGAAATTGCCCGATACAAGAGCAATTTCTTCTGTATTCATGATGATTTCTGTCCTTATAGACAAAGGTTTTTAAATTTCATGAACTAAAATATGTTGTCTTTGTAGTATAAATCAACATACCTCTGCTCTATGCCATTTGTCTATTTTGAATTTTTTTCCTCCCTCTTCTTCCTCTAATGCTTTGCAAACTTCTCCCTTAAAAAAAAAAAGAATTGAATAAAGTTAACCCTTTCCTGTTTTTTGAAATTTTAGACTGGTCCAAATTGAAAGAGGATGCAGACGACAATGAAAATTGGATGCAATTCAAAATAAAACCATCCTATGTGGTAGAAAACATTGTGGGAACAGGAGAAATTGCTTATAATGTTTCCACAATGTTTTCTCAAGTACAAATTCACAGTGATGTAAAATCTCGGGTTTATCCAGGAAAGGGTTAATCCACATAATACTTAAAGCAACTTTGAAACAAATATGTATATAATGGCTTCCTTTAACCCATTACCACACAACACTGCATTTTTTACTCACCAAAGAAATTAAGCTGTAGAAAACATTGTGAGAAAAGAAAAAAATGCTCACAATGTTTTCTACCTCATATAACCCACATTTTTCATTTTAAAAAAATTTTATTTTGCCGTTTGCAACTTCTTTCAATTTGTACCAGTGTAAACTTTTGCTGTGTGGGAATTGTTTAACCCATTCCGACACAATTCCGCTTTTTTACGCCCCTCAAGAATAGACTTAAGGAAAACAAGGTAGAAAATGAAGAAATGGCTTGTGACATGAAAACAGACAAGAGGATCATGTGGTTTTAGAGACATCTCAGAAAGGACCCTAGTTATTTAAAGGGTCTTAGTTGTCAAAGATCTTGAATGATGTATTATCAACGAGGCAAAGATTGACTGTAAAACATTATTAAAAAAGTTTGTCAACTGTTGCATTCACTGTAATCTTGTTGCGGTTCATTTTACTTTTATTTCCATGGATTTCAATTCTCTTAGCAGTTCATAAAAAGGTTTATCAGAAAAACGCCCGCTGGTTTTCAAGGAGATGCTGTTTAACCCATTCCCACACAATGATGCTTTTTTATGCCCTCAAGAAAAGCAATTGGGAAAACATTGTGTGACGAGATGAAATTGCCTGCTTCATGCAATTACTTCATCTTCCACAATATTTCTACCAAGAAATGTGAAAAAAGCTAAAATTTCATAAACGCTTAATTGTCCTCTTTAGCCCTTTCAATTTGGAACATTTCAAAATTTTGACGTCTAGTTGGTTAAAAATTTGTTGACACACCAATGATTAATGGTGGATGTGGGATATATCACAATAGTTCACTTTCCGTCTAAAAGCAGCAATCACACACTATCCCACAATGTTTTTCAAATGTTGTAATTTCTAGAATAATTCGCAATAGGAAGGCTTAAGAGAATTAGTTCATCACTGGAAATGATTTATACCTTCCCCCCCTGGCTCTATGTCACAGAAAAAAACATTTTGTCACTAGCTTTTTATCAGTGTTTTTTTTTCTAAACAAAAGGTATTAACACTTAAAAAAGTAAATGGACTGTAACCCAAACACAATGTGCACATCTTTGCTTGATACTGAGTGCACACGAGAACTAGAGGCGCTTAAGCACCTGTCTTGCTCCACAAGCCTAAATAAACTGTTTAATTAAGCAAATGGTGTTTTCAGAAATTCAATATAAACTTAATCATCTTAGCATAAATCTAGTCACTGAAATATTTGAAATAGTTCTAGTGAAGCATTTCAAAGTTATCATTGTTTTACAAAGTCAAGTTGAGTTATGTAAAATTCATACACTTAGTCAGATGAAAAGGTATTTACAAAATTTTCACTATATTATATATGGACATATCATAGCCTAACCAATAAAAGCTATATTTTTCAACCGATCAAAATTATTTGAAAAATATCTACCAAAGAATCACCTTTGAAATTGGGTTGAAATACATAGACAGGATTATCAGAAGATTTTCAAAGTTTTCAGAATATTTTTCATATGTAGATATTAGCATCCCCACCAAAAACAAGAGGCCCATGAGGGCCTGAGACACTCTACTGGTTATCAAGTTTTCCGTTAAAGAAATCTGATATTTAAGGAAGTTAATTGCTCAAAGAAGAATGCATAAAGAAAAAAAAAAAAAACAGGGCTTTATCCCCTTTATCATTTTAAGCAACAATCCTCAAGGCCCCTTTTCCCATGTTTCATGACGGATCCACTCCATTTCCAAAAGAAAGTTACCTTATGACCTTACAATCATTCTGTGAATATTTCATCAGAATCTGACACTAATTGTGGACTTTATCACATAAACAGGATTGTTTTGATACTTTTCCTGTGTTTTCTGATGGATCAATTTCAATCCAAAAGGAACTTTCCTTACAACCCAACAATTGTCCTGTGAAATTTTAAAGACAATATGATAATGATTGTGATCTTCATCACATACACAAGAATGTTTTAAAAGATAATCTGTAAGGCCCCTTTTCCTGTGTTTCGAATGCCACAATTATTCCATGCATCTTTGAAGAGAATCCAATAAAACTGTTGACTTTATTGTGTTAACCAAGATATTAAATTCAAGTTCTCATAAGGCCCCTTTTCCCGTGATATCTTACTGTTGGTTTTATCATTCTGTGAAAGTTAAAAGTGAATCCGATGAAATATTGGATCCTTATGATGGTACAATCATTACGTGAAAGTTTGAAGTCAATCAGGTGAAATCTAGGGCCATTATGTGTTAACTAAGATTTTTTTTATGAAATTTTCATAGGGCCCCTTTTCCCATGAAACTTGATGGATCAAACCTACTTCCGAAAGGAACAACCCATTTAATGTAATAATCAATCTGGGAATGTTTGAAGAGAATTTGTTGAAAACTATGGCCTCTATTGTGTTTACAAGGACTTTTTGAATCCAGTTTTTATCGGGCCCCTTTTTCCCCTGGTCCTTGACTGATCATACCAAATTTTGAAAGGAACAATTTTTATGATGGTACAATCATTCTGTGAAAGTTTGAAGTCAATCAGATGAAAACTGTGGACTCTAGAGTGTTAACAAAGATCTTTGAATTAAATTTTAAAATGGCCCCTTTTCCTATGTTTCTTGAGGAATCATATCCGATTTCGAAAGGAACAATCCTTATGATGGTACAATCATTCTGTGAAAGTTTGAAGATAATCCGTTTTAAATTGTTGGCTCTAGATTATTAATGAGAATTTTTTATTTAAATTTTCATAAGGCCCCTTTTTCCTGTGTTTCTTGACGGATCATACTCATTTTCGAAAGGAACGATCCTATGATGGTACAATCATTCTGAGAAAGTTTGAAGAGAATCTGATGAGAACTGTGGACTCTATCTCGTAAATGGGGATTTTTAATGGAATTTTTAATTAAGTTTTCATAAGGCCCCTTTTCCCATGTTTCTTGACAGATCATACCAAATTTCGAAAGGAACAATCCTTATGATGGTACAATCATTCTGTGAAAGTTTGAAGATAATCCGTTTTAAATTGTTGGCTCTAGATTATTAATGAGAATTTTTTATTTAAATTTTCATAAGGCCCCTTTTTCCTGTGTTTCTTGACGGATCATACTCATTTTCGAAAGGAACGATCCTATGATGGTACAATCATTCTGAGAAAGTTTGAAGAGAATCTGATGAGAACTGTGGACTCTATCTCGTAAATGGGGATTTTTAATGGAATTTTTAATTAAGTTTTCATAAGGCCCCTTTTCCCATGTTTCTTGACAGATCATACCAAATTTCGAAAGGAACAATCCTTATGATGGTACAATCATTCTGTGAAAGTTTGAAGATAATCCGTTTTAAATTGTTGGCTCTAGATTATTAATGAGAAGTTTTTATTTAAATTTTCATAAGGCCCCTTTTTCCTGTGTTTCTTGACGGATCATACTCATTTTCGAAAGGAACGATCCTATGATGGTACAATCATTCTGAGAAAGTTTGAAGAGAATCTGATGAGAACTGTGGACTCTATCTCGTAAATGGGGATTTTTAATGGAATTTTTAATTAAGTTTTCATAAGGCCCCTTTTCCCATGTTTCTTGACAGATCATACCAAATTTCGAAAGGAACGATCCTTATGTTTGTACAATCATTCTGTGAAAGTTTAAATACAATCTGATGAAAACTGTGGACTCTCGAGTGTTAACGAGGATTTTTTAATTAAATTTTCATAAGGCCCCTTTTCCTGTGTTTCTTAAAGGATCATACCCATTTTCGAAAGGAATGATCCTTATGATGGTAGAATTATTCTGAGAAAGTTTGAAGAGAATCTGATGAAAACTGTGGACTCTATCGCGTAAACGAGGATTTTTAATGGAATTTTTAATTAAATTTTCATAAGACCCGTTTTCCCATGTTTCTTGACGGATCTGACCCAATTTCGGCCAGTAGAGCTAAAAACTTGTTTTTTATCCATCAAATTCACTGAATAAATCTGATAAAACATCTAAAAAGGATATTTCCTGTGAAATTTGGTTAAAATCAATCCACTGGCTTCTGCATTTTTTTTTCAGAGTTTGATAAATAAATAAACCCCACCTATCTAAACCATGTTTTTTATCTGATCAAAATTCCTTGAAGGAATCTGATAAAGGGTCACCCAAGGATCATTCCTGTAAAATTTGATTGAAATCCATCCATTTGTTTTTGAGAAAGATTTTTAAAGCTTTCAAAATATATGGAAATAAGCTCTGCCCATTAAAGCCATGTTCTTCATCCGATCAAAATTCTTTGAGGGAATCTAATAAAGGGTCGCCCAAGGATCATTCCTGTAAAAATTGGTTAAAATCAATTCCTTGGTTTCTGAGAAGTTTTTCAAAGCTTTCACCATATATGGAAATAGCCCCATCCATTGATGCCATGTTTTTCATCTGATGAAATTTTTTTGACGAAATTTGATAGAATGTCACTCAAGGATCATTACTGTGAAATTTGGTTGAAATCCATTCACTGGTTTCTGATGAAGATTTTTAGAGGTTTTGCCATATATGGAAATAGCCCTGCCTATTAAAGCCATGATATTCAACCGATCAAAATTTATTAAAAGAATATAAAGGAATACCCAAGCAGGGTTTGCGCCAATGTCGCCAAATGCTACAAAAATAAAATTCTGGCGCAAGTTTTTTTCATTTGGCGAAAGTTCGTGGCTCCAAAAAAATGACAATTTTTCTTATACATACTTTTATTTTGACTAATCTCCGGATATCAAGGCCGAAGGCTTAGTGTGAATAATTTCTCAAAGGCTTGTATATCGGGTCAATTATGTCATCGAGACAGACATAAGACCGACACATTGCCAAATTTAATTACAGCTCTGATTGACAGCAAATGAGATTAATGAAATGCGCTCATTGGTTGGCGAGTCGTATTGATTTTGTGTTGAGGGCGTGACTTGGCTCTCTTTAACAAAAATTTAATCAAACTGGCCACCATTTGCCTTTTCTTAATGAATATATTTGATGTATTCATGCATATTTTCGTATATTTCTGCTGACAGTTTTGGTTAGTTTCTAATCTCGGCACCGCTACCGCCAATCCTTGCTTAAACACTGAATCAGCATTCATGGGTTATAAGAAGGATATTCTGATGAGCTGTTGATAGTAACAGTGGTAGTTTGTCAAAATATGTCAGAAATTTCAAGAGTTCTACTGTCCTAAAAGTAGACCAACCATTTCTTTTTTGTTCATTCGTACCCAAAAATGTTCATCCATAAACCATTTTTTTTAATACAGATGTCTACGTTATTCTATTATCAAATCAGGCATAGTATATAAGGCTTATTGCTATTTCCTTCTCTCTAATTTTCTCATCAAAGTCTCGAATTTCTAATCAAAGTACTAAAAGCACTGACTAAAGATGAGTCAACTCATTGTAGGTGTATGACTTAGGTACATTCATTCAAGACTCAATTATGAATGATTTACCATGTTTACAATCTCTTTAATATGTATATATTGTTTATTTTACAACATATAAGTTAAAAAAAATTAATGTGCAGTTTGGAAATGTTCGACTTTGGCACCAATTTCTTCTCAATTTGGCCCCAACTTTTCCATTTGGCCCCAACTTTTTTAATTCGGCAAAAGCGATGGGGACAACTTTTTTCTAGCCAGAGCCAACCCTGCCAAGGGTAAATTTTGGATGAAGTTCACCCACTGGTTTCTGAGAAGAAGATTTTTAAAGGTCACCCAAGGATCATTTCTGCGAATTTCGTTGAATTCTTTTCAGTACTTTCTGAGGATAAGATTTTTCAAGAAAAAGTTTACAGACAATTGTACATATGCACCATAGACATCATACCAAGACACTAGCCCAATGGCTTTCAGCCAGTTGAGCTAAAAATGAATCATTTCCTAATTGCAGATGAAGAGAAAATGAGCTAAGATTTTTGAAGAAAGACCAGTAACTCTGAATTACCGAAATACGATGTGCACATTTTTGCTAGATGTTCAGTGTATTTGTGATTTTTACTTGCATCCATCAATTATTTTAAAGAAAAAATGGATTATTAAAATCACTAACAAACCTGAATTTTCATGATCATCACCTCCATTCTGCTGGCCATTTGGTTTTGTGACTGAAAAATTAATCATTACCTGAAAACAATGTTTTAGACTGGCCCAAATTGAAAGAAGTTGCAGACATCAATTTCAAAATGATGACATCTTAAATACATTGTATCATTGCTTTGCTAAGTAGAAAATCTTTTCCCAAGCTTTATATTTCGATAGGCATAAAAAGGAGGGATTGTGTTGAAATGGGTTAATAAATATACTAATTCCTCATTTTTACATAAAATGGACATTCTTTTAACCCACTGCCAGATGATAAATTTTAGACAAGTCAAAACAGAGAAAACAGATGACATCAAATATGTTGCAGAATAATCAGACTCATATCAAAAAAGTACATTTTGTACACAGGTCTAAAGTATTTCACACATTCCCACACAATAAAATTTCAGACTGGTCCAAATTGAAAGAAACTGCAGACGATAATTTTACACATTCCCACACAATAAAATTTCAGACTGGTCCAAATTGAAAGAAACTGCAGACGACAATTCTAAGTTGATTGAATTTTAAATTGTTTCGTCTTTTTGAATAGAAAACATTGTGGATAATGAAGAAATTGCTTGAGACAAGCAATTTCTTCATTTTCCACAATGTTTTCATGAACTTCTTTCTTGAGGGGCGTAAAAAGTAGGCTTGTGTGGGAATGGGTTAAAGAGGATGCAGGCAACATAACACATGTGGCAGAACAATAATATTCATATAGGAAAGGCATAATATTGGTCACCAGCATTTAACCCATTACCAGATGGTAAAACTTTAGACTAATTGAAAGGAGTTGCAGACAATAATTTGAAATCTATGAAATTTTGAGTTCTTCAACCTTCTGGATAACTTTGTGTAAAATGAAGAAATTGCTTGTTACAAGCAATTTATTCATTTTACACAATGTTTTCCGAATTTTCTGTCTTGAGGGGTGTAAAAAATCATCATTGTGTGGGAATGTGTTAAGAGGATGCAGACAACATACAATGTGTAGCAGTGCAAGGAGACTCATAACAGATAAGTATGCTGGTCACAAACATTTAACCTATTTGGACACAAGAAAATTTTAAGCTGGTCCAAATTGAAAGAATATGCAGACAATAATTTCAGGTTGATGAAATTATAAAATTCTTTGTCCTTTGGGGTAGTAAACATTGTGGGCATTGAAGAAAGCAATTTCTTCTATGTCCACAATGTTTTCCAAACCCTTTTTCTTGAAGGGAGTAAACAGGAGGGCTTGTGTGGGAATGGGTTAACCTGTTGTCAAAATTGAAAGAAATTGAAGACGAGAAATGAAATTGCACTGAAATTGGAGTATAAGTTCAAAATAGGGGTAGAAAAGATTGTGAGAAAAGGAGAAATCACTTCTTGCAAGGAATTCATCCTTTTTTCAAAAAGTTTTCCATGATTGTATTTCTACATGCCGCCAAAAAGCATCATAGTGTGGTAATGGGTTAAAGTGAATGCAGACAACATAACCACACATAACCCTCCTTTTTACGCCCCAAAAGAAAAATTCTTTCCAAAAATTATGGAAAATTCAAAATTTCTTCATTATCCATAATGTTTTCTACCAAGAAAGTTGAAAATTCTAAAAAAAAATCATAAACTTTTGTCTACTGCAACTCCTTTGAATTTGGACCAGTCTAAAATTTTCATTTCTGGCAATGGGGTAAAATATCTGGCAGAACAATAATATTCATATCAGACTGGTCATCAGCATTTTAAGAGATTGATTGATTGAATGGGATTTAACGCTACTTTTAAAAGTATTCCAGTCATATCACTACGACTGGAGCACCTAACAATGGATTCCTGGTTTTTCTCACAGTATTTACCACGACATCCTTTCCTAGGCTACAGCTGCTATCCCATTTAGGTTTACGATTATCCATCCATTAGTGAGAGACAAGTGTCAGAAACAGGGCTCCAGAAATTTGGAAATTTAAATTGGTCCAGGATAATGACCCCCCCCCGGCAAAAACGAAACACTCCCCCCCTCCGTAACATACGCTCCCCCCAGTTTTATTATAGTAATGATATACTTTTTCATTTTCATATGCTAGTTATCCAAAGTTCTGTTAATTTAACACAGTCATGGTGATTTTCTCTCAACGTGAGCGTCTGTCGATTGAAAATACAGCTGAAGTTACAAAAATGTCGGGTGAGTTCAATTATCGGATTTCCGGAGCCCTGGTCAGAAAGGATATGTGCCACTGTCAGGGATCAAACCCATGACATCCCATGTTTTTGGATTGGGATATTGTTCATCAGCATTACAATTTTTTCCCCACAATGTTTTCCATAGCTTTAATTTTCAGTCTTCACAAAGCAATATGTGTGATGCAAAGGGTTAAAGAATACATGTATTTTGTGTTTACGAGAAAATTGCATGTAAAAGTAATTTTCATTTTTCCACAAATCTCTTTTATATTTCGTTAATAATATGATCAATTCCAAGAACTATATTATTAATGCATTACCACACAATGACCCTTTCTGATACCCTTAACAAATATGATGATAATAGACTTTGTGGGAAAAGGAAAGTTTGCTTGTAACAAGCAATTTCTCCATTTTCACGTTTTCTAACCTATTTGGCACTTTCTTTCCAATTTAATTGTAATTTTAAATATTGGCTGCAACTTCTTTGAATATGGACCAATCTAATATTTCATTGTCTGGAAATGGGTTAATCTTATTGCGCTGATAAGCCTTGCCCATGCAAACTACTTGTCTGAACCTATCGAAATTTCTTGAAGAAATCTGAAATAAACACCCTCATTCTTGTCAAAAACAATTGATAAGTGATAGCTATTTAAGTGGGGTTTTTTTACCCTTTCCTGTTCAATTCCTGATTTTACATGCCTGATTTTTATACTTGAGAAAACATTGTAGAAAAAGAAGAAATTACTTGTAGTGTTTTTGTGTTGGATGGGTTAGGCATCAAAAAGTGGGATTTGTATTTCCTTTTATTTATTGTCGCTACCATAGCACATGCCCATATGAGCAACGCCCCCAGAAGATGGTTAGTTGTTACGGGGGATAGTGCAAGGATACAGGACGAAACTACTGAGAGACCCACCTGGTTCTTTAACATGCTAGATGGATAGCATCGTCACACAGGGCCTCGGTTTAACGTCTCATCCGAAAGACAATTAGTTAGTTAGTTGATATGGTCAGCCCAGGGCTTGAACCCGTAATCTTGAGGTTTGAAGTCAAGTGCTCTACCAACTGAGCTAATCGGGCTGACACACACAAAAAGTGGGATTGTGTGGGTTTAAATAGGTTTGAATGTTGAAAAGTTCAAATAAAATATGTTAACAAATAATTGCAAGAAATTTAACTGAGTGAGAAAACATACAGTGTGAATCAATTTGTGCTTATACCAAACTGTTAAAGTGTACTAAGAAGAATTTCATCTGAACTCTCCTTTTCATTTAATTAATTGCAAGAAATTTAACTAAGTGAGAAAACATAGTGTGAATCAATTAATGCTTTTATCAAACTGTTAAAGTGTACTAAGAAAAATTTCATCTGAACTCTCTTTTTCGTTTAAAGCCCATTGATCTGCTATGTGGTATTTCATATTTGTACATTAACCCATCACCTTAGAGCAAATTTTAGAGTTGTTCAAATAAAACAAAAGGCCCATGAGGGCCTGCGACGCTCTACTGGCTATCAAGTTTTCCGTTAAAGTAATCTGATAATTAATGGGGTTAAAGAATTATTCCAAGATTTCAGAGTCTGAAAATCCCTGCAATGCCATGCCCACACTTCTTTTTAAAATTTCACGAACAAGTTTTGAAAGGGGTCTACTGAAGAATATTCCTGCAAAATCTGGTCTAAATTGGCCTCGTGGTTTAGGAGGAGGAGTTTTTTAAAGAATTATTTCATGATTGCTTTAACTCTAAGCCTGCCCTGCCAGGCCCTTGTTTTTTCAGAAATCAAAATTTCATTAACATGTTTTGAAAAGGGTCAACTAAGCGACATTCTTGCCACATTTAGCTTAATGGTTTAGGGTGTGGTTTAGGGTGAGAGGATATTTAAAGAATTATTCCTTGATTTATCTAAGTCTGATAAGCCAATCCCTGCCACCCCCAATTTTTTTTTAAGACAGAAATTCATGAATAATTTTGAAAAGGGTACCTCAAGAAAATATTCCTGCAAATTTGGTCAAAATTGGCCTGGTGGTTTGGGAGGAAAAGATGTTTACAGAGAATGTTGATGACGGGTAAAGTATGCTTGATGACAGACAATGTGTTATCCCAAAAGCCCCCCTTCAGCAAGTTGTTAAGCAACCACTAATGGGACAACAGAAAAGTGGTCCCTCAAGAGAATGGTTGCTTAAAGCACATTTCTGTGAAATGTATGAAGGTTTCACTTCCTGAATGATTTAGTTGGTCAAATGGTTTTTGATTGACAGCCAATAATATGCACTTACCTGTCCGAGTTCTTCGAGGTTTGTAACCGGTTCTGCCATCCATCCTGTTGTATCGATACCAGTAGTAGCAGCATTTAATGGACCATGTTTCAGTCGAAAGATGAGAGCTCCTGGAACTGTCACTAAACCAGCAGCATACAATAACTTGCTACAAAGTAAATAAAAAACTAAACCATTACCAGGTGACAAAATTTTAAAGTTGTCAATAAGGAAAAAGGATGTAGACCATAATTCAAAATCGAAATAATATCAGTAATTTTCTAAGCAGTATAATTCTTTTGGGTCAGTCTATTCTGTGATGATTAAACTAGAAAGTCGTCGAAGGACTACTCGTCGAGCCTGCCAAATAATTGACCTTGAGCTGTGACCTTGCACTTGAAACTATGCAAAAATTTGTTAAATTCAAATTCAAAATGGCACATTTACTCATAATGAGGAGCCATTGTGCAATGATAATTTGAATTGTGTGCATAGATGTAGGAGATATGCTCTGAACTAGGTTAATTTGAATGTTTGACCTGGAGCCGTGACCTTGGATATATCTGGAAATTTGTGTCAAATCACACTTCTACTTATCATTGAAAGTAATAATATCAAACTATTTTGGAATCCATCCATAAATTTAGGAGATATGTTCAGGACGATTTCAGACAGACTAAAGCACATACATAGACTTGTATTTGTGACAGCTCTGTCTCAATTATTACAAGAATGTGCAACAAAAATCTTACTTTGTATATCCTTGATGCAAACAAAATGGAATGGTAACAAGAGGGCTGTTGGCTCTGGGGCGCTCACCTGATATAAAGGATTTTTTTTCAACAGTCTGATTCAATGTTAAGGTTAGGATCATGATGCAAGTGGGCCTGAAATTTCTTCTCTTTCCACAATATTTTCTACCCTACTGAATGGTAATTTTTCAAATCAGATCCAATTTAAATTATCGTCTGCAAAACCTTTTAATTTGGAGAGGTCTAAAATTATGCAAACAGGAAAGTGTTAAACACATAAAACAACTCTTACCGAAAACTCGAAATGCTCTGTCTACTCTCAATCCATGCTATACTAGAAAGATTCCTGGCTGTTTGGCAGAGTAATCTAAATCTAGCTAACTGCACCATCTTTATTATTCTTTTGATGATTATTTGAAGGAAACTGTAAATAAACAACAGTCTAGTATTTTATTTGAAATCCAGTTTCGCATTTTGGTTTTCTCTGTGATTAGATGAACCATTTGAAAGTTCAAACCTTATTGGTGTTCTAAAATGTCTATATGACTAAAAACATTTAGTATATTTGTTTAAAAACTTTACCTGACAAACGCAGGGCTAATCTTTGACATGTTAACTAGGGTTTTGACCCTCAAAAATCTGAGTTTACTGTTTTCATCCTTAGAAATTTCTCGGGGTTGGGGTCGTCCACTGAGATTTCTAAGGGTCAAAAAAGGATTTTCTGACCCTCAAACTTTCAGTGTTGTATCATATATACCCTGCACTTGTGAGCACTATATGAAATATTGTTTATTTCATAGCATATAAGAGTGAATCAATATAAAGACCTGCTGACACTTAAACTTTCAAATTTACTTAAAACTTACTCTCTATGTTGTTGCAACCGCTTTAAAAACAGCATTTGTTTCAACCCCTTCAAAAACAGCATTGACCCCAAGAATTTCTGGGTTGATGGGTCAATGACTACTTGCACTGGCCCTGACATGTTTATGAATCTAAAACTAGATGTTTATTTGAGGTCAAGATATTTGCAATATTTGCAAGAAAAATAGTCCCTTTACCCTCTAGAAATGGTTAGTTGTTAAAGATAGTATACATATTTAATAGAATTTTCATGGTAATTATATTGACTGAAACAATGTTTCTATAGTTTTGGGCAAAATGTAGGAGTAAAAGTGTTAAAAGATTTGAGGCATTTTGACTATACAAGGATTCTTTTTCAACAGACTTTATATCATCAAACTATTCTCATTGATAGATTGATTGAATGGGGTTTAACACCATTTTTAATAGTGTTTCAGTCATATTGCAGCGGCTGGGAGCACCTAACCATGGATTCCTGGTATTTCTCACAACAGTACTTCCACTACATCCTTCTCAAGCCTCCAGCTGCTCATCCCACTAAGGCTTACAATCATACACCCATCGCTGGGAGACAAATGTCAGAGAGGATATTTGCCGCAGCCAGGATTTGGACCTGGGACTCCTTGAATAAGAGTCCTACACGCTACCACTGCGCTATGGTCGCTGCCTAAATTATCCTCATACAATTACTCTGGTTTCCCTGAATGAAAAAGCAAACAGTTGGTGTAGACAAAGATCAGACTTCATGAATATACAAGATATCTTATCTATGCCACCTTTTTACTTGCTAAATATAATAACCACAGAAAGATATTTAAGAAGATTAATATTTATAAACAAAACCAAAGTGCATCAGTAAACAAACTATGATGTATTATTATATTCTATAGCCTTTTTACAAGTATGAGTGGGTCATGACTTACTTATCATACTTGTAAAATCTTTTTTTTACTAACAAAGTCTATGATGTGGGTTCAAATTGGCTGAATCATTTTTAACTAGAAGTGGTTCTGTAGGTTATGGACATCTATGTGAAAAAAAAATTACAATAAAAATCCTGAATGCCTGGAGATCTACACACTATATAGTCATTTTGTACTAAGATATACATGGTTATTTCGTATTAATGACGACAATGATCATACAATACGATGTATTGGTCATTTCATACTACCATATAGCACTTTTATTCTACAGGGACCATATTTCTGCTTTATCTACTATCTTGGACACCACAGCAAAACTAAAATCCGCAAAAAACAACCATAAATATAGACGTTGTTGTTGTTCAAGTTTGGTTCCCGTATAAACATGTCTCATGTAATTTACTACTGACAGTTACATTTTCTAAAGTTAAAACATATAGAAATTGTCTTTTAACTCAACTTTATTTCAGTTAAATATACAACATTTCGTTTGCCAATCAAAAATTACTTAAAAAGCTAGACTGATTGGTAACAGTGACACAAGTCATGTTTAATTTCACAATAACATTATTTCAAATCACAAGGTTAGAAATTACTTGTGCTGGATTATCTCTTTACCACTGATAAAATTTTTCGCTATTCTTACCCGGTATTTCTTAAAGAAAGCAATCAAAAATTAAATGTATGAAACTTAAAATATCCATAGCGCAGAATTAAATCCTTTTTGGCAAAGGTAATTGGCTGCAGAAAAAAGTTATGCAGATATTTAAACCTTTATAGTTTTGTGAAAAACAAAGAATTTGGACCCTGCAGAAATAAAGTGTTGTACAGTATAAGGCGTATGCATTAATTTTTCATCAGGGGTGAGTTTTAATTTTAAAGTAGCATATAACATTTGACATTAGCTTGATGAAAAATGCATTTGTTATTTGAAATTAGCTGAATAAAGATATAATACTTCATGTAAGGCCTAAAAAATTGTACAATACTTATGAAAATATTTATAATCATGATCAAGTTTTAGACAATTGTTCAATGTGTGTGGCAAGTTTGGCAACAACTAACAGATGATTGCTGTTATTTCCTCATATACTTCAGAATATCTGTGTGGAAATCAGTGAAAAAAATGCATGTACTCTTTTTCTCGAATATTTAAAAAGTAAGCCTTATACCCCATAAATAAATCACTGTGAGAAAATAACAAAATAACAAAAGCATTCTAAAGCCATTGTTATTTAATCCATTTCAAGATTGTTTACCTTCATAGCTGGGATTATGCAAATTATTCCCATGACATCATTTGTTCATATTCCTCTTTGCTATATATCATTACTGTTTTCACATAAATTTTATACATCAATTAAAAAAAGAGATATAGAATTTTTTCTAGCCTTCCATTAACCCATTACCACAGATGGCAAAATTTTAGACTGGTCAAAACTGAAAGGAGTTGCAGACGACAATTTAAAGTTAATGTAATTTTAGATTTTTTTTACTTTTGGGGTAGAAAAGTTAGGGATAATGAAGGAATTGCTTGTAATTTTTTTCCAAAGTTTTTTTTCTTGGGGGATGTCTAAAAGCGTCATTAAGTTGGAATGGGTTAATGACAGTTAGAGGTGAAACAATACAGTAAAAAAAGTATTGCAATATATTTCAATATGGTCAATCCGTATTACAATACATATTGCAATACACCCATTCTTTACACTGAAAATTATGAGTTGACCACTTACAGTCACTGTAGATGTAATACAAACTCAAAGTGAATTTAAAGAAAAGTAGGAAACTAATAAATTCTCCTTTAAAGGGAGGCATCAATGTTTCTGAAACCTAGGTAAGAATAATTTGCCAATTGCCTAAAAAACAATAAAACGGATGCCATTCCCACTTAATCCCTCCTTTTAAGGCCCCTCAGGAAAAGTTATGGAAAACAATGTGAAAAATGAAGAAATTGCTTGTTACAAGCTCTTCATTATCCACAATGATTTCTACCCCAAAAGACAAAAGATTTAAAAGATTTCATCAATTTAAAATTCTTGTCTACAACTTCTTACAATTTGGACTGGTCTGAAATTTCACTGTTTTGGAATGGGTTAAATTTGTGTCAGATATTGTCTCTGCTGCAGTCTTGTCTCGGCTGATAGACTTAAAAGTGGCTTTTTGGTTATATAGAAAAGGTTCAGTGGAATTCTAGGTTATTTTTAGATATCACAGAATTCAGTTGTCGACACCGCATGACTTCATTTGCATAATGACCCAAAGTCAACAGAAGGTAATAAATTGAAAAGCAAAACAAATGATGTCCTAAATTATGTCAAACCAAATGGTAAGCCCAAAACTATGGTAAGCGTCTATATTCCTACTAACACTTGGGCAGCTTTGGGATGATCTTTACAGAATTGAAGACTGGCTAGCAAAATAACTCCTGATGACGTATTGGTTTGAGCAAATTCAAACTGAATACCGGATTCCAACAATTATAAGCATCACATGAATGACCCAATGTACTTTGCAACTGTCTCGGCTTAATCTGAAAATAGATTAACAGCCTACTTAGGGTATTAGGGAAATACCCTTGTTTATTCAGATAAACAACTCCTGATTTTAACACAACCACTTTTCATTATAACGTGTAAAGCCCTAAGGGTAGTTTAGAGGAATTATTGTATCCTGGTAGAGAAATTACAATTTACAAATTTTTTTCTGCTGGATAAGAATTTTAATTAAAAGAGGCCAATGCGGGCCTGAGAACCCTCTACTGGCTATCAAGTTTTCTGTTCAAGTAATCTGATATTAAAGGAAGTCAACTTCTTGAAAATAAATGCATCAAATGAAATCAGGTACATGTCATATTGCCATGCAATACAGGAGTCCCCCACTGGATTAAAAAGGTCTTTTTCATAGTAAACCTTCTTGCTTTAATTTTGGAGAAGTGTAAAAGTGAAAGGTTTAAATAGAGGATAATTGTTTGTTTCAGTGTACGATCCATTTATCTTTCACTGAGTAAACAACAAAAGCTATGTTTTCAAGAGTGGCAGAGTGAAAATACGACTTTTGTTGTTAATGAAATGAAAGATTTACTGATATTGGATGAAAAACAAATATTCTTTTTCTTTAATGCAAAAATAGGATGGAATGTGAAAATTTTGAGACAAAATTACTTAAAACGCCTCATTTTGCACATGACTACTAGGCAACATCATCATGACGACACTAAGACTTGTTTTGGGCTCCGTTTAGATACCGTGAAATAAAGTGAAATGAACTAAAGCAAGTGAGATAATCAAGTGATAATCTACTGTTATTTCTCGATAAACCACCGAAAAGCTTAAAGAAATTTGAAGGCTTCTGCAAATTTGAAAATGGATTGGATAAAGATAGGATATACTTCGTCTCTTCAAAAACAAGTGATGAGTGCAAAAGGACACAAGAAGTGATCAAATAAAATTGTCAAACTAAATGATGTTCCAGATACATGCCCTTGTCATGGTTGTTAAATACTGCAAATTTAAGATTTTTAAGAAAAATAAAAGGGCAAAAACTAAATGAACTAAAAATTAGTGGTAGGAGAGTAACGGTTCTTATAATACAAAGTTAAAAAAACAAAGGGCAATAACTCAAACAATGGCCATGGCAGGGTAACGGTTCTTGTACATGACACTTCTCCATATTGTGATCTAAAAGTGTATAAAGTTTTAAGTTCCTAGCACTAATGGTTTAGCAGATATGCTCCAGACAAAAATGTTAAGTTGAAAAAACAACAAAGGGCAAAAACTAAAAAAATAGGCAGGCTAGAGTTACCGTTCTTAAACATGACACTTCTACACTTAGTGATCTATAAGTGTATAAAGTTTCAAGTTCCTAGCACTTATGGTTTAGGAGATATGCTTCGGTCAAAATTGTAAAGTTAAAAACAACAAAAGGCAATAACAAAAAAAGGGCAAGCTATGAACTTCTTCACATTGTGATCTATAGGTGTATAAAGCTTCAAGTTCCTAGCACTTGTGGTTTAAAAGATATGCTCCGGACAAATGTGTGACAGACTGATGACTGACAGACAGACAAAATCGAGCTAACCTAGTCTCCCAACCGGTTAGGGACTAATAACAAATTGGACTTAATTATTTCAAGCAACAATTCTGAAGGTCCTTTTTCCCATATTTCATGACGGATCCACTCCATTTCCAAAAGGATTTTTTCTTATGACCCTACAATCATCCTGTGAAAGTTTCAACAGAATCAGATAATAATTGTGGACTTAATCACTTTAAACAGGATTGTTTTGGGTGAAAATCCATATAGCCCCTTTTCCTGTATTTTCTGATGAGTCCACTTCATTTCCAACAGGAACTGTAAGAATTAACAATCATGTATTAGCATTGTGACTTTATTTTTTTTCTATAAACTTTACAAGCCTGGTCTCAAACATGTGATTGTGATAAATCAATTTAAAGAAAATCACCTGAAAATAGAAGCATATGAGGACCAAGTTGCTTCCACAAGACTTGGAACAACTTGAACCAACTTGAACGAGTCCCAGGGTAGATTGGTCTATTGAATACAAGCAGCTTTCACCGTGTAAATCAAACTTATTTGGTAGATTGTTACCAATGAATTGATAAAGTTTTTTTCATTCTATTTTGTTTTTCTATTTATACTGCCTAACTCCCCATTCGGCTTTTACTGGTAGGTGATGCACTCACAATCCAGATGTTTTCACGTCCCTGAAAGAGAGGCAGTGGCTGAATTTGATAAAAAAAAAAAAAAAAAAAATGAACATGTGTATTTGTATATAATTATTTAATATCTGTCCCGGGGTTCCCTGGTGTTAATAGCAAGACCCGGACGACGCTGACGCCTCCGACCTGGCTGGAGCAATAACTCGGATTTTTACCGAAAACAGCCGCTAACCGTTAAGAGGCCGGATAAGCTTGATAAACCGGTTTCCAGCTTTCAAAGAACGCTCTTAGAAGAATTGTTCCGTAACAAATCGCCCTAAAAAAATAGTTCGTATTCTTCATAAGACATTTAGTCCAAGTAAGAGTTGTGACAATATCAAACATGAACGAAATCCTGATCACGAATATAACCTGATTTTGAACAGTTTCTATCTTCAGGGCGCAGACATATTGGTTGACGTGTAATCACAGTTTACGAATCTAAATTTTGGGAAAATTATGCTAATTTATGCGGACGTTAAAAGTGGATATCTAATAATTTCTTACAACACAATCATTATCACGAAAATCCTTTTATGAAGTATTTCAAAAAATACCTATCTATTTTAAAGAAAGCTATAGTTTTTCCCTTCTCAATAATTAATGCTTGCAAATATTTTTCGTTTAAATATTACAATTGATTCTTGTTATTAGCATATATTTTGCTAAGAATCTGGGATAATATCCGGGCATCTTTCAGTTCCTACAAATAAGAATATCATATGTATTCAAGTGACAGTTGTGAAACGGAGAGTAATGCGTTTGAAATGGATATTAATTACAGCTAGGAGGTCATTTCCAATGTCCCAAAAATGAGCAACAAGATGAAAAAGGCGTTTAACATCCGGGGGATGCTGGACGGACTAAGGCAGTCTGTTGGTAGTTCGTCGCCAAAATCAGAAGCGGAGATCGAAGAAACTCTTCGATCGGAGGACCTACAGGTTTGCAAGGTCGGGTATCTTTTTGACAAGTCAAATAACATAGTGATATACGGTTCAGTTTACGTTCCTCTATATATGGAATATCCTAGAACTTTATTTTTAATTGCATGTGTAATGAGGCATTTCTAAGGTGACCAGCATAGATTGGTTGATTTGATCTTGTCGAGATGTTGTTTTAGTATTAGCTATTACACTATAGATCTTAATACAGAGTGAATGCCCTGAATAAAAGGTATCAGATCTGTTCCTCCATGGTTTGCTTGCCCGAACAATTGGTCAGTTTGCCCTGAATCTTTTGATTACCCCTTTTATAATGGCCTGTAGTCTCCCATGTTTGAGTATCTTAAATTGCAAATAACAGCTATTACTATCCTCTTTCTATGAAGCTTGACAATATACAGTAGTTTAATATCTGCCAGTACCTACCTGTTGATACTCCCCATATTGATATTTGGTTTTATGTTGATTGATCATTCCGCCCTTGACACATTAAAATTCATGGATGTTTATTTATGGATCCAGGGATCCAGATCCTCATTTTTCATTCTGTAATCAAATCAGATTCAGCCACTGCCTCTCTTTCAGGGGCATGAAAACATCTGGATTGTGAATGTTCGAGAGCAACTCTATAAGCTTAAAGCTTTCGTCGCAATTGAACTAAAATAATTAGTATAAATTTGTACTCTGGACTGGATTTCTGCTATAAATTAGAGAATTTCACTTTGGTCTTGTAACATTCATCCGAGGGACCCAGCTGAGTGAAAATATTTGAATATGACAACCATTATATACAGTTGAACCTGTTGTATGCAGCCAGCCAAGTGATAAATCAAATGTGGCCACATACTACAGTTTGCTGCTTAATGGGAGGTATCATTGTTTCTGAAACCTAGATAAGAAAAAATGGGTGCATAGAAAAGCAGAATTACGCCCAAAAACCGAATTCCATCGAATTACACCGAATTACGCCTAATTTTACATAATTACATTAGAAAATTGAGGTAAAGTTGTTACATATCCTGTCAAATAAATAGTATCATATATCAAGAGTAAAAAGATAAAAATTAATAAGTTTATCAATAAATATTACATGTTAAAATGATTTACTGTTATGGAGGAATATTAGAATTTATTTTAATGCGGTCCTCAGGGCTCTGCAGACTCCCAGAATTTGGGGAGAAGTCACTTCTCACTAGTCTGAGAATTGGGAGAAGTTTTTCTAATTGGGGAGAAGTGGTGAGACTTTCAGGAGAAGTGGATCGCGTTAAAAAATTAAGTTTTTGCGCGTATTGCTCATTTCTGTCAGAAAATAGCTTTACAACCATGTAGTTGCATTTTATATTATGTATTATGCAATAAACATAGAAAATACTGCTTATCCTTTCAGTCCTCAATAAAGATCTTATTCCTGTGAACAAATACTTTTGTATTTTTCATTTTTTTAGGTTTGAGAATTCAAGAGTTTGATTCTGATTTTTTTTTTTTTTTAATATTTCATAATAGATTCATATGATAAGATAGTCAACTAATAAAAAAATGCAAATAGAGTATAGGCAGTCTGAATGAAATGAGTAGTGTTCCTATTTGAAGCAGAAAATGAGAAAAGATTTCATTTTAACAACATGTATTTAATCAAACCATTACCAGAAGAAAAAATTCACTGATACAAATTGAAAGAAGCTAAATAAGACATTTCAAAGTGAGCTTAAATAAGAAAGAATGTGCCAAAGAGGGTGAAAACATGTGGGGAAAGGATAAATTGCTTGCTGCAATCATTTCCTCCTTTTTCCACAGTTTCCCATAAAAAACATTTCAAGATGTCAAATTGGGGATTGTGTGGTAATGAGTAAAAGTCAGTCCACTGTACCTGATAACATATAAATGGATAAAAATTGTCATTAATTGGTCAAAAAAGGTCCTCTGTGATTAAGTCAGTTATAATGTGTAAAGGGTAAGGGTTACTGCTGAGTACACATAACCAGACTGTCTACATGCGGAGGTTTAAAGTTAACACAGGATAATTTGCTGTATTTTATAGGATTACATGTTATTTAAAGGAATTATTACCAACACAAGTAAGTGAAATTTAGTTTTTGGAAAGAATGTATCAAAACAAGAAACTGAGGAAAAGATCGTAGCAGCCTTTAAATTGTTTGCCATAATTTTCTTCACTTGTTACAATTAAAGCAGATCATTCAAATTGAAGGATTCTAATGGAAAATGAATTTACTACTCTACGTAGATTTTCGGCAGAATTATTTTTCATCAAGATTTCGAATTTTAACAAAATTTTGACTTCTGGTAAATGACACGGCGTCTGTAAATGTCGGCCATTATTCTCATTATGTGAAAGTAGGCAACAAATCTCGTAGACTGGTGATAACTTAATTTACAGAAATAATTAAAACTTAAGAAGGTAAGGGATTCCTAGTGCTGATAGTATACAAAGCATTGCCGAAACCAATCAGCGTAGGTGTGAATGAAGCAAGCATGTTGATTATCAGCTGCCAGAACATACCCCTCTTTCTGATAATCTGCTGGCCTCGCGACTATCGATACACGCTTGATTTACGATCAAGGGGCTTCCGACCGGCAGTTGTATAATTGCACACTGTCACCTAGTTTTATAGCCACTGAGCCAGATTTGGTTATCACCAATTGTATCCAGGCGACTTCCCGCAAATTCCAGGCGACTTCGACTTCGCTTTGATCAGCAAATCAGGCGAAGTTTTATGAAACCAGGCGACTTTTTCGCCTGAGTCGCCCACTCTGCAGAGCCCTGGTCCTTTAATTTTTTGAAACAACCGAATTTCATTTTCATACATTAATACTGATTAAGTAAAATAGACAAATAATGATTATATGTGTAAAAGTATTGTTTATTCAAATTGGGAAAAGAGATTATGAATAAACATTTTCTAATTAAAAAAAATCGAACCCAAATTAGTAAAACCAACGATAATATGGACGATCCAATTTTCGAATAATATGTAAAGAGTTCAGCAAGTGTAATTCGGTTTTTACCTTACTCAAAACTCTGTTGAATACATGTATAGCTCTTATTTTTCATCGGAAATAATGAATTACTTTTTCTATACTTACTTATCAAACCATTGGGGATGAGAGACTGAGACAACTATCCTATCATAATATGATATTATGTCTTTAAAATCTTTCTCGATTGTTCACAGTCTTCTCGTTGAATATGAAATTCGGGTTTTCCTTCATGAGAAACTATGTGTTTGGATTTGAATTTAAGGAAATTAAAATTTGTAAGTTATTCTGTTACCAAAAAAAAAAATGGTTCACATCATAACATGATATTATGGCTTTAAAAACTTTTTCGGGGGTATAATTCGGTGAAATATGGTGTAATTGGGTGTAATCCGATGTAATTCGGTTTTCGGGCGTAATTCAGTTTTTCTATGTACCGAAAAATAGACCCAAACAAATATTTAATGCTTTAAATTAGTTCAGGTGTAGTCTTTGTGGTAATCTAATAGACCTAAAGTGGCTCTTTGTGGTGATATCGGAAAGGTTCAGCGTAATTCGAGGTTATTTTTAGATATCACGGAATTTGGCTGTTGACATCGAATGACCTCATTTGCAAATGATCCAAAGTCAAATGAAGGTAACAAATTTACTAGCCAACATCCTTAGTCATGCCACATGAAAGGCTAAGCGCAAAGGTATGGTAAGTATTTATATTTGTAATAAAGCTTACCACAGTTTTTGACTGATCTTTACAGACTGACTTGCGAACATAAATCCTGATGACGTAACAATGGCGTTGGTTTGATGTTAGGTCTCAAAGGTTATTAGCGCCACATGAATGTCCTATATTCTTTGCAACTGTCTCGGATTAATCTAAAAATAAATTAAAAGCTTACGTAGGCTATAAGGGAAATGCCCTGCTTTTTTCTGATAAGCGACCTCAGATTTTTGCAAAACTTCTATTCATGGTTCTCCCCAGGCCCTTATGGCATATCGGCCCGGATATGCCTTCATATATTAAGAGACTTTGCCCATACGCCCTCAGATCGCCGATACGCTCAAATTTTGTCACCGATACAGCTTAATTTTCAGCTGAAGAAAAGGTCAAGCAAACCATTAAAGCTGGTTGCAGAAGCGTGGACACGACAGGCTCTTTATCTATAGTGTTGTATACCATGTATTACATAATATCTCTATTGATAAGACCCTTACACTCTTACTAATTGGTGATTATTGATTTTTTTCTTGCGTTTCCCACTGGTACCTTGCTATCAGTCACCAAGGATGATGGGTACCAATATGTAAACAATGAATTCAAAATGGCGACCTGGTTTCGTAAAATTCTCACTTCGGCTGATATTGGCCTAGTTAAAAGTAAAAGATGTGGTTATTTGATGTGACAACTATCAAACTAAAGCCATAGTGGTTTAAAATTTCATTTTTTGAAGGAAAGAATTTTGCTCAAAAAGAAATAATACCCCCATAAAAATCCTCTTTTGAAAATCAAAGTACTGAAATCACTTAAAGAAGAGAAGAGTAAAGACATTTGTTTTATAAATTTGATAAAGTTTCATGTTATAATTTGAGAATTAAGGTTAAGATAGGACACTGCTGATAAATTATACATTTTTTATTAACTTATTGAAATCAAAGAGCTAAAAGTACTGTAAGAAGAATAGTTATAGTGTCAGACAGTCAAAGGCTTCTGAATGGGCAAATAATGAGCATTTCAAATACACAGAGAATCTAATGGAGCTCTTCAAGATGCAAAATTTGAAAATGAAACCAGGTATTTCACACAGGAACCTTATAAATACATTTTTGAAAGTACTGATAATAATTTTCATTTTTTTTCTGAAGAATGGCATTTTTTTCAATCCATCACTCCATGCTTTGTTTTAAAGAGTCCTCAAGGATATGATTTTGGACAGACTTGATAAAATGGCCAAGCATGAAAAGCTATTCCTATCTAATAGACAAGCAAATGACTTTCTTTTTACTTAATCCTTTGAGACTTTTGGGTTTATTCTTTCATTATCTTTCCTTTTCACATCCTTTTTTTATTGGACAATTTAGTGCCCTTTCTAACAATTAGGATAGAGAGGTAAAATAAGCTGAGTAATGTCACAATTGGTTGGTATCAAAATAAGCCTCAGAGTAGATAAATCAATTCATAATAATTAAAAAGTTGAAGAATATTATTCAAGAATAACTCTCAATAAAAAAATAAGATGTCAATAATCATGCTAAAAAGCACTTTTAATAACCTTTATTATGTATAGTCATACCAAGATGTTAGCAGACAACATACTGCGCATTTGCCACTACGCCTTCAAAAATTCAAAAATCACACACTTTAAAGATGAATGCTTCAAGGATTTTCCGCTAGTGCTGAACGCGTCTAACCAACCCTTTCTTTCAATCATATCGAGGTGTAAACAAAGATGATACTGCCACTCAGTTATTTTCCAGCCATAAGTTAATCAAAGTTCTGAAAGTTCTTCTGGAGAGCAAATTTGATTATTATGCTTTCAAGCTGTCTAGAGAATTCGTCCAAGGAATAGTATCAATTGTTTTTTCCTTTGTTTATAATCAGCGCTGTTTAGGAACTTGTTAATTTCTGTCCAGAAAAAGAGAGGGTTTTGAAATTTCATGAACCTGCTGTCAGCATTTGCTCTTAAACTTAAGTTATTATATTTGCATAATTTTTCTGTTTTGGCTTTATAAAAAAAGCTTGCAGGGATGATCCAACCATGACTATTTAACAATCAAGAATTTTTAAAAATTTAGTTTTCACAAAAAGTTGCTTTTTTGTCGGTACCTATGTTGCATCAAGGTCTTACGTTTGTGTAAAATGATATTAGTTCTAATTAACATTCACAGAAATATCATACACTAGGACAGAACCTACATGTTGTGAAAGTAATAGAAATTAAAGTTGTTTGCCCTAATTCTAAAATCGAAATTCAACGATATGTCCAATTTCTCAGTGACAACCAATTACAGTGCGTACGGCACTTTGATTTTCTTTGCCGATGTATTTCTGGGGATACTTACGGAAAAAAACCCAAGTACCATACGGCCGCTCGCGAATTCATGAATCTCGCCAATACTTGGGTCCTTCTCACGCGAAAATAAGATGACGCGAAAATTACTCGATTTACAGAAAACTATAAAGCTATAGGCATTCTTTAAATGACATCTCCTCCCAAACCACTGGGCCAATTTGAACCAAATTTGGCAGAAATGTTCCTTAGGTGGTCCCTTCGAAAGGTAGCTAAAAGAATTGAAATCAGTTAAAAACTCTGGTTGCTATGGCAACAAATGTAAAATTTTAAGATAATCTTTAAAAATCTTCTTCTCCTGACCCAGAAGACATAGAGCCTTGATATTGTGCATGAAGCATCAGTATATTGACCTCATTCAAAATAGCTTAAATCATGATCCTCGGGTCCGAAGGGGCGGAGCCCCAGGGGGATTGGGTTTATATAGAAACAAAGAACAATTTTTTAAATGACATCTCCTCCCAAACCACTTGGCCAATTTGAACCAAATTTGGCAGAAATGTTCCTTAGGTGGTCCCCTTCAAAAATAGCTAAAAGAATTGAAATCCGTTAAAAACTCTGGTTGCCATGGCAACAAAAGTGAAATATTAAAATAATCTTAATAAATCTTCTCCTCCTGACCCAGAAGGCGTAGAGCCTTGATATTTTGCATGAAGCATCAGTATATTGACCCCTTTCAAAATAGCATAAATCATGATCCTCGGGTCCCCAGGGGCGGAACCCCAGGGGGTGGGGTTTATATAGAAACAAAGAATGATTTTTTAAATGACATCTCCTCTCAAACCACTAGGCCGATTTGAACCAAATTTGGCAGAAATGTTCCTTTGGTGGTCCCCTCAAAAGTAGCTAGAAGAATCGAAATCCGTTAAAAACTCTGGTTGCCATGGCAACAAAAGTCAAATTTTAAAATAATCTTTAAAAATCTTCTCCTCCTGACCCAGAAGGCGTAGAGCCTTGATATTTTGCATGAAGCATCAGTATATTGATCTCTTACAAAATAGCTAAAATCATGATCCTCTGGTCTCCATGGGCGGACCCTGGGGGGGGGGGGGTATAGGCATGAAGCATCAGTTCACAGACTTCTTTCTTATTTCTGAAATTATAACCCATGGAAAAAGTTTTTTCCTTCATTCAAATCAGCACTAAAGCCTTGGAATTTGGGATTTAGACTTTTGGATCCCCACGTTCATAATCTTTATATGTAATTGTGGCCCACTTGTTTCATAATCCTAACCTTAACATGAAATTAGACTGTTGAAAGAAAAAGAGCCTTTATCTCAGGTGAGCGCCCCATGGCTAATGGCCCTCTTGTGTTTATATCATAAAGCCATGAACCGTCACACTCAGGGGAGCGATTTAGGACCATCATGGTCCTCTTGTTTATACAAATACTGTAATATGCAAATACCTCAGGTGAGTGATTCAGGACAATCATGGTCCTCCTCTTTATGTTTCATTCTTCATCATTTATTGTAGATGTTGGTATGTGTCTATGTATGCATCTCTATATCTTTTGTTTAACATCTTTTCTAACCATTCCCACACAATCCATCTTTTTTACTCCCCTTGACTAAAAATATTTGGAAAACATCGTGGACAATGAAGAAATTGCATTTATTAATGTTATCTACTCTAGAATACAAAGATTTATGAAATTTCATACGTAATAGAAAACTTGTCAAATCAAAAAAGTTTTGACCATGGTCTGCTGACCAACGATTGTAGTCTAACCAGGGTCAATACTTGAGAAAAACCAGTTGGTGCATTTCTTGTGATGTGTCTATTATTTTCATTTTTCTGTATCTTTCAGACTGTGCGACATGGTTTCCCGTACCAACCAACAGCCCTTGCTTATGACACTGTGCAACATTTACTTGCAGTAGGGACAAAGGGTGGCTCTTTACGAATGTATCCTTAATAGTTTATTAGCAAAAGAATTTAAGTTACCATATGAATATATTTTACCTTTTGATTGCCCAAAAGGCATGAATAGTAAATTGTAGGTTGTGACCAAAATTTTGTAATAACAGTTTTATTAGAGTTGAGGTTTCAACATTAAAGTTGCCTATAGACAAACTGTAATTTCGTTTATCAGTTATCAGAGCGTTAAATAAAAAAGTGTTTACACAAATTTTAGATTTACCATTTGATTTAAAACCTAGTTTTGTTAGCAGATAACAATTACCAGAAAACAAAAGATTTGACTGGTCAAAGTCAAATAGGTAGCAGATTACAATTTAAAGGTGATGAGATTTGAAAATTCTTGTCTTTTAGGGTAGAAAACATTGTGGATAATAAAGAAATTATTCATAACACAGTGCTCTCAATAAGTTGACGTCGACGTATATTAAGTAAATTATTCATAACACAGTGCTCTCAATAAGTTGACGAAATTCAGAAAAACATCTGAAAAATCAAACACGGAAGTAAATTAACTCCTTAGATTAAAGGAAAGTGTCCTGATGTAATCACTCAGACATTTCCTGATGTCGCAAGATAAAGTGTCATCGCTGGATCCTAGACGTTTCTTTGGAAAACACTCCATTGTTAATGTTCTATGCTTTAATCGAGTAGGCCTAAAGACATAGGACTAGACATTCCTCAAATATTGCCATGGGGTCGAACTTATGTCAACAATGTTTCGGCCGGATTTCGACCAAAATGTAAAGTCGCGTCTTCGTTGCGGGTACAGAACAAGGCATGTAAATTTCACACAGTCCTCTTTTGCATTTTAAATACGATTATGTTACAAGGAAATCCATTTTGTAAATTGAAATGACTTCTATCATAGAAATGCCTGACTAGTTGCAGAGAGTTCTCTCCTTTTTATATGCCGCCCAAGGCATTAGTATATTGGTGTCATTTTCTCCGTCTGTCCGTCCGTCCATCCCTCCGTCCATCCGTCGGTCTGTCCGAATGTACATACGTACATCCACTTTTTCTTGTGAGCGCAACTCCTCCTAAGTTTCTGGTTGGATCTTTTTGAAACTTGGTCAATGTTATCATCTTAATTGGTAGATGTGCTTGCATTAAGGATTTTATGGTTTATAGATTTTTGCCTCAGTTATGCCCCCTTAAAACTTAGTCTCTAGTGTTTATTGAAATTTCAGCCTTGTGAATGCAACTCCTCCTAAGATTCTGGCTTGATCTAAATGAAAATTGGTGGATGTTATAACCTAAATTGGTAGATGTGCATGAAGTAAGGATTTTATGGCTCATTGATTTTTCCCTGAATTATGCCCCCTTAAAACTTAGTCTCTGGGGCTTATTGAAAATGCAGCCTTGTGATTGCAACTCGTCCTAAGTTTTTGGCTGGATCTAAATGAAACTTGGTGGATGTTATAACCTAAATTGGTAGATGTGCATGAAGTAAGGATTTTGTGGTTCATTGATTTTTCCCTGAATTATGCCCCCTTAAAACTTAGTCTCTGGGGTTTATTGAAAATGCAGCCTTGTGAATGCAACTCCTTCTAAGTTTCTGGCTGGATCTAAATGAAACTTGGTGGATGTTATAACCTAAATTGGTAGATGTGCATGAAGTAAGGATTTTGTGGTTCATTGATTTTTCCCTGAATTATGCCCCCTTAAAACTTAGTCTCTGGGGCTTATTGAAATTGCAGCCTTGTGAACGCAACTCCTACATACTTTTTGTCTTGATTTAAATGAAACTTGGTCAATATCATCACCATTTTTTTATAGGTGTACATTGATCAAGGATTTTATGATTTATTGAATTTTGCAAGAGTTATGCCCCTTGACACTTAGTCTCTGGGCCCATTCAATCAATCAATCAACTCCTCCTAAGTTTCTGGCTGGATCTAAATGAAACTTGGTGGATGTTATAACCTAAATTGGTAGATGTGCATGAAGTAAGGATTTTATGGTTCATTGATTTTTCCCTAAATTATGCCCCCTTAAAACTTAGTCTCTGGGGCTTATTGAAATTGCAGCCTTGTGAACGCAACTCCTACAAATTTTTTGTCTTGATTTAAATGAAACTCCGTATATCGGTAGGGGCCCATTATGTCACACAAAATGGTTAGCGCAAAACTACGGTATATGTCTATATTTGTATTGACGCTTACTGCAGGATGATGTTGGTTTGAGCAAATTCAAACTGAATGCGAGATTCCAACGGTCATATGCACCCGTGAATTACCCAATATTCTTTGCGACTGTCATAGCTTAATCTAAAAATAGATCAACAGCCTACCTAGGCTATTAGGGAAATACCCTGGTTTATTCTGATAAAAACTTCAAATTTTCACAAAACTATTTTTCAGAATAATGTAATTAAGTTTCAGAAAAAAAATCATTCTAAGTGCAGAAATGTCTTAGACAGTGTAGACTATTTTTAGCTCATCAAAGGACAAATGGTCAAGATGAGGTATTGTAATCACTCTCTGTCCAGTGTTTGTCATCCATCAACTTTTCCATTAAGTGATACCTCCTTCCAAACTACAGGGCAAATTTCAGAAAAACAAGGCAGAATAATGTCACTTTTGAAATCTGCTAAAAGAATTAAAACTGTGGTTACCATGGCAACAAAATAACCCCCCCCCCCAAAAAAAAACATTTAAATTTTTTATATAGAATCAGAAGGTAAAGAACCTTGAAATTTTGCATGGATCTTTATTTGAATTGCCCAAATAGTATCTAAATGGAAATTAATGTTTTATCCTGTGAAAACATTTAAACTATGATAATTTTATTATATAATTTGAAATTAACCCATTTCCAAACAATCCTTCCTTTTTATGCCCTTATAGAAAATAAAAAAAATGCTTTTATCAAGCAATTTTTTCATTATCTGCAATGTTTTCTATCTAAAAAGATGAAAAAAAAAAAAAATCAAAATGTTTAAATTGTTTTCTGCAGTTTCTTTCACTTTGGACCAGTCCAAAGTTTTATTGTGTGGAAATGGGTTGATAAAAGGGAGGAGGGATGGGATGTCTCTGGCATTTTCTCCCCCAAAAATCTTTATGTTTAACTTTCTAAATGAATATTGCAGCTAATTTTGGTTTCATAACAGTTAATTAGTTATTGATTTGAATTGAATCAATTATCATCTATTTATCATATGATCTCCCTTGATGACAATGATTCCTTAACTGAAAACTTACAGATTTGGACAGCCAGGAGTAGATCTCCATTGTCACCATGGAACAGAGGTAGCAGTCACACAAATACTTTTCCTAATAAATGAGGTAGGCCTGCACTTTCCTAAATTCTACCACAGTCATTTTTAGCTCACCTGAGCACAAAGTGCTCATGCCAGGGTATTTTGATTGTCCGCTATCCTGCGTCCATTGTGTGTTTTTTGCGTTGAGCAGCGTCGGTTGTGTGACAACAATTTATCTCCTCCCAAACCGCTGGTCGTATTTCAACCAAATTTGGTAGGAATGTTCCTTTGGTGGTGCCTTTTAGAAATTGCTATAGGAATTGAAATCTGTTGAGAACTGAATTTAAGAAAATCTGTAAAAACTATCTCCTGACCCAGAAGCCTAGAGCCTTTATATTTGGCATGAAGCATCAGTACATTGACCTCTTCCAGAGTTGCTAAACCATTACACTCGGGTCCCAGGGGCGGAGCCACAGGGGTGGTGGGGCTAATATAAAAATAAAGAAGGATTTTAAAACGACATCTCCTCCCAAACCATTGGGAGGATTTCAACCAAATTTTGCAGAAAAACTCACTGGGTGGTGCCCTTTAAACATTGCTAAAAAAAATTGAAATCTGTTTAAAACTCTTGTTGCCATGGTAACAAAACTGAAATTTTAATAAGATCTAAAAAACTATCTTCTCCTGACCCTGAAGGCTAAGAGCCTTAATATTTTGCATGAAGCATCAGTACATTGACCTCTTTCAGAATTGGTAAAATCATCACCCTCTGTTCCCTAGGGGCGGAGCCAAGGGGTTGTGGGGCTTATATATAAATAACAAAACTAAAACTTTAATAAAATCTATAAAAATTATCTCCTGACCCAGAAGGCAAAGAGCCTTGATATTTTGCATGAAGCGACAGTACATTGACATCTATCAAAATTGCTAGAATCATCACCCTCAGGTCCCCTGGGGAGGAGCAGGGGCTTATATTGAATTAAAGAATTATTTTTAAAGCAACATCTCCTCCCAGACCATTGGGCAGATTTCAACCAATTTTGGCAAAAATGTTCCTAGGGTGGTGCCCTTTAAAAATTGCTAAAAGAATTTAAATCTGTTTTTAACTCTTGTTGTCATGGTAACAAATTGAAATTTAATTAAAATCCTTAAAAATTATCACCTCCTAACCAAGATGGCCTAGAGTCTTGATATTTTGCATGAAGTATCAGTACATTGACCTCTTTTAGAGTTGGTAAAATCATCACCCTCAGGCCCTCAGGGGCAGAGCTTCAGAGGGGGTGGGGCTTATATAGAAATTAAGACAGATTTTTAAAACAACATCCTCTCCCAAACCACTAGGAAGATTTTATTCAAAGAATTTAAATCAGTTGAAAACTCTGGTTGCTATGACAACAAGAGTAAAATTGAAAAAAAAATTAAAGAAACATCTCCTCCTGTCCTAGAAGTCGAAGAATCTTGAATTTTGCATGAAGCATCAATACATTGACCTCTTTCAAAATTGATAAAATTTCAGAGCCAAAGGGCAATTGGGCTTTAAAAGAAATAAAGAAGGCAACCCTTTCAAAACTATTTGGCCAATTTATACCAAATTTGGCAGAAATTTATGTTAGTTTGCCCCCTTTTAATAATCACTAAAAGATTTGAAATCTGTTTGGCATAGCAACATAAGTTGATTTTAAAGGAGTTTTTCTCCCAACCCAGTTAGTATCAGGCCTTGAAGAAAAAAAGAGAGCCTTATCTCAGGTGAGCACCAGGGCCACTTTTACTTTAACCAATTCCCACAAAATTCAACTTTTTATGCCCAACAAGAAAAATGTTTTGGAAAACATTGTTTTCAACACTGTATTCTACCCCTAAGACAAAGATTTCTTAAGCTCACCTGAGCAAAAAATGCTCTAAAGCCCAAAATTTGCATGCCGCATTTCCTGGTGACCCCCTATTAAAGTTATTATAATAATGCCCGGGGGGTCTCACTTGGGCTCCATCCTGGTGCAACCTATTTTACATAGAAACAAAGAAGGTAATCTTTAAAAATCTTCTTTTTGAGAAACAATATGGCCTAGAGGTTCAATTTTGCATATGATATTGTCTGGAGACCCTCTACTATAGTTGTTATATCCCAGGGGTCACATTAGGCTTATCCCAGCCGCACCCTTGTTAGATCATAAGGATGAACCCTATTGAAAATGGGAAGGTTCCATGGATAACACAGGAAAGGGACTCTTAATGACACCTTTGTTTACACTGTAGGACCTACAATTTTGTCTTGATTTTGATGAAACTTGGTTAGTGAATGGTTGTAAGATCATAATGATGAACCCTATTGAAAATGGGAAGGTTTCATTGAAAAAAACGGAAAAGGGGCCTCAATTTCTTTGATTACACTCACAAATTTTACAAGCCTTGTGTAATGCTTTTCTCTTCACAAATAAGACCTGCTGAACTCTGGTTAGCAATCTAGGGCCCTCTTGGCCTTTTTGCTACCAAATGTTTTCTTTATATGAGCTACTACTTATCAGCATTTTGCGATTCATTGCTGTGTCATGGATAAAGAAGACTTATTGCCAAAATTCTTGTTTCTGCAGCTGCATTCTTGTCAGATTTGATGAAATTTTCACCAAATGTTTGTCTTCATATGACCTAGGCCTTATATTATCAGTGTATTCTGATTCTTGACAGTTTTTGATGAAGTCATTGAAAACTTCATTTTGTGACAACCCTTACTCTTGTTATAATTGTCCTTGGGTCCCATATGGGCTCCCCCTGTCCATCCTATTTTACATATATAAAACAGCTTGGGATATTTGTATAAGATCCTCATGTGAGGCCCAGTGATTGAATGTTTTGCATTCCCTGATGACTCTTGTCATAAGTTATTGAAATGTTGTCCTTTTGTTTCAAATCGACTTTGACATGATGCTGTGTTTCATTGAGAAATAAAGGATGAAATCTCCATAAAAATCTTGGACAAAATTTTTGCTTGAGTACTCTGTTTTAGGGAAAATTTGCTTTTTTCACAAGAAGAATCAGGTTAGAAATTAAGGACTGTCACAGCCCTTTTGTTTAGAATTTTATCAAATACAAAATGTTTGTCTAAAACCTCTTTGAATTTGTACACAGCTATACTTTTTAGCGGTTTTGTAGGACAAAACCGGTATTTCACATCGATCAACCGGAAACAAGTTTTCACGAATTTTCCACTCATTTCCAAGCATGCTCATAAACTTGAAGTGAAAATCTATGTGATCGCCTCCATCTTGTTTCATCGCTGATGAAGAAAATAATTTACTTGCTGAATGCCAACAGCCTGCTTTTAGTCATGAATATCAAGGAAAGTGGTTTAAAACTTCAACTTGATATATCCTTAGTGAATTGTCTAATGAACTGTCTAAACGAGAGAAATAATCTCCTTGCGTTTCAAGATAGAATCTAGGTCAGTGGTTAGTGGAGTAGGCGAATGCATGTAAACAAACTCCTAGTTTTGACCTGGCAGGACTGAGCAAATTTACACCCAGTACATGTATGCAGTATATGCTACAAGTTACATCCCTGTTATAGTCGTGATTCAAGCGCCTATTTAACCCCACCGAATAAAACACCCTTTTACCTCTCGAATTCGACTACATATTTGAAACGAACATATAGTACTGTACTTCAATTGTAATAATAATATGCTCAAAACAAAAAGAATTGAATGTTAGCTTTCATCGCTTTACCTTTTACCATTTAACCTTTTACCACACAACTACAAATTTTCACGCACTGATGAAATAATATTAAAGAAAACGTTGTGGTTAAATCAAAATAGCGATTTCGGTAAACAGTAAAAGGGTCATGATTAATTGAACGGGGTTTTAACGCAACTTTTAAAAGTATTTCAGTTAAATCGGGGCGGCTGGAGCTCCTTACCATGGATTCCTGGTAGTTCGAACACCAGTATTACCACTACATCCTTATCGAGCACCCAGCTGCTCATCCCACCTAGGTGTACGATTTATTTACGCATCTTGATAATACATGTTGGCATTATTTAGCGCGGTTACTGATAGGCAAAGAAAAACCGCTCTCAGGACTTTCAGTCCTTTGATTATTGTCCTTTAATGGGTTTAAACCATTAAATTGTACACTTGTTTGTAAAGCGGATGTTTACAATACTTATACTAAAAAAATATTTTAAGAAGTTACTTTTTGAACTTTTATAGATTCAAATCCAAATAGGTAGAATGGTTTGATCACTGTAAAAAAAACAACAAAACATTTTCCTCACAAATCATTTTCAAAATTGAAAGAACATATGGTTGTTATGAAAAACACTCTTTATTGTCAAACTCCATTTTTTGTGCAAACGTAAGTTCATCAGAGCTTGACAAGAATGTAGTTTTCAGGCAGCATAACTTCTTGCTAAGGCAGTGCCCCTGCCAATCATCTTGACATTTTTCAGGGTCATACTGGTTTCCCTGCCTTGTCTATAACTAAACTCTTCCATCAGTGCAAGAAGGGTTTAATCTTGATTATTATGTTACAACTTCACTCTGAATACTTATTGCATATGTACCCCTCAAAATCTCAAATATTGTCAGACATTTTAGCCAAAAAGTGTAGGAAATTTATATTTGTCTAATGAACTGATAGTTTTCTTTGACCTTTTCATCAATTTGGAATTTGGTCTGATTTTTCTGCTGATGCATAAATTGGGAGTTGTGAAGTCATTCAACTAGGCAGTGTCAAAATCTTTCTTATTTGGATTTTGGAAAAACAAGTGAAATCTTTCATATTGGTATTTTGTAAAAATATGTGTCTGATTAGCCTCATTAAATTACACGTATGCACATTGCTTGTTACACTGTTAAGCCTACAGCATCTGTTGTCCTTTTTAGCTCACCTGAGCACAAAGTGTGAGGTGAGATATTGTGATTGGTCGTTGTCCGTCGTCCGTCCGTCCATTTGTCCGTCTGTCAGTCCGTCCACAATTTCTATAAAAATCTTCTCCTCCTAAACCAGTAGGCCAATCAAGCTGAAACTTTGCAGGGATGTTCCTTGGGCGAAGTTCTTCAAAAGTCGTTAAAAGAATTTAATTCTGTCAAAAACTCTGGTTGCGGCGGCATTTTAAAATGGGAATCTTAAGGAAATCTTTTAAAAACTTAAAAAAATCTTCTCCTCCTAAACCAGTAGGCCAATCAAGCTGGAACTATGCAGGGATGTTCCTTGGGTGAAGTTTTACGAAAGTTGTTAAAAGAATTTAATTCTGTCAAAAACTCTGGTTGCTGCGGCATTTGAAAATGGGAATCTTAAGTAAATCTTTAAAAATCTTAAAAAATCTTCTCCTCCTAAACCAGTAGGCCAATCAAGCTGAAACTTTGCAGGGATGTTCCTTGGGTGAAGCTCTTCAAAAGTTGTTTAAAGAATTTCATTTTGTGAAAAACTCTTGTAACCGCAGCATATGAAAATTGGAAATTTTAGAAAATCTTTGTTGTATTTTTTTTCACAGACTACAAGGCCTAAGACATTTGTATTTTATTTAGAGCTTAATCATATGGTTCTCTACCAAGTTTTTAAATATTTAATCTGTGTGCTCAAAAATGGCCCCGCCCCTGAGGTCTGTAGTTTGGAAAAATGTTTGATTAGAGCAATTTCAAAAGAATTCTCCTCTTAAACTATAAGGTCTAGGATATTCATATTTTGTATGTAGCATTACTAGATGGTTTTGTACTATATCACTAAAAGTTGTCTTCCTCGGGTCAAAAACTGCCCTGCACTAGGGGTCCAAAATTGGGAAAAGCGCAAAAGTTGAGTATGCTAAAAAAAAATTCTTCATTTTAAGGAGGAGGGCATTTATATTTTGAGTGTAGCATAGCCTTGCTGTTACCTATCAGTTTTGATTAAATTATGCCTGTAGGTTAATAAACACCCCTTCCCTGGGTGTCCAAAGTTTGTAAAAATGCTCAATTAGACCATGTTCAATAGTCTTTTCCTCCCAATCTACAAAGTCTAAGGCACTCATATTTTGTATATAGCACATCCAGATGGTTCACTACCATGATAGCTAAAATCTTATCCCTGGGATAAAACATGGCACTGCCCCCAGAGGTCAAAAATTTTGGAAAACACCCAATTAGAGCAACATGAAAAGTCTTCTCCTTCTGAAATATAAGGTGATGGGCATACATAATTGGTATGTAGCATGACTAGATAATTTTGTACTATGTAACAGGAAAATATGCTCTTAAGATAAAAAATGTCTCAGATATGAAAAACGCTCAATAAGAGCATGTTCAAATATTTTCCACTCCTCATGTATAAGTTGTAATGCATTCATATTTTGATTTATAGTACACCCAGATTATTCTCTACCAAGGTTGCTAAAATTACACCCATTGAAGTATCAGACAGTAATTAGAGTTTGTTTGAAATCTAAATACAAAGAATTTCAGGTAGAAAACACTGTGAGAAATGGATAAATTGCTTGTCACTCCCTTTCTCACTATGTTTTTTTTCAAACCTATTTTCCCTAAGGGTGACAGAAACTTGGATAGTTTGGTAATGGATTAAACTATAAAGCCAAAGGAATTCATTCTTATTGTAAAGCATTACTGGATTGTTTTGTACAAAGCCCTAAATCTTATATTTGTTTTATTTATTTTGCTCAAGTTGTGTCTTTTTTATACTAAAAAGTACTGTAATTTGCAGATGCCTTAGTCGAGCGATTTAGGACCATCATGGTCCTCTTGTTAAGCCAGAGTTGTTTAAGAGATAAATTCAAAAGAAATATTTGCCCAAACCCTTGAATTCCGTACCTTCAGCCCTTTAATTTGCATGCTTTTCCTAGAAAGATTTTATTCAGTATAACAAGGGTGAGGAGGTTAGTGCAAACTATCGTTAATGCCTATATTCAGACTTTCAATAGTTAAGCACAAACTCCTCAACTGACTACAGACATAAAAAAAGAATGGTACATGGGCCAAAGTTTTCAGGGTGTAGAGAGTACTCAAACAATGTCTGTAATCCCTCTGGAACAGAGCCATTTCACTAAAGATTTGAGAAATAAGCCAAACTAATAAATAATGCAGGGCAGTCTGGATTTATCCAATTCCCACCACCTACAACAGAAACATTTTAACACATTACAAGAGATACCAGTCTGCATTTCATTGGATTCTTTTATAGAGGAATTCATTAACTATCCCCAACTTAATCAGATGCAAACTGAAGGTTGACTTTAGCAGTTAGCCTAAATCAGAATTCTGTGATGTTTTGCTTACGTCAAAATAAACATAAGTAATAAGTGCAGCATAAGCAAGACAAATCTAACTTAACCCATTACTAGACTGAAAAATTCTAGACTGGTTGGAATCCAAAGAGGATGCAGACAACATATTTTTGCTCCATTGGCTGAAAGCTATTGCCATGGTGTTGTGTCCTTCCTTGCGTCTGTCTGTAAACTTTTACTTTATAAAAATCTTCTTCTCAGAAATTACTGAACAGAATTCAACCAAATTTCACAGAAATGATCCTTTGGTGACCCCTTATCAGATTCCTTCAAAGAATTTTGACCAGTTGAAAAATATAACTCTAATGGGCTGGGCTAATTTCCACATATGGTGAAAGCTTTTAAAATCTTCTCAGAAATCACCAGATGGATTTTAATCAAATTTCACAGAAATAATCCTTGGATGACCCTTATCACATCCCTTCAATGAATTGTGATCGGATGAAAATTATGTCTTTAATGGGCATGGTCAATTTCCATATATGGGGAAACCTTTAAAAATCTTCTTTTCAGAAATCCATGTATGTATTTTAACCAAATTTTACAGAAATGATCAATGGGTGACTCTTTATCAGTTTCCTTTTGATTCGTTGAAAATAGGGCTTTAATGGTTGTGGCTTATGTCCATATATGGTACCCTGAGAATTTTTTTTAAAAAATTGTGATGTTTTTTTCATCTGACTTGAATTGACTTGTAAACCAATGAAAAGGTTGAAATATTAAAAGATTACATTGACATGGTGAATGTGATTCCATAAAACGCCATTTACTTAATCAGTAATCAGGCCTGTGGAGGGATACAGGTGCTAAAGTGCCTCTAGTTAGGTGACAAACTTTTGAAATATGTGTCTTTTGCATCAGGAAACATTGTTGATAATGAAGAAATTGCTTGTAACAAGCACCCATACAGCCTCCTTTTCTTTCTGTGTTTATTATTCAATTATCTATGGCTTTTGTAATTTGTTTGTCTGTTCCCTTTCAAAGGCCAGAGTGTGAAATAAAAATCCCATAGAATCCAAGATAACTGATAAGAATTTAAAGAACTCATTGGCATGAATATTTTAAGGGTACTGGTATTGTATGTGGAGGATTTCTTCAAACAATACAATGGGTAATTGTTACATGTAACCCATTGCCACAATATCCTTCTTTTTTACACCCATAATTGCATAAAATAATTTTTAGCTGATGTGTTTTCTAAAATCATTTTCTTTTGGGGTAGAGAACATTGTGGGGAATGAAGGAATTTCTTCATTTTCCCATAATGTTTTCTTAACCTTTTTCTCTAGGGTTTAAATTCAAAAGATCTCATGTTTACAGAGCTCTCAGTGGAATGGCATGATGAATTCATTTTACCTCCATATTATCCTAAGATGTAGTTTTTCTAAAAGATTTGATAGTGCAATTCTAAAGAGTATGTAAAATTGACGCAGCTGTCAATCAAAGAATCATTCAACTAATGAAATCATTAATTTATGCCAGAAGAGAATTTTGAATTCTGAAACTGGCTGACATTCATGCAAAGTGATATAATTGGTTTGGTGGCTTTACCCATTCTCAGATGGCAAAATTTTAGATTGTTCCAAATTGAAAGGAGTTGCAGACGACAATTCAGAGATCATGAAATTTTTGATTTTTCAATCTTCTGGGTAGAAAATATCGTAACAAGTAATTTCTTCATTTTCCTTTCAAAATTGTTTTAATTGAGGGGCGTCGAAAAGCGTCATTGTGTGGGAATGGGTTAAACAACCCAACTGCAGCTTATTCAAGCTGAAATTATGATCTTTCAGCTGCCAACCAATCATTTTACTTTCTTATTCCAACACATGTTTAAGATTAGAGGGCATTTTATTTACCTCTGTCCACCCTCTCTGTCTTTCTGTGAGCAGTAAACTTGAAGCAAAAACTTAACATTTTGCTTTTAGTCTAATACCATGTAACATACGTTATGATATGGGTTCCTTGCATTGATAGGCATCAGTTGGTTGTAAGGTTTAGGTCATTTATCAAGGTCAAGGTCACTTATCAAGGTCATATTTCTGAAAAAGGCTGTAACGGAGCCATGATGTTTCACATACAGATATTGTTGTAATGGAGAGTAAATTAAGTAAATCAAAGTAAGGCCATTCAATATTAAATTGGAACTTCTGTTGGAGCTCAGTAGATGTGTCAGCCATCCTTCAATTAATGTTTAAAGGATGAGTAGATAGACAGAGTTCAAGCTACAGGGAATGATTTCAATTTAAAAATGCAAATTTCATTATTCATACATCTAACCATCTTTCCGAGACAAATACAATGGGCACCCTTAGCATGGGATAAGGACAAGAAATAAAAGATTCAGATTGTAATGACTCCCATGAGTTTTATGAAGAATTTTGTAAAGGAAAATCTAAATGATCTCTTTTGGATAGGTTTCTGCTTTTTAGCTCACCTTAGCACAATATTCTCAAGGTGAGCTTTTGTGTTTTTGTGATGTCCAGCGTCTGTCAGTCCTCCTCAATTGTCTGTCTAGAGGCTACAAATGTTTGCTCAATCATCCTGAATTTTGGGCAGAATTATTGTCTCGATAAAATCTTTGAAAAGTTAGAAATTGGGTAACATTGGGTGAAAAACTAGGTCACTAGGTCTCATCTTAGAAAAGCTTTGTTTACACTCTAGAGGCTAAAAATTTTGCGCAGTCAGCCTGAAAATTTTTCAGAATTGATCTTGAAAAGAAATGAATTAATCAGATTGTCATAACACCCTCTTGTCTGGATTTATCTATTTTAGATGGGACCCCACCTTTTAGCTCACATATGCACAATATGCTCACAGTTAGCTTTTATGTCCAGCCTCTGTCATTCCTCCTTGATCATGTGTCGTCAACATTTACTTTGTTAACACTCAAGAGGCTACAATCTTAGCTCAATCATTTTTGGTCAGAGTATTCGTCTTTATAGAATCTCAGTCAAGTTGTAATTTGGTCACTTGTTTCACGAGGTCAATTCGTAAAAAAATCTTGTAGACATCCAAGAAGCCTTTATATATGTATGGTTGAATCAACCTCAAAAAATGTTAAGAATTGTTGAAGTGATAAAATTGTCGGATGGTAATGGGTCAGATGACCTTAAATAAGTCAGATTGTTTTTTTCTGACAGTCCTGACAGTGAGATATTATGGTCTTTTAAGCTCTGCTGAGCATAAAGTGCTGAAGTGAGCTATTGTTATCATCCTTTCATCACCTGTCTTCCATCAACAATTTCTGTAAACATCTCCTCCCAAACCAATTGGCCAATACAAACAAACATGGCAGAAATTTCTTTTAGGTGGCCCCTTTAAAAATATCTAGAAAAAAAAAAGAAATCTGTTGAAAACTCCAGTTGTCATGGCAACAAAATGAATTTTTAAAAAAAAGTGTTTTTAAAAATTTTCTCCTGACCCAGAATGCCAAGAGCCTTTATATTGTGCATGAAACATCACTGCATGGACCCTTTTCAAAGTAGCTAAAATCATAACCTTTGGGCTCCAGGGGCAGATCTCGGTGTTATATAGAAACAAAAAAAAGGATTTTAACGACATCTCCCAAACCATTGGGCCAATTGGAACCAAATTTGGAAGAAATCTTCCTCGGGTGCCTTCCTTTAAAAACAGCTAAAAGAATTTAAATCTGTTGAAAACTCCTGTTGCCATGGCAACAGAGTAAAATTAAAAAAAAAGGAATAAAAAAATCTCTTCCTGACCTAGAAGGCCAAGAGCCTTGATATTTTACATAAAACACCAGTTCATTGACCTCTTTAAAAATAGCTAAAATCATTATCGAAGCCTCAGGGTGAAGGGGTTCTATATAGAAAGAAAAAGAAAAAGGAGTTTTAAATAATATTTCCCCCCAAACAAACAGGCCAATTCAAATCAAATTTGGCAGCAATGTTCATTAGGTGGTCCTCTTTGACAAAAGTGAAATGAACATTCCTAAAATTTGGACTTTTGATCCCCAGGTACAAAGCCGATATAAGTATAAAGTTTAGTTATGCCCACTTTTTATCTAACCTGAGCACGAAGTGCTCTGGGGGAGCTATTGTGATCGGTCATCGTCCGTCGTCAGTCTGTCCGTCCGTTCGTTCACAATTACAAAAAAATCTTCTCTGCCTAAATTAACCATGGAATTTAACCCTTTCCCGTTCAAATACGGGATTTTACGTTCCTGTGATTTTTATACTTGAGAAAACATTGTGGAAAAAGAAGAAATTGCTTGTAACAAGTAATTTCTCCTTTTTCCACAATATTTTCTACCACATAGGATGATTTCATTTCAAATGGTGTCTAGTTTTCATTGTCGTCTGCAACCTCTTTCAATTTGGACTAGTCTAAAATTTCCAAAAACGGGAAAGGGTTAACAAAACTTCACAGGAATGATCCTTAGGTCATGCTCTTTCAAATAACTTCATAGAATTGAAATCTATGAAGAACTATGGTTGCCATAGCAACGGAGTGAAAAAACTTCTCTTCCAAAGCGGTAAGGCCTAGAGTTATGATATTTGGTACAATTCATCATCTATTGACCCTCTACCAAAATACTTCAGAGAATTACTGTATTCTGAAAATTAGCCCTTTTCTGTGGGATCCCTGATTTACATAGAAATAAAGAAGGAAATCTTAAAAAATCTTCTTCTTCTCCCAAACCATTAGGCCTAGAGCTATGATATTTGGTATACATCATCATTTATTGACTCTCTACCAAAATACTTCAAAGAATTACCGTATTCTGTAAATTAGCCCATCTATGGGATCCCTGATTTTACATAGAAATAACGGAGGAAAACTTTAAAAATCTTCTTCTCCAAACCATAAGGCCTAGAGCTTTGATATTTGGTATACATCATCATCTATTGACCATCTACCAAAATAATTCATAGAATTACCGTACTCTGAAAATTAGCCTTCTTCTTTGTGATCCCTGATTTTACACAGAAATAAAGAAGGAAATCTTTAAAAATCTTTTTCTCCCAAACCATTAGGTCAAGGGCTTTAATATTTAGTGTGGAATAATACCTAATGACCCTCTACCAAAATACTTCATAGAATTACTGTATCCTGAAAATAAGCCCTTTCCTG
The DNA here is from genome assembly GCA_946902895.1 of Fragum fragum. Taxonomy (NCBI): domain Eukaryota; kingdom Metazoa; phylum Mollusca; class Bivalvia; order Cardiida; family Cardiidae; genus Fragum; species Fragum fragum. Next base: position 31,211,134 of record OX336368.1, on the reverse strand, counting down.
TGCGATCCCGGAAAGGAGTTATGAAGGATATCATAGAAAATGTTCTCCTTCTAAACCATTAGGCCTAGAGCTTTGATATTTGGTATGTATTAATGTCTATTGAACCTCTACTTAAGAACTTCAAAGAATAACCACAATCTTGAAATTGGCTCTATATGGTTTAGGGGTGAAACAATGCAGTAAAAAGTGTATTGCAATATATTGCAATATGGGCAAACTGTATTGCAATGCATATTGCAATATACTCTTTCTTAGGTAATTTAACATTTTTATCCTGAGATTTATTAGTAAACCACTTAATTACTGTTTGTCTAAGATACATTACACAGAGTGAATTAAGAAAAGTAGAAAACTAATAAACCTTTAACTCTTCAATTATTTGGACATATAAGTTTAGTAAGCAATTCTTTTGCAAGTATAAATAAAACAAACAATATTACAGTAAGCAATTCTTTTGCATGTATTAATAAATCAAACAGTATTTCAAATCAAAATAAAATAAAAACTGACTAGTAGTCTTACTTAGTGACTAGACTGAGAATGTGAGACATGACTTAGAAATAAAGAATTATCAAAAGAAAGTTATTTTCTGAGATTGATTTGCAGATCATTGGCAATCAAGGCATGTTCTTTTTCAAGAAAATTAACATATCAACTTTATCAGCATCTAAAGATGCCCTCTGTGCTGTCAAAATATCACCAGCAGTACTGAAAACTCTCTTAGAAGGCACACTAGTAGCAGGTACACACAGATGTTGCTTTGCCAAACAAGCAAGAAGTTGGAGTCTCAATGAATTCTCCTTCCACCATGCAAGTGGATCAAACCCCAAGTTGAGTTGTTCCATATTCATGTAGACTTCCATTTCTTGCTTTGCTTGGTCAAGTTTAGTTTTAGTGGCTTTTTCAGTTTTGGTTATAATCACTTCCTCTAAGATAGATGCTAGACCAGTAGGTTTAATGTCTTCCTGTAGCTGCTCATTGTCCTTCTGATCTTTAGGTCCTTTGGAAGCTTCACTAATAGCAAGATCCAACTGGGGTAAAGGGGGCTCTACTGGTGGGTCAGGTGTGCAAGTTCCAGGTTTTGGGGTAGCTCTCAGAGCAGAAATATTACTTGCATCTGCTACCACTCTGCTAATAACAACTAAACCTTCATCGTCTGTTAGATAAGACACTTTAAATCGTGGATCAAGTAGAGATGTGTTTTCCAGAAAGATTTTCTGATCAGTGTATCTTGGCTTTAGATCTTGTCCAATGGTTTTCTTCAAGTGTTTCACAGCTTCAGGGTCAGATTCATTACAAACCAGTTCCTTAGTGAGCAGTTTCTTCTGTAAAGGGAGAATTAAAAAAGCTGTTGGCATAGATTCAGAGCAAAGAGCTGTGGTCACTATTCTAAGTGGGATGAGTACAGTCATTATGTTTTCAGACAGCTAAATATCATTCTCATTCAAGGTTGCAACATCAGTTTCCTTAGCTCGGATGTCTTTACTCATTAGCTTTGCATACACTGCAGGTTGTAACACGAGGAAGCTCTCTAACATATCAATAGCTGAGTTCCAGCGGGTTGGAACATCTTGTATAAGCTTTACTTCTCTTATTCCTAGAGTTTTTGTTTTTCCCTTAACACAACTGAGGCTGTGGTGCTTCTGTTAAAGAAGGCTACAACTCTTCTGATCCTGCCAAGAAGACGAGATATGCTGTTAATCTCGAGTCCTTTGTGAACTGCCAGATTTAATGTATGTGCATAACATGGCAAATGAGGGTTGCTGCCAACTTTTCTTGCTGCCACTGTCATATTGGCAGCTTTATTCGACACAAGGGGAGGATGTTCAGGTAAGCCCATTCTGTAATGGCCTGCTGGATGACATTGGCAATATTCTTTCCATTGTGACTTATTGGCAGAGATCTAGTCTGAATCACATAGTTTTTAAGACACCAGTCTTCAGTAATATGGCATGATGTTATTGTCACATAGGATTCAGTGGCCCCGCTGGTCCACCCATCTGTGGTGATAGCAACTAAGTCAGCCATAGACAAACTTGCTATTACTTGTGACTTTATTTGCTCATACATATCTGGAATAACTGTCTGTGAGAAGTAAGTTCTGGAAGGTAGCACATATTTAGGATCAAGAGTCTGAACAAGTTCACGAAAGCCACAACACTAAAAGGTCTAAGCTCTTTAACCATAAATTTTGCATTTTTCTGTGTAATAATTTTAGCTATGTCCTAGGATTGCTTATAAAGGCTTGATTTTTTTTAACAATTCATATACTTTGGGTTGTTCTGATTGCTTAAAGGTTGATGTAGTTCAGGTTGACCTGGATGCACTTGTCTTAAAAATTTTATGATGTCTTTCCAAATGAGTGCTGAGATTTGTGGTTCCACCTTCACATTTCACTGCAAAGTGACATCTGTCACAGTAGAAAAATTTTCAGAGAAAAATGCACCCAGACAGAGCTCTTTCCTTTCGTATTTTTTATAAATTCGAATTCATCGGCCAAATGACGATCTTCTTCAGCCATTTTTCTACGATTGAGTACTCAATTTTAAGACAAACTGTACTACCCGAATTCGGAAGTACAACAGAATAATAATTATCTCACTTGCATATGATCTATCAAAATTCAAATCAACTAGGAGTTAAGTTATTATAAAGAATAAAAAGCAATCAAAATTTGTCAACTGAATGCAATGAAGCTGTAAACAAAAAATTAAGTCCCAATTTGACAGGGTAATTATTTACCTTTACACCGTTAACACTGCTGGGGGAAAACAAGTTCTACTTTGGCTTTCTGAATTCTTTCGTAAGTTTTAAAGATAATCGATTTCAGAACGAATTTTTGGATTATTAGTGTTAATATATCCTACTCAAAATGAGAAGATGGCAGATAGCAGAAAAATTGGTACAGAAAATTTGAACCGGTTTCGTTTTTCTCGCATGAACAGATCACGGTTAATAGATATACTGGTAAACCGTTTCACCACTAATATGGTTGGATCTTCACTATACCTAGGATTAAAGGAGAAAATCTTTAAAAAAAGTCTTCTTCTCCAAAATGATTAGGTGTAGGGCTTTGATATTTTGTATATTATATCATTACGCCTTGAGCCATTTTACTCAGGGGAGCGATATAGGACCATCATGGTCCTCTTGTTTCATAATCCTGACCATGATACTAAACTTAACTATTTAAAGGAAAGGAGTCTTAATCATCAGTGAGGGCACCAGAGCCAAAGGCTGTAAATGTTAGTCAAATGTTTAAACTGTATTTCAGGGTGCTTTGGTAACTTCTTGTTCTGATGATAATTTACACTTGTGGAACTTCCGACAGAAACGGCCTGAAATTGTACATTCGCTAAAATTCCAAAGAGAAAGGTAAGTTTTTTCAGTTATTGGAAATTGTTTTAAGCTCCACTGGCTGAAAGTCAGAAAGCTTTTGGGCTTTACTGGTTTAAAGCCAGAGCTAATGTCATGGTGTTTTGTGTGTGCGTCTGTTCTTCTATATACTTTCAATTAAAAGTTTTTTGCAACAGAAGGCTCTGCACATATTTCAACCCTTTCCGATTCCTTTAAAGAACTTCGATCAAATAAGAAACAATGGCTTTATGGGCTTGGCTAAATTCTTTATTTGGTGTATAGTAAAAACTTGGAAAATCTTCTCACAACCAGTGGATGAATTTCACATTGCCTGTTCTTATATCACCTGAGTATGAAATGTACTTGGTGGGCTATTGTTATCATTCATCGTCAGGCATTTGTCTGTTCGTCCATCTGTCCATCTGTCCATCTATCCGTATGTCCCTTTCACAAATTACAAAAAAAATCTTCTCTCCCGAAACTTATCATGGAATTTCTACCAAACTTTAGAGAAACGATCCTTTGATCAACTGTTTTAACATTCTTCAAAGAGTTGAAATCCATCAAGAACTTTGATTGCCATGGCAACCAATTAAAAAAACTTAAAAATTCTTCTTCTCCCAAACCATTAGGCCTAAGGCTTTGATATTTGATATTTATCATCAGCTATTGACCCTTAAATACCTCAAAAAAATCACTGCATCTTGAAAATTAGCCCGTTTCTGTGTGATCCCTGATTTTACATAGAAATAAAGAAGGTTTTCTTTGAAAATCTTCTTCTCCAAAACCATAAGGCCTTGAACTTTGATATTTGGTACAAAATCATCATCTATTGACCATCCACCAAAATACTTCAAAGATTTACTGTTCTCTGAAAGTTAGCAATTTTCTATGCAATCCTTAATTTTAGTTTGGAATTAAGAAAGAAATCTTTGATAATCTTCTCCCTTTAAATCATTAGGCCGAGAGTGTTTATATTGGCATGTATCAATGCCTATTGACCCGCTATCAAAATATTTCAAATAATTACCATACTCTGGAATTCGGCTTTATATGGTGTGATCAAATATATACCATGGATTAAAGGAGAAAATATTAAAAAATATCCTTCTCCAAAATAATTAAGCATAGAGCCTTGATATTATGTATAAATCATAAAGCCTTCAGCCATCATACTCAGGGGAGCGATAAAGGACCATCATGGTCCTCTTGTTGGTGGTTTGGCAACTGAAACTTTGTTAATACAGTTTATTTAAGCTATGTTTGCAATTTTTAGATCACCAACCAACCATTTTACTTTTTGTAATCTTTTTAATGGCTGTAAATTTTGCAAGATAATGTCATTCAATATAATACGGAAACTTCCTGTCAGAGCTCCGTGGGGATAGTCAGTGATCCGTCAATTATCAATATATTTCAATTTTGACTAGCAAAGTAACTCAACATCAATAGTAGATTGCTACTTGAAAAGCCTTTTTAAGAAAGATCATATTGTTTAGTCTTACTTAATATATTAATTCCTTTTATTTTATAGGATAACACATTGTCAGCTGTCTTTCCAAAGTAAATGGCTATATGTTGGAACAGAGAGGGGAAATGTGCATATAGTAAACATAGAGTCTTTCATTTTATCTGGATATGTCATCAACTGGAACAAAGCCATTGAATTGTAAGTATCGCTCATAACGGTTGATGTAAACATAAACTCAGCCTTATCATATAAGAAAAAGTGAAATAGTAAAAAAATTATGAAACTGCAGACTTAATTGATTGTATATAACTAAATTGATTGTAAACTGAATAGAAAAAATGTACTATCTAATGTATTTAGCTACACAGGTCAAAGGAAAAATGGGCTCCTCCTTTGTGCATCCAGTCATGCATCTTTAACCCTTTACCACTTGAAAATATTTTAGACTGGTCCAAATTGAAAGGAGTTGCAGATGACAATTCAAAGTGTGTGAAATTTTAGATTTTTTCAACTTTCTGGATGGAAAAAATTGTGTAAAATGAAGAAATTGCTTGTTACAAGCAATTTCTTCATTCTGCACAATGTTTTTCCAATTGTTTTTCTTGAGGGGTATCAAATAGCATCATTTTTAGCTCACCTCAGCAAAACATGCTCATGGTGAGCTTTTAAGATCCATGTATGTCAGTTGTCCGTCATACGGTGTTAACAATTTAATTGTTTACACTCTAGGGATCACAGTTTTATCCAAAATTTTGATGATTGTATGTCATGGGATGGCATTTATTTAACCTTTTCTTGTTTTGCAATATCTTAGACCTGTCCAAATTCAAAGGTTATGCAGATGAAAATTTAAAGTGGATTTAATTTGAAAAATAACCATTTAGTAGGTTAGAAAATATTATTGAAAGAAATTTTCTACTATGTTTTCTCAATTTTGAAATCATTGGGATGTTAAGAAACGGGATTGAACAGGAAAGGGTTAAGTGTTTACAATTTAGAGGGTCTCAGTTTCTTCTTAGTCTTGACGAAACTGGGTCAGAATGATTATAAGATCATGAAGATGAATCATGTTCTAAATGGGAAGATTCCATTTAAAAACATTGGAGAGGGAGCCTTAGCCAATTACCGGACAATCTCCCTCTAAAATGAAGAAATTACTTATTTTAGACAATATCTTCGCTATTCACAATGCTTTCTTCAAAGAAAGACCAATATTTCTAAAATTTGATAAGAATTTAATTTGGACCAGTAAAAATGGTGTCTGGTAATGGGTTAAAAACAATCTCTTTGTTTACAAACTAGTGGCCACAATTTTGGCACTTTCTTGATGACTATTAAGCCATATGTATGAAGCCAATGAAAAATGGTATTGTTCCATTTGAATTGTTAGGGCATCAGAATTGTTAGGTAGAAAAAATGAACCATATTAAAAACAAAAAACTATATAAGAAATCATTGGAAAAGGTACCTTCATGGCAATTTCTTTGTTTACTCTACAGGATACACAATTTTTGCTAAATCTTGATTAAAGTTGATCTGATTTTTGTCAGGTCATCTTCTCATCAGAAACTACTAGACATTTCTTGTGATTGTTTATCAGATTTCAGGCAGGAACTTTGATTTGATGAAAATCATGGTTTTTATAGACCAGGCTAGTTTGATTGTGTATAGTATACTCTGAAAAATACTGCATTTGTGGACAAACAGTATAAATGTAACAGATATTAATTTATTGCAAGGGAAGTACTATGCTCAAAATGAGTAAATATGTTACATTGATTGAACTCCCCCATCCTTTGTTTATTCTTTGTATGATCAGAAAATTCAAGTAAGTGCAGCAATGTCAGTAATGCCAGGTGCTTAACCCTTTACCATATGGCAAAATTTTAGACTGCTCCAAATTGAAAGGAGTTGCAGACAATAATATAAAGCATGAAATTTAAGATTTTTTCAACTTTATGGGTAGAAAACATGGTGTAAAATGAAGAAATTGCTTGCAACAAGCAATTTCTTCATTTTATGCATTGTTTCCCATATTTTTTCTTGAGGGGCGTCAAAAGGTGTCATTGTGTGGGAATGGGTTAAATGCAACTAGTATCATTGAGTAACATCAAGAATTAAAAGATATGCATTCTGAGAGTTTGCTTTGATTTTTAGCATAAATAGATTCCAATAAGCCCCAATTTTCAAACTTGTGTATTGAAAGCAGCACCCTTTTATAACATCAATTCTGTGTTTCAGGTCTAGAAAAACACATCCAGGCCCAGTGATACATTTAAGTGACAACCCTTTAGACCCTAACAAGGTGAGATAAGTTATTGTTTTAGTAAAATGTAAAAGTATTGTTAACCCTTGTCATACTAGATAAGATTATTGTTCAGAATTCAATCCATTCCCACATGATCCTGCTTTTTTTACCCCTCTAAAGAGAAAAAAGTTGGGGAAAACAATGTGGAGAATGAAAAAATGGCTTGTTAAAATCAATTTCTTTATTATCCACAATGATAAAAGACGAAAAAAGTAAAATCCGTTAACTGTCAAACATTGTCTTCAACTTCTTTCAATTTGGACCAGTAAAAAATGTTGTTGTTTAGGAATGGGTTAAATCAAAGGGCTGTAAGGGGTCCTGTTTGGCTTAATGGTTAGGTCATTAGACTCATAACTCGAGAGATATGAAATGGTCCCATGTTCGAATCCTAGTTGCACCACTGGTCATGTAGGTAGACCTTTTATTTTCAGTTTACATGCACATTAATTAAGTGCTCATTGTGAGCTAATGTTATTGCCTTGTTTTCTGTCTGTCTTGATTTGTTATTGTGTCACCTGCAATTTCTTTTAATATTTTATCTTAAAGCAATTGGGTGATCCTGATAAAATTTGTCCAGGAGTATTTCTTGGGTAAGGTTATTCCAAAGTTGTTCTTAAAGTTGAAATATCCCTTGCATTGGGGTTACTATGATGATGAAAAGAGGGGAAAAAATAGAAAATACTGAAAATTTAGAGATTCTTATGACATATTGTTCATATTGTATTTAGATTCCGCTATTGTACCTCTACCAGGTGATCCCGAGGTCATAGAGTGTTGTCATTTTGGAAGAAGGGTTATTAATGAATCTTTTTTAAGTTTGTTTATGTGATTCTCCTGGTCTTAGTTTGTCAGAAGGAAGACATACTGCAAGGGAAGAAATGTCTAAAATCTAGTTCTTTGAAAGCAAGGGCCTTTACACTTGTCATGCAGAATCTTCAAATGAATCAAAATATAGCATGAACAATGTCACATTGAAAGGTTGAAAATAGCATTATTAGAAAACAAGAAAAAGCTTACACTATCTTTTCCAAAGATTTTCCTACAGCTGCATTTGTTTTAGAGAATCTCTCAAGTGGTGTAAAGGAAAAAAAGGAAGTCAAATTAATGCCTTCCTTCTTTTATTTTTAGCTCTACTGGCCAAAGGCCACTAGAGCCATAGCGATGGGTTTTTCCTGTCCGGTGTCCGTGCGTCCATCTGTCCATCGTCATTCCGTTAAACTTTTCCTTGTTTACGCGATAGAGTCCACAGTTTTCATCGGATTGTACCATCATAAGGATCTTTCTTTTCGAAATTTGGTCAGATCAATGAAGGGGGGTAAGGGGCATAATTAAAAGTTAATTAAAAAATCCTCGTTAACGCTCTAGAGTCCACAGTTTTTATCAGATTCTCTTCAAACTTTCACAGAATGATTGTACCATCTTAAGGATCGTTCCTTTCAAAATTGGGTCAGATCCGCCAAGAAACATGGGAAAAGGTTCCTTATGAAAATTTAATTAAAAATTCCATTTAAAATCCTCGTTACACCATAGAGTCCATAGTTATCATCGGATTCTCTTCAAACTTTCTCAGAATGATTGTACCATTATAGGGATCGTTCCTTTCGAAAATGGGTATGATCTGTCAAGAAACACGGGAAAAGGGGCATTATAAAAATTTAATTAAAAAATCCTTGTTAACACTGTAGAGTTCACAATTTTCATCAGATTAAATTCAAACTCTCACAGTATGATTGTACCAACATAAGGATTGTTCCGTTTCGAAATTTTGATTGATCAATCTAGAAACGTGGGAAAAGATGCCTTTTGAAAATTTCATTAAAAATTCAATAAAAAATCCTCATTAACACTCTAAGAGTCCACAGTTTCATCAGATTCTCTTCAAACTTTCCCAGAACGGTAGTACCACCGTAAGGATTGTTCCTTTCGAAATTGGGTAAGATCTGTCAAGTAACATTTAAAAAGGGGCCTTATGAAAATTTGATTAAAAATTCCATTAAAAATCCTCGTCAACACTCTAGAGTCCACAGATTTCAAAGGATTCTCTTCAAACTTTCTCAGAATGATTGTACCATCAGAAGGATCGCTCCTTTCAAAAATGGGTATGATCCGTCAAGAAACACGGGAAAAGGGGCCTTATGAAAATTTAATTAAAAAATCCTCGTTAACACTCTAGAGTCCACAGTTTTCATCAGATTGTATTTAAACTTTCACAGAATGATTGTACCATCAGAAGGATTGTTCCTTTCAAATTGGGTCTGATCCATCAGGGCACACGTGAAAAGGGGCTTTATGAAAATTTAATTGAATAATCTTTTAAGAAATCCTCGTTAACCCTCTGGAGTCAACAGTTTTCATCGGTTCCCTTCAAACTTTCACAGAATGATTGTACTATCATAAGGATTGTTCCTTTCGAAATTGGGTATGATCCGTCAAGAAACACAGGAAAAAGGGGCCTTATGAAAACTTTAATAAAAAATTCTCATTAATAATCTAGAGCCAACAATTTTCAACGTATTCTCTTCAAACTTTCTCAGAATGATTGTACCATCATAAGGATCGCTGCTTTCGGAACCGGATATGATTCCTCAAGAAACATAGGTAAAGAGGCCTAATTAAAATTTAATTCAAAGATCTTTGTTAACACTCTAGAGTCCACAGTTTTCATCTGATTGACTTCAAACTTTCACAGAATGATTGTACCATCATAAGAATTGTTCCTTTCAAAATTTGGTATGATCAGTCAAGGACCACAGGAAAAAGGGGCCCGAAAAAAATTGGATAGAAAAAGTCCTTGTAAACACAATAGAGTCCATAGTTTTCAATAAATTCTCTTCAAACATTCTTAGAATGATAATTACATTAGATGGATTGTTCCTTTCAGAGGTAGGTTTGATCCATCAAGTTTCATGGGAAAAGGGGCTGTATGAAAATTTAATAAAAAAAATCTGAGTTAACATATCATAGCCCTAGATTTCACCTGATTAACTTCAAACTTTCACATAATGATTGTACCATCATAAGGATCGTTCCTTTCAAATTGGGTCTGATCCATTGAGAAACATAGGAAAAGGTGCCTTAGGAAAATTCAATTAAAACATCTTAATTAATGCTTGTAAGTTCACAGATGAGATGGGTTGTCTTTATACTCAAGCAGAATAATTATACTTTTGTAAGAAGAGTTCCCTTTGGAATTGGTTCAGATCCATCAAGTAACATGGGAAAAGGGGCTATATGAAAATTCAACTAATAAAATCCTGTTAAAAAATGAAGCCCACAGCTTTGATCAGATTTTGTTGAAACTTTCACAGAATGATTGGAAGGTCATAACTATCATTCTTTTCATATCAGGGTTTGAACTGTCAAGAAACACAGGAAAAGGGGCCTTATGAAAATTTCATTTATAAAGCCTTGTTACCAAGCCCAGAGCTTTCATCGGATTTTCTTCAAACATTCACAGAATAATTGTACAAAAATAATTATTGTTGATGTTTGCATTAGACCTGTTCCGTCAAGTATCAAAGGTAAAGGAGCATTATGAAATTTAATTTTAAAATCCTTGTACCACAATAAAGTCAACAATTTTCATCAGATTCTGTTTAAACTTTCACAGAATGATCATTCCATCATGAGGATTCTTTCGTTTCAAATTAGGTGTGATCTGTCTAGTATCATGGGAAAAGGGGCTTTCATGGGATTTTCTTCAAACCTTCACAGAATCATTGTACAATAATCAAGATTGTTGATGCTGACATGAGACCTGATCCTTCAAGTATCACAGGAAAAGGAGCCTTATGAAAAATGTTATTTTAAACATTTTACACCAAGATAAAGTCTGCATTTTTTATGAGATTCTGTTCAAACTTTCACAGAATGTCTGTACCATCGTTATGATTGTTTCTTTCCAAATTGGGCCTGATCTGTCCAGTATCATAGGAAAAGGGGCTGTATGAAAAATTGTTATCAAATCCTCATAAACACAACAATGTCCTCAGTCTTTATCAGAATCTCTTCAAACTTTAATAGAATGATTGTACCATCATTTGGATTGTTCTTTTGTAAATTAGGTCTGATTGCTTAAGTGACACAAGAAAAGGGACCTTATGAAAATTTTATTACAAAACATCATTATCACAATAAAGTCCTCAGTCTTTATTATTTTCTTCAAACTATCATTAGGATTGTTCCTTTGTAAATTGGGTCAGATTTGTTAAGTTTCACGAAAAAAGGGGCCTTATGAAAATTATGTTACAAAAATTCTTGACACAATTAAGTCCACTGTTTTCATTGATTCTCTTTAACTTTTAAAGAATGATTGTACCTTCATTAGAATTGTTCCTTTTGAAATTTGGTTTGTTCTGTAAAGTATCATGAGAAAAGGGGCCCTATGAAGATTTCACTATAAACTCACTAACACAATAAATTCCACAGATTACACAGATTGATTGTACCATCATTCCATTTGTTGATTTTGACAGTGGATCTGATTATGGCAAGTGTCACATAAAAAGGGGCCTTATGAAAAACTTTCTTAAATATTCTGGTTAACACAATGATGTCCCTTGATTTCAATGAATTCACTTCAAAATTTGATTGTAGGGTCATAAGGTAACTTTCTTTTGGAAATGGAGTGGATCCATCATGAAACACGGGAAAAGGGACCTTGAGGATTGTTGCTTATTGATAAAGGGGATAAAGCCCTTTTTTTTCCTTTATGCATTCTTCTTTGAGTAATTAACTTCCTTAAATATCAGATTTCTTTGATGGAAACTTGATAGCCAGTAGAGCGTCTCAGGCCCTCATGAGCCTCTTGTTTAAGTTCTTACTCTCAATCCTTTTTCTGTTGTAACTCCTAGGGCTATTTCCCATTTTACCTTGAAACAAAGAATGAAAACTGTAAAATCTCTGAAGCCAGACAGCCTAGGGCATTGTTATTTGGTATGCAGCATCTCATAGGGGACCTCTATCAAATTTGTTCATATGATGCCCCTTGGGTCATATCTGAGGTCTGCTGGGGTATATCCTATTTCAACATGCAAAAGAAGAAGGAAAACTTTAAAATCTTTTCCTTTTAATATGAAAGCCTAAGGCATTGATACCTGTACTTGTGGTGTAGAACCTCTTGGTTAACCTCTACAAGATTGTTAATGTGATGACTCTTGGGTCATACTTGGGCTCTTCCCATGCATACCTTATTTTTACACCCCACCTGCAAAGAAGAGGGGGATATATTGCTTTCACCATGTCAGTCTGTCCATCTGTGGACTTTTTTTGTTTCCGTGCTCTAACTCAAGAACAAACTGACCTAAAACCTTGAAACTTTATACACTTGTTGCTAATGACCCAAGGAAGTGCCCTATTGTTTTTGGGTAATGGAGATTTTAAAGTCAAGCTCACTATTTACCTTTTATTGTAAACCATTTCCAGGCTCTATCTCAAGAACCAATAGACCTACAACGATTAAACTTCATTCAATTATTGCTTGTATGGCAAGGAAATGTTCTATCGTATTTAGGTTATTTAGGTCAAAGTTCAAGGTCACAATTGACCTTTGATCTAAAATTGTTTCTGAGCTGTAACTCAAGAGCCAATTGATTTACAACCTTGAAACTTCATACAGTTCTTGCTAATGACCCAAGGGTGTGCCCTATCCTTTTTGACCCACAGAGGTCAAAGGTCAAGGTCACATTTGAACTTGATTGAAAACTGTTTCGGGGCGCTTACCCGTAAGCCATGCACTCTGGGACCATGAAACTATAGACACATATTTTCCATGACCAAAGGAGATGCCCTATGGTTTTTGTCAAGCCCGCTGGCGGTGAGCTAGACATATATGTCTCTATGACAAGTCGGTGTAAGTGCCTTAGTGCGTTAGTCCATTAGTCTGTCTGTCCATCCGTCCAAATTAGTCGGGACAATCACTCCTACATTTGTGGATGGATTTGAAAATAACTTGGCACAATTATTCTCCATCATGACTAGATGTGCCATTTGAAAGAATTTTTTGGATAGCTTCAATTTCAAGGTCATAGCTCAAGGTCAAAAACTAAAATTGTGCTTGTCCAGAGCATTTCTCCTACAATTATGGATGGATTTCAAAATAAATTGGCACAATAGTTCTCCATCATGAGTAGATGAGTCATTTGAAAGAATTTTTTGGATAGCTTCAAGTTCAAGGTAGAAGCTCAAGGTCAAACACTAAAATTGTGCTTATCTGGAGAATGATACCTACATAACTTTGCGGGCTCGACAGCATTTGTCCTGGGACAACCATCTAGTTTGGTCCCAGAGGTCAAAGGTCAAGTCATTTCAAAATTGAACTTTGATTGAAAATGATTTCCTTGCACTAATTTAGAAATAATTCGAGTAAGGACCATTAAACTTACACACATGTTGTCATGACCTGGAGGTATCCCATTGTTTTAGGGTCATGTAGGTCAAAAGACTAATTCACAATTGAACTTTGATTGAAAGCCTTTTCCCTTTTGAGTAATGAAGATCAACTGTTCTACTTGAGTGACAAAGTGCTGAATGAGGGATGGTAAAAAGTTTGATTTGTGACAATTCTAGTTTTGTATAAGAACACTGACAAAAATCTTAAAAATCGTTTTAGGGCATGGCTTATTTCCAAATATAGTATGAAGTGAAAATGTTGAAAATCTTCATGCCTTTTCATCTGGCTTAGCAAATGAATTTCACATAACTTCACTTTTGGACTTTTTAGCTCACCTGAGCACATAGTACTTAAGTGAGCTATTGTGATCCCCTTTTGTCTGTCTGTCGTGTGTTGTGCGTCGTCCATCGTCTGTCAACAATTTCTTTAAACGACGTCTCCTCCCAAACCACTGGGCCAATTTGAACCAAATTTGGCAGAAAAGTTGCTTAGGTGGTCCCCTTCAAAAATAGCTAAAAGAATTGAAATCGGTTAAAAACTCTGGTTGCCATGGCAACAAAAGTGAAATTTTAAAATAATCTTTAAAAATATTCTCCTCCTGACCCAGAAGGCATAGCGCCATGATATTTTGCATGAAGCATCAGTATATTGACCTCTTTCAAAATAGCTAAAATCATGCTCCTCGGGTCCCCAGGGGCGGAGCCCCAGGGGGGTTATATAGAAATAAAGAAAAATTTTTTAAATGACAGCTCCTCCCAAACCACTGGGCCGATTTGAACCAAATTTGGCAGAAATGTTGTTTAGGTGGTCCCCTTCAAAAACAGCTAAAAGAATTGAAATCCATTAAAAACTCTGGTTGCCATGGCAACAAAAGTGAAATTTTAAAATAATCTTTAAAAATCTTCTCCTCCTGACCGAGAAGGCGTAGAGCCTTGATATTTTGCATGAAGCATCAGTATATAGACCTACTTCAAATAACTAAAATCATGATCCTCGGGTCCCCAGGGGCAGAGCCTCAGGGGATTGGGGTTTATATAGAAAAAAAGAACGATTTTTTAAATGACATCTCCTCCCAAACCACTGGGCCGATTTGAACCAAATTTGGCAGAAATGTTGTTTAGGTGGTCCCCTACAAAAATAGCTACAAGAAATGAAATCCGTTAAAAACTCTGGTTGCCATGGCAACATAAGTCAAATTTTAAGATAATCTTTAAAAATCTTCTCCTCTTGACCAAGAAGGCATAGAGCCTTGATATTCTGCATGAAGCATCAGTATATTGACCTTTTTTCAAAATAGCTTCAATCATGATCCTTGGGTCCCCAGGGGCAGAGCCTTGTGGGGGTTATATAGATATAAATAAGGATTTTTTAAATGACATCTCCTCCCAAACCACTGGGCCAATTTGAACCAAATTTTGCAGAAATGTTCCTTAGATGGTCCCCCTTAAAATTAGCGAAAAGAATTGAAATCCCTTAAAAACTTTTGTTGCCATGGCAACAAAAGTGAAATTTTAAAATAATCTTTAAAAATCTTCTCGTCCTCACCCAGAGGGCGTAGAGCCTTGATATTTTGCATGAAGCATCAGTATATTGATCTCTTACAAAATAGCTAAAATCATGATCCTCGGCCTCCAGGGGCAGACCCGGGGGGGGGGGGGTATAGGCATGATGCATCAGTTCACAGACTTGGAATTTGTAATTTAGACTTTTGGATCCCCAGGTTCATAGTCTTTATATGGAATTGTGGCCCACTTGTTTCATAATCCTAACCTTAACATGAAATTAGACTGTTGAAAGAAAAAGAGCCTTTATCTCAGGTGAGCGCCCCTGGGCCAACGGCTCTCTTGTATATAACCATGAAAAGTTTACAAATCTTGTCCAGAATAAATAAAAAATGGTGACTAGATTTATTCACCAGAAATGGCAAAGGTGATTCAGTTCATTCAGGCCTGTGTAGCAACATAGGCACTCAAGCACCTTTAGATCCAGTACGTTTTTTTACCCTGCAAATAAAATTTATGACTCATCCCAATACAAAGAGGTTGCATACAGCAATTCAAACAAAGTGTATTGAATTGAAAAAGTATGCACATCATATGGGAAAAAATATTTGTAAAAGGAGTAATTCCTAATTGCATCAAAATATTGGGTTGTGTGGCAATAGCTTTGCAGTAAAGAATATTTGTATAAAGATAAGTTACAGCTTACCTAAACCAGATTTTAGACAGATTTTTTTTTTTCGATTGATTTTTAGCTGTTTGAAGAAAGACTTGGATCAAAGTACTATTTTTTTTTCAGATTATGAAAAAAATGCTTTACAAGGGCTGGAAATTGTATCATAATGATACCCTATATACAGCCATTATTTTTAGCTCACCTGAGCACAAAGTGCGAGGTGAGCTATTGTGATCGGTCGTTGTCCGTCGTCCGTCCGTCTGTCCGTCTGTCCGTCCGTCCACAATTTCTTTCAAAATCTTCTCCTCCTAAACCAGTAGGCCAATCAAGCTGAAACTTTGCAGGGATGTTCCTTGGGTGAAGTTTTTCAAAAGTTGTTAAAAGAATTCCGTCAAAAACTCTGGTTGCCGCGGCATATGAAAATGGGAATCTTTAGTAATTCTTTAAATATCTTTAAAAATCTTCTTCTCCTAAACCAGTAGGCCAATCAAGCTGAAACTTTGCAGGGATGTTCATTTGGTGAAGCTCTTCAAAAGTTGTTAAAAGAATTTAAATTCGTCAAAAACTCTGGTTGCCACGGCATATGAAAATGGGAATCTTTAGTAATTCTTTAAATATCTTTAAAAATCTTCTTCTCCTAAACCAGTTGGCCAATCAAGCTGAAACTTTGCAGGGATGTTCATTTGGTGAAGCTCTTCAAAAGTTGTTAAAAGAATTTTAATTTCTTCAAAAACTCTGGTTGTCGCGGCATTTGAAAATGGGAATCTTTAGTAATTCTTTAAATATCTTTAAAAATCTTCTCCTAAACCAGTTGGCCAATCAAGCTGAAACTTTGCAGGGATGTTCATTGGGTGAAGCTCTTCAAAAGTTGTTAAAAGAATTTAATTCTCTCAAAAACTCTGGTTGCCGCGGCATTTAAAAATGGGAATCTTTAGTAATTCTTTAAATATCTTTAAAAATTTTCTCCTCCTAAACCAGTAGGCCAATCAAACTGAAACTTTGCCTGGATGTTCCTTGGATGTAGCAGCCTTTCAAAAGTTGTTAAAAGAATTTCTTTCCGTTAAAAACTCTGGTTGCCGCGGCATATGAAAATTGGAAACTTTAGTAAATCTTTGATGTTGTTTTTTTCATAGACTACAAGGCCAAAGGCCTTTATATTTTGTAAAGAGCTTAATCATATGGTTCTCTATCAAGTTTTTAAATATTTAATCTCGGGGGTCAAAAATGGCCCCGCCCCTGAGGTCCGAAGGTTGGAAAAATTCTTAATAAGAGCAATTTCAAAAGGCTTCTCCTCTTAAACTATAAGGTCTAGGATGTTCATATTTGGTATGTAGCAAAACTAGATGGTTTTGTACTATATTTTTAACCTTTTTCCCCGAGGGTGACAAATTCTGGGATAGTTTGGTAATCGATTAAACTATAAAGCCAAAGGCATTCATTTTCATTTTAAAGCATTACTGGATTGTTTTGTACAAAGCCCAAAATCTTATATTTGTTTTATTTGTTTTGCTCATGTTTTTATACAAAAAAGTACTGTAATTTGCAGGTGCCTCAGGTGAGCGATTTAGGACCATCATGGTCCTCTTGTTTTAAAAAAAAATATCAATTCCCACACAATAATGCTTATTTACTTCCTCAAGAAAAAACTTTGAAACATCTTTTGCAATGAAATTGGTTTTAACAAGCAATTGCTTCAATACACACTATGTTTTCAACTCCAAAAGAAGGGGGGGGGGAATCAATACTTTTTCAACTTAAAATTGTCATCTGCAAATTCTCTAAATTTGGACCAGTCTAACCATTTGTCATTTGGAAGTGGGTTAAACACATTAAATCGAAAATACCAGCTTTTCAAGGGAATGGGTAAACATGCACTGCTTTCAACAATTTCCACATAAGAAATTTTAGACAAAGAAGTTGCAGATGACAATTTTTGGTTGATAAACCTCAAAAAAATCCTGTTTCTTGGGGTATAAGATAATGTGTATAATGAAGAAATTGCTTGTTTTCCAAAACTTTTTTTCTTGAGAGGCATCAAAAATTGTCATTCCTGTCTCTTAGGATAGAAAATAATATGAATAATGAAGAAATTGCTATTTTTCTGAATCTGTGCGTCAAAAAGTGTCATTGTGTAGGAAGCGATACAAGCATTTTGTAAAATTTTTATGAAAATTTGATATGAGGCACCTTAAACAGACAGGCCCCTTTTTTACCCACAATTTATCCTTATTCTTCAATTAAAAGAAAAAAAAAAAAAAACTATAAGGAAATTACATGTCTGCTGAAAGGGATTAATCTGCATGTTTGCTGAATGAAATAAATGATCAGTTACTATGTACAGAGCTTGCTAATTTTCTGTACAAGATTGATTCTAGTTCTTACAAATATCTCTGAATCCAAACTTAAAATAGACTTTGTTCCACTGGCTTGACCCAATTCCTTGGGATGACGCTTTTAGACACCCCACAATTTATTTACTTTTCACAATGTTTTGTCCCAAGAAAATTGAAAATGTCTAAAATTACATCAACTTGAAATTGTATTCTGTATCTTCTTTCAATTTTGACCAGTCTAAAATTTTGCCATCTGGTAATGGACTTAGTTTAATGGATTATTGTCAGTCGTGCTTTTGTCTGTCCATGGATAAATTTCTTCTTGAAAAATTTTCTCCTCGGATCTACGAGCTTAATTTCAACCAAATTTCACAGGAAGGGGTAAATTTCATATAATGGTATGTAGTGAAAAATGGAATATCTTCTAAGAAACCATTGGCTGAATTATTACCAAATCTAAAAGAAGTGATCCTTCAGTGACCCTTTACCAGGTGCATGGGAAAAAAGTCTGATAAAATGAAAATCATTGCTTTTATGGGTGGGGCTTATTTCCATTCAAAGAACTTTTATTCTGCCTGAAAGGAGAGCATATAGCCACAGCTTCGTCTGTCCATCCGTTCGTCATTCCCTCTGTCCATCCGTCCATTTGGAGCAATTTTCTTCATAACCCTTGGACCAAATCATATGAAACTTACCAAAGACATAATGGAAATTTATCTTTCCTGGTTTTTAGGTCACCTGACCGAATGGTCATGGTGACCTATTGCAATCATCATTTGTCCGTCATCGTGCGTCGTGCTTCGTCCGTCGTGGGTTGTGCGTCGTCCGTCGTCCGTTAACTTTTAAACATTTTCATCTTCTTCTCAAGAACTACTGGGCGGATTTCAACCAAACTTGGTAGAAAGCATCATTGGGGGATGCCAATTCAAGTTTGTGAAAATAGGGGTTCTGGGGGTCATAGGGGCCCAAATAGGGGCCAAAAAGGGGTAATTTTTGGTACTTCTTTAAAAATCTTCTTCTAATAAACCGTTAATGCCAGAGCTTAAATATTTTGTGTGCATGACAACTAGGACAGGTATATTATAAATTGTGAAATTCATGCCCCTGGGGTCATGTATTGGGCCACACCCAGAGGTCAAAGTTCATCATGTTAAAAAATTCACATTTTCATCTTCTTCTGATGAAGTACAAAGCCAATTTCAAACAAACTTTGTGAAAAGCATCATTTGGTAATGGTTATTCAGAATTGTGAAAATAAAAAGGCTGGGGGGTCAGGGGGCCCTAAAATGGGGACCAAAAGGGGGTCATTTGTGGTAACTTTTAAATATTTCATCTTTTTCTCAAGAATTACTGGGCGGATTTCAACCAAACTTGGTAGAAAGCATCATTGGGGGATGCCAATTCAAGTTTGTGAAAATAGGGGTTCTGTGGGTCAAAGGGGCCCAAATAGGGGGCAAAAAGGGGTAATTTTTGGTACTTCTTTAAAATTCTTCTTCTAATAAACCGTTAATGCCAGAGCTTAAATATTCTGTGTGCATGACAACTAGGACAGGTATATTATAAATTGTGAAATTCATGCCCCTGGGGTCATGTATTGGGCCACACCCAGAGGTCAAAGTTCATCATGTTAAAAAATTCACATTTTCACCTTCTTCTGATGAAGTACTAAGCCAATTTCAAACTAACTTGGTGAAAAGCATCATTGGGTACTGATTATACAGATTTGTGAAAATTAAAAGGCTGGAGGTCAGGGGTGCCTAAAATGGGGACCAAAAGGGGGTCATTTTTGGTAACTTTTAAACATTTTCTTCTTCTTCTCAAGAACTACTGAGGGGATTTCAACCAAACCTTTTTCTAATTCTTTCAAACAAAATCACTTGTCTTGGTGCTCTTTTACTCAGGTGACCGTTAAGGCCCACTGGGCCTCTTGTTGGATTTGAGACCTCATCATGGATAAAGGGGACTTGGGGTAAAATATAGTTTTTCTCAAATTCCTCCTAGTCTAATAGTCAGAATTTAATGAAATTTCATATTTGAGAAGCAAATCAGATGCCCTTGACCATGAACTATTTGAAATTTGCAGAAATAAGATGTGTCATGGAAAAAGGGGGCTTAATGTTTGATAGCTTTACGTTAGCTCTCCATTTCTATGCAACAAACTTACATTGGCCATAACTTTTGATAATAAGAGATATAGTCTGCATATTTCACATGTGCATTGTTTATGACAAAACCTCTCTGTTGGTACTAAGGTCAAGGTCATCTGTTCAGGTCAAGGTCATTTCTCAAGGTCAAAATTTCGAAAAGCTTAACTAATATTGTCCATAAGTTTACAATGGTAAGTGATATAGCCTTCATATTTCACATGTGCATTGCTTTTGACATCACCTTTCTGTTGGTACTAAGTTAAAGGTCATCTGTCAAGGTCATTTCTCAAGGTCAAAGTTTTTGAAAATCTTAACTATAACATTGTCCATAATTTGCAATGGTAAGTGATATAGCCTTCATATTTCACATGTGCATTGCTTATGACATCACCTTTCTGTTGGTATGAAGTTCAAGGTCATCTGTGAAGTTCAAGGTCAATTCTCAAGGTCAAAATTTGAAAAAAAAAAAAACTTTAATATTGCCAATAAGTATACAATATTAAGTGATATAGCCTTCATATTTTGCTTACCTGAGCACAAAGTGCTCATGGAAGCTCTTGTGATCACCCTCCATCTGGCATCCATCCTGCGTCTGTTGTATGTTATCCATCAACTATTTATTTGAACAATATCTCCTCCAAAATTACTTGGCCAATTTCAACCACATATGGCAGAAATGTTCCTTAGATAGCCCTGTTTAAAAATAGTTGAAAGAATTAAAATCTGTTAAGAACTCTGGTTGCCATGGCAACAAAAGTGAAATTTAAAAAAAAAAAATGTTAAAACCTTCTCCTCCTGACCCAGAAGGCATAGAGCCTTGATATTTTCCATGAAACATCAGTATATTGACCTCTTACAAAATAGCTAAATTCATTACCCCAGGGGCAGGCCCCTAGTTGGTTTCTATATAGAAAGTCGTGGGGCTATTCTCATGACATGATGTCTGTTCGTCTGTTGGTCCATAAATCTTTACTTTAAAAATCTTCCCCTCAGAAAGCACAGAACAAAATTCCTCCAAATTCTACACAGATGATCCTTGTGAGACATTTTATCAGATTCCTTCAAAGAATTTTTATTGAATGAAAATCATGGCTTTAATGGTCGGGCTTATTTCCATATATGGTGAAAACTGAAAATCTTCTTCTCAGAAACCAGTAGATGGATTTTCAAACAAATTTCAAAGGAATGATCCTTGGGTGACCCTTTATAGGATTCTTAAAAAAAGAAATTGACCAGATGAAAATCATGGCTTTTATGGATAGGGCTACATTCATATTATGGTATATAATGAAAACATTGAAAGTCGTTTTCTCAGAAACTAGTTGATTGATTTCAACCAAATTTTGGCAGGAATGATACTTTGGTGACCCGAATCAGACTGATTTAAAACATTTGGATAAAATGAAAAACATGTCTTTAATAGGCAGGGTTCATTCCATATATTGGAACACACTTGAATCCTGTCTTTAAATGAGTTGTCTCCTATGTTAAAGAACATTGAATTTCTTTAATGTCAAGTAAATCCAAGCAAATGAAGCCAATCAGGCGCTCATGGGCCTCTAGTCTTTTTTCACCAAACTATTTAGATGTGTGTTTGGTCATGAGAAATACCTCTTCTGTCCAGTATCAAGTAATAAGGGGCCTTAATGATAAATTACTTCATCAGCACTCTACATGTAAAAATTTTACCTCATCTGTCTCTATGCCTAAGATGTAGGAAAACTTGTGAAAAGAAGAATATTTTTTATTGATGGTTTCTCTATTTCCAACATTGAATTTCACTAAACTTCCTACTTGATTTTATACCTACAGAAATCTCAGCTTTATTCAGTTTGAGAAAAAATGTTTTCAAACTTACAGTTCTGGATCTTATTTTGTCTTTGGGATAAAGAATGCTTCATTAATGAGAGAATCCCCATTTTCCAGACTTCTGAAGATTTTCATGTCAATCATTTCATAGTAACTTTGTGATCCATCATTTTATTCCTCCAAATTTTATGAAAACTTTCTGTGAATAAAACCTCATTAATATTGATTGTAGCATATTAAACAAGACTTGGTTCATGCAGATTAATTCTTCCCTCATCATTTTTGCATAAATGTCGTGATGACATTTTTATACACCACTGAAGGTGGACATGAATTGGTATCATCTTTTCCATCTGTATGTCCATCTGTATGTCCACATCTTGTTAATATATGAGCCTATGCGTGACATTTCCAACCATGTGTGTGACTTGCAAACAATGAGCACCCTGGACAGCCATTCGGGGCAATTAAAACATTTGCTGATTGTTTAAAGAAGCTTTGGGTCAGTATCTTCCTACAGAGCGCAGAGTGAAGACTCTGATCGGACTGTGCAGATGCACAGGCTGATCTGAGTCTTTACTTGGTGCACATGTGTTATGGTTGGAAATGTCACGCATGCGCTCATATCTCCTTCTACATTTATGGACAAATTTCCATGAAATTCCTACAGAATGTTCCAAGTCACCTGACCTTGTGAATATTGCAAAGGTTTTACAATTTTGGGCTGTGTCACAGAGAAAGAGGGGCTTAATGCTAAATTTCTTGTTAATACAACTTCTCCATTTCTTGAGAGATTTGCACGAGATATTTATAGAATGTTCCTAGTCAACTAACGTTGTTCATATTGTCAGGTTTTTACCATTCTTAGACTGCATCTCAGACAAAAGGACCTTAATAGAAAAATTCTTTTTCTTCTTCTGAGAAACCTATGGATGGATTTTAACAAGTTTCACAGAAACGATCCGTATGTGACCCTTTATCAGATTCCTTCAAAGAATTTTGATCAGATGAAAAACATGGCTTAAATAGGCGGGTCTAATTTCTATATGATGTAGAAACTTTAAACAAGCAACTGTAACAAGCAATATCTTCAATTTCCACAATATTTTCAAAGCTTTTTTCTTGGCAGGTGTCAACAACTGGGATAGTATGGGATTGGGTTAATTGGAAGGGTCTAGTTTGGGAAGGTAAGGCAATAATCAGACTTTGAAGGTGATTAGGCAAAGGATTTTTAAAACATATAGATCAGTAACACAGTGGAATCTTCTTAATTACAACTCTGATAATAGCACCTCACTGCTTAATTGCAACTGACTTCATGCACAAACATCAGATATAAAAAACAAGCAGTACCTTTTAATAGCAACTTAATAGCAACTTTTGCTTAACCCATTACCAAACAGCAGAATTTTAGACTGGCCCAAATTCAAAGAAGTTGCAGACGAGAATATAAAGTGAATGAAATTTGGATTTTTCAACCTTCTAGGTAGAAACATTGTGGAAAATGAAGAAAATGTTTGTAACAAGCAATTTCTTCATTATCCACAATGTTTTCTAAATCTTTTATCTTGGAGGGCATCTGAAAGTGTCACTGAGTGGGAATTGGTTAATTGGAACAAAAGTTCTGACAAATTGCTGTTGCAATAAGCTGGATTCCACTGTGTTTAATTTGTTATGGGGGCAGTGCACAATCCTGAAGATGACTTAAGACAAAATTATGACATTTATTTCATTACTCAATGTAATTACTGTAAGCCTAAACAGTTTGGTTTGGTCAGAGATAGATGATACAAAAGTTGTATATGAGGAAAATCCTAGAGTAAAACTTGGAGAGATGATAATTACAGGCTTTGAAGTGGGTTATTGGAAGTTGAAGTATTGATAACTAGATCTTAGATACAGTTAGAGGGGAGGCTTGGCACATATAGCTGGACACTGAGATGTAAATATGTAATGTCAGAAAAATTGGTTCCAGTTACTTACATTGTTTTACCGCAAGGACGTTTTTCAGTTCTTAACCATTGTCATGATGAACCCAGAATATTCCTGTTTTGGCAGGAGGTATAGATAAAGATCAGTTTGCATATATGTGCAGTCTGATCTTAGTCTATGCCACCTGCTTGTCCCTTTTTAGCCAGAATTATTTAAAAGTTAAATTTTGAAAATGATAAATTTCAAATCAGTGCTTCCATGCAATTCTGTAGAGTTTTTTTAGCTCACCTGAGCACGTAGTTGCCATGGCAACAAAAGTGAAATCTTAAAATAATCTTTAAAAATCTATTCCTCCTGACCCAGAAGGCGTAGAGCCTTGATATTTTGCATGAAGCATCAGTATATTGACCTCTTTCAAAATAGCTAAAATCATGCTCCTCGGGTCCCCAGGGGCGGAGCCCCAGGTGGGTGGGGTTTATATAGAAATAAAGAACGATTTTTTAAATGACATCTGCTCCCAATTCACAGGGCCGATTTGAACCAAATTTTGCAGAAATGTTGCTTAGGTGGTCCCCCTCAAAGAATTGAAATCAAATAAAATCATGATCCTAGGGTTTGGAGGGACAGACCCGGGGACGGGGGGGGGGGGGGGGGGGGGGGCGTATAGGCATGAAGCATCAGTTCACAGACTTCTTTCTTATTTCTGAAATTATAACCCATGGAAAAGGTTTTTCCTTCTTTCAAATCAGCACTTAGGCCTTGGAATTTATAATTTAGACTTTTGGATCCCCAGGTTCATAGTCTTTATATGTAATTGTGGCCCACTTGTTTCATAATCCTAACCTTAACATGAAATTAGACTGTTGAAAGAAAAAGAGCCTTTATCTCAGGTGAGCGCCCCAGGGCCAACGGCTCTCTTGTTATGAGTATGAAAATTTAAATGAATGATACTTGACTGAAAAATGCAACTAGAAATTGGTATGGGTGATTTCATCCCTCTAGAACTATGTTTCAATAAGGGTGATACCCTTTGTCTTTCCTAAAAGAGTATATAAGATGATCATTTTTGTTGACCATTTATTTTACTCATAATGTAGATTCAAATAGTTTATACACTGGAAAATTGTGTATATGACTAATGAACACCACTTTAATCACAAAAGGAAATCCTATTATAACATCACTTGAAGTCTTAAAGTGTAAGCCATTCATTATCTAAACAATCCTTTCAAGTTAATTAACTCATTACTGCTTAAAAAGTATGACTAGTCCAAATTCAATGTTTTTGATGACAATCTGGTTTTGGTAGAATTTTTAAATTCTCCTTTTTTTTGGGGGGTTAGAAGCTATGGTGATACAGAAAGCTCAGGCTTCTAACAAGCAACTGATGCATTTTCTTAAATGTTTTTCTGACCTCTTTCTTTTAGGGGCATAAAAGGCAAGATTGTGTTGTAACAGGATAAGGTACATTAGAGAATTAGAGGTTTTGAAAATGGCACATGTCAATTTTAATCCAAAAGTTGTTTATAAGATATTTTTATGCACCCACATCAAAAGATCGGGGGCATATTGTTTTACCATTGCCTGTCTGTCTGTCCGTTATTCAGTCTTTCCGTCTGTCGGTCTGCAAAACTTAACCAAAAAACTCAACATTGCCAATTAATACCAGGGTATTCAAGATACAATGCTCATATTTGGCATGATGATACATCTCCATAATACACATCTCCCCATGTCAAGGTCATGTGATAAGGTCAGGGTCACATACCAAGGTCAAACGTTTAGTCCAGTGGCGGGGGCATTGTGTTTCACAAACACATCTTGTTAGCTCCACTGGCTGAAAACCAGAGAGCTATTATCATGGCGTTGTGTTTGTTGTGCATGCATCTGTCCAGTCTTCCCTCTGTCTGTCAGTTAACTTTTAATTTGAAAATTTTCACCTTAGAAAGTACTGAACAGATTTCAACCAAATATCACAGAAACAATCATTTGGTGACCCTCTATTAGATTCCTTCAAAGAATTTTGATCGGATGAAAACCATGGCTTTAATGGGCGGGGCTTATTTCCATATATGGTAAAAGCTTTGAAATTCTTCTTCTCAGAAACCAGTGAATAAATTTCAACCAAATGTCACTGAAATGATCCTATTTTGAACCTCAATCAGATTCCTTCAAAGAAATATGATCAGATGAAAAACATGACTTTAATGGGGGGGGGTGTTATTTTCATATTTGGTAAAAGCTTTGAAATTCTTCTTCTCAGAAATCATTGGATGGATTTCAATCAACTTTGACCAGATCAATCCTTGGGTGACCTTTTATCAGATTTTAAAAAAGAATTTTGATCGAATGAAAAATAAGCTTCAATAGGCAGAGCTTATTTCCATATATGGTATATACTAAAAACTTTGTAAATTTCTCAGAAACCTGTCGATGGATTTCAACCAAATTTCTTGGGAATGATAACCAGATGACTGTTTGTCAGATTCCTTCATATAATTTTGATTGGTTGAAAAACATGGCTATTATGGTGGTTGGTTATGTCCATATATGGTATACAGTGAAAATTTTACATTATGAATTTTACATAACTTGACTTGAATTTTTTAAAAACAATGAAAAGATTTCAATGATTGAGATTTATTTTCATTATATTCACTTTATTTTAAACTAATGAAAAAATTTGCTTAATTTGCTCATTTCATGCCTGTAAAGCTATACAGGTGCTCAAGTGCCTCTAGTTTAGTTAACTGTTTTGCTTAAAATTGGTGAATGAGCTTCATCAAGTAGGCTGTCCTATTGATAAAATTATTGTAAAATATCAAAGAAATCCAATTTTGATAGTCTTCTCCATGATGTGATTTTGTAGTCTTGATTTAGACTGGCTTTTATAGCAGAAATATAGACTAAAAACTTGGTCTACTCTAACAATTATGCAGTATGTTTTTGTGATTAATTATTGATTCTGTGCCTTAAAGCTGGTTAGGGGATTCTAGGGGATTCTAGAAAAGTGTCATCTGTCTGTCTGTCTGTCTGTCTGTCTATCTATTTCTCAGCCTGTCTGTCTACCAAATTAATGGTTCTATACAACACTTTATTAAGGACAGTTGTAGAATAATTATGTTTTTGTTCTGGAACAAGGTATCAGAACAGGTCTACAACAACTCTGAATCAGTTCTAGAGCATTTCTATAATTGCTCTGCAACAAGTCAGAACTAAAGGATTATTATTCTGGTTCTGAAAAAAATCCTCATTCAGTACTGTAACTCATTTGTTGAATTCTTTCTCAATTATTGGATCTAAGAAATAATCAATCATTCTACAAAACTCATTTAGAACTTTTATAGTATTTTGTAGAACCAGGGTTTTCCATGACCCTCTCCTTCTTTGAATTTCGACCCCCCCTTTTTCAGAAATGACCCCCAAAATAGCTAGACAGCCTTCTTTATCTTATTTAATAGGGGACATAATGTGGCAAAATGACCCCCTATTTTGAAAGTCGAGGGAAATCCTGAGAACTGAAGTATTATTACCTGGTTTTTAGAAAATACTAATTCAGTACATTATTTCTTTGCAGAACTTTTATAGAAATTATTGGCTCATTAAATTACTTTTAGAACAGTTTTAGTACTTTATAGAAGTAGATGAGACTTTATCTGTTTCTGAGAATTTCCCACTGCCATCATAGCACAGTAGGTAGCACATCAGACCCCAATCTTCATTCATGGGATGTCTTGGGTTCAATCCCCAGCGGCGGCACATATGCTTTGTGACATATGTCTCTCACCAATGGGTGGATAATCTAAACCTAAGTGGGATAGCAGTTGGAGGCTAGGAAAGGATGTAGCGGTAGTACTGGTGAGGGAAATTCAAGGAATCCATTGCTAAGTGCATCAGGCGCCGGGATATGACTGAATTACTGTTAAAAGTGGTGTTAAACCCCATTCAATCAATCAATCTAAGAATTTCCCGTTTCATTACTTTAAGTTTTTAGCTCCACTGGCTGAAAGCCAGCAAGCTTTTGTCATGGCGTTGTGTCCGTTGTGTTTTAGTGTGTGCGTCCTTCGGTCCTTAAAGTTTTACTTTAAAAATCTTCTCCTCGGAAAGAACTGAACAGAATTCAACCAAATTTCACAGAAATGATCCTTGGGTGACCCTGTATCAGCTTCCTTCAAAGAGTTTTAATCCGGTGAAAAATATAGCTTCTATGGGCAGGGCTATTTCCATATAGGGTGAAACTTTTAAGAATATTCTTCTAAGAAACCATTGGAAGGATTATGACCAAATTTTATGGGAATAATCTTTGGATGACCCTTTATCAGATTCCTTCAAAGATTTTCTCAGAAACCAATAGATGGATTTCAAGCAATTTTACAGGAATTCAAAGAGTTTATATCAGATGAAAAATATGGCTTTAATTTGAGGAGCTAATTTCCATATATGGTGAAATCTTTAGATTTCAACCAAATTTTACAGGAATGCTCAATGGATGGCCCTTTATCAGATTTCAAAGGATTTGAAACATGGCTTTAATGGAAGAGGCTAGTTTCAATATATGTTAAAAGCTTTGAAAATCTTTTTGGTAGAAACCAGTTAATGGATTTCAACCAAATTTCAATGGAATGATCTTCTGGTGAATTTTTATTCAAAATCCATCAATTTTAATTTTGATTAGTTGAAAATATGGCTTTTATGGTTGTGGCTATTTTTCATATGGTATCCAGTGAATTTTTATGCATATTGTTTTACCTGTGACAGTCAGTCTGTCTGTCTGTCTGTCTGCAAAACTTAACCTGCCAACTAAACATTTTCCTATAACATCCCTAATTAAGTTACAATGCTTATATTTGGTATGTAGATAGGTCTTAACAAGGTGCAAGGTCAAGGTAAAATTTTTAACCCTTTTCCCTAAAACAAAGAAAAAAATAAATAAAAATCACCTGTTTCTAAAGAATTCCCGTTTCGGGGGCATGGTGTTTCACTAACACATCTTGTTATTATTAATATCTAGAACTAATTTACCAAAAAGTTCTTTGAAAAGTTAAAGTGCTATATAAAAACGATTTTGGTGTCAATTCAATTCTAATTTAGTTCTAGAAAAAGGCATTAGAAATTATGTAGAACTAAAGTTCTAGAACAGTATCTTTGAACAAATATAGATCAGTTCTAGAATCACTTTTCCTATTCTAGAACTGTACTGCTTTCCAACAACATTACACAGGGGTCATCCAGAGCGCAGCTTAACTTTTTTAGAAACAAAAAAAAAAATGTTATTCAAAACCTTGCAAAATCACCAATCTTAATGGTTTCATATGACATTTAGACCACTCTAAAATTTTGTTGTGTGGTAATGGATTAAAGAGGACTCAAAGAAAGACTTCTCATCATCAAAATTGATTTGTTTTCTTTCCTTGTATTGTTGGCTGTTCACATTAATGTGAAGAAATCATTTGTATTAGAGGTAAATGGTGACAGAAACTATTACATTCTTTTACTTCATTGGAAGTTCTTGCAAGTCTTAGGACACTTAATCATTTCGCACACATTAATCCTTTTTACACCCCTCAAGAAAAACAATGGGGAAAAATGTGGTGCAAAATGAAGAAATTCCTTGCGTCCAGCAACTTCTCCATTTTCCACGAAAATTTCTACCTAGAAAGCTGAAACATATTAAAATTTCATCAACTTATAGTTGTTGTAAGTAACTCCTTTCAATTTGAGCCAGTCTAAAATTGTACCATCTGGTAATGGCTTAACCCATTACCACACAGCGAAATTTAATGACGGATAGACAGACAGTCTGTCTATCCGTCATTCAGTCTTTTTGTCTAAAGGTCTGTATCTCTGCAAAACTTAACCAAAAACTTAACATTGCCAATTACTACCAGCTTATTCAAGATACAATGCTCATATTTGGCATGATGATACATCTCCATAATATGCATCTCCTCATGTCAAGGTCATGTGATAAGGTCAATGTCACATACCAAGGTCAAACGTTTAGTCCTGTTGCGGGGGCATTTTGTTTCACAAACACATCTTTTTTTTTTCATTCTAAGAAACATTTCCTACAAGCAGATAACCAATTCATGTATTAACCCATTACCTAGATAACAAAAGTTTAGACTGTTCCAAATTGCAAGGACTTTCAGATGACATTTCAAAGTTTATGAAACCTTAGATTTTTCAACTTTCTCGGTAGAAAACTTTGTGCTTATTACATGCAATTTCTTCATTTCCTAAAGATTTAAAAAGGCAAAGCTAATCTTTTCTACATAAATTATTTTAGGATTATCCTTTAGTGACCCTTCATCAGATTCCTCAAGAAATCTTCAAGCTTATGAAAAACATACCATGTAATAGTTTAGCTAATTTTAATCATATGGTATATTAGTGAATAATTTTTGAAATTTTCTTTTGATAAAGGTACAAGCAGACTTCAAATACATTTATGATGAATATTCTTTGGGGTGTCTAGACTTTCTTAATTTTATACTTGTTCCAGGAATTTTATTAAGGAAACATAGTGATAAATGGAGCATTTCCTTTCTAGCTTCATTTGCAGGGGCCAGCAGGTTATTGCTTTGTTGACACTTTATCTGATTTCTTTTAACCCACAATTCCGCTTTTGTACACCCTTCAAGAAAAAAAAAATCGGAACAATTACTTGAAAATAAATTATTTACTTGATACAAGCAAAGAAAGTAAAAATAGGATCAAATTTCCCTAAAACGAATATCAAGAGTTATGAATATATGCCCAGTGGATGATTAACTGGCAATTTCTTATATATAAATTGCTTGTAATAAGCAATTTCTCCTTTCTCCATTTTTCACGATTTTTCCAATTGCTTTTCTTGAGGGGCGTCCAAAAGTGTCACTGTGTGGGAATGGATTAAGGAGGGATCAGGAAACCCTGATGTAACACGTAAGGATTCCTGCGGTATCAAATTTAATGTTGACCCCTGCTACCCTATACCTGGCAAGTTTTTGGATTATAGGTTTGTGTCCTTATTTGGAAACTGTTTGGCCTTGGATCATTAAAAGTTTGCTTATGACCAGAGTTTTTGCCTTATTATTGAGGGGTATAGACAAGTGTTGTTTAACAACTGTTTCTGTGATTTTATTAGCTCACCTGAGCACAAAGTGCAAGTAGAGCTATTGTGATCGGTTGTTGTCCGTCATCCGTCCATCCGTCTGTCCGTCCGTCCTCAATTTCTTTAAAATCTTCTCCTCCTAAACCAGTATGCCAATCAAGCTGAAACTTTGCAGGTTTGTTCCTTGGGTGAAGTTCTACAAAAGTTGTTAGAAGAATTTAATTCCGTGAAAAACTCTTGTAACTGTGGCATTAGAAAATGGGAATCTTAAGTAAATCTGTAATAATCTTTAAAAATATTCTCCTCCTAAACCAGTAGGCCAATCAAGCTTAAACTTTGCAGGGATGTTCCTTCGGTGAAATTCTACAAAAGTTGTTAAAAGAATTTAATTCCGTCAAAAACTCTGGTTGCGGGGGCATGTGAAAAAGGGAATCTTAAGTAAATCTGTAAAAATCTTTAAAAATCTTCTCCTCCTAAACCAGTAGGCCAATCAGGCTGAAATTTTGCAGGGATGTTCCTTGGGTGAAGTTCTTCAAAAGTTGTTAAAAGAATTTAATTTCGTGAAAAACTCTTGTAACCGCGGCATATGAAAATGGGAAATTTTAGAAAATCTTTGTTGTCTTTTTTTTACAGACTACAAGGCCAAATGCATTCATATTTTATATAGAGCTTAATCATATGGTTCTCTACCAAGTTTTTAAATATTTAATCTCTGGGTTCAAAAATGGCCCCGCCCCTGAGGCCCGAAGTTTGGGAAAATGCTTAATTAGAGCAATTTCAAAAGACTTCTCCTCTTAAACTATAAGGTCTAGGATATTCATATTTGGTATGGAGCATAACTAGATGGTTTTGTACTATATCACTAAAAGTTGTCTTCCTCGAGTCAAAAACAGCCCTGCACTAGGGGTCAAAAAGTGGAAAAATCGCAAAATTTGGGTATGCTAGAAAAAAAAATCTTCATTTTAAGGAGGAGAGCAATTGTTACAAGCAATTTCTTCTTTTTCCACAACTTTTTCTCAGGTATAAAATCACAGGAACATAAAATCCCATGTTTGAACAGGAAAAGTTAAGGCCTATGGCTTTGATATTCGGTAAAATCATCATCTATTGACCCTCTACCAAAATACTTTAAAGAATTACCATAATCCTAAAATTAGCCCTTTTCTGTGTGATCCCTTGATTTACAAAGGAATTAAGAAGGAACTTTTTGAAAATCATCTCCTCCAATACAAGAAGTCCTGGAGCTTTTATTAGGTCACCTGACCGAATGGTCATGGTGACCTATTGCAATCATCGTTTGTCCGTCGTCGTGCGTCATCCGTTAACATTTAAACATTTTCATCTTCTTCTCAAGAACTACTGGGCGGATTTCAACCAAACTTGGTAGAAAGCATCATTGGGGGATGCCAATTCAAGTTTGTGAAAATAGGGTTTCTGGGGGTCAAAGGGGCCCCAGTCGGGGGCAGAAAGGGGTAAATTTTTGTACTTCTTTAAAAATCTTCTTCTAATAAACCGTTAATGCCAGAGCTTAAATATTCTGTGTGCATGACAACTAGGACAGGTATATTATAAATTGTGAAATTCATGTCCCTGGGGTCATGTATGGGGCCACACCCAGAGGTCAAAGTTCATCATGTTAAAAAATTCACATTTTCATCTTCTTCTGATGAAGTACTAAGCCAATTTCAAATTAACTTGGTGAAAAGCATCATTGGGTACTGATTATACAGATTTGTGAAAATTTAACCCATTCCAACACAGCAAAATTTTAGACTGGTCAAAATTGAAAGAAGCTGCAGACAACAATTTCAAGTTGATGGAATTTTGATTTTTTTCGTCTTTTTGGATAGAAAACATTGTGGATAATGAAGAAATTGCTTGATACAAGCAATTTCGTCATTTTCCACAATGTTTTCCAAAGCTTTTTTCTTGAGGGGCGTAAAAAGGAGGGATTGAGTTGGAATGGGTTAAAGGCTGGAGGTCAGGGGGGCCTAAAATGGGGACCAAAAGGGGGTAATTTTTGGTAACTTTTAAACATTTTCATCTTCTTCTCAAGAACTACTCAGAGGATTTCAACCAAACTTGGTCGGAAGCATCATTGGGGGATGCCAATTCCAGTTTGTGAAAAGAGGTTGGGGGGGGGGGGCTTGGGGTAAAAGGGGCCCCAGTCGGGGCAGAAAGGGGTAAATTTTTGTACTTCTTAAAAAATCTTTTTCTAATAAACCCTAAATGCAAGAGCTTAAATATTTTATGTGCATGACTGGTAGGACAGGTATACTAAAGTTTGTGAAATTTATGTACCTGGGGTCATGTATCGGGCTACGCCCAGGGTTCAAAGTTCATCATTTTAAGAAATTCATATTTTTAGGTCACCACCGAATGGTCATGGTGACCTATTGCAATCATCGTTTGTCCGTTGTCCGTTGACTTTTAAACATTTTTTATGGTTTTCTCAAGAACCACTGGGCAGCTTGGCTTAGAGTTTTTATATTTTGTCCGTAGCAACCATCATCTAGAAGACTTCTAGCAAGATTTTTTAAATTATGGTACAGGGCTCAAAAGTATGCCATCATTTGAAACTAACTCTGAAGATGATGGAGCTTTGATATTTCATATGTAGTATCATCACATGGATATTTCTCTTGTTTACATAATAAAGTCCACATTTTCAGCTACACTAACCAAAGGCCATCGGGGCTATTGTCATGGTCCTGTGTCCATCGTGCATCTGTGCATGCGTAAACTTTTCTTTAAACAACTATATCTTGAAAAATACTGGGCCAATTTTTAACCAAACTTAACAGGGGTGTTCCTTGCACAATCCTCTTCCAAACTGCTAAAAATAATTTTGTTCCATGAACTCTGGTTGCTATGGAAACAAAATTAATTTCTAACAGAAATTTTGATTGCAAAGTTCTTTAAAACTACCAGGTAGATTCTAATCAAATTTCACATGAATGTTCCTTTGGTAGACCTTTTTCTAATTCTTTCAAACAAAATCACTTGTCTTGATGCTCTTTTACTCAGGTGACCGTTAAGGCCCACTGGGCCTCTTGTATTTTGTATATATCATCATCTATTGACCCTGTACAAAAATACTAAAAAAAGAATTACCATACTCTTGATTTTAGCGCTATATATTGTGGGATCAAATATATCGCTTGGAGTACAGGAGAAAATCTTTAAAAATCTTCTTCCCCAAAATAAGTAGGCTTAGAGCTTCGATATTTTGTATATAATATAAAGCTTTAAGACATCATACTCTGGGGTGCGATACAGAACCATCATGGTCCTCTAGTCCGTAAATCCACTAAGTTTATTCCACTGTTACATTTACTAGTCTCTGATAACGGGGACAGAATTGGAGAATTCTTCATAATTCTGTGTTTAACATTTCCCTTTGAAAAATACAGATGGAAAAGGTGACAATTTTAAAGGCAGTCCAAATTTGACAGGGAAATTTTACAGGATGTAATAACACCAATATCTCATTTCTCTTCAAAGATTTATCGCACATCTCAGAAAATCTGTGATTGTTTTGGAAAGGCCTAAAGGACAATTGTGCTAGAAATTGCTGCATGTGTTGTAAATTTCCTAGAATAAAGCTGTGTCACATGTTGATGTAACAATAAACCTCAGAGAGATTTATTGATGTAGAAGAAATATTATGAGCTAGGGGTGAAATAAGGTTATGCCTTGCTTTCTCCTTCCCCAGAAGACTTGATTATACTGATGCAGCAATGATATTATATGTGTAACCTTGCATGCAAATTGGTATCTTCTTGGATGTAAACAAACTTATTGACCCTTGATGGATTGCACAGTCTGATTTAAGAAAAAGAAACTCATACCTGCTTCAATTATCCAAATTTAACCCTTTACTGTATGGTGAAATCTTAGGCTTATCCAAATTTAAACATGACAATTTAAAGTGGAATTTATTTGACAAATTATCATTCATCAGGATAGAAAATTTTATTGAAAACGGAGAATTGCAATGTTTTCTCTTCTATTAGAAACCAGGGACGCAAAAACCAGGGATTGAACAGGAAAGGGTTAAAGAGGTAGCAGGTTACAATTTGTTTGGAAAGAAAAATAAGGATCAAATAGGATTGATTTTTTTTTTTTTTTTTTTTGCAAAATAGCTTGTTCAAAGCTAATTCTCCCTTGCCCACAATGATTTCCTGTCAGCACACATGTGAAAAAGTGAACATTTATGTCAAGCATTTTTAGCGCACCTGAGCACAAACTGTCCTTGTGAGCTATTGTGATCACCCTTCAAAAATAGCTAAATAATTGAAAACTCTGATTGTCATGGCAAAAAAATGAAATTTAAAAAAATCTTTAAAAATCTTCTTCTCAAGACCCAGAAGGTCTAGAGCTTTGATATTTTGCATGTAACATCAGTTTATGGACCTCTTTCAAAATAGCTGATATCATTACAACTTCTACTCCTAAACCCTTCGGCCAATTTCAACCAAATTTGGGAGAAATGCTTTCTCAAAAAATAACTAAAAGATTTGAAATCCTTCGAAAATTATGGTTGTCATGGCAACAAAAGTTAAATCATAGGAACAAAAGTTAAGTTTAAAAAAAACTTTAAGAGAGTTCTTCTTGTGACCCAGAAGGCCAAGAGCCTAGATATTTTGAATGAAACATCAGTGTATTGACCTCTTTTCAAGATAGCTAAAACAGTTGAAATCTGTCGATTACTCCAGTATCATAATCCTAGCCTTAAAATTAAATTTGAGGATAAAGAGCATTAATCTCGGTTGAGGGCTACCAAGGCCAATGGCCCTCTTGTTTGCTGGTTTGGCCACTTAAACTATAGCTTATTAAGCTGTAGTTATGATGTGAGGTTGCCATCCAATGATTTGCTTTTTAGCTCATTCGGGATGAAAGTCTCTATTGTAATACCCTTGGATATCAGAGTAGGCCTCTGCATTTGGTTTAACCCATTCCAACACAGTGGAATTTTAGACCGGTCCAAATTGAAAGGAGCTGCAGACGACAATTTCAAGTTGATGGAATTTTTTTTTTTTGTCTTTTTGGATAGAAAACATTGTGGAAAATGAAGAAATTGCTTGATCCAAGCAATTTCTTCGTTTTCCACAATGTTTTCCAAAGCTTTTTCATTGAGGGGCGTAAAAAGGAGGGATTGAGTGGGAATGGGTTAAGTTTTTATTATCCCTGGCCCACTGACTCCACTACCATTGCCCACTGACTCATCTGCAAACGCCAATTGACACTACTTCAAAAGCACACTGACTCCGATAGGAAGTTCTATTTGGATATAAAATGTCATTATTTTGGAAAAATTTATGGCCAGTAACATGTTACAAAAAAGTAAAATTTTAGGTTGGCAACCTAAAAGTCGTAACAGCAGCTAAATAAGTTAAACCAACTAAAATGTGTTCATTAATTTTGACCATTGTTTGAGTTGAAAGTTCACTTCTGGTCTAAATTAATTATTTGATTGGTCAATTGATTCTTTGATTGACTGGCATGATCGGTCAATTTTTGAAGGAAGTTTAGGAAGCCCTTCTTGTTCACACTTTAAGCAGGTTCGCTCCCCAAGGGCGGCACTCATTCTTTCCAACTATTTGTCTCTCACCAATGGGTCAATAATCATAGATCTATGTGGGGTAGCAGCTGGAGGCTAGGAAAGGATGTAATGGTAGTACTGGTGTGAGAAATACCAGGATTCCATCGTTAGGTGCTCCAGCCACCGCGATATAACTGAAAGATCGTTGAAAGTGGCGTAAAACCCCATCAAACAAACAAATCACACTTTAAGGTATTCCCTCACAATCCCTCTTATAATGTTCCTCAAAGAAAAACTAGGGAAAACATTGTCAAAAATGAAGAAATTGCTTGTTACGACAGATTTATTTATTTCTTACAATGTTTTCTACCCTGAAAGACATAGAGATTTTGAAATGTCACCAACTTCAAATTATTGTCTGCAACTTCTTTAGGTTTGGACCAAACTGAAATTTTATCGTCTAGTTATTTGTTAAAAGATGGTCGAATGAATTATTTGTACAAAGCCCAATAGATGTTTTGGGGTTTGTGAATGTGAGCTGAAAGTTTGTTGGCAAAGGGTGAAGGATAACAAGATTTACTTTTTCCGGAGGTGTATTGATTTCTGCCTCTCTTCAGTGTCCTCTTGCCCACTAAGCTGAACAGTAATTCATTAAATGAATGGCGGTGGGAGAAAATGAACTGTTAGCCAGGCCCCGATAGAGATTTGTGAATGAGATATTGCAGTAGAGGCACACTGAGTTGCTAAAATCAAAGTACTGAAAGTACTGTAAGCTAGCAAAGCATAGTTTTGTTAAGTAATCTTCTTTGCTAAAGGTTATCAGGATAAACAAGAGGTTAAAGTAACCCAGGAGTTAACCCATTATAGCATGACGAAATCTTACACTGGTTCAAATCTAAAGAAGTTGCAGAAGACAATTTCAAGATAGTTGAATTTAGAAACTCTTTCCCTTGTTGGGTAGAAAACAATGTGGACAATGAAGAAATTGCTTGTAACAAGCAATTTCTTCATTGTCCACAATGTTTTCCAAAGCTTTTTTCTTGAGATGCATAAAAAGCCGAGTTGAGTGGGAATGGCTTACATGGCATTTGCTTTGCTAACTAAAAACATACCAAGTTGTATTTCTATAAATATGCATGTAGATTTATGTAAGAACTATTTAAGAAGAGTCTAATAGTAATTCAAAAGGTAAGGCAAGACATGAATATACAAGTATATGAGTCAGCCAGATTAGCTCAGCTGGTAAAGCACAGACTTCAAATCTTGATATTGCAGATTTGAGTCCCAAACTTTCCCAACTAATAACCAGTTTGTCTTCTGGATTAGACATTTACCTTAGCATTTTAACAAGCATGTTAACCAATTCCCACACAATGATACTTTTTGATGCTCCCTGGGAAAAAAAATAGGGAAAACATTGTATTAAAAGAAAAAATTGCCTGCAACAAGCAATTTCTTCATTTTCCACAATTTTTTCTACCCAGAAAGTTGAAAAAATCTAAAATTTCACAAACTTTGAATTTTCATCTGGGACTCCTTTCAATTTAACCAGTCAAAAATTTTCTAGTGTGGTTGTGTGTTAAAAACAAGGCAGAGCTCCAAGAACAGTGCAGTTTCTTTCTGTGACATCCTTTGACTATCCTGCATAAAACTATGTAACAATCTTATGGAGATTTTACTCATTATTGGCAAATATTCGGTAGAAATGATAATAAACGGAAAGAACAGATGTAGAAGCATTTGCAATAGTTGGGCAGCAAGATGGTCCAGTGGTAAAACAGAACTAAAAATCCAAGGGTCCGTGGTTCAAATCCTAAATTTGGTAGGATACTTCAGTAATACTTATTATGTTTCTTGTCAAATTAGAAGTGAACTGGTAAGAAACCCAAACATAATCTTCACATGTATCAGTGATTTACACTGGTCAAGTTAACCCATTATAGGATGAAATCTTTAGACTGGTCCAAAATCAAAGAAGTTGCAGACAACAATTTTTAGTTGGCAGAAATTTGATTTATTCAGCTCCACTCCAGGGGTCATGATTAGGCTGAATCATGATGAAACTTGTCAGGAAAGTTTTTAAGTTCCTACTTAGAATAGGAATGTTTTGTTGGGAAACAAGGACAAAAGAGTCTTAATGCCAATTTCTTTGCTCTATTTTCAGTTGCTGATTGGTTTTGAGTCCGGAGCTATAGTGTTATGGGACTTGAGAAACAAAGTAGCAGAGTTTCGATACCAAGCTCCCGAGGTAAGGATTGAAATGATTGAACTCCATTGTCACAATAATATGTTGCTTAACCGATTCCCTCACAGTGTGACACTTCTTGACACTCTTTGACATCCCTTAAGCAAAACAATTTCGAAAACATAAAATAACATGAAGAAATTGCTTGTAACAAGCAATTTCTTTATTTTCAACCATAATTTCTAACCGGAGAGTTGAAAAAATCTGAAATTTCATAAACTTTAAGTTTGCCTTTTAGAAAATACAAGGAAAATGCTTGGGAAAATATTTTGACAAATACTTTCTTTATTTCCTGGTATAATTTCTGCTAGGAAGACAAAGATTTTTGGAATACCTTTTGGTTCAGGCCAGTCTAGAAATTGTCAACCGTTAATTTGTCAACCTTGCATAAAAGAAAAATTAATAAAACAAAAAAATGTTGTCTAGGGCTCAAGACGGCCATATTCTTTATAAGTTGTATGTATCGGGATTCCTGGTATTTACCAAAAAAGACCTATGTAAATGACAAATGCTAATTACAAAATATCAATTAGAGTACTGTATTATCAGATTAGCATATTAAATATCAAGGTTTCCTAGTAGACCAAATGCTGAAACATTAACATACGTCACATTTTTCCAATTGGTCTTAATGTAAAAGATGACCTGAATGATAACCCAAGTAAAACTGTAGATGGCACATAACAGATAGTGGTTTACTTTTTGGCATTGAAATTTCTCAACAAATGATTCAGAATTCTAAATGCAAAACATATGTAACTGTTAAGTTTGTTTTACAACACAAGAACACTTGTAAGATATAAATGAAATTGGCTATTTTGACTTGTGGTGTGTATTTAACTGTATTGAAACCACTGTTAATGATATTTAAAAGGAACACTGCATTAAATATATTCCTTATAGTTTTAGCACCACTGGCTGATAGCCAGCAAACTATTGTCATGGTATTGTGTCGCTTGTTTGTTTGTCTGCACATGCTTGCCTTTGTATGACCTTAAACTTCTACTTTAAAAGTCTTCTGTTCAGAAAATGCAGATTAGAATTCAACAAAATTTCACAGGAATGATTCTTGGATAACTCTTGGTCAGATTCCTTTAAAAAAAGAATTTGAATGTATAAAAATGGGGCTATTTTTCATATACGATGAAAACTTTGAATATCTTCTTATCAGAAACTTCAAAAAAATTTCACAGAAATGATCCTTTGGTGACCTTTTATCAGATTCCCTAAATACACCAATAAATTATTGGATGAAAAGCATTGACTGGACTAATATCTATTATAGTATAAAGCGAAAACTTTGAAAATCTTTTTTTTAAGAACCAGTTAATACTTGTCAACCAAATTTTGCAGAAATGATACTTTGTTGGATTCCTTCATAGAATATGGTTTGGTTAAAAAATCATGGCTTTACTGGAAAAATTTGTTGCATCAAAGAAATTTGCTTGCCTTGAAATAAATTTGCAAAAAAAAGAGACTAATTTTACCTCTGCTTCAAAGAACAGGGGAGTATAATGGTTTACCCTTGTCTATACTTCCGTCCTTCTTCCATCTTCCATCCTTCTGTCCATCTGTAACCAGATTCAGCTGGAAGTTCGGCTAGGATAGGGTTCTCCCCAGGCCTTTATGGCATATCGGCCCCAATATGCCTTCATAAACTAAGAGAGGTTGCCGATACGCCTTCAGACCGCCGATACGCTATAATGTGGTCACTGATACAGCTTAATTCCCAGCTGAAGAAAGGGTCATAATATTAAAATGGCTGCAGAAGCATGGTCACGACAGGCTCTTTATCTAGTGTTGTATACCATATATTACGTAATATCCCTGTTGATAAGACCCTTACACACTTACAAATATGACTATCGATCTTTCTCGCATTTCAAACTGGCTCCGCGCTCTCAGTCACCAAAGATATTGGGTACCATTATGTAAACAGTGAATCCAAAATGGCGGCCCAGTTTCGGAAAACTGTCACTTCTGCAGGAATTTGCCGAGTTAACCTTTTCCTGTTTTTGGAAATTTTAGACTAGTCCAAATTAAAAGAGGTTGCAGACGACAATGACAACTGGATGCTATTTGAAATGAACCCATCCTATGTAGTAGAAAATATTGTGGAAAAAGGAGAAATTGCTTGTTACAAGCAATTTCTTCTTTTTCCACAATGTTTTCTCAAGTATAAAATCATAGGAACGTAAAATCCCGTATTTGAACAGGAAAGGGTTAAAGTAGAAGACAATGCGATTCTATGTGACAACTATCAAACCAAAGCCATAATGGACTTAAATTTATTTTTCTGTTGGAAAGCTTAATTGGATCATTTTGTTTCATGCGCTGATCTTTGAAAAGTCCGATACATGCACATAGACAGATTGCGGGTTCAAGCAGTTTTAGTTGTACTTATCTCTTGTTTTCAATCCTGTTTGTAATTACATGCAAGTATTTTTTGGATTAAGTCCATTTTTTATCACTCACTCTCTCATTTTTCATAAAAATGAAAAAAAATACTCATGTGAAAATCAATGTGCTGAAAGCACTTCAAGAAAAGAATGCTTCGGACCATTTATTTATTTATTTCTACTATCAAAAGTAATATTTCAATATTTGTTTAGAATCAGAAAAATGAAATGCACTTTGTCATATTTTTGATTTATTCATTTAAGTCAAAGAGCTGAAAGTACTGTTATAAGAATAGTTCTAGTATCAAACAGTAAAAGGTTTCTGGATGGGTAATTAGTAAACTTTTACATTTTACACACAAAATCCAATGGAGCTCTTTAAGAGGCAAATTTTTAGGATGAAACCAGGTATTTTACACTGGAACCTTATACACTTTTGAAAATACAGATCATACCTGAAGAAGGGCATTTGTTCAATTAAACTCTCCATACTTTTTTAAAGACACCTCAAGGCTATGATTTTTGAGCAGAGACCTATTAAAATGAAAAGCTGTTCCTATCCAATGGACAAGTAGTTGACACCTTTTTGAGCTCACCTGAGCACTAAGTGCTCAAGTGAGCTATTGTGATCACCTTTCGTCTGGCGTTCGTCCGGCGTGTGTCGTGCGTCAACAATTTCTTTAAAGGACATCTCCACCCAAACCACTGGGCCAATTTGAACCAAATATGGCAGAAATGTTCCTTAGGTGGTCCCGTTCAAAAATAGCTAAAAGAATTGAAATCCATTTAAAACTCTGGTTGCCATGGCAACAAAAGTGAAATTTTAAAATAATCTTTAAAAATCTTCTTCTCCTGACCCAGAAGGCATAGAGCCTTGATATTTTGCATGAAGCATCAGTATATTGACCTCTTTCAAAATAGCTAAAATCAAGATCCTCGGGTCCCCAGGGGCCGAGCCCCAGGGGGGGTGGGGTTTATATAGAAATAAAGAACGATTTTTTAAATAACATCGCTTCCCAAACCACTGGGCTGATTTGAA
This sequence comes from Fragum fragum, assembly GCA_946902895.1. Classification (NCBI taxonomy): domain Eukaryota; kingdom Metazoa; phylum Mollusca; class Bivalvia; order Cardiida; family Cardiidae; genus Fragum; species Fragum fragum. The sequence continues at coordinate 31,168,887 of OX336368.1, read as the reverse complement.
CCAAATTTGGCATAAATGTTCCTTAGGTGGTCCCGTTCAAAAATAGCTAAAAGAATTGAAATCCATTTAAAACTCTGGTTGCCATGGCAACAAAAGTGAAATTTCAAAATAATCTTTAAAAATCTTCTCCTCCTGACCCAGAAGGCGTAGAGCCTTGATATTTTGCATGAAGCATCAGTATATTGATCTCTTACAAAATAGCTAAAATCATGATCCTCGGGTCCCCAGGGGCGGAGCCCCAGGGGGGTGGGGTTTATATAGAAATAAATAACGACTTTTTAAATGACAATCTCCCAAACCACTGGGGTGAGTTGAACCAAAATTGGCAGAAATGTTGCTTAGATGGTCCCCTTCAAAAATAGCTAAAAGAATTGAAATCCGTTAAAAACTCTGATGCCATGGCAACAAAAGTGAAATTTTAAAATAATCTTTAAAAATCTTCTTCTCCTGACCAAGAAGGCGTAGAGCCTTGATATTTTGCATGAAGCATCAGTATATTGATCTCTTACAAAATAGCTAAAAACATGATCCTCATGTCCCCAGGGGCCGAGCCCCAGAGGGGGGGGGTGTTATATAGAAATAAAGAACGATTTTTTAAATGAGATCTCCTCCCAAACCAATGGGCCGATTTGAACCAAATTTGACAGAAATGTTCCGTAGCTAAAATCAATATCCTTGGGTCTCCAGGGGCGGAGCCAGGGGTGGGGGGTATAGGCATGAAGCATCAGTTCACAGACTTCTTTCTTATTTCTGAAATTATAACCCATGGAAAAAGTTTTTTCCTTCTTTCAAATCAGCATTTTGGAATTTGTAATTTAGACTTTTGTATCCCCAGGTTAATAGTCTTTATATGTAATTGTGGCCCACTTGTTTCATAATCCTAACATGAAATTAGACTGTTGAAAGAAAAAGAGCCTTTATATCAGGTGAGCGCCCAAGGGCCAAACCTTGAGGCCTAGATCTTTTATACTTGGTATGTATCATCACCTATTGACACTCTACCAAATTATTCAAAGAATTACTGTACTCTTAAAATTCACCCTTTTCTGTGAGATCCCAGATTTTACAAAGGAAATCTTAAAAAAATCTTCTCCTCCTTAACCACAAGGCCAAGAGCTTTGATATTTGGTATGTATCATCACCTATTGACCCTCTACCAAAGTACTTCAAAGAATTACCTATTTCTGAAAATTAGCCCTTTTCTGTGCGATTCCTGATTTTACAAAGGAATAAAGAAGTAAATCTTTTAAAATCTTCTTCTCCGTAACCTTTAGGCCTAGAGCTTTGATATTTGGTATGTATCATCACCTATTGACCCTCTACCAAAATACTTCAAGAATTACGGGATTCTGAAAATTAGTCCTTTTCTGTGCGATCCCTGATTCTACAACGGAATAAAGAAGGAAATCTTTGAAAATCTTATTCTCCCAAACCATTAGGCCTAGAGCTGTGATATTTAGTACATATCATCAGCTATTGACCATCAACCAAAATACTTCAAAGTATTACTGTATTCTGAAAATTAGCCCTTTTCTGTGCGATCCCTTCTTTTTGATAGGAATAAAGAATGATATCTTTGAAAACCTTCTTCTCCTAAACCATTAGGCCTAGAGCTTTTATATTTGGTATGTATTGATGTCTATACTTCAAAGCTTTGCCTTATTCAGGAAATTAGGGTTATATGGTGGGATCATCAATATACCTAGTATTAACAGAAGAAAATCCTTAAACATCTTCTCCAAAATGATTAGACAGAGGGCTTTGCTATTTTGTATATATCATTAATCCATGAACTATCATACTCAGGGGAGCGATTTAGGACCATCATGGTCCTCTTGTTTACTAATTTCTTTGAGACTTTCTGGTCTATTCTTTCAGTACTTAAGTTGATACCTTGATTTTATTTGACTCACTGTATTTTGTGGCTTTTTAGTATATTCTTTATTTTCTTTCCTTTCCATATCCTTTTTATGGGACAATTAAGTGCATTTCTATTTAATGGGATAGAGAGGTTAAATTAGCCAAGTAACGTCACAATTGGTTGGTGTCAAATCAGCCTTAGAATAGAGAAATCAAGTTAAAATACTGAAAAAAGATGAAGTATATTATTCTAGAATAACTCTCAATAAAAAAAGATGTCAATAAACAAGCTAAATGCACATTTAATAACCTTTATTATCTATATTCATATCAAGATGTTAACAGACTTTTATGCCGCGCATTTGCCACTACACCTTCAAAAATTTCTGGGGAAAACCCTGTAGGGGTACTACATGGTGCTTACAGAATTCAGGTCTGCATGTTAACTACTGGTAATTGCTGTTTTAAGACTTTGTTAATATTCGGACATTGACTTGTATAGTGGTTTATTTTCATTGCACTTTTCTAAGCAACTATTCATAGCATTGGCTTGGTATGGAGGTTCAGCTAGGGGTCCTACATGGCACTTACTGAATTAAGTTTCCCAAGTTAGCTTCTTCCTGTTTAGCGAATTTGTTTATAATTGGAAATTGATGGTATAGTTATAGATTTTTGTCACACTTTTCTCAGAAACTACTCATAGCATTGACTTAAAACTTTGTGTGGAGGTTCAGTTAGGGGTCGTACATGGCACTTACTGAATTAAGGTCCGCATGATTTTTACTTTCAGTTTTACAACTTCGTTTATATTCGGACATTGACTTGGATAGTGGTATATTTTAACAGGAACTATTCATAGCATTGATTTGAAACCTGGCATGGAGGTTCAGCTAGGGTCGTCCATGGTGCTTATCAAAATTAGGTCTGCAAGTTAACAACTTCCTGTTTTAATACTTAATTATATTCCGACATTGACCTGTTAAGTTGTATATTTTTGTCGCATTTTTCTCAGCAACTATTCATAGTCTTTTGACTTTAAACTTGGTGTGGAGGCTCACCTAGGGGTCCTACATAGTGCTAACTAAAGTAAGGTCCCCAAGTTAACTATATCCTGTTTTACAAGTTTGTATATACTGGGACAATGATGATATAATGGCATATTTTCGTTGAGCTATTCATAGCGTTGACTTGAAACTTTGTTAGGAGGTTTTGTTGTACATGTATTTTGTCGCTTTTTTCTCAGCAACTACTCATAGCATTGACCTGTAATTGGGCATGGAGGTTCAGCTAGGGGTCTAACTTGGTGCTTACAGAGTTTAGGTCTGCAAGTTAACTACTTCCTGTTCTAGGAGTTTGTTTATTCTTTGACATTGCCAGGTTTGTTTATTCTTGGACATTGCCAGGTTTAGTTGGTATTTTTGTCATATTTCTTCTCAGCAACTACTGATCATAAAGAAAACTGAATTAGTGTTAGAAAATGTAGATTCAGGCCAGTTGAGCAAATCAGGTGCTCAAGCGCCTCTAGTTATACACCATTTTGGTCATATTATGCAATGGCCTAAGTCATCTGTCTGTTAGCTATTTTAAGCTCCATTGGCTGAAAGCCAGCAGGCTATTATCATGGTGTGGTGTCTGTCCTGTGTCAGTCTGTCCAGTCTTAAACTTTTACTTTAAAAATCTTCTTTAAAGAAAGTACTGAACAGATTTCAACCAAATTTCACAGATATGATCCTTGGATGACCCTTTATCATATTTCTTCTAAGAATTTTGATGGGATGAAAAACATGGTTTTAATTGACATGGACAATTTCCATATATGGTAAAAACTTCTTTTCAAATACCAAGGGATGGATTTCACCAATTTTACAAGAAAAATGCTTTGGTTACCCTTTCTCAGGTTCCTTAAAAAAATGATTGTTTGAAAATGTGGCTTTATGGATCAAGCTAATATCCATTATGGTATATAGTGAAAACATTGAATTTTTTTGTTCTTAAAAACCAGTAGATGGATTTCAACTAAGTTTCACAGGAATGATTCTTGGGTGACTTTTTGTCAGATTTCTTTATAGAATTTTGATGGGTAATAAAACATGGTTCATATGGGCAGATTAGAAACGAAGTAGGTTTTATGTGAATGACAACTCTTCCAAGCCATTAGGTCAGTGCCAACAAAATTTGGTAGAATGTTCCTTAGGTTTTCCTCTCTCAAAATAGCCAAAAGGATTAAAATTTGCAAAATAGTCTGACTTCAATTTCAATAGAAGCAAAATATGCCCCCCCACCCCCAAAAATTAAGGTTTTATCGTTCCGACACTAGAGGCCTAGAGCCTTTATATTGTGGAATTCTTTGAACATTGTTAACCCTAGTCATGCTGAATAAATTACTTTTCATTATTGTATCAAAATCAATGGACTGAAAGTACTAGAACACTTAATTGTGTGTCAATATTTTTTTGGAAAATCAATTGAATTTAAAGGGCTTTCTTAAAAGAGACACGCAGGTGGTGTATACTAAGATCAGATTTCATGTATATGCAGGCTGATCTTTGTCTACACTTCCTGCAAAAAGCAGGAGTATTTGGGGTTCACCATGATGAGATAGTCTTAATTCTTGGATCTCCAGAGTCACTATTTGGGTTAGACCAATATTTGAATAGAGAGTGGTTTGGCCCATGTGTATCATAAATCCTCAACTTATTTTCAAATTTGACCATTGAAAGAAAAAAGTTCCTTTGTCTCAGGTGAGTCCACCAGGGCCCTTTTGTTTCATCTGGTTCTTAATTGCAGTTTCAAATGTCATTTGGAGTAACAGAACTATTGCATAATAATAATTATTGATTGAATTGGGTTAAACACGACTTTTAAGAGTATTTCAGTCATATTGAGGCGTAACAATGGGTTTCTGGTATTTCTCTCACCAGTACTACCATTACAACCTTTAGGAGCCTCCAGCTGCTCATTCCACATAGGTTTGCTATTATCCACCCATTGGTGCAAGACAAATTTCGTAGAGGATATTGGCCGCGGGCAGGATTGAACACAGGACCCCATGAGTAGGAGTCTGACACGCTACCACTGCGCTATGGCTGCATTCCCATAGGGATAATGAGTTAATGGAGTAAATGCTGAGTTAATGGAGTAAATGCATTTTCTTGATATTTTACCCTTGCCTAGAAATTTGCTATTAAATTGGCTAATCAATTAAAAAAAAACTAGACAAATATCCTTCTTTATTCAAAGGACAAAGGTTAATCTTGCCAAGCTGTTTCAATTGAATGGATTGATGTGTACAAATATTTACTACAATCATATTCCAGATCTCCAGATAACCTATTCCCACATATTCTAACCTTTTATTTTGCCCCTCAGGAAAAAAGTTTGAAAAATCAATGCAGAAAATGAAGAAATTGCTTGTTACAAGCAAATTTCTTCATTTTCCACTTTGATCTTCACCCCAAACGACTTTGATATTTAAAGTTCCATCAACTTTAAATTGTCATCTGCAACTTCTTTCAATTTGGACCAGTCTAGAATTTTGTTGTCTAGTATTAGAATAAAAGGGAGTGATGACAATCTAAATCTTTTATGTCTGATCCAAACCCCATTTTGCATGAATGATAAATTTTAATTATTTGAAATTGAAATAATTTGGTTTATCTGTATCCTTATGATTTTCCATTTTCTTTTTTGGCACTTTGGAATATCTTTATTTGAATTTGTTTTCTGAAAGGGGTATCTTTAGTGTCTTAGCCTTTTCCTGTATGTACAATCTCTGAATTTTTTGGCCCTGTAATTTTATATTTGAGAAAATTTTGTGGGAAAAGAAGAAATTGCTTGTGATAAGCAATTTCTTCTTTTTCAAAAATACTTTCTACCCCAGTGAATGGTTATTTCTGAAATAATAGCCACTTTAAATTTTTATCGACAAAATCAATGAATTTGGACAGGTCTAAAATTTTATAAAACAGGAAAGGGTTAACCCATTCCTACGCAATCCTGCTTTTTTACACCCCTCAATAAAAAAATATGGAAAAGTATTGAGTAAATTGCCTTTAACGAGCATTTTTTTCATTATCTACAATGTTTTCTCCCCAAAAATACAAAGATTTCTAAAAATTTATCAACTTGAAGTTTCCGTCTGCAACTTCTTTGAATTCAGATCAGTCTAAAGTAATGTCATTTGGAATTCGTTAAGGGCACCAAGTTGTAACTGTTGAGGATGCTGATCATAGGGGTATGCTTTAGGCAAGACAATTTTAGAGCTCAAATCAAGTACATGTACTACCTAGGTAGCACAAGAGTAAGTGAACTTCACCCTTATATAACTGAATGAATATTTAAAGTGGCATTAACCCATCCCCACACAATAACGCTTTCCTGATGCCCATAAGTAAAACAGCCGTGGAAAAAATTGTGGAAAATGAAGAAATTGCTTGTCACAAGCAATTTCTTCGTTGTCCACAATATTTTGTACCGCAAAAGACAAAGATTTTTAAAATTCCATGAACTATTAACTGTCAACTGCAACTTCTTTGAATTTGAACCAGGCTAAAATTTTGTCATCTGGTAATGGGTTAATCCCCATGAGCAAACAAATCATCAGCTCATTGGATTGTAGCTATATTCTTCTAAATAATGAAAATAGAGTTCAGTTTCACTGAGCATTGTACAAATTGTACAAATAACAGAAAGCAATAATTTTATGTGACCCACACTTATAAATGTATTGCTCTAAGGTTGAAAAAATAACATTTTGTTTTTTGCCCCAATGTGTTAGAGATGAGCCTTATGTAAAAGGAGGTTATTGCCATGGTCTAATGGTTCATGATATATTGCTATGATTATATTTGGTTCTGATTGTGTTCTCACAACACCTATTATTCTGTCATGCTGTGAACTATTATCTTTGGTGATTTCAGGCTTTGAGGTCAATATCCTGGCACCACGAGGGTAAACAATTTATGGGTAGCCATACTGATGGCAGTTTAACCACATGGAACCTTAAAGTTAGCAAGCCAGCAAGTATTATAACACCTCATGGTAAGACCAAGTTCTATCTTGTGCTTTTTAGCTCCACTCGCTGTAAGCCTGTGGGCTATTGTCATGGCATGTGTTTATCTGTCAGTGCATCTTATCATGCGTCTGTAAACTTTTACTTAATTTTAACCCTTTACAACTTAATCCCGCATTTTTACGCACTGATGAATAAAAGCTTTGGAAAACTCTGCAAGAAAAGGAGAAATTGCATGTTCTTCACTTCTGACAGTGTTTTCTACCCAATACAACAGTTATCTTGTTACTTAATTTTACTTTGATATATCTGCAACTTCTTTCAATCTGGACCAGTCTAAATTTTGTTGTTTGGCAATAGGTTAAAAAATAATTCCTCAGAATGTACAGCACAAATTTTTACTAAATTTCTCAGGAATGATCCTAAGTTGACCCTTTATCAGATTTTTTCCAAGATGTAAAACATGGCATAAATGGGTGGGGCTAATTTTCATAAATGAGCCTGTGCGTGACATTTCCAACCATTTCGCATGTGCGTGACTCGCTAATATTGAGTACCCTGGACAGCCATACAGGGCGATTAGAACATTCGCTGATTTTTTAAAGAAGCTTTGGCTCAGTATCTTTCTACAGAGCGCAGAGTGAAGACTATGATCAGACTGTGCGGATGCACAGGCTGATCTGAGTCTTTACTTGGCGCACGTGTGTAATGGTTGGAAATGTCACGCATGCGCTCAAATTATTTATAGTGAAAACTTTGAAATTCTTCTTCTTAGAAACTAGTTGATTAATTTCAACCCAATTTCACAGGTTTGTTACTTTGCTGACCTTTTATCAGATTCTGTAAAAGAAAAAAAAAAAGAAAATATTGATTGCATAGAAAAAAATTGGTTTTATGTAGGGGGCTAAATTCCATAAAAGGCAGATGGTGTAAACTTTGAAAATCTTCCTCTCAGAAATCAGAGGATGGATTCCAACCAGACTTCATAGAAATTATCCTTTGATGACCCTTTATCAGACTCCTGGAAAAAAATATGATTGTATTAAAAGAATGGCATAAAGGAGCAGGACTAATTTTCATACATGGTATACAGTGAAAACTTTGAAAATCTTCTACTCAGAAACAAGATGATCCGGGGAATGATGTTTTGCAACACTTCTTCAGACTCCTTCAAGCCGCCATCATAGCGCAGACGGTAGAGCATCAGACTTCTAATCTTCATTCATGGGATGTCATGGGTTCGATCCCTGGCGGCGGAACATATTCTTTCTGACAATTTTCTCTCACCAATTGGTGGATAATCGTAAACCTAAGTGAGATACCAGCTGGAGGCTAGGAAAGGATGTAGTGGTAGTACTGGTGTGAGAAATACCAGGAATCCATTGTTAGGTGCTCCAACCTCTGTGATATGACTGAAATACTGTTGAAAGAGGCGTTAAACCCTTTCAATCAATCGATAAGATTCCTTCAAAGAATTTTGAATGGTTTAGTAGCATTGCATTTAAGAGTTGGGCTTATTTCCATATATGGTATAAAGTTAAAACTTTGAAAATGTTCTTCATTGAAACATGAGGATGGATTTCAACCAAAGTTCATAGGAATGAATTTTGTGACCCTTCAAGTATCCTTGAACATATTCTAACGGTTTTAAAACATTGCTGTTAGGAGTGGGGCTCATTTCAGGTAGAACTCAATTAGTGATGCAAGGGAAATAATTAATACTACTAAACTACAAATAATTGTTGCATAAAAGAAAGTTGCCTCCCTTACAGTAAATTGCAAAAAAGTGCAAGTATTTCTTTCTTAATTGAGTTGCCACCAGTGTTATAAAAAACATTAAATTACTTGTATCATGAGGAAATTCAGGCTAATGAGTAAAAAAAATATATTTCAGTTTGATAATCACTTGATTATTTCACTGTAAGATCAGTTGAATTATTTAAAAATAAATACCAAGCTTTCATGGAATTTACTGAACTTTATCTAAATTAGGCATGTGTGGAGCATAGCTCCTGAAATTATGGATCGATGTTGAAATAAATTTTGAACAATTGTTTTCTATCATTTGTAGACATGCCATTTGAAACAAATTTTAAGACAGCTTCACAATCAAGGTCACAGCTCCAGGACAAAGGCTAGAAACAACCAAATCCAGAGTTTCTAAAACTATGGATGGAATTCAAAATAACTTTACACAATTGTTCTCTATCATATGTACATGTGCCATTTGAAAAAAATAATCCTATAGTTCAAAGGTCAAGGTGGCAGCTCAAGGATGTACATTAAAAGTAAGCATGTCCAGAGCATAGCTCCTTCAATGATTTCTCTCTAACTTGTCTGAATTGTTCTCAGTCATAAGTAGATATGCAATTTGAAAAATAAAAATCAGATGGCTCTAAGGTCAAGGTCACAGCTCAAGGCCAAAAATTAAAATTAAGCATATCTGAAGCATATCTCCTTAAATTATGGATTGATTTCGAAATAACTTTGCACGACTGTTCCCTATCATGAGTAGGTGTGCCGTTTGAAACAAATTTTCAGGTAGGTCCAAGGTCAAGGTCACAGCTCAAGAATGTACATTAAAATTTAGCATGTCTAGAATAGGCTTAGCATATACTTGCATCTGCATCTGTCGGTCTGTCTGAACCCTTTTCCCTGTTTATTTTATACTTTTTATGACGGCTTATATATTCAGGGAGCATAATTTGTCTCTGACGTCTCTTGCTTTATTTAGATCACCCACTTGGCAAATATTCATTACTCTTGCATTCATGATAGTCAAATTATTAACCTTTTATTGAGATTCGGTGAAAGTTTTGCAAATGTGCGCAACACTTCATATCTCTGTAACTATTTGAGCTTTGCTTTGCAAGGTCATATGTTTAGGGTCACAAAAATATTATTTTTTATAACATTCATTTAAGTAGCATTTTGTCCCCCCCTTTTTTTTTGGCTAAAAATTTCTTGGTTAAAGTTTTACATACAAGTAAGTTTGTAATGGTGAATCTTTGTCACTACTCAAGCATTTACTTGGAAACTTTGCACATGTCTTTAGGGTCATGATATAACTCTCTAGACAAAAATTCATTACTCTTATATTCATTATACTGCAATGAGACCTCTTTTCAGTTTAAAATTTTTGGTCAAAGGCTATCTTGATTTACTTAAATTTTTACTTATCGATCTGCTGAATTTATTTTGGTTTGGTTGAAACCCCCGAAAAACAATAGGGAAAACATTGCGTAAAATGAAGAGATTTCTTCATTTTACACAATGTTTTCTATCCAGAAAGTTGAAAAAATCTAAAATTACATAGACTTTACATTGTTGTTTGCAACTCCTTTCAATCTGGATCAGCCTAAAATGTTGCCTTCTGGGATTAGGTAAAAGGGATGATAGCACTTGAAGACCTAATTGAGGGTCAATATTTATTTTGAAAATTAACTATGTCATAAAGTCTGCTTTGGAAGGGACAAACAGATGGTGTAGACTAAGATTATACAGCACATAAGTGCAGGGTTATCTTTTTCTATGCCTCCTGTCAAAAAAGGAATATTCCAGGTTCAGGATGACAAGTGTTAAATGTAGCTAGATATTTGCTGATTGTAAGTCCATTCTTGTAGAAATAAGAGATATATTAAGCAGTATTCAAGCATCCCTAAATGAATTGTTCTCTCAAATGCTCCTGCTCTAATGTATATTAGTTCTTTACTAAACATTTATTAGTTCTTTACTAAACATCTAGTTTATTTTTTTCCAAGGACACATTTCCACAATGGGCTTTCATTTAACCCTTATGTTTACTTTTGTTAAAAAATACATTTTGGTCATTTTTAGCTCAACTGGCCAAAGGGCATTAAGGCTATTGTTGTAGTATTATTTCTAAGATGTGCCTGTGAACTTTTTCTTAAAAAATTTTCTTGTCAGAAACTATTGGATGAATTTTAACCTATTTCCACACAATGAAATTTTAGACCAGTCCAAATTCAAAGAAGTTGCAGATGATAATTTTGAGTTAATGAAATTTTTAAAATCTTTGTCTTTTGGGGTAGAAAATATTGTGGATAATGAAGAAATGATTTATTGTAGTGGTATTTGAAAATCACTGATTGATGTAGAGATAAAGTTTTATAACTGTAGGAACTTTAGAACGGACAAATGAACCAGTTGAAGTCGCCCATTTGAAAAATAAATGACTCAAAATGCTTGGCATTCTACACGCATGTTCTTTATCCTTAGCTCACCTGAGAGCTTTCATCCCATACTGTCCACTGTTCATTGTCCTTCAACCATCATGAGTAAGAAATAAAAAGGATTTTTAGAAAAAACAACTACAAAACTACTGTATCAATTTCAACCAAATTAGACAGGAATATTCTTTAGGTTACCTGATTTTAAAAAATGCAAAACAATTTGAAATCTCTTTAAAGTATGATTGCCAGAGCAACAATAGTGAAATTTAAAAAAAAAGATCTTATTTCCTCCTGAACCAGAAGATGGAGAGTCTTTGTATTCTACGTGAAGTATAAGCACTTTAACCTCTTTCAAATTTGCTAAAATAATTACCCCAGTTCCTAAGGGTGGAGCTCCGGGTCAGGGAAAGGGGGCCTAAATAATAATGAAGAAAGATGTTTAATACAATGACTCCCCCCAAAAGTACTTTGCCGATTTCAATGAAATTGGTTAGGTATGTTCCCGAGGTGGCCCCCTTTTAAAATTTTTAATAGAAAGCCATTAAAAACTCTGGTTGCAATTGCAGAAATAGTGAAATTTAAGAAAAATCTTCTCCTGAACCGGAAGGCGTCAAAACTTGATATTTTTGATGAAGCATCGGCGTATTGTTCTCTTTCGAAAATGCTAAAATCATTACCCTCTGGTACCAAGGGATAGAGCTCCAGGGGTATGGGAATAGAAACAAAGAAGTATTTTAAAACAACAACTCCTCCAAACTTGGGGGCTAATTCATCCAAATATTCGTTATTATCATTTATTTTGTATCAACCCAAATATTGTATCGATAAAACTGACAGATACGGAGCACTAATTGTAGACATGTGTAGAATTGCAATTTAAAGTAACAATTAATATTATTATTTTAACAACCTAAAAAGTGCTCAGATAAGCTATCAATGTCCATTCAACTGTCTTATTGCCATTTTCACAATGATAAATAAAAAATCTTCTCCTAACTGACGATGTGATTTCAACCAAACTTTACAGAAATGATCCTTTAGGTCGTGCACTTTCAAAATACTTGACAGAATGGGAATCAATGAAGAAACTCTGGTTGTCTTGGCACGCAAAAAATAAAACTTAAAAACTCTTCTCTCAAACTGCAAGGCCTAGAATTTGATATGACTTATTCATATATTAACAAGCATGTTTTCTCACGTCCATGACACCATGTAACTTGTAAAGTGAATGTCAGTTGCTAAAGGGTCAAGGCAACATTAGGAGGTAAAAGAAATAAAATTGGGTTTATTAACCTTATCTTGTCCATAAATTGTTAAATTTTGGAATAATTATACCCCCCCTAAACTTTGTCGGTTGGTCCGTCTGTCCGTCTGTAGCTTTTTCGTGTCTGCTCAATTTCTAGGCAACCATTGGACCAATTTGATTAAAACTTCATAATTAGTATCAACCAGAGATGTGCATATTCCATTTTGGTTACGGTTCATTGATTTTTGAAGGAGTTATGGCCCTTTGGTAAATAATCATGTCAGCTCAATTTCTCAGCAACTAGTGGATGGATTTGATTCAAATTTCACAGAAAGACTTGATATAAGTCAGACATGTGCATATCCTATTTTGGTTATGCTCCATTGATTTTTGACTAAGTTATGGCACTTAAATTAAAAAATCCATTTTTTGTTATGGCCCTTTGGAGGATAGCACTTGTATACAGACAAGTGCTGTTGGGGGTATTAGTCCACTTTGTGACAATGTCTAGTCCTAGCTCCATTTTTAAAAGAATAGGGGGATATTCCTGTCACATGACAATGGCAAAATGCTTTGATTAAAGTTTGACATACAATTTTCATATCTCTATTCCTTCTAGTGCTATCATTCTGAAACTTTTTACATGCCTTTGTGACCATCATAGCACTCTATAGGCAAAGATTACAGTTACAGTGGCATTCATTTTAGTGGAATTATTACCCTTTTGACACAGCGATTTGGTTAAAGAACATGTATGAAGGGTCATAATCAACTCTGTGCCAAGATTCATTTCTCTGACATTTATTTTAGCTGAGAATTACTGTCCACTGACAACTCTTGGTACAGAGCCTTTCACCACCAGTAAGGAGTACATTGTGCTCTAAGTCAAGTTCAAGGTCACACCTAGATGGCAAAAGTGGAAAAGATTTCATATTGGGTATTTCTATGTAGCATCACTTGCAGACCCTCTACACAAGTTTTGAAATACTTCGGATCCTTCTTTGGCTCTGTCCAGGACTACCTTCTTTATAAAGAAAAAAGAAGGAAATGTTAGAGATATGAAGGTGATAAATTTAACCCTTTACAGTACAATCCCTGATCTTTATGTTCCTGGGATATTATACTGCAGAAAACATTGTGGAAAAAGAAAATTGCTAGCAACAAGGAATTTCTTCTTTTCCCACAATATTTTCTGTCATACAGGATCGTTAATTCTTTAATTGTATTTAATTTATATCGTTGTCTGCTACCCCTTTCATTTCAAACCAGTCTAAAATTTTGAAAAAATTGTTAAATGGCAACTCAGGTGGACGATTTACGGTCATCTTATTTTTAGCTCACCTGAGCACAAAGTGCGAAGTGAGCTATTGTGATCGGTCGTTGTCCGTCGTCCGTCCATCCGTCTGTCCGTCTGTCCGTCTGTCCGTCTGTCCATCTGTCCGTCCGTCCACAATTTCTTTAAAAATCTTCTCTTCCTAAACTAGTAGGCCAATCAAGCTGAAACTTTGCAGGGATGTTCCTTGGGTGAAGTTCTACAAAAGTTGTTAAAAGAATTTAATTCCGTCAAAAACTCTGGTTGCCGCGGCATGTGAAAATTGGAATCTTTAGTAAATCTGTAAAAATCTTTAAAAATCTTCTCCTCCTAAACCAGTGGGCCAATCAAGCTGAAACTTTGCAGAGATGATCTTTGGGTGAAGTTCTACAAAAGTTGTTAAAAGAATTTAATTCCATCAAAAACTTTGGTTGCCGCGGCATGTGAAAATGGGAATCTTAAATAAATCTGTAAAAATCTTTAAAAATTTTCCCCTCCTAAACTAGTAGGCCAATCAAGCTGAAACTTTGCAGGGATGTTCCTTGGGTGAAGTACTACAAAAGTTGTTAAAAGAATTTAATTCCGTCAAAAACTCTGGTTGCCGCGGCATGTGAAAATTGGAATCTTTAGTAAATCTGTAAAAATCTTTAAAAATTTTCCCCTCCTAAACCAGTAGGCCAATCAAGCTGAAACTTTGCAGAGATGTTCCTTGGGTGAAGTTCTACAAAAGTTGTTAAAAGAATTTAATTCCGTCAAAAACTTTGGTTGCCTCGGCATGTGAAAATGGGAATCTTAAGTAAATCTTTAAAAATCTTTAAAAATTTTCTCCTCCTAAACCAGTAGGCCAATCAAGCTGAAACTTAGCAGGGATGTTCCTTGGGTGAAGTTCTACAAAAGTTGTTAAAAGAATTTAATTCCGTCAAAAACTTTGGTTGCCGCGGCATGTGAAAATGGGAATCTTAAGTAAATCTTTAAAAATCTTTAAAAATTTTCTCCCCCTAAACCAGTAGGCCAATCAAGCTGAAACTTAGCAGGGATGTTCCTTGGGTGAAGTTCTACAAAAGTTGTTAAAAGTATTTAATTCCGTCAAAAACTCTGGTTGCTGCGGCATGTGAAAATTGGAATCTTTAGTAAATCTGTAAAATCTTTAAAAATTTTCTCCCCCTAACCAGTAGGCCAATCAAGCTGAAACTTTGCAGGGATGTTTTTTAGGTGAAGCTCTTCAAAAGTTGTTAGAAGAATTTAATTCCGTGAACTCTTTTAACTGCGACATTTGAAAATGGGAAATTTTAGAAAATCTTTGTTGTCTTTTTTTTAACAGACAACAAGGCCAAAGGCATTTATATTTTATATAGAGCTTAATCATATTGTTATCAACCAAGTTTTTTTTAAATATTTAATCTCTGGGGTCAAAATTGCCCCGCCCCTGAGGTATGAAGTTTGGAAAAATGCTTAATTAGAGCAATTTCAAAAGACTTCTCCTCTTTAACTATAAGGTCTACAGGATATTCATATTTGGTATGGGGCATAACTAGATGGTTTTATACCATATCACTAAAAGTTGTCTTCTTCAGGTCAAAAAAAGCTCTGCACTAGGGGTCCAAAATTTGGAAAAACGCAAAATTTGAATATGTTAAAAAAAAAATCTTCATTTTAAGGAGGAGGGCATTTATATTTTGAGTGTAGCATAGCCTGGCTGTTATCTATCTGTTTTGATCAAATTATGCTTGTAGGTTAATAAACACCCCTTCCCTGGGTGTCCAAAGTTAGTAAAAATGCTCAATTAGACCATGTTCAATAGTCTGTTCCTCCCAATCTAAAATGTCTAAGGCATTCATATTTTGTATATAGCATATCCAGATGGTTCCCTACCATGTTAGCTAAAATTTTAGCACTGGGATCAAACATGGCACTGCCCCAGAGGTCAAAATTTTTTGAAAACGCCCAATTAGAGCAACATCAAAAGTCTTCTCCTTCTAAAACATAAGGTGAAGGGCATACATATTTGGTATGTAGCATGACTAAATAATTTTGTACTACATAACAGGAAAATATGCTCTTCTAAGGATAAAAAATGTCTCTGTTCCTGGGGTTGAAAATTGCGTAAATTGCATTGAAAGAATTCTTCTTCTTAAAAATAGGTTCCAGAGCATTTACATTAAAAACAAAGGATAACATTATTGTTATCTACCATGTTAATATCCTTTTGACAAACATGGCCCTTCCCAAGGCATCCAAGGATATGAAAAACGCTCAATAAGAGCATGTTCAAATATTTTCCACTCCTCATGTATAAGTTGTAATGCATTCATATTTTGATTTATAGTACATCCAGATTGTTCTCTACCAAGGTTGCTAAAATTACACCCATTGAAGTTGCAGACAGTAATTAGAGTTTGATTGAAATCTAAATACAAAGAATTTCAGGTAGAAAACACTGTTAGAAAGGGATAAATTGCTTGTCACTCCCTTTCTCACTATGTATTTTTCAAACCTGTTTTCCCTGAGGGTGACAAATTCTGGGATAGTTTGGTAATCGATTAAACTATAAAGCCAAAGGCATTCATTATTATTGTAAAGCATTACTGGATTGTTTTGTACAAAGCCCAAAATCTTATATATCTTTTATTTATTTTGCTCAAGTTGTGTCTTTTTTATACTAAATAGTACTGTAATTTGGAGATGCCTCAGGTGAGCGATTTAGGACCATCATGGTCCTCTTGTTCTATTTCACAATTTCCAATGTTTAACCCATTCCCACACAATCCCTCCTTTTTACGCCCCTCAAGAAAAAAGCTATGGAAAACATTGTGGAAAATGAAGAAATTGCCTGTCACGAGCAATTTCTTCATAATCCACAATATTTTCTATCCCAAAAGACGAAAAATTTAGAATTCCATCAACTTGAAATTGTGGTCTGCAGTTTCTTTCAATTTGGACCAGTCTAAAATTTTGCTGTGTTGCAATTGGTTAATGTGCTTTTGCTTTTATTCTTAACTAGTGTCAAACAGAGACATATAACAGCCTAGAGATTTGAAGCTCATCAGTCTTTGTCTTTCTTTTTTACAGCCAAGCTAGGTAAAGAAGGAAAACCCGATCCATGCAAGCCAATAACCAAAGTTGAGTGGAAATCTGTTAGAAACAGGTAAAATGTATTTTCTTTGTCTTTCCAATATGAATTTTACCCTTTATTGCTGCTTTTATAATAGAGTTTGGTAGAGATAGCAATGTAAAAATGCTATATTACATTCAGAGAAAAAGAAAGTAATCAACTTTGTTTAAATTTGTCATGATTACAATGATTGGTATAACTTGATCCTGATTCCTAGCATAAGGCATGATAGGTAAAGATATATTATTGTAGCAAAGAAAAAAATTTAACAGAATATAATGAACTTTTAATTTTTAACCCATTCCCACTCAGTGACGCTTTTGGACGCCCCTCAAGAAAAACAATTGGGAAAACATTGTGTAAAATGAAGAAATTTTTTGAATCAAGCAATTTCTTCATTTTTCACAATGTTTTCTACCCAGAAAGATAAAAAAATCAAGAATTTCATTAACTTTGAATTGTCGTCTGCAACTTCTTTCAATTTGGACCAGTCTAAAATTTTGCCGTCTGGTAATGGTTAAGTGGTTATTTAGGGGCATAACTTTCATTCTGTTTAACCCTATTGAAAAATTTAAGGTTTTGCAGACGACAGTTCAAAGTCGAATTTATTTGTAAGATGATCATTCTATAGAATAGAAAAAAATTGTGGAGAAAGAAGTAATTGCTTGTTACAAGCAATTACTCCTTTTTCCACAATTTTTTTCTCCAGCACACAAACAGAAAGACTTAAAATCCAGGGATTGAACAGGAAAGGGTTAAGTTATGTTATTTTCAAAGAATACCCAAAGTATTGCCATAGTCATAGGGTTGTTATTGTTGAAGTCACCATAGACATTTCATGATATCTCTGCTGTTATATCTATTTGAAACTTTGAATAAATATTCACTCTAAAAAGAGAAATCTTTACTATTGAGGGGGATAACTCTAGTTGCATTTTTAGCTTGTTTGTTTTCAAACACGGGGGGGGGGGGGGGGGTATTACTATTACCAGGTGGTTGTCAATTTCAGCATCATCAGCCAAAAACTTTGACATTTTTTAATGTCTGGAATTACTGAACACATGCACTTGAAACTCTGAATATTCTTTAATATCAAATTAGCAATCAATACAAACAAGGAGGAATTTTTTAAATATATATTGAATGAATTATGCCCCTTTTTCGGTTAAGCAAATTTTACCCACTTTGAAGCACTTGAATAGCTGAGTGTTGGCATCCACATGCCATGCTCTTGTTTTATACATGATATATCCCTATTTAGTTTGGTAAGTAGGCTTTGCTCTTTATGTATGCACATCCATTCTTATAGTTTAAAGATCAAGGTGATAAAGTGTTTGACTAGGTCATGATCTATGTATTTGAGAAATATGAAGAAATATGAAAAATCACACTTAAATAGGAAAAAGTGCAGTTATGGGGATAATTTTGGTTAACAAAAATTTATTTTTTTTTTCTCACCAAGAATACTATTAATAAAATTTTACTTGGCTTTTATGAACTGCCTTAAATGAACAGCTTTAAATGAGATACACCCCTTTCTTGCTATTTGTCAATGTTTTGAAACAATGAAATTCATTTAAATCAGACACTGTGTGATTATGAGCTTTAAAGAGATGTAATGAATGACTGAGGTCTTTACTACTTGAATTTCGGAAGACTGTTTTTGGCTCATTCACAGTTCTTTTTTTCTTAACTCAAGAAGATCTGAATCCAGAAATAGATTTTTATTAAGTGATGGACATTCTTCCATCCAGAGGATTTTGTTTTTGAAACTTCTCAACAAATCACTTGAAGAACTTTAAACTTTCTGAAATCAAGCATCTTGTATAGTAAGAAGGAAAAGATTATGGGAGAGGAAAAGATTGCTTGTCGTTGACAAATACAAGTAACAGTTTGCTGATGGAACCCACTGATCTCTGACAGGAAAATCCACTTTGATATTAAAGGATGTTATTTTGCAAAATTTATGGCTTGGTTGGCAACTTGCATGTCTTATCTATAGCTAAACCCATTTCCACACAGCAAAATTTTAGACTGGTCCAATTGAAAGGAGTTGCAGACCACAATTTTAAGTTTATGAAATTTTAGATTTTTTCAACTTTCTGCATAGAAAACATTGTGTTAAATGAAAAAATTGCTTATTACATTACAAGCAATTTTTTCATTTTACACAATGTTTACCTAATTGTTTTTCTTGAGGGGTGTCTAAAAGCTCCATTGAGTGGGAAAGGGTTAAAACGGCTGTAGATACAAGGTTTCAGTAGTCACACCAACTAAAGTGCTTCACATAGATGTCGGCCAAATGTCAGAGTTTAAAGTTACCTTTGGGTTTAATCATTCTCACACAAGGACGCTTTGTGATACCCCACAAGAAGAGCAAACTGAAAACATTGTGTAGTTTTCTACCAAGAAAGATAGAAATATTTAGAATTCTTTTAACTTGAAATTGTCCCTTTAAGTACAAGTTCTTTGAATTTGAACCAGTCTAAAACTTTGTCTACTAGTAATGCCTGTAATGGGTTATCTGGAGCTTCAAGGTAACTTGACTGGCTTTAGAATTTTAAAATCCAGTGGTAGATTAACCCAGTATGAGACAACATTTCTAAGTGTGCCAAATTTTGGAGATCAGTTAGTGCTAGTTGGGTAGAAAGCATTGTGAGAAAACAATATTTTCTTTATCAGAGGCAATTTCTCTTTTTCCATGTTTTTAAAAGTCGTATATCTTCAGCGCACCAGAGATCTGGGGCTAGGTAAAATGAGTTGAAACAAATGAAATGCAAACTCTAATAGAAAGTTGTAAATATAGCTATGAAAAAAATGCTGAGTTGATACTAGCTTGACTTTTGTTACAAGACTATGATAGAAGATATGATAGACATTTTTAACAAACAGATTTTTTGAGTTGATTCCACGGTAAGTTAGTTGCAACTATGCCTGGGAATGAGAGCCAAGAGGGGCATACTAGATGCATAAAATGTGACCTGTCATATCTTAAGAGGCCATCTATTTAGATATCAATGAGCAAAATTAATGCCTACTGCAAGCTCATTGAAAAGTCTGTGGCCTAAGGCAGAAACAGACCTCTTGTCAATATACCAATTGAGGACATCACCTTGCAGTGAAGGTAGGATTTTTTATATGCCCAAAGGGTCGTATTATGTTATGGTGTATTTTGCATACACAATTCTTGCTACATATTCAACTGGAATGAACTGAAACTTGCTACAATGCATCACTCTGATGTGTAGTGCATGACAAGAATTATTTTGATCCCTTGTGTTTTGGGGGAATTATCTGCCCTTGACTTTGCAAATATTAAATAACAGTGTGTTTTTTTCACTGTCAAGCCCCTATGGGCATGTATGTGCTTCTCATCAAAGCTCTTGCTTTCTCTCTGTTATTTGACAGAATTTTGTTCTCAATCCAGCCAGTAATTCTAAAACCAAATTTGACAATGTTGGTCTTTGTGGTTATTCAATATCTTGATCTCAATGGCTTATTGCCCCAAGGCATTTCATGAGGATATTGTAGTAACATTAGAGAAGTACGCTCCATGTTAAAGCATGGTGAAGAAATGGGCTGGTGAATTCAAAAACAGTTGAGAGAGCATTAAAAATTACCCCTGTCCTTGCAGGCCATCAACTGTCACCTTAAAGGACACCATCAATAAAATCCATGACATGATTATGGCAGATGGTGAAAAACACAGCGGTCCATTGCTACATTGCTAGGTATCTTGCAGGAGTGAGTCTATGCAATTATCCATGATGATTTGCAGTTGACAAAGGTTTCTAGCAGATTGTTCCTAAAGCTTCTGAGTGTTGGCCAAAAAGAAGCTTAGTGCAACTTATCCAAGGAAAACTTGGCCATGTTGCAATAGGATCTGGAGCCATTTCTCAAACAGTTTGTAGCTTTAGATGGAACATGGGTTACAACTCTGAACTTGAGATAAAAAAAAAACTAAACAGTGGAAACACCCAAAGGCCAAGTCAACAGTATCCACTGTAGGTAGAAGGTATATGCTACAGTTTTCTGAGATGCAAAAGTTTTGCTGCTTTTGGACTATATTGAAAAAGTTCACACTATAACTGAGAGGTATTGTGCTGACCTTATGAGCCAACTAGATGAAAAAGAATCAAGAGGAATAGTCTTGAAAAATTGTCATTCGGGGTACACTTCCTTCAGGACAATGCTGCAGCACACAAGTCCACTGCTACTATGGCTGATATTCAGAAGTATGGTTTCAAACTTCTTTAGCTACACCATATGTACCTAATTAAGAATTATGTGATTATTACCTATACCCTTAGATGAAAATAGCACTCAGCAACTGCCATTGCCATGATGACGTCAAACAAGCTGTTGAAGTATATTTCGGGCCCAAGATGCTACCTACTACAGGGAAGGTATCCCAATGCTTCAACAAAGTGTGTAAGTTTGCAAGGTGACTATGTTGAAAAATAAATGGAACTATTTAGGATAAACCCCTTTTTTCTGCCTTAAGCCACAGCATATGCAATCGCCCGTATAATTATGGTTTATATCTCTGCTAGAAAGACTAACCATTTTCAAACACTTTACCAGGTAACAAAATTTAAACTGATCTGAACTCAAATAGGCTTCAAAAGGCATTTTAAATAGAAATGGAAAATGAAACTTCTTCAGGATATAGAATGAAAATAAGGAAAACATTTATAACAAGCAATTTCTGATTCATGATGCTTTCTAATGGATTCATTTACATTTGGTTGTCAAAACAATGGATTATGTGGAAATGAGTTGAGTCAAATTTTTACTCAGGTCAATAAATCTGACCATGGAATTACACTTTCTGTATTTTTAGATGGTCCCTTATATGTGACAGATCACAAATGACATGATTGTAAATCTAAAGATCTTACTAATGCTGTTCTGTAGATGTGTATCCTTCCATTTTGTCTAACAGTTTTTGTTGATGAAATTCTTTAAAAAGAATTCTGTCTTTATTGAAAATCTTTGTTTGAATGAAGAAATAGCTTTTTACGAGCAATTTCTTTTCCATCTTGGCTGTATTCAGAGACACAAACAATCACTTGAAACTGGGAATATATTCACTATCAAAATAGCAATATATCCTAGATGGGGGAATAACTCTAAATGCATTTTTGAAAAATTATACCTATTTTTCGACTTAAAACTTTTGACCAATATCAAGCAACAGTCAGGCTTTTGCATCTGCATGAGGTACTCTTGTTTTCCTTATATTTTCAGAAGCTTTTCCCTTCAGGTTGTGAAAAAAGGAGGATGGTGTGGGATTAGCTAAATTTTAGAACCCAAAGCACACATTAATTTTAGGGATTACAACTTAGGGCTCCATTCTAGTAACATAATTCAAAATGGTCAGAGTGTTCACTTTGGAAGAAAAAAGAACCAACACATTCTAGTCTATGTTTCAAATTAAGTTATTGTTTGGAGATATTTTTGAAAGACAGACTGTAGTTCAACTCATAAATTGCTGAAAGAAATAAGAAGAAATTGGCAATCCTTTTCAAAGAAAAGGGTAACTTGATATATTTTAATAAAACACCGCCTACAAATGAAAGAGGGACATGATGCTTTCATATTTTATGTGTGTCCATTTGTCTATGCACCCTGCTTCGACTTTAAAGCCATGTGAGCAAGGGTCATAAATTTTCTAGAAAATATCCTGATCCAGGGAGTTATCCAATAGATATAGTCACATTGGTTAATTCTGAAGGTCACAAATGAGATTCATTTGAAAACTGTTTCCCTCTGCTCTTTTCCAAAAGCCATTTTGACCTTTGATATTTGATTAACCCATTCCCACAGGATAAAATTTTAGACCTGTCCAAATTCAAAGAATTTGCAGAAGTTAATTTTGAGTTGATAAAATCTTTCAAATCTTTGTCTTTTCGGATAGAATTCATTGTGAATAATGAAGAAATTGATTGTAACAAGCAGTTTCTTCATTTTCCAGCATGTTTTCCAAAGCTTTATATTAAGGGGCGTTTAAAAGTGTCATTGTGTGGAAATGGGTTAAACTCAGTGGCCATATGACAATTTACTATGAATAACCACTGTTTGTCTGAAGAAGGTTTAGGTGAGTATCTACCTAAAAAGGGCATATTGAAGACTGATCAAACTGTATGGATGCACTGGCTGATCTGAGTCTTTGCATGAAGCGCATGTGTTAGGGTTGTTAATGTCATACCAAGGCCCAGTTTTCTTGTCCAAAACCAAGGTTCGCTGTTCTGTATTTGGTATGTAGCATCACCAAATAGTTCTCTACTCTTTTTGAATGATTCATAAATTTAGAAAAAGGTGTCCCAAGTTTGAAGCCCAACTGACCTAATCCAGGGACTATTCCATACTTTGTCTTCACAGGACTTGTGATAGCATTTGAAATTAAGGAGACATTTAGTCTTTGACCATTGAATATCAGGGGTCTAAACAGATTTCAGAGGGGTTAAAACAACAAAAAGAGCAAATAACGAGAATAAATTTGAAGGTTTAAGTGCCAACAGACCTTTTCTTGTAAAGCATTTTAACAATGTTCAATTATATTTAACATACATCTTTGAAAAAGAGAGGGACAAAACCCTGGCTTGACCCTGAGAAATTTGTTCCAACAGGGAATAAAAATACCCTCCCCCCCTCCCTCCCCCTTTGAATAAATTTTTAAGGTCCAAAGGAGAATATTTTAGATTGTTTTAGGGTCAAAACCTTGGTTTATGCTTCATACACGGACCCTGCAAAAAGCAATCTTGAATGAGATATTCAAGCCACAAGCTTTTATGAGCCCTTTTTTTTTCATAAAAGACAACCTTTGCCAAAGTAACTTTCCACATGGACATAACACTCTGAACTTGGTGTTGGGTGACTAGAAAGAACATAAAACCTTCAGAACATGAATTGCATATATTTCCCATACCTGCACATACAATACCGAAAAACAGCTTTTGTAATCATCCATTTTTGTTAGCATCATTCTTTCATGTTTTTGTTTTTTTTATTCTGATAGCGACTTTGGTGATTCAATAAGTTATGTTCTTGGCTGTCAATAAGATAATAATAACAATAACTCCTAAATTGGCTTAATAACACAGCTGATTACTTACATGGACACAAATCTTTGAATCAGGCATAATTTGTCAGAACAGTTACTGTTATAGTAAAAAAACAGTACATCAAACAGCAGTAACAACTGTTGTGATAGGGAGCCTATGGATGTAAGGGTTGCACTGGTGTGAGATATGGCATGAAGCTATTGTTAGAGCAGTAAAACAGATATGTACGCATAAACATTCAACACAATCAATCAAATAATTACCAAGATGCCAATCTTATAAGCAACCAATGATCAGAAAATAAACTGCTGAAAATATTTTTGTTGCCAGAAAAAGAGTAAACCCATCACCAGTTGGCAAAAGTTCAGACTGGTCCAAATTGAAAGAAGATGCAGATGACAATTTCAATTTTATGAAATTATAGATTTGTTCAACTTTCTGGGTTGAAAACATTGTGTAAAATGAAGAAATTGCTTGTTACAAGCAATTTCTTCATTTTACACTGTGTTTTACCAATTATTTTTCTTGAGGGGTGTGAAAAAGCTTCATTTTGAGGGAATGGGCTAAATTAAGACACTGAGAGATAAGGTTAAAATGTAATAAAATTTTGAAGTTATCCAGCAGTTAGTGCACGTTCTCCAGTCTCCCAGAGCTATGTATATGATAATTATAGGAATTCAATACTAGAGCTGTCGTATTTCAAGGCTTTGGTTGCATTTTAATGTGGATTATGCAAATTGATAGTCTCATCCAGCTGTTTCTTCATTGTTTGGTAGAGTTTCATAGCGTCTTAAAAACTACTCATTCGTTCTATTGCATGATAAATTTGGACTAATTACCTTCAAAGGTTCATCTGATTTTAGAATCAACCCATTATCAGATGACAAAATGTCATACTGGTCCAAAGTGATAAATGTTACACACAACAAGTTTTAGTTGATGAAATTCTAACCTTTTTGGCTTTCCAAGGGATGTCCAAAATAAAGCGTGTTTGTGTAGGAAGGGGTTAAATGCTGTTTTTCTGATAATATGTTCTGTATTATGAGGAAAACTTGTATGAGGCTCGGCTAAATTATGTCTTTTCAAATTTGAGGATTTAAGATAGTTTATTGATTGATCATCTCCTCTTTTTATGCACCTATGAAACATTAGATGCTTTGACAGATTACCAATGGCATGTAGAGGGGCACTGTCCAGTTATATGTCCAGAGCATTACTTAGACATCTCAAGTCTGATTCCTTTGAAGCATTTGTGTTTGTTATATTGTGAATGTATTACATTTTACAAGAACTATCCTTCTATCTTGCTAAGTTTTGATCTTATTGCTCAGAGCTTATCTGCAAGAGAGTACTAGCTATGATTGTTAAACTTGATGGGTTGATAGATCTTACCAAGTAGAGGCACAGTGAACTGCATTGCCTACTTTTGGGTTTGTTTTTCAGACTTTAATTTAGTCCCAGGCATGTCTAAAAAAGCATACTTGCTCTGATTGTGAAACTTCAAGAACTATAATTCTTTCTTCCTTTATTCTTGTGTTACTGCCTTGTTGATTTCCAGATAATAATTTTGTCAGAGCAAGTCTCAAGAAGTATACTTTACTTGTTATGAATTTGAAACTTGATGGGTGGAAGATCCTTTCAAGGAGAAGTATTAAGAACTGTAACTCTACTTCCCTTCTGAAAGAGTTCTTGTCCTTTGTTGTGGTTAATATTTCAAATTTTTCCAGAGCATAGCTTGAAAATATATGAGCCAGTCAAAAAGTCAAAATTCATTAGAGGTTAATCCTATCAAGGACATGTGCTATGATAAATGACTGCAACTGTACCTTGCTTAGTTTATGAGTTATTAGCCTTTGTTGTTTTCCATACTGAAATACTGGCACCAACATGTAGTACTCTTATGGTCTTTACAATATGATTTTGTTTTGAGTAATCTTTATAAATCCTTGATCCTCTTTAATGAATCCTTTAATTTACATTTTAAGTATACAACTTTTCATGTGTCATAATTTTCATTCCTCAACTACAAGCATATATTTGACAATTTGGAACTCTTGTTTGAAACTGAAATAGAGGTATTCTTGTCACTCTTGAGGGTATAGTGTTGGCATTAATGTTGGCTTGATATTATTTAGACTTGCCAGTAACTTTTAATATCAGCCTATTGCACCAACACACATTAATAAATTAAATCTTGTTGAGTCATTGGTGCTTAGTGCATGATTTTGGCACTTTCATAAAAGGTCAAACTAACAGAAAGGGGCCAACTGATAATTTTGACCTTGTGCATTGTCAAGTTGTTCTATACGCTTTTAGTCTTCTGTTTGGCAGAGATTATAAGGCCAAAGATCAAGGACTCAGCAAGGGTGACCCCTTGTTCTACAGTCTCCTGACCTCCTGTGCGACGGCCATAGCCCAGTGGAAGCACATCAGAGTCTCAATTATGAGGTCCAGGTTTCGATTCTGGGTCGAGGCAATTATCCTGTCCGACATTAATCTTCCAGCAGTGGGTGGATAATCGTAAACCTAAGTGGGATAAGCAGTTGAGGCTGGGATAGGATGTAGTGGTAGTACAGGTGTGAGATATACTAGGAATCCATGGTTAGGTGTTCGATAGCTGCAATATGACTTAGATATTGTTAAAAGTGGCGTTAAACCCCATTCAAACAAATAAAAAAGATAACCTAACCTTCTGTTAAAGTGTAAAACACATGCCCACTATTGTATATGTTTCAGGCATCCTCTTCAATGATCAAGGTCACAACAAACTTCAAAGGGCAAACTTTACAAGTCTAAAATTTTGTCATCTGGTAATTGGTTAAAGTTTGAGGTAATGACAATAGGTGTGCATTACGCTAGTCCCACACAATGACACTTTTTGACGCCCCCCCCCCAAGGGCTTTGGAAAACATTGTGAACAACAAAGAAATTGCTTGTTACAAGCAATTTCTTCATTGTCTGCAAATGTTTGCTAGCCCGAAAGTAACAAAATATCCAAGATTTCATAAACTAAAATTTGTCATCTATGACATCTTTGAATTCGGGCCAGTCTAAAAATTTGTTGTCTGGCAATGTGAGAATTCATCTCCCTGTAGTTTGAAGTACCAGCTACAACAGCCAAGGATCAGCTTGGTGCTCTTCTGCTTGATTTGTTGGGTACAGTTTTATTTCGTAAGGGATGAAATTATTATGGAAATGAAGTTATTACGTCCCATGATAACTGTTTATAAAACGGTTGTCTAAGACCTGTCAGACAAGCGAATAATGTTGACAAGTCCCTCACTCACTAACATGCAACAAGATTTCAATTATTTTGTCTCTTTTTGAAGCATTATGACATTTAATATGTTTTTGTTGTTATCTGTTTCACTAAAAACCCTTCAATCCATTACTAGATGACTGGTCCAAATTGAAAGTGGTTGCAGACAACAAATAAAGGTTGATTTTTCCAATTTTCTGGTTAGAAAACATAGTGGAAATAGAAGTAATTACATATATGTTATGATTATAGTTTGGGGTAACTTGTTTGAAGGAAAAGTTTCCCTATTGAAAACAATAGTATGGACTCAGAAATGATTTGTTGTATAAATTGGTACTATTTTAACCCTTTCCTGTTCAATCCCGGGTTTTTATGTCCCTGTGATTTTATAATTGAGAAAACATTGTAGAAAAAGAAGAAATTGCTTGTAATATGTTCTACCTTAATAAATGGTTATTGTTCAAATTAAATCCACTTAAAATTTTCATCTTCAAAACCTTTGAACTTGGATAGGTCTAAAATTTTCAAAACAGGAAAGGGTTAAATGTGTTAACTGTACAATAACCTACAAGGAAAGGATGAATATCTGGTAACATCTGTCTACTTGCTGGCATTGTGTGCTTCATTGAAAAATGGTCTTAAGTAATAATGAAATGTATTACTTATCTGCTGTTTTATTATCACAGCATTTGATTGAATTGGATTGGTAATGTTTCTAACTCTATTTATGTAACAAGATGTTTCTGACTTTTCCCTTCTAGATTCTTTCTCTGATATTCTGAAGCTTCCACCTGGCTTTAGCTTTAACCCTTTCCTGTTCAAACTCTGGGTTATGTCACTGTAAATTTGTAATTGAGGAAACATTGTAGAAAAAATGCTTGTAACAAGCAATTTCTTCTTTTTTCCATAATATTTTCTACCCTTCCAAATTGTTGTTTTTCAAATAAAAACCCACTTTCAATTTTGATCTGCAAAAGCTTTGAATATTTGGACAGGTCTAAACTTTGCAAAATAGGAAAGGGTTAACCCATTACCAGACAAAATTATAGACTGGTCAAAATTTAAAGAAGTTTCAGACGAGAATTTCAAGTTGATGGAATTTTAAAAATCAGAAAACATTGTGGATAATTAGGAAATTGCTTGTTACAAGTAATTTCTTCATTTTCCACAATATTTTCTGAAGCCTTTTTGGTTCGATCCCCGACGGCGGCACTCATCCTTTCCGACTATTTGTCTCTCACCAATGGGTCGATAATCGTAGACTTATGTGGGATAGCAGCTGGAGGCTAGGAAAGGATCTAGTGGTAGTACTGGTGTGAGAAATACCAGGATTCCATTGTTAGGTGCTCCAGCCGCCGCGAAATAACTGAAAGATTGTTGAAAGCGGCGTAAAACCCCATTCAAATCAAACTGAAGCCTTTTCCTTGAGGGGTGTCAGAAGGGTCATTGTTTGGTAATTGGTCAATTTTTAGGTGGGTGTTTGAAAGACTGACATAAATTTCTAGACAAAGTATGAACTTTATACCCATTACCAGACAACCTTTGGAATGGTACAAATCATAATAATAACAATAATAATAATACAAGTGTAGTAATAACATCTTTAATTAAAGTCTACAAATTTGGTTCCCCAATCTTTTATGTTTGGCCTCATGAAAGATGTTGCAAAAAAGTTTTCTGATTAAAAAATGAATTTAAAAAAGTGGAGAAAACAAAGAAATAGAACATTACTTGTTTCAATTAATTTTATCTTTTTCCATGATGTTTTTCATAGATATGTTAATCAGCATGTCAATTACTGGATTATGATAGGGTCAACACCAAATCCCAAAATTAGCTTGTACTTTCTTCACTTATAAACTAAAACCCTTTGAAAATAAATGTTTTTGATAAATAGTATTCTTAGGGAAATATGTATTAACTCTTTCCCGTTTTTCAAAATTTTAGACTGATCCAATTCGAAAGAAGTAGTAAGCTTCAATTTAAAAGTAGGTGCAATTTAAAAATTAACCATCCTAAAGGTTAGAAAATATTGTGGGAAATGAAGAAATTGCTTGTTACAAGAAATTTCTTCTTTTCCAAAAATGTTTTCTTTATTATAACATTACAGGGACGTAAAAACAAGGGATTGTGCAGGAAAGGGTTAAGTGTTTGTTGATTCTTTTGATTCTGTAAAAATATTCAGTGACAAGTGTAATCTAGTTATGAAACTGACAAATTACCCATAACCACCTTCATTTTATCACTGGAAGAATGACACACAGAAAAGGTTGACACAAGCAATTTCTTCTTTTTCTCAATATGAATAGTATTTTACACTGTATAGTATTTATTTTTTCATTAACCATTTTCTGTTCAAATACTTGCGGAAACAATGTGGAAAAAGAAGAAATTGCTTGTAACAAGCAATTTCTCCTTTTTCCACAATATTTTCTACCGCATAGGATGAGTTAATTTCAAATAGCACCCAGTTGTCATTGTCATCTGCAACCTCTTTCAATTTTGACTAGTCGAAAATTTCCATAAACGGGAAAGGGTTAATTCATACTCACTTTGAAACGTAAGCTCAGAGAGCTGCATTTTAATTAAACCCTTGTCATGCTGAACGCAGAATATTCCTACTTTGGCAGCAAAGATGTGTAGTCTGATTGAAGCGTAAACTGATTGTCTCTTTGAAGTTAGAGCTATCTATTTTTATGCTCATGCCATGTAATGGAAATGGGCATATAGAGTAACATGGGCCGAGGTTGAACTGGTTGATGTCTCATAAATGACTTGGATCAAGTTCAGAGTCTACATCTAGATCTTCTATAAACTTGTTAGAATAAACTTGGACATTTTTGTGTGTGTGTGTGTTTTTTGTGTTTAAGTATGACAAAGAATTCTATATAATTTATTAATTATGTAACCTTAATTTATATTTTCAGTGATTCCTTAGTGATATTTTCTGGTGGAATGTCATATGACCGGGCAGGCAGAACACCTTGTATAACGGTTATGACGGGAAAAACTACCACTGTTCTAGAAATGGAACACAATGTTGTTGACTTTGTTGTTCTTTGTGAAACCCCATGGGTAAATGGTAAGATATTACAATACATGATTTCTGGTCTTTGATTTTAGTGCACTTATCTGGCTACTATTTAAGAAGTTATTTTACCTAGGCATTATTCAGTATTTAGTTACTGGAAGGCCTGTCAACCTATTATCTTAGCTCAGAGATACAACCTGACTTAACCCATTCCCACACAGTAACGCTTTTGGACGCCCCTAAAGAAAAAAATTTAGGAAAACATTGTGTAAAATGAAGAAATTGCTTGTTACAAGCAATTTCTTCATTTTCCACAATGTTTTCTACTAAGTAAGTGGAAAAAATCTGAAATTCAATAAACTTTAAATTGTCACCTGCAACTCCTTTCAATTTGAACCAGTTTAAAATTTTGCCATCTGGGAATGGGTTAAAGAGTTGAATTCTGAAATTTGTGACCCAGAAATCTAACTTTTATTGTTTTCAAAACAAACATTTCAATTTTGACCAGTCTAAATTTTTTCTGGGATAATGATGAGATCCAGACCAATTATTTGGGTTATACTTGCTCTGATAGGGGCATTAACCCATTACCAGACAACAAAATTTCAGGCTGGTCCAGATTTAATGAGGTTTTAGATAACTATTTTTAGATTTGCTGTATACAGAGATATTTTGAGGTATTGCTATGGCCAGGTTGTTGTCTGCACCCTCGTCAGCTCGGTCATTGTTCGAAAAACATTGACAATTTGTTATATCTCTGGTATTACTGAATATATTCACTTGTAATTCAAAAAACATTTTGTATATGTAAATGCATTTTTGAACGAATTAAGTCCATTTATTTACCTACAAGTGTTTTACCCTCTATCAAGCACTAATAAACAGCCAAGCATTGGCATCTGTTTTCAGTACTTGTTAGTTCATGATATTTTAAATATCTTTGTATTTCTCACTAGAAAACAATGTGGAAAATGAAGAAATTGCTTGTTACATATAATTTCTTCATTTTCCAGAATATGCTCTTTTTTCTTGATAGGTGTATAAAAGTTGAATTGAGTTGGAATGGTTAAGCATAAAGCGTATCTTGCCAGTACATGTACAAATATTTTGGAATTAACCTATTCCCGCATAATTCCTTTCTTTTAAGATCTGAGTGAAAAGAGTTTGAGATACCAATGTAGAAAATGATATTGCTTTTTACAAATTTTGTGTGTTATTTTTCTTCATTGTTTTCTATCCAGAAACAAATTTGAAATTCTATCAAATGCAGACTGTCGTCTGCAGCTTCTTTTGATCTCCAAACCCAATCCCCACACAAAAAAATGTAGACTGGTCAAAATTGAAAGAAGTTGCAGAAGACATTTTATAGTTTATGAAATTTTAGAGTTTTTCAATTTTCTGGGTAGAAAACATTGTGAAAAATGAAGAAATTGCATGAACCAGGCAATTTCTTCATTTTACACAATGTTCTCTTAATTGTTTTTGGTGGTGTCACTGTGTGGGAATGGGTTGATTGGTTAATGTATGAATAAAAGGATGCATCATTTAGGTGATATTTTATTACCTGTTTTGCAGATTACCAAGATCCTTATGCAATAGTTGTGTTACTCCAAAATGATCTTGTTGTTATTGATCTCACATCACCTGGGTAAGTTGGGGGGGGGTTCTTTTGTACCATTTTAATGCATTACCAGACTGTAAAATTTTAGACTGGTCGAAATTGCAAGAAGTTGCAGATGACTATCCAAAGTTTATGAAATTTTGGCCTTTTTATACTTTCTGGGTAGAAAACATTGTTGCTTGTTGCAAGCAATTTCTTCATTTTGCACAATTTTTCCTCAATTCATTTTGCACATTTTTTCCTCAATTGTTTTTCTTGAGAGGCATCAGAAAAAAAAGTATCATTGTGTGGAAATGGGTTAACCTATTTCAAAATATACCGAACTTCAAGACTGGTCCAAATTCAAAAAAGTTGCAGATAGTAATTTTTGGTTACTGAAATTTTAAAAATCTGTCTTTTGAGTAGAAAATATTATTTTCTACATTATGTTCTGGAGCTGTTTCTAGAGGGGCATAAAAAAGCAACCTGGGTCATAAAAAAGCAACCTGGGCCATACAGTGATCTGACAAGGTTTTGGAAACAAGGAGACAATGTACCCATGGTTGTAAAAAGTGGGGACATTTTACAAAATCAACAAATCACACTAACCATTTAACTACTAAAGTTTGTCTCTTACCAATGAGTGGATAATCATAAACCTAAGTGGGATAGCAGCTGGAGGCTAGGAAAGGATGTTGTGGTAGTACTGGTTTGAGAAATACCCTGAATCCATTCTAAGGTGCTCCAGCCTCTGCAATACAACTGAATTACTGTTAAAAGTGGCGTTATACCCCCATTCAATCAATCAATTAGCTACCAGGGCTATAGAACCAAGGAGAAATGTCCCAGTGGCCTAAAAAAACTAGGGACATTAACAATTTTTGGGGGGAACAATGGTGCAAAAACCCAGATCACTGGTGGGAATGGGTTAATAAAACTTTTCGTAGAGAAACTGCAAAACCATTCCCACACAATCCCTCCTATTTATGTCCCTTAAGAAAATAACTTTTGGAAAGATTGTGGACAACGTCCACAATGCTTTCTACCCTAAAAAACAAAGAATTTTAAATTTTCATCAACCTGAAATTGTCATCTGCATGTTCTTTCAATTTGGACCAGTCTAAAAAGATTTCATGTGGAAATTGGTTAATAAAACTTTTCTTAGAGAAACTTCAAAGTATTTCATCTATGGTTGTCTTTAACTCATACAAAAGCTTTAATCTTTAAACCTTTAAGTCCTTAAAGACCATTCCTCCTTCCTTCTATCCTAATCCGTAAGTCTTACATTCGCATTTGATTTTAAGTATTTTCAGATTTGTTTATAACCATAACCCAATGTATAACTTTAGGTCTGGAGATCTAATGCCAATATCACTCTTAGAGTACAATCATTAAAATTGGAGTAAAATACTTGTGTGCTCTAAAACTCTGACATTTACAGATAAATCTTAAAATAACTTATGTCATTGATTTATGTCATTGGACTTTTTATGCCCCCGCATCGATAGATCTGGGGCATATTGTTTTACCGGTGTCCGTCTGTCTGTCTGTCCGTCTGTCTGTCTGTCTGCAAAACTTCAACTAAACATTTTCCTATAACTTCACCCCTAATTAAGTTACAATGCTAATATTTGGTATGTAGATAGGTGCAACTGGGGAAGGTCATTTTTCAAGATCAAGGTCAAAATTTTAACCCTTTTCCCTTAAATGTTACTCAAAAACTTAAACTGCCAACTAAACATTTTCCTATAACTTCATCCCTAATAAAGATACAATGCTAATATTTGGTATGAAGATAGGTCTCAACAAGGTGCAACTAGGGAAGGTCATTTCATCAAGGTCAAGGTCAAAATTTTAACCCTTTTCCCTAAAACAAAGAAAATCACCTTGTTCCGGGGGTATGGTGTTTCACAAAAACATCTTGTTTTAACTCTGGACTTAGATTTAAGTAAGTGTTAATAAAGTTCTTAATTCTTTTGCATGTATGAAATTTCTATAGCCGTTGCATTTTCCTGTCTCGCATCCGTGCTGTCTGTCAATCGTCCTTCTGTCCGTTAACTTTTCCTTGTTAACACTCTAGAGTCCACAGTTATCATTGGTTTCTCTTCAAACTTTCTCTGATTAATTGTACTACCATAAGGATGGTTCCTTTTGAAATTTGGTTTGATTTGCAAGTATCACCAGAAAAGATGCCTTAAGAAAGTATAATTAAAAAATGTTTGTTAACATTCTAGAGTCAATAGTTTTCATCGAATTCTCTTCAAACTTTCTAAGAATGATTATACTATCATAAGGATTTTTCCTTTCAAAATTGGGTCTGATCCGTCAAAAGAAACACAAGAAAAGGGGCTTTATGAAAATTTAATTGAAAAAAAAATTTAGTAAATGCAGTAAGTCAACAGCTTTCATCAGATTGTCTACATACTCTCACAGAATCATTATATTATTTTAAGGATAGTTCCTTTAGAAATTGGGTCTGATCAATCAAGGTACATGGGAAAAGGGGCTCTATGAAAATTTCATTAAAAAATCCTCATTTATGCAATAAATCCCACAGCTTTGATCAGATTTTGTTGAAACCTTCACAGAATGATTGTAAGGTTAAAAGGATCATTCTTTTCAAAATGGGATCTGAATTGTCAAGAAACAGGAAAAGGGGCATTAGAAAATTTCATTAAAAATATTTTTACCAAGTCCAGAGCTTTCATAGCATTTTCTTCAAACTGTCACAGAAAGATTGCACAATAATAATGATCGTTGATGTTGACATTAGTCCTGATCTGTCGAGCATCACAGGAAAATGTGCCTTATGAAAATTTCATTTTAAAATCTTTGTACCACAATAAAGTCAACAGTTGTCATCAGATTCTTTTCAATTGTTCACAGAATGATTATACCATCATTAGGATTGTTCTGATCAGTCAAGTATCGTATAAACAGGGGTATTACAATAAGTTCATTAAAAAAATACTTTTATTCAAACTATCTATCATTAGGATTGTTCCTTTGTAAATTGGATTTGTTAGGCTTCACAGGAAAAGGGGCCTTATGAAAATTTCATTACAAAAATTTTTTCGACACAATTCAGTCCACTGCTTTCATTGATTCTCTCTATATTACAGAATGATTGTACCTTCATTGGAATTGTTCCTCTTGAAATTTGGTTTGTTCTGTAAAGTATCATGGGAAAAGGGGCCCTATCATAATTTCACTATAAACTCATTAAAACAAACAAATTCATCAGATTACACAGATTGATTGTAGAATCATTACAACTGTTTATTTTGACAGAGGATTTGATACGGCAAGTATCACATGAAAGAGAGCCTTATGAATATCTTTCCTAAATATTCTAGTAAACACAATGATATCCCTAGATCTCAATGAATTCACTTCAAAATTTCATAATATGATTGTACAATCAAAAGGATGGTCAAGTATCACGTAAAAAGGGGTCATATGAAATTTTTTTTAAATATTCTAGTTTACCCATTCCCACATGATAAAAATTTAGACAAGCCCAAATTGAAAGAAGTTGCAGACGACAATTTGAAGTTTATTAAATTTTGTTTTTTTTCAACTTTCTTGATGGAAAATATTGCAGATAATGAAGAAATTGTTTGTAACAAGCAATTTCTTCATTTTCCACAATTTTTTCCTTAGCTTTGTTTCTTGAGGGCGTCTAAAAGTGTAACTGGGTGGGAATGGGTTAAAATAATGAAGTCCTCATATTTCTTTGGATTCATTTTAAACTTTCAAAGAATGATTAAACCAACAATATAGGAACACTGGAAAAGGGGCCTTATCAGAACTTGATTGAAATATAATCATTAACACAATAAAATAGACAGTTTTTATCAGACTTTCTTCAAAGATGCATAGAATAATTGTGGCAATGGAAACACGGAAAAAGGGGCCTTACAGATTGTCATTCAATAATCTTGTTTATGAGATGAAGTTCACAATTATTATCAGATTGTCTTCGAAATTTCAGAGAACGATTTCTGGGTGGTAAGGAGAATTCCTTTTGGAATAAGTGAATCCATTAGAAAACATAGAAAAACGGGCCTTATGGATTTTCACTCAAATCAATCCTGTTTATGTGATAAAGTCCACAATTATTATCAGATTCTATTGAAAATTTCACAGGATGATTTTAGGGTCATACGGAAACTTCCTGTAGGAAATGGAGTGGATTTGGTCATGAAACACTGGAAAAGTGGTTTTAAGTATTTTGCTCAAAATAATAAAGGGGATAAATTTCAATTTTTCATTTTTAGCTCACCTGAGCACATAGTGCTCAAGTGAGCTATTGTGATTGTCTTTTGTCCGGCGTCCGTCCGTCGTGCGTCGTCCGTCAACAATTTATTTAAACGACATCTCCTCCTAAACCACTGGGCCAATTTTAACCAAATTTGGCAGAAATGTTCCTTAGGTGGTCCCCTTCAAAAATAGCTAAAAGAATTGAAATCCCTTAAAAACTCTGGTTGCCATGGCAACAAAAGTGAAATTTTAAAATAATCTTTAAAAATCTTCTCCTCCTGACCCAGAAGGCGTAGAGCCTTGATATTTTGCATGAAGCATCAGTATATTGACCTCTTTCAAAATAGCTAAAATCATGATCCTCGGGTCCCCAGGGGCGGAGCCCCAGGGGGGTGGGGTTTATATAGAAATAAAGAACGATTTTTTAAATGACATCTCCTCTCAAACCATTGGGCCGATTTGAACCAAATTTGGCAGAAATGTTCCTTAGGTGGTCCCCTTCAAAAATAGCTAAAAGAATTGAAATCCATTAAAAACTCTGATTGCCATGGCAACGAAAGTGAATTTTTAGAATAATCTTTAAAAATCTTCTCCTCCTGACCCAGAAGGCATAGAGCCTTGATATTTTGCATGAAGCATCAGTATATTGACCTTTTTCAAAATAGCTAAAATCATGATCCTCGGGTCCCCAGGGGCGGAGCCCCAGGGGGGGGGGTATATAGAAATAAAGAACGATTTTTTAAATGACATCTCCTCTCAAACCACTGGGCCGATTTTAACCAAATTTGGCAGAAATGTTGCTCAGGTGGTCCCCTTCAAAAATAGCTAAAAGAATTGAAATCCATTAAAAACTCTGGTTGCCATGGCAAAAAAAGTGAAATTTTAAAATAATCTTTAAAAATCTTCTCCTCCTGACCCAGAAGGCATAGAGCCTTGATATTTTGCATGAAGCATCAGTATATTGACTTTTTTCAAAAAAGCTAAATTCATGATCCTCGGGTCCCCAGGGACGGAGCCCCAGGGGGGGGGGGGGATATATAGAAATAAAGAACGATTTTTTAAATGACATCTCCTCTCAAACCAATGGGCCGATTTGAACCAAATTTGGCAGAAAAGTTGCTTAGGTTGGCCTTTTCAAAAATGGCTAAAAGAATTGAAATCCGTTAAAAACTCTGGTTGCCATGGCAACAAAAGTGAAATTTTAAAATAATCTTTAAAAATCTTCTCCTTCTGACCCAGAAGGCGTAGAGCCTTGATATTTTGCATGAAGCATCAGTGTATTGACCTCTTTCAAAATAGCTAAAATCATGATCCTCGGCTTCCCAGGGGCGGAGCCCCAGGAGGGGTGGGGTTTACATAGAAATAAAGAACAATTTTTTAAATGACATCTCCTTCCAATTCACAGGGCCGATTTGAACCAAATTTGGCAGAAATGTTCCTTAGGTGGTCCCCCCTAAAATTAGCAAAAAGAATTGAAATCAGTTAAAATTTCTGGTTGCCATGGTGAAATAGCAAAAATCATGATCCTCGGGTCTCCAGGGGAAGACCCAAAGGGGGGGGGGTATAGGCATGACGCATAAGTTCACAGACTTCTTTATTATTTCTGAATTTATAACCCATGGAAAAAGTTTTTTCCTTCTTTCAAATCGGCACTAAAGCCTTGGAATTTGTAATTTGGACTTTTGGATTCCCAGGTTCATAGTCTTTATACGTAATTGTGGCCCACTTGTTTCATAATCCTAACCTTTACATGAAATTAGACTGTTGAAAGAAAAAGAGCCTTTATCTCAGGTGAGCGCCCCAGGGCCTATGGCCCTCTTGTTATTTAATGCCTTCTTCTTTTATCTGTTAACTTCCTGAAATATAAGAATACTTTAAAGGAAAGCTTGATACCCGGTAGAGCGTCTGAGGCCCTCACGGGCCTCTTGTATCAATATGTTTTTGAGGTTTTAGGATTTTTTTTTTACAATTTTCACTCAATTTCAGTTCTCATCTTAAACTTCATTTTAATCCATATCCACATTATCCTACATTTTGAAGCATCAAAGATAAAAGACTCCAGGAAAACAATGTGAGAAAGTGAAATTACTTGTATTCTTTTGCTCACTATGTTTTCTATACTATATGGAAATTAGTTTTCAATTTTGATGAGCGTAATATTTTGTGCTTGGGAAATGCAGCTTTGGAAAGGGATATATGGACAACCCATTTTCACTCAATTCCGCTTTGTACACCCTTCGAGGGAATTGCTGTAGAAAGCATTGTGAAAAATGAAGAGATTGCTTAACCCATTCCAACACAATCGCACATTTTTACGCCACCTGAAGAAAAAAGCTTAGGAAACATTTTGTATCAAGCATTTTCTTCATTTTACACAATGTTATCTACCCAGGCATTTGGAAAAAAAATACAGACTTTAAATTGTCGTCTGCAACTCTTTACTATTATGAACCAGTGTAAAATTGTTGTGTGGTGATCGGTTGAAAAGTGACCAAGAATTTTAATATTTCATGAACAAACAATTTTGTTGTTGGGTAATGGTTTACATGTTGTTGCCAGGTAGTTTATTGTTGTACGAGGGAAAAGATAAAACCAGCAGATTACCCATTTCTGTCAGCTGCATTATTCACTGGAGTTAATTTCTCAGGAAATTGTGTCCCGACTTTGCCAACATGGACCCTGGGAATTGTTTATTAAATATTCAGATATCAATTCCAAATTTGTTAGGAGGTTATGGAGACATTAGTGAGAAAATGTTCAGATTATCCCTTTTCCTCAAAGGATTTATGAAAAATGACTAGACCTTCATTATATCTACCCTTGTTGCATAAACTAATGTAATATTGGCTTTTTACTCTCATGACCTAGTGAACTTCGTAG
Source organism: Fragum fragum (assembly GCA_946902895.1). Lineage (NCBI taxonomy): Eukaryota > Metazoa > Mollusca > Bivalvia > Cardiida > Cardiidae > Fragum > Fragum fragum. The sequence goes on along the minus strand of OX336368.1, from coordinate 31,130,053 downwards.
TGATACAACTAAAAGTAATTAGTGTCTAAGGCAGTGATTAACCTCATGAAAACAAACAAAATGCATTTAATTTTATCACCCATTCCTACACAATAATGCTTTTTGATGCCTCCCCCCCTATGAAAATTAGCTTTGGAAAACATTGACAGGGTAGAAATTGCTTGTTACAAATGACATGCCCCCATCTAATTGATGCAGATGCATAGAAAAAAGGAAGTAAAAGCTGCCTTAAACCATTCCCACACAACAAAATTTTAGACTGGTCCAAATTGAAAGAAGCTGCAGATGACAATTTCAAGTTAATCAATTTCTAAATTTTTTATCTTTTTGGATAGAAAAGAATGCAGATAATGAAGAAATTGCTTTATACAAGCAATTTCTTCCATTTCCACAATGATTTCCAAAGCTTTTTTCTTGAGGGACGTAAAAAAGGAGGGATTGTGTGGGAATAGATTAAACATTTTCTCTCAAATCATCAATATTTTACAAGAACATGATAAAAATGTTACTTGAGGACAGAGTTTTTCTGTGAGGCTGATGAGATTTCAGTGACACAGGGATACAAATTATGGTTTGCAGATTACTGCGACCTTTCTCAAGGTCATGCAGAGAAATAACCCAAATAACAAAGCTAATTTGTTTTTACTAAATTCTTATCCTTTTATTTCTTGGGAGAAATTCAACCCTTTACAACTTAACCTGGGATTTTTACGCACTTAAGATTTGAATCTTTGGAAAACATCGCTAGAGAATGGGAAATTGCTTGTATCAATTTTTTTCCCCAATTTTTAGAATAAAACTCCTTCTTATTCAGAAAAAAGAATCGTCAAAATCAGTATTTTAAAAACTGGTAACTGTTGCAACTGTTTTTGTACATAAACCCATTTCCAGATGACCAAATTTTAGACTGGTTCAAATTCAAAGAAGATACAGAGGATAATTGTTAGTTGATGAAATATTTTATGTAGAAAACATTGTGGATAATGAAGAAATTGCTATTGACAAACAAATTTGTTCATTTTCCACAATATGATCCAAAACTTTTTTTTAACCCATTCCCACACAGTGATGCTTTTTGACGCCCATCAAGAAAAGCAATTGGGAAAAATTGTGGAAAATAATGAAATTTCTTGTCGAAAGCAATTTCCTCATTTTCCATGATGTTTTCTATCCAAAAAGTTGAAAAAATCTACAATTTCATAAACCTTGAATTGTCGTTTGCAACTCCTTTCAATTTGGATCAGTCTAAGATTTTGTAGTGTGGGAATGGGTTAAAGGACATAGTAATAAGCAGATAATAGTGATGTTGTCAAAACATTTGCATTTTCAACTTTATACAGTAACATCATCAACCTATTTTCTCATGACAGAATTTTAGACTGGTCTTAGTTGGAAAAGGTTGCAGACAACATTTCAAGTTGCCCTGAAGTTTGAAAATAAGTACCAGATAGGGTAGAAAACATTTTTTCACAGTTGTCCGTTGTCTTATTTCTTCAGGGTGACTGGAAGCGTCATTCTAAGGTAACGGTTTATCCCATTACCAGATGACAAAATTTTAAGGGGGCCAAAATTCAAAGAAGTTGCGGACAGCAATTTTTAAGTGATGAAATTTCACTAGTCTTTGTATTTTGGGTTGGTAAACATTGTGGATAATGAAGAAATTGCTTGTAACAAGTAATTTCTTTGTTTTCTACACTGTTTTCCAAAGCATTTTGCAACATGTCCTCCAAAAGTGTCAAAAAAGCATTCTTATTTGAGAAATGGTTAACCTGTTCCCACACATTCCCTCCTTTTTATGCCTATCAAGTAATTTCTTCATTATCCACAATGTTTTCAATCCAAAAAGACCAAGAAATTTAAGATACCATCACTTTGAAATTGTCATCTGCAGCTACTTTGAATTTGGACCTGTCTAAAATTTTGTTGTGTGGGAACGGGTTAAAGCAGATTTTCCTGGATAATAGATCATTGCGTTTTATTTTCAGATATCCATGCTTTGAGAACCCTTATCCTATGGACATCCATGAGTCCCCTGTTACAGCGTGCCAATATTTTGCTGATTGTCCAACCGATTTAATACCGGCTCTATACTCTGTAGGCTCTAAACAAAAAAGAACTGGCTTTAGTGACAAGGTCAGTATAACCATTTTTATACATGTAACAATATTAAACCATCAACAAACATACAAAACTTAGACTGATCTAAATAAATGCAGTTCCAAACACCAGTTCAGTGTGGCTCAAAATTGAACAGTAAGTCACAAATAGGGAAGAATACATTTCGATAGGAGAAATTGCTGGCAACAAGTAGTTTCTCCTTTTCTCATGATGTTTCTTACAGATATGTTTCTACAATGCATGAAAAAATGGGATTATGCTGCAACGGGTCAACGGGGATATATTTGTTTCAACATGTCCGTCAGTTTGTATGTTTGCAACTTGTAGACTTTTCACAAGTGTTGGCCTTGACCCAATGAGATGCCCAACTAATTTGGATCTTGTAGGTCAAAGATCAAGTTCACAAATAATGTATATTTGAAATTTGTCCCTGTTCTTAGTTGAAGGCAAACACCCTTGGGCCATGAAACTTTATATAATTGTTATTCAGGACCCAAGGAGTTAAAATGTTGTTGGTTTACAAAGGATAAAGGTCTAAAACTGAACTTTGTTGAGAAGTGTTTTTATGCTTTAACTAAAAATCATTGGACCTAGAACTTTGAAAATTAATACAAATATTGTCCATGACCCAAGAAGGTGCACTTTGGAATAATGGTCACATAGTTCACAAGTTATGAATGAATTTTCTTTGAAAGCAGTTTCTGTACAGTGACTCAATTTTTTTTTTATCATTAAAACGTTTCAAATACCCTAGGAGGATGCTATACTGTTTTGGTCTTAAAGGTCAAGCTCACAACTGGATTTTAGCTTCACTGGCTGAAAGCCAGCAAGCAATTGTCATGGCATGTTCACTGTGAGTCCGTATGTGCGAGTTCATCTGTTCATAAACTTTTTCTTTAAAACTAATACTAAGGAAGTATTGCACAGATTTCAACCAATTTTCATATAATCGATCTTTAGGTGACCCTTTATCAGATTCCTCCAAAGAATTTTGATGGGCAACAAACATGGCTTTTTTGAGTGGGCTTTATATCTGTATAATGTGGAAAATTTGAAAAAAAAATCTCGGAAACCAATTGTTTGATTTCAATGTTAATGATGATTTTTGTTACCCCTCAACAGGTCATGAGTTCGGTGCAATCTTTATTGAACTTAATGTAAATGTTTTTATGGTCATTAGGAAGATCACCATTGAATAAGGTGATATTTGATCTTATATTAACGGAAATGTGCCTATGATGAAAATTTTCTTGTCCAAAAATTGAATTTCATAATTTTATTTTTAAAGCCATATCTGCCATCCGAGGAAGAAAAAAATAATCGAAATAATCTATCACTTATTTTGTCACTAAAGCAAGCAAGGGTCATCTAAATATCGATATGCAAAAGTAGGATATGAGTGATGTTCTCTAGAAAGAGTATTTTGTGTTTTTATTGTCGATTTCAATTTGTGTTTGTTTACATTTCGAAATCAAGACAAGTGCACCCGATTCTTCACCGGAAATATTCACTTATCTTTGGCATTGACTGTTATATGCATAGGTGCTGATGACTAAACTTTAGGGAAGATTGCGTTAATCTTCAAGACCTAGCTTATTGTTTGAATGACTAGCAAAAGTTAAAACGTCATCACTGACGTCAAAAATTTGATGTAAACAAACCTTAAATTGTGGTGGGTCAATTTTAACCCTTGTCATGCTGTATAAATTACCTTACTGAATTGCTGTCAAATCAAAGGGCTGAGAGCACTAGTGGATCTTTTTGGTCAAAAATTAATATTTCCTTTAGAAATCAACCTCATAAACAACTCGGGAAGGAAAAGTGTGAGCAGGAGGTGTAGACTAAGATCAGCCTGCACAAACATGCAGTCTGATCTTAATCTATACCTCCTGCCAAAACCGGAATATTCCGGGTTCAGCATGACAAGGGTTAAAATATAACTTCATTCATGAATTGTAGGCTTACAGCGTTGAATTATGTTGATCTTATAATTTTAATTGTCATATTTATTAACGCTTTTTTAGCCTGGAGTGTGGTTTTCATTTTGATTTTATAGTGTGTTTTGGGGGAAGATATGGCTTGAAAAAAAGTTTCATAAATTTAACAAATAAGCAAAAAGTTGATTTAGTTGAAAATTTTATGGGTTTTTGTTTGTATATTATTGCTAATATGCACACATAAACTCCTCTCTCTCGCTTTCTGTCTATTTTCAGACATTTTCATTGCTTAAATTTCCATTTGACATGAATTTGTTTCAGCTAGAAGGGGAGAGCAGTAATATGCTACACACATAGCACCATAGCACCTAAATACCCTCTTTCTCCTATGCCCTAATGTATCTTTTTATAATTCATTTGATTTGTTTTTTAGCGTTGGCCAATCAAGGGAGGTCAGTGGGGTACGGCAACATGTAGTTATCCTGAGATTATTGTTACTGGGTAAGCATCAAGAATTCCTAGATAATGTAGTATGTTTAAGGTAGAATGACACAATTTTGAGATCACAAGCACACAGCTTACAAAGTGGATCTTTACCCTGTGTATATTTTAGGCATCCTTAAGAAATTATCAACAATTAGTTAAAATTGCTCGAAGGAGATCATTGGAAAAATGTTGTTAGATAAAACTTAGCGGGAAGATTTATTGGTGGACCATCCTCAAAAATATTAACTGAATTAAGAAAAATTGGAATGTTAGGGCAAAAGGTAATGTTTCACTGGTGAAATTTATGATATTTGCTATCAATGTTTGGTATCAAAAGTTTAAAATTAGGAGTCACTTAAGTGTGTTAAGGTGTTGAATGTGCAGTTATATTTCTTAGTACAATATTAATGAAATTTGATTAGCCGTTTAACCATCTCCTGTTCAATCCCTGGATTTACGCGACTTTGATTTTATGATTGAGAAAACATTGTAGAAAAAGAAGAAATTGGTTGTAACAAGCAATTTCTTCTTTTTCCACAATATTTTCTACCCTACTAAATGGGTATTTTACCAATGAAATCCACTTGAATTTTTTGTCTGGAAAACTTTTGAATTTGGACAGGTCTAAAGTTTTTCAAAACAGGAAATTTAATATGCCCTTCAAACAAAATATCAACTTTGATAGAAGATTTTTAGTTCTGCTGTTTCAAGAGAAAATCTGAAGTAGTGCTTCAGCCTTGTTGTCGTCTACGACATTATCATCTTCATTAGCAAGTTGGTAAATACTTTGACATTTTGTAATATCTCTGAAAATTTTGTCTAATTTTCATGATATCTCGCATAAATGTACATCTTGATCTTGTAGTCCAATTCTTATAATATTTGCACACTGGTTTTATCTTGATGAGAACATTAGTGCTACACTTGACTCAGGCATCTTCACTCAAGTTTAAGGTTAGCAAGACAAAAAAGGTCAAAATCTTACTTGCCTTTATATCTTGGTCTTGTGTTATGACTCGCATTATATTTTGCATACTAGGTGGTCTTGATGAGAAAACAGGTGTGCTATGTTTCATTCTCTCTCAAACTTTCAAGGTCATGGTCACATTCAAAGGTCAACTTTGACCTTGCCTATTACTCTTGTTCCTATGGTAGTATTCTCATGAAATTTTACACACTTGTACATCTTGATGAGCTTATAAGTGTGCTTATCTCTATTCAGGCTTCTACTCCGAAGCACAAGGTTATACCAGAAGGTCTCATAATATTTAATAAACTTGTACATGTTGAGAGCAAGTATACTGATTTTGATTTAGGGTCTTACTCTTTACGTTTTAAAGTCTCACCTGAAAGGCATAGATTAAATTTTTCATCACGCCAATTCTAAAAAATTCCTATACACTAATACTTCTTGATATGAGCAAGTGCTCTGAACTTGATGCAGGTTTATCTGTCAACAATCAAGGTCATATAGGAAGATTAACAGTCTAATTTTAGATTTTTAGCTCGGCTTTTTCCGAACCCAAACTCGAAGTATTGCCAAAGCCTTGGTGTTGTCGTTATCATGTGAAAACTCTGACACTTTGTGCTATCTCTGGTTCTACTAAAGGCATTCTTGAAATTTGGCACACTTGTTCACTTTCAAAAGAGCAACCTATACTATCAAGGGGGATAACTGTAGATGTATTTTGTCCACTATCCAGCACCAACAGCCAAGCACAGGCACCCTTGTTTGATCCTATGGTACAATTCTTTTTTTTCTATCAAGCATCTGTGGCCAAGCTTTGGCACCCACCTATGTTGTTTTTGTAAGAAAATATAACGCATTCCCATGCTACAAAATTTTAGACTGGTCACAAGCAATTTCTTCATTTTCTACAATGTTTTTCAAAACGTTTTTCTTGAGGGACATTAAAAGGCAGGATTGTGTGGGAATTGGTTGAAGGGTTATTTCTTTCAAACAGTGAGCTGACCTTTTTTGTATTTATTTCAGTCATGCAGATGGATCCTTAAAGTTCTGGGATGCATCAGCTGGTAAGTTAACCATTTATTGGCTCCTTCATGTACAAATATCGATCTTTATTTTCCCCCGCAGTTTCGGCGAAGGGGATACAGTAAAGGTCTCTGTCCATCATTCCATCACTAAACTTGTCCGGAGCATATCTCTGAAAGTATAATTGCTATCAACTTGAAACTTCATAGGTCGATAGACCTCATAAAGGAGACGTGCAGTGCACAAGAACCACAACTCTTGCTTGCATAATTTTGGAGTTATTGCCCTTTGTTGTTTTAAAGACTTAGATTTTGTCCTGAGCATATCTCTGAAAGTATAATAGCTATTATCGTACTCGTTGAGAAGAAATGCAGTGCACAAGAAGCCTAAATCTAACTGGCTTCAGTTTACTTTCAAGCGTTTACGGCAGGGGATGGCCATGTCCGACATGGCTCTTGTTACCTTTTGGAATTGACAGTTTGCTGGCCAAACCCACTGACCTCCAACAGAAAGTTCACCTTTGATATTGAATGGAGTTGTTTTGTAAATATATGGCCAGTAACACTGTAAAAAGAAAAAAAAAGGTTAAATGGTTGTTTGCGAACAAAGTATCATAGCTACAGCTTTGATAAGCTTTAGTTAAAATTAAAAGTTAAAGTTAAACAAGTCTTTTATCCCATTACTGCACAATTACCACACCATTATTGGCTAAGATACTGTTTTTGTTACAAGCAATATCGGTATCTTACTTTCTTATAATATTTTTACCCTATCCAGTATTTTAGTTTTCACAAGCTTTGTTATATCATCTGCATCTTCTTATAATTGAACTCGTTGAGAAATTTGTTGTCTGGACATATGTTGAAGAAATGTAAGGTCTTATTATGATCTTTTAATGTTTTCTTCTTTTTAATGCACAAATTACTGATCACTGCTGTCAAAAAATTGATAGACCAATCAAATAGTTTATTTAGGATGGAAGAGAAATTAGAACATTAATTCTAAGTTTTGTTGTTGGTTTTGCAACTTAATGGTAAGAAAGCTTTTTGAAAATGTAGCTATGAAGTATAGATTGCTTACCAACCATAATGTTTTTTGCATGAAAACAAGGTTAGTTAACTAAGAATGAGAAATTATATATTTCAAGTAATTTCTTCTTGTCACATCATGTCCCATTATATCTCACTTGAGGGTTGTCAAAATCAGAAATTTTGATGCAATGTGTTTCAACCTTCAAGAATTTGAATGATTTATTATCCTTTATTTTTCAGTGACTCTACAAGTGTTATATAAATTAAAAACTGCCAAAATCTTTGAAAAACCTAAAAACAAGACATTAGAGGGACAAGAAGATGACCCCTTTGCGATATACCTTATGTTTTTGGACGAAGAAAGTCGTTTATTGGTGCTTGCTGGGGCAACTCATGTTATGTTGTTCAAATTCTCAAAACAAGAAGTGACGTTAGAAGTTCCGGTAAGTTTTACATCTGATAGTTTGAACTTTACTCAATAGAATTTCCAGACTCAAGAGAAAAAATTGATACTTACTCTGCAAAAAAGAGTTGAATACCATGCTCATGTGGTAGTTTTGTTAGTTTGCCTTTTTAGCTCACCTGAGCAACATGTGTGAGATGAGTTATTGTGATGGATCATTGTCAATCCCTTAATCTACAACAATCACAGTGACCTTGAAACAAGCATAGGTCCTGTTCTCATCAAGATAAATAAGTTACAGCTAGAGGACGTAATTCATATTTCAGATTTGAATATTTCACCAATACAGCCATAAACCCTATATTTTGAAAAACAAGGATTTTAGAATGCTGTTGCACCCCACCCCCACCCTACCCACACACCCTTATCTAGATCTGTGATACGTAGAGGTTCTGGTCTAGTAGTAAGCCTCCGGATTGAATCTTGTCCAGACTGTGTGTGTTATTCTGAGCAAAAAAACCCAACTCAATGTTGCTCCTCTGTACCTAGATTTATAAATGGTTATTTGTGATGGTTGCAAGCTAATATGCCATGGCTGCAAGGTGCCCCTTATGATATAGACCACCTTGCAATTCAATGATTTGGGGTTAATTTGTAAAGTCGGTTTAGTATGCTAAGTGTAGAAACAAGACTATTTACCCATTCCCACACAGTGACACTTTTTGACATCCCTCAAGGGAAACAATTGACAAAACATTGTGTAAAATGAAGAAAATGTCTTTATTTTCCACATGTTTTTAACCCAGAAAGATGAAAAAATCTAAAATTTAATAAAGTTCAAATTATGACTACGACTCCTTCAAGTTTGACCAGTCTAAAATTTTGCTGTCTGATAATGGGTAAACCCGATTTTAACATTAAATCCTGTTGACAAGTAAAGGAAAAAGGAAATAAAATGAAACTTTACATATGAACTCCTTATGAAAATACACCCACTTGTGTATCCTGGATTATCAATTTGAGGCCAAATCATGGAGAAGGGGGACTTAGTGTTAGTGTTAAATTTTCTTCATCCCCGTCATATGGTCAAAATTTCTGGAAACTTCATCATTATGCTGTTTATTAACCTATTACAAGACAGCAAAATTTTAGCCTGGTCCAAATTGAAAGGAGCTGCAGACAACAATTCAAAGTTTATGTGGTTTTTAGCTCCACAGAGAGTTATTGTCATGGCATAATGGCCGTCTGTCCAATCATCTGTCTGTCCTGCTGTCCTTTGAAAATCTTCTCAGAAAGTACTGAACAGATTTCAACCAAATTTCACAGAAATGATCCTTGGGTGACCCTCTGTGACATTCCGTCAAATAATTTTGATAGAATGAAAATTATTGCTTTAATTGGCAGGGTTAATTTCCATATATGATGAAAGCTTTGAAAATCTTCTCCTCAGAAACTGGAGGATGAATTTCAACCACATTTCACAGAAATGATCCTTTGGTGACCCTCTATCAGATTCTTTCAAAGAATTTTGGTCGGATGAAAAACATGGCTTTAATGGGCGAGGCTAATTTCCATATGTGGTAAAAGCTTTGAAAATCTTCTTAGAACCTAGTGGATGGATTTCAATCAAATCTTACAGAAATGATCCTATGGTGAACCTCTATCAGATTCCTTCAAAGAACTTTGATTGGATGAAAAATATGGCCCTAATGAGCAGGACTAATTTCCATATATGGTGAAGGCTTTGAAAAAATCTCCCAAGAGACGAAATTTCACAGAAATGATCTTTAGATGAACATTTATTGAATTGCTTCAAATTATTTTGATCAAATGAAAAGTGTAGCTTTAATGGGCGGGTCTTATTTCCATATATGGTAAAAGCTTTGAAATTCTTCTTCTCAGAAACCAGTGATGGATTTCAACCAATTTTGATTTGATCAGTCCTTGGGTAACCTTTAATCAGATTATAAAAAAGAATATTGATTGGATGAAAAATATGGCTTTAATGGGCAGGGCTTATTTCCATATATGGTATACACTGAAAACTTTGTAAATTTCTCAGAAACCTGTAGATGGATTTTAACAAAATTTCACAGGAATGATTCTCAGATGACTGTTTGTCAGATTCCTTCATATAATTTTGATTGGTTGAAAAACATGGCTATTATGGTGGTAGGTTATGTCCATATATGGTATACAGTGAAAATTTTACGTAATGAATTTTACATAACTTTACTTGACTTTTGTAAAAACAATGAAACAATTGAAATGGTTCTCTAGAACTATTTCAAAGATTTCAATGAATTAGATTTATTTTCATTATATTCAGTTTATTTTAAATTCATGAAAAAATTGCTTAATCATTACATTCATGCCTGTGGAGCGATACAGGGGCTCAAGCACCTCTTGTTAAAATATCTGACTTTTGGGGAAGACAGCATTGATGAAAATGTTTAAATTGCATGTATTATAAATTTCAAATTTGAAATTAGTTACTAACCATGTGCAGTATTATAAATTGTGCAAATCCTTGTCAATGTCAATTTGTGTAAAGGATTCCTCGAATTGTTTAGGTTCAAATACCAATCCAGTTTACACAAGATTAATGTTTCTTTTTTGAGTAATTTCTCTCATAAATTCTGCTATCTTCAAATTCATTTAAATTTTTTTTAGAAAGTCTCTCATGGATCTTTTCTCTGAACTCTTATCCTCTTATTTCAAAAGGGCTAAAGATATATCACATGATACTTTCATTCCTTACTTTTGATATAAATAAATAAAAACAAGAGCTGTCAGTGTACAGCAACACCTGAACTTCCTTAGTGCTTGATAGTAACAGAAATTCAGTGTCAAAATAGGGCAAAATTCCACTAAAGGAATGTCAGAATGTCCCCTGGTGTTAAATGAAAGTCTATCACTTGTTGAGAGTGTAACTGAAAAAATTTGGCTGTCCTAGGTTAACCATTTCCAAAACAATGCTACTGTTTATCCCTTTGCCGTGCAATCCCTGCATTTGTAACAAGTAATTTCTTCTTTTTCCACAATACTTTCTATCATACAGAATGGGATTGTTCTAACTTAATCATGCTGTCTGCTATCCCTTTGAATTTGGACAAGTCTAATATTTCAAAAAACTGTAAAGGGTTTAAACCCCCACCCCTACCCGCATGATAAAAACATAATACATTATTGTTAAGAATGCAGAAACTGCTTGTTACAAAAAAAAGTAAAAAATGGCTTTAATGGGTAATGCTAGTTTCTATATATGATAGTGAAAAAATTACTAGAATCTTCTTGGAGGATAGATATCAACCAAATATCACAGAATGGTCTTTCGGTGACCCTTTATCAGATTTCTTGATAAAGTTTTCATTGGTTTAATAATACCATATTTCACCTAGTAAACACTCCCTTCCTAATAAACGCTCCCCCCCCCCCCATTACAATTTTTTTTACCCTTCTCGGAGCCCTTGGAACAACCTCTGCACACATATGAACTTACTATGGTGGCAATTTCTAAGCTAAAATCTGGATTCAATTTCAGTATAAACATAAGTGTCTATCACTATCTGGATCAGAAGAGGCCTATGTGTCTTCATAGGACTCAGAAACTTTGGGACTGCACTCACCTTCAAAAATCTGCCTGTTATGGAAGACTTAGAAAGACAGATGTTTTTTGATAAAAACAAAAAAACAAAGTAATATTTACATTGTCACTTTGAACATGGGGAATAAATAGACTAGAAGATACAGGTAGTGTATTTATAGACTGGCAGAATTTAGGAAAATGGGTATGAAATAAGAGCTCCCCCTAGGGTTTTGCACCCCTGGCTTGTTTATTATGTGAAATGCGGTATTGCTTTAAAAGATTTGCCAAATTTCAAGAAGAACGCAATTAGTGATGCAAGGAAAATATTTGTTACTTCTCAACTGAGATTGTTTGTTGTTTAAAAGAAAGGTGTCTCCCTTTAACCAGATGGAAAATTTTTAGACTGGTCCAAATTGTAAAGAGTTGCAAACGACAATTAACAGCTAATAATTTAGTATCTAGTTTCATCTATCAAAAATGAGCGTTCTGACTGGTCAAAAAAAATTATTCATAGCCCCATGAACAAAATTTTGAGCGCACAGCGATATTTTATGCTTCCGCACAAAATAGTCCCATACAAAAAGGTATCAAACTTGTTAAGTTTTTGCTTTTTTTGCTCGATGCTATTAAATTATGAGAAATGAAGAGAATATTTTTTGTTTTCATGGAGGTATGAACCGAAAAACTTAATCACACAATGTATGAATTCGCTCCACGTATTCATACAGCGTGATTAGGTTTTTCGGTTCATACCTCCATGAAAACAAAAAATATTCTCTTCATCTCTTAAATGAAATATAGGATTTTTTTTAGAAAACAATGTGGAAAATGAAGAAATTGCTTGGAACAAGCAATTTCTTCATTTTCCACAATGTTATGCAAAGCCTTTTCTTGGAGGGTGTCAAAAAGCATCATTGAGTGGGAATGGGTTAGGTGAATTGAAATAAAGTAATTCTTGCCTCCTGTGTTTAAGAAAACTAAATTACCTGTATCAGAAGTATATCAGGCCAGTGGAGTGAATCTAACACTCAGGCTCTCCTTGTTCATCTATGCTATTCTAAGTCATTTCCTGAAAAAAAAATTCTAGTTTTATCAAATTTATGATTCTTCGATAAAAAATGTTTCTGACAAGCATAGTTTGCTATGATAACACTGAAATCAAAGTTAGAAAGGAAAACTCGCATCATTTTTAACCAATTACCACAAAATGAGGCTTACTGAAGCCCTGAAGAAATACAAACATGGGCAACTTTGCAGAAAAGGTAATAAGCAATTTCTCCTGTTCTCACAATGCTTTAAACCCTATTTGACACTAATTATCAAGCTGTAGTGCAATTTGAAAGATCTTTTGTAACTTCTTTCATTTTGGACTAGTCTGAAATTATGTTGTCTGGTAATGAAAATTCTTACCTCTTTGTGAAACTCAATATTGTCATTTGCATCGTCTCAACAATATGATAACGGGTAGATAATAATAAACCTAAGTTTGATGAGCAGCTTGAGACTTTGAAAGGATGTTGTGGTAGTACTGGTGTGAGAAATAACAGATATCTATGGTTAGGAGCTCTATTCGCCAAGATAAGACTGAAATACTGTTAACATTGTATTAAACCTCATTCAAACAAACAAAATCAACAATATGATTCTGATAAATACCCACAATACAGGGTCTTTTGCTAATATTATTATGCCCCCGCATAGAAAGATCAGGGGCATATTGTTTTACTGTTGTCCGTCTGTCCGTCATTCAGTCTTTCTGTCTGTCAATCTGTCTGTCTCAAAACTTACCGTAATTTGTCCATATATTCGGACACTCCAAGAATTCGGACACCATTAATTATTTCATGAAATAATTAATTTTGTGCCTCTAATTTCGGACAAATGATCTCTGGTATTTATCTATAAATTCGGACACCGAATTTACGAACATAAAATATCAGGTTAACAAATACCACATCCATTATCGGCAATTTGGGATCTTGGCGATCAGTATCTCCAAACTGTCAGGGTTTAGTGTCAACAGGTGTATATTGTTTATAACAGTGACCGAGAAAAGGCACGCACCTTGATATGCTTAAGCTACAAACCGTGAAGGTGATGCAATTAAAATATCACGCTTGGTTTCTCTCTCTGATTTCTTAATTTTCTTTTCCCGACAGGACCTGCTCTGAAAGGATTGCTACGATTAACATGTGCGACCCTATAAAATAAGTCAAATTGACCTGAACCTACTTTCGATTTTACTACACTTCCCTCGTATCCGGAGCCCATCGAGGGTATTGTCATCGGCCGTATCAAATCAAGAAAAAAAATGCAATGATATGCTTTGAAAAGAGTCAGTCGTAGCTACGACGTTTTCACTAAATACGGAAAATGCGAGAAATTTAATTGTTAATTTGTCACAAAATTATTAACTTCTCATCCGAAAGGGGATATATAATATTGGTTGATTAAAATAAATTACCGTTTTTGTTCCACGCTTCTTTTAATAATCCGAAAATTTAATCTTATACTCTTCGATCAAACACACGTAACAAGTCTCGTTTGGCAAATATAAAGTAAAGGTTTTTCGGGTACAGTTTATTTTACTACGAAGGAGGAAAGGTGATCAAAGGCGCCGCCGCCAGATGTTCAGCTATATTTGGGAGAGTTTCCGGAGTTGGCACGTGCCAGACGCGTACCCCGTGAGAATTCTTGGTGACCGAATTTCGCACAGGTAGGCCACCGCATTTACTTTAGATTTGCGGGCAATATTATGCGATGATTTATGTCAAGCAGATCAGAGACAAACTGTCGTAATTGACCGATGCCGTGATTTTAATTGCGACAGTTTTATTTTAACTGACAATTTACTTCTTATCTCTTGGTGACTTTATACACGAACAATTAAAATGCGAAGATTTTGTTTTTGTTTATTATATTAATATACCCTTTTTTTCAATTCAACCGACGATGATTGTACATAATGACAGAAAAAGAATTTACCATCCTCTCAAAATCGGACTTTGACTACCGAAACGTCGTTACAATTTTTCCAGAACATGCTGTAGTTATGATCTTGTCGTATTCTTACGGTGATATGTGGGATTCTATCAATCGTTAAAATGAAGAAAAACAGCATTTTAGAAAAGTAAATCGTTTATTAAGGTTTTTAATCAGTGAATGATCATTAATTTCACGTCGTCTTCGCCGGTATCTTGAAACAATCTGAAAAAAAAAAAAAATAGATAAAAATAAATTTACGAACGTAATGCGTAACACATATCAAGTTTATTTACTGTTGAAATGAATTCAGTGTCTAAGCAAAACAGTTTGTGTCTCATGAAAATCGGCAATGGTTGTTCCCGGCCGCACGACGATTTATCTATGAATTCGGACACTGACCTGAGTAATTATCTATGTATTCGGACACGAAAAAAAATAATTATTTAATTGTGTCCGAATATATGGACAAATTACGGTAACCAAAAAACTTAACATTGCCAATTACTACCAGTATATTCAAGATACAAAGCTCATATTTTGGTTGATGATACATCTCTATAATACGCATCTTTTCAAGTCAAGGTCATGTGATAAGGTCAAGGTCAAATACCAAGGTCAAACATTTAGTCCTGTTGCGTGGGGCATTGTGTTTCACAAACACATCTTGTTAAATAATTGAATCAGAAATCCAAGACATCCCTGCTAGCTGTAGATCTAATTTTCGTATACAGTATTTCAATGAGGAATACATTCTTTTACCTTTTCACACACAGTACTGCTTTTTTATGCTTCTAAAAAAACAGCTATTGTAGAAAACAAAAAAGTTGCTTGTTAAAAGAAATTTCTGCATTATGCACAGTGTTTTCTACCCAATCAGACAAAGATTTTTGAAATTCTGTCAACTATGAATTGTTGTTTGCAACTTCTTTGAATTTGGACCAGCCTATACTTTTGTTGTCTGGCTGTGGGGAAATTCAACAAGGAAGATAATGACGTGATACTGTTTTATTCTGAATAAATTCTGTGTTATGGTACTCATTAGAGTTATCTTGTTATGGGAATTTTATAATGAGTACAGATTAACCCATTCCCATAAAATGACGCTTTTTGACGCCCCTCAAGAAAAGCAATTGAGAAAACATTGTGGAAAATGAAGAAAATGCTTGCAATAAGATGCTAGATTAATGTGTATCATTATTCTCTTAACCCTTTCCGACACAGTGATGCTTTTTGAAGCTCCAGAAGAAGCAGTTTCTTCATTTACTCAATGCTTTCTACCCATAAAGTTTAAAAGAAAAATCTAAAAATTCTTAAACTTTAAATTGTTATCTTAAACTCCTTTCAATTTGGACCAGTCTGAAATAATATAGTGTGGGAATGGGTTAACAAAAATTTTACATTATTATGAATTAACTCTGAACAGATTTGTATTTATCATCCTTGTAAATAGATCTATGTGAGAACTATCAGAAAAAATTATATCATGACGAATAAAAGATCTGGAAACATTGTTGGAAAGGAAGGAAATGTCAGAAACTGGTATTTTCTCCTTTTCCTACAATGATACTCGCAGTGGTTTTTACCTTATTTCTCACTTATTTTCCAATTCGAGCAGTCTTAGAAGTGTCTAGTTCAAGCTCTATCAATTTGGGCCAGTCAAAAATTATGTCATCTGGTAATGGTGTAAAATGCCATTAACCTGTCACAAACAATCATGTAAATGTTGATAGATTCTGTGGGGTTTAGGGCCATTTTCAACTGTATTTGAGTTGTATGGTAGTGACTAGTCAACCACAACATTCTGCCCAAGCCACCATCTGCTCATCCAACTTAAGTGCACTTCTCATTATTCGCCACTCTTCGGTGAGAGAAAAGAGAGGCATGTCACAATGACTGGTCAATTTTCTGAAAGAAAGTTGACTGAACAGATGTTCAAACTCAAGACCGCAGTATTGAGAGCACAGGGCCTTACTGATTGAGCTTACCAAGCTTTAGTCTTTACCCATGACCAAATCCTGCTTTTGACACCCCTTAAGAAATAGATTCAGGAAAACATTGTGGCAAAAGTAGATATTGCTTGTTGTAAGCAATTTCTGCATATTCCACATTATTTTCTACCCAGAAAGAAGGAGATATTTGAAATAATATCAACTTGAAATAGTCGACTGCATCTTCTTTGATTTCGGGCCAGTCTAAATTTCTGCATCTGGTAATGGATTAAAATGTGAAAGGTCTCTAAGACCATTAGATTTGACAATATTTGATAAATTTAACTCCTAAAAAAGTTTATTGGAGAAATATTATTCAATAGGTCATTGGAGAGTTGTTTTGCTTCTTCTAAACTGATTGATATCCTGATTTAGTTTTGATTTTAGACAAATAGAGGTTTTAGACAAATTGATATGGGTGAACAGCTTTTAGGACACTGTATCAATTTACACTTCTTCAGAAATAACACTAGTACTGAAATACAGAACATCCTGTATGAACCCAGTCCCACACAATGACACTTTTGGACGCCCCTCAGGAAAAAAAACTTTGGAAAACATTTTGGAAAATGAAGTAATTGCTTGTATACAAGCAATTTCTTCATTTTACACAATGTTTCCTATTGAAAAAGTTGGAAAAATCTAAAATTTCATAAACTTTTTATTGTCGTCTGCAACTCCTTTCAATTTAAAACAAACTAAAAAATTGCTGTCTAGTAATATTGGTTGAACTATTTCCAAATAATCCTGCCTTTTTACATCCTTCAAGAAAAAATTGGTTAAACATTGTGGAATTTTGCTTAACCAGAAATTTTAACTTTTTCATTCTTGGTCAATTCTCATTAGGGTGCTCATATTTCCCTCATGTATTCTTTTTGAGATAGGCTTGGGAAGGGATGTGATGGCCGTACTGGTGTGAGAAATACTAGGAATCTATTATTAGGTGCTCCAGCCATTGCGATATAACTGAAAGATTGTTGAAAGCCATTTAAACAAACATGTGCCCTTAACATTTAACCCTGACCAAAATAAATTTGCAGTTACATGTAACAAAAGACTAAAACAGTTGATTGGTGACTTAAATGTTGTAATTACAGCTTGAATAGGTTGAAGTAATGAGGTTTAAGTCACCAAACCAACAAAAATGCTTCATATAAATGTTGGCCAATGTTAAAGTTGATAGTCCACTTCCAGTCTAAATGATTGGTTGATAGATTCATTGGATGACCCTGGTCATCTGTAATTTGTATTCTTAGGTTTTTATTGGCTGCTAGCATTCAAACATATTGTTGTAACATGCTTGTCATACATACAGTATATATTGTATATTACATTCACTTGAACTTTCTATTGTGTATGAGGTTTGTGATGTGTGTTCTTAGGGTTTTTTGGCTGCTTGCATTCAAACATATTGTTGTAACATGCTTGTCATACATACAGTATATATTGTATATTACATTCACTTGAACTTTCTATTGTGTATGAGGTTTGTGATGTGGGTTCTTAGGGTTTTTTGGCTGCTTGAATTCGAACAAATTGTTGTAACATGCTTGTCATACATACAGTATATATTGTATATTACAGTCACTGGAAGTTTCTATTGTGTATGAAGTTTGTGATGACCTAGACTCTCCTGAACTGGACTATCCCAAGCCCAGTCTGGCTGTTGTTGGTCAACATCAAAGTGGAAGCATTGGCTCACATTCCAGTAATACGTCAGATAGTGCAAAGGTAATGAGAATTTCTTTATGCTGTTTTATACCTTGATCAGATAGCACAATAAGTAAATGGTCCCAATGGAAAGGAGTTGCAGACCACATTTTTGGTAAATTGTCTTTAGTTGATAAAAAATATTGTGGGAATTGAAGAAATTGCTTATAACAAGCTTTTGTTTTCATTTTCCACAATGTTTTCTAAAGCTTCTTTCTTGAATTTAATAAAAAAAATCCAATTGTATGGAAAATTTTTAAACCAGGCCCAGACATCAAACTTACACATTGATCTTAATTGAGAGAGGTTGCAGGAGACATTTCAAATTGCCTGGAAATTGAAAAATGTATACCCTTTTTGGAAGAAAATATCTCGGAAAGGAGGAAATTGCTTGTTGCAAGCAATTTCTTCTTATCCTACAATGTTTTCTCTCATACAGTTTTGTCAGGGTCATGACAAGTCAGGATTGTGTGGTAAGATAAAACCACAGTTAATTGGAAATATAATTAACCCATATAGAAACATCGAATATTTGACTGGTCCAGAATGAATAAAAAAAGTCAACAATTTTCTAGTTCATGAATTTTTTGGGTAGAATTAGCACTGTGTATAATGAAGAAATTGCAAGCAACAATCAATTTCTTCATTTTCCACAATGTTTCCAAAGTGTTATTCTTTGCGACATGGGATTGTGTGAGAATAGGTTAACCCATTACCAGACAGCAAGACTTTACACTTGTCCAAATCGAAGGGAGTTGCAGATGACAGTTTGAAATTGATGAAATTTTAGGTTGTTCAACTTTCTGGGAAGAAAATATTTTGGGAAATGAATAAATAGAAATTGCTTGTTGCAAGTAATTTCTTCAATTTCCACAATGTTTTCCCAACTGTTTCAAAAAGAGTGAAAAAGCATCACCATGTGGGAAAGGTTTAAGAGAATAATGATACACATTAATCTAGCATTTTGCTCTTTTCCCAACTTGTATGCTTTGTTATTCAAATTGTGTTGTTGTTAGTCCTAGCTCACTTTTGTATGTTTAAGAATGGTCCAAATTTGTAAGATGCCAATGGTATTGAAATTTGAAAGAAATATAATGATAGAAAACAAAGTGGGAATAGAGGAACTTTTATGCTTCAAGCAATTTCGTTCTATTCCTTAAATGTTTTCATTTTTAAAGGATTTCTTTATTGTGGTAATAAGCTAAAACTTTTTGCAAAAAGGCCTAAGATTATATTTGTTACTGTCTGTTATCATGTTTTCATTTCATTGCTTGGTAGTTATTTGATAAAGCTAGGAGTATTGCTGTTTGTTAGACATATATATGTTGGATTGATAATATGATTTCCATCTTCTGCCATATTTCTTTTTGTTTTATTGTCACATTTTGACCTTTAGAACTAGACAGTTTTCGCACCAAAATAGTTGAATGTTATAATTTCAGACATCAAAACCTAGTTTAGGTGTAGTTGCTCAGCAACAAAAATCTGCTGGAAGCTACGGTTCCTATTCCTCAGACAGTACTAAAGTAAGGCCCATAACTCTTACCTCAAGATAAGCGGGAGTAATTAACCTTTGCAGAATTATTTGAAAGCAGCTGTCATGTGATTTATGACAACCTTAAGCTCTATCATGAAATGACAGAAAACAAGCAAGGATTGCTGTGAAATTCCTCCCACATACTGCACATTAATGCTTTTTGTCTTCAAATGGGAGACAAAATTTTACTATTTGTAGAGAGTTGAGTGTGTACAGATACAATTAAAGAAGATTTAACCCATTACCAGACGACAAAATTTTAGACTAACCTAAATCCCAAGGAGTTGCAGATGACAGTTTAAAGTTTATGAAATTTTAGATTATTATTTTCTTTCTGGATAGAAAACATTGTTTAGAATCAAGGAATTGCTTGTAACTAGCAATTTCTTCATTTGACACAATATTGTCTCATTGTTTTTCATGAAGGACTTCACAAAGGGTCATTTTTTGTGAATGGGTAAAGACAGATTGTTAAATGTGGGTGCAAACCTGAGATAGAGAAAAAAAATCATTATAATGTCTTAGTATAAAACTGTCATTCATGCCTATAATTATATAGCATATACTAGAGTTTTGCACTAACTCCTCAACCTCCACCCCCTCCCCGATTTACTTCTTAACCCCTGTAACCCTGAATGAAATCATTTTCAGAATTGCATTAACATATTAGCACATGACAATTTTAAGACTGATCTGAATTGAAAGAAATTTCAGGCTACAATTAAAACTGCCCTAGAATTGGAAAAATAAGTGCCAAATATGGTAGAAAACATTTTGCTTTTCCCATGAAGTTTCATGACTGTATTTCTAAATAATTTTTCATCAATCACTGTCAATAAAAGATATCGGTTGGCCTATCAAACTATTTATTATCCCCCGCCGTTTCGGCGAAGGAGATCTAGTAATGGTCTTCGTCCGTCATTCCATCCTTCCCTCCTTCCGTCACTAAACTTGTCCAGAGCATATCTCTGAAAGTATAGTTGCTATCAGCTTGAAACTTCATAGGTCGATAGATCTCATTGAGGAGAAGTGCAGTGCAAAAGAACGACAACTCTTGCTTGCATAATTTTGGTTTTATTGCCCTTTGTTGTTTTAAAGACTAAGATTTTTTACACGGCATATCTCTGAAAGTACAATTGCTATCAACTTGAAACTTCATAGGTTGATAGATCTCGTTGAGGAGAAGTGCAGTGCACAAGAACAACAACTCTTGCTTGCATAATTTTGGTTTTATTGCCCTTTGTTGTTTTAAAGACTGAGATTTTGTCCGGGGCATATCTCTGGAAGTATAATAGCTATTTACTTGAAACTTCATATGTGGATAGATCTCGTTGAGGAGAAGTGCATTGCACAAAAACCACAACTCTTGCTTGCATAATTTTGGAGTTATTGCCCTTTGTTGTTTTAAAGACTAAGATTTTGTCCGGGGCATATCTCTGAAAGTACAATAGCTATTAACTTGAAACTTCATAGGTGGATAGATCTTGTTGTGGAGAAGTGCAGTGCACAAGAACCACAACTCTTGCTTGCATAATTTTGGAGTTCTTGCCTTTTGTTGATTTAAAGACTTAGATTTTGACCTGAGCATGTCTCTGAAAGTATAATAGCTATTATCGAACTCATTGAGAAGAAATGCAGTGCACAAGTGCCTAAATCTAACTGGCTTTAGTTTACTTTCAAGCTTTTTAGGCAGGGGATGGCCATGTCCGACATGGCTCTTGTTTAGACTGGAAGTGAACTTTGAACTCTTACATTTATGTATGGTATTTTTGTCGGTTTGTTGCTTATTCAAGTTGTAGTTACAAGGTTTAGGTCCAAACTAATGATTCAGTACCTTCTATGGCCCTGACTACATATTTGACATAGTTTTGTTGTTTGTTAACGTAGTCGAACTTGGATGTCTGAGGCCAGTAATCCGTCTGTTGCAAATTTCATAAGGGCATCTATTGTGTAAGAATGTGATTTAGGCATACAAAAAGCAAATCCATCTTATAGCGTAGCTCAGGTTGTTTGATACTTTTGCTCTGATATAATATATCACATATAAGGCAGTTTTTACTTAACCTTGGGTCAAATATTCATTTACAATGTTGCTCCCCTTATCTGAGGACTTTTTTTTCTTAATTTAAATGTTGTTCTACATATTTTCCTACCTATATTTTACCTACACCTTTAACATATCTCAAACAGCAGATTTCAGTTTTTTAAGCTGTGATATTCTTCAGAGCTCAAGATAAAGGAATTTGATAATGAATGGTCATATTTTAAAAGACACTTTAAGTTAATTATAAGTTTGTTACAACTTCCAATGATTATAGATTTTATATGACAAACAATAGATTCTGAAAAACGTCACCCTGTTATCATGAGCTCAGTGATAGTTTTCCTTTCTGATTTGTACCATCAGGCTTGAATATTACTCAATTATTAATTGAAATGCTTAATTCAAAGTAGGAAAACTCAGGAAGGCATGGCAATGCCCACACCTGTATTGGGGTTTGTCAAAGCCATAGATAAAGGAGCTTGTTTTGGTTCAGATAAATAATATTTAACCTATCACCAGACAACCAAAATATTGAAATAAATTGCAGACAGCATTTTCCGAAGCAATTAAATTGAAAATAAATATAATTTATGGAAAAACATTCTGAAGATAGGAGAAAAAAACAATTTTCCCTTTTATACCCCCACTTCAATAACATTAGGGTATATTGTTTTACCATGTCCACCACTCTGTCTGCATGTCCATCTATTTGCAAGCTGAAAACTTAATGCAAAATCTTAAACTTTTTGCTATATAACAAACTCAAATTTTGCAAATACAAGGACCATATTTGGGATACAGGTTCCTTGCTTTGATAGGAATTAGTTAGTTGTAAGATCAGGATCATCCATCAAGGTCAAGGTCACTTATCAAGGTTACAAGTTTTGTAAACTTAACCCTTGTCATGCTGTATAAATTACCATACTGATTTTCTGTAAACTCAAAGGGCTGAAAACACTGATAGAGCTTGTAGTTCAATAATCAATATTTCTTTAAACAACTCTGGCAGGAAAAGTACAAGCAGGAGTAGTAAACCAAGATCAGACTGCACTTATGTGCGGGCTGATCTTGGTCTACACCCCCTGCCAAAACAGGAATATTCCGGGTTCAGCATGACAAGGGTTAATGCAAGAACTTAGCATTTTCATCTTATTCAAGCACTGTTGAAGATATGGCTCATATAAGGGACTAAGGTTAATTACATTGATATGCATCAGTTGGTTGTAAGGTTTAGGTTATCCTCAAAGGTCAAGGTCATGTTTTCAAAAGAGACTGTTACAGGGGCATGGCGTTTTGCAAAAAGCCATTACATGTAGGGAAATGTCGTGAAATAAGATGTGTTTGTCCTATCTAGAAAATTCAAATAAAAACCCACATAAAAGGGTTTTCTTTGAAAGAACAATTTTTGAGTGCCTTTACCCTTCTCTCCACGATCCCTGAGGATGCTACTAAGCATCCTTTATTAGTGCTCCCTTATTTGCAGGATAACAGTCCCAAAACCTATTACCTATTGCTATAGGACTTTTAATGACTTAGTAAAACGCTCATTTCAATGTTTATTTTCTTTAAAGAAATCCAGTTCACAAAAATGTGCAAATCGTAGTTGTCAGTTGGGTATTTGGGAATTTAGCTCAGCATACTATTTTAGCAATTATCACAAATACATTCAATTTAAGCTTTCATATTGTTTCACTGTTGTCCATCTGCCTGTATCCAAACTTACCCTTTGATCCTAACATTTTTCTATTCCTTCAAAGCTATTCAAACATTTCCTGATTATTATGTCCCTGTAATATTATACTTGAGAAAACATAGTGGAAAAAGAAGGAATTGCTTGTCACAAGCAGTTTCTTCTTTATCCACTATATCTTCTATCATATGACTACTTTCAGAATTGTAGATATTTTAAAATGTCATCTGCTACCCATTTGAATATGAACAAGTTTAAAATTTGGATAAAAACCAAACAGGAAAATGTTAGCATACATTGCTCATGTAAAGCCTGTAGATCCCCTCAGGGATATGCATCTGTTTTTGCTAGGGTTAACGCCATATGACAAGACCAAGGTCATCGTTCAAGGTCATACATATGAAAAATTGCTCTTACAGGTACTTTAGTGTAACAAAATTCATATTGCTTTAAAGCTATGCAAAAGCTGCACTAATTCACATTTTCATTGGCGTATTTTCTTGAAAAAATTAAACCTGTATCTTTAACTCTTTTCTTCGTCTGTGCTGTCTATACGTATTGTCTATTTTGTCTTAGTGTGACAACTTTTATGCTTGAACCACTAATGCTAGATGATTCGATTTGGAAAAAAGATTCAAAAGAATTAACACTGGTGACAAATTAAAGAGGATTAATTTAAGACTAGAATATTATCAGCTTACTATGTTTAAAATATGTTGAGTAAAGAAAAAAATGGTAATAGCAAGCAGTTTTCTTTTTAACAATATTTTCAGTGTAGTTATAGTCTTTTGAAGGGCTGTAAAAGCTGTTGACTGCTTATGATGTACTAAGTTAACACAAGGAATTTGTCTTTATATGAATTAAGTGATGACTTTGTGAAACAATATAATTATATGCCCCGGCATCAAAAGGGTGGGGGCATATTGTTTTACTGTTTTCCTTCTGTCTGTCTGTCTGCAAAACTTAACAAAAAAACTTGGCATGATGATACTTCTACATAATATGCATCTCCTCATGTCAAGGTCAAGGTCTTGTGATAAGGTCAAGGTCACATACCAAGGTCAAACCCCCCCCCCCAAAAAAAAAAAACCCAAAAAAACCTCATGTATGGCAGGGGCATTGTGTTCACAAACTCATCTTGTTACTGTATGATCATCCATAATTATACTTCTGAACTGAATGATCTTGGCTGTTTTCGAAAAAAAAAAAAAAAAATCAAGGTAATGTCCTTCTTGTGGAGTCTTGGCTTTGTTTTGGGCAAAGGCATTGTTAGTATGACAAATTCCAACCCATTTCCATATGACAAAATTTTGTACTGGTCCAAATTGAAAGGAGTTCCAGAACACAATTTAAGGTTTGTGAAATTTTAGATTTTTAACTTGGCTTTTTAGAGAAATTCCATATAATTGATATAGCCTTGGGTTCGTCGTGTTGTCATCTTTGTTGTTGTCATCGTGGTGCGAAAACTTTGACATTTTGTGATATCTCTGGTTCTACTAAAGGCATTCACTTGAAACTTGGCACACTTGTTCACTATCAAAAGAGCAACCTATACTATCAATGGGGATAACTCTAGATGCATTTTATCCACTATCCAGCACCCAATAGCCGAGCGTAGGCACCCATAGGCGGTGCTCTTGTTTCAATTTTCTGGGTAAAAAGATAGATTTTGTTCAACTTTCTGGGTAAAAAAAGATTTTATTGTTAGGTACCATTATTTTTGTCTAGTCACTTGGCACTGACATCATCAAAAACATTTGATTTGCCACCATGTTTCTAGTGAACTCTGCCTTCTGGAATATATGAAATCACTCATGTGAGCAATAAAGCCTCTTGTTTGGCAATGTAGGTCAAAAGTCAACTGTGCTTCTTCTGTTACAAAGCATTGGTGAGGGGTATGAGTCCACTCTATGACAATTCTAGTTTTCTAGAATTTTTTTCCTTAATTTGTTTTGTATTTTGAACAAGCTTACATTTGATACTTCTTTAACCGGCAGTTTCCAAGATTACAAGAAAAAAGGCAGCTGTTTTTCGTTGAATTTATTAATATCTTTTAATTTTCTCATTTCTTGATCCATTCCATTCAAATTTCTTGCATGCTCTATTCTTATCAATATCTTTGACTAAATGAAAGACAAATTTTCTTTACTTGTGGTTCCTCAAATTGCTATTTCTATGTGGCAACTACTTTAAATATCATTATGATGTTGTCTTAACCAAATCCCGCACAACAAAATTATATAGACTGGTCCAAATTGAAAGAAGCTGCAGACGACATTTTCAAGTTAATGGAATTTTAGAATCTCTCGTCTTTTTTGGATAGAAAACATTGTGGTAGATGAAGAATTTGCTTGATTCAAGCAATTTCTTCATTTTCCTTAATGTTTCCATAAGCTTTTTAGGTTACCTGACCAAAGGTCATGGTGACCTATAGCTATTGTGTTTTGTCCCTCGTCGTGTGTTGTGCGTCGTGCGTTAACTTTTTACACTTTCGACTTCTTCTTAAGAACCCTTGGATTGATTTCAACCAAACTTGGCAAGAAGCATCCTTATAAGAAGGTGCTTCAGATTTGTACACATCATTATCTCCCCTTGGGGCTCCATAAGGGGCCAAAAAGGGTACATCTTTAAAAATCTTCTTGTCATGAACCGGCTGTCAGATTAGATTCACATTTGGTATTTAGAGTCTTTAGGGCAAGGACTATCAAGTTTGTACAAGTTATAACCCCAGGATCAAAATTAGCCTGTTCCCAGACGTCACAAGTTTAACATAGGCTTTTATAGTGAAAATTTCAAAAATCTTTTCCCAAACTAGAGGGCCTAGAGCTTTGATATTTGGTATGTAGCATCATCTGGTGAATTTCTATCAAGATTGTACAAATTATGGCCCAAGAGACAGAATTAGCCCATTCCCGGATGTCACAAGTTTCACAAAAGGCTTATATAGTGAAATTTGTAAAAATCTTCTTCTCCCAAACAGGAGGGCCTAGAACTTTTATATTTGGTATAAAGCATTGTCTTGTGGACCTCTATCAAGATTGTAAAAATTTCTGCCTCAGGATAAAAATTAGCCCATTCACGGATGTAACAAATTTAACATGGGCTTATATCGTGAAATTTGTAAAAATCTTCTTCTCTCAAACAGGTCAGGGCCTAGAACTTTGATATTTGGTATACATCATCGTCTTGCAGACCTCTATCAAGATTGTAAAAAGTTATTGCCTCAGGATTGAAATTTAGCCCATTCCTGTATGTCAAAAGTTTAGCATAGGCTTATATAGTGAAAACTTTAAAAATCTTCTTCTCTCAAACAGATAGGCCAAGAGCTTTGATATTTGGTATGTAGCATCATCTGGTGGATCTCTATTAATATGGTATGAATTTTGGCCCTAGGGTCATAATTAGCCCATTGCCCAACGTCATGAATTTTACATATGGCTTCTATAATGAAAATTAAAAACTCTTCTTCTCCCAAACTAAAAGGCTTAGAGCTTTAATATTTAGTATGTAGTTTTATCTGGTGGACTATTATTTGTTTTTGTGCCCTTTGAACTCAGGTGACCGATAAGGCACTATGGACCTCTTGTTTCCTGAGGGGCTTAAAAAGGAGGGATTTTGTGGGAATTGGTAAATTTTCTTATTGGAAAATTGTATTTTTTTTTGCCTTAATTGAGTTCGATGTTAATTCTGATTAGTCCATTACCCCACGACAAAATTTTACACCAGTCTAAATTAAAGAAGTTTCAGATGGAAATTTTAGTTGATGAAATCTTTAAAATCTTTGTGTTTTGAGTTAGAAAAGAATTTGGATTATGAAGTAATTGCTTGTAACAAACAATTTCTTTGTTTTTCATGTTTTTAAAAGATTATTTGCCCCCGCAATGAAAGATCAGGGGCAAACTGTTTTACCGTTGTCTGTATGTCCGTCATTCAGTCTTTCCATCTGCAAAACTTAACCAAAAAACATAACATTGCCAATTACTACCAGCCTATTCAAGATACAATGCTCATATTTGGCATGATGATAGATCTCAATAATGTGCATCTGTTGGTACAAAGTTCATTGTCATGAGACAATGTCAAGGTCATCTGTCAAGATCAAACTTATGAAAAATTTGCTATTTTGCTGCATTCATGTTTCACAAACTCATCTTGTTTATTGAGTTTTTTTTAAAAATGGGATTATTCGAGAATCGGTTAAAGTCACTTAATTCATTTTGGACAGTCATCAAAATTATCTAAAGTAGAAATGCTCAAATTAAGACAGTCAAAACAAAGTACATGTATGTAACCTTTTGACAAGTTTGTCATGTAAAGCTACATACTATTCTATTCATATTCATCTCTAAAATGTCTGTTTTTCCAGGGAGAATTTTAACATTCAATTTTTCACAGCACTGTGATAATATGTGATTTTGTCTGTTTTCAATATTGATTTTTCTCACTAATAAATTAAATTTCAGCTCTGTACTGTGAGCTAACGTAATGAATGCAAAAACTATTTGATATATTGGTCTGGACCGTGCAGAAACTCTCCCAAATATGGGGCCATACTAGAGTGATTGATACCAATTACTAGGAGCTGAAGTTTCTTAACATCATTCATTTCTTTAACCCTTTGTATTTTGGTCATACTTAGTTCCTCCTGTTTTTCTCAATGAACCATGATACTGCGTGTCTAGCTATTTTATCCTTCAGTTTTTTTGTTTGATTTTGAATCATAAGAAAAATGTTTCAGGGAAAAAATAAAAATACCATAAGTGAGTGTTTTCTTCCTTTGACTAAATATTTATTACTCAAGACAATATTCTTGATTAATCAAGTACAAGACAACAAATTTTTAGACTGGTCCAAATTAGAAGACAACAATTTAGAATTTATGAAATTCAGGAAATGATTATCTTGTGAGGGAGATAATGATTCCGCATGCAAAATATCTGCAAAAGGTTTGAACCTTATTCAGCTTTCACAGTCTGTAGAGTTTAAGGTCAGTAATTTATCATGTTCCCAAGCTGGTCTATTTTCTAATGACAGGTCATATATATTAGTTCACCTCCTCACAATCCCATTTTTTACGCAAGAAATCATGGAAAATGAAGAAATGTTAAAGAGCAATTTCTTTAATTTTCAAAGTGTATTTTACCCCAAAAGACCAAGTTTTTTTAAAGCTGCAAAAATAAAATTGTCGTCTTCAACATCTTTCAATTTGGACCTGTCTAAAGATTTTCTATGTGGAAATTGGTTAAAATGAAGATAATGCTTATTTTAAGAAAAACTGATTTCAGCCGGAGCAAACCACAGCTTTAAAGGTGCGTCAAGGTGCAAGAAAATGGGGCCCTGGATATCAGCCTGACCTTGTGTGCCTGTTAACGTGGATGGACAATGAACATCCAGGCAATATTACTAGTGTTTCTATAAATTCTTCTTACGGCTTGTAAGTATGAAACTTTCTATCATCATGATGTATGATCCATGTTAGTACAATTTAACATATTTTAAGTGTCTATGCAATGTATGGACACTAAGAACAGTATTGCAATTACCCCTTTACCAATCAATACCATATGTTGACACGCTAAAGAAAAATAAATGAGCAAAACATTGTGGTAAAAAGAAAAACAATATTTTACAAGCAATTTCTTCTTTTCCTACAATGTTTTCTATCCTATCAGACAACTAATATATAATTTAGACGCTCTCTGAGTTATCTTTTGCAACCTCTTTGAATTTTGGCCAGCCAGAAATTTTGTAATTTGAGCTGCTTTTTTTTTTGTTAGCTCACCTGAGCACAATGTGCTCAAAGTGAGCTATTGTGATCAGTAATTGTCCGGCGTCCATCTGTCTGTCTGTCCGTCCGTAAGCAATTACTAAAAAATCTTCTCCTCCTAAACCATATGGCCTAGACCTTTGCCTTTTCTGTGCTATTCCTGATTTTACTAAGGAAAATTTTTAAAAATCTTCTCCTCCTAAACCATAATTCCTAGAGCTTTGATATTTGGTACATATCATCAAATATTGACCCTCTACCATAATACTCAAAAGAATTATCAAACTCTGAAAATTGCCCTTTTCTGTGTGATCCCTGAGAATGAGAATGTTAAGCTGCTAAATAAGAATCTTGAAAATTCTTATTAAGGAATTCAAGTGTACTTGGCATAGGCTGAAACGAGAATCAATTTTTTAGCTCTACTGGCCGAGGCCAGTAGAGCTATAGCCATGGCCTTTTCCCGTGCGTGCCTCTGTCCATGTGTGCGTGTGTGCGTCCGTCGTCCATCAGTTAAACTTTTTCTTGTTTACACAATAGAGTCCACAGTTTTCATCAGATTCCCTTCAAACTTTCACAGAATGATTGTACCATCATAAGGATCGTTCCTTTCGAAATTGAGTCAGATCCATCAAGAAACATGGGAAAAGGGGCCTAATTAAAACTTAATTAAAAAATCCTCCTTAACGCGATAGAGTCCAAGGTTTTCATCAGATTCTCTTCAAAATTTCACAGAATGATTGAACCATCATAAAGAATTGTTCCCTTTGGAAAATGGGTATGATCTGTCAAGAAACATGGGAAAAGGGGCCTTATGAAAATTTAATTAAAAATTCCATTAAAAATCCTCGTTTAAGCGATAGAGTCCACAGTTTTCACCGGATTCTCTTAAAATTTTCTCAGAATGATTGTACCATCATAAGGATTGTTCCTTTCCAAAATGGGTATGATCCGTCAAGAAACACTGGAAAAGGGGCCTTATGAAAATTTAATAAAAAAATCCTTGTCAACACTCTAGAGTCAACAGTTTTCATCAGAATGATTGTACCAACATAAGGATCATTCCTTTCGAAAATGGGTATGTTCTGTCAAAGGACATTGGAAAAGGGGCCTTATTAAAACTTAATTAAAAAATCCTAGTTTACGCGATAGAGTCCAAGGTTTTCATCAGATTCTCTTCAAACTTTCACAGAATGATTGTACCATCATAAGGATTGTTCCTTTAGAAATTGGAAAATTCCATTAAAAATCCTCGTTTAAGTGATAGAGTCCACAGTTTTCACCAGAATCTCTTCAAACTTTCTCAGAATGATTGTACCATCATAAGGATCATTCCTTTTGAAAATGGGTATGATCTGTAAAGAAACACAGGAAAAGGGGCCTTATAAAAAAATTTAATTAAAAAGCCTCGTTAACGCTCTAGAGTCCACAGTTTTCATCAGATTGTATTTAAACTTTCACAGAATGATTGTACCATCATAAGGATTGTTCCTTTGGGAATTTGGTCAGATCCATCAGGAAACACGGGAAAAGGGGCCTTTTGAAAATATAATCGAAAAATCTTTTAAGAAATCCTCTTTGACACCCTGGAGTCAACAGTTTTCATTGGATTCCCTTCAAACTTTCACAGAATAATTGTACTATCATAAGGATTGTTCCTTTCGAAATTGGGTATGATCGGTCAAGAAACACAGGAAAAAGGGGCCTTATCAAAATTTAAATAAAAAATTCTCATAAATTATCTAGAGCCAACAATTTTCAACGGATTCTCTTCAAACTTTCACAGAATGATTGTACTATCATAAGGATTGTTCCTTTCAGAATCGGATATGATTCCTCAAGAAACATAGGAAAAGGGGCCTTATTGAAATTTAATTCAAAGATCTTTGTTATAACTCTTGAGTCCACAGTTTTCATGTGATTGACTTCAAACTTTCACAGAATGATTGTACCATCATAAGAATTGTTCCTTTCAAAATTTGGTATGATCAGTCAAGGACCACGGGAAAAAGGGGCCCGATAAAAACTGGATTGAAAGAGTCCTCGTTAACACAATAGAGTCCATAGTTTTCAACAAATTCTCTTCAAACATTTTTAGAATGATTATTACATTAAATGGATTGTTCCTTTCGGAAGTAGGTTTGATCCATCAAGTTTCATGGGAAAAGGGGGCCTATGACAATTTAATAAAAAAATCTTAGTTAACACATCATGGTCCTAGATTTCACCTGATTGACTTCAAACTTTCACATAATGATTGTACCATCATAAGGATTGTTCCTTTCAAATTGGTCTGATCCATTGAGAAACATAGGTAAAGGGGCCTTAGGAAAATGCAATTTAAAAAATCTAAATTAATGCTTGTAAGTCCACAGATGAGATGGGGTTGTCTTTATACTCAATTAGAATAATTATACTTTTGTATGAAGAGTTCCCTTTGGAATTGGTACAGATCCATCAAGTAACATGGGAAAAGGGGCTAAATGAAAATTCAATATATAAAACCCTGTTAACACAATGAAGCCCACAGCTTTGATAAGATTTGTTGAAACTTTCACGGATTGATTGGAAGGTCATAACTATCATTCTTTTCATAACAGGGTTTGAACACAGGAAAAGGGGCTGTATGAAAATTTCATTTATAAATCCTTGTTACCAAGTCAAGAGCTTTCATTGGATTTTCTTCAAACATTCACACAATAGTTTTATAATGATAATGATTGTTGATGTTTGCATTAGACCTGATCCATCAAGTATCACAGGAAAAGGAGCATTATGAAATTTAGTTTTAAAATCATTGAACCACAATAAAGTCAACAGTTTTCATCAGATTCTGTTAAAACTTTCACAGAATGAATATTCCATCATGAGGATTCTTTCTTTTCAAATTAGGCTTGATCTGTCTAGTATCATAGGAAAAGGGGCCTTTTGAGAATCTTATCTATAATCCTTGTAACCAAGTCCAGAGCTTTCATTGGATTTTCTTCAAACCTTCACAGAATCATTGTACAAAAATCGTGATTGTTGATGCTGACACAAGACCTGATCCTTCAAGTATCACAGGAAAAGGATCCTTATGAAAATTTTATTTTAAAAATTTGACACCAAGATAAAGACTGCAGTTTTCATCAGATTCTGTTCAAACTTTCACAGAATGTTTGTACCATCATTAGAATAGTTTCTTTCCAAATTGGGCCTGATCTGTCTAGTATCATAGGAAAATGGGCTTTATGAAAAATTATTACCAAATCCTCATAAACACAACAATGTCCTCAGTCTTTATCAGAATCTCTTCAAACTTTAATAGAATGATTGTACCATCATTTTGATTGTTCCTTTGTAAATTAGGCCTGATTGGTTAAGTGACACAAGAAAAGGGACCTTATAAAAATTTTATTACAAAACATCTTTGTTACAATAAAGTCCTCAGTCTTTATCATTTTCTTCAAACTATCACTAGGATTGTTCCTTTGTACATTGGGTCTGATTTGTTAAGTTTCATGGAAAAAGGGGCCTTATGAAAATTTTGTTACAAAAATTCTTGACACAATTCAGTCCACTGTTTTCATTGATTCTCTTTAACATTTAAAGAATGGTTGCTACCGGTACTTCATTAGAATTGTTCCTTTTGAAATTTGGTTTGTTCTGTAAAGTATCATGAGAAAAGGGGACCTATGAAGATTTCACTATAAACTCATTAACACAATAAATTCCACAGAATAACACAGATTGATTGTACCATCATTCCAGTTGTTGATTTTGACAGTGGGTCTGATTATGGCAAGTGTCACATAAAAAGGGGCTTCATGAAAAACTTTTTTAAATATTATGGTTAACACAATGATGTCCCTTGAATTCACCGGATTCACTTCAAAATTTCACAGAATGATTGTACAATCACTTAAATGGTTCTTTTCAGTACTGGGTACAATCCATCAAGTATCATGTAAAAAGGTGCCATATGATTTTTTTTTAAAATATTCTAGTAAACATAATGAATTCCCAATATTTCATCGGATTCACTTTTAATGTTTACAGAATGATAAAACCAACAGTAAAATATCACGGGAAAAGGGGCCTTATGAGAACTTGAATTGAATATCTTTGTTAACACAATAAAGTCAACAGTTTTATTGGATTCTCTTCAATGATGAATGGAATAATTGTGGCATTCGAAACACAGGAAAAGGGGCCTTACAGATTATCATTCAAAACATTCTTGTGTATGTGATGAAGATCACAATCATTATCAAATTGTCTTTTAAATTTCACAGGACAATTGTAGGGTTGTAAGGAAAGTTCCTTTTGGAATGAAATTGATCCATCAGAAAACACAGGAAAAGGGGCCTTATTGATTTTCATTCAAAACAATCCTGTTTATGTGGTAAAGTCCACAATTATTGTCAGATTCTGATGAAGTATTCACAGAATGATTGTAGGGTCATAAGGTAACTTTCTTTTGTAAATGGAGTGGATCAATCATGAAACATGGGAAAAGGGCCTTGAGGATTGTTGCTTAAAATGATAAAGGGGATAAAGCCCTTTTTTTAGCTCACCTGAGCACGTTGTGCTCAAGTGAGCTATTGTGATCGCCTTTTGTCTGTCGTCCGTCTGTCGTCCGTCGTCCGTCAACAATTTCTTTATACGACATCTCCTCCAAAACCACTGGGCCAATTTGAACCAAATTTGGCAGAAATGTTCGTTAGGTGGTCCCCTTCAAAAATAGCTAAAAGAATTGAAATCCGTTAAAAACTCTGGTTGCCATGGCAACAAAAGTGAAATTTTAAAATAATCTTTAAAAATCTTCTTCTCCTGTCCCAGAAGGCGTAGAGCCTTGATATTTTGCATGAAGCATCAGTATATTGACCTCTTTCAAAATAGCTAAAATCATGATCCTTGGGTCCCCAGGGGCGGAGCCCCAGGGGGGTGGGGTTTATATAGATGTAAAGAACGATATTTTAAATGACATATCCTCCCAAACCACTGGGCCAATTTGAACCAAATTTGGCAGAAATGTTGCTTAGGTGGTCCCCTTCAAAAATAGCTAAAAGAATTGAAATCCATTAAAATCTCTGGTTACCATGGCAACAGAAGTGAAATTTAAAATAATCTTTAAAAATCTTCTCCTCCTGACCCAGAAGACGTAGAGCCTTGATATTTTGCATGAAGCATCAGTATATTGGCCTCTTTCAAAATAGCTAAAATCATGATCCTCGGTCCCCAGGGGCGGAGCCCCAGGGGGGTGGGGTTTATATAGATGTAAAGAATGATATTTTAAATGAAATATCCTCCCAAACCACTAGGCCAATTTGAACCAAATTTGGCAGAAATGTTCCTTGGGTGGTCCCCTTCAAAAATAGCTAAAAGAATTGAAATCCATGAAAAACTCTGGTTGCTATGGCAACAAAAGTGAAATTTTAAAATAATCTTTAAAAATCTTCTTCTCCTGTCCCAGAAGGGGTAGAGCCTTGATATTTTGCATGAAGCATCAGTATATTTACCTCTTTCAAAATAGCTAAAATCATGATCCTCAGGGGGGGGGGTTATATTGAAATAAGGAACAATTTTTTAAATGGCAACTCCACCCAAACTACTGGGCAAATTTGAACCAAATTTGGCAGAAATGTACCTTAGATTGTCCCCCTAAAAATTAGCTAAAAGAATTGAACTCCATTTTAAACTCTGGTTGCCATGGCAACAAAAGTGAAATTTCAAAATAATCTTTAAGAATCTTTTCCTCCTGACCCAGAAGGCTTAGAGCCTATATATTTTGCATGAAGCATCAGTATATTGATCTCTTACAAAATAGCTAAAATCATGATCCTCGTGTCTATAGGGGCTGACCCAGGGGGGGGGGGGTATAGGCATGAAGCATCAGTTCACAGACTTCTTTCTTATTTCTGAAATTATAACCCATGGAAAAAGTTTTTTCCTTCTTTCAAATCAGCACTAAAGCCTTGTAATTTGTAATTTAGACTTGGATCCCCAAGTTCATAGTGTTTATATGTAATTGTGGCCCACTTGTAAAGAGCCTTTATCTCAGGTGAGCGCCCCAGGGCCAACGGCCCTCTTGTTTTCTTTATGCATTCTTCTTTGAGCAATTAACTTCCTTAAATATCAGATTTCTTTAACGGAAAACTTGATTACCAGTAGAGCGTCTCAGGCCCTCATGGGCCTCTTGTTTCATTCTTTAATATATTAACCCTTGTTATGCTGAATGAAATCCTTTCTTAAAATTGCATTAAAATCAAAGGACTGAAAGCACTGAAAGTCCTTATTGAAAGTTCATATTTCTTCTGAAAAATCCATTTTATGAACAAATCTGGTTTAAAAAGGACAATCAGGTGGTGTAGACTTGCAGGCTTGATCAATGATCTTTGTCTATGCCTCCTGCCAAAACAGAAATATTCCAGGTTCAGCATGACAAGAGTTAATTAGCAGAATTTTTCATCATGACTAAAAGAATGCACCTCTGGTGATGGATTAAGGATTAATTTCTATTTTTGAACATCAACATTTAGCACTGGCATTCTTTGAAAGAGATTTTCAAGTGCTACCACCCATTTGGAAAGAAATCATTGCTGAAAAGTTTTTGCCAAGAATGATTTAATTAGTTAAATATAACATTGGAAACCTGTAGGGAAGAGGATCATTTAGCTCTGTTTAACTTTGGAATGTAGAGAAAAAATGCTGGTAACTTGTAGTGTTCTATTTACCTTAGTTCTTGATGCATTGAAAGTTTTTTCAATATTAAGTAACTATAGAAATTTGGGAGAATCAATAACAAGTAGTCCAAATTTTCATAACTATTGGTTATAATCGATGCTTGTCATGCTGAACCCAGAATATTCCTGTCTTGGCAGGAGGGATAGACAAAGATCAGCCTGCACAAATGTGCAGTCTGATCTTAATCTACACCACTTGCTTGTCCCCATTTATGCAGAAGTTTTTTAAATAAATGATTGTCAAAATGAATGTTGAATCATAATAAGTACTTCTAGTGCATTCAGTCCTTTGATTTCACAGGAGGCATGAAACTGGATTTTATTCAGCATTACAAGAGTTAATGGATTGCTGGCACCCACCCATTGAGTTCTGACTGGAAGTTCACTACCATAATAAATGCTGTTATTTTGTAAAAAAATATGGTTTGTAACATGTAACAAAATAGTAAAATGATTTGTTGGCAACATAAATGTTCTAACTATAGCTTGAATAAGCTGTAATTATTATGTTTACGTTGCCAAACTAACACAAATGCTTCTATATGTCCGAGTTCTCAGTACATTTCTGGTCTAAATGAATAATTTGATTGATTCTATGATTTGCAGCTGTGTTCTGTCAATTTGTTGTAACAAGAAGTGGAGTTTGTTTGTTGAATGATCAATTGAAAATGTGATCTGTCGTGTGAAAAGGGATCATCTTGGAATTCCAGAAAACAAATGTATGCAAAAAAAGGGATCATTTCCAGCAGAGGTCAGTCAGAAATGGTATTTCAAAATATTTTTTACCTATGTGAGACAGTGCAGTCCACACTGCACTGAAAAGTGTAAATACATGTTTGCATCTGAGATGATCCCTTTATGAGCAAAAGGTCACATGTATATGAAGCACACATTTTTTCTTAAGATTAGAAAAAAGATTGATATCAGTTGCTGAATCATGGCAATCCATAATTGCAGTGGATAGTATTCCTTTTATCAAAAAGATGTTGTTATTTTTTTCAGGTTGGCATTTGGCAATGAGTCTGGTTTGGCGATTGTTGATATTGTACAGAAATCCTGCCTTCTTAATCTCGGAACCCCTGATTTGTATGGTATGTAGTCTAATCATAGGAAAAGTAATGCACCTTAATACAAACGGACAAATTCAAAGATGGACACCTTAGTTCTAACTAAATTGTGTTCATTTCAACAAAGAAAAACATTATTTAAAATAATCTGAGGTAGATGTGAAATAATAATTTCAATACTTTAATAGCTATCACTTGGTTGTTTGTATTTGAAATATACCAATTATTATTTACACCCTTTGAATTAAGTGAATATTTCTATGAAATGCACAAAGGCTTTATTTGCATAACATGAGCACCCTGCACATTCTTAACCCTTGTCATGCTGTATAAATTACCTTAGTGAATCGCTATAAAATCAAAGGGCTGAAAGCACTGATAATACTTGTTGTTCAAAAAGCAATATTTCTTTTAGAAATCAATTTCATAAACAACTCTGGCAAGAACAGTACAAGCAGGAAGTAAAGACCAAGATCAGACTGCACTTATGTGCAGGCTGATCTTGTTCCTCACCTCCTGCCAAAACAGGGATATTCCGGGTTCAGCATGACAAGGGTTAATAAGCTAAAGACATCTTGGAACTTAACACTTAATAGAAGTCACCAGGTCCTGTAATTGTAGAAATATTTGATTTGAGATTAGAATGTTGATGTTTGGATATACTGACAATGTCCATTGTCAATCATTATTGATGTCTTGCAGTTTAAATCCTTATGAGACCACCAAAATTTGGGCCTGCCCAAATTAACCCATTACCAGATGGCAAAACTTTAGACTGGCCAAAATTGAAAGAAGTTGCAGACGGCAATTTCAATTTTATGGAATTTCAGAATTTTTCAACTTTCTGGATAGAGACACTGTGGAAAATCAAGAAATTTCTTGTTACAAGCAATTTCTTGATTTTCCACAATGTTTTCCCAATTGTTTTTCTTGGGAAGCGTTTGAAAGCTTCACTGTGTGGGAATGGGTTCAAAAAAAGAAAAAAGATTTGTCTATATTCATACAGGCTTCAAACAAAAAGAATGGAAATTTGTGAGATAACCATCACAAAGGGTAGGAAAAATCATGGGAAAAGAAGAAATTACTTGTTTCAAGCAATATCTTTCTATCCCACAATGTTTTCTTGAATATGATACATGTAGGTATTAAAAATTCAGGATTGTTTGGAAATTGATTAACCAAAAATATACTATTCTTTAACCCATTCACTCTGAGTCCTGCTTTTTACACCCATCATCACGAAAAATAATTGTAAAACATTGTGAAAAATGAAAAAATCTCTTGTTACATGCAATGTCTTCATTATCCACAATGTTTTTTACCCCAAAATTAACAATATATCATCATCTTTTAATT
Organism: Fragum fragum; assembly: GCA_946902895.1. Classification (NCBI taxonomy): domain Eukaryota; kingdom Metazoa; phylum Mollusca; class Bivalvia; order Cardiida; family Cardiidae; genus Fragum; species Fragum fragum. The sequence continues at coordinate 31,091,630 of OX336368.1, read as the reverse complement.
GTCATCTGCAACTTCTTTGAATTTCAAATAGTCTAAAATTTTGTCATCTGGTAATGGGTTAACCCATTCTCACACAATGACGCTTTTTGACGCCCTCAAGAAAAAGGCTTCATTATCAATATCCACTATGTTTTCTTCCCCAAGAGACATTTTTTTAAAATTTCACCAACATGTAATTATCTATGCAACTTATTTCAATTTGGACCACTCTGAAATTTTCTCATGTGGTAATGGGTTAAGTGAAAAAACCATCGGAAATAGACTATTTCTTTTATAATTTTCAAGGATTTGTGATTTTGTGAAAAAAGATTGAAGTTTAAACTTTTTGAATAAGGACTTGGAGATGTATTTAAACTTTTACCAGAAAGCTTTTAACAGCATTGCACTTTTTGTTTGCTCTTGAGTTGTGAAAAAGCACTCTATTTTTAGAATTATTTGATTGTATATTTTTTTCTATAAAATCATATTTATTCCTTTGGACCTTACAGTCCAATATACTTGTTTATCCCCTATTTAGGGTCTATGGATCCATATCAGAGGGCTCCACGCTCACCACGGGGTAAGAAGGCACCGCAGCCTTTTGACGGAAGTAATCCGACGCTTTATACCAATATAAACGATGAAGGGGCACGGTCACCGACTAGTGATCAAGTATGTATAATCTTTTGATTCTCTGGAACATTCTACAAAATACTTCATTCTCTTTAACCCTTTCCTGTTCAAATACGGGATTTTACGTTCCTGTGATTTTATACTTGAGAAAACATTGTGGAAAAAGAAGAAATTGCTTGTAACAAGCACTTTCTCCTTTTTCCACAATATTCTCTACCACATAGGATGGTTTCATTTCAAATGGCATCCAGTTTTCATTGTCATCTGCAACCTCTTTCAATTTGGACTAGTCTAAAATTCCCAAAAACAGGAAAGGGTTAACCCTTTCCTGTTCAATCCCTGCTTTTTACATCCTTGCGATTTTATGATTGAGAAAACATTGTGGAACAAGCAATTTCTTCTTTTTCTAAAACATTTTCTACCCTACTGAATGGTTATTTTTTCAAATTAAATCCACTTTAAATTTTCGTCTGCAAAACCTTTGAATTTGGACAACTCTAAAATTTGGCAAAACAGGAAAGGTTTAAACAATGCCATGATTAGAGAACTCTAAGATATGTGTGAGAATTGTTATGTAGAATGATGCCATGCTGGAATTCTTTGAATAATAGTAAAAGATAAGATATAGGATCAAGTACATGTGAAACAGGCTTGATATTTTTATATTAACCCATTCCCGCACCAGCCCTCCTTTTTACACCCCTAAAGAAAAAAGCTTTGGAAAATATTGTGGACACAGATGAAATTGCAATATTTTCTACCCCAAAAGAAAAAGAATTTTAGAATTTCAACAACCTGAAATTGTCGTCCGCATCTTCTTTCAATTTGGACAAGTCTAACATTTTCTCGTGTGGGAATGGGTTAAAACATATAGCACTGTAGGATGTTTGGAGGTTATAGAGGAGTCACTCCACTCATGTTAGTTATGGTTCTATATTACCATGGATATGGCCATTTGATGAAAAATATTGTACACTTTCTTATCAACCACTGGGTTGGTTTTATTCATACTTCACTGACAGACTCTGTATCGAGTGAAAATATTCATATTTTATTTTAGTCATTGTCCAGTCAATTGACACAGAATCATGGTCCTTTGATGAAAAATCTTGTCCACTTAATTTCTCATCAGGGCATATAAAATGGGGTCAAACTTCACAGAATAAACCCAGCATTAATTTTTTGTCTAATCGCAGGGGGATGTGCATTTCTAATTTTGTTTTGCTTCTGTTTTTGTAACAAGCAATTTCTTAGTTTTCCACAATGTTTTCTCCCTAAAATGTTGAAAAATCTAAAATTTCATACAAAATAAATTGTTGTCTGCAACTCGTATCAAATTCGACAGGTCTATAGTTTTGCTGTCTGATAATGTGTTAAACACTTTGCAGACACATCAAAATGAGTGTGAATAGGGAGATTTTTATCTTGAATGGTAGATTAACCCCTTCCCACTCAATGAAGATTTTGGACACCTGTCAAGAAAAATGCCTTGAAAAACAATCTTGAAAATGAAGAAATTGCTTTTTACAAGAATTTCTTCCTTATAAACCAAATACTGAGATTTTTGAAATTCCCCCCCTTAATACTTTTGTCTGCAACTTCTTTCAATTTGGACAAGTCTAAAATTTGTTGTCTGGGAATGGGTTAATGTGTGGGAAAAGAAGAAAATCTTTACATAAAATAATTTCTTATTAAACCACTGTGTTTTTCCTCTGTATTGTATCTTGTGAATACAGGCAATAGTTTGGAAATTTATCAGAACTGTATGCCATTTGTTGCCACATGGTTATTTTGTTATTTTAAGCATGTACATAACAATGTCTTTATTTCAAGCATATTAGTAAAAATTGACTATCTTTGATCTTTCACTAAAAAAGTTATCAACCATGATCAGAGATTATAGCCAGTTATGGTGGTAATGTTGTGAGAAATACCAGGAATCCATGGTTAGGTGATTAAGCAGCTGCAATATGACTGAAATACTGTTAAAAGAGGTGTGAAACCTATTCAATCTTTCAATTTATTTCTCTGACCACATAATTTACAAACCAATGTCATTTGATCCTTTCCGATCCTCCAGCTGCTTGTACCACATAGGGTAACGATTATTCCCCATTGGTGGAAGACAAGTGTTGGAAAGAATGTTTGCTGCGACTGGGGATCGAACCCTTAACCTCATGATTGAGAGTTTGATGCACTACCAACAGTTACTGTGCATTGGCCGAGACCTAATATCATTAGAAATCTCACACAAACAGCATTAATCTTAGTGTGTGTGACTAGCTAGAAAGTCTATTGAATTGCAACCACCGTCAGTGCAGTTGGTAGTGCGTCGGACTGTCAATCAAGAGGTCCCAGGTTCGATCCCCAACGGCGGCGCTCATCCTTTCCGACTATTTGTCTCTCACCAATGGGTTGATAATCGTAGACCAATGTGGGATAGCAGCTGGAGGCTAGGAAATGATGTAATGGTAGTACAGGTGTGAGAAATACCAGGATTCCATTGTTAGGTGCTCCAGCCACCGCGATATAACTGAAAGATTGTTGAGAGCGGCATAAAACCCCATTCAAACAAACAAACTATTGAAATGCAGGACAGTTCTCTGTGTAATGGGTCACATCATCCAAATAAGATTGGTTATATTGCTTGTTTACTGTTGATGAATCAATTTTTTTTTTACAGACATTAATTTTAGTGGGTGTGACCAGCTTAGGAAAGTCTTTGTTCAATTGAATTGCTGGACAGTTCTCTGTGTAATGGGTCACATTTATCCAAATAAGATTTGTTATATTGCTTGTATACCGTTGATCAGGGCTCCGGAAATCCGATAAATTGCCGGTCTGGACCGAATTTTGAATTGCCAGACCGATTGGAATCCCAAAAAATAACACCAAAATTGGTCCGAAAATTTCATTGAAATATTGGTAAACTCGCTCATTATCTATCAAAATCAACTATAAAACAGTAATAATTCAAGGGTTTCACACCTTATCTGCAGATTAAGGGATTAACAAAAGTGCCAAAAATCGATAATTAGTTTACCCGCCAGCCAGTCAAGTGCCCATCCGCACGTAGACCTAATTAGCAGTAAGCCAGTTTCGCGCTTGACCGGACTTCGGGTATCGAGTATTTGCAAATCGGTTTGACTTACACACGTTCGAGGTCTAATCGAAATAGACATCTAAAACAGCGTCATTTTAGATTGCCGTTACTGATGAAACAAATTTCTTTTACTATAATACAGGAGGCTTATATAAATCGAGACATGAATAGGCTTCAGTTGCTGTTCGTATGAATTTGGAAAAGTTCAGCACAACGCTTTTATGAAATTAATTTATCACAAGTAAGCGCGTGAGACCGGGTTTGAAGTTTGTATAAAAAGTCCTGTCGTTATTATTTGTTTTATTTTCATTCGCGGTAAGAAACGTAGCACAATAGGTGGTACCCGCAAAATGCCGATGATTTGAATATAAACGAAAACGTCGCTTAAACGTCCGAATTATAAATCGCAAATTTACTACTATTAATAAATGACCGAGATTTGTGCACAAAATCTACTCTGAGAAAATACTGCAACACGTGGGCGACCCACTCGAGTTTGTCTCCTCGGTCTTTTTGATGTAAGTCACGACTCTGCTATCCCATGGTGTAGAAAGGACTGACCCGACATTTTTGTGACGTCAGCTGTGTTCTTCAATCATCAGAGGCTCGTGTTGAGAGGAAATCGCTTTTACAGAACTTTGGATAACTAGCTTATGAAAAAGTACATCATTATTATAATGGGGGGGGGGGGGTTGCGTACGTCACGGAAATAAATTTTGATAATGTAATTTATTTGTCTAATTTTACAATATATTGGAATTTCGTGGACTGCCGTACATTTCTGGAATTGCAATTTGTATACAGCCGAATTTTCAAAAACAAAATGAAAGTAAGATCTGTCAGTTGTTTTCATCTATCTTCCACTCGTTGAAGATTAAAATCATCTTCGGAAAAATTGAAAATGAATGCAACTACCGAATGAATGATGAACCCTTTTACATACGGGAAAGGTGAAAAAAGGCTGGTTATTCGTTTTTGCCCGGGGGGGGGGGGGATTCGTTTTTGCCGGCGGGGGGGGGGGGTATTGTCCCGGACCGATTTTAATTTCCAAATTTCCGGAGCCCTGCCGTTGATGAATCAACTTTCTTTTACAGATAATGAAAGATTGTGGATATATAATAGTGAATTTGATTCAAAATATTAACTCTCCACCACATGATATAAAGAACTTCAAAATTTATGTGACTTTAAATACAGAATACCACCCAAAAAACTTAAGAAAACATTGTGAAAAATGAAGAAATTGCATGTAACTAGCAGTTTTTTCATTATTCACAATTTTTTCTACCCAAATAGAGACACAGATTGCTAAAATTTCATCAAATTGTTGTCTGCAACTTTCCTTACTTTAGACCAGTGTAAAATATATTCATCTGGTAATAGGCTTAATTAACCCTTTCCTGGACAAACCCGGGATTTTACATCACTGTGATTTTATACTTGAGAAAACATTGTTGTAAAAGGAGATATTGCTTGTGACAAGCAATTTCTCCTTTTCCCACAATATTTTTAGCTCACCTGAGCACATAGTGCTCAAGTGAGCTATTGTGATCGCCTTTTGTCCAGCGTCCGTCCGTCGTCCGTCGTGCGTCGTCTGTCAACAATTTCTTTAAACGACATCTCCTCCTAAACTACTGGGCCAATCTGAACCAAATTTGGCAGAAATGTTCCTTAGGTGGTCCCCTTCAAAAATAGAAAAAAAGAATTGAAATCTGTTAAAAACTCTGGTTGCCATGGCAACAAAAGTGAAATTTTAAAATAATCTTTAAAAATCTTCTCCTCCTGACCCAGAAGGCGTAGAGCCTTGATATTTTGCATGAAGCATCAGTATATTGACCTCTTCCAAAATAGCTAAAATCATGATCCTCGGAGCCCCAGGGGCAGAGCCCCAGGGGGATGGGGTTTATATAGAAATAAAGAACAATTTTTTAAATGACATCTCTCAAACACTGGGCCGATTTGAACCAAATTTGGCAGAAATGTTCCTTAGGTGGTCCCCTTCAAAAATAGCTAAAAGAATTGAAATGCGTTAAAAACTCTTGTTGCCATGGCAACAAAAGTGAAATTTTAAAATAATCTTTAAAAATCTTCTCCTCCTGACCAGAAGGCGTAGAGCCTTGATATTTTGCATGAAGCATCAGTATATTGATCTCTTTCAAAATAGCAAAAATCATGATCCTCGGATCCCAAGGGGCGAAGCCCAAAGGGGGGGGGGGCGGAGGGGGGGGGGGGTGGAGGTTATTTAGAAATAAAGAACGATTTTTAAATGACATCTCCTCCCAATTCCCAGGGTCAATTTGAACCAAATTTGGCAGAAATGTTCCTTAGGTGGTCCCCTTCAAAAATAGAAAAAAAGAATTGAAATCTGTTAAAAACTCTGGTTGCCATGGCAACAAAAGTGAAATTTTAAAATAATCTTTAAAAATCTTCTCCTCCTGACCCAGAAGGCGTAGAGCCTTGATATTTTGCATGAAGCATCAGTATATTGACCTCTTCCAAAATAGCTTAAATCATGATCCTCGGAGCCCCAGGGGCAGAGCCCCAGGGGGATGGGGTTTATATAGAAATAAAGAACAATTTTTTAAATGACATCTCTCAATCACTGGGCCGATTTGAACCAAATTTGGCAGAAATGTTCCTTAGGTGGTCCCCTTCAAAAATAGCTAAAAGAATTGAAATGCGTTAAAAACTCTTGTTGCCATGGCAACAAAATTGAAATTTTAAAATAATCTTTAAAAATCTTCTCCTCCTGACCCAGAAGGCATAGAGCCTTGATATTTTGCATGAAGCATCAGTATATTGATCTCTTTCAAAATAGCTAAAATCATGATCTTCGGATTCCCAGGGGCGGAGCCTCAGGGGGGTGGGGTTTATATAGAAATAAAGAACAATTTTTTAAATGACATCTCCTCTCAAACCACTGGGCTGATTTGAACCAAACTTGGCAGAAATGTTCCTTAGGTGGTCCCCTTCAAAAATAGCTAAAAGAATTGAAATCTGTTAAAAACTCTTGTTGCCATGGCAACAAAAGTGAAATTTTAAAATAATCTTTAAAAATCTTCTCCTCCTGACCAGAAGGCGTAGAGCCTTGATATTTTGCATGAAGCATCAGTTTATTGATCTCTTTCAAAATAGCAAAAATCATGATCCTCGGATCCAAAGGGGCGAAGCCCAAGGGGGGGGGGGGGAGGTTATATAGAAATAAAGAACGATTTTTAAATGACATCTCCTCCCAATTCCCAGGGTCAATTTGAACCAAATTTGGCAGAAATGTTGTTTAGGTGGTCCCCCTTAAAACTAGCTAAAAGAATTGAAATCCGTTAAAAACTCTGGTTGCCATGGCAACAAAAGTGAAATTTCACAATAATCTTTAAGAATCTTCTCCTCCTGACCCAGAAGGCGTAGAGCCTTGATATTTTGCATGAAGCATCAGTATATTGATCTCTTACAAAATATCTCAAATCATGATCCTAGGGTTTCCTGGGGCAGACCCAGGTGGGGGGGTATAGGCATGAAGCATCAGTTCATAGACTTCTTTCACATTTCTGAAATTATAACCCATGGAAAAAGTTTTTTCCTTCTTTCAAATCAGCACTAAGGCCTTGGAATTTATAATTTAGACTTTTGGATCCCCAGGTTCATAGTCTTTATATGTAATTGTGGCCCACTTGTTTCATAATCCTAACCTTAACATGAAATTAGACTGTTGGAAGAAAAAGAGCCTTTATCTCAGGTGAGCGCCAACGGCCCTCTTGTCTACCACATAGGATGGTCAGATTTCAAATTGCATGCATTTTTCATTGTCTTCTGCAACCTCTTTCAAATTGGACCAGTCTAAAATTTCATAAAACAGGAAAGGGTTAAGATTTTTTGACAAAGAATGTATCAATTTCTACCATCTTCCTTTGTGTCTAGAACCTTTAACTTGCCTTTCTTATCTATTGAATTATGCGGTAAGGAGTCAATAATTTCAAAAACTAAAATTCTCTTTATATTGTTGAAGAGAGATGCAATGCTGAGAGTCAATTTGAAACAGGTCTTTTAATTCTTTCCATTTAATTTGGCAATGAAAACAACAGTCTTATTTAACTTTGAATTAAATGTATTCACTGGATAAATAGATATTAAACAGGGATCCCAATGAAAAGAAGTTGCCACTGTTCACAAAAAATAGGATAAATTGAGAAAATGTAGGCTGCAGTCTCTGAGCAAGAAAAGATGGTGCAGTGTAATTTAAAAATAACAACAAACAAACAAAACTGAGATTGAAAAATTGGTATTAGATAGTATACTGTGAGCAATTGATCTGTTTCAAAATGACTAAGACTTGTTTAGTTCACTAACCATATTATTTTCTTCAGATTTGACAGATTGGCTGGGCTTATGTTGTCGATCGTATTTATTTTATAGATGATGATTATATATCTATAAGATTAATCTTTTTTCAAGGTAAATCACAAAGGTACACAGACAGATAAAATCTTACAGACAATTAAGATCGAAGATTACTTCGATTGAGTTTAAATGTTTTAGGACAATAGCTTGATAAGGAGAAAATATAGTAGTGGCTTATGTCCATATATCATATACAGTGAAAATTTTAAAATTTTGTTAATACCTTTTCATCTTCCCCAGTGATTGAATTATAGATAACTTACTTTGACGTTTGTAAAAACAATGAAAACTTGACTTGACTTTTGGAAAAACAATGAAAAAATTGAAATGCTTCTCTCGAAGTATTCCAAAGATTTCAGTGACTTAGATTTGTTTTATGTATATCAGTTTTTATTGATTTCATGAAAAGTTTGCTAAATCAGTACATTCATGCCTGTGGAGCGATACAGGCACTCAAGCGTTTCTAGTTACTGTAGCTTACCTCTGAGGTCTCGAGTTGAACCCAGGTGGCTTGTTCAGATGTTGAGTTTGTACTTGTGTTAGAAATGACTGGAAACCATTGTTAGATGCACCAGCTTCAGCAATAAAACTGTAAGATAGTTAAGAATGGTGTTAAAACCCAATTCATTCAATCAATCAAATTATTCCTGTTGTGAATCTCGACAAAAGTTCCTCTAACATTGTTAGCTTGTCTAATTGGGAGAAAACCTAAGGTATTGCTATAGTCAGGTCTATGTCAGTATTATCTATGTCTGAAAACTCTGACCTTTGTAATATCTCTGGCTTTTACTGAAGATATTCATGTGAAACTCGGAATATATGCTCACTATCCAAATATCAATCTACGGCAACTATAAGTCTAAATGCGTTTGAACAAATTATGCTCCTTTTTCGACTTACAAGAACTTTGATATTTTGTATTTTTGCTGGTATTACTTAACACATTCACTTGAAACTATGTCCCCTTTTTCCACTTGGAAGTTTCACTCACTATCAAGCACTTGAAAAGCCAAGCATTGGCATCCGCATGCTGTGTTCTTATTCTGTTTTCATCACTTCATAAGAAAACAGGCCTGACTTGTGGTCTTAAAAAAAGATTCGTACAACACTTTTTTTCCCTTTCATAAAAAAAGTGACTTGGTATAAGTCAGACATGTGCATATCCTATTTTGGTTATGGTCCATTTATTTTTGACTGATTTATGACCCTTTAATCAAAAAGTCCTTTTTTTTGTTACAGCTCTATGACAGATAGCACTTGTATCCACAAGCACTGTTGGGGGGTATTAGTCTGCTTTGTGACAATTTCTAGTTATTTTAAAAATCTTCTCAGAAAGTACTGAACAGGATTCAACCAAATTTCACCTTTAAAAATCTTCTAGGAAGCCCTTTAATGAATTTCAACCAAATTTTTATAAGAATGCTCATTGGGTGACCATTTATCAAAAGACTTATGGTCGAATGAAAAACATGGCTTTAATGGGCGTGGCTAATTTTCATATATGTTGAAAACTTTGAAAATCTTCTCAGAAACCAATGGAAGGATTTCAATCAAATTTCACTGGATTGATCCTTGGGTGACCCTTTATCAGATTCCTTCAAAGAATTTTGATAAGACAGAAATCATGGCTTTTATGGGTGGGGTTAATTTACATATATGGTGACAGCTTTGAAAACCTTCTCAGAAACCATTCGATTTATTTTGACCAAATTTCACTTAATTGATCCTCGGATGACCTTTTATAAGTTTGCTAAACAAAGAATTGATTGGCTGTAAACATTGCTTTAATTGATCTGGCTAATTTCCATAAATGGTAAACAGTGAAAACCTAAAATCTTCTCAGGATTACAAAGGATCATGAATTCACAAATTGATCTTTTATTGACTCTTTGTCAGATTCCTTCATGAATATAGCTCAGATGAAAATTATGGCTTTTAAGGGGGGGGGGGGGTCGTCGCCATTTATGGTATGTGATGAAATTTTAAAAATCATATTCTTTCAAACTGGAGGATGGTTTTCAACAAAATTTCTCAGAAATGATAAATAAATTCAGACCGGTGGAGCAAATCAGGGGCCTTTAGTTCACTATTTGGTTGGATATGAATTCAATTTCACTCAATTGGTCCATTGATTTTTGACAGAGTTATGGCCTTTTGGTGAAAAATCGTGTCCACTCAATTTCTCAGCAACCATCGGACAGATTTGATTCAAATTTCACAGAAATACTCGGTATAAGTCAGACATGTGCATATCCTGTTTTGGTGATGGTTTTTTTATTTTTGACAGAGTTATGGCCCTTTAATTAAAATGTCCATTTTTTGTTACTGCCTTTTGGCCGATAGCACTTGTATATGGACAAGCACTGTTGGGGGGTATTAGTCTGCTTTGCAACAATGTCTAGTTTACTGTTTCAGGCATAAGTGTTTACACACACACACATACACATATAGTTTTAATAAACAAATTCTGCCAAACTTTGTCTTTACTTTAATTCTTTATGCTTAAAAGTGCATACACAATGTCTCTTGACTAGGAATTCAAACTGCAAACATGGCTTGTAGTTTGGTAATTCAAAGAAACTCAATAAAGCTTATGTTTGATGAGCACTACAAAATTAGTAAATATATTTTAATCAACATAGAAGTGTAATAATCACCTGATACGTTAATTGAAAAAGAAAAGATAACAGCCTATTTAATCATTAGGTTCATTGTAAGCAAAAAAGTTGATAAGAGCTAAATGAATTCAGAGAACTGATTTGATGGACAATTATTATTAGCTCATATGAGGCACGTAGTGCTCAAGTGAGCTATTGTGATCCCCTTTTGTCCGGCGTCCGTCGTGTGTCCTGTGTTGTGCGTTGTCCGTCAACAATCTCTTTATACGACATTGATATTTTGCATGAAGCATCAGTATATTGACCTCTTTTAAAATAGCTAAAATCATGATCCTCGGGTCCCCAGGGGCGGAGCCCCAGGGGATGGGGTTTATAAAGAAATAAAGAACAATTTTTTTAAATGACATCTCCTCTCAAACCACTTACTCAATTTTAACCAAATTTTGCAGAAATGTTCCTTAGGTGGTCCCCTTCAAAAATAGCTAAAAGAATTGAAATCCGTAAAAAAGCTCTGGTTGCCATGGCAACAAAAGTGAAATTTTAAAATAATCTTTAAAAAATCTTCTCCTCCTGACCCAGAAGGCGTAGAGCCTTGAAATTTTGCATGAAGCATCAGTTTATTGACCTCTTTCAAAATAGCTAAAATCAAGATCCTTGGGTCTCCAGGGGAGGGGCCCCTGGGGGGGGTTTTATATAGAAATAAACAACAATTTTTAAATGACATCTCCTCCCAAACCACTGGGCCAATTTTAACCAAATCTTGCAGAAATGTTCCTTAGGTGGTCCCCTTCAAAAAAAGCTAAAAGAATTGAAATCCGTAAAAAACTCTGGTTGCCATGGCAACAAAAGTGAAAATTTAAAATAATCTTTAAAAATCTTCTCCTCCTGACCCAGAAGGCATAGAGCCTTGATTTTTTGTATGAAGCATCAGTATATTGACCTCTTTCAATATAGCTAAAATCAAGATCCTTGGGTATCCAGGGGCAGAGCCCCGGGGGGATGTGTTGTGAGGGGGTTTATATAGAATATAAAGAACAATTTTTTAAAATGGCAACTCCATCCAAACCACTTGGCCAATTTTAACCAAATTTTGCAGAAATGTTCCTTAGGTGGTCCCCCTTAAAATTATCTAAAAGAAATGAAATCCGTAAAAAACTCTTGTTGCCATGGCAACAAAAGTGAAATTTCAAAATAATCTTTAAGAATCTTCTCCTCCTGACCCAGAAGGCGTAGAGCCTTGATATTTTGCATGAAGCATGAGTATATTGATCTCTTACAAAATAGCTAAAATCATGATCCTGGGGTCTCCAGAGGCGGACCCAGAAGGGGGGGGGGGGGTAATAGGCATGAAGCATCAGTTCACAGACTTCTTTCTTATTTCTGAAATTATAACCCATGGAAAAAGTTTTTTCCTTCTTTCAAATCAGCACTAAAGCCTTGGAATTTGTAATTTAGACTTTGGATTCACAGGTTCATAGTCTTTATGTAATTGTGGCCCACTTGTTTCATAATCCTAACCTTAACATGAAATTAGACTGTTGGAAGAAAAAGAGCCTTTATCTCAGGTGAGCACCCCAGGGACAACGGCCCTCTTGTTTTTTGTTTTATATGCTCCCCAAAGGGCTAGCATTAGCAGCCGCTTCATCTGTCAGTGTGTTTTCCCTTTTTCCATCTGTGAGTCTGCCCCAATATGTCCACAACCCTTTGGCTAAATCAGATGAAACTTGACATGCAAATTTCTTATGATATTGCGCTGTCACAGTTATCACTGTTCTTCAAAAATCTTCTCCTCCTTATCCCTTGTTATGCTGAACCGGGAATATTCTGGCTTTGGCAGGAGGTGTAGACCAAGATCAGCCTGCACATAAGTGCAGTCTGATCTTGGTCTTCACCTCCTGCTTGTACTTTTCCTGCCAAAGTTGTTTATGAAATTGATTTCTACAAGAAATATTGATTTTTGAACAACAACTTCTATCAGTACTTTCACCCCTTTGATTTAACAGCAATTCAGTAAGGTTATTTATGCAGCATGACAAAGGTTAATCATTAGACCTAGAGCTTTAAAATTTGGTATGTTTTAATGCTAATTGACCCGTTTCAAAAATATTTCAAAAATTACTGTACTCTAGAAATTTGCGCCAGATTGTTGAATCTTAATAATACCTCGGATTAAGGAGAAAACCTTTTAAAAAAAAGATCTCCAAAATTATTAGGTATAGAGCATTAATATTTTGTATTAATCAGAAATTCTTGAGCCATTATACTCAGGGATGCGATGTAAAACCATCACGGTCTTCTTGTTTGTTATATGCAACTGGCCATAAATAGCGCCTTTAAAAATCAATGCCAAACATCCTGTCAGAGATCATGGGCAAGGCCTAGGGAGTCAAAGGGCGAGACTAGGGATTGGTCAAATGTTCTCAGTCACAAGATGTGCCATACCTTCTGAAATTATAGATAGAATTCAAAATAACTTTACAAAATTGTTCTCCGTCATGAATAGATCTGAGATTGGAAACAAATCTTCAGATCTCTCAAAGGTCAAAGTCACAGCCCAAGGTCAAACATGAAAATTAAGCATTTACAGAGCATAGATCCTTCAATTATGGAGTGATTTGGAGATAACTTGAAACTATTCATCTCTGTCATGAATAAATGTGCCTTTTGAGAAATTTATTCATATAGTTCCAAGGCCAAGGTCACAGCTCAAGGTGGAACATAAAAATCAAAGGTGTCCAGAGCATAGCTCCTTCAATGAAATTGGAATTTAATGGAATTTGTCACAACCCTAGATATGCAATTTGGGAAAAAAAAAAAACATATAGCTAAGGTCAAGGTCACATCTTAAGGTCAAACATAGAATAGCTCCTAGAATTATGGATTGATTTTGAATTTACTTTGTACACTTGTTCCCTATAGTTAGTAGATGAGCCATTTGAAACAAATTTTTAGAAAAGTCCAAGATCAAGGATCTACATTAAAATTTAGCATGTCTGGAATAGGTTGAGCAAATACCCGCCTCTGCATCTGTAAGTCCATCTGAACCCTTTCCCTGTTAATTTTATACTTTGTCTGACAGGGCTATATTTGGGGAGCATAATCAATCTCAGACAGCTGTTGTTACTTTTGTTTCTTGCTTTTGTATGATGTATCAGAAACTAGGGTAGACTTTTTGTGTATGATTTGGTTTATCGTATTATTCTTGGTTTGCTTAGAAAAATGGAATTAGTTACAGAAACAGCATTATTCTGTTGTATACAAATTGCTTCCAGAAGGAAACTAAATATCTCACCTGAGTTTCCTCCCTTGTGTAAAAAACACACACAAAACACACAATTGAGGTCAGAAGATAAACAAGTTCAGGATCTATACAGGGGCTCAAGTGCCTTAGTAACCAATTGCCAGACAACAAAATTTTGGTATCATCCAAATTTCAAGGAAGTTGCAGACATGAATTATTGAAATTGTACAAATCTATTCTTTTTTAGCTCACCTGAGCACAAAGTGCAAGGTGAGCTATTGTGATCGGTCGTTGTCCGTCGTCCGTCCGTCCGTCCGTCTGTCCGTCTGTCCGTCTGTCCGTCTGTCCGTCTGTCCGTCCGTCCACAATTTCTTTAAAAATCTTCTCCTCCTAAACCAGTAGGCCAATCAAGCTGAAACTTTGCAGGGATGTTCCTTGGGTGAAGTTCTACAAAAGTTGTTAAAAGAATTTGATTCTGTCAAAAACTCTGGCTGCCGCGGCATGTGAAAATGGGAATCTTTAGTAAATCTGTAAAAATCTTTAAAAATCTTCTCCTCCTAAACCAGTAGGCCAATCAAGCTGAAACTTTGCAGAGATGTTCCTTAGGTGTAGTTCTACAAAAGTTGTGAAAAGAATTTAATTCCGTCAAAAACTCTGGCTGCCGCGGCATGTGAAAATGGGAATCTTAAGTAAATCTGTTAAAATCTTAAAAATCTTCTCCTCCTAAACCAGTAAGCCAATCAAGCTGAAACTTTGCAGGGATGTTCCTTGGGTGAAGTTCTACAAAAGTTGTTAAAAGAATTTGATTCTGTCAAAAACTCTGGCTGCCGCGGCATGTGAAAATGGGAATCTTTAGTAAATCTGTAAAAATCTTTAAAAATCTTCTCCTCCTAAACCAGTAGGCCAATCAAGCTGAAACTTTGCAGAGATGTTCCTTAGGTGTAGTTCTACAAAAGTTGTTAAAAGAATTTGATTCCGTCAAAAACTCTGGCTGCCGCGGCATGTGAAAATGGGAATCTTAAGTAAATCTGTTAAAATCTTTAAAAATCTTCTCCTCCTAAACCAGTAGGCCAATCAAGCTGAAACTTTGCAGGGATGTTCCTTGGGTGAAGTTCTACAAAAGTTGTTAAAAGAATTTAATTCTGTCAAAAACTCTGGTTGCAGCGGCATGTGAAAATGGGAATCTTAAGTAAATCTGTTAAAATCTTTAAAAATCTTCTCCTCCTAAACCAGTAGGCCAATCAAGTTGAAACTTTGCAAGGATGTTCCTTGGTCGAAGCTCTTCAAAAGTTGTTAAAAGAATTTAATTCTGTGAAAAACTCTTGTAACTGTGGCATATGAAAATGGGAAATTTTAGAAAATCTATGTTGTTGTTTTCTCACAGACTACAAGGCCAAAGGCATTTATATTTTATATAGAGCTTAATCATATGGTTCTCTACCAAGTTTTTAAATATTTAATCTCTGGGGTCTAAAATGGCCCCGCCCTAGAGGTCCGAAGTTTGGAAAAATGCTTACTTAGAGCAATTTCAAAAGACTTCTCTTAAACTATAAGGTCTAGGATATTCATATTTGGTATGGAGCATAACTAGATGGTTTTGTACTATATCACTAAAAGTTGTCTTCCTCATGTCAAAAACGGCCCTGCACTAGGGGTCAAAAATTGGGAAAAACGCAAAACTTGAGTATGTTAAAAAAAAAATCTTCATTTTAAGGAGAAGTCTAAAGCATTCATATTTTGTATATAGCATAACCAGATGGTTCTCTACCATGTTAGCTAAAATGTTAGCCCTGGGATAAAACATGGAACTGCCCCAGAGGTCAAAAATTTTTGAAAACGCTCAATTAGAGCAACATCAAAAGTCTTCTCCTTCTGAAATATAAGGTGAAGGGCATACATATTTGGTATGTAGCATGACTAAATAATTTTGCACTATATAACAGGAAAATATGCTCTTAGGATGAAAAATGTCTTTGATCCTAGGGTAGAAAATTGTGTAATTTGCATTGAAAGAATTCTTCTTAAATATAGGCTCTAGAGCATTTACATTAAAAACAAAGGATAACATAATTGTTCTCTACCATGTTTATATCCTTTGGACAAACATGGCCCTTCCCAAGGCATCCAAAGATATGAAAAACGCTCAATAAGAGCATGTTCAAATATCTTCCACTCCTCATGTATAAGTTGTAATGCATTCATATTTTGATGTATAGTACATCCAGATTGTTCTCGACCAAGGTTGCTAAAATTACATCCATTGAAGTTGCAGACAGTAATTAGAGTTTGATTGAAATCTAAATACAAAGAATTTCAGGTAGTAAACACTGTGAGAAATGGATAAATTGCTTGTCACTCCCTTTCTCACTATGTATTTTTCAAACCTATTTTCCCTGAGGGTGAAAAATTCTGGGATAGTTTGGTAATGGATTAAACTATAAAGCCAAATGCATTCATCATTATTGTAAAACATTACTGGATTGTTTTGTACAAAGCCCAAAATCTTATATATCTTTTATAAGTTGTGCCTTTTTATACTAAAAAGTACTGTAATTTGGAGATGCCTCAGGTGAGCGATTTAGGACCATCATGGTCCTCTTGTTTGATACAAATAATTGTGGATAATGAAGAAATTGCTAGTTTAAAGCCTTTTTCTTGAGAGGTGTAAAACATTGGGACTTATGGGAATTTGTTGAAGCAATTCAGTGCTGGTGTAAGCACAGTATTGATAGTTTTACACAGACTGAGGAGAAGTAATGAGCACAGACACTGATAAATATAGGTGCCTTTTAGCATCATCAATGGAGAATATGACCCTCCAAAAATAGGTCATTACAAATTTGAACATATTTATAATTGAACATTTTGTGGATAAGGTTTGAAAGTTAGGCTATACAAGTACTTTCTTACCATTACCCCTTTCCTGTTTTATTAAATTTCATACCTGTCCAAATTTGAAGGTTTCCAAGACAAAAGTTTGATATGGATTTAATTTGAAAAAAAAAAAAACCCAAAAACAGTAGGGTTTAAGATACTGTAGAAAAGAAAGAAATTGCTTGTTTAAAGTAATTACTTCTTTTTCTACAATATTTTCTCAATAACAAATTCACAGGGATGTAAAAAACAGGGATTGAAAAGGAAAGGGTTAACAGTTTGAAGGAATGTGTTGCAATTATGTGTATATAAAAATTATTTTCATCTTATTGTAAACGAAACAAAAAGTATAAACTTTTTCTGAAAATTATTAAGCCCGATGAAATATTTTAGACTATTTTTGAAAAATGAATAAAAGAAAGGTAAATAATTTTTGGGTAATTTGGCACTTAGCTTTTATCAGATCTGAGCTCATGTGATTTTTTGTTGACAATAAGCTTTCCTAGTTCTTTAGTGTACTTTTCATTTGTTTGGGATTCTGTCCATTATTATTTCTATTCTTTTAAGTTTAATTTTTAGTGTAAAGATTATTTTGTTGTAGTACATGTTGTGTTCTTGATTTCAATGCTTTCAGTCTGCTTCCCCTGAATACAATACCCCTCAGGTACCACCACGCAGAAAACATAAATCAAATTACAAACCAGGTCTCATAGATGTTGACTTAAAGACAAGAATGGATAAAGGTCCCTTAACAGCCCCTGTCAAGGAATCACCCTTTGTGTTCACACAAACAAAAGATCAGACAGACACTAAAGGTCCAGAACTATCTATAACCCCAGCCACTCCTCAAGTAGGTAGAAAGGAAGCTGAAGATTTGAAGACAACAAAAGAAGAAGATAATGGAGAAGATACTAATTCAAACAAAATAGATGTTCCAAAAAAACAAGGTGTAGTACGGACCTCATCATTACCTCTTGTGAACACTACTTCAGATACTGTTATAAAAGAAAAATCACAATCAGAAGAGAATTTTAGAACTGCACATTCAGAATCTGATCAAAGTGTTGACATGAATTTAAAGGAAAGTGAAACTGACAGTAAAAATACTCAACAGCAACAAATCAATGTTAGAAAATACTCTATGAAAGATTTCAAGAAAAAGATGAAAAAGAAGAAGAAAAAGAGAGAGAAGAGCAGAGAAAGAGTGTTGAGAAAAAACTCAGATACTAATGGTAATGATTTAGTTGAAGTAGATAGTGTGTTTCATGATGAGAGTAGATCAGAAACGGACGATAATACTGTAAGTGAAGACGATATTATAAGTCCTACAGAAGAAAAGGTGTATCAAACAAAACATAAAGACGGATTCTTAAGACGCATGAGTGTGAAAATGAAAAATCTCATGTGGAATGATGACTCTGATTCTGATGAGAAAAAGGATAAAAAGAAAAAAGAAACAGTTGTTACAGTTAATGACCTTACACACGAATCTATCACCAAAAAGCCAGTCTTTCACAAGATGACTATAAAAGAGTTACAGGGTATGTTGGAATGCTTGTGGTGTATAGGGAATACAACTCTTGGCTGTTGTCTTGGCTTTGTTTTCTCATCCTTGCTATAGTTTCTAAGTAGGGCTTAGTGCTTGTTGTTCTGAATTCACACTGTGTAGAACCTATTTGAAACAAGTCATGTTAAATATATTTATTTAGAACAGATTTAAAATGTCTTGATTAATCAGGAACTACATAAAACATAGGTCAGAGGTGACACATCATTGTCTTTGATCTATCAATGCAATTGGCAATTGACTGGAATGTAAGCATAATTTCCAGGGTAGTACATATGTTTATTTTATTGAATTGACTAACAATTTTTCTCTGCAACTTCCTTGCTTTTTATTTACTAAAATTACAATATACTGGCCAAAGTAGCATTGTAGCATGGCTTAACCCATATTAACCACCATTTATATACCTTTTGTTATTATGTTACCATGTTTTTGATTCTCTTTTCAATATATATTATTTTTTTACCTAAACATAAACAAAACAGACTACAATTTTCTTTTTAAATTCAAGGCAAGCATGTTATCTCATTCTATAGATATTTTCTGAACCATACCACTTACATCAACTATCACAAGTTCATAGCATTATATTATTCATTTTCTTTATAAAGAATCCATTTATTAGCTTTTCATTTTCTTTATAAAACAAACCATTTATTAGTTTTTAACTTATAAACAGATTTTAACCCATTCCCACACAACAAAGTTTTAGACTAGTCCAAATTGAAAGAAGCTGCAGACAACAATTTCAAGATGATGGAATTTAAAATCTTTTTGTCTCCTTGGATAGAAAACAATGTGGATAATGAAGAAATTGCTTGATACAAGCAATTTCTTCATTCTTCACAATCTTTTCCAGAGATTTTTTTCTTATGGGGTGTAAAAAGGAGGGATTGTGTGGGAATAGATTAAAGAAGTCCTATACTCTGAACTCTCCTGTATTGGGTTCACACTTAAGTCAGTAGTTTCACAAGTAAGAACACAGTGAAGCTTTTTTACATCACCCAAGAAAAGACAATTTGGGAAAACATTGTATAAAATGAAGAAATTGCTTGTGACAAGCAATTTCTTCATTTACATCAATGTTTCTACACAGAAAGTCTAAAAAAAATCCAAAATTTCAAAAACTTTAAATTGTAGTCTGCTACTCCTTTCTAGATAGACCAGTCTAAAATTTTGTCATTTGGTAATGGGTAAATATTTGTGATCTTAAATTTTACCATTTAATAATAGATTAACCTATTCAAAGACAATAAAAATTTAGACTGGCCTGAGATTGAAAGAAAATAAAGTTGGTTTAAAATGAAAAATAAGGGGCAGATAAGGCAAAAAATACCTTGTGAAAAGTAGTAAATGCTTGTGACAAGTAATTTCCTCTTTTCTCACAATGCATTTTAACGCACATAAAAAAGTCGGCAAGTGTGGTTATGTGTTAACCCATTCTGACACGGGATAATTTTGGACTAGTCCAAATTAAAAGAAACTGCAGACGACAATTTCAAGTTGATGGATTTTTTCAAATCTTTGTCTTGTGGGGTAGAAAACATGGTGGATAATGAAGAAATTACTTGAAACAAGCAATTTCTTCATTATCCACAATGTTTTCAAAAGTTTTTATATTGAGGGGTGTTTAAAAGCATCACTGAGTGGGAATGGGTTAAGCAAGATTGTAGGGTTATGACAGTGAAGGAAATTTCTATAGTATGAATATTTTCGGGGTATAAACTAAATCAGATTGACTGTTTGAAAATGATTTTTCCAAAGTTTTCTTGTTACAGTATTTTGTAGTAGTGTAGTATCAAATAATAAGAAATTTTCTTTCTTAAAGGTTAAGTGTAGGAAAACTGACCTGACAATCTGACCATATAACACCAGAGACATTCACAAATTTTTGTTTGTTTTGTTACTTCAACTAAACTATAATTTGTTCAAGCTGTAATTAGGAAGATTAGGTCGCAAAACATTGATTCAATTTGTCTAATGTTACTGACCACAGCTTTTGCAGAATGATGCTGTTTGATTTCTAAGTCAAACTTTCAATCGGGGGCTAGTGGGCGTTGCCATGGATCTATCAATGTCAAAATCATAAGAGCTATATCATTCTGTAATTACAATCTTTGAGTTGCCTATCAATCATGATAAATAAAAGTAAAGTGTCTTGTTTTAAATCCAAGTGAAAATAACTATCCATTTCCACAAGACAATATTTTAGACTTGTAAGGGGACAAGTAGGAGGTGTAGACCAAGATCAGACTACACTTATGTGTTTGCTGATCTTTGTCTATACCACCTGCCAAAAAAGGAATATTCCGGGTTCAGTATGACAAGGGTTAACACTTTATATATATGCTATGTTTTTATGCCATTCTTAGTGAGCAAGATGTGCATATTGCTGTCTGATCTTGTGCATGGTAATAAAAGTTCCTGATCTGATGTAAAGGACCTGTGTAAGATTATTTAGTCAAATTTTCTTCAAGTCTAAATGTTCATCATTATATAAATGTTCATTAGGAGTTTTGATTGCAAAGTGATTAAAGGTTGTACGTTTCTATTCAAATTGTTGGATTTCCACTACCATTAAAAAAATATATAATTAGCAGTCAAATCATTCCTTTAGGCTGTGTTGACCTCCAATATTTGTGTCAAAATTTTTCATTGACTATCAACTTTGTTATTGCAACTAAAGCATATTTTAATCACCATTAAATTTTGCTTTTGTTTTCTAATTCTAGCTATATAATGTGCAAAATAATACCATTACACATGTGCATCAATTAAAGACTAAGATCAGTGTCTTCACTCTGCGCTCTGTAGATAGATAATGAACCAAAGCTTCTTTAAAAAATCAAGGAATGTTCTAATTGCCCCTAATGGCTGTCAAGGTTGCTCAATGTGAGCGAGTCACGCAAATGGGAAATCGTTGGAAATGTCACGCATAGTCTCATACTTTCTTTTTCAGAGTAGAGTCGGTTTGGCCAGGGATCCTACATTTTATAAGCACTTACAACCTTTTAGCTGTTCAATATTGAATTACTGCTTAAACGTCTATAAACATGTCAATTGAAGGAATAAAATATGATCTTATTAGACTTGAATGAGTTAGCTAAGAGTGTACAGTTTATAATCTTGTCATAAAGCTATGGATAAGTTTTTAGCTGCAGCTTAGAGATAGTCCACAGAAATAATTGGCTAAGAGCTGTAAACTTGATGTTAAAATTGTCACAATTTCCTCTTTCAGGGTAAGGAAGGTTCTTGTTCTTCACTGCCATTGCTTGTAGCTTGTGTGCACTTCAAGTTTATGGCATAAGGGCCTCCAGAATGCCTGTATCAATTGATGTGGTAATGTTATCTAGCTTAGATACAGCGTTGGTGCTGCTTCTGCTCTCCTTTGGGGCTGTAATTTTTAGTTTTAATCTGTGATCTGTAACACTGAAAAGAGACCATCAAGAATTGGATCAGAACCAGCGCAGGTCATTCATATTGGTAAGGTAGAATACTTACAAAACATTGGCCTGTTACTAGATGACAAACAAATAGAAAAAAGTTGAAAATAACATTATAAGGTACATTCAAATTGGAAAAAAGTGTGAAGAAAGAAAAAGAAAATAGTAAGAAGAAAAAAATTGCTTGTAACAGAAATTTCTTCTCTTGAACTATGTTTTCCTTAATTTAATTTTTGAGGAGAGTTATAATGAGGATTCATTTGGTATAATGGGTTGATAAAAGTAATGCGAGAGTTGCAATACTTGTCAGTTTGTGAATTGTTTCCAGTCTGACTGGGTACATTATTGTCCAAGATGGTCTCCTATTGTGTGATTGGTCACATTTGTTTTCAGTTCTCTGATTTCTGTTGAGGCAGTGTGCTCAGTGCATGTGGAAAGGATTTATTTAACAAATTTCTCAACCAGATGACTTTTTTTCTGTAATCAAAATAAATTACACTAGATTTCTGTTTTCATGCTTTTTATGCAACTGCTAGATGATTTCTGTTGGTTTTGATAAGCCTGTTAAGTAATGATATCTCAGGTTTTTTATGCCCTAACTTTGATAGTTTGGTCTGTATTGTTTTCCTCCTGACTGTATGTCCACATGCCTGTCTGTGTGCATCAAAATATAAAATCTAATTGATGTTAAAAACCTTAACAATCTTATACTTTTTTTAAAGATATTGTTACCTTTTCAAAGTTCAAGGCTCTTCATTAACCCATTACAACTCAATCCCTCCTTTTTACGCCCCTCAAGAAAAAAGCTTTGGAAAACATTGTTGAAAATGAAGAAATTGCTTGGATCAAGCATTTTCTTCATTATCCACAATATTTTCGACCCAAAATAACGAAAAAATTCAAAATTCTATCAACTTTAAATTCTCGTCTGCAGCTCCTTTCAATTTGGACCAGTCTAAAATTCCGCTGTCATTCATGAAGGTCATGATTTAAGAAAAGGCATCGCAACAATAAGGCTCATGAGATTAATTTTATTTTCCAATTTCTATGGAGGTACTTTTTGTCACTGTTGTTTGACTTACTGAAATATCAATTTTCTTTTCCCGATGTAAAACAAACTAAATTTATACAAGAGGGTGTTAAACTTATTGACTTTGTTTTACCCTTTCCCACAAAATTGCAATTTTTTACAACCTAAAAGAAAAAAGCTTTGAAAAATATTATGGAAAATGAAGAAATTTCTTGTAACAATCAATTTCTTCATTTCCAACAATGTTTAAAAAAAGAGATAAGTTATGAAAATTTCATTAACTTGAAAAGTTGTCAGGAACTTTTTTTGATTTGGACCTGCCTAAAACTTTGGTGTTTAAGGTAATCGGTTAACCCTTTCCCACTGAACAAAAATTTAGACAGGTCCAAATTGAAAGAAGATGGGGACACCAATTTCAAGTTGACAAAATTTTAAGAGTCTTTCTGAATAGAAAACATTGTGAATAATGAGGAAATTGCTTCTGACAAGCACTTTCACACTTTCCACATTGTTTTCCCAATTTTTTTCTTGATGAGCGTAAATGGTGTGGGGATGGGTTAAAGCAAAGTCTACTTTGAGCAAGAATAAACACAGCCTGCCTGGTACTATATTTATGTATGGTCATTTTTGGTTTATAGACATAATTATTCAATTTATTTTTTCCAATTTATTAATTTACTTTTATTTATACTAAAATACAAAAGTACTAGAAATACAATTGTACACATGTTTTTAAAAAAAATAAATAATTTATTTTATTTATTTACTCTTTTTGGTGTAAACTATTAAAAGAAACATATGAGAGTGAAATTATCAGTAACTTAAGTCAAATCACATTTTAATATTTCTTGTTTATTCTGATTTGACTCTTAACATTTATACTGTGTTACCCAAAGGTATTATTTGATAACATAATGAGAACCATATTAGATATTTGAAAATAATCTTAGCTGAGGGAATAACCTACACCGAAAATTATCTTTAGTTGGAAAGAACTTTTGGTGGTAACGATTCTTATTTATTTACAATTATTTTTAGTTTGATTAGCACTATAAGAAGGTTTTTTGTGATAATTTAGATGCATTAAATAGCCTGTAGTTATTTATACTTGACTGTTATGTTTGTTATTTTAGGAGTTCTTTGTTTACAGGATTTTTAATGTGTAACTTGTATAACTAAGTTATGCTCTAAGACATCAAAGAACAAAAACAGACGAAAACTTGTTAGTCAAATTTGTTAAACATTCTCTAATGTCTGTTTGTCTATCTTTCGGAAGAAAATTTAAACCAAGAACATTATCAACATTTCTCCATATAGCTGTTAATGCGCACATTAAGTATTTAACCCATTACCACACAATGATGCTTTCTGAGGAAATATGATCATGGAAAACTTAGTAGGAAAAGAAAAAATTGCTTGTAACAAGCAATTTCTCTTTTTTGTACAATGTTTTCTACCCTATCTTGCACTTATTTTCCAATCTTAGATTTTGTTGTCTGGTAATGGGTTAAGTAAGAGTTCTAGACATTCCTCCAATGATGACAAAGCCAATGTTTTCTGACAATGTAAGCTATCAAGGTCACATAATATTATAGTAAATTGTCATTTTTGGGGCTTCAGTGTTTTTCAGACACAATCATTAGAAGCATTTACAAAGCTATTTGATGATGGAAATTTGTATAGGAGGACAAACTAATCTTTCAAAGGCTTTCTCAAGAAAATTTGTCTGATGTCTGGAGTTCATCGTTAGTTAAACAAGTCACAGTAATACTATCATGTTGTCTTCAGATACTTTATTTTTGATTTTCAGGGTGTATTCTTCTTTTCCTCTCATTTGTATTTGAACAAACTATTATTTGACGGGTTTGCATTTGACACAGTTCTTAGTTCTGTATTTTTGTTCTATTATTTCCAAACTCGGACAATAGATAAATGGTATTTGTATGAGTCCAACTACAAATAAACCTCGTCCTGGTAAGACGTATGCAGAATTGAAAAGAAGCCGCTCACAAGGTACGCAGCGTAAACTGGTGAAGGCCCAGACAGTGACTTCGACAGATGACCCCTATTATGGTGGAGGTGCTGTATTTTATACAATCTTTTATTATACCACAGCTTGATTTTTTGATTGAACATTTTGATATGTTACTTGATGAAATGCAAACTGTACATAATCTTGAACCTCATAACATATAATTTACTCGTTTGAAATTACTATTGTGTCTGGCATGTTATATTGTATTTTCTGTTGTGTAGATATATAATATAATCATAAAGAATAATGACTATTACAATCAAAATAGAATAGAACTTGCACATATGTACTAATCAAATGATTGATCTGAATTTCGCATTAAGTCAATTGATTTCATGATGTAGACCTTAAACTTGGACCATTACTTTTCAAAATTTCACAGTGTCAACATTCTAAAATTTCTCACAACTTACTCCATTAGCAGATGACAAAAAGTTAAACTCATTCATATTGAAAGAAGTTGCAGAGGACATTGTAGATTGCACTGAGTTTGGAAAATAAGTGCCTATTATGGTAGAAAGCAATCTTTTTCTCACAAAATTTGCATATGTGCAGTCTAATCTAAGTCTACACAACCTGCTTCCTCATTATTTAGCCAGAGTTGCTTATAAGTCAAATCATCAAATAGAATATTAACCCACGGTCAATGCCTCCAGTGCTTTCAGTCCTTTGATTTTAATGTAATTCTTTAGAGAATTTCATTTAGCATGATAAAGGTTAAGGCATATTTCCTAAAGATATTAGTCAAGTTTCCCGTCTAGAGCATTTTCTTTGTTAAAAACTGAAATAGGAGCAGCGCTATGAGGTGTAAGAATAAACCCATACTACATAAAAAATGCTACGCTAGCCCTAATTTATAGGAGTTTCAGACAACAATTTAGAGTTGGTGAAATTAAAAAGTCTTTGCCTTTCAAGGTAGTGGACATTGAAGAAATTGCTTATTACAAGCAATTTCTCCATTGTCCTCAATGTTTTCAAAAGTTTTTCTTCTTCCGGGGTGTAATAAAGTGAGATTTACATTTATATGGCAAAAGAATATGAATCTAGACTTACTTAAACTGCTATTACATTATACAAACTTTTAGACTGGTTCAAATGAAAGAAAGTTGCAGATGGCAATTTAAGAACTTGAAAAAAAAAACAGCCATATAGGAAAGGAAACAATTTAAGGAAAAAAAGGAACTGATTGATACAAGCAATTTTTTTTCTTTTCTCACAACTTTTTCAATAACCTTTTCTTCATTACATCAAAAAACATGATTGTGTGGTGATGGGTTAGATAGAATTTTTCGATTTGATTTTCATATTGTGTTCATAAACATTCAAATAAGTGGGCACAACAACCCATACAATCCTGCTTTTTGACGCTCCTTACAAAAAAGCTTTTGAAATATAGTGGAAAATGGAATATTACAAGCAATTTCTTCATTATCCTAAATGTTTCTTCTACCAAAAGTTAAAAAAAAAAAAAAAATTCACTAACTGAAAATTGCCATCTGTAACTTGTATCAGTTTGGACCAGTCAAAAATTTTTAACAAACAGGAAAGGTTAAAAGTACAAAACCTTAAATTCAGTTCATATCATTGAATAGTATTCATCTGAGAGCTGTTTGTTCTCAACAAATTGAATTGTAAAGATATCAAATTTGTTGCATATGTTGTGTGAATGTTGTTACTGTTGAAATAACTGCATGATATACATTGGGAAAGTTTTCCTATATTTGTATTCTGTATTAATATATGGATGATTTTGCTCAGAGAATACCCTTCAAGATCTCTTAACCCATTCCTTACACAATCCCTTTTCTTATGTCCCTCAAGAAAAATACTTTTAAAAACATTATCGATAATGAAGAAATTGCTTGTAACAAGCATTTCTTCATTTACACCATGCTTTCCAGACAGGCAAAGATTTCTTAAATTCCACCCATTTGAAATTGTAGTCTGCAACATTTTTGAATTTAGACCAGTTTAAAAGTTTGCTGTGTGGGTTAAGCTATTCAGAATACTGAAGGTGCTCTATGGATTGTTCCATCTTTAATTTTCTACAAACCAGTTATTCTGTTAAATAAATTGACCTCAACATCATAATTTGTATATACATTAGGGTAATGAGAATCTTGAACAAATTATAACCTTTATTTACCATATAATCACAACATGTTTATGCTGAGCTAATTTTGATCACCCATCTTCTGTCTGTTCACTATTTCTTGAACCCATTTCCCGACGACAAAATTTTAGACAAGCATAAATTGAAAGAAGATGCAGACTACATTTCAAAAATTATTGCCAAATAGGTTAGAAAACATTATGAGAAGAGGATTTTTCCATTCCCACAAAGAGTTTTCTTTGAAGTTTTGCAACTCTATCTATCTTTCTTCACTTTATCAACCATTAGCATTTCCTGATTGTCTTTAGTTTATCTTAGTTGTCTTCAACTTGAGTTTTCTTCAAAGTTTTACAGGTTTGTTGTTGTTACTTGGCAACATTTAGACTTACACTCTGGTTATGGGGTCTCAGGTTAGGGCCTCAGCCATTGAATAAAAACCTTCAACCTTAAAAAACCTTCGAATTTCTTGCATTTAGCATGAAAATTTGATCTCAAGGCCTTGTGACCTTGACCATTTAGGAAAACCTTTTACAAAAATGTACTAAATTATATTCTCAGAAAATATGGTACCTAAGGCCATCATACTTATGGGTTAAACTTATGAAATATATGCCTGATTACAGAGTTTTAATTCCTCCCAAAAGCTGAACTATCCTTATTTTCCGTATGAAATTGACTAAACAGCTAGATTTCAGGATTTCAACAATCTCTTACTTCCATCTATGCATACTTTATTTCACCTATACACTCATCAGGTGAAAATATTGTTCTGTATGGGATATGTTTAACTTAAATTTCTTGTGCACGAAAGGACCACAGCTGTTGATGTGCCATTAAACACCAGTCATAGTGATAAGCTTTTACCTTGACCCTATGACCTTGACATTAGCCTTTGAGATAAGCTTTCACTTGAATCCAAGCACCTTGACCCTATGACCTAGACCTTGGTCTTTGACCTACTTCAAAAATTTCTAACCTTGCTTATATTTTCTTAAATGATTATACCTAGGGTGATCATGCTTTACATATACTCTAATCAGGTGGTGCACTTTCACCTGTATCCAAGTAATATGGCTCTTTACATCCTGAAAAAAAAAAATTTTTTTTTTTTTTGCATATATTTTCTGAAAGCTTTGTTAAAAGCTATGGTTTCAAATGTAGTCATCGTGTTGTAACCAAATATAAGTTTATTTAAAATTAATTAATTTTTATGATGTTCAAAACAATCTTTCAGTTATATAGCAGCAGAGTCCACTCATTCATGTGCTTCCTAGGTATTACCAGCACTACACTGGTACTCTGTCTTACTCAAGGACATACCCATGTGACCAGCATTGTGCCGGCAACAATGGACTTTTCTCAGATTACAAGTGCATTATGCTAATTTCAGAGCCACACACAAACTCCCAAGTTCTGGAAGTCAAGGGGTATTTTGTTAGCTCACCTGAGCACAAAGTGCTCAAGTAAGTTATTGTGATCACCTTTCCGTCCGTTGTGAGGCGTCTGGCGTCCGCTAACGATTTCTTTTAACGACATCTCCTCCCAAACCACTGGGCCAATTTGACCCAAATTTGGGAAAAAAAATGTTCCTTAGGTGGTCCCCTTTAAAAAAGCTAAAAGAATTGAAATCTGTTAAAAAGTGAAATTTTAAAATAATCTTTAAAAATCTTCTCCTAACCAAGAAGGCATAGAGCCTTGATACTTTGCATGAATCATCAGTATATTGACCCCTTTCAAATAGCTAGAATCATGATCCTAGGGTTCCCAAAGGGTGGAGCCCCTGGAGGATGGGGTTTATATAGAAATAAAGAACAATTTTTAAATAACATCTCCTCCCAAACCACTAGGCCAATTTGATCAAAATTAGGCAAAAATGTTCCTTAGGTGGTCCCCTCTAAAAATAGCTAAAATCTGTAATTGCATTGGCAACAAAAGTGAAATTTTAAAATTATCTTTAAAAATCTTCACCTCCTGACCCCTAAGGCATAGAGCCTTGATATTTTGCATGAAACATCAGTAAATTGTCCTCTTTCAAAATAGCTAAAATCATGATCCTTGGGTCCTAAGTGGCAGAGTGCCGGGAGGGGGGAAGCATCAGTTCACTGAATTCATTCTTATTTCTGAAATTATAAACCATGGATCCAGAAGGAGGAAAAAGTTTTCTCCTTCTTTCACATTTACCCTAAAGCCTTTGAATTTGTAATTATGACTTTTGGATCCCCTGGTACATAGTCTATATATGTATAAAGTATGGCTTGCTCGTATCATTTTCCTAACCTAAGTAACATGAAATTAGACTGTTGAAAGAAAAAAGAGCCTTTATCTCAGGTGAGCGCCCCCCCAAGGGCCAACAGCCCTCTTGTTTCAATTGTTATCTTTATGTTTTTTAGCTCACCTAAGCACAACGTGCGCAAGGTGAGCTTTTGTGATCACCTTTTGTCCGTCGTCCGTCAGAAGGCGTCAACAACTCTTAAAACATCTTCTCCTCAGTTACCACTGGGCAGATTTCAACCAAATTTTGCAGGAATGTTCTTTGGGTGACCCTTCTCAAAAGTTGTTGGCAGAATTATGATTGACCTCCAAATATGGGTGTGGCAGGGCTTGGTAGTTTTTGACTTTGAAATCTTTAAACATCTTCTCCTCAGTAACCATTGGGCCAATTTCAACCAAACTTGGTATGAATGTTCCTTGGGTGACCCTTTTCAAAAGTTGTTTGCTGAATTTTGATTCACGCCCAATATGAGCTTGGCAGGGCATGGCAGTTTTTGACTTTTAAATCTTTAAACATCTTTTCTCAATAACCATCGGGCCAATTTCAACCAAATTTGGCATGAATGTTCCTTGGGTGACCCCTTTCAAAAGGTGTTAGCGCAATTTGAATTATGCCCAAATATGGGCGTGGCAGGGTTGGGCAGTATTTGACTTTGAAATCTTTAAATATCATCTTCCAAGTAGCCATTTGGCCAATTTCAACCAAACATGGCATTTATGTTCCTTGAGGGTCCCTTTTTAAAAGTTGTTCGCTGAATTTTTATTTATGCCCAAATTTGGGCATGGCAGGGCGTGGCAGTTTTTGACTTTGAAATCTTTGAACATCTTCTCCTCAGTAACCATTGGGCCAATTTCAACCAAATTTGGCATGAATGTTCCTTGGGTGTCCCTTTTCAAAGGTTCTTTGCTGAATTTTGATTTATGCCCAAATATGGGCGTGGCAGGCTTGGGCAGTTTTTTACTTAGAAATCTTTAAACATCTCCTTAGTTACCATTGGGCCAATTTCAACCAAACTTGGCATGAATGTTCCTTGAGGGATCCTTTTTAAAATTTGTTCGGGGAATTCGAATTATGCCCAAATATGGGCTTGACAGGGTGGGGCAATTTTTTGACTTAGAAATCTTTAAACATCTTCTTCTCAGTAACCATTTTGCCAATTTCAATCAAACTTGGCATGAATGTTCCTTTGGTGACCCTATTCAAAAGGTGTTTGTGGAATTTTGTTTGACGCCCAAATATGGGCAGGCAGTTTTCTTACTTTGGAATTTTTAAACATCTTCTCCTCAGTAACCATTGGGTCAATTTCAACCAAACTTGAAATCAATGTTCCTTTGGTGACCCTTTTCAAAAGATGTTGGCGAAATTTTGAATAACATTCAAATATGGGCGTGGCAGGGTTGGGTAGTTTTTTACTTAGAAATATTTAAACATCTTCTCCTCAGTAACCATCGGGCCTATTTCAACTAATCTTGGCATATATGTTCTTTTGGATGACCCTTTTCAATATTAGTTTGTGAAATTTTGAATGAAGACCAATATGGGCGTGGCTTTGGGCTTGGCTGCTTTTGACTTTAAAATCTCCTCCCTAACCATTGGTCCAATTTCAATCAAACTGGGCATGAATCTCACTGCCAATGGCCAATGGGGCTATTACCTTGCTGTTATGTCTGTGAGTACTTCAGGGCTGCCACCATAGCCAGTTAGAAATGCATCAGACACCCAATCTATAATCATGGTGTGTCCAGGGTTCCCAGGCTACTGGTAAAATGGGGAAAAGTCTTGGTTTTGTGATATCTTTAAAACAGAAAACAAGAAAAACTAGGAAAAAGATAAAACAATTTGATGAAAGATGCAATACCCAATTAAAGTACATGTTCCAAACAGTTGGCAAGTATTCCCCCCCCCCCCCCCCGCCAGTAGGTTTTATCACAGTAATAATTACATGGGGATGCAATATCACGTCACAATGTCAGCCCAGAAAGAGAAATTGGTATTTGTTTCACCAAAAAATACAAGCATGGTACTTAATTTTCTGCTAGGAATGGAGGTAAGTGTCCAATTTTACTAAATATATATATGATGAGAGTACATAAAACAAATATTTAGGAGAAAATCCAAAGCAACATCTTAAGCGTACCAGTAACCGGACATGAATTGAATATGGATACGAAAGTAATAAATGGCCTCCAATTCAATTCAATGAAAAAAAAGGGAGAACTCTGGGTAAATAGACATTGAAATTAATTATCATTATCATGATAATGACAATCTACACTTCTAGAAGCATTTGAATTAGTCAGGTGAGCGATTTTAGGGCCTTTCTGGCCCTCTTGTTCTTAACTATTTAACATGCAACACTTATATATGCATTAAACTGGGAAATACCTTTAATTGATATTCATCTGCTAATAACAAGGTATATGTCAATTTATACCTTGATCGTCTTACAAGGATTTGGTCAAAAGTTTTACTTATATGATGTTTTTTTAAGTTTCAAAAACACATCAAGTTGTGTATTTAATTTTTATCTGTTTCATAAATGTATGTGTATATTGTTTGTATATCATGTTTATGCCGTTGGATCAGTAAGATCAGCATATTGTTTTATTGATGTTCTTCCATCTGTCTGTCTGTTCATCGGTCTGTCAAAAACTTAATCTGCAAAATAAACACATTTCTGTAACTTTAGAATTTTAAGGTACAATGTTCATAATTATAAGGAATGAAGGGTTCTCTTTTTGATACTAATTTGTTTATGTAAAGGTCATCTGACAATGTGTAGGTCACTTGTGAAGGTCAAACCTATGATCCTATGATCAAATTACTGGTTTGTTTTGGGGTGGTTTTTTTTGTTTGTTTGTTTGTTTGTTTGTTTTTTGTTGTCATGTTTTTTTTTGTTTTTTTTTCTTGGGGGGGGGGGGTGCATTAGTGTTATAAACACATCTTGCTTATGTTTGATAAGATACCCCTTTTGTTCATGATGAATTTCTAGGAAAAAAAATATGAAAAACTGTTTATCCAATTTTCAAAATAAGTGTTAATATATCAAAATGTTTAATAATAATAATAACAAAAAGAAAACTTAAACAAATTCAAGGCTGTTTTTATTAGCTCCACTGGCTGAACGCCAGAGAGCCTATTGTCATGGCGTTGTGTCTGTAGTGCGTGCATCCGTCCGGTAGACTGTCCGTCCGCCTGTCCGTAAACTTTTCCTTTCAAAATCTTCTCCTCAGAAAGTACTAAACAGATTTCAACCAAATTTCACAGAATTGATCCTTGGGTGACCCTCTATCAGATTCCTTTAAAGAATTTTGATCGGATGAAAAACATGGCTTTAATGGGCAGGACTAATTTCCATATATGGTAAAGGCTTTGAAATTCCCCTTCTCAGAAAGCAAAAGACGGATTTCAACCAATTTGCCCAGACCAATCCTTGGGTGACCTTTTATCAGATTATATAAAAAGAATTTTAATTGGATGAAAAATATGGCTTTAATGGTCAGGTCTAATTTCCATATATGGTATATTCTGAAAACTTTGTAAATTTTTTAGAAACCCGTTGATTGATTTCAACCAAATTTCACAGGAATGATTCCAGATGACTGTTTGTCAGATTCCTTCACATAATTTTGATCAGTTGAAAAACATGCCTATTACGGTGGTGGGTTATGTCCATATAAGGTATACAGTGAAAATTTTACATAAAGAATTTTACATAACTTGATTTTTGTAAAAAACAACGAAAAATTTGAAATGGTTCTCTAAAGCTATTTCAAAGATTTCAATGACTTAGATTAATATTCCTTATGTTCAGTTTATTTTGAATTCATGCAAAAATTTGCTTAAACAGTACACTCATGCCGGTGGAGCAATACAGGCGCTCAAACGCCTCTAGTTCAAAAGATGAACAGGGTTAATTCTGTGCATTTTTTTTCCAGATTGTTTTAGCCTTGCATGTCATCCTTAAATGTCTTTCCTTCATAATCAGGCTTCAATGATTCAAGTCTAGGGGCCATTTGCTCAGTCTTGAAGAATCTTTGTCAGAATTTTTATTGTATGAAAAGCATGGCTGGGGGAGGGGGAGAGAGAGAGGAGGGGCTAATTTCCATAAATCATAAATGGTATGTACTGAAAACTTTGAAAATCTTCTTCTCAGAAACCTGTAGATAGATTTCAACAGAATTTCACAGGAATGATTCTTGGATAAATGTTAGTTAGATTTCATCATAGGGTCGTAATTGGTTAAAAAAAATGGCTTTTATGGGCATGGCTTATGTCCACATATGCTATAAATTGAAAACTTCGAAAATCTTAATACATTTCATCCAACTTAATAAATGAATTTCACATAACTTGACATGACTTTTGTCAAACAATTGAAAGTTTAAAATTCTTCTCTAGAAATCTTTCAAAGATTTCAGTTACAAGATTTATTTGCCAGATATGGCAGATTATTCAGTTAATACTGAATTTCTTTGAACACAATTTGCTTGTTCAGTACATTCAGGCCTGTGGAGCAATACAGGTGCTCAAGCGCCCCTAGTTTATGTGTCTAATATACATAAAGTCAGCATTAAAGGCAGTTTTAAGCTCCACTGGGCTCATGTCATCAATTTGCTATTGACATAGCCCTTTGTCCTTGATGCATCTGTCTGTCCATCAATCAATGTATACATCTATCTGTAAATGTTTCCTCTAAAAATTGTCCACCAGAACCGAAATTACTGGAAGAATTTCAATTAATTTTCTCAAGAAATTTTGATCATATGACAAATATTACTTTTATGAGTGGGACTAATTACTGTATATGGAATAAAGTGAAATCTGAAAGTTTTTTGTTACACAGATTCTTCAAAGAAACTGATGAAGGGCCACCTTAAGATCAATTCTTTAAAACTAGATTGAAATCCATTGTGAATCTGATTAAAAACATGGCTTTTAGGGATGTGTGTCTTATTTCCATACATGCTATAAAGTATCACCTTAAAGTTTTTCCTCAGAAATTAAATGGATTGATTTCAACCAAGTTTTACAGCTTTGTGACCCTAAATGGGTTTTCTTAGAAAATATTACTGTCTGTATTTGAAAATTCAAGCTTGTAACATCTGGCCTCTGGAGTATTACATGTGATTAAATGCCTCTTTTTTGCATAATCTGATTTTCCTTCAAGTATCAAAGTATATGAATTTTTTATCCATGAGAGATAAATAAGAGTTTAAATAAAGGTTGTATTACATGAATTGTTTGTCTTTTATTTAGTTGTGTACCTCAAACCAGAACCAAGTGCCTCTGGTAAGATATTATATGGAATATCAGCTTTTTTGGCACCCTCTCAGTGTTTGTGTAATTTTTTCCATTCCTTTTTACTACTAATAATATTTAATTGTTTCTGCCATTTAGCTAATGCTTATAGGACTACATTAGGGCATAGTTTCATAATATTCCTAGTTGAAGACCATTGTAACATTTCAAGAATCATTAAATCAAATCAATGCATAATGAATATTATGCAATAAGGAAGAGTTGATTGATGCCCTCATTGAGATTGAGATTTGTCAGTTGCCATTATGAATTGCATCAACATTTTTGATGTGTTTGAAAAGTAGGACCAGATACTAGGACAGTAAGGAAAGCTTAAAGTTTACCCCATTTCCAGATGTCAAAAAATTAAACTGGATCCAAATTCAAAGAAGTTTCATTTGATTTTTTTTTTTTTTTAAATCTGCCTTTAGGAAGAAAATTGAATTAAATGAAGTGGTTTTAGAGATTTTGTGCAAAAGAACTGACATTTTATCCTTCTTTTTTTAATTAAAAAAAAAACTTATAAGACAGATATATCCTTCATTTCATGAACAACAAAATGCTTTATTTTTCACTTGTCAAGATAAAGCTTTTGTTGTTCACCCAGCCTAAGATAAATCAATCAAATACTGGAACAATTATCCTCCTTACTTTTCCCAATCTTCAATTTCCTTCATGGAAGACTTCATACCTGACATAAAAATGGATACTTTGGGTCCTTCAAAACAATTAAACAAAAACATAATTCATTTTTATTTGCACATGTTTTTCACGTTTTTTAACATTTAAATTTAAATAATGTATTTTCCCTTGTTATCAATTATGTGTTTGTTTTGTGTGTGGTGTGTGTGGTGTTACCATGTTTTATTGTAAGTACATGTAATAACTCACAGACAAACCTTGTATTTTTATGGTTTGTGAGACAACTTTTTATGCACTTTAAAAATATATTCATTCATAATATACAATAGATTTTTTTAAAATGAAATTAATCATCTAAAAGTTTGCTGAATGTACTTATTTTTGGAGGGTATATCTTAATCTTGGTTGATCTTGAGAACTGAAATAGAAACTAGATCAATCTCTCCCCAAATTTCTACATGATGACCTACAAAGTTAGCATGCACTAGCTGAAACAGATGAGTGTATGGTGGAAACTCTCCCATTTTTATATGCTGTAGAGTAGAAACACTCTCTGGCTGTAGCATGGCAGACACCTTTCTCTGAAATACTGGAAATACTCATATCTTATATGGCAGGCTTTTTATGGTTGTCTTAGTAAAGTGAAGTGTGTTAAAGGGTCAAGCTGATAATGAGTTTCTCAGCCTGCATTGTTTTGCATATGTATACATTGATGGACCAACTAACACCCAATTTCCGAGGAATGCTATTGTAACTTGGAATACACAATTTAGTTATTTACAATTAACTGGAATTACCTACATATGCAAGATATGTCATATTACTGACTCAGGGTGAATGTGGTTTATAGTTTTCTTTTAATGTTCTAAACTGTACAATTTTCATTCATTTCTCAAGAAACTTTTGAATGGATTTGTAA
Source organism: Fragum fragum (assembly GCA_946902895.1). Taxonomy (NCBI): domain Eukaryota; kingdom Metazoa; phylum Mollusca; class Bivalvia; order Cardiida; family Cardiidae; genus Fragum; species Fragum fragum. The sequence goes on along the minus strand of OX336368.1, from coordinate 31,055,465 downwards.
TGCAAGTTAGATGAACCCTTCTGAAATTGAGAGAAATCTGTTGTAATTCCAAAGTAGGCTCTTAAGGGAATTTAAGTCATTTTTCTTTGTATGATAAATTCAACGTTTTCATTTAACTTTAGTGAAAGTTGATTGAATATTTTTCTATAGCCATGAGGATGATTACTAGAAAATAATGATCAGATTCTGTTGGAAGACAGAAGAGAGTGGATTAATTGGTTAAACCTTTTGATCGGCAATTACATGATTGTAACATTTTTGGTTTTGAACCTAGAACTAACCGATTTTGATGCAACTTTGAATATGGCATGGTCACATAAAAATTATGTTGCTTAGAAGATAGACACTTAAAATAAAAATGCTGATGCTGATTACTTGACATGTTGATATTCAAGTTCCTTTAACCTTTCAAACAAACTTTAGATTGTAACAAATGTGATTAACTATGAGCCTAATCAGATTATTATGATAGAGTCAACTTGACATTTGTTTAATTTCTGTCACAGCTTAAGGAATTTTCTTGAAAATGAAAAAAATAAAATCAAAATTAAGGCTGGTAACTTGCAATTCCTTTTTGTTTGAATTTTCTTACTTTCACAGAAATTTACTATTTACTTCCCAGCGCCTTACAGTCGAGCTTTGGGCATCTGCATATTAAGCTTATGCTACTTAATAAGTTATCAGAAAATCCAAAGATATTTATTCCTACAGTACTCTCATATTTGAATTTCAAACAACTAAAAAGGAATCAATGCTTCAAAGATTGTTATTATCCAGGATTGGGGATTTTTTTGCTTTGAAACCTCTTATGTGGTATAAAGTTCATAAATGGCCATTCTCAGGACCTTCAGTCCTTTGATTTAGCTCTTCTTGCCAAAGGCCAGTTAGCTGTTGTCTTGGCATGATGTTCCATGGCCATCTATCCTAAACCCTTTTCTTAACCCTTGTCATGCTGTATAAATTACCTTACTGAATTGCTGTAAAATCAAAGGACTGAAAGCATTGATAGAACTTGTTGTTCAAAAATCAATATTTCTTTTAGAAATCAATTTCATGAATAGCTCTGGTAGGAAAAGTACAAGCAGGAGGTGTAGACCAAGATCAGACTGCACTTATGTGCAGCCTGATCTTGGTCTACATCTCCTGCAAAAACCGGAATTTTCCGGGTTCAGCATGACAAGGGTTAAAAAATCTGCTCAGAAATTACTTGATGGCTTTCAACTAAATTCAACAGAAACAATCTTTCGTTGACCCTTTATCATATTCCTTGAAGACAATTTGCTCAGATGAAAAACATAGCTTACTTAAATGGGTGGGGATAATTTCCATGTATTGTATATAGTGAAAACTGTGAAAATCTTCCCCTCAAAATATTATACTGACTAGATTTGAACCAAATCCCACAGAAATAAATCTTGTGTGACCTTTTTATCAGATTCCTATGAAAAAAATATTTTCTATCTTTATATTCTTGAATGTCATTTAATAGAGGGGGTTGATTAGAAATAGGTTGGTCTGTAAGGAGCAACACAGGGGCTCCAAATAACCCTAAAATTAGAAAATAGATACCAAAAAGGGTAAGACACATTGTGAGAAAAGAATATTTTTTTTTTTTTTTTTTTTTTTGCAAGCATTTTCTCTTTATTTCATGTAGTTATTTCATGATCGTATTTCTTCAGGGCATCATAAAGCATCATTGTGTGGTAATGGGTTAAAATGATTACCTGATGATACCTAGATCTAGTAAAAAGATTGTTTAGTCTAGATCTAAAAATAGGTCACAAGGTCAAATCTAAGAATATCGTGAGAGTGCTGTAGAAGTCGCAATATTTAGAATCCTGAATTACTGAATTATTGTCAAAATAGCTCAAAATACATGTTTCAGTCACATCAAAGTTAAGTTCATATATGGTTTGACCAGACAAAAAGTCTGGTGGCTGTGATAAAAGGTATAGTTTGATGAAATTTATGAGCTGATATATTATAACCAACATCAATTGTCCTGAACACTTCTTAAGTTATATAATGTAATATCATTTTAAGTATGATTCTGTTAAATGATGTTTATTTTTTTGTTTTATTCAGCTGGCTTATTAGACTGCTTTATGTATACTGGTAAAAAGTGTGATATGTGTGAAGTTGTTGTGATTATTTTTTTCCTTAGTAAACAAATATAGTTCAGCAGAATTAACCTGAAAGAAAAAAAAGGTTGGCTATTCATGTTAATGCAGCCCTCTTTTTAAAGGTCTGATGGGTAAGGGGTACAATTCTTTAGAGCCTATTTTATTTGTAAAGCTTAACTCTGCAAAATCTGTTATTCATTGAATAACATTATCATCATTTCATTATATAGATAACAATTTTTCACCAAACTTCATGTCAACGTCAAAATTTTGACAACCAGAATTACTCTCTTACTACCTCTGCCTACCTCAACCCCTTGAACCCATAAGGTGTAAAGGGAAAAACACAAATTCTGGAATTTTAAAGCTCTTTTTCAACATAAAACCACATTCACTCAGCTGAATGGTTTGGTTGTATCCTAATATATCTGCTATAATTTGACAAATAGTTTAATGTAGATATATCTTTCTTGAATTGTGTCAGTGAGAATCTATCATCAATTACAAAAAGGCTAAGCATTGTAGTCGTCGTCCATCTGATCAGACTATCAAAAGTAGGCTAGTTTTGCAACAAAGTCAATGCATTTGCTGATATTTTGGGTTATTTCTACAGGACAATAGAACATGCATTTTAGATCCATTTGTTTGTGGTTTGTGCATAGTTCAGTTGCTTAGATTGCTCAATTCTTTAACAGACTTAGTGCAACTACTTGTAGTTAGCAAGTTCTTTTTAAATTGATTGCATTGCTATTGTTTACTTTCAGCATTTAACAATGTAGATGTGCTATTTTACTCTTTAACAAAGGAGAATTTGAAAAATATATCAAAAATAAATCAAAGGCTACAAAATTGTGGTCTTGCCATTGGTTGTTTATTAGATGTTTTGAATGAGAAACTCATGTATACTTGTGTATTATACTGTAAATTTGGTATATTTGACATTGTCTTATTTTTGGGACTAGTACCTGCAGAATGATTAAAAAAATTGTGAATTTTTGGGCCATCTTTACTACCCTGACTTTTGTAGTATTGGAGACCGCAAAGTCATTACCCTCTCATACCCAAAATTCAACCCCCAACCCATGAATACGTCTCCAACTGAATACATTTTACCTATTTACTTCTACACTAAATATTTCCCTTTTGTTAGTTAATTATTTTTATCATTCTTTGCATTTTCAATTTGCTTTGGTTTGACTGAAAGATTGTTAAATGAGGTGTTAAACCTAACACAATTGTAAGGCCTCGAAATGAATGCAGTTTCACTAGTGAATGTCTTAAAAGAAAAGTGAATAAAGTAAATATTGGTTATGTAGTAATATGCATTTAGATATTAATAATTTATTACATACCAACTAATTATCATATGAAAAAAAGATTTTACTAGTATTATCAAACTGCCAATAACATGAAGTAGAACAACAAGTAAGCTCTTGTGGCTCCTTTGGTTTGTGTATGTCACATAACATATTAATTCTTGTCTTGCTGAACCTGGAATATTCTTGTTCTGGCAGGAGGTATACACAAAGATCAGTCTGCACATATGTGAGGTCTGATCATAGTCTACACCACCTGTTTGTCCCTTTCAAACTAGATTTGATAAAGAAATTTAATTTTTAAAGAGATATTGGCCAACAATTAGTACTTTCAGTGCTTTAAGTTCTTTGATTATCTTATGGTTTTAAACAGAATTTTTATTCAGCATGGTAAGGGTTAACTCTCCTTATGCTGAACCTGGAATAATCCTGTTTTGGCAGGAGGTATAGACAAAGATCAGCCTGCATATATGTACAGTCTGATCTTAGTCTACATCACATTTTCGTCTTTTTCAAGCTAGAGTTGTTCAAAGATTGCTTTTTCAAAAGAAATTATATTAAACCAGAAATGGTGATTCCAGTACTCTAGACCCTTTAATTTTAATGCAATTCTCAGCATGACAAGGATTGATATTTTTTAGATGTATATTCATAAATCATTACTTAAAATAGTTACCATGTTACCAGAAAAGTTAGATACTTTGTCATTTGACCTATGTCCATCCTTGGCTTATTTCATACCTCTTTGTACCTCACTATATTTTTTATATACAGAAATATGCAATATAAGCAAAGTTTTTGAATTGGTCAGTGTGCTATCTCACATATTTAAATAAAAAATACAACACCTGCTTATAAAGCTCACTTACATTATTTAATGTTCCATATAACGATGGTTCAGTACGAACTAGTTATAAATTCCCATAAACATATAGTCAGTTACAATTGATTAGCACTGAACTGTAGCTAAGATTTCCTGGATCTCCATAAATTACATTCTTCTATTTAACAGTGAACTGACTTCACCTTGTTGTATACACATCTCATTCTGGAAAGTTACTTATATTGTTGATTTGAATGAGGGTTAACACTCTTTCAGTTATTTCATGGCAAAGTCTATTTATTCATTTGCTTCCTGGGTTTCAGCAGTACTAGGCTGTGGCTGTGAAATGTCCTGTTCAGGGACATACCTACATGAACAGTGGCATCTGTTGACTTCTCACAGATTAGGAGTCAGCTGCAGTAATCAGTGAGCCTAGCAGGACTAAATTTGTTAAAGAGATTTTAATGAATTAGGTTTTCATATTTTAGGCCAGAAAGACAGAAAGAATTAAGATTTGGCTAAACTTAATCTTGTTAACCCTTGTCATCCTGTATTAATTACCTTACTGGAATTCTGCAAATCAAAGGGCTGAAAGCACTGATAGAACTTGTTGCTCAAAAATCAATATTTCTTTAAGAAATCAACTTCATAAACAACTCTGACAGGAAAAATACAAGCAGGAGGTGTATACTAAGATCAGCCTGCACATAAGTGCAGTCTGATCTTAGTCTACACCTCCTGCCAAAACCGGAATATTCCGGTTTCAGCATGACAAGGGTTAATACATGTACATACATACAGTTCAAATGAGCTCTTTCATGAGTACAAAAAGCACAAAGGATAAAAAAAGCCCACTGCTATTGCTACATTAGCCATTGTTATTCCATGAGGCCCTAAAAATTTAAATTTGTAAGACAGAATGATTTCTCATTTTCAAAATATTTCAATCTCATTGGAAAATTATTGCTACAAAAGAAACTGATGTTGGATTTACAGACCAACATAAAAAATAATGCATTACGAATTTTTATCACTCACAGTTACAGTTGTCTTTATTTTATTACTCATTATTTTACACTTGTTTCACACACGGTGTTTTTAGAGAGGATGGGTGGCATAGATATTTCAAGCATCATTTGTGGTCTTGATCTGAATTAATTTTCAATGTTAACTTCATACACGTTATGAATTACAAAACTTATGTACTGTATTTTTTGGTCACCTGAGCACAAATTGCTCAAGTGAGCTATTGTGATCACCTTTTGTCCGGCATCCAGCCATCATGCAGTGTCTGGCGTCAGTCAACAATTTCTTTAAACAACATTTTCCCCTAAAACCACTAGGCTAATTTGAACCAAATGTGGCAGAATTGTTCCTTAGATGGTCCCCTGTAAAAATATCTAAAATAATTGAAATCCCTTGAGAATATGAGCTCCAGGGGGGTGGGGTTTATATAGATACGACTTTTAAAAGACATATCCTCCCATACCACTGGGCCAATTTGAACCAAATTTGGCAGAAATGTTCCTTAGGTGGTCCTCTTTAAAAATAGCTTAAAGAATTGAAATCTGTTAAAAACTCTGATTGCCATGGCAACAAAAGGGAAATTTTAAATTAATTCTTTAAAATCTTCTCCTAGTGACCCTGGTTTGCAACTTGTTGAAAGAAAAAGAGCCTTTAATCAGGTGAGTGCCCCGAGGCCAATGTTCCTCTTGTTTGATATCATTTTTGAAACTGGATTAGAAGAACTTTGATTTAACCTATTACCATACAACACAATTTTTGACTAGTCTAAATTCAAAGAAGGTCCAGACAACGATTTTAAGTTGATAGAATTTTAAAATTCTTTGTCTTTCTTGGTAGAAAAGCATAATGGGAAATGAAGACAGTGCTTGAAACAAGCAATCTCTTGGTTTTCACATTTTTTTTTTTTAAACTTTATGTTTCGGGTCTTTATTCCCACAAAAGTTAACTTTTTAAGGCCCACAAGAAAGTAGCTTTGGAAAAAGTAGAATATGAAGATGTTGTTTGAAATAAGCAATTTCGTTTTCCACAATGTCTTGTACCCCAAAATTTTAGAATTTCATCTACGAAAAATTGTCATCTGCAATTCTTTCAGTCTGAATACGTCTTAAATTTGTCATTTGGGTTAGATAAGTGGTATTGTTTTTAATCGGTAAAGCAATGCAGAAACCCATGTTCATTAGATCATTTTCTCAATCAAAATATTTTTTATTTAAACTATTTTATTTCAAAAATAACTTCTTATATTTCTATTACCATCTAATTTTCATACGATTTGCTTTATTGATTTCCAGCCATCTGTCTTTGATTTTGTTACTTTGTGTGTACTGGTAGGGCTTATTTGGATTTGCATATTTTAGTGTAATAATGATAAATTTTTTCATAAGACTTATCACATATCTTGTAGGGGAAAAAATAGTTCTTATACTGAAAAGTAAATTTTGTGCAAAGGAAGTTCATTGAAAAACTAAAATAGATTTCAGATAAGTACTACCATATGATGGATAGGGTCAATGTTTTATGATGTCCATAGCATGTAATGGTGATAGGGATATGAAATTACCTCTGTCCATGTGTGGGTGAGTTGGTGGGTGGGGGTCAAAGTCTTGTCTGGAGCATATCTTCTTCATTTATTGATGGATTTCAATATAACATGGTACAGTTGTTCCCCTTGATGTAAACTAGTGTTATTCATAAACTTCTGTTGGATAATCCCAAGTTCAAGGTCTCACATTTCTAATTTGATCCAGGATTAATCCTGCATCAGTAGTTTTGAGATTAGGTTCAACCTGCATGTATATATATGCAGTTTAATTTTCCCCCCCCCCTGCATCAAAAGATCGAGGCATATTGTTTTACTGTTGTCCGTCTGTGTTTTCATCTGTCGTTCTGTGTTTGTCTGCAAAACCTATTCAAGATACAATGCTCATATTTGGCATGATGATTCATCTCCATAATACCCATCTCCTCATGTCAAGGTCATGTGATAAGGTCAAGGTCACAAACCAAGGTCAAATGTTTAGTCCTGTTGCCGGGGCATTGTTTTTCACAAACACATCTTGTTGTGACTTGTCATGTGAAAAGGGACACCTGCTGAATGCTGATCATGGTGAGATTACATAGACAGCACAGGCTGACTTGAGTCAATTAAAAAACTTGTGGCAGATTTTGTATGATGTCAATTACTTCTGTCTATGTGCTCAAGAGTGCCTGCGTGCGTGTATATATGCATGGGTGGGTGGATGGGTAGGCGTCGTGTTCTTTTTTTGTCTGTGGCATATCTTTTACAGTAATTGATGGATTTCAAAATAACTTTGCTTAGTCTTTTTTCTATGCCCGTCTAAGAAGGGACGTATTATGGGATCACCTGTGGTGTCCGGGCGTCCGGTTGTCCGGCGGTGTCCACTTCTTTGTCCGGAGCATAACTCTGTCACTGTAAGTCCGATTGACTTTAAACTTGGCAGATATATTCTTCTCATCAATACCGAGTGCAGTGCTCAATAACCATAACTCTACCTGGCCCATTTTTTGAGTTATTGCCCTTTGTTGTTTTTCATACTTGAATCTTATTCGGAGTATATCTCTCAAAGTATAATAGCTAGAATCATGAAACTTCATGGGTGTATAGATCTCACCATGGGGGAGTGCAGCGCACAAGAACCATAACTCTACCTGGCCTATTTTTTGAGTTATTGTCCTTTGTTGTTTTTCATACTTGAATCTTGTCCGGAGTATATCTCTAAAAGTTTAATAGCTAGAATCATGAAATTTCATGGATGGATAGAGCTCACCGAGTGGGAGCGCAGTGTACAAGAACCATAACTCTACCTAGCGTATATTTTGAGTTATTGCCCTTTGTTGTTTTTCATACTTGAATCTTGTCCGGAGTATATCTCTAAAAGTATAATAGCTAGAATCATGAAACTTCATGGATGGATAGAGCTCACCAAGAGGGAGTGCAGTGAACAAGAACCATAACTCTACCTAGCGTTTATTTTGAGTTATTGTCCTTTGTTTTTTTCATACTTTGACAAAAAATATTCATTCAAAATAACCTCAGTTCTATTCAAACCCCCAGTTAATATTAAGCAGTGTGATGGGCATATCTTGTGACAATTTGGCACCTTGTTTGTCTGTGGCATATCTTTTACATTAATTAATGGATTTCAAAATAACTTTGCTTAGTTGTTCCCCTTAAGGAGTGCTAGAGTCATGCTAAATGTTCTATTGGAACTCCCAAGTTCAAGGTCATAATTTAAGGTCATGTGACAAGCATTTAAGCTGGGGCATCCATGTCTATTGCACAGTTCTAGTCTGAATCTATAATGATCTTTCTACTTTACTATATATTTATCAATAAAATGAAACTTTACTGGTTTCTGGATCCAATTTCTATTTAAATAAAATGTTTTATGTTTCTGGGTCCAATTTCTATTTCAATAATATGTTTTATGGAACCCTTAGTTTTTGACCAGTTACATTTGTCCAAACTACTTAATGGTAAGAAAGAGGAAACTAATTTGCTGAATCCAACTTCATTAAACAACAACAACAGCAAAAAAGAAAACTTTATCTCTCTAAATAAGAATTACTTCCCCCTCTTCAATATCTAAACAGACCAACTCTCATTGACTCATTACCTGGAGACATAAAGTTTCAAATCATTGATATTTTAAAATGAAGTACATTGTTTAAATATTTTTAAGGGGGAAAAAACAGGCAGGATTTAAGAAATTGGTTGCAAATTTTTCATATGCATAACCCATTCCTACACAATGACACTTTTAGACGCCCTTCGAGATAAACAATTGGAAAAACATTGTGAAAGATGAAGAAATTGCTTGTAACAAGCAATTTCTTCATTTTACACGATGTTTTCTACCCAGAAAGTTGGAAAAATTATAAATTTTATAAACTTGAAAATGCCTCTGCAACTCCTTTCAATTTGGACCAATCTAAAATTTTTTGTCTGGTAATGGTTTAAATAGTAAATGAGCAATATTTTATATACCTAAATGCTAAATGCTTTCCAAAGCTTAATGAGTGTTGTAAAGAAACAATGTTTTGTGGATATAATGAGCATGAAATAGTGCATTTTATGAAGGTTTTCTCTTATATTTGTGATTCCTTGTAGATGATTGTCTAAAGGGATAAATCTCAAAACAGAGAATACAAATACAGAACATTTCTGCTGTCTGATTGGGTAGAAAATAAAAACTTTCTTTCAGGAGTTATTATTTGAGATATAGAGGGCTAAAGCAAAACTAGCGCATGTGCCTATAAATAAACTGGCACATACAATAGTTTTGCCTTGCCGGCTGGAAATTCAGTAAGCTTTGTGCAATTTTAGTTATTATCTGAACCTGAAACTGATGGGTCGTTGCTGTCAATCAAAAGATCAAACAACCAATCAGATTATTCATTTGGACAGGAAGTGAACTTTGAACTCTGACCTTGGCCAACATTAATTTTAAACATCTTTTGTTAGTTTGGCTACTTAAACATAGTAACTACAGCTAATTCAAGCTGTAGTTACAATGTTTAGGTCACCAACCAACTATTTCATTTTTTTGTCACATATTACTGACCATAAATATTTCAAAATAACTACATTTAATATAGAAGTTGAACTTCATGTTGGAGTCAGTGGGCATTGACAGCGAAGTCAGTGGGCAATGTCAGCAATCTGTCTCCTTATCAATTACAGATAAGAATGATGGTTCATCGTTTTCACGGTCCAGAAGTTCTAGTATGTCCAGTCTAGAAAATGTTTCCAAAGAAGCTATCCAATGTCTTGTGTTTGCAGATTCTTATACAAGAAAATTTGGTAAGAAATTTTCAATATTTTGAATGTGTATCTGCTTGTCTTACCTTGATTCTGCCTTAAATCATTCCAAATGAATAAATTTTAGACTTGTCTAAATTAAATGAAGTTGCAGATGACAGCTTTCTAGTGATGAAATTTTAAAAACCTTGTATTTTGGGGTAGAAAACATTGTTGATAAGGAAGGAATTACTTTTAATAAGCAATATCTTCATTTTCCAATGTTTTTAGCTCCCCTGAGCACGAAGTGCTCTGGGGGAGCTATTGTGATCAGTCATTGTCCATCGTCCGTCCGTCTGCCCGTCCGTCAGTCTCCGTCCGTCCGTCTGTTCACAATTACAAAAAAACCTTCTCCTCCTAAACTAACCATGGAATTTCAAAAAAACTTCACAGAAATGATCCTTAGGTCATGCTCTTTCAAAATACTTCAAAGAATGGAAATCCATGAAGAACTCTGGTTGCCATGGCAACGGAATGAAAAAACTTAAAAAATCTTCTCCTCCCAAACCATAAGGCCTAGAGCTTTGATATTTGGTATATATCATCATCTATTGACCCTCTACCAAAATACTTCAAAGAATTACCGTATTCTGAAAATTAGCCCTTTTCTTTGTGATCCCTGATTTTACATAGAAATAAAGAAGGAAATCTTTAAAAATCTTCTTGTCCCAAACCATAAGGCCTAAAGCTTTGATATTTGGTATACATCATCATCTATTGACCCTCTACAAAAATACTTCAAAGAATTACCATATTCTGAAAATAACCCCTTTTCTTTGTGATCCCTGATTACATAGAAATTAAGAAGGAAATCTTTAAAAATCTTCTACTCCCAAACCATAAGGCCTAGAGCTTAGATATTTGGTACATATCATTATCTATTGACCCTCTTCCTAAATACTTCAAAGAATTACCATATTCTGAAAATTAGCCCTCTTTTTGGAAATCCCTGATTTAACTTAGAAATAAAGAAGGTAATCTTTAAAAATCTTCTTGTCCCAAACCATAAGGCCTAGAGCTTTGATATTTGGTATACATCATCATCTATTGACCCTCTACCAAAATACTTGACAGAATTACTGTATTCTGAAAATTAGCCTTTTTCCTAATGATCCCTGATTTTACATAGAAATAAAGAAGGTAATCTCTTAAAATCTTCTTCTCCCCAACCATAAGACCTAGAGCTTTGATATTTAGTACAAATCATCATCTTTTGACCCTCTACCAAACTACTTCAAAGAATTACTGTATTCTGAAAATTAGCCCTCTTCTGGGCGATCCCTGATTTTACATCGAATTAAAGAAGGAAAACTTTAAAAATCTTCTTCTCCCAAACCATAAGGCCTAAAGCTTTGATATTTGGTTCATATCATAATATATTGACCGTCTACCAAAATACTTCAAAGAATTATCATACTCTGAAAATTAGCCCTTTTCTGTGAGATTCCTGATTTTACAAGGGAATAAAGAAGGAAATCTTTGAAAATGTTTTTCTCCCAAACCATAAAGCCTATAGCTTTGATATTTGGTACATATCATCAGCCATTGACCCTCTACCAAATTACTTAGAAAATTAGCCCTTTTCTGTGCAATCCCTAATTTTAGTTAGGAATAAATAATGATATCTTTGAAAACCTTCTTCTCCTAGACCATTAGGCTTACAGCTTTTATACTTGGTATGTATTGATGTCTATACTTCAAAGCATTAACATATTCAGGAAATTAGTGCTACATGTATATGGTGGGATCATTAATATACCTAGGATTAAAAGAGAAATCTGTAAACATCTTCTCCAAAATAATTAGACAGAGGGCTTTGCCATTTTGTTTATATCATAAAGCCATGAACCATTATACTCAGGGGAACGATTTAGGACCATAATGGTCCTCTTGTAATTAACTCATCTTAGAGTTTGCTCAGGATGAGCTTTTGTGTTCTTTGACTCTCTGTTGTCTGTAATGTTGGGTCAAAAATTAGAGTGTTTAAACTCTAGAGGCCACAATTATGGCTCAAACTTCATGAAACTTGGTTAAAGTGTTTGTCATTCCATAAAGATTAACTCCTTTTGAAAGTTAGAAATTCTTTTGGAAAACATAAGAAAAGGGGCATTAATGATAATTTCACTGCTTACACGAGACAACAATTATTGCTCAAATCTTCATGAAACATGGTCAGATTGTTTCTCATGTCATAAGGATTAACCATTAAAAGAAATTGGTACCTTCCATAGAAAAATACGGGGAAAGTAGCCTTAACGATTATTTCACTGATTACACTCTAGAGGCAACAATTATGGCTCAGTTTTTATGAAGCAATGTCAGAATGTTTCTCTGTCAAGGGTTACCCTATTGACACTGGATCTTTCCATTGAAAAACACGAAAAAGGGTTCTTAGTGACAATATAACTCTTTACCCCTAGAGGCCACAATTATGCCTCAATCTTCAAGACACTTGGTCAGAATGTTTTGTCAGGTCATAAAGAATGATCTTTTTTGAAAAAGAGAAGATTCAATGGGAAAACAAAAAAAGTTGGCCAAATATTTTTTCAATGTTAGTTTTTAAATTCTAAATAAGTTTTATTTACTAGTGTGTCACCTCAAGATATGCTTTGATGTTTCTGTACCCTGTTTCTTTGTTCATCAAAGAATTCACTTGAACAGTCTAGGGCCATCTTGGCCCTCTTGTTTAACAAACAATACCTTTCATCTGCATTGACACAAAAATTTATCTCTTCAGTTTTTCCTCAGTGGTTGGCACATTGATTTCTTAACCTTATCAGGAGAAAATTTTTCATCTGTGTTAGGTGAATTTCAGACCCTGCTCAACCCTTTCCTGTACAATCCCTTGTTTTTACGTCCCTGTGATTTAGTACTTGAGAAAATATTGTGGAAAAAGAAGAAATTGCTTGTGACAAGCAATTTCTTCTTTTTCCACAATATTTTCTAACCAATAGATTGGATACTTTTCAAATTGCACCTACTTTTGAATGTCGTCTGCAATTTCTTTCAAATTGGACCAGTCTAATCATTTGAAAAACAGGAAAGGGTTAACTTTCCTTAATCCAATTACCAGAAAACAAAATTTTAGACAGGCAAAAATTCAAAGAATTTGCAGAAAATTTTTAGGCATGAATTTTTTAAAATTATTAGACTTTTGGGAAGAAAAACACTGTGATAGTGAAGAAATTCCTTGTAACAATCAATTGCTTTTTTCTTTCCAAAGATTTTTCTAGAGGCATCAGAAAGTGCTATTCTGTGGCAAAGGGATAAGATTCTAAAAATGAAAATAGTCTTTCAAACTTAAAGTAATCTAATACTGCGAAAGTTAAAGCAGGTGGGGGGTCTAGGGTCTAGAGAACCAAAATATGTACATCAGCAAATTTTGTCTCATGATTTTGTGAAATTAACTCCTAAGGGCCAAAATGATTGTCTCTGACATTAGAATTGTTATTGTCTATTTGAACATGTTGCTGGTTTTATGTGTATTTGTTTCTTTCCTAGATATTTTAACATCGTGATAAATTTGACCATGTTTTTAATGTATTTCAGATAATTTCACTTGTCCATGTTTATGGGTGGGGACAAGTTTAGGATCAGTGCTAGTAATTGTGATGAATTTGCCTCCATCAGGGGAGCAAAGATTAACCCAGCCAGTTATAGTGTCACCTAGTGGTAAGTTCTTCATTCATAGACTTTAACCCATTCCCACACACCGACGCTTTTAAATGCCCCCTCAGTATAAAAGTTCTGGAATACATTGTGGACAATGAAGAAATTGCTTGTTACAAGCAATTTCTTCATTATCCACAATGTTTTCTACACCTAAAGAGAAAGATTTTGAAAATTTCAACGAATCAAAATTGTCGTCTGCAACTTCTTTCAATTTGGACCAGTCTAAAATTTTGCCGTTTGGTAATGGGTTAATTGATCTACTTTCACCCATTCTCACACAATCCTACTTTTATATGACCCCAAATAAAAGAGTTCTGGAAAACAAGGTAGAAAATGAATGTGGCTTGTTCTTGCAATTCCTTCATTTCCTACTTTGTTTTTAAAGATAGAGAAATTAAAATCTGCAGTTTCTTTGTATTTGGACTAGTTTTAAATTTTGGTATGTGGTAATTGGTTGACGAATTACCAGATGACGTAATTTTGCACTGACAGAGAGGGAATGCAGATGACAAAGAATAATTGTCATCAAACCAGTCACATAATTGACCAATTGCTGACCCGCCCACTTACTCCATTCGCCATGCCCATTGAGTCTGGCCGGAAGTCCTGCTTAATTTTGAACAGAGTTATTTTGAAAAAATTGTGGCAAGTAGCATATAACAATAAGTTAGAATATTTGGTTGGCGACTTAAAGGTCGGAACTACAGCTTCATGAATGAAAAGAATGTTTAACCCATTCCTTGACTGGAGTGCACATGAACCAAGTATTATCCCACACAATGACACCTTTTAAAGCCCCTCAAGCAAAACAGCCTAAATTTTATAAGCATGTTTCTCTTGTTTTGTAGGTACTATTTTTAGATTAAAAGGTGCCATTCAATGTATGTCATTTCTGGACTGTAATGGTATGATCATCCCAGCTATCACATCAGGGGCCTGGAAGGAGGATAAACAAAACTCCCAGAAATCCCAATCACAGTCACAGTCTCAGTCTACTCGTAAGTTCATATTTACTAAAATTATACAAGTGACCTAGCAGAAGGATTATCAAAACTCATAAAAGTCCATATCTCAGTCCCATCTTGAACTTGTTAGTAAATTATATTCCAATTTAATTGAATTACTTCCAACATATAAGAGACCTTGGAAGAAGACAAACAAAAGAAAAAGAAATCCATATCACATATAACATATAAGAGACATTGAAAGAAGATAAATCAGAAATCTCAAGCACCTTGTCATCCAAATATACATAAATAGGAAAATACTACTAGTAACCTCTTACATACATGTATTGGATGCCAAGAAGCATGAATCGCAAAACTCAGAATTGATAAGTATGATGTACATTATTATTCAAATAGATTGAATGTAAATATTATTCTCAATCACTCTTGTGGTCAAAGGTGGATAGTAAATTTAATAAGCCTTTTGTACTGCTGGACCCTTCACAAATAAGACTCCTTTTGAGGTTTCAGTTTCATATGGCTTTATTCAATTAAGATCTCTGGTGATCAATCTTTGCCCATCATAGCCCTCATTTCTCAATAGTCATGACAATGGGGCATTGATTAGAATTAAGATTCAGGGCGATTGAGCTATTTTAATCTCTTTGCTTAAACCATTCCTGCACAATAATGCCTTTTGACACCCAAAAGAAAACGAGCTCTTGAAAACATTGTGGACAATGACAAAAATGCTTGTTACAAGCAATTTATTCAATGTCCACAATGTTTGCTACCCAACTTGAAATTGTAATCTGCAATTTCTTTCAATTCGGAACTGTCTGAATTCTCTTGTGTGGTAATGAGTTAATGGGGTCATGATAGTTCGACAGCCTTTCTGATCCCAGACTGCTTACCACAAGGAGTCTGCATGACTTTTAGCTCCACTGGTTAAAGGCAAAAAATGATATTCAGCGCAAGGTTGAAATTCTTGCTCTCCATATCAGAAAAATCAGGCTTGTTTTTCAGGTACTCAAGCAACTCTTGTTATCTTTTCCTTTTGTAATTTTTTTCAGCTCAAAAGATAAAGATTTCACCAAGCTCATCCACAGAAATAGCAGACCGGCAGTTTGCTATTATTTGTTCAGAAAAACAAGCAAGGGTAGGTATTTAAAACCTAGTTAAAAACAGCAATTATGCTATTCAAAATAGAAATATAGTTAAAAGTGGTGTTAATAAACAAACTGTTCAAAATACTTGCCTGATTAGAGTGCATTAGGTATCAGGGAGTGATGAAAAATCTTTATCTTATTATTTCTTTTCCAAACATGATGATTCCAATGAATACCCACAATGTTGGGCTTGATTGACAATTATTGACATTTAACCCATTACATTAGGAAAGATTTTTTGGACTGGTCGAATTTCAGAGCTGTTACAGACATTTCAAATTACTCTTAAACTGGAAAACAAGTACCAAATAAGATAGAAAACATTGTGAGGAAAGGAAAAATTGCTTGTTACAAGCAATTTCTCATTTTCACACAAAATTTTCTAGTATAATAGTGTTAAAAAGCGTTATTTTGTATTAATGGGTCAATATTTTAGCTCACCTGAGCACGAAGTGCTCTGGGGGAGCTATTGTGATTGGCCATCGTCCGTCCGTCCGTCTGTCCATCCGTTCACAATTACAAAAAAATCTTCTCCTCCTAAACTAACGCTGGAATTTCAACAAAACTTTACAGAAATGATCCTTAGGTGATGCTCTTTCAAAATACTTCAAAAAAAAGAACTCTGGTTGCCATGGCAATGGAGTAAAAAAACTTAAAAAATCTTCTCCTCCCAAGCGGTAAGGCCTAGAGCTTTGATATTTGGTACAAATCATCATCTATTGACCCTCTACCAAAATACTTTAAAGATTTACGGTATTATGAAAATTGCCCCTTTTCTGATTTTACATAGAAATCTTCTTCTCCCAAACCATAAGGCCTAGAGCTTTGATATTTGGCATACATCATCATCTATTGACCTACCAAAATACTTAAAAGAATTACGGTTTTCTGAAAATAAGCCCTCTTCTGGGCAATTCCTGATTTTACATAGAATAAAAGAAGGAAATCTTTGAAAATCTTCTTCTCCCAAACCAAACTTATTTCTATTAATCCCATTACCACACAATCCTGCTTATAAGCACACCTGAGGATTATACATGTATAATGAATATCAAAGTCAGAGTAGGAGAAATTGCTTGTAACAAGCACTTTCTCCTATTATCATGAAGCTGTCTAATCCAATGGTGTATACTTTCAGCTTGCCTGAGCACAATGTGCTCAATGTGAGCTTTTGTTAACATACTCTCTGTGTCATGTGCCAGAAGTATTTAACAAATCTTTAAGAATCTTCTCATCTGTAATTCTTCGGCCAGTTTCAACCAGATATGGCAGCCCCACACTCTATTTTAATTCACTATCTAGTTTATAAACCCAAATCTTCTTCGCAATGTACATGCTCATTTTCTGGAACAAAAAACCCTGAATCTTTGTAATGATGTCCTGGTTTCTGATTTCTTATGAAAGATTTTGCTAACAGGTGACCCTTGGCCGAAATTAGGTCAAAGGTTAGCTCTTTGATTACTTTTGCAGTCATCAACTCAGGTGAGCCCTTTAGGGCAACTGGCCCTCTTGTTCAGACTTGTTCTAAAAAATTTGATCAATGAAAATTTGGGGCAAATGGGGGGGTAGCAGGGTCTAACAGAAAAGTCATGAAAAAATGTGAACAAATCTCCCCTTAACCACTGGGCAAATATGGATCAAACTTTGCAGGGATATTCTGTAGGTGACCCTTTTCAAAACTTGTTTTCAAAATTTGTAGAAAAATTGATTAATCATGAAAAAAATGGTGGCAAGGTTTGGTGTGGCTAATCAGACAGTGAAATCATGAAAATTGTTCCTTATAATGTTTCTCTTCTTAAACTTTTGGCCATTTTGACCGAACTTGGCAGGAATGTTCATCAGGCAAATCTTTTCATAAGTTTGATTTGTGAAAAAATGGGGTTGCGGCAGGGCAGAGCCTAGCAGACAATTCTTTAAACAAAGTTTCTCCTCCTAAACCCTTGGCAAATTTGAACCAAACTTGGCATTAATATTCCTTTGGTGATCATTAAAACATTGGGGCATGACAGGCTGAGACCTATCAGACTTAGAAAATCATGAAATAATTTAAAATGGTAAAAAATGGTAATGGTATAAGAGATAGGCCAAATTTGACTGTAGCAATATTTACAAAATAAATAAAATTGCTTACTTGAATAGGGCATATTTCCTATCGGGTGCAGATGTAACCCATTCAGACACAATCCCTTCTTTTTTACACTACTCAAGAAAAAGCTTTGGAAAAAATTATGGAAAATAAAGAAATTGCTTGTATCAAGCAATTACTTCTTTATCAACATTGTTTCCTATCTTAAAGAGGAAATCATTTAAAATTCTATCAAATAATGATCTGCAGCTGCCTTCAATTTGGAACAGTCTAAAATTTTGTTGTATGGGAATGGGTTAACCATTTCCTGTTTAAACCCTGGATTTTACGTTACTGTGATTTTGATACTTGAGAAAACATTGTGGAAAAAGAAGAAAGTGCTTGGTACAAGCAATTTGTCCTTATCCGACAATATTTTCTACCATATATGATGGTTTCTTTTACAATTACATCAAATTTTCATTATTGTCTGCAAGCTCTTTCATTTTGGACCAGTCTAAAATTTCAAAAAACGGGAAAGGGTTAAGAGTTATGATGCATCTGTGAATTTTGTGCTTATGCATCAAGTTGATCAACCTTGTGTCTAATTTCCATTTAACCCACTACCATAGAGCAAAATTGAAAGTAGTTTGCAGACGACAATTTTTAAGTAGATGAAATTTTAGATTTTTTCAACTTTCTAGAAAGTAAACATCTTGTAAAATAAGGAAATTGCTTGTTACAAGCAATTTCTTCATTTTATACAATGTTTCCCATATGTCTCCCTTGAGGGCCATAAAAAAGTGTCACTGTTCGGGAATTGGTTAACTCATTACCGCACAATTCTACCTTTAGTATGCCTTTCAATAAAAAATGTTTATGAAAGCAATGTGGAAAATGGAAGGATTGTCATCTGCAACTTTTTTTTCCCTTGACCATTCCAAAATTTTGTACCTGTTCATTGGTTTAGAACACACTATCTAAATCATCATTTTGATACAAATGCTAAAATAGATGGTCAGTCAGTAATGTCAATAAAGCAAGGATGGTAATTGCAGAATGAATTGTTCGTTTACAAAGACTAAAGCATGTGTGTATTATTTAACTCTTGCCATACTGAATTAAAAGCCAATACAGAATTGCATTAAAATCAAAGGACTATCAGTACCGGAAGGCCTTATTTGGATCAGTATTCCTGTTAAAACTTTTTAAAAAACTCTTGCTCAAATGGAGCATCCAGGAGGTGTAGACCAAGATCAAACTTCACATATGTTATCTTTGTCTATACATCCTGCAATAACAGGAATATTACAGGTTCAGCATGACAAGGACTAAGATAGGACAGTTGTTACTGTTTAGTCTTTGTTTAAGTAAATGTCAGTATAATGTGTATATTTCAGGTTGTGTCTCTACCATCACAAACATGTCCTTATAAGGTCAGAATATCAGAATCTTCCTTTGTAATTAAAGCTGATGTAATTAATCTCAGGGGTGAGTAGTTTTGTATCATTTGAGTCTGAGCATTGTATTGCTAACAACTGGTCCATTTTATTAACCTCAGATATCATATCTAAGAAAACATATAGGGAAAAGAATAAATTGCTTGTTATAAGAAAACCTGACGCATTGTTTAACAATTTTCTAGTACTACTGAACACATTACTTGAAACTTAGTATATATGTTCACTATGAAAATACCGATTAATACCAACAATGGGGATAAAAATGCATTGTGTGTTAATGGGTTAAACATGACAAAGACATCTAGCAGTTGGGACATCCATGTAATGAATTAAGAATATCTGGTGTTGTGTATCAATTTTTAATCAGTGTACAAAGTGCATAGGATAGGCTCTGATCAGACTGCAGGGTTGATGCATGTCTTTATTTTGTAATTGTGTTTTTGAAGGTTTTTGTCCATCAAAAAAACAGATCTACCAATCAATTCATTCATTCATACTGGATGACTTTCAACACTGATGTAATACAAAGTTGGTTTGTGAGTGACTTAAACATTGTAACTTCAGCTTATTCAAGCTGTAATAAGGTCATTTAGATTGCCCACCAACAGTATGTTTGTTACTTAACCCTTGTCAGGCTGAACCTAAAATATTCCGTTTTTGACAGGAGGTGTAGTCAAGATTAGCCTGCACATAAGTGCAGTTTGATCTTTGTCTACATCTCCTGCTTGTACTTTTTCTGCCAGAGTTGTTTACGAAATTGATTTCTAAAAGAAATATTGATTTTTTAACAAGTTCTATCCGTGCTTTCAGCCCTTTGATTTTACAGCAATTCAGTAAGGTAATTTATACAGCATTACAAGGGTTAATGTACCTGACTATATATTTTGTCATTTACAGTTAAACTAAGTTGTTAATGGTCTTCAGGCATAACCAGCAATCTGTTGAGTGTGCAGGCTTGTTTATTATCATTTTGAAAATGGCAAAAATAGCTGTTTCTTTGTGTATTCAATTATGAAGGGCAGAAAAGATTTTCTAAACCTAAATGAGACTTGTTAAAGTTAGTTAGAAGTCTGATTGAAATTCTCTTTTAACATAGTTTTCTGAAAATACATTATGATAAGAATTAATCTCTTGAATATGTTTATGATTTAACTTTTTTCTGATATCAAGGGCATAGTAAGGGTAATTCAGTCAGTACTGTTCTCTCAATTCTGGAGTTGTGGGTTCAGACCCTGGCTCAGCCAATTTCTTTGCAACAATTGACAAAAGTCATCTCATGAATGGGCAAATGAAAAGTAGTTTCCCTAAGTGAGATTAGCAGCTGGTAGCTTCAATAGAATGTTGTGGTTGTACTGGTGTGAGAAAAGAAAGGAATCCATGGTTAGGCTCACCAGCCACTGAGATATAACTTAACCCATTCCCACACAGTGGAATTTTAGACAAGTCCAATTTGAAAGAGGTTGCAGATGACAATTTCAAATTGTCAAAAATTTTAAAATCTTTGTCTCCCTTGGTAGAAAAAAATGTTGAAAATGTAGAAATTGCTTGTTACAAGCAATTTCTGCATTTTCTACATCCGTTGCTTGTAACAAGCAATTTCTACATTTTCCACATTGTTTTCCGGCACTATTTTCTTAACCCTTTTCATGCTGATCCCGGAATATTCTTTATTTGACAATAACTGTGGCAGGTGTCAAGACAAAGATCAGCCTGCATATATGTGCAATTTTATCTTAGTCTACATTAAATGCTTGTTCTTTAAGTGTTGAGAAAATATTTGAATATAAAGTAGACCTAAGTCTGACAAAAAATATCAGAATTTTGTGAAGAAAGGATAAATATTCAGCAGGACAAGGGCTAAGGGGCGTAAAATGGGGAATTGTGTGCGAAAGGATTAAATAATATCGAAGGTAGGGATTAACCCCATACAATCAATTGTAATAAGAAGGCATGTGTATATTTCAGGTGAAAGTGTGTGTTTAGCGTGCTATGTGGCTAATGGACACATCATGGTATATAGTTTACCAAGCCTTAAACTGCTGCTGGATGTGGAATTTCTGGCACTCACAGACTTGAGGTACTTTGCAATGTAAGGTTTCTTCATTCACACTCATAGAAGGTGTGCTCCTCCTAGACTAGAACATGAACACGTACAGTAGTAAGTCCAGGGCTCTCACAAAACCAATGTAGTTTCCAGTTTTAATGACAAATTGCATGTGTTATGATTGGCTACATGTACACTGTAAAAATTCTATTAAGCCATTCCCACAAAATGACACGTTTTGATGCCCCTCAAGAAATCAATTGGGATAACGTGAATTTGGACCAGTCTAAAATTTTACTGTCTTTAACGGTTATTGACAAATTGCATGTGTTATGATTGGCTACATGTATACCGTAAAAATTCTGTTGAATACCCATGCTCTACTTAGTGTCCAGCCAACTTTTTTGACTTCAAAATTGTCCATTGCAGCAATATTTGAATTGCTCATGTTACTTACCATCTTGAATGGTTTATTAAATTTTCAAATAAGATAAACGTCAAATCCTTTTTGAAAGTTTATGTTATCAAATACATTTACCAATGCCTTCAAGTATTTTGATTACTATAAGTGTTGGCCACAGGCAAAACAAAGGATCACAAAAGTGAATAAAAATTGGACTAAACACTAGACCATGTATATACTTATATTCTTCTTAACTACATTAAACAATTCCTCATTGGCTTAAATTTTAAATTGTTGACAGAGGTGTCAATTTGGTATGATCTGTTACTCTGTGTTTTTGTTTATGGTTTCCTGATATTGTAGCTGACAATTAAATTACATACCATCTAGATAATCTGCTTAAAAGATGGGTATTTTGATACGCATCTTGGTATTTAAATGAATTTTTATGCCCAGATTACAGAATGGCAGAAGGGCATATGAGTGTGTTCCTGAGTGTCCATGTGTGTGTCCAAATTTGTGTGTTACAGTTATTGATGGATTTCAATATAACTTGGCACAGTTGTTCCCCATGATGATTGTTAGAGTTCTTACATGAAAAGTTTGTTTGGATACAACCAAGGTCAAAGATATAGCTGAAGGTCAAGTGGTAATAACCCTGTCCAGTTTGTGTATAAATTTCAAATTAACTTGGCACATTTGTAGATTTTTTGTTTCCATGCTGTAACTCTAGAACTGAATGATCCTACAACCATGACACTTCATACAGTTGTTGCCAAGGATGCAAGTAAGACCCTTTTTATTTTGGGTCACAAAGGTCAAGTCCAAAATTCAACTTTGATTGAAGATCATTTCCATGCTCTTACTCAAAAGCCAATTCACCTAGGACCTTGACATTTTAAACAAATGACATCTATAACCCATTAAGCTTTCCTATTGTTTTTGGTGACGTTGGTCAAAGGTCAACTGCTCTGTATTAGCAATAGAATTCTGATGAGGTGTTTAAGTCTACTTTGCAACAGTTATTGTTTGGACAGGGTCAAGGTCACAGCTTACAGTCATATATCATAATTGACCTTGTTTGGAGTGTGTATCCTTCCTGTATGCATTGATTTCAATAACTTAGCACTGTTGTTACCCTGGTTTAGTAGAAATTCTTTCATGGTCAAAGACAACAATTTATCGCATTACCAGATGGCAAAATTTTAGACTGACCAAAATCAAAAGGAGATTCAGCTGACAATTTCCAGTTTTTGAATTTTAGAATTTTTCAACTTTCTAGGTAGAAAAAATTAAGGAAAATGAATAAATTACTTGTTGTAAGCAATTTCTTCATTTTCCAATATGTTTTCCCAATTCTTTGTTGAGGGGTGTCAGAAATTGTGATTGTGTGGCTATACTTTAAGGTTACATTGCAAAAAATGACCTAGTAGGTTAATGTAAGATTCTAGCCCAACAATTTGAGTTAGGTTGTTTTCATCATTGTCATCCCCAAAATTTCAACATTTTGTATATCTCTAGTATTAGTGGACACATTCACTTGAAACTGGGAAGATATCTTAACTATCAAAAGAGCAATCCATATAAACAAGGGGAATGAAATTGAATGCATTTTTATTGAATTATGCCCCCTTGTTAACCTAGAAATTTTACCAACTACCAAGCACTCAAAAAGCCAGGCATTGGTATCTGCATGCAATTCTCTTGTTGTCACTTTACAGCACATACTTAGGACTGAATGCAGTATTTTTGAAGGCATCCATGTCTGTGACACATTTTTAGATTTTTATTATGTTGTTTTTTTGTTTTCTTTGGGGATTTTTAAGTCTTTTTTTTTCAAAATAATTGGTAATCATTTAGTTACTTAAGTTTACAGTAGATACATGTTAATCACAACTGTCACATTTTAAATTGTACAAACAAAAAAGTCCTAAGGTAATTAATATTAAAGTTGTTGCATTTTGTACCCTCTTGAACAGAAAGATTTAACACCATTTATTGCACAATCTGTGATGTCGGCTATAGTAGGTTTATTCAGTCAAATTGTAAAATACATAGATCTAGATGTTTGAACTTTGTGCATGCTGCCTAGCACCTGTATTAGTTAGATATCAAAAATATGTATTTCTTTTGCATTAGCCCATTGCCACAGGATCCCTCTTTTCAATGTACTGAAGAAAACTAATTAGAAAATCATAGTTGGGAAACGAGAAATTGGTTGTCACAAGTAATTTCTCCTTTGGAAAAATGTTGATACTTTGTTTCAAATTTCAAACAATTTCAATTTTGTTTGCAAATACTGACTTTGGACTTGTCTGAAATTTTGTCATCTGGCTATGGACTTAATATTTTAAATTTTTAATTTGAATTCCCTGAAATATTTATGGTTGGTTCAAATTAAATTTGTCTGTAGAATTGACAAGTATAAGATAAATAAGAATTTGCTTTATTGAATTTAATTAAATTTCATGCATCTATCCCTTTTCTTATTGAATGATATGAAGATACATATTCAACTGCTTACTGTTGCCTAAGTCAGTTTGGCC
Source organism: Fragum fragum (assembly GCA_946902895.1). Lineage (NCBI taxonomy): Eukaryota > Metazoa > Mollusca > Bivalvia > Cardiida > Cardiidae > Fragum > Fragum fragum. The sequence continues at coordinate 31,031,046 of OX336368.1, read as the reverse complement.
GTCATATTGAAACACCTTTTGGTGATTCATTTTGCAACTTCCTAATTGACAATCACTTTTATTATGGTCAAATATACAATTAACTATTAAAAGATGGAAGAAAGTGGCTTCTAAAACAAATATGGTAATGTAATCTTTAATCTTATGCCCTAATATTGATACCTGTAGCCATTTTTTGTCCTTCCATTTGTCATTTTAAAATACAAGCTATAAAGTTAACATTTTAGCTAACCTGAACACAAAGTCTTGTCCATCATTCGTTGTGTGTTAACATTTTGTGTGCACTCTAGGGGCCACTACTTTGCCTCCAATGTCTTGAAACTTGAGCAGAATGCTTGTTTCTATGAAACCTTAGAAAAACCTTGTGTGCACTCTAGAGGTCAGATTTTTGCTTCAAATGTCTTGATATTTGGTTAGAAACTTTTTCTTCATAATATCTCGGTCAAATTCGATATTGGGTAATATGAAGTCAAAAAGAAGGTCACTAAATCAAAACTCAAAAAATCTTTTGGTCAGAAAGTTTGTCTTATGATATCTCGTTCAATTTCACATTGGGTCACATGAGGTAAAAAAGTTGATCACTAGGACAAATTTTAAATAAAAAACCTTGTGTGCTTTTTTTCCCCCTTAAATAGATCGATATTTGATTTATAAATTAGTATAAATTGACTGTAATTGAATGCTTGTCTGCATAAGATCTAGGTCATGTCTGAAATTATATCATATTGGGTCAAAAACTAGATCACTAGGTTAAATTGAAGGTCCTTGTGTGCAATCTTGAGGGCATTTTTTGTCTCAAATATTTTGTTTTTTGGTCAAAATGCTAGTCTTTATAATGTCTTGGTCAGCTTTGATATTGGGTCACATAGGATCTAAATGTAGTTCCCTAGGTCAAATCTCAGTATACTTTGTATGCATTCTAGAATGCTCAAAATGTAGGTCACTAAGATCAAATCTTTGAATAACTTTGTATACAGCGTAGAGGCTACATTAATTGCTTAAATATCTTAAAACTTGGTGCAAGTTATGCAAGTAAGAATTTAAGAAAAAGTCTCACCTTTCTTAAAAAGATTCGGTCATTGTTGCTTTTTAGCTTACCTAATCACAACATTCTCAAGGGGAGTTTTCCTCAATCCGGATTCCGTCATCCATCATCATTTGTCTGTTGTCCATCAAAATCTTGTGTGCAATCTAGAGGCCACATTTTTGGCTCAAATGTCTTAATTTTTGGTCAGAATGTTTGTCTTGATAAAACTTAAGTTCATTATTGGGTCACATGGGGTCAAAAACTATGTCACTAAGTCAAATCTTATAAAAACCTTGTGTGCACTTTAGAGAACACATTTTAGGCTCAAATGTCTTCTCTTTTCCACAATATTTTCTACCCTACTGAATTGTTATTTTCAAACTAAATCTACTTTCAAGTTTGTTTCCAAAACCTTTGCATTTGGACAGTTCTAAAATTTTGTAAGGCACGAAAGGGCTTAATTGACTTTGACAGTATAGGTTCACAACTGTGCTTTACCAAACAGTCTAGTATCTGATAGCTAGCAATCCCGATTCATTGCGATGGATACTCGTTATGAGTTTCATTCTCATTGTGATGCATAACAATCACTGTCTGATTTTGAAGGAAGCCAACGTCATAGGGCAGTTGGTAGCACGTCCGACTGTCAATCTAGAGGTCCCGGGTTCGATCCCCGAGGGCCGCACTCATCCATTCTGACTATTTGTCTCTCACCAATGGGTATGATCATAGACCTATGTTGGATAGCAGCTGGAGGCTAGGAAAGGATGTAATGGTAGTACTGGTTTGAGAAATACCAGGATCCATTGTTAGGTGCTCCAGCCGCCACCATATAACTTAAAGAATGTTGAAAGTGGCGTAAATCCCCATTCAAACAAACAAACAAACTGATTTTGAAGGAAAAATCTAAAAACAGCCTAAGAAAGAATGGACCAGAAATATGATGATTATTCATCACAATTATTTGAATTCTGAGTTATAGATGCTTTGTAAAACTGTGAGAAGCTTTATTGAAAAAAACCATGATGGCTAATTGCATTGGACATTAACCCATTCCCACTCAATTAAAATTTTATACCAGTCCAAATTCAAAGAAGTTGAAGACGACAACTTTAAGCTGATGAAATATTTAAAATCTTTGTCTTTTAGGGTAGAAAACATTGTAACAAGCAATTCCTTCATTATCCACAATGTTATCTAAAGCTTTCATAATAACCCATTCCCACACAGTGACGCTTTTAAACGCACCTGAATATGAATGCTTTGAAAAAAATTGTGGAAAATGAAGAAATTGCTTGTTACAAGCAATTTCTTCATTATCCACAATGTTTTCTACTCCAAAAGAGAAAGATTTGAAAGATTTCATCAACTTAAAATCGTCGTCTGCAACTTCTTTTAAATTGGACTTGTCCAAAATTTCATTATGAGGGAATTGGTTAAGGGACGTTTTAAAGCATCGTTGAGTGGAGATGGGTTAAGGTCATATGCAATGTGTCAATGAATTGCTTACTATGTTTATTTACAGGACAATGTATTTATTAAAATTTAAGACATTTTCTAAACAAGGTGTGTGGTTCTTTGTTTTAGCCCATAAATCATGTCTAGCAATGAAATAAAGCAAGATTTAGGTTCCCATTGAAGAGATTTTCATGTGCTTCTTGTAGACATCAAAAGAATTATGAATGGCGGCTTTGATTGGGGATAGAATTAATTTATTTTGAAAAATCACATTGGGATGATTTCCCTTTACAATAGGAGGTTAGGGTTAGTCATCAGAAACTAGAGTGCTGTGTAATTTGTATAGGACTGCCAACTTAGGTACTAGCACATGAAATAACCAAGAAGATCTCTCAGAAAACTTGCACAATCCTCAAGAGTTGGGTTATCTTCCAGGGTAATTGTGTACTTTGGCAAAGGGTAGTGACAATCATTATTGCCCGTCTGTCCGTCCGTCCTAAAACTTTGAAAATCTTCTCAGAAAGTGTTGTTCAGAATTCAACCAAATTTCACAGAAATGGTTCTTGTGACCTTTTATGAGATTCCTTAAATGAATTTGACCTTTAAAAAACCTTCTACTTGGAAACCATTTGACGGATTTCAAACAAATTATACAGGAATGGTCCTTATCAGATTTTTTCAAATGGGTTTATTGGGCGGGGCCAATTTCCATATATGGAACACCCTTTGAAAATCTTTTTCTCTGCAACTAGTCAATTGATTTCAACTTATTTCGCAGGGATGATCCTATGGTGACTTTTATCAGATTATATAATAGAATTTTGATCGGATGAAAAACATAGCTTTAATGGGTGGGGCTAATTTCAATATATGGTAAATAGTGAAAACTTTAAAAATTGGCTATTCTCAAAAACCATTTGATTGATTTCAACCAAATTTCACAAGAATTATAATTGACGACCCTTTATTGGATTTCTTCAATGAATTTGATTGGATGAAAATCATGGATTTTCGGTAGGGCAGAACTTATTGTATTTGGAATATAACTGAAAATTTTGAAAATCTTCTTCTGAGAAACCTGTTGAGGGATTTCAACCAAATATTGCAGGAGTGATCCTCTGGTGACTCTTTGTCAGATTCCTTCATATAAATTTGATCGGTTGATAACATGGCTTTTATTGTCATGACTTATGTCCATATTTAGTTAACAGTGAAAATTTTGTAAATACCTTTTTATCTAAGTTAGTAAATGAATATAACGTAAGCAAACTTGACTGTTGTAAAACATTGAAAACTTTGAAATGCTTCTCCAGAACTATTTCAAAGATTTAAGTGACCAGATTTATTTGCCAGGTATATGGCAAAGATGAATCAGTTTATACCGAATTCCTGAAAATACCATTTGCTTAACCCTTTCCTGTTTTTTGAAATTATAGACTGGTCCAAATTAAAAGAGGTTGCAAACAACAATATATATTTGATACAATTTCAAATGAAACCATTGTATGTGGTAGAAAATATTGTGGGAGAAGAAGAAATTGCTTGTTACAAGCAATTTCTTCTTTTTCCACAATGTTTTCTCAAGTATAAAATTACAGCAACGTAAAATCCCGAGTTTGTACAGGAAAGGGTTAATAAATACATTCAGGCCTGTGGAGCGATTCAGGCACTCAAGTGCCTCTAGTTTAAAATTTAAGAGTGGTCCAAACAGAGAGAGGTTGCAGACGACAATGAGAATTGGATGCAATTTGAAATGAAACTATGGTAAGTGGGAGAAAATATTGTGGGAAAAGAAGAAATAGCTTGTTACAAGCAAATTTTTCTTTTACTACAATGTTTTCTCGAGTATAAAATCACAGCTACGTAAAATTCCAGATTTGTACAGGAAAAGTTCAATAAAATACCTTTCTACAATTTCAGGGTAGCCAGGACATTTTGTTTTAGTAACCATGGACATGCAATGTATATGTGTTCTCCTACAGAACTACAGAAAATAACCTACTCTGCTGAGATATGGTAAGTAAGGTGTTTAGGATTAACCCTTGTCATGCTGTATAAATCACCGTACTGAATTTCTGTAAAATCAAAGGGCTGAAAGCACTGGTAGAACTTGTTGTTCAATAATCAATATTTCTTTTAGAAATCAATTTCATAGATAACTCTGGCAGGAAAAGTACAAGTAAGAGGTGTAGACTAAGATCAGACTACACTTATGTGCAGGCTGATCTTGGTCTACACCTCCTGCCAAAACCGGAATATTCCGGGTTCAGCATGACACATTACCAGACAACAAAAGTTTAGACTGGTCCAAATTTTATGAACTGACAGACTACTAGTTTTGGTAGATAAAATTTTACAAATATTTGTCTTTTGAGGTAGAAAACATTGTGGATAATGAAGAAATTGCTAGTGGTAAGCAATATCTTCATTTTCCATAATGTTTTCCAAAGCTTTTTTTCTTTGGGGCATCTAAAAGAGTCAATGTGTGGAAATGGGTTAAGATGGTAGATGTTAGCATGCCCCTAATCGAAAGAGTAAGTAGATGATATCTTGAAACTGTGTGTAAATTGAAAATAGAATAGAAAACATTGGGAAGAAAGAAGATATTGCTTATTAAAAGCAAATCCATCATATCCCTTTTTGATTTTCAAATTGTAATATCACAGAAAGGTAATCTTTATTGAATACATGTTCAATGTGAACCTCAAACTTTGTGTATGGTTTTTCAAGTTGGCTTTTCCATTTGGATCACTTCAGCCTAATATGCCCTTGAACTGAAATGTTTAACCCTTTTCCTGTTTTTAAAAATTTTAGACCTGTCTAAATTCAAAGAATTTGCAGACGACAATATAGAATCCATTTTATTTGAAAAGTAATCTTTCAATAGAGTAGAAATCATTGTGAACAAAGAAGAAATTGCTTGTTACAAGCAATTTCTTCTTTTTCGACAATGTTTTCTCAAGTATAAAAACAAGGGGACGTAAAAACAAGGGATTGCACGGGAAAAAGTTAACCCATTTCACTTGCTAACCTTTTAGGGTGTACATTGATGGTTCAGCTCAAAACAGTTGTAGTTACGTATATGCTTATGGGCAGTTACAACTGTTTCACAATGAAGCATCCATATACATTTCTTTGGGAAGCTCTTGTCCAGAAATTTTCTACTCAGAAATGTCTCAAATCATTTCTGAAAAAATCATAGTAGTTTTCCTCTGGTGACCTTTCATCAGATTCACCTGATCTGTTGAAAAATATTGCTGCAAGTTCAATCAATGATATAAAATTATTAACTTTGTTAGAATTATGGCTTTTGTATGCAGGCCAAATTTCTGTAGGGGATGTACTATTGCAAGGGAAGTAGAATTGCTGTATTGGGCGACTTTGTTAAAACTTGTCTCCCTTATATTTACTGTAAATTCCTGTTGGAATGTGGGTGTGTGTGGATGGGGCAGGGGAAAATTCTAAACTTACGAAATGTTGCATCAGGTACCTGACATGTGTTCCTTGTCTAATCAGTTTTATTTACTTATTTATGTTTTTAAGGGGAGTGGGGGTGAGAAATACAGGTGCTCAAGCATCCACAGTTCAGGAGTTGTAGTATGTTTGTGAAAATTCAATGTTGTCAGTGATGATGATAATCTATGGGAATCATTCTACTTGTGTTCAGTGATGATTTAGATGATTTATAAGGAGAATGATTTCTATTCTTGATTTCTTTTTTGTTTTCAGTAATTATATTTGAAATGAAACATAAAGATCATTGATGCACTTAAAATTTCTTCTTTATTTTTCAGTGATAATCTAAATGAGATGTTAGGAGAATTATTCTTGCCAACAGAAACCCCTGAGGCCCCAAAACAAGGGTTTTTCAAGAACTTGTTTGGTGGACCATCCACTCTAGATAGGGAAGAACTATGTAAGTGTATTAACCCTTTCCTGGTTTTTGAAATTTTAGACTGGTCAAAATTGAAAGAGGATGCAGACGACAATGAAAATTGGGTGCAATTTGAAATGAAACCATTCTATGTGGTAGAAAACATTGTGGTAAAAGGAGATACTGCTTGTTACAAGCAATTTCTTCTTTTTCCACAATATTTCCTCAAGTATAAAATCACAGCGACGTAAAATCCGGGGTTTGTACAGGAAAGGTTTAAATTGTTGTCTGCAACTTCATTCAAAATGGACTTGTCTAAAATGTTGTTGTGTGGTAGAGGATCAAGGATGCAGCAGACGATAATTCAGAATGGAAAAAGACTTATAATTAGTCATAAATTCATATTTTGAATCATTCTCAACCCTTATCATGCTGAATTAAATCCTCTACAAAATTGTGCTAAAATAAAAGGACTAAAAGCACAGACAGTACTAATTTTCTGTTGGTAATAATTCGGAAAATTAAGTGAAAACACTATGCTGGATTTAAAGGGACAAGTAGGAGGTATAGACAAAGATCAGACTGCACAAATGTGCAGCCTGATCTTTGTCTAGACCTCCTACCAAAGCAGGAATATTCCATGTTCAGCATGACAAGGGTTAAAGAGTAATGACTTCAATTAACCCATTCTAACACAATCACACTTTTTAGCTCACCTGAGCACGTAGTGCTCAAGTGAGCTATTGTGATCCCCTTTTGTCCGGCGTCCATCTGTTGTGCGTCGTCCGTCAACAATTTCTTTAAACAACATCTCCTCCCAAACCACTGGGCCAATTTGAACCAAATTTGGCAGAAATGTTCCTTAGGTGGTCCCCTTCAAAAATAGCTAAAAGAATTGAAATTAAAAACTCTGGTTGCCATGGCAACAAAAGTGAAATTTTAAAATAATCTTTAAAAATCTTCTCCTCCTGACCCAGAAGGCGTAGAGCCTTGATATTTTGCATTAAGCATCAGTATATTGACCTCTTTCAAAATAGCTAAAATCATGATCCTCGGGTCCCCATGGGCAGAGCCCCAGGGGGGTGGGGTTTATATAGAAATAAAGAACGATTTTTTAAATGACATCTCCTCCCAAACCACTGGGCTGATTTGAACCAAATTTGGCAGAAATGTTGCTTAGGTGGTCCCCTTCAAAAATAGCTAAAAGAATTGAAATCCCGTGAAAAACTCTGGTTGCCATGGCAACAAAAGTAAAATTTTAAAATAATCTTTAAAAATCTTCTCCTCCTAACCCAGAAGGCGTAGAGCCTTGATATTTTGCATGAAGCATCAGTATAATGACCCCTTTCAAAATAGCTAAAATCATGATCCTAGGGTCCCAAGGGGCAGAGCCCCCAGGGGAGGGGGGGGGGTATATAGAAATAAAGAACGATTTTTTAAATGACAACTCCACCCAAACCTCTTGGCCAATTTGAATCAAATTTGGCAGAAATGTTCCTTAGGTGGTCCCCTTCAAAAATAGCAAAAAGAACCCAGGGACCCGGGGGGGGGGGTGTATAGGCATGAAGCATCAGTTCACCGACTTCTTTCTTATTTCTGAAATTATAACACATGGAAAATGTTTTTTCCTTCTTCCAAATCAGCACTAATGCCTTGGAATTTGTAATTTAGACTTTTGGATCCCCAGGTTCATAGTCTTTATATGTAATTGTGGCCCACTTGTTTCATAATCCTAACCTTAACATGAAATTAGACTGTTGAAAGAAAAAGAGCCTTTGTCTCAGGTGAGCGCCCCAGGGCCAACGGCCCTCTTGTTGATACTTCCATGAAAGAAAGATTGGAAAACATTGTATATAATGAAGAAATTGCTTATAACACTATTTTCCCACTATAGGTTCTACCAAATAATACAAAGACTTTTATAATTTCATCAAGTTGGAACTCAACTTCTTAGGATTATGACAAGCCTAAAATTTTGTTGTCTTGTTACAGTTAACCAGAAACTGTGGCTAAGCATAGCACTGGCTTTTGTAGCTCTTTTAACCCATTACTAGACAGCTTATTTTTAGACTGGTCCAAATTGAAAGGAGTTGCAGACGACAAATTAAAGTTAATGAGATTTTAGATTCTTTCAATTTTCTTGATAGAAAACATTGTTACAAACAATTTCTTCATTTTACACAATGTTTTCTATCAAGAAAATTGTGACAAGCAATTTCTTCATTTTACACAATGTTTTCCTAATTGTTTACTTGAAGGGATGTCCAAAGACGTCACTTGGTTATGGGTTCTTAAGGTGTCTTTTTCAAAATCTGTAAGAAATAAAATAATCATCAGTTTTTATTTCTTACAAAATATTTTGCGGAAATAAAAAGTGAATATATTTTTAATTCTGTCTGACTTTCTCTATATTCATGAATAGTTGGAGAGGCTAGTGGTAAATGTTCCCGAGGTTTGGCAACCAGAGTACCAGGTTCTGGTGGGATGCAACAGTTACAAGCACAAGCTGCTGGAACCACTAGCGCTGGAGGAGAGGTCATGAGGGCTAGACAGGTAACTTTCAGTGACCAAAATCAGTCAAAATTTTGACCCTTTTCATGCTGAACCAGGAATATTCAGGATTTGGAAGGAAGTGTAGACTAAGATCAGCCTGCATGTAAGTGCAGTCTGATCTTAGTCTACACCTACTGCTCGTCTTTTTTAAGTCTGAGGGGTTTATGAACCGTTTTTTCAAAAGGATTTTTAACCTTCAATAAGTGCATCCAATGCTGTCAGCCCTTTGATTTTAATGCAGTATAGATGATTTTTGTTCAGCATAACAAGGGTTAATACACAAGTTACCTTGACATGCCTTCTGATTGATAAAGACATGTTTTTAGCTCCACTGAAAGCAAGTGCGCTATTATCATTGCAGTGTTTCCATTGTGCATGCATGTGTCCATCTCTCTGTTAACTCTTATTTTAAAGATCTTCGATTCTTCACCTCAGAAAGTAAAGTGAACATAATTTAATTAAATTCCACATGAGTGATCCTTGGGTGACCCTTTATCTGATCCGTTCAAAGAAATTTGTTCACCTAAGGATCATTCATGTGAAATATGGTTGAAGCCATGGCTCTTAAGGTTTGAGCTAATTTCCATATATGGTGAAAACTTTGAAAATCTTCTTCTCAGAAACCAGCTGACGAATTACAACCAAATTTCACAGATGTCCTTTATATGATTCCTTAGAAAAATATTGATTGGATGAAAAAAAAGCTTTTATGTACAAGGCTATATTCTGTACATAGTACATTGGTCTATAGCAAATCTTTGAAAATATTTTTCTCAGAAGCCATTTGATCGTTTTCAACTAAATTTATTAGGAATGATTATTTGGTAAACGTTTATCAAATTCCTTCAAAGAGTTTGATAAAACAAAGATGGCTTTATGCTTGGTGCTAATTTCCATATATGGAAAATTGTAAAAACCTTTGAAAACCTTCTCAGAGACAAGTTGATGGATTTCAACCATTTTCAGAGACAGTTTATCAGATTCCTTCATAGAAGTGTGCTGGGTTAAAAATCATGGCTTTAATGAGCAGGGCTAACATCCATATAATTGAAGGATAGTTCGAAAAATTAAACCTTGAAAGAATAACACTGAAGCAATAGAACTGTATTCTCTTTCAATTAAATATAACCTGAATTTTCATTGGATGAAGTAAAGGACTAAGTATACTTTAATAAAAAGTAAAAAGATTTATACAAATGAGAATTTCCCCTTGAGTGAAAATTTTTATCCACAAGCATTAGTTCTATGCAAAATCCAACTTACGATGACCCATTACTAAGGGGCAGAATTTTAGACTGGTCTAAATTGAAAATAATAGCAGACTGAAAATATAATTTGAATTAATTGAATTGAAAAATGATCGTATAGAATAGAAAACATTGTTAGAAAAAGTTTGTTTCAAGCAATCACCTTTTCTCACAATGTTGAAAATCTTTATTTCTTAAGTGCATCAAAAATGCAGGATTAACCCCATTCCCACACTACATAATTTTAGGCCAGTTCAAATTCAAAGAAGTTGCAGACAAAATTTTAAGTTCATAATTCTTTAAAATCTTTGTCTTTTGGGGTAGAAAACATTGTGGATAATGAATAAATTGCTTGTAACAAGCAATTTCATCATTCCTACAATGTTTTACAAAGTTTTCGTATTGAGGGGCATTTAAAAGTGTCATTGTGTGGGAATGGGTTAAATGGTAATCAGTTAACCATTTCCCATTTTTCAAAATTTTTGTCCAATTTGAAAGAAGTTATGGATGATAATTAAAAGTGGGTGCAATTCGAAAAGTATCAAACCTACAGGCTAGAAGAAATTGTTGGAAAAGAAGAAATTAATTGTTACAAGCAATTTCTTCTAATCTCACAATGATTTTTCACTTATAAAATTTTAGGGGCTTAAAAATAAGGGATTGTGCAGGAAAGGGTAAATAGAACATCAGACTTTCCTTCAAGTGATATCCATTTTGTAAATTTCAGTTGTTTACTGAAAGAGGAGAGAAGTTAGCTGGTTTAAGTGACAGGACAGAAGAAATGGCTTCACAAGCAGAGGCTTTCTCAAATACAGCACACCAATTAATGTTGAAATATAAAGACAAGAAATGGTACCAGTTCTAGCTAACATTGTAAACCCTCTCAAGCTCAGTTACGCCACAAGCTCATGTGTTTGTATCATCCGAACAAGGCCTTTATTGGGAGTTGCAAGATTGGAACTGTGCGGGGTGTTTGGACAAGATTAGATTGATATAAGATATGCCATTGGGTAGAGATCTAGATGACAGGGATTGGTGAAAATATTAAACTGAAAACTTCCAAATTGAAAGAAGTTGCAGACAACAATTTCATGTTTGAAGAAATTTAAAAGTCTTTGTCTTTATGTGTAGAAAGATTGGGAAATGAAGAAAAGCTTGTTATAAGGAATGTTTCCACCAGAGCTAATATCTAGAGGGATGTAAAAAAGCAAGATTGTGTGGGAGTGGGTGAAGAACCTATGTATGAAAAACCCTATGACCTAGATACTGATTGGAATTGTCTTAACCTGCTACCAGTCAGCAAAGTTTAGACTGGTTCAAATTGAAAGGAGTTGCAGACAACAAAAATTGATGAGTGTTTGATTTTAACATTCTGGGTAGAAAGCATTGATGATAATTGAGAAATTGCTTGTTGCAAGCAGTTTTTTGATTTTCCATTATGTTTTTTCAATTGTTTTTATAGAGGGGCGTCAAAAGTCATCATTGTGTGGGAATGAGTTAATCTATGACCAGACATCCCACATTTGACACTAATGAAGAAAAAACTTAGGGAAAAGGTGACTGTTTTAAGCGAGCAGCTTCTTCTTTTCTCATGATTTTCTAGACCATGCATAATACTTACTTTTCATTTTTCGTAGCCTTTAGAATATTGCCTGCACCTTCATTTTATTTGAACTAGCCTAAAAATTTATCTACTACTACTGAGTTAATACAACTATTCCAATTAGTGCTTATTACTTAGGGTATTGGTTAGAATAGCTAAGGTTTTCAACTTTGAAATTAAAATTCACCTTTTTATTTGGAGCTCTGTCTATTGTGATGAGAAGATAGGTCATGATAATCCCTAGCTATTGCTGTATGTTAAAGAGAAATCGTAAAGTTATGTTGTATAGTTATTCCTTGTTAGATTGCCAGTCCATCCATTTCACAATTATGTACTTATTCTAAATCAAACCATTTGTGTAAAAATCGAACTATATATTCTTGTATTGGTAATAAACAAGTGACAAAAAGCCTAATGTTTCAACAAGTTTTTAGAAATATTGATTAGAACTAATAGCCGAGTTAGGGTCTTCACTTTGGTGTTGTCAGCATTTTCCATGCTTCTGAAATTGCTGCTGTGACTTCAAATGTGGTCTGATCTACATCTTTATAAGATATTTACATGAAACTTGAAATATATGGTGGCAACTGAAAGAAAAATTATGGTGATTCGAATTTCTTGAGAAAACAACCTTTTTAATTAATATTCACTATCAATGTCAGAGATAAAATTATGTCAAATACAAAAAGATATTCCATTGGTTACTTATTTCAAAATTTTGCTGGAGGCCATTCCTACTCAATCCGGATTTTTTTACAACCCTCAAGAAAATAGTTTTCAAAATTAATGGCAAAAATGAAGAAACTACTTGAAACCAGAAATTTATTTACTTTTCACAATGTTTTCTACACTGGAAGATGAATTGGTGTTTAATTCTATCAACTTGAAATTGTGTGCAAGTTCTTCAATTTTAGTCCAGTCAAAATTTTTTCACCTTGTCATGGGTTAAATGCTTGAAGTAAAATAGTTTTTAACCCTTTTCTGTGTTTCAAAATTTTAGACCTGTTTAAATTCAAAGCTTTTGCAGAGGAAAATTTGAAGTGGATTTAATTTGAAAAACAATCATTTAGTCAGATAGATAATAATTTGGAAAAACAAGAAATCGATTGTTACTAGTAATTTCTGCTTTTTCTACAATATTTTCTTGAGTATAAAACTACAGGGATATAAACATCCTAGGATTGAACAGAAAATGAGTTCGAAGGTTTCATCGAGTTTTTGAGAGTACAACAGGTTAATTGTAGGCTAATTGATATGTAAGGTTATAACCCTTTCCCATTCACAGGGTTTGTCTATGTCCTCTAGGAAACATTTTGTAGAACATTGTTGTTACAAGCCCATTTTCCTGATTCACAAGATGATTATACAAGTGTTAGATTCAATCAAATGTTTTGCTTAACAATATTCCTGAAAAAGGTGATTGATTGAAATGTGGTTTGTTTGGGAAAGGTTTTAGCAGGGATTTTGTGATCATTGTTTGAAGTTTGGCAAAGATTGGTTTCGATTCATGTTAACCCTTGTTGTGATGAATAAAATCCTTTTCAGAATTGTAGAAAAATCAAAGGGCTGAAAGTACTGGTAGTTCTTGCTCAGTTGTCAATACTTCTTCTGAAAATTAATTTCATAAATAACTCTGGTTTCAAAAGGACTGACAGGAGGTGTAGACTAAGATCAGACTGCGCTTATGTGCAGTCTAATCTTTGTCTATACCTCCTGCTAAAACCGGAATATTCCAGGCTCAGCATGACAAGGGTTAAGGCATTTGATCTCTTAATGACATATAGCAAAGAGAAAAACAAAAATAAAACAATGGCTTGCTTTATGAGGATTTCTCTCAAAGTGATATCAGATATTTGTCACCTGGTACTTGAAAAGATCTGAATAGTACCAAAAAAACTCAACCCTGGTCTAAGTTAAGAGCATAGGATGACAAGGTTTCAACTATTCACTCTGGCAGAATTTCCAAAGAGTTTTGAAATTTTATTCCATTGCATGGCCAATATTCATAAATGAATTTTACATGAGACATGACCTCATGTATCTGTCTTGCAGCCATGGGCAGATGACAAGTGACTTAACTCATAACCTGATGACAAAATATTAGACTCCTCCAAATAGGAAGAAGCTGCAGGAAGCATTCTAAATTGTGCATATATTGAAACAAAAAAGTGTAAAATAGAATTGATAATGGGGGAGAAAAAAAACAACTTCTTGACAATCTTTTGCAAGTTAAATGCCGTCAGTGTGTAAGTCAGGGTCATAGCACAATTGGTACCATGTGGGAGTCTGTATTGCAGGGTTACGGGTTTGATCCTGGTCCATAGTAAACATCCTTTTCTGACTTTTTTCTCCCACAGATAATTGTAAATCTGAGTAGGATGAGTAACTGGAAGCCCCCAAAGGATATTGTGATTATACTGGTGTGAGAAATACTAGGAATCCAGATTGCCACAATATATTTTAAAGTGGCATTGATTTCAATCAATCAATCTTTAGCATGTAAAGAGGTGGGAATGTAATGTACATTGTAATAGATGAAGTGGTATTAGGAGTTGACTTGTGACAAAAACTTTCTTCTTTTCCCACAATGTTCCCTACCATATTTTGATTTGCTGTCTCCAAATTGGACTAGTCAATCTTTTTTTAGTCTGGAAAAGAGTTATTAACAATTGCAGGTCAGTAGTGTTGTTTTCTGTTGTTTTTTTCTGTCACATGTTATTAGAGGTCTAATGCTGTTGGGGAAATTTAAAGATTTCGTGTGAGAAAACAAAAAAGGAATAATTACTATGTCCGATTCTTTTGTATGATATTAATATGTTGAATAGATTCCATGTGAATATAGTTCATGTAAATACATGATAGCTTTATTGAAAATGGTGCAGTGCATCTGTGTTATAAAATGTGTTGAAACTTTGGGAAGCAACTACTGAAGAAGGATTACTACTATATTTATAAATGTTTGTATTATTGTGTTTTTACCAAATGATTATACCTTGCAAATCTATCCCTCTGTCTGCCCCAACTTGTTCTGTAACTACTCCTGCATTTATGTACGAGTTTCCAAATGATGTTTCACAGATGTTTGCCATCATGAGTAGATGTGTCATTTTGAACTTTAGGATAGCCTCAAGGGCAAGGGTCAAGGTCAAATGATAAAATTTGGCATGCCTGGAGAATTTCATACGTTTTATGTTTTATTTCAAAATAATTCTTCAGGGTTGTTCTGCATCAAGAGTAGATGATTAAATTAAAACAATTTTTTAGATACCTAGAAGCTAAAGCTGAAATGTTAAAATTGCGCTTTAATGGAGCATAAACCCTACATTTATTGATGGATTTCAAAATAATTTGGCAAAAGCATTCTTCACAAAGAGTAGACTTTCAATTTGAAAGAAATAGTCTCAAGCATGACACCTACATAAACGGATAGATTACGAAATATATAGGCAAGGTTGCTTTCCTCAAGAGTAAATGTACAATATGAAACAAATTTTTGAATGGCAACAAGGTCATTGTTCCAGGTCTTAAAAATTGAAATAAAGAATCTTTATTAACATATTAAATTATTTTTTCAGATATCTGTTCAGAATTTTAATGTTTGCAGTTGTTTGATGATACTTTCAATTCCCAAAGGTCAGAAATTCTGTCTATTAACCCGTTTTCAACTACATAAAACATGTTGATGCCCCTTTAGAATAATACTAAGGAAAATATTGTAGAGAATCACTTATAATAAGCCAATGCTCCTTTATCCACTAGGTTTTTTAAGCCATATTCACTATTTTTTTTCAAAATCACACACACTTTGAAACGTCGGATCGGTCAAAAATTTTGTTGTCTGGTAAAGGGTTAAATGTTAATTGGACATATTTAAGAACTATGAATAAGTGGTAGGGAGAGCCAGATTCAGAATTGTTGCTTTCCAAAGTTACAGCACTCTGAGTGAGAAAGAAGTTTGTATGAAAGAAGTTTGTATGGAAGGATAAAAATCTAATCTACGTGCAGACAAACCGTGAAATCTTTTTAAGCATATGAGTTCTGTGTAAAATTTAGTGCAATACAAGACCTACAGATAAGAGGGAGTGTGGACAATCTTAGTACATCTTTGTTTCTCTTCTAAACCTTATGTTGTGGGGACTCGTAGGAATCATCTTGAAAAGACAAATCCATTCAGTACCCACAACTTAGGGATTGTTGCATAATTAATGAAATACTACTTATTGTAAATGAAGTCACTCCCTCTTTCTTGAGGTCTGCAATACCAGTACAAACAATGCAATACAAACTTTTGAATAGCCCTTGTTGAATTTGTATTCAACATGAGGATATTTCAAAACACCTTAATTTAACATTTTTTAATCCAAATCACTTGCAACCATTAATTGACAGCTTTTGGGAAAGAAAAAAAAAATAGACCAAAAAAACAAAATTGTATGTTCTTTTTGGCAATTCTGTGACTTCCAGGTTGCAGTGTTTAACCTATTCCCACACAGTGACGCTTTTTGACACCCCTAAAAGAAAAACAACAAGGAGGACATTGTTTAAAATGAAGAAATTGCTTGTCACAAGCAATTTCTTCATTTTACATAATGTTTTCAACCCAGATATTGAAAAAGTCTAAACTTTCACAAACGTTAAGATGTTGTCCGCAACTTCTTTCAATTTGGACCAGTCTAAACTTTTCTTGTGTGGTAAAGGGTTAAAGGTCCCAAGTATTTACACTATGTAAAGGCAATATGACATTTATGCTCTTGGTTGCTGGTTTGTCAGTATGTAGGTTAGATGTGTGTGAATTGAGGCATAGAAATTTTATTATGTATAAATGTAGCTATGAAAGGTCTTTATTTCTGTAGATAAATGATAGATATTTATATTTTGTTATTTACTTTGAATTGAGGCATTTATAACCTAAGATATTCTAATTATGTGTTAAATTTAGAGGTGATTGGAAAACTGTTTTAAGCACAAAAACAATGTACATCTCACCTGTCATACGAAAAGGGAACATCTGGGAATCCCCTTGACCCATTCGAACACAACTAAATTTTAGACTGGTCCAAATTGAAAGAAGTTCCAGACAACAATTAAAGTTTATGGAATTTTTACTTTTTCGTCTTTTTGGATAGAAAACGTCGTGGATAATGAAGAAACTGCTTGTAAGAAATAATTTCTTCATTTTCCACATTGTTTTCCAAAGCTATCTTCTTGAGGGGCGTAAAAAGAAGGGATTGAAGTGGGAATGGGTTAACCCATAACTAGACTGCACCAGAACTGATTGCAAATGCTAATTTGAATTGTGATTAAATTGAAAAAAAAGTACCATTAACCCATTACCAGACTGGTCCAAATTGAAAGGAGTTGAAGACGACAATTAAAAAATCATGAAATGTTAGATATTTCTAATTTCTTGCTAGAAAACATTGTGTAAATTGAAGAAATTGCTTTTCACAAGCAATTTCTTCATTTTCATAATGTTTTCCCAATTGTTTTTCATAGGGGGCATCCAAAAGCGTCATTCTGTGGGAATGGGTAAAGGGTTTAAACCATTGTGAGAAAAGAGAAGTTGCTGTAATAACCAACTTCTGCACAATACTCATTTTTTGACCCCTAAAGGAAAAAAATGAAAGCATTGTGGAAAAAAAATTGCTTGTAACAAGCAATTTCTTCATTATCCACAATGTTTTCTTCCCCAAGACATATATTTTTGAAAATCTCATCAAATAAAACATTTGAATTTAGACCAGTGTAAGTTTTTGGCCTTTGGTAATGGGATGAGCAAATTCTCCTTTCCTTTTTCCACAATGTTTCCTGAAAGAATTTTTCTTTAGGGCATCAATTTTTGGAATTATGTAGGAGTGGGTTAAACATATTTTAACCCATTCCGACATGATAAAATTTTAGACTAGTCAAAATACAAAGAACTTGCAGACGACAATTTTAAGTAGATAAAATCTTTAGAATCTTTGTCTTGTGGGGTAGAAACATGGTGGATAATGAAGAAATTGCTTTTAATAAGCAATTTCTTCATTTTTCACAATGTTTTCTAAAGTTTAAAATTGAGGAGCATTTAACCTTTTCCCGTTCAAATGCAGGATTTTACGTTCCTGTAATTTAATACTCAAGAAAACCTTGTGGAAAAAGAAGAAATTGCTTGTAACAAGCAATTTCTCCTTTTTTCGCAATATTTTCTACCACATAGGATGGTTTCATTTCAAATAGCATCCAGTTTTCATTGTCCTCTGCAACCTCTTCAATTTGAACTAGTCTAAAATTTCCAAAAAACGGGAAAGGGTTAAAAATGTCATTGTGTTGGAATGGGTTAAAAAAATAGGTTCAAACTGTCACAGGCTTGGTATATCAAAAATAAATTATTCAAAAAGAAGAATTAATTTCCTACATTCCAAAATAGGCCAAAAGTGAACAGTTTTGTTGTATTCAGTCTGTATAATCTGTGTTGTTTGACCAGGATAAAGACTTTTTCACATTTTGGAGACAGTTCCCTTTTCATGTGATGGGTCATACAGCACTTTCAAAAGTTATAACAAGAATACCTTGGGCTGTATAATAACCCTTTGCCAGGAGACTAAGTTTACGTCTGGTCCAAAGTGAAAGAAGTCACAGAAGACAACTTAACATTGGTAGAACTTTAGGTAGATGTATCATTATCTCATCAGGTATAAAACAATGTGGAAAATGTAAAATTTCTTGTTACAAGCAATTTCTTCATTTTAGCTCACCTGGAGCTATTTAGATCACTCAATGTCTGTCGTGCGTTGTCAATATTTTCTTTAAACATCTTCTCCTAAACCAGTCGGCCAATTTGGTCTAAATTTTGCAGGAATATTCCTTTGGTGACCCTTTTAAAGATTGTTTGTGAAATTTTGATTCGCAAAAAAATGTGGGCTAGGCAGGACCAGGCTTTTCAGACTAAGAGAAATTGTGAAATAATTCTTAAAAAAAATATTCTCCTCCTATACCATTTGGACCAAATTTGGTAGGAATCTTCCTTAGGTGACACTTTTCAAAACTTTGTTGTAAAATTCTGATTAATGAATAGACTAGGCTTATCAGACTAGAGAAATAGTGCAAAATTCTTAAAAAATCTTCTCCTAAACCACTGGGCCAATTTGTACCAAATTTGCAGGATTTTTTCTTGAGTGACCCTTTTCAAAACTTGTTAGTGAAATTTTGATTCACAAAAAAATGTGGATGTGGCAGACAGGGCTTATAAGATGAAATATTTCTCAGGTGAGTGATTTAGAGCCATTTTGGCCCTCTTGTCAACATTGTTTTAATCAAACACTTTTCTTTAGGGTTATGAAAACTGAAGATTGTGTGGGTGTTTGTCTGCAAATAATGAATTAAAAAGAAAATGTTTTATTGGTTGATCAATTAGTCCATTAACAAACAACAATATTTAGAACTGGTCCAAATTGAAAGATGATGCAGGAAACAATTTTGCATTGATGAAGTTAATAACAAAAAATTCTTTCGGGGAAGAAAACATTGCGAGAAATAAAGAAATTGCTTTTACAAGCATTTTTTTCATTTTCCATGTTTCCTAAATTTTGTTATTGAGGTGCATAAAAAGGTTTGATTTTGTTGGAATGATATGAAGGATTTATATTGTAAAAAGTTCACATGCAAAAACTTGTTTGGGACAAAAAAAATTAAACTTATACAATGACTAATAGTAAACATGCATAATATCAACTTCGTATCTTCAGAGACACTAAAGCAAGGAATTGTGTGTTGATGCATTAAGTAGAAATACTAGAATTCAGCATTTTTTTTCTCACAACCTTTTTATTCTTTTCAATAACACAAAAGACTTCATGTGTATTTTATGTGATATGATATCCAGGAAGACCTGCCTGATGATGTAACTTTGTGACTTTGGAAAATAAGGATGTTTTGATGGCATTACAATTGTCTGATTCTTGCTACACAGCTCTAGAAAAAATCCTTGGAAAGCATTGTTAAAGATAAAGAAATTGCTTCTTAACCCATTCCAACACAATGATGCTTTTTGATGTCCCTCAAGAAAAACAGTTGGGAGAACATTGTGGAAAATGAAGAAAGAAGCAATTTCTTCATTTTCAATAATATTTTATTGCCTGAAAGCTGAAAAATTGAAATCCAAAATTTCATAAACTTTAAATTCTCATCTGCAACTCCTTTCAATTTGGATCAGTCTAAAATTTTGCAGTCTGCTAATGGGTTGAGAGAAATTTCTCTATTATTTGCTATTTTCTACAAACTCAAATTGTCATCTTCTTCCTCTAAAAATTCGGACCAGTCTAACAATTAGTTGACTGGTAAATTGGTTAATGTATAAAAACAGTTACTGTTATAACTTTGTCCATTTTTTTGGTATTTTCATTTTAGTAAAACAGAAACAGTCAGTTCTAAAACTTAAAAAAAAAATCAAATATTTTGTCATTTAGGAGGGTATTTCTGGACTACTGATCTTATTTTTATGATCATCTTCAAATGTTAGAAATCGCATAAGACTTCGAACTCTATCTAGGAATAAATTGGGTCTGAATTACAAGTTCATTTATATTGTTGAACTATTTACTTGTTTATGTTTTGTTAATTTGTTAGTTTATCATTGTGTTTTGTTTCCTTGAGGCAGTTAATTGATGCATATTATAGATATTTATATTTATTTATATTCCTTTCTACAAAATTTTATCATTTTATCATAAAACATTTCCTACCTGTTGAAGTTCTCAAGCTCTTAATAGTAAAGCTGAAAAACCTTTGATTGAAGGCAGCCGTGGAACAGTTGGTAGTGCAGCTGACTGTCAATTTTGATGTCCAGTGTTTATTCCGTGGTGGCGGCAAATATCCTTCCCGACATTTGTCTCCTTGGAATTGACTGGATATTGTAAACCGAAGTGGGATGAGCAGCTGGAGGCTCAAAAAGGATGTCGTGGTAGTACTGGTGTGAGAAATACAAGGAAACCATGGGTAGGTGCTACAGCCACTGTGATATGACTGAAATACTGTTAAAAGTGGTATTAAGCCCCATTCAATTGATTGTAGGAGAAGTTTGTTTTCTAAAGCTGTTATCAATTATCTAGACCCTATATATGGGTAATAGTTAAAACTGGGACTTTTCAAAACAGAACCAAAAGTATACTAGGTAAATTGTTTTTGATTGACAAATAGTTATCTATTTTAATATTATACATGTACAAAGAAATTACACTCTCCATCTTGATATCTGCTTAACCTATTCCCAACCCACTTTTTAACGCCCCTCAAGTAAAAAGTATTGGAATATATTGTGGACAATGAAGAAATTGCTTTAAACAAGCAATTTCTTCAATGTACACAAAATTTTCTTCCCTAAAGGGTAATTTTTTTCGTGAAATTTCACTGACTTTAAATTGTCATTGGCAACTTCTTTCTATTTGGACCTGTAAAGAAAAAGATTCATATGGTAATTGGTGAATACATTACAAGACAACAAAATATTCATTAAAAGTAGTGTCAGAAAGTTTAAAAACCATTGTTGGAAAAGAAGAAATGCTGGTAAACAATAAACAGTTTTCTTCTTTTCCTACAATATTTTCCATGTGCTTTTCTCTTCAATGCATCAAAATATAGGATGGTAATGGATTATTTTTAGGCCCACTCTTAACCCATTTCAACTTAATCCTTCCTTTTTGCGCCCAGAGAAAAAAGCTTCAGAAAAAAACATTGTGGAAAATGAAGAAATCTCTTGTATCAAGCAATATCTTCATTATCCACAATGTTTTCTTTCCAAAAAGATGGAAAAAAACACTAAAATTTCATTAACTTGAAATTGTCGTCTGCAGCTTCTTTCAAATTGGACAACTCTAAAATTTTGCTGTGTGGGAATGGGTTAATGTATGACAACTAAAATAAACATGTGATCTTATTATCAATTTGCACTTTCAGCATCAATGTCATTTAGTTTTTCAAATTAATTCAATTTTGATGCAGTAAAAGAAATAATAAGGTTAATATTCCTTAAAGGGTAGAAAAGTTGAAATTGTCACATCCAGTCCAGTGCAATATATATTGTGCAATTCTCTGTTTTGTTTGTTGAGAATATCTTGTTCCAATTAACTCTCTGTTTTGTTTGTGATATATTTGTTTAAACAAGGATTAAGCATTGAAACAGCAAGAACAGGGCAAAACATTCATAAAAATACATTCCATGTATACAGTTTTGGTAACATTTTTAATTGCAACATTCCTGAATTTAATTTCATTCCTTAACCCATTTCCACACAAAGACGCTTTTTGACGCCCCTCAAGAAAAACAATGGGGAAATCATTATGGAAACAAAAGAAATTGCTTGTAACAAGCAATTTCTTCATTTGACATTGCGTTTTCTACCCAGTAAGTTGAAAAAATCTATAATTACATAAATTATAAATTGTCGTCTGCAACTCCTTTCGATTTGGACCAGTCTAAATTTTTGCCATCTGGTAATAGGTTAAACTGTGTTTATTCTTAATGATACTGTTTTTTCCTTACCCTTCTCTTGAAAAAAAAAAAGTTAGAAAGCATAAACACCTTAAACAATTTGTTTCCCAATTTTACTCAAAATGTTTTATTTCTCAAAAGATGCTAATTAGCTCTATTGGTGAAAGGCCAACCTAAGTATCTGAATGATAGGGATCTCTCTTGTTAAATATTCATTAATATTAGACAGTATGGTATAAGGCAAAATGATAGCCACTTTAAATGAAATTTGTAGATAAACCCATTCCCAAACAACAAAATTTTAGACTGGTCCAATTGAAAGAAGTGGCAGACAACTATCTGGCGTTTTCAAAATTTTAGATTTTATTCAAATTTCTGAGTAAAACCATTGTGCAAAATGAAGAAATGTGTTTGATGTTTTCAATTTTTTTCTTTTGAAGGGCATCAAAAGCCTCATTGTGTGAGAATGGATTACTAGGTTAATGGTCATGCTTTTTGAAACTTTGGTAAAATCATTTTGAGAATATCCAAAAATTTGCTTACAGAATATTCTGCTTTTCTCAGATTATATTCTGAAGTGTGTTTTTGAAGTAGATATCACTGTCTATGGTTTAACTCATTAACAGACAAAAATATTTAAGACTGGTCCAAATTGAAAAAAGTCCTGAAAACAATTTCAAGTTTATGGAATTTTAAATTTTTTCAACTTTCTGGGTAGAAAACATTGTAAAAATGAAGAAATTGCTTGTTGCAATCAATTTTTTCATCTTATTCAATGTTTTCCTTTTTTCTTTCTTTCATTGTGAGGGAATGGTGTAAAAGGGTATTTTGATGATTATTTTCTGCGATTTTTCTAAGTAATGGGACCAAAAGTGTTATAAGAATGTTCGTTTTAAAATCTGTTGAAAGCTTTTTATCTTGAAAATTTTGTTATTAGATTGAACAGAACCTAATTGACCTTATGGAGACAGCATTTTTACCGCGAAAATTACTAGACTTCCTCAAATTGATTCAGGTGGCAGAAAAATGTCAAATTAAATATGTTACATTCAACTCTTTTCAATTTGGACAAGTCTACAATTTGGTTACCAGGTAATAAGATAGTCTGAAATTTTGAGACTTAGTTAATGGTAAGAAATGATTGTACAGATTATTAGGCCTTCTTCTAGGTTGATACTTTTGAAAATTAATGTACAGTTAAAAAAACTAGAAGCATTTCATTTTCTTACAATTAAAAGGTTTGGACCATGTTAAGCCTTTACCATTGTGCATTCTAAAACATTCATCATTTTGCTGTCTGACAAAGATAAATACTTCCAAAAGTATCTAGGTATCAATTATTTGAATTGAAATGTAATCAGAGCTATAGATTTACAAAGCTTTCTTAGAAATATTAAAATAAAAAAAATACTTTAACTTGTATGTAGGTGCTTCAGTGTAAAACTGACAGATTACTCTCCACGCCAACTGTACTCGAACGTGGCAGTTTGTTTAGTGTAATAAAAGACATTCTTTTGTATAGTATGTAGTCAGGGACGCGAAATGAAAGTCAGATTGTTCTCTTGCGACCTAGACGTTGTAACTAAAGCTTGAATAAGCTGTAGTTACGACATTTAATTCGCCAACCAACAAAAATGTTTAACATATATTATTGAAGTTCAAAGTTTATTTCCAGTATCAATGAACGATTTGATTAGTCAGTCGATTTTTTACTAACAGCCGTGATCTGTCAATTATTGTTAAGGTCTTCAAGTAAGAGGACATAACTATCATTTTCTGCTAACCCAGATGTGTACTAATGAAGTGTAAAAGTTAGTCGGCAAGTGAACAAAATTTATTATTGTGATGTTTGTTAGTTTATGTATTATTTTTAAATGTTTTGTTTCTGATTGAAAAACACGTTGAATTCCGTAGAAATATTACAATGATCAATAAAACTCCTTACCAACATTGCTTGTTGTTGATCTTTTGTTAATCCTGTAGAACATGGTCGATTGATACTCTCTAAAGTATCGGCTACAGAAATAATCTTATCACAAATAAAGAAATTACTATTTATTATCATCAATAATCATCAATGGGCTGCCCAGAAACACGTTCATGCAGGTAAAAATAAGATTACGGTAAATCTTGTATTAAGCGACCACTCCTGGGACGACCAAAAAGTGGTCGCTAAGAAAATGGTCACTTAAAACACATTTCTGTGAAATATATAGGGAATATTACAACAGTGTCTTTTTCTATGCGTTGTTATCGTGTTCGAGAATCGTGTGTAGGTATTTTTTATTGGATGAGACCGAAGGTCGAATCCAATAATACCTACACACGATTCGAGAACACGATAACAACAAATAGAAAAAGACACTGTTTTAATATTCCTTTTATTATATGCCTTTTAGGAAATGACATTAAGAAAATCCTCTTAAATGGCCAAGAAATAACCAACTTTACGAAAAACCCGGAACGTCAAAACACAAAATAGTAGTTCGTGTTTAACGGTACTCGACGAATACGGTTTTTTGGTACACGCCGAATATTGATTTTTTTCTGGCGAGTTGTATTTGACAGCCAGGTTTTAGTCCATATCTTTTATAGGTATATAATAAATAAAAAGATTGATTCGATTGTATATACAAACTTTAACAGAATTCCAACTAAAACATTTATTGTTTGGACTACGTAGAATCGTCTCTGAGAATAAATTCCTTAATTCTAGTTCTTAAAAGTTCGTTAAATATTGAAAATGAACAAAGAACACATGGATGTACTGAAATCTTTCATACAAACCTTAATTTAGGAATAAAGCATTAGCAGATGTAACTTACCAAGGAAAAAAGTTCCTGTACTTGTTTAACTCATTCCCACACATCAACATTTTAGACTGGTCCAAAATGAATGAAGCTGCAGATGACACTTTTAGGTTTGTGAGATTTTAAATTTGTTTGTCTTTTTCGATAGAGCTGCCGTCGTAGCCCAGTCAGTAGCGCGCCAGATTCACAATGTTCATACATGGGATGTTATGGGTTCAATTCCCGGCGGCGGCACATATCTTTTCCGACATTTGTCTCTAACCAATGGGTGGATAATCGTAACCCTAAGTGGGATAGCAGCTGGAGGCTAGAAAAGGAGGTAGTGGTAGTACTTGCGTGAGAAATACCAAGAACCCATTGTTTAGTGTTCTGGCCGCCGCGATATGACTGAAATACTGTTAAAAGTGGCGTTAAACCCCATTCAAACAACAAACTTTTTCGATAGAAACATTATGGACAATGAAGAAATTGCTTTATACAAACAGTTTCTTCATTTTCCATTTTTCCAAAGCTTTTTGCTTGAGGGACGTAAAAAGGAGGGCTTGTGTATAGGGTTGATCTCTTTTGAATAGCATTGGGTCAATTTCCTCCTTGTTCAACTTTTAAATACTATAGATCTACGATCTATAGTTGCATGCAATGCTGCATGACTTGACACTCGAGAATGATTCACATTTGATGGGTGCATTTGATTTGATGTCATTTACATTTAAGAATAATACTTTATATTGAGATTTATCAGGTTGCAGACCTTCAATAAAGGACCTTGACATTTCACCAGCTGTAATAAGAGAGAATCCGTGGTTAGGTGGTCCAGCCATCGCGATATGACTGAAATATTGTCAAAAGTGGCGTTAAACCTCATTCAATCAACGAAAAGAGAATCATAGGCTACTTTGTTACATAGACTAGTCGTACAATAAAGGGTCGAAATCGATCTTCAACCTTTCAATTGACCAATCGCGACAGTCAATCAAGGAAGCTTTCTGCCAATCAAATTATTAATTCAGCTCGGAACTGAATTTTGAACTCCAACATTGGCCTTGATTTTTGTGACCTAAATGTCGTAACAACTTATTCAAACTGTAGTTGTAACTTTTAGTCCGCCGACCAAGAATTTCACTTTTATTATGAAATGCCACTGTCTATGTATTTTGCAATACAACGCCGTTTAAAATCAAAGCTGAATTTGCTGACGGGGTCAATGGGCGGGGGCCATTGGAGTAAATGAGCGCGGCCAGCGATTGGTCAATTACATAGTAGAGATAGTCAAATAATGGTTTTGTAAAATGGTCTTATTTACTTTCATACAACCGAAACACGTTAACTTACTTACATGTTTGAACTTCATTCGGTTACCTAGCGACTAAAGTTACAAATCAAACATGGAACAAATGTACATTATTCCAAACTTTGAATGAAGCCAAGTTGTCCTCTCAGTTATTATAATTATTATTATCATCTGTGTTGCACCAGACATTCTATCATCAGGCATCTTCATATCGTCGTTAGGCGAGAAAAATGTCGTAACTACAGCTTTATTCAAGCTGTAGTTACGACATTTTGCACTCCCGTTACGACATTTTGCACTCCCAACGACGACTATATTCATCTAATAATTCTCAGATGGTCTCTTTATGGAATGATTAGTTATAAGAAAAAAATATGTTCTTGACAATAAAAGGATTATTTCAATCTTTCTGACGTCGAAATCAAAACAACCTGAAATTTCCTTGACCAAAAACGTTCGTTGACGTAACCGCGAGATAAGCTCTAATAAAAAAACGGCCCTTGGAGAGGGTCACTTACAAGACATATTCATGCATTTTGTCTAGCAGCCCTAAATACAATCTGCCCCCACTTTCCTTTAGCCTATATAGGCCTATTAGATCCAATCACGATATTTAAAACGACATTAAATATCGATTGAATTATAAAGAAATTCTGTTCTAAAAATATCACTTTCAGAGTAGATCGAGACTTGTTGAAGTAGCGAGCTCTGATATCGATTACAATATGACGTTATAAACTGTATCGAGACGCTGCCTGCGATCGATAGTTTAGCTTTACACAGACTTCGTTATAGTATAGGTAGGTTCATAATTAGTATTCCGATTATCATAATTTAACCCATTACCGCATAATAACGCTTTCTACGCGCCGAGGAGATAGAACCACGAAAAAATTTTGAGAAAAGAAGAAATTGCTTGCAGCAAGCAATTTCTTCTTTTCTCACAATGTTTTCTACGTCGTATCGCCCCCAGTATTTCATTTTATGCCAACTTCGTTTTGTCGTCTGCAACCTCTTTCAATTTTGATCAGCCAAAAATGTGTTGTGCGGGAATCTGTTAATTGATTTCAGTTCAGGGTTAACAGTTTTTAATCTTTCTTGAACGTAACAGCACATTCAATAAATAGCTATACAAAGAACTATACACAATTATTCGTTGTCGTTGAGCTAGGTTCACTATACTGTTATGCCAATTATACAGATTGTATACAGGATACAAACTCTTATCTAAGATCTTGACTGCGATTGATAACAAAGTTGTGCACACCCTTCATTACGGTGTAGTTAGGTAACCTGTTTGACCCCCACTTACCACATGGCGAGTGTTAAGACTGGCCGAAATTCTTAGAAATTACAGACGAATATTTTGGAGTTTTGATTATCTCTGTCATTCTGGGTAGAAAACAACCTGAAAAATGTAACAAGCTTTTTTTTTTTCATTTTTCACGTCCTTTTTTCTCAAACAAATTTCTTAGGTATCGTAAAAAGAGGAAACGGGTTAATCGTTTTTTAATTAATTACCAGGAATCTATTTTCTACAAATATTTTTCTTAAATAGGACTTTATCAAGTTTACAGGGCCGCTGTATTTAACTGATGATGTAGATTTACATTAGATTATATGCTTGTTTAACAATCATGTTTAAATTAGTAAATGGGTGTTTTAAATGTTCCCCTTATTTTGAGATTAAAATGGGGGATAGATATGAAGTTAGCCATTTTGAGAACTGTTTTCAGATGCTGAATGGCGTTGTTTTATTTTGTAGCCTAGACTACTTTCGAAAAACGTAGAACTTTGTAAATGTTGCCTTAAATTGCCAAATCCAACTGACGAAAAGCTAGCCGCGCCCATTGACCGGATAATTTCATTTTGTTACATATGGCATTATGACATTAGCGGGTGCACTCAACTCAGTGTAATACCACCAACTTATAATGTTGTGAAAAAGAGTTTAGAGTGTTAATAGAAATACACATGGTGTGCGACCTACTCGGGCATTACCGTTTCTTCTATGTGCTCACATAAGACAATGTTTTTCGACATCGTTCTTCTTCCGATTTGCGATTCGTTTAAATGTGTTATTTTAATAAGACACCAATATGGAAACAAAATGAAGAGGAAATAAGATTGGTTTGTTCGCGTAGCGAGGATATTTCTACAAAAATATATTAGCTCTAACACATTACCCCCCTCCCCATTTTGTACATTTTCCCCTTTGGTTCCAGCACGAGTCAAAAGATGTGTTTTGTTACTTACTCAATCCGATGAAAACCAATAAACAGTTGAGCTTCGTTGAGCAGACATTTTGAATCGAACTATACCACTGAGGTTGACACTTCGAGATGCTATTGGGGAAAATAGAGCTGGATAGCATTGCATAGACTCGTGCTCTTGTTCTTGATGAACGTCATGTTACCATGGCGACTGAACTTAGCGAGGAGAAATAACGTAGTTATTTTATGTCAAATTCGCAACGAAAGGAACAGTTACATTTTGGGAAAAAATGGCGTTGTTTTAACAAATGGAATATGAATTGTTGGCTAAAACCAAGCCCCCAAAATATTGTGTGAAGCATGTTTAAGTGTAACAGGGAAATATATTGGTAGATCTATTTGAGAATCCCTACAAAGATGAATCTGGTATGTATATGAGTTATAGACGTCTGTTTCGCATTTCTTAAAAATGTTGCTGTTGTTGTTTTTGTTTTAAATCTTTTAATTCCAATAAAGCCTTATGTGCAGATTATCATAACGGTTTCGAAATTGATTGTTAAAATATCCAAGCGTATTTTTGTCGTTGTTCTAATTGAAACCCTATGCCGTTGTTCTAATAGAAACCCTATGTCGTTGGTGCCCTAATGAATAATCTCGGCGAGAAGAATCTAATGAGTATTCTATGATTGACAGTGAAAGTGCAATAATGGAATATCGTCAGCAATCGACCATAACCTCGTAATTGTAGCTTTTTCAAGTTGTATTTACGAGACCTTGGTCTAAATGGAAGGGGGAACAAATGTTCTATTTTCTTTCTTTCGTGATTTCAGCTTTTGTACAAAAAATTGCGATTTTAATATGAAGATCCGTCGCCGTTTTAGTCTAATTACGTGTACATCGTCGTTGTCATTCTAAAACCTCGTAACTACAGCTTGGTTCAAGCTGTATGTACGAGTTTTAGAATGATAATGACGATATCGTCTCTTGTTGAACGGTTATATCACCATGACTGAATTAAAAATGAGTCCTAAATGATGCTACTTTGAAGTAAAAATCGGCTGCGAATTTGACTGTCTTCATTTTGGAACTATGTCCTAAATACAACAGACATTCCTTCTTCTAACATTGTTTTCTTCATCTTCTGAAGTAAAATTCCTTTTTTGGTTGTCGTCTCTCTTAATTTGGAGCTGCCAAAAATTTACCGACGGTTTGTCGTTGTGGTAACGTTTTACAGGTTTTTTTTTTTATTATTCTATAGAGGCCGATAAAGAAAAGATTTACTTCGAAGCCTAAAGTTTGTATTTTGGGTATATTTCTGTACATTTGAAATAAGTCTTAGGGCCGTAATGAAATTATTTCTTGAGATATCTACATTTACTTTAAGGTGCAGTTTTCATATGTAACTTATGTAACATAACCGCATGTAGTTTATGTAAGATGTAAAATATCTTCCTCGTAACGTCACGACATTTCTTTTAATAGCTTACGATTCATGATTTCTGCTTTAAACACATTACAACCTTATCCCGCAATGAAAAAAAAACATAGTCATAGAAAACATTATGAGAGAAGGAGAAATTGATTCTTACAGGCATACCTACTTCCCTTTCCTAAAAACGTTTTCTTCCCTCCTTGATCAAGAATTTCTGTCAGGTTCTAGATAAGGATTAGAAAGCTGGAACTTGGGTGTCTTATTGAAACTGCACATAGTGAGGAGACAAAACGGATTGAATTTCTCTGGTGTTTCTTATTTTTACACCACTTTCAAGAAATCAGGTGAAAGTATTTTAGGCTTGGTTTCTCTTGTTGCCCTAGCACTGCATTCAGTCCAATATGTCGCTGATCGAGCTACGTCATGCGTTCTTAGTCCTTTCGTGTACAAACCCAGGATTTTACGATGCTGTGGTTATATATTTGAAAAAAAAATTGGAAAAGAATAAATTGCTTGTAACAAGCAATTTCTTCTTTTCCCACAATATTTTCTACCACATTGGATGGTTTCATTTCAAAATGCATCCAATTGTTATCGTCGTCTTCAACCCCTTTCAATTTGAACCAGTCTTAAATTTAAAAAAAAACGGGAAAGGGTTAAACATTCAGTATTACCATTCTACATGTCCCAAGCCCCCGTCATAGCGCAATCGGTAGCGCACCAGACTCCTAATCTCCGATCATGGGATGTCATGGGTTCGATCCCCGGAGGCGGCACATATCCTTTCCGACATTTGTCTCTCAACAATGGGTGGATAATCGTTACCCTAAGTGGGATAGCAGCTGGAGGCTAGGAAAGAATGTAGTGGCATTACTGGTGCGAGAAATACCAGTAACCCATTGTTAGGTGCTCCAGTCGCTGCGATATGAATGAAATACTGCTAAAAGTGGCGTTGAACCCCATTCAATGAATCTGCATGTCACAATTTTAGCTAAATATTCCTCAAACTAGCTGTAAATGTTTGTATACATGTACATAAACATCTCTCTTTTATTTGTGAGGTTCTATTCAATATCAAGAGGAAAAAGGTCTTTAAAGCCATTTCCTTGTAACCACCCAACACACCTCTCAACACGTCACAATTTGGGCTCAATCGCCTGTCTTGGAAAAATAGCCAGAACAGGGTTCCCACGGTCAGGAAAAATTCAGGGGAAAATGTAAAAATTCAAGGTCAGGGATAAGTCAGGGAATTTTGAAATTAGTCAGGGAAATTTAAAAAATATGGCCAAAGTCAGGGAATTTCAGAATCAGATGTCGAAATTTGTAATAAATAACGGAAAACCAACAAGTTGCTTTGGCAGTTTCTTCTAAAAAAGGCATGGATATGTTTGTCATTGTATCTCATTAGAAAGCATATTTTGTTGATGTATTTGTGAACTCATCTCTAATTTTAGTCTCTGTTTAAGAGATAAAAATGCTTATGAGTCAGTTTTGTTTACAAAGTGCAAACACATATTAGAAGAAATTGAAAGGGTTTTAAGCGTCTTTGCCTTCTGAGCTGTTTTGTGCTTGGTAAATACCGACGATTTTGGTCAGGGAATTTTGAAATTTAAGTCAGGGAAAAATCAGGAAAAAAGTCAGGGAATTTTACTCTATCAAGTTTGTGGGAACCCTGCGGAAGAAAGAGTCCTATTAAATTTGGTGAGATCCTGTCCCATATCACAAGAAAAGGGGCCTTGATGACAAATTCCTTGCTACCACTCTACATGTCACAATTTTGGCTCGATCTTTTATTAAACTTTCTTTTAAACTTTGAACTGTTTATTTGTCATAAAGAAGATCCCTATTGAATTTGGTGACATCTCGTGCAATATCATATGAAAAGGGTCCTTAATGATAAATTTATTGTTACCACTAAATGGGTCAACATTTACTTCAATCTGCTTAACTAGCTTAAAACTAGCTTAAAATGTTTTAATGCTTACAAGAGAAGGAAGACTCAAATTGATTAAGGTGGCATTTGACTCATATGAACATAATGGGCCTTTGGGATATTTTCCTTCATGTTGAGCTCCAAGTCACCATTTTTGTTCATTCTTCCTCAAACTTGCTTGAAATGTATGCTTTGTCATAAGAAAGCTCGCTTCTGAAAATGGATACAAGTTTTGCTCAATATTGAGGTAATAAAAGCGCCTTTTTTGACAATTTCATTGTTATTACTCTGCAGATCAAAAACTAAGCTTATTCATTATCAAAATATTTGTTTGGTCAGCTTAAAAAATAGTTTTGCTACGAGAAAGATTTATATTGAACAAGTTTTTTCTATCCTACAGCAAGTAAGAGGGGTCTTAGTAGCAATATAAAGTTTACAGCTCAACCAATCACACCCTTTATATCTAAAGTGGTTAGAGAAATACATATAGATTAGCTTGAGAATGGATTCAGGTGAGCGATTTCGAACACGACGAACGTATTTTAACCCTTGTCATGCTGTTTAAATTACCTTGCTGAACTGCTGTCAAATCAAAGGGCTGAAAGCACTGATAGAACTTGTTATTCAAAAATTAATATTTCTTTAAGAAATCAACTTCATAAACAACTCTGACAGGAAAAGTACAAGAAGGAGATGTAGACTAAGATCAGCCTGCACATAAGTGCAGTCTGATCTTAGTCTACACCTCCTGCCAAAACCGGAATATTCCGGGTTCAGCATGACAAGGGTTAAATTTGATCCAATGCGTTACATTTCAACCATTTCATTTATATGTCTGCAGAATACAAAGTGAAGTCTTTAAATTGATTGTGTGGATTTGAGCAACCTAGAGTTACGTTGTTTAGGTTGCAAACCAACGACTGGCCTTTGATTTGATGTCCCTGTTCATATATTCTGCAAAATAATATCGTTTATTTCTTCAGCCAAACTGCCATATCGTAGGTCAGTGGGCATTGCTAGCTATCTATCAATTAACCTTTGTCATGCTGAACCCGGAATATTCCGGTTGTGGCAGGAGGTGTAGACTAAGATCAGGCTGCATTTATGTGCTCGCTTGAAACACGTTTTACTGTAGTAGACAAAATAAATCTAATTAGTGAATTTGCAAACTTGCAGTGCTGTAAAACGCTAATTTACATTGTAATATATTCTGTCTAGGGAATGAGTGAATAACATGTGTTTGCACTTACACGATATGCGTGTTTTATTGCATTCTCATCGTAAGATACTTGACAACAAGTTACAAACCAAACCCATTCCCAGACGACAAGACTGGTCCTGGTTGAGAGAAGTTGCAGACGAAATTCAAAAATGTTTGGTGAATTAATCAGAACCACCGATAGAGGGCGTTATTCGTATTGTAGATTTAAATATTTCACCAACACTGACTTAACTCTTTCCCATTCAATCCCTGGTTTTTTTTCGCCCATGTGTTTTTCTACTGAGGAAAATAGTGTGGAAAAAGAAGAAATTGCTTGTAGCAAGCAATTTTTTCTTTTTCCACGATATTTTCTACCCAACTGAATGGTTATTTTTTCATGTAAAATCAACTTTATTTTGTCGTCTGCAAAACCTTAGAATTTGGACTGGTCTTAAATTTTGAAAAAAATAAGAAAGAGTTAAATCCTATGTTGTAGGTACTCATTTGAATCGTCTCGAGGCTGAGAAATGATAATTTTAGAATACTGCTACCCCCTCTTATCTAGGCCTCTGGGTAAATGAAAAAGTACGTAACATTTTTGATAGACCCTATTGTAGAGAAAGGAATAGTTGTTTGAAATATAAGGAACCTCCCTTTCCTACAATGATATGCTATTCAATATGGGTATTTCAAAATGGTGGATCTTTTAAATTGAAAAATAAAGGCCATGTGAAGTAGAAAACATTGCGAAAAAAGCAATTTCTCCTTATCGCACAATATTTTCCATAAGAAGAAGTATTTTTCTTCTATGCGTAAAAAGGGGGGATTGTCGTATGCAAATTGGCGTGGGACAAACAATTTTTGAACTACTCTCAGAAGATAGTTCGGGGGGAAAGTAAGACGAACAAGAATCGAATATTTTTTTCGATTCAAGCATGTCGGAATTTTATACAGTTAATTCCTTTACAAGTGAAATAAGGAAATAAAGTGTAGCCCATTACTTGATGACAAAAGTTTAGATTGATTCCAATTAACGTAAATTTTTTGAGGTTGATATAATCTAAGAATTTTTCACATACTGGAGAGAAAAATGTGTGAGTAAGGAATGAGTAAGGATTATGTTAGCAAATCGACATTTTCCGCAATGATTTTCAGAGATTTTATCACCAGGAGGATGGTGTAGGGAAAAGGTTATGCAGTATAACCTCTGAAATACTATTGAAACTTTCACACAGAGTTGCTTTATAAAAATAGTTTTAGTGCAAATGCTGACAGCAGGTTCATTGAATTTTAAAACCTTCTTTTTTCTGGATAGAAATAACTGCGAATTTCTTAATCAGCGCTGTATATAATGATAGGAAAAACACTTGATAATCCTCTTCGAACGAATTTTTAGACATCTTTTTAGCAAAACAATCGAATTTGTTCTCCAACAATACTTTCAGTACTTTGATTTGATAGAAAGGGTAAAGAAAGGAGGAAAAACCTTATTCAGAAAATGTATCAAATTCGAACAGCATCTCCCCTGGTTAGTCTGACAAGAGTCGAGACTATTCTAAAGTTCCTTTTCGCGGCAGATATCATATTTGAGCCTGTGTGTGCGATTTAGAACAACCACACAGGTGCGCCAAGTAAGGACTAAGATCAGCCTGCGCATCTGCCTCGTCCGATCAGAGTATTCACCTAGCGTCTTGCTCTGTAGAAAGCTACTGTCTCAGTTAGCCAATATTCTAACTGTGCTGTTTAGCTGTCCAGGCTACCCGATGTGAACGCTTCACGCACACGAGAAAAAATGCAGATGACGCGAACAGGCTCATTTTATAAACGACTGTGTGCTCCCAAAACATCAGAAGACATCAGAAGACCAATACGATATTGGCAGCTGTAGTTACGATATATATATTTTTTTGCCAATCTAGGCTAGTTTTATGGACCGGATGGCTATTTAATTAGGCTCATGAATACGAACCGACACAAATATCGTTCACATTCGTACGAATTGTCAAATCGCTGGCCCCGCCCACTGAATCCCTAAGCTCCGCCCATTACAGGACAGGAAGTTCCGCTTCGATTTCTAACGGCGTTATTTTGCGAAAATTTGGCCAGTAGCATGCTACAAATAAGTAGAATGGTTGGTTGATGACCTAAACGTCGTAACTACAGCTTGCATAAGCTGTAGTTACGACGTTTAACTCGCCAAACCAACAAAATCGTTTTATTAAAATCGCGGCCAATGTCGAAGTTCATAGCTTTATTCCGGACTGAATGAATGGTTTGATTGTTTGACACTCGCGATTACAGAGCCTCTGACACTAAACAAAATACTTCAGGTGCGCAAAAGATGTTTATTAATTGTGAATGCGAAATAGATAGAGCGCCCGGGATCCCATCTTTGACTTATACCAAGGGAAAACGAGCCTTATTGACCTTTTCCTTGTTACCACTTTAGAGATCACAATTTTGGTTCAATCTTTCTAAAACTTTCCGAAATTTCTGTACGGTCACGAGGAAGATTTCTGAATATCAGCTTTCTGACTTATATCAAAGGAAAAGGATCCTTATTGACAAATTCCTTGTAACCACACTAGAGGTCAACATTTTGGAATGCTAGTTATTTAATTCGTTGCTTTATGGCATCCTGCCATAATACTGCAATCCATCATAGTAAAGCCTAGAGCTTTATTGACAGGGTGAACGATATAGGCTCATCGTAGTCCTATTGTTTCTAAACTTATCACAACTGTTTCCATACGAGTTCAATTAATGACCACCTTACAGATTAACACACACACACACATTCGCTCATTCATTCACTAAATCACTCACACACACGCGCGTACAAATTTAAATACTGGCCTACAAAAAATAGATGCTATGTGGATCCAGTAGAGTCGAGTCTCGAACTTACATTGCTGGTATTGCATTCAACGACACAATTAAGGGGTAACTATAACTGTGATGCGAAATTCGTAGCACAGAAACTGAGTTTAGTATTTGCGTGCAATAGATAGAAAAAACAAAACATTTTTATGGGGCCAATTTCAAAAGTAGAACGTGCTATGCCGATGGGGAATTATCAGATTTTGATTTTATTTAATTGATTGATTGAATGGGGTTTTACGCCGCTTTTAACAGTATTTCAGTCATATCGTGGCCGCTGGAGCACCTAATAATGGATTCCTGGTATTTCTCACACCAGTACTACCACTACATCCTTTCCTAGCCTATGTTGGAAAGAATAAGTGTCGCCGCCATGACGTCCCATGGTTGAAGATTAGGAGTCTGACGCGCCACCGACTGCGCTATGATGGCGGTTTGATTTTATTTAAATAAAGGAGGTCAAGATTAGGTTAGATTTTATTCACTATCCTTGTATTTTAGTCTGTATATCTTTGTTCCCTTTATTCTATTTAATTTCGATTTCAGGGTGAAGCCTTTTTCCAGGAGGGATGGAACTGACAGCTTGTTTACACAGACAAAATCGTCTGACTGATTCTAATGACATTAAACAGTGAACAAAAAACATGACAATCGCTCTATGTTATAACAATGAGACTTTTCTATACGTTCTACTCACAATATTGAAAACTTAGATGCTACATCAAAAGGCAACTTATAGGTAAGAATTGTGGTTTGAACATCCGCCCCATATATTCGGGGCGAACTCATCGGATTCGCTGGCTCGATGAGAATGAAAATGCACTCTCGAAAAGACATTCCGATTTTACAAGATCCCCGACCGATGACCAAGATCGATTTCGGTGACCATTATCCGGATGGAGGCTGGGGCTGGATTGTGGTTGCTTCTGCAACGCTTGTGTACTCTCTATGTCAAGGGTTCCATTTCGCTTTCGGAACGATGTTCATGGTGTGTACTTATACCGAGAGGGAGACCCAGGATGTAAACGGCCATTCGACCAGAAATGACGCCGACATGGGTAGGTGACTCTTTTGTGATTTAATCTTGTTACACAAAAACAAATATTACAAGTATACGGGTACATTTTAGGAAAGCAGTTGTGTTTCCATCCATATGTCTGTGCTCGGCATTTCGACTATCTCACATGTCAGTAAATACAGTAGCTTAATTAACCATTTGCTCTTTTTATTTTTCAAAATTTTAGACCTGTACAAATTCAAAGGTTTAGCTGACGACAACTTAGAGTTAATTTTATATAAAAAGTAATCATTCAGTAGGACAGAAAACATTGTTGGAAAAGAAGAAATTGCTTCTCACAAGCAATTTCTTTCTATCACACAATGTTTTCTCAAGTATAAAAACACAGAGATGTAAAAACCAGGGATTAAACAGGAAATGGCTAATATGGACAATTGAGTCAAATAGTGAATATAGAAGGTATAGTGAAGACTTTGATCAGACTATGCCAATGCTTGATACGAAATTTGTGTGAAATTGTCGGAAATATTACGAATAGGCTCGAGTAACAGTTCGCAGTTGGCAATCAAAAAATATATAGACCAATCAAATGATACAAGTAGACAGAAGTGATTTTTTACACCAACATCGGACGACATTCATGTGCATCGATTTGTGTTGATTCGGCGACTCAATAGCGGTCACTACAGCTTATTCAAGCTGTAGGTACGAAGTTTAGGTCGCTTGACAACCATTTCACTTATTTTTTACATTTTACTGACTTTGCGAAATATTGCTTTCTAATATCTTAGACTTACTTCCTGTCGGAGGTAATTAATTGGGTGTGGCCAGCGATCCGTCGGTTGTTGACCCTTTCCTGTTTAATCCCTGGTTTTTACGTCCCTGTGATTTCATAATTTAGAAAATATTGTGAAAAAGGAAGAAATTGCTTGTAACAAGCAATTTCTTCTTTTTCAACAATATTTTCTACCTTATTGAATTTTTTTCCAATAAAATCAATTTTATATTTTCGTCTGCAAAACATTGAATTTGAACTGGTCTATAATTAAGCAAAACAGGAAAGGGCGGATGCATAATACCTAACCTGGTCCAATTTCTATACATTAATTTCT
Organism: Fragum fragum; assembly: GCA_946902895.1. Lineage (NCBI taxonomy): Eukaryota > Metazoa > Mollusca > Bivalvia > Cardiida > Cardiidae > Fragum > Fragum fragum. The sequence goes on along the minus strand of OX336368.1, from coordinate 30,992,926 downwards.
TCATTATCTCCAATGTTTTCCAACCAAACAGTAACAGAAATTGAAATTTTGATCAACTAAGAATTGTCGTCTGCACTTTCTTTGAATTTGGACCAGCCTAGAATTGTGTCGTCTTGTAATGGGTTAAGAGACCGCGACCCAGCTTGTAAGAAACTCCGTGTAAATGTTAAAGGTGAATGTTTCGAGTTAATTAACGGACTTGTTAGCCGTCATGTTCGTATACCTCACCTTTAATTAATGACTGATCAGGTTTGTCTTCACAATCACTTAACCCATTCCCAAACATCAAAATAATAGACTGGTCCAAAGTGAAAGAAGCTGCAGACGACAATTTCAAGTTGATGGAAAATTATTTATTTATTAATTTTTGTCTTTTTGGATAGAAAACTTTGTTGAAAATGAGGAAACTGCTTGATACAAACAATTTACATTGTTTAAATTTTTATCCATTATCAGTCGACAAATTTTCAGACTGGTCCAAATTTAAACCATTGCCAGACGATTACATTTTGCAATGTTTAAATTGTATCCATTATACGTCGACACATTTTCAGACTGATCCAAATTCAATCCATTACCAGACGACAAAATTTTGGATTGTTTCAAATTCCAAGATGTTACAGGCGACACTTTTTATTTGATCAAATGTTAAAAATCTTTGTATTTGCTAGGGATAGAACACGTTAAGGATAGTGAAGGAATTGCTTGAATCGAGCAATTTCTTTATTTTTACAAAAATTACCAAAGCCCTTTTCATGCGGGAGTCAAAAACAGGGAAGGGTCAAGGCCATAAAGGCCATTCTTTACTCTGTGTTTAGGATGACAAAACGATCGCTACCGTTAATAAACGGTTCCCTCCTGTCAAATCATTACAAGACGGCAGAATTTTAGGCTTGTCCAAATTGAAACGAGGTGCAGGCGGTCATTTAAAGTTTATGAAATTTTATATTTTTCCAACTTTCTGAATATAAAACACTGTGTAAAATGAAGAGTGTAACAAGCAATTTCTTCCTTTTACACAATGTTTTCCCTATTCTTTTTTTTTTTTGAGGGGCGTCAAAAGCGTCACTGTGTGGGAATGGGTTTTAAACCCATGTCGTGCATCGATGGGATGAAAGATGTCTCCTTGAGTGTGTCAATTCCGAATTGGACTCTTAGCCATCCATTTAAAGCTTTTATCCTATATAATACAATTTCATAATGTTCTAAAGTCGAGCCGCCGTCATAGCGCAGTCGGTAGCGCGTCAGACTCCTGATCTTCAATCATGGGTGTCATTGGTTCGATCCCCGGCGGCGGCACATATTATTTCCGACGATTGTCTCACACCAATGGGTGGATAATCGTAAACCTAAGTGGGATAGCAGCTGGAAGCTAGGAAAGGATGTAGTGGTAGTAGTGGTGATAGAAATACCAGGAACCCATCCTTAGGTGCTCCAGCCGCTGCGATATGACTGAAATACTGTTAAAAGCGGCGTTAAACTCATTCAATCAATCAATCCAAAGTCGTGTTTGCGAGTCCGATGCTTAAAAGCTTTAACTTTGTGCATAATCAAATGGTCTTAACCTTTTCTCGCTAATAAATAACGGGTTTCGAAAAAGTATCAGATTGGGATGAATAAGCTACAAGTAATTCTTCGTTTTATGTCACTTTATTATTATCATTTTTATTAATTTTACATTTTGTTTAATATCGCTCTGATCAATCGCTTTTTTTGTCGCCCTTGTCCTCTTTGGTTTTGAAATAGTCAAGAAATGGAAAGGGTTTCTTGAAAAAGGACATTAGATTTTCAGCAATAACAAGAAGCGAAATGTAACAAAAATATCCGTATTTAGACAGCCATTTAGACAAACTGGGTTTTAAATCGATACGGGTTTTGCGTAGTGAAACTATATATATAATAATCTCCGCCGTATGCGTCATTATTGATCTGGTAGCAATCTCTCTGTCTGCCTCTTGTATCCTTCACTCTCTCCCGTCAAAAATTTTGGACTTGACCGAATCCGTTAGTTCTAAAGCTTAACGAGGTCCCTTATTCACTGATCTGTCTCCGACAATTGTGTCTAGAAATTTTATGGTTTGGCGATATAAACGTCGTAAATACAGCTTGTTTAAGCTGTAGTTAAGACGTTTAAGTCGCCAAATAACGATTTACTTTTGTTTTAAATTCTGGTCTATAAATTAGACAAACTAACATATTTTGAAATATCTCAGTCGAACTGCCAGGGCAGTAGGTCGGTAGAAATGGCGAGCGATCGGTCAACTTTTAAGTCTACTCAAAAACCATAACAATGGCTGTCAGTCCGATTAGCTCAGTTGGTAGAGCATTTGACTTCAAACATCAAGTTCACAGGTTCGGGCCCTGGGCTGAACGAACTTATAAACTTATTGTCTTTCCGATGAGGCGTTACACCGAGGCCCTGTGTGACGATGCTATCCACTGAGCACGTTAAAGAACGTTACAGAGCAGTTTCTCAGCAGTTTCGTCCTGTATCCTTTCACTACCTCCGTAACAACTAGCCGTCTTGTGAGGGCGTTTCTTAAATGGGCATATGTTACGGTAGGGACAATAAATAAATGAGTAAACACACACTTAAGAATGACCCTGGTTAGACGAGACAGGTGTCAAATGGAGCACTATGCTTATTTCAAAATTAGCATAATTGAATGATCGTGACTGTCATGAAAAAAATAATAGACTTATTAAAATTCTTACATTTAGAACGGAAGGTACCTTTAACTCCAAAACTGGGCGACATTGATGTGAAGCATTTCGTTGGTTTTGCGACTTAAATGTTGTAGCTACAGCCTGTTCAAGTCCAGTTACGACGTTTACATCGTCAACCAATCAATTCATGTTTTTTACATTTTACTAGCAATGAATTAATCAAAATAACGTCGTTTGATATCGAAGTAGATCTTCTTGTCGGGGCTCCGCAGGCGGGGCCAGAGATCCGTTAACAGGACAAAAGTTTAAAAATCAATCTTTGAAATACGTTTCACCGCCGTCATAGCGCAGTCGGTGCCGCATCAGACTCCCAAACTTCAACTATGGGATGTCATGGGTTCGATCCCTTGCGGGAAATACAGGGAATCTATTGTTAGGTGCTCTAGCCGCCGCGATATGACTGAAATACTGTTAAAAGTGCCGTTTAACCCCATTCAATCAATCAATTGAATTTCGGGCAGTAACATTTTCAGTTTTGCTTTAATTAACAACTATACCCTTTTAAACACCGTCTTAACAACACGACAGTTCTAAGTCTTCGTGCTTTTTTACTATTTCCTGTCCAAACCCTGGATTTTACGTCCCTGTGATTTTATCATTTAGAAAATATTGTCGAAAAAACAAGAAATTGTGACAAGCAATTTCCTCCCTTTCCACAATATTATGCACCTTACTGAATGGTTGTTCTCCGAGTTAAATCCACTTTAATTTTTCATATGCAAAACCTTTGAATTTGGACAGTTATTTTTTCTAAACCAGGAAAGGGTTTAAGTGAGCACTGTATTGCAAGCGTTGTTAGGGAAGGATACATATCGTACTACAACATTTAACCCATTCCCACACAGCAAAGTTTTAGACTTGTCCAAATTCAAAGAAGCTGCAGTCGACAATGTCAAGTTGATGGAATTTTAATTTTTTTCATCTTTTTGGATAGAAAACATTGTGGAAAATGAAGAAATTGCTTGATACAAGCAATTTCTTCATTTTTCACAATGTTTTCCAAGCTTTTTTCTTGAGGGGCGTAAAAAGGAGGGATTAAGTGGGAATGGGTTAATTCTCATTTTTCTTCGGGTGTTCATTTGAGGAATCTTGTGAACATATAATAGGCTAATAGATATTTTCAAGTAGTGCTCATATCGAATCATTTTAAGTATCATCTGCTTCCTAATACTAAATTTACCAGGAATAAATAATAAATTGTAATGATAAAAAAATGCTCAGAATTTCAAATTTTAGATAATTTCCAAACGGAAATTATTGAAATTTTAAATACAAAGATAAGCATAATTCAAGCGCATTTATGAAATTTGCAGTAAGGTTTTTTTCGTGATCCGTGTAATCATAACTGTTTTGGAAACTGGCATTTGCGATCCACGGCGCTCGCCTGAAATTTTATGCTGACGACTTAAAGAAGTCGGATCGCTGGCCACGCTCATTGAGCTCCGACAGGATGTTCGACTTTTGTATTACACAACACCATTTTGCAAAATGTATGGCTAGTAATATTTAATTAAAATAACGATGGTTGGTTGGCGACCCAAATGACATAATTATAGCTTTATTATATTATAGCTGTAGTAAAAAAGTTCCAGTCAAACCAACAAAATGCATCACATGAATGTTGACCAATGTTGGAGTTCAAAGTTCGCCTTCGATCTAAATGTATGATTGGATTGGTCTATCGACCTTTTGATTGACAAGGGCGATCCGTCATTTTGTACCTGATATGTTAAAGCCATTGACCAATCGCGGCTGTCAATCAAGGAATAAACCGACCAATCAAATCATTTATTCAGCCCGGGCCTGAACTTTCAACTCCTGAATTATCCGCCATCTTTGTTAATCTTTTTTATTGGTTTAAAGACTTAAACGTCGTAACTACAGCTTATTCAAGGCGCAGTTACGACGTTTAGGTCACAAACCAACATGATACTTTTAAGCTTACCTGAGCACAACGTGCTCAAGGTGAGCTATTGTGATCGGTAATTGTCGGGCGTCCGTCTGTCCGTCCGTAAACATTTATTAAAAAATCTCTTCCTCCTAAACCATAGGGCCTAAAGCTTTGATATTTTGTACAAATCATCACCTATTGATCCTCTACCAAAATACTTCAAAGAATTATCGTACTCTGAAAATTAGCCCTTTTCTGTGCGATCCCTGATTTTACAAAGGGATAAAGAAGGAAATCTTTCAAAATCTTCTTCTCCCAAAGGATAAGGCCTGGAGCTTTGATATTTGGTATGTATCATCACCTATTGACCTTCTCCCAAAATACTTCAAAGAATAACCTTTCTTTGAAAATTATCCCTTTTCTGTGCAATCCCTGATTTTACGAAGGAACAAAGAAGGAAATCTTTTAAAATCTTCTTTCCCCAAAGGATTAGGTCTAGAGCTTTTAAGTTTGGTATGTATGATCAACTATTGACCCTCTACCTAAATACTTCAAAGAATTACCGTATTCTGGAAATTAGCCCTTTTCTGTGCGATCTCCTCCTTTTTTTACAAAGGAATAAAGAAGGAAATCTTTCAGAACCTTCTTCTCCCAACCGATTCTACGAAGAGCTTTTATATTTGGTTCGTATTATCATCTATTGACCCTCTACCAAAATACTTCAAAGAATAACCGCATTCTGAAATAAAGCCTTTTTCTCTGCGACCCTGATTTTAAAATGTAATAAAGAAGGAAATCTTCCAAAGTCTTTTTCTCCCAAACGATAAGGCCTAGAGCTTTTATATTTGGCATGTATCATCACCTACTGCTTCTCTACCAAAATACTTTAAAGAATTACTGAAAATTTGCCCTCTTGTCTGGGATCCCTGATTTTTCAAAGGAATAAAGAAGGCAATTTTTCTAAAACCTTCTTCTCCCAAACGATCAGGCCTACAGCTTTTGAATTTCTACATATCATCAGCTATTGACCCTCTACCGAAATACTTCAAAGAATAACTGTATTCTGAAAATTAGCCCTGATTTCACAAAGGAATAAAGAAGAAGATGTTTTAAAGCCTTCTTCTCCCAAAAGATTAGGCCTAGTTTTTTGTTCCATGTACATATCATCAGCGATTGACCCTCTACCAAAATACTTCAAAGAATTACCGTATTCTGAATATTAGCCCTTTTCTGTGCGATCCCTAATTTTAGATAGGAATAAAGAATGATATCTGTGAAACTTTCGTCTAGAGCTTTAATATTTGGTAAGTATTGATGTCTATACTTAAGGCATTACCGTATTCGGGAATTAACGCTATATGATGGGATCATCAATATACCTAGGATTAAAAGAGAAAATCCTTAAACATCTTCTCCAAAATAATCAGACAGAGGGCTTTGCTATTTTGTATATATCATAAAGCCATGAGCCATCATACCCAGGGGAACGATTTAGGACCATCGTGGTCCTTTTGTTTGTTACATGCTACTTGCCATAAATTTTGCAAAATAACGTCATCAAAAATCGAAGCTCGACTTCCTGTCGGAGTAAATATGCAGTTCTTAGGGAGGCAGTGGGGGGGGGGGGGGGCAAGCGTTTGCTCAAACAAGAAAACCCCTCAAAAGTACATGTGTACTGACTATACAGATTATTTACTTATTACGCAAAAGTTCATTGTTTTATGTGAAATAACTTTTGAAATGTGAATTCTTAATGAGAATGGCACGTTTTTTCTGGAATCACGAAACGCGGCGTCATAAAAAAGTCACGGCGCTTCACTCGTTTATAAAAAAGATACATCATAACGTTTAGTATTCATTAATACAGATTGAGATAGAATAGATGAGTATAAGTAATGCTTTAAGAAATTTTTCGAACATTTGGCGAATGGAATACATTTCCTAATTTCTTAATATTTATCTTTAAAAAAGGGGGGAAGGTAAATAAATAAATAAAGAAAGGATATCACATTCTCAGCATATTAAGTAACCCCTTAAGTGACCCCACAAATGTTTTTAATATGCAAATTAAGCAAATCATTTCGTTATTACGAAATGCTTTTTCGTAATATGAAATGATTTGCTTAATTTTCATTCTTCATATGCCTTGATTCAATGAATCAACTATATACGCAAACGTATATCAACGGTTTTTACAGTTTCCTTTTGTATTTCACACAGTGTTGTTTGCCAATATGATTTTATCGAGTCGAATTTTACATAAGCTAGAATTTATTCATTTGTTGTTAGCGCGTTAAGTTACCTCAGCTGTCGATTCATTCAAAAGTTTTGCGTGTCAGCCAAGTTCAAATTTGGGTCACATGGAGTCAAAAACTAGGCCACTAGGTCAAATCTTAAAAATGTCTTGTTTTACTCTGGAGGTCCTATTCTTAGCTCGATTGAAATGATATTTGACCAATGTTTGCATCCATGATATTCCGGCAAAAATAGATTTTGGTTGACTAAGGATCAAAAAAAAAAAAGATCACTAAGCCAAATCTTATAAATACCTTTACACTCCAGATGCCATATTTTTGGCCTTATTGGTTTGGTATTTGGTCAGAATGTCTGTCTTCAAGATACCTCAACCATGTTCAAGCTCGGGTCTTTTGGGTCAAAACTAGGTTAAATCTGAGAAAAACCTTTTTTACTCAATTGGCTTGATATTTATTCAGACATTTGTCTCAATAAAAATCTTTGTCAAGTTTGATATTAGGTCACATAGGGTCAAATACTAGGTCGCAAGGTCTAAAAATGAAATCTTCTTTCCAATTCACTAGCTACTTTTCTTGCACAAATACCTTGAATTTGGTAAGAATGTTTGTTCTTGATTTCTTCGACAAGATTTGATAACGGGTCTCTTGGCGAAATTAGGATCACTTGTGCTATATTCTTCGACTTAGGTGAGCGCTTTAGGGCCAATAGCCCTCTTGTTTAAACGGAAATTTGCTGTAAATAAGTTGAAAAGATGGGATGTCATTTTTCTGAAAGAAAGGGCGTTAAAATAGTTAACATGAATGGCGTGCTCCGTTATGGTCATGCGACTATGACAGCTGTAAACCTGAAACTAAACATCCTACTTCAAATCTCGAGATCGCGGGTTCAATCCCTTGGCTGACAAAACTAACAAACTAATTGTCTTTAGGATGAGACGTTAAACCGAGACCCATTTGTGTCGGTGCTATCTATCGAACACATTAAATAACCAGGCGCGGCGTTCAGTAGTTTCGTACTGTATGCTTGCGCTATCTCCCGTAACAACGAATTGTTTTCCGAGAGCGCCGCTCATATGGGCAAATGCGACGTTAAATAAACGTACTTAAACACTTTAACCAATTGTCTTTTTTTTTTGCAGGTATACTAATAAAGTTTTGAACTTTAATCGGTACATGTTACGTTAGGATAAATGACTGGACTGTGTATTATGACTTTTATATGAATTTTTAAATAGCACTGGCAACCCTGTAACGGGATTTATCCATTCACACTCAATGACGCCTTTTGACGATCATCGAGAAATAAAAGTAGGAAAACATTGTAAAATGAAGAGATTTCTTGTTACAAGCAATTTCTTCATTTTACACGATTTTTCTAGCCAAGAAGTTGAAAAGTCTAAAATTTCATAAACTTTTAATTGTCGTCTGCAACTCCTTTTAATTTGTACCAGGCTAAAATTTTGTCGTCTGGCAATAGATTAAAGGAATTTGTATATTTCATTCTACACGAATTTGAATCTTCTATCCTTTCAGTATGGTTGGGGAGTATCGGTTTTAGTATATCACTGTTCGTGTCGCCTCTTGTGACTATCATCTGTAGACGAAAAAGTCCCCGAGTGATTGCCGTTCTTGGCGGATTGGTTATCTTCCTTGGCTGCCTGTTTCTGTCCTTCTCGACCAACTTGCAACACTTGTTCTTCAGTCATTTTGTGTTCTTGTCTGTTGGTAAGTCCAGACAATTTGTATTGTCAGTCGTAAGAAAACCTGTGGCGTCAGTCATAGGCAATTTGTGCCGTCAGTCGTAAGAAATTTGTGACGTCAGTTGTAAGAAAATTTTTGACGTCAGTCGTAAAAGTACCTTCTGGGAAGTGAGAAAAACGTAATCTTGACAAACCTACTCGGACTTCGCATGATAGAGTTCTATTTTTAAAATGGTTGTATTTTCGTAAAAAATATGTGATGGTCACTGTCTCTTATCTGAAGGTCACCGTCACAGTCAGTGCTTGTATTCCTTTTGTCATGTCTCGTAAGTTTGAAAGTATTAAGATGAACAAATGGTGTCGTTTTAGAAACGGGCGATGTTTGATACTAGTACATATGAAATGTAAAATACAATGTTATATATATAGAGAGAGAAATTAATGAAAATTCAAACTTATCAGTGAGCTTTTTGCATAATGACTTATCGTCATTTTTTTGCATAAGTAAGCTTAAAAATCTATAATTTACGAAAAAAAAAAAGATTCAATATGTAAATATTATTATCTTATGGTAACAAAATACAAAGGATTTCTGGCAATAAATAACAGACAATTTTCATTTTTAATCGACAGATATTCTTATCTATAACTAATTTATCTATGACCATCGTCACGTTATGAAATATGTTGTCATGTTATTTTATTAAGTAAATGATTATTCGAAGCTATTTACCTTATACAGGCACAGGCTTGACTATTACAACAGCTAACATTATCATAGGGCGTTATTTCCGACAGAAGCGAGAATTAGCAGAAATGATAGTTTTATCTGGGACAGGCCTCGGTACTGCTTTGATATCATTCCTTGTGGACGAGTTATGTAGGTAAGTAGAGCTATGAATTTAACAGAAACAGGCCTTGGTACTGCTTTGATAGGTCGATTTATGGAGGTTAGTGGAGGTATGGTATTGGGAAGGACCTCGGCACTGCTTTGATACCAATCTTGTGGACGTGTTATGTAGGTAGGCCAGAGTGATTGAATAGTTGTATCCGTTCCTTGGTACTGTTTTATGAGCTCACCAGAGGGGAAAGTGCGAGAAGAGTTACTGAGATCGGTCGTTGTCCGTCTGTCCATCTGTCCATCCATCCACAATTTCTTAACATCTTCTCCTTCTAAACCAGTTCGCTGATGAAGCTGTTCCTTTGAAGAAATGGTCGCTGTGTGAAGTACTTCAAAAGTTTTTTAAAAGAATTTAATATTGAAGTGGAACTTTCTGTCGGTGCTCAGTCGGCTTGGCCAGCGGTCCGTCTATAAGTATGAATGGAACAGGACCAAGTAATGAGACTGAATGCTACAGTGTGTAAACTGTTAGTTTTTATGAACTATAACAGCAATGCGGAAAAATCAAAAAGGCGATATAGAAATTACTCTGTATACAAAGAATTCACTCTATTTTAACATTCTCAAAAGATTTTTTTGCGGTCGTCAAATGTTAATCTGCTGTAAAGTGGGGGTATAAGAATAAATTCGGGAATCAGTTCAATTCTGCTTTAGCTGCCGGTACAATGCACATGTAGTTACAGTTGTTTGGCTTTCCTACTGTCTAAATGGTATTTTACGTAGTGTGTTTGGCTCGTTGTAAACTACCTGTCAGACCCTAATGTGAGTAATTGGCTTACCTTTCATTATTGTAATACCATCTGATGGTATTGTTTTTGCAGACATTTCACTTCGTGTTATTCTTTTTCCTGGCATTTCTGATGATAAGAATACGTTTATAATCAAGTAACCTTGTTAGACATCATTAAATAAATTCAAGAAAAGTATACAGTGAAATATTTTTGTCAATCCAGTTTAGTTAGTATATTTTGTTTAAAAAAAATAAAAATGAACAATTGATAGCAAGAGTCCAAGCATTCTGAAAGAGAGATTTTGTTAAATAAGTTCTTGGAATATATAATGTGTAAAAGGGCTTATACTGCATAGCATTGTTCGTATGATATATTTGCACCACTTCAATAATAGAGTGGCAAAATTTCAGACCGATCCATTGAAAGATGTTGAAGATTAAACCATTCCCACACAATGGCGCTTTTAACGCTCCATTGCGAAAGACTATTTGGAAAACATTGTGGAAAATGAAGAAATTGCTTATCACCAGTTCTTTTCAGTATTTGGTCGAATATTTCCGCAGAGGAAAAATGTAGTTTGTTGAAGGGAGACCTAGAACTTATAAGTCTAGGTTAAATACGCTATTATTTCGGCGGTTTGGTCTGTTACTGACTCGTTATTAATGATTGATTGATTGAATGAATGGAGTTTAATTCTACTTTTACCAGTATTTCAGTCATATCGCGTCAGCTGGAGCGCCTAACCATGGATTTCTGGTATTTCTCACACCAGTTCTACAACTACATCCTTTTCGAGCCTCTAGCTGCTTTCCCCACTTAGGTTTACGATTATCCACCCTTTGGTGGGAGACAATTGTCAGAAAGGACATTTTCCGAAGCCGAGGATTGAACCCGGGATCATATGACTAGATAACCTACGCTCTACCACCGCGCTATTGCCGCGGTCCTATTTATAGTTATACCTATATGTCTAATGTGATTAATATTGCAGCTTCTCATTCTAATCATGATTTGATTGTCCAATCGAAGATTTTTTGTCATATGCGACTTGTCAACTGACGGATCGCTGACAGCGACCTCTCACCTCCTACAAAGCAGTTCGACTTAATTATCAGCCGACGTAATTATGCTCGATTTACAGTCTCGATGATACAACAAAAAGCGTATCTTTTTTTATTCTACATGAACGTCGCAACTACAGCTTGAATAAATTTCCAAACCAACAAAAATGCTTGATAATAATTTTGGAGGTCAACATTAATATCCTGTTGGAATTGATGCTTTAACTAGTCAATCGATTTCTTATTTTCAGGGGCGATCCGTCATTTTTTCTAAATGATTTAACAAAGAATATTCACTTTGGGTCTTTACATTAAGCTTATTAATTGGTGCTCTGTCGATCAAAGCTTCCATCTGTTTTGTAATTAACCAATAAAAGCTGTCAACTAAATAATCAGTCGACAAATGAAATCATTCATTGAGACTAGGCACGAGTTTTGATCTCCTACATTTGCCGCCATTTTTGTTGACCCTTTTGTTTGTTTGGCGACTTAAACGTCGTAACTACACATTGTTCAAGCTGTAGTTACGAGGTTTAGGTCACAAACAAAGTATTCTACTTTTTTGTTACATGCTACTGGCCATAATTTTTCAAAATAACGTCGTTTAAAATCGAAGCGGGACTTCCTTTTGGAATTAGTGGGCGTGCCCACAGGAGTAAGTGGGCGGGCCAGTCATTGGTATATATTATGTTCCTCCCATGTTGGCTATTTGTTTTCGCAGAAAATTTCAATGGCAGAAGGCTATGGGTTCCATTGCCGGATTACTTGCAACGACGCTATGTGCTGGGGCTATGTATCGTTCCGCCACCTTGTACCATCCACGGAGAAACGTCCTGCTTCATATAAAGAACCAGAAAAAATCTCGTCGAGAACTGGTGCGGCTTTTTAGTTTTATATATATCCACGTTAAAATGTTGGTATTCAGGTCTTGTTAAAACGCAGTTTTTAATACGTTTCGAAATTACAAGACCGCGTATTTAGTTGCCTTGACTACATTCTAAAATGGAATTCATTAACGCATTTATGAAATGAATAAAAGACAGATATGTGCCAATCGGCTGACTGACGAATAGAGAGGCAGACAGATTGATAGATGAATGGAGTGGAGAGATCTCTGGTCCAGCCCACTTGACCTACGATATGGCATTTGGACTGGAATGAGAGTTAGTTTGTAAGATATACGACAATGGGCATAAAAAGCAAGATTTAAGATTGCGAACTAGACTTCGTAACCTAAGCTTGAATATTTACGAATTTCTGTGGTTTGAATCCCGACCGCGACAGGGAAACTTGTTGTCTCCCGCCCAACTAGAAGCGAACTGGTAAGAAACTCAGATTTATCTTCGCGTGTATAGGCGCTTTACACTTGGCACAATAAAAAAGGCCTATTCGTGAAATAGCTAGGGGCCTATAAACCCTGATCTCCTTGTATCCGCTTCTTTCTTTCTCATGGCCAATACTAACCATACCTGGCCACAATGTTCTCAAAATAAACTTTTGTAAGGGGGTGGCATATATTTGGATCATTGATCATTCTTCCTGAAAACTGGTTAGAGTGCTTAATCTTGATAAAGTCGCAACAATATCGACATTGTTTGACTAGGGTTCAAAGTAGATCACTGTGTCGTATCGTACTAAAACCTTAAAGGCCACGGTTTATGCTAAATCAACCTGAACATTGGCCATAATGTTTGTCTGGATTAACTCTTTTCAAGATACGATTTGGGTAACTCAATTTAAACCTTATTGGAAACTGTAGCATCCACATGTTCTACACTTTAGACCTGACAATGGATCATATTGTTTTGACTAGATAATTATCTCAGTAGAGCGATTTATTGCCATTATGGTACTCTTGTTTGAAGGTATAAATTTTATTTGAATAAGATGTTGAGCTTTGAATACAAACGTGAGTCAGGTGCTTTGCCTTGTACCCATAATAACTTATTCCCACACAATGATGCTTTTAAACGCCTCTGAATATAAAAGCTTTTGAATACATTGTGAAAAATGAAGAAATTGCTTTTTAACCCATTCCCACACAACAAAATTTTAGACTGGTCCAAATTGAAAGAAGGTGCAGACGACTATTTAAAGTTTATGGAATTTTGGATTTTTTTTAAACCTTCTGGGTAGAAAACATTGTAGAAAATGAAGAAATTGCTTGTAACAAGCAATTTCTTCATTTTCTACAATGTTTTCCAAAGCCTCTTGTTCTTAGGGGTGTCTAAAAGCGTCACTGAGTGGGAATGGGTTAAAATGCTTGCAATGTTTTCTACCCTTAAGACAAAGATTTTTTCCCAAAATTTCTCCAACTTCAAATTGTTGTCGGCAACTTCTTTGAATTTAGACCGGTCTAAAATTATGTCGTTTGGAAATGGGTTAAAGGAGGAGTATGGAATTGCAATGACCAGTGATCGGAGTTAGAGATAGCGACCGACAGTTAAATGTTCTAGAGCATTTTAGCTCGACCTTTCTTAGAACAAACGTAGAATTTTTAAGATAGATATTTATTCCTTTTCCTGTTTTTACAAAATTTTAGACCTGTCAAAATTCAAAGGGTTTACAGACAAAATTTTACTGTGGATTTAATTTAGAAATGCCCATTCAGTAGGGTAGAAAATGTTATGGGTAAAGATGAAATTGATTGTTACAAGCAATTTCTACCTTTCCCACAATGTTTTCTAAAGAATAAATCAAAGAGACGTAAACATTCGGAAAGAACAAGAAAGGGTTAAATTGTGGTTTATCTTACTTCTTTGTGTTTTGGTACTTTTGCAGGAGAAACCGTCCTACTTCGACTTCACAGCATTACGCATGCGTAGTTTACAGGGGTTGATGGTGATCGTTGCTATCATTGGGTTCGGGATGCACGTGCCTGTCATTTTAATGGTAAATATATGTTTAGTTTAGCTAACAAAGCATTTACATCGACTTAAAAATACACCAAAGTAAATTTGTCTTGTTTGAAGCATCTTGCACAAGGTATGAAAATATTCGCTGAGTAGTAATACGTAATAGGTGTCCGCTCCTGGATAATTAAAGACTAATTTTGATTTCGCTTTAAAAGTACCGTCTGTCGACAACAAACAGTGTAACTCGCCACACTCTTCCGTTCTTGTGAACGTTACAGTCACATATCATTTCCGACATTTGTCGTTCACCAATGGGTGGATAATCGAGAACCTAAGTGGAAAAGCAGCTGCAGGCTAGGAAAGAGTGTAGTGGTAGTACTGATGTGAGAAAAACTAGGAGTCCATTGTTAGGTGCCCAAGCCGCCACGATATGACTGAAATACCGTTAATAGTGGCGTTAAACCCCTATTCAATCAATCAGGTATCTCCATGATATCGCGTTCAAGTTTAATAGTGTGCCTCATGGGGTTAAAAACTCGGTCGCGAAGTCAAATCTTAGAAAAACTTTGTGTGCAAGACAATATTTTTGCCAAAAAGGTCTTGATGTTCAAATACGATACTTGTCCACATGAAAAAAGAAAGTAGGTCACTAGGTCTTAGAAATCCTTCATTGTTAAACTTCTGGCATAAATATCTTGAAACACGATAAGAATGTCTTATTGGTTTTAAATTTTTGAGACAAGATTTCGTTAACAGGTCTGGTTGGGGTAAAATAAGGTCATTTGTGCTATTTTACATCTATAGCCATCGACTCGGGTGAGCGTTTTAGGGTCAGTGGCCCTTTCGTTTTGGTAATGTTTTCATCAATGTGTGATTGCATGGTTATCAGTTAACCCTTTACCAGACGACACCATTTTAGACTGGTCCAAATTGAAAGGAGTTGCAGACGACGATTTAAAGGTTTTGAAATTTTAGATGTTTTAAATTTCTGATAAGAAAACATTAGCTGATAATAAAGAAATCGATAAACCAATCAAATCTTTCATTCAGGGAACTTTGAACTTCTACATTTGCCAACATTTATGTAAAGCATTGTTGTTCTTTTGGCACCATAAAGGTCGTAAGGCAGTTTATCCAAGCTGTAGTTACGACCTTTTGGGTCCCAAATCAACCATTTTACGTTTTGTTACATCCTACTGAACATAAACTTTGCAACGTTTAACCCATTCCCACACAATCCTTCCTTTTTTAATCTCCTCAAGAAAAAAGCATTGGAAAACATTGTGGAGTATGAATAAATTGCTTGTTTCAAGTAATTTCTTCATTATCCATAATGTTTTCTAACCAAGATGACGATTTCTTTTTAAAATTCCATCAACTTGAAATTGTCGTCTGCAACTTCTTTCATTTTAGACAAGTCTAAAATTGTGTTGTGTGGGAATGGGCTAATATCCACGTCTAATACCCTGTTTGGTGACAGTGGGCGTTGCAAGCAATCTATCAATAAACGTATCTGTTTCAGATTTACACAGCCAAGCTACATGGTATGGTGGACCAGTCGTTAATGTTACTTAATGTATTCCTCGGTGTCGGGTACACAGTCGGCTGCTATTTTGTCGGCATCATCGTCGTTAGGGACAACAGTGACTGCTCTATCAGCAGACGAAATCTCGCGCAAGCATGCGCAGTCATCAGTGGTGCTTTCACTCTTTTATTCATTCTTGCGAAAGACTATCAGGCATATGCGCTGTACGCATGCGCGTTTGGTGTCTCATCTGGTGGGTACTATTATGCTGTGAAAATGTACACTTATGAACTAGTGAAAGAGAAAATTATGGAACGAGCATGGGGATTCGTCAATGCTGCTCAATTTATTTCTATACTTTTTGGACCTCCTCTTGCAAGTAAGTTGTCATTGTTTTATCTCTGATTACATTGTAATTAACCAGTCGCTTTCCCTGCCCACTTACTACTTTGACCCCTGCCATTGACTCCGACATGAAGTTCCACTTCGATTTTAAACGACATTAATTTGCAAAATTTATGGCTAGTAGCATGAAACAAAAAAGCAAAATGGTTGGTTGGCGGCTTAAACGTCGTAACTACATCTTGAATGAGCTGTAGCTACGACGTTTGAGTCGCCATAGAAAACAAAGTGTCTCACAAAAATGGCGGCCAATGCCGAACTTTCGTGAACAACAAGATTTTGAAAATATAGATTTTGTTTATTCACTCAATGAAAGACAAATCGATCTTGCACCAAAAAAACCAACAAAACAATTATCCTCTTTTTGATAAACAAATAATCTATATTGCAGAAGAAAACATGTTTTCGTACTAAAAAAAATAAAATCAATTTTAAGTTGTATCTATCAACATTAATGCATTCTGATCGGCTGAAAATTCGTTTCATAATTCACTGAAAAATAAAAATGAATGTGAAACTATTTTGAAAGGCGTAGTGGTACCTTTACCCATTCCCAGACTGCAAAATTTTAGACTGGTCAAAATATCGAGATTTTCCAAGTCTTGGATATTACTTCTTATAAAATGTCGCATTTTTATCTCACCTGAACACTACGTGCCCATATTGAGCTTTTGTGTTTCTCGAATGTCCGCTGTGAATCGTCAGTCTACCGGCGTCAACAATTAAAGTGAGTCATAATGAAAAGAATGAAAAGTTTGTTTGTTTGAATGGGGTTTTACGCCGCTTTCAACAATCTTTCAGTTATATCGCGGCGGCTGGAGCACCTAACAATGGAATCCTGGTATTTCTCACACCAGTACTACCATTACATCCTTTCCTAGCCTCCAGCTGCTATCCCACATAGGTCTACGATTATCGACCCATTGGTGGGAGACAAATAGTCGGAAAGGAAGGGTGCCGCCGTCGGGGATCGAACCCGGGACCTCTAGATTGACAGTCCGACGCGCTACCAACTGCGCTATGACGGCGGCATCATAATGAAAAGGGAGGTTTTATTAGCAACGCGGGAAAGCAAGCCTTAGGAAACTTTTTTTTAACCAATTACCACACGGGGAAAATTTTAGACTGGTCCAAATTGAAAGGTATCTGCAGACGACAATTAGAAGTTTATGAAATCTTTTGTCAACTCTCTTGGTAGAAAACATTGTTTAGAATGAATAAATTGCAAGTTACAGGCAATTTCTTCATTTTACACAATGATTTCCCAATAATTTTTCTAGAGGGTCGCCAAAAAGCGTCCCTAAGTTGGAATGAGATAACACTTTTTGGTTTAATCCTGATGGAAAATTAGTCAAAGTAATTATATAAGGATGAATTCTATCGAAAATTGGAAGGCTCCTTAGGAAAACGCTGGAAAAGGGCCCCCTATGGCAGTTAGTTTTTTTACAACGTAGAGGGGCATATTTTTGGTACAATATCGTCGAGACTTAAGATAGTCAAGTCACGGGAAGAAGAATGGGACTGTTCTGTTAGAAAACAGGGATAAAAAACACCTTAATTTTATAAGCTTTGTGTTCATCTTGTGTCTTCACGAATATGACCCCACTTTAAAGTTTCAGTTTCACGCTTCTTTGTTGAATTAAGAACTCGGGTGAGTGATATTTGGCCATCTGAGCCTCACTGTTCTAGAAATTGTACGTTATTTCTTTTTTCAATTTCAGTATACCTGAATGAATCCTATGACAGTAACGTGGCATGCTACATATTTTCTGGTGTTATGACAATTTTTGGTGGGTTACTGTTTTCGGGAATGTCTCGCCTCGAGAAACATTATTCCAATCATGAAATCATCCAACGATATCAGTGCGCATGCTCCAAAAACACAACCGAGGCTGCTGCATTACTTGACCTTGACCTAACGAACGTGATGGTTAGCAAACCATTAAACAATGATCAGTTTATTTTTTCGCCAAGCAGAAAACATAATCATGGCAGAGAAGGAAGTAAGATACAAATGCAGTGCTTCATTCAACATCGTGACAAAGAAAAGCCTAAACAAATCGTGTTGTCAAGAATAACAGAAGAAAAAGAGGGTCTTAGACTAGACTTTAACGAAATATCACAACCGGGTTCATCTGCGAAAAGTAGTTCAGAGGGTTCACGAAGAAAAAGTGTCTCGGAGAAAGATTTATCATCGTTGCCTATTTGTGAAAACCATTGCGCTGACATGCCGTCTGAGAGCACGAATTCTAATAACACTTCCAACAAGGGAAGTAACTCTTCGCGGTCGGACAAGAAACTTCGGAGAAGTTCCGAGAATGTAAAAGTGGATTTGTTTGATCCGCCGAGTCAAGAAAAAGAATCAACAGCTACCGTGTCCTACGACAGTGACTTGTATATAAATCTATGCGAAGCTCAAGTGTAATATTGTTTGTGGAAATAAAACAGTTTTCATTCTGATCTACAGTAACAGTGTAAATAGTGCGCAAGTACATGCTTGTCACAACCGCCCTTTCTCCGTACTGGAAGCCGCCGTCATAGCGCAGTTGGTAGCGCGTCGGACTCCTAATCTTCAATCATGGGATGTTTTGGGTTCGATCCCCGACGGCGGCACATATCATTTCCGACATTTGTCTCTCACCAATGGGTGGATAATCGTAAACCTAAGTGGGATAGCAGCTGGAGGCTAGGAAATGATGTAGTGGTAGTACTGTTGTTTGAGAAATACCAGGAATCCATTGTTAGGTGCTCCAGCCTCAGCGATATGACGGAAATACTGTTAAAAGCGGCGTTAAATCCCATTCAATCAGTCTCCGTACTGGAATAACC
The DNA here is from genome assembly GCA_946902895.1 of Fragum fragum. Classification (NCBI taxonomy): domain Eukaryota; kingdom Metazoa; phylum Mollusca; class Bivalvia; order Cardiida; family Cardiidae; genus Fragum; species Fragum fragum. The sequence continues at coordinate 30,974,049 of OX336368.1, read as the reverse complement.
GTTTTAAAAATGAACCAAATATAGACACAAAGAATTGAAGTATGTCAACACTAAAATAACTTTATTAACACTCAATAGCTTTTATCCCTTTATAACGTAGGTTGGCGACTAGATCCTTGTAACTCCATCTCATTTCATCCCCTCAACTTTCCCCTCAACAAAAATTTAGACTGGTTCAAATTGAAAGAAGTTGCAGACGACATTTTCAAGTTGATCGATTTTCATTTTTTTTTTCGTCTTTTTGGGTAGAAAACATTGTAGATAATGAAGAAATTGCATGATACAAGCAATTTCTTCATTTTCCACAATGTTTTTCCAAAGCCCTTTAATTTGGGGCGTAAAAAGGTGGGCTTGAGTGGGAATGGGTGAAAATCTGTTTTGGGAATATATAAGAGTAAGCTTGTCGGTCGATCGGTTGGTCGGTTTTTAGCTTTTTCTTGTTCAAGTTTTGGTTAAGAGGTTGTGGTCGCTCATCGACGATAAAGACTTTGAAAAGGACAAAATTGGTAAAATTTATCCAAATTTGAGGATTAGGTCGATTGGGGAAATGGTTTGTACTGGTATGATCTGTTACTAGCTCTCACCGTCTTTAGAACCACTGAACCTGCGCATTACAATTTCGGACCGTCAGTAGTTTTAATTAAAGGGGCGGTCCGTCAATTGACAAAGATACAGCTTTGCATGCTGTAGGTTCTAACTAAAAGGATTTATCGAAATGGTACACCAAAGAAATTTAAGTGTTGAGGAATTACTTTTGCCCCTCAAAAAACATTCTCCCAAAGGGTTAACTTTGAAAAACAAATTACGAATGCAAAGCTTTTGATATTTATCGGAGAACTATTCTTCGAACTGTCTTGCTGTTCGGTCTGAAAATTCTCTCTCAGATTTTCAGAAGGAACAGTCAACGCGTAAAGAAACCTAACTTACAATCATCGCGTAATTGACGGATCACTGGCCACGCCCACTGGCCTCCGACATTGCGACCGGTATTTCGTAAAATATTTGGCAAGGTACATGGAACAAAAGGCAAATCATCGGTGATTGACAAAACCGTCGTTACTAGAGTATTATTTAAAATTGCGTTTCAGTCGCCCACTAATTTACTTTTAGCCCGGCTGTTTTCGGAGAAAACCCGAGGTATTGCTATAGCCTTGGTGTCGTCGTCGTCGGCGGCGTTATTGTTGTTGTTGTCGTCGTCGTGCGAGAACTTTGACATTTTGTGATATCTCTGGTTCTACAAAAGACATTCAATTGAAACTTGGCACACTTGTTCACTATCAAAAGAGCAACATATACTATCAAGGGGGATAACTCTAGATGCATTTTGTCCACTATCCAGCACCCACCAGCCGTGCGTATGCATCCTTAGGCGGTGCTCTTGTCTTTTAAATATATGTTGGATTTCAACACCTTACTGCCTGTCTATATAAAAATTTAATTTGTCAATCGGTATTGTTGACTGAAAGCGTTGATCCATCAACATGCAAATGTGGAACGAAAGTCTTGTAAAGAATACTTTTCCAGGTTGTGGGAATCTTCACCCTTTCATGTATAAAGACAAGTTGCGTAAGAGTCATGTTTCATCTTCAAACTAACATCCTTGTCTGTTGAACAGCTTTATAGTTTTTTTTACCAATCAACCGAGAAAAAAGCTTGTTACTTGCCATTTCTTCATTATCTGCTCGAAAAGACAAAGATTTTAAAGATTTCAACAGCTAAAAATTGTCGTCTGCAACTTCTTTGGATTTGGACTGGTCTAAATTTCATCGAGTGGGAATGGGTTAATGATAACTTGTAGTTTTATGCTTGTCTCCATTTCAAAGTGTTATAACAACTTAATACTAGTAAACGATTACGCTAATTTCAAGGTGTTTTCGCCTTTCAAGCTTGTGAAAAGTCAACCATTTCTAAGAATTTTGCTCCCAGATAATCAAAACTATTTCATCAACTCTAAAATTTTCAAGTTATTTTTGAATTTATATGCAGAAAACAAAGTTTACTTTAATTCATTACTAAGTGAATATTGCTTTTCAACCTGTTAGTGAATCGTGTTAATAGGAAGGGGGGGGGATATTCGGGACGAATGTTTAATAATAATCAATCCAATTCTATTACACTTTCATGGTCAAAGGAGGGAAATATGGTAAAACATTGACATTCATTTAAAACTATGTTCGTTATTGCAGCATCTAGCCTTAACCCATTACTATCGTTTTAGACTGGCCCAAACTGAAACAAGTTGCAGACGGCATTATAAAGTTTATGAAATTTTGGTTTTTTTCAACATTCTGGATTGAAAACAATGTGGAAAATGAAGAAATTGCTTGTTACAAGCAATTTCTTCATTTTCCACAATGTTTTCCAAAGCTTTTTTTCCTGGGAGTGTCTAAAAGCGTCACTTAATGGGAATTGGTTAAAATAGAGATGTTATTTAAGGAATTATATCTTGCAAACCAAAAGGCCGGCAGTTTCATAATCCCAGTTAGCTGTAACCCTTTACTGTCTAGAAAATTTTAAACCTGTCCTATTTCAAAAGGTTTAGAAGAAGACAATTCGAAGGCGATTTTATTTGAAAAGTATTCTTTCAGTTGGATAGAAAATTTTGTGGAAAAAGGAGAAACTGCTTTTAACAATGTTTTCTCAGTATTACAAAACAAGGGATTGAACAAGATAGGGTTAAATGTAGCATTGCGGACCACAAGAAAACAAAGAAAAACACAACGTATTATCTCTCATGGATCAAAATAATTCTTTTGTTATGGGGTCTCTGAGTTTATAAACAGAAGAGTAAGGGCCTATTCGAAAACTATTCGAAAATTTTCTGCGTACAAACGTTATGCCTAGAGCTAATATGTGAGCGATATAGGTCCATTATTATCCACTTGCTGTGAAATAGTGATTACTCATTAGATGACCGAACTTAGTGATAAAGAACGACGATGTTTATATTTTGTCGGTCCTTTGTTGTGGAATCAAGATTATGATGAACTGTTTCCGATAGTATTGTGAAAAATCTTAGACCCGTCCAAATTCAAAGGTTTTGCAGACGAAATTTCAAAAGGGATTAAATTTGAAAAAAAAAAAAACCCCACATTTATTAGGTTAGAAAATATTGTAGAAAAAGAAGAAATTGCTTGTTACAATCAATTTCTTCTTTTTCTACAATGTTATCTGAATCATGAAATTACAGGGGCGTAAATGCCAGGGATTGAACATGCAGGAAAGGGTGAAAATAAAGATGTCTGGTAATGAGGTAATTCAAGAATTGACCAGTCGCGGCCATCAATCAAAGAATCTATCGTCCTATCAAACCATTCATCTAAACCGGAAATGAACTTTGAACTCCCACAATTACCAATATTTATGTGACGCATTTTCTTGGGTTGAAGATTTAAACATCATAACTACAACTTATTCCAATTGTAGTTACGACATTTAAGTTGTCAAGCAACAATTTTACATTTTTTGCTACCTGTTACTAGCCATGAATGTTGCAAAATAACGTCAGTTAATATTGAATTGGAACTGCTTGTCGGAGTCCGTGGGCGGAGCCAGCGATCCGTCAATTATTGTCTAATAAATGTATGTCTAACTGAAAATATAAATAAAATCTGTGACAAAAACCTCATAGTTTGTGAAAGGATTTCCCATGAAAAATCGCCCAATTGTTGGATTACAGCTGTTAATAAAAAGTCGATTGACCAATCAAACTATTCATTTTGAGAATAAATTGATGACCTCGAACATCTATGTCAAGTATTTATGATGGTTTGGCGCCTGAAACGCCGTTTCTTCAGCGCGTTTAACCCTTTACTGGTTAATCCCTGGTTTTTACGTCCCTGAGATTTCATAATTGGGAAAACATTGTAGAAAAAGAAGAAAATGCTTGTAACAAGTAATTTCTTCTTTTTCCACAATATTTTCTACCCTACTGAATGGTTATTTTTCAGTTTAAATTTCTCTTTCAATTTTCGTCTGCAATACGTTTGAATTTGGACAGGTCTAAAATTTTGCAAAACGGGAAAGGGTTAAGATGTAGTTACAACATTAAACTCGCGGATGAATCTTTTTTTTAGCTCACCTGAGCACAAAGTTATTGTCAATCAGTCTGTCCGTACGTGTATCCGCCCACAATATCTTTATTAATCTTCTCCTCCTAAACAAGTAACTTGATCAATCTGAACAGGAATTCTCACTAGCTGAAGTTCTACTATTTTAATTATATATTTTTGATAGACAATAATTCCGTCAAAAGCCTGGTGGCGATCTCCTCTAAAATGAAATTTTAGTACATTATTTATCTATTTATTTTCAAAAACTACAAGACCTGTTTCATATAAAGCATAACCACGTGGTTATCTACCAAGTTATGAAATTATACCCCCAGAAATCCAAAGTTTTGAGAAATGCCCAGTTAGAGCAAATTTAACCCTTGTCCTGCTAAATATATATCCTTTCTTCACAAAATTTAGATTTGTTGTAAAATTTAGGTCTACATGTATTTTGAAATCAAATATTTCCCATCACTTTAAGAACAAGCAGGTAGTGTAGACTTAAGATAACGTCTGTGCAGCCTGATCTTAGTCTATACACCTGCCACAGCCATTGTCAAATATTCCGGGATCAATATGACAAGTGTTAAAGTCTATGGCATTTATATTTGTAATAAGGCATAAACATATAGTTTTGTATAGATAAGTTTCTAAAGATTATGATCAAGGGGTCAAAAAGAAACTACCCGAGATGTCCAAAATTCGAAAACTTTGAATCTCTTAAATTGAGAAAGTTATAATTAACTTCCATGCCTAGGGCAAGCCTTCATATTTTGCATGAAGCATCAGTATATTAATCTCTTATAAAATAGCTAAAATCAGGATCCTCTGGTCCCAAGGGGCTTAGCGGGGGGGGGGGGTTATAGGCATGAAGCGTTAGTTCACAGACTTCTTTCTTATTTCTGAAATTATAACCCATGGATCCAGAGGGAGGAAAAAGTTTTTTCCTTCTTTCAAAATTGCCCAAAAGCCTTAGAATTTGTAATTCAGACTTTGAGATCCCAAGGTACACAGTGTTTATATGTAAGTGTGGCCCACTTGTATCATAATGTTAACCTTAACATGAAATGACTGTTGAAAGAAAAAGAGCCTATATCTCAGGTGAGCGCCCCAAGGCCAACAGCCCTCTTGTGTCCATAGCTTTTTTCTTTGGGGAGTAGAAAGGAGGGATTGTGTGGGAATAGGTTCATCCAATACCAGGCAGACGACAAAAATGATAATGAAATAAAAAAAATAGGCTGGTCCTGATTTTGAAAAGCTGCATGAAGACGAGAATATAACTAGATGATGAAATTTTAAAAAAATCTTTGTCTTTTGCTAAAGAATATGTGTAGGAATTGAAGAAATTGCTTATTACGAGAAATTCGTTCAGTTTTCCACTTTGAATCCAAACCTTATTTTCTTGGGGTCAGCCAATACCACACAATTCCGCATTTCGTCGTCCTAAAAGAAAATTAATGTGTGAAATGTTGCAAAATGAAAATTTTGCTTGTTGCACTATTTCAAAAATTTTGCTCTCTATTATAAGAAAATCAGGCCGGTCGAAAGACACAGTCGCTCAAGTGCCCTTAGTCATTTAAATCTTCCCAGGAATTACTGAATGTATTTATAGGGATGTTTCTTAGGTGATTTCTCTAGTGGATTTCAACCAGATTTTTTGAGAATGACCCTTTAGAGACCCTTTATCAGATTCCCACAAAGAATTTTGATCGGATTAAAAACATGGCTTTAACGGACGGGATTTATTTCAATGTGTGGTATAAAGTAGATAATTTGAAAATATTCTTCTGGGGATGGAATGATCTTGTATTGACCTTTTGTCAGAATTTTTCGAAAAAAATGTAGGTTTATGATATTGCTTTGAAGGATTCGGATCATTTCAGGCAGAGATGAAAATAATAATTGAAGGGAAATTATGTATAATGCTTGACTGAAAATATTTGTTGCATTAAATAAAGATACCTCCCTTTAAATAAGGTACAAAAAGGTTTTATTTCTAAAATGAGTTACCTCCTGTGTTTAAGGAAAATAAAGTACCCGTATCATGAGCAAATTCATGCCGGTGGAGCGATTCAGTGGCTCAAACATCTCTAGTTTGAACAATTTTTGTAGATAGTGTTGCCACATGCAAAGTGCGAAATTTCAGTCTAATAGTTTGTCGAGAAACTATTTTTCAAGATTTCATTTTATGTTTATATGTAAACTAGAGCACATTTTATGTTTATATGTAAACTAGGAAGAGCCCAGGCGAAGCCAATTAAGGGAGCCAGAGGTATATATTTGTAACTTTATAGGGGCAACCAGGTGACACTACGTGCAAAATTCGAAACCTTAGAGCTAAATGTTTTGTCAATAGATGTAATTGCTTCTTTGCCAAAATGGACCATAAGGGCATTGTTTCAACAACTATCGAAGAGAGCTAGTAGAGGATAGTACATACAAAATAAGAAAATTTGTATGCCGTATGGTATGGCATTTTCAAGCGGTTTCTTCTTCGTTCCTAAGCTAAAAAGGAGTAATTTTTTAGTACTTGAAACTATTTCGGAAGGTCACCGGGTTAATCTAAGATACAATGTACTTTTAATCGTAATGGTTTGTACCTAAGTATGGAGAGTGCGGTGAGCCATTATGATCAGTCCTCGGCTAGGCGTCTGAATTTTTGTCCGTCTGTCTGTCCAATCTTCTCGAAATCAGTCAGTCAACCAAACAAAACTTTATAGATTATTGTGCGAAGTTCTTACAATGTTAATAAAATTTTAATCCCGATAAAAAAAACTCTGGTTGTCATGACAACACAAATGATGAAAGTATTTACATAGAAACAATGAAAGAAATATTTGAATTCTTCTCCCGACAAACCATAAGGCAGAGCTGTTTGATTTTTTACAAGTGGCATCACCTAGTAAAATTTTGTTTAAATAATACCCATGTGGAAAATTTTGTTTAAATAATACCCCTGTGGTACAATTTTGCTTTCACTCAGGCACACCCAATTGGAGTTTTACTTGGCACACCTTATTTAACAAAGAAACAAAGAAAGAAATATTTAAAATCTGCCCTTTACAAATCATAAGGCCTAGCGGTTTCATATCATGTATGTTACGCAACTTCTTTGCTTTTTTCCCAAAGTTGTTAGAATGACGCACCGACTGTTGATTGGTTTAATAATTTAATTGTTAGTTTCGTCTATCAAAAACGAGCGATCTGATTGGTCGAAAAAATTAATTCATACCTCCATGAACAAAATTTTGAGTACGCAGCCATTTTGAATGCTTCCGCACAAAATAGTTCACTACAGAAAGGTATCAAAATTTGTTAAGTTGTTGCATTTTTCGCTCGATGCTATTAAATTATAAGAAATGAAGATAATATTCTTTTGTTTTCATGGAGGTATGAACCGAAAAACCTAATCACACAATGTATGAATCCGCTTCGCGTATTCATACAGTGTGATTAGGTTTTTCTGTTCATACCTCCATGAAAACAAAAAATATTCTCTTCATCTCTTAAATAAACCGACGGCTATAACGTATCATCTGGCGAAGACAGACCGGCTTGCATCTTGCAGATCGCAATGATAGTATTTTATAAGATGTTAACCGAGGGTACTTAATAAATGACCCAAAGACGATGATAAACAATCAGCAATGTTGTGATTTATACAAGAGACATCTCCAATTCAGTAACCTGTTTTATACATATCTCTAAAATTCTCTGGGCAATCTGTAAAGCTGAACTGTTTCATATTATACACCATAATCAAGAGATGTTTGAGGAATTTTCCTTATGGTTCTACCATGGCTTTACCAAAACACAACCGATTTTCATTTGCACATGCAGCTAAGTATGGGTTTTTTATCCTCGTAGGCTTCTAAATTGATACAGATCGATCGACTTTCTTATTTTGCTTGGTCGCTTATGTTCAAAAAGGTTCGTGATTTTAATTGTTGCTGTTGTTATTGTTTAGTGAGTGTGTGTAGAATATACCTTTTAAAAACCTACATTAACCCTTTGCTGGATAAACCCGGGATTTTACGTCACTGTGATTTTATACTTGAGAAAACATTGTGGAAAGGAGAAATTGCTTGTAACAAGCAATTTCTCCTTTTCCCACAATATTTTCTACCACATAGGATGGTCAGATTTCAAATTGCAGGCATTTTTCATAGTCGTCTGCAACCTCTTTCAAAATGGACCAGTCTAAAATTTCATAAATCAGGAAAGGGTTAACACAAACGATAACAATCCGGGTCGGGGCTAGCGATCCGTCAATTAATGGATAGCGTTTGTCAATCAAACAATCAATCGGCCAATCAAATTACTCATTTCGGCCGAGAGTGAAATTTAAACTTCGACATCGGGCGACATTTTAAATGAAGCATTTTTGTTGGTTTAACGACTTAATCGTCGTAGCTACAGCTTAGTAATGCTGTAGTTACGACATTTATGTCGCTAACCAATCATTTAAATTCATTGTTACATATTAGTGGCCAATAATAAATACCAATTAATACTATTTAATATCGAAGTGGGACTTCCTTTTGGAGTTAAGTGGGCGTTGCCAGCGATCTGTCGACGTAACAAATGATCGATTAAATGACAGACGAACGGACGATACCCTCCGCTTATCGCCGGCGGTGGATAAAAACATATTTTTCTCCTAAAAACACCCATAATTCTCTGTAAGCTATAGTAATAGCTCCGCAGGATTTCTTTCATTGTTAGAATAAGGTCGATGGACTTTATGTCAACAAACTGTAAACTACCTGTAGAGGTTCAAAAAATATAATTACGTCTTATTCAAGCTATAGTTACGATGTTGTTTAACTTGACCAATATTTGGTACAATAACAAACATTAAAGTCAAAAATAATTATTTGTCTCCTCAGTTTACAAGACTATTTCCCCTAGGTTCACGTACATAGTTGTAGAGGCCACCGACTTTTAACCCCGTTACTTCTCAATCCCGCAAATATACACGCTGAAGAAAAATATTCACGGAAAAAATTTAGGCAAACCAGAATCTTCTTTCTTTCCTAACAATACTTTCTACCCAATCTGACACAGATTTTAAAGATTTGGACACATTTAGTCTACAACTTCTTTGAATTTGGACGAGTGTATAGTTTCCACGTCTGGTATTGTTCCCTCGAATTGTTCCATTGAAAATCCAATGATAATCAACATGATTCTGACAAAATTTGTATTCTACAATGCTCTTCAAACCTGATACCATTCAAACCCTGTTTTGACGCCATCTTTAGAATAATTGCTTGGGAAACTTTGTAGACAAATCGAAAGACATTTGAAAGGAACAATATCTTTTGTTTTGTTTTGTTCTTATTTTCACATTTGGTCTAATTCGAAATATACGCAGTTTCTTTCAATTTGTACCTTTCATAATAGAAAGGGTAAAAGTATGAGACCCAATAGACTTTCGACATACTGGTCCAAATTTGATTAAAATGCATTAACTAAAACCATATAATTCCACATCTTTACGGAACGAAAAAGGGAAAACTCATTGTATAAAGGAAAATTTGGTTTCTCCGAGCAATTTCTCATTTTGCAATGCTTTCTTCGGTATTTGGCACAAAAATTTTTTTAAATCAAACATCTTAAACTGCCTTTAAATTGGATCAGTTTAAAATTTTCTTTTCTAATTATCGGTTATTTCTGTATATATTGGAATGTATTGAGAAATTGGTGATCAAAGATCGCAAACCTCTCGCTGGAGTCGAGCTCAGACCTCCTGATTGCGTAGCAGACACTCTATCTTACAACCACCACATTCGAATGATGGGAAGCGTCGCATAAATTAATTCGAAATTTTCCGTCGAAGTTCGGTAAAACTCGGGAACGAGTTGACGTTCTTACGTAATTCGAACGTTGTTGTTAACGTAAAACGACGTCAAACACATAGAGATTTCTATCCAAGAAGCGAGAAAGCGGTTATTTGACATACAAAAATGTACGGATCTTACCGAAAAGATCAAATGAACAAAAATACTTCTGCGACAGCAAACGGACAGACGTCTGATTGGAACGAAATGAAAACTATTGGTGATCTAGAGGGCAATATCTATTTTGATATTGTGCCAGGGAATTATGAAATTACGGAGAAAGGTGAGTATATGACTATTTAACCAACCCCCAACATTGACGCTTTAACCAACCAAGAAAAAAAATCTTTGAAAAATATTGTGGATAATAAAGAAACTGCTTGTTACAGGAAATTTCTTCAATATCCACAACATTTTCTACCAAAAAAGTAAAACAAATCCAACGTTTTATCAATTAAAAGTTGGCGTCTGGAACATTTTTGAATTAAGAACAACCCAAAATAAATGTTGTCGTCTGTCAATGATTTTTTCCTTCTGCATAATTTATCATTGTTTTCGTTATCTTCGTGAAAATAAGTCATTTTCAAAATTTCATACATAAACAGCTTGAAATTAATTGTTCGAAAAACGTCAAAAATACTTGTTTAAGACACGTTTGTAAAGCATGCAATGCAAACAACAAAGACTTTAACCCATTTCTACACAATGACGCTTTCTGACACCCCTTCAGAATTAGGACTGAAGAAAATGAAGAAATTATTTGCTACAAGCATTGTTTTATATCCAGAGTGTTGAAAAAAAAAAAAAGTTTGTAAACTTTAAATTTTTGTCTGTGGCGCCTTTCAATTTCGACCAGTCTAAAATTTTGGTAACGAGATAAAAGTTATGACAGATTCGAATTCAATGAAGTTTCAGACGACCATTTAAAAGAGTATGTTAATTAAAGAAACAGCCATTGTGAGGAATGAGAAATTGACTTTGACAAGTAGTTTTCCTTTTTTCACGGTGTATCCATTGTTGGTTTTGATATAGTGTATCAAAATACGGGATTGTGTGTTAATAATTTTATTGCCATGCCTATCGTATAATCACAATATCGTCATCAAACTCTAGTGATATAGACTTCGTACTCCCGTGATGTCGTCAAATGTACTATCGCGATACCGTCATTGTACTATCACACTACTGTCATCGTATCATTGCATGGTCGTCATTGTACTCCTTTTCATTGTCGCACTTAGTAATCGTTCTATTGCGTTTTCGTATTCATGAAATAAAATCATAGTTCTTTCACTCATTAATATACAGATTTTGTCATTCTGCATCTGCAGATGTAAGATTGACCAATCGCGGCTGTCAGTCATATAACCAGTCGACCAATGAAATAATTCATTTAGACCAGAAATGAGTTTTTAAACTCTGACATTGGTCGCCATTTTGTTTACATTTTTTGTTGGTTTGGCTACTTAAACGTCGTAACTACAGCTTATTAAAACCAACTATTCTGCTTTTTGTTGCATACTACTGGTCATGATTTTTGCAAAATAACGCCATTTAAAATCGAAGCGGGACTTCCTGTAGGAGTCAGTGGGCGTGGCCAAATGAGTAAGTGGGCTGGGCCACCGATTGGTCAATTGAGATACAGACAGTCACAAAAGAAATTCCCTCATTTCAGATACGATGGATAAAGCCGAGAGCATGGATGTTGATACCATGAAACAGGAATATGTAAGGCTGTTGAAGATTCAAGACATCAATGATCAAATTATGCACGAATATGATGAGAAATTGGACAAACAAGACAAGTAAGCCAGTCCTCATATGATATACATCTTACTATAAACGTACGAGTAACTTTGTCGGCGTATATCTAACATGGTGATGAATAGGCTTCTTATGAATTATTATATGATATCATCTTTCGAAATCCAAGTCGACAATTTTATGAAACTACGATTACTGGTCACGGGTTTTAACCCATTACCAGACCACAAAATCTTTTACTGGTTCAAATTGAAAGAAGGTGATTACGCCATTTCAAATTGGGCAAAATTGGAAATCAAGAGCCAAACAGGAGAGAAAACTTTGTGAGAAAAGGACCTTTTGCCACCAAACGTTTTCCATGTATTGTATTTTTTCAGGGCGTCAGAATACATCAATGTGTGGTTATTGAATAATACAAGAAGTTTCTTTAAGGGTTATTTGTTATCAACCACTTTTGTAAAAATTAAATCGGTAAACTTTTAGACTCATCGTTACTCGGTTTAGAGATGGCCGAAAGGTAAGAAATAGGCAAGAAGAAGTGTTAAATGACAGTAACATTTCTCCATCATTTACCAATTCGCACACAATGACACTTTTTGACGCCCCTCAAGAGAAACAATTGTGAAACATTGAATCAAATGAAGAAACTGCTTTAACAAGCAATTTCTTCAATTTCCACAATGTTTTTTCTACCACGAAAGTTAGAAAAAAATATTAATTTTATAAACTGTAAACTGTCGTCTGCAACTCTTTTCAATTTAGACCAGTCTAAAAATTTGCTCATTGGTGATGACTTAAGCTACCAATTAAAAGATCCGAGAAGGATGGACCTTCACTTGTAAACAAGATTTCGTGAACATAATATAAAAAATAGATCTATATTGTTTTCTTCAACCAAACTGCATGCATCATGTAAGGGCCGTTCTCTTTCTGGAATAGCGCTACTTATATAGGTAGGTAAGTAATCGTCTTTTAAAAAATGTTCCATCGTTTTTGGGTTCCAAGTAGATTTTTTACTAATTATAACCACACTTATTTCTTTTTGAGTAAATGTAAAGAAAGAAAGAGGAGGGGTGGAGATAAAAAGAAACATAAGGAAAAAAAAAAAAAAAAAAAAAAAGAAGACCTAATTCAAAACTATTGTAAGTACCCGTCTCTAGATAGGCACTCGGAAAGTATTGCCCTTAAACTTTAAAATATAAATTGCTTCGCGACTTCACACACTCTGACTAGGCTTTAAGTTTAACAGAAGAAAAATTATTCACCTCTATATTTCTAGAGTTGCAGAATTGAAAATGACAACTGCCGACTCTATACAAGCAGAGAATGATAAGTGGACCAAGAATTTCAACGAAGCAAAACGAAAACACAAGAATTATCGTGACGAGGTATCCAGGATAAGATGTGAACATTTCAATAATCAGGCAGAGGCAATCATGTACGAGGAGAAGAATGAAGCTTATAAACCGGATATCCGTGTCATTGTTGAAGAACTGGAAGTTTTGCGAAACAAAAGGAAATTGTTCGATGAAGCGATGGGTGCAGATGTTGCAATGATTACAGAAGAAGCTGAGAAGCTAGTCCTTGAAAATGAAAAGAACAGTGAGATTCTAAAGACCCTTAAATCAGAATTAAATAGACTGAAAATTAGTTTACTTGAAGATGATCCAGATGAAATTGAAGATGGTTGTGGTGAACAGAAGGACTTTCGCGAGCAATTTGATAAAGAGAAACAAGAATCGTGTGTGATCGGTATAGATTTCGACATTGATTTGGTCGGAATCCCGGGATATGCACCTGGAATTGACGTGCAGTGTGCAAAGCCCTGCGAGCGACTAAGTCAAAATACCACATTTGAAAAGAAAGCTAAAACCTCGCTTTGTTTACCCGAAAATAAAAATGATCTGGAAAGGCGACAAGAAGGCAGAAAAAAGAAATCCGTAAGATTTAACACCGTTGTCTCCGAAAGATATGAATCAACTGATGCCCAAAATGTTCGGAAAGAAAACCTGAAGTCCTGCTTGAAATCACAAAATCATCATTGGATTGTAGCTGATGGGCGCGTCGTTGACAGAGGCATGCAAGAAATAAGGTCTTCTATGAAAACAAAATGTGACGAAAGAATTAATAAAATCCACAGGAAACAGCAGGCGACGAGAATGAGACAATCCATTGAAGGGAAAACAGATGTGAAGTCCGTAAAGAATAACCGTTCCTTCTTTAGAGTCGGGCGTGAAGAGATTCCGAAGAAAAAAGATACAAAGATAAACGACGAAAATGGTATCACTGTTGCAGGAATATCAAAGAATATATTACCAACCCCGCTAGAAAACGTTAAGAAAAGTCCGTCTACAAGGAGATTAGCAGTGATTACAAAGTCGAAATCCATCGAAAAGGATATGAATGAGCCAGAAATCTATACATGTACAGACGAAATCAAACATGAAAAAATTGAAAATATAGATTTTGATTATCAAGTTAATAGCATTCAAGATGTAGAGTCAAGAAAAAGACAGCAACTTGTAAATAGAAGGAAACAGCTACCTCCTATCAACTCGCCTATCCCGAAGCTGCAGAACAAGAAACGACTCAAAGTGAAATCTGTTACTGTTGAAAATGTTCTACCATGTATTACTGCAAATAACAAAACCAACGAAAATGGGGTAATCTACGATATCCCTAGCTCTTCCCCCAGACCAATGTATGCTGACAAAGGAGTGTCTAAATCTGATGTTATCAAAGCTCATAGATCAGCTGGTAAGAAGGATAAGATCAGTCCCTCCGAGGCTAAGGCAATTGAAGTAGGAAGAGCAAAGGCAGAAAAGGGGATTAAATTGTTGGGAGACAAAAAACTACTGAGTAAACGACAAAACATGATTAACTGAAAGCCGTGATTTTTTTTACCTCTGGAGCATAATGATAAATGGTTAATTAACAAGTCCAGACAACATTTTATACACATTTTGAAATATAATTACACTTGACAGTTATGTATTATGTTAATGTAAAAAATGGACAAAAGTCATTTACTTCTTACGCACTGATTTTACACTGTTGGATAAACATGTTAGAAAAATTACCGTATTATATTATCTGTTAGATTGCCATCGTCAAAGAAATATCACGGACCACATAATTGCAAACTAATGCCGCCAAGAATCTCGGGAAAACAGTCCTGAAAGAGTGGTTTAATGATTTGTCAATGGTAGGCGTGTGTTGCGACCTTTCAATCAACCCATCCCAAGATGACAGAATTTTGGACTGGTCCAAATTGAAAGATGTTGCAGATGACAATTATTAGTTGATGAAATTTTAACGAGTATATGGCCTCTAGGGTAGAAAACATTGTGGTTAATGAAGAAATTGCTTGTATTACGCATTTTTTTCATTTCCACAAAGTTTTCCAGATCTTCTTTCCTTTGGTGCATGTAGGTGTGGGAATGGGTTAAAAGATGGCCTCTGTAAATAACAGCCGGCTGACCGATTAAATCATTCTCTTAGACCGGAAGTTCAAGGCTGCACTCTGACATTTTTGTCAAACATTTTCGTTTGTTGGCAAATTAAGTTGGAGCTACAACGTTTAGGTCGCCGGCCAACGATTTACTTTTATATGTCTCTGACTGTATATTTACATTTTGATAGATATCTCAGACAAGTTGGTTTGTCGGAGGTCAGTGGGCGTCACAAGCGATCAATCCATTGTAATCTCATTGCAATCTGATACATGAATGTCCGTCCTCCGCCGTGCGTCGTCAACAATTCAGTGTCATATAATTCAAGAACTTTATTGAATATGGTGACGTTCTGAACAATATATCGACAATATTTTTGTTACCACTCTAGAAGTCACAATTTTTGGCTCAATCTTTCTCAAACTTACTAAGATGTTTTTGTCATTGTTGTTATAAGGAGGAACCCTATTGAATATGGGCTGAAATTGTATGTCTGGTGATGAGGAAGATCCCTATTGAATAAAATGACTTTCTGACCTTTATAAATGGAAAATGGGGTCTGGTTAACAATCATTTTGTTAATACTCTAGATTTCAATATTGGCTCAATCTTTTCCCAACTTGCCTTAAATGTATCTATAGTCACGAGAAAAAAACCTATTGAATATGGGACATTCTGACCTATATCAAGGGAAAGTGGCCGTACGATATCTATGCTACCACTCTAGAGGGTCCTTCATGACAATTACCGTATTACTACTCTAGAGGTCATTTTTTTGTCCCAGTCTTTCTCAAACTTGCTAGAATGTTTGCTTCGTTATAATGAAGAACCATATCAAATATCAAAACATTCTTACTCATAACGAGCGATAAGTGGCCTTATTGACAATGACATGGTTTCAACTCTAATGGTCACGATTTTGTCTCAATCTCTCTGAAACTTGCTTTTAATGCCTGTATTTTCATGAAGAAGAACTCTTTTGAATTTTGGATATTTCATGAAGTAAACGGTGGCATTAGTGGTAATTTCAGTTTTCTACTCATCCAATAATAACCTTTTGCATATATATCCATTTGACCTTGTAGAAATACCTTATTGTTATCAAATTTGACATAATGGTTAACATTTTCAACGTATCCCATGGTTGTCGAAATATCGCACATAAATGTTGATTGATGAAATGGGGCTAAACGCACGCCACTTTTAACACTATTTCAGTCATATCGCGGCGACTGGAGCACCTAACCTTGGATACCTGGTATTTCTCACCACTCAATTCTTTCCGAGCCTTCAGCTGCTCATCCCATATAGGTTTACGATCACATACATGTACTCGTAATCTTATAGGCATATACAGCTCCTAAAGTACATTTTACAAACAAATCATTCTATATTACAAGACAGTCTTACAACAAGACTAATTGGTGGATCGTCGCTCTCAATAAATAAATTAGCGATTGAGCAACCAAATCATATCATTCATTTAGACAGGAAGTGAATGGTGACATCTGATAATTATATCAACTATTTGTGTTGGTTTGACTTAACCCTTGTCATGCTGATCCCGAAATACTCCGGTTTTGACAGGAGATGTAGACCAAGATCACCTGCTTGTAATTTTCGTGCCAGAGCTGTTAATGAAATTGATTTCCAAAAGTTCTATCAATGCTTTCAGCCCTTTGATTTTACAGCAATTCAGGAAGCTAATTTTTACAGCATCACAAGGGTTAAACGATGTTATAACAGGTTACTCCAGCGGATATAGTGACGTTTTGTTCACTTACCAGTAATTTCCATTTTATTATATATTCCTTGAATTATGCAAACTAAGGTCGTTTGATATCTCAATATAGCTACCATACCTGAGGTCAGTGAACGCGGCAAACGATAAGCCAATTACAACCCAAACAGTATTTCGATGGTTCAGCGATCTGTTTCTATTTCTCCTATAAGGAGTTTCGCCTGACGGGTCGCAGATGTGAATTTGCGTCATTTTCATGTCGCGTTTCTTCATCATCTAATATTTTAAGTAATTTTTAGTTTAGTCTATCAAAAACGAGCGTGCTAATTGGTCAAAGAAAATGCATACCTTCATGAACAAAATTTTAAACACGCAGCTCTTTTATATGCTTGCCATAGAAAATGTTTGTTTGTTTGTTTGAATGGGGTTTAACGCCGCTTTTAACAGTATTTCAGTCATATCGCGGCGCTGGAGCACCTAACAATGGATTCTTGGTATATCTCGCACTAGTAACACCATTATTTCCTTTCCTAGCCTCCAGCTGCTATCCCACTTAGGTTTACGATTATCCACCCATTGGTGATATACAAATGTCGGAAAGGATATGTGCCGTCGCCGGGGATCGAACCCATTACACCAAATGATTGAAGATTGGGAATCTGATGCGCTACCAACTGCGCTTTGAAGGCGGTCCGCCGTAGAAAATGTATCATAATTTGTAAAATATTTGGTTCTTTTTGCTTGGTGTGGTTAAATTATAAGAATTGAAGAGATTTTGTGTTCATGGGGGTATAAAACAAAAAAACCTAATCACACTTATGTATGAATCGATCCTCAATATTCTCTTCATCTCTTAACACTATATAAACTTGCCGTAATTTGCAAAGAACCGTGCGTAAAAATAGGAGGTCTCAAGATTGCGTTTTGCTAGAATGTTTTCAGGCATGAAATATCAAATATGTACGAATATTTTATCGATAGCCAACAAAACCTCGAATGTAAACTTTTCAAGTAGAAGTCACCAGGTTTTGGTCGCCAATCCACGATTTCATACATACAATATTTCCGAAGCTGCAGTTGAAGATAACTCGTTGTTAATAATTACCAATATATATAGTTTCTGTCAGTATTATTCACATGTTATGAAGTCAAAAACGGTCGTTAATTCAAGCTATCCATAGAGTTGCCAATGTCGAGAGAAATCAGCCGGAAAAAAGGTGCGTTAACAAATTAACCTTTTCCTGTACAAACCCGGGGTTTTACGTCACTGTGATTTCATACTTGAGAAAACGTTGTGGAAAAAGAAGAAATTGCTTGTAACAAGCAAGTTCTTCTTTTTTCCACAATTTTTCTACCACAGAAGATTATATCATTTCAAATTGCATCGGATTTTCATTGTTATCTGCAACCTCTTTCAATTTGGACCAGTCTAAAATTTCAAAAAACGGGAAGGATTAACAGATAGTTGGCTACCTCCTCTGATCTACAACATCAAGTTCCATTTAGATATTAAACGGCGATATTTTTTGCAAAATTCGTTGCAAGCTACACGTAAGAAAAGTAATATTGTACATTGGATATCTAAACCCATAAACAGCTCATTCAAACTATAATTACGACATTTCTGTCACTTAACCAATAGAAGTGCTTCACACAAATTTCAGCCAATGTCAGAGCTCATAGTTCGCTCCCGATCTAAATGAATCATGTGAATGGTCGACTGATTCTTTGACAACGCGATCCGTCGAAGTAATTCTATTAACAAAAATATACTGCAGGGCAGAAAACATTGCAAGAGGAGAAATGCTTAAAAAATAAGCTCTCTTCTTTCCACGATATGTTTCACGGCCTATTTTCCTAAGTCTTGGATTGTGTTGCTTGAAATCGATAATTGCTTGCCACACCCGCTTGGCTCCGACAGGAAGAAACCTTTTAGAAATTAAGCGGCGTTATTTTGCAAAATGTATGACCAGTAACATGTAACAAAAAGTATAAAGTTAGATTGGCGATCCAAGCGCCATAACTATAGGTTGAATAAGCCGTAGTTACGACGTTTAAGTCACACACACCCCAAAAAATGCTGCACATAAATGTCGTCGATTGATACATTGGCAGAAAAGGAGAAAATTATTAAAACAAAATAAATTTTCCTTTACTCGTTTTAGTTTCCTTGGCTTATTTTCGCAAGAGCATCAAAATACGAGATTCTGTTGTAGTTGCCATTGATAGTTTATAAAAGGGTGAATCAAAAGTAACTTGAAATTTGTAATTTATACTGTAAACTAGAAATTTACACGCTAAAAACGGAGTTTATATTTTGAAACTCTATATTATCAATTGTAGAACATAATAATGATCTTATCTAGCTCAACCAACCAAAGTAACTCTTCACGCAAAAAAGATACCGTTTAACCCATTACCAGACGGCAAATTTTTAAACTGTTCCAAATTGAAAGGAGCCGCAGACGACAATTTCAAAGTTCATAAAATTTGATATTTTTCAACTTTGTGTGAAGAAAATATTGTGTAAAATGAAGAAATTGCTTGTTACTAGCCATTTCTGCATTTTACACAATTATTTCCCTTTTCTTTTTCGTGAGAGGCGTCCAAAAGCGTTACTTTGTGGGAATGGGTTATCTAGATTTTACGTGACAGAATGATTTTTTGGATATTTGACGTATCACTTGCTAAGCTCACAGAATCATTTGGTCATGCCGATTCCGACAGGAAGTCCCGCTTTGAATTTCAAACGGTGTTATTTTTTTTTCAAAAACTAAGCTCAGCAGCATGTAACAAAAAAGTAAAATCGTAGATAAGCGACTTTAACGGCGTAACTACAGCTTGAATAAGCTGTAGTTACGACGTTTAAGTCGCCAAACAACAAAAATGCTCCACACAAATTGCGGCCAATGTCGGAGTTTAAGGCTCAGTTCCGGACTGAATGAATAATTTGAATGGTCAATATATTCCTATATTGACAGCCGCGATTGGCCACGCCTACTGAACTAAGACAGGAAGTTCCACTTTGGTATCAAAAAATACTAATTTAAAATGATATTTTGTTGGAAGAAAACCTTTTGTCATTGACATTAAAGTGAGTGTATATTCAACTGTAACATTTTGTTTGATGAAAACCTCTTGTCACTGACAGAATTCCAGGCTGCATGGACTGAATTGAAAGAGGTGTCAGACAGATTGTTATGAGACCCCACCCAATAGCTGAGGTCATATAAAAACGGGGCCTATGTTTATGGTCTCGTCTGAATGACTGTAAAGGTGGTGGTCGAATTATGGATACCTGACACCAGAGTCTGGCGTGTTACCACCCGACTTTATCCACTTCTTGTTTTAGACAGAGTGTGTTTGAATAGAAAAAATCAAGACTATACAAATTTTGAGAACAGGAGAATTATTTCCTTTTAGTCTTCCGAAATTCCTGATCCTGATTGGCTGAAAATAAAAAGTTTCATGCCTCCGAAACCACGTGCAATTATTTTGTATGCTTGTGCATGAAGTAATTGAATAAAAATAAAATGTTTATTTATTTATCTGTGTCTGTGAATGTGTGTGATTGATTAGGTTTTTCGTTTCATACCTCAATGAAAATAAGAATATTTTATCCTTCTCCCAAACATTTACACCAATAGATAATACCGTCCATGAGTTAATCAGGAAATCGCTAAAACGTAGAATAAGTGAAGACGCGAGTACCTTGATTCCCGACAAGTGTCCAAACGTCTCGTCTAAGTGCGATTTTAACCTGTTGTACAAACTCGAGACGAACTACTTTAATTATCGTGCACATGAGCCTCTCTGTCATAACGTCTGACTTTCAATGTTTATTCATTCCAAATATATATGGTATCGATAAATGTAAGAATGGAAACTTTACCTTTCTTATTAAGCTCTACTGACTACTTCTGTTCATGGTGAGATTTGTTGATCCTTGCATGGCTGTCGTTCGTAGTGCGCCGTCCGTCGTCAACATTTAATGTCTTTACCCTCCAGGGACTACTGTTTCATCTCAATCTTGAAACTTTGTCAGAATATTTGTAGGTTCATAAGGATGAACACTTTTGAAAAAGGGCAGATTGAATGGAAGACACGAGAAAGGGGGGTGTTATTGATAATTCCTGATTGGACGCTGTGTTTTGGCCTAAGCTCGATGAAACTTTTTAGAACAGTTCTTGAAACATCAGAATGTACCCTATTGAAAAGGACAGGTTTCAATAGAAACCCTGGAAAAGGCGCCTTCATGACAAATTATTTATTTAGGCTCATTGGGACCAAATTTAAGCACAACTGAATGAAAACTGGATAGAATAATGGTAAGAACATAAAAATGAGCTCTTTTTATAAACGATTGGTTCCATCGAAAGAACACTGGAACAGGGATCCTCATGAATATTTCTTCACTCTTCACAAAAAAGACCACGTGCAATTATTTTGTATGCTTGTGCACGAAGAAATTAAATAAAAATTTTTTTTATTTATTTATCTGTGTCTGTGAATGTGTGTGATTGATTAGGTTTTTCGTTTCATACCTCAATGAAAATAAGAATATTTTATCCTTCTCCCAAACATATACACCAAGAAATAAAACCGTCCATGAGGTAATCAGGAAATCGCTAAAACGTCGAATAAGTGAAGTCGCCAGTACTGTGATTGCCGACAAGTGTCCAAACGTCTCATCTTAGTGCGATTTTAATTTGTTGTACAAACTCGAGACGAACTACTTTAGTTATCGTGCACATGAGCCTCTCTGTCACAACGTCTGACTTTCAATGTTTATTCATTCCAAATATTAATGGTATCGATCAATGTAAAAATGTAAACTTAACCTTTTTCAGTTAGCTCTACTGACTACTTCTGCTCATGGTGAGATTTGTTGATCCTTGAATGGCTCATTAATGTGTTTACCTTCCAGGGACTACTGTTTCATCTCAATCTTAAAACTTTGTCAGAATGTTTGTAGGTTCATAAGGATAAACACTATTGAAATAGGGCAGGCTTATACGGAAGACACGAGAAAGGGGGGGGGGGGGGCTTAATGATAATTCCTCAGTTGACGCCGTGTTTTGGCCTAAGCTCGGTGAAACTTTTTAGAACAGAATGAACCCTATTGAGAACGGACAGGTTTCAATAGAAACACCGGAAAAGACGCCTTCATGACAAATTATATATTTAGGCTCACTGGGAAAAAATTTAAGCACAACTGAATGAAAACTGGACAGAATAATGGTAAGAACATACAAAATGAGCCCTATTTAAAACGAATGGTTCCAACGGAAGAACACTGGAACAGGGATCCTCATGAACATTTCTTCACTCTTCACAAATAAGACCCTATTCGAGATTTCTGTGTCGTGTTCCTTTGTTCATTAAAGAACTCGCGTGAGCAATCTATGGCCATCTGCGCCCTCTTGTTCAAAAATACAAAATCTGGGTTGGTTAGGTGTGCAGTTATAGTTTTTATTTATTCATTTGCATTCATTTTCATTCATTACGCGTGATATTATATATGTGATTATTTACATTTGACGATATTATCCCCTTCCCACTAAGTCCCACGATTTACGCCCCGTAGAAATGTAGCTATAGAAAACATTGTGAGCAAAGAAGAAATTGCTCGTAACAAGCTCTTTTTTCTTTTCTTACAATGTTTTCTACCTCATGCGGCAATCATTTTTCATTGTAAACCAACTTTGTTTTGAAGTCTGCAACCTCTTTCAATTTGTCCTAATATTAAAATTGTGTTGTATTGGAATGGGTTTAAGCTAATATGCATCTTGTTTGTACCTATTTTAACCCTTTCCGATTTGCAAAATATAAGACGTGTACCTGTCTAAATTCAAAGGTTTTGAAGAAAAAAAATTTAGTGGATTTTAATTGAAAATAACCATTTAGTAGGGTAGAAATTATTGTGGAAAAAAGAAGAAATTGCTTATTACAAGCAATTTCATCTTATTCTACAATCCTTTCTCAATTTTAAAATCACAGGGACGCAAAAACCAGGGATTAAACAAGAAATGGTCAATCACCATACCGATGAGTTTTCTAATTGTACCAACCTGACGTGGATCTCGTTATCGTCAGTTGGACAGCAGAATGACGTAATTACAACTTCATAAAAATATAGTTCGCGAATTCATACAGTGTGTTTAGTTTTTTCGGTTCATACCTCCATGAAAACAAAACATATTCTCTTCATCTCTTTAATACATATGTATCTTCTGAATTAGCCAGATCATGTACAACTTACATGACAATAGCTAAACAAACGACCAAACCTCAGTAATAAAACCACCTCGCTATCGAGACCACTTTAAAAAAGTACCGCAAGTGGTCTCATTAGATGGGGTTCACTGTATTTATAAATCCACGACCTAAAGTTTACGAATAAGTCATATTTCGAAAGGGCACTGACTTCTTTATTTGCGTTCATTCTTAACCCGTATTTCACTGAAATGTTTTCCCACCTTTCAATAGAATTATTATCTTTCAGGATAAATCTACCTTCCTTTCAGATGCAAATATTTGTACGTCTCCCTCTCTCTCTCTCTCTCTCTCTCTCTGCGTATATGGGGTGCAGGTGGGGAAAGTGGACGGGCTATCCATTTTCAATATGCCCGTCCACTGTGTTTCCAGTCTCTTAACCTATTACCAGGTGCCAAATTTTAGACTTGTCCGAATTCAAAAGGGTTGCAGATGACTAGAATTTGAATTAAAAATATCTTTGTCTTTTTTGTAAAAAACAACAACATTGTGGATAATGAAGAAATTACTTGTAACAAGCGATTGCTTCATCATATACAATGTTTTCGAATCTATTTCCCCGCGGAGTGTCAAAAGCGAGCTTGTGTGGGAATTGGTAAATGTATCAAGTTCGTTAGAGAATGAAACTGGATGAAAGATCAGATACGAGTCTGCGATCTTCATTCCGTGTCGACCTGCGACCATTACAACACGATCTCAAAATTTGTCAAACTGGAGAAATATATACGTAATACACTGAGAGAAAGGAGAAGTTGCTTATGACAAGCAACAATTATCTGTTATAATTAATGAAGAAATTGCTTGTGACAAGCAGTTTCTTCATTGTCAACAATAATTGACCAAAGCCGATTTCTAAGGGGCCTCAAAAGGCGTTATTATGTTGGAGTGTGTTAAAATTACTGAAATATTGTTGAAAGTGGCGTTGAACCAGGTATAATCAATACCAAAATAGATCAATCAGAGTTAAGGTATGGTCAAATATTTGTGTACCTATAACATGCGATAGCTGACTGTCGAACAAATATTTGTTTGTTGATAAGATGTGATAAAATCACTTGACTCATCATAACTTGTGGGGACAGGACTGTAAAACAGGTTGGTCCTGCTCGTGCTAGTGTGTTACTCTGCTAGTCCATGGTCGTTTGCTCGACCCTCGACCGGTCCCTGGAGTTACACAATAATGTAAGGACAGGACTGTAAAACTGGTTGGTCGCGCGGGTATTCTAGCCTGCTAGTCCGTAGTCGTTTGCTCGATTCCCGACCGGTCCCAGGACAGCACTGTAGAACGGGCTGACACAGTTCGTGCCGTTGAGCTAGTCCGTTAGTGAATAGTTCCAATGGATCGTTTGCTCGATCCCTAACCGGTCCCGAGGTTACACACTAGGGTAAGGATAGGAATGTTATGCTCATGCTGTTATGCTAGTCGAATAGTCCGTGACTCCAATTGGTCGTTTGTTCGTTACCTCACCGGTCCTTGGGTTACAGGCACTAGTTTCTATGTGCTTGTATATGTGCAGGGACAGCAATATATGACAGAACGTCTATGCCAAATGTAATGATACTTGATACATGGCTATTTTCCTTTAGCACCTAGCACTCAGTCCCCTAGTTAACCCTTTCCCATTCAATCTCTGGTTTTTACGTCCCTGTGATTTTATAGTTGAGAAAATATTGTGGGAAAAGAAGAAATTGCTTTATAAAAGCAATTTTTTCTTTTCCTACAATATTTTCTACCCTATAGGTTGATTATTCTTTTAATTGCACCCATTTTTAGTTGTCGTCTGCAACTTCTTTCAAATTGGACAAATCTAAAATTTTGATAAACAGGAAAGGGTTAAAAATCCTGTTGTATCATGCAAGACAGATATTTTACTTATGCACTGTGTTTTGTCGTCGAAATCCTAAGTTATAGGTACTTATGCATTATATCCGTCTAATTGCTAGTCCGAGTTGTGTTTTAACCCATTACCAGACGACCGTGAAAATCTTAACCTCCTTCGAAATTTAAAGAAGTTTCAGACAGCAGTTCATATCAGATGAAATTTTAAAAACCCGCCTCTTTTGGGAGTCGATAATGAAGAAATAACTTGTAGCAAGCACTTTTTCCCCATTTTTCACAATGTTTTTCAAAATGTTTTTCTTGGAGCGGGTTCCTGTGGGAATGGGTTAAATATACAGGTATCAGATTCCTGAGGAGTGGGCCTGTAATCACTTTCTCTTACAGTACTTATCCCCACTTTGTCCCAAAACTTATGTCCAATAAATGAAATAGGCAAGAAAAAGTGTTCGGGTCGAATCAGCTCCAATGAACCGAGAAAATTACTCAAAACGTTTTCAGTTGACTGTGAAATTGCATTTTTAAGAGCTAATGAATCAATTTATGACAACTGAATCGAGATTACTTACAGCAATTGGATTTCTAAAATGATGTGTAACTTATAAATTCTAACAATTTAAAAAATATTCATACTTCCTTGACAAAATTTTGAGCATGCAGCTTTTTCATATATCTGTGCACAAATGAGATCCGTAAAAATGCATCAAACACGGTAAAATAATCGCCTTATTTCGCTCAAGGACATTGGAATATTAGAAATGAAGATAATAATGTTTGTTTTCATGGAGGTATGAAGCGAAAACCCCAATCCCACTAATGTATTAATCCGCTTCGCGTATTCGTACATTGTGATAAGGTCTTTCGTTTCATACCTCCCTGAAAATAAAAAAAGACATTCTCTTCATCTCTTAAGTATTTTACGTTGTGGAAAAAGACATTGTAGTCTACAAAATCTTTGAATTTTGATAGGTCTGAAAATTTGCAATACAGTAAAGGTTTAACCCTTGCCATGCTTAACCCCGAATTTTCCTGCTTTAGCAGGAGGTATGGACAAAGATCAGCCTGCATATTTATGCAGTCTGATTTTTAGTCCATACCACCTGCTTGTCTTTTTAAGACAGAAATGGTGATAAGATGAATTTCAAATATCAATAATGACCCATAACTTTGTGCTCTAGTTCTTTCAGTCATTTGATTTTTATGTAATTTTGTTTTTGGTTTATATTTCAGCATGACAAGGGTTAACAACGATATGAGATACTCGAAAATGGGTAAGAGTCACGTGATATTATAGTTGAATAATCTTAACCCATTTCCCACAGTGAAATTTTGGACCAGTCCAAGTTGAAAGAAGACGACAATTTCAAGTTAATGGAATTTTAAATATTTCTGTCCTTTTCGACGGAAAACATTGTGGATAATGTAAAATTTTAGACTGGTCCAAATCAAAAGAAATTAAAGACGACAATAATTGCTGATTTTGTTTGTTGTCAATTTCTGGGCTTTCGGGAAGTAAAGATTACGGGAAGTAAACATTAAGGATAATGAAGAAATTACTTGTAACAAGTAATTTCTTTATTTTCCGCAATATTTCCCAAATTTTAGAGTGTAAAAGCGTGATTGTTGGGGATTGGGTTAATTGCAACTTCTGGCTATTTGCACTAAGGAGGATATTTACACAAAATGAACCAAATTTGAAAAAAAAATCCTATACATGTTTACCCGTCCTTTGCAACAGAAGTGACGTTCGATCTTTTAAACGTTTGCATTTATCTTCGATCATAACTGTCACGGATACAGGCCAAAGCCTCTGTATCGTGAAATACTCCCAACATATTAAAAAAAAAAAAAAAAAAAAAACACTTAATGTACAAATAGTAAAGAAAGAATTATGGTATCATGAGAATCTTGAATTGAAAGAGGTTGCTATCGACAATTTTAAGCCCATGAAATTTATCAATTCATTTATTTATATCAGTTAAAAAGAGATTCTGAAAAATCCAGAAATTGCTTTCCACAATGTTTCTCACAACTTTTCTCATAAGCTTATGCTTGGGAAAGGGTTGAAGTGAGGACTAAAATGCGACTCTATCTGTAGGGTTATTTCGTCGAAAGGCTTTCAATTAAAAAAAGTCGTAACTACAACTTATTCTGGTTGCAGTTACGAGGTATGGGAGAGTCAAATACGATTTCGTCGTGAGCTATCTTTCGTTTCATAAATCTTTCGGTCTATCTATAATGTCAATATTATCAAAAGCCCTGAATAAAACCAGGTATTTTTAATGGCCATACTTTGGAATAGGCGCGCCCTTGGTTTAACTTGAATACTTTAGATATCCTTTTTTTTCGAATAACGAAACAAGACAAATCCACATTCAGTCGAGGTGACGAAATATTACTCATCCAATAAGATTTAACCCATTCCCACAAAATGACGGTTTTTGACGCCCCCCCCCCCGAAAAAAAAGCTTCGGAAAACATTGTGGATGCTGAAGAAATTAAGAAATTGCTTGTTACAAGCAATTTCTTTAATGTCCACAATGTTTTCTATAAAAAAAATAACTTCATCAACCTAGAATTATCGTCTGCATCTTGTTTCAATTTGGAGAAGTCTAAATTTTCTCATGTTTGAATGGGTTAACTTTTTTCATGCTGAATCCGGACTACACCTGTCTTGGCAGGTATATCACAGATAAAGATACACCTGTATATATTCCATCTGATCTTAGTCTACACTACCTGTTTGTCCCACTTAAACAAGAAAAGCTCACAAGATCGATTTCCACACGAAATATTGACTCTCATTGAAACCTCCCATTGCTTCCAGCTCATTGATTCTAATCACGGTTATTTATTCAGCATGACAAGGGTTAACGATATTTGTCGAGCGAAATATTTTTTTGGCAGCTACAGACAACGAAAGTTTCGATTTGTTCAATCAGATAAGATGCAAACGACAAAGCCAACATGTGAATGTAAGAGGCACGCATCATTATGAAAGAAAACACAGTGTGTTAAAAAAAAACGTTCGTCTAAGCCCATTCCCACACAGTGACGGTTTTGGACGCCCCTCCAGAAAAAAAAAAAACATTAGGAAAACATTGCGTAAAATGAAGAAATTGCTTGTTACAAGCAATTTCTTCATTTTACACAATGCTTTCTATCCAGAAAGTTGAAAAAGTCTAACACTTCATAAACTTTAAATTATCGTCTGCAACTCCTTTCAATTCGGACCAGTCTGAAAATGTTGCCGTCTGGTAATGAGTTAAGGAATTTCTCCCTTTCTCCTACTGCCATTGAGTACCGGTATGAGATTTGCGTTGTTATTATTTAAAATCTCAACGTGCCGGCAGTGATGTGGTTGTTGCTTAACCTTTTCCTGTTTTGTAAAATTTTAGATCTTTCCAAATTCAAAGGTATTACAGACGAAAAGTTAGGTCGATTTTATTTGAAAAATAACTATTCAGTAGGGTAAAAGATATTGTGGAAAAGGAGAAATTGCTTGTCACAGGCAATTTCTTCTTTTTCTACAATGTTTTCTCAATTATATAATCATGGGGACGTAAAAATCAGGGATTGAACAGGGAAGGTGTAACGGCTCTTTGAAAAATCTTTCGAGTATACACAATTCACATAGTAGTATGTTGCCTTCATATCACCTGTACAAGATTTACAGGATTCTGCATGTTTTATGTATTATCCACAATGTTTTCTACATAAAAAGACAAAACAATCTCAAATGACATCAGATGATATTGTCGTCTGCAATGTCTTTGAACTTGGACTTGTAACGGGTTACCTCGCTGTCTGAGAGCCCTAGTATCGACAGATCTTTAACCCTGTACTCACGAGTACGCCTGCGAAACCAACCAGCCGCTCGATACCCCGTTGACGACTATGACTAAGTTAAGTTAATGATTTAAGACGAATTATTTCATAAGTTTACATCCTCGTCTGATAAACAATTTACACATGTTACGCTCTGATAAGGCTCATAAAACCTGCATTAATTAAGACAGAGCACTCCAAATGTAGAGTATTTTTAATTATAGAGGGGTGTTTAAAATTAATGCGTTTCGAATTTTAACTATATGGATCGGCTTATTGCTTCTATATTAGCATTAGTTGGCAGTGTAGTATCTCATTTTGTCAAGCAATAACTTGTCACTTGACCACAAACATTTGTTTCTCGATCTTATTTAGAAAAGCACCGTTTTCCAAGTTAATGAAATAATACTTTATTTACGTTTCATCATTGACATATATAAGACACAACATGGAATATCATCAAGGTCACTCTAAAAAGACTTAGGCCTATAAGAGACGTCATAAAAGTAATTAACCATTAACATATGATAAATGTTGCATTAACACAAACGCATGATCGTATAGAATCACGCATTCACGCACGCTAGCGCGCGCACACACACATCGCGGCAGACTCACATTTATATATTTTTATGATAAAAAGACAAATTATCCAACTGAATATTGCCTGGTTGATATGTTGTTTCTTTTATCTTGTGCTTCAATAGCTTTCCATTGATACTGGTATAAGGGAAATTGAAAAGTTCAGATTCATGAAACGGAAATGTAATTCTACTGTTAAAGGGATTCCAGAAAGTTTGATTAGTTGACCTAATTTCACAACAAAAGTGTTTATAAAAAACAATGTTGAAATTATGGGAAAAAAAAGAATTTTGAAGACCTTTATACATCAGCTGAAGTGAATGATAATAAATTGAAATTAATAGCTTTGCTTATTTTTTCGCTTACAAATGAACGCTATCTTTGCTACCTGGATGACCAATCAATGTCGAGATTCCATTTAACCCTATTTATTTTTTCCTCCGTTTTGAGTTGCTTTTAAACAAGGCTTTCCAAATTCGAATTGTAAATCGCTGTATCTTTCTTATTTATTTTTTCGATTTTCATATCATTCCAATAACAATGGTAAATGGGATTATTGAAATTGCGACTAAATAAATAAAGTGTTATTCAATTGTTATAGAATATGAAATTATATATTGATAATAACTGCTAGTGTTTTATCATTGCCTTGTGTATAATAAATTGTAGGCCTACACTGTACATGTAATTCAACAAGTTATGAATCAGGCGCCTGTGCGCTCGAGCCATTTGTCACCGAATCGAGTCGCTCTGTTAGCGAGTCTGGTGTCTTTTTGTGACAAATACTTAACTGATGCTATACTTAGTCTACCTACTGAGCTTTAAATGGGTTTCATACGCTGAGCCGTAAGTGGAAGTTATAATCAGGCTAGCCGAAACTGGACATTGCGACCCATATAATAACTACAGTACATGTTTAAAGCGCTTTTATTTGGAATTGGCGTGGCGTCCTGATTTCTCCTGATATCGTAAAATTTCTGTTTCACCGTGATTACTATATAATGACGTTTTTAATACGTCAATTTGCTATGATTCACTAGCAAATCAGAAGGTACGGATTTACCCAAGTACTTCAGTTATTTCAAAATAGCGCATTACGGGTATTCTGCCTTAAGCACGTGTCATCTCAGAACAGTACAATGAATACATACAGCTGTAAATATTTAGAGCACTTATCAAACACTGTATATATAAAGTATCATCACACGAGAACGTTGTACCTTAATAGAAGAGAGAAAATCACGCCAACAACAAACACTCATACACACAGAGGAAAGCTACAAAGATTTTAAGAGTTCAAAAATATGGTTTCTCGTGGCAAAGTTTTGATATTACGTCAATTTTAGGACGCGATACTAGAAGATAAAAACGCTGTAGAAAGATAAAGAAGTATTTATATTGATGCAGATATTGTAAAGTTGAATTATAGACCTATGAGCATTTGTCTCATTTGTTCTAATATAACGCAGAAAATGATAAATAAAGGGATTATTTAATTGCTAAAAAATAACATTTTCTGTTTAGACAAATCTGGTTTCATAGATAAGAAGTCTTGTATTCTTTCAGAACTACTTTAAGTCATAGGGACTGGACAAATTCACTAGGTAGTGGAAAAGAATTAGAAACAATATATTTCAATTTAAGAAAGTCCTTCAATATAATTTCCTACTCCAAACTGATAATAAAAAAATGCAGAATATGGTAGAAGAGTCGAAGTACTTCGTTGGTTCAAAACAGTTGATATCAACGGAAAATGAAAATTTCAGAAGGACAATTTATAAGCGGGACATCCCAGGGTAATATTCTAGGGCCAACACTATTCTTGATCTAGGTCAAGGACCTCTACGATCAAGCTGAAACTACTGCTCTTCGCATGTGTCACCAAAACAGAATCTGTTACAAGCATTGTTGTTGGTCATAATAAGATAAAACACACGACAAACAATTTTCTTGAAAGGTCCACAGAGTGGAAATTAGATTACAACGTCAGGCAATGCAAAAGAGTTCATACGAATAAAGATGGACAAAATACCAACTGTTCTATAACTCCTGACAACAAAGAACCTCTAGCTACCACATATGTAAAAAATGAAAAAGGCCTTTGTGCAATAATGGATCTAAACTTGAACTTCTGTACTAAATGAATACAGAATCACCCTGATTTCAACTTACGAGCATTAATACACATTGCCGATAAACTTTGCAACACTGTCTTTAAAGCCCTATAAACCCATAGAATATGCATGTTAAGTATGGTCACATTACTTCTGGGACATCCTTTGTAAGATAAACGAGTCCGACGACGGAGAGCAACAAAAGAAATTAAGCCTCAACACAAAGTTTCAAATGTCAGTCTCATTAGCTCAGTTGGTAGAGCACTCGATTTCAAACATCGATTCCAAAGATCTCCGGGTTGGCCAACCTAACGATCTAATTGTCTTAGGATTAGCAACTTAGGAGATTTTATTTTGGACTCAGTAATTTAGGGTATAGCGGATTCTATGAGTCACCACACTTTAGTTTCACCAGTTGTGGGATTTCAAAATTACTATTTTTAGAACTCAGCATTCCAGTTGTATATCGTGTAGGTGATTAGCCATACTCTCTTTATATTTTATATCGTTTCGTAAGTAAATTTGTATTTTAATTTTCGAAGATGGGACGTAAATAAACCAACTAAATAAATGAATAGAAATGTATACCGAGACAAGCGGACGCCATTTCAGTATGTTGTACGTGTGATTTACGTTCAAAGAGGATGGCCAGCTTTATTATTTTTGAATGTTTAAGCTACTGCTAGGTCGCAGAGTGTTTAAAATCTCTCATTTATTTTTGTAAGTATTGAATCTTAGTGAATCAATAATCCAGTATTTATTGGAGCCTAAACAATATCTTAGCATCTATGGACAGTCAAGGGAAAAAGATAAACTTTTATTTGAACCTAACCACGGCTTGCTGTCAGTTTTCACACCATGACATGTAAATGTACAATTACAACATTAATATTGAGCCATTAGCTACTCAGACAGCTAAATAACTAAATCGCTTATCATATTTCCGTCGGTCAGAGGCAAATGACACGTGTAATAATGGCAACTTTTGTCCGAGTGGATCGTGCTGGTGACATTAGAATAGAAAACATCTTATATTACCTATTAAAGGGAGGTATCGATGTTTCTGAAACCTAGATAAGAAAAATTACCAAGTGCCGAAAAATAGACTCAAGCGAACATTTAATACTGTAAGTTAGGTCTGGTATTGTCTTGGTGGTTATCTAATAGACCTAAAGTGGCTTTTTCTGGTTATATCGGAAAGGTTCAGCGGAATTCAAGGTTATTTTTAGATATCACGGAATTCGGCTGTCGACATTGGATGACCTCATTTGCATATGACCCAGTCAAATGAAGGTAACAAATTTACTAGCGAAACAGCCAACGTCCTTAATCATGTCACATGAAAGGACTGATCTTTACAGACCGGCTAGCGAATATTACTCCTTATGACGTAACGATGGCGTTGGTTTGATGTAATTTGAACTAGATGCAAGGTTCTAACGGTTATTCGCGCCACGTGAATGCCCTATAATCTTCGTAACTGTCTCGGATTAATCTAAAAATAGATTAATAGCCTACGTAGGGTATTAGGGAAATACCCTGCTTTTTTTCTGATAAGCGACCTCATACTTTTGCAAATCTACTTTTCGGATTATTGTATTCAAATAGTATATGAGAGGAAATAAGAATAATTAAATCTGTGACATGAAAAAAACATCGATACCTACCTTTAACCCTTTCCTGGTTTTTGAAATGTTAGACTGGTCCAAATTGAAAGAGGATGCAGACGACAATGAAAATTGGATGCAATTCCAAATAAAACAATCCCATGTGGTACAAAACATTGTGGGAAAAGGAGAAATTGCTTATCATAAGCAATTTCTCCTTTTTCCACAATGTTTTCTCAAGTATAAATTCACAGTGACGTAAAATCCCGGGTTTATTCAGGAAGGTAGCCGGGCTAGGCGACACGTTTTGCTATGACTGTTTTTATATAACACTCTATTCATCAAAATCGATATATCACTCAGTCACTCTACTATGGCAATAGGGACGTCCACCACTAGTTACTTTAGTGCGTTGATGTTTTTTGTTGTAAATTATCTTAACTCCTTCAAATAAATACTTGTGCTTCTCAAGTACTCTGGGTATAACGTAAAATGGCAATTCTGAAAAAGGAATAATTACTTCAAGAAACAGTTTCTCCTCATTCCAAGACAATCTTTTTTCTCTCCCTTCACAGTGTACTTTCTATAATATTAATAACCCATTTAAGAGTAATAAAACTCTTATCGGATCTTGGAGTCAGCCTAAAATCGTCATCTAGTTGTCTTGTTATACTTTCCACTTCATGTACATGTATAACTGTCTAAAATTTTCGTTTCAGAATATCTTCTTAATAAGCTATATTTCATTGGACAAATTGCCAATGATATATGGGCCTAAACCGCTTATTGTAAATGAACTGAACTAGTAAAATATTAGTACTTGTATTTGTATTGTTTTTTGTTTGTCTTTGAGCCCATCTTGCTGAATGTTCTAAAACTTGAATTCGCCTCTGTAATTCGTAAATTATAAGTATATTCAGTCCAGATAAATAAAGTTAAATATTGTCGTCGATCTAAAAAAAGGTAATGGACTTATCGATGCGCCACAAATCTTAAGAAATCTACGTCAGTTTGTGCTTCCGGTACTTTGATTTAACTTAATGTCACGTGATATGATTTGTATGCGCATGCGTGACGGCCATTACATTGGGCGAGGTCTATCGCTGTTTAGCGAAAATATTTTAAGTTATTACAGAATTAACGGTGCTAAACCATGAGTGAAACGGCAATGGAGGCCACCAACGGCTCCTTGCAAGAAGAACAGCAAGATGACATACCACAATTCCATTTATATGTTCGGGTAGGTTGATGTAAGCTAGAGCGGAAATCTCGACGTAAACAACCCGGTGACCTGTTTTTTTATTTAGTATTTTCCATTTCTTTGCACTATGTTTTAATATATTTATTGTTGTGACTTGGGTTATCTGCAATCATCGAGGTGCAGCATATGTTGATGTCCTAGTTATATGTCGCACATGGACGAAACTAGTTGGGGATGGGATTTGATCGATCTGCTGATTTGACCCAAGAAAACCTGACCTACTCTCCTAGTGAAGAGCAACATTGGACATGCTATTCTCCCAATTGGTCATATAATACCATTCACCTGATCAGCTGTCTGTTTACCCATACATTGAAAATACTTTTCAATGAGACATATAAACCTTTCAAATCAATTTCATTTGCACTAAGTCTTTGCTTAGAAGTATTTTAACCTTTACTGTTTTTACAATATTTAGGTTGTCAACCCATTTACTTTATTGTTTCTTATTACTTGCCATCCTGTTGGAGCTTAGTGGGCATGGCCAGGGAGGGTATGCAGGGTTTTCATTAATAACCGATTGCCGATTTAAAACATCAGTTGAAATTAACTTTTGATCGATTGTTTTCGCCGGAATTTAGAAATGTCAGTCCCTTTTTGTTTACAAAATAAAGCTTTAATGCCATAGAAGTTTTACCGCGACACCGGTGAGATTTTACCCCACCACCGGTTTATTTACCGTGAAACCCGTCTAATTTGCGTATCCATGTTACGAGGCCTATCATTGGATACTTTAAACCAGTCATCCAATCATATACAACGATACGAAATTGATTTCACATGTTGGTAAACATGGACGCCAAACTAAAAAGAAAAAAGTCTCTAGTGAAGACAATCGTGGTTTCTTCGACTTTGCATTAAAAAAGACGATGATTTCGATAAGAATGATTTGACATATAATAATTTATGAGCTTTTGAGCGTATAGTTTTGTGTTTTAGTGTAATTTGGGTCAATTAATGCGTCTTATAGACGGTGACCGGTCAACTCGACCCATAGGAAAGTCAGCCCAACGTATATCTCGGCCCCAATTTTATTTCGTGTAAAATCAATTTAATATTGATTATTTATTAAGTATAATTATTACAAACACAAAAATATTCAAAATTATTCATTTGTGAGGAAATTTAAGTATGCATCAGCGGCAGATTTAAAAATATATTGAAATTTACAGGTCATTCAAATTGCACATATTCAAGCAATAATTCGATATAATAATAATAAAAACACAAAATAATGTATTCTGAAAAAAATAAAGATAAACATGGTAGGGTTATACTGTCTCATTTGTACAAAACTAAAACATACTCTAAGAATTATGATATATAAGAAAATCTGCAATATAAAACACTAAGGAGAGATCTCCAAATGGATTGAGAAATACCTTAATTCTTTTTCGGCCGGGGGGCTTCGCCCCCCTGGGCCCCCTACCAGGGCATTGCCCTGGACCTACAAGGGGGCCTAAGGCGGCCCCCTTGACCCCCGGCCAATCTGTTGGTTTCCAATTAATATCTGTTGACCCAATACTTATTGAAAACCCTGGGTATGAATACAGTTGCTTGGATTGCCCATCGTATGAGTGCCCTCAACAGGATCATTTTCAGGAATTTTAAACTTTCAAGTTTCGATTCAAAAAAGTTTTCACTAAAACAAGGCATTTTTCTACACCTTCAACCATACCCCTGCCCTCCAAAAATAAAGAATGAAATGAAAATAGATACATAAAGCCTGTGGTACATTCTTTGCCATGCTTTACTCATAGTCCCTCAATTTCATGTCTAATTATAGGGCTAATTCTGGCTCAGGATATGTGCAAAAATATCTCATTTAGCCAAATCTAATGAGAGAAATAAGAATTTTAGGTGGGAAATTTCACAAAATCCTTCAATAAAATACATTTTACTTTGATATTTCTCTCTCATTAAGCCAGTTTCAATGAGATTTCTGGTGAAAAATGAGAGAATCTCTCAATATCTCGCCCCATTATGACCACTGCCATCAAATGGAACTAGAGAAAACATTGAGGAAAATGAAGAGATTGTTCCTTGAGAAATTTGTTTCTTACATTATTATCCATTTCCCTTAATGATCCCTCTCCTTATGCACTATTATTTTCCAAATTTCGGTGGACATTTTGGTACTTGTTAGCAAATCTTTCATGATTTGGACAAATTATTGATTTGCTAATTGGGAGAAAATTATTCAACTGACTGTTTCAGTTTGGGGTACAAAATCAAGACTGGATTATTCTGAATATGACTACTGTCACATCTAAGATATACAAGTACATATGCTTTGAGTAACAGTACACTAACAGCAGGGTTTTCATTAGTCCCCAAAAGTCAAGAGTCATTGACCCTTGGGCCAAAATTTCCAAGAGTCAAAATTAATGTCCCAAGAGTCAAATGCGATATGCCCCCCCTTCCCAAAGCAATTTGGAAAAAAAGTTTATACCTTTTTTAGCAATGGTGCTTTAAAAGAGTTTATATTTTTTAGCAATGTTGCTTTAAAAGTGTTTATATTTTTTTAGCATTGGCTGCCTAAGAATAAACTCTGTCTCAGATTAAAACATTTCTCCAATCTGTCAATATTCTATTTTCAATATAAGATAAATTTTAGGGAATCTTCAGTATTTATATATATATATATATCATTAGTTTGAATCAGTTTAAGAAAATCTCAAGAGGATCAAATTATTTCTATTTTTTAGGTCACCTGACCGAATGGTCATGGTGACCTATTGCAATCATCGTTTGTCCGTCGTCGTGCGTCGTCCGTTAACTTTTAAACATTTTCATCTTCTTCTCAAGAACTACTGGGCGGATTTCAACCAAACTTGGTATAAAGCATCATTGGGGGATGCCAATTCAAGTTTGTGAAAATAGGGGTTCTTGGGGTCATAGGGGCCCAAATAGGGGCCAAAAAGGGGTAATTTTTGGTACTTCTTTTAAAATCTTCTTCTAATAAACCGTTAATGCCAGAGCTTAAATATTTTGTGTGCATGACAACTAGGACAGGTATATTATAAATTGTGAAATTCATGTCCCTGGGGTCATGTATGGGGCCACACCAAGAGGTCAAAGTTCATCATGTTAAAAAATTCACATTTTCATCTTCTTCTGATGAAGTACAAAGCCAATTTCAAACAAACTTGGTGAAAAGCATAATTTGGTAATGGTTATTCAGATTTGTGAAAATAAAAAGGCTGTGGAGTCAGGGGGCCCTAAAATGGGGACCAAAAGGGGGTAATTTTTGGTAACTTTTAAATATTTCATCTTCTTCTCAAGAACTACTGGGTGGAATATAACCAAACTTAGTAGAAAGCATCATTGGGGGATGCCAATTCAAGTTTGTGAAAATAGGGGTTCTGGGGGTCATAGGGTCCTAAATAGGGGCCAAAAAGGGGTAATTTTTGGTACTTCTTTAAAAATCTTCTTCTAATAAACCGTTAATGCCAGAGCTTAAATATTTTGTGTGCATGACAACTAGGACAGGTATATTATAAATTGTGAAATTCATGCCCCTGAGGTCATGTATGGGGCCGCACCCAGAGGTCAAAGTTCATCATGTTAAAAAATTCACATTTTCATCTTCTTCTGATGAAGTACAAAGCCAATTTCAAACAAACTTGGTGAAAAGCATCATTTGGTAATGGTTATTCAGATTTGTTAAAAAAAAAAGGTTTGGGGGTCAGGGGGCCCTAAAATGGGGACCAAAAGGGGGTAATTTTTGGTAACTTTTAAATATTTCATCTTCTTCTCAAGAACTACTGGGCGGATTTCAACCAAACTTGGTATAAAGCATCATTGGGGATGCCAATTCAAGTTTGTGAAAATAGGGGTTCTGGGGGTCAAAGGGGCCCAAATAGGGGGCAAAAAGGGGTAAATTTTGGTACTTCTTTAAAAATCTTCTTCTAATAAACCGTTAATGACAGAGCTTAAATATTCTGTGTGCATGACAACTAGGACAGGTATATTATAAATTGTAAAATTCATGTCCCTGGGGTCATGTATGGGGCCACACCCAGAAGTCAAAGTTCATCAAGTTAAAAAATTCACATTTTCACCTTCTTCTGATGAAGTACTAAGCCAATTTCAAACTAACTTGGTGAAAAGCATCATCCAGGGTACTGATTATACAGACTTGTGAAAATTAAAAGGCTGGAGGTCAGGGGTGCCTAAAATGGGGACCAAAAGGGGGTCATTTTTGGTAACTTTTAAACATTTTCATCTTCTTCTCAAGAACTACTGAGGGGATTTCAACCAAACCTTTTTCTAATTCTTTCAAACAAAATCACTTGTCTTGGTGCTCTTTTACTCAGGTGACCGTTAAGGCCCACTGGGCCTCTTGTTTTTTTTTTTTTCATAAAAAGAAGTGCCGATTTTATGCACGAAAACCAATGACATTTCTTGGACAACATTTTCTTTGGTTTCATTTTGCTTCTTGATAATATTTTGTGAGCTTTTTATAAAAGAAAAAGCAAATAAATAGGGTGTATATTTTCATAATCAATTAACCATTTTCCAATAATTTTGGCACACTTATGATGACCCTTGACGCATGGCTGCTAATTTTCGAGAGTCAAAATGACGCACAGTGACAAATTTTCGAGCCTCAAAATTGCTTCTTTTTGAATTTCTGTGCGTCGAAACCCGAGGTCTCGGGTCAAACGAAAACCCTGTAACAGTGCAGTTGCATTTTGTAAGAACTTCCCTGTTTTACTTTTAGCTGTACTGGCCAACGGCTACTAGAGCTATTGCAATGGCTTTTCTTGTCCGGCGTCCATGCGTCGTCTGTCCGTTAACTTTTCCTTAATTTCATGATAGAGTCCACAATTTGCATGGGATTCCCTTCAGACTTTCTCAGAATGATTGTATCATCATAAGGATCGTTCCTTTCTAATCTTGGTTAGATCCGTCAAAAACACAGGAAAAGGGGCACTAATAAAACATAATCAAAAAATCCTTGTTTACGCCATAGTGGCCACTGTTTTCATCGGATTCACTTCAAACTTTTACAGAAAGATTGTACCATCATAAGGATCATTCCTTTTGTAATTGAGTATGATATATCAAGAAACACGGGAAAAGGGGCGTATGAAAATTTGATAAATCCATCAAAAATCCTTGTTACGCAATAGTCCACAGTTATCATCGGATTCTTGTCAAACATTCACAAAATGTTTATACTATCAGTAGGATTGTTTCTTTCCAAATTGGGCCTGATCTGTTAAGTATTAGGGGGAAAGGGGCCTTTTGAAAATTTAATTTGAAATCCTTGTTACCAAGTCCAGAGCTTTCATCAGATTTTCTTTAAACTTTCACAGAATGATTGTACAAAAATTATGATTGTTGATGTTGACATTAGACCTGATTTGGCAAGTTCCAAAGAAAAAGGGCCGTATGAAATTTAATTTTAAAATCCTTACACCACAATAAAGTCATGAGTTTTCATTTATTCTGTTCAAACTTCAATAAAATAATATCGTCATTTGTATTGTTCCTTTGTACATTGAGTCAGATCTGTTAAGCAACACAAGAAAAGGATCATTATGAAAACTTTATGACAAAAATATCAGTATCACAATAAAGTCCTCAGTCTTTACTGTTTTCTTTAAAATATCTATCATTAGGATTTTTCATTTTTAAATTAGTTCTGATAAAAAAAGGAGCCTTATGAAAATTTTATTGCAAAAAATTCTAGGCCACTGTTTTCACTGATTCTCTTTAACCTTTTACAGAATGATTGTACCTTCATCAGTATTGTTCCTTTTGAAATTTGGTTTGTTCTGGCCATATGAAAATTTCACTATAAAATCCTTATTAACACAAATTTCTATTAACACAAATTTCACAGATTACACATTGATTGTACCAACATTACAATTGTTGATTTTGACAGTGGGTCTGATACAGCAAATACAAATGTACTTGAAAAGGGGCCTTATGAAAAACTTTCTTAAATATTCTAGTTAATACAATGATGTCTCTGGATTTCACCCGATTCACTTCAAAATTTCACAGAATGATTGTACAATTACGACTATGGTTCTTTTCAGAATTTGGTAAAATTCGTCAAGTATCATGTAAAAAGGGGCCATGTGATTTTTATTTTTAAATATTCTAGTTATCATAATGAAGTTCCCGTATTTCATTGGATTCACTTTAAAGTTTCACAGAAGGATTAAACAAACAATAAAGTATCGGGAGGAAAGGGGCTTTATGAGAACTTGATTGAAATATCCTCGTTAACACAATACAGTCCACAGTTCTAATCTGGTTCTCTTCAAAGATGCAATGAATAATTGTGGCATTGGAAACACAGGAAAAGGGGCCTTACAGATTAGCATTTAAAACATTCTTATTTATGTGATGACATTCACAATTATTATCAGATTGTCTTTAAAATCTGATATTTGTACTATCAGTAGGATGATTTCTTTCCAAATTGGGCCTGATCTGTTAAGTATCAGGGGGAAAGGGGCCATAAGGAAAGTTCCTTATGGAATTGAAATGGATCCATAAGAAAACCCAGGAAAAGGGACCTTATGGAATTTTACTCAAAACAATCCTTTTTACGTGATAAAGTCCACAATTATTATTTGATTCTGATGAAAATTTCACAGTATGATTGTAGGGTCATAAGGAAACTTACTTTTGGAAATGAAGTGGATCTGTCATAAAAGATGGGAAAATGGGCCTTAAGGATTGTTGCTCAAAATGATAAAGGGGATAAAGTCCCAATTTTTTTTTTATCAATTCTTCTTTCAGCAATTAACTTCCTTTAATATCAATTTTCTTTATCAGAAAACTTGATAACCAGTAGAGCTTCTCAGTCCCTCATGGGCCTCTTGTTACTAGTTAGCTCCACTGGCTGAAAGCTATTGTCATGACATTGCACCAGTCCGTCCAACCATAAACTTTTACTTTCAAAATCTTCTCAAAAGGTACTGAAAAGATTTCAACCAAATTTCACAGAAATGATTCTTTGGTGACCCTCTATTAGATTCCTTCAAAGTATTTTTGATCAAATGAAAAACATGGTTTTAATAGGCGGGCTGATTTCCATACACGGTGAAACCTTTAAAAATCTTCTTTTCAGAAACCAATTGATGGATTTCAATCTTATTTTATAGGAATGATTCTTGAAAGACCCTTTCTAAAAATTTTGATCATATGAAAAACAGGGCTTTAATAGGTGGGGATAATTTCCTTATATTGTGAAATCTTTAAAAATATTTTTCTCAGAAACCAACTTTACAGGAATGATAATTTGGTGACCCTTTATCAGTTTCATTCAAAGAATTTCAATCGGATGAAAATCATGGCTTTAATAGGCGGGGATAATTTCCATATATGGTGAAACCTTTAAAAATCTTTTTATCAGAAACCAATTGATTGATTTCAACCAAATTTTACAGGAATGATCATTGTGTGACCCCTTATCAGATTCTTTCAAAGAAATAAGACCAAATTTATAAAATGGCCTCAATAGGTTGGGCTTATTTCCATATATGGTAAAACTGACGTCTTTTAAAGTTATAGAATATAATCCCT
Source organism: Fragum fragum (assembly GCA_946902895.1). Lineage (NCBI taxonomy): Eukaryota > Metazoa > Mollusca > Bivalvia > Cardiida > Cardiidae > Fragum > Fragum fragum. The sequence continues at coordinate 30,932,138 of OX336368.1, read as the reverse complement.
GTGTCATAAACTTATTAAGAATGCAATATAGGTGTGTACTTTTAACAATCTGTTCTGTATCTGCCAAGAACTTGAAGATGAGACTTGGCATTTCTTGCAATTTTTTTCAAGTCTCAGACGTTATATTGGGTGAAGGTCTGAATTTCCTGATGTTTTTCTGGGTGTAATATACATTGATGTCTGCTTATTGAGAGCACTGCAATTGTGTAGATTTCAGGCTGAAATCCCACACATTTGTTAAATCCTAGAGTAAACACTGCACCGGTATGATCCTTGGGAGCTTCTTACACAGAGTCCTTTCAGAAGATATGACCAGGTCAGTGGTTGAAAAATTTCTTCAAACCTACTAGTCCTGTAGGTCTAGTAGCTCTGAATTTCTACTTGCCCTTAAGGCAACCCAACTCGCCCTTAAGATAAAGAAAATTACTACGCAAAAAACGATCGGATGTCTGATGTTCCAGCCATGAGTTTTAAAACAGACAAATTTTATCTAGATCGACGTGTTTTCGCTGTGCAATACACATTACAGTGATCATTCAAGTGTTTAAAGATACGGAATACTATGCAGGCTAAACTGTAGACCCTGTCTATACATTATCGCTTATTTTGACATGGTCTCCAGTCTACAAATCAAGCGTCTATGAAGATTGATCAACATGAACAGGGAACGGTCTAATTTTACAGCGAATATTATTGTTTCGGACATGAAGTTGTTTGAAATAAATACTTTCTTTTTCGATCCTTTATTTTTTTCCCTCAATCAGCGTGATTCAAGTCCTAAATTTGCACTCGCCCCGTCGGACTATTTCGTCCCCAAATCTACTCGCCCTACGGCATTTTCTACTCGCAAATGCGAGCGGACGAATGGATTTTTCAACCCCTGCAGGTGAAAAATGTCACTTTTATTGGTAGAACTATTTTCCATGTGTGTCTCTCATTGAAAATCATATTCTCAGAAATCTGGGTTGGGTTCACACGAATTTCACAAGAATGACTCATCATCACCTATAACCATCTCTTATCTTTTAATTTTCAGGCATCTACAATAGATAATGAAACACAAGGAGCTTGTCCTATGAGTCAGCAAGGGTTTATGGAATGTTACCTTTTAGCACAAGAAAAAAATATAGATTTCAAAGTGTGGACTGTTAGTCAGACCAACCCTCCAGCTGACTTCAAAGAGAAGAACAGATCTAAAATATTTCCTTTTGTGGAGGGAATTCGTGGAAAAGATGTAAATGGACAATCTATAGCAGGTGTTATGCCAGAGTCAACAGATAAAACAGATGACTTTTTTGATTCTGTGAATTTTGATTGTCCACAGTTGAAGAGGCCAAAAAATTTATATGATCGCATTCTTGGAAAAATTGATGGAATTTCTACTGTAAGTAAATTAAATATTTCCTTTTGCAAGTAAGGAAAATTTATGGAATATCTTTAATTTGTTATGTCTGTCATGTATCTTCATAAGAATAAGTTGTCTGTTAATTCGGATGTATTTCCCATGACAAGAGAATGACAAAAATCAACTACAGATTAAGTTTGGCAAGGCAAATATGCCCATGCTTTGAAGTGACTATTTGTTATGATCTATATTAGTAGATTGAGTATCCATTTACATAAAAAAAGCCTTGTCTTTCATTCTGTAACACAAGTAATAGATAAAGCACTGCAGTTTTGTCAAATTTTGTGTTGAAATTCTGTAACCCATTAGCACACAACAGCATTTCAAACTGGTCCAAATTAAAAGGAGTTGCAGACCACAATTTAAAGTTTATGAAATTTCAGATTTTTTCAGCTCTTGGTTTGAAACATTGAGGAAAAAGAAGAAATTGCTTTTTTCAAATAATTTCTTTATTTTACAAAATACTTTCCCATTTGTTTTTCTCTACACGCCCGGTAATCTCGGGCTCCATCTCATTTCGGAGAACAGTGCAAAATGGAGACAATGATACTTCCGATATGGAGCCAAGGACCGGAACTGAACAGAAAAGGTAAATAAAACTGTGCACCTCGCGTACAATTTGATCTCCTATTAACCTATTATACATTTTCCTAAAACGTCCAGAGTTTCATACCACATAGAAATGATTATATTATCCGTTGGCGGTGATAGATTTCAAAAATAATTCCGTTTGTGAATAGAAACTTGAATCAAAGTTTTGACATCGGACCCGATCAAACACGAAAATGCGTGTTGAAATCGTTCAAATCCATGTAATCAACAGTTCTGAAAGATTTAAGTGGCAATGACTGTGAAATGAATGATAACGTGTTGATATACAATAATGTTACCTCAAAGAACTGCGTTTTTCCTACCCCTTTTGCGGATTTTCTCAGATGAGAAGGAGACCAGGATGCGGTGCGGGAGACAAGATTCAGAGGGAGAGGCGATGCATATATAAATGTACTGTAAAACTTCAAATAGAACCCCATACTCTTATGTAACCCCAGCCCCTCTTCAGACGTCAAAGCCGACCCTTTTTGTATGATTTTCGGAAAACTTATATCCTGTAATAAACCCCAATCCCAAACAAAGCAATGCCACAATGATTTCAATAGAGGGCGAATGTAACTGTTCTCAACCAAATGTCCCCTTTTGTGATGGTTCAATGCTTAGATAATTGGTTTGCTTAAAGTTTTTTTTTCTTTATATTTAGAAGGCGCTGTATCCTAGATTATTTCAAAAGGTAAAATTTCACTACTTAAGTTAAAACACCGTGAAATTGACAATGTTTGGATGATTTGGGAATGATTTCTGAATGAAATTGAATGAGTGGGAGGAGCGAGTTTTGAATGAAATTTAAAGTATGTAATCCAAGGTCGCTAATTTCGTCCAATTTGCGATATTTTTACCTCCTTTTATAAAAATATACGTGATTTTGTGTTCGTGTGTCTTCACGGACCAATCAGACGCTTTAAAACCCACAGCTGCCAAAAAAAAAAGTGGAAAATTGTTATCGATTTGAATGAAATGCTGCGCATTTTGGACGGTTGTTAAATGTTTTTGAACTATTTTGAGCGTTTTTATTGGTTTGAGTGAGTGTTTGGAATGAATGATTGGAGCGCTGTGTGAGTGATTTTGAATGGTTTTGATCGATGAAAATGTCAATTTCACGATGTTACTAACTGTACAGTATGTATACTGTAAATTCATTCTAGTCATGAACCACCTGCTCTTTGCAGTCAAAGTAAATCTTCGCCCCCCTTTTTTCCGTATTAACATCTGTAGCCTGTAATTAACACCCACCCCTTTTTAAAGAAGTGTGAAAATTCTAATAAACCACCGGTGTTTTTATGGAGCTTTTACAACGTATAAGGCACAGAACGTCCGTTTATTGCAGATCTGAACTCCTTCCGCTATACATATTTCTAAGATCCTAGCGTATTTTTCAAATTTTAGGATGACCTGAATTCTCAAATTAGCTATTTGTTTTTCTTTGAAAATGTTTCGTTAGAATAAATTTACAAAAATTATTACGCGTTCACTTTATATTCACCATTGTGGCCCGGTAAGTCGGTTTGGAGAAAGGAGAAAAAATATAGACCAGATATAAATGTGGATGTTCTAGAGAGTCTGAGAGACACATTTACTGTGTAAAAGGGAAAGAAAAAGTGTCCTGTAATATGCGTAAAGTTACAGTCCTAGAAAATCATTCACTGTATTCTTTTATATGCATCGCCTCTCCCTCTGAATCTTGTCCCCCCTACCGCATCCTGGTCTCCTTCTCATCTGAGAAAATCTGCAAAAGGGGCAGGAAAAACGCAGTTCTTTGTGGTAACATTATTGTATATCAACACGTTATCATTCATTTCACAGACATTGCCTTTTAAATCTTTCAGAACTGTTGATTACATGGATTTGAACGATTTCAACACACATTTTCGTGTTTGATCGGGTCCGATGTCCAAACTTTGATTCAAGTTTCTATTCACAAACGGAATTATTTTTGAAATCTATCACCGCCAACGGATAATATAATCATTTCTATGTGGTATGAAACTCTGGACGTTTTAGGAAAATGTATAATAGGTTAACCCATTCCAACTCAACAAAATTTTAGACTGGTCCAAATTGAAAGAAGCTACAGACGACAATTTCAAGTTGGTGGAATTTTGAATTTTTTCGTCTTTTTGGATAGAAAACATTGTGGATAATGAAGAAATTGCTTGATACAAGCAATTTCTTCATTTTGCACAGTGTTTTCCAAAGCTATTTTCGAATGGGGCGTAAAAAGGAGGGATTGAGTTGGAATGGGTTAATAGGAGATCAAATTGTACGCGAGGTGCACAGTTTTATTTACCTTTTCTGTTCAGTTCCGGTCCTTGACTCCATATCGAAGTATCATTGTCTCCTATTTGTACTGTTCTCCAAAAAGAGATGGAGCCCGAGATTACCGGGCGTGTTCTCTAGGGGCATCTAAAAGCATGATTGTGTGTTGATGGGTTAAGAAAGAAGATGGTATATAGTACTTAAGAAAACATACATGTTAGATACAAAAAGTGGTCCTGCATGGCTCAGTGGTAGGAAAGGATAAAGGGTTGTGGGGCCAAGTCCCAGCTATGCTACTAGTCAAATGAGTATGTCCTTGGATATGGCACTCAGAACTCTAGCCTAGTTCTGGTCGTAAGCAGATTAAACCTGAAAGCCTGGAAAGCCCATTTATACCAGCCCTTTCCCTCCCCCCACCTGAGGACTATGCTAAAGTGTGTGCCCTGTTACAATGATAGTGCACCTGTACAATACCTGTTATGATAAAGTTAGCCTGCAAGAGGGTTAACCAGTTAAAGCATTTGTCTAAAATCTCTCCAGAAACATCCCTTTTTGTGGCACAGTTTTGTTGTGAATGATTGAAATTCACACCGAAAGGTTGTTTAAAAGTGTTCATCTCAGTTCAGTCATTTTCTGTAAAGGCATCTTGAGTACTTAAGATATCAGAGAATTGTTATCTCTAATTTGTTCATACAATCCTTTTTTATGCTGCCAATTTACAGATTATTGACAAAGTCTTTTGATTGATAAAAGATAATGTGTGGGGCTTCAGATATTTTATGTGTATTCCACTTCAGAGTTTGCCATTACCTTATTTTTTAAGTACAGGCTAGTAAGACCAGTTTTTAGCTCACCTGAGCACAACGTGCTCAAGGTGAGCTTTTGGTATCACCTTTTGTCCGTCGTGCGTCGTGCGTCGGAAGTCGTCAACAATTCTTTAAACATATTCTCCTCAGTAACCACTGGGCGGAATTCAACCAAACTTGGTAGGAATGTTCCTTGGGTGACCCTTCTCAAAAGTTGTTGGCGGATTTTTGATTGACCCCCAAATATGGGCGTGGCAGGGCGTGGCAGTTTTTGACTTAGGAATCTTTAAACATCTTCTCCTCAGTAACCATTGGGCCAATTTCAACCAAATTTGGTATGAATGTTCCTTGGGTCACCCTTTTCAAAAGTTGTTCGTGGAATTTTGATTTATGCCCAAATATGGGCGTGGCAGGGCGTGGCAGTTTTTGACTTAGGAATCTTTAAACATCTTCTCCTCAGTAACCATTGGGCCAATTTCAACCAAATTTGGCATGAATGTTCCTTAGGTGACCCTTTTCAAAAGTTGTTCGTGGAATTTTGATTTACGCCCAAATATGGGCTTGGCAGGGCGTGGCAGTTTTTGACTTAGAAATCTTTAAACATCTTCTCCTCAGTAACCATTGGGCCAATTTCAACCAAATTTGGCATGAATGTTCCTTAGGTGACCCTTTTCAAAAGTTGTTCGTGGAATTTTGATTTACGCCCAAATATGGGCGTGGCAGGGCGTGGCAGTTTTTGACTTAGAAATCTTTAAACATCTTCTCCTCAGTAACCATTGGGCCAATTTCAACCAAACTTGGCATGAATGTTCCTTGGGTCACCCTTTTCAAAAGATGTTCGTGGAATTTTGATTTATGCCCAAATATGGGCGTGGCAGGGCATGGCAGTTTTTGACTTAGAAATCTTTAAACATCTTCTCCTCAGTAACCATTGGACCAATTTCATCCAAACTTGGCATGAATGTTCCTTGGGAGACCCTTTTTAAAAGTTGTTCGTGGAATTTTGATTTATGCCCAAATATGGGTGTGGCAGGGTCAGGCACTTTCTTGACTTTGAAATCTTTAAACATCTTCACCTCAGGAACCATTGGGCCAATTTCAACCAAACTTGGTATGAATGTTCCTTGGGTGACCCTTTTCAAAAGTTGTTCGCAGAATTTCGTTTCACGCCAAAATATGGGCGTGGCAGTTTTTGACTTTGAAATCTTTAAACATCTTCTCCTCAGTAACTATTGGGCCAATTACAACCAAATTTGGTATGAATGTTCCTTGGGTGACCCTTTTCAAAAGTTGTTCACAGAATTTTGATTTATGCCCAAATATGGGCGTGGCAGTTTTTTTAACTTTGAAATCTTTAAACATCTTATCCTCAGTAACAGGTGGGTCAATTTCAACCAAACTTTGCATGAATGTTCTTTTGGTGAACCTTTTCAAAAGTTGTTCCTGGAATTTTGATTTATGCCCAAATATGGGCATGGCAGGGTCAGGCACTTTCTTGACTTTGAAATCTTTAAACATCTTCTCCTCAGTAAGCATTGGATGAATTTCAACCAAACTTGGCATGAATGTTCTTTGGGTGACCCTTTTCAAAAGTTGTTTGCAGAATTTGGTTTCACGCCCAAATATGGACGTGGCAGTTTTTGACTTTGAAATCTTTAAACATCTTCTCCTCAGTCACTATTGGGCCAATTTCAACCGAATTTGGTATGAATGTTCCTTGAGTGACCCTTTTCAAAAGTTGTTCTAGAATTTTGATTGATGACCAAATAAGGGCTTGGAAGGGTAGGGCAGTTTTTGACTTTGAAATCTTTAAACATCTTCTCCTCAGTAACCATTGGGCCAATTTCAATTTTGAATCATCTTACATTAGTCAGGTGAGCGATTTTAGGGCCATTCTGGCCCTCTTGTTTCACATTCTTACACGTCCACCTCTTGTGATTGAAGGTCCTGAAAATTCATAGTCTCACAGTTAATATTTTAAGATTCCTATTCTTAATGTTTTATTGCTATTTTTCTTGAGTGTGTGATTTTCAGGATTTTGTTGTAAAGAGTTCATCCATGAATAATTTTTTGCAGGCATTCAATGCTTTATTGAAAGGAACTAAGAAGGACACAGTCATTTCAAACATATTACAAAAAGTGGATGATCACCTTGCAGAGAAAGGTTCAACATTTCTTGAAGGGGAATCACTATCATACAGTGACTGTTTCTTATTACCCAGATTACAGCATATAGTTGTTGCCGGAGAGGTATGTCATTTTCAGCACTAGCCATGGGTCAGTAGCTTTGCTAGCATTTGACGGATTATTACTAAATTTCAAAGAAACATTCCTAGGACGTACAATTGTAAACATGTAGATTCTGGAGGAATTTAATATTAACCCATTCCCACACAATGATGATTTGAAACTTCCCCACAACATAAAAGCTTTGGAAAACATTGTGGGAAATGAAGAAATTGCTTACAAGCAATTTCTTCATTATCCACAATGTTTTCTATCCCAATAAAGACAAAGATTTGAAAAATTTCATGAACTTGAAATTGTTGAAAATTTTGTCATTTGGTTAAGGGTTAGGCCATTACCAGATGACAAAATTTAAGACTTGTCCAAATTCATAGATATTGAAGACCACAATTTTAAGTTGATGAAATTCTTGTTTGCGAAAGAAAATATTGTTAAAAATGACGCATTACTTGTAACAAGCAAATTAATTTTCCACCTAATTTTTCCTTAACTTTTATTTTGAGGGGATTTTAGCAGGATTGTACATTAATGGGTTAATCAGTTGCAAAATTGGTTCATGGATAGGGCTAATTCAAAAATTTTATTTTTTGAAAAAAAATGGCTCTATATACCTGGTTGCAGAATATGGCTAGTTGTGGTTAATTTCAATACATGGTTTATCGGTACTCTACTCTGAATCTTGGCCCTATGTTGTGAGATCAGTGATTTTATGTAGGGGTAAATTTTTAAGGATATTTTTTTTGCCAAAAATGATTAACCTAGAGCAAAGAATGTCACTTTTCATGAAGGCCTGCATTCTTATTTTAGACTAGGCTAACATCAGGTTGTTCCAAAGAAAATCACATTACAGATCAAAGGGTTCATTCTAGAGAATGCCCTTGCACCATTAAGGTATATTTTTGACAAACAGTGCACAGAAAATCTAACAATGGGGACAGCCAAGCACACAAAATTTTCAGGAAAAATTTACTTGATAGGGAATTTGATTTCTGTCTTGTTCTTTACCCTGTTTACTGTCACAACCATGTTTGATCAACATAGGCAGACAATTTTAGAATTTTTCGTAGAATAAAAAGCGCAACAATGAATATAAAACGCAAATCCCAACCAGCAGTCATACCTATGAAAGACAAATATGAATCTAAACTTGGCCAGAAAGAATCCCCGTCATTTCACAAATTCTGGTAAAGAAACTTTTCTTTGCTCTGTCTCAAAGTTCCAAGAAAAAAATGCATTGTACCCTGTGCAAAAACAATAAAGAGTAATGCCCTTACTGAAGGAACATATAATTTCCGAATTAGTTCCCTAACACGATATGTGGAGAGTAATGCTTACAAAATGCTGTTTTAGCTGAAAATATTCACCCCGATCTTGTCACAGCTGTGAAAAAAGTTGTCTATGAAAATGATGAGTTCTTAGTAAAATCTTTTAAGAGTGTGTACTGGTTGCCCAAGAAAATCTGCCCAAACAGTTTTTGGTAATTCATTACCTTAAAATTACATGGCCCCCTAAAATTTTCAAATGGCCCCTCTTTTTTCCACTAATGAGGTGTAATAGCCTAATGGTTTTCAGAATGAACTCTGAGATCCTATATTTATATACTGGTACAGGGTTTTCATTAATAGATGATTGCCAATCTAAAACATCGGTTGAAATCGACTTTTAATTGGTTGTTTTTGCCTGAATTTAAAGATATCAGTGACGTTTTGTTAAAAAAATAAATCTTTAATGCGATGAAGTTTTACAACAACACCGCTGAAATTTTTACTGCACCCCTGGTTTATGTATGCAAAACCTATCTAATTTGCACATCAATGTTACGAGGCTTATCATTGGATACTTTAAACCAGTCATCCAATCATATACGACGATGCGAATTGTTTTTGCATGTTGGTAAACATGGACATCGAACTAAAAAGAAAAAAAGCCTCAACTGAAGACAACCGTAGTTTATTCGACTTTCCATTTGAAAAGGCCAAAAAGCACCATGATTTCGATAAGTTTAATGCCATATCTGCTCTTCGAGGAAGAAAAAAATATTTGAAATAATCTATCGCTTATTTGGTCACTATAGCTAACAAGGGCCTTCTTAATATCGTTATGCAAAAGCAGGATATGAGTGACGTTCTCTAGAAAGAGTATTTTGTGTTTTTCTTGTAAATTTAAATTTCTGTTTCTTTTCATTTTGAAATCGAGGCGGATGCACCCGATTCTTCACTGTAAATCTTCGCTAATCTTTTGCATTGAATGTAATATGCACAGGTGCTTATGACTAAACTTTACGGACGATTTCGTTAATCTTCATGACCTAGCTATTTGTTTGAATGACTAGCGAAAGTTAAATCCTCATCACTGAAGTCATAATTTGATGTAAACAAACCTTAAATTGTGGTGGGTTACAATTCAAAATACAGAAACTTCTTTCGTGAATTGTATGCTTACTGCGTAGAATTAGACCGATCTTATAATTTCAATCGTCATATTTATTTCTGCTTTTGAGCCTGGAGTATGGTTTTCTTATTTAATTTATACTGAATTTTTTGGGGAAGATTTAATTAGCTTAGCTTTAATTAGACATACAAGTTTTAGAGTGTATAGTTTTGCATTATTGTGTAATTTGGGCCAATAAATGCGTCTTATAGACTTGGTATTTTCACACTTGAAACTTTTCATTCATTCTCTTACTTAATTGCTATCATATTTCAACACGATAAAAAAGACCATAACTTGTAATGGTATTTTGAAATAATTATTTTATTATGAATGTCCTGTAGTTTGAGAATTTTCTTGACTAGATCTAGGCAGTATTGGTAAGTATTATCTTTTTATTACAAAAATCCAATTAAATGAGCTACAAAATGAAAGAAAATCTGCAATGTAAAAAACTAAGGATAGCTTTCCAAAGAGATTGAGAAATGCCTTAATTCTTTTTCGGTGGGGCGGCCCTTTTGAACCCCTGGCCAATCTGTTGGTTTCCAAATTATATCTGTTGTCCCAATACTTATTGAAAACCCTGCTGGTATATTAAGTAAGGTTAAGGAATTCAGGCTCTAAAGGCCTCTAGCTTCCTTCAGTAATCATTTAAGTCTATGAGATTATATGTTTTGTGCCATTTAATGTAAAGAGTTGACAATATTTTTGTAATTTCAGTATTTTGATGTGTATAAGATTCCACCAACTATGAAGAATGTGTGGAGATATCTTAGAGATGCCTATGATGCTCATGCCTTTCATGAAACCTTGCCCTTTGATGCTGATTTGTGTAAATTTCATTGGGAGAGATTTAACAAAGATTTAAAGGACAACTTCATTAAAAGGCTTGGTAAGTTAACCAATAACCTCTGGACTGAATTTTATAACATCAAATTGGAAAGTTTGCTATACACAATTCAAAGTTCTGCAAATCAAATAAATAAAACAAAAAAAACCCAAAATCATCTCATTGAAAACTTCTTGTCAAAAGGAGAAATTTCTTGTAAAAAGCAATTTGTTTTTCCCCCTAAAAAGCTTTTCTAGAAATGCATGATTTAGATGTGTAGCAACCATAAGTTGCAGTTATTGATATATACTCTAATATTTAGAAATGGTTTTGATAAAGACACAAAGAAAATGTGATTGTTAAAGAAGTGAATATTTTGTATATTCGTAAGAGCTTTCTGGTATTGGGTTTTCCAATGGGCCCCTATCGGTATTAGGAGTTACTCTCCTTGACCAGATACTTTTCTTGAACCTTTGGTAATTCCAGTTTATTTTTGTACACTATCTATGTATAGAAAAATGAGCCCATGCGTGACATTTCCAACAATTACTCATGTGCGCCAAGTTATGACTCAGATCAGCCTGTGCATCCGCACAGTCTGATCAGAGTCTTCACTCTGCGCTCTGTAGATAGATACTGTCCCAAAGCTTCTTTAAGCAATCAGCGAATATTCTAATTGCCCCCAATGGCTGTCCAGGGTGCTCAATGTGTGCGAGTCACGCACCTGCGAAATTGTTGGAAATGTCACGCACTGGCTCAAATATGAATGCCTTTATCAGGGCTCTCAGAAATGACAGTACTGTTGTCTTAGACGACAACTTTACCAAAAGGGACAAAAAAATCCTGCCAAAGGATTCTGACGGACGACAATTTTTTCAATGACATTCGTCTAACGGTAGCAGTCTTTATGTCAAAGTGACTCTGTAAAATCATCTGTCATTGTTCAAGGGTCATTATAATAGTAAGTAGATTAATTGGAAAAAGTTAATTTTTGATATTGATAAATAATGCAAAAAAGGGATTGTTTTACAGTATCTAAAAAAGGTTTTGTAAGATTTTCAAGGGAAAAGTTTTAAAGTGTATTTCACCTACCTTTTGCATTTATAATCCTTTTCAAAATACTCAAACACTATTCATATATTCTTTTACAAAAAATAATTCCAAACAGTAATTATAGTCAAAGAATTTCCTTTATTATTTGTAAAAAGATGACATCTGGACAGTCAGGTAAAGATCAAAACGAATAGCTGAACATTTTGAAATATATCGTGCAGTTAACTCGAACAATTACCCTAACAAAGATACTGATTAGAAGCATGTCAGTTACTTGGATTAAAACAGGAGTCTGTTGATTTTAAAATTGGCTTGCCATTTAATCATTTACAAAAATAAAATCATAGAACAAAAGATGATAAAGTGGCCATGTGTATCGAATAAAAACATCTCCTAGGATTGGAAAAAAAATAGTGTTAGAAACAAACTCTTTTCATCACAATATTTTGTTCGTCATTGTTGTTTGATTTGTTTGCTTGTTTTGATAAATCTTCAAGTAAAGGAACCAGAAACAATAATTTATTATAAAGGACCCCATTTGCATAGTTTGTTTCTAAAATGTCAGCTCTCATTTTGCACAAGCATAAGATTTATAGAACAAATATTTCCTTTTAAACAAACTCTTTTGACAAACTGATGTAGCAATTTACAGGATTCCACTGTGCTATCTTGAAACTTTGTCAAAATGATCATAAGGTCATAAGGAGGAATCCGATTGAAAAGGGAAGGTTCCATTTGAAAACACAGGATTAAAGGCCTTAATGACACAATTTTTGTGATGTTTTAACCCATTTCCACACAATTACACTTTTATACACCCCTCAGTATGAAAACTTTGGAAAACATTGTGGAGAATAAAGAATTTGTTTGTAACAAAAAAAATTCTTCATTATCCACAATGTTTTCTACCCAAAAATGCAAAGATTTCTTAAATTTCAACTTAGAACTGTTGTCTGCAACTTCTTTCAATTTGGACTGGTCTTAAATTTCCTTTTGTGGCAATGGGTTAAGGCCTGTCGACAATCAGGGTCATATTTGGGGCAAGCACATTAAGAAAAAACTGTCTAGCGAAGAAATTTCTGGCATTGTACTGTTATATGAGATTGCGTCACTCTATTTGTAACTTTTTGTGATACATTGAGAATTATTCAATATTTCCTACAGGGAAAAGTGTTGAACGCTTTGGAGTTTTAAATCCAGAGAAGAAAACATTAACGATTCCCCAGGAAATAGCAGACATTTTAGACAATAAAACCAACCACGATGACCAAGAAGAAGAAGAGGAGGAAGAGGTACAACAACAAGAGGAAAATGATTCGAAAGTAATGGAAAAGGATGAACAGATGGAACAGCAAGTCCAGGAAACAGAATGAATTCATCTGGGGTTGTAGATAAATGGGAGAAGATTCCTTCAATATAACCTTTTCTCTTTGAACCTTTTGTTGATGGTACGGAATTGAATCATCTTGGAGAGAAGATTCTATTTTGTTACCTCAAAGAAGGTTTAGTGAAAAAAAAATGATATTTTCAATTTTGAATTCAGTGACTCTCTTTGAGGCTTTGAAAAAGGACCAAGAATTCTACAGAAGACCTTAGAGGATGTCATATATAGTTTAGGAATTTGCAAAGGTTTTCTGTAAAATCCTTGTATACATTTACTGTTTTAAGAAGTTCAGGACAGCGACAAAACTCAATTTTTTCCAACTGTATTCTCTTTTAAATGCTTTTTAAATTGTTTGAATATCTGAGGAGTTTTCATAAAGTCAAATCCGTCATAAGTAAGCTAACATTGCATTAATGAATAGAAAAATTTAGAGTGAAAAGTAAAGTTTCTCTAACCTTGAACAGAACTTGGTTTTGCGATTCCAATACACAATTTGGCATCTCAGTGCTGAAGGGTTGTGTTGGTACTTACAAATGTTATTGAAATACAGTGTATTTTAGTAATTGATTTGTGGCTAGAAACTTATGTAAACAAAAACAAATGGAAAAGGTTTATATCAGGCTGAATTGTTGTTTTCTTTGAATTTAGATAGAAACTTTTTGTAAAATTAAAGAAAATAAAATAGATCATGTATATAGTGATTCAAGTCCTCATGATGCAAATGTGGTAAACTTATGTAAAATTTATGCTGCAAGCTTATACCTTCATTAAAGTTGAATGCATATCAGGGGATATTTTGACCATTTGAAGCTTAGCTTGGTTAAAACAGTTGGTAACTTGCTGTTGGCCAACAACCTTTCTGACAATGGTTTAAAGTCATAGAGACATGTGTCTGTCTCTCAGAGATTGGTCAATGATAATTGATCAATCAGCACTATCAATCAATTAACCAGTCTCAATGAATTCATTCATTGAGACCAGAAATACGATTTGATCACCAACATTGGCCGCAATTTTCGTTAACCTTTTTTGGTGGTTTGGTGACTTAAATGTCGTAAAAACAGCTAAGTCCAGCTGTAGTTACAACGTGTAAGCTGCCAACTAAGTATACTACTTTTTTGTTACATGCTAGTGGCCAAAAATTCTGTGAATAACGCTGTTTAAATTTGAAGCGTGCCTTTCTGCCGAAGTCTGTTGGCGTGGCCAGAGGAGTAAGTGAGCAGGGCCAGTCATTGGTTAGTTAGTGCAGAATAGTTGGATGAGTATTTTGTGGCTTGTAAAGCCATAGCTAGGTACACCAGTTGTCAGGATATAACTTAAATACTGCTGAAAGTGATGTTGAACCCCAGTATACAGCTATTACCATTTCATTTTATAAGGGAAAGTTCTCTGACAAACAAAAAGTACTGAATTCAAACAATCTATCCAGTAGTATTCTTAATCAGATTTGAGATTTTACATTCCATTTTAAATTGCATTTCAAAGAAGGAGAGTATATCTTAACCCATTACCACTCGCATTTTCTAATCTTATAACCAAAAAAGAAAACATTGTGACAAAAAGATGGATTGCTTGAAAGTAATTTCTGCTTTTGTCACAATGTTTTCAACCTAATATGACTCTTAATCTTTAATTTACGAACACTTCTCAATGTTGTCTGCAAACTCTTTAAATTTTGCTCAATCTAAATAGTTCGTATTGTAATGGGTTAAAGGATAATGTACGACTGTTGTACTTTTCTTTTACTAATTGCGTTTTTTCCATACTATAGAAATGCACACCATACATGCTAATATTAGTTCAGTCCTTGAGCAGAAGGTGAAGCTTTTTATTTATCAACAAGCTTTAAATCATGCTATTTCAGTAAGATATAATTATCACTTTTAGTTGCCTAAATAGCTGTTAATGCTTGTCATGGGCCTGTGATGAATAAAATCACATATCATATTTCATGTGCCTTATAGCCTATTGAAGATTTATGTTAACTCATGTCATGCTATTCATTGTATCTTGTCTGTCTCTTTATATGTGTATTTTATCAAATTGTACATCCCTAATTCTGGTTGTAACAATTTTTAATTAAAAAAATTCCACTGTCAATCTAAAAACTAGATTACCAAATTAAATCATTTTACCCGTACCGAGTATTCAGGGGTATACTGGAATCAGCCTGTGTGTGTACAAAATACCACTAATTTTGTGTCACAAACTCCTTTAGTTTTGTTTCAATACCATTGAAACTTTATACAAAGATTAATACATGTTGAAGTTTTGCAAGAAGCAATTTTGAAGTCTTAATTCTTCTTGGTTCAAGATTTATCTCCCCTTGAACTTAAACATTATTTATGCTTTGTAGACATATACAGTTAATTATACTACCAATTTTGTGTCGCGAGCTCCTCCTTTCTAGAAAAGCAAAATCAGTAGCTATGTCCTTGTATTGTTAAAGCTCTCATTACACTGAAAGCGCTTGTGGGGGTCCTAAGTAACATACTATGACAAGTTCTAGTTTCTTCAGTCTAGGGCATATCTGTGATGCCTATGTAAAAAGATATATTTTGGCAGTGTCCAAAATGTCAGAACTGCAGCTTACTGAATCAATTACTGTTCTTTCTTTGATCATCAGCAAATTGTCTTGAACTAAAATTAATTTAAGCTTATTTTGTGTAGTGGTTTACAAAGACATCATGTTTAATCCTTAAAGTGCTTCTCTTGCCAAACAAAATTAAAATTTCTGTTTTCTTTGATTTGCTTTCAAATCTTCATCACTAAAGATTGATTCAATTGAATTGTTTGAAAAGAAAGTTATAATTTTGTTTTGAGGCCTTATTTAAATCATTACCACATAGTAACGTTTTCTTGCACTGTGAAGAAATTCAATCATGGAATACTGTGGGAAAAGGAGAGATTGCTCATAACTAGCAATGTCTCCTCTCCCAATGTTTTTTGTTCTAGTTGGCGCTTATTTTTTATTTTAAGACCAATTTGACCAATTTCAATTGTCAACTACAAATTCTTTCAATTAGGACCAGTCTAAATTTTGTTGTCTGGTAATGGTTTAACTATTAGGCTTGAGTTTTTGAACTTGAGACTTATGTGAATGTAAAAATGGATGAAGGCCATTATAGTTTACACTTAACATTTACTTGAACTAAGATTGCATCATCTAATCCATTACCACACAATCCGGCTTTTTGATGTGTTGAAGAATAATGGTTATGGAAATCCAAGTGGGAAAAGAAGAAATTGCTTTTAAAAAGAAATGTATCCTTATTTCACAATATTTCTACCTAACTTAGCGCTTATTTTCCAATTGTAGTGCACTGTAAAGTGACTGCAACCTCTTCCAGTTTGACCTGTTTAAGATTAAGAAATGGGTTAAGACTTTTTCAAATTTGCAGACAACAGTTCAAAATGCATCTATATTGAAAAATAATTGCCATTTAGTGGAAGACATGGTTAGAAAAGGAAAAACTGCTTTTGCAGTGGTACATTTTTCAGAGCAATAAAATGCAGAATGCTATTGTAAATGGGTAAGGTAAATTGATTTTAGGCAAGTAGGGTGTGTATGTGTGACTGGGTATGGAATACACCTCAAGTTTTTTGTGACAGTTAAAACCATGTGTTCAGTTTTTACAAGTTTAACTTTACCCAAAGTTTTCTGTTTTGCACATTTTGTCTTTTGTAGAGTTTGGGAACTGCTTTTGGTTTTGGTACATATATACACAAGCTTTGAATGTTAAACTTAAAGTTAATTGTGGGTCGTTAAGGTATAATTTTGTTAAATCCATATATTTTTGACAGTTTATGTAAACCAATTGAAATGACAGTTTGGATTTTATAGATATTTTGAATTTCCTAACCCTTTCCCGCTCAATCACTGGTTTTAACATCCCTGTGTTTTTATACTTGAGAAAACATTGTGGAAAAAGAAGAAATTGCCTGGAACAAGCAATTTCTTCATTTTCCACAATGTTTTCTACTCTATTGAATGGTTATTTTCCAAATGAAATTGATTTTATATTGTCGTTTGCAAATCCTTTGAATTTGGACAGGTCTAAAATTTGGAAAAACAGGAAAAGGTTAAATGAATTATAAACAGCTTTTTGTGTTAGTATCTTTTTAACCCATTACCAATCAATCCTTGGTTATGACACCCTAAAATTAATATAGTCAGGAAATCTATGTTAAGAAAGGATGAAATTGCTTGTGGCAGGCAATTTTACTTTTTTTCACAATGTCTTGCACCCTATATGGCATTCATTATTCAAGTGCAATTGTATTGCAACATCTTTCCTTTGAACCAATCATAAATTTTGTGGTATCTTAATTATTCTGAGCTAAAGATGTAGGTGATAAAAATTTTAAACTATATCATTTTAATTATATTTCTTGGTGTGGGTATTCATGTGAATTTTCTCCTTGATGCAATTTAAAAATACTCACAACAAAGAGCTTAAAGATAATATAAAATTGCATTTTCTCATATAAGTTCCTTACTTTCTATTGAGAACAACCAATATGAATATCTTTGCCTTACACATCATGCATTAAACCTCTTTTTAAATGAAATCATTATAGGGATGAGTGTATTTTTCACTGCGTTTATTGGAGTATAAAGTGCAATTGCCTTAGCACATGGCAAATAACGCCCGTAGGGCGTTATGTTTAAGCCATGTGCTAAGGCAATTGCACTTTATACTCCAATAAACGCAGTGAAAAATACACTCAGCCCATATAATTGCAATACGTCTATTTTCAAATCCGAAACGGATAGAGAGATGAAAATAAAAACAAATAAACGAACTGTGGTTGGAGTTACTTTTTGTTTGACAGGCGTATGGATACATTGACACAGTTTATCGCTCGAGTCATTGTAACGGCGGACATTTTATTTCGTCGCTTGGGTTTTTTGAAATGGAAATTCGAACATTCGTTGGATTTATTTGGAATTATTATGAGGAAATACTAACTTTAAACTCTGTAAATTATGATATCTGGGTCGATAACAGTTAGAATTATGAATAGATGCTTTGTAATAGACAAGAAATATAAACCTACCACATGTACACGATGCATGCTGATGTGGCGAAGCCGATTCGACATCTCGGATTTACGGCTAATAAAGGTGAGTTTTTCGAAATCTTCATGTTTAAAACGAACATTATAATTGTTATAAGGACACTATTTGTTTATCTATTTATTGAAAATCCATGGAAGTATAAAGGAATTCGAGGAAATCGAAATTCAAAAGGTGATGACTATAAATAGTAACAAAACAAGTTTGGTATTTCTTGGAAGTGAATTCCCAATATCGGAAATCCCTGACCTTGTTTGTTTCTATTTTTGTGGAAAATAGTTCTGCCTTTTATCGAGGTATAAAGTGCAATTGATTTGATCACGTGATACGATTTGGGCCAATGAAAATACTCTATTTTGAAGTATTGCAATTATTTTAAGACAAAATATATGAAAATATATAATACTGTATTGATATTTTCTCTAGGACCAAGTAACATGTAACCAAAACCTAAATTGGTTGGTTTGTGATCTTAACGTTCTAACAACAGCTTACATAACTTGTAGTTACAGTGTTGTAAGTCACCAAACCATCAAAATCGCTTCACAAAAATGTTGTCCAAAGTCAGAGTTTAAAAACCACGTCCGGTCTAAATGAATATGTTTGGTCTAAATAAATAATTTGGTAAGACATTTGATTCTTTGACAGCTGTGATTTGTCAATTGTAATCTACGCAATGGAAATAATAGGCGGGGATTGGCGCAAGACTATTCTCCCCTCATATCACTTTGTACATTAACATTGTCTGTTGGGTAGGACATTTCAATATATGTTATTATTTGACATTATAGAAGTAACATTTGCAATCACTTCATGTTGTAAATTAAAGGAAAATTAAGAGATTCTATGTTCAAAATGTTTGTTCAATATATGGGCTCTTAACCCATTCTCACATGATCAAATCTGTTAAGGTCCCTCAAGAAAAAGCTTTGGAAAACATTGTGTAGAATGAAAAAAAATGCTGGTTACAATAAATTTCTTCATTATCCAAATGTTTTCTGTACACTTTTACACTGACACTTTCTTAGCCATAAATTCTTTGAATTTGGACCAGTCTCAAATTGTGTCTTCTTAACCCTTGTCAGGCTGATTCCAGAATATTCCTGCTTTGACAATGGCTTTTGCAGGTGTATAGACTAAGATCAGCCTGCACAGACATGCAGTCTGATCTTAGCCTACACTATCTGCTTATTGTTGTTGTATTGAGAGATATCTTTGAATACAAGATCGATCTTGTTATGTCAAAGTTTTCAAATTCAGTGAAAAAAGAAAAAAACTTCAGCAGGACATGGATTAGAATTGGCTGAAACAGACAAAGTTGCACTCCATAGAAAAAGACAAAAGGCTGTACAATCTGTTATGTCATTACCATTTAGAAACATTTCTGTCTACATTAATTCAGATTGATTCCATTCAACTTGTTTGCATTGTATCACATCTAAATCATTTCCTGCTCTAAGAATAGAACAGTCTACAAACAGAAAGTGCTCATTTATCATTGTATCTAAAGTTTCATAGGAATGTTATATATAGGAAAGATATTTTGTTTTGACTTATATCGAACTGATGCAGTACCGTAGGAACCATTTCTCATTCTTATTCTCATCATTGCATGTACAGAGCATTAGTTTTTGGGTCTCTGGCCAGTTGAGGTTGTATTTTCTATAGATGGTAGAATTTCTTTCCATTCTCCTGTATTAGAACAAGTATGAATATAGATACTAATTTTAGCAGTTGCAGACATATCTGTTTCCAGTTTGGACATATGATGAATGTTATTTATAATAACCAATTACCGTACAACAAATCTTTAGTCTAGTCTAAATTGAAAGAATCAGAAGATATTTATAAATCTTTGTGTGCTGGGGTAGAAAGCATTGACAATGAAGAAAGTACTTTCACAAGCATTTTCTTCATTTTCAACTTTTCGGCTGAGATTCTTATATGGAGGACAGCGAAAAAGCGAGACTGCCTGGGAATGGGCTTAAGAAATTAGGTCAAGATCTTTTTGTATATCATGTCATTTATCTTTGACTTGCTCTAAAGTAATTTCTTTTGTCACAACAGTTTCAAAACTACGGTACACTTTATTTGAAAGTCATACAAAGTTTGAATAGTCATTGAATGTGGAAAAGTCTTAATTTTTTTCTTCTTTTCTCTAGTGGTGGATGAATTGATGAGTAACAGTTATCAATAAAGAAATTGACTGACCAATCATATCATTTATTTGGAATCTAAATGTGATCTTGACATTTATACAAAGCATTTTTGTTGGTTTTGCAACCTAAAAGTCTGTTAATTCAATTAATCTGCCATAAAGTAAAAGTTAGGGCTGATCAGACTGCATGGTGTTAGCAAAATCATTACTTTTCCTATTTCAATCAAGTTAAATGTTCTAGCGAATGGTTACTTATGTGAAACAAAACATTTTTAAACTGATTGACCTATTCCCACTCAATGACATTTTTAAACGCCCCCATGAAAAAAGTGTTTAGAAAGCATAGTGGAAAATGAAGAATTTGTTAGTTACAAGCAATTTCTTCATTTTCTACAATGATTCTACCCAGAAAGTTGAAAAAATCTAAAAAAAATTATCAACTTTAAAATGCTGTCTGCAACCCCCTTTGAGTTTGGACCAGTCTGAAATTTTGCTGTGTGGGAATAGGTTAAGTTGTACATGTTAGTTTATCATACCTTTTCTAAATCCTTATGTTTTAGGGCAAATAGATACATCTTTGATACCATGTAGGGCAAATCTTTAAAAGTTCAAAAAGAAATTACCTAAAAAACTTTTGTGTTAAAAATTAAGTATTAAAGTGGCTGAAGGTATTTGTTCTAAGACTCTTGTATAGATATGTCTGCCTTGTCTTCATGCCTTTTTCTTTTAACACCCAGTTTGTTTTGTAGTTAGATAGATAGGAAAATATTAATTGGATCTATTATTTCTGTGACGTGTATATTAGTTTAACAATGATTCCAGTTGATTTTGTTCTCATGAATTAGTACTATTATGAATGATTTATAATGGACCTGAATATTTCTGTGACATTAACATTTATTTGTCAAAATACTTGGTGTATCTATTGAAGTAAACAAATTTCTTGGACTTTGTGGGAAGGGAACAATTGTTCTATCATTTCATATCCTAGCGCATCTATGATCATACCCTGTATCTGTGTTTGATTTACTGAATTGTTTTCTGCAAATTCTTTAATTGTGAACTGGTCCTGAATTCTTTATCTGTTGTCAAAGAAGGGATCATTAGGATAATGTAATCTGCTTTTATTGAACTATTGTAAACAATAACAGTACAAATTCATGAGACATGTACACCCTAATGAACTATGTTTAATGGGAAGATATGCGACAAGCTTTTTATACATGTATGAATATACAAACATATTATATGATGGTACCAATGTCTTATTATGTTACATTGTATTACCAATAAAACTATGAAATCGGAATGTTCATTTACAATATCATAACCTTTTTAAACATTACCACACAATGATGTTTTCTGACGTCTTGAACAAATGCAATTATGAAAAACTTTGTGAGAAAAGGAGAAATTGCTTGTAACAAGCATTTATTTTCCAATTTTAGCTAAATTTGAAAAGTCATCCACAAGTTCTTCCAATTTGGACTAATTTTTTCTTCTGGTAATAGGCTGAGCTGACCTGAGTATAAAATGCAAAAATTGAGCTTTTGAGACCATCCGTCTGTTATGCATTGTCACCATCTGCTTCAATCAACATATTTTCGCAATCCTTGGAGTCAATTTTAATCAAAATTAGTAGGAATGTTTCTTGGGTGGCTCCCTTTGAAACTGCCAAAAGAATTGAAATGCATGAAAAACAATAGTTGCCATGACAACAAAAGTTAAGATTTGCATTTAGATAAAATGAAAATCTTCTCTTGAATCAGAAGACAAAGAGCCTTTACATTTTTAAGGAGTATTGGTTAATGGACAATTAAGTATGTCTAGACTGTAGAGGGATTGAATTCCCAGATCGTGATTTCTTTACCCTATTACGAAGCAAGGGAAAAAAGATAGTGGGAAAAGAAGAATTTGCTTGTTACAATGTTTTCCCAAAGCTTTTTAGGTCACCTGACCGAAGGTGATGGTGACCTATTGGGATCGTGTTTCGTCCCTCGTCTGTCATGCTCCATGCGTTAACTTTTCACATTTTCGACTTCTTCTTAACCCTTGGACATTTTAAAACTCTTCCTCATGGGACGTCAAAATTTTAACATAGGCTTATATAGTGAACATTTTAAAACTCTTCTTCTCAAGTGAGAGGGCCAACTTTGAAAATCTTTTTCTTCCAAACCAAAAGACCTACAGCTTTGATATCAATTTTGGTATATGACATCATCTGGTAGATCTCTATTAAAATTGTATAAATTATATCATCAGGGTCTTAATTAGCCCATCCTAGATGTCATAAGTTTTATATAGGGCTTATATAGTGAAAATTTCAAAACTCTTCTTTCCCAAACAGGAGGGCCTAGAGATTTGATATTCGGTATGTAGCATCATTTGGAAGAGTTCTATCAAGATTGTATTACTTATAGCCCCAGGGTCATAATTAGCCCATTCTGTATGTCACAAGATTAACATAGGCTTGTCTAGTGAAAACGGGAGGCCCTAAAGCTTTTATATTGAGGGCTTAGAGCAAAAACATGGTATGACTCTATACATTGTATAGAGCCATAATATGTTTTTGCTCTAAGCCATGGATATTTGGTATGTAGGATAATCTGGTTCACTTTTATCTGTTTTTGTGCTCTTTGGACTCAGGTGACCTATAAGGCCCTATGGGCCTCTTGCTTGGAAAAAAAAAAAATCAAATCAGGTTTAAGGTCAGAGGGTTCCAGGTCATTTTCTCAAATGTAAGCCTAAATCTCCTGAAGAACGCATTTGTGAAATTATGAGATCTAAAGGATGAAAAACAACTTTTGTTTTGTTTGTTTGAACTGCTTTTATACCAAAACCTATTTTTAGCTCTACTGGCTGAAGGCCACTAGAGCTATTGCGATGGCTTTTTCCCGTCCGGCTGTTCTTTACTTTTTCCTTGTTAACACTCTAGAGTCCACAGTTTTTATCTGATTCTGTTCAAGCTTTCACAGAATGTTTGTACCATCATTAGGATTGTTTCTTTCCAAAATGGGCCTGATCTGTCTAGTATCATAGGAAAAGGGGCTGTATGAAAAATTATTACCAAATCCTCATTAACACAAGAATGGCCTCAGTCTCCATCAGAATCTCTTCAAATGATTGTGCATTCATTTGGATTGTTCCTTTGTAAATTGGGTCTGATTGGTTAAGTGACATAAGAAAAGGGGCCTTATGAAATTTTATTACAAAAACATCATTATCACAATAAAGACCTCAGTCTTTATCATTTTCTTCAAACTATCTATCATTAGGATTGTTCCATAGTACATTGGGTCTGATTTGTTATGTTTCATGAGAAAAGGGGCCTCATGAAAAATAACTTTTGTTTTGTTTGTTTGAACTGCTTTTATACCAAAACCTATTTTTAGCTCTACTGGCTGAAGGCCACTAGAGCTATTGCGATGGCTTTTTCCCGTCCGGCTGTTCTTTACTTTTTCCTTGTTAACACTCTAGAGTCCACAGTTTTTATCTGATTCTGTTCAAACTTTCACAGAATGTTTGTACCATCATTAGGATTGTTTCTTTCCAAAATGGGCCTGATCTGTCTAGTATCATAGGAAAAGGGGCTGTATGAAAAATTATTACCAAATCCTCATTAACACAAGAATGGCCTCAGTCTCCATCAGAATCTCTTCAAATGATTGTGCATTCATTTGGATTGTTCCTTTGTAAATTGGGTCTGATTGGTTAAGTGACATAAGAAAAGGGGCCTTATGAAATTTTATTACAAAAACATCATTATCACAACAAAGACCTCAGTCTTTATCATTTTCTTCAAACTATCTATCATTAGGATTGTTCCATAGTACATTGGGTCTGATTTTTTATGTTTCATGAGAAAAGGGGCCTCATGAAAAATAACTTTTGTTTTGTTTGTTTGAACTGCTTTTATACCAAAACCTATTTTTAGTTCTACTGGCTGAAGGCCACTAGAGCTATTGCGATGGCTTTTTCCCGTCCGGCTGTTCTTTACTTTTTCCTTGTTAACACTCTAGAGTCCACAGTTTTTATCTGATTCTGTTCAAACTTTCACAGAATGTTTGTACCATCATTAGGATTGTTTCTTTCCAAAATGGGCCTGATCTGTCTAGTATCATAGGAAAAGGGGCTGTATGAAAAATTATTACCAAATCCTCATTAACACAAGAATGGCCTCAGTCTCCATCAGAATCTCTTCAAATGATTGTGCATTCATTTGGATTGTTCCTTTGTAAATTGGGTCTGATTGGTTAAGTGACATAAGAAAAGGGGCCTTATGAAATTTTATTACAAAAACATCATTATCACAATAAAGACCTCAGTCTTTATCATTTTCTTCAAACTATCTATCATTAGGATTGTTCCATAGTACATTGGGTCTGATTTGTTATGTTTCATGAGAAAAGGGGCCTCATGAAAAATAACTTTTGTTTTGTTTGTTTGAACTGCTTTTATACCAAAACCTATTTTTAGCTCTACTGGCTGAAGGCCACTAGAGCTATTGTGATGGCTTTTTCCCGTCCGGCTGTTCTTTTCTTTTTCCTTGTTAACACTCTAGAGTCCACAGTTTTTATCTGATTCTGTTCAAACTTTCACAGAATGTTTGTACCATCATTAGGATTGTTTCTTTCCAAAATGGGCCTGATCTGTCTAGTATCATAGGAAAAGGGGCTGTATGAAAAATTATTACCAAATCCTCATTAACACAAGAATGGCCTCAGTCTCCATCAGAATCTCTTCAAATGATTGTGCATTCATTTGGATTGTTCCTTTGTAAATTGGGTCTGATAGGTTAAGTGACATAAGAAAAGGGGCCTTATGAAATTTTATTACAAAAACATCATTATCACAATAAAGACCTCAGTCTTTATCATTTTCTTCAAACTATCTATCATTAGGATTGTTCCATAGTACATTGGGTCTGATTTGTTATGTTTCATGAGAAAAGGGGCCTTATGAAAATTTATTACAAAAAGTTCAGACACATTTCAGTCCACTGTTTTCATTGATTCTCTTTAACTTTTGGTTTGTTCTGTAAAGTATAGGAAAAGGGGCCCTATGAAGATTTCACTATAAACACAACAAATTCCACAGATTACACAGATTGATTGTACCATCATTACAATTGTTGATTTTGGCAGTGGATCTGATTATGGCAAGTGTCACATAAAAAGGGGCCTTATGAAAAACTTCTTAGATATTCTAGTTAACACAATGATTTCCCTTGATTTCACCGGATTCACTTCAAAAGTTCACAGAATGATTGTTCAATCACTTAAATGGGTCTTTTCAGAACTAGGTACAATTCATCAAGTATCATGTAAAAAGGGGCCATAAGATTTTTTTTTTTTTAAATATTCAAGTAAACATAATGAAGTCCCCATATTTCATCGGATTCACTTTTAACTTTCACAGAATGATAAAACCAACAGTGAAATATCACTGGAAAAGGGGCCTTATGAGAACATGATTTTAAAATCTTTGTTGACAAAATAAAGTCAACAGTTTTATCGGATTCTCTTAAAAGATGCATGGAATAATTGCTGCATTCGAAACACAGGAAATGGGGCCTCACAGATTATCATTCAAAACATTTTTGTGTATGTGATGAAGATAACAATCATTATCAGATTGTCTTTCAAATTTCACAGGACAATTGTAGGGTTGTAAGGAAAGTTCCTTTTGGAATGAAATTGATCCATCAGAAAACAAAGGAAAAGGGGCCTTATGGATTTTCATTCAAAACAATCCTGTTTATGTGATAAAGTCCACAACTATTTCAGATTCTGATGAAAATTTCACATTATGATTGTAGAGTCATAAGGTAATTTCTTTTGGAAATGGAGTGGATCCGTCATGAAACACGGGAAAACAAGCCAAAAGGATTGTTGCTCAAAATAATAAAGGGGATAAAGTCCAATTTTTTTCCCCTGTATTCATTCTTCTTTGAGTAATTAACTTCCTTAGATATCTAGTTGATAGCGCGTCGGACTGTCAATCTAGAGGTCCCGGGTTCGATCCTCGACGGCGGCACTCATCCTTTCCGACTATTTGTCTCCCACCAATGGGTTGATAATCGTAGACCTATGTGGGATAGCAGCTGGAGGCTAGGAAAGGATGTAATGGCGGTACTGGTGTGAGAAATACCAGGAATCCATTGTTAGGTGCTCCAGCCGCCGCAATATAACTGAAAGATTGTTGAAAGCGGCATAAACCCCAATCAAACAAAATCCTTAGATATCTGATTTCTTTAACGGAAAACTTGATAACCAGTAGAGCGTCTCAGGCCCTCATGGGCCTCTTGTTCAGTCATATTGCGGTGGCTGGAGCACCTAACAATGGATTGCTGGTATATCTAGCACCAGTATTACCATTACATCATTTCCTTGCCTCCACCTGCTATCCCGCTTTGGTTTAGGATTATCGATCCATTGGGGAGAGACAATTGTTGGAAAGGATCGAACTCATGACACCCTATCATTGTAGATTGGGAGTGTGTTGCGCAACAAACTAGGCCATGACAGGAAAAATGATCTAGAAAGAATGAGCACCCAAGGATGAAAATGACCCAGAAAGTAAAAGTTTAAGTTTTATGTTAAAAGGTCTTTTATAACGGTTAAAAGGTCAACATGACAGGGTCAAGGTCATTGTCTGAAATAAAAGTCCATTCCTTGACAAATGCATGTGTGAAATATAAGCATCTTAAGTGGAAAATGGCTATAAAAGAAAAGATAAAGTTTTTGTTTAAGGTTTGTTTTATATTACTTAAAAGGTAAAGGTCATTGTCTCAAATGAAAGCCCTCCCCCTTTCTACAGAGTGCATAAAGACCTGTTGTTAAATAGGGCCCCCTAGTACTGGTTACAATAGAGATATCAAAACTTTTACCAAGTGGGATGCTGACGCCAAGCTTATGATAAGGGTACAATGGCTCATCCAAGACATTCTATTTGGGAAAGCTTAGAACTCAATAGCCAAGGGCATTTGACTATGACATTGAGACCAACGTCCCGTCCAAATGTAACAACTGGCCTCTAGAGTGCAAGAAATACATTTTGAAGATCTGACCAATCACCTAGATTTTGACTCCATGTGACCTGATATTTTTAATGGACAAGGTATTACATAGATGGACATTGTGATCAAATAGCAAGTCATTTGCAGTGGCCAAAAAGATGTTGACACGATGCCTGACAGACAAAATGATCATATTCATAGTTCTTTTTGACTAATTTTTTCTCTGGCAAGCTAAAAAAGTGACAGCTCTATTGTCTGAAAGCCAGCAAGCTTTTGCCATGGTGTTGTGTCCATCGTGCATCCGTCCATTGATGGATGCATGTGTCCATTTGTCAGTAATCTTTTAAAGAAATGATCCTTGGGTGACCCTTTATCAGATTCCTTCAAAGAATTGATTAGATGAAAAAAATGGCTTTAATGGGTGGGGCTAATTTCCATAAATGGTGAAACCTTTAAGAATCTTCTCAGTAACCAGTTGATGGATTTCAACCAAGTTTCACAGGAATGATGGTTTGGTGACCCTTTTTCAGATTCCATAAAAAAATTTGATTGGATGAAAGACATGGCTTAAATTGGCATGGCTAATTTCAATATATGTAGAAAGCTTTTAAAATCTTCTCAGAAAACAGTTGATGGATTTCAACCAAATGTTACAGGAATTTGACCCTTTTTCACATTCCTATAAAGGATTTTGATTGGATAAACAACATTGCTTTAATTGGTAGGGCTTAATTCCATATATGGTAAAAGCATTGAAATCTTCTACTTAGGAACAAGTAAATGGATTTCAACCAAATTTCCCTTGAATGATCCCCAGATGACCCTTTATCAGATTCCTTCAAATAATTTTGAATGGATTTAAACCAAATGTTACAGGAATGATAATTGGTAGACCCTTTATCAAATGAAAAGCATGGCTTTAATTGGGGAGGCTGATTATCCCCTGCCGATGAAATCATCGGGGGGATATTGTTTTTGCCTCGTCCTTCCGCCCGTCTGTCAGTCCTTCCGAGTTTCGTTTCCGTGCTATTTCTTGGAAACCATTGACTGGATTTCAATGAAATTTTGTTGAAAGCTTCACTACAAAGAGGAGATGCATATATCGTCGGGGTTATCTGGTTCGACTATTAAATTCAGAGTTAATGCCCCTGATTGGTGAAGCTATATACATACAGAGTAATATTTGTTTCTGCGCTATTTCTTTGAAACCATTGACTGGATTTCAATGAAACTTTCTTGTTCGACTATAGCATTTAGAGTATTGCCCCTGATTGGTGCAGCCATATACATACTGAGTAATATTCATTACCACGCCATTTCTTTGAAACCATTGACTCGATTCCAATGAAACTTTGTGGAAAGCTTCACTACAAAGAGGAGATGCACATATCATCATTGGGGTTTTCTGGTTCGACTATTAAATTTAGAGTAACTGCCCCTGATTGGTGAAGCCATATACATACTGAGTAATATTCATTACCACGCATTTTCTTTGAAACCATTGATTTGATATCAATGAAACTTTGTTGAAAGCTTCACTACAAAGAGGAGATGCGCATATCATCGTTGGGGTTATCTGGTTCGACTATTAAATTTAGAGTAACTGCCCCTGATTGGTGAACATTATATACATATAGAGTAATATTCGTTTTTCGCGCTATATCTTTGAAACCATTGACTGGATTACAATGAAATTTGTGGAAAGCTTAACTACAAAGAGGAAATGCACATATCATCAGGGGTTACCTGGTTCAACTATTAAATTTAGAGTTAATGCCCCTGATTGGTGAAGCCATATACATACAGAGTAATATTTGTTTGCGCTCTATTTCTTGGAAACCTCTCGCTGGATTTCAATGAAACTTTGTGGAAAGCTTCTCCACTGACATCATTTCTGTCCTCTGCAACACCTTTCAATTTGGACCACCCTAAAATTGTCCCATATTTGGAAAGGGTTAAAAGGATGCCAAATAGTGTAAGTCCCTTGTGTCTTTTCCCAATCTAAAAATAACTGACTGATATAAGGTTTCTAAAATTGAATGACTGATAAAGGCTAGGTTTATCAGACAAGTGATATCATGTCCTTGGTTGATGTAGATAGAAGATAACCTGTCCCTAAGATTGACATACTACATTGACAAACAAAATATTTTCGGCGGGGGATATCAATTCAACGAATTTGCTTGTTTCCATATACATGTATGGTGAAAAACTTTGAAAACCCTTTTTCTCAGAAACAAATTGATGGACCTCAACCGAATTTCACTAGAATGATCCTATGAGGTCCATCAATTGATTTTGATTGGTTGAGAATATAGAGTTTATTATTGTGTCATAAGGTATTAAAAAAAATGTTAACAACTTTTTCATCTGACTCACTCATTGAATTGACATTTGTAAAAGAATGAAATCTTCGAAATATTAAAAGATTTCATTGACAAGATTTATTTCCACACATGGTGAATATGATTTGGTTTATAAACACCAATTGCTTAATCAGTACAATCAGGGCTGTGGAGCAATACAGGCTCTTGAGCACCTCTAGTTCTTTATCTTAGATTTTATGGGAGACATTTTCTTTAACTCGGGTAATAAAATTTCTTTCAAAAGAGGTATCTATTTTGAAAAAAGGGAGGCCATTTATCGATTACCACACAATTTTAGCTCCACTGGCTGAGAGCTATTGTAAGGGCATTGTGTCCTTTGTGCGTGCGTCCAGTCATCCTTCTGTTAACTTTTACTTTGACAATCTTCTCCTCAGAAAGTATTGAACAGATTTCAACCAAATTTCACAGAATTGATCCTGATGGGTGACCCTTTTGTCAGATTCCTACAAAGAATTTTGATCGGATGAAAACATGGCTTTTATGGGCAGGGCTGTTTCCATATAATGTGAAAGCTTTGAATATCTTCTTCTCAGAAACCGGTGGATGGATTTCAACCAAATTTCACAGAAATGATCCTTGGGTGAACCTTTATCAGATTCCTTTAAAAAAATTTAATTGGATGAAAAACATAGCTTTAATGGATGGGCTTATTTCCATATATAGTAAAAGCTTTGAAATTCTCAGAAACTAGTGGACTGATTTCAAGCAAATTTTTATTGGATCAATCCTTGGGTGACCTTTTATCAGATTATAAAAAAAATGTGATTGAATGAAAAATATGGCTTTAATGGGCAGGGCTAATTTCCATATATGGTATACACTGAAAACCTTGTAAGTTTCTAAGAAACCTATTGATGGATTTCAACCAAATTTCCTTGGAATGATAACCACATGAATGTTTGTCAGATCCCTTCATATAATTTTGATTGGTTGAAAAACATGGCTAATACGGTGGTGGGTTATGTCCATATATGGTATACAGTGAAAATTTTAAATAATGAATTCATGAAAAAATTTGCTTAATCAGTATGTTCATGCCTGTGGAGGGATACAGGCGCTCAAGCGCCTCTAGCTTTTTTGACTGGTCCAAATTGAATGAAGTTGCAGATGACAATTTCAAGTTGATGGAATTTAGAAAAGGTCTGCCTTTTAGGGTAGTAAATACTGTGGATATTGAAGAAATTGCTTGTCACATTGTTTTCCAAAGCTTTTTTTTAGCGGGATTATGTGGGAATGCCTCTTTCAAGATAAATATTTCTGACATTTCAGCAGAACATGGTACCAGCTTGTAGTGCTCACATTGAGATCTAACCTTTGATATACATCTATTAGTAGTCATTTTGATCCCCCCCCCTTTTTAAGAAAAATATATAAATAAAACCTTTGTCATGTCTTGCCAGTCTCATGTACCATTATGTATGTAAATAATGTATATATGTCAAAAAGGAAGAAAATAATATTTCTATATTCTTTATTGGTAACACATGACGGCAAATCAACTAACAGATCTTAAAGTATTATTGAAAAGAATTGAATATAATCTAACTATAAATAAACCCCTATGTTGTCAGTAATCACTATTTGGATTCTCTCAACACATAGGTTAAAACTGAAAATAAATATATCACAAAAAGTTTTTCAAATTTTAGACCGGTCCAAATTGAAAGAGGTTGCAGACAACAATGAATTAGGATGCAATTAGAAATGAAATGATCCTATGTGTTGTTACAAAATATTGTGGGTAAAGAAGAAATTTCTTCGTTTACCACATTTTCTCGAGTATAATTCACAGAAATGTAAAATCCCTGGTTTGCACAGGACAGCACAGTATTTCATTGTCTTGATTTGAATACTTTCAACAGACAATAAATATTCTTAATCAGAGCATGTATAAAAACTGTTCTTTTGGGGATGCTGGATGGTAAATATATCTTCATTTCCCCTTCTCCTTGAAATAATCCGCTGAAAAAAAAAATCAATATTAGTTTAACCTATTACCAGATGACAAAACTCTAAATCAGTCCAATTCAAAAGAAGATGCAGACAACATTTTTGAGTTGAATTAACAAATTTGTGCCTTTTCTGCCAAAAAAACCATTTGCAGGAAATGAAGAAATTCTATATAAGTCAAAATTGAAAGAAGATGCAGACAATATTTTAATTGAATTTTAAAAATGGTTTTCTTTCTGGTAAAAACTTTGAGGAAAATAAAGAAATGGCTTATTTCAAGGAATTTCTTCATTTTCCACAATGTTATCCAAAGATTTTTTCCTTTAGCTTGTAAAAAGGTGGAATCAAGTGGAAATTGGTTAAGACAAGTACAACAAAATTTCTCAGCTCATGACCTTGACCTTTGATCAAGGACTTTAGATGTATTCTTACTTCATTACATGATGAAAGATAGAACTTAACCCATTCCCAGATAATCCCTTATTTTTACGCATATAAGGAATATGGTTTGGGAATATTCCTTATCACCTAAACTTTGGCATATTGTTGGGGTTTAGCCATTTCAGGCCGTGTCTCAGAAAAGGGGGGCTTAATACAATCTTTTTTGTCTTGGCTAGTTGGTAGTGTATATTGTGACTACGGCTCTCCTGTACCAAACAATCATGTATTTGATGTGTCAAGCAATGTAATCAATAATCCCACAACATAGGACCAACTTTGACAGAAGAGTGATAACTGTGCTACACCAATCATAAGCAAATACATATACATTTTGAATAGCTAGACCCAATGGTTTGAAAGATTTTTGAAAATCAATATAAACTAGAATTGCACGAAAAACGACTCGTATACCCAAACAGAGCATTGCAATTGGAGGAGCACTGTTGAACTTTGACCTACACTATCCAAAAAGTTTCATTGTGACTTTGACCTTTCACCTTCATGACCCATAAGCATTAGAGCACTTCTTTGGGTCATGGACAACATGTGTATAAAGTTTCAAGGGCCTACATCATATGGGTTTGAGTTAGAACACAAAAACAGTTTTTTGACCAAAGTTCAATTGAGACCTTGATCTTTGACCTATTTGACCATAGGGTACTTCCCAGGGTCATTGGCAAAAATTGTATTAAGTTTCAGGGTTGTAGGTCAATTGGTTTTTGAGTTAGAGCATAGAAACTAAAAACGGATGGACTGACAGACATGGTGAAACCAATATATCCTCCTCTACTTTGTAGGTGGGGGAGTATAAATATAGGATCTCACATTAAAGGGCAATTTTTGAGCTAAAAGCAATTGTTTGAGGTATTCTGGTAAAGGACATTAAGGCATGTTTCATGTGAAATTTGAAAGCTTGAAGGCATTTGTTTTTTGAGAAGATTTTTATCAAGATTTCCTTGTCATTGCAAGATTTTTTGAATGCTTTATCTCCCTTGTAAAATCCAGCCTTCCACAATAAAGGGCTAACTTTGATCTTGAATAGTTATTTGAAGTATTTTGGTACAGAGTCAAAAAAAATGTTATATACAGAATTTGAAAGTGCATGACCAAAGAATCATTCCTGCGAGCTTCAGTTGAAATCTGATGGTTAAATAAGAATGAGAAGATCTTTTAGTAATTGAGAACAGAGGGACAAAGAGTTCAAAGGACATCAGACACTGAAGGAATACAGAAATTCTGCACTCAGGTGAGCTAAAAATGTCTTGCCCTCAAGAGTATATGATGCATAAGAAAGTCCTGTCACTTCCTGTTCAAAGGTTCGAAAGTCCTTTCATAACTTTTGTAATTACATATGAAATTGACATTTGATCTTGACTGTTACATGTGTTCTTGAACTTAAAACCTGCTAGACTTAATATGCAAATGATATTGAAAGCAGTGATATGTTAACCCTTTCCCACACAATGACGCTTTTTGAAGCCCCTCAAATGATTGGGAAAACTTTGTGAAAAAATGAAGAAATCGCATGTCACAAACAATTTCTTCATTTTTCATAATGATTTCTCCCAAGAGAGTTGAAAAAAACTAAAATTTCATTTACTTCAAACAATTGTCTGCAACTTGTTTCATTTTGCAATCTGGTAATGGGTTAACTATTGGTATCATTTAAGGAGTGTTGAATTGGAATAGTCACTGTTCAAGCACAAATTTAACTTTCAAATGCGACCTTTAATCTAGCTGATTAAATGTTTTAAATGACATATCTACACATGATGGAGAACAAATATGCATATTAACCCATTTCAAGACAGTGAAATTTCAGACAGATCCAAATTGAAAGAAGTTGTAGGCTACAATCTGAAATTGTTGAAATCTTTAAAAGTCTTAGTTTCTCTGGATGAATAACAATGTGGAAAATGCAGAAATTGCTTGTAACAAACAATTTCTTCATTTTCCACATTGTTTTCCAGAACTATTTTCTTGATGGGCATTAAAAGGAGGGGTTGTTTGGGAATGGGTAAATATTCAAATATTTCAATAAATACAGGAGGTCTGATAAAACTTTGATCTCTACACGTGACAATGACCTTTAACCTGCATGAACAAATGGCACATCTACTTGAAATAGGGAACGATAGAGCAAAGTAATTTGAAAATCTATCCCAAAGTGTAAAGTCAAGGTTTGGACAAATTAAACGTTTTCTGCTTTTTAAAATTTTAGTCTAGTTATAAAAGGCAAAAGGTTGCAGACAACAATGAAAATTGGATGCAATTTGAAATTAAATAACCCTGTGTGGTTGTAAATATTGTGGGCAATTTCTTCTTTTTCCACAATTTTTTCAAGTATAAAATCACAGTGTCTTAAAATCCAGGGTTTGTACAGGAAAGGGTTGAGACAGACTATTATATGCACTAACCAACCAACAAAACTAACGCGCATACACTGAACTATCACAACTAGGACCTGCCCATCACAATGGACTTGAGAAAGTTTTCAGAATTTCAAAAAATTGATTGATTTAAAGGAGTTTAACGCCACTTTTTTAACAGTATTTCAGTCATATCGTGGCAGCTGGAGCACCTAACAATGGGTCACTGGTATTTCTCACCACAGCACTACCACTATATCCTTTCCTAGCCTCCAGCTTAGCTATCCCACTTAGGTTTACGATTATCCACCCATTGGTGAGAGAGACAAATTCCAGAAAGGATATCTGCCGCTACCATGAAATTAACCCATGACATCCCATAATTGAAGATAAGGAGTCTGATGCGCTACAGACTGCGCTGTGACGGCAGCAGAATTTTAAAAGACTATGGTCTTGAAAGAAACATGATTCATACTTACCTAATTTTTCTACAGCTTCCACACATACACTGGGATACATACTATCTGTATATGTTGCTACTACCAGTAATGTTATAGTCTTTACTAGCACCAGACCTCTACATTCCTGTAATAGACACACTAATATACAATCACTATCTAATAAACTTTACGATTGCCAAGCCAATACACTCCTGCAACATACACAGAGAATTGTTAACCCTTGCCATTCTGAATTAAATCCTTTACAATTTATTTACTTACATCAAAATCAAAGAGCTGAAGGCACAGAAAACACTATTTTGGGGGTAATAATTTTGGTTTCTTGTAAACAATTCTGGCTTTATAAGGAGCAAGCAGGAGGTCTAGACAAAGGTCAGACTGCACATATGTGCAGTTGATCTTTGTCTAAACTGTCTGCCAAAACAGGAATATTCCAGGATTCAGCATGACAAGGGTTAATAGTAACAGATATAACACACTAGGATACATATAGTGTGTATAACTGCTACTAATAATGTAATAGTCTCTATTACAACTACTACCAGCTCTCTACAATACAGTATAAAAAATCAAACTTGAGCCATACCATACAGATTATCCTATTCCCACATGATTTTCATTTTTATTTTTAGACTGTTCAAAATTGAAGGAAGATGCAGAAAACAATTTTAAGTTGATGAAATTCCAAAATTCCTTTTTGGGGGGGTAGAAACATGTGGACATTGAAGAATTTCCTTGATACAGGCATTTTTTTCTATGTCCATAATGTTTTCAAAGGCTTTTTTCTTGAGAGGGGTAAAAAGAAAGGATTGTGTGGGAATGATTTAAGCCTCAGAAAAAGTTCTTATTTAAAATTGGGAGCTATAAAACAACTGAGGTACAGATGACAAGATTAACCCTGGTCATGCTAAAAACTGGAATGCAGTCTATTCTTAATCTTCTACACCTGTTTGACATTTAACCCTTTCCTGTACAAAACTGTACTTTTATGTCGCTGTGTTTTTTTAATTAGGTTAACATTGTAGAAAAATCGCTTGTAACAAGCAATTTCTTTTTATTCTACAATTTTTTTCTACCCTATTGATTATTTTTCAAAATCTATCTACTTTGAATTTTTGTCCGAAAAACCTTTGAATAGGGACCAGAATAAAATTTTGAAAACAGGAAAGGGTAAAGCAGGAATTGATTAACAAAAGCGAAATTGTGCCCACAATTTGGGTCTTGCAGTGCAACCTAAACAAGAATTTCATACAGCATGACTAGGATTGGGGGTTGTCATTATTTTCTAAAAATGTATTAGTAAGCAATAAGATAGCTCACAATATTTTGAAGTTACTGCTCTCATAAATCTTTCCATTTGAGAATGACAAAGAAAGGTAAACCAACTTTTAAGCAATAAAGAGTTATGGTTTTTTAGAGGTTCACTTCTCATGGGTGAGCCTTGTCAACCCATCAAGTTTCATAGCCATAGCCAAATAGTACACTACACTATAGAGACCTACATTTGACATGTCTCGGATTGTATCTTAGTAGGATGAGCAGCTGGTGACCAGGACAGAATGCGTGTGGTTGGAATTGTGTGAGATATAACAGAAAACCATGGATAGGTTAACCAGCTGCCATGTTATGACTGTAATGCAGTTGAAAGTTGTGATTAACTTAGAGCACTTATAGTGAAATTCAGACACAAAACCTGAATTTATGTCTAATGCCCCTGGAATTGAACCAGTTGTTCTAAACCCATTCCCATATTATCCTGCCATCAAGAAAACAGCTAGGAAAAAACATTGTGAGAAATGAAGAAATCGCTTATAATAAGTAATTTCTTCATTTCCCACAATGTTTTCTACCGACAAGACAAAGATTTTAAAAATTTCATCAACTTGAAATTGTCAACTATGACAACTTTCATTTTAGACCAGTCTAAAATTTTGTTGCCGGCTAATGTATTGAAACCTTTCCTGTTTTTTTGAAATTTTAGATTGGTCCAGATTGAAAGAGGTTGCAGACGACAACAAAAAGAAAACATCCTATGTGGTGGAAAATATTGTGAAAAAGGGAGAAATTGCTTGTGACAAGCAATTTCTCTTTTTTCCACAATGTTTTTCAAACATAAAATTACAGCGACGTAAAATCCTGGGTTAAAGCCTTTCAGTCACCTGTAGTTTCTGATTGTGTGATGGAAAAAAGTACTTACATATTTGCCGTATATAGAATTTTTATCTGCCCGAACACATTTGTATTGCCTGTCATCAAAATAAATGCCTTCTTCTCTTGTCTGTGGAGGATTTTTAAATGCATCTAGTAGAATCTGAACTTGATCTTCATATAACTGAAAATATATTGAGGACGATTTACAAGACCGATTTGATTGGTTGATTGATTCTTTGACAGCCAACAATTAGTCAGTCTATTGTTTCAGTGTTAGATTGATTAACTTTCATTCAGTGAACAACATCAGTTATATTTTCACCAGTTGCAAAGCCCCCAATAAAAACATAACTTTTGTTGTTCCCAAAATTTATAAATTTGTAGAACAAACAATTGCTTTATTTTCTTCTTAAAAGGTGTTTCTTTGTAAAATTGGCTGCATCTGGGGGATCCCAAGGTGTATTAAACAAATTCTTATAGAGGGCAAACAGTTAATGCATTTTACAAAACGTCAAGCCTATAGGCCTAATGTATATCATCAGAAGATTTCCAAAATTTTCCTGCTTTCTTTCTATATGAAATATGGATTGCTTGGGAGGAATAATATAGCTTTATTAGAAGACATTTTCTACAAATATCCTTTTAAAAGCTTTTTTTATGTTAAATAGGTTGTGCCGTATAGGAGCACAAACTTTAACCAAGAAAATTTAGCCAAAAAAGATTTAATCAACTAAAATACCTTTCAGAGAAATGAAACTTTAAAAAAAGAATGCATTATAACCCTAAATATACATGTACGTTCAAAGCTTTATTATAAAACTTTTAACCCTTGTCATGCTGTATAAACTACCTTACTGAATTGGTGTAAGATCAAAGGGCTGGAAGCACTGATAGAACTTGTTGTTCAAAATTTAATAGTTCTTTTAGAAATCAATTTCATAAATAACTCTTGCAGGAAAAGTACAAGCAGGAGGTGTAGACCAAGATCAGACTGCACTTATGTGCAGGCTGATCTTGCTCTACAACTCCTGCCAAAACCGGAATATTCCGGGTTCAGCATGACAAGGGTTAATAATTATAGAGCTATGACCTTTTGCAAAGACTTGTTTGTAAACTTTAACCAAGTCAAAGAAGAGTCAAATTTTTAAGAAACAAATGTCATTATAATTAAACATTGCCTTGATAGTGAATAATAAATCTAAAGACATGTGCAAAGTTTCAAAGCAAAAACTTCCCTTGAAAAGATACATTATGGACAGAATTGCTTTTAAAACTTTAACCAGAAAATTTAAGTCAAAGGTGTCAAAATGTCCTTAAAATGAATGTCTGTTTAATGAACCTTTGTCTAGAGGGTTGAATTATGATCCTTAACAGATGTGCAAAGTTTTAGAGCAAAAGCTTTAATAAATACAGAGATTAACATGTTGCATAGACTTGCACTTAAAACTTTATATAAATCTGTATCAAAAGGGTAATGATTTTTACTAATATGAATGCCAGAGCAAAGAATCTTTGCCTATGAGATGGTATATGTAGTATACTCACAAAGGCATGTTCAAAATTTCAGAGCAATAACATTAGTAGGTACAGATTTATATCACTTGCACATAAAAATTTAATCAAAGCATGATACCAAGGCCAACGCCATGGTGACTGTAAATAGCCTTATCCCTATACTCTTTGATTAGACAAGCTCAAAATTTGCAGGCATACAGACAACAAGAAGGTAGGACACAAAGACAGGCAGAGATGATTTCAGTTACTAAATACCTGCTACAACTTGTTTTGTCATGGATTATTTATAAATTTTGTACATGGAAAATGAATATACGAAAGCAAACAAAGATAATAACAAACTATAACATAGTCTTGTTTGCTTCATAAGCAATACAGCATCCAAGTGCTAAGAGGTCATAAGTATCCATACATTACCCATTCCCCCACAACAAAACTTAGACCGGCCCAAATTGAAAAAAGAATGAAGACAACAAAACAATTTTGATTTAAACCATTACCACATGCTGAATTTTCAAACTAGTCCAAGATGAAAGAGGTTTCAGGCGACAAAATAGGGTAGAAAACACTGGGTGCCAAATAGGGTAGAAAACACTGTGAGAAATAGAGAACTTGCTTGTGACAATGTCACAATCAAGTTCTCGGTTTCTTACAATGTTTTCTAGCACACTGTTTTCTCAGTGCATAAATATGCAGGGTTGTGTGTTAAAGGGTTAACCTATTCCAACACAATGATGCTTTTAGATGCCCTTCAAGAAAAACAATTGGGAAAACATTGTGTAAACTGAAGATATTGCTTGCA
The DNA here is from genome assembly GCA_946902895.1 of Fragum fragum. Taxonomy (NCBI): domain Eukaryota; kingdom Metazoa; phylum Mollusca; class Bivalvia; order Cardiida; family Cardiidae; genus Fragum; species Fragum fragum. The sequence goes on along the minus strand of OX336368.1, from coordinate 30,892,784 downwards.
AAAAGCAATTTTTTATTTTCCACAATGTTTTCTTCCAAAAAACTTGAAAAGATCTAAAATTTCATAGACTTTTAAATGTCTTCTGCAACTATTTCAATTTGGACTAGTCTAAAATTTTGCTGCACGGTAATAGGTTAAAAAGAAATATAAGGGCTATGTGAGGTAGAAAACATAGCCAGAAAGCAAGAAATTAATCATTACAAGCAATTTCTTCTTTTCTCACAATGTTTTCCATAGCATTATTTCTTTGGCGCATGAAAATGAGGGAGATTGTGTGGCAATGGGATAATAGTGTCAGGCACTAGGATGTCAAATCTGGCAGATGATATCGGATTCTTACATTAAAGCCTACAGAGCTAGCTCGTATTGAGCAGTCTTTCCTGCGTATAATGGCACATTGCTGGACATGTTCTGTTGCTATCAGGGCATCATGCAGCAGATTCTGCAGCTGGTTCATTTTAACTGCATCCTGAAATGAAAAGACAATTTCATAAATGTTTTCGGTAGATTATCAATAATTCTTGGTAGATTATCACTAAATAATTTCACCCAAAACAGCGAAATTATAAACATTATAAACTTTCTATCGTGGTAGATTTAACTCTGCTTTCAGTCAGTGCCCACTACCAAAATATCAGCTATACAGGACAATAGACACTGGTGACATCATAAGGTTACAATGTAATTCAACTGCTTTAATATAAATGACGCGCTTTTAGAAATTTCCCCCAAAAGTATCATATTTTGTCAATTTTGTCATTAATCCTTTCCTGTACAATTACGGGATTTTACATAGCTGTGATTTTATACTTGAGAAAATATTGTGGTAAAAGATGAAATTGCTTGTAACAAGCAATTTCTTCTTTTTCCTCAATATTTTCTACCACATTGGATGGTTTCATTTCAAATTGCATCAAATTTTCATTGTCATCTGCAACCTATTTCAATTTGGACCAGTCTAAATTGTCAAAAAACAGGAAAGGGTAAAAGAAAGGGAATTATTGTTGTTGTGTTTTTTGGGAAGATCAATTTATCTTTCACTTCGTGAACAACAAAATCATATTTCAACTTGTGCCTCCGCCACTCATGAAAATATGGATTTATTGAAAGAAGTTACTGAGGAATGAGGATAATTTAAAGATTATGAAATTTTAGATTTGTTTTAACTTTCTGGGTAGAAAACATTGTTGAAAATGAAGAAATTGTCTGTTGCCAGAAATTTCTTAATTTTGGAAAAAAAAAATCCAATGTTTTTTCTTTATGGAATTCAAAAAGTGTGAGAATGGGTTAAATATTCTAATGTCTATTGTCACTTTCTCTCCATTGGCTAAGTTTCTACCAGAAAGTATAGATAAGTAGTGACAAAAAATGAAACAACCTTTTCCAGTAACTTTTTGTCAGTGCTAATTAGACTGATTTTAGGCAGCCATACTTACTGATAGTAATAATCATATAAAAGCAAGTTTTACTAGCAAAAATGTAATTTAAGGGAAACTGACACAATAATACAAAGCAGTATTCATAGAGAACTATAATGTGTAAAAAAATGTTGACACCACCAGCTTGTCATCGGTAATAACTCAATGCATAAAACAAATATCTCCTGGCTCATTGCCACTTAATCAAGCCTTGTGAAATAGTTATGGGATATGTTGTGACAAAGGAAACATTGCCTGTAACAAATAATTTCAAGTATTGTCTGCACTTTCTTAAATTTTACCAGGCTAAGAATAGGGTTAATAAAATTTAAGCTAGTTAATAAAGTGTCTTTCTTTCTATCATGGTTTTAGAGAAGTTACAAAACAGCTATAAATGGTACCGGCAATACGAAATGTAAATTAGAGCCAGGGCAATCACATGATATCGGGCAATTTTTACATGAAATGAACTCATCAATGCTCTTTTATGCTTGTATGGTAAGAAAAATATTCTCACATAATAAACAGATCTGGTTACAGCAAATATGTGCATAAATTATGTTTAAGTCTTACAACTCAGTACATACAGATATCTGCTGCTGCTATTCAATATTTTTTATGTTTTCAGGGGTCGTAATGTCTTGAACTAAATAGCCGCAAAAAGGCCGACCATCTCAAATTAAATTTGAGAAATATTGTTTTAGTGAACATGAATTCTAATGGTAATTCTATAATGCACCCTCTTAGAAAATTTGCAAAACAAAACATAAACTAATTACCACAACATCGAGTTTGACGGGATCTCCGGTACGGATAGACTTGTCCATATCCATCATGCGATCGTCTAATGACATATTTGAACCAATTGTAGATGGTTTAGAGGACATGATTGTCAGATTTTTTCTTTCTAATGGTGATTTATTTTGACTATGTTTTTTTTTTTAAAGTTTACTTGATTATCTTTTTATTTTTTGTAGAATTTCTGTCAAACTGAAAGGTTAGGAAAGAATCCGAACTCAAATCCAAGTAAATTTAACATGCAGAGCTGATAGACAGAGCTAATCCATTCATAGAAAAGGATCCTCAACCCTAAATGGGTTGCCTGTCATATATAGACTACCATTAGTCATATAACTCTTTGGAGGTTTCCTACATGCTTATCAATAAAGATTACCTCCCCTGAAATCGTTACATTACTCTCCCCTCTGAGGAAACTCATCTGAGACTTGGCCTGGGAGAACCTTGTACAAGGCAACTCCCGTCTTGCAGTTTTCATCATTCTACTGCTGTTACCAAATGTAACATGCAGAGCTGAAAGACAGAGTTGATCCATTCAGAGAAAAGGATCCTAAACCGTAAATGGTTTAACTGGGTGTTATATGGACTACAATTAGTCATATAACTCTCTTGAGGTTTCCTAATTTGCATATCATCACAAATTACCTCCCCTGAAACCGTTACAAAATTCTTTAGGGTTGGCTGTAACAAAGACAAGTAAACTCAGTTTTTTATTGCATAGAATTTGATACCCTTTTAAACAATTATAAAGTTTTATGACAATTTTTAAGTTCATTTTGTCATGTTTCACAAGGATTTTGTATTTATTACTTTGGACATTCAGAAATGTTTATCTGTGTGATCAGTCAGGCCTAAGTTGGAATGCAAACCGACTGCACTTGACAGATAATAAATCTGTTGACCAGACCTTTGAGCTAAATGCTATCATTTCTGGTCTCTGTATGTTTAAATGAAGAAATTCTTTAACCCATTCCAACTCAAGCCCTCCTTTTTACGCCCCACAAGAAAAAAGCTTTGGAAAACATTGTGGACAATGAAGAAATTGCTTGTAACAAGCAATTTCTTCATTATCCACAATGTTTTCAATCCCAAAAGAAGAAAAAAAATTAAAATTCCATCAACTTGAAATTGTCGTCTGCAGCTTCTTTCAATTTGGACCAGTCTAAAATTTTCTTGTGTTGGAATGGGTTAACCAAGATAACACAACTTATTATAAGATATTTTTTGATCTTATGGTTCACACAAGTTTTTTTATTAGTAAGCCTGAAGAACTTTGACACTCTATAAACTAGTTAACCCATTACCAGATGACAACATTTTAGACTGGTCCATATTCAAATATATTGCATACAGCAATTTTTAGGTAGCTTTTTTTTTTCCTTGTTGATAATGAAGAAATTGCTTTGTAACAATGTTTTCTGAAGCTTTTATTCTCGGGGGCGTCAAAAATCATTGATGTGTGGGAATATGTTAAACAATAACAGCCAAATTAGTCCAAATCTGAAAACACCATGACATCTTTGGTTGTATAAAACATAATTATGCTAAGCATGTCATACTTAACGCATTCCCATACAACAATGATTTTTTATGCCCCTCAAGAAAACAATTTGGAACGCAATGTGTAAAATGAAAAAATTGCTTGCAACAAGTAATTTCTTCCTTTTTCACAATGTTTTCTACCTTGAATGTGAAAAATCTCAAATTTCAGAAACCCTTAATTGTAGTCTGCAACTTCTTTCCATTTGAACTAGTCTAAAATGTCGCTGTCTGATTATGGGTTAAACAAAATATCCAGTCTCAAATCACATCTTTGGTTGTATAAAACATATCCAAAGCACCTCATACTTAATAATCCAAGATTGTCACTATTTTAGTTATCTCTTTTGTTTTAATAAGTAATCCTATCAGATTTATAACCGACTTAAAACTGGTGAATCCTGCTAATGATCAAACACAACCACAATATTTATTGAGTTTTGCCTTGTTTCTGTATACTTTTAGCTGTTTAAGCCTTATTCTGCCATAAACAACCCTTGTGTTTTTTCCCAAAGAAAATGATCTAAGCTTTTTTAATAATAAACACCCCCTCTCCCCACCAAAAAAATCTGTATAATTTTATAAGTTGTCAAAAGTTTTCATATATCAAAAGTCAACACTTTTGGACATTTTAAACTACATGTATCATGTAAAAAAGAAACAGACTTAAAATCTAAAGCTTAAATATTTTGTTTGGCTGAAATTCATGAGGTTAAAATGTTTGTACAAAAAAAAAACAAAAAAAACCCCAAACTTTATTGTGTATTATTTTTGTTTATTTGTAAGATATAAGATCATTTGCAATAAGAATTTGTAAAGCCTTAGAGCATTGTTTACAGAATTAAAACAATGAAATACCAATCATCCATTAAGTGCTCTAGTAATTCTATCTAGCTATTTGAAATCAAAGTACTTGTCATTTGTTTCACATTCGGCAACCACTAGACACAATTAATAAAATATTAACCCATTATCACACAACTCTGCATTTTATGTGTCAAAGAAAATTAGCTGTCAAAAACATTGTGAGAAATATAAAAATTGAGTGTAGCAATTTCTCCTACACAATATTTGCTACCCTACTTGGCACTTATTTTTTTCAAATTCTAGTACATCTTAGATTGTCATCTGCAACTTTTTTCAATTTGTACAGTTTAAGAAAGTACCATCTGGTAATGAGTCAAATCTGGTCTAATTGAAAAAAAAAGTTCAGCTATTATTTTATCCTTCTGTGTCCTATTATCTATTTTTACATATATAATATATAAAAACAAGAAATAGGTTGTCCAGGAACAATATGTTGAGACCGCTAATTAGCACAGAGAATTTGGTGCAACTTTGACATTGACCTTGGATGATTACAACAAACCTTTTGCGTGACGCTAGCACTTATCAAGAAGAACAACTATGCAAAGTTACATTTATTTTCAAATCCATCCATAAATGTAGAAGTCTCTGGGCAAGGTTGTTTCACCTTCAACATCGACCTTGACCTTGCATGTATCATATGACACAATCATCAAGAAGAAGAACAACTGAGCCACATTATTTTCCAATCCATCCATAAACATAAGTTATGCTTCTAACAGGGTCGATTTTGTCCTTTCACCTTCAGCTTTGACCTTGACCTTAAATGTATCATGCACAACAAATGTTTCCCATGACACTAGCACTCATCAAGAAGAACAACTTGGCCAAGTTATTTTCTAGTCAATCTATAATATAAAAGATATGCTCCAAACAAGGTCAATTTTGACCATCAACTGTGACCTTGACTTAAGAGGTATCCGACAATTGTTTGCATGACACTAGCAATCATCAAGAGGAACAACTCTGCCAAGTTATTTTCAAATCAATCCATAAAAGTAGAAGTTATGCTCCTGACAAAGTCATGTTTGACATTTGATCTTCAACTGTGACCTTGACCTTGGAGGTATCACAGCAATCGTTTTGCGTGACACTAGCACTCATCAAGAAAAACAATTGTGCCAAGTTATTGTCAAATCTATCCATAAAGTTATGCTCCGGACAAGGTCAATTTCAACGTTTGACCTTCAATTGTGACCCTGACCTGGAGGTATCACAGCAAACGGTTCGCATGACACTAGCACTCATCAAGAAGAACAACTATGCAAAGTTATTTTCAAATCCATCTTAAAAAGTGTAGAAGTTATGCTCTGGACAAAAATCCGGCACTGAAATTGTGACAACTATGTCTTGCTGACTGCAAGCGGGCTTGAAAAAAAAAGAAATGTGCATGTTTGTCTCCAAATTCAAATATCGTGGTAAAATCTGTAAAACTTGCATCATAAATGTTAGTTAAAACTGTGGAAAAAAGAAACAATTTCCTCTTTTCCCACTTTTAATGTTTTCTCCAGTGCATCTAAATGGGGGCTAGTGGTGTATTGAATTAATACCAATACCCCCTCTCATAGGTTTTCAGCAATTGAGTCTAGTTGGGACCTTTAGAGCTGTAACAAGGAAACTGTCCATAAGGTTACTTTGGTGATATTGGATATAGTGTAACTGTATTAACCCATTACCAGACGGCAAAGTTTTAGGCTGTTCCAATTTGAAAGGAGGTGCAGATGATAACTTAAAGGTTATGAATTTTTTATTTTTCAACTTTCTGCGTAAAAAACATTGTGGAAAATGAAGAAATTGCTTGTAACAAGCAATTTCTTCTTTCTCCACAATGTTTTCTAAAGTCCTTTTTTCTTAGGGTCGTCTTAAAGCGTCACTGAGTGGGAATGGGTTAAAATATGATCTCGGACATTTTCAGATTTAGTAAGATTGAGCAAAAATTGTGGTTTCTTAAAAGAAAGGAAGTATACAAATTGTCATTACAGTCGCTTTTCCAGTAATTATGGATGGATAGTCAGAAAATTGATAGGGATCTTTCTTAAGATCATACAAATAATTACAGCAAGTTTGAGAAAGATTGAGTCAAAATTCTGCTGCAAAAATGGTTCAAGAATTTAATTTTGAATCTAGTTCTTTTTTAAAACTTAATGAACTGCATTTTGAGGTTCAAAAACTGTTCCACAATTTGAGAACTTTGGTTAAAGAACCCTTCACAGACTCAAGAACTTTAGCTCAAGAACCTTGAAGTTCTTGAACCTTTGTTCAAGGAAATTTGAAGTTCTAGAACTAGGTGTAACCTAGGATTAACTAGTAAACTATTACTAAAGGTGATAATTACATACTCCCTCCCCTATGTTACAAACTCTGCAATGTCAATTTAGGGGCCATAGACCAACACTCATGTGTACCTTTGAATTGGTGGCAAAAATTCTTACATACTCAATGCTGACTAACTTGTAAGTCAAATAAGGGCAATAAGTCAGTTTCATTTGTGTCTTGCATATCTCCTACTCCAAATGAACACTTTTGCAAAGTATCAAATCAGATCTACTAAGTTTTTAAAGTGAATCAGACTGAAACTGTAGGAGAAGTTGTCCAAACAAACAATTTAAGTTAAATCAGGGGCAATAATTCAGTAATTCTTGATAGATTTTTCACTCATTGTGCATCTTGCACATCTATGGCTCCTAATGAACATTTTTGCCAAGTATCAAGTGATTTGGACAGAAACTGTAGGAGGAGTTATCCAGCCAAACATTTTTAAGTCAAATCAGAGGCAAAACTCTCAATTGTTGATGATTTACAACAATTCATTCATTGTAAAGACCCCACAAACACTGTTAAACACAGTTTTCACTTTCTTCAACAATGTGATCAGAGATTTTACAAGATTGTTTAATTTGTTTGAATGGGTTTTAATGCTGCTTTAAACAATTTTTATGCCCCCGCATTGATAAGATCGGGGACATATTGATTTACCTGTGTCCGTCTAACTGTCTGTCTGTCTGACTGTCTGTCTGAAAACTTAACCTGCCAACTAAACATTTTCCTATAACTTCAACCCTGATTAAGTTACAATACTAATATTTGGTAGGTCTCAGCAAGGCACAACTGGGGAAGGTCATTTCATCAAGGTCAAGGTAAATTTTTTAACCCTTTTCCCTAAAATAAAGAAAAAAAACAATAAAAATTACCCGTTTCTAAAGAATACCTGTTTTGGGGGCATAGTGTTTCACAAACACATCTTGTTCAGTCATATCGCAATGGCTGGAGCACCTAACAATGTATTCCTAGTTTATATCTCACCAGTAATACCATGACATCCTTTTCTATAGCCTCCAGCTGCTATCCCACTTAGGTTTACAATTATCAACCCTTTTGTGAAAGATAAATTTAGGAAAGGATATGTGCCATCACCAGGAAACAAACACCCCATGATTGAAGATTCAGATTAGAACTAGTTCTTGAACCTATTCCGAAACTAGTTTTTGCGCATTCAAAGAGTCTTTGAAATACCATTCAATGTTAACCCTTGTCAATCCTCTATAGATTTTTGTTTAACCCTTTCCCGTTTTTCAAAATTTTAGACTTGTCTAATTTGAAAGAAGTTGCGGACGACAACTTAAAGTGAGTGCAATTTAAAAAGTTACCAACCTGCAGGGTAGAAAATATTGTAGGAAAAGAAGAAATTGCTTGTAACAAGCAATTTCTTCTTTTTCTACAATATTTTCTCAAGTATAAAATCACAGACACGTAAAAACAAGGGATTAAACAGGAAAGGGTTAAATTACTGGAAGCACCGATTGTAGATTGATATATCTTGAAAATTCATCTTTAACCCTTTACTGTTTTTCAAAATTTTGGACCTGTCCAAATTTAAAAGTTTGCAGACAACGATTTAAATTCAATTTTATTTAGAAAATATTGTGGAAATAGTATAAATTGCTTGTGACAGGCAATTTCTTCTTTTATCACAATGTTTTATCAAGTATAAAACCACAGGGACTTGAAAACCAGGGATTGAACAGGAAAGGGTTAAACAGCTCTGGCCCAAAAGGTAAAATCAGGCTGTGTAGACTAAGATCAGACTGCACAAAGCAGGAATATTTGGGGTGCATAACAAGGGTTATTGGACATTCAAGAACCAGTTCTTGATTTTTTCGGTGTTTTTAGGTGTTGTCAACGGTGCAGTGGTAACACTGAATTGTTGACATACCAGAACAGGAAGCACATTCGAGTGTCACAAAAGCTTTACATAAGCACTGTGAGATAAAGAGAGAAAAAAATTGCTTTCTTATAGATTAGTGCCCCAAAATTATATTGAAAAAGATCTTGAGTGATTAATAGAACTGTTACGGAGTGTTAACCCTTTCCCGCTTATTGAAATTTTAGACTAGTCCAAATTGAAAGAGTTTGCAGACAACAATGAAAACTGGATGCCATTTGAAATGAAATCATCCTATGTGGTAGAAAATAATGTGGAAAAAGTAGAAATTGCTTGTTACAAGCATTTTCTTCTTTTTCCACAATATTTTCTGGAGTATAAAATCACAGGAACGTAAAATCCCGTATTTGAACGGGAAAGGGTTAAATGAACCAATTTCTCAATTCATTAAAAAATTTTGTTCCGAATTTTTTAAGTTTCTTCTTCTAAATTGATGGAACCATGATTTCTCTGAAGTAATGTCCTAGAATTCACAAATGAGAAAGTCTTAGAAAAAAATAAAGGTCAAGAAGAAATTCTAATGCAGAGTTTTACTTTACTACTCGGAATGTTCAAATGCATTGTATAGAGCAGTTTTTGTAGTTTAAAAATTATTCCAAAATTTTCTCAAAGTGTTCTAGATTCTTTCACAGGAGCTATATACAAGATATTGCTGTTATGAAATCCTGTTAATTTCTTGAAATGTTCTAACCAATTTTCATGGATTGTATGGTATAAACTGGGGCAATTTCCTTAAACTTCAAGCTTTCTTGTATGTACCATCACATTGTTGTCCAACTCAAAACTGTAGTAAGGATTCTTTTTGGCTTGTGCAATTTTAATTCAATCTTTGGTTTTCATAACCAAACACATTCTTCATAAAATAAAATTATGTGGGGAAAGGAGAGTTTTCTTGTGACAAGCAAATCTCCCTTTTCAATTTTGTCCTCCCTACAAGAATGGACAATTACTCTTAATGTTTTTAGAAAACTTTTTGATTTAGGCTAAACTTTAGTTTGCTTTCTGAGTCCATAATTACATAATTCCAAAATTCAGACAATAATTGATTTAGACCAGTAATAGATTAAAAAAAAAAAATAGCTGTTTTGGAAAATATTTACCCATATATCAATCACTGTTGGCTTTTTAGACTTTGTAACTTCCTCTCCAGATTCCATTGTCAATCAGAACTATGACTTGTGACTATGAAAGTTTCCTCAATATTCCCTTTAGGACAAAAACCTGACCTTATTTTTTGAAGTTTGAACCCACAAAATAAAATGTTTCATATCTTTTATTTTCCAATATTTTGTTTTATAACAGTCAATACAGTGGAATTCTCTTTATTGCAACCCTGATAATAGAAATTCACTGCTTAATTGCATCTGACTTTATGCAAAAAGACTTAACCATTTCCTGGTTAATCCCCGTGGATTTTACGTCCCTGAGTTTTTATACTTAAGAAAATATTGTGGGATAAGAAGAAATTGCTTGTAACAAGTAATTTCTTCTTATCCCACAATATTTTCTACCCTATATGTTGGTTACTTTTCAAATTGCACTCACTTTTAATTGTCTTCTGCAACTTCTTTGAAATTGGACAAGTCTAAAATTTTGAAAAACAGGAAAGGGTTAAAGAACAACAAAAGTGTTGACAAAGGGTGTTGCAATTAACAGGATTCCAAAAACACAAAGATTTTTAAAATTTTATCATGTAGGTCCTACTGTATTGTTGAGCTCAGACTGCAACAGCTACAAAAACGTTAGCAAGACTACAAAACTTTGTAGATTTGAAACAAATAAGACATTTAAGATAGTTTTGTCAGAAAAAATAAATCTGAGAAAATAAAAGACCACTGATTGATGTAAGCTATTAGCATTTAATTCCAAACATTAATTTCCACAAACATGAAATAAGAACTTTATTCAGAAGATCGTGAGATTCTTACTCAATATAAACTTATTTTACGGATTCAATTCATTTTGACCCTGAAAATATAAAGGCATGTTTAACCCTTTCCTGTTCAAAAACGGGATTTTACGTTCCTGTGATTTTATACTTGAGAAAACATTGTGGTAAAAGAAGAAATTGCTTGTAACAAGCAATTTCTCCTTTTTCCACAATATTTTCTACCACATGGGATGGTTTCATTTCAAATTGCATCCAGTTTTCATTGTCGTCTGCAACCTCTTTCACTTTGGACTAGTCTAAAATTTCCAAAAATGGGAAAGGGGTAAGGCATTTTAAAATATTACCCAATCTGTAGTAATTAGATACATGGCCATAAATGGAAAGAAAAATTGTCTATCAGATTTAATTTCTCCTTTTTCCTCTATATTTTTAAGCACAACAATAATTGATTTTTAAACAAACACTTTGATTTATAGTCTTCTAATTTTGCTATGAGATAAGGCTAACATTTTCATTTGCATAGTAAAGATGTTCCTTTATCTATCTGAAAACACTTTGATGCTGTATAGGTTGTATAAAGTGTTTGAAGGTTATTAAGGTAATTGAAACCAAAAATTGCTTATATTAACCTTGCTATATAAAAAGAATGATTTCGAAAACCTCATAAAATGATCATATCAAAGGCTCTTTCAAATTGACCTTTATAACTAGATTTTCTCATTAAAACCTTGTCATACCGAATCAGGAATATTTCTGTTGCGGTAGGAGGTATAGTGCATACAAGTAGAGTCTATTCTTAGTCTACACCTTCTGTTTGTCCCCTTCAAGCCAGACTTGTATATAAAATTCAATTTCAAAATAATTCTTTACCTACAATTAGTGTTTTTTGTGCTTTCAGGCCTTTGATTTTATTGCAAATTAAGAAAAGGATATTATTTGGCATAATAAGAGTTAACTATTTCCACTCAGTCCTGCTTTATGATTGCCCTCAAGAAATGAAGTTTGGGAAAGCATTATGGAAAAATTGAAGAAATTACTTGTGAAGGAATTTCTTAATTGTACACAATGTTTGCTATCCAGAGAGAGAAAGAATTTTCAAATTTCAGGAACTTAAAATAGTCATGTGTACCTTCATTCAATGTAGACCAGTCTAAAATTTTGTTGTCTGTTAAAAAGTTAACCAGTCCCAAACTTTGATATCATTAAAAAGTCATTTACAAGTATATTCCACTAGATGAAAACATAGTACTTGTTAAAACTAAATTTGATGCTCACTGATTCTGCTAGTCATACCCCCAAAAAAGTCAAATTGTTGGTTTGCATCTACAGGTCATAACCAAAGTTTGAATAAGCTGCAATTATATGACATTGAAGTGGCCAATCCAACTACAAAGCTTCACATAAATGTAAGCCAATGTGGGAGTTCAAAGTCCACATCTGGTCTAAATTAACCCTTGTCATGCTGAACCCAAATTATTCCTGCTTTGGCAGGAGGTATAGATAAAGATCAGCCTGCACATATGTGCACTCTAATCTTTGTCTTTACCACCTGCCTGTCCATATCAAGCCACATTTATTGGAAGGATACATTTTCAAAAAGATATGAACCAAAAATTAGTGCTTCCAGTGATTTCAACCCTCTCTTATTACTGCAATATTCTGTAGAGAATTTTATTTGGCATGATTCCTTGACTGAGAGCCCCAATATGTCGATTGTGACCCCTAAAGTGATAACAAGAAAATTGTTAATTTGGCCCCCTTTTGCCTGGTACTTAACCCATTACCAAACAACAAAGTTCAAAATTTTGGACTGGTCCAATTTGAAAGCAGTTTGAGAAAACAGTTTAAAGTTTATTTTTAGATATTTTCATCTTTTTAAGTAGAAAACATTTTATAAAATGAAGAAATTGCTTTCAAGCAATTTCTTCATTTTACAAACTGTTTTCCTAATTAATTTTCTTGAGGGGCATTCAAAAGTGCCATTGTGTGAAAATGGGTTCACAGATTCACCAAATTCATTGATAGAGTCTTCCACTTGAGTTGAAAAAAAAAAAAAAAGTTCAATCTGGAACCTATAGAGAATTATTAATCATATTGTTATAAGCTACAGTAAAAATATGATATATAATAAACAAATCTGAACACCTGAATTGGTTAGAATATGTAATTATAATACTTACTGGAAGTCCATTTTTCTGGTAACGAGGATTGGTATCAAAGTCTAAATCTGCCATTCTTTTCTTAATCAAAATTATTCACCCCTTTACATTTGATATAATGATCACACATCAATATTTAGTAAATTCCAGACATTCACAATGTAACAAAAAACTAGTTTGAATTCCTGGAAATATGTTTTTATAAACTAATGCTGAGTACACATTCTTGGAAATAAGTGTTTGACTATAAGATAATTATCATCAGTTGTCAACATCAATACTGCATTTTTCACAACAACATGTTAAGACTCATGTTTTGAACCAATATTATTAAATACATTTATCAAACACATTCACAATATAGAGCGGTATTTAATTTTAAGATGGGATTAGGGGGAGTATGTCATACAAAAGGATAATCCCCTTCACTGACTTGTTAATAATTCTCTATTTAATTAAAACTTCTAGCTTTCTTTTTCACTTAAAACCAAGCAAAAAACTATAGGTTAAAATTTTGACATGGAGCAATTCATCATTAATTTTATTGAACTTTCAACAAAAACCAACTTTTAACCCATTCCCTTATTAGGAAATTTTAGACTGGTCCAAATTGAAAGATTTTGCAGAGGACAATTTTTAGCGGATGTAATTTTAAAAATCTTTGCCCCTTTTGGTGTAGAAAACACAGCAATTTCTTCATTTTCCACAATGTTTTCCAAAGCTCTTTTGTCTTACAGGTGTCCAAAAGCGCTGTTGTGTTGGAATGGGTTAAAAGGACCAGAATAGCAGCCAATAAAAGTCAATGTTTTTTAACTTAGTTACTTTCAAATTGGACCAGTCTAAAATTTTGTAGTCTGGTAATGGGTTAACCCTTATCATGCAAAATAAAATCTTTTTCAAATTTACATGAAAATGCACTGAAAGTATAAGCTTTGGATCAAAATGTCTCTGAAAACGAAATTTAAAAGAAAACAAAATAAACAATACTGACTTAAAAGGGACAAACAGGTGGTGCAGACTAAGATCAGACTGCACATATATGCAAACTGAGCTTTTTCTATACCTCCTACCAAAATAGGAATATTCCAGGATCAGCATGACAAGGGTTAAAAATGTTGACCATTTATGAGATGAGAACTTTATTGGGTAATTGGTTTCAGATGACAGAGATAATCAATAATGTCCAATTAGCTGAAGATAATGGTTATTGAACAATCTGAACTTTAACCCATTCCCACACAATCCAACCTTTTTATGCCCCCTGAAGAAAATAGTTAAGGAAAACAATGCAGAAAATGAAGAAACGGAATTTTAGAAATCTTTGCCTTTTTAGGTAGAAAACATTGTGGACATTGAAAAAACTGCTTGTAACAAGCAGTTTCTTAATTATCCAGAATGTTTTCCAAAACCTTTTCTTGAGAGGTGTAAAAAGGGGGGTTGTGTTGGAATGAGTTAAACTTTTAATGTACATGTATCTATTTTTCCTTCTTGAATCTCCCTATAGAAACACATTATCATGGTAGCTCAGTAGTTCATCACCTTTTATAGTTCTGTAAATACTTGAAAAACTTGAGTCAACAAATCTTTGTTCCAAGCTACTTGAAAAGAAAAATGTCTGATAGCTTCCACAAAATGGCACCTCCTGTTTAATAAAGCTGAATTTACAATCTTTTGGAATCCAGTCAGCAAGTATAGTTTGTATAACTTGCCAGGCCTTTTCAATCAAATTCCTGCTTTCCATTTGTTAACCCATTACCAGACGACAAAATTTCAAACTGGTCAATATTCAAAGAGGTTGCAATGGACAAAATTCAGCTGATAAAATTTTTTTTTGTCTTTGGAGGTAGAAAACATTGTAGATACTGAAGAAATTGCTTGAAACAAGCAATTTCTTCATTTTTCACAATGTTGTCTTCTTGGTGACGTTCAAAAGCAAGATTGCGTGGGAATGGATTAAACTAAACTGACAAATGGAATTTAACAAAATGTATATTGAAATAAATGTTTTTTATAGCATCTGTGTTACTTTCAGAAGAGTTTTATATACTAACTCTGTAACCTATTGCTAGACGACAAAATTTTTGACTGGACCAATTGAAAGAAGATGTAACTAACATTATGGACAAAATTGGTAAAATATGTGCCCATAGGGTAGAAAACATAAGAGAAGGAAAAAAATGCTTGTCATAAATTTTTCTACTATCGGAATGCTCCAAGGCGACAGAAAGCGTCATTTTGCGGTAAAGGATTTAAATACTAATTTAATATTTCTCTTTAAAGGATAAGATGCTTTTAGATAACTTCATAACATTTATTAGAGCAATTTTTCCAGTAGTTCTTACTAAAAAATAAATGAAATACAACACTTATGAATAAAATCCATACTTTTTCGGTGATTATCAGAATAGTTTCAGATTTTGCTGACAAAAAGGGTGAGCATTCACCATTGGTCAATAGTCCATTTGTGGTTATTTCAGATACCTTTATGGCTGAATTGATAAGGAGTGAAAAGGACGGAATCTTTAACCCATTCCCAAACAATCCTTTTTTTTATTCCCCTCAAGAAAATAGGTTTGGAAAAAAAATGTGGAAAATGAAGAAATTGCTTGTATCAAGCAATTTCCTCATTATCCACACTGTTGTCTGTCTAAAAAAATTAGCTAATTCAAAATTCAATAAACTTGAAATTGTCGTCTTCAACTTCTTTCCATTTGGACTAGTCTAAAATTTTGTTGTGTTGGAATGGGTTAACAAATTGAACTTGACAGTTATACATATTGAACTGCACAGAAGATAATCTATGTTACTAAATTACCAAATTAAAGAAATTTGAAACAATATTTCAAAGTGTGCCAAATATGGAAAGTAAGCGTCCAATAGGGTAGAGAACATTGTGAGACTAGAAACATGTGACACGTGACCTTCAGCTGTGACCTTGAACTTGGAAGTATCCCGCAGAACTTTATGCATGACATTAGTAACAACTGAATTTTTTTATAATCAACCAATTAGTGTAAAAGATAAGCTGTGGACAAGAAATGGATGCTCATGCATTCCCTTACACATGGATAGAGGTAATTCTAAATGTCATTACATAGCGGGGACATAAGAAATGTAGACATAAGAAATAGAATTTACTTGTTAGAAGCAGTTCCTTTTCTAACAATGGTTTTATAAGCTGATTTTATAGTATGTTACAATGAGGGATTTGTGGTAATGGGCTTACTGTGGTAATCGGCCAACTAATTTGAAGACTTAGCACAATGAAGTGTTCTCCTCATAATACTCTCAGAAAAGAAGAAATCCAATCCTTTTGCTAGTTGAAGAACAGATCACACTCATGTGGAGAATGATCTTTGATTACACTTCCTGCTCTTGTAGTACAGTCCTTGATCAGAGAGTAACAGTAATTCAATTTGGACAATGGGCAAAATTCATCTAGATAAATGTTAGTGTTATAATACTTCATTAGAGATTGACATTGTGACAATTTTAGACTGGTTTAAATTCAAAGAAGTTGGAAATGACCATTTCAAGCTGATTGCATTTTGTTTTTTATGTTGTCTTTTTGGGGAGAAAACATGAAGAAAATGAAGAAATTGCTTCTAACTTTTTTCATTCGGATCAAAAAGATGCTTGTGTCAGAATGGGTTAAATATATGTACAAAGTTTAAAACTATTACTTTATGTAGTAAGAGAGACATAGCATCTTGCACGCAACAATTGAATGTCAGAGTAATGGAATTTACTAAGACAGTTGAATTAACCCTTTCCTGCTTTTTTATTTTTTAGACTGGTCCAAATTGAAAGAGACTGAAAGGGGTTGCAGACGACATTGAAAATTGGATGCAATTTGAAACTAATCCATTCTATGTGGTAGAAAATGTTACAAGCTACTTCCTCTTTTTCCTCTATGTTTTTTCCAGTATAAAATCATAGCGACAGAAAATCCCGGGTAAAGCAAAAGGCTATAATTTATTAAAGATACAATATAATGCACAAAAATGCCTGTCAATCTTTAACTGTGACTTTCTAAGCCTCAAAGCGGTGAAAATATCACTAAAGTGAATGTCAGTGGAATAAAACTTTGCCCAAAGAATTTCATTTTAACCCTAAAGTAAACCCAAGTGCAAGGTTTCAAAGAAATATAGCAAATAATAGAATTATGCCACTTAGCGTATAATAGGTTATTAACCTTGATCCAGATCTGAAATTGAAAAAAAAATCATAATTCCTCTAAAATGAATGTCAGAATAATAAATCTTGCCTAGGTGATGATATTAGGTCACAAAACTAGTCGTTGCAAAAGTATGTGAAAAGTTTCATGGCATCAGTATTAGAAGGAAAAGCCAGAGATATAACACATACAGGTGAACCCATTCCCAAACCAAATTTTTAGACTAGTCCAAATTGAAAAAATTGGCAGACGACATTTTAAAGTTGATGGAATTTAAAAAATATTTGTCTTAGAAAATATAGTGAATAATGAAGAAATTGCTTGTTACAAGTTCCCCCAAGGAAAAAGCATTGGAAAACATGAAAAATTAATTAATTGCTTGGTACAAGTAAATTGTTCATTATTCACAACATTTTTTACACTGAAAGACAAAGATTTTCAAAATTTCATAAACAGTAAATAGACTTCTGTAACTTCTTTCAACTTGGTCCAGTCTAATTTTTTTGTTTGGAAATTGGTTAATAAGTTTTAATATGAGGGATTGTGTGGGAATGGGTAAAATTCTAACAAAAGCATCACAGAAATGCCTTGATAATTGTAATAGCCTCTCCTTGCTCTCAAAAGAGTTGAGCTAAACAAGTTGAGCTAACAGATAAAAAAAAAATGAATCTAAAGCCATTGAAATGTTCTTTGTGCATTACAATTGTTGAGTTTTAAGAAATGCTTTCATGAGTAAATTCAACCTTTTTTGAAAAGTTGATTGATCACTTTCACAATCATTTGCAAGTAAACAAGTTTCAATCACTTAAAATTTTTGCCCGTAATTTTTGTTGTCTGGTGATGGATTAATGTCTGGATATGGAATAACTAATCCATCGAAAGAAAAAATTCAAAGGGCAAAGTTGTGATCCTAACATCTTTTTTGTCTGTCTGCCTGTTTGTATGGGTCTCTCTTTAGTGAGTTCAAGTCTCTCTCACATCTGGCTTCTCTGTCTTTCTCCCTTTCTTTCCTTTAGCTGCCGTCATAGTGCAGTTGGTAGCGCTTCAACTGTCAATCCAGAGGTCCAGGCTTCGATCCCCGACGGCGGCACTCATCCTTTCCGACTATTTGTCTCCCACCAATGGGTCATTAATCATAGACCTATGTGGGATAGCAGCTGGAGGCTAGGAAAGGATATGATGGCAGTACTGGTGTGAGAAATACCAGGAATCCATTGTTAGGTGCTCCAGCCGCCGCAATATAACTGAAAGATTGTTGAATGCAGCAAATGACCCCATTCAAACAAAACAAAATTCTTTCCTCTAATTTCTAATTTATAAGATACTGTAACTATATTTTTGTAATAAGAAGCATGGAATTTAGACAAAATTTTATACTGGTCCAAATTCAAAGAAGTTGCGGATGATAAGCTTTTGTTGATGAAAGTTCAAAAACCTCTGTCTTTTGGAGAAGAAAATATTGTAGATAATAAAGAGGTTGTTTGTAACAAGCAATTTCTTCATTTTCCACTATGTTTTCAAAAAAAAAAAAATTGGGGGGAGGGGGGGGGGGCATCAAAATATGCCATTGTGTGGGAAGTAATCCGGATGTTGTAGTTTTGAGACTCAGCATCACCAGGAGTGTTCATGAACAAGATACTTTAACCTATTACCAAACGACAAAATTATAGACTGGTCAAAATTCAAGAATCCGTAAACGACAAAGTTATGGTGATAAAAATTTAAAATCTTTGTCTCATGGGGTAGAAAACATTGTGAATAATGAAGTTATAATTGCTTGTAACAATGTTTTCCAAATCTTCTTTCTTGGGGGGCAGGGGGGCAACCTTTCATGCTCACTAGTTTCCCCCTTTGAAACAGAGAGAAAAGAGAACAGTTTCGTATGGGTCAGCTCTTGTCTATTTTATTTACCATTAACTATAGTTCTGAAAGTGAAGTGAAAAAAGTATAAAGATGTATTTCTATTAACTCATTTGCAGATAACAAAATTTTAGACTGCTCCTGATTCAAAGAAGTTGCAAACAATAATTTCAAGCTGAGATTATTTCAAATATCTCTGTCCTTCTGGGTAGAAAACAAAGTTGAGAATGTAGAAACTGCTAGTGACAAGCATTATTTTCATCTTTACTATTGTTTCTAGAACTATTTTCTTGAGGATTAACTGAAAGATTGATACGCAGCATTCTAATAATCTTTGCACTCTGAAAGGCCATATATGACACTCTCACAAATTGCCATCTGTTGTCAATCAAGTTAGAATAAATAAGGATAAATAAATTATGCTTAAATCTTGTTTCTACGCAAAAAAGATTAAAATTAAACTAGAATGGCTGACCAAGGACAACTCTTGTCTAGCCTGTAAAAATTAGACCCAAACTTTGACCTTGGACCTACTTTAACTCATTCCAACACAAGCCCTCCTTCTTACGCCCCTCAAGAAAAAAAATTTGATAACATTGTGGAAAATGAAGAAATTGCTTGTATCAAGCAATTTCTTCATTATCCACAATGTTTTCTATCCAAGAAGACAAAAAAGCTAAAATTCCATCAACTTGAAATTGTCGTCTGAAGCTTCTTTCAATTTGGACCAGTCTAATATTTTGTTATGCTGTAATGGGTTAAAACATGCCCCTAAATAGCAAATCTACTAATGATAGTCCAGTTACTGTACATAATTATTTTGAACCAACTATCTATAAACATAGGATTTATGGTCAAGGCATACCTTGAACTATAATCTAAATTGTTTTCGTGTTACCTGAACAAGTTCGAAATAGCACATCTACTCATGAAAAAGAGCCATTTTACCAAATTATTTTAACCCTTTTTTAAATTATAGGCTAGTTGAAATTCAATGGGGTAGTAGACCACACAGTAAAGTAAGTACAAATCAAGAAGTAGCAGTCCTATATGATAAAAATATTATGGAAACAAAAAACCCACAAGAAATTGCTTGTTACAAGCAATTTCTTCTTCTTCTACAAAATTTTCTCAAGTATAATATCACATGGACAAAAAATTCAGGCATTGTAAGGGAAAGGGTTAAAATTCATTGATAGCTGTTTGGAGAATGTTATGTTTCAGACAAAGCAATGACCTTGAGCTATGACCTTTACCTATGTGAACAAATGTTCAAAATCACTCATCTACTCACGACAGACTGATTGTGCCTCATTAATTTTTAAATAAATCCATAAATACAGGAGCAAAAATCCATACAAATTTGGATGGATGGACAAACAGACACACACACACACACACACAGACTTGATAAATGTTGGTTAGAGGAAATTTGTTAAGCTAAATTTTTCTCTCTTTGGTTTTCATATTGTGAAGTAATCCATCTATCTTTGCTGAATAATCACTCATTTTCACCATCCTGCCAAAAAGCATTACTAACCCTTGTCATGCTGAACCCGGAATATTCCGGTTTTGGCAGGAGGTGTAGACCAAGATCAGCCTGCACATAAGTGCAGTCTGATTTTGGATTAGACCTCCTGCTTGTATTTTTCCTGCCAGAGCTATTTATGAAGTTGATTTCTAAAAGAAATATTGATTTTTGAACAGCAAGTTCTATCAGTGCTTTCAGCCCTTTGATTTTACAGCAATTCAGTAAGGTAATTTATACAGAATGACAAGGGTTAATAACATTTTAGGAAATTAAGAAATTGCTTGTTATAAACTAATTCTCTCTTTTTGCCAATGTTTTCCATCCTATTAGTTAATTTTGTCTTCATTAATCCTGCTTTGAATTGTGTCTGCAACGTCTGTCATTTTGGACCAGTTTTGATTTTTGTCATTTGCAAAGAAATTTAAATATGATTCACAGTAACAAAAACACAAAGTAAGTGAACCAGTAAACAATATTCCAAGATAAAAATCCTAAAATCATGAATGTGTTTCTTCACATTGTTTAATCACCCTTATTTCATCGTCAATGAATCTTTAAGAGTGCACACGACTGTTTAAATAAATCTCAATACTTCAGATCAGTATCTTTTATTATCAAATCCCTTCTTTTATGAATGGCCATTTATTGAGATCCTTCTCTTAATATAAATTTATAAATTGGCAAAAGACAAATTTACAATATTAATACAATTAGTAGATCTAAATCTTGTGTCAAATAAATTTCATATCACAACCCACTACCAGATGATAAAGTTTCAAACTGGTCTAAATTCATAGAAGATGCTACCAAAACTCAGGAATTATTAAAATTAAAATGTAAATACCATCAAAGGTAAAAAAAAAGTTGACAAAAGGAGTTATTGTAATTTACAATCAATTTCTCCTTTTCCATAATCATGTAAAAATACAAGATCAAGTGATAGTGGGTTAATTAACAGTGCTAGAACGTTAGGATTAAGTTTGGCCCACTCTGCAGTTCTGCTGAATACAATTTATCTCTAACGAGAAATAGGTTGTCCAGGGAAAATATGGCGAGCCCACTGATTTGTACAGAGAATGATGTGCACGGAATGTTTTCTTAAACTGAGACCTTGACCTTGGATGTATCTCAACAAATGTTTCACATAACACTAGCACTGACCACATCATTTTCAAATTTATCCATAAATGCAGAAGTTATGCTGGGGACATGGTCAATTTTGTCATTTCACCTTCTGCTGAGACCTTGACCTTAGAGGTATCACAACAAACGTTTCCCATGACACTAGCATTCATCAAGAAAAACAACTGTGTCATGTTATTTTCAAATCCATCCATAAATGTACAAGTTGTGCTCTGGAAAAGGTCAATTTTGTTGTTTGACCTTCAACTGTGACCTTTACCTTGGAGCCTAGAGTCTAAACAAAGACATTGTCATAAAGCCACTTTTCCCATGTTTTCAAATAGAGCATTCACATTTTCAATAGGATGGATCTTTATGACCTAACAATCAATACAGGGTTTAAGTTCCAGCAGAGGTCAATCAGGACTCATATATAAGATAACGCTAAACATGCAAATAGTTTCGAAATTGAGCAGGTACTTTTTGTACTTCCCAGGTGGTCTTTTTTCATGTCAGAGAAGAGTCACTTTTTCCCAATTACCTGATGTCACTTTTAGTAAAAGGTGGAATATAGAGAAATATATACTGAACATTTTGATAAAAATAATATCCTTTATGACTTGCAGCATGGTTTTAGAGAAAGACGTTCATGCGAAACCCAGCTACTTCAACTGACCGACCATCTTGCCAGAAACCTGACTGAAGGAAAACAAACTGATCTAGTTTTGTTAGACTTCAGCAAGGCTTTTGACAAAGTTAGCCACTTAAAACTTTTGTATAAATTGCAGGAACATGGTGTTAACAATGCTACCCTTTTGTGGATTAAATCTTTTCTAATAGGCAGAACACAAAAAGTAGTCTTAGAAGGTTGATGCTCATCAGAAGTACCAGTCACGTCTGGAGTACCTCAGGGATCTGTACTTGGCCCTCTTTTGTTTCTTTTGTATATAAATGACCTTCCAAATAACATCACATCCCAAGTTCGTTTGTTTGCAGATGACACTGCCGTTTACTTAGCTATTAACAACAGACAAGACTGTTTGACCCTACAAGAAGATCTAGACAAGTTAATGCAGTGGGAGAAAAAGTGGGAAATGGAGTTTAACCCCAGCAAATGCATTGTCCTAAATATTACTAAAAAGAAGAAAAAGATTTCCTTTGATTACAGGTTACATGGACAAGTACTAGAGACTGTGGACAATGCCAAATACCTAGGAGTTACAATATCTGGAGATCTTTCCTGGAACAAACACATTGACAACATAACATCAAATGCTAATAAAACTTTAGGTTTTCTCCGCAGAAACATCCAGACCAAAAATAAGAAGATCAGAGAAATAGCGTATAAAACTTTAGTGAGACCCCAGGTAGAATACGCATCAACAGTTTGGAGCCCCTTCACAAAAACCTATATCAACAAAGTGGAAAAAGTACAACGTAGAGCGGCAAGATGGGTTCAAAATAATTTCTCTTATTATGACAGTGTTACCTGCATGCAGAAGGAGCTTGGTTGGGAAACTCTCCAATACAGACGAGACATCTCCAGAGTCACCATGTTTTATAAAATCGTTAACAATTTTGTTGCAGTGCCAGTACCAGCTTATCTTGAAAGACCAGTGAGGACCACCCGACATATGCACACAGCATCTTTCAGACAGATCCACACAAATGCAGCCTACTTTAAATATTCTTTTTTTCCCTACACAGTGATACTATGGAACAGCCTTCCAGAAACAATTGTACAGCAACCTGATATTGCAGCATTCAAAAAGAGTCTTGATTCTTTTCAGATAGTGAGCCGTCCCTAAATGACCAAAATATGTTTTATCAGCTCTTTTAACCTAACACTCACAATACTTTTAAAATTTTGCACCCTAACAGATGTCTAACAGTTTTTATTCCAGCACAGACGCGCACCTGCCAGTAATACCCGAAAGGGGAGTTGGGCAGTATATATAGATAGATAGATAGTATAACAAATAATATTGTTGGTTAATTTAAAAAAAAAAAAAAAACTTCAACAGAGCTTTCAGCCTGAGTATGATAAAATCCAGTGATTGATTTGGTCATGGATTATTCTTACCAGATGACAAAATTTTACACTGGTCCAAAGAAGTTGCAGACAACAAAATTAAATTGATGGAATTTTAAAAAATCTTTGTCTTTTGTTGAGACTATCGTGAATAATGAAGAAATTGCTAGTTATAAGCAAATTCTTCATTTTTACATTTCATAGAGGTTTTTTTTTCTTGGGGGGCGTGAAAAAAGGGATTGTATGGGAATGTGTGAAGCTGCTAGGCACATGATTTGCAAGAGCATTAATTCACATCAAAATTTCAGTATCTGAAGTAGGGGCTGTGTGACTTCTACAAGGATACTAAGTATTTTTGACTTAAGATAATAACCATGTACCCCCTAGGTCTTGAATTGGGGGGTGTAAAGAAAAGTTGGATTTACCCTCAGAGTTAGGGGTACACCATATTAGCAGACATACCACCTTTTTTCAAATATTCAGGGGTCATTGGGTTAAAATTTTTGGGATTAACAAAATATTTTCCAGCCATAGCAACACCCCACCCCCCTCCCCCACTATACAAACAAACTAGAGATGCTTGAGCGCCTGTATCACTCCACAGACCTGATTGTACTGATTAAGCAAATGGTGATTTCAGAAATTCAATATAAACCAAATTATATTCACTATGTGTGGTAAATAAATCTTGTCAATGAAATCTTCAATATTTCAAATGTTTCATTGTTTTACAAAAGTCAGATCATTTACTGAGTCAGATGATAAAGGTATTCAGTATTAACAAATTTTTTAAAAAAAATCACAGTATACCAAATATGGACATAAGCTACAACCATTAAGCTATGTTTTCAATCAATCAATTAATTGATGGAATCTGAAAAAGAGTAACCAGAGGATCATTTCTGTGAAATTTGGTTGAAATCCATCCACTGGTTTCTGAGAAGAAGATTTTTAAGGGTTTTACTATATGGACTTATGGAAATAAGCCTTGTCAATTTAAGTCATCCTTATTATCAAATGATTTTAAGGAGAATATTTTTAAAGTAAAAGTTTATGGATGGGCTGACAGAGAGACAGACAGGTGCACAACGAATTTGGATAAGAAAGAGTAATGCATAACTTATGTCATAAGTCAATTAACTTGGCAGGGAGGAGTCAGCTTAAGTTGATGGATTTGAGCCCGTGGGACACTTATAGAAGGGTTTAAAACTTACATAATCACAGATCCTAAGAGCAGTTAGAAACCATTCAAAAGACAAATAATTTGGAAAAGAAGAAAATGGTTGGAATCAATTTATTGACCTTTTTATTTCAGGGGAGGGGCACGTCTTTTTACTTGGGTCTTTGAGTTTTGTTTATTGACTAATATATGTACTCTCCCTTGTAGGTTAATCAGACTGACACATAATCGCTAGGTGCACTCAGACAAAGGGTTTAAACTGATTAGTGCACTTACTGTATATTACGTACAGGTCGACTATCTACTGTTGAGAAACTTTAGTTTGGCTTCAAGAGTCACCTCCCTTTGACGGAAGTGTAAATCTGAAAGTCGCTATGGAAACAAATTTTTTAATTCATTCAAAACAAAATTTTATTGAATTGTATCTCTTGGACTATTCTTAAGTAATAAAAACCAGAGATCCTTAGGCTAAACCGGTGGACATTAAACGAGATAAGAAAAAGTTAAATCAGTGTCGTTATGTGACGTCATGGTTTGTTTATAAATGGCGGCGACCATGGTACTTTAATTTTGAACAAGTCGAATTTTCTAAATTATCTTTGTTCTAGGGCTTAATAGAATCAGACAACAGCCTGAAAAGGGCAAAGCTGCACAATTAAGAATGGCTTCTTTATTGTGTCGGAAGCAGGCAGGGGGTCACGTTCATATTCATGATAATGATTTGATTCAGACACTCATGGTGGATAATGATGACAATATCTCAACTAAGGTAGGACTCTGCAGTGCATAGTTGGACTGTATTGTATTTGCAATATATTAAATGAGATGAGATAGAGTCTTCAACTAGGTCAAAACAATAGACTTGCATCAACATTTAAATGCCAACCATTCATCTGAATTGTTGATTTTAAAATTCTCTGGTTTAAATATTTGATCAAGTTATATTTTCAAATTTCTATACAATGATATATATAGATAAACTGAAGTATTATTCAACAAGTCGTTAGGGAATATATGTGATTGATCACAACTAAGAGACCATTTTAGATAGTCATAATCCATTTGGTATGGAAGTAAATGTTAAGGGATTGGGTTGTTAGTTCAGGCAGCTTAACAAGTTTTTTATCAGTTACAAAGTTTAAGTCATCCACACATGATATAAGTGATGGAGGCAAACATTCATTTCATTTCTGTTACAAATGCATAATTTGTTTGTTCAATCAGTTTACAGCAGCTATACCCTGATTTCATATAATGTTAATGGGTACCTAATTAAGAGTGGGAATGTGAGCGTAGCTGTGAGGTCACATCTCTATCATCCACAATTTAATTCCATTTGAGTAATTGCAAATTTCAGACGTAACAGAGCAAAAGCAAGATTACTGCTAAGGATGTCTGAATTGAATTTGAGGTCATAATTCTAAAATAAGGCTAATTGAACGACATTCAGAAATAAATCAACTGGACTTTCTTAGTTTGCATAGGATGATGGTAAGTTCGGTAAATTACAACTTCGGTAAATTGATATTATATAGTAAAATAATGGAGACTTTGGTAAAAAGGTAATTATAGTGTAATTATCACATCCGACCGGGTATTGATACGAGTCAACTTAATTATGTTTGACAGTTTGTAATAATTACAATGTTATCTTGGAGTAAGTATTTAAGAAACAGGAAATTTATTTAAAAATAACCCCATGAATTCCAGCTCCATACAGGCTGTACTTTGTTGAATAAATTAGAGTCTTGTAACATGATTATATTTCTGTTTCTTTTCTTCTTTTTTTAAAGTTATGCACAATCATTTTCATTACAAAATCAGATTAATCACCTTCTTTCAAATGTTTGAAAGCATTACAGTTAGAAATTTGAAAGTATAGAGTAAAATTTTTCATCCATAATCTATGCAAGAGCTGCTTTAATGCATTATAGATTCTTGTACATGAAGCAAATTAATTTTTTATCCTACTTTCACATATCAAAGGTATTTATATACCAGAGATAGAGATAACAGTTTGACTGATGAAGAAGGGTCATAGAGGCAAAGGTCTAGGAGATGACCATGAGAACTGGTTCACTGGTGACTAGAAATTGATGGTAAATAAGAAAATATCTTTTGATCAGTAGGAAAGATTTAACTCTTCTACTGCTCCAACAATATTTCTTACTCAACGGCATTATCTAAATTCAGGCTACTTATACATATAGCATGATCTTTGCCTAAACTGATAAGTCATCAGTTTATTTAGTGGGACACATGGAAATATGATGAAACACTTACGTTTCATTTTAGATGGTATCAAGAGGGAGTGCTAGGAGACGCCAGCCTCGTCCAAACACTACACCAAGTCCATCCAGAAATATGGATTCCAATAGTTTGATTGGGAAGACAATGAAGGTTCAGGATTGGTTAAATGAGAGAACTGTTAAAACATTACAGGTGAGACAAAGCTATTTCATAGTTCATACAGAAGAGTGCTTACGTTTTTATGCACATGCCCCCACGAAAAAAAAAAAAAAAATCATCAATTCTTACTTTTTAATGTCATTGAGGCATATACCGTAAACAGATTAGCCCTTGAATGACATGTCTAGCCATTTCAGTCTGTACATAGGGCATTTAACCCTTGTCATGCTGAAAAAATTACCTTACTGAATTGCTGTAAAATCAAAGGACTGAGAGCACTGATAGAACTTGTTCAAAAATCAATATTTCTTTTAGAAATCAATTTCCAAAACTCTGATAGGAAAATTACAAGCAGGGGTGTAGACCAAGATCAGACTGCACTTATCTCCTGCCAAAACCGGAATATTCCGGGTTCAGCATAACTAGGGTTAAAATATTCACTGATCACATAGAGAAACTTTTAGTTAGTATCTATCTGTAGAGCATACAGTGAAGACCCTGATCAGGATCAGTATTTACCAACCAATTGTAATCAAAGTTTTGCCATTGAATTTTATATCAAGGGCTTTGATTGGACGCAACATATGTCTTGAACACTGACACAGAATGTGCAGATGTACAGGCTGATCTAAGTCTTTACTTGGCCCATGTATGAAATAGTTGAAAATGTCACAGGCTTGAATTCAAATAATCAATTTCTTTCCAGTTTTAGATTGTTCTTTTTTTTTATTTAAATACTTTGTGTGCAAACAATTCAAAAAAGAAAAACAATTCCTTTTTAATTACTGGTAGTTTTTTTTTTCACTTTGATTGCCAGTCAGATTTCATGAATTTTTAAGGACACAACAAAAATTTAAAAAATTGTTGTTGTCATTGATTTGACGTAAGACTTAGGAGATAATAATTTGTTGGAGATAAAACAAAGAGACAACAAATTTATTGGAAATTTCTAAATATTTCTTTTTTACGGTAGAATATTTGATAAACAGTAGTCTTTAACCCACACAATGACGCTTTTTAACCCTTGTCATGCTGTATAAACTACCTTACTGAATTGCTGTAAAATCAAAGGGCTGAAAGCACTGATAGAACTTGCTGTTCAAAAACCAATATTTCTTTCCGAAATAAACTCTATAAGCAACTCTAACAGGAAAAGTACAAGCAGAAGGTGTAGACCAAGATCAGACTGCACTTATTTGCAGGCTGATCTTGGTCTGCACCTCCTGCCAAAACAGGAATATTTCGGGTTCAGAACTATCCGGAAAACATTGTGTGAAATGAATTCATTGTTTGTTCAAGCAATTTCCACATTTCATACAATGTTTTCTTGATAGTTTTTCTTGAGAGGGGTCAAAAAGCATCATTGTGTGGAAATGGGTTTAACCTATGATCATAGGTCTTTGCTTCACAAAAGTTATATGAAAAATATTTAACATGGTCACAATTGCAAAATGTGGCGTTTGGGTAGATTATTTAACCCATTACTAGATGGCTAAACTTTAGACTGGCCCAAATTGAAAGAAGTTGTAGGCAACAATTTTTAAAGTTTATGAAATTTTGGATTTTTTCAACTTACTGGGTAGAAAAAATTGTGGAAAATGAAGAAATTGCTTGTAAAAAGCAATTTCTTCATTTTCCACAATGCTTACCATAGTTTTTTTTTCCTTGAGGGCATCACTGAGTGGGAATGGGTTAAGATTTTGACGAGCAACAATATATTTTTTTCATATAAATATATCATAAATAGATTCTCAACTTTGGGTTTATAGAAATACAAAATTTATAATATAATCTTAAATAGTATTTTACGTTTCAAAGTTGACTGTATATTTTTACAGATTATGATTCCTTACAGCATCGAAAATAAGTTTGAGGTAGAGGCTGGTGGTGGCTTTTAAATGAAATTATTCTCAGTACTGAAACTCCTCTTGGGGCCATTTTAATTTGTTTCAAACCTTATTTAATTGTTTGCAAGTGTATTAACCTATCACCAGACGGCAAACTTTTAGACTGTCCATATTGAAAGGAGTTACAGAGAAAAATTTGAAATTTATGAAATTTTTTATTTTTTCAATTTTCTGGGTAGAAAATACCGTGGAAGATGTAGAAATTGCTTATCAGAATCAATTACTTCATTTTACACAATGTTTTCCCAATCGATTATCTTGAGGGGCTTCAAAAAAGCATCATTGTGTAGGAATGGCTTAATCCATTCCAACACAAACCCACTGTTTTTACCCCAAAGAAAAGGGCTTTGGAAAAAAAATGAGAAAAATGAGTACAAAGCAATATCCTCATTTTCCTCAATTTTTTTTTTTTTTTTTTTTTTATCAAAAGACAAAATTCCGAATTTCATGATCACAATATTGTCATGGGCAACTTCTTTTAAATAGGCAAATCTACAAATTCGTTGTCTAGTAATGGTTAAATATATTGTATGGCATTCAGGACTTTTATCTGTAATTAAACATTACTTAACAAATCCATAAATAAAAACATTATTGAAATAAATGTTATTGAAACATTACTACGAACAAAAAGTTGGAAATTTTTATCTTCCCTTTCTCTCAAATGATTCCTGACTTTTTTGAAGTACCGTTACAGTTATCTTTATTCCTTCTAAATTTTAATATAGCTGAAATTTTGACAGATTTTCCCCCGAATTCATTTGGCTCCCCTTTGCCAGAAGTTTCAGTACTCTATTTATTATCTAAAACAATGTAATTGACACTCTATTTCAATAAACAACCCTGCTTTAACCCTTTCTAAGCTGTCATTTTACAATGCTTAAACAAAAAACAATAAAGGATCAATACCATAATTTCTGTTACATTTGCAACATTGAGTACAATTCAATTTTGTTATATTTTTATGACTTTACCATTACTAAAGATATAATGTTCTTATTGATATATAATTTAATTTTTAGTTTTGTCTATCAAAAATGGGTGATCTGATTGGTCGAAAAAAAAATACATGTATTCATAACTCCATGAACAAAATTTTGAGTACACGCACAAAATAGTCCCATACAAAAAGGTATCAAAATTTTTAAAGTTTTGCTTTTTTGACTAATTTGCTATTAAATTCTAAGAGATGAAGAGAATATTTCTTGTTTTCATGCAGATATGAACTGAAAAACCTAATCACACTTATGTATGAATCCACATCGAGTTTTCATACAGCGTGATTAGTTTTTTCGGTTCATACCTCCATGAAAACAAACAATATTTGCTTCATCTCTTAGTGGCTAGTTGTAGTTGTTGAAGACTAAGACACTGTTCATATTTAAGACAAAATTCTAAGTACATGTAATGTGAAATGAAATCACTATTTTTGGGGTTTTTTTACCATTAAAAGAATTATTCAACACTTATGTAGGCAAACAACATTATTTGCTATCCTATAAACTCATACTTATATAGTTAGTCCCTTATCCAAAAGGTGTTCGAAATTTTCTTCAAAATTTACTAGTTCTTAATTTTATTGACAACAATGGACAATTAGTGGTGTTGGTCTTACATGTATATTTATTCATATAGTAAATTTGAAGGATGCCCTCCCAAGTACTATTCTATTCAGACTAACAATTTTGAGTTAATCATTAACTCTCAATTGAGCAGAATTTTGGGTCTCGGGCTTGTTTGGAAAAGAAATTTTAATTGAGAGTGGAATATGGAGAGAAGTCCAGATCAAGCTTTGGGAAATAAAGTAAACCTAGCTTGTTAGGAGATTGGTTGCTTATACCCTTTACCTCAAATGCTCATATTTGATACACTGAAGAAGTTCTGCCCTGGAAAATGTTTGGAAAGAAGGAATTCTTGCCAAAAGCAATTTTTATCTGTGCTTTATCAAAACTTTTATTGATCTGGCAACATATAATATGTCTGCTGCAACCTCTTTCAATTTTGACCATTCTAAAATTTTGTTATCTGGTAATGGGTAAAACGGGACTCCTCCTATAGATAGCCCTCATTCATTACTAGACAGCAAAATTTTAGACTGGTCCTATTTGAAAGAGGCTGCAGATCACAATTAAAGTTTGTGAAATTTTAGATTTTTCAACTTTTTAGGTAAGAAATATTGTGTAAAAGGAAGACATTGCTTGTTACAAGCATTTTTTACTTTTTCACATTTTTTGCTCAATTGTTTTCTTGACGCCCCTCAAGCAAAAAGGTTAGGAAACTATTGTGGAAAATAAAGAAATTGCTCGTAACAAACAATTTTTTCATTTTCCACAATGTTTTCTAACCAGAATGTTGAAAAAATCTACAATTTTGTCAAGTTTTATTTTTTCGTCTGCTACTCCTTTCAATTTTGGACCAGTCTAAAATGTTGACTACTGGTAATGGGTTAAGTCACCAGTTATAACATAATTCATTATTCAGATACCAGGCAGTGCATATTGATTTTTTAAACCTGGTTTTTGCTGTAGGTAGAAGTGCTCTCTTTGCTCTATTCTTCCAAAGGTATTTCACTTGGCATATGCTTAAATCAAAAACTTTCAATCAGAGTTTTACATTAGAATAGTTCCAACTTCTTCTCTGACAGAATTTAAGTCTTCCATCTTTAAAAAAACCCACTTTAAATCTTGCCTTGGAATTAGAAAATTATAAGATTTTAATGAGGTATAATTGGTGTGTTACAGAATAATTTATCCTATAAGGTAAGTCTAGGCATGTACAGTTATGTTGATAAACCCAACTGCTTTGTTACAGAGTTTGTGAGTTTGTTTAAAATCTTTGCAAATATGACCAGAGGCACAGAACAAGGAATTCATTTATTTTACATGTGTTTTTATCATCTGTAAAGCACTTGTCCTGCTTAGTAAAATGAGAAGTAGACAAGTAATGTAGACCAAGATTAGACTGCATGTGTATGCAGGCCCATCTTATCAATGGTGCTTTTGGCTCTTGATAAATTACTTATTTTTGTTATCAAATAAAATGATTTAT
The DNA here is from genome assembly GCA_946902895.1 of Fragum fragum. Taxonomy (NCBI): domain Eukaryota; kingdom Metazoa; phylum Mollusca; class Bivalvia; order Cardiida; family Cardiidae; genus Fragum; species Fragum fragum. The sequence continues at coordinate 30,860,624 of OX336368.1, read as the reverse complement.
AAAGTGTTACTAACTGTTGTCATAATAATTTTCAAAATTATTATCAGAAATGCATTAAAATCAAATGTCTGATGGCTTTGTAGGATGCAATTCTGGGTAAAAATTTGTTTAAAACAACTGTTGCTTGAAATGAACAAGCAGATGTAAAACTATAATTTAAGTGCATAAGATATACCTTATTTCTCCCAGTAAATGCTCCTGAGAACTATGCAAAATATAGTGCCCTTGTATTTTCATACTCCTGTTAAACTCTTTTATGTAAGTTATGGGTTATATAGCAGTCAGGTTGTTGGTTGGTCAATTAGTCAGTTGGTCATTTGATTGTTCAGTCAGTACCTTTTTCTTGTCTGCTCATTTTCTCCTGTAGCACTTGATTGATTTTATTCAAATTTCATACACACTTAGGGTCAAGCAAAGATGTGCATATTCCATTTTGATTTCATTCCATTTATTTTTCATGGCGCTATTGCCCTTTATTTAAAATTCTTGTCTGCTCCTTTATCTATTTACTACTAAAAGGATTTTATTGAAATTTCACATGTGCATTCAGTGATGAAATGTTTTTTCTGTGACATGGGGCCAATATGGAGTATTGATCACTTTTTCCCACAGCCATAGCACAGTTGGTCGCGCATCAAACTCTCTATCATGAGATCCAGGGTTTGATCCCTGATCTCCAGCAAATATCCTGTCAGACATTTGTCTCCCACCAATGGATGGATAATGGTAAACCTTAATGTGATGAACAGCTGGAGGCTTGGTAGGGATGTAGTGGTAGTACTGGTGTGAGAAATACCAGGATAAGGTGCACCAGCCACCATGGTATGACTGAAATACCTCTAAATGTGGCATAAACCCAATTCAAACAAACAAACAAATTAATTACTTTATGTGATAGAATTTGTTTACCTAATTTTGTTTGAAGTTCTGTCAAAGTACTTCTGTTTAATTTTCTGAAAAATTTTAGGATGGCCTCCCCTCATCAATCATTGTAATAGTTGTTAAGAGGATTTTTTCCTCAAATTAGAAGAAATTAACCCATTCTGATACAATGGCACTTTAAGATACCCCTCAAGATGAAAAATTGGGAAAACATTGTGTAAAATGAAGAAATTGCTTGTGACAAGCAATTTATTCATTTTACACAATGTTTTCTACCCAGAAAGTTAAAAAAATTAAAACTTCATAAACTATAAATTGTCATCTGCAACTCAGACCAACTTGGACCAGTCTAAAATGTTGTCCTGTCCTAATGGGTGAAAAGGAGATCAACTATTAGGGAGAAATATGGTATGATATGTGTACACACATTAGTTTTGCAATTACCCATTTCTATCAATGCAATCAAGGTAAGACATTCTTATATAAAGCTGATTGGTTATATTTGCATAGAAGTTAAGGTTTTAGTTGAATAGTTTTAAGTATTGTTCACAAAATGTTGCCAATGCTTCATGTTGCTTTTCATCCTGCTGTTTGTCCATTACATTGTAGAAGGGTCTTATTTGACACAAATTACAGACAACATTCTAAATGTGACCAAATCTTGGAGTTTTGAATCTGAGAGGGTAGAAAATATTGAGGGAAAAGAACATGTTGATTATAAATTCTCCTTCTTTTTCAACAATCTTTTACTTGCATAATTTTGTTCAGTTTGTAAAAATGCAGGATTGCTTTGTAATAATCAAACCAGACCTTAAATAATGCTCTACCCAAGTAAGCCTTTCTTGATAATGTTTCTTTGAAAGGAGGGATAATGCCTTGATACAAAAATGATGTGATGCTATCCAAAAAAAAATTTTTTTTGCTATGATTTGAAATTATTTTTAGCTTAGAACTGGCAAAATTGCCTTGGGTTTGTCATTGTCTGAGTAATTTTCATCATCATTTTTGTTGTCATGCAAAATCTTTGATGTTTTTTTATATCTAATATATTAAGGCATTCATAGGAAGAAAGAGAGCAATCAATTCTATACAGAGGGAAACTCTAAATGCCTTTGTTTAACCCTTGTAATGCTGAACCCGGAATATTCCGGTTTTGGCTGGAGGTGTAGACTAAGATCAGACTGCACTTATGTGCAGGCTGATCTTAGTCTATACCTCCTGCTTGTACTTTTCCTGCCAGAGTTGCTTATGAAGTTGATTTCTAAAGAAAAATATTGAATTTTGAGCAACAAGTTCTATCAGCGCTTTCAGCCCTTTGAGTTGACAGCAATTCAGTAAGGTAATTTATACAGCATGACAAGGGTTAAGAATTATGCCCCCCTTTTTCTATACTTTTTATTCACTATCCAGCAACCAACTATCTGCCATCAGGCAAATATAGGCATTGCAATTGTTTTCTTTACTTTGTTTCTTTCATTCCACAACTTGATTTTTGATAACCCTGCTTTTGTAAAGTGTCAATATTGCCCTGGCTTTCAAAATACCTATTGCTTTTATTTAACCCATTACCACTTAATCCCACATTTTTATGCAATGAAGAAACACAGTTTTGGAAAACAAAAGGAGGAAAGGATAAATTGCTTGAAACAAAAATTTTTCCCTTTTCTCACAATGTTTTACTCCTCCTTATGGCATTTATTTTTCAATATAATTTCATTTTAAAATATTGTCTGCAGCTTCTTTCAGTTTGGACCAGTGTAATATTTTGTCAATTGGGAATGGATTAAATAACTGTCAAACATTTTGATAAGTACATTGTATGTATCTTTACACAAAATTACAATCTAAATTGCATGGTTTGATGAAGCTTTTAATACTAAACAGCATGCTTATTTGAACAAATTATTTTGACACGATGAAGGTTACAAATTTAGATTTCTGATATCTTTTTAACCCAGAATACCACATGACAAAATTATAGACCGATCCAAATTTAAAGAAGTTGCAGATAACAAGTTCAAGATGATACAATTTTGAATATCCCTGTCATTCTTGGTAGAAAACAGTGTGGTAAAAGCAGAAATTGCATGTAACAAGTAATTTCTTCATTTTCCACATTGTTTTCTTGAGTCATTTTCTTGAGGAGAGAAAAATGGCGGGATTGTGTTGGAATGAATTAAATGAATTGAAAATAATCCAATATGATACCGTTACCTTATTAACCCATTCCCACACAATCCTTCTTTTCATGGCCTCCAAGAATTCAGAAAAATAGTGTGGATAATGAAGAAACTGCTTGTTACAAACAATTTCTTCATTCTAACATTGTTTCTACCCATAAAGACAGAGATACCTAAATTCTACCTATTCAAATTTGTTGTCTAAACTTTGTTTGATTTGGACCAGTCTAAAAAAACTCCTGTGGTAAGAAGGTAAATTTGAAGGTAAATGTCATGTATCCAAATTGCAGACAGGTCTTAGGTCAAAGAGCTTGAAGATGATAATTGAGACTAAGTGCAAAATAAACAAGATGTATTTGTGAATTGATTATGTCTCAGAAACAGCAATTTTTTAAGAAAAGAAGTGTGACCTTCAAGATGACTCTATCAAATGACACTGACCTCGGTACATGTATAAGTAGACTTGCATCAGTGAGACCTATTTTTGAACCAAATAAGAGCATTGTATTTTGAATAGCTACAAATTCATTGGAAATGTTTTTTTCTCATTGAGCCCACATTGCAGTGAGCTAGACATAGGTACACAATTTTAAATCGGTGTATATGCGTTAGTGCTGCTTTAGTATGCCGGTCCCTCCAAAAATGTCCAGGGAATAATCTCCTTCAATTATGAATGCATCTCAAAATAACTCAATATAATTGTTCTTTATCATTAGTAGATGTGTCATTTGAAACAATATTTGGACATTCCCAAAGTCAATGTTAGGACTAAAGGTCAAACAAACATAAAGAGCTTGTTCATTGTATGTCTCCTACATTTTTAGATAAAATAACATGGCACAATTGTTCTCCATCATGAGCAGATGTGCCATTAGAAAGAAATTTTTTTGCTAGCTTCAAGGTCAAGGTCAGAGCTAAAAGTCAAGTGTTTAAACTGATCTTGTCCAGAGCATATCTCCTACATTTTGGGATAGATTTCAAAATTACTTGTCACAATTCTTCTCCATCACGAATAGATATACCATTTGGAACAAATTTTCAGATAGGTTCAAGTTCAAGGCTCAAGGTTAAGGGTTCAAAAAGAGCTTATCCAGAGTATGTCTCCCACATTTTGGGATGGATTTCAAAATAACTTGTCACAATTCTTCTCCATCACGAGTAGATATACCATTTGGAACAAATTTTCAGATAGGTTCAAGTTCAAGGCTCAAGGTTAAGGGTTCAAATTGAGCTTATCCAGAGTATGTCTCCTACATTTTTGACTCTCAGCTATGAATAGATGTGCCATTATAAACAAATTTTCAGAGAACTAGTCCCTAGACAATTTTCTAGTTTGTTAAGCATTGGAATTAATTCCAAAGGAAAGGGTTAAAATTTTAAAACTAACCATTGTCGTATAAACCTAATTTAATGCCTAACTGTCACAGTTATTTTCATACCAAATATGAAGATGGAATATTGAGTATTTCTGTTATGCTTTGCAGACAGATTAAATTAATAAAGACAGACAACAGTAAAATAATATACCCGATTTTTGATGCAGGGGGCATGTCATGATGAAATAAGTTAAAAATGAATGAAAACATTTAGAAAAAGATTAAATTTCTTGTAACAAGCAGTTTCCCTTCTTTCCACATTTTTTCTTTAAGGGGGGTGGGGAGTACATCTTCATAAGAAGTAAGGGTTGTTTTGGAAAGGGTTTTAATATCAGTCTGCAATCATTGCATACTTAAAAGTTATATGGAAATTTCATTGAGCTAAACTATGTTAAAGAAAACTAAATATTTCCTTGCTAATAATGATATTTCTATGAACTGATTTACACTTGGAAGGAATTAACCACAATTTTAAAGGCTCAGATGCATGTATTTTCTCAGTAAGGTGTTGATATGAGCTTTGTTAATTGTCATACTTTAGAGTGCCTTCACTGATTTTTAGCGGTTTTGTAGGACAAAACCGGTATTTCAAATCGATCAACCGGAAACAAGTTTTCACGAATTTTCCACTCATTTCCACCATGCTCATAAACTTGAAGTGAAAATCAATGTTATCGCCTCCATCTTGTTTCATGGCTGATGAAGAAAATAACATACTTGCTGAATGCCAACAGTCTCCTTTTAGTCCTGAATATCAAGGAAAATGGTTTGAAAATTCCACTTAATATATCCCTAGTAAATTGTCTATTGAACCGACTAAATGAGAGAAATAATCTCCTCGTGTTTCAAGATAGAATCTAGGTCAGTGGTAAGTGGAGTAGGCGAATACATGTTAACAAACTCCTAGCCCTGTCTGTTCGTTTTGACCTTGCAGGGCTGACCAAATTTACACCCCGTATACGCAGTATATGCTGCAAGTTACAACCCTGTTATAGTCGCGGTTCAAGTGCCTATTTAACCCCACCAAATAAAACACCCGTTTACCTCTCGAATTCGACTATATTTTTGAAACAAACATGTAGTACGTAATAATTATATGCTCAAAGCATAAAGATTTGAATGTTAGCTCTGATTGCTTTACCTTTTATCATTTAACCATTTACCACATAACCACAAATTTCACACACTGGTGAAATAATATTAAAGAAACATTGTGATTAAATCAAAATAGCAATTTCAGTAAACAGTAAAAGGGTCATGATTAAATGAATGGGGTTTAAACGCAACTTTCAATAGTATTTCAGTTATATCGGGGCGGCTGGAGCTCCTAACCATGAATTCCTGGTAGTTCTCACACCAGTATTACCACTACATCCTTATAGAGCATCCAGCTGCTCAACCTTATTTACTCATCTTGATTATACATGTTGGCATTATTGAGCGCAGTTACTGATAAGCCAGCAAAACCGCTCTAAGGACTTTCAGTCCTTTGATTTTAAGACTGGTCAGAGTTTGAAAATGTTGCAGATGATAATTTATAATTGATAGAAATTTAAAATGTTTGTCTTTTTGAGTAGAAAATATTATGGATTTGTCTTTTTGAGTAGAAAACATTGTGGATAATGAAGAAATTGCTTGTAACAAACACTTTCTATGTTTTGCACAATTTTTCCACAGTTTTTTCTTGAGGGGCATTAAAAAGTAGTACTGTGTGGGAGTGAGTTATTTGATTATATAATTTAATTAAGTTTGGACATGATTTGTCACTTTTTATAGAAGAACCTTAAATTGTTTTTTGTATGAACTTTGAACTGTATTTTATAGGAAAGATCAGATTTAGAGTCAAAAGAGGCTAGAAAGCTCTACAGCCCACTGTTACAAGTGGAGGATACATTTGTCAAGGTATGGACATGAATTTTGTAATTATCATCTTTGTAACATACAGAGCTCGTAGACAAAGCCTATTCATTCAGAGAAAAGGATCCTTAACCCTTAAAGGGTTGACTTTGTCTATATAGATTACAGATAGTCATATCTCCTAATTTGCATATCATGGCAAATTACCTCCCCTGAAACCATAACCTTACTCTCCCCTCCCGAGTCTTTGGCTGGGAGATTCGTGGTAAGGCAATTCCTTTCTGGCAGTTGTCATATCCCTCCACTGCCAGCAACCTACAGAGCTCGTAGGTAAAGCCCATCCATTCACAGAAAAAGATCCTCAACCCTAAATTGGTTGTCTGCATAGGTTACAAATAGTCGAATCTCTGTCTTGAGGTTTTCTGATTTAAGCTCTTCAAGCAACATGCTTGAGATAACATTGTGGAAATTGAAGAAATTGCTTATAACAACCCAAAAAACACAAAGACTTTTGAAATTTCATCAACTTAAAATTGTCGTCTGCAACTTCAAGTTAGACCAGTCTAAAATTTTTCTGTTTGGTAATGGGTGAAATTATGTTGTATAGCCCATTAACAGACAACAAAATTTTAGACTGGTCCACATTCAATTTAGTTGCAGATGACAATTTAAATTTGATAGAATTTTAAATAAATGTACCCATGCCTTTCTTGGTCGAATTCAAAATGGAAAATCAAGAAATTGCCTCTAACATGGAATTTCTTCATTTGCCACATTGCTTTTTTGAACACTTCACTGGTAGGTCTTATAAAAGAGGGGTTGAGTTGAATGGGTTAACCCGCATTTCTAAGCACAAAAGAAATATAGGTATGGTACACATTGTGAGAAAAGAGGAAATTGCTTGTTACAAGCAATCGCTTCTTTTCTCACAATGTTTACCTGATATGGCTCTTATCAATCAATTAAAGCCAATTTTGTTTTGTCCTCTGCAACCTCATTCAGTTGGGATAAGTCTAAAATTTTGTTGTTTGGGAATTGGTTAAAGTCTTGGGAATATTATTTTGACACATAATGATATTTCTTTGGAATTCAAGAGAAAACACTCAATTTAATAGGTTTTGTAAGGTAAAAGTGAATTTAATGTATTGGCTTTTTAAGTATATAAAACATGATAAGTACATTATTTTGAAGCTCTACTATTTGCTGTACTAAATGAGCGCTTATTTTATACTGTTGATATAGGACATGGAATCATTTGTTAATACCAAAGATGTTATGAACCTCAGAAAGAAGGAAGTTTTACACAAAAAATGGAATGAGCGTGTTTACAAACCTTTACGAAAAAAGATTATTGAAGCCATGGACAGTAACGACTGGCCAGATGTGGACAGACGAAAACGAGAAATGCATCGTCAATATCTCGAATTCGTTAATGAAAAGGTATATATCGGTTGGGTATGCTACAGTAAATCAATTTTTATCTTTTGCCTTATTTGTGATGGTTATCAAATTTGATTTTAATCCTTTTCATGCTGAACCTAGTATTTTCTGGTTTTAGCAGGAGATATAGATAAAGTATAGACACATAAAAGCAGTCTGATCTTAGTCTACACCTCCTGTTTGTCCTTTTGAAATCAGAGTTGTTTATGAAATTAATTTTCGAAAGAAATATTGACAATTGAACTAGCACTACTAGTGCTTTCAGCCCTTTGATTTTTATACACTTCTGAAAAGGATTTTATTCAGCATGACAAGGGTTAAGGTTCCAGGTATAGAAAAATTTGACCTTTGATCTCTCTATAACTTGTATATTTACAAACATTTATGAACTTGACACAATCAATTATCTTCAGTGCGTTCAGTTTATCTTTGTATATTTGTCACTCTTATTATCCTGTTGTGTTCACATAATAGGTAATCACAGATAAAAATAACTGCAAAATAAAGTAGAAAATATTGTGAAAAATAGAGATATTGCTTGTCACAAGCAGTTTCTCCTTTACTTGCAATGTTTTCCTAAACTTGAATTCTTTCGTGCATGAAATTTGGGATTATTTGATTATTGGTAAAATGAATAATATTACTGTGAGAAGGAATAGATAAAAAAACTTAAGAACACATGAATAAAAAAAAAGGGAAAAATGAAGATAAAACTGTAAAATAAAGACCTTGTGATAAAGATAAAATTGAACAATATGTTTCTACTGTTTCTTGAAAAGAAAAAGACTACATTCCATTTTTAAGAATTGTGCATCAATAACATGAAAAAAAAATGACAAAAAACAAACAAACAAAAACAAGCAAAATGCAAACAAACATGAACATGAAAGAATTTTTAGGCTGCAGATAAGATATTACAAAAATATTTTATGTCCTGATTGGCTGTCTCACTATATCCATAGATAGCTTTGAATATTGTTCAACTCGATTCTGCTTTTTCATGACCTAAAGAAAAAAGTTTTTGAAAACATTACGGAAAATGAAGAAATTTCTTATAACAACAAATTTCCGTTTTTTTTTACAAAGTTTTCCTCCTTGAAATTTAAAGAAAATTAAAATTTCAGTAGCATAAAATTATTGTTAGCAATTCCTTTCAATTTGGACCTGTCTAAAATTTTCTTGTGTGGGAATTAGTTAAAACAATGCATATTTTTTCTATCATTAGGGTCATGTTTTTCTTGACACCATGGATCCAGAGGAGTATTATGCCATGGCTTTAAATGGACATAGGCCTGCACCCATCAAGGTAGGTTGAGCTTTGTTTTTAAGAGTCCTTAGTAAATACATCACTTTACAACAGAATAAAATTGTCAAAATCAATTTTGAAACTAATAAGTGGTACTTGTATTGAATGCTAAAACACAGAAAAAGTCTTGTAGAATCAGGGTCATCCACTAAGGTCAAGGTCACTTATCAGGGTTGAGATTTTTACACTTAACCCTTTCCTGTTTAATCCCTGGTTTTTACATCACCGTGTTTTTATACTTTAGAAAATATTGTGGAAAAAGAAGAAATTGCTTGTTACAAGCAATTTCTTCTTTTTTCACAATATTTTCTACCCTACTGAGTGATTATTTTTCAAATACATTCAACTTTAAATTGTGGTCTGCCAAACCGTTGAATTTGGACCAGTCTAAAATTTCAAAAAATAGGAAAGGGTTAAGACAGAAGCTTAACATTTTGCTCTGATTCAAACACTCTTGAAGATACATGGCTCATATTTTGGACAGAGGTTCCTTTCATTGATAGGAGTCAGTTGGTTGTAATGCCAAGGCCATCAATCAAGGTCAAGTCACAAGGTCATATTACTGAAAAGGCTGTTACAGGGGCATTCTTCAGTCAAAGTGATACTCCTATAGGGGAGCAAATAAAATATTTTGATGGGAGCATGAAATCATCTTGATTATAAAAGATATATCATATTGACCCATTACCACACATTCCCAACATTAGAAACTGCAAAGGAATTATGTTTCAGAAAATATTGTGAAAAAAGAAAGATTTACTTGCTTCAAGGGATTGAACCTTTTCTGTCAATGACTCTACCCTAAACGACATTTATATTCAAATATAATTGCACCTTGATTGTTTGCATCTCCTTTCAATTTGTTCAAAATGTTGTCACTTGGTAATGGATTAAGTGATATATTTGTAAGAAGAGTTTGCTCTAAGTGGTTATTTTTTCTTTCATACTTTCCAGTATATTATTGAGATTTCTCTGTAGATTATAACTGGATTATTTTGCTAAAAGGAGTGAAATTATCAAAATGATTATCTCACTGTTTTTTGTAGATTTCAGTCACATTATGCTAATGAACTTCATCTAATCAGGACAAGAGACACTGGCGACATCATCAGGTTGTCGTTTAATTCACATGGGAAATGATGCGCTTTCAGGAATTTATCTCCCAGAGGGATATTTTGTCACATTTTCACTGAAGAAATAGAATAATTGTTTGTTATCTGTGGAAGATGATTGATCTTTCATTTTCATAAGAAACAAAAGCATATTTCCACTCTAGGCTCCACCACTTATGAAAATATAGATTTTGTTGTTCACTCAATGAAAAATGAATAGATCTTACATGGAAGCAAACAATTTTCTTCTATATATTACACATCAACACAACTTTAAATCTGATAAATTTACTTAAAAAATATAACACAGTCAATAAATTTGAAAAAAAAAGACTCAGTTATATTTTACTTCATTAACTAAACATCTTGTTTTTTATTCAACATAAGAATGAAGTCAGTAAAGAAATGGACAAAAAAATAAAAAAGTATATTAAGCACCAAGTAGAGAAAGAAAGAGTATTAAGAGGAGAAATAAAGAAGACAGAGAAGTTTATTAAACACACAACTCAAGTAGGTTTTGTAAATTTAAATGGCTACAATGAAGTGTTGAAAATTGCCAGTTGTATTATTGTAGTTTTTTTGTTTTTAAATGTTTAATGGCCAATGTTTGCTATGAAGTTACACCATTGTTGTTTAGCAACGTTTTTGATTAGTTTACATATTAAGTTCATTGTCCAGCCCACTTACTGCGTGCAAAACAGTTGTAGGTTTTTGTGGCTAGTGAGTGGGTTAGTGTGTCAGTCAATACCAATTAGGGCTATAACTCCCATATTTATATATGGATTTCAAAATAATTTCCCATAACTCCAAGAAAAAGGCCACAGCTCATGGTCAAATTTTGCAGGGTCAACATATTGTCCCTTGACAACTTTCTACTTTCCTTAGGGCTACACCCACATAAAGGGAATAATTGATTTTTTTTGGGGGGGGGGAGTATTGATTATGATTTAGAGTTTCTTAGCAGCTTCTTTTTTTATTTTACATTATTTTCTAGATTATTTTGTTGCTAGATACATCACAGTGTACCAGAATATCAACTCTGACTTCAGGATTAGTTCAAATACTTTACAGAATAACAGAATTAAGACAAACAGGCTTTCAATTAAAGCCCTTTGAATTGAGTTTTTCATATGAAGTTTGTCCTAAATTGATAAAAATACCCCATGTATGATAATGATTACATGTAGACTTACAAATCATCACAAAAATAAAGAACTTGGAGAAAAAATGGATAATATTTGTTGTGATGTATTAATTCAATCAAAAAATGTGCGAAAACACATGCATAGGTAGCTACTAAATGACTTATAATACTTGATTCAAGGTTAAAGTTAATTTTTTGTTAGAAACGATGGTTGGGTATGTCAAGAAAAAAACAAGCTACACAACATGTACCTGGTCCTCAGAGGCGGAAACGGTTACCTGTCAGTCGTAGCCTAGACACATCTAGGCCTTCCAAGGTTTGATACGAGCACGGTGGTCTCGATGCACTGTACACAGATCTGTCATGCATAGTTTGGTCTATGATTAGCAATCAAAATTTGAAGTATTTCGGCTTTCTAACCCATTATCACATGACAAGATTTAGACTAGTCCAAATTGAAAGATGTCCCAGATCACAATTTCAAGTTGGCGAGATTTAAAAAAAAATACCTTTTAGGGTATTATTACAAGCAATTTCTTCATTGTCCACAATGATTTTCAAAACATTTTTCTTGGGGGGCATAAAAAGGAGGGATTGTGTGAGAACGGGTTAAACAAATAAAAACTGTTTGAGTTACACCAAATAATTTGAAATATATGGTCCTTTTGTCACAAATGTGATCTGTTTTTGTATGTGTTTGGATTGTGTGTTGAAAAGTTTCATTTAGTTTACCCTTCTCAAGTCCTTAAAATTAAACATTGCTTTTGTACATGTAAGTAGTCTTTATTAGCACCATATAAAACACAAGGAAATTTGAAAATATCTTCTCTCAAAGCACTCATTAAGTTGCATGTTTTTTGGCAGTATTATTCCTTAGGCGTATCTTTCTCAGATTCCTTTCAAAACATTTATATGGCTTTTATTGGATGGGCATATCAGCACTTATACAAAACATTGGAAAATCTTGAAAAAATCTACTTCTCTAAAGAACTCATTTGATTTAAATGTTTTTTCAAAAAGTTCCTATAATGGATTTTTCAGAGATTCTGTCTAGAGAACTTTATGTGGTGTAAAACAGGGCTTTATTTTGATTAGGCCCCTCTTGTGCCTCTTGTTTCATTATATTGCATTTCATTATATTTATGGGTTGATAATCGTAAACCTAAGTGGGATAGCAGCTGGAGGCTAGGAAAGGATGCAGTGGTAGTACTTGTGAGAGAAATAGCAGGGATTCGTTGTTAGGTGCTCCAGTATCTGCGATATGACTGAAATAATGTAAAAAAGTGGCGTTAAACCCCATTCAATCAATCATATATATTACCTTGAAATGAATTGTGGCAATAACTTCTTTCAATTTGCTCCGTCTCCATCTATGACACAATCTTGTTACATTAGCGAGTGACTTATGTTTGTCGTTTTGAAAATGGTGGAGTTTAGTTGCCTTCAAAATTCTGGAAAAAATTACCACAGTAAAAGTGACCAGCTATATTGTACATTTCTCCATTATTCACTGACAAACAGTATTGGGAAATATGTGTGGTTTCTGATATTTCCTTCTTGTATTTGCTAAACATTTTAGATACAGCCTTAAAATGAATTAAGATAAGATTTTTGTTATACATTTACATGTCCAAATTTTTGTAGGCATTTTACCCAGAGGTGAAAATGTTTTTTTCTTATTTCTGAAAAATAAACATTAATTTCTAATTTACCATATAAAACAGAGTTTATAAAGGTTAAAAAATACCATAGAATATTATATTGATGGGTGACCTCAATGTTGTTAAGACAGATAAAAAAGCTGTAGTTAAAATATAGTAAATTTTGGTTATGAAAATCAAAGATCAAAGAAATACAATCCAAATAAGGCAAACATAATAAGTTGTAGATTCTCATCTAGATTTAATGAAAAAAAAAGGTAGGGCAGAACTTTTGTTTTCCATTTAGTAATGAGCTTGAAGTATCGCCCAATTCTGCTTATTGAAAAGATGTGTTTTGACATAGAAATGGTGCGATTAAATCATGAAAATTTACCTGTTTATGAAAGTCTTATTCAAAACCTTCTATAAATTTATGTAGCAGGAATTTCTATGAGAAAAGGATCCTTTCCCATTCCCACACAGCAAAATTTTAGACGGGTCCAATTTGAAAGAAGCTGCAGACGACAATTTCATGTTGATAGAATTTTGAATTCTTTCGTCTTTTTGGATAGAAAACACTGTGGATAATGAAGAAATTGCTTTATACAAGCAATTTCTTCATTTTCCACAATGTTTTCCAAAGCTTTTTTCTCAAGGGGCGTAAAAAGGAGGGATTGAGTTGGAATGGGTTAAACCCCTTTTTTCTATTACATTGCAGTAGTTCACAATACCCTTTCAACATGGCCTAGTTCACATGATGACAGTTACTTTGGTTACATTCTAACCAAATCCATTGAATTTTTATTTGAGTAATTGTTTTAACTTGGAGCTTTAGCAAAAAGACCACATGACAATGCTCAAACAAGAATTAAATTCCTGGAGCAAGTTTTTAAGAAGAACCTCATATGATAATTCATGCCAAGTTAGATTGCATTAGGTCTCAAGGTTATGGTAGAGATGTCATTTAGCTCATTCCCACACAATCCAACTTTTTTACGCCTTTCAAGAAAAAATCTTTGGAAAAAATTTTGAATAATAATGAGATTGCTTGTTACAAGCAATTTCTTCATTATCCACAATTTTTTCTACCCCTTTAGATCTTTAAGATTTTATAAACATGAAATAGTGGTCTGCATCTTCTTTGAACTTGGAATAGTCCAAATTTTGTCACCTGGGAATGGGTTATAGAAATTAGCCAACAGATCACAAACACCAGACATTGAGAGACCACTTTACCTCACGTTGAGCATTTGCACTAGTTTGAGCTAAGAATTTGTTTTGATGTTTTTTACACGGGTTGATTAGGAATGAGAATCTACAATTTTGTTTGGTGAGGCCTTTTTTTCTTAAAAAGAATAGATGAAACAATTCTTACCTTAGGCCTTACTTTAGCCCTAGCTCAGTAACAATCTTTCAGAACACCCACTAGTCTAGCCTGGATTGAGTCATTCATTTTTGACAAGAATTTTACACCATGTCATGGTGTCTAAAATTCTGCTTCAGAATTGCTTTGGAAGCAAAGGTTTAAAAGCTGAAAGCACTAGTTGGGGTTCAATGTTTGTTTTGAAAATAAATTTCATATACAAGCTTGGTGTGAAAAGGACAGACAGGTGGTGTAGACAAAGAACAGACTGCACCTATCTGCAGGCTGATGTTTGTCTATACCCCTGCCAAAATGGGAATATTCCGTGATCACCATGACAAAGGTTAAGAAAGACATAGTTAGGTTTACCAGTTTTGACTCCATTGACCTTTATAACATACTGTATTGTACTATCTTGTATCTTAACCATTTAATGTTTCATGACTTTACAGATAGTCTAGAAATACTGAGAAAAAATAAAACCCCATTCTATTTAAACTGAATCATTATCTGATTCTTATTTTCATCAGTATAAACATATTTAATAAATAATTATTAATAAGAATAAGTAAATAATTATCAATCAGAATACTAACTATTATACTGACTTGAGTAACAATAACTTTCAAGTTAACCTATTCCCACACAGGGATACTTTTTGACGCTCATCAAGAAAAATGATTTGGAAAACATTATGCAAAATGAAGAAATTGCTTGAAACAAATAATTTCTTCATTTTCCACCATGTTTTCAGAAAGCTGAAAAAATCTAAAGTTTCATAAACTTAAAAGTATCGTCTATAACTCCTGTCCAATTTGACCTGTCAAAAATTTTACTGTCTGGTAATGGGTTAACAGAAAATTAAAGCGTAAAGCTTAGTCGATCATATACATATTTTTTTCTCTCTCTCTGTGTGTATAGGTGTTTGATGTGTTAGAGGTTGAGGATGCAAGTTATTCTGTCATGAACTGCTTATCATATATATATATATCATTGTTGTGCATGCAATTTCTTCATTTTCTTCAATGTTTTCTCAATCATGATATCACAGTGACGAAAAAATCAGGAAATGAACTAGAAAGGTTGATAGTCAACATTCGTTTGTATATGAAATATGGAATACTATGTTGTAGCTGTGATACAAAACCTTGTATAATGGATTCTCTCTGCATAAGGGAGATCTGAAATTTGACTCATCCTTTAGTCTCATGGAATAACCAAATTTTCCTAAGTGGCTAAAAACCAAGATATAGTATCACAACTGAAACATCATATTCCCTTTCTATTACTTTTTTCAGATTTATATACAACTTGATGGTGCTTTTGTTGAACCTAAGGTATCACTGTAAAACATGTGCCATTTTGTATCTTGTCATAAATGTCTATTTTCAATTAGCTTTTACAAATAACATAACTTAATGTGTTTTGTGAATTAAAATAATGTTGTATTATATGTGCAGGTTCACTTTCAAGGCTCACAGATTATTTTTAAGAAATTAATAGGTTTTTTTCTCAAAAAATTAAAAAAAAAGATTGGGTTTTTTTTTGTTGTTTTTTTTTTCAAGTAAGGGTACTTGAATCACTCTTCTATAATCAAGCACACATGGTCAAGTATTACTTGGATACTTTCATGCAGTGCCTTAACTCTAGAAGTTCTTACAGGTTAGGGAATGAATTAATTGGATAAAAAAAATAATATTTAAAAGTACACAGAATATCTATTGATATTGTCTCTTGTGGTTTTAACCCATTACCAGATGACAAAATTTAAGACTAGTTCAAATTAAAAGCGGTTGCAGACGACAATTTAAAGTTACTGAAACTCTAGATTTTTTCTACTTTTGGGGAAGAAAACATTGTTGAAAATGAAGAAATTGCTTGTTTCAAGTAATTTCTTCATTTTCCATGATGTTTTCCCAATTGTTTTTCTTGGGGGGGCGTCAAAAAGCATCATTGTGTTGGAATGGGTTAAAGAGCAGAGTCTTGAACTACATATAATAGGCCGTTTACACTACATGTTTTAGCATATCTGAAAAAGCATATATGTTTTAAGCATATCTGCTTTTTGCGTTCACACTGTCTGCTTTAGCATATCTGCTTCAGTTGACCTTAGTCAGTCATTTCTAAGGTCATGTAGTGTATTGCATTACTGGAATATTGGGGACGAGATTTTATCATTTTGACTCATTCCTAAATTTGTTGAAAAATATAGTATTCTACGCCTAACCAAGTCTCAAGTTTTCATTAACAACATTTTTGTCGCCTTTTAATGATTTAAGGCTAAAGGTATGAAATAACTACCACAGGCGTGAAAATATAGATCAAGTGGTCGCTTGATTAACCCTGGTTGAAATTTCCGCATGTGAAGTGGAAAGGGTAATTCTACTCTACCATATTTCAGTTTCGGAAGTCTAATCCTGATTGACCTCCGCTGGATCAGTTCTTTTTTTCATACAAGTATGACACACAGACAGACAAACATACACGCAAATCTTGTTTCAGAAATGGTAAACCTATGTTGACATAGAAAACAGCATTGAAAAAAGTGAAGAGAAACGACAGTTAATACAAAGAAAATGTGAGAAAAAAAAACAACAAAACCTTTCGCCCAAGACCAGCCTGCAAAATGTTAACAGTCATAATTACAGTCCATTATTTTAGTACTATGCACATGGTCACTACTAATGTCACAGGTCACAAATGTTAGCATTGACAAAAATTTGTTTCTATCATTGCAATTGAAAAACAAAGATAAACAGACAAAAACAACAATAATTCCAAATCATTTCAAAATTAACCGGCCCATAGAAATCAAAGGTTTGTCCATAAGCAGACGATTTTTTAGACTGGCCCCATTTAAGTGGACATGCAGACGACAATTTAAAGTTCATGATATTTAAGATTTTTTCAAGCATTTTTGGAAATTGGAATAATTACTTGATGCAAGTTGCAAGCGATTTCTTTATTTTACCCAATGTTTGCCTATTTTTTTTCTTGATGGGCGTCAAAAAGCGTCATTATTTGGGAACGGGTTAAAATATGGCGAAAAAAGAGAAACTAATTTAATATTTTAACACTCGATTCTGTATTTGCGGTACTGCGGATGAATTGCCCTGAAGAAACATTGAGGGAAAGGAGAAATTTTCTTGTAAAAAGCAAACGTTTTTACTTTCATGATACTTCTTAATTTTTTTTCCTAATTTTCATAAACTTTAAAATCCTAATCTGTACACCAGTCTAAATGTTTCCTGTTAGGTAATGAGCTTAAACATTTTATTTAGCTATAATTACAATCCTTTTAATATTTGCAGCTCTTTCTGATTTCCATGCAGCTGTCTCTTCATTTTCATGAAAAAAGAAAAAGCAGATTGGAAAAAATAACAAACAATACATTACATGGCAATGGGTTATTACAAATAAAATGTAGGAATTTTATTTCACAAATGTTGGTATTAAAGAGGCAAAATGAGAGTGATGACCAGTAATTATTTATCTTGTCAGCTTATCAGCAGGTGATCTGAGAATTGATAGGCCGATTCCGTCTGAAAAAGCAGATGGAAATAGAACATGTCCTATTCCGTATGTTTAGCAGATCTGCTAGCAGAACGCCCATTATCTACTGGTTTACACTGTATGTTTTAGCAGATATGAAAAAGCAGATATGAAAAAACACATAGTGTAAAGCCCCCATAACCTCTACTTTTATGTTTGTACAAGGTTGCAAGAATAACAATAATGTTTGTATTTATTCTTGTCATGATGAATTGTAAATCCTCTACATGTTTTAATTAAAAGGCAAGGGCTGAAAGCACCGGAAGCACTAATTGTTGTTCTTATAAAAAATTCTGGCTTAAAGGTGGTGTAGACTAAGATCAGAATGCAAATATGTCTTGGCTGATCTTTGTCCATACCTCCTGCCAATGCAGGAATATTCCAGGTTTAGCATGAAAGGGTTAAAGAATTGAATAAGCCTAAGAAAATGAGTACTGTGTATTTTGTGAATGACTTTGCAAATACTTAGGAATAGTTTTTACAGAAAATCTTTGATAACAGGTAACAGCAATTTATCTAAAGAAGACTTTATGCAGATTTTGTGTTTTGTTTGAAGGATACATAAATATTTTGTAGCGCTTTGGAATTTTGAGTTAAAACTGATTCTTGAAATTGTTGAAACTATTAATCTGTGTTAAAGGGATCATGCTTGTTTTCCACTAAACTTCTATAACTGATTACCAGATAGCAAAATTTTAGACTTGTCTAAATTGAAAGAAAGTAGCAGACATCAATTTTCAGTTGATCAAAATTGAAAAAGTAGTGTATTATGAAGCATTTTTTTTCATTCTCCAAAATGATATCAAAAACTTCTTTCTTGTAGAGTATCAAAAACTGGATTGTGTTGAAATGGGCTTATGTTTTTGTCAATAATTATTATTATTCCATTATCCATTCCAACACAGTGACGCTTTATGATGCCTTTCAAGAACAAGCAATTTTCTCATTTACACAATGTTTTCTACCCAGAAAGTTGAAAAAATCTAAAATTCCATTAACTTTAAATTGTCATCAGCAACTCCTTTCAATTCCAACCAGTCTAAAATTTTAATGTCTGGTAATGGATTAATCAAAACAAAATGCGGATTATACTATTGATAAAAGGATATCAGGATGACTTGTAAAATCTTGCAGATAGAGGTAACAGATTCAGAATCTATGGAATCTTGATTTTATTGCCTATGTTATAATTAGCGAAAAATGATTATTATTGGTCTTGACTTTACAAATACCAGAAATCAAAATAGGAGTACGAGTTTACTCATAAATTATAAGTAATGATTTCATTTTCATTTATAGATAGAAACCAGACCTTTACTGGACCCGCTCATATCTCAGGGACGTGAGAGGAACGAGGAAGAACGTACAATTCTCCGGTGTATGACAGGGTATCGCTATTCAGACCGTGATATAGAGCAGGTTAAACTACCCATAATGCCTCTGGTGCCTCTTGGTCGTCATGGAACAGACAGTATTCAGTGGTTAAAAATGCCTTTATCAAATATAGAAAGTACACCTAGACAGGCTAGCAGGTAAGCATCTATTATATAATGTTATTTAACTTTACTATTAAAACAATATCAAATAAATAAGTAAATACTTTTGGAGACAGAGACACAAAACAAACCAAACAATGAACATAAAAGGCCTCTTCTAACTTTCGTTAATTTAGTTACAATACCTTATTACTACAGCTCAATGAGCTATAGTTATTGGATTTATTAATTAGGCCTTTACCATTTTTCAAATTCTAGCCTGGTCTAATTTGTAAGAAGTTGTAGGCAACAATTAAAAGTGGTTGCAATTTGAAAGGTAAAAAAACCTACAGGTTAGAAAAAATGTGGAAAAAGAAGAAATTGCTTTTCACAAGCAATTTCTTCTTTTCCCACAATGTTTTCTTAAGTATAAAATTGCAGGGGTGTAAAAACAAGGGATTGTACGGAAAAGGGTTGAAACAACAATATAAAATGTAATGGTACTCTCAGATTTAAATGGCTATTGTTTTAGCTTGTTGGTCATGTGTGCCTTCTGCCTCTTCAATAGCACTTTAGATTCTGTATTAACCCATTACCAGAACACAATTGGACTGGTCAAATTTGAAAGGAGTTGAAGACAATAGTTCAAAGCTTGTGCAAATCAAAAATCGTTGCCAGATAGGGTAGAAATCACTGTGAGAAACGAAGAAACCACTTGTAACAAACAATTTTTCTTTTACTCACAATGTTTTCTATAACCATTTTTTTCTTTAGGTGTAAAAATGTGGTAATTGTGTGGTAAAGAGATATGCTTCAGTATCATATACATGTGTATATTTTAGATATACAATGTTGCTGTCTGGTAAGCAAACCGAAATGACAAAAATACTTCAGTTTGGAGACCTATATAACACTTCAAACTCTTAAATTTTTGGAAATTTATGTTTAAATTAATAAAGATGAGAATTTAAATCATTACCACCCAATCCAGCTTTGGTACACTTTAGTAAGTAAGCTTTGGAAAACATTTTTAGAAACAGAGAAATTGCTTGAAAGAGCAACTTTTCCTTTACAAAAGCTTTTTTGTCATCCCTAACAAATTTTTTACTGAATTGGTCACAAATTATTAGCCATTTGCAACTTCTTTCAATTTTGATCAATGTAAAATTTTGTAATCTAGTCATGCTACTAGTGCCAGGGGTAAATCCACCAGAGCTGCATTATATTCCTATGACAAGGGCCCAGTGAGTACTAAATCTCACTAAGTTATTAACCCTTGTCATGCTGTATAAAATCTATTTTGGAATTGCATCTAAGAATCAAAGGGCTGAAAGCACTTGTAGTACTTGTTATTCAATAATCAAAATTTATTTTGAAAATTAATTTCATAAACAACTCTGGCAGGAAAAGTTCAAACAGGAGGTGTAGACTAAGATCAGACTGCACTTATGTGTAGAATGTTCTTTGTCTACACCTCCTACCAAAACCAGAATATTCAGGGTTCAGCATGAAAAGGGTTAAAATATTCTTGTCAGACCAAAAAGTCCATGTACATAGAACCCAACTGCCTTATTAATTGAATGACAATCCATCTTTCTTTTTTGACTACAAGAAAAAAGTATAAACACATTGTGACTATAAAAGGTGTTACTGCATTAAATATTTTTTGTCAGACCAGGGAAAAGATATAAGTGATTCAATAAATCATATTGGTGAGTATATCATGCTATCAATGGCAGAAGGCCTTGTCATTACTATTTTGTCCAAGTAAGCACATGCACGATCATCCATCCTAGCACATCCCATACAGCATTGTCTCAATGATTATGGAATGGTTGTTGTATCATGTTGTTTTCATGGAAGAGCAAACTTTATGGTTGGAAAATCAACCTTTTTTCTCCCATCCTATTAAACTTGTGATACCATGGCAAACAAAAATATGCGTATTATTTACTGAGAAAAAGTGTCAAATCAATTCCCAATATGCATCTTCCTTGTAAGAAATCTTAATCCACAAAATAACATTTTTTGACACCTCTCTAGGAAAACAATTTAGAAAACATTGTGTTAAATAAAGAAATTGCTTGCAACAAGCATTTTCATTATTTTCCACAATGCTTTGCACCAAGAAATTTGAAAAATAAAAAAATCATCAACTAAAAATTGTTGTCTGCAACTCTTTTCAATTTAGACCAGTCTAAAATTTTGCTGTCTGGTAATTGGTTAAACAAGGACAGTACTACAAATACAGTTTGAAGAGTGCTTGAATTATTCAAATATATTGCATAAGCAAAAAAGACCCTGGTCAGGGTGAGCAGGTTGTGCAGACTGACCAAGGTCGAAACTCTGCACTATTGCAGATTTTCTGAATTGAGAATGGTCTTTCTACTGTACAGTATGTTTTACCCTTCCTGTTCAATCTCTGGTTTTAATGTTCCTGTGATTTTATAATTGAGAAACCATTGTAGAAAAAAAAAGAAATTGCTGGTGACAAGCAGTTTCTTCTTTTTCCACAATATTTTCTACCCTACAGAATGTTTTTGTTTTTCACAATAAATCCACTTTTAATTTCATCTGCATAATCTTTTAATGTGGACAGGTCTATAATTTTGTAAAACAGGAGAGGGTTAATATGGGGCTCCTTTTGACTTGATAGGTTACATTTTTTTATTCCATATTTGAATGTAAATAGCAATATAATGGTAGCAATTACAGTCTATCAAGCATTATGGTGACGGTTAAATACTAACTTTTGCGCATGTAGAATTAAGAAACCCTTGTAGAAAAATTGAAGTTAGAGATTGCATATATAGACTAGGATTAAATCATATCTCTTGAAAATGCAGTGCATTATAAATCAAAATAACAATATCCCCTACCTAGGAACTAGAGGGGGGTAAATTGGTTTCACCATGTCTGTCTGTCAATCTGTTCATCCATCCATCCATCTGTCTGCCCATAGACTTTTTTGTTTCCATGCTGTAACTCAAGAATCAATTGACCTACAACATTGAAACCTCATGCAATTGTTGCCAATGATCCAAATAAATGCCCTATTGTTTTAGGGCTTTGAAGGTCAAAGGTCTACTGTGGTATTTCAGTGACAAAGCACTGGTGGCGGTGGGGGGGTATGAGTCTACTTTGCAATGATTCTAGTTTTTTCTGTCATTGTAGGATGATTGAGGACAACTATGTCAAATTATTTTAAAACCTTTCCCTAAATATAATATAATGCTTTTGATAAGTTCAATTTTAACATATTGTGACATGTGACCTTGTTCTTAGAGCTATCCAAAAAAATTTGATATAAAACAATTGAGCAAAATTATTTTGACATTAATTCTTAACCATTCCATCAAAATCCCGCTTTTCTGATGCCCTTCAAGAAAAAAGCTGTGGAAAACATTGAGGAAGTGAAGAAATTGCTTGTAACAAGCTATTTCATTAATATCCACAATGTTTTCTACCCTATAAGGCAAAGATTTTCTAAATTCCACCAACTTGAAATTGCTGTCTTCTTTGAATTTGGACCAGTCTCAAATTTTGTCAAGTGGCAATGGGGTAAATGCAGGAGTTATGCTTTTGACAAGCTTTAACAATTGACCTTGACTTGTGACCCTGATGGTATAGCTATGAAAAAGGATAATTTCAAACAGAACATTTACTTATGATATAAGCAACTTTGTCAAATTGATTTGAAATTCTTCCATAAATGTGGGAGTAATACCCCATACAAACTTGGAGGGATGGATGCCTAGCCAACACAAAATGATATCCATCTGCACTTTGACTGATAACAAAAAAATGTATATACAGGAAAATTTGATTTTAAACTGTAATATTGTACCATTTTTGTAGACCTCAAATTGTATGTTCTTAGACATCTATCTGTCAAACTCTTACAAGGAGTCCACTCAGTTTTAATCTATTGACCACCACAACCAATATTCACTGTAAGGGAAGAAATGTAATCCTGTGTAAAGACATTTTTAGTCTGCATTGTATGCCAACATTATTCAGCTATTCTATAGTTTTAGTTTTCTGTTGTTGCATGTTAAATACTTATATTAATTAAACATGGCATGCTTAATTATCCTAAAACTAAAGGCTAGAGGTCTTCAAGCACCTACAGTAGAACCTTGATAATTCAAATGTCACTGGTTCTTAGGTATGTGGTCGTATACTTTAAGCGGTCCCGATCTTTTTCCTTCTTTATCTTTGTTAGAAAATTCTGTCTAATTCGAACGTCAGTGGTTCGTAGGTTCTAGGCCATTTCAAGTCCCGATAGTATGTTTATAGCACAAACTTCTGTTTAATTCGTAGTTGTGATAAACTAATTTTGTCTCCAATCACCACTTACCTTGATTTTCACACCTGCTGATCTATAAGACAATTATATGTTATCATGTACCTTTAGTTAAAAGGGGCTGTTTGGTTTGTAAGTTGGGTAATTAAACAAATAAAGATTCCCGTAATTCTGGCTGAAAATTTACTTTAAATTGACGCGCCCCATTTGTATCGGTGTTATTGCTCACTTAGAGATTCTAGCACTTTATTTTATTCTGTGGTTGCTTTCTTCACAACCATCGGTCCTTCTTTTTATGATTTGATGGTAGAATACTCAGAGTGATTTGATCATATGTATTGTAGAGGGAAATCAATAGATGGAGTCCACCATTTGATACAAACACAATGTTTAAAAAATTCTAAAAATTAACACAGAAATAAAAACATAAAAAATACAAGAAGAGTAATTTTTAATGTATCTTTATGTATTCCTCAAATAATATCTGCAGGTCTTGTGTAGAAAAAATAACCAATTTAGAATCGATTCCTAAATGGGAGACAGAACAAGACCATGTCAGATCCCATGTACCACAAACAGCCGACTTCTTGCCCTCCGTTTTGTTCGTACTATGCTTATTTCGTATAAATTTTCCTGGTCCTTTGCGCTACGAACTACCAAGGTTTTACTGTATATTGCTCCACCATCTTGAATCAGCCTGCAGGTCTGAATTTACTTCATTCGCAAATAGATGTCTTGAAAATCTCATGCACTCCTAGAAGCATTACCTACATTCAGTAAGGAGAGAAATGAAGCAATATAATTCAGTATTACAGAATGAATTACATTCCTTACACTAGTAAATTAGCATCTTTAACAGACATAAGGCTTACCCACAAAATCAAAATCTTTTTAACAAATCAATTTTTTTTCAATGAATCTAAGTATTGCTATATGGTTATTGGTGTAAAATTTAGTTGAAATTTCACTGGCTATTTTCTGATTGATTAAGAAAATTTTCTAAGTTTACAGTATGTACAATATATCATAATAAGCCACACCGAATAAAAGGCATGTTTACATCTGATTAAAATTTGTTGAAGGCAACAGTTACTTATAAAGGGTAACTGAGGATCATTCCTGTGAACTGTATGACATCCATTCAATAATTTCTGAGGGAGAGAGAAAGTTTAAGGGGGAAACAAATACATATAGTAAGGCCTGTTGAACTTAGCCCAGTGGGGCTAAAAACATTTGTATCAATTTTTGTCTTGAAACTATATGTAAGGCTTCTATTGGTTAATTTTTTACATTTTAGTATATTTTTCTCTTCTCTTCAAAGGATCCAAAGCCTTTTTTAATGTGATCTTATGAAATATATAGGGAATATTACAACAGTGTCTTTTTCTATCTGTTGTTATCATGTTCTAGAATCGTGTGTAGGTATTTTTTTTGGATGAGACTGAAAGTCGAATCCAATAAAAAATACATACACACGATTCTAGAACACAATAACAACAAATAGAAAAACACACTGTTGTAATATTCTTTTTGTTATATACCTTCAGGACATGACATTAAGAAAATTTTCTTAAATGATTAAGAAAGAACCAACTTTCCGAAAAAAAACAAACGTCAATACACAAAAAAGTAGCCCGTGTTTAATGGTACTCGACGAATAAGTTATTTTGGTACATGCTGAATATTGATTTTTTGTCTGTCGAGTTGTATTTGATAGCCGGATTTTAATTCATATCGTTTATAGGTATTTAATAAAATAGCATTATTCCAACCTAAGGTATCCATATTGTAGACACAGTAAAGATATATAATCATGGAAAACATAATGGGAACTAGAGAAATTCCTTGCTAACAAGTAATTGTTGACAGGTCTTCTGCAATCCCCTACATTTACTCAAATCAGTTTTGTCAACTTTTAATTGGTTAATTGTATTTTCAGGAAAAGAATGATAGGTAAATTCAACATGACCCAGATAGATTTCGACACCTGGTCTAAATATCAATACAATCATCAAGAAGTTGATAAGGAGCTTCAACTGCAGAAAAAACGGCAATACCCAGAAGAGCTTCAACCACCCTACCCTAAACCTGTCATTCGTCGTCCCGGACTTAAACCATCACCAGAGAAAAATGTGTCTTTTGAACTTGTGCAACCTACAAAAGCAGAGACTTTAGCTATTGAGCCAATAAACCCTGTTTCAGAACAAGTCGCTATAGGTGTTGGAAATGAGTGAATTTGGTATTCCTCTGATCATTTGTTATTTGAGATACCTGAAAAAAATGTTCCAGGACAACATTTTGCTTGTGGCAAAAGTAGATCTCCATCTCAATCATTGTTCTTAAATCTCTGAAATGATATGATTTCTCAATAAGAACCAGAATTCTGAAGAAATCAGACCAATCTTACATTCAACTGTTTTCTATAGACTCCTAAATATGTGATAGATAAAGCTTTGCTTTGTGGCAGGTTTTTAGAAATGTGTATCAAAATGTTTTAACTTGTAGACTGCCTATTTCATTTTTTCATTTGTTTAAGTTTGGATTAGAAATAAGCCGTCAAATTTGTACTTGATTTTTACATATGCAATACAAATTGTTTGTAAGGAAATTATTTTCCCTTTTGTAACTTGATCGCCAGTGTTGATGAAAAAATCAATTAACTAATCAGATCATTCATCTGATGTTAAACTCCTTACTACACAATGACACTTTTTTACACCGCTGAAGGAAAACAATTGAGAAAACATTTTTTCATTTTACACATTCTAAAATTTTATAAACTTCAAATTGTTGTCTGCAACTTCTTTCAATTTGGGCCAGTCTACAATTTTGTTGTGAGGGAATGGCGACATTACCTGACAGCAAAAATTTAGACTAATTCAAATTGAAAGAAGTTGGAGATGACAATTTCAAGTAAAGAGAATTTTGAATATCTCATTTTGGATAGAAAACAACATTGAAAATGAAAATAATGCTTGTATCAAGCAATTCCTTCATCTTCAAAACTTGTTTTTCTTAAACCATTCACACACAATCAGGCTTTCCTATGCCCCTAAAGAAAACATCTTTGTAAAACATTGTGAAAAATTCAGAAATTGATCTTGCCATCTGGTAATAGGTGAAGTCTTTGCTTAACCCATTACCAGATGGCAACATTTTAGTCTGGTCTAAATTTATTGAAGTTGCAGACGACAATTTAAATTTCACGAAGTCTTTGAAATCTTTGTCTGTTGGAGTAGAAAACATTGTGGATAATAAAGAAATTGCTTGTAACAAGCAATTTCTTCATTTCCAACAATCTTTTCAAAATCTTTCATGAGCATTTAAAAGCGATATTGTGTAGGAATGGGCTAAGGGGCATCAAAAGGTATGATTGTTTGGGAATTATTAGATAAAACATTTCTTTCAGATAAGACAATGTTTTTAGGCTACTTTCATATTATAACTATAGCTTTTCCAAGCCGTAGTTATGACATTTTGGTCAGCCACCAACACTTTACCTTTTTATGTCTCAATCATATATTTTGCTAGCTAAAACTCTTTGATATCAAAGTCAAACTTCAGTGTCGGAGGTCAATTGGCATGGCTAGCAATCTGTCAGCCCTAGTTACAAACTTACAAAAATGTCTTTGTGATACTTATACATGTACGAGAAAGATGTATGCTAGTTTAGATAAACAGAATCTTATTCTAAAGAGCTCATCATGCACTTGTTACTTTATACATTCTTGTTAAAATTTTGCAAATGCTTGATTACATATTAACCCATTACGCCACATCAAAATGTTAGACTTGTCCAAATTTCCACCACGTTTTCAAAAGCTTTTTTTCTAAGAGGTATCTAAAAGCGTCACTGTGTGGGAGTTGGTTTATAAAGCAATGTGACTGTAATACATCAGAATTACTATAATTTGGCTACTTTGTAATAGTATATATAAATATGATTTATGTCATGGTTGCAGGGAATATTTTGATGGGCAAGCCAAAAAATTTCTTAGTTTATAAACACTTAACCCATTCCAACACAGTGGAATTTTAGACTGGTCCAAATTGAAAGGAGCTGCAGACGACAATTTCAAGTTGATTGAATTTTAAATTTTTTCGTCTTTTTGGATAGAAAACATTGTGGATAATGAAGAAATTGCTTGATCCAAGCAATTTCTTCATTTTCCACAATGTTTTCCTAAGCCTTTTCGTTGAGGGGCGTAAAAAGGAGGGATTGAGTGGGAATGGGTTAAACCAGTAATGCCCTCACCCAATTATATGAGTGTCTATTTTGATATCTTTGTCCTTTTTCTACATTAACTCATTCCCATACAATTATGATTTTTGATGCCCACAAGAAAAAAGCCATGAAAACATTGTGGAAAATTAAGATATTGCTTGTCACAAGCCATTTCTTTATTATCGTCAGTGTTTTCTACCAAACCCCCATCCCCAGCCCCCTAAAATCCTCAATTCATCAACTAAAATTTTGTCATTTGGAAATGGGTTAAAGAAGCATGACCTTGCGACTTGTTCTTGTGTGAAGTTCCACCACAAACTATAGGGTCCCGGGTGTCTCAGCAGTAAGGTTAGATAACCATTGAAAACTCTGGATACCATGGTTGAAATTTTAAAAATTCTTTAATCATCTACTCTTCCTGAGCCTTGATATTTTACATGAAACATTAGCACATTTACCTCATTTTAAATGGTCATAATTATGACCATCAGACTCAAAATCTTGGAGGTGTGTTGGGGTGCGTGTCAGAAGTCCAAGTCAAGTCACTGGTTAATTCTCTGGTTTGCATGGTATTTAGAGCCCCAGTCACCTGTGATACCTAGGATCCAGATGGATAAGTTAACTTTGCCATGACTTATTAGAAAAAAATGATGCATCATATACATTTTAAATATGTAGGTAAATGAATAACGTCAATTTAAGATGTTAATGGTTTATTGAAGATCATTTAACTACAATTTTGAATACATATCTAACCAATTGCAAGATGGCAAAATTTTAAACTGATCCAAATTGAAAGAAGTTAGACAACTATTTAAAGTTTATGATAATTCATATTTTTTTAAACGTTCTTGGTAAAAAACTTTGTGGACAATGAAGAAATTGCTTGTTACAAGCAATTTTTTCATTTTACAAAATGTTTTTTTTGAGGGGCGTCAAAAAGGGTCATTGAGTAGGAACAGGTTAACTGACTGTCCATATTTTATGAATCGCCTCTGACCTTTCAATTTGGACCTGTCTAAAACTTTGTAGTTGGTTAAAAGGATTAAGAGTCCACCTGTAATTAGTGTAAAAGGGAGTTTAATCTCCAAATTAGAAACAATAATGGCTGAAATTGTAGCCATGCTTTTGTCCTAGTCATAAACTTTAGGGTAGCAAACTTGTCTTCAATGTTAGTAGTGCCTTATCAGTGTTTGTACTCTAATTAGTGATGAAAATTAATTATCGTTCTAATCCTATCCTTTTATTCAGGGATCTTGAATAAATGTCCAAGTCCAAATTGTTTTCTTCTTTGCACAACATCTAATTAAGTGCTTATAATTGTACGTAAATTTATTTACCTATTCCCCTCAAGAAGAAATTTTTTTATAAACATTGTGGAAAATGTAAAAAAAAAAGCGGGGATTGTGTTGGAATAGGTTCGAATCCAATGAAATTTGAATATTTTTACTTGGATTCTAATAAATTTCAAGTTTAGACATGGCTGGGGTATTTGTTATCTATTAATACAGATTTTTGAAAAGATTTTTCTCCTTTTGCTACAATAGTTTTTGCCCCATAGGATGATTCTATTTTAATTTACACTCACCTTGCATAACCATCTACAACTTCACTCAACTTTGATTGGTTTATAATTTTATCTTTCATCTGGTTCTGCAGACTGAGGGCCATTTAACCAATTACCAGATGATAAATTTTAGACTGGTTCAAATTCAAAGAAGTAGCAAACGGCAAGCTGATGAAATCTGAAAAAGACTTTGTCTTTTGGGATAGATAGCATTTCAGGAAGCACTGTGGGACAAAAAAGAAACTGCTTGTTACATTTTCAACTGTGTTTTCCAAATTTTTACTTCAGGGGCGTAAAAAGCAGGATTAAGTTGTTAATCCTTTCTTGTACAAACCCGTGATTTTATGTAACTGTGATTTATACTTGAGAAAACATTGTTGAAAAAGAAGAAATTGCTTGTTACAAGTAATTTCTTCTTTTTCAACAATGTTTTCTACCACATAGGACGGTTTCATTTCAAATTGGATCCAATTTTCATTGTTGTCTGCAACCTCTTTTAATTTGGATCAGTCTAAAATTTCAAAAAAACAGGAAAGGGTTAAGTTGAAAACCAAATTTGTTCTGTTATTTTGTGTACTACTAGTTATTTTCTCCTGTTTACTTGTATGTGATTTATATTTATATGAAAATAAAGTTTTCGTGTGAAATATTACTTTATTATTTTGGCTGTTTTTAACCCATTTCCACACGATCCTGCTTTTTGAGGTGTAGAAAGCATTGCGGAAAATCAAGAAATTGCTTCCAATTAGTGATTTCTTAATTTTCCACAATGTTTTTCACCAAAAAAGTTGGAAAATCTAAAATTTCATTAATATTGTCATCTACTTCATATTTGAATTTGGGCCAGTCTAAAATTTTGTCAACTTATCACACAATTCACACTCGTTTTTGAAAATTCTTCTGTAACTTCCAAGGTAGCATAAAACCTACATAAACTTTTGCAAAGGGCACAAACTTACATTTACATGATGAATTGAAGTTGAGAAGAATTACTTCCCTTAATCTTTCAAATTTTATTCCCCCCCCCCCCCCCCCCCCTATACCACTCACCTGATCATGATAACTCCAGGCTTTACTGCGATAGTTTGCAAAATTTTGGTAGAATATTATGGCAATGCTTTATACAAAATTTGAAAGCTATAGGCTGATTTATTATTTGGGGAAAACTTACAAGCAAAAAGACTTGTAGTCTCAGAAGAGAAGATTTTAAAAGGTTTCTTCTATTTGATGCCATGACAATCAGTTTTTACCAAATTTCAATCCTAAATGTAATTCATAAACAGGAGTTCCCGAGGAACTTTCCTGCAAAGTTTGGCCCAGTGGTTTGAGCATTATATCATTTAAAGAAATCCTAAACTTCAACAAGCATTCTGAAGTATTTCATAGCAATACAAAGTCCCCTACTCCTCTAGAGAGATATCTTTTTGGGTGGTAAAGGAGATCCTTCAAAGTTTTACTGTTGTGTCTCACTTAGTTGCAATTCTTTTTTTTTTTTTTTAAATTAGAAAATAAAGTTATCTCTTTTTGTTATGAAATTATACTTCATAAGTAAAGATTGCAAAGATAAAATAAAGAAGGTGTGCATGACATTTCAAGTGTGAAGCCAATTTTAGAATTGCGTATTTATTGTGAGGGAGACCTTGTTGTAATTTCCAAGTAATTTTTTTAGTCAAGTATCTTTATCTTCGTGGACCAATGGACCAGAACAAAACGTAAACTTGTTCTGAAACTCATTAAGGTGAACTTAAATACATGTATCAAATAAACAGCTCAATACCTGCCAGCATTTAGAAAAACAAGAGTGCCATTGGTTCTTAAGTCCTTCATAGTCAATGACTACAAAGCCTGAGTGAACTAATTTTAGCCAAATGTGACCAATTATCAAATCTTGCCTTGAAATCAAGAGCAAAGTCTTACAAAATTTCAAGATATTTATGCCAGAAAATCGCATTTTAATTCCATAGAGGATTTCTTTAGATCAGACCTAGTTTTCTTACCCCATGTGACTCAATATATGAATTGACAGATATTTTTATGGAGACATTACAACTTTCTGAACAAATATCAATTTAGCTGGGCCAAGAAAGCAGCCTCTTAGAGTGCAAATTATTTAAACAAAAAATGTGACCTCTGGAGTGTAAACAAGGTTTATCTAAGAAATTTACCTAGTGACCTAGTTTTCTAGCTCCACTGGCTGAAAGACAGCAAGCTATTGTCATGGTGTTGTGTCCTTCATGTGTGCATGTGTTAGCCCGTCCGTAAACTTTTACTTTGAAGAATTCAACCACAGCTAGATCACAAAGAAGTCCAGAAACTGATATACTAGACTGGCTGACAGACTGACGAACAGCTGAAGTCCCTTTGGCTTTGCCCGTAGGGAACTAATAAGGCCCAACCGTAATCCCCTTTGGGCCTAACTCATTCCCTCTCAATTAAGCTTTTAGACACCCCAAAGGAAAAAAGCTTTGGAAAACATTTTTGAAAATAAAGAAATTGCTTGTAACAAGCAATTTCTTCATTTTACAAAATGTTTTCCACTCAGAAAGATGAAACAATCTAAAATTTCATCAACTTTAAATTGTCATCTGCAATTCCTTTCAATTAGGACCAATATACAGTTTTGTCATGTGGGAATGGGTTAAACCAATGGTGTCATGATTATAGAAATTTCTAAAAAGGTTTATGAACTGTGTTCCATCTCAAATATCAAGGTGTGGGAGAAAATTTTTTGAATACCTTAAATTTCTTCCTTTATCCTTAAAGTTTCATTTTTTTGTTTCCTTTTTGCAAAAATAGTTTTTTTACCCTATTTCAATTCTTTTCAGATAAATAAAACAGGTATCTACAGAAGATTCCTGCTAATTTGAATTAGGGTCTTGAGAATGATGTCATTGAAAACAAGAGCTTTGTCCACAGGACACAGATGCCCCCACCGGTAGCTTTGATAATAACAAAGGGCAAAAACTCCAAAATTATGCAAGCAAGATTTGTGGTTCTTGTTCACTGCACTTCTTCTCAATGAGGTCTATCCATCTATGAAGTTTCAAGTTGATAGCTATTATACTTTCAGAGATATGCCCTGGATAATTTGGGGACGGATGGAAGGACAGAAGGAAGGAAGGACGGAAGTATTGACAGATGGACAAAGGCAAATCTATATGCCCCCCCCCCTTCACATTAAGTGGTGGGGGCATTAAAAGCGCCATTTTGAGGGAATGGGTTAACATACTTCTTCTATTGAATGCTGCCTCACTGATAGTAGCTCCATCTGTTGACTTTACTATTTTTTCCTCTAATTTGAGGACTATTCCTCTACACAATTATCAACCCAATACGGCAATACCAAACAATTACTCTTTTTGATGCCTGAAGGAATATGATCATTGAAATCTTCTGCAACTTCCTTCAAATTGGACCAGTCTAAAATTTTGTTGTCTGGTAATGGGTGAAATGATCATTTAGGGGAAGTTATCCTAAAATGTGAAGGAAACAGAACAAAAGTATTCATTCGAAAGAATTTACAAAGAAAATTTGTAACAAAATGACAGTTTAATGGAGGAATAAACTAAACTGATTAATTTTCATGTATTGCCCTCAACAAAGTCTCTTTCTGTGGTAAAATTTTGGTAGATCTATTCAACAAGAACAATAAAGACAAACACTTTCTATATCAATAATCTCTTTATTTATTTTGGATCATGGATGCATTTAAACAATTATACAAAATTAATTATTTTGAGAACAAAATTACAAGAGCTGTCAGTGGACAGCAATGCTCTAATATTATAAGTGCTGGATAGTAAAAGCAATTTAACCCTTTTCTGTTTTGCAAAATTTTAGACCTGTCCAAATTCAAGGGTTTTGCATACTAAATTTAAAGTTAATTTATTCTGAAAAATAACCATTAAGGTAGAAATATTGTAGAAAAAGAAGAAATTGCTTTTTAAAGCAATTTCTTCTTTTACAATATTTTCTCAATTATAAAATCACAGGAATGTAAAACCTTGAGTTGTACAGGAAAAGGTTAATTTTGACACAGAGTAACTTTCCACTAAATGAACATCAGGGTAACGCCTACAGAAATTTAATTCAATTTAGGAAACACATGTGCAAAGTTTTAAACCATTACCATGTGTAGTAATTGATATATAACATCTCTTCATGTAAACAAAAAGATTTAAGGCACAAAGTATATCAAGTTTTCTTGAGAACCATACTAGCAAGTATAAATAAAAAAAAGCATTTTAACATTTTAACCCATTCCCATACAGTTCTGCTTTTTACACCCTTCAAGGAAAAAGATTCCGTAAACATTGTAGGCCATGAAATTGAAAATATTTAACAATCTATTCTATCGGACCAAGTGTTTCTTAGGTTTCCATGAGAGAGAGAACGGTGCATGACAGTCAAGGTCATTTTGGTCAATTGTTTGGAATTGATCAGTTTTTTTGAGAAATTAAGAATTAGGATTATTGAAATTTTAATACGGAAATTTTTTTTACACAATGTTTTAAGTTTAAAAGACATAAAAAATACAATAGGAATTCATCATTCACATAGTAGTTTCGCAGAAAGTTTTCTCTAAAAAAGGCTTAACCCAATATACATTTTTTAGCTTGTTACACAGAAAAAAACCAACATGAAAATTATAAAAATTCAAAAATCAATATTTTCTACCCTAAAATACAAAGATTTTTAAAATTCTATCTGGTTTAAATTGTAGTCTGCAACTTCTTTTAATTTTGGACCAGTCTAAATTTAGTCATCTGGCAATGGGTTGAGGTACACGTCTTTGGTTACAGCTCATTTTACACAGTCTCTATTCATTATCAAATGACCAATCTAAAGACTGCATCATAGCATAGCAACCTCAGATTAATTTATCACAGAACACAGCTTAAAACTAGATATCTCAAGGTGATAAATACATCAGGATTTCAATGTATCTGGATTGACAAGTTTGGTGTATTTTGGATCATAATCTGGCCAGAAGGTAGGATTGATCTTTGAGCAGTTTGGTACCCAGGGGTCCACTAATCGTCTGTTCATTATGGCAAACTTGTTTCCTGTTACCCTGAGTAAAAATTTCCAATAGGCTGGACGTAAGTTGTGAGGCTCCAATACAGCCTAAAATCAAAATAGCACATATCTAACTTTAAAAGAATTCATGAAATCATTGTTTTACTGTTATATCTATATTTTCATTCAATGAACACCAAAACCTACATTTTCTTGAGTGACAGAGCAGTAAGTGAAAAATAGCCTTTGATGTTCTCTTAATGAAAGTTAATCAATCTTAAAATTAATCAATCTTAACAGACATAACATTATTCCATTTTCTTGATGCAAAAACATTCCTATGCTTTTTCAGTTAAACTTTCATGTGATAATTTGCCGAGAAATCTCGCTAATCCACTAGAAAGCATAAGAGAAATCCTATGAAAAGTTTTTGAAGAGAAATTTATGTAAGTATCACAAAAATATATAAAAGAATTTTTTTGAATATCTCAAAAATACATGAAAAATGTTGCTAATCTTGGATTAATTTCAAAAAGAGTTGTTGTTTTTTTAACAGAGACAAATTTCAACAAGATTTAACAGGGATACTCACAGCATGAAAGACTAGGGCAGTAGAAATACTATAAATTATTACATCTGCACACTTTATATAAGGTACCAAACCTAAGGCAATGCCTTTGAAATAAAGCACCTGAAATGAGATATGTATTTACATCTACACACTTTATGTCATAAATTATAGTACCAAACTTATGTCATTATAGCATCTGAAATTAAATATCATACATTTTTAAACCGACACACCTTATTTCATAAATAACAGTAACAAACTTATGTCTATCCCTTTGAAATATAGCGCTTGAAATTAACCCATTTCCAAAAACAAATTTTTAGACTGGTCCAAATTGAAAGGGGTTGCAGACAACATTTTCAAACATAAACAATTTTTAATTATTTTAACCTTCAGGGTAGAAAACATTGTGGATAATGAAGAAATTGCTTGTAACAAGCAATTTCTTCATTTTCCACAATTTTTTCCAAAGCTTTTTTCCTGGGGGGTGTCTTAAAGTTTCACTGAGTGGGAATTGGTTAAATACTCTGCATATTTACATCTTCAAACCTAATCATGATAAATTTCTATATACCTCTATAAATTACTAGTAAAATGTATACATTTCATACAACCTCGAACACATCGGAAAAAATATTCAGTATCTGATAGTGTCCAATGTGGTTTCATGTAAAATAGTATAATATAACATAATTTCATTCTGTAGATGACCTCAAATTATGCAAAAATGTAAATTAACATAAGTAGAACATTAAAGAAGTAGAGATTTACTTTTAGAAATACAGATTTCTTTATTGAATTTATTTAATAACAAGAGCACTGCCTACCGCTGCCTAAGCTCCGCTACTGGGTGCTTGATAGTGGATAAAAGCACAAAATGCATCTAGAGTTATCCCCCTTGATAGTATAGGTTGCTCTTTTGATAGTGAACAAGTGTGCCAAAATTCAAGTGAATGCCTTTACTAGAACCAGAGATATCACAAATTATCAAAGTTTTTACATGACGATAACGACAATGCCAACACCAAGGCTACAGCAATACCTCGGGTTTGTCCGAAAACAGCCAAGCTAAAAATGAAGGTATATAAAAATAAATGGAATACAAAGTTACAATAGTGATACAACATTTTGAATTTGTGGAGGAAAATTTTGATATTCCACTTGACCTTCGTCTTGTGAAATATCAAAATGTTCTCTGTAGCTCAAAGATGTTTTATTGCTATCCTAACATAATATTCCCTATTCATAGTACCAGAATTATGTCTATCCCTTTGAAATACAGTACCTGAAATAAAACATTGAACACTAATACATCTATTGACCCATTACCACACGACAATGTAAAAATATGTAAAAAGGTCCTGTCCATTGAGTGATATTTATCTTCAGATCGAAATTTCTTGAAGGAATCTCATAAAGCAACACCTAAGGATCATACCTGTGATTTTCGTTTGAAATCCATCAACCCTTTCCCATTTTGCCAACTTTAGACCTGTCTAAATTCAAAGCTTTACCAGACAAACATTTAAACTGGATTTAATTTGAAAAATAATCTTTCAGTAGGATAGAAATATTGTGAAACAAGATGTGTTTGTTACACCATGCCTCCGGAACAGGGTGATTTTTATTGGGTTTTTTTTTTTCTTTGTTTGAGGGAAAGGGATGAAATTTTGACCTTGACCTTAATAAAATGACCTAGCATTTTAACTTAATTAAGATTGAAGTTATAGGAAAAAGTTTAGTTGGCAAGTTTTTGAGTAATATTTAAGGGTTTAGGGTTAAAATTTTGACCTTGACCTTGATGAAATGACCTTCCCCAGTTGCGCCTTGTTGAGACCTATTTACATACCAAATATTAGCATTGTAACTTAATTAGGGATGAAGTTATAGGAAAATGTTTGGTTGGCAGGTAAATTTTTTGAGAAACATTTTAGGGAAAAGGGTTAAATTTGTGACCTTGACCTTGATGAAATGACCTTTCCCAGTTGCGCCTTGTTGAGATCTATCTACATACCAAATATTAGCATTGTAACTTAATTAGGGATGAAGTTATAGGAAAATGTTTAGTTGGCAGGTTAAGTTTCTGAGTAATGTTTTAGGGAAAAGGGTTAAAATTTTGACATTGACCTTGATGAAATGACCTTCCTCAGTTGCGCAATGTTGAGATCTAACTACATACCAAATATTAGCATTGTAACTTAATTAGGGATGAAGTTAAAGGAAAATGTTTAGTTGGCAGGTTTAAGTTTTTGAGTAAAATTTATGGAAAATGATTAAAATTTTGACCTTTACCTTGATAAAATGACCTTCTCCAGTTGCGCCTGAGTTGATCTATCTACATACCAAATGTTAGCATTGTATCTAATAAGGGATGAAGTTAAAGGAAAATGTTTAGTTGGCAGGTTAAGTTTTTGAGTAACATTTAGGGAAAAGGGTTAAAATTTTGACATTGACCTTGATGAAATGACCTTCCTCAGTTGCGCAATGTTGAGATCTAACTACATACCAAATGTTTGCATTGTAACTTAATTAGGGGTGAAGTTAAAGGAAAATGTTTAGTTGGCAGGGTAAGTTTTTGAGTAAAATTTTATGGAAAATGGTTAAAATTTTGACTTTGACCTTGATGAAATGACCTTCTCCAGTTGCGCCTAGTTGAGATCTTTCTACATACCAAATGTTAGCATTGTATCTAATTAGGGATGAAGTTATAGGAAAATGTTTAGTTGGCAGGTTAAGTTTTTCCGTAATGTTTTAGGGAAAAGGGTTAAAATATTGACATTGATCTTGATGAAATGACCTTCCCCAGTTGCGCCTTGTTGAGATCTATCTACATACCAAATATTAGCATTGTAACTTAATTAGGGGTGAAGTTATAGGAAAATGTTTAGTTGAAGTTTTGCAGACAGACAGACGGACAGACGGATGGACAGACAGACAGACGGACACCGGTAAAACAATATGCCTCCGATCTATCGATGCGGGGGCATTAAAATAAGAAATTGCGTGTTACAAGCAATATCATCTTTTTCTACAATGTTTTCTCAATAATAAAATCACAGGAACGTAGAAACCAGGGATTGAACACGAAAGGGTTAAATAGTTTCTAAGAAAACTTTTGCTTCAGTCCATTCATGAATATCAAAACTTTCCATACCAGCCATTTTTTGTTATAAATGCAACAGTTTTAGGGAATGTTGTATAGGGTAACTCAGAGGATAATACTTGTGAATTTCTGTTGATATTCAAGAAACTAGACTATAAATGAATGTGATTTATACTCCCAATCATACCCCATGTCACGGACAAATTATTTTGACACTAGATTACAGTCATTTTTCAATCATAGGCATCTTTACTCAAAGAAAGGTAAATGAACTGTTTCTAAGTCAAAATATGCATAATTGGCTGATACTGAATGCACATGAGAAAATCCAGTTAGTACTTCAAGATAAAATGTGCAAGCAAGGTTTTTAAACAAAAAGCAGAACTCTGTGAAAAACATTTAGAATGTAAACAAAATAATACATGCACATCTTTGAGTGACACTGAGTTACAACTGACATATTGTTTTAAACCATTCCCACACAAGCCCCCTTCTTCACATCCCCCAAGAAAAAAGCTGTTGAAAACATTGCGGAAAAGAAGGAATTGCTTGAAACAATATTTTCAACCCAGAAAGATAAAGATTTTTAAATATCATCAGCTTGAAATTGTCATCTGCAACTTCTTTCAATTTGGACTAGTCTGAAAGTTTGTTGTCTGGTAATGGCTTCAGTGATATTGTAGTGAGCAGAATTTACTGCTCAAGCTACAAAAGAAATCCTAGCTTTACCTCGGCTAATTTAGCTGCACTGTACAAGGCTAAAGTTTGACTTTTATAAAACAACATTGACCATCCAGCTAGAAAACCCGCAATCATACCATGGAGTTTCTCATCTTTGTCTCTGGACCACCGCAGCAAACAATTCATGGCCTGAAAATAAAACAATATTGATAATTATATCATATTGTAAACCATTCCTACACAATAAATCTTTAAATAACCCTAACACAAGAGGCCCTGAAGAGCACACCTGAGATAAAGGCTCTTTTTCTTTCAACAGTCTAATTTGATATTAGGGTTAGTGGGCCTGACCATTCTTTATACATATATAGGCTCTGTGCCTGGGTATCCGAAATTCTTAATGACAAATTCAAAGGCTTTAGGACTAATATGAAATGAGGAGAACACTTTTTCCTCCCTCTGGATTAATGGGTAATAATTTTAAAAATATGAAAGAAGTCAATGAACTGATGCTTCATGTTAAGTATCAGGGCTGAAGGCCAAGTGGTTCAGGACCGGAGAATTTTTAAAGATTTAACTTTCATTGCTATTGCAACAACATTTCTTCAACTAGATTTCTATCATTTTAGCTATTGTGAAAGAGGACCACCTAAGGAAATTTTTTGCCAAATTTGGGTGAAATTGGTCCTTGAGTTTGAGAGGAGATGTCATTCAAAAATTGTTCTTTGTTTCAAAATAGGTCTCACCCCCCTGGAGTTCTCTCCCTATGGGACCCGAGGGTAATGATTTTAGCAATTTTGAAAGAGGTCAATACTCTGATGTTTCACGCAAATTACCAAGGCTCTACGCCTATAGGGTCAGGAGAAGATTTTTATAGATTATTTTAAAATTTCATTTTTGTTGCTATAGCAACCAGAGTTTTCAACAGATGAATTCTTTTAGCTATTTTTATACAGGGCCACATAAGAAACACTTCTGCAAAATGTTGTTCAAACTGGCCAAATGGTTTGGAGATGTCATTTAAATATTTATTTCTATATAAACCTCACCCCTTGGGGCTCCACCCCTGGGGAGCCGAGGATAAT
Source organism: Fragum fragum (assembly GCA_946902895.1). Classification (NCBI taxonomy): domain Eukaryota; kingdom Metazoa; phylum Mollusca; class Bivalvia; order Cardiida; family Cardiidae; genus Fragum; species Fragum fragum. The sequence goes on along the minus strand of OX336368.1, from coordinate 30,820,740 downwards.
GACTTTAGCAATTTTCAAAGAACAATATACTAATGTTACATACAAAATATCAAGGCTCTACACCTTCTTGGTCTGGAAGAGGTTTTTAAAGATTATTTTTAAAATTTCTCTTTCATTGCCATGGCAACCAGAGTTTTCAACGGATTTGAATTCTTTTAGCTAATTTTTTACAGTCCCACCTAAGGGCCCAGTTGTTAAGGAGGAGACATAATTCAACGAAACTGTAAGTGGACTACTCAAACCAGACAAAAGGTGATCACAATAGCTCACTTGAGCGCTTCATGCATAGGCTAGCTAACAAGATGGTTGTACCAGGACAACTGCTGTCGAGCCCGCAAAGTTTTGACCATCAACTTGACCTTGACCATCAATTTTACAGTTTGACCTTGAGCTTTGACCTTGAACTTGAAGCTATCCCAAAAATTCTTTCAAATGGCACATCTACTCATGATTGAGAATAATTGTGCCAATTTATTTTGAAATCCATCTATAATTGTAGGAGAAATTCTCTTGACAGTCACAATTTTAGTGTTTGATTAATGCACATACACCATTTTGTCATAGTGACAACTATGTCTCGCTCACTGCAAGCGGGCGGGACAAAAAAGCTTCAGAAAACATTAAGGAATATGATGAAATGGAGATGTAGACTCTATCTGATACCCATTTTGAGGGTTACTGATAGCTTTTTATCTCAGCCTCTTAACCCATTACAAGAAGACAAAATTATAGACTGGTCCAATTTGAAAGCAGACACATATGACAATTTAAAGTTTAAGAAATTTCAGATTTTTTAAACTTTCTGTGTAGATAACATTGGGGAAAATGAGGAAATTGCTTGTTTCAAGCAAATTCTTCATTTTCCACAATGTTTTCCCAAATGTTTTTCTTGAGGGACATCATTATGGGAATGGTTAGCCTATTCCCACTTAATTCCACTTTTTCATGACCCTAAAGAACAGAACTTTCCTATCCTAAAAGACTAATACTCTTATTCAAATTTCACCAACTTGTACTGTCATTGGATTATCATTCAATTTGAACTAGCCTATTTTTTTGTTGTCTGCTAATGAGATAATCACTAATTTGATGCAAGCTGTATTTTGATGATGCTCAACTTTTTTTCAAAGAATGACAGGAACAGAGTTAGTAGAGCTTTTTTCTTCGGTAGTACCCATATTTAAGAAACAGCTACATATCAGAAAGGAGAATAATGATAAGGAAATGGTTACACCAAAGCAACGCATATTGCTCTAAATTTATGCGATACTAACATGGATCACAAATAGGTAGTCAGGACCCTCAGAACTGTACCTCAGGACAGGAGGGTAATTAGCAATTCTGAAACAGATCAATGTACTGATGCTCCATGCAAAAAATCAAGGCTCTTAGCCTTCAAAGTCAGGTGAAGATAATTTTATTAGAATTTCAGTTTTGTTACCACGGTAACCAGAGTTTTTCAACAGATTTCAATTCTTTTAACAATTTTTAAAGAGTACCACCTAAGGAAATTGTTGCAAAATATGGTTGAAATTGACCCAATGGTAGGGAGGAGACATTGTTTTAACCAGAGCACTGTCTACCAATGCCTATGCTCCGCTATTGGGTGCTGGATAGTGGATAAAAGCACAAAATGCATCTAGAGTTATCCCCCTTGATAGTATAGGTTGCTTTTTTGATAGTGAACAAGTGTGCCAAGTCTCAAGTGAATGCCTTTAGTAGAACCAGAGATATCACAAAGCGTAAAAGTTTTTTGCATGACGACAACCACAACACCAAGGCTATAGCAATACCTCGGGTTTTCTCCAAAAACAGCCAAGCTAAAAATCTGTCTTTAATTCTATGTAAGCCCCACCCCACATGGGGCTACCCCCCTGGGGAACAGAGGGTGATGATTTTAGCAAGTCTGAAGGAGTTCAATGTGCTGATGCTCTATCCAAAATATCAAGGCTCTACTATGCCTTCTGGATCAAAAGGAGATAATTTTCAAAGATTTTTCAAAGTTACAATTTGGTTGCCATGGCAACCAGAGTTTTCAATGAATTTTAATTGTTTTAGCAATTTTTAAAGGGAACCACCTAAGGAACATTGAAATCAGCCCAGTGGTTTTGGAGGAGATGTTGTTTTAAAATTGTTAAAACATGCCAGATGCTGGACAATGCACATCTGACAGAGGGTGAGTACATCCTGCTCAGGTGAGCTAAATAGGTAATAATAGTCTCATTTGAATTTTGTTCTAACTAATAGTACCTTATAAATACCAACAAAGCTCCCTAAAAATGCACCTAGTTTGGCATTATTAGTTGAGAATAATGATTGTTTTATCACAGATTTCGGTTGCTTGAGCAATTTTCCAAGGGAACCTATCAACTTGATCCCAGATTGTACTGCATAGCCAACACCAAATAGTTTGATTGTCCCCTGAAAAAAAGAAAAAAATAATTTTAATATTTTTCTTCCCAAATAGACTGTTTACTTACAAATTCAATTTATGCAAGACATTGAAGAAGAACAACAACAGAAGAGGGCTGTGGCCCTGGTACGCTCACCTGAGATAAAGGCTCATTTTCTTTCAACAATTTATTTTCATGTTAAGGTAAGGATTATGATACAAATGAGCATGACCATACTTCATACACCTTATATCAAATATGAAGAGCACTCTTCCTCCCTCTATGCATTTCTGCCAATTTGATTCAAAGTCGGCTGATGATTCAGGAGGAGATGTTGTTTAAAAAATCCTTCTTTATTTCTATATAAAACCAATTCTACTGGAGCCCCGCCTCTGGGGACCCAAGGGTCCTGATTTTAGCAATTTTGAAGTAAGTTAATATACTGATGTTTCATACAAAATCGATATAACGACATGTTATCACCCTTGAAAGTGTAGGTTTCTCTCTTGATAGTGAATATATATGTCTCTGTAAAACTGTTACAGTTATTACTGTTACACTGAAAGTGACATAAAATCCCATCCAGCTCTTTCATGGTATTAAGACACTTTTTTCTACAGTTTCAGTATAATTGAAGTATAGCAGTCAGCTATGTTACACTGAACTTGGACTTAAATAGCAATAAGATAGTAATTGGTTGGCTGGCGACCTAAGCATTGTAAACTACATTTTCAATAACTACAGCTTTATTAAGCTATAGTTATGACACTTTAGTAGCCAATCCAACAAGAATAATGACAAATGTCAGAGCTCAAATTTCACTTCTAGTCTAAATGGATGATTTGATGGTCAATTAATCTTTTGACTGTTGGTGGCAATGTGTCAATTGAAGCAAACAAAACTGTGTCAGGAGTTTGTGACACAATATTACCAGTAAATGTGTACTAAGTGGTAACTAGAGGTTCTTGAGTAAATTTTTTCAGGAATTCAATATCAACTGAAACATCTTTGCAATATCAGGAAAATATATCTTAAGTCACTGAAATCTTTGAAATATTTCTAGAGGAGCATTTCAAACTTTTAAGTGTTTTTACAAAAGTCAAGTCAAGTTATGTAAAATTCATTTACAAAATTAGATGAAAAGATATTAACAAAATTTAAAATTTTGACTGTATACCATATATGGATATAAGCCACCACCATATAAGCCATGTTTTTCAAACTCTCAAATTATGTGATGGAATCTGACAGAGTCATCTGAGGATATTTCCCATGAAAATTGGTTGAAATCTATAAACAGGTTTCTAAGAAGATTTTCATGTTTTCAGTTTTACTCCATACATGTATATGGAAATTAGCCTGCCCGTTTAAGCCATGTTTTTCATCCGATCAAAATTCTTTGAAGGAATCTGATAAAGGGTCACAAAGGATCATTCCTGTGAAATTTGGTTGCAATCCATCCAGTGGTTTCGGAGAAGGTTTTCAAAACTTTCACCATACATGGAAATTAGCTCCCCCCCTCCCTCATTAAGGCCATGTTTTTCATCAAATCAAAATTCTTTGAAGGTATCAATAAGAGGATGACCAAAGGATCACTTCTATGAAATTTAGTTGAAGTCTGTTCTGTATTCTCTGAGGAGAAGATTTTTAAAGGAAAAGTTTAGGGAAAGACGCACGCACAAAAGACATTACACCATGACAATAGCCCGCCGGCCTTCAGCCAGTTGAGCTAAAAATTGTCCAAATTGAATGCCATATAATTCTTCATCAAGGAGAGTTGACACTTCAAAATTATGGCTTGTAAAACATTCCTACCAATGTTTTAATAAAGTTTCAGTTCAATTTAACCCTTTCCTTTTCAATCCCTGGTTAATATGTCCCTGTAATTTCATAATTGAGAAACAAACAATTTCTTCTATTCCCACAATATTATCTACCCTACTGAATGGTTATTTTTCTAATGTAATCAACTTGAAATTTTCATCTGCAAAACCTTTGAAATTGGACAGGTCCAAAATTTTGAAAAACAGGAGATTTAAACAAAGCTGAAGGAGGAGTTTGAGGCAGAAAATTAGTAGGAGATGAGTACTCAAACGAAAAGAAGGTGAGTTTGTGAAATAGTATGCTCTCTTAAGAGCCTTTCTTTTGGAAATATGACCTTGATAAGTGACCTTCATGGATGACATTGACCTTCCCACTAAATATTCCTATCAAAGCAAGAAACCTATTCCCAAATATGAGCCATGTATCTACAACAGTGTTTGAATAGAACAAAATGTTAAGTTTTTGCATTAAGTTTACAGCTTGCAGACAGACAAACATGGGGGCACAAAAGTGTTTTAATTTAAGGAGATACCATTGTCAAATCAGGAGGAGTTGAAACTTCAACGATCAATACATTTATAAAGATAAAATATAGTTTAATCTAAACAGGAGGAGGAGTAACGAAACACAAAATTCATAGTATTCTGCACCCACATTGAAAGACAGACAGACCATCGAATGGACAGTAGGCTGATTCAAGTATCCCTGAAAACATTAGTTTTGTGAAGGTATAAATAGCTGTGAATCATGTGAGTCATGTGTGTACAGCACTGTGCCTTTCTGCTATCTCTGAAAGCAGTGGTTGATTGACTTAACAACCTGACATATCAGATTTACCCAGCTCTTTGACAGACACTATCAAGATTCCCAAGACTCAGATAAAATATTTCCAAAATTTAGCAAAGAAAGGCAGTCACAGTACCGCCAAAATATCAATCTGGTCTACTAGCCTGAAATATAAATATATCTGATTGTCACACAAAAAGGAGTTATAAAGGATGTGTGCAATGTATCTAACTAGGACACAAAAATTTATAGTGTGTATTTTGTACACATGGACATACAGATAGGCTGATTCTAATTAACCCTATGAAAACCAACGTTTTGTGGGGTATATCCATTATCTTTTATTTAAGAGGGCTCTAACTGACGAATCATTAGCCCTGCCTACTCACTCTGCTCAACACACCTACTTCCTCCGACAGGATGTTCCACTTGGATATCAAACTGACTTATTTTGTGAACAAGATGAGTTTGTGAAACACAATGCCCCCGCAACAGGACTTAACTATGAAAAGTGTTGTTGACTTGTACACAAGTTTTAATAGAAAATTTAGTGAAAGCGACAAGGAAATTTTTTGGCGTTTGAACTTGATATGTGACCTTGACTTATCACATGACCTTGACCTTGACATGAGGAGATGTGTATTATGGAGATGTATCATCATGCCAAATATGAGCATTGTATCTTGAATAGGCTGGCAGTGATTGGCAATGTTATGTTTTTTGGTTAAGTTTTGCAGAGAGACCAATAGACGGAAAGACTGAATGATTGACAAAGGTAAAACAATACGCCCCTGATCTTTTGATGCGGGGGCATAAATATGTGGCCAGTAGCATGAAACAAAAAAGAGCATCGCCTACGGGTGCCTACGGGTGCCTTTGCTCAGCTTTTTGGTGCTGGATAGTGGACAAAATGCATCTAGAGTTTTCCAACTTGATAGTATATGTTGCTCATTTGATAGAGAACAAGTGTGCCAAGTTTCAAGTGAATGCCTTTAGTAGAACCAGAGATATCACAAAATGTCAAAGTTTTCACATGACGACGACAACAACAATGCCTACACTATAGCAATACCTTGGGTTTTCTCTGAAAACAGCCAAGCTAAAAAGTGAATTTGTTGGTTGGTGACCTAAAGGTTGTACCTAGAACTTTCATAAAATGGAGTTATGGCACTTAAGCTGCCAAATCAATAAAAATGCTTTACATAAATTTCTGCAAAGTCGGAATTCAAAATTCTTTTTCAGTCTACATTAATAACTTGATTGGCAGGGACATTATCTCTCCCAATCAGAGCCCTCACTATGAAACTTGTAAGGTATATGAGACTGATTGACCAATGGAAGTTGTCTTTTTTTTCCAAGATTTACTAGAGAATTCCTTGATGGTCCATTTTCATGTGTTGAACATGAATATATATTTGTTAAAAATCGTTATCATCATCAACAAAAAATATTATCCAGTGTTCTGATATGTCAAGTTTTATCTTCTAGTGAAAACAAACAGACATATATGACGGGGCGGGCTGACAGACTGTTCCGACAGATATTAGTTTTCAGTAGTTTTTTTCCCTTCCTTTTTATCAAGACTGTATCTTGCAAGTGATCTTTGGTGCAGGAAATTTCTATCTTTTCCAAAGATAGCAATTGTGACCTTTTACACAAAAAGGAACCAGCAGGAAACTATGCAAGGCATCTAAAATAAATTGTTACGTTCATTGCAAACTGCAATGCCCTGATTATCATACAATCCTGTTTATAAAGATCTTCAAGAAAAAGGTTTTGTAAAATTTTGCAAAATGAAGAAATTGCTGGTTACAATGTTTTCTTCCCAAAGATTTTAAAAATTTCATTAAACATGTAATCTGAAGCTACATCATTTTCAAACCAGTCTAAAATTTTGTCCTCTGGTGACGAATGAACCCATTCCCATAAAATGACACTTTTTGTGTCCCTGTGATTTTATAATTGAGAAATGTGAGGGAAAAGAAGAAATTGCTTGCAACAAGCAATTACTTTTTTCCCACAAAATTTCCTACCCTGTAGGTTGGTTACATTTCAAATTGCACTCACTTTTAGTTGTCGTCTGCAACTTCTTTCAAATTCACGTCTAAAACATGGGAAAACAGGAAAGGGTTGAGAAGTATGCCTTGGTAGAATGAGCAGTGGCTTCAAACAAATGTTGTGGTAAGTACTTGTGTGAGAAATGACAGGAAGTCAAGGATAGTTGCACCGGTTTCAGCAATATAACTGAAATACTGATGAAAGTGGCATGATACCTAATGTAATCAAGCTGAGTTATTGGGCAAAAGAGCTTTGGGATCATTCATAGAGCCTAAAAACTTAGAAAAGCTGATAAACTTTTCATAACCAACAAGCAGAGTTGTTAATTCTTATTCTATCATGCTTTCCAGAAATTTCTCCATTTCCAACAATGTTTTCCCCAATGAATATCATCGAAAAGAAAACCTTTTTTCAGCAGTTTGATACAAACCTTTTGTTGAAAATTGGTTAAGGATACCAAGATGAGATAAAATATTCACCAGAAAATCTTTCTTTTATTTAACCCTTTCCTGTTTTTGGAAATTTTCGACTGGTCCAAATTGAAAGAGGTTGCAGACGACAATGAAAATCGTATGCAAATTGAATTGAAACCATCCTCTGTGGTAGAAAATATTGTGGGAAAGGAGAAATTACTTGTTACAAGCAATTTCTTCTTTTTCCACAATGTTTCTCGAGCATAAAATCATATCAACGTAAAATCCTGGGTTTGAACAGGAAAGGGTTAACCCTTTCCTGTATTTCAAAGTTTTAGACTTATCCAAAGTCATAGAAATTGTAGACGACAATTTAAAGTGAGTGCAAATCGAAAAGTAACCAACCTGCAAGGTAGAAAATATTGTGGGATGAGAAGAATTTGCATGCAATAAACAATTTCTTTTTTTTCCACAATGTTTTCTCAAGTTTAAAAGAACAGCGACATAAAATCCTGGGCTTGTTCATGAAAAGGGTTAATAGTGAAAGGTAAACAGGCTCTGGTTTTTCATGGTCAATATATTTTTCATGCTTCATTATAAATGTCAGGTTTTTTAAAACAATTCAAATTATAAAAGGTCTGTTTCAATGAGGATGTCATGAATTTTATTGGTTATGGTTTTTGTCTGTTTCAAGTTTTTGCTTTTGAAATTACAAAATAGTTGTTCGTCAATATATCATTAAACTCTTAATGAGAATTTTACATAAGATGGCATGAATTTTGCACTATACTAAATTTTTTGTTTGATTTCTTTACAGATGTTGCAATAATTAACCATTTGTAAGGCAAACAAAAAAAGGTATTTTTTTCAAGTCTTTAATTGGTCAGAATTATCTACCCTAGTGTGTTTTGAGCCATCATGGAAAAGACTGATCAGAATTACTCGACAACTTAAGAACAGCACTTGATGAAGTAAACAGAAAAGCCCTAGTAACAGACTAAGCTCTTAACCCATTCCCACATAATCCCTCCTTTTTAGGCCCCTCAAGAAAATAATTTGGCAAACATTGTTGAAAATGAAGAAATTGCTTGTATCAAGCAATTTCTTCATTATCAAGGTTTCCTATCCAAAAATACATAAAAAAATAAAATTCCATCAACTTGAAAATTTCTACAGCAGCTTCTTTCAATTTGGATCAGTCTAAAGTTTTGTTGTGTGGGAACGGGTTAACCCATTACCATCAAACCTTCAACTTTTTATCAAATGAGTTAATATTTAAGAAATTTATCATGGTTTATTTTGACTTAACCCACTACCACTTGATAAAAATTTTAGACCAGTCCAAATTATTCTAAGAAGTTGCAGACAATTTTAAGTTGATGAAATTTTCAAAATCTTTGTCTTTGAGATAGAAAACATTGTAGATAATGAAGAAATTGCTTGTAACAAGCAATTTCTTCATTATCCACAATGTTTTCAAAAACATTTATCTTGAGGGGCGTTTAAAAGTGTCATTGTCTTGGAATGGGTTAATGCATTACACACGATCCCACATTAGGTACACCGAAGTAAAACAGAATTGTTGCAAAGTGGACTTATACCCTGCACCAAGAATTCGTCAGTCAAGTAGCAAAGTTGACCTTTAACTTGAATTACCGAAAAACAAAAGGGCTAGTCCTTGGGTCATGGAGAACTTAACCCTTGTCCTGCTATATATATTACTTTACTAAATTGCTGTAAAATCAAAGGGCTCAAAGCACTGATAGAATTTGTTTTTCAAAAAATCAATGTTTCTTTTAAAAATCAATTTCATAAACAACTCTTGCAGGAAAATTACAAGCGGGAATAGTAGACCAAGATCAGCCTGCACCTATGTGCAGGCTGATCTTGGTCTATATCTTCTGCCAAAATGGAATATTCCAGGTTCAGCATGAAAAGGGTTAATGGTACTTGATCAAATGGCTAATGACCTAGAGCACGGAAACAGATTTCAATAGTGACCTTGCCCTTTGATGTACCCCAAAAATAAAAGGGTATTACCTTAGATCATTGGCAACAACTGCATAAAGTGTCATGGTTGTAGGTCAGTTGGTTCTAGGATTAGAACATGGAAACATAAAAGTCAACAGATGGGTGAACAGACAGACAGAAAGACATTGAAAACCACTTTACCCTCACTTCCTTGTAGGAACGGGTAAAATAGCCATAGTAAGTATTGTGTGAAAAGGAGAAATTGTTTTAACCCTTTCCCGTTCAAATACGGGATTTTACGTTACTGTGATTTTATACCGGAGAAAACATTGTGTGAAAAGAAGAAATTGCTTGTAACAAGCAATTTCTCCTTTTTCCACAATAATTTCTACCACATAGGATGGTTTCATTTCAAATGGCGTCCAGTTTTCACTGTCGTCTGCAAACTCTTGCAATTTGGACTAGTCTAAAATTTCTAGAAACGGGAAAGGGTTAAACAAGTATTTCCCATTTTCTCCCATTGATCTCTATCCTATATAGTACTGAATTTTCAATTTATATGCATTTTAAAATGTCCTTTGCGACTTCATTCAATTTGGACCTATATAAAATGTTGTCATCTGATATTGTGTCATAATACTCCTCAATAAGCGGGCATTTAAACTTTACCTGAAGTATATAATGTATACAGCTATGTGTATGTTTACAGAGCCTATGCTTAGGACAGTCTTTCAACCATCTAACTACTCTATGGTAATGAGGTATCACATGGTTTGATCTTTTGGCAATCTCTATTTCACTGGTTTGCTCATGGTTGTCTGTGTTGTGTTCTGTGACTAATGTATTCTCTGATAAGTCTTTTGCAGGAATTGTTTCATATTGTCCCAACACTTTTCTGCAAATTAGAAAATATATAAATGTTACTCTCCTAATCTTAAAGTAAAGTAAAACAGGTTGTTGTTTTTCTTGACCCATTTCAAGACAACAAAATATTAGACTGGTCCAAATCCAAAGGTGTTGCAGACAACAATCTTAGACGATTACATTTAAATTTTTGCCGTTTTGGGTAGAAAACATTGTGGATAATGAAGAAATTGCTAATGAAACAAGCTATTTCTTCATTTTCCACAATGTTTTCTTTGAGGCGTCAAAGGGTGTTATATAATTGTCTGGGAATGGGTTACATGGGTTCAGCTCTTAACAAAATAAGTTAAATAAATACTATCATAATGCCCTTGAAGGCAAATTTCAGGAGTTTGATCATGAGAGAGGAATTTAACCTTGCTAAATAACCTTGAGGTAAACGGAAATATAAAGTCTTTTGGTTTAGTTTTTATAGGAATTTTCAGGAAAAAACGTTAAAATACAGACATTGTGCTGTAACATGTAACCCTTATGAACCCATTACTAGACGACAAAACTTTTTTTGACAATTTCTAGTTGATGAAATTCTAAAATTCTTTGTTGTTTTGGTAGAAAACATTAAGGATAATGAAAGGATCGCTTGTAAAATATAATTTTGTTCACTTTCCACCATGTTTAACAAGAGCTGTCAGTGGACAAACTGAAACACTTGACTATTCTGAGTGCTGGATAATAACAGTAATTCAATGTCAATATTAGGAATAATTCAAGGACATGAATGTCAGAATGATGAGTACAATGGTAAAGCAATGATTTCCCTATCAGGCATAAAAAATACCAATCTGAGTGTTGGAAGATTATAAATGCCATGAAGTTGTTTTCTCTTGAACTTTAAGATGAAGACAGGGTTACTAGTCACCCATTCCATCAAACCTATTTTTTTTAAAACCATCCAGGAAACAGCTTTTACCTAAGCAATATCTTCATTTTAATTAATTTTTTTCTACCAAGAAAGACAGACGTATTTGAAATTATGCCACTTTCATATTATTGTGTGAAACTTTATTTAACCCTTGTCATGGTGTATAAATTACCTTACTGAAATACTGTAAATCAAAGCGCTGAAAGCACTGATAGAACTTGTTATTCAAAAATCATTATCTATTTTAGAAATCAATTTCATAAACAACTCTGGTAGGGAAAGCACAAGTAGGGGGTGTAGATTAAGATCAGACTGCACTTATGTGCAGGCTGATCTTGGTCTACACCTCCTGCCAAAACCGGAATATTCCAGGTTCAGCATGACAAGGGTTAATTTGGAACAGTCTAAAACTTTGACTTCCTGTGATGAGTTAACTCATTTCCACACAATTTTAAGACCTACCCAGAAACAAGAGGGCCGTTGGCCCTGGGGCGCTCACCTGAGATAAAGGCTCTTTTTCTTTCAACAGTCTAATTTCATGTTAAGGTTAGGATTATGAAACAAGTGGGCCACAATTACATATAAAGACTATGAACCTGGGGATCCAAAAGCCTAAATTACAAATTCGAAGGCTTGAGTGCTGATTTGAAAGAAGAAAAAAACTTTTTCCATGGGTTATAATTTCAGAAATAAGAAAGAAGTCTGTGAACTGATGCTTCATGCCTACACCCCCCCCATCCCCTGGGTACGCCCCTGGAGACCCTAGGATCATGATTTTAGCTATTTTGAAAGAGGTCAATATACTGATGCTTCATGCAAAATATCAAGGCTCTACGCCTTCTGGGTCAGGAGGAGAAGATTTTTAAAGATTATTTTAAAATTTCACTTTTGTTGCCAAGGCAACCAGAGTTTTTAATGGATTTCAATTCTTTTAGCTGATTTAAACGGGGACCACCTAAGGAACATTTCTGCAAAATTTGGTTCAAATTGACTCTGTGAATTGGGAGGAGATGTAATTTAAAAAATCGTTCTTTATTTCTATATAAACGCCCCCCTCCCCTGGGGCTCCGCACCTGGGGACCCGAGGATCATGATTTTCGCTATTTTGAAAGAGGTCAATATACGGATGCTTCATGCAAAATATCAAGGCTCTATGCCTTCTGGGTCAGGTGGAGAAGATTTTTAAAGATTATTTTAAAATTTCACTTTTGTTGCCAAGGCAACCAGAGTTTTTAATGGATTTCAATTCTTTTAGCTATTTTTGAAGGGGACCACCTAGGGAACATTTCTGCCAAATTTGGTTGAAATCGGCCCAGTGGTTTGAGAGGAGAAGTCATTTAAAAAATCGTTCTTTATTTCTATATAAACCCCACCCCCCTGGGGCCCGCCCCTGAGGACCCAAGGATCAAGATTTTAGCTATTTTGAAAGAGGACAATATACTGATGCTTCATGCAAAATATCAAGGCTCTACGCCTTCTGGGTCAGGAGGAGAGGATTTTTAAAGATTATTTTAAAATTTCACTTTTGTTGCCAAGGCAACCAGAGTTTTTAACAGATTTCAATTCTTTTAGCTATTTTTGAAGGGGACCACCTAGGGAACATTTCTGCCAAATTTGGTTCAAATTGGCCCTGTGGTTTGAGAGGAGATGTCATCTAAAAAATCGTTCTTTATTTCTATATAAACCCAATCCCCCTGGGGCTCCGCCCCTGGGACCCGAGGATCATGATTTTCGCTATTTTGAAAGAGGTCAATATAGGGATGCTTCATGCAAAATATCAAGGCTCTACGCCTTCTGGGTCAGGTGGAGAAGATTTTTAAAGATTATTTTAAAATTTCACTTTTGTTGCCATGGCAACCAGAGTTTTTAACAGATTTCAATTCTTTTAGCTATTTTTGAAGGGGACCACCTAGGGAACATTTCTGCCAAATTTGGTTCAAATTGGCCCAGTGGTTTAGGAGGAGATGTCTTTTAAAGAAATTGTTGACGGACGAGGCACGACACACGACGCACAACGGACGACGGACGGACACCGGACAAAAGGGGATCACAATAGCTCACTTGAGCACTACGTGCTCAGATGAGCTAAAAAGTTCAAGAAACAATGTGGAAATTGAAGCAGTTCCTTCATTCCCCCCAGTGTTTTCTATCCCAAATACATATACTAAAATATTCCACTGACTTAAATTTGCATACTGCAAATTCTTTGAATTCAGGGGTCGCAGTTTTGATGTAACCATATACTCTCAAATGAGATATCAAATCGAAGCTCTGAAAGATATATACTGAACCATTGCAGATCACAGACATATTGTCAATAAGCGTCAAAAACTTTGTAACTCAACTTCAATAAGCTCTAATTATAAGGCCTTTGATCACTCAGTGATGATATTTTTATTTATCTATCAACATTTTGCTTAATAACTGATTTTAAAAAAACAATTGACAACAAGAACAATTTGAACAAATTAGTTGCAAGCAATTTCTTCATTTGGACCAATCTAAATTTTTTTTGTCTGGTAATGTCAGTTAACCCTTTCCTGTACAATCAATTGTTTTCACGTCCCTGTGATTTTATACTTGAGAAAATATTGCGGGAAAAGAAGAAATTGCTTCTACAAGCAATTTCTTCTTTTTCCACAATATTTTCTACCCTACTGAATGGTTATCTTTCAAATTAAATCCACTTTAGAATTTCGTCTGCAAAGCCTTTAAATTTGGACAGGTCTAAAATTTTGAAAAACAGGAAAGGGTTAAGAATAGACTAGTTTGATGTGCAGACTAATCATAGTCTAGTTTTCTTCTTTGAAAGAATTTCGTGAGAGTTGAATGATCATTCTACCAAACTAATTATGATTTTTCTATGATAGATCATTAACTTTTTCAATTTCTTTTTTTTTTATCTAAACAATATTCTTTGATTTTTTGAAATATCATGGACAAATGACATACCTGAAAATGGACATGATTCCATCTGGAAGACCATTGCTCTGTCTGAATATAGAAACAAAAATTATACAGTTATTTGGCAAGTAATCTACAAAAAACTGCTTTAACTAATTACAAGACGACAAAATTTTAGACTGGTCTAAACTAAAAGGAGTTGGAGACAAAAATTTAAAGGTTATGAAATTTAAGATTTTTCAACTTTCTAGGTAGAGAGCATTTTGGAAAATGAAGAAAGTGCTTGTTGCTAGCAATTTTCTTCATTTTCCACAATTTTTTCTCAATTGTATTTCTTGAGGGGCATAAAAAAGCGTCATTATGTGGGAATGGGTATTTACAATGTTGATGCACATTTACACTAGCTACATGATTTTTCTTTTTTTTACATAATAATGTATTGGATACCGTGTTTCAGTGTCATTAATCGACATACAACCACAATTTGATGCTCCAAAAGAAAATAAGCTATTTACATTGCAGGAAAAGGAATCATTGCTTGTAACCAGCTATTTCTTCTATTCTTACATTTTTTCCATGGAAATTTGCTTATAACAAGCATTTTTCCCTTTTCTCACAATTTATCCATCAGATTTTGCACATTTCTTTCTATTTCAAAGCACTTTAAATTGTCATCTGCAACTTCTCTATATTTCAACCAGTCTAAATTCTTTCCTCCATTATTGGGTTAACTGATGGAATTGTTTGAGAAAGGACTACAGGCGTCTTGCTAAAAACTAGGGGCACCAAAGGATGATTCCTGGGAAATCTATCCATCGGTTTTTGAGAAGAAAATTTCAAAGTTTTCCTCATATAAGGAAATAAGCCCCAACCATAAAAGCTATGTTTTTCATCCGATCATAATTCTTTGAAGGAATATGATAAAGGCTCACCCAAGGATGATTTCTGTGAAATTTGGTTAACTCTTTCCTGTATAATCCTGTTTTTACGTCCCTGTGTTTTTATTCTTGGGAAAACATTGTGGAAAAAGAAAAAATTGCTTGTAGCAAAAAATTTCTTCTTGTTCCACAATATTTTCTCCCCTACTGAATGATTATTTTTAAAATATATGTACAACTTTGAATTATTGTCTGCAAAAATCCTTTGAATTTGGACCAGTCTTAAATTTCAAAAAACAGGAAAGGGTAACACTCAGCTTATTACTTTCTAAGGAGAAGATTTATAAAGTAAAAGTTTATGGGGTGGACAGACAGACAAATGCATAACAGACATAAGCTTGCCAAATATATGACCTTCAATTGTGACCTTAACCAGAAGATATGCAAATATTTATTTCAAATAGTACTTCTACTCATAATGGAGAAGTATACCCAGTTATTTTGAATTCCACCCAAAAATGTAGGAGATATACTCTGGATAAGCTTCAAGTTATTTCTTCATTTTCCAAAATGTTTTCTACCCAGAAAGTTTAAAACATCTAAAATTCATAAACTTTGATTTGTCTAGGTTCCTATCAATTTGGACCATAATGTGTTAAAATCTAGAATGGTCATCATACCGCATGTTGGGTTAACTTTTTCTAAATACTACAACTGATTGACTCCTACTCAATACGATCTTTTTTCAAATATTTGTTTTTTACCGTTTAGTGAGATGAGGAAAAATTTCATAAAAATTGACACATCACAGAAGCCAGTGAGAAAGTTAGACCATCAACAAAATACCAGATGTCGAAAACAATCGGTCATAAAAACCGTCTGTCATTACATTGAGCCGGTAAGAAGAGTAAGTCAGTAAGAAATTTTATTGTTTATTTGAGTAATGGTTGCACCAAGGTGACAGTAAATAAAGTCCGTGTCAGCCTGGCATTTGACAATGAGTAATGACTACTACCGGCTTTATGACAGCCTCCTGTGTTACACTGACAAAAAAAGTTGGGGTTTTCTTTCTTTTTTTTCTCTTTGTTTTACCAAAGAACAGGAATATGAAATTAATATTTTTGATCATGAGAATTGCTAGTTGTACAGCTTAAACCTTTCCAGGCTTCACTTTCAAAGCAATAAATTAAAGCTCTTTAATACAGGCTGCACTTTCACAACAAAGAGATAAAACTATCAAGGAAACATTAAAGGCCAAAGAAAAATTGCTTTTCACAAGCAATTTTGGCTTTCTGACAATTTCCTACATCATATTTGATGCGTTGCTACAAGTAATTTCTTCATTTTACACTATGTTTTCTACCCAGAATGTTGAAAAAATCTCAAATTTCACAAACTTTAAATTGTTGTCAGCAACTTCTTTGAACTAAGACCATTCTAAAAATTTTCCTATCTGGTAGTGGGTTAATCCATCTTTTTAGTCTCAATTTCTATCATCCTGGCCAGCATAGACTTTCTGTGTTTAGAAAAGACCTACACAAGATCAGAGCTTTAACATTGGCCTATTCAATCCCTGTATTTTCCGTCCCTGTGATTTTATAATTAAGAAAACATTGTAGAAAAGGAAGAAATTGCTTGTAACAAACAACTTCTTTTTCCACAATATTTTCTACCCTGCTGAATGGTTCTTTTTCAAATTACACCCACATTAATTTTTGCCTTCAAATTCCTTTGAATTTGGACAGGTCTAAAATTTGTTAAATCAGGCAAGGGTTAAATATTGCTCCCCATAATAGAGGAGACTGTTATAACTCTGGTCATGCTGAAAAATTTCTTCTTTAGAAAAGCATTAAAATCAAAGGGTTGAAAGTATTGAAATACCATAATTTCTGTTAATTAATCCTATAAACGACTCTGGCATAGAACATCAAAATTTAGGTGTAGACTAATACCAGACTACATATAATGTAGTCTTAGTCTGTATCTCCTAATAAAGCAGAAATATTTGTAGTTCAGCATGACAAGGGTTTAAGTTGGAGACATGTACTATACCTTATGCATTATAATTATATACTGCATTTGGATTAGTGAGAAGGGTTACCGCTCTACAATTTCTATGACTTCCATGTTTTGCTTACCTTACTGAAAAAGCAGCCAAAGAATTTTCTCAGAACCAGATCAAACAAAGAGAACTATACATGTATAGCAGAATAGTTTGTATTTACTGCATCAGATTAATTTTCTATGAGTTTCATGGTTATAGACTACCTTGCCTCTTATGAAATGTAATTGGATGTGACAACCTTCAGAAATCACCCAGAACTACACAATTTCATTTCTATTGTAATGTATAGTTTTCTGCATAACCCCTTGTAGTGAAACATTAAATCCACTCCCATTCGATGTAGCCCCTAAGAAAAATAAACTTTGAAAAACATAGTTAAAAATGAAGAAATCATTAGTTACAAGCACCTTCTTCATTATCTACAATGTTTTCTACCCAAAAAGTAAAAGAAATCCAAAAGTTTATCAAATAAAATTTGTTGTCTGCCACACTTTTGAATTTGGACTTGTCTTAAATTTTGTCGAGTGGGAATGAGTAAAATTTAGCAGAGTGACAATGCATGGGCCTTGGCAAATAGCTACTTGAAATCTTGCATAATAAAGATTACTGGTGTTCTGCATGACAAAGGAAATTCCTCTTCAAAGATGCATTCTTCAAATCCTTTATTGCAAACTTGGCACTTTTGAAAAATCTTCTATTAATTCTAATTCCTCCTTGTCCAATTTTAGCGTTTATCCCTGTACATGAAACTCCTAGGTTTTGCAGGTAAAATATTTTAGGAAAAAACAAGAGCTGTGAGAGACGAATTATGCTCCCCAGATATAGCCCTGTCACAAAAAGTATAAAATAAACAGGAAGATGGATTTGTAAGGACAGACTACATGGCGGCTATATGCCTGACCTTCTCCAGACAAGCTTAATTTCAACTACAACCTTCGGCTGTGACCTTGATCTTAAAGCTATCTGAGAAATTGTTTCAAATGGTGCATCTACTCATAAAAGAGAACAATTGTGAAATGTTATTTCCAAATCTATCCATAATTTTAGGAGCTATGCTCCGGAATGCTAAATCTTTATATTTAATCTTGACTTCTGACTTTTGAATATTTTTTTCAAATTGTACACCTACTCATGAGAGAGAATAATTATGCCAATTCATATTAAATCCATCCATAATTGAAGGAGTTATGCTCTGGACATGCTTAACCCATTCCAACACAGCAAAATTTTAGACTGGCCCAAATTGAAAGAAGCTGCATACGACAATTTCAAGTTGATGGAATTTTGAATTTTTTCGTCTTTTTGGATAGAAAACATTGTGGATAATGAAGAAATTGCTTGATAAAAGCAATTTCTTCATTTTCCACAATGTTTTCCAAAGTTTTTTTCTCGAGTAGCGTAAAAAGGAGGGATTGAGTTGGAATGGGTTAATCTAATGTTTGACCGTGAGCTGTGACTTTGACCTTTGGGTTATCTGACAATTTTTTTCAAATGTAACATCTACTCATGAATATGAATAATTCTACAAAGACAATTTTTCAAATAGCAATCCACTCATGAATGAGGATAATTAGGCAAAGTAATTTGAAATCCATCCATAAGTTTAGGAGCTATTCTCTGGACATGCCTATCTGATGTTAGACCATGAGACATGACCCTGACCTTGGGGCTATCTGAATATTTGATTCAAATGGCACATCTACTCATGATAGAACTATATTGAAATCCATCCATAATTGAAGGAACTATGCCCAGAATAAGTTCAATTTTAATGTTTTACCTTCAACTGTGACCTTGGCGATATCCAAAAACAGGGAAAAATACATTGCACAATTTCATAAGAAATTCACATGTGAACTTTCATCTACTTTGGTCCAAAAATTGTGGAGAATTTGAAGCGGTCCAATCCAAATTCAAAGAAGATGCAGATGATAATTCATATCAAAAGTTCTATTTGTAAGGTAAGTGTCATACAGGGTTGAAAACATGAGAAAAAGGATAAATTGTTTGTTATAAGCAACTCACAATGCTTTTCCACAGCTGTAGTTCTTCAGCCGATCAAAATGAAGAATTGTCACGTTAATATGTAACATGGACAAGTCTCATCTTTGAAAGAGTTAAGAGTAGCCCATTCCAAATTCCAGTCACACTTCACTATTGTTTGCTATTGTTCACCATTGTTCAGACCACTTATGTTTTCGTTTTTCCATGTCTGGGATTTGTCTTTGATTGATGAGAATGAACATTCCATGGCCCATTGTTGGGGAAAACTGTGCTTTAGTTTCTGTCAACCCATTTGTGTAACAAAACAACAGAATATTCAATGAAGGATTAGGGCAAAACTGTAGTAAGAGCTTGAATGACTATTGGCATTTGAAACAGTTTAGCACTTAGAGACCTCAAATATGTGAATGTCTGGGAACCCAGTTTTTTCAAAATTTATAAAGGATGCAGACAAGAAAACATAGTGGGTCAATTATATCAAAATAATAAGCATTATACAAACAAAAGGACCATGATGGTCCTATATCGCTCCTCTTAGTATGATGCCTCAATGCTTTATGATATAATTATACAAAATATGAAAGCTCTACGCCTATTCATTTTGGGGAAGGAGATTTTTAAAGAATTTCTCCTTTAATCCAATGTATATCGAAGATCCCACAATATAGCGCTAATTCCAGAGTATGGTATTTCTTCCAAGTATTTTGGTAGAGGGTCAATAAGCATTGATACAAACCAAATATCAAAGCTCTAGGCCTTATGGTTTAAGAGAAGAAGATTTTGAAAGATTTCCTTTATTCCTGTGTGAAATCATGGATTGCACAGAAACGAGCTAATTTTAAGAGTATGGTAATTCTTCCAAGTATTTGGTAGAGAGTCAATTGGCATTCATACCAAATATGGAAACTCTAGGCCTTTCAATTAGGACCAATCTGAAATTTGTGGTCTGGTATTGGGTGAATTAGGCCAATTTTATACTGCAACTTAGCAACAGTCAAAAAAAAACATTAACCAATTTTCATAAAAGTTTCGCTCATAACCCATTAATATAATGTACAACAATGATCTGCTGCATTTTGAAACATGATTTTGGGGAAATCTGTTGAAAAGTAATGTTTAGACATAAAACCAGTTCACCAACACATTATGAAAGGAAATATGTTCTGTTACAGAGCCCACCTGTGAAATTTTAGATTTCATTGCTTCTGTCAAAATAGGGAGAAAATTGATGTATTTTTCCTCTCCAAGTTAGTGAATATTAC
The DNA here is from genome assembly GCA_946902895.1 of Fragum fragum. Taxonomy (NCBI): domain Eukaryota; kingdom Metazoa; phylum Mollusca; class Bivalvia; order Cardiida; family Cardiidae; genus Fragum; species Fragum fragum. The sequence continues at coordinate 30,800,396 of OX336368.1, read as the reverse complement.
ACCCAACCTCTCATGTTAAGTGATTAATCTTCCATAGACATTGCTCAGGGCATACACAACTGAAAAAGAGTATTCAGGAAGGGTAACTCAGGATATATTTATGATCAATTCAGTAGGGTTATTTCCCTTTGACTAAATGCCTACAGGACAAATAAACACACAGCTCTTAGGTATTAACTCATTACCAAATGGCAAAATTTCAGGCTAGACCAAATTCAAAGGAGTTGCAGACGACAATTTTAACCCATTACCAGATGGTAAAATTTAGGACTGGTCCAAATTGAAAGGAGTTGCAGACAACAATTTAAAGTGAATAAAACTTTTATTTTTTTTCACATTTCTGGGTAGAAAACATTGTGGAAATGAAGAAATTGCTTGTAACAAGCAATTGCTTGTAAAAAGCAATTTCTTCATTTCCCACAATGTTTTCCAAAGCTTTTTTCCTTGGGGGCATCTAAAGGCGTCACTGAGTGGGAATGGGTTAAAGTTGAAGAAATTTTATATTCTTTTTTAAACTTTGATTGAAATGAAGGAATTGCTTGTTACAAGCAATTACTTCATTTTACACAATGTTTTACCAATTGTTTTTCTTGGGGGGCGGGGGGGAGAATCAAAAAGCATCACTGTGTGGGAATGGGTTAAGAATAGATCAAAATCATCAGGTTTTCTATAAAATTGTAAAAAAGAATGCTCCTTGAAAATCAATTTCTCTTTAAGCCAAAATGTTTTCTAACTGAAATGTCATACATTTTTTTTATTTTGTATGTAACCTCTTTTAATTGGGATCAGCCTAAACTTTTGTCCCCTGATAACTTAAATAAATGTCGACAACAACATCCCCGATCTTGAGGAAAACGATTTTATGATTTACTTTTTTTCTTTTCAACTATTTCTTTTCCCTCAATGAATTTAATCCTTTAAACCTTTACTGTTTATCTAAATTTTTGACTTGTCCAACTACAAAGAAGTTTGTTATGACAATGAAAAGTTAGCGCAAATTGAAAAGTAACCAACCTACAGAGTAGAAAACATTGTTGGAAAAGAAGAAATTACTTGCTATATTGATTTCTCGAGTATAAAATCATAAGAACGTAAAAATCAGAGATTGAACAGGAAAGAGTAACATATTAAGCTATCATGCAACATTTTTTCATATTTCACTGTAATAGCTTTAAATTTGGAGGAGGTGGTTACAGGTTTGCTTGTTTTGACACTCAGTCAAATGATTACTGAATCTGGACCATGTAAGCTAACCATGATAATGGGGTTCTGTGTAATTCTAATATAAGTTATTTCTACAGACTCCAGCTGCCCTTACCACCTAGGCTTTCACCAATAGGAGAGAGATAAGTGACTGTGTGAAAGTTGGCCGTGCAAGACCTTGCCATAGGTGGAAGCTGTCACCAAATCAGTGATGATGAAATGTAGATTATCTCCAATTGTCTCCAGAAAACTAAGACATGATTTTCTACTTGTCCTGATTAAAATGAGATTCTCCGCAAAAAAAATAAGAATAAATGAATAAAATAAAAAAAAAAAGAATTCAATGGATCAATTTTGAGAACCCAGCGGGTTATTTTTTCATTAACCACGTACTTGAACCAGTCTAAATTTTGTTGTCTGGTAATGTGTTAACCCATTCCAACTCAATCCCTCCTTTTTACGCCCCTCAAGAAAAAAACTTTGGAAAACATTGTGGAAAATGAAGAAATTGCTTGTATCAAGCAATTTCTTCATTATCCACAATGTTTTCTATCCAAAAAGACAAAAAAAAATCAAAATTACATCAACTTGAAATTGTCGTCTGCAGCTTCTTTCAATTTGGACCAGTCTAAATTTTGTTGTCTGGTAATGTGTTAATAAATTACAGGTTCAAGGTCAAGTCAAGGACAAGTCAAGAACAAGACAAGAAGTCATGAGCATTTCTCCATTATCTTCTAACACCACAATAAATGTCAAGTAAATAAAACTATTCACAAAGATCTTTCCTTTGAAGATTATGAATATGCTTGGATGCCTTTCAACTCCATTTTCACCTTTTTCTGGTCAGGTCACCCAGCTTCCTTCAAAATCTAAATACACCCCCTCACTATGTAATAACCATGAAATAAATTTACAACTGCAATTTCAGAAATCCAAAATAAATAAATTCAAGTTTTAGGAATCTGAAATAAATAAATTCAAATGAGCACAGTAAGTTGTAACTTTATGTATTAAAACTACAAAAGATTTTTGTTCTAAGGAATGTTTCTACTTTAATTGTGTTATATGTTATGTTATTCAAATTCAAAAAAAACTTTGAATTGTCATGACAGCTAGATTAAATGACCCCCCCCCCTGTTTGATTAAATAAGGTCCCCCTTAAACCTTGTCATGCTGAACCCTGAATATTCCGATTTTAGCAGGAGGTATAAACAAAGATCTGACTGCACTTATGTGCAGTCTGAATTTAGTCTACACCTCCTGTCTGTCCTTTTTGAACCAGAATTGTTTATGAAATTAATTTTAAAAAGAAGTATTGATAACAGAACAACAAGTGTTACCAGTGCTTTCTGCCCGTTGATTTTTATACAAAGGTTAAAAATGCATATTTCCTATAAATCCATTACCAGACAACCCAATTGAAAGGAGTTGCAGATGACAATTTAAAGCTTATGAAACTTGGATACTTTCAACTTTCTGGGTAGAAAACATTGTGTGAAATGAAGAAATTGCTTGTTACAAGCAATTTCTTAATTTTACAAAATGTTTTCCCATATACCCTTACCACACTATACAGCTTTTTTTTATAAATTCCCAAAATGTTTTCAGCAAAGTAAGACAAAGCTTATCAGAGTTTCATCAACTTGCATCTATTGATGTCTGCAACTTCATTCAAGGTAGACCAGTCTAAAATCTTGTCAGCTGGAAAATGGTTTAAATCCATTTCCACACAGTGACACCCCTCAAGACAAAACAATTGGGAAAACATTGTGTAAAATGGAGAAATTGCTTGTTACAAGCGATTCCTTCATTTTTCACAATCTTTTCTATCCAGAAAGTTTAAAATATCTAAAAATCATAAACTTTAAATTGTCATCTGCAACTCCTTTCAGTCCCTGGACCAGTCTAAAATTTTGCCAACTGGTAATGGAGTAATGCCACTGATTCAAATCCTGACAAGCCTGACAGTTGTGAGTAACTGGTAGATAGGGAGCCTGTTGTAATCAAGAAAGGAATCTCTCTTTCTGTATTTATTTTGACATTGATGACCCAGATTGTAGAACTGATAATACAAGAATGTTGAACCTGGGCTATATGTAACATTCACATATCTCACAGACATACATGTGGATGGTTATGTACCGAATTCTGATAACTGTAGTTTACGTGATCTTTGGCATTTCTGACAGTTTCTGCAAATGCGCCTTTGAGAAAATGTCAAGATGTGTGCGCGCATGCCTGACATATCCAACCATTACACATGTGCGCCAAGTTAAGACTAAGATCAGCCTGTGCATCCGCACAGTCTGACCAGAGTCTTCACTCTGCGCTCTGTAGAAAGATACTGACCCAAAGCTTCTTTAAACAATCAGCAAATCTAATTGACCCGAATGGCTGTCCAGGGTGCCAAATGTGTGTGAGTCACGCACATGCGAAATGGTTGGAAATGTCACGCACAAGCTCATATATGTTCTTGACTAGGTGTTATAGCCTAGTACCCTGAATTCCCTGGTAGGATTTTATTCAACAAGACAAAAGTTAAATGTATACAATATGATTTCCAAACTAGAGCATTTCATGCAGATTTCTGTAGCCAGCACAGTCACAAGTTGCTTGACAGTGCACAGAAATTATGATGGAATGTTCTTTTTCAATTGTTGACCAATTCAAATGTCAATTTAGATGGAGATGTGGCACATTATTTCATGTACCTGTCAAATGTTTTACAATGATTGATTGAAAAGGCTTTAACGCCACTTTTAACAGTATTACAGTAATATTGCAGCAGCTGGAGCACTTAACAATGGATTCCTAGTATTTCTCACACCAGTACTACCATTATCCATTCCTAGCCACTAGCTGCTATCAAACTTAGGTTTACAATTATCCACACAATGGTGAGAGACAAAAGTCGGAAAGGATATCTGCCGCTGAGAATCAAACCCATGAAGTCCCATGATTGAAGATAGGGAGTCTGATGCCCTACCGACTTTTTTTTTTTTGATACCTCAAATTGCCTTGTCGTATGTCAGTGGGCATGAACAGTAAATCTGTCAATTAACCCATTACCAGGCGGTAAAATTCTAGACTGGTCCAAATTCAAAAGAGTTGCAGACAACAATTTAAAGACTACGAAATTTAAGATTTTTTCAACTTTCTATGTAGGAAATATAGTGGAAAATGAAGAAGTTGCCTGTTACAAGCAATTTCTTCATTTTCAACAAAGTTTTCCCTTTTTTTTCTTGATGGGGCTCTCTTGATAATGAACCAATATTCCATCTTTATACTTTCAGTATTACCCGATTTCAAGGATTTTCCTTGAAAATAATGCAGATTGGTGTTTCAAAAATACTGGAATTGCTCTTTTGTAAGTGAACCTATATTTCGATGTCTTTAGTGACTAGAGGCACTTAATCGTCTGATTTGCCCCACTGGCCTAATATGACTGTCATACTGGTAATTTAGTTTTCTTAACCAATTCCAACACAGTGATGCTTTCAGATGCCCCTCAAAAAAAAAAAATGGAGAAAACATTGTGTAAAATGAAGTAATTGCTTGTTACAAGCAATTTCTTCATTTCAAACAATGTTTGCTACCAAAAAAAGTGAAAAAATCTAAAATTTCACCAACTTTGAAATGTCGTCTGCAACTCCTTTGATTTGGACAAGACTAAAACTTTGTTGTGTGGGAATGGGTTAAACACAGGAGGCAACTCTTTTAATCACTTCTTTTTAAATTAAATATATGCACGGCAACTTCCTTTGATACAACTAGCGTTCTCAGTTGAGCAGAAACAATTTTTTTTCTTGCATATATAACACTATGTGATCCCTACCTGAAATTTGGCCAATCCTCAAAAGCAGTATTATAAGACCTTTAAAAAATTCTTCCAGAAATCTAATACAGTGTCACCAGAAGATAATTAAATCAATCTACTGAGAAGATTTTCCAAGTTCACTTTGTACCATAATTATATGGAGATAAGCCTTGCCAAATACAACAATGTTTATAACAGAAAATATTCTTTGAAGGAATCCATAGAAGAGTCACAAAAGACAAATTCCTGTGGAATCTGGTTGAAATTTATCAGCCTGTTTCTAAGTAGAAAATTGTCAAAGTTTCCGATATACACCATATGATTATGAAGTTTTTAGCCCCGCCCAATCTAGAAGTCTTTTTTCTGATCATTTTTTACAGGAATATGATAAAGAGTTACTCATAGATCAGTAAAAACCTTCTTTGAAAGCCATCATGTGGTTTCTGAGGAGACTTTCTAATTAAGTTTACACTATAGACCATATACGGAAATTAGCTCCCCCAGGAGCCATATTCTTAACCAATCAAAACTCTTTGAAAGAGTCTGAAATAGGGTCACTCAAGGATCATTCCTGTAAAATTTGGTTGAAATCCATTCACTAGTTTCTGAGAAGATTTTCAAAACACACAATAGCTCCACCCATACAAGCTACGTTTTTCATTCAATAAAAATACTTTAAAGGAATTTGCTATCTTGCTTTATGATCACCCAAAGACCATTCCTGTGAAATTTGGTTGAGATCTGTGCAGTGCTTGCTGAAAAGAACATTTTTGTATTAAAGGTTAACTCATTCCCACACAATGATGCTTTTGTACGCCCCTCAAGATAGAATAATTGGGACAACATTATGTAAAATGAAGAAATTGACTGTTTTCTACCCCAAAAATTGAAAAAATCTTAAGTTTCATAAACCACAATTGTCATCTGCAACCCCTTTCAAATTCGACCAGTCTAAAATTTTCCCGTCTGGTAATGGGTTAAAGGTTTAAGGATGGACAAATGCATGCACAGTCCCACAACAGACACAATGCCATAACAATTGCCTATTTACTTCCAGCCAGTTGAGCTAAAAACTGTACTGTGTAGTTATAGTAAGTGTAATGATGTAACTAACAAAGGAAAATATAAGAAAAATACAATTTCCACTGAATCATACAAAGATAAATGGGCCAGAAGTTTTGAAAGAGTCTGAAATCTTATCTATCATTTATTATATTCTGACACGCAGGTAACCATATCCCAGTTTAATTAACGACCTGCCATACCATTGTACAATCTGCTAAAAAAACTCACAGTAAATGGATTAGAAACATTATGCCAACATTTTTTACCACCAGGTCTCTTGTCTGCCCACTGGGCTGGTGAAATATGGACTGAACTGCCTGAACCTTGTGAAAAATTGATTTAACCAATTCCCTTATAATCCCCTTTTCTATGCCCTTCAAGAAAATAGCTTGGGAAAACATTGAAGAGAATGAAATCACAAGCATTTCTATATTTCCCAGAATATTGTCTAACATAAGACTTTATTTTTCAAATTTCTTCGACTAAATATTTTCGTCTGCAACTTCTTTAAGATTGGATCGGTCTAAAATAATGTGTGGGAATCGATTAAGTTTATATATTTTGTTGCTTATTCAAATTTTTAAATATAATAATGTATTGCCTTAAGTATTTACTTTTCCAATTTCAATTATGGGATGTCAAGGGTTCGATTCCCGACAGCGGCTCATATTGTAGTGGTAGTACTGGTGTGAGAAATATAATTATGCTGAAATTTGCTGATTTGGCCTCTGCTTTGCCAGGGTTTGACACTTACTAAATTTTGTCACATGCCTGCAGGCCCATTTCAGGTTTTGATTATTACAGCTCCTTCTCTACAGCCATTTTATGCAATATGAAAGTATATCATTGGTATGCAAGCAAAATGTTGTAACTACAGCTTTGATAAAGTTGAGGACATGTATTATGATGTTAATATTTTGTAGTGGATATGATTTAAAGCATGAAATTGGGTAGAAAACAGTGAAGAGAAAAGAAGAAATCGCTTGCCCAACAATGTTTTATCTAAGTAAACATCTATGTTCCATGAGAACCAGGGACTGACCTGATAAAAGAAAAAATTCATTGATTGATTGAATGGGGTTTAATGCCACTTTTAACAGTATTTCAGTCATATCCGGGCGGCTGGAGCACCTAGCACCAGTCTAAAATTTTGCAGTTTGGTAAGGGGGTTAAACCTGTATATGTCCATGACATAATGCCAGGACATGCTCATACCTCATCACCATTCAGAGATTGCATGTGAAGACAAACTGATACCAGATAAGGCCATAGATTAATGCGGAGTCATACATCATGTCATAAGTTTGTAAATTGATATCACTATTTTGACCTCCCAATGCTACAGTGACAACAAAAAATGTTGAAGGGATTGCCATTTTGGCAACAGGGTTGATAGCCCTTTCAAACAACCAAATTGTAAATTGGTCCAAATCAAAACAAGGGGACCATGATTGTCCTGAATCTCTCACCTGGTCTAATGTCAAATTTTGACATCATTTTATTGTGCCTAGGTGGAGACATAACTTAGGACCATAGAAACAAAATTCAGACACTGTTTCTGAGAAATTTACAAAGTTTCCAGTATATACCATATATGGAAATTAGCCCTGTCCATAAAAAGCCATATTTTTTATCCAATCAAAATTCTATTTAAAAATCTGATAAAGGGTCAATCAAAGATCTATCTGGTCAAATTTGGTTGAAATCCATCCACCAGTTTCTGAGAAGAAGATTTTCAACCAAGGATCATTTCTGTGAAATTTGGTTGAAAACCATCCATCTGTTCCTGAGAAGATGTTCAAAGCTTTTACCATATATGGAAATTAGCCCCCCCCCCCTTTAAAGCCATTTTTTTATCACATCAAAATTCTTTTTTCATAATCTGATAAAGGGTCAACCAAGGTTTGAACTGGTCAAATTTGGTGGAAATTCATCCCTTACCATAAATGGAAATCAGCTCGCCCATTAGAGCCATGTTTTTCATCCAATCAAAATTCTTTGAAGGAACTGATAGAGGGTCACCTAAGGATCATTTCTGTGAAATTTGGTTTAAATCCATCCACCATTTTCTGAGAAGAAGATTTTCAAAGTTTTTACTACATATGGAAATAAGCCCCCCCCCCTTTAAGCCATGTTTTTCATCCAATCAAAATTCTTTGAAGGGATCTGATAGAGGGTCAACCAAGGATCATTCCCATGAAATTCAGTTGAAATCCATTCACCTGTTTTTGAGAAGAAGTTATTTAAAGCTTTCACCATATATGGAAATTAGTCCCGTCCCCCCCCTTTAAGCCATGTTATTCATCTGATCAAAATTCTTTGAAGGAATCTAATAGAGTGTCACCAAAGGATCATTTCTGTGAAATTCAGTTGAAATCTGTTCAGTGCTTTCTGAGGAGATGATTTTCAATAGAAAAGTATAAGGATGGGCGAACACACAACTGACACCACACCATGACAATGCAAGGAACCTATGATCAAAATATGAGCCATGTATCTTGAAGAGTATTTGAATAACAGCAAAGTATTAGTTTTTACTAGAAGTCGACGTCGATAAGTGAGCTTGAGGGATTAATAATTTTTGCAGCATATGTGAAGATCTGACTGCACATACAAAGATCTTTGTCCATGCCATTTGTTGCTACAGATATATTCAGGGATCAGTAGGAGCAGTCTTAATTGTTATTCGCCATACATCACCTTGTGTTGTAAAAATACGAATACATTGTTTGGATTTAATATGAAAGACTGAGGTTGACTTCATGTAGTCAAACTTCACACTTCAGATTGCAATTTTACGGCTTTCGACTGCACATGTCCGACTTCAAACTTCACACTTCGGACTTCCAACTCAACATTGCACTTCAGATTTCACACTTCTGACTTCAAAATTCCAACTTCAGACTTCCAATTTCAGACTTCTGACTTCAGACTTCACATTTCAGACCTCCTACTTCAAACTTATTTTTTCAGACTTCAAATTTCCCACTTCACATTTCCAACCACCAGCTTCACACTTCAAACTTCACACTTCCGATTTCTAAATGCCATCTTACCTACTTCATACTTCCAACTTCATACTTCAGACTTCCGATTTCACAAATTTGACTTAACACTTCAGGCTTGGAACTCCAGTAAAACTGTGAGGTGTGAAGTATTATGTCTGAAGTGTTAAATTTGATATCGGAAAGCTTGACTTAACACTTCAGGCTTGGAACTCCAGTAAAACTGTGAAGTGTGACGTATTATGTCTGAAGTGTTAAATTTGATATCGGAAAGCTGAAGTGTGAAGTTTGAGGCATGAAGTCAGAAGACAGTGTTATGTTGAAATTGATAAGTTGGAAAGCTAACCTGTGATATCGAAAGTTTCAAGTATAATGTTTGAAGAAAGATGTAAAAAGAGTAGAAAGAGTAAAGTCAGAATTGTAAAGTTGGGATTATGAAGTCACCACAAGTCTCTAATATCATGCATCACACTTCAAACTTCAGAGTTAATATGTATGAATTCAAAGTTTGAAGTGTGAATTTGTGAAGTCACCATCAGTCTTTTGTAATAAGTTTTGTAATAAGTGTGATGTATGAATTTATGAAGTCACCATTTGTCTTTCATACCTCAACATGCTATGAAACAGATGCAACTCTCACTAAATTTTTATAGTACTTTTAGGAAAATGGGAAATGGTGAAAATTGAAATGCGGCTGTCAGTGCAAGGGTTAGAAAAGTGGTAATTGGCAGGAAATTCTCCAATTACTTTCTCACCCGCCACTTGTCTCCCTAAAAACAACAGGTGTGCCTTGTTAATTGGAAAATTAATTTCAACTTGCCCTGTACCATCACAAAATGACACCCAATCTCATTCCAGGTTATTTACAAACCTAAATGAAATTCACTGTGATTTTACCATTGTTATGCTGAATAAAAATCCTATGCAGAATTGCTTTAAAATCAAAGGACTTGCAGCACTGGAAGGTCTTAATGAGGGTCAACATTTCTTTTGAAAATTGATCATTTAAACAATTCTGGCTGAAAGGGTACAAGCAGGAGATGTAGACCAAGATCAAACTGCACTTATGTGATAATCACTTTTTTCATTTCACACAATGTTTTCTACCTAGAAGTTGAAAAAATCTAGAATTTCACAAACTTAACCCCCTCAAGAAAAGCAACTAAGAAAACATTGTGTAAAATGAAGAAATTGCTTGTGATAGGCAATTTCTTCATTTCACACAATGTTTTCTACAAAAAAAATCCAGAACTTCACAAACTTTAAATTGTCATCTGCAACTCTATTCACTTTGGACCATCTTCAATCATGGGATGTCATGGGTTTGAGCCCAAGGCGGCACATAATCCTTTCCAACATTTGTCTCTCACCAATGGATGGATAATCGTAAACCTAATTGGGATAGCAGCCGGAGGCTAGGAAAGGTTGTAGTGGTAGTACTGGAGTGAGAATTACAAGGAATCCATTGTTAGGTGCCCCAGTTGCCATGATAATGACTGAGATACTATTAACAGTGGTGTTAAACCCCATTTAATCAATCAATTTGGACCAGTCTTAAATTATCTTGTGTGGTAATGGGTTAAAACATGCAAATAGAAGCTACAAGAATTCATTTCTTTTCTGACAAAGTATTGCATAAAGACTATAACATGTAAAAATGCAGGTTTACTATATGTAATAGATTATAATGAACAACAAAGTTATTACCACTGAAACTTGTGTCTTAGAAGGGTAAACAATTGATGGATAGCTGGGCATGTCCACTTGTCCCCGACAAAACTTGGGACATTAAATGATCAGTAGCATGCAACATAAAAGTCAATGGTCCTAGTCGCCAAACCAACAGAAATGCTTAACATAAATGTCAGAGTTCAAAGTTCACTTCCAATCCAGATGAATTATTAGATTGATATTTTCATTGACAGCAATAATAAATCAATCAATTAATAACTAATTAACAGTTTAATTTTCTAACAAGAGGACCATGATGGTCCTAAATCGCTCACCTGAGGCATCTGCAAATTACAGTACTTTTTTGTATAAAAAAGACTTGACTTGAGCAAAATAGATAAAACAAATATAAGATTCTGGGCTTTGTACAAAACAATCCAGTAATACTTTCCCAAAAAAATGAATGCCTTTGGCTTTATTGTTTAATCAATTACCAAACTATGCCAGAATTTGTCACCCTCAGAAAAAATAGGTTTAAAAAAGCATTATCATCAAGGGAGTGACAAGCCATTTCTCCATTTCTATTTAAGAATTCTTTCAATGCAATTTATGCAATTTTCGACACCAGGAGCAGAGACGTTTTTTATCCTAAGAGCATATTTTCCTATAATAAAGTACAAAATTATTTAGTCATGCTACATACCAAATATGAATGCCATTCACCATATATTTCAGAAGAAGAAGTCTTTCGAAGTTGCTCTAATTGGATGTTTTCCAAAATTTTGGACCTATAGGGGGGTGCCATGTTTTATCCCATGGCTAAGATTTCAGCTAACATGGTAAAGAACCATCTGTTCATGCTGTATACCAAATATGAATGCCTTAGACTTTGTATATTGGTAGGAGAAGACTGTTGAACATGGTCTAATTGAGCATTTTTACGAACTTTGGACACCAAGGGAAGGGCTGTTTTTTAACCTACAGGCATAGTTTTAATCAAAATTGATAGATTACAGCCAGGCTATGCTACACTTAAAATATAGATGCCCTCGGCCTTAAAATGAAGATTTTTTTATTAACATTCTCAAATTTTGCGTTTTCCTAACTTTTGGACCTTTAGTGCAGGCCCATTTTTGACCCTGGGAGGACAACTTTAAGTGATATAGTACAAAACCATCTAGTTATGCTACATACCCAATATGAATATCCTAGACTTTATAGTTTAAGAGGAGAAGTCTTTTGAAATTGCTCTAATTAAGCATTTTTCCAAACTTCAGACTTCAGGGGCAGGGCCATTTTTTATCCCAGAGATTAAATATTAAAAAAACTTGATAGAGAACCATATGATTAAACTCTATACAAAATATAAAGGTCTTGAACCATGTAGTCTATGGAAAAACCAACAACAAAGATTTACTAAAATTTCCCATTTTCATATGCTGCGGTTACAACATTTTTTCACGGCATGAAATTCTTTTAACAACCTTTGAAGAATTTCAACCTGCAAAGTTTCAGCTTGATTGGCCTACTGGTTAAGGAGGAGAAGATTTTTAAAGATATTTACAAAATTACTAAAGGTTCCCATTTTCATATGCCGTGGTTACAACATTTTTTCACAGAAGGAAATTCTTTTAACAACTTTTGAAGAACTTCACCCAAGGAACATCCCTGCAAAGTTTCAGCTTGATTGGCCTACTGGTTTAGGAGGAGAAGATTTTTAAAGATATTTAAAAAATTACTAAAGGTTCCCATTTTCATATGCCGCGGTTACAACATTTTTTCACCGAAGGAAATTCTTTTAACAACTTTTGAAGAACTTCACCCAAGGAACATCCCTGCAAAGTTTCAGCTTGATTGGCCTACTGGTTTAGGAGGAGAAGATTTTTAAAGATATTTAAAAAATTACTAAAGGTTCCCATTTTCATATGCCGCGGCTACAACATTTTTTCACCGAAGGAAATTCTTTTAACAACTTTTGAAGAACTTCACCCAAGGAACATCCCTGCAAAGTTTCAGCTTGATTGGCCTACTGGTTTAGGAGGAGAAGATTTTTAAAGATATTTAAAAAATTACGAAAGGTTCCCATTATCAAATGCCGCGGCAACCAGAGTTTTTGACGGAATTAAATTCTTTTAACAACTTTTGAAGAACTTCACCCAAGGAACATCCCTGCAAAGTTTCAGCTAGATTGGCCCACTGGTTTAGGAGGAGAAGATTTTTAAAAATATTTAAAGAATTACTAAAGGTTCCCATTTTCAAATGCCGCGGCAACCAGAGTTTTTGACGGAATTAAATTCTTTTAACACCTTTTGAAGAACTTCACCCAAGGAACATTCCTGCAAAGTTTCAGCTTGATTGGCCCATTGGTTTAGGAAGAGAAGATTTTTAAAGAAATTGTGGACGGACGGACAGACGGACAGACGGACTGACGGACAGACGGACAGACGGACGGACGGACGACGGACAACGATCGATCACAATAGCTCACCTCGCACTTTGTGCTCAGGTGAGCTAATAAAGGAGGATATAGGAAGACAAAGTATGGTATCTAAATCAGCCCTGAGTTTAGAATGGCAAAACCATAGTGAGTGTTTCCCTCGTGAAATTGGCTTATTAACCCATTATCAGGAGACAGATTTTTAGATTGGTCCAAATTGAAAGGAGTAACAATATCAAGTTTATGAAATTTAAGGTTTCTTCAATAGAAAACATTGTGCAACAAGGTGCCAAATTGTCACAAGATACACCCGTCACACTGCTTAATATTAACTGGGGGTTTGAACAGAACTGAGGTTATTTTGAATGAATATTTTTTGTCAAACAAAGTATGAAAAATAACAAAGGACAATTACTCAAAATATACACTAGGTAGAGTTATGGTTCTTGTACACTGCACCCCACTTGTTTAGCACTATCCATCCATGAAATTTCATGATTCTAGCTATTATACTTTAAGAGATATACTCCGGACAATATTCAAGAATGAAAAACAACAAGGGGCAATAACTCAAAAAATAGGCTAGGTAGAGTTATGGTTCTTGTAAACTGCACTCCCCCTTGGTGAGCTGTATCCATCCATGAAGTTTCAGGATTCTAGCTATTATACTTTAATAGATATACTCAAGACAAGATTCAAGTATGAAAAACAACAAAGGGCAATAACTCAAAAGATAGGCTAGGTAGAGTTGTGGTTCTTGCACACTGCACCCTACCTGTTTAGCTCTATCCATCCATAAAATTTCATGATTCTAGCTATTTTACTTTTAGAGATATACTCTGGACAAGATTCAAGTATGAAAAACAACAAAGGGCAATTACTAAAAAAAAATAGGCCAGGTAGAGTTATGGTTCTTGTGCACAGCATTCCCCTTGGTGAGATCTATACACCTATGAAGTTTCATGATCCTAGCTATTAAACTTTTAGAGATATACTCCAAACAAGATTCAAGTATAAAATACAACAAAGGGCAATAACTCAAAAAATAGGCTAGGTAGAGTTATGGTTCTTGTACACTGCACTCCCACTTGGTAAGCTCTATCCATCCACGAAATTTCAAGATTCTAGCAATAATACTTAAAGAGATATACTCCAGACAAGATTCAAGTATGAAAAACAACAAAGGGCAATAACTCGAAAAATAGGCTAGGTAGAGTTATGGTTCTTGTACACTGCACCCCCATTTGTTTAGCTCTATCCATCCATGAAATTTCATGATTCTAGCTATTATCTTTTTAGAGATATACTCCGGACAAGAATCAAGTATGAAAAACAACAAAGGGCAATAACTCAAAAAATAGGCTAGGTAGAGTTATGGTTCTTGTACACTGCACTCCCCCTTGGTGAGCTCTATCCATCCATGAAATTTCATGCTTCTAACTACTATACTTTTAGAGATATACTCCAGACAAGATTCAAGTATGAAGAACAACAAAGGGCAATAACTCGAAAAATAGGCTAGGTAGAGTTATGGTTCTTATACACTGCACTCCCACTTGGTGAGCTCTATCCATCCATGAAATTTCATGATTCTATTTACTATACTTTTAGAGATATACTCCGGACAAGATTCAAGTATGAAAAACAACAAAGGGCAATAACTCAAAAAATAGGCCAAGTAGAGTTATGGCTCTTATGCACTGCACTCCCCCTTGGTGAGATCTATACACCTATGAAATTTCATGATCCTAGCTATTTAACTTTTAGAGATATACTCCGAACAAGATTCAAGTATAAAATACAACAAAGGGCAATAACTCAAAAAATAGGCCAGGTAGAGTGATGGTTCTTGTGCACTGCACTCCCCCTTGGTGAGATCTATACACCCATGAAGTTTCATGATTCTATTTACTATACTTTTAGAGATATACTCCAGACAAGATTCAAGTATAAAAACAACAAAGGGCAATAACTCAAAAAATAGGCTCGGTAGAGTTATGGTTATTGAGCACTGCACTCCGTATTGATGAGAAGAATATAACTGCCAAGTTTAAAGTCAATCGGAATTACGGTGACAGTGTTATGCCCTGGACAAAGAAGTGGACACCGCCGGACAACCGGACGCCCGGACGACCAGACGCCCGGACACCATGGGTGATCCAATAATATGTCCCGTCTTCGAAGAGCATATAAAAATGAAGAAATTGCTTGCTACTGGCAATTTCTTAATTTTACACCATGTTTGCCTTTTTTTTTTCTGGTGGGCATCAAAAAGAGTCATTTTGTGGGAATGGGTTGAAATAATGCACTAGCAGGTACCCTTTTCAAATTTCTTTGAGTATTTTTTCATCCTGAACATAGGTCATGTCATATACATTATTATACATATATTAACACTTGTTTTAATACACTTAATGATTATAAAGAACGTAAGAAAGTTGAAACCTTGATCAAAGTTTGATGGTAAATAATTTCAAATCATTCATAGTCATAAAAATCTGACTATATAAAAAATCAATTCGAGATAAAAATAGAAAAAAACGTTGAAGGTTGATTGTCTTACACAGGTGAGGGGTGGTGATGGTTGAACCCTACTGCTTGTCTTGACTAGTTTACTCTGATTTATAGGCATACAAGGTTAACTGGAGTGATAATGGTCTATGGCTTATCATTCCAGTAAAATGTATATACGATCTGTTATACCAAAAAGGACAATCTGGCAATTAGGAAAAGAATCAAAGTTATAATCAAACCTGTTCAGAATACACAACTGAAGTCAAACTTTTCCCTTACTGCATTAACCTGTCATCATGCTGAATAAAATCCACTTAAAAATTATCTTAACCCTTGTCATATTGAATTTAAAATCCTGTACAGAATTGCTTTAAAATCAAAGGACTGACAGCACTGAAAGTTGTTAATGAGGGACAAAATTTCTTTTGAAAATTGATTTTTTAAACAACTCTAACTAAAAGGGGACAAGCAGGAGGTGTAGACCAAGATAAGACTGCACTTATGTGCAGGCTGATCTTTGTCTATATCTCCTACCAAAACAGGAATATTCAGGCTTCAGCATGACAAGGGTTTAAAATTAAAGGGATGAAAGCACTTGAACCATTAACTTACAGTTTATATTTATTTAAAAAAAAAAAGACCTATAAACAACTTTGGCTCAAAGGAGAAAAACAGGAGGTGTATACAAAGATCACATATGTGCAGTCTGATCTTAGTCTACAACTCCTGCTTAGACAGTAATATACCTGGTTCAGCATGACAAGGGTTAAAACTCTACATGCAAAGAACTAGAGCATTTCGAAGAAACACCTCTAATTGGAACATATCAATGATTAGTTTGTTTGTTGGAATGGGGTTTCACACCCCTTTCAACAATTTTTCAGTCATATCGTGGAGGCCAGAGCACCTAACAATTGATTCCTGGTATATCTCACACGAGTACCACTATTTCATCCTTTCATAGCTTCGAGCAGCTTTGCAGGTAGGTTTACGATTATCCACCCAATGGTGAGAGACAAATGCCAGAAAGGGTATGAGGTAGTAACTCCAAAGTATATGTCATCCAAAAGGAGTTTTTGAAGGTACACCAACATCAGTTCAGAGCAAGATCACTTTCAAACGGTCTTTTGACCCTTGTCCTGCTTAACTCTGAAAATCCCTTTTTTCGAGTAGGTATAGCAAAGGTCAAGCTAAACATAAATGCAGTCTGATCTTAATCTATACTTCCTGATGGTACTTTTCAAATCAGGGTTGGTTATAAAACTAATTTTCAAAATAAATATTGAACAGCTAGTGTTTTGACCACTTTTAGCCCTTTGGTTTTCAATGCAATTTTGAAAAAATATTTTTATTCAGCATGACAAGGGCTAATGATACTTGTTAACCCTTGTCCTGCTGAACCCGGAATATTCTGGTTTTGGCAGAAGGTGTTGACCAAGATCAGCCTGCACATAAGTGCAGTCTGATCTTGATCTACACCTCCTGCTTGTACTTTTCCTGTCGGAGTTGTTTATGAAATTGATTTCCTAAAGAAATATTGATTTTTCATCAAGTTCTACCAGCGCTTTCAGTCCTTTGATTTTACAGCAATTCAGTAAGCTAATTTGTACAGCATGACAAGGGTTAAAAATTAGTAGGTTGCCCTTTATCCTTAGTTACATTGTTATTTTAATAAGACATTCCTGACAAATTAGCAGGAGGGGAAATATCTAGATAATCTATATCAAGTTTATAATCAACCCCTATGGACCATATGTCTCTATTTTACATTTATCAAGATTACAAAATTCAATTTCATATTGACATGAGACAAACATTTGGGACCAAAGTAAACTATCAGTTGGTTCTCTGGTAATTCAGCCTGGCACCCAGGTTCATTATTTAGATTTTGTTCTACTCCTGCTTGGCATTCAGGCTAATTTAGACATTTTGTTCTAACTCAGACTTGCATTCAGGCTCATTGTCTAGATTTTGTTCTAATTCAGCCCGGCACAGTCAGGGTGATTGTTTAGATTCTGTTGTAATTCAGCCTGGCATCCAGGCTCATTGTTTGGATTTTGTTCTAATTCAGCCTGGCACATTCAGGCTGATTTTTACATTTTGTTCTAACTCAGACTGACATTCAGGCTCATTGCTCAGATTTTGTTCTAATTCAGCCTGGCACAGTCAGAGTCATTGTTTAGATTCTGTTGTAATTCAGCCTGGCATCTTGGCTCATTGTTTAACTTTTGTTCTAATGCATTTTACATAATAGCATTTACTCTGTAACAGAGCATCTTGACTGTTGTACCTCAGCCATGAGGGCACTAGGCTTCTTTTTACAAAACAGAATCTTATGGAGTTGTTTTAGGCTTCCAAATACCAACAACTATTTAAGAATTGTAATTTGATTAATATGGAAACATTTAATTAACATGTTTAGTTTTCAGAAGACAGACTGAAAAACAATATCCCCCCCACTTTCTATCAAAGAGGGGCAAAATTCATACAACCAGAATGGTTTTCAAAGGACAACATGTTTTTGTTTGGATGGGGTTTAACATAACTTTTAACAGTATTCAGTCAGATTGTGGCAGCTGGAGCACCAAATAGATTCCTGGCATTTCTCACCTTATCATTACCACCACATCCTTTTCAATCCTCCAGCTGCTCATCTCACTTAGGTTTATGATTATCCACCAATTGACAATGTCTGAAAGGATATTTGCCAGGACAGGGGATCTAAACCTGTGGCTCAAAGACAACTTGTGTCTAGCCTGCAAACACTTGACTTTGACCCTACCTACACAAATCTTCAAATGGTACAACTACCGACACTTACGCTAATACATACACTAAACTGTCAATCTGACTACCATGCTGATCATAAACTGATGGGTAAGAGCAACAGTAACTGCCTGTATGTTTATAGGCAGTTACAACTGTTTCATGCTGAACCGTTGAAATGATCATAAAGTAATATCCCTTGATAGTAGATTTCTGATTTTCATAGTTAACATAAATACAGTTTCATCTAAATACATACAGTAATAGCAAAAATATACAAAAAATGTCAAAGTCATGTCGATGCTGACAACACGGCTCCTAGGCTATAGCAAAACCTTAAGATTTCTTAAAAAAAAAAAAAAAACCCACAAAACCATGGATTTCCAACAACACTTTTATTTTCAAAAGATTATCTGTGTCTTATACCAAACCTTGAGTTTGATAAATGAGAGAGACTAGGGGCAGTTATTGTAGAATTTATCTTCCAATTTGACGTAAAAATCAGGGTAAATAATCCCCAGTTTGTTTGGGGCTTATCTAACCTAAACCAATCTCTGACAGAAAAGTCACGTTCTATATACATGTCATGTAGTTTAGAATATTGGGTTTGAATATCTTTATCTTATCAAAAAGGTCTACAATTTTAGAAATTTTAACCCTTGTCATGCTGTATAAATTATCTTACTGAAAATGCTGTCAAATCAAAGGGCTGAAAGCACTGATAGAACTTGTTGTTCAAAAATCAATATTTCTATTAGAAATCAACTTCATAAACAACTCTAGAAGGAAAAGTACAAGCAGGAGGTGTAGACTAAGATCAGCCTGCACAAAAGTGCAGGCTGATCTTAGTCTACACCTCCTGCCAAAACCGGAATATTCCGGGTTCAGCATGACAAGGGTTAATAACTTCAGAGTATTTACCATCGCTCTAAATCTATATTTAAAAAAAAAAAAATACTGGTAGAAAATGAAAATCTAAACAGGAAGTCACTGAAAAAAATTGCATTAATTATTAAACTTTATTAATTCATTTCCACAAAATCCAGCTTTTTTAACACTCCAAAAAAAAAAAGAGATTCATGGAAAAGTGGTAAACACTGTGGAAAAAGAATAAATTGCTTGGTAAAAGCAAAAGATAGAAATAGTTAAAATTCTATCAAAGTGAAACTGTCATTTGAACCATCTTGCAACAAGTTGTTCATTTGAACAATAATTTCAAGCAGAAACTGTAGCCAGATTAAACTCTAACATGTTAATTTTGTAATAGGTATCATACCAGCTCAGTTTGTAGAAGCTATATCTGGATTGACAACTGCAATGTTGTAATGAGCATCTTTTGGTTACTTATGAAGGTCCTGGGTTAATAAGCTATAAAGCTTCAACATTAACCTCTATCCTGCTGAATATTTATCCTTTCTTCACAAAAGTTAGATTTTTTGTCAAATTCAGATCTACTCTGTATTCAAATATTTCCTTAACAATAAAAGAACAAGCAGGTTTTGAAGCATAGGATCAGACTGCACGTCTGTGCAGGCTCATCTGAGTCTATATACCTGACACAACTTCTGTCAAATCAGGAATATTCAATCCGATGACAAGAGTTAATATCTTAACCCTTTCCTGGACAAACCCGGTATTTTACGTCACTGTGATTTCATACTTGGGAAAACATGGTGGAAAAAGGAGAAATTGCTTGTAACAAGCAATTTCTACTTTTCCCACAATATTTTCTACCACATAGGAAGGTCAGATTTCAAAATGCATGCATTTTTCATAGTCGTCTGCAACCTCTTTCAAATTGGACCAGTCTAAAATTTCATAAAACAGGAAAGGGTTAACACACATTACATGACTGTAGATGAAAGACAATCCTGGTCAAGTGACACATTTTTTCTGGTGGATATAACAGGCACCAAACATTGTAGCACAAAGACACAGAAGTCTGTAAGTGCCAATGACACAGCCTTCCAGTAAGGATACAATCCCTGCAGTTGGGCCACCATTTTACAAAGTAACCCTTGTCATGCTGATCCCGAAACATTCTTGCTTTGATGACGGCTTTGGCTGCTTGTTGTTGTTGTTTTGAGGGAATTTTTTTAACACAAGATTGATCTGATTATGTCAAAGTTTTCAAATATCGTGAAAAGAGGGAAAATATTCAGCATGACAAGGGTTAACATCCTGGGTAGAGAAATAGCACAATCACTTCTGTACATAGAGTAAAATGATTTAGATCTTGATCTTAACTATTAACTCTAGACTGGTCCAATTCAAAGAAGTTGCAGGTGATAATTTTAAGTTGATCCAATGTTAAAAATCCTTGGGGTTTTTTTTGTTGTTGTTGCTTTTTTTTCTTATGGGTAGAATACATTTTGGATAATGAAAAAGTTGCTTTGATCAACATGCCAATTAATGATCAAAGTAGAAATAATGTTTTTTTTTTCCAAAACAGAAATTTATGATTCATCTTGAAAAAATCAGTTGAATTATGACATAATGATCTATTTTGACATTTTCAATTGGTGTTTGTTCATTTGTGAGTCTAAGAACGTGTTACTGGCCTGTGCTTAAGATGAATAACTTAGCATACTCCAAACCTATTTACGACGACATTCCAAACTCGTTGCTAGCTACTGATAAACTTTCCCATTGAGATCATCAATTTTGAAAAACATAAAGCTTACATCAAAGTTTGGTTAATTCTGTTTGCCCTATTTGGACTGTTTTAGCCCTTGTAGGGAATTAAGTCATCAAAATTCTATCCTGACCTGTCATTCTTGTCTGGTACTTGAACATCGACAAGCTTTTCAAATTATACTCTCCATATGGGGTGACAATTATGTGTGCTCTACACTGTCAGGATGAGAAAAGATTTTTATTGAGAAAACATTGTGTGTCACAAGCAATTTCTTCATTTTACACCATGCTTTTTACCCAGAGAGTTGAAAAAACCTAAAAATTCATAAACTGTAAGATGTCATCAGCAACTCCTTTCAATTTGGACCAGTCTAAATTTTTCTTGTGTTGTAATTGGTTAACTCATTACCAGATGATAAAATTTTAGACATGACCAAATTCGTAGAAAATCAGATGAATTTGAAAAATGCTTTTAAATTGAAAAATGTTTACTGGGATTCTGATGTGCTACCAACTGCCCTCTGACAGCGGCCCTCTAAATTGTACACAAGGTTTGACCTATTGACCTAGTTTTTTACCCTATTTGACGCAATATCAAATTTGACTAAAATATCAAGGCGAAAAAACATTCTGAACTTATATCAAAACATTTGAGCCCAAATGTTGCCTCTCAAGTGAACACAGGTTCTTAGATTTGAACAAGTGACCAAGCATTATTGGGTTGACCGAGCTTGATTTATATTCTACCCATTACCAGACAGCAGAATTTTAGACTGGTCAAAATTAAAAGGAGTTGAAGACGACAATTCAAACTGGGAGGCAAGCTACTTTAACCCATGACTAGACAACAAAAAGTACACTCAGGTAAAATTCAAAAAGTTGCAGAAACAATTTCAAGTTGATTACAATTTCAAGTTGATAATATTCTAAATATCTCTGTGTAAGTAGAAAACAATGTGGAAATGAGTACAGTAGAACCTTGTTAATTCGAACATCACTGGTTTGTAGGTATGTTTTCATTCATATACTTTACGCGGTCCCAATCTTTTTTCTTCTTTATCTTTGTTAGAAAACTCTGTCGAAATCACATGTCAGTGGTTCATAGTTCCTAGGCGATTTCAAGACCCGAAAGTATAATTATAGCACAAACTCCAATGTTTTATACGTAGGGGTGATCCTATCATGGACTAACAGGCTGTTTGGTTTTTAATGTGGGAAATTGATCCCCATAGTTCCCGTAGTTATCACCGAAAATTTACTTTAAATTGCTGCACAATAATTATTTTCAGTGGTATTGGTCATTTAGATATTCTAACTATTTTATTTTAATCTGCAGTTGCTTTCTTAAAAATCATTGGTCCCTAATTTCATGTTTTCCTAATAGATTTTATCCAAAGTATTGCAAAGGTAAATCACTCTGATTGAGGTAGAAATATGATCCAAGCACTGTGTTTAAAAATTATAAAAATACAAGATGAGCAATTATTATTTATGTTTTTACCAGTTACTATCCGTGGGTCTTGTTTGAAAAAATAACCAATTTTAGAATCATTTCCTAAATGGGGGACATGACAAGACCCTGTCCTATTTGGAGTATCTCAAAATGCCCACTACTTGCTCTACTTTTTGTTTGAACTACGATTAGTTTGTAAGAATTTCCTTGGTCCTTTGCAATAAGAACTATTTATCAATTTCCACGTGAGTGATCTCCATATCTTATCATGGGGGGTAAAAATGTGATTAAGTTGGAATAGGAAAAAATGAGATTATCAGATTTACTTTTGAGGAAATACATTGTGAACAATTAATTAAACTATATATCTTATGGACAAGAGTTTGTCTTGCCATGATAAGGGGAATGTTAAGTAAACACTTTTCCTACATATTTCAATGAAACAATAAACAGCCAGTGACTGCATCCATACTGCAGATGCAAATCTGTAAATCAAGTGCTTTTACAAATTTTAGACTTGTCCAAATTGAAAAAAAAATGCAGACATTATACAAAGTATATTTAAATGAAAAGATGACAACATACAGGATAGAAAACATTGTACTAACCCATTCCCACACAGTGACACCTTTTGATGCCCTTCAAGAAAAGCAATTGGGAAAACATTGTGTAAAATGAAGAAATTGCTTGTGACAAGCAATTTCTTCATTTTACACAATGTTTTCTGCCTAGAACATTGAAAAAATCTAACATTTTATAAACTTTAAATTGTCGTCTGCAACTCCTTTCAATTTGGACCAGTCTAAAATTTTGCTGTGTGGGAATGGGTTAACAGGAATTCAATACAGGTTATTGAAGAGACATTCATGTTGGAAGAAAGTCTTTTGATTGTTTTTTCATGTCCCACCACAAACATGCTATTCTTCATTATTTCCTTGAAGGAATCTGATAACAGTTCACCAGAGGAACAATCCTGTGAACTTAGATTGAAATCCATCCAGTAGTTTCTGAGGTGAAGATCTTCTAGAAAAAGTTTATTGATACTAACCCATTACCAGACTGTAAAATTTAAGAAAGGCCCAAATTGAAAGAAGTTTCAGATGACAATTTAAAGTATATGAAATATTGGATTTTTCATATTTCTGTTACAAGCAATTCGTTCATTTTCACAATGTTTTCCAAAGCTTTTTTAAAAGGGGGCATCTAAGCATATCACTGAAAGAGAATTAGATAAACAGATAACATACAAAATAACCTGACATGACATGCCATCAGCCAGTGGAGTATAGACCATTATTAGATGACAAAATCTTAATCTGGTCAAAATTCAAAGAACCCTTCAGATGACAATATTAAGTTGTTGTTGCTTAAATCTTGGGGTATTTTGGGGTAGAAAATGTTGAGGGAAAAGAAGAAATTGAAGAAATATTGCAACATTTTCCCAAAAGTTTCTGTGGGTTGTAAAGAGGCAATACTTTGTTGAAACTGGACTGATTGATTGAATGGGGTTTAACGCCACTTTAAACAGTATCTTGAAACTGGAGGGCAAAAATAGCATTCAGAGTTAGCTGTTTTGAAAGAGGTTAGTGGGCACATTTAAAGAGGATCAAACCATAACTACTCAATGATGCTTTATGAGGCCCCAAGAAAAAAAGCTTTGGAAAACATTTTTGAAAACGAAGAAATTGCTTGTCACAAGCATTTTCTTCATTATCCAGATGTATTCTACCCAAACAAAAACAAAAAATCCAAAATTTCATCAACAAAAAATTGTCTAAAAAAACTTCTTTAAATTTGGACCAGTCTAAGATGTTTTCATTCACTAATGGATTAATATTGGTCTTTATAATATCTTTTATATTTTGCTGAATCATTTGTCAAACTTATAAATCTGCATGTCAGGTCAATGGTTAGTGAGTCTAAGAGCATTTTGATGGAAATCAACATTTAACCCTACTTAATCATTCAATTTCTTTCAATATTTTCAAAACTCAGAACACAGAAAAACACTTAAATTAATTCTGCTATCTGTCTTAACAACATGCCTCAAATAAATATACAAACAAACCCAACAACTTTGGTTTACATTTCATATTTTTTGACAGTTAATTTTGCAAGGTAAAATAAATTTCTTCAATTACCCCTTGTTGAGTTCTGTAGGAGAGGTCATATTCAGAGTTAATAACATCAGGTGCACACCCGTGTCAAAGAAAATTTATCATCATCGTACATTCAAACCAACAGAATTAATCTCTATTTCCTTGTATATGTAATGATTAAGCATGTTTGTTTCTTTAACGAGGTAAAATTTTGATAAAAGTTAATTCCAAATTAATCTTGGTGATACTTGGAGACCAGAATACCCAATGGTATGTTCACCCTTTACTAAATAAGGCCAAACTAATAGAAGCCTAAAGTCAACACTTTCCTCTTTAACCCTTTCCCGTTCAAATACGGGATTTTACGTTCCTGTGATTTTACACTCAAGAAAACATTGTGGAAAAAGAAGAAATTGCTTGTAACAAGCAATTTCTCCTTTTTCCACAATATTTTCTACCATATAGGATGGTTTCATTTCATATGGCATCCAGTTTTCATTGTCATATGCAACCTCTTTCAATTTGGACTAGTCTAAAATTTCCAAAAAAGGGAAAGGGTTAACCCATTACCAGATGGCAAATTTTAGACTATTCAAAATTGAAAGGACTTGCTGATGATAATTAAAGATTATGGAGTTTTTAATTTTTTCAAATTTATGGATAGAAATAAATGTGATGAAATGAAGAAATTGCTTATTGCAGGCAATTTCTTCATTTTACACTTTGGTTTCCCAATTGTTTTTCTTAAGGGGCGTCAAAAAGAAAATCAATTGGGAAAGTATTGTGTAAAATGAAGATATTGCTTATAACAGACAGAAAGTTGAAAAAATCTAAAATTTCATTAACTTTAAATTGTCGTCTGCACCTCCTTTCATTTTGGACCAGCTTTTGCTACATGGTGATCGGTTAAAACAGAGGTATAATTTATTTCAGACTGCTCTTTTGATGGTAGCCCATGTTCCAAATGGATATCATTTACTAAGCAATCGCAGAGATATCACAAATTGTTAGAGTATTGCATGACGAGGACAACAACAACAGTAATGCCACCACATAGGCTGTAACAGCAATCCAATTTCTCTACAAAAAAAAGCCAATCTAAAAAAATAGCACACACTAAGGGCATCCTAGCGCACATAAACACACAGACGGATGCAGGTAACTCATAATATTCTTCAATAAAGCCAAGCCAAAAAAAGGGTTTTTCCTTGTTATCAGAAATATGTTGAATTATCACAAAAATGTAACCAACTATTTCTTTCATTTCCTGCGATCATCTATTTTCATCTGTTAGGTTTGACGCCCATCAATCTGTCATCCACAATTAGTGGCAAAATTGCTACCAGAGATAAGCCTAGCAAAGTGCCTCTGTTAACTGATTCAATTACAAAATCATTTCTGTTTCATAAAAAGGGTATTGTAATCTTGTTTGCTTGTGGGCTACCAAAACACCATAACTGCAGCTTTAACCCTTTCCTGTTTTATGAAATTTTGGACTGATCCAATTTCAAAGGTTTTGCAGATGACAATTTAAAGTGAAAAATAATCATTCAGTAGGGTAGAAAATATTGTGGAAAAAGAAGAAATTGCTTGTTACAAGGAATAACAAACTTTGATTAGTTGTTTGCAACCTCTTTCAATTTGGACCATTCTTAAATTTTGCCATTTGGGTATGATTTGCTGCACAACAATATTTTGCAAATAAGTTGTCAGAATCTTTTAACTCCATTTTATTCAAGCTTTTCTTGAGAAAGCTAAACAGCAGTATTTCAGAGAAATCTTACAGTATGACTATTACATGAACCAGCATTAGAATCATTCCCTAACAATTGTTACAAGTGGTGTTCCTTAAATACCACTTTTCTTTCCCTATGGTTTTCATGCAGATATTGTAAAATGATTGCACTCTGGCAAAAGCAGTAAACCCCCCCTATTACGATCACTCAAGGTACATTTTGAAAGTGGTCTTAGAAAGGATTAGTGGGATCTATCCTGGAAAAGCCCTCCACCAATATTAATTCTTCATTGACTTTACTGATTTTGGATCTGTACATCTATACTTTTGCTATTTACATGAAATCTGTTCATACTCAGCGGGTCCTTTTCTCAAAAGTTTAGATTCAGAATACTGACAAAAGTCTCACCCGTAAAAGCCATGATTTTTAACCTAGTCAAATTTGTGAAGGGTTCTGACAAAGAGTCACCATAAGAACATTGGTGAAATCCATTGACTGATTTCTGAGAAGATTTTCAAAGTTTTCAGTATATACCATGCATGGAAATAAGGCCCCTTGCCCAATGCTTACATCTAATCCAAATTATCTGAAGAAATATGATTAAGGGTCACATAACCATATCATTCCTGTGAAATTTTGTTCAAATCCTTCAAATGGTTTCTGAGATTTTTTTTAAAGTTTTAATCATATAACATATATGCACATTAGCCCAGTCAAAAAGCTGTTTTTAAAGTAATCTGATGAAGGGTCACCAAAGGATCATTATTCTGAAATTTGGTTAAATTTTTTTGAGAAGAATATTTTCAAAGTTTTCACCATATGTGGAAATTAGCCCTGCCCATAAAGCCATGTTTATCATACAATCAAAATTCTTTGAAGGAATCTGAATAAAGGTCATCAATGCATCATTCCTGTGAAATTTGGTAGAAATCTATTCAGTACTTTTTGAGATGAAGATATCTTTAACCCATTCCAACACAGCAAAATTTTAGACTGGTCCAAATTGAAAGGAGCTGCAGACGATATTTTGAAGTTGATGGAATTTAAATTTTCTTTGTCTTTTTGGATAGAAAACATTGTGGATAATGAAGAAATTGCACAATTTCTTTATTTTCCACAATGTTTTCCAAAGCTTTTTTCTTGAGGTGCGTAAAAAGGAGGGCTTGTGTTGGAATGGGTTAAAGATGAACAGGCAGACACATAGATGCACTGACACAACACCATGACAATCGCTCAATGGCTTAGAGTAAAAAAAAAATCTTTTCTCAACTTCTGTCGAAAAAATGTTAGTAATAGCAGGGTGACTGGTTTTTTCCAGGGTGTTTGAACTTGATCCATTTTAAAGCAAATATTAACAATTTCCTGTACAAACCCGGGAGTTTTTTTACACATGCCACTAATTTACACCACTGTAGTCATGATAGTTTGTCTTCGAGTGGTGAAACCATGAGCCCCTAGGAAGTACATAAAAAAGTCATATTTACTGTGATAATCTTTGAGATTGTGAAAGTGGCATACTAGCTACAAATTTCAACACTCTAATAACCCTAGGATGGAAGGATCTAATTCTGTTCCAACATGTGGCCTTCAGAGCATTACCAATGAAGGGGATCAATTGAAGATACTCCTGTCTGATTGACATCCGCTCTTCCAACATTTTCACATTCCAATATGTATTTGGTGGAAAGGAATTTACAGTTCATTTTCATATTACTTATATGGTATATACTGAAAATTTTGACTTACTTGAAATAGTAAAGGTAGATGGCACAAGCAATACTGAACACAAACACCTGAAATGAGAAAAAACAACACAACACATTACCATATATTAATGGATTTTTGGGCAATAGTGGAATTGATAGATCTCTGGTCACACCCTTGACCTTTAACTGAGGTAATAAATGATTGCATCTTGTAAATTAGGCGGTCAGGAACATGAAATAAAAGCTTATTGTTGGTTGGACACTTAAACATCGTAACTACAGCTTGATTAAACTGTAGTTATGATGGTGCATATCGCAAAACCAATATAGATGCTTAACCCTTGTCATGCTGAACCCGGAATATTCCGTTTTGGCAGCAGATGTAGACCAAGATCAGCCTGCACATAAGTGCAGTCTGATCTTGGTCTTCACCTCCTGCTTGTACTTTTCATTCAATTGACCATTTTTATATATAGCAGTTATCCATCAAATACATTGCTAGTGTAAATCTGCAGTTTTCAACAGAGCAGATAATTGATATACTTTGTCTGAGTTGTAACAACCAACCAAATTTTGGACTGGTCCTAACTAGGAGTTGAAGACAGTAATTCAAGATGAGAGAAAACAGAAATTATCACATAGGATAGAAAACATTGGTCGGAAAGAAAAATTGCTTCTTACGATATTTTCCTAAACGAAAAATTGGTGGATGGCAGCTGTCATTTAAAAAATTGGAAGACCAATTAATTCATACAGTTAGACCAGAAGTAACTTTGAACTCTGACATTGGTTGGCTTTTATATGAAGCCTTTTTGTTGGTTTCAGGACTTAAAAGTTGTAGCTCAATCTTATTCAAGGTGTAGCTACAATCTTTAGGTCATCAACCAAAATACCATTTTACTTTTTTATTAAATGTTACTAGTCAAGAACATTGCAAATAACATTGTTTAAAATCTAGTTCCAACCTCCTTTGGAGTCTCAGTGGTCGAAGCCTGCATTGTGTGATAATGGTTATAATTCAAAATGCAAATGCCAATTATAAGTGAGTGTGAATTAAAACGTGTTTTGTTATTAAAAAAATTGTGACAAATTTATGGACAAAATTGGTTATTAGTACAATTTCTTCTTTTAAATCATGAGGCTCTCTGTGACAGAACGTCACAGAATTGTATAAATCAATTATATTACCATACTCAACAAATTACACAGTAGAACTCAAACATTTATGTTAAATATTTTTCTAGAGGATGACTTAAAAAAAATATTGCGACTTCAGCTTATTATATTACAAAAATTTTAGAGGACAACGCCCAATTTCATTCATTGTTGCTGATTTAGACAGATTTGGTGTAGGTAGTAGTCATAAAACAATAAACTTCAGTCAATGATTGGTGAGATTTACAAAATACACCAGAAAGTTTGCCTATGAATATATCTAACATTGTAACCTTATTTATTGGTTTGAGTTATTACATCAAAATATAATTTTGAATGAAAGCACTCTAAGTAGTTTATAAAGTTTACAGAGAACTTGGAATAGAATGAGACTATTTTGTCAAAGTGCCGCAAGGCATTGGAAATTCAGTTTAGTTAAGCTGTAGTTACAATGTTTCTATTGGGAATTGACAACTAATGACCTTCGAATTCGTTGTTGTTTATTTTTTATTTTAAAGTTAATTCTCAAGAACATTAATTTTACACATACTGAATATCAAATAATGGATTATCTCCCATTGACCATTTTTATATACTCTACCAGCATGTTATTTAACTGGGAATACTTCTTATTATACCTGTATGTTCATTTCTAATTCTGACAGCTATCAATCTTGCTGTAGAGTCATAAAGAGTATTATATAAGATTTGCATCTTCTCTCAGGTTATAAATCAGTAGACTTGATCTCTTAATAGATTAATTAATTAGTTTTCTTAAAACTGAATTACCTTTTATGCCATCCAACTGGTTCCAAATATTTTATTTTCTTAACCCATTATCAGATGGCAAAATTTTAGACTGGTCTGAATTGAAGGGAGTTGCAGACTACAATTTAAAGTTTATGAAATTTCAACTTTCTTGGCTTAAAATATTGCGGGAAAAAGAAAAATTTGTTTGGTTCAAGCGATTTCATTTTACCAATGTTTTTCCAATAGTTTTTCTTTAGGGGAGTCTAAAGCATCATTATGTGTGAATGGGTTTAACCCTGTTCTGTCAATAAGTATCCACTACAATCACAAGACAACATATGGTTTACATGCACTTTAAGTGTCACTTTGACCTTAGAAAAGATGTTTCAATTATACATTAATTCATTTATGATGGAGAACAATTGTACATAAATATAGCAAATGATCGTTTGGAGAGCAAAATATCATAAATACAGCCATGAGCAAGCAAAATGTCTTAAATACAGCTTTAATAAAGCTGTATTTAAGACATTTCGCTCACCCACCAACTTCATTAGATTGACCTTGAACTGTGCCAATAACCTTAGACCTAACTGAACAAATGTTTGATATAGTAGAATAATTAGATGACTGGGGTTCTACAGCAAAATACAATATACTACCCGGGGTTTTTGTCATCTTTTAACCCAATACCATACGACAATATTTTAGACTGGTCCAAATTGAAAGGAGTTGCAGAGGACAACACAAAGTTTATGAAACTTAAGATTTTCAACATTTTGGGTTAAAAACATTGTGGAAAATGAAGAAAATTCTTGTGACAAGCAATTTCTTCATTTTCCACGATGTTTTCAAAATTGTTTTTCTAGAGGGGCGTCAAAAAGCGTTATGTTTTTCCATCAGATATGATGGTTGTGGTACTGCAGTGGTACTCTTTAAACCCTGATAAAAATACATGTCCTGGAATAAGGGCCTCCAATCTGCTTATCTAGAACAAAAGGAAAGAAATTATCTCATACTTGGTATAAAATATTGTTGAAATACAAATTATTTTCCATGTCAAAAAATATTTTTCTATAATAAATTGATTGCTTGTAACAAGTAATTTCTTTATTTTCCCCACAATGCTTTCTAAAGCTATTTTCCTTTATGGTGTCAAAAAGTGTGATTTGCTTGGGAATAGGTTAACAAAAATATTGGGGTTCAAAGTTCATTTTTGGTATAAATAAACAACTTTATTGGTCAATCCATGTTTTAACGTCCCATTCCCAGATGACAAAATTATAGACTGGTCCAAATTGAAAGACGTTGCAGACGAAAATATTTGGTTGAGGGAATTTTTAAAAACTCAGTGTTTTGGGGTAGGAAACATTGACGATAATGAAGAAATTGCAATTTCTTCATTTTCCACAATGTTTTCCAAAAAAAATTCCTTGAGGGGCGTCCATAGGTGTCATTGAGTTGGAATGGGTTAATTGAGAAACACTTTGTCAGTAAGTCTAATTCAATGGTTTTCCTGATAGCATTCAGTGGTTATAGACTACTGTCAAATATTTGATTGATAGGCAAGATTATCAGATCAGTCAATAACTTCCAGCGTGCATGCAGTTATCAATAGCAATTACAGAATTATAGACCATATAACAAGGCACAATAGGCAGGTAGATAACCCTACACACTAGCAGTGATTTTGTCCATTTTTCTGCATAAAGTTTTTGATTCCATCACCTCACAATCCGTCTTATTTAACCCATTCCCACTTAGTGATGCTTTATGACACCCCTGAAGAAAAACTATTGGGAAACATTATGTACAATGAAGAAATTGCTTGTAAAAAGCAATTTCTTCATTTTACTCAATGTTTTCTATCAAGAAACGTGAAAAAATCTAAAATTTCATTACCTTAAAATTGTCATCTGCAACTCCTTTCAAATTGGACCAGTCTAAAATTTTGTCTTGTAAGGAAAAACCATTAGGAAAACATTATGTACAATGAAGAAATTGCTTGTAAAAAGCAATTTCTTCATTTTACTCAATGTTTTCCATCAAGAAACGTGAAAAAATCTAAAATTCCATTACCTTAAAATTGTCATCTGCAACTCTTTTCAATTTTGACCAGTCTTAAAATTTTGTCTGGTAAGGGGTTAATTCCCTTAAATATTTGTTATATATCCCAAAATTTGTTTCAAATGGCATATCTACTTATGATGGAGAACAAATGTGCCAAGATATTGTTCAAATCCATGCACTGATGTAAGAGATATGCTCTGGACAAGCTCAATATGAATGTTTGACCTTGAGCCATGATTTTGACGATAGAGCAATCCAAAAATTTGTTTCACATGGCACATCTACATATGATTGAGAACTGTGCCAATTTATTTTGAAATCTATCCAAAAGCTAGAAGATTTGCTTTAGCCAAGCTCAATTAGAACACTTGACCTGAAACCATGACCATGATGCTATCTAAAAATTTGTTTCAAATTGGACATTCACTCATGATTGAGAACAATTGTGCCAACTATTTTTTCGAAATCAATACATAAATGTAGAAAGCATGCTATGGACAAATTCATTCAGACTGACACACTAATACACTTGCACCACCTTGTGAAAGTGACAACTATGTCTTGCTCACTGCAAGCAGGTTCATTGAAAATGTAGCATGCAGACAGACAACACAAGCTAAACACAAAATTTGACCCTGTAGCCTTTACCTTTGAATTAAAAAGCAATACATTATTCCTGGTTCTACCAAGGGCTTCCCACATGCAATGTTTGAAAGAAATTTGGTAAAAACTGTGAACTATACTGAGAAGCTAAAACAAAACTAGACTGCGTGACCTTTGACCTTGTGACCGAATAGAAATTCCCCACTCACCTAGAGCTACTCACAAGCAAGATTGAAAGAAAATGGATAAAGATTGTGACCTGTAGTGAGGACGAAATGCTTACAGAAAAAATTGACCTTGTGACTGTGACCTTTAACCTCAAAATCAAAAGGGTTTCTGAAAGCATCACCAAGAACTGCTGACATGCAGAGTTTGAAAGAGACTGTATAAAAACATAACTTGTATGTAGTCTACAAGGACAGATTAACATTGTGAGACTCAAACAACAGGCTGAAAAGGTTGTTATCTCTACTTGGGTAGCAGTTCCTTAGACAGCTCTTTTTTTCCTTTATAAAGATTCTTTAAATTCTAGATTTTACACTTAATATAAATCTTTTCACTGCAAATCTAAAGAATCTGGTTAACAAAATGTGTATCTTGTAAAATGGTATATAATAATCAAAGAATGTTCAAATTAAGAAAAAAAATGTTCTGGTTGTGTGATCTGTCAATAAGTCTCCAGTTGATTGACAGGTCAAAACCCAGATATAAACATGGAACAATATACTTAACAATGGTTTCCAAAATGGGTTATAACCTTATAATTATCTCAAAAACCCTTATCTTAATTGCAAGTAAACCTATTCCCATACAATCCTGTTTTATTTACATCCCTTAAGAGAACGTCTTCAGAGAACATGTTGGAAAATGAAGAAATTACTTGTAACAAGTAAAAATTGTCTTGACTGTCCAAAATGTTTTTTTCCTTAACCCATTACCACACAACAAAATACAAGACTAAAACCCAAATCAACTGAAAATTATCATCTGCAAAACATCTTTCAACTTGGACCAGTCTTAAATTTTGTCATTTGCTAATAATTATGTTAAACAAGCTCTTGGGCTCCATTACAATTTTTTCCTAATTTATATTGGAGATTTTCATGGCAATGATTTGTGGTTGGATACAGTAATAATATCGATTTGATTTGTTTGTTTGAATTGGGTTTAATGCCACTTTTAACAGTACTTTGATCATTTAAACAAGTTCATGAAAGGGACATTACATATACACATATCTCTGTTCTTCTCTCTTCATCATGGAAACATACAAACTAAGCTTTCATCCATTACCAGACAACAAAATTTAGAGTGGTCCGAATTGAAAGAAGTTGCAGATGACAGTTTTTTGTTGATGAAATTCAAAAATCATTCTCTTTAGGGTAGAAAATATTGTGGGTAATGAAGAAATTGCTTGTTACAAGCAATTTCTTCATCCCAATCCCACACAATGACTTTTCCTAAAACTCTTTTCCTTGGTGGCATCCAAGAGCTTCATTGTGTGACAAAATTTTAGACTGGTCTAAATTCAAAGCAGTTGCTGTTGCAATTTTAAATGGGTGCAATTTTAAAAATCTGTCTTTTACGGTAGAAAACTTTGAAGAAAATGAAGAAACTGTTTGAGACAACCTATTTCCTTATTTACATCAGTGTTTCTTGAGGGGCGAAAAAAAGCATGCTTATGTGGGAATGGGTTAAAGTCTTTAGCATCTAGAGTGCACACAATGATTAACCCATTACCAAATTTTGGACTGGTATGAATTGAAAGAGGGTACAGACCACAATTTAAAGTAGATAGAAGTTAATTCATTTTTTTCATTTATGTCTCTCTGGGTAGTACCCATTGTGGAAATGAAGAAATTGCTTATCACAAGCAGTTTCATCATTTTCTACAATGTCTTCTTAAGCTTTTTCTCTTACGGTTATAGAAAAGCAGGATGGGTTGAGATGATCTTTACATAGCGGCACATAATGCCCAAAGGGTCACTTAAAAATTGTCAATGAAAAAACACTGTAATTCTAATGATGGCATTCGACTTTGACTGTAAGCAAAATAGCATTAAATGGCTAAGTCAGGGGCAGATCATTCCCACATGGATTGAGTATTCCAAATAATTTTTGTCTCATACACAACTAGCCATCATAGAGAATCATTGTTGGAAGTTTCAGTCCATATTCTTGTAAAGTGCACACACAAAAATATGCTAATGGACAAAGAAATATGACTGGTGCCATAATATGATATATATTATATGTATATATAACTAGATTATTCAGGAATTAGTTTTTTTGTTGATTTTAGGGAAGTAATGCTGGGAGCCAGTCTAGTGTGCATACAAGAATTTAATTAAAGATTGACAATACATATCTCACTATGGACAGCAGACATAGCGTAATTACAAAAAGCTTTATTGATTGATTGAATTGGGTTTAACACAGCTTTTAACAGTATTTCAGTCATATCACGGCAGCTGGAGCACCTAACAATGGATTCCTGGTATTTCTCACACCAGTACAACCACTTTATCCTTTCCTAGCCTCCAGCTGCTATCCCAAGCTGGTTTACAATTATCCACTTATTTGTGAGAGACAAATGTCGCAAGGAATAATTATGTGCCGCCATTTCAAAAAGCAGAAACACAAATTGTTCTTACAGTGTATTAAACCATTCCCACACAAT
The DNA here is from genome assembly GCA_946902895.1 of Fragum fragum. Classification (NCBI taxonomy): domain Eukaryota; kingdom Metazoa; phylum Mollusca; class Bivalvia; order Cardiida; family Cardiidae; genus Fragum; species Fragum fragum. The sequence goes on along the minus strand of OX336368.1, from coordinate 30,765,029 downwards.
CCGGCTTTCTGATGCCCCCAAGTAGAAAGCTTTGGAAAACATTGTTGATAATGCACCAATTGCTTGTTACAAACGATTTCATCAACTATAAATTGTCATCTGCAAATTCTTTGAATTTGTACTGGTCTAGAATTTTGTCATCTGGTTTAGGGTTATGTATTTTTGAAAATTAAGCCATATACATGGTTAATAATGTGATAGGCACAGTTACAAACCTGCTATGATTAAAATAAGCAGCATTTTTCTTCGAAAACAAAAAGATGAAGGAAAAATTTCTGTGAAAAAAAATCATATTTTAAATTAACATGAGATAATACATCATAATTACCAAGACATTCTGAGCAAAATGGAACTGCAAAAGCACCCAATAAAATGTCCCTTGAGAAAGTGCTTTATTTAATTGATGGAATAATGTTCTAAATGTTACAATTACTTGAATGATCATGGGCTACTGTTTCTTTGTTAAGAACAATGGCAAAATAGGTGAACATGTGTGTTAGAAAACTTTGGCATTTTGCTTCATTAAAACTAATGAAAAACATTCATTAAGACTAATCTTACTGGTACACTAGAGATGCTTTTTGATGCCCATCAAGAAAAACAATTGGGAAAACATTGTGTAAAATGAAGATTTCTTCATTTTCAACAATGTTTTCTACCCAGAAATGTGAAAAAATCTGAAATTTCATACACATTGAATTGTCGTCTGCAACTTCTTTCAATTTGGACCAGCCTAATATTTCGCCGTCTGGTAATGGGTTAACAGTGAAAAGGGGGAACAACATAACTCTCTGCCCTGTAGACAGACCTTTCATTGAGAATGAAATTTTGGCAATTTAACGTTAATGTTTGTTGGACATGCAAAATGTCATAATACAGCTTTATTCACAGCTTTATTCAAGCTGTCATTACAAAATTTTGCATGCCCAACAACATTTCAGTATTGACCTATCAAAGACATGGCAGTTTGCCTGAGGTTGGTTTACCTATCATCTTGTCAAATATACATAAAAAAACGCTTCCTTACACCTTAATGTATTCTTTTACAAATAATCAAAAATTCAACAAGTCAACCCATTACCAGACAATAAAATTTGCAGAAGTTGCAGAAAAAGCTCATGAAGTTTTGGATCATTTTTGTAACATGCAATTTTTCTATGAGGCATCTAAAAGTATTATTGAGTGGGAATAATTAAACAAGAGGGCCAGTGGCCCTGGCGCTCACCTGAGATAAGGCTCTTTTTTTCTTCAAGGCTTAATACAAACTGGGTCAGGCAAAAACCTCCTGTAACATTTAACTAAATTCAACAAGCCCAATTTGGTTTAAATTGGCCAAATAGTTTTAAAAGGGTTGCCTTCTTTATTCATATTTAAGCTTAGTCACCCTGTGGCTCTAAGATTTTATCAATTTTGAAAGAGCTCAATGTACTGATGCATCATGCAAAATTCAAGATTCTTCAACTTCTGGGTCAGGAGGTGATGTTGCTTTTTTTTCAAATGTTACTCTAGTTGTCATAGCAACCAGAGTCTTCAACTGATTAGATTCTTTGGTTGAAATCAGTCCAGTAGTTTGGGAGGAGATGTAGTTTTAAAAATCCTTCTTTATTTCTATATAAGCCCCCCCCCCTTAGGGCCCTGGGGGCCTGAGGTTGGTGATTTTAGCAATTCTGAAAGAGGTCAATGTACTGATGCTTCATGCAAAATATCAAGACTCTATGCCCTCTGCAGTTTAGTGACTTACGCCAGGCAAGAAATGGGGCCTACCCTATCAAAATGATGCATGAATTATCAATTACCCCCAGAGATCATAAAATGCCCATTATCACTTAGTTATGGTGCCTGGTCAGAATTTGGTCAGCAGTGTAAAATACAGATGGTTTCATCTTACAATTGAAATTTCATATGAAAGACACCTTCCTACCCTGTAGACAGAATTCAGTTTCTCTTCAACTAGTTAAGCACTATAACCCATTACCAGACGAAATGAAAATAGACTGGTTCATAGTCCAAGACATTTCAAATACCAATTTCTAGTTGATGAAATTTTAGATATCTTTTAGGATTTTTGGTTACAAAAATTATGGATAATGAAGAAATTGCCAATAAAAGGAAATTTCTTCATTTTCCACAATGTATTCCAATGTTTTTTTTCCGGATGGGCATCAAAAAGAGGGATTGAATGGGAATGGATTAATAAAGCCTAATACATAATTGAACCAGTGCACAACATTTCATAAACAATTTCACAAGTATGTGAACAGATATTGAGAAGCATGGGCAGTTACAGCTTAAAAGAATATTTACTTATCAGTTTAAGAAACTAAAAGTCTATATCTATCTAGAGAGCACGGTGAAGACTCTGATCAGACTGTACACATGCATGGTCTGGTCTAAGACTTTACTCCGTGCACATGTGAAATCACTTGAAATGTAATGTTTTTGCTCAATTATAACCCATTGAAAACTGTTTTTAGCTCACCTGAGCACGAAGTGCTCTGGGTGAGCTATTGTGATTGGTCATTGTCAGGCGTCTGTCCAGAAAATGGCTAATTCTCAGAATGCAGTAATTCATTAAATGTTTATGGCAGAGGGTCAATAAACATTGATTTATACCAAATATCAAAGCTTTAGGCCTTATGGTTTGGGAGTAGAATATTTTCAAAGATTTCTTTCTTTGTTCCTTTGTAAAATCGGATCGCACAGAAGGAAAGAGGGACATAAGGTGATGATACATATCAAATATCAAAACTCTAGGCCTAATGGTATGGGAGAAGATTTTCAAAGATTTCCCTTGTAAAGTACGGGATCGCCCAGAAATAGGCTAATTTTCAGAATTTAGTGATTCTTTGAAGTATTTTGGTAGAGGGCCAATAGACCTTGATACATACCAAATACCAAAGCTCTAGGCCATATAGTTTGGTAGAAGAAGATTTTCAAAGATTTCCCTCTTCATTCCTTTGTAAAATCAGGGATCGCACAGAAAAGGGCTAATTTTCTGAGTTTAGTAATTTTTTGAAGTATTTTGGTACAGGGTCAATAGTTGATAATATGTACCAAATATCAAAGCTCTAGGCCTTATGGTTTAAGATAAGATTTTTTACTGACAAACAGACGGACCCCCATACATTTACCGATCACAATAGCTCACCTCCGGGGTTCGACACTAACTTTACTTCAGTGGGATCCCACGGGAATCCCTACCTATTACTTCGGGGTTTCCTCCAGATTATCAGGAATCCCTCCTTAATAAACATTAACTCATTCACAGGCAATCCTGCCCTTCTAAGCCCAACTTGAAAAAAAAAGCTTCGCAAAACATTGTGAAAAATGAAGAAATTGCTTGTCACGAGCAATTTCTTCATTATCCACAATGTTCTCTACAAAAATAAGCAAAAAATACATTAAGATTTTTTGTACTGGATCTTTTGTACTGGAGAAATATTGAAGGATCCGGACGGAATCCCTAGCCTGAGATTGCTGGGGTCCCTACCAATTTGAAGGGATCCTCGGGATCCCGGAACACTGTTAGTGTCGATCCCTAGCCTCCAGCACATTCTGCTCAGGTGAGCTTAAAAAAGGCCTTCTTAAAAGGATTGTATAAGATGTCCCATCACTTACCATTCAAAAGTTATTAACCATATTAAAGTTTTTTTGTATAAATTTAGTTTTTTTGTTTTTTTTTCATATCTAAGTTTGACCTTGAATGGTGATCTTTAGAATATCTGTAATTTATAAATAGCCACTTTCAAATGTTTAGTTAGTTGATGAATTTAAAGTAGAAAGAGACAAATCGAAAAATATCGATGTATTATTTGTCAAAGCAACTGGCTGAGTTTCTTTTTTATAATTATCCATTAGGTTATTACATAATTCTTATAATCCTGAAAAATCAACCCTTTCTTGTACAAACTCAAGATTTTACGTCGCTGTGATTTTACACTTGACAAAACAATGTGGAAAAAGAAGAAATTGCTAGTAACTAACAATTTCTTCTTTTACCATAATAATTTGTAACACATAGGAGGATTTAATTTCGAATTGAATCTAATGTACGTTGTCTTCTCAAACCTCGTTTCATATGGACCAGTCTAATATTTCCAATAATGAGAAAGGGTTAATAAAACAATTAGTTCAAAATAAAAGTTACTTAAAAAATAACATTGGAAACAGGGTTGGGACAGAAGACATTTGTTGTTGAAAAATATTGATCTCAAATTGTTCAAAGCAAGTAATTATATGGAGATAGTTAATAAATATTATGTTACACGGACAACAATTTAGGATTCAAGTTATCAAAAAGACGGGCTGCTCTGCTAGGGAATGACAGTAACAGGCTTATCTGTATCAGTTCCACTGGAGAATTTATTGCACATGTCCTGTTTAATAGTGTGATAATTAGGGTCAAGCTGTCTTCTGCTGTCAAGTTAATTTGTTCTGTATTCCTGCAGCTCAGATCTGAGCAGATTGCATACGAAAGTCGCTAAACTGTCTGGGCTAGGAGGAGATCATTTCTAGAGTTTTATAAAAATTCCAGTTTTGTTGCCATGGCAACCAGAGTTTTTAACGGATTTCTCTTCTTTTAAAAAAATTCTAATGGGCACCACCCAAGGATCATTCCTGCCAAATTTGATTGAAATCCGCATAACGGTTTCGGAGGAGATGTTGTTTTAAAAATCCTTCTTTATTTCTTTATAAGCCCACCCCCCTTAGGGGTGGGGCTCTGGGGGCCTGAGGTTAGTGATTTGAGCAATTCTGAAAGAGGTCATTGTTCTTATGCTTCAAGCCAAATATCAAGGCTCTTAACCTTCTGGGTCAGGAGGAGATAATTTTTAAAGTTTTCTTTAAAATTTCAGTTTTGTTGCCATGGCAACCAGAGTTTTTAACAGATTTCACTTCTTTTAAAAAATTCTAAAGGGAACCACCCAAGGATCATTCCTGCCTAATTTGGTGGAAATCCACCAAGCGGTTTGGTAGGAGATGTCATTTTAAAAATCGCTCTTTATTTCTATATAAGCCCCACCATTCTGGGGCTCTGCCCATTGGTACCTGAGGGTGATGATATTAGCAATTCTGAGAGAGGCCATTGCTTTGATGCTTCATGCCTAATATCAAGGCTCTACGCCTTCTGGGTTAGGAGGAGATAACTTTTAAAGTTTTCATTAAAATTTCAGTTTTGTTGCCATCGCATCCAAAATTTTTAACGGATTTCAATTCTTTTAGCAATTTAAAAGGCACCATCCAAGGAACATTCCTGCCAAATTTGGTTGAAATCCACCCAGCAGTTTGGAGATGTCATTTTAAGATAATTGACACATGACGAATCAAGGACGATGCGACCTGGACCCGGATACTGGACGATCAAAATACCTCATCATGAGCACTTTTGCTCAGGTGAGCTAACAAGAGGGCTGTTGGCCCTGGGGCACTCACCTGAGATAAAGGCTCTTTTTCTTTCAACAGTCTAATTTCATGTTAAGGTTAGAATTATGAAACAAGTGGGCCACAATTACATATAAAGACTATGAACATGGGGATCCAAAAGTCTAAATTACAAATTCCAAGGCTTTAGTGCTGATTTGAAAGAAGGAAAAAACTTTTTCAATGGGTTATAATTTCAGAAATAAGAAAGAAGTCTGTGAACTGATGCTTCATGCCTATACCCTCCCCCCTGGCTCCGCCCCTGGAGACCAAAGGATCATGATTTTAGCTATTTTGTAAGAGATCAATATACTGATGCTTCATGCAAAATATTAAGGCTCTACGCCTTCTGGGTCAGGAGGAGAAGATTCTTAAAGATTATTTTAAAATTTCACTTTTGTTGCAATGGCAACCATGGTTTTAAACAAATTTCAATTCTTTTAGCTAATTTTAAGGGGGACCACCTAAGGAACATTTCTGCCAAATTTGGTTCAAATCAGCCCAGTGGTTTGGGAGGAGATGTCATTTAAAAAATTGTTCTTTATTTCTATATAATCCCCCCTCCTGGGGCTCCGCCCCTATGGGACCCAAGGATCAGGATTTTGGCCATATACTGATGCTTCATGCAAATTATCAAGGCTCTACGCCTTCTTGGTTAGGAGGAGAAGATTTTTAAAGATCATTTTATAATTTCACTTTTATTGCCATGGCAACCAGAGTTTTAAACTGATTTCAATTCTTTTAGCTATTTTTGAAGGGGACGGTTGACCACCTAGGCAACATTTCTGTCAAATTTGGTTCGAATTGGCCTAGTGGTTTGGGAGGAGATGCCATTTAAAAAATTGTTCTTTATTTCTAAATAAACCCCACCCCTTGGGGCCAGGCCACTGGGGACCAAAGGATCATGATTTTAGCTATTTTGAAAGAGGTTAATATACTAATGCTTCATGCAAAATATCAAGGCTCTACGCCTTCTGGGTCAGGAGGAGAAGATTTTAAAGATTATTTTAAAATTTCAGTTTTGTTGCCATGGCAACCAGAGTTTTTAACGGATTTCAATTCTTTTAGCTACTTTTGAAGGGGACCACCTAAGCAACATTTCTGCCAAATTTGATTCAAATTGGCCCAGTCGTTTGGGAGGAGATGTCATTTAAAGAAATTGTTGACGGATGACACATGACGCACGACGGACAAAAGGTGATCACAATAGCTCACTTGAGCACTTCGTACTAAGGTAAGCTAAAAAGGCAAAGACTGCTGAGCCAAAATGAACAGGTTCATTTTCTGACCAAAATGTGTCTGCAGTCAATAAAGCTTGCCCTTATGGCTGCTTGTCACTACAAGAGGCCCATAGGGCCTTATCGGTCGCCAGAGTACAAAGAGCACAAAAGCAATAAATATCTACCAGATGATGCTACAAACCAAATATCATAGCTCTAGGCCTTTCTATTTTGGAGAATAAGATTTTTTGAAATTTTCACCATGTAAGCCTATGTTAAACTTGTGATGTCTGGGAACGGTCTCATTTTGACCCTGGGGTTATAATTTATATTGATAGAGGTCTACTAGATAATGCCACATACCAAATATCAGAGCTGTTAGTCTTTTGGTTTGGTAGAAAAAGATTTTCAAATTTGTTACTATGTAAGCTTATGCATCCCCCCACCTTTGCCCCCTCCCCCAGCACGGCCATTTCTTGACAGAATTTTTCTTTTAAAAACTTGATAATCCTTGCTCTAAAGACTCTAAATACCAAATGTGAATCCAATCCGATTGCTGGCTCATGACATGAAGATTTCTAAAGATGTACCCTTTTTGCCCCTTTTCCCACCTAATGGGGCCCCAAGGGTAGATAACTTCATGATGTTTACAAATCTGAAGCGCCTTCCCATGAGGATGCTTCCTACCAAGTTTAGTTGAAATTAGTCCAAGAGTTCTTAAGAAGAAAACAAAAATGTAAAAGTTAACACACAATGCAAAACACATGACAGACAAAACACAATAGCAATAGGTCACTATGACCTTCTGTCAGGTGACCTTAAAACTGCTTAAACAATGAGTAAAGGTCAATGACAAAATAAACCAATACCAGGTGCTAGGTAAAACTTTCAATACCAAGTTTCAAGTCAATCCTATTAACAGTTGCTGAGAAATTGCACCAACATTATACAACTATACCAGGCAAAAAATGTCCAAAAATAAAAGGCATTTAGAAAATATAAGACAGCATAAAGTGTTGGGTTAAACTAAGTTTTTTAAAATTTTTGTTGTTGACCGAAATATAATACTCTTAACCTGTTCCCATACAATTATGACGCTTTCAGACACCCCTCAAGAAAATAGCTTTGATTGATTGATTGAATGGTGTTTAGGGCCACTTTTAATAGTATTTCAGTCATATGGTGGCGGCTGGAGCATCTAACAATGGACTCCTGGTATTTCTCACACCAGTACTACCACTACATCCTTTCCTAGCCTCCAGCTGCTATCCGACTTAGGTTAATGATTTTCCACCTGTTGGTGAGAGACAAATGTCGGAAAGGATATGTGCCGCCATTGGGAAAATTGCTTTGCAGAATATTGTGAAAAATGAAGAAATTGCTTGTTGCAAGTAATTTCATCATTATCCACAATGCTTGTAGGTTAAAAAAATCCAAAATTTCATCAAGTAAAACTATTGTCATCTGCCACTCCTTCCAATTAGGACCAGACTAGGAATTTATTTTGAGAAAATGGTTTAACAAATGGGAAACGGACACAGACATCTGAAGGTGCTAATAGTTTTCGAAAACATACATCAAGGAAGAGCTAAAAATTAAGAGTGCCGTAGTCAAAATTATTATATACAATGCCAACTAGCCAAGACAAAAATGTTTGCATTAAGCCACCTTTTCCTGTTATGCCACCTAACATGGCAAAACCCATACAATTTGCACAAGGTCATGTGACCAGAATCATTGAGTAAAAATTTTATTTTAATCTGTCCATAAATGTTGGATGAGATTTGTTATCAAGAAGTTGAAAGCATGGATGGACACTGAAAATGGTACCGATGTTCGACCATCTTTGGTGGCCTGTAAACAGGAGGCTTTTCTTTCTAAACTAGGTTTTAATTATATAACGTAATTTGGCTACAAACAATTTGCTGTTAATGATACTGCATCACTGTGGGTGGGTGCCCTTAAAAACCAAGTGCTTGTTAGTTCAATTAGATATGTTGTTTATGTTCATGTCAAGAGAGCTACTGACAACAGGCGGCTGGAGGAAATGCCAACATTGCATACCAGAAGTTAAACTAGTCCTGAATCCTGAGATTATCCTAGCATGATCAAAACCTCCTAACTACAGCTTGTTCAAGCTTGATATAAACTCCTTAACATTATTTTCCCTGCCATGTTAGAGGGAAATGGCGTAATATCATGTCACAACAAAAATGTGGATCTACAAAATTAGTCAAGCTATTAGAACTGCTAACAAGAGGCCAATGAGGGCCTGAGAAGCTCTACTGGTTATCAAGTCTCTGTTAAAGAAATCTTATATTTTAAATGAAGCTAATTGCCTAAAGAAGAACGCATAAAAAATTAACACATTGGACTTTATCCCCTTTATTATTTTGAGCAACAAGCCTTAAGGCCCCTTTTCCTGCGTTTCATGTCAGATCCACTTCATCCACTAGATGATGCTACATACCAAATATCACAGCTGTAGGCCTAATGGTTTCAGAGTAGAAGATTTTTAAAGATTTTCTGAAATTCGCCCTTTTTGTTGTCATGCCAACCAGAGTTCTGCATGGAATTAAATTCTTTGAACAACTTTGGAAGAGCTTGACCAAAGGAACATTCCTGCTAATTTTGATCAATATCTGTCAAGTAGTTTAACCTGCAGAGAGAACACCATTTTATATATTTTATTTAGGATAATAATTCAAAGGGGCATAACTCCTGAAACAGTTGATTAATTATTATGAAAATTACAGGTGCACAAGTTCCCATTGAAAGGAAGATTTCGGTAAAGATTCAACAAAATTGGTCAGATGGACAGACGCACAACCTGATTCCAGTATAACCCCCCCCCCCCTCAATAACTTAATTGTGGGGGGTAAAAAATCCTTTCAAATGGCACATCTACTCATGGTGCAGAATAATTGTGCCAATTTTATCTAATTGTAGGAGAAATGCTCTAGATAATCATGATTTTAGCATTTGACCTTGAGCTGTGACCTTGACATTAGAACTTTCCCAAAAATTCTTTCAAATGGCAAATCTACTCATGATTGAGAATAATTGTGCCAATTTATTTTGATGGACTAACGCACTAACACTCATACACCCTTGTCATAATGACACTGCACACAGGCTCAACAAAAACAACTCTGGTTTGAAGGAGACAGACAGGAGGGGTAGATTAAAATCAGACTGCACATTGTCTACACCTAAACAAGAATATTCCGGGTTCAGCATGACAAGAGTTAAAGTTTCACACTTATAATTAATCTAATTATCAGCTGTAACTGCAATCTAAAATTTTCTCATTTCATATTGGATTAATGTGCATATAGAATAAGAATTAAACATGGACACAGATTTTTCATTGTTGTGTCTCTGATGTCAATCAAAGTACCTCTACATCTGACGTATTTTGTCAAACATGGCACTTTCATGCACCAGAGAATACCTCTTGTTCTGGAATTTAACCCTTGTCATGTTGAAAAAAATCCTTATTTACAGTTGCACTAAAATCAAAGGCCTGAAAGCACTGGAAGCACTTGTTAGAGGTAAAATAAAAACACTCTGGGTTGAAGGAGACAAACAGGAGATGTAGACTTAAAGATCAAACTGCACATATGTGCAGGCTGATCTTTGTTTATACCTCCTGTCAAAACAGTAATATTCAGGGTTCAGCTTTAAAAGCGTTAACCCATTACCAGACAAAAATTACTTAAACTATTCACAATTCCAATTTGCATACTACAACTTCAAGTCCATAAAATTTTAGATTTATCTTGTCTTTCGAGGTAGTAAACATTGAAGATAATGATGAAATTGCTTGTTGCAAGCAATTTCTCCATTTTCCACTATGTTTCCAAAGCTTTTTCCTTTGCTAGGTCAAAATAGTTGTGTGAAAATAGTTTATACATTATCAAACTACGTTGTCAAAAAGAAACATATAGAATAGAATTTTGAATGTCTTATCTAGCTTACTGGATAGAAAAATAATGTGGAAAATGAAGAAATTGCTTGTAACAAGCAATTTCTTCATTCACCACATTGATTTTCCAAACTCTTCTCTTCATGGATGCAAAAAGTAAGATGTTTTAGGAACAGATTAATTTGCATTCACCAATACTTTGTCTTTGAGGCTCTGTAAGTGTATCCAAACAAGACAAAGGGTTAATTGGATTACCAGCGGCTTATTGTGGAAACTTTGCACTGCCGCTTACTGCTTTTCTGTCAGCACCGAGGGTAAACAAAGAAATATGATCATTATTGTAGAGCTCTGGAAGCTATTTTCATGCCAAATTGACACAAAAATCTCGTGCTGAGATCATATAGAGAAGAGAACTGAGTAGGTAAAACAATTCCTCTCAGTGTCAAAACATGATTGTGCTGTAAATAAGGTGCATGTCATGATACCTTGAGTTTTCTATACCTTTTGCTGGAAACAACAAAATTTTAGATTGGTCCAAATTGAATGTAGTTGCAGAGAACATTACAAGGTGTGTTATAATTGGAAAATAAGTGACAAATAAGGTAGAATTGTTTGATACAAGTAATTTCTCCAACAAACTTTTCCATAACAAAATTTCTTCAAGGTGTCAAAAAGTAGAATTGTGTGGTAATACGTGTTAAATCTTGCCCTGCTGAATACTATGACAAGCCTGCTATTATAGGAATATTCTGCAATTTAATTGAATCTTGAAGCCTAAGGGCAACGTTATGGTAATTAAACAAATGTGAATCTCTAATCCAAGGATCTTACATCAAACAAGAGTGTGGTATATATGCATGACCTGTCACAACAAACAAGAGTGTTGTATATGCATGGCCTGTCACAGAGCTAATCTCTGTGATTGTATAAACCCAAGCAAAACACACTCAAAAATTATGATGACAATACATATAAATGTAGCAGGTGTAAAGCCCCTTTTCCATGACACAGCAGAATATCATTAAAACGATTGATTGATTGATTGAATGGGGTATAATGCCACTTTTAGTATTTCAGTCATAGCGGCTGGAGCACCTAACCATGGATTCCTGGTATTTCTCACATCAGTACTACTACTACATCCTTTCTGAGCCTCCAACTGATTTAGGATTATCCATTCCTTGGTGGGAGACAAATGTCGGAAAGGATATTCATGAAATGAAACTGGGGCCCTATGACTAGGAGTCCTATGCACTACCACAGAGGAATGGTCGCAGCCAAGGAATATCATTCAACACATTCGATATGAAAAATTTACACACTGACTTTATATTTTGTGAAAATTTAAACCAATTTTGGTCTAGAAATATAGGAAGCATTGAGTTCACAACAAATAGTACAGGAAACCCATTTTTTTTGTAATACAGCATGAAATGGAAAAAACCTTACAGTAGTATACAAAGGGTTTTTTGAAAAAGGAACATTCTGTGAATATTTCAACCAAACCTGCCAAGAGGAGTTATGTTTCCAATAAGTAGACAATCAGACAGACGGGCAGATACATCAGCCTTTGGCAGCTAATGAACATCATATAAAAATCTAAATCACTTTGAACAATGAACTCCAACATTTATGTTAAGCATTTTTGTTGGTTTGGCTTTTTGAAAAATGTAAATACAGCTGATTCAAGCTGTAGTTTTGACATTTCAGTTGCCAATCAACCATTTTATTTGTTTGTTACATTTTATACTAACTATGAGTTTTAAAAAAAGATAGTGTCTTGAATAAGAAATTCCAACTTCCTGTCGGAGGTCAGTTGATGTGGCCAAAGATCTTCAATTCCGATGTGTCTAGGAGATAGAGAGACTATGTATCATGGGTCCAGGTCTCTGCCTTTTATATAATGACTAAAGTAGCTTTGACTCACTCCTAATGTTCCAACACTTTTACCTGATGAAGGTTTTTATGACTTTCTTGATTGGTTTTACTAGACAGCTATATGGCAGTTCTCCGAAACATTTATTCACTTACATTAGTTGGAAGTTCTTATCCTCCCAGTTTGGCTTATCAGCTTTGCTGGTGGGCAACTTATCAGCAATCTACCCTGTAACCTCCTTAATCATGCTCAGCTAAATTTTAGACTTCTCCAAATTCAAAGAAATTTCAGACGCAAATTTTATGTTGGTGAAATCTCGAGAATGTATGTCTTTTTGGAGTAGAAAATATTATGGATAATAAAGAAATTGCTTAAAAGCAATTTCCCTTTTCTCACAATACTTTCTCCCCTTGCTCTTGCTCAAAGTAATTTCTCCATTTTCCATGATTATTCCAAAAGCTTTTCTGTTTAGGGGTGCTACAAGTGGGATTGTAGAAATAGGTTGATATCGCTTAACATTTCCCACACGATAGAATTTCAGACCAGTCCAAATTCAAAGAAGTTGCAGAAGACAATTTGAATTTAATGAAATCTTCAAATTTTTGTCTTTCAAGGTAAAAACATTGTGGATAATGAAGAAATTGCTTGTAACAAGCAATTTCTTCATTCTCAACAATGTTTTTTAAAACTTTCATTTTGAGGGGCTTTAAAAGCGTCATTGTGTGGGAATGGGTTAAAAAGGAAAGAGTTTTCCACCAAAGATGGGCACAAATTGAAATCTTTATCATTTCTCCTATTAGAATTTGAACTTTCAAAACATTTTACCAAACCTTGAAAAATGACCTTGACTTCAACAGAAAAGTTGGTATCAATACACATGAAATATGAACAAAATATATTTAGAGAATTGCATTAAACTAAATCCCACACAATACCACATTTTATGCCCCTCAGATATGCTTTGAAAAAAATTTAAAGGAAAATGCTTTTTTAACCCATTCCCACACAATCCCTCTTTTTTACGCCCAAAGAAAGAAGCTTTGGAAATTATTGTGGAAAATGAAGAAATTATTTGTATCACAAAGTTTGCTATCCAAAAAGACAAAAATGAATTAAAAATCCATCAACTTGAAATTGTCATCTGCAGCTTCTTTCAATTTGGACCAGTCTAAAACTTAATTGTGGGGGAATTGGTTAAAGCATATGTATCATCATCCACAGTTTTCTACCGAAATGAGCAGAATTTTGTTTAATTTGTTTTTTTTGAATGGAGCAACTAACAATGGATTCCTGGTATTTCTCACACCAGTACCACCATCACATCCTTCCTTGCCTCCAGCTGCTATCCCACATAGGTCTACGATTATCGACCCATTGGTGGGAGACAAATAGTCGGAAAGGATGAGTGCCGCCGTCGGGGAGAATTTTGTTTAAATTCTATCAACTTATTCCACTGCAACATCTTCAAATTTGGCCAATCTAAAATTGTGTCAACTAATAATGAGTTAAATATTTGTTCTATAAACAACTCTTGCCATGAAAACAAATAGGCAGAGTAGTCAAATATCATAATGCATTATGTACAGGCCAATGCCTCCTACCAAAACAGGAGTATTTCAAGTTTAGTATGACATACCTTAATGCATATAGACAACCCCTGAATCCAGGACGGTGTTACAGAAGAATTCTGTAATTGCAACTCTAATTTACCATTTTTTTTTTGTTGTTGTTGTTGCAAATAACCAGAAGTTGCTATCAAAATTAAGGCACTACTTGTTCTATAAATCTTAAATTTGAGCATAAAGCCATTTGCAATAAACCAGTTTATTGCTATCAAAAATTTTGCAAATCAGAGGATTTCTCCTTACTAAGGGGCCAATATCACTTAACCCATTTTGATGCCCCTCAAGAAAAACAATTAAAAAAATATAGTGTAAAATGAAGAAATAGCTTGTAACAAGCAATTTCTTCATTTTCCTGAAAAAATTTAACATTTCATAAATTTCATATGTGAAACTGTCACCTGCATCTCCTTTCAATTTGAACCAGTCTAAAATGTTATCATCTAGTAATGGGTTAAAAGAGATGACTAATATATTCCAAACATTGGATTTATGATGTAAGTGAATATGCTTTAGTACATGCCGCAGCATCCTTCTCAAGCAGTTTTAATCACCGATATCTGGATAATTGCTGAGCCCTATGCCAGAAACCAGAGTTCTCCGAAAATTTAACATAAAAAGGCTTTCACAGATAAACACTAGTTATCTCTTTTGTATATATAGCCTGTCAAAGAAAATGATCTGTTTTATATATCAGTGTTCTCGCAGATTTCCGAAATGTCATATTTATTTTTCATTATCATTATATATAGCATCAATTTTCTTGCAAAATTCCTGAGAAAAAAACATTTGGGGAGTTTTTAATTTCCTCAAAAATCAATCTAGATCAGATTTTCTTAAATTTCATAACTCTGTAACTCCTTTTAATTTGGACAAGTCTAAAATTTTGTTGTCTGATAATTAATTAAATCATCTTCATTATGGTTTATGTGAATATTAGTCACATATCAAAAACAGTCAAGTTTACAGGATTTAACCCATTCCCAGACAATAAAATTTTGGACTGGTCCAAGTTGCAAGGAATTACAGACGACAATTTATAGTTTAGAAGTTTTAGATTTTTTCATCTTTTGGAGTAGAGAACATTGTGTAAATGGAGAAATTGCTTGTCACATGCAATTTCTTCATTTTACACAATGTTTTACCAATTGTTTTTCTTCAGGAGCGTCCAAAAGCATCATGTGTGGGAATGGGTTAAAGGGAATTATTAATGCAGAGCAGTTTCTTCCCATTGTATTCTTTATTTACAGAATGATTGTTTTGTTTATATATTTTCATAGAAATTCATCTTGACCCATTAAAATAGAACAAAAATCTAAAGAGAATGTAGACAACAATCATAGGTGCTAAGTGCCAAGTAGGGAAGAAAATTTTGCCAGAAAAGGAGAAATTGCTGTAACAATTTCTACTGATCTCTCAATGTTTGCTATAGGTTTTTTCTTCACTTTCAAACTAACAAATCAACTAAATTTGAAAAAAATGATATACCCCGGTAATTTACAAAGTCTAATGGATATAAAAGCAAAAGGGTAGAGAAGAAAATTGATTTTGTGGTTAATGCCACCTTCTACAATATTCAAGAGGAGGGGGGGGGGGGGGGGTGGTTGTATTCTCTCATGACAATATAAGCATTTACAGGATGTTTGAGAAAGATTGAGTAAAATCAAGACCTCTAGAGCAGTAACTAGAAAATTACCAATAGGGCCCCTTTACCTTGATATTGATCAAAACCTCTCCTATTCACTAGGGATCTTTCTCATGACCAAACAAACATTCTCAGCAAGTTTGAAAAAGATTGCCATAATTGTGACCTCTAGAGTGGTAACAAGGAAACAAGGCCCCTTTTCCCTTGATATTGGTCAGAATGTCACCGTTATCAAAAGTGTTCGTCCTTAGGACCATACAAATATTTTCAGAAAGTTTAAAAGAAAGATTGAACCAACATTGTGACTTCTAGAGTGGTAACAGAGCTAATTCCATTGATATTGGTGTGAATGCCTCCATATGCAATAGGGTTCTTCCTCATGGCTATACAAATATTTTCAGCAAGTTTGAGAAGATCTGAGCCAGAATTGTGACCTGTGGTGTGGTAACGCTGGACTGTTGACCACACTCAACACATGATAGACAACAGACTATCAAATATCCATAAAGCTCACCATGAACATGTTGTGCTCATTTGTGAGCTAAAAAGGCTGGATTGTGTGAGGATGGGTTACACAAGGTAAAAATTTCATTTTTAACAGACATTTCAGGTAAGTATGAGAATCAATGATGAATTCATATGTTGTTTCAGATCTGCTTTGTACTGTACATAATTATTGCATTTCTAGGACAGAACATCATTCAGTTGAATTCACAGTAAGTAAAAGACAATAAGCATACTTCAAGCATTTGATGGCAAAGCCAAAAATACTACAAACCTATATTATATTGTCACTAAAGATAGATCTAACAGAAAGCCCATGATAAAGCTATTAAAGTCATCAAACTCCTGTGAACTTCAGAGATCTTAGAATAAAAAAGTTTTCTCAATGGTACTTCTAACCTCCGGCAAAACAATTCAACTGAGATATCAAATGACATCAGTTTGTCAAATATAGGTCAGGGACATTTAATACAAGAAGACTATGATGGTCCTATACCGCTCACCTGAATATGTGAGTTCTAATGATTAAAGACATTCTTCAATTTCTCTATGACATATATGGGAAACAACGTTTAAAGAAAATTGAAATAAAATTGAGCCACTAGAGTGCTAACAAAAAATGTCATTTAGGCACTTTTTCCCATGTTTCAAACGGGACATTTGCATTTTCAATAGAATTCATCCTTGTGACCTACCAAGCATTCTGACCAAATTTCATGAAGATTAAACCAAAATTGTGACCCCTAGAGTGCTTACAAGGAAATTGTCATTAAAGCCCCTTTTCCAAGGGAATGTTACCATTTTCATTAGGGTTCATCCTGGTGCTCAAACAAGACCAAGTTAACTGAAGATTTGGCCATAACTGTGGCCCCTGGAATGCTAACAAAGAAATTGTCATTAAGATATTCCTTTTCCATGTTTTCCAAGGGAACCTTCCAACTTCTAATAGGATTCATCCTTCTGACATGCAAAGCATTTTGATCAAGTTTAAACAAGAGTGCCATAGTCACAAAATAAGCCGCCTTTTTGCTGCTGTTTCACGAAAATAATTGTAGACACTAGTTATTTTGACAGAACAAAATTCAAAACATTTGCAGACTACATTTTTAAATTCTCAAGTTCAAACTGATTGTTATGATTGATTGATTGCATGGGCCCAGAGACTAAGTGTCAAGGGGCATAACTCTTGCAAAAATCGATGAACCATAAAATCCTTGATCCATGTACACCTACAAATTATGGTGATGACATTGACCAAGTTTCATTTAAATCAAGACAAAAAGTTAGGAGGAGTTGCGTTCACAAGGCTGCAATTTCAATAAGCTCAGAGACTAAGTTTAATGGGGGCATAACTGAGGCAAAAATCAATAAACCATAAAATCCTTACTTCATGCACATCTACCAATTTAGGTGATAACATCCACCAAGTTTCATTTTTGAAACTGTTCATCCTTGTGACCAGACAAAGCTTTTGACCCAGTTTCATGAACATTGAGCTAAAACTGTTGCCTCAGGACTGCTAACAAGGAAATTGTAATTAAGGCCCCTTTTTTTGCGTGTAATCCAACGGAACATTTCCATTTTTGATAGGTGCCGGTGTTCATCCTTGTGACCAGACAAACATTCTAATAACGTTTTAAGAAGAATGAGCCAAAATTGTGGCCCCAGGAGTGCTAAAAGGAAATTGTCATTGAGGCCCCTTTTCCTGTGTTTTCCAGGGCAATGTTCCCTGTTTTCAATAGGATCCATCCTTGTGAGAAGACAAACATTCTGACCAAGTTCATGAAGATTGTGGCCCCTAGAGTGCTAACGAAGAAATTGTTGACTACAGACATTCAATAATCACTAAAGCTCACCTAGAGCATGAGTGCTCAGGTAAGCTAAAAAGGCAAATTCTTGGTTGACAACCAAAACATTGTATTTACAACTAGAATAACCTGTAAATATGATATTAATGTCATTTGGAACTAGCAAAAATGCTTAACCCTTGTTATGCTGAACCCGGAATATTCCGGTTTTGGCAGGAGGTATAGACTAAGATCAGACTGCACTTATGTGCAGGCTGATCTTAGTCTATACCTCCTGCTTGTACTTTTCCTAGCCAGAGTTGTTTATGAATTTGATTTCTAAAAAATTATTGATTTTTGAACAACAAGTTCTATCAGTGCTTTCAGCCCTTTGATTTGACAGTATTTCAGAAAGGTAATTTATACAGCATGACAAGGGTTAATATATAAATTTTCAAAAGTTCAAGTTCACTTTCAATCTAAATAAAAGGTTTGATTGGTCAATCAATTTTTGATTGATCGTGGTAATCTGTCAAACTGGTTTTCAATATTTTAGACTTAAATTGTCTTACTTCATAGTGCTAGCCGAAGACAATATAAAGAAAACTAACCTATATGATAAAAAACATTGTGGAAAAAGATGACATTGTTTGTTTTTAACCCTTTCCTGTTTTTCAAAATTTTATATTGGTCCTATTTGAAAGGAGTTGCAGACAGCAATTAAAAGAGGGAGCAATTTGATAAGAAAACAACCTACTGGTTAGAAAATATTGTGGTAAAAGGAGAAATTGCTTGTTACAAGCAATTTCTTCTTTTTCCACAGTGTTTTCTCAAGTATTAAATCACAGAGACATAAAAACAAGGGATTGTACAGGAAAGGATTAAGCACTTTCCTTTTTTCGATAATGTTTTCTCAAGTGTAATATCACAAGGATATAAAAATAAGGTATTGTAGGGGAACAGGTTAAATTGGAGGAACATTATCACAAGGAAGCAATAATTCATTACATAATGAGACCATCAGAATTTTTCTTATTATATTTCTAATTGAACACGATGCTTTTAAATTCCAAAGAAAATTCTATAAAACTATAAAAATGTATACAGCATATAATCATACTAATGCAAGTTTTTGGCAAAAAATTATTGCAATAATTAATCTACAATTAATTAGATGGTAATTTGTACAAATTAACCAAAGCAACCACTAGTGTCAGCTTAAAAAGCAGCTTATTAATGATAAAAAAGCATTCAGCAACTGTCAAATATTTTGGTGCCAGAATTGTAAACAGGCAGCCAAGTGGAGCCAACGATGGCACCATCCTTTTCTGTTACCCTTCTCATTGGAAGAAAGACTAAGGCTGGAATGCTATAATGCATAATAAATTGCTATATCAAAATGAAATCATCTACTTTATCACTCCAAACATTTGACCCAAATTTAAAGAGTACTTCTATAAGGTTACTATAAAAACTTGCTGTTTCCTTTCCTTATAATTTCAATTCGAGCACCATATTGTTGGTTCACATGGGTGTTTTCTATTGTCTGTTATACAATTGTATACATTTGATAAGCGAAATGCAAGAAATAAAATATATCTGTAAACAAGACAGACATTCATTCCACAGTCTGCATGTACTGCCATCAAGTGAGTGTTTTAAATTCGAATTGTGATAGACTTATGATGTGTACAACACGGTTGCGACAACAGTACAGAGTATGAAGTTCATGCGGTAAGGATTTGTAGAGATGCCAGCCATTCTCTGTACAATGTCAGACTTGCCTAATCTGTGCCACCATCTGCTCTGCTTAGATTAGAAATTATTTTTGCAGACTTTTTTTCTATCCCTTTAGCTTCCTGGCATGCCTGAGTGAATTATTTTTTGGACGTTTTTGTATCTGCATCAGTTCGATAAGACATTACTGTTGCATATACAAATGAGCTTCGTCAGTCTATCTATTTATCCATTGCAAGTCAATAATTAACTCAGTCAGTATCACACTGTGATCTGAATCCTTGGGTCTTCAGTTCGACCCCTGGTGACTTTGTCAATCAATGGCTTAGTGCAAAACTATGGAAGTGCATATTATATTTATTGGCACTTATGGTACATTGCAATATCCATTCTGACTTGTGAAAAAGTCTGCCCTTGGCTTTTGCCTCTCTATAAACCCATTCCCACACAAAAACGCTCTTTAATGCCCCTAAAAAATAACAATTGGGAATACATTTAGTAAAATGAAGAAATTGCTTGCAACATGCAATTTTTTTGTTATCCACATTATTTTCTAAAAGGAAGTTGAAGAAATCTAAAATTTTATAAACTTTGAATTGTTGTCTGCAACTCCTTTCAATTTGGACCAGTCTAAAATTTTACTATCTGGTAATGGGTTAATTACAAAATACTCTCTATTTCGAAAGACCAGCTGGTGACTTTGATTGCATGTAACTACAACAAATGTACTGAAATGGCAGATTAGAAGCCATTATATTTACCGATTGCGGCTGTCAATCAAGGAATAAATTGATGCATCAAATCAATTATTCAGGCCAGAATTCAGATTTGAACTCAGACATTGGCAGCTTTTTAGGTGAATTTTTTTGTTGGTTTAGCAACATAAACATTGTAACTACAGCTTGTTCAAATTGTAGTTACGATGTTTAGGTCTTCAACCAACTATTTCAATTTCTTATTACATGCTACTGGATATTATTATTGCAAAATAACGCTGTTTAAAATTGAAGCGGGACTTTCTGTCAGAGTCAATGGGTAGGGCCAATGGCTTAAGTGGGCCAGGCCAGCAATTGGTCAATTACACACCAGTCAGCGCAATATTATTAAAATACTGTTGAAAAGCTGCATTAAAACCCATACAGTCAAAGTCGCAGATCATAGGTCAAATGTGTAAATTAACCCAATACCAGAAATAAACAAGGGCCAAGACAGCCCTATTTAGCTCACCTGAATTTACTTTCTCAGGCCAACAAATCAACTTTGATAACATAAAGATATTTTATATGGTTGTGATTGGACGAGCTGAAAACTGATTTTGCCGCAATGTCCCTTTTTACTTAATATCAAATGGAATTGTCACCATATTCCATGGAATCTTCTCGCATGACAATACAAGCATTTATAGCAAGTTTGAGAAAGATTGAGCCACACTTGAGATCTTGATCTATAGAGAGGTAATAGGGAAGTAGTCAATAAGGCTCTTTTACCCTTACTGGTCTGGATTTCAGAACTCAACAGGGTTCTTCCTCATGACTTTACAAACAGTTTAGCAAGTTTGAGAAACATTGACCCAAAATTTTGACCTGTAGAGTGGTAACACGGATTTGTTAACAATGGACAGTTGACAACAAAGGACAGACTTACAAGTATCACAAAAGCTCATGATGAGCAAGTTGTGCTAAGGTGAGCTTAAAATTTAGATTGGTCCAAATTCAAAGAAGTTGCAGACAACAGGTAAAAGCTGGTAGAATTTTAAATATCCCTTGTCTGCCTGGGTAGCAAACTAGTTTCAACTAGTTTAAAGCAATTTCTTCATTTTCCACAACGCTTTCCAAACCTTTTTTCTTGAGAGTCGTAAAAAACAGGATTGTGTGGGAATGGATTAATTCATTCAATAAGTGCAGAGGGACTCACCAGCCTATACTAAACTACTTCAAACTGCCATCTAAATTAACTTTAGTACAACACAAACCTTAATTTTCGAGTGATGAAGAATATTCATAGGTTTAAATTCAACCCTGACCTTGGACATTTATTCTTCAACAAATAGGTATTGACTTAAGGTCATTTTGATTCTAGAGCTTTTTTCAGAACTTCAAGATCTTTACTTTAAGGTTCAAGAATGATTCTTAAAGTTCTAGAATTCTGGTTCTAGGAATTTTCACTGGTTCAAGAAATGAAAAGAACATGAAAGTTCTAAAACCTATGTCCAAGAATATTTGATGTTCTAGAACAAGGTTCAAGAATCTATATAGAGTACAAAATAATATACTTGAACTTTAGGCTCAAGAATCTGCCAGTTTCTTCATGTTCTGTTTTTTTAAATAGTTTTTCCCGCCTTAAAATTTCATTTCAGGGATGAAGAAATATATTTTTTTAAATGGGAAAACCTTTTGTTACTTAAGTCCTTCTTCAATCATTTACAATTAAGAAGATAATCAAATCTGTCTTAATTCAAAATGAATTTGATTAATAATTCTACAACCACTACACTTTTTCAACTACTGTATTGAAATTTATTAAATAACAAATTGAAATGTGGTAAGAAGCATTTTTGAAGAATCAGCATGACTTAGGAATTTAACATCACAAGACTAATTTCCTTTTGAAGAATACAAACTTGGAAGTTCTTGAACCTAAGTTCTAAATTATCAACTGTTTTGTACATAAGTGTAGAACTTTCAAAGTTTTTTAACTTTGTAGGTTCTTGAACAGAAGTTCAAAAACCATGAGGTTCTAGATTCTAGAACTCAAGTTCTTAAGTGCTAGAACTTGCTAAGAATGTTCAAGAACTGGTTCATGAACTTTTCACAAAGTTTGAACAGTTTAGGAGCTTCAGGAAAATGAAAAAGTTTAATTAATAAGTTGGTAGTTTGACTGAGGTAAAAAACAATGTTTGAGGGCCTGTATTGCACCACAGGCCTGAATGTACTGATTAAAGAAATGGTGTTTTAGGAATTCAATTAAATCACCTTTGCCGTATTTGGAAAAAAAATCTAGTCACTGAAATCTTTGAAAAAGTTCTAGAGAAGCCTTTAAAACTTGTTGTCTTTAGTTTCTTTGAAAAATATGATGGAAATATATGTATACCACTATAGTAGGCATCGTGCAGATAAGTAAGACCATCATTCTATACTTGAAGTTGATGCTTTTAATAATTGCTGAGAAAGATGCACTGAAAATAAACCACTATACCAGGCAATGTGCAAAAAATGAACAAAGTCATATAAAAGGAAGTAGGCAAGTCGCAAACCTTAATTCAGTAAGGGCCATTTACAATAAGGACCCCTAGTTGAACCTCAATACCAAGTTCAAAGTCAATGCTGTAAATGGATGCTAAGAAATATGTGATGAAAACATACAACTAAACCAGACATTTCTGAAAATTTACCAAATCATAAACTAGGAAGTGCACAAATTAACTTGTGGACCTTAATTCAGTAAGCCAAATGTAGTAAACTCCATACAAAGTTTTGAGCAAATGCTTTCTTAAGATTTAACAAAAAATATACCTCTATAATAAAAAGTGACCAAAACTGAATTTAGTTGTAAAACAAGAAATAAATATCTTTCAGACCTTAATCCAGTAAGCATCATGAAGAAATGTAAAACAAACCTCCATATCAAATTGAAAGGCAATGCTATAAATGGTTGCTGAGAAAAATGCAACAAACATATTGGTTTTCACTTTATAACATGAGTGGAAATTAGCCCAGCCAATTTAACCTTTGTTTTTCATCCAATCAAAATATCTTTTCAGAAATTTGATAATGAGTCACTCAAAGATCATTACTGTGAACCTTAGTTGAAATTAAACCAATAGTTTCTGAGAAGAAGATATTCAAAGAAAACGTTTAACCTGTTGCCACACAATGACGCTTTTGGCCACCCCCCAAGAAAAAGAATTGAAAAAACATTGTGTAAAATGAAGAAATTGCTTGAATCAAGCAATTTCTTCATTTTTCACAATGTTTTCTACCCAGAAAGATGAAAAAATCTAGAATTTAATTAACTTTAAATTGTTGTCTGCAACTGCTTTCAATTTGGACCAGTCTTAAATTTCACTGTGTGGGAATGGGTTAAAGACAGGGGCGCACAGACACACACAACATAAACAATACCGCAATAATACTGTTCTGGCTTTCAGCAAATTGAGCTAAAACAAAATTTCGATTCAATACATATACCCCCCAGTCTGTAATATCCCATAACATTCCTGCCAACTGCCAAAAGGCACTTTAAATGACAAATCTAATCACAAACCATCTCTCTCATTGTCAGAAGTAATTTGATACAATATGCAATCCCTGGCTGAAAAACATTGTATTCTTTTTGTGTTTTTAATGGGTGCTAAAAACATTGCATTTACAGTTTACAAAAGCTGTATTTATGATATCATGGTAACATAACAAACAATATAACTTGTAATAAAGAATCACTTTTCTACTTTTGGACCAAGCAAATGAACTCAAAGTCGAAGCTCCTTGGTTTACTTCCTCCAACGGGAATTCAACTTAGTTATTAAACAGTTTTATTTTCCAAAATGTACGGTCATTAATACAAAACAAGAGGACCATGATGGTCCTATTTGGCTCGTCTGAGTCATACCCCAATTAAAGTACTTTTTTGTATAAAAAAAGACACAACTGGAGTCAAATAAATGTAACAAATTTAAGATTTCGGGCATAGCATTAAACCATTGGGTAATCCTGCATATCACATATAAATGCCTTATGCTTTATCCCTTTTTCTTAAAGGTTGAATACGTCTTGGGTCTGGAAAGACCTTTTTCCTCTTTAACTAATGTTGCCATAGAAACCAAAGCTTTGAAATCGTTTCAAACCTTTTAAGTATCTTTCAGAGGGGGACAACCTATTCCTGCCAAATTATATTGTAATTGGCCTTGTTAGTTGGGAGGAGTTGTCATTTTAAAAATCTTACTCAATTTCTGTATATCCTGTATCACCCTGGGGCAATGCCCCTTAGGAATCCAAGGGTTAACACTTTAATAGATGCAAAAGAGGTCAACAGGTGAAAATATCGAGGCTATACACATTCTGAGTCAGGTAGAGATGATTTTTTATTTGAATTTCATTTTTCTTGCCATGGTAACTAATCTTTTAAACAGATTTCAATTCTTTTAGAAATTTTCAAAGGAGATCACTTAAGGAACATGCCTTCCAAATTTGCTTGAAATCGGACTGTTAGTTTGGGAGGAGTTGTCCAACTCCCCTGGTACTCTGCCTTTGAAATCCCAAGGGTAATGATTTAAGCAATCCTGAAAGAGGTCAATGAATTGATGGTACATACAAACTATCAGGGCTATAGGAGGAGGGTTCTACAAAAATAAATGTACTGACGCTTTTTCCAAAAATCTCAGGCTCTTCATCCTCTGAGTCATTAGATAATTTTCAAAACTCTCAGGCTCTACACCTTCTGAGTCATTAGATAATTTTCAAAGAGCTTTTTTTTTAAAATTTCATTTTTGTTGCCATGGCAACTTGAAATTCTAATTTGTTAAAATTTGGCTTAATACTTTGTGAGGAATTGTTGTTTTACAAATCCTTCTATATTTCTTTATGAGCCCTTACCTACTGGGGTTCCATCCCTGGAGACCTGAGGGTAATAATTTTAGCAATTCTGAAGGAGGTCAATATACTGATGCTTCATGCAAATATTAAGACCCTACGCCTTTTGGGTTAGGAGGAGAAAATTTTTAAAGAATGTTTCAAAACTTCACTTTTGTTGCCATGGCAAGTAGAGTCCTTAATGGATTTCAATTCTTTTAACTTTTGTTAAAGGGGACAACCTAAGGAACATTTCTGCTAAATTTTGTTCAAACTAGCCGAGTGGTTTTTGAGGAGATGTCCTTTAAAGAAATTGTTGATGAACGTCGGACAACAGACAAAAGTTGATCACAACTGCTGACTTGAGTACTTAGTGCTAAGGTGAGCAAACAAAAAGTTCAGTGTAGTCCCCTTCAAAAGCTTTACAAAGAGTCAATGAAGTCTGAAATTTTCCAGAATTTAATCAACATTAATCAAATGGATACAAACTATTGAAGAAGACGATGTTTCATTATGGCAATCTCATCACACATTTTTAATCGTAAGAAAAACATTCTAGAAATTAATCAATCACCGACCTTTGAAATTAAAGTCTTCGCCAACTCAATTTTCACTTCAAAAGGTTAGAAAAGTCGCGTCTGGAAAGATATTGAATACATCACAAGATTTGTGATGGAACAAAAATGAAATAAAAAATAATGTTGTGAAAATGTGAGATGAATTATTAGGCAGGACTACAATGCATAAGACCAAATTTCAGTGAAAATATAATCATAAATTGTATATTGAAATGGTTTGATAGTTTTTATTACTTTTCATTGATGGTTTTTTTTAATTTTGCTTCAATTCTCAAACATTCAATTACTTTCAGCGCCCCTTTGAATAAATGCTTTGAAAATTACTCTGGAAATCAGGAATAAGATTTATGGCAATAGAAGCTTTACTCCTTTGGAATTTTCCTTATAAAAGAAAACTATTCATAAAAGTTTATTTAAGACTCCTTCCTTAACCCTTTCCCGTTCAAATACGGGATTTCATGTTCTTGTGATTTTATACTCGAGAAAACATTGTGGAAAAAGTAGAAATTGCTTGTTACAGGCAATTTCTCCTTTTCCACAATATTTTCTACCACAAAGGATGGTTTCTTTTCAAATAGAATCCAGTTTTCATTGTCGTCTGCAACCTCTTTCAATTTGGACTAGTCTAAAATTTCCAAAAAACGGGAAAGGGATAAGAGTTTTCAGCATTTGCACAAATATACTAGCCAAGCTTGAATACTGTGTTTGTGGCTGTTTGGGTACAAACAACACTCATGCTAGACTTTTTTATTATTTAAATTACCTTCAATATTGTTCACTTATAATTATTGGCCAACATCAGAAAAAGCATTCTGAAAGTGTTGAATAGCTAGCATAACAAAGCCAAAAACTGATTTTTGGGTTAGGATTTATTTCATCTTTTGGAGTTCAACATCTATTAGTGCTGTCCAATACCTATAAACCAAAATAGAGTTTTTTATGATCTGTATATCTGAAAAATACTGGGAGCTCTAGTTACTAGTTTTTAAGGGTCATAATAAAATTCTTTTGAAAATATTAATATTATAAACAACACTGAGTTGAAGGAGATAAACAGGAGGTGTAGACTAAGATCATACAAAAATATTCCAGGTTCAGTATGACATGGGTTAATTTTTTATACCAAACATCAATTTTTCGTAGCTTTTTAAAGCTTATTAAAGCTGTACTTACAACATTTAGGTCACCATCCAACAATTCTATCTTTTTGTTACATGCTTCTGACTATAATATTTCACAAAATAACACTGTTTAACCCTTTCCTGTACAAATACAGGATTTTACTTTGCTGCTATTTTCTACTTGAGAAAGCATTGTAGAAAAAGGAGAAATTGCTTGTTACAAGCAATTTCTCCTTTTTCCACAATATTTTCTACCACATATGATGGTATCATTTCAAATTACATCCAACTTTTATTGTCGTCTGAAACTTCTTTCAGTTTGGACCAGTCTAAAATTTCAAGAAGTGGGAAAGGGTTGATATCTAAGAGGTAATAGACCTTTTCACGATCTCACAGCGCATGCGTCAAATTAAATCTCGTTAAACGTGATATTTACCCGAGACTAAGTCACGTGATTCGTTGCGGGGAGTTGATAAATTATCCCTATATAATCCTTTATAAAATGGCTATTTTGAAAGAGCAAAAACGAAGGTTAAAAATTAAAATTTGGTTGTACAAATAGTTTCTACATGTGAGCAGATATATGCAGACTAGTTGTAGCGAGTAATATAGATAATGTTATCGCGTATTAGTAACCGAATTGAGTTCAAAACGGCCTGGTATCTAGGCCATATGGAATACATGTGTAACGTACCTCGAATTTGGCGATAACAATACTATTTCCAACGTAATAAGATTTTAAAAAAAATATTTTACCCACCCCTACACACGCGCGCATACAAGAAAGGAAAAGATATAGAATAATAGTTAAACTATTAATGAACACTTTGAATTATGATATAAACAAATAACTGTAAGTTATTTGTGCCGGAAATCAATGATTTTATAATATTTACAACTATCGACACTTCAAAAAAGACATAAGCAATCCGAATTTTTCAGCACACTCAATGGTTAAATTTGCAAATATGTGTCAATCACAGGCACGTCATTCATTGCAAACCCCGCCGATCACACGGTAGGACTGATCACAAGTCACAATAATCCCGATTGACATGATTGACTGAATTTATATGTTTATTTTTAAAGTCATACTATTGACCACATTTTGGACGATAAAGATTAGATATGTCATGTTGATACTAATCTCCTAAAGTCTTCACCTAAGTGCATATATTTCTTATAAAAAAAAATTTCCTTGTTACAAAGTTTAAGCGTTTAAACTGAAACTTTATGAAAATTGATAAAAACAAAGCAGGCGTTGTGTTTTTGAAATAATTGGTTCCGTCTGTGGGTCCACCACTGTAGGTCTCTCTCTCTCCCTCTTTTCTCTCTCTCTCTCTCTCTCTTTCTCACTCTCTCTCTTCTGTTCATTTCTTAATATCAAATAAGCCCGCAAGACAGCATATCAGTTGCTTTTTTAAACACTCGCATCATTGTTAAAAAAGAAATGTGGGAGAAAAGGAGGAAACATTTTCTTGATATAAATAATCCACTTAACGCAAAAAATACAATGCAATGAATTAAAAAGAACATATTATAGTGCGAAAATAGGGAGTATTATCTTGACGATGAATGACATAGATCGAGTTGATGATGACAATGTTAATAGTGCAAAGAAAAGTATGAAAAATTAAAAGTACCTTATGTAAAGATAATGATAAGAGAGCGTTGATCAGAATAATGATCTGTTGACAGCCTTAATGTAAAGGGTTCCCTTCGATAAATCACGATACATATGGGGTTATTATGTAACCGGCAACATGTCACAACGAATCCGATAAACACTCTTACATTTAATTGGTCAAATTCATGATTTGATGAGACAAATGTTATCTTTTTATGTTTCAACCTATATGCCGCCAAATACTAATTCCATGATTGATCAAAGGATGCGGCCGGGCGTTGTTTCAATCGGCATGGTTGTATGACCCGGTGTTTATCTTTTAAGCAATTTTCCACAATTAAATAAAGTGAATACAATTATTTTCATTGAATGGATTTAAAATTCTTTTTAAGCTGGAGGATATATTGCGAGGTAGGCTTTCATTTTAAAATATCTTGCTTTAATATTTGAAAAATGTAGTTTCTTGTAGATCAAGGGGCTGATATGCATATTATAACCAGATAATCATCGATGGGCTAACGAAAGGTCGTAAATACAATTTGAGATAATATGTAGTATATGACATTTTGGTCATCCAACGACGATACAATGTCTGAACTGTATTGATCTTTAATTACATCTTCCTCGCACAAACTATCATAACTTCAATACTTCCGGGGGCGAAGAGCGTGAGTTTTGGTGATTCTGGGGTTGTCGGATACAAAACGCATTGATGACCTTTGGTGCATTCACCTCATACATCGAAGGCATTTGTTTCAACTTCTACAATATACCGGGTTTTCATACCATTTATTGTATATGGTGAAAATAGATCATGAAACAAAACACCCGTCATTTATTCGTTAAGGCCGATAAAATAGGGTACTTTTTATGCTTCTGAAGAACATAACTGGGACAACATAGAGAAAAAAATGTAACAAGCAGATGTTACATTACTAACAATATTATCTACATCATTTAGCCTTATAATTTTCATTGTAAAAACTCGAAAAAAGAAGTTAAAATGACTGGGCGTAATTGTAAGGCTTTTGAAAAGCAAAACCGGAAGTAAATCCTCCCCGCAGTGGAAAATTGTGGTTGTTGTTTTTCTTTGAAAGCGTCTAACGGATACTTTTTTTTAGTCATCTGACGCTTTGCGTGAAAAAGTCTATTCCTGTAAGAGCTCAGTGGGCATGGCCAGCAGTCAGTTCATTTAGCTTTGATTTGATTAATTTGACGGGGTTTTACGCCGCTTTTAACAATCTTTCAGTTATATTGTGGCGGCTGGAGCACCTAACAATGGATTCCTGGTATTTCTCACACCAGTACCGCCATCACATCCTTTCCCAGCCCCCAGCTGCTATCCCACATAGGTCTACGATGTTTATTTAGCAACTGACTAAATATCTAAACCACCAAACAATACAAGACCCTTGGGCTACATGACAAACTGCAGCTAGCTACTATTGCAAACCTCTTGAAAAGTGCAATGATTTACATTATAAGAAGTAAAGCATCATTTGTACAGATATACCTTAACTTTCCTGAAATAGATAACTAGTCTTGGTGAGCTGGCCTTCCCCTTTGTTACATAAATCATTCAAAACTCTTGCCTATTTCACAAGCAAAACTGATACAACTTTATAAAGGATTTACATTCATAAGTGAACTTTCTTTTTCAAAATGACTAATTATTGAATAAGCGACTTAGCTAATGTTAGGGTATTTAAAGGACAAGTAAACAGAGAAAATGATTTTTGTCTTTTATAATCTCATTTGCAACTTTAACCAAAAAAAATTCTAGACTAGTGCAAATTGATAGAAGTTACAGATGACATTGCAAATTTCACTAAACTTGAGAAATTAGTGCCAAACACAATAGAAAACCTTGTGAGAAAAGGACAAATTGCCTGTTCAATTTCTCCTTCTCTCACCAAGTTTTCCAAGATAATATTTTACCAAGATGTCAGATAGCATAATTGCATGTTCTCTTTACCCATTCCAACACAATCCTATTTTATGCCCTTCATTGTCCGCAATTTCTTCTTCCTAAAAAGACAAAGAATCTAAAAATTCCATTAATCTGAAAGTTGTTGTCTGCAACTTCTTTGAATCTGAACCAGTCTGGAGCACCTAACCATAGTTTCCTAGTAATTTTTACACCAGTATTAGCACTACATCCTGTCCATGCCTCCAGCTGCTTATCCCACTTAGGTTAACAATTATCCACCTATTGGAAGACAAATGTCTGAAAAGGATATTTGCTGGACCGGGGATTAAACCCCGGACACCATGTTTAGGAGTCTGATGCCCTACCAACTGTGCCATGGTAGAACCCTTTGATGCTTTGAGATACTTTTTTTATTTGCTTTAGCTGGCTTAATTATTGGAGATATAAGACATTGTGGAAATAAAAATGAAAAAGCAAGTAAATAGACTGGTGTTGAGAAGGGTGTTTTTTTGAGTTGTGCAATCTTGATCTTATCAAAAACCCATTTCTGACAGAATTCAACTTTGTCTCTGACAAACTTTTCAACCAAAAGATAAGATTGCTTCGGGATTCTGGCAAACTCAAACCCTTAAGTCAAAAATAATGAGAAAATTCACAACATTTTGTTGTTAATTCTCAATGTAACAATAATTATGGGTTAATATTTTGGACTATTTGTTAAATGAACAACTCATCTGCCACAAATTGGACAAGTAGGTAGTGAAGACTAAGATCAGTCTGCATATTTGCGCATGCTGATCTCTGTAGAAACCTCCTGTCAAAACAGGAATACTCATCATACATGGTTGTCTTAATTTGGTTCAAGTCTTTGTCCTGTGGAATAAGAGAACAAGAGAACCATTGGCCCTAAAGTGCTCACCTGAGATGATGACTGCAGAAGTAAACAAGAGGGCCATTGGCCCTGGTGCTCACCTTAGATAAAGCTCTTTTTCTTCAAGGCCTAATACTAACTCGGTTTGGCAAAGACTTCCTTGAAAATTTAACTAAATTCAACTATGTTGCCTGGCAACAAATGCTTTCAACAGATTTCAAACCTTATAGTATTTATCAAAAGGGGGCAACCTAAGGGAAATTTCTGTCAAATTTGGTTGAAATTGGCCACACTGTTTGGGAATAGTTGCCTACTTTATTTCTATATAGATCCAATCACCCTGGGGCTCTGAAATTTTAGCAATTTTGAAAGAGGTCAATGTACTGATGCTTCATGCAAAATATCAAAATTCTAAAACTTCTGAGTAGGTAGGAGATGATTTTTTATTTTCTTTTTGATTTACTCTTGTTGAGCTTCTAACAGATTTAAATTTGGATGAAATTGGCCCAGTTGTTTATATTTCTTCACAGGAAAAGATAAAGCCATGTTGTTTGCCATACAATTCACAAAATGAGCTGTGATAACATGCTTTCTTGTAGACCATCTTTCCTTGTACCCAAAATCTTTATCTCCTGTAATTCAACCCTTGTCATGCTGAATAAAATCCTTTTTAGAATTGCACTAAACTCAAAGCACCAATATCTCAGAGGGCACTAGTGTCAGGTCAACATTTCATACACAATTCTTGCTTGAAAGGGACAAGAAGATGTATAGACTAAGATCATACTGCACATTTGTGCTGACTGATCTTTGTCCATACCTCCTGCCTAGACAGGAATATTCTGGGATCAGTATGACACTGGTAACCGTTTGGAATAATTTAACCATAACAGAGATACTATAACATGTCAAAGTTTTGCAAAGAAGCAACTGAGGCTAGAGCAATCCACCAGGTCTACTCAAGGCATATCATATCAAAAAAAAATATGGGTGGACAACCAAAAACACTGTGAATATAGCTACTTAATTCTGTATTCATATCATTTGGTTTGCCCAACTTTTGAAATTTCAATCCAATTTCAGACATTTTATCAGAGATTTTAGAATTACAGCCTTTGCCTCACAAACCTTATCTGTACTCCATTTGCTAAAGCACAAATATTGGAGAATCTTCTGTTTTTCTGACATTTCCATTTAGGAAACATGCTGGAATAAATTAAAGAAGAAAATGTTTTAAAGCTTGATCATAAATCATAAACTAACTGTTGGCAGCTACAGCTTTGCAAATAGCATGGATATTTTTTATCATTCCTCTGAGAATATTATAAAATATTTTTCTGTTAGTGAATATTACAGTTGGATACAAAGTAGATTCATGCCTTAGTCATATTTCTGTTTGAATTTTTCTGGTACCATAATTATCTCATACTTGTCTCTTTAATGAAAAATTCACCCTATTAACAAAACTGTTAATAAGAGAGAATACTGAATTAACATCTTTTTCCCTAATGAAGAGCCTGGAAGCCAAACTTAACCCTTGTCATGCTCAACCCGGAATATTCCTGTTTTGGCAAGAGATGTAGACATAGATCAGCCTGCACACAGTGAAGTCTGATCTTAGTATACACCTTCTGTTTGGCTCCTATAACCCAGAGTTGTTTGTAAAATTAATTTTCAAAATAAAATTTTACCTTTGAATATTGCTTCTAGTGCTTTCATGCCTTTGATTTTAATGCAAATTCAGATGTAGATTTTATTCAGAACGACAAGGGTTAAGCTACAAATCTAGACTGGTTCCTGCCCCACTGATCTGAATTTATAGGATACAAATTCCACAATTCTAACACATTATTAGACAACAAAATTTAGGACTTGTCCAATTTGAAAGACATTGGACACAACAATTTTAAGTTGAAAAATTTTAACACGATGGCAAAATTGAACTTAGACCGCTCACCTGTGTTTCTTAATGAACATAGCAACATAAAACTGAAACTTAAGCATGTCTAATTCATAAAGAGTTAGGTAGTACACAAGGCTTTTGATATTTGTCAGATTTAAATTAGTCCTCTTTTTTGGTGTTTTCAAAGTAATGGTCCAATTTTCAATAGGTTTCATACTTATGTCCTGATGATCAATCCAACCATTTAGTTTCATCAAGATTGGACCAAATTGTGGTCCCTAGAGGGTAGACAGAGAGTGTCATTAAGAATCCTTTTCCAATATTTTAGTGTTCCTTATAACATAAAAATCATTCTGAAAATTTTTCATCAATATTGAGTTAAGATTGTAGCCCCTAGAGTGTAAACAAAAATATTGTCATTAAGGCCCTATTTTTCATGTATTTCTATAGCACATTCCCAATCACAAGAGGCTCATCCCTATAACCTAGCAATCATTCTGACCAAGATTTATCAAGATTGAGACCCCTAGAGTGTAATCAAAGAAATTGTCAATAAGGCTCCTTTAGCCGTATTTTCAAGTGGAAGATTTGCAAGGATTTATCCTTATGAGCCAGCATAATCATTCTGACCAAATTTTTAGATAAAATAGTGGACTCTAGAGTGTAAACAAAGAACTTGTTGACCTTGGACAATCTACAACACTCATACATACGACCGACATTCAAGGATCACAATAGCTAACCATGAGCAGGTTTAGCTCAGGTGAGCTAAAAATATTGTCTTTTAGGGTGGAAATTACACCTTCAACACAAACGACACCAAGTTGATGACATTGCCTTGACTTTTTGTTCCAAAGCAGGTTAGCTAAAATCTTTTGCTAGATTGGTTTACGCAAGCCTAGTCTCCGTACAGTCTCAAGTGAATGGTATGCCTTTTAACTCGTTTACCACATAGTACCATTTTCTTACGTCCAATAAGAAAACTGTTTTGGAAATCATTGTGGACAATACAGTGGTTTCTATTCCCATTTAAACCCCAAAAGACAAAGATTTTTTAAAATATCATCTACTAAAAATTGTTGTCTACAACTTCTTTGAATTTAACCAATCTGAAATTTTGTTTCCTGATAATGGGTTAAAAGATTCAGTGCAATGTGAGCCCAGTTTAGATTTGCATAAATTCCTTCAGTAAAATTAATCCATGTGGAATAAACTCCAATTACTATATGATTATCATAATCACTCTCATAAATTCATTTTTTGTCATATCACACATTACAGAGATTAGCAGTCAAACTCTTCATTAACCCTTATCATGCTGAACCCAGAATATTCCGGTTTTGGCAGGAGGTGTAGACTAAGATCAGGCTGCACTTATGTGTCTATGTCTATACCTCCTGCCAAAACTGGAATATTCCAGGTTCAGCATGACAAGGGTTGAAATCTTTATTATAACTGTGTACAGACTCCTCTATCACTACTTTCTGAACAGGCCATGAGCCTGCTATGAAATACTTTTACAAACAAAAACAAAATGAATTTCAGAATTATTTAATGTTGGCAACATAGAATATTCTGTAATTGGATAATCACCAGTTCCAAGACATCCCGATAAATTTACTTAAATCAGTATTCGGCAACACCAAAAATGATTTTGAAATATATCCTCACATATTAGGGAAAAAACATGTCTTTATGGGAATCCTCACCATAGATATCTTTTCATTGTATGAGAATGACGTCATATGACAATTATTGCCATTGAAGTAGGCTAATTATATGATTACAAACATCGCATGACTTCAATGGTCACAGACATGGAACAAGCATAAAGAGAAATTAAACTGAGCAAGATTCAGAAACTTATCCCTTCTGAACTTGTCATGTTTTTGCTTTATCCATCAGGCCATATTGATGAATGGTGCATTTTCGTGATGAATATAGCATCAACAAAAATTTCTACGGTAATACTGGGACATTTATAGACATAAAAATTGATGAAATTAGGAGCTATAGAGCCTTTAATGATTTGGGTTTGGGTCTTTTTTTTTCCACACAAAACTTAGCTTAAATCCCTTCAGATATTTTTTTCTCTTCAACAATAGCTGTCACAAGGCAGGAAAGTATCATATTACATACTGACATTTCATTCATTTAGACAGGCTTGTCCCTTCACAACTGGAATAAAATACACTAGTTAAATTATTTAAGTATATTTATATACAATATATATATATATAAAACAAAAAAAAACCAAAAATCTAAATTGCTGCTATTTCAGCTTTTAATTTCAATCAAAGTACTGAAAGTACTGTTAGCTAAATAAACATTGTTTTGTTCAGTAATCTTTGTCAAATGTTATCATGGTAAAGAATAGATGTGGAAAACAATGTGGAAAATGAAGAAATTGCTTGTTACAAGCAATTTCTTCATTTTCTTCATCGTTTTCTACCTAGAGAGATTTTTTTTTAAATTTACAAGAATTAGAAATTGGCATCTGCAACTTTTTGAGTACTCTGATCAGAGTTATTGTGAACATCATGTGCTCAAATAAGCTAAAAATACCTAGTAGATGACCTTGCAGGCAGAGATTGAAATACATAGGAACTACTTTTTATGGCATAGTCATTTAACAGATTTAGTGATTAAGCAGTTTGCACTTGTTGAACTTTGAGACGACGTCAAAATTTTGTCTCTTTAATTAAGCTTTCAAAGCTGACGCTTTGCTAGCTAAAAATTAATCTTATGATGAAGAAAACATTGTTGATAGTGAAGAATTTACTTCCAACAAGCAATTTCTCCAATTTCCACAAAGTTTTTCAAAGCTGTTTTCTTGTTGGGGCATCAAAAAGTATTATTTTGTTGGATTGGGTTCAGTTTTAAACACTTCTTTGACTATGTTTCATAAGAAATGCCTAGAAGTACCACTTATATGCTTCCTCTACTAAGAGGGCTTGCATCTGACCAAAGTATTGTAAGTTAAGTTCCTTCAAGGTGTAGTTACAGTGTTACATTTGGCCTCTATATATAGTTATAATTGTTTGTGGGAAGTCATGCTGTGTGACCCCATGGAATGAATTCCATTGTATATACTTCTTGACAGGGTAAAAAAGGCATTGTGGCATTTTGACAGATTAATCAATTATCTTTTTTGTATTGTGTTAAAAAAAAATTAACAAATGTTTAACTCTTTACCAAACTATTCACATTCACAAGTCTCATTCCTTGAGAAATATGTAATAGCTACAAATGTTTCTGCATGAATGCTGTTCATTTTTAAACCATTGTCAAACAACAAAATTTTAGACTGGTCCAAATTGCAAAAAACTTCAAACCAAAATTCAAAGTGCAGGTAGATTGGAAAGTAATTACCAGAAACTGGGTAGAAAATATTTTGGAAAAAGGCAAAAGTACTTATTTTCCCAAGTGTTTTTTCAAGCTAAATATCTTCAGTACATCAAAATGTTGCTGGATTGTGTGGTGGTAATGGATAAAAAGAGTTTTCATGCTGTAACCCAATACCCTCTTGCAGAAACACTCTCTTGCTTTAACCCATTGCCTGATGAGAGAATTTTAGACTGGTCAAATTCGAAAAATTTGCAGATGACAATTTTACCCCTTGTCATACTGAATAAAATTTCTTACAGAATGTCATAACAAAGGGCCTAATTATCTATCTTTTGTTAATCAATTCCATAAACAACTCTAGCTTAAAGTGTAAAGCAGGAGGTTTAGACTAAGATCAGACTGCACATATGTGCAGGCTGATCTTTGTCTATTGTAACCTCCTACAAAAACAGGGATATTCAGGGTTCAACAGGACAAGGGTTAAGTTGATAAAATTTTGAAAATCTTAATCTTAAATTTAGGGGTACTAAGCTTTGTGGATAATGAGGAAATTGTTAATAATATGCACTTTCTTCATTTTCAATGTTTTCTAAATCTTTTTCTTTGAGAGCGTCAAAAAGTGGCATTGTATAGAAAATTTTTAAACAAGATGTGTTTGTGAAACACTATGCCCCCGAAACGGGAATTCTTTAGAAACGGGTGAAGGGTCAAAATTTTGACCTTGAGCTTGATGAAATGACCTTCCCCAGTTGCGCCTTGTTGAGACCTATCTACATACCAAATATTAGCATTGTAACTTAATCAGGGTTAAGGTTATAGGAAAATGTTTAGTTGGAGGTTAAGTTTTGCAGACAAACAGACGGACAGATGGACAGACAGACAGACGGACACCGGTAAAACAATATGCCCCTGATCTTATTGATGCAGGGGCATAAAAAGGCCAAGCTGTAGTATTTGTAGAATGGTCCGAATATATACATTTAACCAATTATCGAACAACAAATTTTAGACCAGTGACCAAATTCAAAAAGTTGCAGATGACAAATTTTTGTTGATGAAATTTTAAACATCTTTCTCCTTAGGGGTAGTAGCTATTAATAAGCAATTTCTTCATTTTCCATACTGTTTCTTCAATTCTTTTTTCTTAAGGGGCGTCAAAAAGGGGAATTGTATGGGAATGAATTAACAAAGGCTAAATAGTTGCTCTTGTAGAAATTGATATAGAAACTATATACATAATAAAGAGATTTGTGTGTTTGAATGGGGTTTAACACTGCTTTAAGAATTTTTCAGTCATATCGCAGTGGCAGTAGCACCCAACAATAAACCCCTAGTATATCTCACACCAGTACCACTATCACATCCTTTCCTAGCTTCCAGCTGCTATCCCACTTCGGTTAAAGATTATCCAACCAAAAGTGAAAGACAAATGTCAGAGAGGATATGTGCCATTGCTGGGGTTGAACCCATGACACCCCATGATTGAAGATTCCAATTC
Source organism: Fragum fragum (assembly GCA_946902895.1). NCBI lineage: Eukaryota > Metazoa > Mollusca > Bivalvia > Cardiida > Cardiidae > Fragum > Fragum fragum. The sequence goes on along the minus strand of OX336368.1, from coordinate 30,726,849 downwards.
TGATGCGCTACCAACTGAGATCTGACGGCGGCAGCCTCAAAGGAACTAACATTATATAACAGCCTCTAGTGCCATACTTACAATTCCAGAGAGTATTTCTGCACACAACAATGTAGTTATTGGAGTCGTAGGCAATGGCATGATAGCTACCCCATTCCCATACAAAATTTTAAACTGGTCAAAAATCAAAGAAACTACATATGACAATCTTAAGTTGATTGATTTTTCATTGTTTTGTCTTTTTGGAAAGAAAACATTGTGGATAATGAAGAAATTGCTTGTATCAAGCAATTTCTTCATTCTCCATGAAGTTTTTCAAAGCTTTTTTCTTGAGGGGTGTGAAAAGGTAGGAATGTGTGGGAATGGGTTATTTAGCTTCACTTTTTACTCTCAAGCTTTTCTGTGACCATGCATCAAATATAATTACAGTAATGTCGGTCAACTCATATAATCATGTAAGTTATCCCTCTCTCCCAAAATTTTGATGCCCCTCAAGAAAGACAACTGGGAATACATTGTGTAAAATGAAGAAATTGCTCGTCACAAATCATTTCTTCATTTTACACAATGTTTTCTACCCAGAGAGTTAAAAGAAATCCCAATTCATAAACTTTAATCTTTTGTCCGGAACTCCTTTCTATTCCGACTAGGCTTAAATTTTGCGGTAAAGGAAATTGGTAAATGGCTAAGTCTATATCTGATTGGTCTGGCAAGTCTGTATAGATCAGACTTTGTGTCCTGGATTGTTCATAGTCACAGCACTAGGTAATGGGGGAAAATGTCAATCTTTATCTGTAATACTCATCAAAGACCTATGTTGTGGGTAGTTATTAGAATCATCTTAAATAAATGATTCTAATGAGAACCCCCAACATAGGGCATAGAAGACATAAAATGAGAAAATAAAATTTTGATATCATACTCATTCTGCATATCTGGGGCTCCTTTTAGTTTTGACACATGTCAACTAGGCACTGTCAATGATAATTTATGGGTTCCTCTGTAATCATTGATCTTATCTGGGGGGTAAAATACCCTTTGCAATTATACTGAAATGGCATTCAAACAATGCAATTTTTTGGATTTTTTTTTTTTTTATCAAAAACACTTCACAAAACACCAAGAAAATAATTTTGGAGTTCTGGTTAAGCACCAAAATTTTGTATATGACAAACATAACTAAATCAATGCATCAACAATAATGATCTATTCAAAGGAAGATTGATTTATTTTTTTCAATTATTTCCCTTTAGCTATAGAGGAAGCACAATAGTAATTAAACAACACTAGTTTCCTCACCCCTTGGTTGCTGAAAGCAGGCTGCATTGGCAAAGAAGAGAGTCTATCAACCTAAATGGGCGGCTGAACTACCATGCTGCAGTTTTGTTAAGGCTGTAGTTACCACATTTAGGTTACAAACGTTAATAGGCACATGTATGCAGGTTGGTCCTAAATGACTTCACCCTTTCCAATTTTCAAAATTTTAGACCAGTCCAATTTGAAAGAAGTTGTATACAACAATCAGAAGTGGGTGCAATTTGAAAAGTAACAGACTTACTGGTTAGAAAATATTGTGGGAAAAGAAGAAATTGCTTGTCACAAGCAATTTCTTCTTTTCCCAAAATAGTTTCTCAAGTATAAATTCACAGGGATGTGAAAACAAGGGATTGTACAGGAGAGGATTAAATGCAGTTTGCAACTTAGAAATACTTCTTGTTTAACAAGACACTTCAATTTCAGTTGCATTTTGAGTTATAATTGCACTACTGTTCCACTGTGTACATTTCATTTTCACTGAATGGGGTTTAACTCTGTTTTGAACAATGTTTCAGTTGTATTACAGCAAATTCTGCTTATTTATGTGCTTCCTCAGTATATAACTACTAAGCTGGGGCTCTGAGTGAAGGACTAGTACTGAGGCTGGGACTCAAACCTGCAACCTGTGACATCATTCAGCTTACCTATCTCTAACACTAACCACAGTGCTACGCTGGAACCGATACAGGTATTTAGAACAGTCTAACAATTGCTCATTGATTCACACTCCTGTAATATATTGAATTCTACATTTCTTTCCCAAATAGAATATGAATCAAATTTCACTTTGTGATTGAAAGATTTAATTACATGTGGTGAAATTATATATAATTATCCAATCTATACCTATAATTTTCTAACAGATTATTTTACAAGGATAAATTGAAACATATTTAAGATTTTCATTGGATTTGAGATCAACAGCATGATATAAAATTAAGTTTGTAGTTTCAGGCAATTAAAAACTAGAATTTTCCAAAGCCAACTTATAACACCTATCAGCACTTTTGTCACTAAAGCAGCACAGTTGACCGATGACTTTCATGATCCTAAAGCAATAGGGCAACTCATTGGTCATGAACAACGTGTAAATAAAGTTTCAAGATCCTTTCAAAGTCAAATAGCCCATCAGTTTGGGTAGGAAACAGTTTTCAATCAAAGTTCAATTTTGACCTCGACCTCTGACCTATGTAAAGACAAAACAATAGGGCACTTCCATGGGTCATCGGCAACAATTGTATGAATTTTCAAGGTTGTAGGTCAAATGACCAATCGCGGCTGTCAATCAAGGAATAAACTGACTGATCAACTCCGACATTGGCCGCCATTTTTGTTATCCTTTATTGTTGGTTAAGTGACTTAAACATTGTAATTACAGCTTATTCAAGCTGTAGTTACAATGTTTAGGTCATCAACCAACCATTTTACTTTTTTTACCTGCTATTGGCAATAAATTTTGCAAAATAACGTCGTTAAAAATGGAAGCCGAACTTCCTGTCGGAGTTAATAGGTGGGGCCAAGGGAGTCAGTGGGCAGGGCCAGCGATTGGTCAATTGTTTCTTGTGTTTGTCTCCATGGTAAAGGTCTAAAGATGGATGGACAGACAGGTAGACAGTCATGGTGAAACCAATTTACCCCTTTCTACTTGATAAGTGGGGGGAATAAAAATTCTGTTATACTTTGATACATTGAGATCCCATTTAGCAAACCATGGACAACATCATCATAAAGCAGTAAAAGCAATACTTAACTCATTACCACACAGTCACTCTTTTTATTCTTGGAAAACAGCTGAGCTTGATATGTTTGGTTACAAGTTCTGCACAATATGTTAAAACAATTTAACGATTAGAAGGTATCATTCAGAAATACCCATTGCTTTTTCATAGATTTTGGGTTCAGCCTTGGTTTAGGTGGAAAAGATTTTTGAAGACTTATTTCATTTTTTTTCTCATAAGTCAAATTAGCCTACCCCCTGTTCCCTTGCCATACCAACTTTTTAACAAATCAAATTTTATGAACAAGTTTTGAAAAAGGTCCCCAAATGTACACTTTTGACAAGTTTGATCCAAATTGACCCGGTTATTTAGGAGTGAAATAAAAGATATATACGATTATTGCTCTATTTCTGTAAGCCCAGCCCTGCCATGTCCCCATTTTTTCACAAATCAAAATTTAACAAACAAGTTTCTAAAAGGGCCACCCAAGGTACAAATTTGCCAAGTCTGGTCCAACTTGGCCCAGCAGTTTGGGGGAAGAATTTCATGATATTTCTTAGTCTGATAAGCCCGTCCCTGCCACGCCCCAATTTTTTCTCAAATCAAAATTTCACAACCAATTTTTAAAAAGGGTCACCCAGGGTACATATTATTTTCCAAATTCGGTATAAATCAGCTCGTGGAGAAGACATTTTTTAAAGAATCATTTCATAATTGTTTAAGTATGATAAGCTTGACCCTGCCACTCCCCTTTAAAGAGTCAAAATTTCACAAACAAGTTTTGAAAAGAGTCATGCAAGGTACATTCCTGTTTGGTTGGATTTAGCTCAAGGGTTACAGAGGAGGAGATTTTTGAAGAATTGTTGACATCTTCTGATGGACAAGCAAAATGGACAAAGGATGATCACAAAATCTCACCTTGAGCATGTTGTGCTCAGGTGAACTAAAAGCAATTTGGGAAGCTATAAAGATCGCGGGGCAAGAACTTCAAAAATTAGGTTAGCAGAGTTAAGGTTCTAATATACTGCACTTCTACTAGTGACATAACATTAGTGTATAAAGTTACAAGGCGGAAGCTTTCTTTCTATAGATGTTATGAAAAAATTCAAATGGACAGACACACAGACAAATAATGAATTATATTGGGGGTATTTTTAAAAACTGGATTCAAATACACTAGATTTAGGGGGGAGGATTTTAAATTTTTACATTACCACTTTCCTGCCACCATGTATGGAAAAAGGTTCAAGTTTTGTTTGAAATCCAGCCAGTAGTTTCAAGGAAAAGATTTTAAGCAAAAGTTGATTGATGGACAGACAAGACGGATGGACCCCCAGCATAACAAAAGATGCAATGACAGAACAATTTTCCACTGGCCTTTGTCCAGTTCAGCTCATCAGTAGTATTAAAGACAAAGATCTGTTTGCAAGTATATTCAGTCTTACCTTAGTCTATGCTGCCTGCCAGTGCAGGAATGTCCCAGTAGTAGAACTATAAGGATGACGGTTAACCTGTTTGAATCTAATACTGAGTATATAAGCTAGGGAGTATACAAAATGCACAAGTTATTATGAAATAGAGTTAATGTCATTCAATTGATTCTCTAATCTGATGGGCAATGCTGACATGAAAAGAAACAGTATTTCACAGTAAGTGTGAAATTACATATTCTGTCAGGATTTAATGGCCATTAAACTATTAACATAATCCTCCAGTATAATTCAACCATTTACTCTTTCTACAGATCTTTTGACTATTACAATCTTGAGAATAAATTATTGAACTGACGCAGAAAGCAATAATACAATTAATCCATCTAATTCTGAACCAAAAATATTCCTACTTTGGAAGGAGATATAGGCAAAGATAAGTCTGCACAAATGTGCAGTCAGATGTAGTCTACACGGCCTTTTTGTCCCTTTCATGTAGCCAGAGTTGTTAATAAAAGCAACCCTAAAAAAAAATATTGAGCCACAACTTTTAAATAAGATTTCAATACAATTCTAAATATGATTTCTTAAAAGAATCTAGCATGATTAGAGTTAAAACAGTATTTGAATAAATATATTTTTCTCCTTTTCCACAATATTTTTTTCAGATTACACAAATTTTGAGACATGTACTCATGTAAGTATTTACAAGAGGGCGGGGTATTGGCTATAAAGCGCTCACCTGAGACAAAGCCTGGGAATGTTAAACAAAGGGCAATTTTGAAGAGAGTCACCAGTATTTAACCCAAAACATAATATGAAATCTTTATAAGCTTGGTGACTAGTTGTAAGAAGATTTGAACTCTTTTTTTCTATATAAGTTAACTAGTCTTCTTGATGAGTCGGAAACTAAGATCTTTTTAACAGTTACCTCTTAATATCAACGTAAATAGGTAGTCAGTCCAAATATGACCAAAGGGGGCACATAAACAAATTTTGTTAAAGTTTTTTAATGAGCATAATTCTTAGAATGAATCACATGAAAGTCATCAAAGGTGACCATTCAAGTGAAATTTGGTAGAAATCTATCAACTGGTTTCTCATGAGTTGATTTTCAAAGTTTTCACTGTACACCATATAAGGAATTCACCCTAAACACCCCCCCACACACACACACATTTTACAGGAATTTGATGGTGAGTCACCAAAGAATAACTCTTGTATAAATTTATTCAAATCCATCGACTAGTTTCTTAGAAGGTATCTGTATATACCATACATGAAAATTAGCTTTGCCCATAGGAGCCATATTTTTAACTGATCACAATTCTTTGAAGGAATCTGATAATAAGCGCTCTAAGAATCATTCCTGTGAAATTTGGTTGAAATCCATTAACTAGTTTCTTAGTTTTTACTATACAAGATTATATAGAAATTAGCCTTAAAAGCCATGTAATTTATCCAATCAAAAGTCTTTGAAGGAATAAAGGGACACCCTTTTTGTTGAGATCTGTGCTGTATTTCCTAAGATAAAGTTTTTTAAAGTAAAAATTTATGGACGGACACCATGACAATAGCCATTAGCTTTCAACCAGTGAAGCTAAAAATCAAATTATTGGTTTGCAACCTAAACATATTACGGCATATAAGTATCCAAACCAACCTCAAGAGCACAACTACGCTCTCACCTGAGGAAACAACACCAAATGTTCAAAGATGAAAAAGTTTTGCCACTATAGACCCTATACCAATTTTGTCTGAGATAATGGATAAAGAAATCTAATAAAGTTACAAAAATCTACTGAAGTCAAAAAAATCTAGTAAAGTTAAACAAGAGGCCCATAGTGCCTTATCGGTCACCTGAGTCAAAAGAGCACAAAAACAAATAAAAGTGAACCAGATTATCCTACACACTATATATCAAAGATCTTGGCCTTTTAGTTTGGGAGAAGAAGATTTTTAAAGGTTTTCACTAAACAAGCCTATGTTAAACTTGGGACATCTTGGAATAGGCTAATTTTGACCCTGGGGCCATAATTTATACAATCTTGATGGAGGTCCACCAGATAATGCTACATACCAAATATTAAAGCTCTAGGCCCTCCTCTTTGGGAGAAGAAGAGTTTTAAATTTTCACCATATAAGCCCTATGAAAAATTTGTGATGTCTAGAAATGGGCTAATTATGACCCTAGGGCCAAATTTCATACAATATTGATAGGGATCAGCCAGATGATGCTAAAAACAATATATCAAAGCTCTAGGCCTATCTGTTCAAGAGAAGAAGATTTTTAAAGTTTTCACTATATAAGCCTATGTTAAACTTGTGACATCCAGGAATGGGCTTATTTTAATCCTGGGGCAGTAATTTGTACAATCTTGATAGAGGTCCAACCAGATGATGCTGTATACCAAATATCAAAGTTCTAGGCCCTCCTGTTTGGGAGAAGAATATTTTTAAAAATATTTTTAACTACATAAGCCCTTTATTAAACTTGTGATGTCCAGGAATGGTCTTATTCTGTGTCTGGAGCCATGGTTTATACAATCTTGATAGAAATCCACTGGATGATGCTACATACCAAGTATCAAAGCTCCAGGCCCTCCCATTTGGGAGAAGATTTCTAAATTTTTCACTATATAAGCCTTTGTTAAACTTGTGATGTCCCGGAATGGGCTAATTATGACCCTGGGGTTATAATTAATAGAGTATTGATAGAGGTCCACTAGATGATGTTACATACCAAATATCAGAGTTGTATGTCTTTTGGTTTGGTAGAAAAAGATTTTCAAAGTTGTCACTATGTTAGCTTATGTTACCCCCCACCTTTGCCCCCCCCCCATTTCTTGACAGATTTTTTTTTCTTGTAATAACTTGAGAATCCTTGCCCTAAAGACTCTTAATACCAAATGTGACTCTAATCTGACAGACGTTCATGACAAGAAGATCTATAAAGTTGTCACAGTTCTGCCTGAAAATAAGAACAGGAGCACAAACAAGAATTTTCTAAGAAAAGGCTTAGTGACCTAATTTTTTAATTAACCACATCAAACACAAAGTCGCCTCTCAGGCAAAAGGTTTGGTAAACATTTCGGTAAATGAATAACTTGCTTGACACAAGAAATTTCCTCTGCAATCTTTTTTGGTGAATTACCATGGCAAAAATTTTATAAGAATATCAAGATTATTTAGCCAAAAATGTTGCCTTTAGAGGGCAAACAATGCATACAGTAACCAATCAATATTGGTAACGATGAAGAAATCCCTGATAAGAATATTCTGACAAAAGTATAGACACATTTTGGTCACAAAATAAATATGGCCTCTAGAGTGCAAAAAGGTATTTCTAAGATATTTCCTTGTAAGCTTGTGCATAAATGAGCTATAACACTTGACATAAATATAGGAGATCTGAATATTCTCTTTCAAAATGCATAATTTGATTGCCTCTTAAATACTAGTCAAAAGTGAATGACCTTCTCTCAGAGGATCTGGATTATCCTAGAGGGGATAAGCATTTTTGCTGCTAACAATCTGACATCCCATGCAGACAGCAATAAAGAGCAGAGAGACCCACTGAAATTATAATTAATTGTGAAATTCGAGTCCAAATCTCGACACAATAGGTCATAATCATGCAATAAGATACCTGACATTTTCCATTGATGATTAAGGTCACATGACCCATGGCCTATGAATATGAAATTCTAAAGAGCTCTTCACAGTAAATTAATCAAGTTTGTAAAAGTAATCCCTTTGAGCCTTTTCTACCATCAGGATATGTCAGAAGATGTGTACAAATCACACATACCTTCTACTTATCTTAACCCTTGTCATGCTGAATAAAATCCTAATCTGAAATGGTCAAGATCCGCTGTCATAGCGCAGTTGGTCAGACTGTCAATCTAGAGGTCCCAGGTTCGATCCCGAAGGCGGCACTCATCCTTTCCGACTATTTGTCTCTCGCCAATGGGTGGATAATCGTAGACCTATGTGGGAAAGCAGCTAGGAAGAGGCTAGGAAAGGATGTAATGGTAGTACTGGTGTGAGAAATACCAGGATTCCATTGTTAGGTGCTCTAGCCGCCACGATATAACTGAAAGATTGTTGAAAGCGGTGTAAAGCCCCATTACAACAAACAAACTAAAATGGTCAACCAAGGAATATCATAAAGTTTAAATCTACTAAATATCACTGCTTCAGAGGTAAAAATCTTGCAAAATTGACATTATATACTATATATGGAAATAAAACCCACATTTCAAAGCCATATTTTTCACCGAATCGAAATTTCTTCAAGGGTTCTGATAGATTGTAATCTAAAGAACAAGTTTGCTTAAAAGTTGGCCTGAATTGAAAACCTAGAGGCGCTTGAGCGCCTGAATTGCTCCACAGGCCTGATTTTTACTGATTAGGCAAATGGTATTTTCAAGAATTCAATGTAAAACAAATCATATTCGCCATGTGGCAAATAAAAATTGTCAATTAAATCTTCTATTCCAAACCTTTCAATGTTTCATAAAAGTCAATTAATTTTTCTCAGTCAGATGAAAAAGGTATTAACCCTTGTCATGCTGAACCCAAAATATTCCGGTTTTGGCAGAAGGTATAGACAAAGATCAGCCTGCACATAAGTGCAGTCTGATCTTGGTCTACACCTCCTGCTTGTACTTTTCCTGCCAGAGTTGTTTATGAAATTGATTTCTAAAAGAAATATTTAATATTGAACAAGTTCTTTTAGTGCTTTCATCCCTTTGATTTTACAGCAATTCAGTGAGGTTTTTTAAACAGCATGATATGGGTTAACGAATTTTTAAAAAATCACTGTATACCAAATTAGAACATAGGCCTAAACCATAAAGGCTATGAGTACAACCAATCAAAGTTAATTGATGAAATATGAAAAGAGTCACTGAAATTTGGTTGAAATCCATTAAATGGTTTCTGAGAAAAAGATTTTCAAAGCTTTCGCTATATATGTAGATTAGCCCCTCAATGTTTTTGATCAAATCAAAGTTCTTTTAAGAAATCTGATAAAGGGTCATCCAAGGATCATTTCTGTGAACATTTGTTGAAATTCATCAACTGGTTTCTGAGAAGATTTTTAAACGTAGGTATTGATGTTTTTTTCATGCCACAAATTTTGATTATTCTTATTCCCTCTCCTATACCATTCTAGTACAATATTCTGGAAAGTAGTTTTGCTTAAATCAGGTCGTTTTTCTGAAAAAAACAAGGGTATTTCCCTAATAGCCTACGTAGGCTGTTAATCTATTTTTAGATTTAGCGAGACAGTTGCGATGAATATTTTGTCATTCACCCAGTGCGTATAGCCGTTGGAATCCAGTACTCAGTTTGAATTTACTCAAACAACGTCATCAATACGTCATCAGGAATTATGTTTGCTAGCCGGTCTTCAATTCTGTAAAGATCCGTCCAAAACTGTCGTAAGTGTTAATACAAATATATACACTTACTATAGTTTTGCGCAAACCATTTGATGTGACATAATTTAGGACATTGATTGTTCGCTTGTCAATTTGTTACCTTCCGTTGACTTTAGGTCATATGCAAATGAAGTCATGCGGTGTCGACAACCATATTCCGTGACATCTAAAAATAACCTGGAATTATGCTGAACCTTTCCTATATTACCAAAGAAGGCCGCTTTTAGCCTATCAGATTACCGCGAAGACAATATCTAACTCAAATTTAAGTATTAAGAATCTGTTTTAGCCTAATTTTTGGCGATTGACAAATTTTTCTTATCTAGGTTACCTCCCTTTAAAAGTAACCATATAAAGGAAATTAGCCCTGTCCATAAAAGCCATGTTTTTCATCGGATCATAATTCATAAAGGCTCCCCAAAGGATGATTTCTGTGAAATTTTGTTGAAATCCATCAACTGGTTTGTGAGAAAATGATTTTGATAGCTTTCACCATCAATGAAATTTAGCCCGGTCCATCAAAGCCATCTTTTTCATCTGATCAAATTTCTTTGAAGGAATCTGATAAAGAATCACCCAATGTTCGTTCCTATCAAATTTGGTTGAAATCCATCTACTGGCTTCTGAGAAGAAGATTTTTAAAGGTTTCACCATATATGGAAATTAGCCCTACCCATTTGAACCATGTTTTTCATCAAATCAGAAATTTTTAAAGGAATCTGATAAAGGGTCACCCAAGGATCATTTCTGTGAAATTTGGTTAAATTCTGTTCAGTACTTTCTGAGGAGAAGATTTTTAAAGTACAAGTTTTTCAACGGATGGATGTAAGCATGCACAATTGACACAACACCATGACAATAGCTCGCTGGCTTTCAGCCAGTGGAGCTAATAATCTATTAACTTGAAATTGTCATCTGCAACTTCTTTCAATTCTGACAAGTTAAAATTTTGTTGTTTAGTGAATCAACTTCAATATTTACATCTGGAAAAGAGTTAATTCTTCCCACGAAAGGTCAACCAAGTAATATTGGCTGGGAGTTAAACATATTTTTTTGTCTTCCTGTTTTGTTATTGCATCTATTGACATAGGAAATTGACTTCATTGTGTGACAAATTGACATCTAATCAAATATCATCTATGGGCTACTGAAAGCTTGTAACGCCGGCTTGAATAAGCTTTAAGTATGATGTTTTGGTATAAACTTAAATGTATTGTTAGGGTGTCACAAGCTTGAAGTTAAAAAAACTTTAGACATTATATTCCATTTCGCCCACAGAAGCTTCATAAAAGCTTTTTATTAAAGATAAAAAAGAGAGAAAAATGAGGGCTTCCTTTGAAATGTATGTGAAATTAGATTAGTCAAAAATATTTCAATGACTTACATTTTTTCTAATCAAAGCCTTTCAAAATTATGCAAGGTCTTACAACACACGAACAATGATGGTAAAGCTTTAGAGAAAACCATCATTTTTTCATTATTTTTCTTTAACCCTTTCCTGTTTTTCAAAACTTTAGACAGGCCCATTTTGACCCTACCTGAACAAACCAAGGATTTAAGGTCACTGTGATTTTATACTTGACAAAACATTGTGGAAAATTGCTTGTTACAAGCAAATTCTCCTTTTCCCATGATATTTTCTACCTAATCGGATGGTATTATTTTAAATTGCTTCTGAATGTCATTGTTGTCAGCAACCCTAAAATTTCCAAAAATGTGAAAGAGTTAAAAGAAGTCGCAAATGACAATTAAGGGTGGAAGCAATTTGAAAAGTAACAAACTAATATATGCTTGAAAATATTGTGGCAAAAGAAGACATTGCTTGTAACAATGGAATTTCTTCTTTTCCATCAACGATTTCTCAATTATAAAATCATGTAAAAACGAGGAATAGTGTGGGAATGGGTTTAATATTAGCCATATTCTAAGACAAATAATCCATGATGATCTCCAAGTAAATAAATTTGGTACATGTGCTTCCATCTTTATTTTTCATAATTTCAACCGTGCTGTTTCTAACTCTTTAGATCACTGTGCAAGTTAGAATGACAAAAATCATGATGGCGTGGCTGTTTGACGGGTTTGTATAATCTTACTTACATTTTGGTCAAGCTACAATTTCTATTACAAAAGTGTTAGGTCCATAACTTTAGTCTTGAATTCAATTTTTGTGTATTTGCAACATGTTTGGCCCGTTCCTGTTTTTCAAAGTTTTAGTCTTGACCAATTTGAAAGAAGTTGCAGACGACAATTAAAACTAAGTGTAATTTGAAAAAAAAATAACCTACACGGTAGATAATATTGTGGAAAAAGAAATTTCTTGATACAAGCAATTTCTTCGTTTTCCACAATGTATTCTCAAGTATAAATTCAGAGGGATGTAAAAACCAGGGATTGAACAGGAAACTACTTCCGTTCAATAGAGATTCGGAACACATGATTAGTAGACAGCACTGTAGCATAGTATCTACCAAAAGCATCAAAATTTAAGATTGACGACATTTCTAATCATTACACATGTGCAACGAAGACTCGGGATCTGCTCAATCTGATCAGGATCTATACTATGTACTGTATATGTATATACGGACAGAAATCATCAGTGACTATTTCAAATACCCTGAGTGGCTGACAAGGCTATTAAATATGTGTGCTTCACATGCATGTGAAATGGTTTGTAATGTCTTGCCAAGGCTCTGATAGTTATGAAGTAACCATCAGTCTAACTGACAACCCATGTAAAAAATTTCATAGCAAAGGCTCTGTTTTGACCGAGTCATAAATTACAACTCTGCAAGTCAGAGCCTTTGCTGAAAATCATCATTTAACCCATTCCAACACAGCAAAATTTTAGACTGGTCCAAATTGAAAGAAGCTGCAGACGACAATTTTAAGTTGATGGAATTTTGAATTTTTTCGTCTTTTTGGATAGAAAACATAGTGGATAATGATGAAATTGCTTGATACAAGCAATTTCTTCATTATCCACAATGTTTTCCAAAGCTTTTTTCCTGAGGGGCGTAAAAAGGAGGGATTGAGTTGGAATGGGTTAATCCATTACCAGATAACAAAATTTTTGACGGATCCAATTTGAAAGGCATTGTAGACATTTGAAGTGCTCTAAAATCGGAAAATAATTGTCAAATACGGTAAAAAACAAAGCTGAATTTCTCCTTTTCCCACAAAGTTTTTCATGATCATATTTCTTTAAGGTATCAAACAGCATCATTGTGTGGTAATAGGCTATGACTGGTTGATGAATAAAATACTCTGTAAGTTTGAACCCTTACAGAGAAAACAAAATACTATCAAGAGCTGGATTTAATTCAAACAACAGGAGCAGGGCATACCAATGCCAAGGCTTGGAAGTGCTTAATAGATGGTAAAACTTCTAAGATGAAAAAGTTGCATTATTCATTAAAAAATGTATTTAGAGTTATCCCCCTTGCTCTTTTCATCTCTGTTGACAGTGAACATATATTGATGGGTCAGGGCGAAACAGTTGTAACTGGCTATTAACATATTGGCTGTTACAACTGTTTCACACTGACCAATTGGTATATCGAGTTTCAAGTGAATGTGTTCAGTCATACCAGCGATATTACAAAATGTCAAAGTTTTCAGACAAAGACACTAACACAGAAAATGACCTGGCCATGGCAATACCTACAGTTTTCTCTGAATACAGCAAAGCTAAAAAATTTTTAATTATACAACTCCTTATATAGATTGCTCTTTTGATACATAGTGAACAATTATTCAATGATCCAAGTAAATATCTTCAATTATAACAGAGTTATGAAAAATGTCAATTGAACACAGCTATTGCAATGATCAATCCGACGACACAAGTGCTTTGGCAATAACTGACGGGTTTTCTGAGACAAGAGGTGAGCTACAAATAGATTTTTTGATAGACATACCTCTCCATTAGGAATAGATCGTACATAGCCTCTCCCTTCCAACATTCTCCAGAATGTTTCGACAGCCTGAAAATACACAATTTAGTTTTTTGACAAAGGTCTGCAATCATGAACCATAAAGAATTTCATTATGAGTTTAGATTGGTAAATGTCTTATCTCATTTAAAATGCTTAAACACTGGAAATATAATTGAGGGCTAATATTTCTTCAAAATAAACCTTTGTATCATCTATGACTTTAAGAGAACAAGTAGGTAGTAGGTAGTGTAGACTAAGATCAGACTACACATATCAACAAGCTGATATTTGTCAAAGCCTCCTGCATAAACAGGAATACTCTGGGTTCAGCAGGACATTAGGGTCAAGATTGGCATTCTGGACATCTTAAAAATCTTGTTACATAGAATGCATCTGATTCTTTGTTACCTCATTCCCACAGAATGTTTTCTACCCAGAAAATTGAAAAAAAATTAAAAAATTCATAAACATAGAATTGTCATCTTCAATTCCTTTCAATTTGGACCAGTCTAAACTTTTGCTGTCTGGTAATGAATTAATAAATGTGTGGTTGCATCAATCTGTATATCCAGAAATAGTCCCAAATTTATTTGGCTGAAGTTCAGACCAGATGCAGCTATCCAGCAAGTCACAGACAATTTGACAGTGCATTGTCTGTGACTTGCTGGATAGTTACCAACATGACAAGTCTTTTCCTTATTTTGTTTGAGTTATCCATGTGCAAAAAAATATATGGAGAAGCAAAAAAGATACTGAAAAGCAAAGCTCAACCACAGGCCAATCAGGTTATATGACTTGTATATATAATCAAATGATCAAAGATATGCTTCAAAAAGGATCACTGAAAAATGCTAATAATTTCATTTAGTTCACCGTTTTGTAGAGTAGTTTTCTAAAGTCTATACATTTTTTGTAAAATGTAAATCATTTCATTCAAAAGCATTAAGTAACATAAATTGGCTAGGATTTATCAACTCTTGTCCTAAACTGAAACACAGAATCAAAAGCTACTTAACCCTTATATTCAACTTCTGCTGACATTCTACTATTGGAAAGTGTTTGTCACAGTAATCAAAATTAAGTTTGAAGTAAAAAAGCTTGGGACAATTTTTTCCCACAACAATTTCTACCATAGAAGATATTGTTTTGTTTGCTGATTTTGTTTTGATACTTTTTTTTTCAATTATAGTATTTTGAGCAGTATACAATTTCATTCTCTCATAGCACATCAATGTTTCAAAGTTAAACAAAATGATGCTAGTATAATTTTAAAAGGAAGTTTGGCAACAGAAATCTGAAGTGAAAACATAGATCAGACAGGGTGTAGTAAAGGCTATATGTTTATTCCCAGGCTGCCAGAGCATGGTTTACAATACCAAACAGAAGGGGAAGGGATAAGCCATACTATGTGATGTAAGATCACATCCCCCTTTTAAAAGAATTCAAAGGTTTTCGAGCTGCTTTTGTACTCCACTGATGGGAGACAGCTTAATCATGATGACACTCATTAACCCATTACCACACAATCCTGTTTTTTAACACCCTGAAGAAATGTGGCCAGGGAAGCCTTTTTGGGGAAAAAGAGAAATTGCTTGTAACAAGCAATATCTTCTTTTTTCAGGATATTTCCTAGCTTCTTTGGTATTAATTTTCCAAATTAACCATACTTTGAGATGTTGACCTACACTTCTTTCACATTGGACAAGTCTTTGGTAATGGGTTAATGGACAAGTATTTTTGTATCAAAATCAAAAGCATCCAGTCTTATACCTTCTCATTTGAGAAATCAAAAGGCCCATATTACTTAGACAAATATTTTGGGAAAGCTGAACAATATTCCTGTAATTATTGCAAAATTCTTATATTTTATTTATTTCAAACCAAAACTAGTGGTTATTTACCTTGATTTAAAACTAGAGGCTCTTGAGTACCTGTATTGCTCCACAGGCCTGAATGTACTAATTAAGCAAATTGTATTTTCAGGAATTCAATATGAACTGAATCGTCTTTGCCATATTCCTTGCAAATAAATCTTGTCACTAAAATCTTTGAGATAATTCTGGAGAAGCATTTCAAAGGTTTCACTGTTTTAAAGCTATGTAAAATTCATTTACTAACTTAGATGAAAAGGTATTTACAAAATTGTCATTGTTAACCAAATATGAACATAAGCCATGACAATACAAGATATGTTTGTGAAACACAATGCCCCCCACAACTGGTCTAAATGTTTGACCTTGGTATGTGACCTTGACCTAATCACATGACCTTGACCTTGACATGAGGAGATACGTATTATGGAGATGTATCATTTTGCCAAATATGAGCATTGTATCTTGAATAGGCTGGTGGAAATTGGCAATGTTAAGTTTTTTGGTTAAGTTTTGCAGACAGACAGACAGATCGAAAATGGTAAAACAATGTGCCCCCTATCTCTCGATGTGGAGGCATAAAAAGCCATGTTTTTCAATCTATCAAATTTAAACTACGGAATCTGGCAACTACTTGAGGATCACTCCTACAATATTTGGTTGAAATTAAACAACAGGTTTCTCAGAAGATTTTCAAAATTTTCAGATTATATTCGATATATGGAAATAAGTTCTGCCCTACCCAAAAGCCATGATTTTCATCCTATCAAATTTATTGAAGAAATCTAAGATAGGGATGCCAAAGTATGAGTCTTGTGAAATTTGGTTGAAATCAATCAAATGGTTTCTTAGAGATGTCACTATATACCATATATATAAATTAGACCTGTCCAAAATTGTCTGTAAAATTTGGTTGAAATGGTATCTGAAAGATCTTTAAAACTTTCACCATATGTAAAATAAGCACGCCCATTAAAGACATGTTTTTCATCTGATCAAAGTTCTTTGAAGGATTCTGATAAAGAGTAACCTAAGGATAATTTCTGTGAAATATGGTTGAATTCAGTTCAGCACTGTCTGATAAGAAGATTTTCAAAGGTTTTCACCAAGGAAATAAGCCCCGCGCATTAAAGCCATGTTTATCATCTGATTATAATTCTTTGAAGGAATCTGATAAAGGGTCACCCAAGGATCATTCCTGTAAAATTTGGTGGAAATCCGTTGAATGGTTTCTGAGAAGAAGATTTTTTACCATATATGGAATAAGCCCCGCCCATTAAAGCCATATCTCATCCAATCAAAATTCTTTGAAGGAATCTGATAAAGGGTCACCAAAGGATCATTCCTGTAAAATTTGCTGGAAATCCATTGAAAGGTTTTTGAGATGAAGATTTTTAAAGGTTTTACTATATATATGGAATTAGCCCTGCCCATCAAAGCCATGTTTTTCTTCTGATAAAAACTCTTTGAAGGAATCTGATAAAGGGTCACCCAAGGATAATTTCTGTGAAATTTGGTTGAATTCTGTTCAGTACTTTCTGAGAAAGAGATTTTTACAGTATCAACAGACCAAGGGTCAGATGCACGCACGACGGACACAAGGCAATGACAGTAGCTTCACAGGCCTCTAAAAGCGTCATTGTGTGAGAATGAGTTAAAAGAGTTTCTACCCCAAGTTGAATGTAATCAACCATTTATATTTAGCAAATCAAATACCCTTAGTGTTGTTATAGTCATTAATTAGAGTCAAATCATTGGTGGTGGTCAAGTTGTTTATCATATTAGATATGCAGGATTTTATCCTGACTCGACAGAAACTATCTACCCTGCACGCATCAGTGAGTTAACAGAAAACATCTTTTAAGGCGAGATTATGAAGAATGGATCGTGATTACCCCTCACAGCGGATGCCAGATTCATATTTGTTCAGATTTTAATTGGAACAGGCCTTTTGAATAGATCAGACATAATGCTCTCTGATTCAGCCTTTACATCTTTTCGTTACTCATAAACAGAAGAAGCCCAACTTTGTTTCTGTTACATTCCTGCAGCTGGTGCACCTTACATGGCTTCTTGTCATTGCACAACAACACAATTCAATAAGAGGCAAGTTTTGTTTAAAATATATGGGGTTTGACCCATTACCACACAACAAAATTTTAGAATACGCAGCATTGAAAGATGTTGCAGATGACAATTCCAAATCCATGAAATTTTAAAACCCTTTTTCTTTCAAGGAAGAAAATATTATGGGCAATAAATGTTTGAGTTATATCACAGCAAAGTTAACCTGTAATATACTCATTTTGGCGGGAGGTATAGACAAAGATCAGACTACGTATATGTGCAGTCTGATCTTAGTCTACACCACCTGTTTTGTCTTTGTCAAGCCAGAATTGTCTATGATTCAAATTTTCAAAATATATTTACTCATAATTCAAGCTTCCATTACTTTCAACCCTTTGATCTTTATGTGATTTCTATATAGATTTTTATTCAGCATGACAAGTGTTAACTTATATTTGTCCTTCCTGGATCACCAGAAGTGAGAACTAAGCATGGACTCTGAAAAGTTTTACCCAAGGACATACCCGAGAGACCAACAGCATTACCAGAATTCTCACCAAACCATTGACTTCTCTCAAAGAACAAGTTTGCCGCCTGAATGACTGAGCCATCCAGGACATTCCCCAATCCTAAGGCAAGAATTACATGTCCATCTCCTGGTCTACTTTTAAATACAGAGCATTTTGGAAATTTCTATTTCTTTATTGTTGTCAAGTACTTTACTGTCAAATTTTGATTTTGCATACACGGTACCTCAACATATTAACAAGACAAGAAATTGCTGCATGATTGTATTAGAGTTTTATTTATTTATAAGCTGGTAAACTCAGGTTCTCAAAATTCAACCCATTCCAACACAATAACGCTTTTTGATGCCCCTTCGGAACAAATGAAGAAGCATTTTGTAAAATGAAGATATTGTAACTTGCAACAAGCAATTTCTTCTTTTTCATCAATGTTTTCTACCCAGAAATTTTAAGTTGAAAAAATTTGAAACTGAATATTGTAGGCTGCAACTTCTCTCAATATGGGCCAGTTTAAAATTTTGCCATCTAGTAATGGGTAAGAAAAGCTGATTTGGATAACATATGTTTTAAACAGTTGTAAGTGATTTGAATTTGGATACTATGTCGCAGGCAGTTGCAATTTGAATTTGAATTCATGTCTCAGAATGTATGTAATCACTTTCTGTTGAGCGAGTTTAAAAGTTAAACACAGATTTGGTATTCTGAACACTGCAAAACATGTCAGGATTAAAATACATTCAAATTACAACATGTGTCTGCATAATTAGTACAAGTCATCCAGCAAAGTCAGAGTTTGTCTTAACCCATTCCCACATAATGACGCTTTATAAAAATAAGGGGTCACAATTATCAACCAATTATACACTTGTTAGTTGTATGGGTAAAATTTTCACTGCAATACTGAATACAAGAATATATTTCTAGAAGAGAACAACTTGCTCTCAGAGAACCAAGCTGGGTTCCGATCAAATTATTCAACAAACGACCATATCCCCTCTCTTTATTTACTTATCGATAAACTTTGAAAGCAAAATTAAAAGAAACTATTCTGCCCCTGAAGAAAAATAACTGAGAAAACATTGTGTAAAATGAAGAAATTGCTTGTTACAATTTGCACAATTTTTTCTATCCGAAAAATTTGAAAAGATCTAAAATTTCATAACCCTTTAAATGTTGTCTGCAACTGCTTTAAATATGGACCAGCTTAAAATGTTGCCGTCTGGTATTGGGTTAATTTGCCTCCCTCTAACAGATAGAAGCTAAATGCTTCTTAAGTTTCCTCAACAAGGTTCATTTGTAGATTATTCCCAAATCATGCATTATATTATATTATTGATTTGAAGACAAAGTCATCTAGGACATTTTTTTCTACAACAGGAGCCATGTCGGACATGGCCATCCCCTCTGTAAAAGCTTGATAGTAAACTGAAGCAAGTTAGCTTTAGGCTTCTTGTGCACTGCATTTCTTGTCAATGAATTGGATACATGTAATAGCTATTATACTTTGGACAAAATCTAAGTCTTGATAACAACAAAGGGCAAAAACTGGAAAGCTATGCAAGCAAGAGTTGAGGGTTTTGTGCACTGCACTTCTCCTCAAAAAGATCAATCCACCTATGAAGCTTCAAGTTAATAGCTATTATACTTTCAGAGATATGCTAGAGACAAAATCTTAGTATTGAAAACAACAAAGGGCAATAACTCCAAAATTATACAAGCAAGAGTTGTGGGTCTTGTGCACTGCATTTCTCCTCAACAAGATCTATCCACCTATGAAGTTTCTAAGTAATAGCTATTATAATTTCAGAGATGTACTCTGGACAAATTCGAAGTTTTCACCTATGAAGTTTCATGTTGATAGCATTTAGTGACGGAATGACAGAAAGACAGAATGACGGGATGAGACCATTACTATCTCCCCTTTGCCGAAATGGCAGGGGATAATAATCAATTGGCAATTTTTAGAGAAAACTAGATCTTTAATCTGTAGCTTTGGTTGCAGCATCTAGGTTTGCATCATCTATGTTCCAAGATAATATATGTTAACTATCAAACAAGAAGGTCATTGGCCCTTAAGTGCTCACCAAAGTTAATGACTTTATCAGTGAAATAGCACAAGTGACCTTATCTTTTCCTAACCGGACTTGTTACCAAAGTCTAAGAAATTACAACATTCTTATCATGTTTCAAAATAGTTATGCCAGATGCTTAGTGACTTTTTAGCAAAGAAGGTTATTATATGATTTGACCTAGTGACCTACTCCTAAGGTTTGGACTTGTGATCTAGTTTTTGACCTATAGCAAACCAATATATTTTACTTGAGATATCATGAAGAAAAACATTCTTACCAACTTTCAAATTATTTGAGCCAAAAATATAGCCTCCAGAGTACACACAAGGGTTTTCTATGATATAACCTTGTGACATAGATTTTTACCCCATATGTACTGAAGTCGTAACTTGATCAAGATTTCTTGCAAGTAAGTACATTAAATAAGATATTTGAGCAAAAAATCTAGCCTCTAGATTGCACACAAGACAATTCTCAGGCTTGAGCTAGAGACCTAGTTTTTGACCCTGACAAAAAAATAAAGACATCTGGGCTAAAAATATGTCCTCTGGATGGCAAAGAAGGTTTTGAAAAGATTTGACCTAGTGACATTATTTTGACCATATATTATGTGATCCAATTGCAAATTTGTCGAGGAATGCGTGCATACACTGATTCCAACCAAATGTCAAAACTTTTACGTCAAAATGTGAAAGTGAGAGGGCACACAGGCTTTTTCTAAAATTTGACAGTGACCTAGTTTTTGACCCCGAGTGACCCAATTTTGATTTGTCCAAGAAATCATGCAGACAAACATTTTGACCAAATATCATGACTTTTGAGCAGAAAATAGGGCCTCTATAGTGCAGAAAATGACATTAATTATTTAAGCCAAGTCTTTCCACATCCACATTTTTTCACAAGTAAAGATATAACAAACAATTTATTGAAATGATTCATCCAAAGATCATTCCCGCCAGGCTTAGTTCAAATCAGCCCTTTGGTTTAAGAGGAGTTAATTAAAGAATTATTTCATGATTTCTCTATGTTTCTTAAACCTGGCCTGTCACACCCTCTGTCAAAATTTCATTTTCAATTTTTGAAAAGGTTCATCAAAGGATCATGCAAAGTTTGGTCCAAATTAGCCCATTGATGTGGCAGGGGAAGATTTTTAACCCTTTCCTGTTCATTCCCTGCTTTTTATGTCCCTATAATTTTATAATTGAGAAACATGAAAGAAAACGAAGAAATTGCAGTCATTTTGCACCAACATGAATATGCTCCAACATGGATATGCTCCAAAATGGATACTCTAACATGAGAAAGCTTTGAATTTTGCTTTCTCCTGACAGACCACCTAAAATCCTAAGTCAATATGGTAAAGTGTCATGAAAAAAAAAGTTTCAACTCCAGGATGAAATGCAAAAACCCTATTTAAAAAAGTCTCTTGACACTTGAATAGAGCTGACAGTTTATTGCATGTTAGAACTAGCCAATTAATGTGTTCTATTGTATGACACATTACACAACTTCCGAACCCTATTTATACGATTTAAATGGTCTGAATAGCTAAAATATTAGTTTTTGTTAATAACAATAAAAATTGTCCTAAGCATGATATTAACTTTTAGACAGACGTAAAGTTAATATTTCAATAATTTCAAAAATTGAATTTAAAGTCTTTTTTTATTGAAGTTTTCAACCAGAAAATCTGATTTTTTCTGATGACTCCTTTTCCAAACAATCCCAAGTTTTCATGCACTTTTTTCAATTTACACCTATCATAACCCAATCCGACACAACAAAAATTTAGACAGGTCAAAATTGAAAGGAGTTGAAGACAATAATTGAAAGTTTTTTTCAACTTTTCAATAGAAACATTGTGTAACATAAAGAAATTGTTTGTTACAAGTGATTTCTTCATTTTACACAATGTTTTCCTAATTGTTTTTCTTTGAGAGGCGTCCAGAGGCGATACTGTGTGGGAATGGGTTAAAATGCAGTCTGCAATAAAAAAGGCTTAACACAAATGTTAAGTTCAAAGTTCAAGTCTGGTCTAAATGAACAAATTTTCAATTGACTGTCGGAATCAGTCTTAAAACAGTCTTAAAACACAGCATAGACGTCCAGGCTACTTAGTGCTTTAACCCTTTCCCATACAACAAAATTTTAGACTGCTCCAATTCGGAAGAGGCTGCAGAGGTTAAATCAATGTGCATTTAAATTGAAACAAGAGGCCCATGAGGGCCTGAGACGCTCTACTGGTTATCAAGTTTTCCGTTAAAGAAATCTGATATTTAAGGAAGTTAATTGCTCAAAGAAGAATGCATAAAGAAAAAAAAGGAGCTTTATCCCCTTTATCATTTTAAGCAACAATCCTCAAGGCCCCTTTTCCCATGTTTCATGACGGATCCACTCCATTTCCAAAAGAAAGTTACCTTATGACCCGACAATCATTCTGTGAATATTTCATCAGAATCTGACAATAATTGTGGACTTTATCACATAAACAGGATTGTTTTGAATGAAAATCAATAAGGCCCCTTTTCCTGTGTTTTCTGATGGATCAATTTCATTCCAAAAGGAACTTTCCTTACAACCTGACAATTGTCCTGTGAAATTTAAAAGACAACTTGATAGTGATTGTGATCTTCATCACATACACAAGAATGTTTTGAATGATCATCTGTAAGGCCCCTTTTCCTGTGTTTCGAATGCCACAATTATTCCATGCATCTTTGAAGAGAATCCAATAAAACTGTTGACTTTATTGTGTTAACAAAGATATTAAATTCAAGTTCTCATAAGGCCCCTTTTCCCGTGATATTTTACTGTTGGTTTTATCATTCTATGAAAGTTAAAAGTGAATCCGATGAAATATTGGGAATTCATTATGTTTACTAGAATATTAAAAAAAATTCATATGTCCCCTTTTTACATGATACTTGATGGATTGTACCCAGTTATGAAAAGAACCATCTAAGTATTTGTACAATCATTCTGTGAAAGTTTGAAGTGAATCCGGTGAAATCAAGGGACATCATTGTGTTAACCAGAATATTTAAGAGAGTTTTTCATAAGGCCCCTTTTTATGTGACCCTTGCTACAGTCAGATCCACTGTCAAAATCAACAATTGGAATGATGGTACAATCAATCTGTTAATTTATTGTGTTAATGAGTTTATAGTGAAATCTTCATAGGGCCCCTTTTCTCATGATACTTTAAAGAACAAACCAAATTTCAAAAGGAACAATTCTAATGAAGGTAGAATCATTCTTTAAAAGTTCAAGAGAATCAATGAAAACAGTGGACTGAATTGTGTCAAGAATTTTTGTAACAAAATTTTCATAAGGCCCCTTTTTCCGTGAAACTTAACAATTCAGACCCAATGTACAAAGGAACAATCCTAATGATAGTTTGAAGAAAATGATAAAGACTGAGGACTTTATTGTAATAATGATGTTTTGTAATAGAATTTTTATAAGGTCCCTTTTCTTGTGTCACTTAACCAATCAGACCTAATTTACAAAGGAACGATCCAAATGATGGTACAATCATTCTATTAAAGTTTGAAGAGATTCTGATAAAGACTGAGGGCATTGTTGTGTTTATGAGGATTTGGTAATAATTTTTCATACAGCCCCTTTTCCTATGATACTAGACAGATCAGGCCCAATTTGGAAAGAAACAATCCTTATGATGGTACAAACATTCTGTGAAAGTTTTAACAGAATCTGATGAAACCTGCAGACTTTTTCTTGGTGACAAATTTTTAAAATAAAATTTTCATAAGGCTCCTTTTCCTGTGATACTTGAAGGATCAGGTCTCATGTCAGCATCAACAATCGTGATTATTGTACAATGATTCTGTGAAGGCTTGAATAAAATCCAATGAAAGCTCTACACTTGGTTACAAGGATTATAGATAAAATTCTCTAAAGGCCCCTTTTCCCATGATACTAGACAGATCACGCCTAATTTGAAAAGAAAGAATCCTCATGATGGAATAATCATTCTGTGAAAGTTTTAACAGAATATGATGAAAACTGTTGACTTTATTGTGGTACAATGATTTTAAAATTAGATTTCATAATGCTCCTTTTCCTGTGATACTTGACGGATCAGGTCTAATGCAAACATCAACAATCATTATTATTGTACAATTATTCTGTGAATGTTTGAAGAAAAGCCGATTAAAGCTCTGGACTTAGTAACAAGGATTTATAAATGAAATTTTCATTAGGCCCCTTTTCCTGTGCTTCTTGACAGTTCAAACCCTGTTATGAAAAGAATGATAGTTATGACCTTCCAATCATTCTGTGAAAGTTTCACAAAATCTGATCAAAGCTGTGGGCTTTATTGTGTTAACAGGGTTTTATTAATTGAATTTTCATATAGCCCCTTTTACCATGTTACTTGATAGATCTGAACCAATTCCAAAGGGAACTCTTCTTACAAATGTATAATTATTCTGTTTGAGTATATAGACAACCCCATCTCATCTGTGGACTTACAAGCATTAATTAAGATTTTTTTCATTGAATTTTCCTAAGGCCCCTTTTCCTATGTTTCTCAATGGATCAGACCCAATTTGAAAGGAACAATCCTTATGATAGTACAATCATTATGTGAAAGTTTGAAGTCAATCAGGTGAAATCTAGGGCCATTATGTGTTAACTAAGATTTTTTTCATTAAATTTTCATAGGGCCCCTTTTCCCATGAAACTTGATGGATCAAACCTACTTCCGAAAGGAAAAATCAATTTAATGTAATAATCATTCTGGGAATGTTTGAAGAGAATTTGTTGAAAACTATGGACTCTATTGTGTTTATGAGGACTTTTTCAATCCAGTTTTTATCGGCCCCTTTTTCCAGTGGTCCTTGACTGATCATACCAAATTTTGAAAGGAACAATTCTTATGATGGTACAATCATTCTGTAAAAGTTTGAAGTCAATCAGATGAAAACTGTGGACTCTAGAGTGTTAACAAAGATCTTTGAATTAAATTTTAATAAGGCCCCTTTTCCTATGTTTCTTGAGGAATCATATCCAATTCCAAAAGGTACAATCCTTATGATGGTACAATCATTCTGTGACAGTTTGAAGAGAATCCGATGAAAATTGTTGGCTCTAGATTATTAATGAGATTTTTTTTTTAAACATTTCATAAGGCCCCTTTTTCCTATGTTTCTTGAAGGATCATACCAAATTTCAAAAGGAATAATCCTTATGATAGTACAATCATTCTGTGAAAGTTTGAAGAGAATCCGATGAAAACTGTGGACTCTATTGCGTAAACAAAGATTTTTAAATTGAATTTTCATAAGGCCCCCTTTTCCCATGTTTCTTGACGGATCATACCCATTTTCTAAAGGAACGATCCTTATGATGGTACAATCATTCTGTGAAAGTTTGAAGAGAATCCAATGAAAACTGTGGACTCTATCGCGTAAACAAGGATTTTTAATGGAATTTCAATTAAATTTTCATAAGGCCCCTTTTCCCATGTTTCTTGACGGATCAAACCAAATTTCAAAAGGAACGATCCTTATGTTGGTAAAATCATTCAGTGAAAGTTTGAAGAGAATCTGATGAAAACTGTGGACTCTATCGCGTAAACGAGGATTTTTTAATTGAATTTTTAACGAATTTTCATAAGGCCCCTTTTCCCATGTTTCTTGACGGATCATACCCATTTTCGAAAGGAACGATCCTTATGATGATACAATCATTCTGTGAAAGTTTGAAGAGAATCTGATGAGAACTGTGGACTCTATCGCGTAAATGAGGATTTTTAATTAAATTTTCATAAGGCCCCTTTTCCCGTGTTTCTTGACGGATCTGACCCATTTTCGAAGTGAACAATCCTGATAATGGTACAATCATTCTGTGAAAGTTTGAAGAGAATCCGATGAAAACTGTGGACTCTATTGCGTAAACGAGGATTTTTCATTGAATTTTTAATTAAATTTTCATTAGGCCCCTTTTCCCGTGTTTCTTGACGGATCTGACCCATTTTCTAAAGGAACTATCCTAATGATGGTACAATCATTCTGTGAAAGTTTGAAGAGAATCCGATGAAAACTGTGGACTTTATCGCGTAAACGAGGATTTTTAATTGAACTTTTAATGAATTTTCATTAGGCCCTTTTTCCCATGTTTCTTGATGGATCATATCCATTTTCGAAAAGAACCATCCTTATGTTGGTACAATCATTCTGTATGAGTTTGAAGAGAATCTGATGAGAACTGTGGACTCTATCGCGTAAACGAGGATTTTTTATTGAATTTTTAATTAAATTTTCATAAGGCCCCTTTTCTTGTGTTTCATGACGGATCATACCCATTTTCGAAAGGAACGATCCTAATGATGGTACAATCATTCTGTGAAAGTTTGAAGAGAATCCGATGAAAACTGTGGACTTTATCGCGTAAACGAGGATTTTTAATTGAATTTTTAATGAATTTTGATTAGGCCCCTTTTCCCGTGTTTCTTGACGGATCTGACCCATTTTCTAAAGGAACGATCCTTATGTTGGTACAATCATTCTGTGAAAGTTTGAAGAGAATCCGATGAAAATTGTGGACTTTATCGCGTAAACAAGGATTTTTAATTGAACTTTTAATAAATTTTCATAAGGCCCCTTTTCCCGTGTTTCTTGATGGATCATACCCATTTTCGAAAGGAACGATCCTTATGATGGTACAATCATTCTGTGAAAGTTTGAAGAGAATCCAATGAAAACTGTGGACTTTATCGTGTAAACGAAGATTTTTTAATTAAGTTTTAATTAGGCCCCTTTTCCCGTGTTTCTTGACGGATCTGACCCAATTTTGAAAGGAACGATCCTTATGATGGTACAATCATTCTGTGAAAGTTTGAAGAGAATCCGATGAAAATTGTGGACTTTTTCCGCGTAAACGAGGAAAAGTTTAACAGACGGACGCACGGACGCCGGACGGGAAAAAGCCATCGCTTTAGCTCTAGTGGCCTTCGGCCAGTAGAGCTTAAAATAACCACAGTAAAAGGTAAAAAACATTTCAGGGAAAGAGGAAATTGCTTTCATTTTTTTGAACATATTTTCCAAAGCATTCTTCAGGGGGGTGGGGGATGTGTCATAAATGGTGGGATTTTGTGGGAATGGTTTGAAAGCACAGCTTAGTGCTTAGAAATATTCTTTTTGTGCACAATTATGTACAATTAACCTTTTCCCACATGATGCCTCTTTCTTATTGCACTTTGGAAACTAGAGGCACTTGAGAGCCTGTATGGCTCCACAAGCCTGATTGTACTGATTAAGCAATTGGTGTTTTCAGGAATAAACCTTTTCATTAATTTACAAGAGTAGTTCATTTACCATTTCAGATGAAAAAGGTATTCACATTTTTTTAAAAAATCACTTGATACCATAATATGGACATAAGCCACAACCTTAAAAGCCATATTTTCTAAGAATCAAAATCAATTGATGGAATCTGAAAAAGGCTCTACTGACGATCATTCCAATGGAATTTGGTTGAAATCCATCCACTGGTTTCTAAGAAAAATATTTTCAAAGGTTTCACCATATATGTATATGGAAATTAGTCCCACCCATTAAAGCCATGTTTTTCATCCAATCAAAATTCTTTGAAGGAATCTAATAAAGGGTCATCCAAAGATCATTTGTGTGAAATTTGGTTGAAATCCATCGACTGCTTTGGAAGAAAAAAAAATTCATAGCTTTCACCATGTATGAAAGTTAGCCCCGTCCATTTAAGCCATGTTTATCACACCATAAAAATTCTTTGAAGGAATCTTATATATGGTCACCCAATGTTCTTTCCTGTAAAATAAGGTTGAAATCCATCAATTGGTTTCTGAAAAGAAAATATTTAAAGGTTTCACCATATATGGAAATTAGCCCCATTAGCACGATGGACACAACACCATGACAATAGCTTGCTGGTTTTTAGGCAGTGGAGCTAAAAAGCTTTGGTAAACATTGTGGAAAATGAAGTGCCATTCTTCAGTGGGATTGGGTGGGAGTGGGTTATAGAAAGAAAGTTCTCTGCGTTATGGATTAGACCTTGTAACCCTAGGATAGACAGCTCCAGAACGATATATCTGAAGGAGATACCTCCACTAAGCGAACCTATCCTTTGTACTTGTAACAAGCAATTTCTTCTTTCCCAATGATGTTTTCAAGAAATTTATGAGATTAACCCTTTCCCGTTTTTGGAAATTTTAGACTGGTCCAAATTGAAAGAGGTTGCAGACAACAATGAAAACTGGATGCAATTTGAAATGAAACCATCCCATGTGGTAGAAAACATTGTGGAAACAGAAGAAATTGCTTGTTACAAGCAATTTCTTCTTTTTCCACAATGTTTTCTCAAGTATAAAATCACAGGAACGTAAAATCCCGTGTTTGAACAGGAAAGGGTTAAAGTGTCATTGGGGTAACAAGGTGCTTATTTTATCAGAATTGAACCAAGTCATGTATTGAGTTCTTAAGTCTTATATTTGTATTTATTCCTGCTATGATTATGATTGGTAAGGATTTCACAAGAAGCACAGTTAATTATTACCAATCAAGTTGCTATGATATTTCATACCACTCTATTAAAGAAACTCACAAGGGGATGTTTAAATAGTTAAGCTTTCAAATAATTTTGACATGATTGACATAACCCTTTTTCAACCATGGGGGCCATGCTTATAAGCAATGATTGATTGAATTTATTACCAACTTGACAGTATTTCATTTATATCTTGGGGACTGGTGTACCTAACTATGGTATCTTGTCTTTTGTCATGCAAATTAACTGCCACTATATTCATTCTAAACCACAATCTACTTGATCAACTTAGGCGCTTACCTTATCATTCGCTGATCAGGAAGAGGCAAATGATGTATGTGACAATGACTTTTATCAAATGTCAGAAAGAATGTTGGGCAAGCTGGCTTTTATTTGCTTTGTTTGTTTGAAGGGGTTTAATTTCTGGTGTATGGAAAAGGTAGAACCATCTCCTTAACCCATCCCACAAAATGACGCCTTTTGACGTCCCTAAAGAGAAACTATTAGAAAGACATTCTGAAAAATGAAGAAATTGCTTGTAACAAGCAATTTCTTCATTTTACACAATGTTTGCTACCCAGAAAGTTGAAATATCTAAAATTTATAAATTGTTGTCTGCAGCATCTTTCAATTTGGACTAGTCTAAAATTTTGTCGTCTGGTAATGAAATAGCTCTCTCCAAAATATCAGAATGGTCCAAACTGAAAGAAGTAGCAGACCACAATTTCAAGTTGATAGAATTTAAGAAATCTTTCTTGTTCAGGGTAGAACACATCGACAGACATGAAGAAACTGCTTGTGCAAGGAATTTCTTTACATTTTCCACAGTGTTTCCAAAGCTTTTTTCATGAGGGTCATAAGAAAGTTGGACTTTATATAAAAAGGTTAAATCAAACACCTACTTGATAGAGTATAATGATCAGCCTTTAACAATGACAAAATGTTTGATTTGCTGGAGTAGCAATTTACTTGTCAAGTTGAACCTTAGACAAGGCTACATTTTTCTATAGTTTTATTTTTGCATAAGCTGCTTTTAACCGATTCCCACTTGACAAAACTTTTAAGATTGTGTGGTAATGGGTTAAAAATGACCAAATACTTACTACTTGACTCATATAAACAGCTAGGAGGCCCCGTCTGAAATATATAGAGATAAAAATTAACACTAAGGTTTAACAGACCTTCTTGGTGCATAGAAGTGATAAAGCAAAAATATTATTATAATTATGAATTTCTTACAGCACAATTAATTGTATTTGACCACCATTTGTTGATGTGTTTTTGACGGTTTGGTGTTTTTTTAACCCATTTCCCCACAATGATGCTTTTTGACACCCCCAAGCAAAAAGCTTTGGAAAACATTGTGGAAAATGAAGAAATTGCTTGTTACAAGCAATTTCTTCATTATCCACTTTGATGAAAGATGAAAAAAGTTAAAACTCCATTAACTTGAAATTGTTGTCTGCAGCTTCTTTCAATTTTGACCAGTCTAAAACTTTGTTGTGTGGAAATGGGTGTATTCAGTTTGGACCAACACTTTAGGTCTAAACACAAAATTAATTAGAGGAATTATAAACAATGACAAAAAGCTTTCTTATGATGAAAGCAAGTTTTTATTTAAAGTCTTACAGCTGATGATATTCTTTTGAAAGCTTTAGATAAATCATAGAGAATTAAGAAATATCAACTCATTCCGACATGACTTAATTGTAGACTAGTCCAAATTGAAAGGAGTTGCAGGCGACAATTTAAAGTACAAGAAATTTTAGATTTTTCAACTTTCTTGGTAGAAAACATTGTGGAAAATGAAGAAATTGCTTGGTTCAAGCAATTTCTTCATTTTACACTATGTTTTCTCAATTGTATTTCTTTGGGGGCGTCACAAAGTGTCACTGTGTGGGAATGGATTAAAAAGTCATCATAATTGAATTTAACTTTTGTTAATTGTTAGTAATAAAGTTAGTAATGATGCAAATCTCTTTTTTATTTTTACATATATTAATGGAATAAAATAACCATAGGTGTTAATGACAGATGGATTAATAAACAAAAATCATGTATCAAATTAAAGCAATATACATGTTTTTAGCTAGCAAAGCGTCAGCTTTGCTAGCTAAAGTAAATAGACAAAATTTTGAGGTCCTCTCAAAGTTCAACGAGTGCAAACCGCCACTGAAGGCTTAACCACTAAATCTGCCTAAGCCATAAAAAGTAGTTCTTATGTATTTAAAGAAAACTATAAACTTTGCCTACAAGTTCATCTCCTGGGAATTTTTTCGCTCACATCGTAAAAATGAATCTGATCAGAGTCTTTAAAGAGTCCTTAATTAAATTGTTGAAAATTCTAAAATATTTATCTTTCTAAGTAGAAAACAATGTGGAAAATGAAGAAATTGCTTGTAACAAGCAATTTCTTCATTTCCCACATTGTTTGCCACAACTTTTTTCTTAAGGGGCGTAAAACGAAGCAATTGTAGTGATATGGGTACACTTCTTAGATACTTTAACCTTCTTTCTTCATCAGGATAACGTTTGACAAAGAAGATTACAAAACAATTCTATGATAGCTAACAGTACATTCAGTACATTGATTTCAATGTGGCCCTGCTCACTCAAGGAAAATATATAGATTTGATAGTTCACTATTCTGGTCAGAAATGGACAAACAGGTGGTGTAGTAAAGATCAGACTGATCTTTGTCTATACCTCCTGCCAAAAACAGGCATATTCCAGATGCAGCATGACAAGGAATAATGGGAAGAATGCTGTGACAAAGCTTTCCTATTTAGAACCAAGACGCAAGTAAATCAATCTTGGATAATTGGATAGCTATAGAATTCCATCTTAACCCATCACCAGGAAACAAAATTGATAAGACCATATAACCTTCTTCATTTTAAACAAAGGGGTAAATTGTGTGGGATTGGGTTGTTGATTTATATTAGATACACTTTTAAAAGCTAACAATGTCCAAATATCCCATCATCTCCTGCCACAGCCATCACATCAATTAAGAGCATTGTAATTAACTTCAAAGTTGCATATTTCAGATTATCTGCAAGGCAGCTCATTCTTTTAAACCAATTCCTTTTTTTTTCAGATTTTCAGTGAGGGTTTTTTTGTATCTTCAGGATATTCATGGTTTGTTTCTAAAATAACAAGATACAGTACAATATTTCTTGTTGTCATTCTAAATAAGACGGAGGAAAGAAAATACAGTAAAACCCCTCTAATGCAACAACTTGTGCACTTGTGGTACTTTTTGAAAGCAGTCTTAATAGCTGAGTAGTCATATTGCTGAGGTTCGTTTGGATGTTTATTTTTTACGTATTTGGCATTAACCCTTTCCTGTTTTTAGAAATAGTAGACTGGTCCAAATTGAAAGAGATTACAGACGACAACAAAAATTTGATGCAATTTGAAATGAAACCATCCTATGTGGTAGAAAATATTGTGGGAAAAGAAGAAATTGATTGTTACAAGCAATTTCTTCTTTTTCCACATTGTTTTCTCAGGTTTAAAATCACAGCCACGTAAAATCCCGTATTTGTACGGGAAAGGGTTAAAATACTGTGATTAAAAATAACGAGCACTGCTTATGGGTGCCTACACAGGCCTTTTTAACCCATTCCCACACGATAAAATTTTGGACCAGTCCAAATTCAAAGAAGTTGCAGACGACAATTTTAAGTTGACAAAATCTGCAAAATCTTTGTCTATTAGGGTAGAAAACATTGTGGATAATGAAGAAATTGCTTGCAATTTCTTCATTCTCCACAATGTTTTCCAAAGCTTTCATATTGAGGGGCGTTTAAAAGTGTCACTGTGTGGGAATGGGTTAAATATTTGTTAAGAACTTTGGGCAGTAACACTTCGACCTTGTACTATATCAAATGACCGTTACTAGACATGTATCCTTGAAGGTACTTACATACCAATAATAAATTGTTTGGGTTGTAACAAGCAATTTCTTCATTATCAACAATGTTTTCTACCAAAAAAGGACAGAAAAGTTGATAATTATATCAACTTGAAATTATATTCTGCAGCTTCTTGATTTTGGACTATTCTAAAATTCTCTTGTTTTGTAACGGAACTTAATCCATTCCCCATTCTTGTTACAAGCCATTCTTCATCATACACAATGTTTTCTCTTCCAAAAAACGAAGATTTTTAAACTTTCATTGACTTTCGAATTGGACCAGTCTAAATTATTACTGTCTGGTAATGTGATAAAACCACCTTCGTCTTGAGGGCTTGAATTTCGGAGTAAGAGAGACTGTAGTCATGTGACAAAATGACATGTTACTCAGTAGCCCGTAGTTTTATGATTGTTCGTGAAGTACCTAGTTTCCTCTGTCAGGTACCTCTAATTGCCTGTCTTCCTATAACTGATAATTTATACATCGTTATGATATTGTTTACTAGCTATTAATGCCGTTAATGAGGGTTGATGTTTTTATCCGTGATCCTAGTTTCATTGTAATTAGAGTAATACCCAATTACTTTCATCAAGTCTAGGAAGATATATTTTGTATTGTCAGGGAATATCCCCACATCAGTTTACAAGAAATTAAACATTGATTAGCAAACTCCTGATCAGTTTTCTGACATATTTAACCCATATAGACAACAAAATTCTAGACTGGTTCAAATTGAAGCAATTTGCAGATGACATTTAGATGTGGTCTAATTGTTAAACACTGTAAAAAAGGATAGTAAATATTGTGAAAATGAAGAATTTGTTGGTTATTTTCTTCTTCTTCACAATGCTTTCCATGATTACTCTCTTTCAGGGTATAAAAATGCAGGTATGAGCAGTAATGGTTGGGCCATTCAGCGTTCCTTGTATACCTCACACTGGTACTACCACATCCTTCCAAGGCAATTGACTTCTTGCCTCTTTATTGTGAGATGAATGTCGTTCAAGCCTGAGGATTGAACCTATGACTCAGCAGAATGATTGGTTGTCTACCATGCTATTATGTAATTTATGTCTGTGCTAAAACTTCAGCAAAGTTTGAATTTGTTATGAGCAATTGACCAATCACAGCTGTCAATCAAATGTTCAGTTGACTAATGAAATCATTCATTTAGACTGGCAGCTCAGTTTGAACTCCGACATTGGCCGCCACTTTGGTGAATTATTTGTGTTTGTTAGGCGACTTAAACATTGCAACTACAGCTTAATCAAGCTGTAGTTATGAAGTTTAGGTCGACAAAAAACATTCTTCTTGTTTGTTACATGCCACTGGCAATAAATTTTGTAAAGTAATGGTGTTAAAATCAAAGCAGAACTTCCGTCGGTGGGGGAGGGATTGGGTGTGTTCCAACTGAACTGAAAGCCTTCATTATCTGATATAACTACCCCTGGCAACTGTTCAACCCATTACCAAATGACAAAATTTTAGACTGGTGGAAATTGAAAGAAATTGCAGATGGCATTTCAAAGTTTGGAAAATTTTAGATTTTTTTCAAATTTCTGGATAGAGAACACTGTGTAAAAGGAAGAAATTGCTTGTCAAAATCATTTTCTTCTTTTTAGACAATGTTTCGCAATTGTTTTTATCAACAAGACATACAAAAGCATCATGGTGTGGGAATGGGTTTACACAAGAGCTAAGACTTAATCAATTACCAGACAACATAATTATAGACAGGCCCAAATTTAAAGTTGCAGAGAAGAATTTCAAGTTGATAATTTTTTAAAAAAAAATCTTTGGATTTTGAGAAAGAAAACAAAATGAACAAAAATCACAGCCACTAAATGTGATAAATAACCCAGCCCTGATGGGGCAACAATTATGCATTGTCAATTCTGGGGCAATAACCTTGTAATCACAAGGCCAACACTCATGCTAAACTAAAATCCTATACAGAATTGATTTCAAATAAAAGGACTGTGAGCACTGGAAGGTCTTAATGTGGGTCAATATTTCTTTTGAAAAATGATAATTTCAATAAATTTGGATTAAAGGAGACAAACAGGAAGTGTAGACCAAAATTAGACTGCACTTATGTGCAGGCTGATCTTTGTCTATACCTCCTCCCAAAACAGGAATATTCTGGGTTCAGTGACAAAAACTAGACATTGTTGCAAAGTCGTCTAATACCCCACAACAGTGCTTGTCCATATACAAGTGCTATCCCCCAAAGGGCCATAACAAAAAACAGACTTTTTAATGAAAGGGCCATAACTCTGTCAAAAATCAATGGACCATAAACAAAATATGATATGCACATGTCTGACTTATACTGAGTCTTTCTGTGAAATTTGAATCAAATCCATCCAATGGTTGCTGAGAAATTGAGCGGACACAATTTTTCACCAAAGGGCCATAACTCTGTCAATAATCAATGTACCATAACCAAAATGGAATATGCACATCTCTGCTTGATACTGATTATATCAGTGAAGTTTTAATCAAATCTGTCCAATGGTTGCCGAGAAATTGAGCAGACACGAAAAAGCTACTGACAAACGGAAGGACCAACTGACCGACAAACTGACTCCTATATACCCCCCTAATATAATTTTGGGGGGTATAATTATGTAATCCTCAAAGGTACCTAATTTTTTAATCAAATCAGGGTCAACAACTCATAAATTGCTGATGGAAAAATTGTGTCTTACGCATATACTGCTCCTAAAAGGCTATTCTGCCAAGTATCCAGCAAATATAACTGAAACAGTAGGAGGCGTTGGCTGGACAAGATCTTTTAAATCAAATCAGGGGCAATAAATCATAAACTCTAGAGTTTTCATTCATATTGCATCTTCTACATCTTCACCTGCTAATGAAAGTTTCTGTTAGTATAAAGTGAAATGACCTGAAACTGTAGGAAGATTTTGTCTGAACAAGCAGTTTTCAATCAAATTGGGGCATCAACTCAGTATTTCTTTAAGATTTTTTACCAACTATAAGTCTTAATATCTATCTTGCATATCGACATGTCCAAGTGGACACTTCTGTCAAAAATAAAGTGAATCAGAGTGAAATGGGAGGAGTTGGCCTGACAAGGACAAGCATTTTTGAAGGAAATCAGTAGAAATACCTCAGTAATTCTTGATGGAATTTTCACAGAACTTTCATCTTGCATATCTACAACTCCTAATGAACACTTCTGCTAAGTTTAAAGTGAATCAGACAAAAACTGTAAAAAGGGTTGTCTTGACAAGCATTTTAAGTCAGATCAGGGGCAATAACTCAAAAATTCTTTATGATTCTTTTTTTAATAAAATGTTTGTCTTGCACATCTATAGTTCCTAATGAATACTTCTGCTCATCTTCAAAGTGAATCAGATAGAAATTGAGGGAGGAGTTGTTGTTAGGTCAAGCATTTATCAGTCAAATCTTCTAATGAACACTTAAGCCAAGTATCAAATGAATTAACTGAAACTGTAGGAGGATTTGTCTGGAACAGTTGAAAAGTCTAATTGATTGATTGATTGAATGGGGCTTAACACTGCTTTTAACAGTATTTCAGTCATACTGCGGCGGCTGGAGAACCTACCAATGGAATCCTGGTATTTCTCACACCAGTACTACCACTACATCCTTTCCTAGCCTCCAGCTGCTATCCCACTTAGGTTTACGATTATCCACCCATTGGTGAGAGACAAATGTCGGAAAGTATATGTGCTGCCGCTGGGAATCGAACTAATGACATCCCATGATTGAAGATTAGGAGTCTGACGCGCTACCAACTGCGCTATGACGGCGGCTTTTAAAAGTCTGACTGCCTGCCACTGCCTGACTACTTTCCACCCCGACCGCTTGTTAACATCCAACCGCCTTATCAACCAACAGGCTGATTCCAGTATAATCCCCAATTACTTCATTAGAAGGGGTACAATGACAAAGAAAAATCTTGTTACAAGCAATCTCTTCATTTTTCACAATGATTTGCAAAATATTTCCTTGGGAGGCGTAAAAAAGCCAGATTGTGTTTGAATAGATTGGGTTTTCCAGAACAATTACTTCTGTTACCAGACATGGCAAAATTGTTTTACCATTTTTAAGTATATTGCTGTAAGTGCCCATAACCATAACATAACTCTAGTAGATTTAAGCACTTACACCAGAACATATCAAGGACCAAGTGCAAAACTGTTTAAGCCTGTCTTAATAATGTACAGATTCTTAGGATGGTCTTGCACCATTACCTCAATAGTGTGGTATAAATCATGTTTCCTACAACACTGATTGATGTGAAAATACACATCACTCTTAGTTTCCATTAAAATCATTACAGTTTCCATTACTGAGCTGACTTCCTTGCAATATTTATGACATTGTGCTCATTCCAGATGGAAAGTATTGGGTCCAATTTTCTAAAAATGCACTAATTGTAAATAAGGGTAAATCAAGGGTTAATTGTTATGCTGTTATACTGTTCTAAATGTCTGAATAATGTATAGGCATTTAGAACAGTATCACAATTAATCCTCAAATGTAAAAAGAAAAAGGTAAAGCCATAGTCTAAATTTAAATGGCAACACCAAGGTACCTTTTTCTGTCACACAGCCTAGGTTTAATCCTGATAACATATGCAATGTCAGGGGAATAAGAACATTCTCCAAAAATTTCATGCAAATCTGTCCGTAAATAGAGGAGGAGATGCAGTAAAAAGAAATTTTGCATTAAGGCTCTTTTTTTGTGTCGCAGCCTGAAATGACAACACCTCAACAAAATATGCAAGGTCTGGTGACTTTGAACATTCTGAGAAAACTTCATTCAAATTCATCCATTAAGGTAGATTTGTTTGTTTGTTTGAACAGAGTTTAATGCCGCTTTTAACAATTTTTCAGTTATATTGTGGCGGCTGGAGCACCTAACAATTGATTCCTGGTATATCTCGCGCCAGTTCCACCATTACTACCAGTCCTCTCAACCCTTTGATTTTAATGAAATTCTGAACAGATTTTGTTCAGCAAGACATGGGTTTATATAAGATGTGGATCAATGAAAAGATGGATAGCCTGACAGAAGTCAGGACAGACAGACACACAGAGAAGATGGTATCTAAATATGCAAACCTTCAACGGCATATACAAAGTAAACACATTTATTTGTCAAAATTGTGATTGTCTTCATTGTCCAAAATGTACTCTACCCTATAAGACAAAGAATTTTAAAATCCTATCAAAACTGTTGTCTGAAACATCTTTCAATATCGACCAGTCTAAAAATTTGAGATTCAAGATTTTGTCCATTGGGGTAGAAAACATTGTCGAAAGCAATTTCTTCATTATCCATGATGTTTCAAAAGCTTTTTTCTTGCTTGGGCATCTAAAAGTAGGATTGTATGGAAATGGGTTAAGATAGAAGGGGTCGACACTTTCCTTCAGTGGGATCCCACAGGAATCCCTACCTATTACTTCAGGGTTTCCTCCAGTAAATAAGGGATCCCTCCTTGATAAACATTAACTCATTCACACACAATACTGCCCTTCTAGGCCCAACTTGAAAAAAAAGCTTTGGAAAACATTGTGGAAAATGAAGAAATTGCCTCAAAAACAAGCAAACAAAAAAACCAGATCTATTGTACTGGAGAAATATTGAAGGATCCTGACGGAATCCCTAGCCTGAGATTGCTGGGGTCCCTTCCAATTTTCAGGGATCCTCAGGATCCCCGGACACGATTAGAGTCGACCCCTGAGATAGGACAAGAAAATGTAACATGAAATTATCCTGCACTCTCCAGGAATTGAACAACTAACGTACATTATAAAGAACTCGGTGGAATGCATTTAGAAGATTAGAATTTGTATTTTCAGACAAGATAGTGTGCAATCAAAACAGTTTAAACTTTGATATGTCCCATTATGAAAGTCTGCTATAATGCATGATCCTTTTCATTTAAGAGATGAAGAGAAAATTTTTTGTTTTCATGGAGGTATGAACCGAAAAACCTAATCACACTGTATGAATTCATGAAGCGCATTCATACATTGTGTGATTAGGTTTTTCGGTTCATACCTCCATAAAAACAAAAAATTTTCTCTTCATTTCTCATAATTTATAGCATCGAGCAAAAAAATCAGAAGCTTTACAAATTTTGATACCTTTTTTGGGACTATTTTGTGCTGAGGCATACAAATTCGCTGTGTGCTCAAAATTTTGTTCATGGAGTTATGAATTATTTTTTTCAACCAATCAGAATGCTTGATTTTGATAGACAAAACTAAAAATTAAATTATTTGGGAATTAGAAGATTGGTTACTATGGTTCTATGCTGAATAAAGACACTGTAGTCTGCAAATTCAAGTGGGTCATGATTTTGAAGAAACAGGTAGTAATATTTATTATACTAAAATATTCACAAATTTAACCTCCTATCACATTTTTGACCCAGCATACCTATATTCAAACTTTTATACCAGATGGCGAAGTTTTAGACTGGTCCAAATTCAAAGAAGATGTAGACAGCAATTTTAATTTGATGAAATTTTTTAAAATCTTGTTCTTTTTGGGTAGAGAACATTGTGGATAATGAAGAAAATGTTTGTAGCAAGTAATCTATCAATTGCCCACAATGTTTTCCAAAAGTTTTATGTTGAGGGGCGTTTAAAAGCTTCATAGTGCAGGAATGGGTTAATCCATTACGAGCATGAATTACGAGCATGAAATTTTAGACTCATCCAATTAAGAAAAAGCTGCAGACAACATTTCAAAATTGATTAAATGCCAAATAGGAAAAAAAATATTTTGATAAAAGGGGGAATTGCTTGTTACAACCAATTTCTCCTTTTCTTAAAATGATTTCTATAACTTTATTCCTACAGAAGAAAACAAATGTAGAAAAATTGTATAAAATGCAAACTAGAGGTGCTTGAGCGCCTATATTGCTCCATAGGCCTGATTTTACTGATCAAGCAAATGGTGTTTTCAGGAATCATATTCATCCAGTGTGGTAAATAAATCTTGTCACTTAAAACTTTTAATATTTCAATATTTTCATTGATTTAGATTAGTCAATTCATTTACTAAGTCTGAATAAAACAGTATTCACTAATTTTTAAAAAAATAATCACTGGATACCATGTATGGACATAAGCCACAACCTTAAAAGCCATATTTTCAATTAATTACTCAAATCTGTATGAGAATTACTACATGATCATTCCAGTGAAATTTGGTTAAGATTCATGAACTGGTTTCTAAGAAAAATAATTTCAAAGGTTTAACATACATGTATATTGAAATTAGCTCCACCCATTTAAGCCATGTTTTTTATCCTATCAATTTTTCTTTTAAGAAATCTAACAAAGGGTCAACAAGGATAATTCCTGTAAAATTAGGTTGAAATCCATCTATGTGTTTTCTGAGAAGCAGAATTTAAAGGGTTCACCTTATATGAAAATTAGCCGCTGACATTAAAGCCATGTTTTTCATCCAATCAAAATTCTTAGAAAGAATCTTATAATGGGTCATTCAATGATCAATTTTCTTTCTGAGAAGACTTTTAAAGTAAAAGATTACGGATGGATAGATGGACACACTGATGCATGGATGGACAAACAACAGACACAACACCATGACAATAGCTCGCTGCCTTTCAGCCAGTGGAGCTAAATATTGCTTGCAACAAGCCATTCTCCCTTTGCTTGTAACAAGCAGTCACATAAATGAGATTTTCCAAGTTTTGGCTGGTCACCTTCTTAAAGACCTTGCCTAATCAATAAGTATACATTTGCCTTCTTAAATTCAAGATGAAGATTCAGAGCAAATTTCAAAATGATTATTGAGTCAAAGTTTGGTGTCTGATGTATGAACAAGATTTTCTTTCACCTGGTTACATACTTTTTGATCCTTAAAAGCAATACACAGTTTTGACCTAATTATTGTCTACAATAGCATCTGAGTAAAGTATCTTAACCAATTACAAGATAGTTAAATTTTAGACCGGTCTAAATTTAAAGGAGTTGTAGGCAACAATTCAAAAGTTACGAATTATTTTATTTTTTTACTATTGGGGTAGAAAACATTGTGGACAATGAAGAAACTGCTTGAAAGTTTTTTTCTTGGGGGTGTCCAAAAACGTCTCTGAGAGGGAATGGGCTAAATATAAATGTTTCAGCCTAAAATGTAGCCATCTAGAAAGCAAGCAATATTTCTAAGATTTGACTTAGTGACCTACTACTTTAACCCATTCCCACTTAATCCCTCCTTTTTACGCCCCTAAAGAAAAAAGCTTTGGAAAACATTGTGGAAAATGAAGAAATTGCTTGTATCAAGTAATTTCTTCATTATCCACAATGTTTTCTATCCAAAAAGACAAAGAAAATTCAAATTCCACCAACTTGAAAATATCGTCTGCAGCTTCTTTCAATTCGGACCAGTCTAAAAAATTTTTGAGTTGGAATGGGTTAACCCACCGAACTAATTTCAAAGAAGTTTTAAAGAACTAGATGTGCTTGAGCACTTGTATTGCTCCACAGGTCTGAATGTTTTGATTAAGCAAATTGTGTTTTTAGGAATTCAATATAAACTGATTCATCTTTGGCATAACTGGTCACTGAATCTAGTCACTGAAGTCTTTGAAATAGTTCAAGAGAAGAATTTTCTCTCTCTCTCTCGCTCACTCTCTGTGTGCATGCACAAAATTTTCTGCCTGCATGTACTGAAAAAATTCTGGAGAATTTCGGCAAATTTTCTTGCCTTAATCAGATATTGCAGAAGATTCATCTTGAGTATAAATTTCAATAGAGTATGAACAACAGGACCAATCACAGCTTTAACTTAAGAGTCTGGGTTTGTCACAGGAAGCAAGCAGTATATGATGTAAAGCAGAAACTAATTCCCACAATGCAATGTGCCTACCTTGACTTCCTCTCCAAGAGGATAGCCACAACCGACGCAGCCAACATGGGTACAAAGGCAATGGAATTCACATAATAGAAGTGTCCCATGAGCTTCCTGCCGATAGAAAGAAAAGAAAGTTTAGGAATGCATGAAGCCAGCAAATGATAACTGACAGAACAGAGATATCACTAATTCAGGATGTGCTTTAAAGGACGCAGACACCAACACTACACTAGGCAAGCTTTCAATATCTACCAAGGAAAGAAAATAAGTTAGTTGCAACACAATCTGCATACTTCAAAATGGTTACTAGACTCTATACATACAAAGGATACAGTAGGGGGAAACAAGCATGC
The DNA here is from genome assembly GCA_946902895.1 of Fragum fragum. NCBI lineage: Eukaryota > Metazoa > Mollusca > Bivalvia > Cardiida > Cardiidae > Fragum > Fragum fragum. The sequence goes on along the minus strand of OX336368.1, from coordinate 30,684,750 downwards.
ATAATTATACAACCATTACCTTGAATGATTTGTTACAAAATATTAAAAACTCTGGAATAATGACAAAATCTACCACAAGACTTAAAATAATAGACCATTCAATATTTTCTTAAATCATTGACCCTTTTTAAGAAAGGCCAAAATTCATGAATACATGAAAATGCCAAAAAATCATAAATAACACAAAGTCTGTAATGCATCATTTCTTTGAACACAACATGGCTTTTTCAGAAAGTCAAAAGATATCAAAGGCAGAAATATCAAGAGGTCAACAAAACAATTTAATGACGTTACAAGAGAATTCCCCACTGTCTGCCATGATATACCAGACAAATGATCATGCAGGTGCCCATAACAGCATGTATCTATTGAAGTACTGTACACATGAGTTGCAGCATGGCAGCCAGTCAATGAACCATCTGGTAATGGATCAAGCCAAAACTCCTGGTTAGAATCTGGCTTGATGCATGAATATATGATTATAAATGAGCCATTTACTTGAAAAACAGATATCAGACCTTTCACAAAAAGAATTCATATAAAGGTTATGAACTGAAATTGTAAACAACACTATTTAAAATTTCTTAGCCCATTTACAATCACCCTTTTTGCAGAAAACACATACCTTGGTCAAAGACTTTAACCCATTCCCAGACAGGAAAATTTTAGACTGGTCCAAACTGAAAGTAGTTACAGATGACATTTTAAAGTTAATGGAGTTTTACATTTTCAACATTCTGGGAAGAAAACATTCTGTAAAATGAAGAACTCACTTGTCACAAAATGATTCCCTGGTTTACTTTTCTCGGGGGCGTCAAAAAGCGTCAATGTGTGGGACTGAATTAAATGTTCCATAATGAACAAGTGACAAAGTTTTTTACTTAAAGAAATTGTATTTCTAAATTTCGTCGTGTTCATCACCAAGAAATAGAGCTCTCACTATGTTAATAGATATTAGAGCAGAAATATAAATTTTGTACAAGGTTTTAGTGACATTCCTTCTGATACAAAATGACCCCCTATCAAACTTGTCAAAGATATCTACTTGAAACAAATGTTCTGACCCAAATCAAGACAGTTGGGCCTCAAATGTGAACTTTTAAATTTGTAAAATTTGATCTATTGGCTTATTTCTACCTCAATTGAGTCAATATTGAACATTTTGAAAATACCATAGTGGCAAGAAATTAGGCCAGATATTGAAAATATCATGTGGTTTCTAGATGGTTGAGACTGTATATCTAAGACTCGACCTAATGACCTAGTTTTAGACCCTATATTACTAAATATAAAAGTTGTACAGGATACCATTGAGACAAACATTAAGAATCATAACCTAAGCTCTAAAGCACACAAAGGTATTCTAGTTATTAACCCAACATAACCTAAAATCAAATTTGTCCAAAATACAATAAAGAATAACATTCTTACCAAATATCACAAAATTTCAATGAGCCAATTATAAGACAACTAAAGTGCACAAAAGGTATTTCTATGGTAAGACCTGGTGACCCCAAGACACCTAATACAAGTGACAAATATTCCGACTAAATACCAAGACATCAATTTTACCAAGTTTTTCACTCATTTAACCCATTCCCACTCAGTGATGCTCTTAGATGCCCACAGGGAAAAAGCTTTTGAAAAATAATTCTTTCATTTCCACAATATTTTCTACCCAGAAAGTTGAAAAAAAGCAAAATTTTATCAACTTTATATTGTCGTCTGCAACTTCTATCAATTTGGGCCAGTCTAAAATTTTGCAGTTTGGGAATGGGTTAAATGATGAGTTTAAGAATGACAGTGTTTTACCAACACAAATTTTAAATTCAATTCATTGACCAGTTTTTGATTTTAGACAAAACAGATGCTATTGTCAGTAATGCTTAATGAAAAGTACTTTGTGCTTAGGTGAGCCTAAAACAAAGCCTTGCCAAGTCACTCTCTGATTTTTATAACGAGCTTAACCCATATACGAAAATCGACTAAATTTTAACTAAGTCTTTTTAGAGCGTTTTACAACTAATATCTTATTCAAAAAATATTATTGTGTTTTGTCCTCCTTTTATTCTTTGATCTCTTGTGTTTTTCATCCTTATTTTGTATACTCTTAACATGTATGTTCTATTTCAGTTTGATTCTGTAAAGCTCTTTTTATAACAAGTTGATGAAATTTCAGAAATCTTTGTCTCTTTGGGCAGCAAACATTGTAGATCATGAAGAAATTGCTTGTCACAAGCAATTTCTTCATTTTCCACAATGTTTTCTAAAGCTTTTTTCTTGGAGGTGTCAAAAAGCATTGTGTGGTAATTGGTTAAGGAGTGTAAATGCAGGATTGTATGGGTATTGGTAAAATGCACCATAATTCGCTCAATCAGTTGTCTACAAACACTCACTTCAATATTCTGAAAAATCTCCAAGTCATTTCCGCATTTCAACAACTCTAAATGTACTATGAAAGCTTACAAGAAAGTAACTTAGTGGCTAGCCTGCTCTCATTTCTTAAATAGGTTGTTTAAATTGGTGTCAAAAATTGTCATCTGAGGACGTACCCTTTCAATCTCCATGTACATTTGATGTGTTTGGCACAAGAGATCACAGGTTCTAGCCCTTGGTTGGCCCACCTAACAAATTAGTTTTTTATCTAATGATCAAGATATCAAACTGAGGCCTTTTGTGATGATTCTATACATTAAGCATGTCAAAGAACCAGATAGAATTCTCGGTAGTTTAGTCCTGTGTCCTTGAACTGTCCCCTGTACCAACAAACTGCCTATTTTGAGTTTTGATCAAATGAACAAATATCACACACAACAAGTTTTTCCATTTAAGCAATTGTGGCTGTTCAAAAGATATACAGATTCTCTCATTTGTTTCTTATAAGTATTAATTCTAAATGAACTTTGCTTATCACATGTTGTCCAAGTTTCATAAATGATATCTTGATTATTTGTGGACTGTCATTGGAAATGGATGGAAGGTGCACCAAACCATGGCTTCCTGTCATTTTTCATATCAGGACATGTACAAGTACAACTGCAACAATAATTTTGCCATTTTGCTGCTCAGCCAACATAACAAGCAAACTACTTATATCTCTATTGGTAAGAGACAAATGAAGCGTGTGGTGGTGGCAATTTTTTGCAAAACTTTGGACCATGCTTAGGGCTCTAGAATATATACTATTGCTTGTGACAAGCTATTTCTCCTTTTCCCACAATATTTTTCTACCACATAGGTCATTTTGATTTCAAATTGCATTCAATTTATATTGTCGTCTGCAATCTCATTCAATTTGGACCAGTCTAAAATTTGATAAATGGAAAAGAGTTAAACCGACCAAGCTAGGTGAGACGTTACAGGGTTTTCATTAGTACCCAAAAGTCAAGAGTCATTGACCCTTGGGTCAAAATTTCCAAGAGTCAAAATAGAAATCCCAAGAGTCAAAATGCGATATTCCCCCCCCCCGAGCAATTTAGAAAAAAAGCTTAAAACCTTGTTAGCAATGGTGCCTTAAAAGTGATTGTATGTTTTTTTTAGCAATGGTGCCTTAGAATAAACTCTGTCTCACATTGAAACATTTCTCCAATCTGACAGTATTCTATTTTCAATATAAGATAAATTTTAGGGAAATTTTAGTATTTATACATATTATTAGTTCGAATCAGTTTTAGAAAATCTTAAGAGCACTAAGAGGATCAAATTATTTTAATTTCTTATAAAAAGAAGTGCCGATTTTATGCACGAAAACCAATGACATTTCTTGGGCAATATTTTCATTGGTTTCAGTTTACTTCTTGATTATATTCTGTGAGTTTTTTATTAAAGAAATAGCAAATAAGTAAATTTCAGTAAGATTAGAACTCTGAAAATGGGTTTCATAATTAATTTCACAGGTGTCAAGTACCTGTCAATGACGATTGCCGATGCATGTTCATCACTGGGAAGTGCTAATTGCCTATCAAGCTTGGTGTTAAACTTGATGGGGTGTATATTTTTTATAATCAATTAACCATTTTCCAATGATTTTGGCACACTTATGATGACCCTTGACGCATGGCTGATTATTTTCGAGAGTCAAAATGACGCACAGTGACAATTTTTTAAGCGTCAAAATTGCATTTTTTTTAATTTCTATGCCTCAAAACTCGAGGTCTCGGGTCAAACGAAAACCCTGCGTTATGCTTGTATAAGATAGTCTATATGAAAATGCCATTTTCTACCCCAAAATGGGTATATCACTCTATAAAGAATTTCAGCAGAAAATCAGTTAATACCTTTTGCATTTCAGTGAAATTCAAATCAAATATCACATATTCAAGAAATTTGTTTCAAAAAATTTTCAGTAGCTTCTTTAAAATTTGAACATGAATATTTTGTTTGCTGATTCTATATCAAATTTGATTTCTTAACTTTCTTCATTTCATCATTCATTCCTTTTTCTAAAAAAAATCTAACACAGAGGGATAATTATGGGAAAGGTATGAATAATCGAACACAAAAAGTTTGTAATTTTCCCCCATTCATCAACAGTCAAGATTTTGCACCATCTGCAATATGCTACTTGATCTCCAACTCTCCCCTTTTTTGAACTAAGATATTTCAATATAAATTGATGTTTAGTTTCGTCATTCAAAAACCAGTATTCTGATTGGTTAATAAAAATTATTCATACTTCCATGAACAAAATTTTAAGCATGTGGCTATTTTGTATACTTGCACACAGAATAGTTCCATAAAAATTTATCAAAATTTGTAAAAATATTTCATTTTTTTGGCTCGAAGTCGTTAAATTATAAGAAATGAAGAGAATATTTTTTTGTTTTTTATGGAGGTATGAGCCGAAAAACTTAATCACACTTGTGTATCAGGGCTCTCGGAAACGACAGTACTGTCGTCTGAGACGACAACTTTCCGCAAGGGACGTTAAAAAATCCTATCAAAGGATTCAGACGGACGACAATTTTTTCAATGACATGCGTCCGACGTTAGCAGTCTTTATGTCAAAGTGACTCTGTAAAATCATCAGTCATGGTTCAAGGGTCATTAAAATAGTAGGTAGATTATTGGAAAATGTTAATTGATTATCCTAACATACACCACAATCATTGATAACACCCAGATTGATTGGCAATTACCACTTGGTGGTGACCGGTCATGCATTGACGATCGTAGGTGACAGGTGTTAGAAACCTGTGAAACTTGGGTAAAATTATTTTACTAGCACTCTTATCTCACTGAAATCAAATTATTATTGGTCAGTTTAGTGAAAAAATAGCCAAAACATAATAAAGAAGTCAACTTATATTGCAAAATTAAATTGTCATGGGTTTTCGTGGGTAAAAGAGTCACCAATTGAAACTGAAAATTATTGGATAAACTTTTGGGGCTCTTAGACTTATAAAGCTGGGCATGAATCATAAATTTACTGTAATTTTTCAGTTTAAAAAATCATCATTTTGACTGTCAATATATGCCATTACTTTGTCCAAATTTCAACAAAAAATAATCCTTATCAAGCTGAATAAAGATCAGTGCAAAATTTCATCAAAATCAAAGTGGTAAAAGGAGGGATTGACTGATTGTGAGTCAGTATTTATTTTGAAAAAACAATCTTTAAAATGGTTAAATTTAAGAAGGAAAATTATGTGGTATAGTCTAAGGTCAGATTGCACACCTTTGTCTTTACTTCTTGCTAAAGGAGGAATATCACATTTTTAGTGTGAAAAGGATAAACTTAATTACCGCATGTGATTAGAAAAAAAGGAAAAGAAAATTACACATGTTGGATAATTCTATCATTTCTTCTATTTTGACATTAATTCTTTACTTCTTAATTAGATTTACAAATAATCCTAATTAAGAAAATTTGCTGATGATCAAATGAACATGATCAAACATGTAAACAACATAATATGGGCCAGAAAATATGATAATTCTTAAAACCAAAATTAATCTCCTTTTTCCACACTATTTTCAACAAAGAAAGTGCTGTAAATTAAGGGTTTGGTGAAAATCGCATTCAGTATTAAAATCCTTCCAAATCAGGCTGGAATCCAACTTTTTTCTAAATTGGATTCCTGGAATCCTACTTTCAAAATCCTAGTGAGAGCCCTGTGTATGAATCCATTTCACATATTCATAAAGTGGGGTTAGTTTTTTTGGTTCAAAACTCCATGAAAACAAAAATATTCTCTTCATCTGTATATCTGACTTGACAACCATATTCATAGATTAAATGAGTTTCTTGGTACACATACAAAAAGAAGATTAACCAATTACTTTATTATCCCTACTTTTTATATCCTCAAGGATTATATTTAAAATAAGAAGACCATGAAAGTCCTGAATTGCTCAGCTTATCAAAATTGCTCTAGGCTTTACTTTGATAGTTCACAGAAATATGAAAGTGTGAAATGAAGTGTGCAATAAGGCAATGCACTTGTTGTTTTGCCTTTACTTTCTTGCAAATTTCTACATCTGATTCTAAATTCCCTGACTTTTCCCTGACTTTTGCAATATTTTTAAAATTCCCTGACTAATTTCAAAATTCCCCGACTTTTTCCCTGACCTTGAATTTTTCTCATTTTTCCTGACTTTTCTCTGACCGTGGGAACCCTGTAATTTCTATACAAACATTTTCAATATGTTTGAGAAAAATAGAGCCAAAATTGTGACCTCTAGAGTTAATAAACTGAAATGTTGACAATGGATGAACAATCAAGTGTCCCAAAAGCTCACCATGAGCACATCTTGATAATGTGAGCCAAAACAAATGGAAGAAAAGGAAAAATTGCTTGTTTCAAGCAATTTTCCCTATTCTCATTATATTTGCAACCTAATATGGCATTTTTTTTTTTTTTATACAATTATACTGTGAAATTCTGTCTGCAACGTCTAGAATTGGACCAGCCACATTTTTGTTGTTGGGTAATGGGTAAAACTAGTATTATACCATTGGAATGATTATTGTGCATATAGGTCAAGTAGAGGGTGCAATTAGCTTTAAAACCCTAGATAGCCAAAGATCAGTTCTTTGTTAATACTTTGCATTCTACAAAAAGAGTCTTTCTTACTCTACTTCTGCCTATCGGATAAAAATCCAACCATCTGGCTGGCTATATATGTTAATCTTGATCTTTGAATTTGGACAGGTCTAAAGTTTGGTTCTCTAATTATGGGTTAGTATCTAGAGTTTTACAGCAATTTCCAGTAAAATAAAAGAAAAGTTCAAACACACTAAGTAAGGTCTAAGAAAACAAACAGTGGTCTATATAAGAGTGTACACTAAAATCAGAATTCTACTTCAAATTGTATGCAATACACCTGTCCGTTTTGGCTCATTAAATAAATAGCAAAATGGGCCCATTTTTGCAATCTGTAGCTCCTCCCAAAAGTTTCGTTGGGCCTTAAATCTTAGTCCGTCTTAAAGAACAGTCTTTGAATTACAGGCCAGGAAAGGGGTATCATTAGGGATAAAAAATTTCACAAATCTTCATTCAACGCATCAACCCATGAAATTCTTTAGGCTCTGAAGTGAAAGTCTTGTAGGGTACCACCTTCAAATGTCAGTTTCTACAAAGAAAAAGTTACCAGATAAATTCTTTGAATCACATGCATGACATGCAGCAGTGATCTCTCACTCTGCAGAACTTAACATCAAGCAACTTGCTGTTGTTTAAACGTTAAAACAGCATGACAAAAGGGTGATCAAATTTTCTTAATGGACTACTTTAGGGTACAACCACCCAGAAGTAATTCTGGAGTGGAGTTGACCCTGTAACCAGTCAAATTTTTTTCCTCTTTAAAACTGAATTGTACTTAAGAAGGCAAAAATGGCCCTAGATCAATCCCAGAGAATGATTTGATCTGAAAATCCCTGCCTGCCATGCCCACATTTTTGCATATCAAAATTTCGATATCAATGTTTGAAAAGGGTCACCTAAGGAACATTCCAGCAAAATTTGGTGCGAATTGGCCCAGTGGCTTAGGAAGAGATGTTTAAAGAATATTTCACGATTTCTCAAAGTCTGATAAACTCACCCTGCAATGCCCCTGCTTTTTTCACAAATCAAAATTTCATGCAAAAGTTTTGAAAAGGGACACCCAAGGAACATTCCTACCAAATTTTGTCCAAATTTGCCCAATGGTTTAGGAGGAGATTTGCTCACCCTGTTAAGCCCACCCTGCCACACCCAGTTTCATATCATAAATCAAAATTTCATGAACAAGTTTTGAAATGGGTCACCTAAGGAATCCCTGCCAAATTCTGTCCAAATTGGCCCAGTGGTTTAGGAGGAGAAGATTTTGAAAGAATTATTTCATGATTTTTCTAAAACTGATAAGCCCACCCTGTTAAGCCCTTTTTTTATCATAAATTGTAATTTCAAGAACTAGTTTTGAAAAGGGTCACCTAAAGAATATTTCAGCCAAATTTGGACCAAATCAGTCTAATGGTTTAGGAGGAGAAGATTTTTAAATAATTATTCTATGATTTCTCTAAGTGTGGTAAGCCTGGCCCTGCCACACCCACATTTTTGGGGGAATGAAATTTTCACAAATAATTTTTGGTCAGCCATGGAACATTCCTGCAAAATTTAGTCCAAATTGGCTAAGTCGTTTAGGAGGAGAAGAGTTAAACGAAAATGTTGACAAGGGACCAAGGACGATAGACATCAATTGATCCTAAAAGCTCCCCTTGAGCACATTGTAAAATATTTCCATATTTTTAAGTGAAACCTTACCAGTGGTATACCAATAATGATTATCTTCAATTGTCTCTCTACAACACAACACTTTCTAATTGCAGAGATTTTAAAAGAACTAGTCTGAAAAAAAAAGATATTTTTTTTAAAGTATTGTTGTTGATGAGGAAAATGCTGGAAACAAGCATTTTCTTCATTAAGCACAATATTTTCTACTCTTCAATGTAGATAAATGTATGATGATAATTTTCAACTAGATACCGAGTTGACATCTAATTTGTACCATCAAGATTTGACCTGGCCAAGTGGCATTGAAAAAAAAATGAACTTGTTGGAAGTAGAAAAGCCAATGTCCGGTCTGAAAAGTCATTAGAATTCCTTGCCGGCCTTGCATCTGTTCTAACAGGACAGGAAGTCCCATCATATTCTATTGCTACACTACCAGTTCAAATGCTAATGACAGAATTGCTGTCAAAAAGTATCCTCTTATATAGACCAATGTTAATCCTTGTCATACTGAAGAAATGAAGATATTTCATGTTAGAAACCATTATTTCATTTTACACAATATTTTCTCATTGCTTTTCTTGAAAGGTTTAGAAAGTGTCAATGAGTGGGAATAGGTCAAAAAAGCAATTCTGTAGAGGATTTTATTCAGCATGACAAGGGTTAAGGTAGTACAAAGAACATTCAAGGAAAAAAATCTAAATCTGCACTACATCTACCTCTCTTTTCTCTCAATAACGATGGACATGGCACATGCAGGAATACCACATAATATACCTGATAGGTAAAAATAAAAACCTGCCAGCCGCCTGCAAAAAATCCAGTAATTAATTGAAACATGCAAACAGCTAGCTTAAAACAAAAATAGCATATTAATCTGAATGTTACCTGAAAAGGTCCCTAGATGTAAGAAATAGACATTCATAATACTGTGTTTTTCCTTGTGAGATTTAACCCATTACCACACAATAAAAATTTAGACTGGTCCCACTTGAAAGAAGTTGCAGATGACAATTCAAAGTTTATGATATTTTGGATTTTTCAACTTTCTGGGTAGAAAACATTGTTGGAAATGAAGAAATTGCTTGTGACCAGCAATTTCTTCATTTTCCACAAACATTTTCTACAGCTTTTTTTTCTTGGGGACGTCTAAAAGCGTCACTGAGTGGGAATGGGATAAAGGACTAGATGACAGGACATACAATCCCTGATTTTGATGCCAAGGAAGCAAAATATGAGAGCAAAAAGGAAAAGAAGAAATTGCATGTGACAATGTTTTCAGCTTTTTACAATATTGAATAAACATTTTAAGCTCACTTTCACCCAAAACCACAATGCAAAATTTGAGACTAGTTCGCATTCAAAGAAGTTTTACATAGCAAAATTTCAAGTTGATGGAAATTTGAATGATTACATCTGCCTTTTTGGGTAGAAAATAAGGTGGAAAACAAGAAACAAGCAATATCTTCATTCCCACCCAGTTTCCCTGAACTCTTTTCTTAACACCTAACAATGGAATCCTGGTATTTCTCACACCAGTACACCATTACTTCTTTCCTAGCCTCCAGCTTCTATCCCACATAGGTCTAATATTATCAACCCATTGGTGAGAGACAAATAGTCAGAAAGGATGAGTGCCGCTGTCGGGGATCGAACCCGGGACCTCTAGATTGACAGTCAGACGTGGGAATTATGGGTTGAAATGTTATCCCAAATCTTAAAATAGTAACCAATATAAACCTGGTTTGTCCCTGGATGAGAGAGTAGTTCTTTTTCAAAATCAACTGCTCACATATCAATTTTTTCTATTTTATTGGCTGTTTCTTGGATGAAATGAAAATTTTAGAATTCTTGTACACCAACAAGTATCCATTGACCAATTGCGACTGTCAATCAAGGAATAATATCAACCAATTGAATCATTCATTCGGCCTGGAATTGAGATTTTGACTCCAACATGGTCCCCATTTGTAAACATTTTTGTTGGTTTGGTCGTAAACCAAGTATTCTACTTTTTGTTACATGCTTCTAGCCATAAGTTTTGCAAAATAACAGTGTTTAATTTCAAAGCAGAACTTCCTGTCGGAGTCAATGGGCAGGGTCAAAGGTGTAGGTGGGCAGAGCCAGCGATTGGTCAATTAAACTAGAGGCGCTTTGGTTCCTGATTCGCTCCACTGGCCTGAATTTACTTATTCTAGAGAAATTTTGTTGAAAACCATCATGCAGTTTGCAAGAATAAGATTTTCAAAATTTCACTTTTTACCATATATTGATATGGATATAATGGAGACAAGTAACCCCCCCCCCCCCCCTAAAAGCCATAATTTTCATCTGAGCCATATTTTAGGAAGGAATCTGACAAAGAGTCGCCAAAGGATTGATTTGTGATATTTTGTTGAAAACTCATAATCGTTTGTAATCACTGTTTACCATGAAGATTTCAGCATATATGGAAATTAGCCCTACCCATTGAAGCCATGTTTTTCATCCAATCAAAATTCTTTTAGGATTCTGATAAAGGGTCATCTAATGATCATTTCTGTAATTTTTCAATTCCATCAATTGAAAATTGTCGTCTACAACATCTTTCAATTTGGACCAGTCTAAAATTTTGTTGTTTGCGAATGGGTTATAGGTCAACTATATTCAGTCTTTCTTTGCAATGTACACAAATAATTACACAACAATAAGGCAAAACTGACTGAATATCTTAACCAATTACCAGATGGCAACATTTTAGACTGATCCAAATTGAAGGAAATTGCAGTCAACAATTGAAAGTTTATGAATTTGGATTTTTTTTTAAGTCTTCTGTGTAGATAATAGAGTATTAAATGAAGAAATTGCTTGTTGCAAGCAATTTCTTCACTTTACACAATGTTTTCCAATTGTTGAGGGGTGACAGAGAGTGTCAATGTGTGCAAATGGGATAATAAATATCGATACAGAATTTCAGGAAACTCAACATATTCATAATAAGTGTTGAATGAAAAACTTGAACAGTATCGTAAATCCAATACAATTACAAGTTACAATGTTGTGATAAACAAATATTACAATACGGCATGCAATGTAATTACTGTGATTCCATGTAATGATGTGTTGGGAATGATTAAAAAAGTATTTAATTCGTATTTAATTGGTGCATGACATACTAACTACATACTAGCATGCAAATAGAGAATTAGTTCTGGCTTTATTTTAACCTATCACCACACAATGACGCTTTTTGAGGCCCCTCAAGAAAAACAATTGAGAAAGCTTAATGTACAATGAAGAAATTGTTCTTAGGAAGCAGTTTCTTCATTTTACACAATATTTTCTACCCATAATGTTGAAAAAATCTAAAATTTTATAAACTTGAAATTGTTGTCTGCAACTCTCTTCATTTTGAACCAGTCTAAAATTTTGCCATCCACCCATTTGTGGGAGACAAATGTAGGAAAGGATATTTGTTGTCACCAGGCTGTAACTTAAAAATACATTGCCCTATCAAATCATTTGTTCAGACCAGAACGAAAATATTAATTTCTGCCACCTTTCCCAAGCATTTTTGTTTGTCTGAAACTTAAAAGTAGTATCTACTGCTTGTTCAAGGTGTAGTTACAATATTTAGGTCTCCCATAAAAGATTTGCCTTTTGTTTTATACCTTTGACCACATATTTTACAACATACTATTGTTTGGAATCTCAATCAAATTGTCATGTCAGCGGTTGGAGATCTGTACCTTGTGTTGTCAAGACTATTCCAATGTGTACCCACAACATGGGTTTTATATAAAAAATTTTGATTGCCATCACTCCTTCATATCAGGACCTTTGAATTACTAGTCTAGAGAAACACAAATACAATCTAGTATATTGAGCATGCTAACCTTGGTCTAAATTATCCCAAAATTGTTACCTTTGAAGCCTAACAATTGACCAATGGCAACTGTCAAACAAACGATTGACCAATTAAATCATTTATTTAGACAGGATGTGAACTTTGAACTCCGACATTACCAGACATTTTGGTGAAGCATGTTAGTTGGATATGGGACCTAAATGTTGCAATATTCTGTGGGTGCAATGTTTAGGTTGACAACCAATCATTCTAATTTATTGGTACCTGTCACTCGCCATAAATCTTGTAAAATAATGTTGTGTTACAACAAAGTGAAATTTGCTGTCGGTGTAAGTGGGCTTGGCTAGGGGAGTTGATAGGCAGGATGAGCATTCTGTCAAATTGAGAAAGAACTCAGAAATACCTGAATATACAGAAAAAGGAAATAAACAAAGTTCCATTTGTCGTCAGGAATATTGATGATTGCAAGGTCTCTTGCCATACTTTCTTCTTGAAGTAAGACTTTCCTCTGCGTCGTATCAACCCAGCAATCTGAAAATATGCATATCCAAAAAAATTCACTGGATACCATATAATTATGGATATAAGACACAACCATAAAAGCCTTATTTTCAATGAATCAAAATTAATTGATGGAATTTCAAAAAGAGTCATCAGAGCATCATTCAAGTGAAATTTGATTGAAATCCATCCACTGGTTTCTAAGAAAAAGATTTTCAAAGCTTTCACCATCGTTGTATGTAAATTAGCCCTGCTAATTAAAGCCATGTTTTTCATCTGATCAAAATTATTTGATGAAATCTGATAAAGGGTAATCCTAGGATCATCTCTGTGAAATTTGGTTGTAATCCATCCACTGATTTCTTAAACAAAAGATCTTTAAAGGTTTCACCATAAATAAAAATTAGCCCTGCCCATTTAAGCCATGTTTATCAACTGACCAAATTCTTTGAAGGAATCTGAATCTAAGGGCCACCCAATGACCATTCCTGTAAGAATTAGACTGAAAACCATTCACTGGTTTCTGAGAAGAAGATTTGTAAAGGTTTCACCATAAATGGAAATTAGCCCTGCCCACTTAAGCCATGTTAATCAACTGATCAAATTCTTTGAAGGAATCTAAATAAAGGCCACCCAATGATCATTCCTGTAAAAATTAGGTTGAAAATCATCCACTGGTTTCTGAGAAGAAGATTTTTAAAGGTTTCACCATATTATGGAAATTAGCCCTGCCCATTAAAGCCAGTCTGACCTCCTAAGGTTTCCTATTTAGTGGCCTCTTAGATAAATAGCAGCAGCGCAGAAAAAGTCAAATAGACTAAGATGAGCCTTAGGGTGTGCCAATTTACACGTCAGCGAAAATCTAACTTCCATAACATTTGGTACAAATTCAGCCTCATTCAAAATAAAATCAAAATGGTTTCCCTGGTAACACTATGTATTTGCGTTGAATTACTGGAAATAAAATGAGTTGGGTACCATCATGCGTGTACATGTTTAGTAGCAATTGAACAAACTGAAAGGCATCCTCAGACTATTTTCCACTATTTTACGAAGTCATTGGCAATTAAAGAGCAAGTAAATGATAACATAGATTCTCCTTTTCCTGCACCTACTAAAGGCTCTAGTATGGTTTCTTCACCCTCGGAAGTTGCAGATTCTCAGGAAAGACGAAACACCCTAGATAAACAATTTGGCCAATCAGAAAATAAAGAAAATTGCAGTTTCAATTCCAAGGGCAAGTCAAATATAAATGGTTGCAGTTTGACAGGATACCCAAACCATAATCTCCAAATTAAACCAATTTGACTTGTGCTGTGACTACTATTGGGTATTCTCATAGTTAAAGTTTGCACATAAAATACGAAAGAAACATATCAGTAGTAAACATCTTTTAGCATATGATTTTTACATGTGATATTTCTCCAGAGGCTAATAGGGAGATTTGAAATTTTTGGTAAGGAAACTCGGGTCCCAAATAGGCAAGCATGCCTTGATAGTAACTTAAAATATCACAAACTTGCCATTATTCTAGCATTTTTTATAAATTAGGGTGTTGTTTTTTATGCTACTGCTTTGTTTTATCTTCAATCACGAAATGTTGTTGTAAAAGATATCTTCCTTTTATCAAACTGAAGTCATTGACTCTTTAGGGGGTGGAGGCAAAATTTGGGTTTTGAGTGAAATTAGTAGTTAAAACAAGAGCTTCGAAGACAAGTGCATATACACCAAAAGGGGCTTGTCAGTGGAATATAATATTTTACCATAGGTTAATAACCCTTGAGAACTGACCTTGACAGATAAGATTAAACTTGATATCAACAAAATGACAGTATCCCAATTCTTCAATGCTTCAATTGTGATTGGTCTTACAAGAGGAAAATCTGATCCCAGCATCAAAGAAAATAGGCACAATTTCAACACTAAGATCTGTCGCATTGAAACACTGTTTGTGTTAATAGCACGATGGATCACATTGCACACAAAAGACATGATAATATTAAGCAATTCTCTAAACAAAGGGGAGACAATTGATTAATCACTCTAAAGACAAAACAATAAAGATTTCAGGCATGAGTACACATCATGGAGAATCATTGTAGTAAATTTCAATCATTTTCAATCAACACTAGGCACAAGTTATAACCATTCGAAACTTGCTTCTAGTAAAAAAAAATGACAAAAATATATCAAAGGCATATAATTGATGAAGAACTGGATTTATCTTGACCCATTCCCACACAATGACGCTTTGGAAAACGTTGTGTAAAATGAAGAAATTGCTTGTTTCAATCAATTTCTTCATTATCCACAATATTTTCTATCCAAAAAGTGACAGAGATCAAAATTTTCATCAACATAAATTCGTCGTCTGCAACATCTTTGAAATTGGACAAGTCCACAATTTTGCCGTCTGGTAAAAGCGAACCGGTTCCCTCTTGTATAGAGAACTTGTCATCCGTAAAGTAGAAATTATATTGTTTAGCTATCACTCTTCAGATATAGTGTCCCCTGAAACCCATGTTTTTTCATGAAGACTTCTTGTTTATAATACATTTTTGTAAGTTTTGTAACTTTTAAGTTCAGAGTTCGGAGGGGAAAATAGTCTTTCCACTCCAGGTGGTAAAATTTTATACAAGTTGGGATATGAAGTCCAAATGGGGTAAAGATAAATATTGGCTTTTGTCCAAATCTTCAAGACAGTTGAGAAGTGGGAATTGGGACATCTCCATGGCTCCACATTGAGTATTTCAACTTGCAAAATTCTTTGACACATTTTAACTGTATCTGCCAACATCTATCAATGTTTTTACTGCTGTATTTTTTCTTTTAACACCAAGACTTATTCTATAAAACTACATTGCATGCTCATACTGGCCGTCAAATCAAAATATTTTATTTTCAAGTGTTTGACGAAAGTAATGATGTTGAAAGTTTTTGATATAAAAATCATATTGAGTCAGATTACATGAAAAGAGGATCGATGATAAAGAACATGAACCGTCGTTATTGTAATAACTTATCGAGTTGAGTACATGGAGGAGTTGCGCCAATATAACCAGAATTTGCTATTTTGACCGATTTGGTGTTTAAAATTGTATTGGAATCAAAGGTCATGCAAGCGAATTTGGGTTAAATTGTCAAACTAACTAATGAACAGTAAAGGCTTTCTGGCAAGAAAATTGATAATCCCATATGACCAGGTGCACTCTGATAGGGAATATACAGTAAGTAGGCGATCAAAAATTTTCCAGCAAAACCATCCTTTGACTGACAACTATTCCTTGCTAACATATGCCATAATCTGATTACCCAACTTTTCCATTTGAATTTTTCTAGAAATCTGAAGAATTGATTTCCAGAATGGTCAATCATTGGGCATATGAAATATTGGGCGAATACAAAGAGATCTGGATATATCACATGTATGTTTTAGAACTTGTGACATTTAAGAGTCTAGTTCTCTGAGAAACCTTTGAATACTGGCAATACTGGTTGGAAACGCTATGATTATTGAGAATATTGGAAGTTTTTTAGGTAGAATTCCACTTTCCTTATTTTTCAAACCCAATTGGCCATGTTCCACCATGAATTCGATTTCTGGGCAGATCCCTGGTTACAACATCCCTCAACCTATTATTGTTTACATTTTCAAAGAAACATAATGATGAGCCTTCATACAACATCTAGTTAAACCATATGAAAGAGACCAATTGGTACACTGTCAATTAAAGCTCTGCATTATTACCACATACCAAATTTTCAACTGGTCCATTTTGAAAGGGTTTGCAGACAACAATTTCAAGTTCAGATTTTTTTTTGATTTTTTTTTTGCTTAAAAACATTTTGTACAATGAAGTAATTGCTTGGTTCAAGCAATTTCTTCATTTTACACAATGTTTCCCCAATTTATTTTCTTGAAAAGGCGTCAAAAGGCGACATTATTTTGGAATGGGTAAAGACTAAAAACTTTCTATCTTACCCCACCCACTAAATTCTATGGAAAAAGTGCACCGTCGATAAACGGATACGCTCATGACAGTCGACTTACAAAGAAGAGAGTTCCGTAAATCTTTACAGATTCTTTAAAAACACAAAGTGCAACATCTTTGCTAGCTTGTGTGCATGACGGTGTCCATGTGTGGCCTAATTCATAGCAAGTAATGTCGAGTAAAGTGGGTTTACTGAAAGCCACCATTTTGGATCAGGTGCGAGCCCATTTTCATCCAATCAGAAACCGGGAATTTGGCAGTGCAGACAGGAAGTGGTAACGATGTAAACAAAAACACGTGCTAACCCTAGTACTAAGTACAGCATGATAATCTATAGATCTACTACATTTTCGAAAATACTCATATCCCAATGCTTGCTTGGTATTTGGTATGAGCCATAGCCTGTATTTTGATTTCATAAGACCGTTGTCAAGTTCATTGTCCTGGACAAATGTATCATTTTCAATGTTTTGCCCATACTATCATAAGAATGTCTGTATTATAATGCGGAAACGTTTGAGCCTATCTTGAGCTTTAGTTGCATTTATATATAATCATTTAGTACCCCTGAACTATCTGCTTTCTGTTTGCAAATAAAAGATAAGAGACAAATCCAAATTCCCTTTACTGAAAACTTAATTGTTTCTTCCTGAAGCCGAGTAATTGTTGTCCTTTACGGATTATCCATTTTTAGAGCACTATTTTTTTTCGGGAAAATTGGAATATAAAAGATATCCATAGATTGCGACCTTTAGCATTTCAACAGGAACCTTAATAATTCTTATTGGGGATAGCCACATCATCATGCCAAGAAAAGTAAGTACCAAAAGTCCACTTTAAGAAACCGCAGCAATAAGATCCTATCTAGCTATTTGTCCGTTAACATCTCATTAAAAGTCGGCAGCGAATAGCTAGATGCTCCCTCAAAATAATGGATTCAATTCTAATTACCTGCAGGCTCATAAAGGGGCCGTTAACCCAAGTCTGGTTCTAAGTCAGGTATGTAGCACTTCCGACTGAGATAATTTTTCTACCATAATCCGTCTCAATCCAGATCTAGCGCGATGAATATTATTATAACAATATTTGCCTTATTCATGTATTATTACTATTATTATTATTTTATTTTTATTATCGATGTGGTCTGTCACTAAGCTCAAACAAAAACTATGATAGAAACGGAGAGACAGAGATTAGAACTGAGACAAGTTTATTATCAGGCTGCGCTAATTACGAACCAAATTGACCTCTGCTGAATATGATATCTTTTTGATATTTTTTTCATATGGCTTTTGGATGGTCCTTTTGATTCTGATCACCCTGCACATTCAGTGTCGCACCAAGGGCAGCGAAGGTTCTACTTATCTGTATTAGAGAAAAACTTGGTCTCGATATCCCTTCACTCGTAAGGATGATAACCAACCGACAATATTTTTATTGACCGTTTTATTGATCTGAACATAGAAAATTCATTTACAGTTACTTTCTTCGGGAAATTTCTGGTTGGGTGTGTCTAATATGAAAATAGTCGAACTATTTTCTTTTGACGAGTATACCTAAAAGAAAAACATTTCTCCTTTTTAATACGATTCAATTTACAAGGGTGGGTTAATGAGAAATAGTCAGAAAACAGAGATTTGTGAAAACTGAAAATAGAAAATTCATTTACAGTTACTTTCTTCGGAAAATATCTGGTTCGAAGTGACTGGTATAAAAATAGCCGAAATATTTTCTTTTTACGATGATACTTTAAAGAAAAACATTTCCCTTTTTTTTTTTGTTTTTTTTTTTTTTTTAATTACTATTTATTTTTAATACGATTCAATAAACAAAGGTAAGTTAATGAGAAATAGCCAGAAAACAGAGTTTGGTCTATCGCATAAATCAGTTTTGAGAAAATGCATATAGTTTTCGTCAGGTTGGTCAAAGAGGATATGTGCTAGCTACAATCGTTCATCATCATTTCTATGTATTGACTAATCCCAAAATAAAAGCAAACCTGCTTATAAATCCTATGTTGTCACTTCCATTTCATAAATCACTTAAAATGGTAAAACAAAGTATTGTAATATTGTAATTGTCGTTTTATCTTATTTTATTACGCTTTGTTATGTATTACATGTTATTGTACTATTTGTACAGTTGTTAGTGAGCAGATCAATTCTAAAGTGTTTAGAACGCAATTTCGTCCTATAGAAAGCAAAGGTGGATGGCAAGTCATGATATTGAACACTTAAATCCGATTTGCCATGAGTACCCAAATGCGCCATCTGTGACGACACGACTAAAAAGATTGCTATTTACTTAATTTTATACATCTATTACATGTTCAAAAAGAGATAATTTTTGTAGAACTTATGGAAAGAAAACAACAAAAGAAACATGTTACTCTTCACTATCCAAGTTATTCGTTCCCGCGAGAGAGAGAGAGAGAGAGAGAGAGAGAGAGAGACAGAGAGAGAGACAGAGAGCGAGAGACAGAGAGCGAGAGCGAGAGTGTGTTTTTAGCATTTATTTAAGTGGTATGTAGTGTTTCTATTAAGAATGTATTATTGAATGGCAATAATCTTGATTTTTCTTTTAAGACAGATATACATACAGATAGACAGACTGGAAAGGTTAATATCTTAGAGAAAACGAGAAAATTTAGTTTAGCGATCAAGGAATGTTACCATAGAAACTCATCTTGGACTGGCACTTTGCACTGATATACACAAAAATAATGACCATTAATTACCAATTTACCAGGCAGCTGGAAGTTGGAGCATCCACAGAGAATGACTGGGGTTTGGGGATATAGTGGAACCTAGAGAAAATGTGTTTGGCTTTCAAGCTCTTATTTCAGTCATGAACGAGTATGACAAATATTGCGAGAAAATGTATCATCCATGAATATAGCACTTCAAACTATAACCATCCGGGTTGCCGTTCTTTTACTAAATAGCTCTCATGATGAGGGGACATATGATAAATCAGAGATAAAGAAGACAACCACCAGCCTTCATAGTTCGCTCAGTCTGATCAGATCGTAAAATTTCGCAACTATTTTTTTCCGTGAAGATTCACACATCTCTATATTTTCAAATAATGTTGTCCAAATGTAAAATAAGTTCGTGTAGAAAACAACAACAGCAACAACAATTAAAGAAAACACGGCGAAAGTTGACTCCGGTCAGTCTGCGCAGTGTGACCATACACGCCGTAAGTCCTTTAGATCCGCCGCCGGCCAATTTATGTTGGCTTTTTGAAGACAAAACTGGATAAACTCGCAAAAAGTTTCCATCGCATTAAGAGGTACTCTTGGGAGTGCGCAGGCTTACTAGGATCGAGACTTTCCCTATCGCCTAATTACAATTGTAGAATGGTTATTCTACCTTGATATATACTCATTTCTGAAATACCACCTATGTGATTGGTTTGTGCTGGGTTCGATCTATTTCCTAACCCATCTGTATGTCTGTCTCTCTATCTCTGTCTTTGTCTCAGATTGATTGTTTGTTTGTTTGTTTGAATGGGGTTTTACGCCGCTTTCAACAATCTTTCAGTTATAACGCGGCGGCTGAAGCACCTAACAATGGATTCCTGGTATTTCTCACACCAGTACCGCTATCACATCCCTTCCTAGCCTCCAGCTGCTATCCCACATAGGTCTACGATTATCGACCCATTGGTGGGAGACAAATAGTCGGAAAGGATGAGTGCCGCCGTCGGGGATCGAACCCGGGACCTCTAGATTGACAGTCCGACGCGCTACCAACTGCGCTATGACGGCGGCGTCTTTGTCTCAGAGCAACTGTAGTTACGATGTTAATTTGGCTGAAGAGGATATATGCTAGTTACGATGTTAAGTTGGTCAAAGAACATACATGCTAGTTTAATGTAGATCAAACAGACTCACAGACATACATGCGGGAAAAGTTATGATTTTACATGGTTAGGAAAAATGTGTAAATATCTCTATTGGTTTGGTTATCAAAGAATGTTACCATAGAGCCCCGTTACCATGGAAACACCTCTAAGACTGTCCCATTGCAATGGTATACGCTAAAATAATGAGTGTCTGACCATTGAATACCCATTTTCTAGGCAGCTGGAAGTTTGGGCAATGTACATTGAGAATCAAACCGAGCAATATTTGAAAAATATGTTTCGTTTTCACGCTCTTATATACGTGAACGAGTATGACATTAATTACTTCCAATCATAACCATCCTTTTAGTATAAAGTCCGAGTACTTTTTAGACAAGAGTTCGGCCCGAAGATTTAATGTTTATTTGCCATTCGGTAGATTTCATGTTATATTTTAAAAAAAATTGAATTCAATTATTAAACTTTTTGATACTTATTTATCAAATATTGGGATAAGGCGTAAAAATATGAAGCATTTTCCAAATTATTCCATCCGAGCCAAAATGTCACCGGGGCTTTAAAGATTGAGGGAAGGAAAATAAATAAAGGATAAGAAAGACAACTTTATTTCTAAGATAAAACTTACACTGCTTCAAAAAATTTCCCGCTGCATCTATGATCGAACCACAACAAAGATAAATATTATAAGTTTATTTCTTTGCTTTTTTCTATATCAGCCTGTCTACCCCTCTCTTTCCCTCTCTCTATCTCTGATTTGCAAGTGAGCTTCTCTACGATTGTTCAAAGCTATATTAAACCCGATACATACGCTCAGCCTGCTCTCTCTTACACCATATCCTCTTCTTCTTTTGTGATCAAATCCATAGGGCAGTGGTGGCGCGTATGACTCCTAGTCAAGGGGCCCCGGATTCGATCCCTGGTCGCGGCGAATATCCTTTCCGACATTAGTCTCCCACCAACGGCTGGATGATCGTAAACCTAAACTGGATGAGCAGCTGGAGGCTCGAAAAGGATGTAGTATTAGTACTGATGTGATAAAAATACCAGGAATCTATGGTTAGGTGCTTCAGCCGCCTCGATATGACTGAAATACTATCAAAAATGGCGTTAAACCCGATCCGCCAAACAACAACAATTTTGTTAACTTTCTTTGGGGCATTTCATCTCTCATGGCCGATATCTATCACTAAATAATTTAATTTTTAGTTTTGTCTATCAAAAACGAGCGTTCTGATTGGTCGAAAATATTATTTAGAACTCAATGAACAAAATTTTGATCACGCAGTGATTTTGTATGCTTCCGCACAAAATAGTCCCATACAAAAAGGTATCAACATTTGTAAAGCTTTAGTTGTTTTTTTCGCTCGATGCTATTGAATTATAAGAAATGAAGAGAATATTTTTGTTTTCATGGAGGTATGAACCGAAAAACCTAATCACACATTGTATGAATCCGCTTCGCGTATTCATGCAGTGTGATTAGCGGTTCATACCTCTATGAAAACAAAAATGTTCTCTTCATCTCTTTACCCATTCCAACACAGCAAAATTTTAGACTGGTCCAAATTGAAAGAAGCTGCAGACGACAATTTCAAGTTGATGGAATTTGAATTTTTTCGTCTTTTTGGAAAGAAAACATAGTGGATAATGAAGAAATTGCTCGGTACAAGCAATTTCTTCATTATCCACAATGTTTTCCAAAGCTTTTTTCTTGAGGGGCGTAAAAAGGAGGGATTGAGTTGAAATGGGTTAAATGATTGGACGATTACATAACAGAACTACAGCCGGAAATCGTTTGAAAAAGTTGTGTGTGTGTGGGGGGGGGGGTTTCAATTCAAATGATTTTAGTCTGAGATTAAAATAAGAACCCGAAATGAACGACTTTTGCTAAGTAACATGCATTAGAACTATCTCTAGACTCTGTGCATACAAAACCAGATGCTTTAGACATTAGAATTTAATGATCTTACAAACATACATCACTATCAAAATGACAGTCGTTTTTGAGTTACCATGGGGACCAACTATGATGTCCGAAATAATTAGGTCCATTCTCAATGTTTAACATCTTCATATGTCCGCCTGTCTTAGTCGATCTATCGGGATGATTATTCTTACATGATATATTCTTAGTACAAGGAGGGGTGTAAAGTGACGGACCGCGTCTGTCAATCAAAAATGGATTACCAATGAAATCGTCCAATTATGCCGGGAGGGAACTTTGCATTTTTGTTGGCTTGACAACCCAAACGTCTTAGCTATAGTACATTCAACCTGCAGATACGACATTTAGATCGTCATCCAAAGGATCGCCTGTTCATAATTCATGTCCAAGACAACATATTTTACAAAGTAACGCACTTAGAATAACCTTTCTTTCATTATGGCTACGATTTAAATTATATGTAGGCCTTACATGTGCACAGACTATTATTCTTTAGATATTATCTCACTGTTTTGTCTGATTCTTTCAATTCGCTCATCTACCAAACTGCGAAGACAATCAAACAAAAATGATTTTTTAGTTAAAAGTAAGGAATCACAATTATGGAGAAGGTATAGTTAATCATGTTTCACTAGAAAGAAGCATTGACTAGGCATCAAAAATTAAAAATGATTATTGTCGAAACATACATATATAGCTTGTCAATGAGCTATATCTAGGCCTCGGAACATTCCACAAGCCAATCATAATTGTTTCCTTTTCAAAATTGAATGTATATCAAGGAAGAATGCCCTTTCTATGACTGAAATATTGAAAGAGAAAAGTCTACACTATGGTCAGTCTGCGTACCCAGAATAGTAGGTCAGAAAACGATAGAAACTTTTTGCATTTCCGAGATGATCCGATTTGTGATCCGCCAAACCGACATATCGGGACTTTGAGCTTTAAAAATCGTCCATTGTCACTCTGCGCGGACTTACCGGTATCAAAAATTATAATTTTTACCGAGTTTTTCCACCTACCTGACTCTGTTTTCAATTTGGATTGCATTTTCTTTTTCACGTGCGCAAAACCAAACTTTTCCTACTTATTAGTATTATCTTTATTTTCAAAATAGAATAAATAAAATAAAGTGTAAAGTGTTCAGTTGCCCCGTGGATATGGAGAAATGTGAATCGTCCAGGAAAAAAAGATGCAAGATATGAGTTGCTAAATGTTCTGATCAGATCAGATCAGACTGCGCAAAATATAAAGGTTGACGGTGGTCGAATCTTTGTTCCTTTTTCAGTTTCTAGGTTGATCGATAATCCTACCTCTATTCAAGTTTAGGATCTCAGAGCTTATGGATCTCATTTCACCTCTAATGTGTTCTTTTCTTTATGCACAAGTAGTTACTTTTTGTCGGAGTGAATATGATATTATCAGTATGCGACCAAAATGTAGTAAACACAAGTTGAATAAAGCTGTATTTGCGATATTTTGGATCTCATTTCACCTCTGATGTGTTCTTTTCTTTATGCACAAGTAGTTACTTTTTTGTCAGAGTGAATATGATATTATCAGTATGCGACCAAAATGTAGTACACACAGGTTGAATAAAGCTGTATTTGCGATATTTTGGTTGCACAACTACGATATTTGATACACTTCTGAACAGATTCAATAAGAACCACCCTTTCTATAAAATAAACAAAGACCAAAGACTATGAACTACAATTTGTATTTGACTATTTGAGTGTTACGGGGCACCAGTTAATTAGCAACTCACACTTCTCCAATCCCTTTGGGACTCATTTAAAACATCCTAAAATTTTAACTAAAGCTACTATATACACAGAACTATCGAATTGTCAAATATCCCGCCGAGTTTTCAAGTACAAACACTAATTAATTTACAATCCATTCAATATAAATAAATATTTTACATTTTTATTTATTCATTTTCCCCATGAATTTCAGACGATATGTATTATTATTATTATTATTTCACATTGGTTCAAAATCGGCGATTAAGCCATTGTCATTTTTTCAGATAGAATTAAACTCGTTTTTATTTAACAGTCATTTCATATCCATTTGGTGGGCTAATGAAACCACGTAACTACTGCTGAGTAGAAATTGGATAAGATTTAAACCTATTTATTTTACATCTATTGGGAAACAAGCTTTTCAAGCCTCGATTCTGCTTCCTGGAGAACATACCAGTACCCGCACCATTTATGTAGGCCAATGACAAATTCAGTATCGATAGATGCTAAAAGGAATCGAACTCTGGATCTTTTGATCGTGAAGCCAATGCTCTAGATCTTAACCCCGCGTTAAAATTCGCTGTAGTTAAAACGTTTCGGAGGCTCATAGACCGTTGGTTTAACTAAATAATTCCTTTTCTGATCATGTTTATGTTTTATCATTAGTCCGAGTTTGAAAAAAGTATGCTAAGTAATGTCGGCATACATATTCCAATCACTAGCTCAAAATAATTCTGATAAAAAAAGCATAAAATGTGCGTTGTGATGTCGTTAATTATTTTGTAAAACATTCAGAGTTCTGCGAGACTTAAGTCACTCCCACACAATCCCGCCTTTTTTTACACCCGTGAAGAATTATTTCAAGGAAAAATTGTGAAAAGAGAGAACTTGCTGTAATCAGGCGATTTCTCCTTCCTTCACAATGTTCTTACGGTGTTTAGCCCTTTCTTTTCAGCTCCAAAGCAATTTGTATTTATATCTGCTACTTCTTTCAATTTCTATCAGTTCTTTTTGTTTTAGAATTACAGAATAATGAAAACGGAATCATCCATCGATTAAAACTACATACAGACGGCATTTTTCTATCCCTTTAACGAGGTGGTCGTCTACTGACCATTAATTAAAAATCAATTTGTGTCTGGTTTATTTCACACTGACTGGCTGCTGCAAGAAAGGTGTATCGATAACGCTTAGTCCGTTTGCCAATGCAAACTTAAAGTGGAGGAAGTGGTGGCATGCACGGTAACTTGTTTCGTTCATATTTGAGTGACAGATATCAGGCAGTCAAAAATGGCAATGTTTCTTCCGATATGAGATCAATTACTTCTGGTGTTTCGCAGGGATCAATATTAGGCCCTTTCTTATTTCCAATTTATGTAAATGACCTTTCGTTCACCTTATCTTCGAACTTAGATATCGGTATGCTGATGATGCAACACTTCATAAATGTAGTTCTTCGGTACCGCTTATAAACGAATTCCTACAGGATGATCTTACTCGAATTGAAAAATGGTGCAGACACAACAACATGATTCTTAATCCTGCAAAAACTACATGTATGCTAATAGCGTCTAAGCAAAATATAAAAAACAGTTTTGAATTAAATCGAACTATACGAGATAGCAAGATAGAAAATGTTTATTCACAGAAGCTTTTAGGCGTACATATTGACAATACTTTGTGCTGGAAAGTTCACGTTGATCAGTCATGTGGAAAATTGACATCACAGCTTTGTTTACTTAAAAGAGTTAATAACTTTCTTTCTATGGAAATGAAACAAATGTTTTACAACTCTTACATCACTCCGTATTTAGACTATGGGTTATTCCTTGGGGCCAGTGTAAATCCTCATTATCTCAAAGAGTCAATAAAATCCAAAAAAGCTGCTCGAATTATTCTATGCTAGACCTCCTAGGAGGTCTAGTTCTGAGAAAAATTTTATTTCTTTGAAATGGTTATCCTTTGAAAACCGATGTAAATATTACACGATTCTAATGGTTTATAAGACGATCCATAGGTTAACTCCCTCGTATATGTCCGAATTTGTAACAGTCAGAAACAATTAATTCCATATTTTAAGATCAGGGTCTGGTAACCAGTTATCTCACAAATGTGTTCCTAGAACTGAATTTTTGAAGAAAACCTTTTCTTACACCGGCATGAAATGTTGGAATGCCATACCAAGAAACCTTCGAACAATTACAAATTTATCTTACTTTAAATGCTCCCTGAAAAAAAAACATTTGGTGTCAAGTAACGGGTTATAGTTACAATAACTTCACTCAGGATTGTGTATATCAAATGAGATTACATTTTTTTGTTAACTAACATTATCATTTCTCATCATTATCATCACTTCTTCAGAATAGCATTTATCACTAATTCACGGTTGTGTTGGTTTTTACTGGTAAGGCTATTACATTTTTTTAGCCTTTCTCATATTTTGACATTACTAGACAATTGCTTTATGACCATATTCATAATCATCACCATTTTTATTGTTTTTCAATTAGAATTATTAACTGTAAGGTTATGATTGCCCATCTCTGGCCCCGCCCACTGACTCCCTAAGCCCCATCCATAAACTCCGACCGGAAGTTCCGCTTCGATTTTTAACGGCGTTATTTTGCGAAATTTATGGCCAGCAGAATGTAACAAAAGAGTAAAATGGTTGGTGGGCGGCCTAAATGTCGTAACTACAGTTCGAATAAGCCGTAGTTACGACATTTAAGTCGCCAAACCAACAAATATTTTCTTTAAAAAGTGACGACCAATGTCGGAGTTGTAAGTTCAGGTCCGGGTTGAATAAATGATTTGATTTGTCGATAAATTCCATGATTGACAGCCGCGATTGGTCAATTTCAGGGTTACAGCGATTAGTATGAGTATTTTTGTGTTCACTTGCACGTGTTCACCCGTTTGCAAATTACGAGATCGTGAAGCTACTAAAAAGCATGAACATTAAAAAATCTTGACATTTTCTTCTTTGTCCTTCAGGTTATAATCTCTATTCAGTTTGTCAAAATGTGGAAATGTGGAAAAGGGAATGAAATTTTTCACAACACTTTATTGACTAAAATATGATCTGATTGATTTGTTCTAACAAAAGTATGGGACCCATTTATGACCAATATAGAATTCTGTAAGATGGGCTTCCTAGCTTGGACCGCGATGGGATATACAACCGTGTCAGTTGACTTATGTGAGCAACCTTTAAGGGTCCAATTTGGGAAACATATGGGACTAATATAGGCAAATATTATGCCCACCACGAGCCCATATGTTTCCCATATTTACATATGGTCATAAACTGGTAAACTGGCAAAATTTTGGATCCACATTGGCATTAGCATACCAACCAAGGACCCATAGGTCACCTAAATGATGAATGATTGGATATTGTATTATGTTCAAGTTATGATTAGTTTTTTATGTCCAAACGCACTGTTTCAAACTGCGATTTATATCGTACACTTTTTCTGCCGACTGAATTCTGTTAGTTGATATAATAGTTTACCGCAATGGGACCAAAATTACCAAGCTTGTTGAGAAGGTCATCCGTCCATCCGAGGTAATATATCCGTATGCAGTTTGCTGAAAAGCGCGGCTCATCATTTTTCACCTGAACGAGTCAGAATCTTGAAACAAAAATAAAATAAAGCTGTGCAATTAACGCTTGGTATTTGGACAAAGCAGGCAATTCTACAGTTACTCTCTCTAAAAGAAGAAAAGCTGTCTTCCCCGACTTCTCTCTCTCTCTCTCTCTCTCTCTCTCTCTCTCTCTCTCCCTCTCTCTCTCTCTGCGTGCCTCTTTCTGTTTGGCTCTCTCTGACTCTCTCCCTGTCTCTGCTCCTCGCTCTGTCTCTCTCCACTCAACCATCTCTTCAGCTCTCCATCCATCCATCCATCCACCCCAAAACATTGGTCAGCCTGCGTACTGTAGTACGCACAGACTGAAAAGAAATCTGTTCTGTTACTTTCCAGTGGATCGATTTTTACTCGGGAGACCACGCACGTGAAGGCTGACTCTTTTTCTAGTTCCGTATTTGTGTTTCTACACATCATCAAATCTTTTGCAGGCTAATTGATTCGATGGCCAGTCGAGACTTGCATCTTGATAATTATCTGTCCAAGGCGATGTTAAGAATCATCGGACAAAACAATAGCGAGAGCTTCCCTCTTGAAATTACCTTTGAGAAAAAAAAAATCATGCCCAAGAGGCGTGCCACTCTTTTAACGCAGGCAAGCGTTAGGATTAAACCTATTTATTTATCGTCAACTGGAAACAAGTAATTCCAACTTAGATTAATCCCTTTCTATTCTGCTTATGGCGAATACGCTAGTGCTCGCGCCGATTGTAGGCCTACAGGCCAGTTACATAACCAAGGTCGATTTTCCGCCCCGGGAATCGAACTAGGGACCCCTTGACCGGGAAGCCGAACTTGCATTTCACGAGCATGCCTCACTATACACAAGTTTACGGTATTTACGACATTTTGATGCACAACTAATGGGCGATATACGGTTGAGTTTATCCATCCGCATAAATGTGTGATACATTTCACACGCGCGTTCCGGCGAAATTCTTGTTGAATGTTCAAGTAGCCCCCGTTTCGCTTGACAGCCATTACATACAATTTGGATCAAATGTAATTGTAAATTAACGTGACACAATGGACGGCCGGTACATTTTCCTATCATGTTTCATTTCATTTCTCTTGATAACAAATGTCAAGGTGAAAATTACTCTGGGTTATAAAAGTGTCAACGTGAAATTTATGGCAAGAGAGCTTTATGGATTAATCAATAAGTCATAAATGCATGAATAAACAAAAAAAGCCAGTCCTTATAGCCAGGCTGGAATAATTACCGATTGAAGAACCGTAGCGATCTATATATAGGACACGTCTTTCGAAAAGGATCCTATGAAACGTCATTCAAAAACGTGCATTCTGAGTAGGACTAGAAGTATCGACTCGGATCAGACTACGCGGACTGTGCGGGCTGAATAAGGTCCAAACTTTTTTAGAATTTGACTAATTTTATGAAACCTGAATTACAATTCTATCTTACTATATAACTATTATCGGAGTGCGACCTGTGGTTGACCTCTGCTGGATGTTATCAAAAAGCGTCATAATGTGGGAATCGATCAAGAAACACCCGGTTGGTCCTTTTCCGCCGGATTGGTCACATTTGAAAAAAGGGGTCGGCTGAAGCTCAGATTGATTAGGGATAACTAACTACCCTTTATTGTTTTATGAAATTTTAGACTGGTCGTAACTGAAAGAGGTAGCAGTTGTAAATGAAAATCGGACGCAGTTTAAAATGAAATCATCCTATATGGTAAAAATATTGTGGAAAAAAGAAGAAACCGCTTGTTACCGGCAATTTCCTTATTTTTCTACATTGTTTTCTCATGTATAAACTCACAGTGATGCAAATCCCGGGTTTTTACAGGAAAGGATTAAGATAGAATGACACAACATTCCGTGATTCTCAAAAACGAAAAATTTGTACCGATCAGTCTGTTTCTTGCGCGCAGGATGACTTCCGTAATTAACGGATTACATAACCCTATATGAGAACGGCACAGACAAGGGGCCAAATGGAAACCGCTATGAGGAGTGATGTTTTTCAGATTGCACCAAATCTGCAAACTATCTAGTACCTTACTAATGCGTAGCTGTTCTGATTATGTTTGTGTGAGACTGCTAGAGTCCCAATTGAATTATGGCGAGTGTCAATCAAATATTCAGTCAACCAATGAAATCACTCAATTCGAGCAGAAGTGATTTTTCAGCTGTAGTTACGGCGCAAACCAACAATTTTACTTTATTGTTACTTGGTACTTTTGGCGGAGCCAACGGAGAATGAGGGCGGGGCTAGCGATTGGTTAATTTGTATGATCTTTGTCTCCACCGCCTGGCAACAGGAATATTCCGGGTACAGCACAGCTATATGGTTAACTTTTCCGAATCGTCTGTCTAAGAGCTATTCCATATTTGTCAAACCCGTGCTTTATTTGTTGCCCAGTGACTCGTTATCTGGGGGGGGGGGGATGAAAGGTAACGCCGCACTAAATCCCACCGACCACAAGACACATAGATATGTTCCTCAAACACAGAAAAGAGCAGTAAGAGCTCTAGCATAACATAAGATAAAAAATCTTTATTTGGCATTAAATACAAAACATATTTTGGACCAAAACTTGACATATCACGAAGTGAGCATATAGCATAACGCTGGTGATACCCATTCGTACATGAATAAGTTCTTTCCGACATGATATGAAGCGTCATCAACCCGTTACCAGACGACAAAATTGTTCACTAG
Organism: Fragum fragum; assembly: GCA_946902895.1. NCBI lineage: Eukaryota > Metazoa > Mollusca > Bivalvia > Cardiida > Cardiidae > Fragum > Fragum fragum. The sequence goes on along the minus strand of OX336368.1, from coordinate 30,653,800 downwards.
CCCAAATTCAAAGAAGTTGCAAACGACAAATTTAAAGTGAGGCAATTTAAAAAAATATTTGTATTTAGCATTAGGAGACATGATGGATAATGAAGAAATTGTTTATCGCGATAGAAATTCTTCATTTTCAACAATGTTTTCCAAAGCAAATTTCTTGAAGGGCGTCAAAAAGCGTCATTGTGTGGGAATCGATTAATCGCCACACAAAAGCTGCGCTAGAAACTAACTTATTTTATTGAAATCCGGGAATTAGGCTCCTTTTTGCGTTACGGGTCACCAGTTGACCAATCGTTGGCCACGCACACTTACTATGTTGACCACGCCCACTGACTCCAACAAGAGGTATCGCTTCGCTTACTGACGGCGGTGTTTTTTTTGTTTTTTTTTAATTTTTGGTAAGAAGATTGTATCAAATTAAAAGAATACTTGGTTGGCGTCCTAAACGTCGTAACTACAGCTTTAGACAAGCTGTAGTTACGACGTTTAAATCGCCAAACCAACGTAAAAGGTGAACAAAAATGGCGACCAATGTTGGAGTTCAAAACTCATTTCTTGTCTAAATGAAAGATTTCATTGGTCGTCTGGCTATTTGTTTGACAACCGCGTTTGCTTAATTACCAAACGACACCTTTTTTTTTATACTGGTCCACCTTCAGAGAAGCTGCTATTTGAAAACATCGACAAAAAATATTGAAGAATGTTGAAAATTAAGAAATTGCTTATAAGAAGACGCACAAATGGCGTTTTAAAAAACTTTTTGCCTTGTCGTATGTCTGTTTCTAAAGACAAGTAAACCAAATGAAATCTTATAAGTGCGATGTTTTTATCCTTTTGATTTATTAATCTGACTTCGGAAATGGCTGAGTTATGGATTTTTCATAAATCATTTTTGACCTTCAGCCGTTCAAATATTTATACGGCGGATAAACAATTAGGAACAGCACGGAAAACCCGTTACTAGCAAACTTTGTGGCATGCTATGAAAGTCTAATAGTACTCCTCATCGATCTTTACACAATTCAGACTGGATAAATATAGATAATAATAAAAATACAACTTGCAAACAATAATTTCAAATCCAACTTAACCCTTGTCATGCTAAACCCGGAATATTCTTCGGGTTCGTTGCATTGAGGTTAACGTTCATGTCGATTTGGTTTGAATTCTCCACCATGTTGGCGATAAGGGAGACGAACAACCATATGACAACGGTGTCCACCATATTAGAGAAGATAGCAATTCGTATCAGTGTTGGAAACGATCTTTATTTTCACCATTTTGTCAAGTATTTGTTTTACCTCTAACGTTACACGTGTTGACAAAAAAAAAAAAAAACCAGGTCGGAAGAACAACAACCGGAACTCGATTTTTGCATTAAAATTAATCGAACAAAGTTTTTCATCTGCTGTAGTTACCAATATTACTACAGCAATTCCATGAAGTATTTTACACAGCATGACAAGGGTTAAATTGACCAGGAAAATAGTTCCCTGCTCTGTGAGGGATCGCTGGTCACGCCCACTGAGCTCCAACAGGAAGTACCACTAAGATATTAAACGGCGTTATTTTGAAAAAATAGAAAATAAATAAATTAATAAATAAAACAATATAACAGTAACATTTAAAAAAGTAAATAGTTGGTTGGCGACCTAAACGTCCAAATTCTCCTTGATTAATCCTGTTTTGCAAAATTTTAGACCTGTCCAAATTCAAAGGTTTTGCAGACAAAAGTCAAAGTGGATTTAATTTGAAAAATAATCATTTCATAGGGTAGAAATATATTGTGGAATAGGAAAAAATGCTTGTTACAGCAATTTCTTCATTTTCTACAATGTTTTTCCTCTGATAACATCTGAGGGACGTAAAAACCAGGGATTAAATAGGAAAGGGTTAATATATATTCACGGCGTTTAAGTCACAAAAACATAAGAGTGTTTCACATAAATGTGGAATGATGTTGGAGTTCGAAGGTCTTAAAGATTGATTTGATTGGTAGATTGATTCTTTGATTGGCAGCTGCGATCCGCCCAAAGTGTACAGCTGATTTAAGGGAAAAAAAACACTCATTCATCCAAAACGCACCCATAGAATCTGCATGCAGGCACGTGCAGATGTTTACCAAATTTAAGGTGTCTCACAATGATAGAATAAAGACAATTTATGACAATCGAGAGATTGTGTTCAGTCCGATGTCAATCATGTAACGGATTTTGCTCCTAAATCCTATCAGTGGATCAATTATTCATAGAACATTAAGTTTCGTGCTTTAAAGACCTGGCCACCCAGTTAATGCATACACACTGCGCCGCACCGTCAAATCTGATTATCTTAATGGAACCTTTTCTGTACTGTTTGTCACAAAAACGTAACCTTTATCATGCCTATGCCACTTATCTGAAAGGAATTCACTTATACTCATCTTTTATCGCGTGTACGTCCGTCTGTCAGTTACCTTAATATTAACGAATCGCCCGCCACGCCCACAGAGCTCCGACAAGATGTTCTATTTAGATATTAGAAGGCTCTATTTTGCAAAAACATGTAACAAAATAGAATAGTTGGTTTGCTACATAACTAAGTCTTAATATGTTTGAATTGGGTTTAACGTCACTTTTAACAGTATTTCTTTAATATCGCGGCGGCTGAAGCATCTAATTGTGGATTCGTGTTATGTCTTATACCTGTAATACCATTACATTCTTTCCGAGCCCCAATCTGCTCACTCCACTTGGGTTTACGATTATCTGCCTATTTCGGGAGACAAATGTCGGAAGGATCGAACCCTGGCCCTCAATACTGAGCGTACCATGAGGTACCAACTGCGCCATGATCACGGCAAACTTAAGCTGTAAATACGACTTTGAAGGCCCAATCGTGTGTGTATTTCCGTTTATTTATCGTCGCTACCGTAGCACATGTCCATATGAGCGACGCCTCAAGAAGACGGTTAGTTGTTACGGGGGAGGATGCAGGACGAAACTGCTGAGAGCTCCGCCTGGTTCTTTAACGTGCTCGGTGGAAAGCACCGTCACATGGGGCCTCGGTTTAACGTATCATCCGAAAGACAATTAGTTTGTTAGCTGATATGGTCAGCCCAGGGCTCGAATCCGTTATCTTGAGGTTTGAAGTCAAGTGAAGAGGGATATATATTCAGCATGACAAGGTTTAATTGTACGTGCACGTATAATGATATGAACTGAATGAAATGTACACTACTAACCTGTTATTACCATTGTTGTTACACGGTTCTACACTATCTGAATTTAGCACCAGGCCTGCAGGACCATAAACTTAGGAATTCTGCAAGTCCTCTCTATAAATCACAGGCCACGGGCCCGAGGACTGGTGCTAGTGTCGACCCGTGATAATGATTATTATCATCGGAAGATAATATGCAGCTGCAGATTTCACGACGTATCAATCCTTGTCTTGCTGAATATTTATCCTTTCTTCACAAACTTTTAAAGTTTAGTTGAATTTAGATCTACTATTTGTTTAAGTATTTACTCAGCACTAAAAAGAAAAAAAAAAGTAGTGTAGACTTAGATCAGACTGCACATCTGTGCATGCTGATCTTAGTCTACACACCTGCCATAGCTATTGCGCATATTCCTGGAGCAACATGGCAAGGGTTAAAACTTACAAGAAAGTCTGAGACTTTTTAGGTCCAGTTCCATTTCACTGTTTGTGGAACTCTCATTGCTACATTGCATGTGGAAGATTGATATTTTAACAGTAATAATTCATTGGTAATATATGGATGATACTGGTTATTGTAGAAATGACAATTATAATTATGTTAGAATGAATATTTTTTGTTATTTGTTTTACTTGTTATGACACGATCCCGTATTTTGACGCAATTAAGATAATTAACTGTTAAAATTTGATTACAGGGGGGGGGGGGGTTGCTTGATATAGGCAATTTTTTCTTTTTTCGCAATGTTTTCCATTCTATATAGTTTTTATTTTTTCAATTTACTTTCATTTTGAATTATTGTCAATAACTTCTTCTATTATGGACCAGTCTAAAAATTTGCCGCCAGGATGGAGTGTTTTATTACTGGAGAGAACATTTTTACCTTTAGAACGGAAAGCACTTTTGGTTGAATTCTTAAAATATTCTCAAGGTTCTAGGACCATTACCTAGAGATGGAATCGGCGTCAGTGTTAACTTGGCGGCGAATTCGTTCTAAAAAAGGTGAAGAAATCTGAAACTCGTTCCCGACTATGCTGTTGCCTCAACGCGTTGCATGTGCATTAGAGACTGTAATAATAGTTTAACCTATTCCAACACAATTAAGCTTTTCCTGTTATGCAAACTTTTGTTTGTTTGTTTGTTTGAATGGGGTTTTACGCAGCTTTCAACAATCTTTCAGTTATATCGCGGCGGCTGGAGCACCTAACAATGGAATCCTGGTATTTCTCACACCAGTACTACCATTACATCCTTTCTTAGCCTCCAGCTGCTATCCCACATAGGTCTACGATTATCGACCCATTGGTGAGAGGTTATGCAAACTGTAGGCCTGCCCAAATTCAAAGGTTTTGCAGACGACAGTTGAAAGTGAGTGCAATTTGAAAAGTAACCAACCTCCAGGGTAGAAAATATTGTGGGATAAGAAGAAATTGATTGTTACAAGCAATTTCTTCTTTTCCCACAATATTTTCTCAAGTGTAAAATCACAGCTACGTGAAAACAGGGGATTACGCAGGAAAGGGTCAAGCGCTTTACTATCCCATAGGAAAAGGAAGCATTGTAAGAAATATTGTCGGTTTTAACAAGCAATTTCTTCATTTCTCACACTGTTTTATAGCACATGAGACAAAGGTTTTTGAAAATACATTATTTGAAAATTGCCGCCTGCAACTTCTTTGACTTCTCTGGCATAAAATTCTGTCATCTGCAAATAAGGTAACTTAATATTTCACCGTGACTTAAAACTGACTCCAACCTTTTCAAAATAATGATACCTACACTTGAAGTTATCATACTCAAAAACAAATATCAGTATTACTCACAGTATTTAGAATAAGGTCATGTGTTCGACTGAATTTTTTCTTTATATAGCAATAATTTGACTGCGTTTCCGTCACACAAGCTCGCTCGGTATACTGCAATTATACCAGTTAAGGCATTTATATGTTTAAATAAAGTTTAAAAATACCATCAAAAATAAATCAAAACAAAACAAAAGAAACAAACAGCTATTGTCATCATCATCATATACAACAACAATAATAATAAGAATGAAAAGATGAAGAAGAAGAAATTTTGGTATGATTATATCGAACCAGCTGAACATTTTTGCTTGCGAAATTCTCAAGCGGAATTAAGCGAAAGTTTGTTTGTGTTAGTGGGGTTTAAGGCCTTTTTTAACATAATTCAGTCATATCGCGGAGGTAGGGGCACCTAACCAAGGATTCCTGGTATTCTTTTACACCATTACTACCACCATATCCTTCCCGAGCCTCTAGCTGCTCATCCGACTTAGGTTTACGACTAGACGCCCATTGGTGGAAGACAAATGTCTGAAAGGATATTTGCCGCGACCGGGATCGAAAGTAAATGAGCGAGTGTGAAAGACTAAGATGAGCTTGTTGACCCACACAGCCTGGTCAGAGTCTTCACTATACACCCTGCGTGTAGCTACCGACTCAAAGTTCCTGCGGACAACAATAAAAAAAAGTGCGCTCTCATAAATAAAAAAAAAATAGATTACGCTTAACCCTTTCCCGTTCAATCTCTGATTTTTACATCCCAATATCCTATTATACTTGCGAAAATATTGTGGAACAAGGAGAAATTGCTAGTCTAAAATGTAAAAACAGTAAAGGGTTAAAATTGGAATTCATCTGCATCTCAAAAATTATTCAAATACCATTCCCTTTATTTGGCAAAAAACTCAGAACAAGCAATATAACATCTCCGTATTGTACCAAACTCATTTTTTCATTTGTTTTTAGAGTCGTCAGTGTGTCGCTGTGACTCCGAAACCCCAGAATGATATCGTAATTTTGGTTAAAAAAGTCAAAATTTATTGCAAAATAATCCATGCACTTCAGACGCTTTGACTCCAAGAGAGTAAAAAGCAATTTATCTAAAAACATGCGTCTCCGGGAGAGGAATCGAATTCACGAACAATAGATTGAAATGCGTGAGCTCACTTGCAGAACATTCGATAACATTTAAATTGCCGTCTCCTTATACAAACACTGCCTTGGAATTGGACATCACGGAATTCAATTCAATTTGATCCTTAACAGTAAGATGACACAATTTTGGTTCGAATCAAGTTGAAGTGATTGCACATGATAAATTAGTCAGTACGTTTAACTGACCAACCGCGGCTGAAAATCAAGGAAAAGAAAAGCAACAACAACAAAAACAGCCCAATCAAATTTATCATTTTGATAGGAAGTGGAATCTGCCGTTAGCAGCAATTTTTGTGAAGCATTTTTGTTGGTTTGGCGACTAAAGCGTGGAAACTACAGCTCAATCAATGTGAAGTTACGACGTTTAGGTCACTAACGAACAATTTTTTT